>OX276366.1:15678709-18178709 GCA_946251885.1 Cosmia pyralina | reverse complement strand
CTACCCTACCAACTTATCTGTGAACTGAAAGAGGACGCCACCGTCGATGCGTCGACACAATCGAATGACGTGCGTCGGCACAATCGAAGACATTGCAACATAACGGCCGTAGTTCCAATTTTCGCCATTTCACAGATAAGTTGGTAGGAGTGTAGATGTCATTGCCTTGTCATCCTGATTAATTCCTTTTCACTTTCAACAGTTCATTAATTTAATTTAGAACAGATAACTTTTATTTGAATTTCATCTACACAAATAAACAAAATTCTACGACAACGGTGTACATTTCGTGAACCGAGTTGTACAACTTACGACCCGAACCAAGGCATTGTTTTGATAATATACTCAAGCTTTTCACATTGTACCGTATACAATGGCGCTTTGTTCATTAATATTATTACCCCTTTCTTTGAAAACTCATCAATGAATACAAAACTTTCATTAACTGTCTTTCATTTGTAGGATAGCTTTATTAAACCCTCTTGAATAATAATTATTGCAAAAGGTATTGCTGTAACTAAAAGTAGGGCGTTGCTAGTTTTTTTTTTAATTTAAGTAAAATAAAGTAATAATGTAGCCTGCAAAGACCTAAAGACCAATTTATAAGACGGTCATTGACTACAGCTGTATGTTGTATACCAGTCTACATTAAATACTCCCTTTCTTTTGTAATTTATTGTACTAAGGCATCTTTATGGCCATTTAATATATTTTTTTTAAAGTCCATTAAAACTGGAACTTTTACATAATAATTGACACCAAATTATCTGATAAAGTGCTTTTTATTATTTTTATACTAGCTTCTGCCCGCGACTTCGTCCGCGTGAAATTGCTTGTTCCCCCGACGCAGCCCGTCGCATCGCATTGTCTACCAACGCTATTACTTCATTTTCGCTTAGCGTTCTTTCTGAAAGTGTGAAAGTGAAACGAAGTGATCCTACAAGGGTTGCGTCTTTCCTTTTTGAGGTACGAAACCCTAAAAATGAAAAAAAAAAAGAAGATTCTAGGAAGAATCAGCATTTTTTTTTACGAATTACATGAGACAGTCTCCCAAAACGAGAGAGAAGGAATAGGTATTCGCGAAAATCATGCAGTGGCATGTTCCAACAATGTCGCGGCGACAAGTCGTGGAAGTGTCGCGTTACATATATTTTACTAGCTGCGCCCCGCGGTTTCACCCGCGTAGACCCGGATAAAAATAACCTATGTGTTAATCCAGGGTATAAGCTATCTACTTACCAAATTTAATCCAAATCGGTCCAGCAGTTTGAGCGTGAAGAAGTAACAAACATACACACTCACAAACTTTTGCCTATAGAATATTAGTGTGATTACTCGTGAACAAGCGCTGTCAGTGAAGGCTGGTCATACCTTAGCGGCCACGGCTTGTTTTAATTTAATTTAAATATTTGAATTGTTTTTTTAGGACGCTTTTAACGTTCTGCATCGTTCTCACATGTAAAATTTCAACATGAATGATGTAACCATTATTTTGTAACCATATCTTGATTTAAAAGAGTGTCCGTGGAGTTTCTTGCCCGTTCTTCTCCATAGGTACCTACTATGCTTTGGAATGGGCGCCTAGCTTCATCTTTTTGACTGACCGACCCCTTGACAATTCAAAAGTGCCTGTAATTGGTTTAATTGAAATAAATGCTTTGAGTTTTAAGTTTTTAATTATTATCGCTGCTGTCGCGGCTGCCTGCGACCATTGAGCGTCTCGCTAAACTTTAAGGAACGCGACCTTCCGCGACTTGTCGTGGCGACATTGTCGGAACAATGTACAGTCGAAAGTCGTTGTGCCTCACCGTTTTCAAAACTTTTTCGGTTTCACGTTGAAATCGTAGTTGAAAAGGCGTTGTACGCCCTTTATTTGTTTGACTAAAGAATGAATGATGCCCTTAGTTAATTGTTTTTGTTTTACCAATGAACGAAGAATGTTGACTATGAAGGATAACCCTAAAATGAACAATGTCCTTTTTTCCCAGTTTTTTTTTCTGAAATTGATTAGAACCCTTTTTTTTATAACGTGCGCCGAAGCGCTATTGGTGCACGAAAACAATGCAGGTAATGCAGGCGGGGCTAGCCACTTGCTCGTGTATACGGAAAGCGCCCTTATGGGGGTGAAGGAGAAAAGTCGTTGACTGTACTTAGCCTAAGGAAAGGCATCATATTAAACTCTGAAATAACAACGAAATGCCTAATTATCATTTTACTATTTCCTACAAATTAGACTATCTACAACTTAAATCATTAGTGTGCATAGCAAAATATTTTACGACCATGATGAACATAATATTTGTTTGAAGAAGGAAGTAGCGATTGTATGGAATTGAGCCAGTAAACGAGCCGTGAAACACTGTAGTCGGTTCTTATCATAAAAGTAACAGAGAAACTTATATTAAATACGTTTGTAGTTTTGTACCTTATAAATGGAATATGAATTTCATTTATGCAATTTAATGTCGTTTTATGACTGACAGTCAGTCTGCCTAGCCTTTTCCCAACTATGTTGGGGTCGGCTTCCAGTCTAACCGGATGCAGCTGAACACCAGTATTTTACATGGAGCGACTGCCTATCTGACCTCCACAACCCAGTAACTGGGTAATACGATACCTCTTGGTAAGACTGGTTGTCAGACTTTCGGGCTTCTGATGACCCGTAACGACTGTCAAAGATCCATGAATGAGAGCCGGGCCCAACGGCTTAACGTGCTTTCCGAGGCACGGAGGAGTCTTGGTATGTAAAAATGGTCACCCATCCACGGACAACCCCGGCAAGCGTAGCTTAACCTGATGGATTGACCCGTGCAGCTGTTATTACTTAGCCACGAGCTTTTATGACTGACAAATAACTTAAATTAAGTAATTATCCCTAGAGCTTAAAATATATTATATATACACTTCTGGACACATCTTTTGGCCCACCTTGTATTTTCAGTTTCGTTTGGTCCTAGCTAAAATTTTATATTAGGTCGAGCAGAAAGTTTTTATGCAGTTTTGAACCTGGCACATTCACAATTTCATTCAATAGTCTTTTTTTGAATTTCGAACCCAGAATTTAAAGAAACAAAAGACAATTTGGAGCCTGTTTGTTGATATCAAACAATCGAATACTAAGAAAACTTGGTTTTATTGGTTTACTTGGATTTAATTCTTGAAAAAGTGATTGATATCTTTGGTTTTGCAAGAAACATTACTTATTCTTAACATTAAGGTGAGGTTCTATCAATAATTTATGGATACTTCACCTGAAGTCGCCGCCCAAGCTGTGGCACTTATTCAGGCCGGACACAGCCAAAGAAACGTGAGTGCTCAACTTAATTTAAGTCGATCTGCGGTCCGAAATGTTTATCGTAGGTACCTAGAGACTGGCGGCTTTGTTCGTCGCCAAGGAAGGCCACGATCTCGGGTCACAACTGAAAGGCAGGATCGATTCATCGTGACGACCAGCTTGAGAAATCGTCACCTTACCTTCATTGAGATACAAAACCAACTTCGCGTCTTCCACGGAGTATCTGTGAGCGCTCGAACTGTTCGGAGAAGGTTAAAAGAACGCGATATGGTACCACACAAGCCAGCTAATGGCCTCAAACTAACGCGAGCCCACCGAACAGCGCGCCTTCATTTCGCACGCAGTCATTTAAATTGGACACAGCAAGACTGGAGCCGTGTACTCTTTTCTGATGAGTCTAAAATTGTGTTACATGGCAATGATGGAAAGAAGAAGGTCTACCGACGTAAGGGAGAGCGTTTCGCACAATGCTGGTTTGAAGAGAGGGTTGCTTATGGCGGTGGCTCATGGACTGTCTGGGGCGGCATATCCGCGAGCGGCAAAACTCAACTTGAGGTTGTTACAGGACCACGGCTGCCAACATTAAATGCTGAAAGGTACATTCGTGAGTGCTTAGAACCTCACGTGATACCATACGCGGACTATGTGGGCCCAAATTTCCTTTTTATGCATGATAATGCAAGAGCCCATGCGGCCGGCATCGTCAAGGAATATCTTCGGGATGTGAACATCACAGTTATGGACTGGCCAGCCAGAAGCCCAGACATGAACCCCATTGAGCACATGTGGGACGAGCTAAAAAGACGTGTTAGGGCTCGTCAGCCAGTTGCCCAGACGATGCAGGAGTTGAAAACTGCCATAGAAAAGGAATGGGAGATGATCCCTCAAAATTTCATAGAGCGGTTGATAAACTCTATGCCTAATCGTATGAGAGCTGTGGTAGATGCCCATGGAGGCAACACGCGTTATTAAATTAAACCTTTATTTAATAAAACATGTTTTTTATTCAAAAATCAATTGCCTTTAACAAGGCGCATATCCGACTTGTTAGGCGTAGCTCCATGTCGTATGGTATTCTGAATTCAAATTTAAAACAATACGATCGAAAAAGATGGTAAAATGTATCAGGTTTAAAACTGCATCAACAGTTTTTGTTCAATCTAGCAATCATATTTCGGTAGGGGCCATCGAAACCTAAACTCTAAGGTGGGCCAATAGATGTGTCCAGAAGTGTATTTTTTTTATTGTGTTTTTGCATTGACAGTATATACAGGTTGTAAGCGTAAACAGTGGCAGTATTTAAGGGGTCATTGTACTCATCATTATGAACAACTTTTACTATGGGACCAAACCTGTAATCGGGAAAAAAAAATCTGCTGTTCCCTACATTTTGACGAATTATGCGAACATAATACTGAACAGCAGATTTTTTCTCGCGATTTCAGGTTTGGTCCCATAGTAAAAGTTGTTCATAATGATGAGTACAATGACCCCTTGAAAGGTTGCCACTGTTTATACTTACACCCTGTATTCACTGTCAACCACTGAAACATTAATTATGAATGTAAGTTGGTGTGTTTTTCTAGAGAGCATTTTTTGTTAAAGTCAAACCTCACTGCCATCATTTTCATGACAGCCTTCATGTCACTGCGACCGTTATGTAGCGGCCGCCGCTCTTCTAGAACACCGCAACTTAACTAAGTAATAGTTACCTATCAAGATCTATTCTGGCCTATGTAATTGCGAAGTCTAATATGTACCTAATAGATAATTGTATAGCTCATGTCATAATGACGGTGATCTCAATGAAAGTCTCGTAGTAAGCGATAGCATAAGTACGGTGATTTACCCACGATCGCCACACAAGATAATTTACAATAACACAATAAAATTGAAATTATGGGAAAAATCTCCCTTTTGTTGTAGCTAAGTATATTATGGTCCATTGAACTATTTACCTAAGTATCTTGAACGTAATTACTGGAAACAAAGGAAGGTTGTTTGACCCTTGTATAACATCAGAGCAGAGTGGTGGCCCAGGAGAAATGGCCGCAACTTACGAGTTGAAATAGGTCGTAGGGTTCGAACCCAGGCAGGCACTTTGTGTAAATTATTTCATCACCACTACTTTCAAAATGGCGTAGGAAACCATCGCGAAGATACCGGCATGTCCTAGAACTAAAAATTAGAAGATGATGTTAGCCTAGAACTTTCTTCAAGAATTAGGTTATCAATTGCAATAAGATTTATTGAAATCCGACTGGTAGTTCCAGAGATCAGCTTACAGCGTTCACACAAACAAAAAAACAAACTCCTTAGCTTTATTGCTATCAATAAACCTCCTCCTCTATGTTTAGTTTTTTTTTTTTTTTTGAGAATATGACACGCGTAGCTACATCGACCCCCGAACAAGCTTATGCCGCAATTGCTGCCGCAAACAAACCAGCTGCGTTACGAACTAAGCACCAGAAAGGGGGAAAGCAGAACCGTCGCTGTGAAACCCTTCCGAGGGAACCGATACAGCACTGTCCTGCAAAGCAAGAGTGTGATGAGGATGGCTTCACCGAAGTTCAGAAGAAGAAGAAGAATCGCAATCAATGCGGAACTGGATTGATAGGACCAAATATGCTGCTACGTCTAGCGATACCTACGACGTTGCTGTATGTGTCCCGACTGCATCACTCCACGAGGGTTGAGGAGATCGTGGAGTACATGAAGGTGAAGACCAACTGGACCTTGAGGGTCGAGAAGTTGGAGCCGCGTCACAACACCAACTTCAAGTCGCTTGTGGTGCGGGTTCCGACACACCATCTCGACACGTTCCTAAAGGAAGAGTTTTGGTCGAAGGGTGTAGTCTACCGACGTTTTCGCGGCAGGCTATGCGACACCGTGCAGCGTAACAGGACGCCGTCACCTCGTGTGTCTTAGTTTATTTTATAAGTTGTATTTTATATGTATTAGTATATCATTTTTGTTATGTTGTAATACTCGTATTTTTTGTTTGTATTTGTGTATTGTATTTTGTATGGGCCACAGCTGCCTGAAATAAAGGAAGAAATTAAATTAATTAATTATTATATTAACTAGACTCCACTACTTTTTAGAATAGGTATGGCTAAAAAATTTTCTTTTGTCTGTCATGTAGCTTAGTAGAAAATATTGGACACGTATTTTTTCTTTTTTTACAAAATCAAAAGATTACGGTGATACATTGAGTTAAAACATCGCGTGACGTCACGTGTAGCTAGATTTTATACATACAAGTGACGTAGCGAGCCTCCACTCCCCAACTTTAATGCGTGATATATAAGTCATTTTCTATTAATATGATAAACTAACTAACTAATTTTTACGCCATGCTTCCCTGGTCTGTGCGAGTCTTAACCAGGTCTTACCCGCGATCTTCTGAATCTTGTCTGCGCTTAATCACTATTATTAAACTTTAGCCGTAAACGAGAGTTTTTGTTATCAAAATCACCTTTTCAATTTCACTGACCGTTTGAGTGACGTCACCTCTTGACCACTCATGACGAAGAAAATACTGACTAATGTTATGCCTGGCTGGTAGCGGCTAACGATGACCAGTAGAAGCGTCACCGATATTAATGAGGTGGCTAGACTTACGGTCAGGTCCTCTGGCTACCTTACCTCCTTTTGGTATTCAGAGCGTTTTTGCTCTAGAGAGGATAGACTCTGCAAGAATCTCGGGAAAAATTTTTGACATGCTTACCAGAGAAAAATGCGTTGCAGCGTTTATTCTAGTCTGGGTATTGTGATGTTCACTCGACGCTCAGGAAACTGCTTAAGGTATCTTTTTGTGGCAGATATTTGCATCATACCCCGTGGCTGTTGGTGGTATACTCTACATTTGAACTACATTACCTACTTTAGTTTGGTAACTGCACTGCCATCTAGGACCAAACCTTTAAATACGATTCCAGCCAATCCCGCCGTTTCCCTTGGAACCTACGTACTGCAATACAGTATCCTACTCTATACAACCGACCTAGTTCAAAGTATTGTACAAGTAACTCTACTTATACAAGTTACTGTCTAGGCTTCCATCTATCCGTAGCCTTTGCATAGGGCCAACGACCTACAACACAAGTGCACATAATAGTTTAAGAACCATTAAAATAAATTGAGTCATAAAGTTTTCCAGTATAAAAGAACTCGTAAAATTGTAAATTAAAGATACAAATCTCTTTTCTTGTTGAACAGTGTGTATTTGATGGCCGCCATCTTGGATCTTGCATGCAATGATGTTTAATGCAGTGATTCGGTTTTTTTTTTGTAATGAAGTTTTTTTGCATAGTTTGAAGAAGGGTTTCGGTGTGACAACACTGTTGAGGGATTGGGTTTGAGCTTCGAGTCCAAGACGAGGCTAAAAATGTTTTTTTTTTTTTAATGTGTTGAGTACTTCGTTTTAACTTGTAAGTGGTAAGAGTTCAAACGTTTCTCTGATCGTCATTCGTCGTTAGTAAATTCCATATACTTGTTTGCTGATGACCTACTTCTCAAACTTTGTCTATTTTTTTTTTGAAGAATCGTTTTTAATCTGTATTTGGAATTGGAAATCTTTTACCGATATGGTTCTCGTCAACCGCTATGTGTAGACTTGATTATGTAATTAGGGTTATTTAGAGTTACTTAGGGTTATAGATAAACATTTATGGATTAAAAAAAGTTCTAACCTAAAACATAAATAAAAAATGTCAACTACAGAACCTATACGTTTCTACAAAGGTTCACTTTCTAACATTCTTTCTGCCCAAGGCTCATTACGTCTGTACACGCTACGACCGACACGTAATTCTTGGCATTCGATACTAAAGCAGCCCTTAAGAAATGGTTCCACCTCCTAGTTCGCCCTCGAGCGTTGAACGCCACACCCGCCCTCGAAACACAACAAATGGCGCGAAAATTATCATAAACAATATGAAGATATGGCACTAAATCTTGTTGCCTTTGCCTCAAAACAATAACAGTGTCTGTGCTTCCTTTTGGCGCGAAAATTTTGAATTATGAATCAATGTATGGCGTTTCGTTTTTGGTATAAGAAAGTGTTTTTTTATAACAGTGATTCCTTGTAACAAAAAATAGTTGATTTTGATTCTTTTTATCGGATTTTTGTATATTGGTAGTGTTTTGATCTTGTTTTAGTAATGATACATAACAGGACTGTGTATATTTTGCCAAACGAACTACTGCCGAAGAGGTATGGCGATGAAAATAGGTAAATATTGTGATCACTTTACTGTTCGTATAAGATTTGACTGTGATATTATAGGATTTTTTTACTTACTATTTTAATTACATCACCGCTACTTTCTTAACCGACTCACTCAAAAAGAGAGGTTATTTTTTCATTTTGTGGACAATTTTTCTTCAGATTTTTCTGTAGATAAATTCAATGAAAGCTTCTTTTTATTCTTTAAAGTATTTATTGTAAGTTAAATTAATCTTATTAGGTACTAGAGTAACGTGTCAAGTTGGCACGTGGCCGTATTTATCCGTCACAGGCCACCGGAAATAGGCACATGAAACAAGGCCTCCACTTCCGGTGAACAAAATCGTAATAACAGAGTAGGAAAAATTTATAATTTCTATCTGATGGGGGCAGAAATGGTTATTTGGTTATATGACGAATGTTTCTGAACCCTTACTTGTCCATTTATCAATTTTTTATAGGATCTTGCTCAGAAATGCTCAAAAAAATTTTTTTTGTTCACCTACTTTAAAATTATTAATTCAATTAACATATTATTTTCCTAAATTCTAGACTTATACCTCTTATACCAGGCCTACCAATGCTGCAAAGGTAATAAGCACCAGGAACAACAAACCGCGCATAATAAGCATGAAATACCTTGAAAGTTTCAAACTAAGTAACCACTATTTTAAGCACTGTCGCTTTGTTTAATAAAGAGACATGCTTGAGCCTAATAGCCACTGTAGCCATGGTTTAGTGGCTAAGGCGTTGCACTCTCAATGTAGCGTACTAGAGGTCAATGTTGGACTTTAAGGCTCGTTCTAAATTGGGCCACAAGCCAGTCACAACACACGGGTATTCACAACAACGACAATGGAAATCAAAGATTGTATTTACTAATCCTTCAGGGAAAGGATATATAGTTTATACTACAAAATCAGCGTTCTTTAAACAAAGAAAGAACACCATAGCGTAACATACTGCAAACTTGAAAATTAATAGATAAAGTTATAGGTACAAACTATAGTTTCTAGAAAGTTAATAATAACAGAAACTAAAACTTTGTTTCCACAGAGTAATTTACCTTTTAAATGATGCTATCTAATGTCAAGGTCTAGACTGAACACTATGACAAAGTATTTTAAAAGCATATAGCTGTATTTGAATTGCTAAACGAAATTAAGTATCAAGCAATGCTCACTCATCTAAATGACTTAACAACAATTTATTTCAATTTAGTCTTGATTTATTCAGTACTTCCTAGTAGGCTCAGATTATAGAAGAAAGGCAGATAGACCACGCGGAACACTGAAAGTGAAGCCAAAAAAGCAAATACAAATTAAAAAACGAATTCAATCTCGAGTCAGTGTAACTGTTCTGAGACAATATTTTTTTTTTTCTGAGACAATAAATGATTTACTGTTTCAGAAAAATGCAGAGAACAGTTATACATCGACTCGAGATTGAATTCGTTTTTGAATTTGAATTTGCTTTTTTGGCGTCACACGGTCTATCTGCCTTTCTTCTATAATCTGAGCTAGTAGGTATCAAAATCACATGTAAAATACTGATACTCGTATTATACTGAGCTTAATTTGGGCAAGATTGATAGCCAAATCCAACGTTCTCAAGATAAAACCTGGAATAATGATAAATTAAGCCATGTAAAAATTACTATAACCAAAGCTAATCTACAGTCTTCAATTCACAGATTCCCACAAAGCACAAGTACAACCCCTAAGCCTCCAGCAAGAACCAAGAAAGAAGCAAAAGAGACCCCTCCAGCAGAAGTAAGAGAGACATCAGAACCAACAGAATCTACAGAAGACAAACCTAAAGAACCCAACTTCTGCCAAAGGCTCATGAAGAAATGCAAGTCAAAATGTTGTGCCTGCTGCACCAAAGGAGAAGAATCAGAAGAAGATGGAGATAAAGAGAGAGTGAGAAAGGAAGAGGAAATGAAGGAAGGAAAGAAAGGGATGATGAGTAAACTGAATTGTTGTAAGAAGAAGGTAGATGAAGAAAAGGCTGAACAAGAGATTAGGGATATGGAAAGGGCTGCGGGTAAAGTGAGTACATCCAAGTTTAATACATTTTGTTAGTTTTATTTGCAACTGAACACTCAAAACGTCTGCCTGTGTGCATTTTCTTAAATTTATTCTATCGTAATTATAGTACGTGTTCGACTACCATTCGGCCAACTCAAACCAAAACAAATCATCGTTTAGTGCTATACATTCCAGTATAAGCTGACCTTTCATTGTACGGAAATCCTATACAATGCGAGATCGCTCACACTAATGTCTCGCTGATGGTGGCGCGTGTTGGATCATTTAGCCAATCCATGCGTCAGGTTCGTGAATAAGCGCTGTCAGTGAAGGCTGGGCATACCTTAGCGGTCAGGGCTTATTTTAATTTAATTTAAATATTTGAATTGTTTTTTTTTTAAGGACGCTTTTAACGTTCTGCATCGTTCTCACATATGAAATTTCAACATGAATGATGTAACCATTATTTTGTAACCATATCTTGATTTAAAAGAGTGTCCGTGGAGTTTCTTGCCCGTTCTTCTCCATAGGTACCTACTATGCTTTGGAATGGGCGCCTAGCTTCATCTTTCTGACTGACCGACCCCTTGACAATTCAAAAGTGCCTGTAATTGGTTTAATTGAAATAAATGCTTTGAGTTTGAGTTTGAGTTTGAGTTTGATCAGCTTGTACTGAAAATTAATAGCTT
The DNA here is from genome assembly GCA_946251885.1 of Cosmia pyralina. Lineage (NCBI taxonomy): Eukaryota > Metazoa > Arthropoda > Insecta > Lepidoptera > Noctuidae > Cosmia > Cosmia pyralina. The sequence goes on along the minus strand of OX276366.1, from coordinate 18,167,465 downwards.
GATATATAGCCGTGTGTACCTATTCAATATAGCTTTTTATTTAAGAACAATACCTAATTATAAATTTACAATTTTTTTACAATTAAACATGGCAACATAGGAGTAATATTTCAAGCAAAATAAAATTCGAATGGCAATTTTCCTTGAACTGTCAATCCAATTCTGACCTTTCCATAACTGCGTGTCCAATATTTTTAATTATTTTAAATAAATAAATCACAATAACGAAAATCTCGTTCCCAGGCCTCAATAGAATACGAAAACGAAACGAAACCGAAGCGTACTTTACGCGACGTTTTCTGCGGTTGTTGCGGGCGCCGGCGGCGAGTTGCGGACACCGGCTCTATGCCCCGCAACGTTGCGGAGTCTATGTCTCCAGCTCCTGAGGAGGAGGTCGGCTGCTGCGGCAGGAAAAGGAGGACGATTGAAAGGAGGGACAGTATATTGAGTGATAGACCTCCTACCAGGTAAGCTTCTACACCTATCTATCTTGGTTTTCTTATTTACGAGATTATTATACTACAAACCATGTAGCTGATGGAATTTCCCATCGACAATAGTGACGAATTCCATACAACCTTTGACAACCCCTTTGCGGGATGAATTTTTAAAAATCATTCCACGGTGCTCTTCTTCGTCATAAAGCAAGCATGAAATTTTGCACAAAGGTAAGACCTTTGTGCAAAATTTCATGCTCCTAGACCCAGCGGTTTAGGCTGTGCGGTGTCTATTTTTATTAGAGTAGATTATATTATAGATACTATGGTGTAAACTGTATAAAATACTATAGTAGTGCATACTGTTTGTTAGTGAGCACTCTCTATTCGTGTTTCTGTATGTGTGTTTGGAGTTATGCTCAATATTATGTAGTTTTGAATACAGAAACTTAACTGCGCTCAGTGTAAACACTTAATTAAATTAATTGAGTCGCCGAAACGTCTTCGCTTTCAGTTTCATTTCATACAATATTATTATGATTTAGGAATTGCGATACACTTGACGAAAAATGGTTAGACAAGAATTCAAGAGCTATTAATAATTATTGTTGGCTGAACATGATTACGAAAACAACAAACAACAACATTGTATTGTAACAGTTGCTGCAACAACCGCTTGTGCACGTGGTTGCGTGGCATGTGCCGGCGCAGCTCGGAGCAGTCGTCCAGCAGACGCACGAGCATGTTCTCTAAGAATAAGAGCATGTCACCTACTCTTCCTCCTGAGGTGAGTTTCACAAAATTAATTTATTACAAGCCGAACCCGACTGAATATCCCAACGGCAATTTCTTGCTTCTAGAGTTCTAGACGCAGGGGTTATGGATGTGCGTTGTCTTTCTTTGAATCAATGAATTTAATAATTTTATATGCAGATCAATGGTTTTCTTATGAGTCCAATCTTAAGATTAGTTTTATTGGGTACCGAACCATCCCTTTTCCTTTGGGTTGCCTCTCTTTGTGAGCGAGGCATTTTCTGATATTGCAATGATTAAAAAACCTATTCTTTTTTTTTGCTGGGCATATCTTAGTCTGGGTTCTATTGTTTATTTTTAGGTAGGTATTAAATGAATAAATAGTACTTCATTGTACACCAAGATTGTAAGACACAGCTCATACAGTATCGTTTATCGACTCTTATTTTGTTCCAACCAAGAAAAACAGGTCACTTTGTTGCAATTTCTTAACCCTCTACATCCAAAAGTTCACAGTCCTATGTGAATACATACAAATGACCCAAAACGAAGCCTTTTAATGACCCACACAGACCAACAAGTCGCCGAAACATATTTTACTCAGACCGTTATAATCGCGTCGTCGGCACGCAACCACCACGCGTGTCTGAGAAAAATGACTCAAGGTCTGAACCTGGTCACTTATTAAAACTTTGTTTGTTCATAAAATTGTAGGTGTTTCATGGAAATCACGAGGTAATTTAAATGGTAAAGGATGTCGCATGATGTATGTAATGGGAATGATTTTACTCATGGTCAGATTTCACAATAAATAAATCCGCAGCAACTTCGCTGAATTTGACATTAATAATATTGAATGATCCGAAACAACTATTTTTCAATATAAACCTACAAGACTCTCCTGTCTTAACTACCTGCATGGTAGTCAAGAGTCAAATTCGGGTCTATTTCGATACTATTTATTTAAGATACCTTTACCTAAGCTAAAACCTTCATGCTAGTATTGTATGCGCAAAAGAATATCAAATTACATTAGAAAAGAATAATACATTATTGTAATAGCCAAAATGAAGGTCCCATGTTGGGCGTCAACAATGTGTTATTGGCGCCCAACATGGTACCACGTCAGTTCATAAATTAAAAGTCTATTATTACTCAAGAAACCTAATGTCCCTCGTTAATAATAATAAAAAGCACATATTTATAGCGTGCTAAGCAGTAGAACAATATGTTTAAAAAATAATATTAAATTTCTTCGCGTGTAGACTTTTCTTAGCTATGATTTTAATCTGTTCGCCATATATAATTAAAAGTAACTTAGTAAGTAGTTGCTATTTATATGAAATAGGTTAGTGTAAACAAGGTCGGTTGTCTAACAATAGGGACGAATAATCGATGGCATTATTAAATGTATGATTAGCGTATTTTAATGGCAGTGTCTATTAGAATGTTAACCGAAACGCATTCGTATTACGTGTAACTGAGGATTTGTTTTTTTGGTTGTTTCATAAATTCAAGTTTCGTGATTTCGGGATTCGAGAGCTACAAAAAAATCACTTTTGGAAATGAATACCTGCAAATAACATTATTTTGTTGTTTCCGGATCAAATAACTCAAAATATAACAGTGAACATGAGTGTAAAGAAATACAATAATATCAATGTATAACTTTAAAACTCGCTGCGTAACTACGGTAAACGCAAAAATAAGTAGCTTAAGGCAAATGCAGAATCTATACCTAACACCACATCTTCAGAACTACTTATACAGTCTCCCGCGTGAAATCTATTCGAGGAACCCGAACTACCCTTTGATGACGATGGCTACTGGTAATACACTAGCTGTGACTCCAATACCATCACCGCGTCCTTCTATTCAAATTTCTCCTCGAGTTACCCCTACTCCGTCGCCCAAACCCTCGCGTAAACCGTCTAGAATTATGATTACGAAGGATTTTATGAAGAAAGATGTGGATATCGAGGAAGACGCAGAGGTAAATAACCTTGACCTTGATAAAAGGCCAATATTAGACTATTCAAAAACTATTTCTTTAAAATACTTTACATTATTATTAAGGGTGATTTGTAGATTATCTTCAAAGTCGAGATTATGAGAAGATATCTCGTCTGATACTGCATTTACTTATAGCTTAACTCCTAGTTGAAAGTTTACCCCCATTATTTTTATTACCAAAATAATTATAAAACGTAAAAAAAAAATAAATAAATAAATAAAAGGTTTATTCACAATTAAGATACAGAAACACACTTAAAATGTACATTACATTACAGTTCATATAATGCAAAATCTGTATAAAAGTATATAAACCCTGTCTCATAGACTAGGATAGCCTGTATTCTAAAAGACAGTGTTCGGCCAAATAATTGTTTTTAAATAATTAATAGAGAAATGAACGGTGTTGATGCTAATAAGCTTCGGTAATTCGATGAATAATACCACCGCTTCCGCTTTCGCTTTCGCGCTTTCCGCACCGCTTTTTTTTTTCTTGGTGCTTCGTCTACGATGGTTCCACTTCAATTTCTTAGTATTCTGTTATCCCCGCGTGAAATATTATCATTAATACTTTTGTGGTAAGAATCTGCTTTAGGTTATGTATTATAGTAATTATAAGATGAATAATACCTACATTTAAACAGTGGCATTGAAATACTACGGTCAGTGAGCGAATGTCGTCATGTTCCATGTCACCGCCATGACGAGTCTGTTAACACACGCTCTAAATCTAACCAGTGAAAGCCGAACAAGGTCACTACACGACATTTTAACTATTCACCTACGATTATTTATTATTCTAAACCTAGGAATATATTCTTCAACTGTCCAGTCTAGCCATTACCGAAATATGTGAAGGTTAACTTATAACGCTAGAACAGAATATTCCATTAGTAATTTTTCTCGAAAAATCTGGTTAAAGCTTTTCTCGAAATGGAAATGCTATCTAACTAGCCTGTACTGACCCACTGCAGGGCAAAAGCCTCCCTCTCTCTTTTCCACACATTGTCTTTTGCTAGTGTCGGCCAGTCCTTTCGATTCCTCGTGCCGCCATCTTCGACTGGGCCTGCCGCGATATCGTTGTGCGATTAGTGGGACCCAATCGGTGGTTCTCTTAGGGTTGGACCTCATCTGGCAGCACGGAATCGCATTTGTTCCGCCTGTGCTACCACGTGCTGCAGTATGCTGCCGCATGCGAACGCGCGCTGTCGCATACCGCAGACAAAAAAGGCTGCACTGAGCTGACGAGCGGCCGCGTGCGCCATTGTACGATAGAGTGAGACAGCATGCGATAGCAAGTGATCGGCGGTGAAAGGATGCGTTAGCATGCTATCGCGCGCTTCAGCGTTCCGGAGTCTCCCTGTCGACCATTGCATTTTGTCCGTGATGCCGATCGCCTCGAGGATTCCGCCGCGTGCTATCGCATTATGCTTTCTGTCTCGGTCTAGCAAATGGCAGTTCTAAGCGACAGAAAGAGAAAGGGCGACGGAAAAAGGCGATTCCGTGCTGCCAGATGAGGTCCAACCCTTAGCCCATTTGTCATCTGACATGCGGGAGACATGTCCGGCCCAGTCCTACTTGAGCTCAGCGGCTTTCTGGGTAACGAGCGTGATCTTGGGAACGGAAATTAGTTGTTAGAAATCGTAGACTCATTGTAGTAGTCTCCTGTTATAAACGGCCATGTTTAATATCCGCAGGATACCCGTAAGAAGCTCGACACATCGCTGGTCGAGCACACAAGTGTGATGCGCGGCGCTATACCTGTGTTGCCGATAGTACTCGCCTACTTCTGCCTACTTTGCAACATTGTTGTGCCCGGACTTGGTGAGTTGACGTTGAAATATTAATAAATTAAAAATGTTTCAGAGTAAAGTACCAAAGTCTTGGTAGCTCCTTATTTTACAGTTGAATAAATTAACAAATGATAAGACATTTTTAAAGTGATCTGTATGAGAAATATCTAGCGTCGGAAAGTAAATATAGTTTGAAATGTACGAACGCATAATGTTGAATATTCACATTCGGATACCTACTAATTTTAACCCACTTTCAAAGTTTTTTTTTAACCTTAGTATTTTACTGTTTGAATAAACTGGCGCCCGATGGGACTAAATTGTTACGTAAGTGGCGCCCATGTGGGATAATATTTTATTTTTAACCATTGCATCTACAGGTAGCATATTGAGCGGCCTGTTCTGCCTATGCTTCGGCATCCCTAGATTTGGAGTCCACGACGGAGCTAAACATAGGATAGGTGAGTCTTTTCTAACAGTCTCTAAAATATACAGGGTGGAAGTGTAAACAGTGGCAACCTTTTAAGGGGTCATTGTACTCATCATTATGAACAACTTTTACTACGGGACCAAACCTGAAATTTCAAGAAAAAAATCAGCTGTTCCCTACATTTTTACGAAATATGCGAACATAAATGTATTGAACAGCTGATTTTTTTTTCACGATTTCAGGTTTGGTCCCATAGTAAAAGTTGTTATGATGAGTACAATGACCCCTTACACCCTGTAGTAGTCATAGTTAAACTACAACATGTAAAGTAGCAATGAACTAAGCTTATTTCAGACTAGCATTTGTAACATTTGTAACATTTGCTGAGACATACAGGACACATTCAAATTTTGTTAATTTTATATTGAAGGCATCTGTGTCTGAACTAGATAAAAATATCTGTATCTCAGACTCAGCGCTCTTCCTTATGATGACCATTGCATTACTAACATAATTAGACATATTACTAATGGGAGATATATCAATACACAGAAAAAAGAGACTAAAAGTTAAAACAAAATAAAGAAAAACGGTGTGTGGAGTGTAAACCTCTCGGTGTGTAGTGTGTGAAAGTGAGGGAAAGAGTGTGAGAGGATGAGTATAAAAGAGTTATTCTATTTAACTACCTTTAATAAGTTTTCTGCATTAACGTCACTCTGAAAACATAAACCGATTTCAAACAGTAATAATTGCCAACACTATTTCAAACAGTAATAATTGCCAACACTATTTCAAACAGTAATAATTGCCAACACTATTTCAAACAGTAATAATTGCCAACACTATTTTCTGTTAAATTCTGAAACTATTGTCATCACATTTCGGCTCCCTACGTAACAACGTTGATAGTGAAATTATAACATCATGTAAAAATATAACATTAATATTTTTTAAACAGGCTCATTCGTGATAAACTTGCTCGTGGGTGCGGGGCAGTTGTTCACGGTGCTGTTCTGCCTGGTCGGCTGGGGCTGGTCCATCTGGTGGGGCGTCATCATGGTCAAGACTTCACGTAAGTTTACCTTCCACTTATTTACGCTTATTTTGGGCGCCAAGATTGGCATATGGTTCTGGAGAGAATTTCTTCCCATTCCAGATAATTTAAATAGATGGTCAGCAGCATACTCCAATTTAAAATATACTGGTTCGTTCAGACTAGAGTTTGGGAAGTCTCACAGTCACAAAATCCCGGGACGTCCCGAGACTTCGATACTTCTCTGAATAAAATTAGAACCGAGTTAACTTTGGGCTAGATGATTAATGTAAATGTTTTCCAGTTGGTTTAAAAAACTGGAACTCGTTTTTTAAAGTTGTAGTTGATTTTTGTGTAAGACTTTCAGCTACATTAAATTTTTTTGATTGCCTGTTCCATTTGACTTTGAAACGAATCGTCCGGTTCGTTGTGTACTGTAGAGCTACTTGGATTAGGTTCAGCGTCCATTATTTCCAAATCTGGGCATTAGATACGACAGATATTTTTAAAGTCTTAAATACCTACAGTTCTTCCGCAAAAGCAATAAGTGCAGCTTTACTCAAATTCAAAGTAAAAAAATCCGTATTTTGGGACATTTTAACAAACACAACCCGTTGTGATCTTCTTTGTAGTAGTAGTATCAAGTATTAATTCGGTAAAGTAGGGTAGGTAGGTTAGGTATGGGATGGCGCTATCTATGTCAGAGTGCGGGAAGGTAATTAAGTTTATTATGAACTTTTGAAAATAAAATTATTACAATACAATTTCAACAACCGTGTCTTGAGCCTCGAGCCGAGTCCCGAGACAACAAAATTTACAAAAAGTACCGGGACTACGAGACACTCGGGACCCAAACCTTTCTTTAGACCAAACGAGCAAACGCACATTCTATTCCTATTCTATCGAATTCTCTTTGTGTTAACACGGAAAGAGCATTTATTCGTTATTCTGTCTATAATTTCAATAAAATTGAGAAAAGAGTGCTCTAATGCTCACCCTGTTTTGATTCTTGTTTAGATAAAATCGACATGTATAAGTATACAATAGTAATCTTAATCCCTATAATTAATTGGCGCCCGACATGGGACTAACTGCTACATAATTTGGCGCCCAACTGGGGACCTAGTTGATATTCTCATACACGTGGAGTCCACACCCAACAACTAGCGATATGTTAAAGATACCTACGTTTATGACTGTTGGGAAATGTATATAGTATATGACTAGTAAAAATATGAATAGAAAGAAAGAAAGAAAAGAAAGAAAATACGTTTATTTGCGGTAAACATGACGCAAAAGACAACAAAATAAATTAAACAATGTAAAAAGCAAGTTTTGGGGAAAATATGCGTCACATCTACGCAAAACGGCTACCGCTCAGCATAATGCCGCGACCCCATGCGAAACGGAGCCCCAGCGCTGAATACACTGGCGCCCAACAGAGACTATTATAACTGGCACCCAAATAGGACTAATGGCGGTCATTAGTTTTTCAAGACAGTCTACTAATTGATGTTAGGATTATTATGAATTAAGGCCACGTTTCCCTAATTTTATATTTTAAAAGAAATATTATTCTGATTTCAGGTAAATATCGCAAGCTAAAAAAAGAAGCGGCCGCTGCAGAGGCAGAAGCAGCGCCCCCTGTGACGACCAACAACCATACTCGCGCGTAACATCTTGAACTTGTTTCTAAAAAACGACGAGCATTCTATAAAGGTTAGTATTGTCGTTTCTACAAGTTGACAAGGCAAATGGATTATTTACACATGACTTTAACTGGCCTTATTTAGGGTTCGCTTCATTGAGTAAAATACTGGATGTCTTTGTAAACAAGAAATTATGTAGTAATGATAAAAGCAACCTAAGTCTTTACTTGACTTTACACTTTTTACAGTTTATTCTGTAAATATATCAATGAAATCACTATAAAATTATTGTAAAAAGGACGCAACAGTTTCATAATTGAAATATTTATGTCTATTTAAGCATTAAGAGTGTCAGTACTGCCAACACGACGCATCAAACTATCATTCTAAAAATTGTAAATAAAAATAGGGTAGTCGATTCGTAATTTTGGAAATATGAATAGAATTTGTCCTTAAAAAAATACGTAGTTTAAATGCGAAAAATATTCCAAATTGTATGTAAAATATATTTAAAAAAGCGAAAGAATATATATGTATGTATAATACATTTTCAAATTATCTGCTGGTCAGAATTTTTACCGTTAAAATAAACGGTTTTCTCCGAACAAACTCGACTTCCATACGAAGTTTTCCGACCGCACGGTCATTTTTAAATTTTACTCATAGATTTAACTTAATGTATATGATTATGGGCCCCAAGTGCTTCTATAAATAGTATTATTAATATTATACACTTAAATGAAGCGACATGATATAGAGGAAATCATTTCGTAAAACAGCAAAGATTTGTGGGACTTTTCAGTGGCATTATTAATTTATCATCGTGTGATTGTGCTCCGTTGTGGGTTCCATTGTTATATTCAGACATACGCGATGACTTTCATTTATTTACCTATTTATGTACAAACAGGATATAAAACTAGGACTTCCTCCTTGTTTTATTCTTCTGTTTGTAAAAGAAACAAATAAAATACAAATGTGGACAGTAGGCAAGTGTTTCGACCCTCACTATCCCATCAGGATTATTCTGTTAGAAGGTTTTTGGCAAAACCTAGAATGTCTGTCGAAGTTGACTTGTCTAGCGTATGTCTGTACCTACCTACATTTCCTCTGTATTGTCATTGTCTGTAAAGTATTAAGCTCTATGAAACTTTTGTATATGACCAAACTGATATTTCTAACGTAGCGATCACAATTAACAAGATTTTTTAGCAAAGTAACCGCTAATAATGCGATAAAGTGTAGTTTTTTGACAATTTTCCAAATAATGCTATTTAACTATAATGGAATTTGTTATTTCATTAATTTTCAATTTTAAATTACGAGCGTTTAGGCTGGAAACAAAGAGTTCTGACGACCGTTTTTATTATTTGTAAACGGAAAATGAAATTAAAAACGGCTTTTTTCAAAACCTCCTTTTTAGATTGTCCAACCCCAAGTCCACTTAGGTAGGTATCTGTTGATGTCTGCCGATCAGTCGAATCTGTTAAAAACTCACCGTTAAAACTTAGGTGAAGTGATCTTGAAGTGAGCTGTCATTCCACGTGATGCTTATGATTGACACTATTGACAGCTCACTTCACCTATAAGAGATTTTTAAAGAATAGATCGGCAGGAACGTTTTGAGCAACACTATCTTAAGTTCAGAGTAAAACGCACTCATAGAGTTGCAATAGATCTTTGCTGTGCTCTCAGAAGGCCATTAAGTGGCTGCTCTCTGTTATCTCCAGTTAAATGTTTAAACTACCCGCAAAAATACGTAATTTCATTTGACTTTCAAGTGTATTGTTAATCGGCAAGGCCATTAGTGTTGTGATTTTCTGTAAAGCGATATGATGTTTGACTTCTGTTTGTATGCATTGTATAAGTAAGGGATCTGGTTTTTCTTAATCCTGCGGCTACGTCTCATTGCTGCTTATAATATGTTGATTACAGCATTATCAATTCTAGTATTGTAGTTACAATATGAGCTTGAATGCCATTGATTTCCACACAGACAACATTTACTGAAACGCCATCTTGACTAGGATTGTGGATCAATTTTACACAACACGTAAAGCTTTAGTTTCATAAGAAAACAGTTCCGTCTTATTAGAACGGTCGTCATGAAAATCCGTAATCTTCACCAGTATTTGACAAAAAACACTGTATATTTGGACAGTCGTGTGATCGTGTGACCGTTCACAGCTTTCTTAAGAAACTAATGATTTACTTACGTTTTGGGAAATGTTTATATTCTACGTAATATTTTCTATTAAGAGTCATGGGTACCTTACGCACCTTGCCTTTGTAACTCCAGACGTAGCTGCAGGTAACCTTTCCATTGTTTCTGCGATGGATACAAATTGAAAGAATGAATAAAATTTTTTTGTAAAAGTTGAGAGATCCGAGTGATTATTATTGTGTAAGATATATTTATGGAAAAGTTCTTCCAGTACAATTTATTTGTTATTAACAAATTATTAATTGTTATAAGTTGATTATACAATGTTTATTAATTATAGTTGCTTGTACAACGAATAATCAATAAAAATGATTTTAATTTCAATTTTGAAGTTTTATTTTTGTCGCCCTTAATGTGATCATGAGCATCATCTGCCTTTTCCCAACTATGTCGGTGTCGGCTTCCGTTAAAGACAACGTCAGCACATTATTGAAATGTGAAGGTAAATAGATAGGAAGAACAAGTGTTTCATGTATGTATCACTAGCTTTTTCCCGCGGCTTCGCTCGCGTTAATTTAGAATTTGACAATCAATTCGGGTTGTAATCTGCTTGTAATAATAAAATTCAATCATGATTCGAAAGACACGTGGCGCCATCTATTATTTTATTTTATTTTATTTTATTCATTAGGTACAGATACAGACAACAGATTAATAAAAAACAAAGAATGAGCCTTAACAATAAACAGTGAGTGAACCTGAAGTCCAATTACAATCGTACACAACTTGACCAAACAATGCTTCGTTTTCAATAAAAGTTTTAATTTTAAATGTATAAACAATCAAATAGAGAATCAAAATATATAGAGAAGAAAAAAAAAACCTTTAACTAGAAAAATTTAGAAAAATTAAAAAAAAAAAACATAAATAAACAACAAATAAAATATTAATAAAACTTAAATTGACTAAAAAGGTCACGCAATGTTATAATTACTTATAATGCAGCAAGAAAGATTTGAAAGAACTAAATTTGTCGTGAAAAATGTCCACTTGTGAGCAAATAGCATTATAATTTTTACACATTCTGTGCAAAGGATTGTTCTGAGATACATTATTATTGCTTGGAGGAATACTAAACAGCTGTGGAATACGCACTGATCGAGTTGGTATTTTTATATCTAAATAATCAATAAGGTGGCCATCCAATGAACAATTTACAATTTTGTATAGGGTGCACAAGTCACTCATCCATCTTCTATGTTCCAGAGTTGCTAAAGAAAATCTTCGAAGTCGGTCAACATATTCCGGTATTTTACGTCGTAACCCATATTTTGAACACAGAGCTCTAACAAATCGCCTCTGCAACGCCTCTATACGGTCTGTATGTATTTTATAGATTGGTGACCATACAGATGAACAATATTCCACTATACTCCTCACCAAGGAGCAGTATAAAATTATCAAAGAATTCGCCTGCTTAAATGGTTTGGCAGTTCGAAGCATAAATGATAGCATACGGTTACCTTTACTGCATATTAAATCGTAGTGAGGTCTAAAAGATAGAGACGAATCAAATATAACCCCAAGGTCACGCACCTCTGTAACCCTCTCAACAATAGTTCTCTTGATGAGGTAATTATATAGTAATAAACTCTTTTTCTTTTTTGTAAATGTAATAACCTGACACTTTTTTATATTCAATGACATCAAATTTCTATCACACCAATTTACCATAATATCGACATCTGTTTGGAGAATTTCACAGTCACTATGATCAGATATTTGTCTAAAAATTTTTATATCATCAGCATAAGCTAAACATTCACTTTTAATTAGGTCTAACAAATCATTAACAAATATTAAAAACAAAAGTGGACCTAAATTGGACCCTTGAGGAACGCCTGAAGTTGCCAAGAACGGAATAGAATCATAACCACTGAGTGTGACCAATTGTGAGCGATTCAGTAAGTAGGACGTGAGCCATCGGTACAAATTTCCATGGATTCCTATGCTTTGAGCCTTCGCTAGTAGTATCAAATGGTCTACACGATCATAAGTTATCATAAGTTATCATTATCATAAGTTTGTTATTGTTGTTTTCCTCGGGAAAAGTACTTTTTTTCGGGATGAAAGTTATATGTCCGTTTCTGTACAGCTGAAAACGAATATGCAAAATTTCAGGATGATCGGTTCAGTGGTTTAGGCGTGAAAGGTAACAAAATTACATACTTTCGCATTTAAAATATTAGCTTGGATTCAATTACGAATGTCCGGGGTATGTAGGACCGTAGATCACTACAATTAACCCGTTCAATGAAGCAGTATCCTTTACTTTCGAAAGACCGTCGATTGTACCGCCACTGAATCCACAAATTAGTGGATAGTAAGGTAAGGTATAATAACTACAATATGTAACAAAGAGCTATGTAACAAAATTAAATATGGCATGCGAGGAATCTTGGATTTGTACAGTTTCTATTCACTAGATGGCGCTTTACATTTACGTCACGTTTCTGAATCGCGGTGTTAAGATTGTCCGACGTTGAACGACCCTCGCGCGTTTCCGTAAATAAATCATACTTACCTGGCATAGGGGATACTCCCAACGTCTCATGACTTCAAGGAGCTCACGAAACTCCTTAAGTCGAGGAACGTGTCTTTCCACACGTATACTCTCCCTGAGGAGCGCCAGGCAAGAGTAGTGATCCGCAGGATCCCGAAGGAACTCCGTCAAGGAGATCAAAGACGACCTTCTGTCGCAGTCTATCCCGGTGGACGAGGTCCTTGTATGCACCGCTCCAGGGCAGGAGAAGCATATGACATGGTCCTCGTAATCTGTCCCCATTTCGAGGGGTACCACCCTATCTTCCAGGTCAGATCGATCTGTAACCTCACGGGTTTCGAAATCGAGAAACCCTGGAAGAGTGGCATCATTGGTCAGTGTCACCGCTGCCAATTGTATGGCCACTCGCAGAGGAACTGCCATGCGAAACCCAGGTGCGTCAAGTGCCTGGGGGACCACGGCACTTCGGACTGTTTGCGTCCGAAGGATCGTACCTTGTGTGGTTGTGATTAAGGTTCACATTCGGTTGTTTGACTTCTTAGAAAAAAACACAGACGACTTCACTGTATGATCGTTTATTTTGCACTAAACATACCGCCCTCCAAAAACAACAGTTTTTTACTAATTTATTAAATGACAGTAGTCTAAGATTTATCTAACTTGTTGAAACAATTAAAATAGAAATACATCGCAAAACAACTTACACCAATTACTTAATTAGCCTATGAAACCACTAGGTAGCTATCATTATGTATAGTCGATACCCGTTACATTGCTTCGTTTATAAAAACATCTGCGCTTAACTCGTATAAACTACCTACTATTATATTAAACACATTATTAGTTGTAAGAAGATTGCGCAAAGTATACAAACACATAACAATAATAGTACAATAGTATAGGCATACCTTACATTCACAAAGAAAATTACGCGTCGTTTTAGATTGCGTATAATCACCGGGTACCTATCAATAAGCTTTATCAGATAACTCCTACCTACGACAAACTAGAAAATAATAACATCATGTATTCATTTAGGTAATATAGCTAAGTGGACTGTATGATAAAAATATTAGACGTTTTATCGTCTTATAGGAAGTAACAAGTAAAATGAACATAAATACTAAAGGGTTCAATTTCGTTAATTTAATACAAAAGTTTACGACAACAATGATTATTATCTTATACCTACACAAGTGCGTTAGTACAAGTAAATTAACATGAACTTAGAAAATACACATGTTCAACATTTATTTTAGCATAACTCATTTACGGTGATTAGAATGTAGTGCCTTTTCGAGATATAGGTAATGTATCAAAGTAAATACTGCAGATCTGCCTATTATACCACACAATTTAAAACAAACATGACATTAGCTGACCACCACGCTAACTATTTAGTTACCCTCTGATGCCTTGGGCATGGGCAGTAATATTAACTTAGATAACGGTCTCTTAAGAATGTTATCTCCTTTGCATTGTACTGATACCACTCGAACTAGTTGATCTGTAGTGCTAAAACTCTCTTCATTCTGGACATGGATGAAAACCTTTCCCAAACAGGTTTTTCTTCTAATGTAACATTAAATGATTTCTTGATCTCTAAATCTGTTTGAGGAATAGAACTTTTTGTAAAATCTATTTGTTTATTTTTCAGCCACTTGGGTCCAGTCCACCACATATCATTATTTGCCAATTCACTCGGCGCTACACCTCTTGACGCAAGATCAGCGGGGTTGTCGGCTGATTGAACATGGTTCCATCTATCATTGTCTATTAATTGAATTATATCAGACACCCGGTTGCCGACAAACACTTGCCATCGACTTGGTTGAGCCTGTAACCAGGACAGAACCACCATGGAATCGGTCCAGGCATACACTTGTTGCATACTTATATCCCATAAGCTAGATATCTCGTGCAATAGCTTCGCCAACAACACCGCAGCGCAAAGCTCTAATCTTGGAATTGTCAGTTGTTTCAGTGGCGCAACCTTGGTCTTAGATGCTACTATTGTGACATGAACAACATCATTTTCATCTAATACCTTTATATAAACTACTGCTGCATATGCAACCGAAGAGGCATCTGCAAACCCGTGTAACTGAACTTCTTTACAGTGCGATGTCCTCTTTATCCAGCGTGGGATTTCAATGGTGTGTAACTCTTTAAGTTCCTCTCTGTAGTTAAGCCATTCGGCTACTAGATCTGAGGGCAATTCATCATCCCAGCCGAGATTGCTAAGCCACAATCTCTGTATCATAATCTTGGCTGTGATAACTACTGGCGAGAGCCAACCAAACGGGTCAAAGAGACTCGCCACATCAGATAATATTATTCTTTTTGTTACAGGAATCCTGGTTTCCTGTAGATTAACTGTAACTTGGAACGTGTCATTTTTCCTGTCCCAGGTAAGTCCAAGTATCTTTATGAGCTTATCTAATTTGATTTCTATTTTGTTCACAGATTCCGGAGTTTCCTCGTCTCCCTGTAAAAACGTCAAGACTTCATCAGAGTTACTGGACCACTTCTGCATTTGAAAACCGCCTGCCTTCAATAGATTGTTTACTTCTTCACAAACTTGTTTTATTTCAGATAGATCTTCATGTCCAGTCATCAGATCGTCCACGTAATACGAACTCTTAACGACAGCAGCTCCTCTAGGGTATCTTTCCACTTCATCATCAGCTAGTTGGTTCAATGATCGTACCGCAAGATAAGGTGCCGCTGCTGTCCCAAACGTTATGGTAAGTAGTTGATAACTTTCTATGTTTTCACACGTATTATCTCGCCATAAGATGCGTTGTAAATCTGTGTGTTTGTTTGTCATTCTTACTTGACGATACATTTTTCTAATATCGCCGACAACACAGATTTTGTGAGACCTCCAGCGCATGATAAGAACACGAAGATCAGGTTGTAACGTAGGGCCGACCATCATGGTGTCGTTTAAGGATTGCCCATTCGATCCCTTGGCTGAAGCATCGAAAACAACTCTTAACTTTGTTGTATCCTTATCCAACCCTTATGACAGCATGATGTGCTAAGTAAATTGCTTCACTTCTATCCTCTATTTCAACCTTCTTCATATGACCCATCTTCAAGTACTCTTGTATGACCTTCTTGTATTCTGATCTCAAATCTTCATGTTTTGCAAATTTCCTTTCCAGTTGTTTAAATCTTATTGTAGCTTGTTGTTTAGTCTCACCGCACGCCTTCACGGTCTCTTCAATACTTTGTTTCAAAGGTAAGTGTACTACATATCTTCCTGATGCATCTCTTGTTGTTGTCTTTATGTAGTGTTCTTCACATTTTTCTTCTTCCTTTGTCCATGCTTTCTTGGTTGTGTAGTCATCTGTTTCTATTTCCCAGAATTTTCTCAAAAGGTTGTTGTCTTCTTCTACGAGCCTGGTAACATGTAAACTAATAATGTTTTGTGCACAAGTAGGATTTGAGTACATATCCCCTGACAATATCCAACCTAGGTGTGTATGCTGAGCAATTATACTGCCCGGTCCTCTTAACAAACCAGATGGTATTATTGTGCCAAAAACATCAGCTCCGAGAAGGATATCAATTCTACCCGGAACATTAAAAGTAGGATCAGCCAATTTCATATTTTTAAGTTGAGGCCAGTCATAACCTCTTATTTTTCTAGACGGTAGCCTACAAGTCAATGACTTTAATACATATGCCTTAACATCAATAAAGAAATTACTTTCATACCTCGACTTAATATGTAAACCTACTGAATGATTAATACAAAGTTTGTTACCTTCACCAACACCAGAGACCTCACCGCTGATTTGAGTCTTCTTCAGACCCAATAACTCGACTGCTCTCGCCGTCACGAACGAAGCCTCTGAGCGCTGATCAATCAGAGCACGGAAGACGTGTGATTGTCCAGTCCTCGAGGTCACGTCTATCAATGCTGTTGCCAACAAGATGTGTTGACCAGGTTGTTCTCCTCTTGACACATGTGCTGTTACCTTGCTAACCTCTTGCTTTTTTGTTGTAGATTCTTCTTTAGTTGACATTGTGTCATCTGCTTGTTTCGTCGACTCTCGATCGCGATGTAATAAGGAATGATGCCGCCTTTTGCATATTTTACATGTATTTGATTGTCTACTTTTAAATACGTTATGATTTGGAATGAGACAGTTAAAACATAAGTTGTTTTTCTTTACGAAACTGTATCTTTCTTCTATCGGTTGCTTTGCGAATTCTTTACAGTTAAAAATATAATGGTCTTCTTTGCAGAAAGGACAGTGCTTCTCTCCACTAGTGGCTGTCGCGTGATGTGTCTTCGGCTTAATTGATTTGTTAACTTTATTTTCAGGTTCGACCATTTCTAACGTACGAAACCGAGTCTCCAAGAAAGACTTCAGCCTTTCAGAACCAGGTAAGTCATCAGAACTATCTTCACTAATAATAAGCTCCCATTGTTTGTGTGTTACAGGATCCAGCTTTGAAACAACTACATAGTTCACAATTGCATCCCACTGCGCTGTCGGTAAGCCAAGGTTTTTCAGAGAATTCATACACTCGACCGACGTATCTAACAAGTTTTTCAAGGAGAAAGCTGACTCTTGAGATATTGTTTTTTGACCAAAAAACTTTTTAAATATACAATTAGCAATGTACCTTTTGTTATCATACCGTTTTTTCAAAATTGACCACGCATTGGCATAATTTTCACCCGTGATAGCAAACTGCCGCAGAAGAACTTCTGCGTCTCCTTTCAAGCTACTCTTAAGGTAATGAAGTTTTTGTACATCTTCTAATGACTTATTTTTGTGTATCAATGCAATAAACAGGTCGTGAAACGATCTCCATTCCGTATAATTTCCCTCGAAAATAGGGATTGAAATTGATTTGTGGCAATTTAATATCACTACTAGAAGCTGTTTGTCTAGTCTCGTCTAATTTCTCTAGTTTATCCGATTTTTTCAAGTCAGACTCAGACATCAACTTGTTTAATGCAGTTTTCATTTCTCCTTTATAAGTAAAATACAATTCTTCAAAATTATCGCATTTATCTTCTGCAAAATACGCGAACTGCTGTCTGTCTTTCTTATAAACATCCGTTACCAATTTCTCGTGAACACTTTTAAATTCCTTCCAATACATTTCCAAAGTATCCATCCTAGTTTGTAAATAACCCTCGGTTATTCTGTCCTTGGGCGTCTTTTTGTAATTCGTATAGGCTTTCTGCACTTTTTCAAACACATCAGCTTGAAGCAACATTCGCTTTTCTATGTTCTCCATTCTTTACACTTTATGATTTTCCAATAAAAATGTATAAAGACGCAAACTACGACGAAAACTTTAACTTTATTTTATCACGTAGGTAGACTGAGATTTGTGCATCAAAACGTTCACAGTTAACTAACCTAACCTAACACTAATGACTTGCACAAAAAACAGCTCAGGAATGCGGCCTCTTGTTCTCCGATCGCCGGTCTATCTATATATATTCTTATCTATTTTTTTAAAGATCCGGTTCGTTTGGACCATATGTTGTTGTGATTAAGGTTCACATTCGGTTGTTTGACTTCTTAGAAAAAAACACAGACGTCTTCACTGTATGATCGTTTATTTTGCACTAAACACCTTGTGCACCGACCTGCCTAGCTGTGTGCTATGCGGCGAATCTGGGCACCCAGCCAACTACCGTGGCTGTCCCAAAGCCCCAAAGTCCTTCTACCCCTCGAAGCTGAACAAGCGTGCAGACGCTCGTCAGCAGAGAGAACGCCCTCCGCTACTCCCCATCCCATCTTCCCAGATGCCGACCCGGCTAAGTCCGCAGCGACCTAACCCGTGGTTTCCCCTACACCACCAGCAGGCGTTCCCTGCATTGGCGTACTCCCAACCCCCTCCCTCTCCCCCGCTCGCTCCTAGGGATCCGAGAACCCGCGCTCCCCCAACCGTTCTCTCTCAGCCCCCTAAACCCGCGCCCGCGCCCGCTCCTAAAGCCACCCCTCCCGCCGCTTTTGCTCCCCCCCCCCCCCCTACCATATCCCCAACCATGCCAGTGCTCAGCCAAAATGTTGACTCATTCAGCATTATTGCTGGCACTTTTATGGCCTTTTATACCCCCCGCGCTAGACAGATGGCTCTTGAGCTAACCGCCGCCAGAAATGTCGGCGATTTGCCCAGGATCATTAATATATTCAAAGCGTATCCCGAGATTACGCAAGCTTTGAATTCCTTTTCCAACAACTCAAATCAATAATGGATAAAGGAATCATAGCTAGGATCAAACCCCGATCTTTAAACTTAGGCTTTTTCAACGCGAATGGCTTTGCAGGCCAACGCGATGAGATCGCCACTTTTCTCCGCGACCACCATATCGACGTTTTCCTCTTACAGGAAACGTTCTTGAAGCCCCATCACCGAAGTCCGTCGATTGCCAACTATCGCATAGTTCGCAATGACAGGTCTCGGTGTCACAAGGGTGGTACTATGATTTACTATAAATCGTCCCTATACTGCATCCCTATGGACCCTCCCCCTCTCTCGCGATTAGAAGTGTCTGTCTGCCGCTTAGGCATGACAGGTCACCAGCCGATCACTCTCGTATCGGTCTACCTCCCCCCCCCCCGCGGCACCCGCACTTCAGAGGATTTCCAATCCCTCTCTGACGACCTGACCATTCTGTTCGGCTTGAGTGACTCCGTTATCATAGCGGGCGATCTTAACGCCAAACATACCTCCTGGAATAGTTCCACCACCACTTCTAGAGGAAGACACTTGTTCGACCTCTCTCCCATTTTGGGTTTCGATGTCATTGCCCCAATGACTCCCACTCACTATCCCCATGACCCCGCTCATTCCCCCGACGTACTTGATGTAGCGCTTCTAAAGAATGTCAACCTTCGGTTGGACTCTATAGAAGCGATACATGAACTAACGTCCGACCATCGTCCCGTGATCCTAAATCTGGCCCCCCGCATAGGTCTCCGCGATCCCTCTCAACCTCTTCCCACCCGGGTGGTGACGGACTGGAGGAAAGTAAGCGACTGTCTGAAATCCTCCTCATCCCCCCACCTAGACTCTATTCCTGATCGGTTTGACTCTCTCGCTGACACGACAGCTGCGATCGACTCATTCACGGAGCACGTACAATCAGTCCTGAACGATTGTTCAAGGGAGGTTCCAGCGGTGGATGACCATCGCTAGAAGCTGCCGGACGATGTGCGTGCCCTGATGAATGAGAAGAACGCGGCTGTCCGTGCCTACAGCAGCTTTCCCTGCCGCTTGAACAAAGTCCATATGCGCTATTTGCAAACATCTGTAAAGAAACGCATAGAGGAGCTGCGTTCCGCCGGTTGGGATGAGATGTTGAGTGAGCTCGAGCCAACTCAACAGGCCTTCTGGCATCTCCAGAGGAAACTCAGGTCCTCAGAGACAGTCTCTATGCCCCCCTAGTACGCCCAGACAAAACCATCGCTTTCGATGATATCGACAAGGCCGAATGCCTTGCCGATAGTCTTGAGGCCCTAGCTCACCCAGCTCTCAACCAGTAGACGAAGCCCACCTCTCTGAGGTTGACGCTGAAGTCGAACGTAGAGCCTCCCTTCCCCCCGTTGAGGACCCTGATTGTCCCTTGCCTCCCGTCACTCCTAACGAGGTGCACGAGATAATCAAGGGTCTAAAACACCGTAAAGCCCCCGGCTCAGATGGAATCACCAATAGGGTATTCCAACTTTTCCCTGCCCGTTTGATTATGCTCATGACCATCATCTTCAATGGTGCCATGGGTAATAATATCTTTCCTCACGCCTGGAAACAGGCTACCGTTATCGGTATCCCTAAGCCCGGCAAGCCTAAGAGCGAGCCCTCTAGCTACCGGCCTATCAGTCTGCTCAACGTCTTCGGCAAAATCTATGAGAGGCTTATTTATAAGCGTCTCAGAGATTATGCCGAGACAAAGGTTCTCATTCCCGACGAGCAATTCGGTTTTCGAACCCAGCACTATTGCGTGCAGCAGGTCCACCGTATTGTCGAGCACATCAGCGTTGGGTTCCAACGCGGTGCGATGACTGATGCTGTCTTCTTTGATATAGCGAAAGCCTTTGACAAAGTCTGGCATAACGGCTTATTATATAAGCTGTACCAACTCGGTGTGCCAGATCGTCTCGTGCTCATCTTACGAGACTTTTTGTCAAACCGCACCTTTCGCTATCGCATTGAAGGAGCACTTTCCTCCCCCCACCCTATTCGCGCAGGAGTCCCTCAGGGCTCTGTGCTTTCCCCCCTTATATTCATCCTCTTCGCCAGCGATATCCCGAAGAGTAAAAAGGCGCAGTTGGCGCTGTTCGCAGACGATACAGCCATTTTCTCCAAGGGAATTCGCCCTGACTCGATCGCTCGCACCCTCCAAACCGCAGTCGATGCCCTCGGCAAGTGGTTTCGAAAGTGGAGAATCGAAGTCAATCCCGATAAAAGCCAAGCCATTCTCTTTACGAGACGGCGTAATCGGCTCACCGCCCCTCCTCGGCCGATCACCATGTTTGGCAAGCAGATCCCTTGGGAAAAGCGAGCCAAATATTTAGGTGTGACGCTCGATAGTCATTTAACATTTTCAGAGCACATAAAGCAGGTTCGTTCGCGGGCCTACTTTGCTCTCGGCCGTTTACACTCCGTTCTGAATAAAAGCAGCAAATTGTCCCTCAAGTGCAAGTTGCGTATTTACACAGCGTGCATTCGACCTATCATGACCTATGCGGGCCCAGTCTTTGCGCACGCAAAGCCCCACTTCATCCATAGGATGCAGACCCTTCAGAACCGTTTCCTCCAAAAGGTAACGGGAGCCCCTTGGTTCGTTCGGAACGCGGACCTCCACCTTGACCTTAAAGTCCCGACCATCCGTCAGTACTTGAAACGCCTTTCCAAGCGTTTCTTTGATTCCGCCGTGAAACATCACAACCCCTTGGTTGTCGAGTCCGCTAGCTATGTCCCCAGTAGAATCAGTAGTATCCGCCGCCCGCGACATGCCCTCACTGAACCCGATGACCCTATCACCCTCCTCCAGGAAAGTAGTAGGGACACTAGCACCGTCCAACACAAACACAGATCTACATTCCGGCCTCGCCGCCGAGGCCCGTCGCGTTTAAGACCATCTAACGTAAATGTAAATTCATGTCCCTTGATCGGTTTAATCGAGCCAGCTGGTGGCGTAGCTGAGCCTGTAGCTTTAAACTCCCCTGATAATAATAATTCCCCTAACTTGATCCAGCCTATTGCTTTGCCTTGTTTATCATTGGTCAATGACAACGACTCCCTAAGCCGAGGTCCGTACCCCACAGGGGGTGCCCTTAGTGCGCAGTCGTTTAGTTTATAATTTAGTTAGTATTTTATGCCCCTGGCTGGAGGCTTTTGAGCTCGCTTAAAGGCACCCACAGGAAAGTCCGGTTAAGTAGTCGAGACCTCTCATGGTCACACTACGAGATGCCATTCCAAAAAAAAAAAAAATAGGGGATACCGTGATCAATAAGGCGGTTCCCCCAGGGCGAGGCCTTCCCATTGCACTGCGGTTGGGTTGACCCCTGCGATTATCCCTAATGTGGATAACTCGGATGCGTAATTTTTGGTAGTGGGGACTGCGTACGCGCCGTCCCCTCAGAATCCCCTTAATAAATAAAGAAAGCATTCAACTCACTCGTGTCTGTCACTATTTTGTCTACGTGCACAGTTTGAGTTAGTGTCTATTGTATAACACAAACTAAACTTGCAGATACTTCATTAATTCTAATCATTATGACTTATGTAGAGACTTAGGGCCATTTTCTCGAACGAAAATTATTGACAAATTCTCAAGCGCGCGTAACCGGCTGCGATTGGCCATTGATTAATCATTCAACCAATCACAGCAGGATAAGCAGCATCGATAATTTTGTGTTTTTACCCCTAAATAGTATGTGGTTAAATTATTTGGATTTTCCATGTGTTACTTAAGTGTATTATTGTGTATAATGCTCTACTAAAACCGAAACATGTTACTGGAAATTTTTCTATACAAAAAATTCTGTTTTATGAGCGTTTTCAAAAATAAGTATAGCCCTCACTTTTAGCCCTGTGTTTGAAGTCTAATCTTATATATAAAATTCTCGTGTCACAATGTTCGTTCTCCTCCGAAACGGCTTGACCGATTCTCATGAAATTTTGTGAGCATATTGAGTAGGTCTGAGAATCGGCTAACATCTATTTTTCATACCCCTTAGTGATAAGGGTTGTCCACCCTTAATTTAATATATAAGATGGCAAAACAACGTTTGCTGGGTCAGCTAGTTTTATATATAAAATTCTCGTGTCACAATGTTCGTTCCGTACTCCTCCGAAACGGCTTGACCGATTCTCATGAAATTTTGTGAGCATATTGAGTAGGTCTGAGAATTGGCTAACACCTATTTTTCATACCGCTACTTTTTATCCCGGTCTACGCGGGTGAAACCGCGGGGCGCAGCTAGTAACTTGTAAAATTTATATCTGGATATTTATAATTTAGGATTGTGCAATGTCGCGTCACTGGGTCGGACTTCATTCGTGTACGAGTGCGTACTACATACTTCGTGGATAGTGTGAATTCAGCTCGTTGATTTATTTGGATACCAACTACGAGTAAAATTAGTTTTAAGTTTTCTTTACTAACACTACTTAATGGATTCTGTGTGGTTTGAATACGAAGGTTTATTATTCGTATTATCATCATCCTCTTGCTGTGAATTAGAAAAAAATATTCGGAAAAGAAAAGTCGGTTTCAGTTATTAACTGACGTAATGTTTATTGATTGTTTTGTAATTATTAGCATTAATATCATACACACCTACATGTGTGTGTGTCGTGTGTGTGTGTGTAGGTGTTGTATTACACACCTACAGTATTCATTAATTTCGAATTTATTGTGTCTTTAAAATTAAAATAGGGTTAAAATGTTCTATCGTAGTTCAGTAGTTCTTGAGTTAGTTAGATTTTTAGTTTTTTTTATGAAAAATCTCATATTAAATCATTTAAATCCAATTTAAAAATGATTTACGGCGCGACTGTAAGTACTTGAATTTATGTTATTTTCATAGCTGATGCCGTAGCAAATCTTTGTTAATAATTAAAAGTTCAAAAATGCCTTAAATTTTGGCAAAGATCAATAATTAAACATTTGATTTTTCGTAATTTTTGTCATTACCTTATAAAAACGTTCTACTCTAACTCACAAACTACTGATCATCGGGAAATCATTTACTTAGTGGCCTAATTTGGTGCAATTTAACCCTATTATGACGCCCTGCGAGGAATACGACGAGTTACCCTGTCTAAATCATGTCATGTGTGTGTTATCATTTAATTATTGTGCTTTTATGTGTTGTGCTATGTCTGTTGTGTGCACTGAATAAATGATTTATCTATGTGTATATCTAAGTTATATGTAGTAGACTAACCGCCGCACACTGTCATACTTGGTGGGACTGCTCTAGAATGGGTAACGTCTTTTAAATATTCAGGGCATTGGGTCACTGCTACGCATGACATGGGCATATGGGCATGGAGAGGGAGCATAGGGCGCTGTCAGTCATAAGCAATAATTATGTTGATCCGTAGGTTTGCAGTGTTCAAGGGGTGTAAAACTATCTACTGTTTAGGACATACTGTCAATCATTTTTACACAGTCTGTGGTTCGACTACACACAAAGAGCTTATATCCAATAACGTATTATCATCATTGCTTACAGCGCCATACGTATACAATACAACAACGCGTACAGGGTACTTTTGGGGTGGCCAGGAGACTGTAGACTGTAGCGCATCAGGGATGTTCGCAGAGGCACGTACTACGACTTTTATGCAATCGCGGGCGCGCATGTCGCCTGCCTGATGCGGCGGGTGCGGGGCAGCGCCAACAGCCTCTTGCTCACTGTGGCCGATAGGGCGGAAGGTCTAATATTCCGGCGCTGGACCAGTAGTGCTATTCTGTAAACATCTCACCGTGATAACTCGGGTGAAGTGAGCGTGAAGTGAGCCGTCCTTCCACATAATGCTAGGGGTTGACACTATTGACAGCTCACTTTAAGATCACTTCACTTATGTTTTCACGGTGATGTATTTACAGAATAGCACTACAGGACACAAATATTGCCTTCAAACCGTGCCTTGATCTAATGTTGTTTATTGTACCTATTGCATATTTGATTATTGATGTTGTATTGTATTCGGTTATTGTATTATTAATGATTTTGGCATTATTATGAATTATTACCAAAATCTGCCAAATGTATGTATGTATTAACATTAACACTAATGTTTAAGTTGTGTATGTACGAGGCCTTTGAGGTAAAGTTGATTTATCAAAGACATTTGACATATTGGGGTAGCTTGATGTGCTGGCTTCTGTACTAACAAATTGGTTTTTTTGATTTGATAATGTAAAATCATAAAATGAATAAACAAGAAAAAAAAACCGGTACATTTAATCTGTTAGCTATACTTTAAGAAGCCCACGGCCAGGAAACTTACATGCTGACTGATTGATTAGATAAAAGGGAAATATTAGCTGACAAATAAATTAAGCATGTTTGATTCCAATATTCAGCGTTCTTGGATTTCTCCGTCAGGGATTTCTCCGTAGCAGCCCAGAGACTGGATTTGTGTTCAGTTGAAGGCATAGGCTCGCCCCCATGTACATGGGGCTTAAGCATAACAGAAGAAATGACCCATATTTCACCTCTAACAGGTACACCTCTGCCTAACATATTTGTTATGTTATAAGTAAATAAAATAATAAACTAATTCGTCACTTCATTTATTGTAGGCTTTTAACTTGAATCACAGTCGAAAGAAACAATAAGCATCTATACATTTAAAGTCGATCCGAGTTGGGTACTTGACATTATTACTGGCTATCCCGTCAAAATTTCAATATAGTCTTGAGTTTATACAAAAATAATAATAAAAAAATAATAGAAAAAAAAAACACTTTCAGTTTTCCCGAATTTTTCAATTTTCCGGGCTACTTTTTCCATAGTTTTATTTCATAAAAACCTAATTCAAACTATTACAAACATTTTAGACAACAAAAAAAAAAAACGAATCGGTTAAGCCGTTCTCAAGTGAACAGTCATTAGTTTACTAGATAGTAAACTAATGACTGTTGATGTGTGTTCTGGTGTGTTGTTGTTTGTGTTGTGGTTGTTCTGTGAACAGATGTTCATAGCAATATTTTGCATAGAAGCCGTGTATAGATGCGCATGTGCACCCGTTGCGCGCGACAAAAATTTTTCGGAGGCGTGGGAAGGCAATTAGCGCGGGGGAGCCGGGTGCGGGAGTGGTATAGAATTATTCTTCTAATGTATGAACTATTTTTCACTTGGAAATATTTGAATGAAATAAATGCCATATTTCATAAATAAATATATTGAGTATGCTGTATTTTTACTGACCAGTCAGCAACAAAAGTGATAATAATATTG
Organism: Cosmia pyralina; assembly: GCA_946251885.1. Taxonomy (NCBI): domain Eukaryota; kingdom Metazoa; phylum Arthropoda; class Insecta; order Lepidoptera; family Noctuidae; genus Cosmia; species Cosmia pyralina. The sequence goes on along the minus strand of OX276366.1, from coordinate 18,141,167 downwards.
TTTGTACTAATTATGTTATTGTTTTTATTGTACTTATTTTTGTCAACCCTTATTCTCCACTGCTAGGTTTTATACCCATAACCAATGATAATAAAAAGACGTAGATAGGTTATCTACCAACATTCAATGTTCAAAACCGGCACAATGCTAAACTATTAGATGACACGTGGAAGTAGGACGGCATGTCGTAAGTATCTGGAACGAAAAAAGATAAGCTGACGAAAATGTGGCTAATTAGCCACCTCTTTTTATTGCTTATAATATCATTGCCCTTATCATTTGTTGACGACTGTAAGTACAATTTCCTGAAAAATCTTTATGCAAACATTGAATGATAAAATTTTGTTACTAAGCGTTAATGAAAATGGTCAAGACCCAACGACTAACATTTTTTTTTTTTAATAATTCATAATAATACACATACATTATTCGGATTCCAGTGTTTCTCTTTTTATTAAAATAACAACAAAAATATTTAAAAAAATAATAGGCAGATTCGATTTTTAAAGGGTTTTACATACGAGCGGAAAAACGCTGCGTTTTACCGCTCGGCGGACCAGCCGCCGAGCGACGTGTGTTAGTGTGTTTAGGCTTCCTTTTTAATGTTTGATATTTAGCGAAGACATGTAATTTAATAGTAATTATTTAGGTAATCCCATGTAGATTTGATAATATTTTTTTAATAAATATGTTAGACATACTCGTACCTAAACAGACACTTATTTTGAAAAGATTGGAAGCTCTAACTCGGAATATTGATAGTTAAAATACGTTTTTAAGTAACTAAAGCGTTTCATTTAATTTTTTTAATAGTAAATAAACAGTAATTAGAACAGTAATTTTGACGTTTAAGTGTCCCGTGTTGATTATATTGACATTGACAGATTAGTAAAATACGAGAACACATTTTAGTTTTTCTTCTCAGTACATACAAAAAATTACAGCAAATATGTAATTTACTTCATTATTTTTACTGATTCCTAATTTTAAGTTTCCTTTAGAATTATAACTTAAAAGTCTATTTAAAGCCCCACTTTGGGATATAGAAAACCAAATATGTTACTAATTATCTACATATTTGTTTATCATTTACTCGTAAGAACCGGGTTAATAATTTCTACATTCGTCTATAAGTTAGGAGAAGCGTAAAACGTCTAACCGCAGCGGTTGACGGCGCAGTGTGGAACAGCCCTAATTAAAAACTTAATTATTATCAGGAACATCCAGTTAAGTATACTCGACGCTTTGTGGGTTTGTTTGTTCGTTTATCCGGCCTGGAACAATTGCAAAATAATACGTTAGTAGTTGAATCAGTTAAAACTTTTGAACTGCCAAAAAGCTGCACCCTATTGGCGTAACACAATCTGAACTATTTTGAAGGATATCCATTGCTTCATGTGTACGAAAATTTTGTCTGCTCAACAAATTATTGACGCAATGAATGTTGTTGAACTGTCAAAATGGAAGCCATTGCTGCTGTATGTTAGTATGTTACGCAATCTCTCGCCGCCCGCGCCGGTCAGTCAGAAATATAAAGCTAGTTGCCTATTCCAAAGCGTAGTAGGTTCCTATGAAGAAGAACGGACAAGAAACTTAATGGACACTCTTTTAAAACAAAATATTGTTCGGTATTGGTAACAACATTGAACTCTAAGGCGCAACCATGGTCGCGCAGCCAGCAAAATATACACAGCTTTATGGTGGGTATCTCACCAGGCATCTGATCAGTTGCGCAACCAACCATACATTTTTGCGACCATGGTTGCGCAACTGCTGGTATCCTAGTGAGATAGAGCCATAATGATACGGAGCAAAGGTGACTAGATCCTGATAAGTGAATATCTATACAAATAATAGTCTATATCTAAACTAATCTATACTACAAATAATAAAGCTGAAGAGTTTGTTTTTTTGTTTGTGTTTGAACGCGCTAATCTCTAGAACCATCAGTCGGATTTGATAAATTCTTATTGCATTAGATAGCCTAAGTCTTGAGGAAGGCTATAGGCTATTTAACATCACGCTAGGGCCTTTAGGAGCCGAGCAAAAAGAAAAAAAATCAGAAAGAACGCGAAGCGAAAACGAAGCAATAGCGCGGACGGGCTAGCGGGATTGGTACTTGCCCAAATTTGAACCCACAACCACGAGCATGAGAAGAGGGGCTTGTGGCTAAGTAATAACAATCGCACGGGACGATCGATCAGGTTAAGCTATGCTTGCCGCGGTCGGTCGGTGGATGAGTGACCATCTGTAGATACCGAGACCCCTCCATGCCTTGGAAGACGCGTCAAGCCGTTGGTGCCGGCTGTCATTCGTGGATTTTTGACAATCGTTACAGAACGTCAGAAGTCCGATAGTCTGACAACCAGCCTATTACCAAGGGTAGGGGAGGGGGGTTATTACCCAATTAGTAGGTTTTGGACGTCAGATAAGTAGTCGCTCTATGTGAAATACTGGTATTTAGAGGCATCCGCTTAGACTGGATGCCGACCCCAGCAAATCAATTAATCTGCCTAGCCTTTTCCCAATTATGTTGGGGTCGGCTTCCAGTCTAACCAGATGCAGCTGAATACCAGTATTTTACATGGAGCGACTGCCTATCTGACCTCCACAACCCATTAACTGGGTAATACGATACCCCTTGGTAAGACTGGTTGTCACTTTCGGGCTTCTGACGACCCGTAACGACTGTCAAAGATCCACGAATGACAGCCGGGACCAATGGCTTAGCGGGCTTTCCGAGGCACGGAAGAGTCTCGGTATGGAAAGATGGTCACCCATCCTCGGACCGACCCCGGCAAGCGTAGCTTAACCTGATGGATCGACCCGTGCGGCTGTTATTACTTAGCCACGAGCTCCTCGGAAGCCGACCCCAGCATAGTTGGGAAAAGCCAGGCAAATTGAACCTCGAGAATAAGAAGCTTGCATGGCCTTAAACATTTCTAGGTTTAGGTTGTGCGTTGCCTGTCAGTGAATGAATGAATGAATGAATTTAAGATTTTTAAGAAGATAATACTTACTTTAGCTGGATAAACGAATGTTTTAGCGAGTTGCGATCCGAACACGTTGGTTGCTTGGCAAGAGAACTCTCCCATATCGCTCCAGCGCAGAGACGATATCACTAGCTCGCCTGAACGAAGCGTCTGCGGAGTAACAGAGGACATTAATAGGAGATTAGATTATTGAGAAAACCAGGCTCACTCCGCATTTTAGGTATAAAACTACAAGTACGCGGCGGGCTCGACTTGTCGACACAAATCAGTGAGGACTGCCGCGCACCGGCCGGCTTGCACGTTACGTCGATACTCGCTCACGCGCAGCGTCGTAAAAACAGACAACCCTAACGAGTCAGAAGGTATAAGAGCTACGCTATAGAAAGAGAGGCAACATCTAGGTAATTAGCTCTGTGCACTTTCAGAGAATGTTCTGTAGGTACATGTACTATTATGTATTCTGTGTGAATTTAGAAAATACTTCGTTGTGACTCACAACGAAGTATTTTAATGCATCACACAGACGTCACGCAAAATCCTGCATCACACAATCAGACTACCGCGCGACTAGCATAAATACAACGTCCCGAAATCAACCGTCGGGCAGTTGCCATTCAAACACAATACCAGTCTGGTCGGAGGATCCTCCTTTTTTTATGGAGGATGAGTGCACTTTACACCCTGTTGCTCATGCCTCTATACTGGTGACCTCGAGCATGAACGTCAACGCAGCCTTCGTGTAACTACTTCAGCGTGACGTCATCAGCATCACTTCCTCAAGCTTTCGAGCAGCGAGTCACACAGCCAGCCAGCACCCACCATAAGTTTAGATACATTATAGACAAATAAAGTTTTTTTTTCCTACCTTCATTCTACTATCCTTCCCAATAATGGCGCCTTTATTGTCCCTCCAGGTGACATGGGGTTTGGGATGTCCCTTGACCCGGCACGGAAGTACAATGTTGTTGCCTATCGTGTCCACGTACATTTCATACGTCACCACTATACGAGGTTCTAAAGGATAAAGCTTGGTGCGCTCCGACAGTTGTGTGCTGCCATCTGTGGAGGAGAAGGGGAGTTAAAGTTCTAGTATGCAAGTACACATGGAAAAGTCTTATCCTTCCTAACAGAAAGTGAAGTTGGTGTCGGTTTTTAGGAAACACCGAACTCATTTAGTTATAATTTATAAAACATAATTATTTTTGACGTGTAAAAGTGTATTTTTGAACCAATTTACCATCATTTATCATCATTTAGTATAGGTACAAGGACACATGAATAAGTCATACCCTGCGTCCTAACCAAAGAGACTGTCGCGCGATTAAGAGATTAAGCGATAGTTTATATAAATTATGACATACAAACGCAACTTGATAGATCGCGGGAGTATGTCATATTTATCTATTTATTTATTTATTTGGTACACCAACAGCAATACATACAAAAATAAAACAAAGTAACAAGATAATAAAGTACTGGTATGTATGCCTATTGTAGGTATATATACACAGCATTCACCACAAAAACTACAACGTAATTAACTATAACTATCGAATGGATAAACTACGTTTAAATACCTCAGAAACCGAGCATTAGGGCTGAATTTTCAATAATCAGATAGCTTTTATCTGAAGAATAAATATGACAGTTTGACATAATTATTTTCTATACAAAAGCTGTCAAACCGCCATATTTATCCCATAAATAAAAGTTATGTGAAGATTGAAAAGCCGGCCAAGTGCGTGTCGGAACACGCACAGTGAAGGGTTCCGTAGTTGAAAAGAATTTATCCCAAAAACAACTTAACAATGGATCCCAATTTTTTTTTTGTCACAAAATTACAAATTAACAATTTTCAGGCTTTTTCCTTTACATACTTTATATTCGATACTCGTATTAATTTCAACTTGATATCTTCACGCGTCCTTGAGAAAAGGATCTTGACAGACTGACAGACTTGAATTTTTTTTTAGAAATTCAGATTTCTCAGACTTTTTCCTTTACTTGTGCTGTGAGACCTTGCTTCTTGCCAAATTTCATTATTCTAGGTCAACGGAAAGTACCCTGTAGGTTTTCATTTACTTGCGACAGTTGCGAGTATCAAAATGTGTCGCAAAATGGCCATATTTTTTTATTGCGTAGACTTAGAAGCTTGATTTTTTGATAACTCTAAGGGACCATAGATTTACGTATTCCATATTAATTTCAACTTGATAACTCTACGTGTCCCTGAGAAAAACGGTCATGACAGACTGACAGTTGAATTTTTTTTTTATATTAGGTTGGGGAAAAAGTCTTTTCGCATTATAGTATGTATGAACTTAAAATAAAATCTCTTTGGCTATACTATTTGTATCTGGCTGGTTTTGGTATCATTGAAAGTTTAAATTTTGAAGAACATAATTCCAAATTCAAATTAGGAAAATGTGTGATTTTCATTTATTTTTCGTACTGTCAAGATGAGTGAATCTAATGAAGAAATTCGATACATTTTAAAATTTTACTAAAAAAAAGGTAAAAATGCAACGCAAGCCGCGAAAAAAATTTGCGATGTTTATAGACCCAGTGCAGTGTCTGTGAGAGTAGCACAAATTTGGTTTAAGCGTTTTCAATCCGGAAATTTTGATGTCAAAGATGCACGTCGCTCTGGTCGCCTATTACGGATAAAATGGATGCCATTTTTGAAAAAGTGGAGCAAGATCGGCATATCAGTAGTTACGACGTAGCTGAAGAACTGGGAATTGAGCACAAAACAGTTTTGGCGCATTTGAAAAAAACTGGGTACACAAAAAAGCTCGATATTTGGGTACCTCACGAGCTCACTGAAAGAAACCTAATGAACCGTGTACTCATTTGTGATTCTTTATTACGACATAGTGAAACCGAACCATTTTTGAAGAAGCTGATAACTGGTGATGAAAAGTGGATCACGTACGACAAGAACGTGCGAAAAAGGTCGTGGTCAAAGGCCGGTCAGGTTTCACAGACTGTGGCGAAACCCGGGTTAACTCGCAACAAGGTGATGCTGTGTGTGGTGGGATTGGAAGGGCATTATTAATTATGAGCTGTTACCATCAAGCAGGACCACCGATTTTGAACTCTACTGCGAACAACTGATGAGATTAAAGCAAGAAGTTGAGAGAAAGCGGCCGGAATTAATCAACAGAAGGGGTGTGGTTTTTCATCATGATAACGCTAGACCTCACACATCTTTAGCCACTCAGCAAAAATTAAGAGAGAGTGGCTGGGAGGTGTTAATTCATCCACCGTATAGTCCTGACCTTGCACCTTTAGATTTCCACCTGTTTCGGTCTCTTCAGAATTCTTTAGGCAGTGTCAGGTTAACATCACGAGAGGACTGCCGAAACCACTTGTCGCGGTATTTTGATCAGAAGTCCCAAAATTTCTATAGCAATGGAATCATGTCCCTACCTACAAGATGGCAATAAGTTATCGAACAAAATGGTACCTACATACTTTAGATAAATGTAAATAATGTATATTATAAAATGTTTTGAATTTTCTTAAAAAATGCGAAGGAACTTTTTCCCCGACCTATTATGATAGAATTACAAATTAACAATTTTCGGACTTTTCCTTTATTTCTGCTGTGAGTGCTTGCTTCTTGCCAAATTTCATGATTCTAGGACAACGGGAACTACCCTATCGGTTTTGATTTACTTGCGAGTATCAAAATATGTCGCATAAATGACCGTATTTTTTTATTGCGTTGACTTTACGAAGCTTGAGTTTTTTAGGACTCTAAAGGCCTGTTTCACCACCTATGATTAAGTTCCTATTAACTGACTTGGCAGATAATTTCATACAAATTCTGTTCCAATTTTGAATTTATTCGGTAAGTATAGTATTCGGATATCGTGAAATAGGCCATAAGAGACCATAGACTTGCGTATTTGATTTTAATTTCAACTTGATACCTCCACGCGTTCCTGAGAGTCTTGACAGATAGATAGACGGACAACGAAGTGATCCTATAAGGGTTCCGTTTTTTCCTTTTGAGGTACCTACGGAACCCTAAAAATAGCCCATATTCATAAAATTGAGCGCGACTATCGCGTTCTCGCGTGACATACGACACAGGGTAATAACCAAACCTAAAAACACTTTGCCCGACCTGGGAATCGAACACAGAACCTAGCGATGAGCAGACACTTGTGACCAACGATGTAATTTCCGTATAAAAATAATAAAATAATTTACTTTCTCACCTGTGCTATAAACAACAGTGGTCGCCCTGGCCGTCTTGGAGCCAGCACTGACCAGGCACGTGTACACATCGTGGCCCATTGTCCTCGTTACCAGCAGGGTCGAGATGACCCGCGCGAGAGAACTCGGGTTGCTGTCTATTAGCTCATTTGATTCCACGTCGTACTGTAAAAGATAAGTTATGTGTTACTTGTGCGAGAGTACTGCTTTCACTTCATTCACAACGTGTCTATACAATTATGGATATAAAATATAGAGATATAAATACTGTACAGTTCTGCGCTTTTAGGGTTTGTTTCCGTACTTGGCAGATAATTTCATACAAAATCATTTCCATTTTTGAATTTATTCGGTGAGTAGTGGCTATTCGGACATCGTGAAATAGGCCCTTGAGACTTATACAAGGTGTAAGTGTAAACAGTGGCAACTTTTTAAGGGGTCATTGTACTCATCATTATGAACAACTTTTACTATGGGACTAAACCCGAAAACGCGAAAAAAAATCAGCTGTGCCTACATTTTGACGAATTCTGCAAACGTACATGTACTGAACAGCTGATTTTTTTTCGCCATTTCAGGTTACGCCCTGTATTATAAATTATCTTGACTTTAATAGTTTTGAAAATTTAACATATTGTCCTATCTAAGAGAGTCGGGATCCGTAACCTCAGCACCCAAAATAGATCAACCAGTGCCTGTTTATAAGATGTTGAGATATATAATGATTTGTGATTATGATGATTATGCATGTGCTGCCATCTAGTAGCGAGGAGAAGAAGTTAACATTAACATATCAGAGGTGTATATTATATATACCTAATGTGTACCGCATTTTGGCCCTGAACCCGATGACCCTATCACCCTCCTCCAGGAAAGTAGTAGGGACACTGGCACCGTCCACAAACACAAACACAGATCTACATTCCGGCCTCGCCGCCGAGATCCATCGCGTTTAAGACCATCCAACGTAAATGTAAATGTAAATTCATGTCCCTTGATCGGTTTAATCGAGCCAGCTGGTGGCGTAGCTGAGCCTGTAGCTTTAAACTCCCCTGATAATAATAATTCCCCTAACTTGATCCAGCCTATTGCTTTGCCTTGTTTATCAATGGTCAATGACAACGACTCCCTAAGCCGAGGTCCGTACCCCACAGGGGGTGCCCTTAGTGCGCAGTCGTTTAGTTTATAATTTAGTTAGTATTTTATGCCCCTGGCTGGAGGCTTTTGAGCTCGCTTAAAGGCACCCACAGGAAAGTCCGGTTAAGTAGTCGAGACCTCTCATGGTCACACTACGAGATGCCATTCAAAAAAAAAAAAAAAGAAGCATTTTGGCCTTATGATTTTCATGATGTGATTGTGATGTGTTTCTCGCTTATTCTAACCAAAATAATGTCTGGACTTTAAAAGAGACCTCTGAGTTTATTTCTATATTTCTTCTCAGAATAGTCGGATATGAAACATGGACCTCACGTAGTTTTAAAATATTATTGACGTGTAAAAGGTAAAAGTGTTTGTATATTAAAACCTACTTTCGGAAATAAACATAATTTTTATGAAGACCAACGAGGCAGTTCATTTACGACCGAGCATAACGAGCGAAGCGTCTCTGCTTCAAGTCTTGCAAAATTAGCTTTCGTCTGTCAGTTTGTTGCTACTCCTCTACAGGTCGTATTTTATAACCGATATGGACGAAACTTGCTATACAGGTTTTACGACTATAGAAGTTTTTTTTTTTGTCGTCGGGGATTTTAGATTGGAGGGGTACTTCCTCCATAAAGGGGCAAAAAGGGGTCGACTGGATATCTCCGCCTTATGAGATCAAACGATGGTTCTTTTTTTATTTGAAAGGTATTAAAAATTGGTGAAGATCTGATGAGGATGTGATGAAAATAAAACATGGTAAATATCCCGTTTTAAATAACTTTAGTGGTAAGTGTAGAAAAGTTTTTGCTCACGAGGTCTACTTTTCGCAGAACTACTAGTTTACCGGGATCGCCTCTGCTTCGGATAGTTTTTACGACTTAACAAAACATGAACATTAATTTATTAAGTATATCTAAGTAAAATATATTGTAATAATGATACACATCAACCTTCCAGAATAAATTGTCTAAATGATAGTGAAAACCGCATCAAAATCCGTTGCGTAGTTTAAAAGAACAATGCAGTCACACATATAGATAAGAATAGCGACTTAAATTTATGTTAATTATTATTATTATAGCTAAATTATGATAATAATAATAACAAAAAATAATAAAATTCTTTATTGAACATGATGATGAATAGTCTCACCTCATAAACCGGCGCATCGTTCTTAAACCAGTGTATAGATGGCGCTGGCGCGCCGACCGCGTCGCACGTTAGTTCGAGCACTTCGCCGCTGTTGTGTGCGTACGTAGCTAGAGGGCGCTGTGTTATCGTGAGGAAGCGACGGGCTCCGGACTGCTGTTTTGTTGGGGCTACTGTAATTGAATACATTAAAATAGGATCAGTTCTATGTAATTATATTACCTACTGCATGAAATTATATTAACAAATAAACAACAAAACATCACGCCTGATTTCCCCGAAGGGTTAGGCAAAGGTAAATATTGTACACCCACATTTCGCCACATGTGGCGACTTTGACGTTTGAGACTTAAACCTATGTATAGGTTTAAGTCTCAAACTCCCAACCAAGCATAAATTCAGACTTCGGGCTGCTACTGAGGAATTCCGAATGGAAAAAGACAACATCATTTTGCCCGACCCGAGAATCGCTAAACGCAAATATAACAATAATATTTAAGTGAATTGAGTAACAGCAAATAATTAATTATAGGTACAGATTTTACAAAAACGTTAAAAATGATTTAAAAAGGATAGTAACAGTTGAACAGTTGCTGCTACTTGACAACAGATGGCGTTCCCAATACCAAGTAAGAATAAGGGTTCTTTAAGGTTGAGTGATATCATTGTCTGTGGAACATTGCGGCCAAAGCGCGGTTAGCCCGCGAAATTCAAAATTTCTAAGAATTAGAAGTAGAAACTTTATATTGCAATAAACATAATCATTAATTTAAATTATTATAATTCAGTAAATACAATAATATTTGTTACGGTCACGAATTATATTTTGATCAACATATAACCTGACACTGACATGCAAATTGCAAAAACCTTAAGAATATTTGAATTTCACGGGCTACTTTGGCGCATCCCCCTTAGCCACATCTTGTTGGCTTCTGAGTCAATCAAATTAAGCCCCCTTTTTGACCTCACACAGGTCTTTTTTTTTATTTAAGTATTTACATATATACGTATTTAAAAAAAAAATTAAATGTTTCTTTTTTGTTGCTTGTATTTCCTGTGCGTGTCCCTTATAAAATATTTGTCTTTCTTTCTTTAAAAAAAAAAGAACTCACCATTATGTTCAATATTATTATCTATAGACAACAGCCTCATGTGTTTGTTGACATTCGCCGATCGCCCGCAGCCAAGCAGAGCCGTCGTTGCAAACAGAAGCACCAGATACATGTTTATGTCAATAGATTACTATATAATACTGCAGAGATTCAAGTAAAGGAGTTATCTGAAACAATAGAAAAATATAGGTTAATTACTATGTCGTGACAAGCCGTGTGCCAAATGGGATTTCCCATCGACAAAGATGACGAACTTTCATGAATACAAACTTACGACGATCCTTCATTCCCCCTTTAGGGGATGATTTAAATAAAACCTTCCTAATTGCTTACCAACGTTACCTAAGGGGACTACAGGACCTAAACGCAACTAAACGTCTAAGTTTTAAGCGCCAGGGAGCACGCGAAATTCAAAATTTCTTATGTTTTCTTTTATTTGCAAGTCAGTATTACGTTGTATGGACCTATGTGCCGCGAATCATATCTAATTATGATTCGTGGCCGTATCAAATATTTATTTATAGAATTTTAATAATAAAATCATCAATACAACTCTATAAGTTCACTTATGGAGTTGTATTGCTGACTCTAATGATTATAATTCTGTAAAGCAATATTAGTTACGGGCGCGAATCATATTTTAATCAACATACAACCCTGATATGCAAATTGCAAAAACACCGGCTGTCATTCATGGATCTTTGACAGTAGTTACGGATCGTCAGAAGCCCGAAAGTCGTACAACCAGTCTTACCAAGGGGTATCGTATTACCCTATCACTGGGTTGTGTAGGTCAGATAGGCAATCGCTCCATGTAAAATACTGGCATTCAGCTGCATCCGGTTAGACTGGATGCTGACCCCAACATAGTTGGGAAAACGCTAGGCTGATGATGACAAAGCACTTGCGTTTGCCACCACTAGAGCTAACCTACGAGGTAGTCAACATTCACGCCAATTAATTGTTACAGCGCCACAAGATTCTTTAGGCGCGCGGCCAAAAACGGAACTAATGCCCCCGTCTTGTTCTGTCAATATAATTTCTGTGACAATTTCACAAAAGATTACCAACAGCGCCCCCCTGTCAATGTCATTCAGGCGCCAAAAGATCCTTGTAGCACTCTATCTTTATCACTACCTGCAAGTTGCCAGGGCTTTCCCACAAAGTAAATTGCAAACAAAAATCTTTTTAAAACTCTTCGGTATTGTATCCTTCAAAAGCAAAATCTTTTATCTTATCTTTGAACAAAATTTCATTGAAATCGGTGCAGAAGTTGCGGAGATATTGACGCAGTTTATATTATTATTATGTCCGACTTTTGGAGATCTTGCAAAGTACTTAAAACATTTTTTCACGTAAAAAATGATGTAAAGTGTCCCTTGAATAGAATCTTTATCTCTTTTTGGCTAGCAACCGCTTTTGAGTCCCAAATTAGGGTGGGATGCACAATAGATGTCCGTGCAAGGTTTTTTTTGCAGTTAAACCTTTATTTTTTTTGCCTTGAATGCTGTGTGTTACAGTAAATAAGTTGGGAACTCGTTTTGTCAAATATTAACTTAGTAAGTAAATAATGTCAGTAAATATTAAGGTAAACTTAAAAAAAGCCGATGTCACAAAATTTTAATTGTATACTTTAAAAATCTAGTTTTTGTTTATTTACACAGGTACCTAATTTAAAAAAAAAAACACTTTTCTTATGTCCTAAGAAAAGCTTTTTAATTGAAAAAATATTTTATATTTAACACAATCTGACTCGCCTGTCAATTTTTTTTCCTATTTTCTTTAACCTAAACCACCCCAGTAAAGAAAAAAAAAAACAAAAAAAAAAAAAAAAATTCAAATCGGTTTAGCCGTTTTTGAGTTTTAGCGAATATAACGGACAGCAATAACATCACGTCTATACAATATTCCCCGATGGGATAGGCTGAGTGTACTTTTAGTCCATCCACATTTCGCCAATTATGTTTAAGTCATCATTCATTTAATCATTTATTTAATTAAATATTTAAAATCCGTTTTATATTCCGCATAAACCCAAACTGCAGAAACAGATTAAAGTATTAGTCACAACACTCATAAGAATACTAATGACTACTTTGACGTAGATGCTATTCTTTGCATATTAGTTCACACAATCTAAGTACATGATCAAATTTAGCAATGAAGCTTGTGACGTCACACGGAGTTCCCCTGTTGACAAACTAGCGGCGCCTGCGACTTTGAACTTCCGGAGTGTCACGGTCAGCAGATTTACGAAAAATCTGAGTAATATAGACTTTTTGTATAGGTATGAATATTTCTTCATTGGTTTAGCCGTTTTTGTCTGTCATTCATTTATGGAACTCGTGATCCGTTGGTAAGATGGTTTTGTTTCTGTAATCCCCGAAGGACAACCCTTCAGCAGAGGTGTACCTACAGTACACCCAAACTTCGCAAGTTATTTTTAAGTCGCATGTAATAGGGGGTGAGCCTATTGGCATCAACCGGGCACAAATCCTGACTCTGGGCGGCTACTGAGAAATTCGTTATAAAATACCCAATAACTCTTTACCCATCCTGGGAATTGATCTCAGGACCTCATGCTCAGCAGTAGCTTGCAACTTCAAAGCAGGCGCTCCTTGTAAAATACTGGTATTCAGCTGCCTCCGGTTAGACTGGAAGCCGACCCCAACATCGTTAGGAAAAGGCTAAGTAAGATGAGCATGGAGGACGACGAGACAGCAGCTCATGTGCTTCTAAACTGCCCGGTGGTCATCGTATACAGGGCAAAGTACTTCGGTAACCCAGGTACCCTCCGGGAGGCTGCTGGCGTTCATTGAGGAGCTGGGGTGGATCGAATAATCGATTTTCTCACCCATACGCAAAATACGCGCATTGACGTGGAGTTGCGGATACCAGCCCGTATTACTTATTATGTATGATGAGTAAGATGATGATGAGCATACAAATAATTCGTCTGTTATTTAATCATCTCGTCTAGAATCACGTGCTGAATTAATGGTAGAAGTTTGCGCGACAATGTTCCTTAAACCGAGTACACTACGGCCGATTTATCTTTGGCAAGTCTGAACATAGGCACTGAAAACCTTCACCCATGTTCTCTCACTCACAATCGCCTGGATGTCAACATTTGGTTCCTAAAAAATATTACTGCGCAGCCTTCTGCGCTAAGTTCGGACTTGTCAAGATAAATCAGCCGTACTGTAGGTAAGTAGCACTATAACTTTAAATGAATTGCCTAGTTGTAGGTATGTATATCTGCTGTCGAATCGAAGACAACGATACCCAATCATTTATGTTAACAAGAGGGATAAAAGCACATTTTTCAGGACTTGGACACAACCACGGTGTTTTATCCCTGAAAACTTATTAAGCTTAGCTAATCCATGTGTCGTGTGTGGTTCGTGAACGGGCGCTGTCAGTGGAGGCTGGTCATATCTTAGCTGCCACGACTTATTTTAATTTAATTTAAAATTTTAATTGTTTTTTTTTAATTTTTATTAAAGACGCCTTTAACGTTCTGCATCGTTCTCACATGTATAATTTCAATATGAATGATGATTGGTGCCGATTCTGTTGTGCACAAACTAAACATAATTTAGGCTGTTGCTAACTTTTTCTCTCTATTATGACAAGAAAGGGACGGAAGTAAATTAGAGCTGTCAAATTAGTTAGAACTAATTTTTCCATAGACATTTAGACGACACGTAAAAACATGTCGACTAAAAACACGGTGAAGCGCAAGGCGTGAACTAGTTTGACATCTCCAACTTAGTTCATAGCTATAGCCGTCCTTTTCTCGCGCTGCCTGTTAGTAAAAGATAGCGATTCTCTAATTTTAGTTTAGTGCGTTCACAAGAGAATCGGCACCAATATTTACTAATCTTATCTTGATTTAAAAGAGTGTCCTTGGAGTGTCTTGCCGTTCATCCCCATTGGGACCTACTACGCTTTGGAATGTGCGACTAGCTTCGTCTTTCTGACTGACCGACCCCTTGACAATTATTCAAGTGCCTATAATTGTTTTATTTGAAATAAATGCTTTGAGTTTGAGTTTATAATTTAAATAACGAAGTACGCAAGCTCACACTGATCTCAGCCATAAGATATACACAAAACTTTAGAGCAATTTTTGTGGGAAATAAAGCAGCTTTTCCTACATAGTATTGTTTTCGAATATTTAAATTGATCACAGACTTACGCATAGTACGTAGTGATCACTGCTTAGTATACTAGTGACCCGCCCTTGCTTCACACGGGTCCATCTACTGATGTAGCGACATGTCAAAGCATCGAGAATTCTGTGCTTTATCTAAGTTAAATCGATTAAGTTCCTATTAACTTACTTGGCAGATAATTTCATACAAATTCTGTACCATTTTTGAATTTATTCGGTAAGTAGCGGCTATTCGGACATCGTAAAATAGGTCCTTAGACCTTCTTGAATAAATTTACTAAATGGTGGTGAGAACCGCATCAAAATCCATTGTGCAGTTTAGAAGAACCAGGCGGTCACACAGACAAACACGAAAAGCGACTTTAATTTATAATCTGTATCGAGTAGATAGATATAATACCATAATAGAGTTAGCAAGCAGATTAATGCCTCAAGTGTTATTAGTTGTCCAGACTGACTGACTTATTCTTCAACGCAGGGCCTAAACCGCTGGGGCTACAAACCTGAAGTGAAGGGCCACACCACAGAAAAGATAAAGAGGTTAGAAGGGCCTTGTGGGCGGGGCAGGCGCGCCGCATGTATGTGTAGACACACTAAGTTCAGCCGAAATTTGTTTTACCGGCCAGTAATCGCGCTCTCACTGTGACAACGTACGAAGCTCCGCTAAAAAAAAGGATTATGCCCTGTTGCGCTGTTATAACGTGTCGGAAAAGTAGCAAGTGGTGTAGTGTAGCCCAACAAGGGATTTCTTTTCACCGGTAAGTCCAAAAACCTTAAAATACAAGTGATATTTGTAATGACTACAATAGTATTATGTAGTTTGTAGATAAAAGCGACACAATCGCAAACAGATGCACAGTTATACATTGCTTGCAATGCATGGGTACCGTCTTGTACTTCGTGAGCGATCGCGCAATATGTTGCGTTCACTGCGAAAGTCGCGTCGCCGAGCCAACGCTTGAATTCCGCGAAATCCATGCGTATCGATAGGGTTGTACCACGTTGTAATCAATGTAGATATTGTGTGTATGTAATATGTATACAAATGATTATTGACAGTAATATTAAAATTAAAATAACTTTGTTTATTATCACCAATTATTGCTTATTGTGGGTTACCAATTTAGTTTCTGAGTGGGTTTTTCGTCTAAAATTTGGTTTGATGTTAGCCATTTATGATGAAACCATGCATTTTAAATGTTATTTTTAGGTTTCCAACAGATCCAGACACAAAATAACTGTGGATTGAGGCAACTGGTAGAATCGAACGGATACCTACTAAATATTTTGTTCTCAACATTTTACAGAAAATGATTACATAACAAAAAAGTCAGGGAATAGATTCTTAAAATCTGGAGCTTCTCCGCACAAAGACATCGCTATGCTTTTTTCAGTAAGTCATGAATAATTTATATTTTATAAAACTTAATTCCTGTTTTTGAATAGCGTACCTAATTATTACCTTTAAATTATGTCACCTAGATCATCTTTTTTGTGGATCCATGTTTATTGGGTTTATATAGCCATAAAGCTGAAAATCCATAGTTGAAATCTAAAGTTTCAAAATGATGCTTTTCTCGTTACGCTTATTTTTAACCGACTTCAAAAAACAGAGGAGGATTTCTCAATTAGTCGCGTATCCATACAACTTTTTTATGATGTACACCGATTTCTCCGTCAATTGTGGGCCGATTTTGAAAATTCGTTTTTTATTTTGAAAAGGTATGCTCTCGAGGTGGTCCCATTGTCACCAACTCAGAATCTGATATTTATAAATATATACGTCTAATGGAAAACATTCGATAAGGCTGTGAAATTAGTTTTTTGGATTCTTGCAAATTGCAGCTTTGTTATTGAAAATGCGATTTGCGCCCGTAACGGTTACTCAATAATAAATTCAGTATTCATCAAAGTCGTAAAGTACACTTTTCTAGGTTTACTATACTCAAAAATATAATTATTTCCGAAAAAAAAAACTTGTTTTTTTGAGCAACATGATGATTTTTGATAATTATTATTGACATGATGTTAATTATTTTTAGCAAATATATTATGGTTACAGGGTGTAGTCAACATCTAGAACAACTTAACATAATTATGACGTAAAACAGAGCTGCAATTAGCGAAAATCTAAAGAAAATTTGAATGTCACGGAAATATCGAATATTCCCCCTTAATTTGACATTTTTTTTAATTATGTATGTTTATAGGAAGTCCACACTATTCATACCCTGTCCTATCCCGAAATTAAAGTGAAATATTGCAAAACTTAAAGTAAAAAAAATATAGTATATTTTATCGATATCAATATCGATCAATGCAAGCCGTAATGTATATGAGAAATAAATTGCTTTTGCGCGTGTGTGAGTGTACGTCAAGCGCAGTGTTTGCGTTAGTGTGAGAACCAATAGCAAACTCGCGATCTAAGTGCGTGTGGTTTATTTGTGTGCGTAATGCGCGTACGTATTGGTATCTTGCTTGTAGTGGAGTTACAGAGTGGGGGACAAGCGGCGACACGCGTTCTAGTACAAATCAGGAACTATTTCCTTTCTAATCTCTTTATCTGTTCTGTGGGCCACACCGAAGTTCAACGTCAATGCCCTTCATCGCCAAAAACAACGCGGTTATTGTTCCGATAATTATCACGATAAATTGAGTGTCCACACTTGAGCGGTGAACGTCAATGATCATTCGATTTGGCGAACGTCAATCGGCAATGAATGACTTTGTCAAATTATCGCGATAAGTTGTGGCTACGCCTACGGCCTTCGTCCGTCATCGCGATAATCAACGGCGTTTTCCGTTGGTGTAGTCCCAGCATTATAATTTAGAGGAACACTAAGAAGGGGTTTTTGGAAATTCGACTTTTAAGGGGGTGAAAAGGGGGGATTTTCTTTGTATGAAAAAACCTAATAAGATTGGCAAGAATACTTATCAAAGAAAATTATAAAGTTCGTCATTTTTTGTTTTTCTAAATTAACACAAAGTGGGATTGGGGGGTGTCAAAGTTTATAAAGAAGAATTTTAATGCGCGGTCCGATTAACTTGAAACTCAGTATTTATTATACTCCTTTTAACGCGCGGTCCGATTAACTCGAAACTCAGCATTTTTTATACTTCAGACCAAGAATAAAGAATCAATCTACCTAGCCTTTTCCCAACTATGTTGGGGTCGGCTTCCAGTCTAACCGGATGCAGCTGAATACCATTATTTTACATGGAGCGACTGCCTATCTGACCCCCACAACCCATTAACTGGGTAATATGATACCCCTTGGTAAGACTGATTGTCAGACTTTCGGACTTCTGACGACCCGTAACGACTGTCAAAGATCCACGAATGACAGCCGGGACCAACGGCTTAACGTGCTTTCCGAGGCACGGAGGAGTCTCGGTATGTAAAGATGGTCACCCATCCACGGACCAACCCCGGCAAGCGTAGCTTAACCTGATGGATCGACCCGTGCGGCTGTTATTACTTAGCCACGAGCTCCAAGAATAAAGAATAACGTGTAATAAAGGTTTTTTTTTTAATTTACCCTAACGGGGTACTAAAGTATGAATTCCACGCGGATGAAGTCGCGGGGGAAGTGCATGGAACTCATCACAGCTGCTCAGTGGTACAAATAGGTAGATAGATAATTATGGGTGTAGATAGAATAGTCGACTCCGTAGTTTATTTATCTTCCCAAGGGCCTATTTCACGATGTTCGAATAGCTACTACTCACCGAATAAATTCAAAAATGGAACTGGAAATTTGTATGAAATTATCTGCCAATTAAGTTATTAGGAACTTAATCGTAACTGGTGAAACAGGCCCTAAGGTTTATGAATGTCACTTTTACCTCCTAAAACGAAAAAACTTTTTTACAAAAAAAATACAACCGACTTCATCCCCTAAAGTTTTACAAAGTTTCATCCCCTATTTAACCCATTTAGGAGATGAATTTATAAAAATCATTCCTTCGTGCTCATTTTCGTTAGTAAAAGGAACTCTTGCGCAACATTTCATGCTTGTAGACCCAGCGGTTTTGGCTGTGCGTTGTCTGTCAGTGAATGAATGAATTGAAATTATGAATTTAAGATTTTTATTAAGTGCGTTGTTACATTTCGAACGTGATTTTTGCGTTAAATGGCCAAATTTGGCGTTATTATTCTGAGAAACTGAAAGAATTCGACAACTTTACTTTATTGAGTTGTGGAGAGTAGTTATTAGTATAGTTCATAGTGGCCTCGCTTTTCGCATTTTTTTTTAATCTATATAATTATAGCCAAAATTCCGAAGCAAGTTTTTCATAAAATGTGCGGCGGAGCTTTTTTCTCTCTAAGTTAGATTTCGTGTAGATTCGTCGAACGAACGAAATCTAACGACTCTGCACGAAATCTAACTGAGAGAGTTGTATTGATGATTTTTATGATTAAAATTATGTAAATACATAATGTTTTATTGCCGCGTATCATATTTTGATCAAGATTGAATATCAGAAAAATTAAATAGTTGTTTAGTCCATAGTAGCCTCAGAGTTTTGAAATATGTATGGAATATCTATATAAAAAAAACCTATTTGAAACTAATAAAAACGCTCAGAATTAACAGTAAATATTACGTAAAATTTATATCAGAATAAACGTTAGTTCATTACGAGATTAATTATATAACTTTAAACAAAAAAAATAATATATATATATATAAAACTCTAAATAAACGTAATTACAACTGTCAAATTGCTACAAAATGCGATGCGTCGCCATGCTTCCATTTTACTAATCTGTCAAAACGCAATTATGTTATATTATAATATTATGCCTTGACAATTAGATAGATTCAACCTCAGCGTGAAGTCGACTTACTGGGACTTGTTGTCAAAATGGTAAAGTAAATTACTTACAAATTAAGTTAACATTATCAATCATTTTTTTTTTTTCATTTTTTTTTTTTTTTTTAATCATTTTCATTTTTTTTATCAATTACAAGGTGAGAAAAGTGCGTACAAGCACATTTTGGTCATTTATTATATTTCTTAAACACTAGCTACATGACGATGATTGACGACTTTTCAGTTTGTAGGTACTCAAAAAATCCAACCTCAACCCTCAGCCACTGATAAGATTTTTTATAAGTGATTTAAGGCTCCTTTCAAACAGGCGCGATACGCGATATAATCACGCGCGATACAAAGGCACCGCGTGTCGCGCAACGAGTGGTGCCTTTGTGTCGCGCACGATTATATCGCGTGTGCCTGTTTGTCGGAGCCTTTAGGTAAAGGCATGGTAAGTAATTAATTTTAATCATTCATTCTCTCTTTAAATAAAAATCTCCCGATATTTTTTTTCGTTTAATTCAGGTATGTTTTTGTAATACTTATAATAATTTAATTACTCTGATGAAATAATAGATTTGAAGTATTTAGTGTTAATAATTTAACAATTTCATAAGTTAGTGATATTCCGTACGTAAGAACTTAAGCCAAACTGTTACTCACAAACATAAAATGATCTTTAAAAAACGATAGATATTTTTCTAAAATTTTCCCTTTACTTTCATGCAAATCAGAAAAAACCGCACTGTCATGTTCATGAACACAAAATATTAAAAAATAAAAATACCTGTCAAAACTACCGCCACGCGTATCCGTCAAAAGATCTCACACTTAAAAGAAATATAATTAAAAAAAAAATTAAGTAAAAAATCCACGATCACAGCCAAAAGAAAAAAACAAAAAATCAGTTCTAATTTTGAATTTGAATCACAATATCGATCTGTTCCACGAGCCTATACGTCTTTTCACATGAGAACATCGGTCGAAATGATCGGTGAATGAAAACTGTTATTAGCGAACAGAAACTTTTATAGGCGTTTGCGGCAACGCAACTGAACAGCGCGGCGCCATGAAAATTTTAAATCGCACTCACATTGACTTTGTAATGAACAAAGAAAGTTCGATACGATGTATACTTACAGGATTTACATGCCATTTCCATTGCCTGCGATTCTTTTTGCAAATGTACTGGAATTATGCAAGATCCCTACCCCACTTTTTTTGTCGCGAATGCATCATGACATCAAACCAGGAAAAAAAAGGTATTTTTTATTTTTGATCTAATTAATATTTCTAATATTTCTTCTCCATAGGGATCTACTACGCTTTGGAATGGGCAACTAGCTTCATCTTTCTGACTGACCGACCCATTGACAATTCAAAAGTGCCTGTAATTGGTTTATTTGAAATAAATGCTTTGAGTTTGAGTTTGATTATTGACTTAGGTAATAGTATTTCAGGAACAATAGCACACATCTAGGAATTATCCAAAACACTAGTTATAGTGTAATGTATAACTAAACGAAATCAATCTGCCTAGCCTTTTCCCAACTATGTTGGGGTCGGCTTCCAGTCTAACTGGATACAGCTGAATAGCAGTATTAAAATTATAACTAGACGAAATGTCTTATGAAAAAAAAAAACAAAAAAAAAAACGGCAAAAAATTTATGGAAACCTATCATTAGTAATATTAAAACATAGATAATTAAAAATTAAAATATAATGCAATAGCTTGCTTAAATGGATGTGGCATCCTCATCAATCATCATTTCCTAAAACAATATTATTGTGTTACTCATATATTCCTTAATTTTTATCAGCTGAATTTATATAAGAGGCCTGTTTCTCAGTCTGAGGTCTTAAAATAAAAAAATATAACAGATTTCATACAAAATCAACTGCCAGATAAGTTAACTCAAACTGGATGTGGTGACACAGACCCTTACCTTGTCAACTAGACATAATATAATGTTGTATATGGGGTGAATCTTCATACTAATCAATTTTCGCTTTAAAACTCATATCAGACTAAAGGTAAAAAAAAAAACCGGGCAAGAGCGAGTCGGACTCGCGTAACGAGGGTTCCGTTCCGATTTTTGAAAAAGTGTGCTATTTAGAGATGTTGTTTTATTTTTCCTGTAATCTTTACATAAACTTTTATCACATACAATAATTTAATATTTATCTCTATGCAAACTTACACGTATTACTCGATTTTTTTTTGTCATTTTTCATCTAAAGTCGATCAAAATAAGTGGATTTAAAAATAAAATAAAAATGTTTAGAATGTGAACACAGCGTTCTTTCATATCACAAACCCTAGTAGCCCCACTTCAAAATTTAAGACCCCCTTTGGAAAAAAAAAAAAATTCTTTCACATTTGCAAAATCGTCATCAAAAATTGTACCAAACAAGTTGATAGTAATAGTAGTTCTTGAAATATCCAGCTGTGACAGACGGACAGAGAAACAAACAGACTGAGTCGCACGCACGTATGGGTTCCTTTTTACCAATTTGGTACGGAACCCTAAAAAGGGAGTTCTTAAATAGGAACGCGCCTCTATTACTTTTTTATAGAAAAAAATACCCCAATCCATCAAAGAAATTTGTATTTTTTCTAACACCTACAGCGTACAAAAAAGGAATTAGTAGTACATTATTTTCAGCACTTTTGCTCTGGACAGTTAAAAAAATCGATCATTTAGATACAATCAAACAGAAATTCTCAGAGAGTGGCCACACTCCTCAGCACACTCACATGAAAGTGGATTCCATGCGTGCTGCTATTGAAACAGCGTCTAAAAATAAAACAATAACTTGTACCTAGCGTAAGTGAATTTAAAAACATTTTTACAGCAGAAAGCTAGAAAGAAGAGGACCGAAACTAATATGCAAAAGGATGTCAAGAAAACAATAGAGAATTATAAAGTGAGATCAATTAAAGGAGATCATTCACCGTTCATACATTTTTGGGCTAAATGTGAGTGGCCAGCCAAAAAAAAAAAATAAAAAAAAGTTTTTCTTTATTTATTATTATTAACCGACTTCAAAATGGAGGAGGTTCTCAATTCGTCGGAACCTTTATGTTCCCCGATTACTCGAAGATGGCTGGACCGATTTGGATTTTTTTTGTTTTATTCGAGAGGGTACATCACAGTTGGTCCCAAATAAAATTAATTAACTTTGCTTTGGTAGTTTTTGAGTTAGCTTCAATAATACGTATTATTTCCACACTTTTATATGGATGATGTTCTACTTTGTTTTGCAGGTAATGCACTACCTGCAAAGTTTTTATTTTTCACTTTTTAGTTGTGTACCGGTAGGTACACAACTAAAAAGTGAAAAATAAAAACTTTTTTACAAAAAAATACAACCGACTTCCAAAAACAACACTACAAAGTGAAAAATAACTTTAACTTCGGAAGTCGGTGGCAAAAAACGAAAATACATTTAACTAGACACCGACTTCCGAAATTAAAGTTATTTTTCACTTTGTAGTGTTGTTTTTGGAAGTCGGTTGTATTTTTTGTAAAAAAGTTTTTTTTTTATTTTATTTTTTTACTATTATTCTTTTAATCAATAACTACATATTGATAACAGTATTTTTTAAACTCGTATAGCGCATGGGATGGCCTACAGATTTGGTCCCATAGTGAAAAGTGAAGAGAATAACATGTTCTACCGGAATATATTTTTTTTTTGTTAAGCCATTTTTAGCCCAAAATATAGCCAAACTTGAAAAACTTTAGCACTGCAATAATTAGAAATAAAAATAAAGATAATAATAAGTATGAAAGAAACAGTTAACTGGCTTAAAATATGAAATATGTTAGATAGATTCATTTATTTGCCTGAAATATTGTATTTTTACAGATCTCATCTTATATATAATATAAAATTCTCGTGTCACAATGTTCGTTCCCGTACTCCTCCGAAGCGGCTTGACCGATTCTCATGAAATTTTGTGAGCATATTGAGTAGGTCTGAGAATCAGCTAATACCTATCTATTTTTCATACCGGTACTTTTTATCCCGGTCTACGCGGGTGAAACCGCGGGGCGCAGCTAGTAACACATAAATAACACGATCATCATATAAAAATACTAAAAAACAGACTTAAAGAGACGTAAAAAAATCTGACATTTGTCACCCGCACTATGCTTCGCCGTTAACAGTATATTTATATCGCCAACCTGTGTTTGTTCAATGTCATTCTGGCGCCAAAAGATCCTGCTACCATTCTATTTTCTTTCTCCTTCTGAATGAATTCTTCCTCTTTATTGACATTTCTTTAAGGATCCCTAATTTAAAGAATGGAATGCATAAATGTTGTGCAATTTAAAATTGATTTCATACTCGTAACTAATGTGGTATGTGGCGATAAAATATTCAAACTAAAACTATAGGTATACAGTTGTCTTTGCAATTTCGAATGTTCTAGATTATAATAATGACATTGTTATTTGTTTATTATTTTTTATAGTTGTTGCTATATTGTAATTTGGCAAACAGATTTTGACATTACCAGATTATGTAAAGATTAAGACTAGTGTAAATTGTGATTGTCGTTAATGTTTTGGATTATTTTGACATTAAGCACACACACATCACACACACAACACGACACACATATATTCACGACACACACACACACACACACACACACACACACACACACACACATATATATTACCATTACACATTACGACATACATATATTCTTCATTATATGATTTGCGAGAGATTTATATTTAATTAATTGATTATTTTGATTATTATTGTTATTATTTTTATTTATTTTTTTTTTGTTTTAGTCTGATCTGTAACTACATATTAAATTTCACTATGGCTAATAATAATCGTATCAAGAGCTGTATCTATAGTACTATTTAATTCAAACCTAATATGTTGCATGCCGTAAGGAAAAATGTATCGGGACACTTAACAAATATTCCAACCTATATGTATACCTACATTATTAGCAAATAAATGATTTCTTTCTTTCTTTCTTTCTTACAGATATTGTTGTCAAGTGAAATTATTATCGACCGATATTTCTATTGAATCGCGCTAGTCTGTAATCACCCTAGTAGTGTACACATAACACCAACCTATTATTGTCCTACTGCAGGACAAAGGCCTCCTCTTATAGAGAGAAGGCGCGAGGATTGATCACCATGCTGGCTAAAGATAGATATACAGGGTTAGTTTTCAATGACCAGCCAAATTTTCACAGGGTGTTCTACGCATGATTATGAACAACTTTCACTATGGGACCAACTTTGAAATCACGAAAAAAAAATCTGCTGTTTCATACATTTTGGTCGAGTTGTTTTTTTTTCAGCTGTTTTTTTTTCAGCTGTTTTTTTTTTCGTGATTTTAAAGTTGGTCCCATAGTAAAAATTGTTCATATTCACGGGTAGAACACCCTGTGAAAATTTGGCTGTTCATTGAAAACTAACCCTGTATAATTTATAGAAAATACTAGCTTTTGCCCGCGACTTCGTTCGCGTGGAATAGTGACTTCCAGCAGATTTTTGGTTTTACCCACATAGTTCCCGATCTCGCGGGATCTCTTCAAAAATGAAATGTGGAAGATATTCTAGGGAACTCTTCAAAAATCAACATAATGAGCTCTGCGTTTGAATTGAAAATATGTATACTCACTTAGGGCATTAAAGCCGTTATTGCCGATCGAAAAAGGCGAAAATGTTATTTTTCCCTTAGTTTCAAAATATTATTTTGATTTGCCATTTCAGAAAAAAATACTGTTTCTCCCTTGACAAATTTTCTATTATTTTAGGCTTTAAAGATTATTAAAGTTTCATACACCAAGACATTTCTGTATACCACGTTTTTAGTTTTGCCATCCTTTGCAAAAATAGGTCTTGTGGTTTTGACACTCTTGAGCACGCAACGTAGAGTTGTCCATGGGAGAAACAGTCTTTTTCAAGAGGTACCCTCGCAACTTTAAGCGTTTGCCCTTGGGCTTTATTTATGGTCATTGCAAACGCAGTTTTCAGCGGAAACTGAACTCTTTTGAATTAGAATGGCAAATCAGTTGGAATGATGGGAATGCGGGGAATAATTACAGTTTCGCCTTTTGCCATTCCAGTCATAATAACGGCTTTAATGACATTCCGTCCTAAAAGGTTATTTGTAACCGTGTGCCGTTACATAGCCTTGATGGATCTAGGTTTCTCATAAGCATCACAGGAACTCCAACTTTCAGCCTTAACTTGTGAGAAGGCACTCCTGATAACTCTAAGGAGTTGAGAAACTCTGTTGGGTAAGATGTCACTTGCTCGGTATCCACGACGTTATCTACTGATAGATACTCGATGACATCTCCCTCTACGTCAGACATAATTTGGTCATTTATCTGGCCTACTATTTAATTTGTTGGCGCCAATATCGCCCTTTCGCATAACCATTCCCGATTTTCGATATTAGCGCGTAAACCCGGATAGACACTATTTTTTAATTTGTATTGTGCTATCCACAATTTGGCATAATTCGCTGCTCAATAAAACTTTTAATCTACTAATACAACGGAGCCAATTTTAAATTTACGAAACTATCAATCCACAATTCCACGACAGTACCGAAGCGCTCGGCCGATACCCAACCAAATGCGTGTAACGAAACCATAGCGCGATCTATTTCGATCCCAACGCCATCTATCAAGCATAGTGACAACTCGGATTATTTATCTATACTCCTTTCGGGCATTTTCTTTGTTCTAAAAGTTTTATTATATTGATATTATTTTTTTCATACCTTTTTACTATTTATTTACTTTTTTCCGATGAATTAAAACAATAACATGAACCGAACTCGTGTAACGATCGACACCATTGCGCGATCACCAACTCGACATATAGTACTAATAGAATTATCTATACTACGAGTACGTTAGAGCATTTTCTTTGTACTAAAAGTTGTAATATATTATATTTTCATACCTTTTTACTATTTATTTACATTTTCCGATGAATTTTCAGCACTGAATTGATGCCGACTCTTGACCAATAGATGGCGCTATATGTCCGGAAAAAATTTTATTTTATTTTTTGTAATAAAAACTATCCTATGTCCTTTCTCAAGTTCCAAACTATGTCTGTACCAAATTTCACACAAATCGGTTCAGTAGTTTAGGCGTGAAGCAAAGACAGACAGACAGACAGACAGACAGAAAGACAGACAGACAGACAGACAGAGTTACTTTCGCATTTATAATATTAGTTTGGACAAGGTGCCAATATACTGGATCGGATGAATTTTTACAGTCTTGAAAAAAATAGGCTTTAATAGATGAACGGAGGAAGCCCATGGCAAAAAAAAACCAAATTCAAATTACACACCGCCGGGTGCATATTTTTTAATGTTTTTTTTTTCCAAGCTTACTATCAATCTGCCTAGCCTTTTCCCAACTATGTTGGGGTCGGCTTCCAGTCTAACCGGATGCAGCTGAATATACCATTATTTTACATGAAGCGACTGCCTATCTGACCTCCACAACCCAGTAACTGGGTAATACGATACCCCTTGGTAAGACTGGTTGTCAGACTTTCGGGCTTCTGACGACCCGTAACGACTGTCAAAGATCCACGAATGACAGCCGGGACCAACAGCTTAACGTGCTTTCCGAGGCACGGAGGAGTCTCGGTATGTAAAAATGGTCACGCGTAGCTTAACCTGATGGATCGACCCGTGCGGCTGTTATTACTTAGCCACGAGCTCCAAGCTTACTATGTTATTTTAATATCATTGAAGTGACAGAATACCAAATGTCGACTCGATCAGACCTGTGGAAGATGCTCACATCCATTCATCAACTAGAAAACAGCTGATAATCTTCAAACGACTGAATAGATTTTCTGGAATCATAGCTAAGAACACTCTCGATCAAGTCACCTTTCAAACAAAACAAAAAAAAAAAAAAAACTAAATCGGTTCAGTCGTTTGAGAGCTACGATGCTACAGACAGATACACAGATATACACGTTAAACTTATAACACACCTCTGTTTCCGTCGGGGGTTAAAAATGATAACTAATCGGGCGATATGGGGATATTATTTATTTTGAGAAAAAGAGGCTGATGATTAGCAAAATCAATAGTCATTTATAATTCAAATTAGGCTTAGAAATAGCACTTTTTGAACGTGATTGCATGACAGTCCGCCAAAACGCCCGGCTTTCACCACTTCCTAGTGCTTTAGCTGGGAAGAAGAAAGAGTGCAATAAACTCCCAATCAAGTTTGTGATTGGTTGTGTCCATTCTATGGTTGCCTGGAAGAGATTGCAGAAAGCGATAAGGCCGCCCATTGTATATTTTGTAGTTTGTGTCTTTTTTTTTTGTTATGTATTTTTGTGGTGTACAATAAAGTATATATAAATAAATAAATAGATTGTAGATATTAAAATAAAAACCGGCCAAGTGCTTGTCAAACCACGCACAATGAAGGGTTCCGTAATTGGGATGAATTTATCCCAAGAACAAACTTAACATTGTAGTTGAAAAACATGTTCTCCCATACATTCCAACTGTAAATGTAGGTTTGTACTCACAATATTGAGAGATTCACCATATTATTTTAAGACCACAGACTTCTTATACGTTTTCTTGTAATCTACAGGTAAAGATCTATTTTCTGTATTTTTTTCAAAATTTTAGAGTCGGTAGTTTCGGAGATAAGGGGGGTGAATGGTCAATTTTCGTCTATTTTCTTAAATAACTTTAAAATAATTTATTTTGAAATTATAAAAAAAAATATATTTGAGATCCTCCTAGTAAGCCCTTTCATCTGATATGTCACAAGGTATAGTTTTAGGTTTAAGGTTTAGTTTTAAGGTATAGTTTGCAAAAGTTTTTTGTAGCCCCAAAAGTGACCCCCATATTCAAAATTCATTTATTTACTTTAACCGTCTTTATTGGGTCACAGAAATTCACATGTGTACCAAATTTCAACTTAATCGCTCCATTAGATTCGGAGCAAATTGGCTGAGACAGACAGACAGACAGACACACGAGTGATCCTATAAGGGTTCCGTTTTTTCCTTTTGAGGTACGGAACCCGAAAACGCTTTCTGACTAGTCCGTTTGCTAACACAGTCGTGAACATACACAATTGATTGAACGCACACCATTGTCAGTGTAGCTCGATGCACGCTAAATTGCCCCTGATGCAAATGTGATTAAGGCAATAATCGTTCATTGAAGCCGTCAGTTGCAATGATGCAGATGAATTAGCTGTGTGTAGGTATATTCAGTGGGTAGATATAGGTTCAGTTGCTAGGGCCCTGTTGGCAAGGGAGTCTGTAGTAAGTAAGTCTGTAGGGGCAAGTGCGGAACATGTGGACACTTTCCAGAATTTGGACTATCTATAACATTTTTTTTATCTGAATTTGTAAAGTTTTTTTTTTATTTTTAACACATCACATGTCTTATAGGATAATCAGCCTTTCTTAAACTAAAATTCTAGTCTCAATATCACTTAAACTTACAAAAATAATCAACTTTTTTTTAAAAACACCATATTTGTCCAGAAGTTCAACAGAAGATTGTACCTACGAGTATATGTACAGTAAAATTGTACCTGGGACCGTATTGTAAAGCTAGGGTTAGATGACTTTTAGAGCAACTGGCATCAACTTTGGTGGAACCAGATTGATAAAAGAAGTGTGGTAGTAATTGTTTTTTGAACAGCTTATGCGTTTTTTTTTTTTTTGCTTGTCCGTTTTCTGGACTATTAGTTTCTTCTTTTTAGCTTTTTTAATGCTCCATCTAGAATTTCATCTTTCTCTGGCGTGTCACTCAATATTCAAGTTCTTCAGGACTTTTTTCCACGTTGAGCACCCTTTCGCGGACCAACTTTTGCACCTGTGGACAGTCCACAGGTTTTTTTTTATTTGATAAAATTACTAATGAATAATTTCTAGAATTTTTCCTTTGGAGCTGCGAGACCTTGCGTCTTGCCAAATTTCATGATTCTGGATCAACGAGAAGTATTCTGTAGGTTTTGATTTACTTGCGAGTATCAAAATGTGTCGCATAAATGACCGTATGTTTTTATTGCGTTGACTTAGAAGCTTGATTCTTTTAAAATAGACTTTCTTACGTATTTGATATTAATTTCAACTTGATACCTCCACGAGATCCTGAGAAAAAGGGTCTTGACAGACTGACAGACAGACAGACGGACAACGAAGTGTTCCTATATGGGTTTCGTTTTTCCTAATGTATTACGAAACCCTAAAAAAGAACAAAATTTGGAGAAAGTATGCGTCATATCCATGCAAAATGGCCATCGCTCAGCGTAATGCTGCGAGCCCATGCAAGACAGCCCTAGCGCTGGTTTTCAGCGACAGCCGTCGTTGACATGATGACGTCGATCGGTGCAGCATACAAAGAGAGAAAAAAGTTCGGGAAAAAGCCCCACGGCTTAGCTCGAGTTATGACGAGATGACCCGAACAGCATTCAGCGAGTTGCCAAATGGAGTTGGAATGAAAGGCGAATATGTGTCAATGCTTCGGGTCGGATTTGTTGTATAAAAAATACTGCCGAATCGAATGTGCCGACCCGAACAAGTGTGCAGCACCCATAAAATACTTAATACAGGGTCAAATTGAATTAGCTAGCAAAACTTTGCACTCGTGATGGTTATCGTTATCTAAACATCAATCAATCTGCCTAGCCTTTTCCCAACTATGTTGGGGTCGGCTTACAGTCTAACCGGATGCAGCTGAATATCATTATTTTACATGGAGCGACTGCCTATCTGACCTCCACAACCCATTAACTGAGTAATACGATACCCCTTGGTAATACTGATTGTCAGACTTTCGGGCTTCTGACGACCCGTAACGACTGTCAAAGATCCACGAATGACAGCCGGGACCAACGGCTTAACGTGCTTTCCGAGGCACGGAGGAGTCTCGGTATGTAAAGATGGTCACCCATCCACGGACCGACCCCGGCAAGCGTAGCTTAACCTGATGGATCGACCCGTGCGGCTGTTATTACTTAGCCACGAGCTCCTATCGTTATCTAAACATGATCAAACAAAAATATAAATAGATTTTTGAGAAATTGCCAAAGAATGACAGTTGTTATTTGAACAATCGGACAATCTACGTTGGTAAGTACTCTTTTTCCCTAAAATTTAAATTCTTTGCTTTTACATAGTAATTATTACTTAAAGTTATAAATAAGTCATAACAGTCATAAGTCATTTATTTCATAACATAAAAATTGTGTTGAAAATTACAGTGATGATAAATAAAATAATAAAAAAAAAACACTACATTCATATTAAAATTGATAACGCATCAAAAATGTATCAATATCACTAAATATATAAATTATATGTGAATAATTCAGTAACAATCAATGATGACGTCATAAAAGTCGTGTAAAGTCACAAACAACTTTCTAAATTGGATTCATATTACTAACGAGGCTTTAATTTTAACCAAACAACACAATATTTCCTCTTGTTTCCAATTCACTTAATTTTATAACTTAAGTTTCAAGTTGCTTTTCTACTTGAATCATAGCTATTTTGGGGTTCTAATTAAAAGAGCGAAGTAACTTTGTGAATTACGAAATTTTCGTGTATGAATAGATACACCTTATACAACATTATTTTTAGTAGGTATATGCGAAACCTGGTTATAGTTTGTTCAGAATAAATAACTGAATCGATTCCAATAATTTTTATACCGTGTTATATTGTGCCCCAAAAATCTTTAAAAAAGCTTACAATATGGACACCGAGCGACGAACACAAGTCACGGCAAGTCATAGCGGCACTAGGCACGGGCACACAGCGGGCGCCGCGTGGTGATCATGTTTTTGTACGGATAACCAGGTAACATAAAAAGCGTATAACTTTGTGATTTTTCATGATACAGTTTTGAAATTTTATCATAATCATAATAATTTATTTGCATTGAAAGTAAGTACATGAAATAAAGCTGTTTACAATGTTGTGATCCCTGTACAGTCTACCATATTGGCATGCAAACATTGAAAATTAAATTTATATAAAAAAAATAAAACACATCAGTAAATTAAAATATAAAATAAAATAAAAAATTTATAAATGTCACAAATGTGAATACAAAATGTCTAATATTAAAATTATAGTGTAGTGTCATTTAAAAAATCATTAATAGAATAATAACACATCAATTAATAGGCCTGTCAGTGTGTTTTTAAACATTTGGATTGGGAAATTTTTAATTATATCTGTTATTTTGTTATACATATATGGTGGGACCCATGCCGAAAACACTTTTCTAGAGTAAAGCTGTATTATAAACACCATTTTGCAATCGGTTCCTATATTGGCTGCTAACAGGCCCTTTGTACATTGATTCTTTACATAAAAATACTAGATACGTGTTTCGGGTTTCGCATATACTAAAACTAATGTTGTATAAGTCAAAGACTTTTTCCTATCATTGTAGGGTTAATACGAACCCGCAGAGAACCAAGATATGTCTGGTGGGTCCCACCGATTTCAAAATATCAATTGACTTACAAAACGGCCGCAGATGTTAATGGATTACATATTTAAATCACTGGCTGTGAGGATCGGGAGATTTTTAAATAAATTTAAAATTGCGATAAATATGTAAATTATTATCTATATAGGGTATATACAGCTGGCATTTTTACTGAAACAGAAAAGAATGGAAGCAATTCGGGAAATAAAAAAAATATTACCGTTTTTGCAATCACTTAAATCTAAAGAAGGCATTAAGTTGTAACATCACTAGATTATCCCTCGGCTTCGCCCGAGTAGTGGTTGGAAATTGTCCCTTACATGTTAGCACATAACAGTTGTTTTAAACCATCTACATAATTAAAAAGGCATAAAAATCAAACGCTTAGTTTTGCTAGGAAAAAACTCTTTGAGATGAACTTGATAACTTGTACCAATGTACGGGCCAGTTTCTTCATCCGTAGTTAACTTAACCAATGGTTAAACATAGTAACTATTGGTTGAATTTTGGCTCTCGATTCTCGTTATTTTTTGTTTTAATATCGGGTTTTTACGTTAGGAAATTTTCAGTCGCTTTGAATCTGGATTAGTGCCCGGTTAGTGGCAGTGGGCTGGACATGTCTATTGACGGACCGTTGGCCGAAGGCACACCGAGTCCTGGAGTGTAGACCGCGTATTGGCAAGTGTAGTGTGGGACGCCCCCCAGTTAGATGGACCGCCGACCTTAAAATGGTGGCTGAGACAGACTGGAGGCGGAGAACAGGATGTTGTGGCGCAGCCTGGAAAGGCCTATGTCCAGCACTTCCAGCAGTGGACTTCGATAGGCTGAGTTGAATGGTAATAGGCCCGCCCACTACTGTTACAAACGCAGGGAGCCCACCAGGAGAATACGCATCAGCGGAAGCAGCCACGTCACCGCCAATCTAATAATGTATTTTGCATTAATTAATATTTAATTAAATACTGTATAGACTTTGTTACCTCGGTTTAAGTTCTGGTTAATGTTTGGATAATTATTAATTAGCTATTTATTTTATTGCTGCTTATATTATATTGATTGTGTTTAATTAGGGTTCCGTACCTCAAAAGGATAAAACAGAACCCTTATAGGATCACTCGTGTGTCTGTCTGTCTGTCTGTCACAGCCAATTTGCTCCGAAACTAATGGACCGATTAAGTTGAAATTTGGTACACATATGAATTTCTGTGACCCAAACACGGACAGGTAAAGTAAATAAATGAATTTTGAATATGGGGGTCACTTTTAGGGGGCAAATAAGAAAATTAAAAAAAAGTTTTGCAAACTATACCGTGTTACATATCAAATGAAAGGACTTACTATGAGGGTCTCAAATATATATTTTTTATAATTTTAAAATATCATGACCATCCCCCCCCCTTATCTCCAAAACTACTGAGCCTAAAAGTTTGAAAAAAATACAGAAAATAGATCTTTATCTGTAGATTACAGGAAAATCTATAAGAAGTTTGTGGTCTTAAAATAACATGGTAAATCTCTCAATATTGTGAGTACAAACTTACTTTTACACTTGGAATGTACGGAAGAACATGTTTTTCAACTACAATGTTAAGTTTGTTCTTGGAATAATTCATCCCAACTACGGAACCCTTCATTGTGCGTGGTCCGACACGCACTTGGCCGGTTTTTTTTAAATCATATTGTTAGATAGATTTGTATTTTTTTAAGTTGGCAACATTGATTGTACGCGCTTATAAAGTACCTTGTAACCGTCATTTGCTCGCACTGTTCACTGTGAAACACCGAATAGACTAGAAGTATTTTGACCCTCCGTGTTATTTCTACACTGCACCTACGCCCAGCCTCAGCAGAACCCACACTGAAGACACTACTGACACCCTCAAACATCCCCTTCGCTACACTACATTTTCTAGTTGTTCTTCTTCTTTTCGTTTTGACCGTACTTCTTATTGCTTATAGTGTTTGGGACCAGTAGCTGGCCACATTTATTGCGGCATCAGAGGCGTTGTTCAGGTCGTCAACGGTGCAGTAAACTCACAATTCGGACACTATAGCAGATGGGACATAGTGTGTTCAGGAGCACCACACTCGCACTAGATATTGGGTGAATAGATAATGCCCCATTTCGTCAGATTATGTTTCCAGCTTGACCATGTTAAAACTGATTTTAAATAGCACAAAAAGTAGTGTTTTCCTTTCATTAAAATTATTTTCTCCATCGTTATTTGACATCGATTCGTAACAAAGTGGGCTAATTTTTTCAGTTATCTCATGAATTATTCAGGCGTCGTCTTCTGACGTCTTACAATAACGTATGGAAAACGTCTTTTTTACATTTTCACGTGAAATTATTCAAAAAAGTGTATTGCGCAATTTCATATTATTTCAATATTGTAGGTAGAGTTTTTTTTTAGAGGAGCTCGTGGCTAAGTACTAACAGCCGCACGGGTCGATCCATCAGGTTAAGCTACGCTTGCCGGGGTTGGTCCGTGGATGGGTGACCATCTTTACACACCGAGACTCCTCCGTGCCTCGCAAAGCACGTTAAGCCGTTGGTCCCGGTTGTCATTCGTGGATCTTTGACAGTCGCTACGGGTCGTCAGAAGCCCGAAAGTCTGACAATCAGTCTTACCAAGGGGTATCGTATTACCCAGTTAATGGGTTGTGGAGGTCAGATAGGCAGTCGCTCCATGTAAAATAATGGTATTCAGCTGCATCCGGTTAGACTGCCGACCCCAACATAGTTGGGAAAAGGCTAGGCAGATTGATTGAGGTAGAGTTTTTTTTTATTTTTTGTACAAACACGATTAATGAAAATATACGGAGAAAAATAAATCCGGCCACTTGCGTGTCGGACCACGCAGAATGAAGGGTTCCGTGTTGAAAAGAAGTTATCCCAAAAACAAACTTAACATTGCAATCCCAAAATTTTTTTTTTTTTATGTGATAAAATTACAAATTACTGTGAGACCTTGCTTCTTGCCAAATTTCATGATTTTAGGTCAACCCTAGAGGTTTTGATTTACTTGCGAGTATCAAAATATGTCGCATAAATGACCGTATTTTTTTATTGCGTTGATTTGGAAGCTTGATTTTTTTAGAACTGTAAGGGACCATAGACCTACGTATTTGATATTAATTTCAATTTGTTACCTCCACGCGTTCCTGAGAAAAAGTGTCTTGACACACTGACAGACAGACAGACGGACAACGAAGTGATTCTATAAGGGTTCGGTTTTTTCCTTTTGACGTACGGAACCCCTCAAAATAATTGTGCATTAAAAATAGAAAAGGTAAAGGCAGGGCTACACATCCTAGGAAAATAAACTTTATTTGCTAATGCCCCATTTAGTCAGATTATGTTTGCAGCTTGATTTTAATGATTATGTTTTTAAAACATATTTTATTTAGCGCAAAAACTAGTGTTTTTCTTTCATTAAAATTATTTTCTCCATCGTTATTTGACATCGATTCGTAACAAAGTGGACTTATTTTTTCAGTCATCTCATGAATTATTCAGCATTTAAAAATATCTGTAAGGTATGAACTACTTTTTCATTGTTCTATCTGATGTCATATTATTACAATAATGTATGGAATACGTGTCATTTTTACATTTTCACGTGAAATTATTCAAAAAAGTGTATTGCGCAATGTCGTATTATTTAATTAATATTGTAAATGGGCAGAAATTTATTTTTAATTTTTGTAGAAGCACGATTAACGGAAACATACGGAGGAAAAAAAATGTGCTTACTAAATAAAAAAGGTAAAAGGCAGGGCTACACATCCTAGAAAAATAAGCTTTATTTATTTTAGACCCCTGGGGCTTTAAAAAAAGCTTCTCTCCAGGTTATCATTCATTCATATAGCAGCAACAATACCTGACCAAAAGTATTATAAAGTCATGTGAATTGTCAGGCGATTTTGGACCTATTTAACCATATTAGTTGACACCCTGACCTCTGTGTGAGATGGAGATAGCTTCATTTTCATTTTATTTTCAAATATCTTTAATTAATCAAAATAACACATAACAATATACACTTAACCTAAGCTACATTAACACATAGATTACTTTATGAGGCTAACGATTCCCCTTTCAAAGTTTTCAAGACTTGATCTTACACAGCATAAACTCGACACTCAATCATTTCAATGGGAACACGATGAAAAAAGATGAAGATAGTAATAATCCACCACACGGTCCCAATTCTGGTGGATGTCACATAAGTACGTCTTCGATGTTTTGGTTCTAGAATAAGCTGGTTTTCTAACGACGTCATAACTCACCGTTTTAGAATAACATAACATCACACCTGTAAACCCCGAAGAGTTAAGCAGAGGCTTTATGTTTAAGTCCCAACTAAAGACTCCTTCAAACAGGCGCGACACGCGACGCGACATAAAGGCACCGCTCGTCGCGCGGATCGCGGTGCTTTTGTGTTGCGCCTGATTGCACAAATCCAGACTCTGGGCTGCTACTGAGAAGTTCCAATAGCACTTTGCCTGACCTGGGAATCGAACACGGGTCCTCAAGCTCAGCAGTAGCGTTTGCGATCACTATACCAACGAGATAGGACCGTTTACAATCATCTTCCTGCCCTTATCCCATATTACGTGGGGTCGGCGCAACACGTTTTCTTCTTCCATTCTCCCCTGTCAACCGTCACGCTATCATTCACTCCCTTCTCTTTCATATCATTCCTCACACAATCCATCCATCTTTTCTTTGGCCTTCTTCTGCCTCTCCATCCATCAACATGTATATTCATCACTCTTTTAGTCACATGCGTTTCGTCTCTCCTCATTACATGCCCATACCAAGACAAACGATTTCCTTTCAACTTTTCTGTCACTGGCGGCACTTTCAAACTTCCTCTTATATACTCATTTCTCACTTTATCCATTGTCGTCACTCCACACATCCATCTCAACATTCTCATCTCCGCTGCATGCAATTTTTTTTCATTCGTCTTCTTCACTGTCCAGCATTCCAATCCATAAAGTACGACAGGCCTTATCACGGACTTGTAAATTTTCCCCTTCAACTTGAGGGGCATCCGTGGGCACGGTGGAGCATACAGTGGAGGTCTGCCCGGCTTGGGCGGAGCACCGCCGTGTTCTCACGGAGGCGATCGGCGGCGGCGATCTCTCGCGTCCAAACCTGGTCCAG
Organism: Cosmia pyralina; assembly: GCA_946251885.1. Classification (NCBI taxonomy): domain Eukaryota; kingdom Metazoa; phylum Arthropoda; class Insecta; order Lepidoptera; family Noctuidae; genus Cosmia; species Cosmia pyralina. The sequence continues at coordinate 18,103,849 of OX276366.1, read as the reverse complement.
GCCATGGTGCGGAGCGAGAGTGCATGGGAGGCCGTTACCTCCTTCTGCGAAGCAGTAATGCTCGCGAAGGAGGAAGCGGAACGCGTGAGGGAGAGGCAACAGCCGCGCCCTCGCGCCCCTAGCCGCCGTAGGAGACGCCCTGGGCGGCGGGAATCGATTGCTGATTCCCGGCCACCGTAGGCGCGGGCTTGCGGACGACGAGTAATGGGCAGCTCGCCGTCCGGTAAGGAACAGGCCCGGGTCGACGGCGCGTTGTGCTCCACGCGCGCCTCAAAGAGATGTCAGCAGTGACGGGGTCAATTGGGCCGATGCCGCCGGGGTCGCGGGTAGTACGAAAGAGATACCGTGGCCCTGGCACGGGCAGTTGAAGGAGCATGGGTGGGTTTTAGTCAGTAAAAGTCTGACACGCCCTCCCGCTCTGCCCAGAGCGGGAGAAGTCATTTGATGATTTCCCATCCACAAAAAAAAGAAAAAAAAAAAAAAAGGGGCATCCGTGGGTCGCAAGTTGTTCCTGTAACCTGTCGATAGTACCTGTAACCTGTCGAGATAGGACCGTTTAGAATATTAATGTTTAATTTATTTTTGGGACTGGCTGGTAGGTAAAAAATAAGAGCTCGCCATTAAAATAAAGGATGCATAACCTTGTTGACAATAAGTAGGTACCTATTGCACTGCGGTTACCTTGACCGCGTACCCCATTTGAAAGTAATATGGATGTCTGTGGAAAAAAAAAATATTCCGAATTACGCATCAATCCAAAGAGGTAGAAATCAATTTGAATATCGAATTATCGATCGATTCTCGAAAGCTCTGTATATTTATAAACGTTTATTAAGTACCTATGTACTCTTTTTCGTGTAGGAGGTTAACAAAAATTAAAAAAAAAAACAATTGTGAAGTGTGAGTATTTTTATAATTTAAAATTTTTGATAAGCTCTCTACTCTTAACGTAATTCAATAAACAGCATAATTATAAAAAAGTGTGTGTGTATCAGCTCCGACGCACGACTAGAGTTTACTCCCATTTTTTGTGCCGTTCCGACTTTCTTTTATTCGAGAAAACAAAGGACCATATGGGCAGGGTTTCTTAAATTAATGAAAAAAAAAAACAAATTTAAGGTGTAAAGGCGTTTGTTTTATTTTATGTTGCGCAAAAACACGTAGCAACGCTTTTGAGTTAACGCTTGTATTCACTTCTCATAAAATTGCCAGACCAAGGGCCTTATAAAATATTAAAATCGATTCGTAAGGAGTAAATTCCAATAAACTCCAATAATTATAGGAATCTAGGTAGTATTGATTAATTTCTTCATAGTAATAAATGACGAGGGCACAAAATAATTGCTGCACTTATTCCTAGAACGATTAATAGGAAGTACTAACAGCAAAAAAGCTTGGTATGTAGGAAAGAAATAACTGTAACTTAGATGCTAGAACCATACTGGAAAGATTTTGCCAGTTAGCAATGTTTGTATCGGGGCTAATGTAGTAGCCGTGACGAAAGTACGTACGCAGGCAGCGTACGTACTTGGTTTGTGCCGGAAAGTCAAAATTAAAATTGACTGGTAAAATCTATTGCGATTATCTATGGATTAATTTGATTGCTTTGTTACTTATATTCAACCATCTGCCTAGCCTTTTGCCAACTATGTTGGGCCGGCTTCAAGTCAAACCTGATGCAGATGAATACTAGTATTTTACATGGAGTGACTGCCTATCTGACCTCCACAACCCAGTTACTGGGTAATACGGTACCCCTTGGTAAGACTGGTTGTGGGACTTTCGGGCTTCTGACGACCCGTAACGACTGTCAAAGAACAAAGATCCGAGGAAGGAGGGGTCTCGGTATGTAAAGATGGTCACCCATCCACGGACCAACCGCGGCAAGCGTAGTTTAACCTGATCGATCGTCCCGTGCGGCTGTTATTACTTAGCTACGAGACGCTCATGTTTTGTATCAATGCCATGCATAAATAAAAGCGTGCTGTTGGATTTTCAACTTTCGTCACTGAGCCCGAGCGTTGAAAATCCAACAGCGCGCTTTTAATTATGTATTTATTTAGGTGTCGCCTAGTGTTAGTGAAAACGGGCATTAGTAATTCAAGCTATGCCTCACTATGTTAAAAAGTTAATTCAAAATATAATATTAATAATAAATAATAATAAATATGTTTGGACATATCACACAACGCCAGCTAGCCCCAAGCTAAGCAACCTAATGCTTGTGTTATGGTAACGAGATGGCTGATAAACTACTTATATACATTTTTTTTTTTTTGTAAATACATACATATTATAGATAGAAAAACACCCAGACTCGGAACAAATACTTGTAGGTCGTACAAATATTTGTTCCGTGCGGGAATCGAACCCGCGACATGCTGCGCAGCAGTCAATCGCTCAACCACTGCGCCAACCGTGTCGTCAAAAATATTTAACAAATATTATATTTAACATAAACCTACATGGGCACCTATGACACGTCAGAAGCTAGGTGCACGGTTCCAAATTGGTCGTCTCCTATGGAGAAGAGTCGGCAAGAAACTCCACGGCTACTCTTTTAAAAATAATTGGCTTTTACAATGTTTTCAAATTACAGTGTTAATAGGTATGGGAAAGGGTATACGGGTATACGCGTAACGGAAGCTCACCTACTTATTTGCCTGTACACCTATCTATTTTGTTGACATTACCTTAGATTAACATGGAAAGGTATACAAGGAAAACGGTTGGACCTGCGTAAGTGCGTACGTGATGACACACGCGTAGGACCATAGACTACGCTCTATAGCAGGGGTAACGAACCTATGGCGTGGGACTCACGGAGGGGACGTGAGAGGAGGACGGGACACAGACGCGGCAATAGTATGCAGATGGAAAAGCGATGCACCTGCATCGTGTCCTTTTTGTATGTTTTGTGCCATATCGTGTTAAGAGGGCTGTCGGAATTTATTACCTCTCTCGCTCAGATGAGACCAAATTTTTAAGAATATAAAATGAAAGATGCTTTTTTGAAAAATTTAATCAGTTAGCGAACTAATAAATCATATAAAATTATAGGCCGTAGGCTAGCTATGGTCACGCTCTGTACAATTAGCTTTTATTTTATTTTTGTTTTATTTTATTGTAATCGGAAAACAAACAGTATTAACAACTAACAAATTTAACGTCAAACTAATCAACTAGTAACCAATTACATGTTTTCGCATCTAATCTACTATGAAGAGCAAACTTGTTACAGAGAAAAAAAAAGAATTACAAATGTGCTATGTATCTTAAACAATATCATACAATCATAACCTCGTCATGAAGTGAAATAAAAACAGTTATTGGACCAATTCGAACCAATGTTTAGTAAGTAATCGAATAAATACATGCGGCTTAGTGGTGAACAAGTCAAATTCAGAAAACTCAACCAATTTATTATAAGACTTAGCGCATCTTATAAAGAACGAATTCTGTCTGTAATTTGTACGACAGCAGGGGACGTTAAGAAAAAGAAAGGGTATTCTAGCAGATCTGGTAGCGGCGCGTAAATTAACCTTTGAGAGAAGTTACGGGGCGTCGATGAAAGATTGCGCTAGCTTTGCCCAAACATCCCCATTAAGAGTGAAATTTCTAGGATGCATCACGTTTAGGCACATTTCGTTACACGAGAGAGAAGAAAGATACATAACTCTCTCTCTCTCTCTCACTCTAAATCTGTCAAGAAGTTCCACTTCCATCACATGTACGGTGTTGCAGGCGCAATTTTTTTTTCTTTTTATTTTTGGATGTATACGTGAAAAGGTTCGCCTTCCCTGACAGTTTGTGACCGGCTGTTAATTTGTAGGCACGAGGCGAGCGACACGTAGTTCCAGTTAAAGTATCGTTGTTAATTGTAGGTTATAGACTTGTAGCACTAAGTTCTAAATCATTACAAAAAAGTTTAATAACACACCGACTGTAGAGCTTTTTTTATGAAATTACTAGCTGACCCGACGGATGTTGTCCTGTCAAAATTTCAATAAATCTAACGGCGGGAAAACAAATGAACTTTGAATTTGGAATTCTAAATAGAATGAAAGATTCCCGACAGACGCGGTTGCCCTGTCCAAATTTTATGTATAATTTATTTTTATTTTTAATTTTATTTTTTCTTCATATTTTTTTTTTGAGAATTTTCCTATGTTTTTTTATTTATTCTGCTATTCGGGACGGAAACAAATACAAAAAATCAAAAACCATGAAAATCGGTCCAGCTGTCCTCGAGTTCGAACTGTTCGAACAAACCCGACTTTGTTTTATATTATATAAATTAAGATCCTGAAAAGAACTGGAGTTACCGACATAGCTTGCAGAGTAAGCAAGCTAAAGTGGCAATGGATTGGCCAAGTTTATCGAAGGACCGATGACCGGTGGAGTAGATGAGACCTGGTGTGGAGACCGCCGCAAGCAAAGCGTGCGACGACGTCCAGCTAGATGGACCGGGGACAGACTGGATGCGGAAGGCGGAGGACAGGGTGTTGTGGCACAGCCTGGGAGAGGCCTATGCCCAGCAGTGGACTGCGATAGGCTGAGGTGATTGTTGAGCTTTAAGTAAGTAATTATTTAGGTAGTAGAGATATCCAGTTTAATTTTGTTTTTATGAAATAAGTAGGTATTAGGCATTCCGCCTGACGCAGGTCCTCACCGGACACGGTTGTTTCGGGAGGTTCCTATAACGCCTGGGTGTCACCATTGTGTGGATCGCCCGGAGGACACGGTGGAACATACAGTGGAGGTCTGCCCGGCTTGGGCGGAGCACCGCCGTGTTCTCACGGAGGCGATCGGCGGCGGCGATCTCTCGCGTCCAAACCTGGTCCAGGCCATGGTGCGGAGCGAGAGTGCATGGGAGGCCGTCACCTCCTTCTGCGAAGCAGTAATGCTCGTGAAGGAGGAAGCGGAACGCGTGAGGGAGAGGCAACAGCCGCGCCCTCGCGCCCCTAGCCGCCGTAGGAGACGCCCTGGGCGGTGGGAATCTATCGCCGATTCCCGGCCACCGTAGGCGCGGGCTTGCGGATGACGAGTAATGGGCAGCTCGCCGTCCGGTAAGGACCAGGCCCGGGTCCACGGCGCGTTGTGTTTCACTCGCGACTCAAAGAGATGTCAGCAATGACGGGGTCCAATAGGGCCAATGCCGCCGGGGTTGCGGGTAGTTCGAAAGAGATACCGTGGCCCTGACACGGGCAACTGAAGGAACATGGGTGGGTTTTAGTCAGTGAAAGTCTGACACGCCCTCCCGCTCTGCCCAGAGCGGGAGAAGTCAATTGATAATTTCCCATCCATAAAAAAAAGGCATGCATTGTTGGTTGTGGTCGGTTGTGGGTTCAAATCCGAGCAATTACCAAAGTGACTTTTTCAATTCGTAGGTACTTACTCTCTTTTATTTTGGACTTTATTGACATCGGTGAGGAAACCTGAACTTATGGTTAATATTAACTGCGCTCCGCAGTTTCACCCGCGTGACCGGGATAAAAAGTAGCCTGATGTGTTAATCCAGGGTATAAGCTATCTACATACCAAATTTCATCCAAATCGGTCCAGCCGTTTGAGCGTGAAGAAGTAACAAACATACACACACTCACAAACTTTCGCCTTTATAATAAAAAAATATTATAGTGTGGTTATGTAAGTCTGAAATCGCCAACCCGTCTCAAGCAAGCGTGGTGATCAATCCTCGTGCCTTCTCTGTATGAGAAGAGACCTTTGCCCAGCAGTGGGACCGTGATACGCTGGTATTATTAGTGATAGGCTTAATGTCATAAAAGTTTAACTTTGTTAGCAATAAAATCAATTTATTATTTATTTATTTTAAGGAGAACCAACAGCTTTAACAGATAGATAACAATTGAAAATAAAACATAAAGCCAATTACAGGTTCTCACGGGTAAAAACAGAAAAAGTAGTACAAATCTTAAGATCACTAACAAGCACGATAGAAAGAAAAAAAAACACAAAAACAATATTATATACCTACATACATAATATATAAAAGGTACAAAAACACTATGCAGTTTTGAAGAAGTCAGCGTTCAGCCGACTGCGTGCAGTATAGGTTTTGGTGGTAAATGGATCAAATGAGAACTCTTTACAAAGAACATTAAAATCCTTACTCGCTCGCACCATATATGAGTTTTGCCTGTAGTTGGAAGAGGTAAAGGGAATGAAGATAGGCGGATTAAATCTAACTGATCTCTGGGGAACATTAAAACGCAATTTATGCAGGAGATCCGGACAGTCAATCTCGTTAGATAAAATTTTTAAGAGAAAAGTGCAATCAGCCAGTCGACGACGATTTATTAGTGGCTGAAGGTGAAATTTCTTGCAGAGACTTATATAATTATCAGAATGGTATGGTATACGAAGCCGAAAACAAAGAAAACGAACAAATCTTTTTTGAATATTTTCAATACGGTCAATATATTTATTTGCCATAACACGGGTTCCAGATTTCTGACGCATATTCAAGATGACTTCTCACAAAAGAGCAATAAAGAATCTTAAGGGTTTTGGCCTTCTTGAAACACCCTGCGAGTCTCATAACAAAACCCAGAGACTTCGAAGCTTTGGCAACTATTTGCTCAATGTGCACACTAAATAAAAGTTTGGAATCATGAAAAACGCCAAGGTCACGAACACCGTCACATCTCTGTAATGGCTGCCCTTTAAGTTTGTAGGTTGTAGGGAGAGGGACACGTTTTCTGCTAAAGGTGATTACTGAACATTTAACAGGGTATTTTTAATTATTTTCTCTTTGTTGCTTAAGTCGTTACCATAACAATTATCTTACCAGAATGATAACGAAGCTTAAAGATATGCCCAGAAGGATGCTCTCGATGTGATATTTACAACCAGATACTACAGTTTTTTTTTTACAGCTTTCAGGGCCTGTCCTCGACCCCCATCACGCCTGATGGACAGCAATGGATGAAAGTGTTACCAGAGGTTCGCAATAGAATAGAATAGAAAGCGTTTATTTCGACCAACAAAGGATCATTTAAATTCAAAAAATGCAAAATTTTAAAACAAAACAAAACAAATAAAATGAAGCACATTCAATTAACATGAACAACGAAATTACAGATCTCGATTGCTCAGTAAGTGAACCATACAGCAATGGTTCAGGTATGACAATCGGACTTCTGCGCGAATAGGGTTACCATATGACAGGCGTTTGCCGCATTTGACAGGCATTTTAAGGTTTAGACAGGCGTGCGGCCGGCATTGGTCTGAGACAGGCATTTTTAAATTTCGCATCCGCGCGCGCATCGCGGTTGCATAAATGCAAGGGCGAAATTTGAATGACACCGGCGGGCGGCAACTTAACTACACAGTGGTGCAATTTTCTCAAAAGTAGGGAAGTGAATGGTGACATTAAAGAATTCATGAAAATCTGCCAGTTTGTGTTCTCTATTTTGGCACACAATGCGAACGTAGAACGTACGTTTTCTCTCGTCAACGCCCAGTGGAGTCAAGAAATAAATCGGCTGACAATTGAATCAGTAAAAGCAATATTGATTACTCAGGAAAATTACAAAACTGTATCTTGTGAAGATTTTTACGTTTATGTTTTAGAAAAGAAAGAACTATTAAAAAAAATAATGTCCTCTGACAAATATCCCTCTTCATTATTATCTGTTGGCTTTTACTTATTACCTACAGCGTTTTGCTTTAGACAGGCATTTTTCTGAAAACTCAGGCATTTTAGGTACCATAGACAGGCATCGCTCTATTTACATATGGTAACCCTATGCGCGAACGCCCTCAGGAATGTTTAAATCAAATAAAAATATTTTAATTCACATAAACCTACATGGGCAGGTAGGCACTTATGAAACGTCAGATGCTAGGTGTTCTGTTCCAATTGGTCGTTTTTTATGGAGTAGAGTCGGCACGAAACTCCACGGTTTCTTATAAAAATAATTGGCTTTTAAAATGTTTTCAAATAACAGTGTTAATAGGTATGGGAGGACAGTGAAGGCCTTTCAACAAGTACCAGGTACTTAACAAAATAGAAATTGGTCTACAAATCTACACAACGTTCTCACATTCACAAAATATAAAAGAATCTACATACTTATCCTTTGTACGTATTTTTCTGTTCCTTTTTGTTTTTCTGTTTATTTGTGTGTACATAAATGGTTAAGTAAATAAATAAAATATTTAAAAAAAAAAACCTATTTAAACCAAATGACATGATTGCCATTACAACTGTAACAAATCTGAATGAATATCCTGTCCACGAAAGCCACTAATAAATAGTAAAAATTAGAATAATTTATAATCTATAATGATGTCAATAAATTATGTAAAGGGAGTATGTAAAATAAAAACTTTTTTACAAAAAAATACAACCGACTTCCAAAAACAACACTACAAAGTGAAAAATAACTTTAATTTCGGAAGTCGGTGTCTAGTTAGATGTATTTTCGTTTTTTGCCACCGACTTCCGAAATTAAAGTTATTATTCACTTTGTAGTGTTGTTTTTGGAAGTCGGAAGTATTTTTTTGTAAAAAAGTTTTTATTTTTCACTTTTTAGTTGTGTACCTACCCCACACAAATTGTAATACTTACCACTATCTGCAAAACAAACTAGAACATCATCCATATAAAAGTGGGGAAAAAATACGTATTATTGAAGCTAACTCAAAAACTACCGAAGCAAAGTAATCAATTTTATATGGGACCAACTGTGATGTACCCTCTCGAATAAAACAAAAAAAAAAAATCAAATCGGTCCAGCCATCTTCGAGTAATCGGGGAACATAAAGGTTACAAAAAAAAAAAACAAAAAAACAAAAAAACCAAAAATACTATCAGAAAATTTTCTGGAAAACTCCACATGAACATTTCGCCAGTCAATCTGGGGGTTAGATATTAATAAGCTACAGAGCGAGTTTCCATGGTTATTTACGTATCAGAGAATCTAAACTATATTAAATCTAAATTTTGTAAAGGTCACAGTATAAGCTTGACAAAACTAAACCTAAAAAACCTAATACCGAGTCCGTAGACTCGGTATTTAGAATCATCGACACGTAAAAATTAAACGCAAGTTAAATGAAGCGAATAGCTGTTGATAATAATTCAACCAATCACGCGCTCCTGACAATTTTTTTTACGAATTTTCGTGTTGATTTAAAAGGTCTAATCCTGCACCCTAATTGTGTAACACATTATCAATCGGAGTTGGTTTCATTTTGACAGTTCAACAACATTCATTGCGTTATTTGCGTTGTCGAGCAGACAAATTTTTCGAACATACGAAGCAGTTTGTTTCAAATTGAAACCAATTCCAATGTGTTACGCAATTAGGGTGCTGTTTAAACTCCTACAACGAAATCTAAAATGTTAGAGTGAGCGGAGCGAGCTCGGTAATTTTGGGTGCACACCGACTCGAATAGGCTAGGTTAGACCCGAGGGGTTAAGCGAGCGAAGCTATCAATCTCTAGCATCAGCTGAAAGGTCAGCTCACTTCACCTAAGTTTTCAGGATGAGATTTTCACAGAATTCCACTAACACAAATTAACGAAAATCAATCACTCCAATTTTAAAACAAACATGAATCTTTCAACGCCACTTGCGCATCCACCAGAAATAAAACAATTAATTCACTAAACATTTATATTATAAAAGAATGTTTGTTTTCCTTTGTTTAGATAGGTGTTTGGCGTTGAAAGTTGTCTGTATCTGGCTCGTATCTTGCCGGTATTTATTTGTATATCTTCAATCTATTCAGGGTTGTAGTGCGGTGAACCTGTCCAGCGGGATGGAGTGTTCCTTGTGACCTAGAATGAGAGCAGGTCATTTTATGTGTCAGGATTGTCTGTCTATTTGATGGATATTGGTTGGAACAATACTTTTGATTTAAAAGAGTGTCCGTGGACTTTCTTGCCTGTTCTGCTCTATATATATCTACTACGCTTCGGGATGGGTAACTTTACACGGATTTTGTGATGAACAACAGAGCTTCTTAATTCTGACTGGACAACTCCTTGACAACTCAAAAGTGTAAATGGTTTAATTGAAATAAAAGCTTTCTTTTATCCTTTTTCTTGTGGTTAGTGCCTAAAATGTTGTCAGAGTTTTCATGCATGGGCCTCTCGCATGGCTTAATTATATATGTGTACCTATATTATAAAAACTGACTGACTGACTGACTCATCAACGCCCAGCCCTTGGACCCAGATAGCTGAAATGTTGCACAGAAGTTCCCTATAAAATGTAGACAAGGAATAAGGAAGGAATTCCCGATAGTACGTTACCGTGGGATATTTTCCGACATCCACGCGGGCGAAGCCGCTGGTAAAAGCGTGATATTTACCATGTTTTTAAAAACAAAAAAACATGGTGAACATCCCGTTTTAAATAACTTTTGGTAGATTAATTGTTGAAAAAAAGTTTGTGATCACAAGGTCTACTGTTCGCAGAACTACTGGAACATTTTACTGTGTCTTTATTCTATTAGTTTTGGTACATTTTTCACGTTCGAATGAGTTCATGTTAGTAAAGCGTCATAATCCGCCTAGCCTTTTCCCAACTATGTTGGGGTCAGCTTCCAGTCTAACCGGATGCAGCAATACCAGTACTTACATGGAGCAACTGCCTATCTGACCTCCCCAACCCAGTTACTGAGTAACTCGATACCCTGGTAAGATTGGTTTTCAGGTCTTCTGACTACCCGTAACGACTCTCAAAGAGCTCAGCTGATAGCCGGGACCAATGGCTTAACGTGCTTTCCGAGGCACGAGGATGATCACCACTGACTGACATCGGCAAGCGTTGCTTAGCCTTGAAGATCGACACATATGGTTGTTATTAATTAGCCACGAGCCCCTCATTCATTCATTCTTGATTTTAGAAAAGTGATAGATAGTATTTCAGACCCTTTATTGCATTCTAAACAGCAAAAAAAAAATAACACTTTATTCCTTCAAGCACACATTACACATTTATATCACGCCTAAATCCCCCGAAGGGTGAGGCAGACGTTTGCACCCACATTTCACCAGATATGTTTAATGTAATTGCTGTGGCTGAGGGGCTCGTGGCTAAGTAATAACAGCCGCACAGGTCGATCGATGAAGGTAAGCTACTCTTTCGGCAGTTGGTACGTGGATGGGTAAACATCTTTACATACCAAGAACCCTTCGTGCCTCGGAAAGCACGTTAAGCCGTTGATCCCGGCTGTCATTCGTGGATCTTTGACAGTCGTTACGGGTCGTCAGAAGCCCGAAAGTCTGACAACCAGTCTTACCAACGGGTTATCTTATTACCCAGTTTCTGGGTTGAGGAGGTCAGATGGGCAGTCGCTCTATGTAAAATACTGGTATTCAGCTGCATCCGGTTTGACTGGAAGCCGACCCCAACATAGTTGAGAATGATAAAAAAACTTTTTTACAAAAAAATACAACCGACTTCCAAAAACAACACTACAAAGTGAAAAATAACTTTAATTTCGGAAGTCGGTGTCTAGTTAAATGTATTTTCGTTTTTTGCCACCGACTTCCGAAATTAAAGTTATTTTTCACTTTGTAGTGTTGTTTTTGGAAGTCGGTTGTATTTTTTTATAAAAAAGTTTTTATTTATCACTTTTTAGTTGTGTACCTACCCCACACAAATTCTAATACCACTACCTGCAAAGCAAACTAGAACATCGTCCATATAAAAGTGGGGAAAAAATACGTATTAAGTAAAGCAAAGTTAATCAATTTTATATGGGACCAACTGTGATGTATACCCTCTCGAATAAAACAAAAAAAATCCAAATCGGTCCAGCCATCTTCGAGTAATCGGGGAACATACATAAAAAAAAAAAATAAAAAAAAAAAAAAGGTTCCTACGAATTGATAACCTCCTCCTTTTTGAAGTCGGTTAAAAAGACAGCACGCCAGTATTTTCAGGCGACTGAACCCACGTTGGTCAGTTCATCAATTTTGGTATTTCCTTTCCCAAGTGCTACATACCACATACCACGGAGCAGGGTCGTCATCCTCCCACAGAATTCTCTTAATAAACCATTCGCGGAATCACAACGATTCCGAAATAGCGGAATTACCTGATCTCGCATTCTGATGTAAAATTAGCAAATGTTTTCATAATACGTCCATAAATTGAGATTCAATTCTAGCCGCGATTTTTAGTAGCTACTTACTGTGAATGATTTGTGCATTACTAAACGTCTAAATATAGGGACAATTATTGGGTAAGCTCCGTGGGTAAGCTGGATAGTGGGTATGCCCATTTTTGGGAGTTGAGCTTTTAAGAATGTCTGGATTTATTCTGTCGAGCTAACTTTTCCGCAGTTTCCATCGTGCATACCTACTGCCTACCTTTATATATATATTATAGAAAGAAAGAAAGAAAAATATTTTATTTGGGACACGCATAGGAAATACAGTTAAAAAGGAGCATATAAAAGTACCTAACAAAATAAACATTAAAAAACAAAAAAAAAGAAATTAAATTAAATAAAAATTCAGACAAAAAAAAAGAGACCTGTGCGAGGCCAAAAAGGCTCCCATCTCAGCATAAAGCTGCGATATTTAAAAAATAAATACCGCAACGCTGGTATTCTGATAGGGCCTGTGTGATGCCACGGACATACCCACGGATATCAATTAAAAATAGCAAGGGGAATAAAATCAATATTATAAATACATACATACATATTTTTATACATGTATACAAATAAGTGTCGGTTTGTAATATCTAATAACAAGCAAATAACAGCCTCTTACTAAATTCAAATGAAAGTATGTAGGTACTTACAACAAGAAACCAAATTTAAAAATGTTTGTCGGTCTGTCTGTCTGTTTGTTCCGGCTAATCTCCAAAACGGTTGGACCGATTTTGACGGGACTTTCACTGGCAGTTATCTGATGTAACTTAGGCTACTATTATTTTAGAAAATGAATTAGGGTTCCGCGCAAAAAAATTAAAATCCATACAATTGTGAACAAATAGCGCGGGCGGGCGATGCAACGCGGCGGGTTGGGGGACGAGAGAGTTTTATTAAAATGTGGCTGTAGCATATTGTGTATCTTACGACTTCCATGCGAACGAAGTCGCGGGGCACAGCTAGTCCCCAATAATCCTGCTAATATTATAAATGTGAAAATTTATATGTTTGGATGTTTGTTACTCAATCACTCAAAAACGTTTGAACGGATTTGGATGAAATTTGGCACACAGATAGTTTATAACCTGCATTAACCCATAGAATAGTTTTTATCTCGGTAGTAAGACCCCGTGGCATGACTTCCGACCTCCACGCGGGCGAAACCGCGGGCAGAAGCTAGCACCAATGAAGAGACTTTAATTTAATTATTTGAAACACATTTTTACAATCCTTGTTTAAAGTAGTCAAACAAGGGTTATAAAAACACCGTAAGGACTATTTTTGCTTGCAGCGCTCTGCCGCTATAGAATCGCTTGCTAACAGTATCAGTAATCGTGTGCACGGGATTTGGTTTCCAAATTGGTTAAGATTTAAGTTTCCTCGATATTACATTTTCAACATTGTCCCAGGAATTGAACAATAGGGCTCTATTTAATATATCTAACATTGCAACATATTTGTCAAAAAATTATAATTAATTCATTAAGGGCTGATTGTTCAATAGTCAGATATTTTTTATTTGAGGAATAAATATGGCGGTTTGACAGCTTTTGTATTGAAAATATGTCAAACTGTCACATTTATTCTTCAGGTAAAAGTTATCTGCCTATTGAACAATCAGCCCTAAGAAAGAAACTTACAAATTGTCGGATTGTCACCTGCCAACTATCGTCTGTCGGTTTTAATTTATATCCCGTAAAATCTAACTTATTAATATTTAATTCGGCAGCCATTTTGAATCCACAGACCAACGAGGTTACCTTTAGTGAATTTTAATAAAACACCTTAACTTATACAGAAATGAGGAAAATCCGAATAGTACGAAGAAAAATTGAAGGTTACATGGAAAGATACGTATTACATGCGTGTGACCTTATTGAATAGTTAATTATACATGAGAATTCTGTGAAGGAACAGTGCAGTATCCAAAAATATTGGGAAAACGCTTTTGTCGATCCCGAATTCCCGGGATTTTTTCGATACAAAAGTGCATTCCATAATCCATTGCATCCGAATATCCGATCTATGCTTAATTATTTACCTAAAGTTGAGGTGTTGGCTATTATGGAATGCACTTAAAAAAAAAAACAAAAAGATAACTTATACCTATGTTAGTAAACTTATAATCTATTTAGCGACAAGGGTGCTATTCGAAATGCATCTTCGAACAACATCACCTAACAAAGGAGAATCGTACCTCCCCGCTATGGTCTTCAGGATGGAGTTGGAGCTGTCCCGCACTCTGCAGAGCAAAGAGGCAGATTTCTGTCTGACGATGGTGTGGAAGCCATCGACGCGTGTTTGTGCAAACATACCAGATGCACTGCAGAAACGGGGCAGCCCCATCAACATGCTGAACCCGTTATTATACTGGACCCGTAGGGCGCTGATAGTCCGCTGAGTATAGTTGGTCCACAGGCTGCACGTGTAAAACACTTCTTTAAAAAGCGTTATTTTGACTGCTTTGCTACAGCGTGCAAACCTGCGAGCCAACATGTTACATCGGACTGCCAGCGCCCTACGTTCCCTCTCAATATCCACTTGGTCATTAAGGTCGTCGGTTACATAGTATACATAATACTTTTGTATCGATCGTAAAAATCTCGCGATTCCGGAATTGATAAATTTAGTATTTTTGAATGCTAGCTAATTTTGTAACGTATGTTGCCAAACTGGCATAGCAAACGTCAGAGTAAACAAGCATACGAATAGGTGGTTATGTGATTCCGGTGTCCCGGTAATTTTTAAATATATTAAATAATACCAAATTATTTAAGAAGTCGTTTCCATACCACGTATCTGATTAGTCATGCATTCCCGGATTTTATGGAATACCGGGATTAATATTAAGAAAAAAAAAATAAGAAGCCGTTGCCATAGTTTCTTAGCCAAAAATTAACTTTTAAGTAAAATATCCGGTCTCTTATTAGCTGACCCGATAAACGTTGTCCTGTCAAAATTTCAATAATTCATACAAAATTCCCATAGAAAATACACTTTCAGTTTTCCTGAATTTTCCAATTTTACTGGAAATTTCCAAACATTTTCTGTCTTAAGAACCTTGTCCTGACAATTACAAACACAACAAAAAAAGAATTAGCCAAATAGGTGCAACCGTTCTGAAGTGATGACCGTACATAATATGTTCGGCAATTGATTTTTATTTAAATAGATTCTATTACCTATTACTTATGCGTGAAATAGATAATGGTAGTATGTACATGTGTAGTGACCACAGAAAATAGAATAAGATAAGTTTAGAGTGCATCAGACCATTTTAATGTGCGGTCAACTTTTGAAATTCAATTTTGTAAAGTGAAAAATTGAATTTCAAAAGTTGCTTAGTAATTTTTAACCAAGTTAAAATGTATGAGAGCATTCACTTTCATGAATTCAAATAATTTGAAAATACAATGAAACCTTTTTAGCTGAAAATTATGATAAATTATACCTTTTTCATTATTTTTATTATTTTGACAAGTAAAGACGACTTAGTTCCCATTTTGTAATGCAAAAGGAAAAGTTTATACATAAACTAACGTTGACAAAAGTTATTTTCCTTTTGTAACAAACATTTGTTGACAAAAGACCATGAAACTGAACAACTTTCCCCATGGGTCCAACATGGTAAGTAATCGAGAAAAAAAAAAACCGAACAAGAGCGAGTCGGAATCGCGAACCGAGGGTTCCGTTTCGATTTTTAAAAATGTGTGCTATTTATAGATATAATTTTATTGTTCCTGTAATCTTTACATAAACTTCTATCACATACAATAATTTCAGATTCTTCTCTATACAAACTTTGGAGATAAGGGGGGAACGGTATTTTTTTTTTACATTTTTCAAAAAAAAGAAAAAAAAGTAAGAGAATGTGCAAACAACGTTCTTAACAAGGTTGATATGAGTGAGAGGCATTAAATTAAACCATATATATTTTGTATAATTTTCAACCACTACATTAAAAATCAGATAAATAGAAGCAATAGTTTAGTCAAAGGATTATTTTTTAGTTTTTTTTTATTGAAACACAATGTATCTGCCCTAACAGCTGACTAAGTACCTATGCATAGTTATCTAGGATCGTACACCTTAAAACAACAGAATTTTTGACGCGACGTTGCCGTTTTGTTACGCACGTCAGTAGAAATCTCTAGAAAGGATGTTTACATTTTAATTCGATTACTAAGCTATTTTATTTGTTCGAAAAAGTTTTTTCTTATTTTTCTCCTTAACTATTTTTTAAAAGTTCCGAGTTAACACTAGGCACCTAGTATTATGTGGTTTAATTTAATGCCTCTCGCTCATATCAGTCGCGTTTCTGTTTCGGTTTGACACCTCTAGCACACAACAACGCAGTGACTTGACTTGATTGTCATGGAACACACTTTTTCTTGTGATTAAGTACGGTGAGGGCAAATCTAGCGATTTAAATCTTTGGGGGGTGGGGTTTGAAAATGACAGATTTTCCCTTGATTTTCACCAGTATTTGACATTAATTCAAACCCCACCCCTCAAAGCTTACTGAGAAGAGTGAGCTCACACATTTATCAAATACCGTTTCCATGACAATCAAGTCAAGTGACTGCGTCACTGCGACATAGTGTTCTGTGGTACCATCACTGCGGCCGTTACATTATGTACCTACAGTGACCGCTCTTCTAGGAAACCGTAGGCGTAGTGGCGGGCGGCCACCTCTCTTCTAGGGAAATGTAGCTTTACGTACTATAGACAAAACTTATGCGTGCTCACTTAAGAAAATATTCCTGCGAGAGCACAGCTAGTGACAAACCACACCACTTCCTATTTTCGCCCAATTAAAGACAGTATGCATTTGTATGAGTAATAAGCGAGTAACAAAAAATAACAAGCAATAGCTGGAGCCATTTGACTCAAACAAAAAGCTGCTAATATACATCTTTTATTATACAGATAAGATTTAAATACCAACCTAAATAAATCTTTAATCCCTAACAGCTTATTATTAAATGAACACAAACTAACCATATCAAACTTGTATGATACCCCACATGCCCTAGTAGCCCCACTTAGAATTTTTAAGACCCCCTTTCAGTCCCTGTTGCAAAAAAAATGTATAAGTATATATATTTTTTTCTTTCTTATTTGCAAAATAGTTGGGCAAACGTCATCTAAAACTGTTAAAAATTTCAAGTTGATAGCATTAGTAGTTCTTGAGATATCGCTGTGACAGACGGACAGACAGACTGAGTAGCACCGTAAGGGTTCGTTTTTACCATTTAGGTACGGAACTCTAATTATCAGATATCCCGTACATTTGGATCGAGTAGGTATTGAAATTTTGCTGTATTTCAGTCTACACTATATTATCATATGTCTCCTATCTTTACTTATTACAACTCGACCGAGATGACGTCACGCTATGAACAATCCGACGTACTACTTCCAGCCGTGCCCCGAATCACGCCATTCCTTATCTGCGCGGGAGTCGCCTGTGACACAGATTAATTTTTTAACATGGATACTTAGGGGCCATCCATAAATTACGTCACACGAATTTTAATGGTTATTGGAGCCCCCCCCCCCCCCCCCGTCCTTGTCACAGGTGGTTATATTCGTGATATTCGTGTGACGTCATATATTTTTCAATTTTAAAATAAACCTTTAGGTATATCTTGATAAAGATGGCAATATTTTAAAATTTTTCTATCGAGTTGAAGTTCAGAGTTTTAATACTTTAGATTTATACATGTGACGTCACGAAGTCACTCATCTCCCCCTTTCATACGATGTCACACTTTGTTGACCCCCTCCCTCCCCCTTAACGTGTGACGTATGGATGGCCCCTTAACACACAAGAAACAATAGAAAGTAGGAACGGCCCAATAACAGTAGTAAATTCCAGTCGTGCGTCGGAGCAGCTCGGACGCACGACTGGAGTTTACTACTTTTTTATACCGACTGCCTATCTGACCTCCACAACACTTACTGGGTAACTCCCCTAAATACCCCTTGGTAAGACTGGTTGTTCTGGTGTGTTTGGGCTTCTGACCACCCGTAACGACTGTCAAAGATCCAAGAATGACACTCAGGATGGTGGTGCCACCCGTAGGTGTCGGAAAGCACGTGCGTGCACGTGTGTAACGTGCTTTCCGAGGCACGGAAGGGTCTCGGTATGTAAAGATGGTCACCCATCCACGGACAGACTACGGCAAGCCATGAGCCGAGTTCTCTCTTCAAATCCATTTTTAACCGACTTCAAAAAGGAGGAGGTTCTCAATTCGTCGGAACCTTTTTTTTTTTTTTTATATATATTTTTTTTTTTTATGTATGTTCCCCGATTACTCGAAGATGGCTGGACCGATTTGGATTTTTTTTGTTTTGTTCGAGAGTGTATACATCACAGTTGGGCCCATATAAAATTGATTAATTTTGCTTCGGTAGTTTTTGAGTTAGCTTCAATAATACGTATTTTTTCCCCACTTTTATATGGATGATGTTCTAGTTTGTTTTGCAGGTAGTGGTATATGAATTTGCACACAAATTCATATACCACCACCCCACAGGGTAGGTACACAACTAAAAAGTGAAAAATAAAAACTTTTTTACAAAAAAATACAACCGACTTCCAAAAACAACACTACAAAGTGAAAAATAACTTTAATTTCGGAAGTCGGTGGCAAAAAACGAAAATACATTTAACTAGACACCGACTTCCGAAATTAAAGTTATTTTTCACTTTGTAGTGTTGTTTTTGGAAGTCGGTTGTATTTTTTTGTAAAAAAGTTTTTATTAAGAGATTCTCTCGGATGTTCGCAGTTAAGCTTCTGTATCATATAATAATATATACTCTGTGTACGTGTGACGTCACTGAGTATAGTATACGTTACATCGACCACGTGTGTCCGGTATTGTGTGTGTGGGTTCGCAAATATCCGGACAGTCCCGATTTAGGCCATGATGAGGAAATATTTTGTGGACTATTATTAGGTGGAGTGACCTGTTGGTTTAGTGGTCGTAAAAAGTGGCTGTCGAGCGTGAAGTTCTAGGTTCGATAACTATACTGAGCTGAATGTTTTTGGAATTGTCTGTGGCCAATAAGAGTTAATAGTACCGAAGTACCAATTTTTTTATTTGTGAATAATAACAAAATTAGTCGAATTTGTTAGTTTTTAATTTGATTAATATCAGGAAAGAGGTAAGTTGAATACTAGATGGCTAAAGAAAACCATTGTGCGCTTTTATAATTAACTCACGTGACGATATTAGTGTGGACACTCCACGTTACGGCATTACGATAACACGGAAGTAAAATGTATGGAAATAGGGTGACTGGTAATTAGTGACCGATACTTAAATACTCATGATAACAAACATCTTTTACTATGGGACCAAACCTGAAATCGCGAAAAAAAAATCACCTGTCCCCTAAGTTCATGTTCGCATAATTCGTCAAAATGTAGAAGCATTAGGAAATGAGGAATGTAGGTGTATTTTAATGATAAATTAAATGAATAATTAAGAATGAATACCAAAAATAATAAATAAAATCAAAGTGGAAGTGAGTAGTAGAAAAACATTTATATTTTGCTTTTTTCAAATAATAATATAATAATAGCCCTCCACCTCTATCCTATCTTGCTGGCCCCGACAGGGTCCACAATGATCTAAAATGATGTATATTTTATAATGTGCCTACCACCTACGTTAACATTGTGCAATGCAAATAAATATATTGAGTATTGAGGTATAAAATTCGCTGTATTAAAGTCGATTCTACATTTAGAAAATTATTACATTGACCGATACGATGTGCTGTGCAAAAGTCATTCAAGGTTACACCAGGTAGGTACCAACAGTACCTATTTGCAATGCTTATAGAATCCTAATTTAATATTAATATCTTCAAATGAAGGTTTCTCGTTGCCGGCAAAAGTTTGTTATACTATTACTGGTAATGAACTTCGAAATCTGACAAACGATCTCAAGATTCCTTACTAGCCAATACCTATACTCTAAACTTATTACCTAGTTATTAGTATAAATGATCTGTGGAGATTCGATGGGAGAGGTTCCAATATAAAAACTTATAAAACAATACAATCGACTTCCAAAAACAACACTACAAAGTGAAAAATAACTTTAATTTCGGAAGTCGGTAACTGTTAAATGTATTTTTGTTTTTACCACCGACTTCCGAAATTAAAGTTATTTTTCACTTTGTAGTGTTGTTTTTGGAAGTCGGTTGTATTTTTTTGTAAAAAAGTATTTATTTTTCACTTTTTAGTTGTGGTATTGTGGTACCTACCCCACACAAATTCTAATACCATTACCTGCAAAAGAAACTAGACCATCATCCATATAAAATCCGTATTAGTGAAGCTTACTCAAAAACTACCCAAGCAAGGATCAACTTTGAGGTATACCCTCTCGAATAAAACAAAAAAATTTCAAACCGGACCACATTGTAAAAAGTTATGCGTGGTTATACATTAAAAAAAAAAACACGTATTGAATTGAGAACCTCCTTTTTTTTCGTTGGTTAAAAACACTTAGTATTGGTCATTCGGTGGAACTGAACCAAAAATTCGAAGACATGTGACATCTACCAACCCGCACTGTGACCGCGTGGTGGATTACGGCCCGCTAGGTAGCGGGCCGTAATCCACCACGGGACACAGGTCTCCTCTCTGGGAAAGGGTTCCCAGAGAGGAGACCTGTGTCCCAGCAGAGGGAACGTTCTAGACTGATTATGGTAAAAACTGAAAGCCAGTTCTATACTGTTGAGAAAAAGCTAGCCTGTAGGTTTCTGCACATAACTTCTGAGATCGAGTAGACATATCCATACTTCATATTATAGAAGCAAAAAACTTTTTTACAAAAAAATACAACCGACTTCCAAAAACAACACTACAAAGTGAAAAATAACTTTAATTTCGGAAGTCGGTGTCTGGTTGAATGTATTTTCGTTTTTTGCCACCGACTTCCGAAATTTTCACTATTTAGTTGTATTACCAACCCCACACAAATTCTAATACCTGCAAAACAAAGTAGAACATCATCCATATAAAAGTGGGAAAAAAATACGTATTATTGAAGCTAACTGAAAAACTGCCCAAGCAAAGTTAATCAATTTTATATGGGACCAACTTTGATATATACCCTCTCGAAAAAAACAAAAAAAATTCAAATCGGACGACTCTGTAAAAAGTTATGGTCATACATAAAAAAAAAACACGTGTCGAATTGAGAACCTCCTCCTTGTTTTTTTTAAAAAAAAAACGTGTTGAATTGAGAACCTCCTCCTTTTTTTTTCGTCGGTTAATAATAACTCTCTGTCAGTCAGTTTTGACTTTGTTACTAGTTTATTATATATATAGACATATAGCTCGCGCCGAAAAGAGACGAAGTAGATTTTTATAAACTTATCATGACGACATTAGAATGACGAGGCGTCGCGTCGCTCGGTAGTCCGGCGCAGCGGCGAGATGAGCGGAAGACATTGTTGCCATCGTGGTTTGCCCACCTGGATGAGGGTGGCTCAGGAGCGTGAGGATTGGCACAAGAAAAGAGAGGGCTTTGCCCAGCTGTGGGTGAAGTCGGGCTGTTGATGATGATGATAATGATTGGTATTCTAACAAGAATACTTCTTTCGATCTCTAAACTTAAGTTAAAACGGTTCAAATATCAGCATCTTGAGATTGAATGGGAGGAACATTGTGTATTTTTTGCCATTTGTAATTATTCATTTGTACAAAGGTACTGATGTTTTTTGTGTAGATACTTTGTCATTGAGTGTTTGATGTATGACCTCATTGACAGAGCTTTGAACTTTGGGTTGGTCGCTGATTTTTAAAGACTCAGCGTCATCAGTTGAATTTGAATTCGGACTAATCTTAGTTAAATAATATACAGGGTGAAATTGAATTCATGGGCAATATTTTAAGAGGTCATTGTATCTACTCATCATTATGAACAAAATTTACTATGAGAACAAACCTGAAATCGCGAAAAAAAAATTTGCTGTTCCTTAAATTTTGACGAGTTATGCGAGCATACACACACATACAGTACACAAACACACACACATCCAGTAAGCATACAGTTTTATCAAACCTTTACTGTAATTAGAAAAAAATACTAGAAATTTACCATAATTATTATTTCTGTTACTATTAGTCTAAAAATCTTTTATTGTTCATTTACATACACGACATTTATGTAAGTAATTGACATTGGATATCTGACATTGGCTATATTTAATTATTTGTAGCATTATTATTCTAGTTATTTAAACGACATTTATTTATTATTATTATTACTCTTCCTCATAGTAATTAAGTGGCATGTATTTTATTTTGTTCTTTTTTGTATTTTTAAGTTATAAAATTGTTTCTAATATTCGACACAATGTAAAAATTGTTATGAATAAATAAATAAAAAAATAAATAAATTATCATTTATCCTAAAATCTAACCATTCAGCGTGGTTCACGTACAAATAATGAAGCTCCACAAAAAGTTGAGTTTAGACATTAGTGTGATATTTATTCATTGATAACGGAGCACGCGCGTACCTCTTATCAGGAGGTTCAGGGTCCCTCTGGATATCTTAGGTCAATATGAGATTGGAAAAGAATTTAATATGACGATGAAAAAAATCTGTGGTACCTAAACTATTTTTCAAGACAATTTTTTGTTAATTTTTAGGGTTTCGTACCTCAAAAGGTAAAACAGAACCCTTATAGGATCACTTCGTTGTCTGCCTGTCTGCCTGTCTGTCAA
This sequence comes from Cosmia pyralina, assembly GCA_946251885.1. Taxonomy (NCBI): domain Eukaryota; kingdom Metazoa; phylum Arthropoda; class Insecta; order Lepidoptera; family Noctuidae; genus Cosmia; species Cosmia pyralina. The sequence goes on along the minus strand of OX276366.1, from coordinate 18,080,946 downwards.
GACTCTTTTTTCAGGAACGTGTGGAGGTATCAAGTTGAAATTAATAACAAACACGTAGGTCTATCATCCCTAGGAGCTCTAAAAAAATAAGCTTCTCTAAGTCAACGCAATAAAAAAGTACGGCCATTTATGCGACATTTTTGATACTCGCAAATAAATCAAAATCTTATTTCCCGTTGATCTAGAATCATGAAATTTGGCAAGAAGCAAGGTCTCACAGCACATGTAAAGGAACGAACATCGTTATTTTGTTGTTTAGTTTTGTACCAAAATCTCATAAAAAAAAAAAAATTGTGATTGCAAACTAAATTTGCACTTCAAAAATTGACTATGACGTATATCAATCTATGGTAGAACATAGAAAGAAAAGAAAAGAAATAAAACTTGTTTATTCTGCACAAATAAAACGCACATTAAAAAATAAAAAATTACAAAATACACTCAAAAGCAATGTGAGCAAAAGCTTCATATTCAAATTTGATTGATATGAGACCAAATATAATTTCTAGTTTACACCTCCACATTGTCTCTGCTCTGTATTGTGGCACTAACAATTGAAAACAAATAAAACATGCAGCAAACACCAGAACAAAAGTAGAAAAATAATATTTTTATAACAAAACCAACAAGAACAAATTAATCCGTGCGTCGTATCTTTGCAACAAAAGGTCGTTGCTCAGCAAAATGCCGTGACGACGGGCGCGCCTATCGTCAGCGGCGCTGATTTTCAGCAACTACCTATCGAATGACGCAATGACGTCCCCCTGTGTGACCTAATAACTCAGGTAAGTTTTATTCACAGCGATACGTACGTGTGAATCTAGCCGAACATTAATACTAATATGAATAAAGAGAAATATACAAACAAAAATAAAATATGTCAGTGCGTAACTTTTATAAATAAAAAATAAAATAAATAAGTACTTATATTATGGCCTCAATAGTAAAAAAAATAAATAAAAAAATATACTAAATAATTCCTTAATAAAACATTGTAGTGTGGTGTGCTTCTATTTATGCTATTTTACTTCTACAGTTAATTATTATGACTTCAATAAATAAATAGATCCATGTGTCATGGGATATTTGCGCTGGCATGGAAGCTAACATGTTTATGTCAAGTTTGTTTTTGGGATAAATTCTTTTCAAGTACGGAACCCTTCATTGTGCGTGGTCCGACACACACTTGACAAGTTTTTTTTGTCGAGTTAAATCGGCTCGCTCGCGCCAGTGTAATAAATACTTCGTAATTACTGGTTGTCTTTATTTATTATTTAATTTTGGAGTGAGAGGGTAATTATTTTATATCGCCAATTTACTTAAAGGAACTTTATTAGATGTTAGCATAATGTTGTTCTTTATTGTACGATGCATAATTACGGAGCTGTTAACATGAATACAGGGTCAAATTAAATTAGCTAGCGAAACACTGCAGACGTGTAATGGATATCGATATTTAAACCCGACAAAATAAAAGATTTGATGTTTTTTTTTTGGGATCCACGACCACTGGTGATATTGTAACTTGGAGTCAATCTGCCTAGCCTTTTCCCAACTATGTTGGAGTCGGCTTTCAGTCTAACTGGATGCAGCTTAATACCAGTATTTTACTTGGAGCGACTGCCTATCTGACCTCCACAACCCAGTAACGACTGTCAAAGATCCGCGAATGACAGCAACGGCTTAACGTGCTTTCTGAGGCACGGAGGAGACCCGGTGTGTAAAGATGGTAACCCATCCACGGAGCAACCCCGGCAAGCGTAGCTTAACCTGTTGGATCGACCCGTGCGGCTGTTATTACTTAGCCACGAGCTCCTCGGTATTGTAACTTGAAGTACGAGTTATGAAATCTGTTTCACCATCACGTCTGTGAAGTTTACAACTACACTCTTGATAAAAACTACTTGACTGATTTTTTATCTGAATTAAAATATTTGAATAACCAAAAAAACTAATCAAATTAATTTACGTATTTTTTTGCTTTCGTCTGAGGAGTTTCGCTAGCTAATTTAGTTTGACCTGGTATTATTGATTCAGAATTGAATGTTCTAACAATAAAACTAACTTGCTCAGAGCACTGTCTCTTTTTGTATGTTAACCCATTGTATTGTACATCATTTTATTCAAATTGGGCTGAAAATCATCATCTAGCTAGCCTAACCATTTATCAACCATGTTCGGGTCGGCTTCCAGTCTAAGCGGATGCGGCTGAATAGTATCTAGTAGTATTTTGTATGGAGCAACCGCCTATCTGACATCCACTACCGAGATATTGGGTAACACGATACTCCTTAGTAACACTGGTTGTCAGACAAATTAGGCTGACAAACTTCAATGAACCCAAATCCTTGAACCTAAAAAACTGAAATTTTGCCCAGAAATTCCATTTAAAATGACAAAGAATAAGGATTTTCCCGAAATTCCCACGGAATAGGAAACATAGCGCGGACGATTATTTACAGATAAATTCTGACCACGAAAAATACGCATACATAATCAGCCTATAACGTTCCCACTGCTGGGACACAGGCCTCCTCTCTGTAAGAGGGAGTGGGCCGTAATCCACCACGCGGGCCCAGTGCGGGTTGGCAGATGTCACAAGTCTTCGAATTTTTGATTCTAGGACATGCCGGTTTCCTCACGATGTTTTCCTTCACCGTTTTGAGAGCAGTGGTGATGAAATAATTTACACAAAGTAATGCGCCTGTCTGGGTTCGAACCTACGACCTACAACTCGTAAGTCGCGACCGTTACCACTGGGCCACCACTGCTCGAAAAATACGCCACCCCGTTGAATTGAATGACTGTCAAAATGTCAGAAGTGTGTAGTGTGAATGAATTGTACAATCTTATTTATTTAGTTTATCTGCAACGGAGCTAGAATGATAAGCCGATTTATAGTAGTACCTATTTAGATAAGAATACGCGATTAACATGTCGGAACTGGTTCGTTATATTGTTACTTTTAACTGCCAGTGAACTTATGTGGCGAAGTAATATGAATTATTTGAATTTAAGTTGAAATTTCTGTTGGATAATTCAGGAGGAAACGTGTTCATTACTAACTTTTAAATAAGTAAAAACTGACTGAAAAAACTAAAACTAATAAAATTACTTTCATTAAAAACCTAATAATGTAGCTTCTGAAGTCGGTGCCAAGCTAAGGTGCATTGAAGAATTGAACACAACGACTTCAGAAGAGTTTTTTTATGAAAGTTATTTTATTCGTTTTTTGTTTTTGAAGTCGGTAATATTTACTTTTTTTAGAGTATTTTTATTTTTAGTTGAATATACAATTACTTATGTAAGCCCAAGACGAACGAAAAGAAAAATCATCAAAATCGGCTTAGAAATGCCGGAGATACAGTACATTTATGCATAATAACTTCGTACATAAGAATAATTACATTATGTCTTATATTTTAAAACCTTCCTGAACGTATGTAGATCACGATAGTGAAAGAATCATCAAAATTGGTTCATTAGTTTAAACATAAATGGAGCTCGTGGCTAAGTAATAACAGCTGCACGGGTCGATCCATCAGATTAGGCTACGCTTGCCGGGGTTGGTCCGTGGATGGGTGACGATCTTAACATACCGAGACTCCTCCGTGCCTCGGAAAGCACGTTAAGCCGTTGGTATCGGCTGTCATTCGTGGATCTTTAACAGTCGTTACAGGTCGTCAGAAGCCGGAAAGTCTGACAAAAGGAGTTTAGAGCCCAGTTACTGGGCTGTGGAGGTCAGATAGGCAGTCGTTCCATGTAAAATACTGGTATTCAGCTGCCGCCCAACATAGTTGGGAAAAGGCTAGACTAATTGAGGCAGATTGATAGTTTTAACATACATACATTTTGGTTGAATACAGAACCTCCTTTTTTGAAGTCGGTTCAAAATATAATCTTAATCACAACAGTTCTAATAATAGCCCTATTGTTAATAAGCTGTTGATCTGTTATTCATTATCGAGACAAAGCTAAGCACTCATGGTACATTAATTATGATAGATAATATTAATTAAGTCAATTATGTGTAATACTATGTGTGGGAGTGATGTGGGAGACCTGTCATAAGTTACATTAAGCCTACCAAAGTAATATACACACACGAAACAGAATCGCTGTCAGTTTGTATCGTAAACATAATTATGAGTAAATTAAAAAGTGTATTATTTTTTTAAATACAAGATTTTGGCAGTCTCGATATCATCTAGGACCAGAGTCCTTGTCAAGACGAAGCAAACGAGCCCAAACTCGATAGGGTTGCGACGTTTTATTACTAAGTTCCCATGGCCACCTTCGGGCTCAGATCAGCTCTATGTTATAATAATATTGCATTGTCATCCGATTTACATAGGCATGTAAAATTTCAGCTCAATCGGAAACCTAGAAATGGGTCAAATTTAACTTGCAAGATTTGATCACGGGCAGACAGACACCGGGACTTCACACACTTTCATTCAACATCTGTGGGTTTTGAAAGTAAAGTCATAGGTTTGTAAAATTTGTCTGCTCAGCAACGTAAATAACGCAATGAACTAGCTGAACTGTTAAAATTAAGGACCAATGGCCATTTTATATATGTAACGCAATAACTCCGCAGTCCAGTAAGACCTATCGGTATCGTATTACCCAGTAACTGAGTGGGAGAGGTCAGTTAGGCGTCGAAACTCCTGAAGTAGTAAAATGGAAGGTCTATATAGGAAACAGGGGATCTACGCGAACAAAGCCGCGGGTAAAATGTAGTGACTTACTACTATAAGTAGTTGACAATAATTTTCCTCGCAGATAAGTAATCCTGAGCTATTTTCATTTAAGTTAATTGTCAAAGAACTGAATGATAATCTTATTTGTAAAGGGGATTAAAGGGTGTGGGACTGTGGGGGCTAAGAAAAGCTTCGGAGACTACACATCATTCACACACACACACACACACAGGTCATATATTTTTTGCTCAACGGTGTTTGCCGCGCGGCCAAAACCGAAACTAACACTGCCACGTTCTTCTGTAAATACAATTTCTGTGACAATTTCACAAATATTTACCAACAGTGCCCCCCCTCTCAATGTTATTCGGGCGTCAAAAGATACTGGTTGCACTCTCTTCGTATTATTGAGATATTTGTTTCCGAATCACACCAAAACGGATTTTGGTATTATTCAAATAATAGGTTTAAATAATGCCATCGAATACATCGATTTCCTTAGAAAAAGAAAGACCGCGTGGGCGTAGGGTTACGTATCATCACGCCTCGTTTCCCCGGTCACATGTAATAGGGGGTGAGCCTATTGTTATCAACCGGACACAAATCCAGACTCCGGGCTGCTACTGAAAAATTCCGGATATAAAAACACAATAACACTTTGTCAGACCCGGGAATCGAACCCAGGACAGCAGTAACACTTGCAACCACTAGACCAGCGAGTTAGGTAGTTAAAAAGCTAGAATAGTCATGCTCAAAGTTTAAAATTTACTTTAAAAAAAGTAAAAACCGACTTCAAAACCAAAAACTAATAAAATATCTTTCTTATCTTCTGAAGTCGGTGTCCAGCCAAGGTGCATTGAAGAATTGAAGACACCGACTTCAGAAGCTGTTAAGTGTTTTATGAAAGTCATTTTATTAGTTGTTAGTTTTGAAGTCGGTTTTTACTTTTTTTAAAGTAAATTTATGATTCCATTTTTATTTGAATATACAATTACATAAGTAGCCCAAGTCAAACCAAAAGAAGAATCATCAAAATCCGCTTAGAAATGCCGGAGATACAGTGAATTTATGCATATAACTTCGTACATAAGAATAGTTACATAAAGTATTATATATTAAATTTTTCTGAAAGTATGAAGATCACGATAGTGAAAAAATCATCGAAATCGGTTCGTTCGTTTTTGAGAAAATTGCGGACAAACAAACATACATACATGCATACCTACACATATACTGGGTGTCCGAGAAAGGTGTGGCCAAAATTAAGGGTGTGGTACAGACCATCAAACTGAACAACTTTCTCCCGGGGACCAACATCGTAATCGCGAAAAAAATATCAGTCGTCCCATACATTTGTTCGAGTAGGTATTGAGGTTTTGTATGGGATGACAGATTTTTTTTTCATGATTACGATGTTGGTCCCCGGGAGAAAGTTGTTCAGTTTGATGGTCTGTACCACACCCTTAATTTTGGCCACACCATTCTCAGACACACTGTATATACATACATACAGAACCTCCTTTTTTGAAGTCGGTTAAAAAATCCGACAAAATGATAACAATTTACTGCTCATGTATCAATAGAATGATACTACTCGTATTATCCTTAGTGACAGCGGGCGCCGGCGGAGACACTTCAACTATTTATTAGTACAAGATTGTTATAAATAAACACCCCTTGTCCCCCCTTATTACAGTCATTTAGTTCAATAATGACATGATGTTATTTCATACCTCGTAAGTGTACATAATAAACCTGAAGAGTTTGTTTGAACGCACTAATCTCTGGAACTACCAGTTGGCTTGAAAAATTCTTTTTGCTATTTTTTTTTTGGTATTTAATATCAAGCGAAAACGAAGTAATAGTGCGGGCGGGCGATGCGATGAGATGCGGTGGGGGCCGGGGGCCGGGGGAGTTTTGTAATATAAAAAGTACCCGGGCGACCGAGCTCTGCTCGGATGAAAATAGAGAAAACGAATTTTCCCAGAAATGAGACCTAGCTACTCGTAGATCGATTTTTCGCCTCCGTAAATAAATTGCAACTTTCATTCAAATCGTGTAGCGTGTTTTAAAAATATTACTCATTCAATAGTGTGTAGGATGTGGCTGTATATTATATTGTGTATCTTACGATTTTTACGCGAACGAATTCACGGGCAGAAGCTAGTAACAATGTCTATGTCAATTCGACTGCCGCCCGGCACAATGTGGGTTGTTATTGTCGCACCTCTGCTTATCCTTTTAATACCTTTTCTTGAAATCCTTTCGGGAATCCAGGCGTGATGTTACGATATGTATGGTTTGTTTGTATTTAATGTCTGTGTGTGCACTGTTTATTTTAACAGATTTCCGTTTATTAGTAATTATTATGTATTTTTCCCGTAAAATATTTCCCGACTGTCTTGTTGCCTCACATCATAAAAAACTTTTTTATAAAAAAATACAACCGACTTTCAAAAACAACACTACAAAGTAAAAAATAACTTTAATTTCGAAAGTTGGTGTCTAGTTAAATGTATTTTCGTTTTTTGCCACCGACTTTCGAAATCAAAGTTATTTTTTACTTTTTATAAGTCAGTTGTATTTTTTTGTAAAAAAGTTTTTATTTTTCACTTTTTAGTTGTGTACCTACCCCACACAAATTGTAATACCACTACCTGCAAAACAAACTAGAACATCATCCATATAAAAGTGAGGAAAAAATACGTATTATTGAAGCTAACTCAAAAACTACGCAAGCAAAGTTACTCAATTTTATATGGGACCAACTGTGATGTATACCCTCTCGAATAAAACAAAAAAAATCCAAATCGGTCCAGCCATCTTCGAGTAATCGGGGAACATATATAAAAAAAAAAAAAATAAAAAAAAAAAAAAAGGTTCCGACGAATTGAGAACCTCCTCCTTTTTGAAGTCGGTTAAAAACACAGGTCCCGGCTGTCATTCGCAGATCTTTGTCAGTCGTCACTATCACTACATAGTATAAAACAAAGTCGCTTGCCGCTGTCTGTCTGTCCCTATGTATGCTTAGATCTTTAAAACTGCGCAACGGATTTTGATGAGGTTTTTAGGGTTCCGTACCTCAAAAGGAAAAAACGGAACCCTTATAGGATCACTCGTGTGTCTGTCTGTCTGTCTGTCCGTCTGTCACTGCCAATTTGCGCCGAATCTAATGGAGCGATTAAGTTGAAATTTGGTACACATATGAATTTCTGTGACCCAAACACGGACGGGTAAAGTAAATAAATGAATTTTGAATATAGAGGTCACTTTTGGGGGGCAAATAAGTAAATTAAAAAAAAAGTTTTGCAAACTACACCATGTGGCATGTCAAATGAAAGGGCTTACTATGAGGATCTCAAATATATATTTTTTTTTATAATTTTGAAATAAATTGTTTTGAAATTATTTAAGAAAATATACAAAAATTGACTATTCCCCCCCCCCCCCTTATCTCCGAAACTACTGAGCCTAAAATTTTGAAAAAAATACAGAAAATAGATCTTTACCTGTAGATTACAGGAAAACCTATAAGAAGTCTGTGGTCTTAAAATAACATGGTAAATCTATCAATATTGTGAGTACAAATTTACATTTACAGTTGGAATGTATGGGAGAACATGTTCTTCAACTACAATGTTAAGTTTGTTCTGAAGATAAATTCATCCCAACTACGGAACCCTTCGTTGTGCGTAGGACACCAACAAGTGTGTAGGACACACACTTGGTTGGTTTTTTTTTTCTTAACATGACGCAAAAGTGATTCCGATGTCATATTTACAGAATAAACAATTTAAGTTAATTTTATTTAATTTCATTCCAAAAAGGGACAGCCAATTTCTCGTCACTTTCCTATTTTAAAATTCCCTTCATCTCTTTATAAACAACTTTGTTATATGACGTTAATTTCTTGAGCGTCTTTTTTGATAAAGAGTGACATTTCCTGTATTAATACAGGTATAAAATTTGTTATACTGAAAGCCACAATTTGTCATAGACAATTTTAAGAACAAAAGAGTGATTTGGTTATTTAATTTCAGAGTAAATTGATGAAAAGTGTCCTCAAAATGGTTTAGGGAATAATTTTAATGAAAGACTTTGTGAACGAAATTGTTTCACTGAGTGGTTTTATTTTTAGCTTCAGTCTTTAGTATTCTGAGGCAATAGTTATAAGGATTTATTAATCATCACTATCATAATCAACCCCACTCCCACCCAATGTACCCACTGCTGGGACATAAGCGTCCTGTCTCTGTGAAAGGGAGTGGTCCATTTAAATTCACCACTCGGGCCCAGTGCGGGGTTGGTGGCTGTCACAATGTCTTTGAAGTTTTGGTTCTATGACATTTCGGTTTCCTCACGATGTTTTCATTTTATGTTAAGCGCCTTGCCTGGGTTCAAACCCACAACCTACTACTCGGAAGTCTAGGTCATTACCAATGGTAGTTTTTCTATTGGAAGTCGGTTGTTTTTTTTGTAAAAAAGTTTTTTATTTTTCACTTTTTAGTGGGTCAGTTTGTAATTTATCTAAGTTACAATAGCCTAATGTCAACTGCTCATAATCTTTTTACAAAATATTGATTGTCATATGCATTGTGACGGACGAGCATAAATTGGTAATCGAATCGCAACCCGTGAATGAAATACTTATTATTGAGTAGCTCCGCTGGCCATATGTGGTCTTCATCATCAGTTCCACTTCACCAAATGGTGTTTTTCGAGAGCAAATGCACAAGTTACTATACTATAAAAAATACCCAAATCGCTATAGGTGTGCCTATAAAATTTGAGGGTTTCCCTGGATTTCCATGGGATCCCCTCATCAGATTCTGACTTGATGACAATGGGACCACCTCGAGAGCATACACTATCAAAAAAAAAAACAAATGTGTCGAATTGAGAACCTCCTCCTTTTTTTTCGTCGGTTAATATAAAAAGAATATATATATATATAATAAATAATAATAAATAATAAATATGTTTGGACATACCACACAACGCCATCTAGCCCCAAGCTAAGCAACCTAATGCTTGTGTTATGGTAACGAGATGGCTGATAAACTACTTATATACATTTTTTTTTTTTGTAAATACATACATATTATAGATAGAAAAACACCCAGACTCGGAACAAATACTTGTAGGTCGTACAAATATTTGTTCCGTGCGGGAATCGAACCCGCGACATGCTGCGCAGCAGTCAATCGCTCAACCACTGCGCCAACCGTGTCGTCAACATATATATATATTAGGTTGGGGAAAAAGTCTTTTCGCATTATAGTATGTATGAACTCAAAATAAAATCTCTTTGGCTATACTATTTGTATCTGGCTGGTTTTGGTATCATTGAAAGTTTAAACTTTAAAGAACATAATTCCAAATTCAAATTAGGAAAATGTGTGATTTTCATTTGTTTTTCGTACTGTCAAGATGAGTGAATCTAATGAAGAAATTCGATACATTTTAAAATTTTATTACAAAAAAGGTAAAAATGCAACGAAAGCCGCGAAAAAAATTTGCGATGTTTATGGACCCAGTGCAGTGTCTGTGAGAGTAGCACAAATTTGGTTTAAGCGTTTTCAATCCGAAAATTTTGATGTCAAAGATGCACGTCACTCTGGTCGCCCTATTAAGGATAAAATGGATGCCATTTTTGAAAAAGTGGAGCAAGATCGGCATATCAGTAGTTACGACGTAGCTGAATAACTGGGAATTGACCACAAAACAGTTTTGGCGCATTTGAAAAAAACTGGGTACACAAAAAAGCTCGATATTTGGGTACCTCACGAGCTCACTGAAAGAAACCTAATGAACCGTGTACTCATTTGTGATTCTTTATTACGACGTCTTTAGCCACTCAGCAAAAATTAAGAGAGTTTGGCTGGGAGGTGTTAATGCATCCGCCGTATAGTCCTGACCTTGCACCTTCAGATTTCCACCTGTTCGGTCTCTTCAGAATAATTTAGGCAGTGTCAGGTTAACATCACGAGAGGACTGCCAAAACTCCTTGTCGCGGTATTTTGATCAGAAGTCCCAAAATTTCTATAGCAATGGGATCATGTCCCTACCTACAAGATGGCAAAAAGTTATCGAACAAAATGGTACCTACATACTTTAGATAAATGTAAATAATGTATATTAAAAAATGTTTTGAATTTTCTTAAAAAATGCGAAGAAACTTTTTCCCCAACCTATTATATATAATATATGATATATATATATATAGGGTGTCTGTATTCGGACTGGCGAAAATTAAGGGGGTGGTACAGACGATCAAACTGAACAACTTTCTCCCGGGGACCAACATCGTAATCGTGAAAAAAAAATCAGTCGTCCCATACATTTGGCCGAGTAGGTATTGAAGTTTTGTATGGGATGACTGATTTTTTTTTCACGATTACGATGTTGGTCCCCGGGAGAAAGTTGTTCAGTTTGATCGTCTGTACCACCCCCTTAATTTTCGCCAGTCCGAATACAGACACCCTGTATATGTACACCGATTTCTCCGTCAATTGTGGAGCAATTTTGAAAATTCTTTTTTTTTTTCTTTTTATATATATATATATATATATATATATATATATATATATCTAAATATATATATATATATATATATATATATATATATATTTAGATATATATATATATATATATATATGTATAACCTCTTTTTTGTTGAAAAATCGGTTAAAAATAAATAAAGGTACATTTTAAATCACAAAAAAATCTTAGCAAAGTGCACTTAACCAAATCTGAAGGTTGATATCACTTGAAATAAACTTTCAAAGTTTTAGAGGACTTCCTAGGTTCCTAGACGTATGTTGTATTACGTCATCGTATGCTTGGTCGCAGATAGATGTGGAATGGAATGTATACTGGTGGGGCTAGCACGAACGCGCGGCGTAACGTAAATTCGTAATTCGAACGTTTTTTAAAAGTAGTCATTTCGCACATAATATTTATTTATATTTAAGACTTTATTAATTAACATTACATAGCATCACGCCCGTGTCCCCCAAAGGGTTGGGCAGAGGTGAATATGACAACAATATGAGGAAACACAAAACTGATCGTATGCACCTATTACGAGTATATTGCATCAGCTTTGTTACGACAGACAGCCGTGGAATGTGTTTCTATGGTAGGGAGACTCTCGTACGATGTCATGTGATGGATAACGTTAACATAATGTTAATGAAATATTATAATTAAATACAATGACATTATAAGTAAAAAGAGATCGTCTTTTTACTTATAATACGAGTATCATTGATTATACATATAATTCAAAGTTGGATGCTCTACATTATTTTAGTGGGCTGATAATAAAATCGTAGCATTATAATATTTTAATGGCTTTTTTTGATAAGAGGTAATGTTTTAGACGAAATATTTATCATATTTGAGGAATGATTAGGATTTTATTTTTTACAAATATAAATAACGCGTATCGAACTGTGATATTAAAATAATGTTTAAAAAAAAAAGAAGAATGTGCACGATATTGAAATATGAACCCAGTAATAAATGCAGTAACAGCCGCACGGGTCGACCCGTCAGGTTAAGCAACTAAGCAACGCTTACCGCGGTTAGTCCTTGGATGGGTGACCATCTTTACATATCGAGGCTCCACCCTTGCCTCGGAAAGCTCGTTAAGACGTTGGTCCCGGCTGTCATCTGTGGATCTTTGACAGTCCTCACGGGTCATCAGAAGCCCGAAAGTCTGACAACCAGTCTTACCAAAGAGTATCGTGTTACCCAGTCACTGGGTTGTGGAGGTCAGATAGGCAGTCGCTCCATGTAAAATACTGGTATTCAGTTGAATCCGGTTAGACTGGAAGCCAACCCCAACATAGTTGGGAAAAGGCTAGGCAGATTGATTTATGGCCTACCAAATGACCTGTATTTTTTCTACATCTGCAACGTAATTTTTGACTACAACATTTTTGTTTGCATTTGTAGTTAGTAGGTCGCTGATTCATGCACGTTGTATATTGCGTCAGCTTATAGAGTATTATGAATGAACTACATTACAACAGACCAATGGTAAGATTTTGTGTATGGGAAGACTGTCATACGATATCATGTGACTGATGGAGAATGAGGCTAAAAATATAATAATACTGACTGGGCGCATATTTGTTAAAAAAATAAAAATTAAATTAGATATTAAAACAACAAATGTTAGATTTTTGTCTGTGGCTCCATTGAAACATGAACCTGCAGGGGCTAGTGTGAATCTGTGGGTTCATTCGTGTAATCGAGTCTGATTAAACCACGCTGGGGTCGGTGGATTTCATTCATTAATTCATTCGCAATATCGCGTAGTACGGTAAGCCGCACGTTTGGTGGTAACAAAACAAAGTATAAGTTGGCCTAAGTCAGCTCGAGGTCAAAGTTTTATCAATGACGTGCGGCCTACTGTACATAATCTAGACGAAACACAAAACGTTTTATAAACCCATTTAGCTACGACACAAAAAGCGGTGTCCACGAAATTGGAAAACACATTTGAATTAATCAAAATGACCTACTTTTCAGATATACCACGTTATTTTTACTACAATATTTGCTATCTGCACCTGTTAATTTCTAATAGTAATAAGGACCAAATTCGCACAACACATATTCGTTAGTATGACGCTGGCAGGTTTTAAGAACGCATTCTCTCGACGGCTAGACTGAAGTAGACGCTGATCCGTACACCTGGTCTATTGCATCAGATATGAATGAAGGACGCTACGACAGACACATACCTACGCTATTTTTTGTGTAGGTATGAGGAAACTGTCGTACGGCATTAAAATAATAATAGAAAAACAAAACCGACCAAGTGCGTGTTGGACCACGCACAATGAAGGGTTCCGTATTTGAAAATAATTTATCCGAAAAACAAACTTAACATTGTTGTTGAAAAACTAGAAATCCCAAAAAACTAATTTTTTTATGCGATAACATTTTTGTATAGGTACCTTGGTACTTGTGCTGTGAACCTTGCTTAATGCCAAATTTCATAATTCTAGGTCAACGGGAAGTATCCTATAGGTATTAATTTACATGCGAGTATCAAAATATGTCGCATAAATGCCCGTATTTTTTTACTGCGTTGACTTAGACGCTTGATTTTTTTAGGGACTGTAGATCTATGTATTTGATATCAACTTCAACTACTTCTACTTCAACTTGATACCTCCACGCGTTCCTAAGAAAACTGGGTCTTGACAAACTGACAGACATACATACAGACGGACAACAAAGTGATCCTATAAGGGTTCCCTTTTTCCTTTTGAAGTACGGAACCCTAAAAAAATGTTAAATAAAAAAATGATCTCATCATCATCTGCTCAGCCTTTTCCCAACTATATTGGGGTCGGCTTCCAGTCTAACCGGATGCAGCTGAATACCAGTATTTTACATGGAGCGACTGCCTATCTGACCTCCACAACCCAGTTACTGGGTAATACGATACCCCTTGGTAAGACTGGTTGTCAGACTTTCGGGCTTCTGACGACCCGTAACGACTGTCAAAGATCCATGAATGACAGTCGGGAAAAAAAATGATCAAATCATCTTTATTATTGCATCAGCTCTAAATGGAGGACATTAGGTAGGTACGTTACAATTACAACAGACCGTAAGGGAATGCTTTTTTTTTTAGGCGATAGCGATTGTTCGCATTTCAAATTTCTAACATGACAAATAGTATCGTGGACATCCTTAATATGGAAATACGTGCATGTTATTGTAACGTTATTGTAACATTGTAGTTTAATTGTACTTTTGTGTGTTGTGCTATGTCTTTTGTGTGCACTGAATAAATGTTTTTATTATCTATCTAACGTGGATGGAAAAAAAAATACAACCGACTTCCAAAAACAACACTACAAAGTGAAAAATAACTTTAATTTCGGAAGTCGGTGTCTAGTTAAATGTATTTTCGTTTTTTGCCACCGACTTCCGAAATTAAAGTTATTTTTCACTTTGTAGTGTTGTTTTTTGGAAGTCGGTTGTATCTTTTTGTAAAAAAGTTTTTATTTTTCACTTTTTAGTTGTGGTACCTACCCCACACAAATTCTAATACCTACCACTACCTGCAAAACAAACTAGAACATCATCCATATAAAAGTGGGAAAAAATACGTATTATTGAAGCTAACTCATTAACTACCGAAGCAAAGTTAATCAATTTTATATGGAACCAACTGTGATGTATACCCTCTCGAATAAAACAAAAAAAAACCAAATCGGTCTAGCCATCTTCGAGTAATCGGGGAACATACATAAAAAAAAAATAAAAAAAAAGGTTCCGACGAATTGAGAACCTCCTCCTTTTTGAAGTCGGTTAAAAAAGCTTCTTTATTATGTGTTATAGTGATCCGTGGATGTCCACGAATATCGCCATTTTAGAAATTATAAAAGCGCACATTGAATGATTATTTCAAGAAATCATAACATTTGAAACCAATTATAATTTAGAAAGTTGTATTGATGATTCTAATGATTATATTTCTATACGATACATATTTGCTATGGTCGCGAACCATATTTTAACTAATATACCATACCATTTCTTTTACTTCTATATTTAAAATAAAAACCAGCCAAGTGCATGTCGAACCACGCATAATGAAGGGCTCCGTAGTTGAAAACAATTTATCCCAAAAACAACTTAACATTGTAGTTGAAAAACATGTTTTCCCGTACATTGATATACGTCACGCTCAATTCTCCAACTGCTTTAAGTTTGTAATCACAAACAAAAATTTGTATGTGATGAAATTGCAAATTAACCATTTTCGGACTTTTTCTTTTACTTGTGCTGTAAGACTGCTTCTTGCCAAATTTAATGATTTTAAGTCAACGGGAAGTACCCTATAGGTATTAATGTGTCGCATAAATGGCCGTATTTTTTTATTGCGATGACTTAGAAGCTTGATTTTTTGAGGACTCCAAGGGATCACAGACCTACGTATTTGATATTAATTTCAACTTGATATCTCTCTTGGTCTTTACATACTGACAGAGAGATAGACAGACGGACAACGGAGTGATCCTATAAGGGTTCCGGTTTTTCCTTTTGAGGTACGGAACCCTAAAAAGTAACTACCTTAGCCAATCCCCCTTAAGGGGAAACATAT
This sequence comes from Cosmia pyralina, assembly GCA_946251885.1. Taxonomy (NCBI): domain Eukaryota; kingdom Metazoa; phylum Arthropoda; class Insecta; order Lepidoptera; family Noctuidae; genus Cosmia; species Cosmia pyralina. The sequence goes on along the minus strand of OX276366.1, from coordinate 18,065,106 downwards.
CATGTCATACCATGCTGTTTGTGTTTGGAGAGGACACTGTCGCGCGATGTCCTGTGAGCGACGGAAGTTCACGGAAGTGACGTATTACGAGGTGATCTATTTTTTTATATAGGTCACTGGAGTACCTGATCTTACCGTGTTTATTGATAAAGAACCGGTAGTTTGTGTGATTATTTCATGAGTGACTGAATAGATTCTAAATAGCAAGTGCCTCGGAAAGCACGTTATGCCTTTGGTCCCGGCTGTCATTCGTAGATCTTTGAAAGTCGTTAATTGGAAAAGGTTAGAAAGATTGATTTTTTTGTCATAAATAGTACGTGAACTTGAGGGGCTCGTGGCTATATGGTAACAGCCGCACGGGTCAATCGATCAGGTTAAGCTATGCATGCCGCGGTTGGTCCGTGAATGGGTGACCATCTTTACATACCAAGGACCCTCGTCCCGGCTGACATTCGTGGATCTTTGACAGTCGTTACCCCGCCCGAAAGTCTGATAACCAGTCTTATCAAAGGGTATCGTGTTACCTAGTAACTGAGTTGTGGAGGTCAGATAGGCAGTCGCTCTACGTAAAATACTAGTATTCAGTTGCATCCAGTTAGACTGGAAGCCAACCCTAACATAGTAGGGAAAAAGGCTAGGCCGATGATGATGAGTACGTGAACAGGTTTAGTCCTCTGCCTAATTCTTACAGCATAGGAACAGTAGTAGTTTTGTGTTCTACAAAATAAAAGCGGCCAAGTGCGTGTCGGACCACGCACAATGAAGGGTTCCGTAGTTGGGATGAATTTATCTTAAGAACAAACTTAACGTTGTAGTTGAAAAACATGTTCTCCCATACATTCCAACTGTAAATGTAAGTTTGTACTCACAATATTGATAGATTTACCATGTTATTTTAAGACCAGACTCCTTATAGGTGTTCCTGTAATATACAGGTAAAGATCTATTTTCTGTATTTTTTTTTAATTTTAAGCTCAGTAGTTTCGGAGATAAGGGGGGGGGGGAATGGTCAATTTTCGTCTATTTTCTTAAATAACTTTAAAACAATTTATTTAAAATTATAAAAAAATATATATATTTGAGACCCTCATGGTAAGCCCTTTTATTTGACATGTCAGACGATGTAGTTTGCAAAACTTTTTTTTTTAATTTTCTTATTTGCCCCCCAAAAGTGAACCCTATATTCAAAATTCATTTATTTACTTTACCCATCCGTGTTTGGGTCACAGAAATTCATGTGTACCAAATTTCAACTTAATCGTTCCATTAGATTCGGAGCAAATTGGCTGTGACAGACGGACAGACAGACACACGAGTGATCCAATAAGGGTTCCGTTTTTTCCTTTTGAGGTACGGAACCCTAAAAATAGCTTTGGTAATAAGTTGAGATTTTTTACTGTTTTTCTTGGGATTTCCTTGTCTTATGTGTTAAAAAACCACACCGTTGTTAATGGATTAAATAGGTACTAGATATACTCATTATCATGTTAATGATTGTCAAATACGTCGGTAATTAAGAAGTGGGAAAGACCCACATAGCAGATAAAGAAGTTTATTTATTAGTTCTGTGGAAAGACTAGTGGCAAAATATATGAAATAGCACTGCCGTCCTTACGAAAAGTGCAATAACTCGAGTTTTGCACCGAATTGAGGTAAGTACATATTCGGAATTTGCAGAACGAGATCTATATATTCCTTTTAGACACTTTTTACGTATCTATGACGAAGCCGGTTTTAATACTAAGCCTAACTGCAATATCTAGGTTGGTGCTTTATGATTTACATATCAAGACCGAAATAACTATAGATAGGAATAACTTGCTTACGTTATTAATTAATTTTACTAACTATATCTGCAATAAGTATAGTCACTGCATTTATAATTAGCATAGTTCGTCATTTGTAATATTCATTTACTCGTTATAAGTGCCATATGTTTGAGTTATTGCAGATATGATACGGATCCTTTTTTACGGTATTAAATAATGTACTAATTATTTCTGCAATAAGTAGAGTTACTGCATTTATAAATAGCATATTTCGTTACTTGTGATTCTCATTTACTAGTTATAAGTACAATAAGCTTGAGTTATTGCAGTTATGTTAGAGGACCTTATTACTAGTTATGGGAAGAATACTAAAATTATATTAAAATTCTTTCTTTGGCTATGCAAAATCAAAACTCAAAATCACAAGTTTCTCCATCTGAACCTACCAGCCACCAGCTGATTCCAAGGCCATCAATAATTACACCGTCTGCTGTTCAAAAAGTCAAATCTTTCGAAACAACTGTTACCAGACATTCTCTAAAGAAAACCTACCATCCTCCGAAGAAGAAGGTGAAAAGATGAACAGAGCTGTAAATTACTTTGAAGATTCCGACGATAGTGTCATTGATAAAGACTATTGCCCTGATTTTATAATTTCAGATTCTGATTCTGATTCACCCATTTATATTAAAAGAAATTTACTTGAACGTATAGAGACTAGAGATAAAAAGACTGAACGTAAAGAGACTGAACGTAAGGAGACTGAATGTGAGGAGACTGGACATGAAGAGACAGAACGTGAAAAGACAGAACATGAAGAGGCTGAACATGACGAGACCGAACATGATGAGACTGAACGTGAAGAGACTGAACGTAAGGAGACCGAATGGGAGGAGACTGGACATGAAGAGACTGAACATGAGAAGATTGAACGTGAAGAGACTGAACGTAAGGAGACTGAATGGGAGGAGACTGGACATGAAGAGACTGAACATGAGGAGATTGAACGTGAAGAGACTGAACATGAACATACTGAACGTGAGGAGACTGAACGTGAAAATAGTGAAGTAGAAGAATGCGTAATACCTGAGAATGAAAAAGGACTGACTAAAGCGGGCTTGCCAAGGAAAAGACGTAGATTTGATGTATCCCTTGGGGATCGACAAAGACAGAAAAAAGAAAATGCTGATGAAAAGCTGTCACTGAAACCACCGTGTGATGGTAAATGTCGTAAAAAATGCACAACTAAGATTTCTGAAGAAATTAGAAGAGAAATACATGATCGGTACATAAGGTTAGATTGGGAGTCTAGAGGTTTATTCATTAAAGGAATGGTCGAACCGAAGGAAAAAAAAAACAAAAACTACTAAGGAAGGTCGAAATAAGAATAGAAGAGATCTTTCGTACGAGTATTACTATCATTTTCAAGTCAAACATGCAAAAATTGATGTTTGCAAAACTTTTTTTTAACGACACTTGGTTACAACCCACAAAATAACACATATTCACTCGGCACTCAGTAAGGAAGTTGATAATCAAAAAGACAAACGAGGATCATACAAACGCAAAAATGTCATAGACAGGGACGTAATCAAGGACCATATACAAAGTTTTAATCCAACAATTTCACATTACCGTCGCGAACATGCCCCTAATAAACTTTATCTGCCGAGTGACATCAATGTAACAATGATGCATCAATGCTTCATTGATAAATATCCTAATATGTCGATCTCTTTTGAAACATATCGAAAGGTTGTAAAGAAAAAGAAAGTTTATGATTTTGATGACTTTGTAGATTCCGTAAAAATGGACAATTCAAAAAGAAGCATAGTAAAAGTGATGGCAGTATCCGATTTTTACAGTTATGAGGATGTGTCGTCTCAGCATAGAATCCGAAACATGGAACCAAGAGTCTACCTAAAAGACATCATGGCAGTCAGAGCCGAAAGAGGGGCATTTACAATAAAGCACAGAGTTACCCACGTGTCTGATTGGAAAGAACTAGATTTTCTACAAGTAAAAATAATTAAAAACAAATGCTTTCCTAATTTTGCAAATAAGAATTAATCGAGAGGAATAACAAAAGAACGAAAAGATAGAATAATAGCAGACTTAGTACCTTTGATGCCTGAAACCAGGAGAGGCTTTTGGTTAAACTTACCTGAAACGTCCCGAGCTTCGAACCTAGACTAAAAATATTTAATTAGTTATAAGTGTTATATCACACTGATGAAAACATTGATCTCAAATTGTGCCTTAAAATAAAAAGTGGATTACATTTTTTTAAGTTTATTTTTAATATTTACGATTGTGTACTTTAACTAGTAACTATTAAGATATTTTAACTTTTGATATGTGTGTTATTTAACTGTGTAGTAACCGTTGAATTTTAAATGATGGGTAATAGACCAGAATTAATAAGTAAGATAGCGAAGTGATTCCTATTATAATTGTACTTTTTTAGTTTGAAATAAAAAAGATTTAATATTATAATTTTTTTTATATTCATAAAATTATAACCGCTTTCACATTATTTTAAAAACGCATCTGAACGCAGATATGATGAGTAGACTTGGCTTTACCGAAAACAGTTTCATACTAAATCGGTGAGAAGAGGAAAAATAAAATTTTGCAAACTTCTATATATTCATAGGTATTTGACATAAAAATGTAACATCTCTGTTTTTCTAATAGTAACAAGTGTCTCTTAGTAATGAAAACCGCAATAAATAAGAAACTTAATGCAACTTTGGTCTGACTAGTAAACATTATTTCTACATAGTAATAATACTTAACATTATAGTATTTATTGTTTTTTATAGCGGGAATAAATGCGGGAACAAACATTAAGTACCACATAATATTCTCTACATTGTTATATATCATGTAGTGAAAGTTTCAATTCGATACCATGTATAGTGATGGAGATACAATCAAACCAAAAATAAAATCTTTTCCCGCGTTTTTCTCGAAATCAGGTTTAACCTAGTTATTGCACTTTTCGTAAGGACGGCAGAGCAGCTTTTATAAGTTTGATACAACGTTTTGTTCCGTTAGCCTACGTTCGCACAGACGTAAAAATATCGCGGCGGGATTTTATCGCGCACTGGTTTTTCAACTCTCGTTGTTGAGCCGAGCGTTGAGAATCCAACTTTAAGCCGACGTTTGCACGGACATAAAAATATCGCGGCGGGATTTTATCGCGTACTGGATTTTCAACTCTCGGTGTTAAGCCGAGCTTCGAGAATCCAACTTAACAATAACAGAGTGTATTCTAGCGCGTCGAAAAAACACACTATTGGGTTTTATACTCTCGGCGCTAAGCAGAGCGTTGATAATACAATGAGTGAAAAAAAATCGCTGCGATATTTTTACATCCGTGCGAACGTCGGCTAACAGGGTGTATTCTAGCGCGTCGAAAAAATACACAAATTGGTTTTCAACTCTCGGCGCTAAGCAGAGCGTTGAAAGTCCACACTGTTGGGTTTTCAACTCTCGGCGCTAAACAGAGCCTTGAAAATCCAGTGCGCGAAAAAAAATCGCCGCGATATTTTTATGCCCGTGCGAACGTCGACTTATACGACAGATTTGATTGCCGTCAACACGCATAAGATAGGAAGTTGAACTGTAGTGAGTTATTTAAACATTAAATAGTTGTTTTATTAAGGATATCGTTCCTAAGAGGCATATTATATTTCGATCGTGATTTTTGCGTTAAATGGCCAACTTTGGCGTTCTTATTCTGAGAAACTGAAAGCCTTCGACAACTTTGACTTATTGAGTTGTGGAGAATAGTTATTAGTATAGTTCATAGTGGCCTCGCTATTCGCAATTATTTCTTACTAACTTCCGCCCGCGGCTTTGCCCGCGAGGAGGTCGCAAGTCATGCCACGGGGTCTTACTACCGGGATAAAAAACATACTATGTGTTAATCCAAGTTAAAAACTATCTGTGTGCCAAAATTTATCCAAATCTGTTCAGTCGTTTTTGCGTGATTGAGTAACAAACATCCAAACATACAAACTTTCACATTTATAATATTAGTAGGATCTACAAATAAAGCCAAAATTCCGAAGCTAGTTTTTCATACACTGCGCGACTACATTTTTTCGAGCTCCGTGGATGGACTACTGTACATAAGCAAATGAAATGAAATTTAAATATACTTAATAAAAAAATCAATCTGCCTAGCCTTTTCCCAACTGTGTTGGGGTCGGCTTCCAGTCTAACCGGATGCAGCTGAATACCAAGTATTTTACATGCAGCGACTGCCTATCTGACCTCTACAACCCAGTAACTGGGTAATACGATACCCCTTGGTAAGACTGGTTGTCAGATTGTCGGGCTTCTGACGACCCGTAACGACTGTCAAAGATCCACGAATGACAGCCGGGACCAACGGCTTAACGTGCTTTCCGAGGCACGGAGGAGTCTCGATATGTAAAGAAGGTCACAGGTAGCTTAACCTGATGGATCGACCCATGTGGCAGTTATTACTTAGCCACGAGCTCACCTAATAATATCTCTTGAACAGCGTTTTAGTCCATGGCGGCCTGAAAATTTTGAAATATGAATGGAAAAAAACGCTTAGTTATCTGTTAATTTCTCCTTACTACATCAATATTATAACGTATTTATAACAGAATAAATGTTAATTCATAAGATATTAAAATGTTATACCTACTTACGTACTTAAAACCAAAAAAACTTTTTTACAAAAAAATACAACCGACTTCCAAAAACAACACTACAAAGTGAAAAATAACTTTAATTTCGGAAGTCTGTGTCTAGTTAAACGTATTTTCGTTTTTTGCCACCGACTTCCGAAATTAAAGTTATTTTTCACTTTGTAGTGTTGTTTTTGGAAGTCGGTTGTATTTTTTTGTAAAAAAGTTTTTATTTTTCACTTTTTAGTTATGTACCTACCCCACACAAATTCAAATACCACTACCTGCAAAACAAACTAGAACATCATCCATATAAAAGTGGGGAAAAAATACGTAATAGTGAAGTTAACTCAAAAACTACCGAAGCAAAGTTAATCAATTTTATATGGGACCAATTGTGATGTATACACTCTCGAACAAAACAAAAAAAATCCAAATCGGTCCAGCCATCTTCGAGTAATCGGGGAACATACATAAAAAAAAAAGGTTTTGACGAATTGAGAACCTCCTCCTTTTTGAAGTCGGTTAAAAAAAAAGACTCAAATTCAATTTTACGTCATTGTACTCCTTAGGGGACCGGACTGCTTCTCCTTAACACAGGTTTCCATAACCTAGCTAGGAGAGCAGTGCTCATCCAGTTTTTAGAAATAAAATAGTGCTTATTTTGTAAAACTGTATTTTTAAAGTGTACCTATTGTAATCCTTGGTTTTCAGTAAATAAATAGATTAATTAATTAAACCCCAATTTAATTACAACTGCCAAATTGCTACATAATGCGATGCATCGCCGTGCATACATCCAATCTATCATCATAACGCAATTTTATGCTACGGCTCTTAAAGTCATCGGTCCATCCAGGTGGGCTGCCTCTTTATTAAAAAGTGGCTGGGACAGACTGGATGCGGAAGGTGGAGGACAGGGTGTTGTGGCGCAGCCTGGAAGAGGACTGTAGGCTAGTCCAGCAGTGGACTGCAGGCTGAGTTGGTTGATTGATTGTTCTTAAAGAACGGTTTTACTACATTTAAACATATTTGGTCTTATTTTTATTTCTTTCTGTGGCTTTATTTTTAGGGTTCCGTACATCAAAAGGAAAAAAACGGAACCCTTATAGGATCACTCGTGTGTCAGTCTGTCTGTCCATCTGTCACAGCCAATTTGCTCCGAATCTAATGGACCGGTTAAGTTGATATTTGGTACACGTATGAACTTCTGTGTCCCAAATATGGGCGGGTAAAGTAAATAAATGAATTTTGAATATGGGCGTCACTTTTGGGGGCAAATAAGAAAATTCAAAAAAAGTTTTGCAAACTATACCGTGTGACATATCAAATGAAAGGACTTGCTATGAGGATCTCAAATATATTTATCAAAATAAATTGTTTTAAAGTTATTGAAGAAAATAGACGAAAATTGACCCCCCCTCCCCCTTATCTCCAACTATAGATTACAGGAAAACCTATAAGAAGTTTGCGGTCTAAAATAACATGGTAAATCTCTCAATATTGTGAGTACAAACTTACATTTACAGTTGGAATGTGTGGGAGAAAATGTTTTTCAACTACTTTTTTTTTTTGTTCTTGAGATAAATTCATCTCAACTACGGAACCCTTCATTGTGCGCGGGCCGACACGCCCTTGGCCGGTTTTTTGTATGTACTAACAATAGCATTATAAGGTTTTTTGTATTACTAACAGTATTGGACTACGTCTGAAATAAATTCTTATTCTATTATTTTATATTTAATAGGCAATACCCTAAAAACACCCTATACTGACATTTTCATAAATTAAGGGAAAAAAAGACAGAGAATGATGAATTACGTATTTATAATTCCATTATGTTATTATACCTACATATTTTGCCTAGTTATCCACAAAATGGCAAGGAACGACTGTACCTTGTATCATGATAATATTTATTCTAAATACTTTTAAGTCTATGACCTAGACGTGGAAAGCCGTTATTGATCTGTTTATCAGCTTTAACATAAAATTTCAAAACATTTTGCCATTTCGAATTTGAATTTGAAAATTCAATTTTACCTTTGAAAATAAGCCTGTTTTAAAGTTGCTGAACATTTTTATCAATTTTATTACCATTGTAAATACGCCCGTTATAAAGTCACTAAACATTTTTATCAATTTAAAATTTATAAAAATGTTGGCGTTGTTACCCACTGAAACTGAGTCCGTTATAATGTCAAGATTCTGTGAAAACCACCACGAAAATCATGGTTACTTATTTCTATTTCTAGTTAGCCAGTTATTTATTAATATCACTTACCCACTATCCAAAACCAAACAGGTTCAAATTCCACTCACAAATTATTTCTAATAATTAATTACCTATTATTTTATCACTAACTCTAAAACCTCTAAAACTGCGACCACACTGCACGATAAGGCTGTGTACACACTCATAGCAATCGTGTAAATCGTACTGGAATCGCGATAAGTACAAATCATTTCTTTTATATGACTGAGCGAAACGTGTTAAGACGAGTCATTGGACAGCGGATGTCAAAGATTTTCTCTGTTATTAATATAAACGTTGTTTAAAGTTAGGAGACGTTGAAACGTTAAAAATGTATGATTAAACAGACGCTAATCATTACTAAACAATAAGCAACGTTTATTAATATGGGGGTTTAAGTATTAATATTATTATTTTTTTTTTAAGTCATGGATGATTTATTTTTTCTTATGTTTTATTTGATACCGAGAACTCTTTAACAGTCAATTCTTTATTAAAATTATTAATGTTTTTATTTAATCTAAAGTGTGTTAATTATTAGTTCTGCTAACTTATCTCTCTTGACTGTTAATCATACAACCGATTAACAATCAAGCGGTTCCTGAAAATATTTAACATCAAAGAAGGTTTGTCAAGACTCAAGAGTCTCGAAAATTTAATTCAAAATAAAAACTTCTATACATGTTATAAATTAAAGTCATTTTTCGTGTCTTTCTATGTGATTGCGTTGTTCTTCTAAACTACTCAACGAATTTTGAATCGTTTTTCACCATCATTTAGAGAATTTATTCCGGAAAGTTATTAATAAAATCATAGGTATGTTTTGTCAAGTCGTAAAAGCCGTGCAAAGCAAGGGCGGTCGCAAGTCGATAATAATTTTAAATCAATATTCAAAGATGGAATAAGTACTTTATTAATTCAATAATTCTCATTATATTTAATGAGGGCTAAGATAACGTGTTGAGTTCATGTAGTGAATAGAATAAACCCGATAAAAATGTTAGTCAAGTCAAGGACGTGACACGTGAACACCCATTTTATAGGCGAAAAATATAATAATTATTAATTTAATTGTCATTATTACAATCAATCCGCCTAGTCCTTTCCCAACTATGTTAGGGTCGGCTTCCAGTCTAACTAGCTGCAGCTGAATACCAGTATTTTACATGGAGAGACTGCCTACCTAACCTCCACAACCCAGTTACGGGGTAATACGATACCCCTTGGTAAAACTGGTTGTCAAACTTTCGGGCTTCTGACGACCCGTAACGACTGTCTGACGGGTCCAACGGCTTAACGTGCTTTCCGAGGTACGGAGGAGTCTCTATATGTAAAGATGGTAACCCATCCATGGACCAACCGCGGTAAGCGTAGCTTAACCTGATGGATCGACCCGTGCGGCTGTTATTACTTAGCCATGAGCTCTTCAATTGTCATTATTACATTATACAATCATTTATTTATTCATAGGAACTTGGTTTAAATACTATATACATTATTACTTAATACTATATACATTACTATATATATTCCAATCAATCATGAAAGACATGATGGACAGCATGATGGATCAGATGATCAAGCTAATAACCTGCCTGGCTTCACCGAGGGACTAAATATCCGCATTATCACCTGGAATGCCAACGGGCTGACCGACAGAAGGCAAGAGCTTGAGCTGTTCATGGATATTGAGAAAATTGATGTTGCGCTGATATCAGAAACAAGACTTACCCAGCGATCACACGCAAAATTTAATAATTACACAATTTATAGGACTGATCACCCCTCCGGTAACTCCCATGGTGGGACTGCTGTAATAGTGAAAAACAACATCAAACACTATTCCCTCGAACCTTACAAAATTGAAAAAATACAGGCAACATAAATCAAAATACAACACAAGAACAATGACATGACACTCACTGCTATATACTGCCCACCACGACACAGAATAGAATCTGATGAATTTAAGTTATTCTTTAACCAACTGGGCTCAGTATTTGTCTGTGGAGGAGACTGGAACTCGGAAACATTCTTATTGGGGATCAAGATTAATCAGCCCAAGGGGGAGACAGCTACATAAAGCCACGATAGACCTTAATCTGGAATGCATTTCCCACGGTGACCATATTTACATACCCAGACCGCTCCGTGCCTTAGAAAGCGTGTTAAGTCGTTGGTTCCAGCTGTCATTCGTGAATCTTTGAGCGACGTTAGTGGTCGTCTGAAGCCCGAAAGTCAGACAACCAGTCTTACCAAGGGGTATCATATTACCCCAGTAACAGGGCTGTGGAAGTCAGATATGCATTCGCCCATGTTAAATACTGGTATTCAGCTACATCTGGTTAGACTGGAAGCCGACCCCAACATAGTTGAGAAAAGGCTAGGCAGACGATGATGACTTCTCTATTAGTCATCTTCTCGGTAGTCACCCCCTTTCTAGCCGTATCATCTTTCACACAGTCCATCCTTCGTTTCTTTGGTCTTCCCCTACTCTTAAAGATATCAGTAAAATTGCAGCACGTCATGCAACTTTTTCACTAATACGTGTATAGACATGTGAAACTGTTCTAAGTGGCCCATATTCAAAAAGTGTTTATTAATTGTTACTTTTGACACAAATAAATATAGGTGCTAAATTAAATACCTACTTAAGAGGATAAATCGAAGCGTGATGGTAGCTCGGTGTGTAAGTGAAATGTCGTTATGGCTATCTAGTTTGACGCGTGAGATAGAAGGCTCTCACGCGCACCGGAACTAAATACGCTTCCTTTAAATGTATATTGATGACAAAATGCTATACTTTAATAAATGTTTAGCTTAGTAAGTTCTTAACATATTTAAAGCAATTTTTCTGCATAGTAAGGAATTTTTTACGTATAATCGTATAAAATAGAAAATAGACGGTGCTACTTTGGATTTTTTTTCTATCGAAAAAATTTCAAGTAATCTTTCTGTTTTAGTACAGCAGGTAGACAATATAGTCAAATTATGGAAAATCCAAGTGATTTAACCACATTTGGATTAATAAGAATTTTAAAAACACAAAATTTATCCATGTAGGTATCCCCATAAGTCATGTTTTTAAAATAAATATTTGTAATCCTGTGTAAACTTAGTACCGACGTGAAACTGTAACCTTGAGTTTAGTATTATTTCAGCTGTGCCAATTATTTATTTTCCCCAACAATCTTTTTGACGTTACAACAAGGCAGATAAAACAGGCGGTAATAAAACCCGTATACTGGCCTTGTATCTTTTGAAACTCCGTAGTCCGTAGTACGCTACGCCTACTCAGGATGTTACTACCAATGTGCGGTCGACTGTACCAATAATTTACTCAAAAATAAATCCTTTTCTCATAAACCTAACTTCCATCACACCTACTTAAAAATTAAAGCCCTAACAGATACATCCCACAGAAACACCAAATCATAAAAGGAACATTAAAATTAGTGTCGTTACGTAACTGACAGGATATTGCCCATATCCCTTGCCGCCATCTTGGATTGACCCAATGAGTGATGGCGCGAACTGTCAAGTGTAACCTTGACCCCCACGGGGTTCAAGATCAACGGCGATTGGTTGATTGTCTCGTTGGAATGCAGGACTAAGGTTAGTGAAACTTGGTTTCCTTTCGTCTTTTGTTAATTTGATAATAAGGATGTGATGTTTCTTACTTTGTGAGATGAGGAGTTTATTAGAGAGGAATCCAAGAATGCATTTGATTGTTTTTGATTTAATTTGGTTATGATGGATAAATGCGGCATAAAATTGATTAGAAAAAGTAAAAATCGATTCATTGAAAATAAAATAAAATTATTGTACGTCAGTTAAAGCCTTGCACTATCGCCCTATGCTTTTATAATCAGATCAGCCATATGATGCATATAACAGCTTGAAAAATGAAACGAGAGTAAAAAAAAATCTATTCAATTACCACAGTAGGAAAAAAACCAATCTTAGTACATCTTAGTTCACTAAGCTGTTACATTAAATAAACCGCTGTTAAACTGCCATAAATAAATCACTATAAAGAGGTAGGTTAGTAATTATTATTTTGTTAGTGTTAGAATCTTGAAACAAAGTCCAGCACGTAATATCACAATACTTAATTAAGTTTAAATAATTTCGCAAACTTTGACAACCACAGTCCGAAAATTAAATATAAGAGCACGTGTTCATCCGATCACCTTCGGACAGATTCAGTACAAAAAGCCATGTCTTAAATCACTCGAAAACTTGAGGGCCCGTCATTAAAGTAATAAAATTATCTTTTATACAAAGATAATATAATTTACGACCTCCACCTACAAGAGATCTTGAACCTTGTCTCTAGAAGAAGAAGGTTTAATTCAGGGTACAGTGTTGAGTCAATAACTCATATATTAAAGTAATGGCGATTAGAATTATGTATTAAAACTGAAGTATAATATTCTAGTAATTTCATTGTAAATTGTGGTTTAATGTTGTCGGGTGTAACGGTTTTTTGTAACGTAATATCTAGGTAGCAACAACCAGTAGAGCGCTAGGGAGGTGCAACCTACTTTGATTTTGACATTTTATGTTACCACTTCTAAGTTTATAAGCAGCTTCTCTCTTTTCTCTTTAAATGTTATGTTCACCTATAATTTGTGTACAGACGCCAGCACATCAAGCCACCCGAAACTGTCAAATTTTCGCAGTCAAATTTGAACCTAATACTTTAGCAACAAAGATGAAAATCTATTAAAGAAATTTGACAGATTGTAGTAGCTTGATGTGCTAGCGTCTGTACATTAACAGTCCTTTCCTAAATACATACTTTTGTGAACCAATGTTGAATGTTTATTTATGCTGTTAGTGTTCTTTTTATCCGCTCACACGAGCGCGGTGTGAATCGGGTCCGTGGAGTCATTTTACCTAATATTGAACGTGGTATGAGTTCTATACCAAGAAAATATTTTTTTATTATAAATAAATTCTTTAATAAAAACACAGGAAAATAAGCGCTGTTATAGAATCTAGATCGTTGCATTGTACATCTATTACTACGCCGATAAAGGTTAAGGCTGAGATAGAAGAAAAGAAGATAAATTGACGTATCACTGACCTTCCTTTAAAATTGAATAGTCTAGTGTTCTTTGAAAGAAAGAGCGATCGAGTTAAAGTCAATCAATCTGCCTAGCCTTTTTCCGATCTTTTTATGATCGAGTGTGTGATGTGTTTTCAACTTTTTTGCAATGAAAAATACTTATATGCCGAAGTAAGGGCATAAGAAAATTTCATGATATAGGTATACTGATACTGATGTTTATACAGGTCATAGAAATTCTTTTTAAAATAAGTATTGATAGAATTATTAGCTGTCACGCACACATTCTTAGCGATGTATTTCCTCGGTAAGTGTATGTAAGTATGTACTTTGGTAATTACCGAAGAAATACATCGCTATGGATACACATCCCTAGCGATGCTTACAATTTCGGTCCACACAATCTTCAAATAGAAAATGATGATCGATAACAGGAAAAAAAATGTAGAAGAGATTAAAAAGGGTTGAACAGCGATAAAGGTACATAACCGTCCAGCAACATAATGTTCTGTAAACATTTCTAAAATCGACATTATTTTAAGGGACACCATTTTAATCCTTTCCATTCTTTCTTGATCCAAGATTCCATTGGTAAAAATCTGAACTAAAAGGAAAAGCAAATTATGACATAAGTCATCCAGTAAAAAAAGTCCCATAAAAACTTAGGATACCGCAAACACTTACAAAAATAGTAAAAAAGAACACTCACCAGTAAAAAAGAAATGAAACAAAAAATCCTCACTTGTCAATTATAATTACGAAATAAAAACTTTTTTGATTGCGTAACATCACTGTCAAGAAAGCTTGGCATTATACGAATGAGTCAGTGCGCGACGTTTAAAAAAGGAGAAAAAAAACATGGCCGACAAAAAGAGCGCGAAAAAACTTGTAACTGGCAGGTGTGAAGGAAGCGACGAAGGACGTGAAAGTACGTGTTTAAAGTGTATTAGAGATCATAAAATTATGCGGTTTTTTAATATAGTATTTTTTGAGGTGAACTTCCTTGTTTGTGAATATTTTGTAAGGTTACATGGAACGCAATATGGCTTAGACGGTAATAGGAGAAACGTAGTAAAGTTGTAATCATCCATCATTAAATCCATTGAAGCAACAATGAAGGTTCTCTGAGGGAATATTGCCAAAATTTTCATAGGTTTAATAAGCGAATTTTAATTATTGTAGGAGTTAGAGAATTCAGCTTAAACGGATCCATAAATTGGTATATTACATGAATGTATGGTCATCATTAACCGGATCCAAATGCAGACTCCGAGGATACTGATATTTTTTTGAAGGACAATCCAATAAAAATGCCTGACCTGTACGTGTAGCATGACCACTCCTATATCTACTCTACGAAGAATAGACATCAAAAAAGTGAAATTTCTTTTTTTAATTTTTGACATCGCGTCGTAGAAATCTTTCTACAATCTGTCATTTTATCTTTCTTTTCTTTCGTTTCTAATGTCATCTTTCACATTGATGTGTGGTGATGTGGTCATGGTAAGCTTGCTGGAGTTTAAACCCAGAGCTTAGCAGTTGTACTTACGAGTATTAGACCATGAAGTATTCAAAAGGAATAAATTCCAAACTATCTACGGAACCACAACCAACTATATTCTTAACGTTACTAAACAAAGCATTTCTCCACTGCGCAGTAAAGTTTTTTCCGAAAAAAAAAGCGCAAAAAAAGCTTCGGAGGTGTAATATGACGTAAGCTTCAAGAACTGGTTTCTTGCTGACCTTAGTATACACAAGGCTGCATGACTGTCCGTTTGTTCGTCACTTGAACAAATTGCAATAAAAGTAATTAAATCCACCTGATTCATTGGAATTTTTATACTTATGAGAGGTTCTCAGAAACGTATGTGCAAATACATATAATTATGCAGTTAGTAATGTATGCCTGCAAGATTTATAAGCCCTCACGCATACGAATAACTCAGGAAAGGGGTCTTCTTCTTCGTTTCGCTCTTGACAGAGTGGTCGTGGTCACGATGAATTGTGTTTCGCCTCACGAATTCACGATCACTCGCCATTTGATTCTGTTAGATGACAGTCTGGCGCATTCATTAACAGGGCCTCTAACCGTGGATTTTACGTGATCGGCCCACCTCATCAGTGACCGCCCACGTGCGCTACAAAGTCTAACACAAGCAAGTTCTATTTAAATTGCAGAGAAATAAATAACCCAATTAAGGTTTCAGGTTTCAGAGCATTTGGCATAATAGCATAATCAACTTGACATTCTTGGTTGGTTGACATTTGCCTATAAGGGGTTATTTTTATTTGGTTGCAAATGTCCTCTCCTACATCACCTTAATGGATTGCCGAAATATTGCCAATACTCGTGAATCTAAAACCTAAATTCTCAGTATGTTCCTTGGTAGGTATAGGTAGGACGTCTGCGGTATATCCAGCTTTAAGCTATGCCAAAAATGACAGGAAAACAATGCATTAAAAAAATATGACACATTTGCAAGCAAGTCCAGGCACGTAAGCTAGTGCCATTACCTTGATCTTGACCTGTTTTATTTTTTGTCAGCAACTTGAAACTCGTCAAAGAAAAAATAAAGCTCAAGAAAGCCAGACACGCCTCAAGTTATTATGCAAAAACTTTCTTAAAGGTTTTTTGTCTGTATGTATGTATGTGTCGTTTTTTGAGCGTCAGCCTTGAAGGATAAGGTTTCGGAGAAAGAAAAACGTACTTAATTTTGTATCGATTAGTTCCATTCATAAGGTCATGTATTTTTGCCGATAGTTAAGCAAATATTTTTTACCTATGAAAGATGGAGCTTCAGAGGGACTTTTACCAAATATAACCGTTTCATAAAATTTGAGACTAAAGCTATGGATCGTGTTTCTTTGAATTTCTTATGTATGGGATAGACAGTTTTGGTAATTTAAAAGATGACTACTATTACTATCACGTCAAGACAATGGGAAGCGTTCTCCAGATTTGTACGACCAATGTAGCGGCCATATTTGCAATAACCACTTAAACTAGACAATAAAGGTCTTGCTTTACACAAGAAAATTAAAATCAAGAGTCATTTAGTGAAACTAGGTTGAGAATCAGCATTTTTTTAACGTCAATTGTTTTACATAACCCTAAAACGCCCGTCTTTCACCACTTCCTAGTGCTTTAGGTGGGAAGAAATCCCTAGCGCAAAAACTTCCCAGCGGTACAGCTGTCTGTTAATTTAAAGGCTCCACGTGACCAGAGGGCTGGCTCGTTTTTTGGCCAAAGAATTAGCATTGCCATTCAACGTGGCAATACTACCAGTCTTCTGGGTACATTTCCGGTTGACATCGATGCGGACGGGTACTTCGACGCCTAAGTGTCCTTTTGTTTTTGTATTTATTTGTATAGTTAGTTAGTCATTTACTTTAGTACCTAGTGTAAATAATTGTATATAGATTCTTTGATTTATTAAAAAAAAAGGCTCCACATATATCAAAAATTATTTAAAACAAAAACAAAAACCCGACTGCAAAAACACATAACTGAAAAGAGGAAAACAAGCATTATAACTTATAGAATTTTGATATTGCGGGCGGGGTCAAACCAATAACCTGAAATATGGTGTAACTTTTGTTTGTGCCTGCGATACCAAAATTCAATAAATAGATTATAATGCTTGTTTTTATTTCAATATTTTTAGTTTTATTAATATATTAGGTCTTTACCTATGAAATTGCCGTTCTGCCGTACTGGCCATTTCAAATCAAAATAATTTTTTTTTGGCTATGAATTCTAATTTCAAATTAATATTATTTTAAAAACATGGATTTTTTTTCCAAAAGTAGTCATTTGTTTATTGATTAGTGTTACAATTCATCGCATTTCAATCTTTTTCGTCATCATGGATACATTCAAAATTCGAGTAATTATGGAATATGAGTACCGTCGTGGCAGCAACGCGGCACAAGCGGCACGCAACATCAAGGACGTTTACGGAGCTAACACTACAAACCAACGCACCACTTTTTATTGGTTTGGTCGCTTCCGTTCTGGAAATTTCGACCTGAAAAATGAACCTCGCGGTCGTCCGAAGACTTTGGTCGACAATGACGAATTAAAGGCGATTGTGGAAGCTGATGATACACAATCTACGGCTGAATTAGCAGCAGCTTTCGACGTTAGCGTCAAAACAATATTGGTCCATTTGCGCCAAATTGGCAAGGTAAAAAAGCTTGACAAATGGGTGCCCCACGAACTCAATGATCGCCAGCGCGAAGTACGCGTCGAGACGTGCCTTGCACTGCTCAACAGACACACAAATGAAGGAATTTTGAACCGCATTGTTACCTGCGATGAAAAATGGATTCTGTTTGATAACCGCAAGCGCTCAGCAAGTTGGTTGGATCCTGGTTCAGCACCTAAACAATGCCCTAAACGAAAACTTACCCCTAGAAAAGTGATGGTCACTGTTTGATGGTCTAGCGCCGGTGTGATTCACCACAGCTTCTTACCAAACGGGGTGAGCATTACTTCAGATGTGTACTGTGAAGAATTGAACACAATGATGGACAAGCTGGCACATCTCCAACCAGCATTGGTCAATCGCTCGTCTCCGCTGCTCCTGCACGACAACTCGCGACCTCATACTGCACAGCAGACGGTCTCCAAGTTGCAAGAACTGGGGTTGGAAGCTCTCCGTCATCCGCCCTACTCACCAGACCTTGCGTCTACAGACTACTACTTTTTCCAGAATTTGGATAACTTCTTGGCGGGAAAAAAATTCAATACCCGAGAGGCAGTACAAAATGCCTTTGAAGAATTTGTTGCCTCCCGTCCAGCTGATTTCTTTAAGAAGGGCATCAATAAACTGCCACTGCGTTGGCAAAGATGCATTGATTGCATGGGTGATTACTTCGATTAATACAAATAAAAAATGCATGAAAAAAATTCGTTTAAATTGTTTCATACAAAACGGCAATTTCATAGGTAAAGACCTATTATATGGATTTTACGAATAGCTAGCTTTTATTTGACACCAATATTGTTGTAATTTATTTAAAAAAAAACCTTCCCCTCCATTTTTTTTTGTATTTCCAGTTACAATATATAAACACTAGCATAGCAGTCAGTAGATATGTCACTCCCACAATTAAGACGAATCTAACAACACTTTCCATTAAGCCGTTTAGGCTACAGAGCGTGTTAAAGAACTATACATTCATACTTTCGATAAACAT
Source organism: Cosmia pyralina (assembly GCA_946251885.1). Classification (NCBI taxonomy): domain Eukaryota; kingdom Metazoa; phylum Arthropoda; class Insecta; order Lepidoptera; family Noctuidae; genus Cosmia; species Cosmia pyralina. The sequence continues at coordinate 18,046,137 of OX276366.1, read as the reverse complement.
TACCCTGCTGGGGCAGGCGGGTATAAACACTAAAGGCATTACTAAATACTACATTATTTTCCCTAAGCTACAGTGCCACAGTGTAGAAAGCCATCTCTTTAATTCCCAAAAGGAAAGCAAAGTAAAATATGTAGATTAAATACTGACGTGCAGCAGAAATAGGTCGGATAGTTGCATCTGATGTACTCCACTTTGCATTTGCGTCAACGGAGGAATACGCTAAATGATTGGTTGGCACTTCAAGAGTACGAACTTTATGCTTTCTTATTAAAAAAAAATATATACTAAAATTCAAATTCAAATGTTTATTGCTCAACACAGTACATAACCATACATTTCTAGATAGATAGTTTTTTATTTGAAAGGTTACTTTAAGTTGGTCTTATAAAAATTTGGTGAAGATCTGATGAACAAAACAAAAAAAAACATGGTTACTAATCCCGTTTTAGATAACTTTAGTGGTATATTAATTGCTGCAAAAAAGTTTGTGCTCGCGAGGTCTAAAATTCGCCGAACTACTAGTTTCAAGTGCGTTTTTCACTCAATAAAATATAATAATAATAAAAATAATAATAATAATAACATATAGACAACAACTCCATCATGTCTGCCATATAGACAACAACTCCATCATGTCTGCCTCTCAAAATGGATGTAGGAATGGGTCCCGTGGTACTAAGGAGCTACTCCTCATTGATATGGCCATAAGCCAACAGGTTCGTCGTTCCCGAAAGGATCTGTCGACATGTTGGATAGACTACAAGAAGGCCTATGACTCGGTGCCACATACATGGCTCATGAGGGTGTTGGAGTTGTATAAAGTAGATGCAACTCTGCGCACCTTCCTGATGTCATGTATGGGGCAATGGAGGACGGTCCTTCGCTATCCAGGATGTCGAAATATCCAGAGGAACAGCGAACCGATAAGGATCGAGCGAGGCATATTTCAGGGCGATAGTTTGAGTCCGCTTTGGTTCTGCTTAGCCTTGAATCCTCTAAGCACACTGCTGGAGGATTCAGGTCTAGGCTATCGGCTGCGGAGAGGTGGTCAGGTTATATCCCACCTCCTCTACATGGATGACCTAAAACTCTTTGCCCCCAACAATTTGCAACTGATGAAGCTACTGAAAGTAACTGAAACTTTCAGTAGCGCCATCAGGATGGAATTTGGTGTGGACAAATGTGCGGTCATGCATGTAAAGCGAGGAGAGATTGTGGAATCCGTGGGAACCCAACTCTCGGATTCCATAAACCTTAGAGCCCTCTCCGCATCCGAAACCTATAAGTATTTGGGTATGTCGGAAGCGTTGGGCATCAATGTTACTGACATGAAGCAATCGTTGAAGGAGCGCTTCTTTGACCGCCTGAAGAAAGTATTTAATAGTCTTCTATCAGGCGGAAACAAGGTGCGCGCCTTCAACGGTTGGGTCATGCCGGTTTTGATGTACTCTTTCGGCGTACTCAAATGGACTCAGACGGAACTCGACGCCCTGGATCGGAGGGTCCGTACGCTGTTGACTGCATATCGAATGCATCACCCACGGTCATCGGTAATGAGACTGTATATCCCGCGCAAGTGTGGAGGCCGAGGCTTTTTAAACGCTAAGACTCTCCACAACCGCGAGATATGCAGTCTCAGGGAATATTTCCTAGAAGCCGACGTGGGGATGCATCGCGATGTGGTCGCGGTGGACAAGGGCCTCACTCCGCTCTCCTTGGCTAAAGAGAACTGGCGCAAACCTGTAGTGCTTAACATTAACGATCGCAGGGAGGTATGGCAGAGTAAAGAGCTTCACGGACGCTTTTTCCGGGCCCTATATGAACCCGATGTAGATTTGTTAGCGTCCGTAGCCTGGCTGCGTTCCGGTGACCTCTTTGGGGAAACCGAAGGTTTTGTCTGTGCAATTATGGACGAAGTTATGATGACGAACAACTACCGGAAATATATTGTGAAGGACGGTACGGTTGACATCTGTCGGGCATGCCACCGTCCGGGAGAATCAATCCGACACATTATCTCCGGGTGTTCTCGTCTTGCTAACGAAGAGTACTTGCATAGACACAACCTTGTAGCCAGGATTATCCATCAGCAACTTGCACTGAAATACAACCTTGCGGAATCGGAAGTGCCGTACTACAGGTATGTGCCCGACCCAGTTCTCGAAAATGGAAATATCACATTGTACTGGGATCGATCCATCATCACTGACAGGACTATTGTTGCCAATAAGCCTGATATAGTGGTGGTGGATCGAATAGAGCGGCGCGCAATGATTATTGACGTAACAGTCCCACATGACGGGAACCTCGTGAAAGCCGAGAAAGATAAACAAATCAAGTATCTTGACTTGGCTCGCGAGGTTGTCGACATGTGGGATGTGGACTCAGCAATCATTGTGCCGATAGTTGTATCAGCCAATGGTTTAATTGCCAAGAGCCTCAACCAACACCTAAGGAGGCTCTCGTTAGGTGGCTGGATCAAGGGCCTGATTCAGAAAGCAGTACTTCTGGACACGGCCCGCATTGTTAGGAGGTTCCTCTCTCTGGAGCCCTGACCGCCGGTAGCTTGGACCCTGTTCCTGATACCGGTGGGCTACTATTTTTTATATTTTTAAATGTTTTTTATATATTTTTTAAGAAATATTTAAAAATGTATTTGATAAGATGAAAAATTAATAAACAAAATAATAATATAATAATAATATTCGATTGGCTTGCATAATCATCCTATAATGTTCCCACTACTGGGACACACAGGCCTCCTCTCAGTGAGAGGGAATGGACTGCAATGCACCACGCAGGCCCAGTGCGGGTTAGTAGATGTCACATGACTTCGAATTTTTGGTTCTAGGACATGCCGGTTTTCTCACGATGTTTTCCTTCGTCGTTTTAAGAACAGTGGTGATGGCGTATTCAATAAGCTTGCTTGCGTTTAATTAAATAGTTCTACTATCTGATTTTGACAATCATAAGAGCCTTCTTATTCGTATGACAAAATGGAGCGTTTGAAACGTTCATAAAGAGACAAGAAGGTTTCGAGTGTTTAAAGTATTTTCAGTCTTCCTAGATATGAAGGCAGTTAGCATAGCTTATTATTATGCCACTTTTAGGGACGCATTTTTCTTAAGAGTGGCATAGATATCTATCTATATAAATAAAAAGAGAAGTCCTGACTGACTGATTGACTGACTCATCAACGCCTAGCCCAAACCCTTGGACCTAGAAAGCTGAAATGTTGCACAGAGGTTCCCTTTATAATGTAAACAAGGAATAAGGAAGGAATTCCCATGGGATGTTTTCTGACATCCACGCGGGCGAAGCCGCTGGCATAAGCTAGTTTCAAATAAAAATGAAGAAAATAATGGAAAATGTCATGAGGAAAGTTTTATGTATGAAGGTGGATATAGCATAGTTGGGAAAAGGCTAGGCAGATTGATTTTGTTGTGTTTTTATTGTTTACTAGCTGACCCGACAGACGTTGTCCTGTCTTAGCTATGAATATTCTAAAGTAAACGCGCGAAGTTCCCGAAGGCGCAAGCTGTGAACATTTTGAATTGTGTAGGAAAACTTAATTTATATTTTAAGAATTTAACTACGATTTTTTGTTCAAAAGTAAAATACCGGAATAAATTTAAAGGAAAAAAGTCAAAAATATGAAAAAGATTAAATGGAGCCAATTAATTTGAAAAAAAAATTGTTTTGAGTATGAATGTTGATAGTTTTATGAGTAGAGGAAGACCTAAGAAATGAAAGATAGAAGTGGCTAGAAAGGGAGTGACTACCGAGATGACGACAGATAGAGAAGTATGGAAGAAAAAGACATGTTGCACCGACCACAAATAAATTCAGATCAGGGCAGGAGAATGATGATAATGATTTTACTGACGTTTCAGTGACTAGTTAGGGACATATTTTTGGAGTTTAGTCCTTAAGAATCGATTTTCGTGTAAAGCTCCCGGTATGGTTCATGAGGAGTGAAATAATACAAACGTTAACTCAAAAGCGTTAAGTTTTTCTGCGCAACGTAAAACAAAACGAACGCCTTTACACTTAAAGTTGCCTTTCATATAGCACTGATTCATTGAAGAAACGCTGCCCCTAAGGTCCTTTGTTTTCGTCCAACATTAGAAAGTTGAAACGGCACAAAAAACAGGAGTAAACTCCAGTCGTGCCTCGGAGCGGACACACACAGACTTTTTTTCATGAAAAAAGGCCGAAGTCCGAACTCACGCTACACATACCCTTCAACTATGGTCAATGAATGTATCACCATATTTGTGTGGCAACATTATAATTCTAAACTTATTCATTTAACAGTTAAGAGATTCACATCACACCTACATTAAATGTATTTTACTGTTATAATAATCTCATATTCTTATTTACCGTCCTTGCAGTAAATATGGTGATTCGTGACCCGCAACGAAAGCATTTTTTTTCAAATATTTTCATTTGTATAAAACAGCAAGTCCACGTTCAAGAGCTGTCATTGTCAATATTCCGTAACAACGATGACACTGACAGCTCTTGAACGCGGTTTAGATATTGTGCTGATCGCTTTCAGTTTCATTGGTGAAATTCGCCCTTAGTCCCTTACTAAAAATTGTTCATATTCTGTATTTCTTTCACACACAAAATTTAATGAATTCAGAGTTAATTAATGCGGGTATCACACCTCCGCCGCCAAACCGCGAAACCCACGAAATCGCATAATGTTCCGCTACTCAAATCGCGAACATCATGCGAGTCAGTTTCGAGGCGGAGGTGTGATACCCACCTTTTAAACCTTAGCAAAAGCGAGTATTTGCATCGGAAAATGACCTCAGGCAAGATGGATGAGCAAGCTTACCTCATAGTAAGCTCCCAGCACGCCCAGGTCGTCACAAGCGGGATGAAACCCTTTTATTAAAAAATAAACAAACCATGCTAAAAATTACTTCATCGATAAAATTCCGACTATACTACTATTTTGTCGATATTATTGGATGTAGGTATTTGTAGCTTGGCACAGAAGGCACGCTTTTGCTTTTAAGACGTGGCGGTCAAAAAGTTAATCATATTAGTTTTTTAATGATAAAATAGGAAATAGCAGATTACTTTGCGTTTAAATCCTACTTATTAATTGACTGTCGAGTAGCGTATCTGTCAAGTTGCGTGTTTGTCGAGCTGCGTCTTTGACGTGGTGCAAATCTGACAAGATGCGTTTCTGTCAACATGCGTTTTCTGGCGAAATGCGTATTTGACCACTTGCATTTCTGACGACATGCTAGTGATCCCACAGTTCCTTACAAAAACTTGTAGGTATATTTCCTATAACGAAGTACTTATCTATCCATGCCATCACTGCCCACTTAGCTTACCCCCATCATTCCTGTAACACGTGAACTATTATTGACCAATTGATACAACACGAGATAACTAAGAATGAATGAATGACAATTATAACCACGTCATACAGACATAATGGCCATATCTGTCACAGAGTTACTACGCGTGCATTGGGTCATCACTTCATCACCACGTTTTTATTAAGTCACTTTCTTGTTTGTCTGCCTGTCGTTCCGGGTGGGATCTTGCAACTCAAATTTCGAGCACTTCCCGATTAGCCATCTGGCTGAAACATTCAGGGTAGCTCACTGCTCGATGACAATGCGTTATAAAGTCCACTATGACCGGTCTGCTGCACCTAGGATTGTCCCCAGACCAGGGAACACCTCAAAGGTCAACAGTACAGACACGAAATATTTTATAATCTACATAAAATATTTTATAGTTTATTGACGTTTTAAAATCGTGCTGTCACGTCATGGATATGGCACGACTAAGTGCCAGCGCAAACTGTGCGTCGACTTGTCGCTACGTCTAGGTGCGGAGTTGTCGTTTGTATCGGGAACTTTCGCTGTGACTAGACGCAGAGCTGTCGTATGCGTCTAGTCGTTACAACAGATGTCGCATAGTGTGCACCATGCTTAAGAGTACGGGAAGACTAAAAAAATTATAATATATTGATAGTGTGAAAGATGATATGGCTTGAAAGGAGGTGACTTCTTAGATGACGGTTCTTTGATATGTGTGCACGGAAGACATGATGTGCCTATTCCAAATAATTAAGAGGTATCCAAAAGTAAATAAGTGATAAGATTTTGCCCGGGTCAAGGTCTACTCATGTGCAAATTTCATACAAATCCGTTCAGCCGTTTTAACATGAAAGCGTAACAAACAAACAAACTTACTTTCGCATTTATAACATTAGTTAGGATTTCCAGGTTTAGATCAAGTTTTAAACTCGTACACTTAAAGTTACAAACTTAAATGCACAAATATTTTTTCAGCGGGTAGGCAGAATTTACTTCGCTGCTTTTTACAATATTTTGTGACATTGTATCAATCTGCCTAGCCTTTTCCCAACTATGTTGGAGTCAGCTTGGGGTCGGGGTTGGGGGGTTGAGGTCGGCTTGTGACATCTGAATACGATTATATAATATTCGCCTCGATTAATACACGAACACTACAACACTGGACAATGGCTCCAATTAAATAAATATGGTCACAAATATTTGATTTGCGTAACAATAAATGTTTTAAACTGAATGACGTCAGGAAGACACTTGTAAAATTAATCATTAAAATCATGACGAACGAAGTTTAGTATAGTGTGTATTGTTCTAATATAATTAGGATGTGTTCAAATCTTTGAATCGACGTCATCAAAGTATTTTTGTGTGTTATTAGGTAATTGACAACATTAATACAAAAATGATATCTACATCTTATTATTATCTGCCTAGCCTTTTGCCAACTATGTTGGGGTCGGCTTTCAGTCTAACTGGATGCAGCTGAATACCAGTATTTTACATAGAGCGACTGCCTATCTGACCTCTACAACCAAGTAACTGGGTAATACGACACCCCCTTGATAAGACTTTCGGGCATCTGCCGACCCGTGACGACTGTTAAAGATCCACGAATGACAGCCGGGACCAATTACCAGGTCCGGAGGAGTCTCGGTATGTAAAGATGGTCACCCATCCACAGACCGACCGTGGCAAGCGTAGCTTCAGGAGATACCAAAATAAATTTGGGGATTTTTCGTAATCATTTATTTCACTATTGTAGCATGTATGGATAATTTTTTTGATATAATATGTTTATTGACTATTTCATTGACTGAAGGAAAACACAATTGGGTAAAACCTCAATAGAATTTAATTCCGAAAAGACCTCTACTTTTTTATGTTTTTTTTGGAATTCTAAAATCCTAAGTAATTTCATTGCAAAATTGCATTCAAAATGTCCTTATTAGGTAATTGAAAACTCTGGCTGAAAATATTTTTGATACATACCTTACCAAATTTATTTTTAAACAATTTTTATTTCATTTGGCGCTTTTATTTTGGTTCCAGCGCATTATTGCGCTCTCTTTTTTCTCATGTGGAAGTAATTCACTCTGTCACTTTCTTGTCCCCGCCCAGTTTGCTTTTACATATCACCTTAACCTGATCGATCGGCCTGTGCGGCTGTTATTACTTAGCCACGAGCCCCTGACTAATAGAGAAGTATGGAAGCAAAATACGTAAACAATAAGTAATAACAGCCGCGCGGGTCGATGTGATCCATCAACCCGTGTGGCTGTTTTATTACTTAGCCACGAGCCCCTGACTAATAGAGAAGTATGGAAGCAAAATACGTAAACAATAAGTAATAACAGCCGCGCGGGTCGATGTGATCCATCAACCCGTGTGGCTGTTTTATTACTTAGCCACGAGCCCCTGACTAATAGAGAAGTATGGAAGCAAAATACGTAAATAATAAGTAATAACAGCCGCGCGGGTCGATGTAATCCATCGACCCGTGTGGCTGTTTTATTACTTAGCCACGAGCCCCTCTACATAATATAGAGTAAAGTCGCTTTTCATGCCTGTCTGTGTGGGGCCACGTTGTTCTGCTAAACTACGTAACGGATCATCATTTAGAGAATTTATTTCGAAAGAATTTTAGTGTATAATATTATTACATTTTTTTATTATAAGTACTAGCGACCCCGACTCTACTTCGCACGGTTTTTACAACTCGACAAAACAGGTTTCTAGTGGATGACTTTTTTTACCGTCTTGAAAAAGTAGGGTATATTCGGTGAACGGAGTAGAAGCCTATGGCAGATCTAGTTTTCTTTTTTTTCCATTAAAAAAAAAAACAAAATTCAAATCATAATGCAGGTTGCATTTGATATGAATTTCGATATTTTTAAAGATTTTTTTTTTTTTTTAATTTATGTTTTTATTGTTCTAAAATGAAAAGTTTACATCGAATTTGTAGTATTTATTGATACTTAGATATTTTTTTCTGACTAAGCTTTTTTTAAAAAAAAAGAACTAGGTAGGTATGCCATACGCTTCTACTCCGTTCACCTAATAAACCCTATTTTTTTCAAGACGGTAAAAAAGTCATCCGGTATATAGTGAATAGGATATTATATGTATAAACTTTCCGGAATAAAATCTCTAAATGATAGTGAAAACCGCATAAAAATCCGTTGCGTACTTTAGAAGAACAACGCGGCCACACAGACACACGAAAAGCGACTTTATTTTACAATAAGTATAGAAGCTAAACATTCATAAATGAACTTACTTATATTAAAAAAAATCTCCATGTTCTGTCAAGTCGTAAAAATCGTGCAAAGCAAGTGCGGGTCACTAATAATTAATAACCTAGAAAAAATATCCTCCCATCATCTGCCTAGCCTTTTCCCAACTACGTTGGGGTCGGCTTCCAGCCTAACTGGATGCAGCTGAATACCAGTATTTTACATGGATCGACTGCCTATCTTACCTCCACAACCCAATTACTGGGTACCCCTTGGTAAGACTGTTTGTCAGACTTTCGGGCTTCTGACGTCCCGTAACGACTGTCAAAGATCCACGAATGACAGCCGCGACCAACGGCTTAACGTGCTTTCCGAGGCACGGAGGAGTCTCGGTATGTAAAGATGGTCTCCTATCCACGGACCAACCCCGGCAAGCGAAGCTTAACCTGATGGATCGACCCGTGCGGCTGTTATTACCACCTCCACGAGCCACGAGCTCCTCCCATCATTTACAAATTGAGTAACAATCTCAACCTTCACTCCCAAATGTTGTATGTTCACGTTTAACATAACTTACGGTGAGCAACAACCCAGGTGGTCTACAACGTGACTTGAAGTTTGAAACAACTTGAACATGTCGCAATAGCTAGTTTCAAGGACTTTTTCATGAATAGAAAAGTTATGAATTAAAGATTTTATGGACTGACCATGGCTTCACATTTTATTTAGTTTTTTTTTACCGTTATAACAAGAGGACTTTTATATATTCCTGCCTTGTTGACAACTTGCGATCAGGTGGCAAGTACGGTTGTTGAGTGTGGTGTCCTAATTATGATTCCTGGGTAGGAAACAATCAATCTTAGACCTAGCCTTTTCCCAACTATGTTACGGTCGGCTTCCAGTCTAACTGGATGCAGCTGAATACCAGTATTTTATATGGAGCGGCTGCCTATCTGACCTACACAACCCAATTACTGGTATTACGATACCCCTTGGTAAGACTGGTTGTCAGACTTTTGGGCTTCTGACGACCCGTAACGACTGTCAAAGATCCACGAATAACAGCCGGGACCAACGGCTTAACGTGCTTTCTGAGGCACGGAGGAGACCCGGTGTGTAAAGATGGTCACCCATCCACGGACCAACCCCGACAAGAGCAGCTTAACCTGATGGATCGACCTTTACGGCTGTTATTATTTAGCTACGAGCTCTTCTAGGAAAACTCCTCCTCTTTAGGAAAACTCCTCTAGGAAACAGTGTTTTTTGAAATTTTCAGTACCAGCCTGGAATCGGGATTTGTTACTCTCTAGCAATAGACGAGCCTATTACGAGTACATAGGTCTTATTTATTTGTTAACATAAAACGGCCAAGGCCAATTACATTAGTTAAGACGCAAAACTACTCGACAGTCATACAATCTTCTCACAATACTCCAGACATACTGACAAGATCTTCCTTTCATCCGCGAACACATCACAGTCAGACTTGGCCTCCAAGAGAGCGTTGAGCGCAGTGAGTGTGCGCGGGACAGGAGACTGGGCTCGTGCGACGCGACGGTTCGTCTCCGAGGCACGGCGAATAATCCAACCTTTGTTTACAGTCTCTAGTGACGGATTGGCTTCTGAAACTAGACTACCACAAAACTGAGGATTTATTAATATACAACACGTAAACTTTTTCAGACACGCATAAAACTACGGATGCATACTCACAAACTAAACACACAGTACGTAGAGGTAATGAAACCGATCCCAAGATTTACATCGTAGGGCTGCGTACACCCACACACACGGACACTCACCCATACACACGGACACTCACTCATACACTCGGACACTCACCCATCCACATACACTCACCCATAATTATTACTGATAAATACATACATACATAGATACATGCACGCACTTTACACCGTAATATATAATGATATAATAATTAGGAAGAATTATTTTGTAACTATATGCACCGTGCAGCGACAAATTTTTCACCTTTGTCCTCAAGCATCAGTCAATGTATATTGTATGTCATCACTATGACTGAACATTGTTTCCCAAAATACAAGCTCTAGCTTAGTTTGGGAATCAATATCAGCATGTATTGTACTATACATTTCAATTGTTACCCGCTTTAGCCTGCAAATTTGTGAATGTATCTAGTATCAATAAACAATTTTTTTTTAATTTTTTTTTTTTAAAGGCATACTATTCTATCAAAGATTACTTATACGATAAGAATAGTTGGTCGCTGTGATTAGCTCAAGACAATGTTTATGTTCTTTCTCCAGAACTGCTTACATCATGACAGGTTATACGAGTTCCTCAAATTGTTTATTTTATTTGACAAATAATATAATTTAATGTTTTGTGTTGCGTAAATTATTTTGCATACTATTGTATAGAATCAAGTTCCTCTTACTGAACAGACAGCTGTGCTGCTGGGTAGTTTGTTGCGCTACTGCCTCCCAGCTAAAGCACTAGGAAGTGATGAAGGGCGGGCGTTTTGTGGGGACTGTCTATGTAATTTTGACGTTCAGAAAGTGCTGATTCTCAGCCTAATTTGAATAAATGACTTTTGATTTTGAATCTGTGCCTCCTGTTAGGCCTCTGCCTCGAATTTCGCGGGCAGCGGGGCGGCGGCGGCGGCGGTGCGTCTCGCATTGTCCCGCCCCGCTACCGCGCCGCTGTTTTGGAGGTCCGGTCCATTTGTTTTTACGCATAAAATCCTGTCGCTCCCGCTCCGCCGCCGCTGCCGCCCCGCTGCCCGCAAAATTCGAGGCAGAGGCCTTATGGCTGTAGTTTATTGGAGCAAAACGATGGGATAGTTCGTCGTGCAGTTATTCATAGTAGGAGAGACCTCTGCCAGTTTTAAACGGATGCAGACTACAAGTGTTATAATATAATGTAATAATATTCCAAAATTCCAATTCTCTTTAGTATTGCAGGTTTTTACAGTCAGAGGTTATCTTTTTTCGAGAGAGGAGCTCATGGCTAAGTAATAACAGCCGCACGGGTCGATCCATTAGGTTAAGCTAGGCTTCCCGGGTCGGTCCGTGGATGGGTGACCATCTTTACATACCGAGACTCCTCCGTGCCTCGGAAAGCACGTTAAGCCGTTGGTCCCGGCTGTCATTCGTGGATCTTTGACAGACGTTACGGGTCGTCAGAAGCCTGAAAGTTTGACAACCAGTATTACCAAGGGGTATCGTTAATGGGTTGTGGAGGTCAGATAGGCAGTCGCTCCATGTAAAATACTGGTATTCAGCTGCATCCGGTTAGACTGGAAGCCGACCCCAATATAGTTGGGAAAAGGCTAGGCAGATTGTTCGGTTATCTTTTTTCGTCTGGAGGTTTTATTTCCAAGTGTGCTTTCGTTTTTTTTTTATTTTACCACTTCCCCGTGGCTGGTTTTAACCGAAGAAAAAAAGGAGGTTCTCAAGTCGACACGTATTTACACGATATGTATTGGTCCCATGTAAAATTAATTAAATTTGCTTGGGTAGTTTTTGAGTTAGCTTCAATAATAATACGTAATACCTATTTTTCCCACTTAGTCTTAGAAAATACAAAATCAAATACTACTTACTACTTCCGAAATTAAAGTAATTTTTTACTTTGTAGTATTTTTTTTTTTTGGAAGTCGGTTCAACAACCGACTTTTTTTGTTATTACTTAAAGCCATAGCTTCGGTTATCACTTTCATGGACACTAAGCGGCCGCTCAGTGTCCTTAAAAGCGTCTAGTATTATCATCGAACATGGTAATGCTGCCAGTCTTATATACACGCGAACATTTGAGGAATATTGTGATGCGATTTCAAACGAAAATACTCATGTCGGTAGCTGGTACAAAATTATGCCAGTAGCTTTCATGCCGTGTGTGGTAACAACTTCTGATTGCTGAATATCACAATGGCATGCCAGCATTGCCAGCTACTTGTATAGTTTTGTATCAGCTACAGACATGTGTATTTTCACTCATATACTTCAAAATTCTTTATCCTCTGCCTATACCTTTCTTTATCCTACCTACCTTTATATACGAAACCAGTCAAACGCAACATCCCGACTAGTTTCATCAGACTATCGTGACACAGCGTCACACGACCAGCTAACAAATGAACTCTGCCGGTGTCAGAAGTCAATTGTGACTGCATTTGAGACAGCTTGGCGACTGCAACTGAACTGAGTTGCGTATGCAATCAATTTGTGGACTTTGTATTGTGCCGTAGGCTGGATGTGGGAGTGCGTTTTGTGGTGCGACTTTTTTGGATAGGAGATCAGGGGGCTTACTATGACGTGTTAAAGCCTTCAATGTTCCAGTGTGAGAGACAGACGGAGCTATACAGGGTTAGTTTTCATTGACCAGCCAAGATTTCACAGGGCGTTCTACCTGTGAATATGAACAACTTTTACTATGGGACCAACTTTAAAATCACGAAAAAAAGAACAGCTGTTTCATACAAAAGTTCCAATGCCTACTCGACCAAAATGTTTGAAACAGCTGATTTTTTATTCGTGATTTCAAAGTTGGTCCCATAGTGAAAGTTGTTCATAATCATGGGTAGAACACCCTGTGAAAATTTGGCTGGTCATTGAAAACTAACCCTGTATAGGTACGGTCAGCAACAGAAGTCGGTTAACACAGCTACTTTTTGACATCATCTAAATTAACACAAAATTATTCGATAAACTGCTTTTCCGATTTGAATGAAATATTTTGCTTAATAAATAAGATTAAAAAACTACAAGTGTTAATCGACTTTTTTTTGCTGACTGTACTACCGATAGCACCATCTTTTTTAGCCGACTTCAAAAAGGAGGAGGTTCTGAATTCGTCGGAACCTTTTTTTTTTTAGTTTTTTTTTTTTTTTTTTTTATGTATGTTCCCCGATTACTCGAAGATGGCTGGACCGATTTGGATTTTTTTTGTTTTATTCGAGAGGGTCCCATATAAAATTGTACATCACAGTTGGTCCCATATAAAATTGATTAACTTTGCTTGGGTAGTTTTTGAGTTAGCTTCAATAATACGTATTTTTTCCCCACTTTTATATGGATGATGTTCTAGTTTGTTTTGCAGATAGTGGTATTAGAATTTGTGTGGGGTAGGTACACAACTAAAAAGTGAAAAATAAAAACTTTTTTACAAAAAAATACAACCGACTTCCAAAAACAACACTACAATGTGAAAAATAACTTTAATTTCGGAAGTCGGTGGCAAAAAACGAAAATACATTTAACTAGACACCGACTTCCGAAATTAAAGTTATTTTTCACTTTGTAGTGTTGTTTTTGGAAGTCGGTTGTATTTTTTTGTAAAAAAGTTTTTTTTCACAACGGAATCATGATGGCAGTCACACGTCATAGTACGGCCTCAGATTAGTAGTCGTAAGCACTAAGCTGTTGAGCAGGTGCAGCGTTATTAGGTTTTCCCATCAGGAATTTCTCCGTAGCAGTCCAGAATCCGGATTTGTGCCCGGTTGATGGCGACAGGCTTGCTCCCTATTACATAGGAGTTCATAGGACTTACATATACCTAGCGAAATGTGGGTGTACTAAAGGTAACCTTCTGCCTATCCCTTCCGAAAATACATACTTAGATATTTTTAAATTATATTTGGAAAATCGTTTTTCTCGAGAACTAGATCTAGTGAACGATAAATCTAAATAAATAAAAAAAACTTTTTTAACAAAAAAATACAACCGACTTCCAAAAACAACACTACAAAGTGAAAAATATCTTTAATTAAGTCGGTGTCTGGATAAATGTATTTTCGTTTTTTGCCACCGACTTCCGAAATTAAAGTTATTTTTCACTTTGTAGTGTTGTTTTTGGAAGTCGGTTGTTTTTTTTTTTTGTAAAAAAGTTATTATTTTTCACTTTTTAGTTGTGTACCTACCCCACACAAATTCTAATACCACTACCTGTAAAACAAACTAAAACATCATCCATATAAAAGTGTGGAAAAAATACGTATTATTGAAGCTAACTCAAAAACTACCGAAGCAAAGTTAATCAATTTTATATGGGACCAACTGTGATAATCTGTCCTCTCGAATAAAAAAAAAAAAAAAAAAAAAAAAGGTTCCGACGAATTGAGAACCTCCTCCTTTTTGAACTCGGTTAAAAAGTGGGGAAAAAATACTTATTATTGAAGCTAACTAAAAACTACCGAAGCAAAGTTAATCAATTTTATATGGGACCAACTGATACCCTCTCGAACAAAACAAAAAAAATCGAAATCGGTCTAGCCATCTTCGACTAATCGGGGAACACACATAAAAAATAAAAAAAGGTTCCGACGAATTGAGAACCTCTCCTTTTTGAAGTCGGTTAAAAAGAGAAGTCCTGACTGACTGACTCATCAACGCCCAACCCAAACCTTTGTATGTAGAAAGCTGAAATTTTGCAGAAAGATTCCCTTTATAATGTAGACAAGGAATAAGAAAGGATTTCCTGGTAGTACATTTCCGTGGGATATTTTCCGACATCCACGCGTGCTCTGTTAATGAGCTTGACATGAAATTAAGATATTGTAGCTCATGTAAAGGATTGATGCTTTGATCAAGCCTCGTTAATATAATACTGGCTGACATTCAATCATTCAAATATGGAATGTCTTCTATGAAGAAAACGATTCTCGTTTTCTTCATAGGATGACAGATAGATTCTGGTGAGGGCTCCGCGTAGAACCAATTTAGTTAAAGAGTGTGATTTATAATTGATCTGAAGCTTAAAAAACAGAGGGCATCAGCCCCATATAACAAGAGTCCCTCTTCCTCTTATTTAGTAGTTAAATCTCCTACTGTGAGGTTCGAGCCCTCACACTACTTAGTTACGGTGTACACGAGTGTGTGTAACATAGGTTTACAGTCTGATTGAAGCCTAAAGATATATCTACCGGTTAGATACGAATTAGCTTTTTAGAAGTATAAGTGTAAGCCAAAGTCAAATAATTTATTTCAAGTATTTATGCCATTAAAAGGCACTTTTGAATGTCAACATATAAAAAAAAAATACAATTTATTCTAAGTAAATAGCTTGAAATTGTAAAATAGACAGACAAAATTATTGTACACCACAGGAAATTATAATCGAAAAAGTGTTATTTAAAAATATTTTATTTAAACTAGGTTTTTTAATTCTGACTATCATCTAGGACCAGACTTCTTATCAAGACGAATCAATCGAGCCCAAACTCCATAGGGTTGCGTCGTTTTACTACAGAGTTTCCATGGCCACCGTCTGGTTCCATCATCAGATCAGCTGCATGTCATAATAATATTGCATTGTCATCCGATTTCCATATGCATGTAAAATGTCAGCTCAATCAGAAATCAGGAAGTGGGTCAAATTTACCTTGCAAGATTTGATTACAGACAGACACCGGGACAGGTGGAACTAAATAATCAATCAATCTGCCTAGCCTTTCCCCAACTATGTTGGGGTCGGCTTCCAGTCTAACCGGATGCAGCTGAATACCATTATTTTACATGGAGCGACTGCCTATCTGACCTCCACAACCCAGTAACTGGGTAATACGATACCCCTTGGTAAGACTGGTTGTCAGACTTTCGGGCTTCTGACGACCCGTAACGACTGTCAAAGATCCACGAATGACAGCTGGGTCCAACGGCTTAACGTGCTATCCGAGGCACGGAGGAGTCTCGGTATGTAAAGATGGTCACCCATCCACTGACCAACCCCGGCAAGCGTAGCTTAACCTGATGGATCGATCGTGCGGCTGTTATTACTTAGCCACGAGCTCCTCAGGTGAAACTAAATAAAAGTTTGTAAAATATGAAAGTTACACAGGGGGTCACAACGGGTGGTCATCCTTTGGATCAACTAAAAACACAGATATATTGCAGCTTATAGATATACTGGAAGTGTATACCCCAGCAAAGTTGATAAAATAGCAATGCACATAAGTTATCCCTTTCTTATCTACACACCTGTAAATTTTAAATACGTGGGTAATTCATTAAAATTAGCACGGTCACTATCCCACGTACAATATAATATCTGCATACCGATGATACTGACAACAAAAATGATAACAGTCTGACTGAGAATGATAATTATACAGACAACAGCACATCAGGTTATACCAACTGTCAAATTTCTCCAAATGATTTTAAACCTTAAAATGTTGATGGCTAAGTTCAAAATCGAATGAGAAAATTTGATAGTTTGTAGTAATTTGACCTGCTGCTATTTATTCTGTGCTGTTGCTATGTGTACAATATTTGCTAGGCCTATTAAAAGTATAATGTATGTATCAAGTAGTTAGTTATAGAACTTTTGTTGGAACGTGATGTAGGTTCTATAGTGAGAAATTAAATGTCCATTCAGATTTACACTATGAATTTAATAATGTATTTACTACAACTAAACACGGTACAATAATTACTTATGATGATTAGTATGAAATGATATGATTGACGCGAGTAGCAGTTAGTAAACGACTATGTAATATGTGTTGTCGTGACAACGCGTGACTTCGAACTTCAGGTGACGGTGAACGTCATAGGTACTTATAAGCTCGCAAGTGGCGTGCATGTGTGGGTAAACATACCACTACATGTCCTCCCCCCTTTGATAAAGATAATTTAATAAAAGGGTAAACAAATAATTATCAAAAAACAATGAGCAAAGTGTAAACATAATAACATTGCAAATACCTAATAAAATGGTTTGGTGTAAAAGTGTTTATCTATACCTAACTCTTAATTAATAAACAATAAGACTCTACGCTAACATGAGACATATAAAAACAACACTACATGTAGGTAAGTGATGAATTGCTGATAAATTGCTACTGACATTTATTGCGTATTTTATAGATTAGGGAAAAAGTGCAATTTTATTGTTTTTCCGGATATAATATTTAGCACAAAGGTAGACCGTGACCTTAGTTAGGACATAGTATACTTTTATTCCAGTAGTAAGTTCGTAATACAGCTTCATGCAAACGACAAATCTTAAACCTTTGGCCTGTTATTCTTCATATTTATTTTGGAAGGGGCGACTAGAATCAATTCCACGATTTTCTAAATTTTCAAAATATGTGACTATTTGAAATAACTATAGTGACTTTGACATAGGAATTTACTCTTTTTTGGCAATTCAACAGGTACAACTGTTCATACAGCGCTTTTGAAACGTCTAGTTTTATGTGAAACATCTAATGTAGCGCGCGCTCATAACTCTGCAACTCTCGCAGATTTACGAAATTAATTTTGGTATAGGGTGACTGGTAATTAGTGACCGATACTTAAACACATGGTTATACTCATAATAACAAACAACTTTTACTATGGGACCAAACCAGAAATCGCGAAAAAAAAAATCAGCTTCCCATACATTCATGTTCGCTTAGCTCGGCAAAATGTAGGGAGCAGCTGGTTTTATTCCCGTAGTAAAAGTTGATTGTTATCATGAGTACAATCATGTGTTTAGGTATCGGTCACTAATTACCAGTCACCCTATATATATTTTTTTAAATAAACATTTTGTTTTTTTTTTTTTTTAAAGTCTGATTATTTTATTTTTGATAACGCCATATTTATTTATTTTTTAATAAAGCATCCTTTCATGCAAATTTTCTATACAAAAATAGTTTCATTGTTTCACATCTGCCAGGCGTCCCGCGACGGCTCAATTTTTTTAAACGTTTTTTTTTAAACCTTAGCGTGTAATATAAGTGGTGTATTAATATTTTAGTGGATTAATAACTTGGTCACAAACCAAGCCTTCTTGCCAGTAATACCTAGTCATTATTCGCTAAAATCGCAAGTGTGTAGGTAACCTAAACAACCCGCATGGCAACAGAGAGGACGTCGTCGACGGCAATATTCCCGAGACAAATGAGAGGACTCAGTGCTTATATAACTTGTCTCATCGTCTGTTTTATATACTAGACTTGATTTGTTATGCATTTCAGTTATTATGGATAGGTATGAAGAGATAGAGGATAGAAATGCTTTGCCCAATGCTTTGTAGGCTGTAGTCAAAATATTAGGCAGTCCCGAAGGCAGCGGTTTCAGACTGGCTAAAGTAGACTCATCCTTCATGGGGTACTGTTTAAAATATTATAATAAAATACTTCCCCACATACTCCAGCTGAATGAAACGAAATTTAAATCTTGTATAAAACGCACACTATGCAGCCGGGCATATTATAAGTTGGGGGATTACATCGCTGACAAAAATGCTTGGCTGAATGCTTGTCCTGCTCCACAAGGACGCATTAATTAATTGATTAGCATTCCGATATATTGTTGGAGCTGCTGAAGATTAAGATGAGAGAAAACTTTCTTTGCATTGTTTAGATTCAATCTCTTAGTATTATATAATTGCATAGCACGTGTGAGCACTATGTAGCTACTATTAAGCTACCTTTTACTGGGTACGTCTTTCACTGACTTGAGTGTGCCCTGGCGGTTGAGAGTATGTCATGCTCACTCAAATGTCTCGCTGGTGGTGGCGTGTGTGTTGGATTAATAAGTTCCCTTCAAAATGGTTGAGCTAATTGGTGCTGATCCATGCGTCATGTTCGTGAACGGGCGCCGTCAGTTGGGACTGGTCGTCTCTTAGCTGCCATGGCTTATTTTTAATTTTAATATTTAATTTAGTTGTTTTAGTTTTTATCTTTTTATTATAGACGCTTTTTAACGTGCACGTCTTTCTACATTGTTCTCATATGTATATTTTCAACATGAACGATGTAATCAATATATTGTAAAAATATTATGATTTAAAAGAGTGTCCGTGGAGTTTCTTGCCCGTTCTAATTCCACGAAATCCTGTTATTTTCTTTTTGATTGATTATGGAAAGCTCCAGAGCAACAGGGTTTCATGGATTATACTAGCGAACCGCCCCTGCTTCGCTCGGTTTTTACGACTTGACAAAACATCAAGATTTGTTTGTTATATCTATGCTTCAAATGTATATATTTTTTTATTTGTATGTACATATTAAATAAACTAACAGAATTAAAATAATAATAATAATAACTTCAAACGGCGAAAATATTCAAATATTTTTGGGAGTTATATTTTCGAGCCGTTTGGGATTGAAACACTAGGGCCATGGGGTCCGAGTGCACACTTGGCTTTTCAAGACATCGCTAAACGGTTGGTCGACTCCTCACGTGACCAGAGGTCTGGCCTGTTTTTTGGCCAAAGAATCAGCATTGCCATACAACGTGGCAATGCTGCCAGCCTTTTGGGCAGTTTTCCTGTTGACAGCGATGCGGATGAATTTTTTGATGCCCTATGATCCTTTCCCCTTCTTTTTTATATACCATGTACCTACATATTAGGTTGGGGAAAAAGTCTTTTCGCATTATAGTATGTATGAACTTAAAATAAAATCTCTTTGGCTATACTATTTGTATCTGGCTGGTTTTGGTATCATTGAAAGTTTAAATTTTAAAGAACATAATTCCAAATTCAAATTAGGAAAATGTGTGATTTTCATTTGTTTTTAGTACTGTCAAGATGAGTGAATCTAATGAAGAGATTCGATACATTTTAAAATTTTACTACAAAAAAGGTAAAAATGCAACGCAAGCCGCGAAAAAAATTTGCGATGTTTATGGACCCAGTGCAGTGTCTGTGAGAGTAGCACAGATTTGGTTTAAGCGTTTTCAATCCGGAAATTTTGATGTCAAAGATGCACGTCGCTCTGGTCGCCTTATTACGGATAAAATGGATGCCATTTTTGAAAAAGTGGAGCAAGATCGGCATATCAGTAGTTACGATGTAGCTGAAGAACTGGGAATTGACCACAAAACAGTTTTGGCGCATTTGAAAAAAACTGGGTACACAAAAAAGCTCGATATTTGGGTACCTCACGAGCTCACTGACAGAACCTAATGAACCGTGTACTCATTTGTGATTCTTTATTACGACGTTATGAAACCGAACCATTTTTGAAGAAGCTGATAACTGGTGATGAAAAGTGAATTACGTACGACAAGAACGTGCGAAAAAGGTCGTGGTCAAAGGCCGGTCAGGCTTCACAGACTGTGGCGAAACCCAGGTGAACTTGCAACAAGGTGATGCTGTGTGTGTGGTGGGATTGGAAGGGCATTATTCATTATGAACTGTTACCACCAGGCAGGACCATCGATTCTGAACTCTACTGCGAACAACTGATGAGATTAAAGCAAGAAGTTGAGAGAAAGCGGCCGGAATTAATCAACAGAAGGGGTGTGGTTTTTCATCATGATAACGCTAGAGCTCACACATCTTTAGCCACTCAGCAAAAATTAAGAGAGTTTAGCTGGGAGGTGTTAATGCATCCGCCGTATAGTCCTGACCTTGCACCTTCAGATTTCCACCTGTTTCAGTCTCTTCAGAATTCTTTAGGCAGTGTCAAGTTAACATCACGAGAGGACTGCCAAAACCACTTGTCGCGGTATTTTGATCAGAAGTCCCAAAATTTCTATAGCAATGGGATCATGTTCCTACCTACAAGATGGCAAAAAGTTATCGAACAAAATGGTATCTACATACTATAGATAAATGTAAATAATGTATATTAAAAAATGTTTTGTATTTTCTTAAAAAATGCGAAGAAACTTTTTCCCCAACCTATTATTATTGTTATAATTATGTAAGTTTAATATTAAATTAATTACACACATAAACCTTCCGGAATAAATACTCTAAATTATGGTGAAAACCACATCAAAATCCGTGGCTAAGTTTAGAAGAACAACGCGGTCATATAGACTGACACGAAAAGCGACTTTAATTTATAATTTTTACTAACTTCCACCTGCGGCTTCGCTCGTGTAGTATGTCGATAAAAAGTAGCCTATGTCCTTTTCCAGGTCATGGTCTACCCGTGTGCCAAATTTCATCCAAATCCGTTCAGCCGTTTTAGCGTGAAAGCGTAACAAACAAACAAACTCACTTTCTCATTTATAATATTACTTAGGTTAAATATATATTGCTGCATTTAGCTGGTTCTCGGAGAAAATACACCACCTCCGCTTTATCTGATATCGAAAAATAATACTTTTCTAAAGAATCATCTGCTAATGGTTCAAACAAGCAAGCGGCTGATAAAATCTTCAATAACAGGAAAGCACGTATAATATTATATTATAATATAATAAAATTATTATTATGTGAATATATCCGTGGCTCGTGGCTAAGTAATAACAGCCGCACGGGTCGATCCATCAGGTTAAGCTACGCTTGCCGGGGTTGGTCAGTGGATGGGTGACCATTCTTTACATACCGAGACTCCTTCGTGCCTCGGAAAGCACGTTAAGTCGTTGGTCCCGGCTGTCATTCGTGGATCTTTGACAGTCGTTACGGGTCATCAGAAACCCGAAAGTCTGACAACCAGTCTTATCAAGGGGTATAGTATTACCCAGTTACTGGGTTGTAGAGGTCAGATAGGCAGTCGCTCCATGTAAAATACTGGTATTCAGCTGCACCCGGTTAGACTGGAAGCCGACCCCAACATAGTTGGGAAAAGGCTAGGCAGATTGATATTGATCCGTGGTACTTATAAAGTCTGTGTAGCAGCTCATACTTACGTACAACATACAAATTAGAAGAGATCATACGGCCGCGCGCCATCGTGGGCCAGCGTGTACTGAGTAGCCGAAGGACAAGGAGGCGAACGCCCGGCTGTATCATCGCGCTAGTTGTACGACGGGAGCGCGGCACGTACTACCGACATTACCGAATTGTGATTGTAATAAATTTATTAATGTACCCTATTTATTTATATTCATATTGACTGGTACTGTATATAAGCAGCGCTTTTTAATAAACCATACAGATCGTTATTCGTCTTCTCACTTGCAACACATATATTTCCTAAAGTGGTGACCCCGCGTTCAAAATGTCAGAAGGAAATACTACTCCGCCTCAAGACGTCGAATCAATTAGCGTCCAGTCACGCATACCTAAATTCTGGTGCGACAGACCAAAGCTGTGGTTCGCCCAATTTGAGGTCATTATATTCAACCAGAAGCTCGGCGATGAGGGCAAGTTCGCGCTCGTTGTGGCTCAGCTGGAGATCAAGGACATCGACCAAATCAGCGATATCATCTTGTCACCGCCCAACTCCGGCCGATACGACGCTGTGAAAAGAAGACTGCTGGAGGTTTATGAGGACAGCGAGGGTATTCAGCTACAGAAACTGCTGAATGATATGGAACTCGGCGATCAACGTCCATCGCAGTTGCTTCGCCGAATGAGGAACCTAGCTGGGAATAAGATGCCAGACGACACCCTGAAAATGTTGTGGCAAGGACACCTACCTGCTTCTACCCGCACAGTGTTGGCAGTGAGTGAAGAATCCAAGCTGGACTCGTTGGCTGCTATGGCAGACAGGATGCAAGAACAGTTAAAAGAGGTGAGCGCCGTGTGTTCCTGCCAGTGTCAACCTTCCACGTCAAAAGCGCCGGCGACAGCGGCGTCAGCCGAAATAGCGGCTACATCTGAACCTGCACACCAGAAACTCTTCAACATGATTGAAGCACTGACCAAGGAAGTTGCAGCGCTGAAGACAAATCAATCCCGCAAATTTCAACGCCGATCCCGCAATTTCAGAAGCCGTTCCCGCTCGAAATCTCGGGACAGAGTGAATGCCGTGTGCTATTTCCACAAGAAATACGGCAAGGCAGCATACCGGTGCAGAAGTCCGTGCAGTTTTAAAGGTATTTTAAGTGAGAAGCCGGAAAACTAAAGAAGACTCAAGCCGTGGCGGTGGCCGAGGTCGACGATTTATCCACATACCGCCTATTTATACACGACAAATCATCCGACAAAAAATTCCTTGTCGACACGGGAGCAAATGTCTCTGTTTTACCCGCCACTGCACGCGATAAACAGCGAACTCCAACAAACTACTTGTACGCAGCGAATGGTTCACAAATACCTACATATGGCGAGCGAACTATTGTACTCAACATCGGAATGCGGCGAGCCTACACTTGGCGATTTATGGTTGCAACAGTCAGTCGGCCGATATTAGGCGCTGATTTTTTGCACCACCACGCACTTATGGTGGATCTCCATGGACGACGACTGGTGGATAAAAAAACCAATTTATCAGCACGTGGTTTCCTGTCACCTGCAGCAGAAGGAAGCATCAGAACTATCGATGACAAGCTTCCCTACCACGACCTGTTGGCTAAGTTCCCAGACATTACGAGACCGAACCTAACGAAACTGGGAAATAGTGAAGTCGAACACTACATTGAAACTACCGGCCCGCCGATATTTACAAAAGCAAGACCACTACCGCCACACAAATACAACGCTGCAAAACAAGAATTCCAACTCATGATGAGCCAGGGAATTTGTCGACCGTCAAATAGCTCATGGGCAAGTCCATTACACATGGTTTTGAAAAAGGATGGTACCTACAGATCCTGTGGTGATTACCGTAGACTCAATGCAGTAACCACACCCGATCGATACCCGATACCACGACTTCATGACTTCACACATAACCTCCAAGGCAAGAAGATATTTTCAAAAATTGATTTGCAGAAGGCCTACTACCAAATTAAAAATAGAGAAGAAGACGTGAAGAAGTCAGCCGTGATTACTCCTTTTGGTTTGTACGAATTCACTAGGATGTGTTTTGGTTTGAAGAATGCAGGCCAAACATTCCAACGTCACATCGACAACGTACTTCGCGGCCTACCCGTCTTTCCATTTGTCGACGACATTCTCGTAGCTTCTGAGAACCAAGAAGCACACAGAAGAGAGCTTCAAGAAGTGTTTAAGCGACTCAACGACAATGGTTTAAAAATAAACGTCGCTAAGTGTATCTTTGGCCAATCAAAACTCGATTTCCTGGGATACACAATAAGCCCAGAAGGTATCACACCGACAGAAGAAAAGGTGCAAGCAATCCAGTCTTACCCATTGCCAAATACGATTCAAGAACTTCGTCGTTTCGTCGGTATACTGAACTTTTATCGATCAAGTATACCCCATGCGGCTGAACATCAAAAGGAATTGAGTAAATACTTTCACAACGCCAAGAAGAACGATAAAACAAAAATACAGTGGACCGAAGAGGCAAAAGAAGCATTCAATCAATGCAAACAAGATATCAAGAACTGCGCATTATTGTCCTATCCATCACTG
The DNA here is from genome assembly GCA_946251885.1 of Cosmia pyralina. Lineage (NCBI taxonomy): Eukaryota > Metazoa > Arthropoda > Insecta > Lepidoptera > Noctuidae > Cosmia > Cosmia pyralina. The sequence continues at coordinate 18,021,410 of OX276366.1, read as the reverse complement.
AGCGAACCTTTCGCATTGATGACAGACGCCTCAAACACATGTGCTGGTGCCGTTATACAACAAAAGATCAACGGCAAGTGGAGACCACTAGGATTTTTCTCCAAGAAATTCAGTGACGCACAACGCAATTACAGCACGTACGACCGCGAGTTGCTGTCAATCTACATGGCAATACGTCATTTCCGTCGTGTGTTTGAAGGACGAGATTTAATTGTTTACACGGACCACAAACCGCTGTGTACTGCATTAACGTCAAACAGCAAGTCTGAGACGCCCCGCCGAACAAGATACCTTGAATATATCGGACAGTTCACGTCAAATATTCAACACGTAACCGGCCAGGACAACAAAGTCGCAGATGCACTATCACGTGTCGAAACAATAACATGCCCGACACCACTGGATTACACCGAGTTAGCAAAAAAACAAGACCAAGACGAAGAATTGAAAACTCTAGCAAACAAAGGAAAATACCTATTCAAAAAAATCATCATACCCAACACAACCACCAAAGTTACCTGTGAGATGTCATTAAACACTGCTCGACCATAATCTGCCTCCAGATTTTCGGAAACCCACATTTCAAGCAATACACGACCTTAGTCACCCCGGCATAAGGGCGACAAGGAAGCTAGTCACTGCCCGCTACTGGTGGCCCTCTATGAATAGTGACGTAAATGTGTGGACTCGAGCGTGCGACGCGTGCCAGCGTGCTAAGGTGCAACAACACACGAAGACACCAATAGCAAGTTTTCAACAAGCAAACAGACTGGAGCACGTGCACATAGATATCGTTGGCCCGTTACCTATTTCTGACGGCTATCGATATTTATTGACAATGATAGACAGGGCAACAAAATGGCCCGAAGCCTGTCCATTGGAAGACATAACCGCAGAAAAGGTTGCTAATGCATTCTATGATGGTTGGATAGCGAGATTCGGTTGCCCAGTAACCATAACCACCGACCAAGGCAGACAATTCGAGTCTGACCTATTTAATAAATTGATGCAACGCATGGGAATCCATCGTACCCGCACCACTGCCTACCACCCGCAGTGTAACGGCGTGATAGAACGATGGCATCGCTCACTTAAGACGTCACTCACCGCGAGACTCAAAACTACAACATGGTCGCATGAGCTACCTACAGTGTTGCTGGGACTGCGCGCCTCGATAAAAGAAGATGTTGGTGCAAGTACTGCTGAACTATTATATGGCCAAACATTGCGATTACCCGGAGAATTCTATGAAGAATCTACAAAACATCGCGACACAATTTCAAACTTCATGAATAAGTTGAATGGAGTGTTAAAGAAGGCCCAGGCGCAACGCAAATCAAACCAATCCCGAGCGACATTTATTCACGACGACCTACATAAATGTTCGCATGTTTACCTACGCAATGACGCATCAAGAAAGCCTCTGACGCCTACCTACAATGGCCCATACGAAGTGATCAGTCGTAATGACAAGTATTACACTATCCAGTTATGCAATAGACGCGCCAACATCACTATAGACAGACTAAAGCCTGCTTTCCGTATGAACACTGAGTCAGAAACATCAGTCACAGATACGTACGCATACGTTACCAAATCAGGAAGGACGTCGAAGCCCTGTGTACGTTTCACTAGCGGGGGAATGATGTAGCAGCTCATACTTACGTACAACATACAAATTAGAAGAGATCATACGGCCGCGCGCCATCGTGGGCCAGCGTGTACTGAGTAGCCGAAGGACAAGGAGGCGAACGCCCGGCTGTATCATCGCGCTAGTTGTACGACGGGAGCGCGGCACGTACTACCGACATTACCGAATTGTGATTGTAATAAATTTATTAATGTACCCTATTTATTTATATTCATATTGACTGGTACTGTATATAAGCAGCGCTTTTTAATAAACCATACAGATCGTTATTCGTCTTCTCACTTGCAACACATATATTTCCTAAATCTGTTTTAAAACTACTAATGCTATGAGTATCAACTTAAAATTTGGAACAGTTTTCGATGACGTTTACCCAACAGTTTGCAAATAAGAAAGAAATAAATATTTTTTTTTGGACCTGGTACTGAAAGGGGTCTTAAAAATTCGAAGTGGGGCTACTAGGGCATGTAGGGTATCATTATGAAAGAGTGCTGTTTGCACATTCTCAAATTTATTTTTTCTTTTTTTTAGGCCGCATCGTTTTCGACTTTTGATGAAAAATGTAAAAAGAATATCGCCCCCCATCCCCCGCCCTCCTTATATCCGAAGTTTGCGTAGATAAAAATCTGAACGAAATTATTGTATGTGATAGAAGTTTATGTAAAGATTACAGGAAAAATAAAACGATATCTCTAAATAGCACACTTTTTCAGAAATCGGATCGGAACCCTCGGTGCGCGAGTTCGTTTCCCGAGTTTTTTTGTTGTGTTTGTAATTTGCCGGCAAAATTAGAAAATTCGGGAAAACTGAAAGTGCATTTTCTATTGGAATTTTGTATGAATTAGCCTATTGAAATTTTGACAGAACAACATTTGTCGGGTCAGCTAGTACTACTATTAAAATGCATACATACTAAATTATCAATCTATTTATCTTATGCCATATTACGTGGGGGCGGCGCAACACGTTTTCTTCTTCCATTCTCCCCTGTCAACCGTCACGCTATCATTTCTTTTCTTTCATTATCATTTGCCTCACACAATTCATTCATCTTTTATTTTGTCTTACTCTCCCTCTCCACTAATTAACACATAGATTCATCGCTCTTCCAGTCACATTGCTTTCACCTCACCACGTTAACACAGGCTCTTTTTACTCCTTTACAACGAAATGAAAACCTGACATTAGCTAAACGAGAGTTAATCAATTAAAAATTCAAATCACACCGTCAAAAGTCGATAAACTCTGGCGCATCTATTGAATCGACTCTCGCGCATAGATTCGATTACGATTACGCTCGCATGCGTCACCGTGACGTATGTGCCGTCCTCGACACACATTAAAAACGTGAGCCTGATCAAATTCTGTTCCGAGACACGCTCTAATGGTTTATTGTTACTTAAAAAGGGGTAAACAGAGACGTAAATAAGAAAATCAGAGAAAGAAAGAAAAATATTTTATTTTTTTAAATATTTTATAAATCACACAGTATACCTATCAACGATATTTTTACCAGGACATTAGTCAGAAACTGCTTTGTTGTAAGCGGTACTGCTGAGCCGAGGGCGAAGCCGCTGGCAAACGCTAGTTTTGTTTATAAATTCTCCACGATGTTTTCCTTCATCGAAGTCTAGTGTCTTTAAATTATCCACCAACTTCATTTTCCGGAAAACACAATGAGAGAGAGAAGGTGTCGAAAAAAATGGGATAGATCACCTTTTTCTAAAAGATGTTAGGCCCTTAGCACACCTCCGCCGTGAAACCATAGCAGCGAAACCGCAGTAGTTTATTTCAACTAACACACATGATGTTCCGCTATTCGAGTAGCGGAACATCAGCGGAACATCAGCGAAACATCATGCGATTTCGCGGCGTAGGTGTGCTAAGGCTATTAAAGGCAAGTAAACAAATTAGTACGGAACAACCCACAGAACATTTTTCCAAAACAACTAAGGATATAAGGATCTTCGGTAAATACCTTTCAAGAAACAAATAAAAATTTAGACGCTAACAGCCGTCTCGAGATTATCTTAGAACAAAAATAGCTTGCTTATCAATTTGACATAATTATTATCACAAAAATGTAGGTACTTCCGTCTCTGGAATTATAATAATCTACGAATGATATAACACCATTGAAAATTGCGCATTATTCCGAAATTGATCACGTCAGGTAGCTAAAACAATCCAGACTGATAAAGTTAAGTCACTTTATTATCTTTAAAAGGTTCCATTAAAATAGATAGACAAATTTTCACAGGGTGTTCTACCCGTCATGAATATGAACAACTTTCAGTATGGGGCTAACTCTGAAATCGCGAAAAAAAAATTGCTGTACCTACAGTACATTTATCTACACCAAACTCGTAAAAAACTTTTTACAAAAAAATACAACCGACTTCCAAAAACAACACTACAAAGTGAAAAATAACTTTAATTTCGGAAGTCGGTGTCTAGTTAAATGTATTTTCGTTTTTTGCCACCGACTTCCGAAATTAAAGTTATTTTTCACTTTGTAGTGTTGTTTTTGGAAGTAGGTTGTATTTTTTTGTAAAAAGTTTTTGTTTTTCACATTTTAGTTGTGTACCTACCCCACACAAATTCTAATACCACTATCTGCAAAACAAACTAGAACATTATCCATATAAAAATGGGGAAAAATACGTATTATTGAAGCTAACTCAAAAACTACCGAAGCAAAGTTAATCAGTTTTATATGGGACCAACTGTGATGTATACCCTCTCGAATAAAACAAAAAAAACCCAAATCGGTTCAGCCATCTTCGAGTAAAAAAGGTTCCGACGAATTGAGAACCTCTTCCTTTTTGAAGTCGGTTAAAAATGAAGGGAGCAGCTAATTTTTTTTTCGTGATTTCAGGTTTGGTCCCATAGTACATGGATAGAATACCCTGTGAAAATTTGTCCATCTATTTTAATCGGACCTTGTAGGTACATTTATAAATAAAAGTTGTTTTTCGAGTCTGACTGTATGACTGAGTTGTTCTTCTAAACTACGCATCGCAGTTTTCACATTATTAAAATTTAAAGAATTTATTCCGGAAGGTTTATTTAAGTGAATCATCATTATCATCCGCCTAGCCTTTTCCCAACGATGTTGGGGTCGGCTTCCAGTCTATCTGGATGCACCTGAATACCAGTATTTTACATGGAGTGACTGACCTCTGACCTCCACAACCCAGTTAATCGGTAATACAATGCCCGTTTTTAAGACTGGTTTTCAGACTTTTATGTGTTTAGTAAAATAATTGACAATCAAAACAAGTCTAATGAAACGTGCACCTATCCAGACCACAAGTTAAAAGTTAAATTTAATAAAAACACGCAGCACATATTTACCCTCATTTTTTTGCTACTCCATCATCAGACACTGATTGCCATCTATCTATAGTCTATTCATTGAGACCATTCCAATGAGCCCAAACACGATACTTCTGCTGTAAGTTGGCGAGGAAGTTGGGTGTCCTGAAAATTCCAGGTAATGCTGCAGCATCAGTTCAAGGTTACTATGCTATTCTAATGTGATTGAAGTAACAGAATACCGAATTATTTACAAAAAACCGCATCCAAATCGGTTCACCCGTTTAAGAGCTACGGTGCCACAGACAGATACACACACAACACACCCTCACATGGCGGTCAAACTTATTACAACACCCCTTTTTTGCGTCAGGGGTTAAATAAAAACAAGGCCCACGAAAAGAACAACCGGCTCATTCTGTAAAAATCTCACCGTGAAAACTTAAGGGAAGTGAGCTGTCATTCCACATGATGCTAGGAATTGACACCATTGTCAGCTGACTTCAAGCTCACTTACAGAATAGATCAGCTGATCCTCCTGCATGGAGACAAAATAACAAAGGCATGAATAACTAGATAAGTAATAAAATGATTAAACCTCGTAATGCCGCAGCTAACAAAGCCATTACTGTTGGCAATAACTGATATGTACTGGTTATTATCATAGCGGGTCAAGTCGCCCGGTCGCAACCAATTGTGTGGGGCTCACAGGCTTGCGGACCAGAGGGCAGCAAGATATATGTGGCGCAAAATTGAGCAAATCTACTTAGCTTTCAATAAAAGCTAGATTTGTGCAGGATTTAAGGAGTTTGAAGTGTTGTACTGGGTCCCATTTCACGTTTAGTGGACCATGGGCCAGCCAGTTATACAACGTGCCGCTGCTATAGCGACATTAACTAAAGACACAGGTAGTGCTAGAGGCCAGTAATCATAAAAATTATAATAAGGTAAAATAATTAATAAACTGAAAAAAAAAACATTTTCAAACAAACTAAATAATAAAATAATAACCAAAATTAGGATCACTCTGTTCATGAAGCTATTGTTCTATGTTAGCTGGTAAGGTCTTTGACTTTGACCCTTTTTTTTTTTGTTCATCGTTTGTCTATTGTTCTGACCCAGCTTGGAGTAGCTTCATGAATGATTTTTTTGCACAACCCCCAGAAAAAAACTCGAGTGGCGAGACCATTTTTTTCTCGTTCGTTAAAACGACAACAACAACAACAACAACAACAACAACAACAACAACAACAGCAACTTGTAGCGCAGAGATGAAATTAAAATTTCATCTCTGCGCTACAAGTTGCTCCAAGATGCTATTTTAGCAAATTGTAAATAAATAAAAAAATAACAACGTCTAATGAAATTAAAATATCTTTACAAAACGAAAACGCGGAACCGTATACGCGTGTCAAGTAAATGTCGTCAAAGCAGCGGCACGTTGTATTGATTCTACATAAAAGAAACTCTTGAATTTCACTTCTACAGAATAAATTCAAGTGAAGTATTATGAATCCATTTATATATACAGCTACTGTTGAATCTTGGAATACTTAGTTTTATTTAGTAGCATGAAAGCTAGTGTAGATCCGACCTAACATCAGTAGTACAGTGACACACTGTCGTTAGTCGTAATAGCTCCTCAGTTACAACGTCACGTCTCGTCGTAGGCTTGGTTGACAGCTCGACTCCTGTTAGCGTTACTATGAATGTAGTTTTGTCGTTTTTTTTTTAATTCAAAATCTGTACTAACAAATATAAAGTCTGCCAAACACCATAACAGTTTTTCGGCAGTTGTTCTCGTCAAGCAAAGTATTACAAATTTTGTTTAACTGTTGCTAACCTACAATTGCTTACAACAAACAAGAGGAGCTCGTGGCTAAGTAATAAATGCCGCACGGGTCAATCCATCAGGTTAAGCAACGCTTGCCGGGGTCGGTCCGTGGATGGGTGATCATCTTTACATACCGAGACTCCTCCGTGCCTCGGAGAGCACGTTAAGCCGTTGGTCCCGGCTGTCATTCGTGGATCTTTGACAGTCGTTACGTGTCGTCAGAAGCCCGAAAGTCTGACAACCAGTCTTACCAATGGGTATCGGTTAATGGGTTGTGGAGGTCAGATAGGCAGTCGCTCCATGTAAAATAATGGTATTCAGCTGCATCCGGTTAGACTGTAAGCCGACCCCAACATAGTTGGGAAAAGGCTAGGCAGATTGATTTGAGTTTCGGAGATAAGGGGGGGAATGGTCAATTTTAGTCTATTTTCTTAAATAACTTTAAAACGATTTATTTTAAAATTTAACAAAATATATATTTGAGACCCTCATAGTAAGAAGCCCTTGTATTTGACATGTCACATGATTTAGTTTGCAAAACTTTTTTTTTTTAATTTTCTTATTTGCCCCCAAAAGTGACCCCCATATTCAAAATTCATTTATTTACTTTACCCGTCCGTGTTTGGGTCACAGAAATTCATATGTGTACCAAATTTCAACCTAATCGGTCTATTAGATTCGGAGCAAATTGGCTGTTACAGACGGACAGACAGACAGACAGACACACGAGTGATCCTATAAGGGTTCCGTTTTTTCCTTTTGAGGTACGGAACCCTAAAAAAGAAGTATGATCAGTTTCAATTAAATCTTTAAAACAATAATTTAACAAACAATAATTGCCGTTACCGATGGGCAGATTTGGATGTCGATGTCGTTGAAATAGATTAAATTCTTCTGCAGACGAAGACAACGAAAACTAGTACCTACCTATTGGCTAATAAGTCATCATCATTCTCCTGTCCTTATCCCAATCTATTTGGGGTCGGCGCAACATGTCCTTTTTTTCCATACTTCTCTATTATTCGTCATCTCGGTAGTCACCCCCTTTCTAGCCATGTCATCTTTCACACAATCCATCCATCGTTTCTTTGGTCTTCCCCTACTCTTATAGCCATCGACATTCATACTCAAAACTTTCCTCACGACATTTTCCTCACTCCTCCGCATCACATGCCCATACCATGACAGCCGATTTCCGCACAACTTTTCAGTCACCGGTGCCACTTTTAGACTTCCTCTTATGTACTCATTTCTTATTCTATCCATTCGTGTAACACCACACATCCCTATTGGCTAATAAGTATGAGTCAGTATTCTACATTACCTAGAAGTTATGGAAACTTAATCAGTTGTATGTACACGTGATGTGGTCGTCGAAAGATCAATAGGTCACCTTGGTCAAACCTTCACCGTGTGAACTTATTCCACTTTCTTTATATGAAGGTTACTTCCACTGGCGTTAGTACTCGTACTGACTGTTACTAGGTAGGAAACAATCGATTACATGGTAGGAAATATACATGAGGCAATATATTTATTATGACGGAAGATCTAGAGGGAAAAGGATTGAAAAGATTTTATTTATGTAGAGATGACTAAGAGATTGATGATGTGTGTCAACTTTCACAATGGAACCAAACCCGCATCTAGAATGCGTTTTTGTGTATCTTCAGCAGTGAGCAAATTTTCACATGGTGTTCTACCCATCAATATGAACAACTTTCACTCAAATCAATCAATCTGCCTAGCCTTTTCCCAACTATGTTGGGGTCGGCTTCCAGTCTAACCGGATGCAGCTGAATACCAATATTTTACATGGAGCGACTGCCTATCTGACCTCCACAACCCATTAACTGGGTAATACGATACCCCTTGGTAAGACTGGTTGTCAGACTTTCGGGCTTCTGACGACCCGTAACGACTGTCGAAGATCCACGAATGACAGCCGGGACCAACGGCTTAACGTGCTTTCCGAGGCACGGAGGAGTCTCGATATGTAAAGATGGTCACCCATCCACGGACAATCCCGGCAAGCGTAGCTTAACCTGATGGATCGACCCGTGCGGCTGTTATTACTTAGCCACGAGCTCCTCGAACTCCGCGAACTTTCACTATTGGACCAAAACCAACTATTGGAGTAGTTATTGAACTTTTGTATGAAACAGCTGTTTTTTTTTTCGTGATTTCAGAGTTGGGCCCATAATAAAAGTTGTTCATGGGTAGAAAGAATACTATGTGAAAATTTGCGCTCTGCTTAAAAACTTTTCCTGTCTATATAGAAACGAAGATGTTTCGTCCGTTTATATGTTTGTTTGGATGTATGTTCCGGATTGGCGCAAAAACGGCTGAACGGATTTGGCTGAAATTTGGTACACATAAGTAAGTAACCTGGACGTACTTTTGATCCCGGTAGTACATTCCCGTGAAATATTTTCCGACATCCACTCGGGCAGAGCCGCGGGCCGAAGCTATTGTTGAATTTTAATTATATGCTTGTTAGTTCACTGGTACCAAGCCACGAGTTTCGAATCAAACCGTTCGTGAGTTCGAACCCAGGCAGGCACTTTACTTTGTGTATGGTGAAGGAAAACATTGTGAGGAAACTGGCATGTCCTAGAACCAAAATTTCGAAGACTGGTGACATCTTCCAATCCGTACTGCGAAGTAGATTACAGCCCACTCCCGATCACAGAGAAGAGGCCTCTTTCTTTCCCAACAGTGGGAACGTCATAGGCTGATTATGTGTGTCACTTATATCTGTAAAAGTCTTCCTAGAGCCAAAGAAATTCGAAGACATGTGACATCCGCCAACCCGCACTGAGTCCACGTGGTGGATTACGGCCCACTCCCTCTCACAAAAAGGAGGCCTGTGTCCCAGCAGTGGGAACATTATACGCTGATGATGTAAGTATTTGGAATTCAAGAATTTTGTGTCAAACTTATTAAGTTAACCTATTTTTTACTAGCTTTTGCCAGCGGCTTCGCCCACGTGGATGTCGGAAAATTTCACACGAGAACGTGCTACGAGAATTCCTTCCTTATTTTTGTCTACATTATAAAGGAAACCTCTGTGCAAAATTTCATCTTTCTAGGTTCAAGTGTTTTGGGCGTTGATGAGTCAATCAGGACTTCTCTCTTTATTTTTAAAGATTTGTGAATTGGCAAGTACAGCGAGTGTGACCCACACGTTTAAATACTTTTTTAACCGACTTCAAAAAGGAGGAGGTTCTCAATTCGTCGAAACCTTTGTATGTTCCCCGATTACTCGAAGATGGCTGGACCGATTTGGATTTTTTTTGTTTTATTCGAGAGGGTATACATCAAAGTTGGTCCCATATAAAATTGATTAACTTTGCTTTGGTAGTTTTTGAGTTAGCTTCAATAATACGTATTTTTTCCTCACTTTTATATGGATGATGTTCTAGTTTGTTTTGCAGGTAGTGGTATTACAATTTGTGTGGGGTAGGTACACAACTAAAAAGTGAAAAATAAAAACTTTTTTACAAAAAAAATACAACCGACTTCCAAAAACAACACTACAAAGTGAAAAATAACTTTAATTTCGGAAGTCGGTGGCAAAAAACGAAAATACATTTAACTAGACACCGACTTTCGAAATTAAAGTTATTTTTCACTTTGTAGTGTTGTTTTTGGAAGTCGGTTGTATTTTTTTGTAAAAAAGTTTTTTGAATTACTTGAAACACCAGTCCCAACAAAACCGTTAACAAATAGCTTTAATAAAACATTAACCGGCAAAGCAATACCAGTGGAACTACTATTACCAATATAATATAGGTAATAGCGACAGTTGTGTAGGTATGCAGACATTGAAATTTCTTCCCCATCCGGTGACTAGCCTCGGGTGTGGCCACACAGCCAGCGGTTCCTTAACTAACGGTATTGTGAAGGAGTGGCAAGAAATCTTTGCAAGATCAATTAAGGGCCTCTTTTAAGGCCAAACCTTTATGAAATTCACAAAACATCGCGGCGATTTTTTTCGCGAACTGGATTTTCAACGCACTGATTAGCGCCGAGAGTTGAAAAATCCATCAGTGTGTTTTTTCGACGCGCTAGAATGCACTCTGTTATTGTTAAGTTGGAATCTCAACGCTCGGCTCAACAACGCTCAGTGCGTGATAAAATCTCGCCGCGATATTTTTACGTCACCAAAAGCACCGATTTTATCACGTGCAAATGCATGCCATAAAAATCGGTATTTGGCTCAAGAACCTACGGGACGCAGGTTCCTTCAGTCAGCCGACAAATCTTAAATAACAGCTAGCAACTAACGGATGATTGATTGACAAAATCTGTCGTAAACCCGCTCGCTCCATGGCCCCACCAAATAGCGGCTATATGACATTTTTATTGCAGACTCAATTGTGTATGGCTATGTGTGTCAAGCGTTGCGATATTTTATCGCATACCACGTGCTTTTAAAATTGTTTTAATACAATATGGCTACTTGGTTTGTGTCTCGTGATCTTAGATGGTGGAAAGATTGTCCTTAATTAGCTGTCTGAGATTTGTTTGCAATGATTCCAATATTTTACCTACTAGATCTGCAGGTAGTACCTAGAAAAGAATTAATCCCTTTAGGTTAGGGATTTAGGTTCTTGTACGTAGCGAAAATATATATCAATCAATCAACTCAGGCTATTGCAGTCCATTGCTGGACACCAGCCTCTCCCAGGCTGCGCCACAACACCCTGTCCTCCGCCTTCCGCATCCAGTCTGTCGCAGCCACAATTTTAAGGTCGTTGGTCTGTCTAGCTGGAGGCATCCCGCACTACGCTTGCGGATACGCGGTCTCCACTCCAGGAATCGTCTGCTTCACCGGACATCGGTCCTTCGACAAACATGGCCAGCTAGCTGACACTTCAGTTTGCTTACTCTGCAATCTATGTCGGTTTTTACGATTCTTTTCCGGATAACTTTATTCCTGATTTTATCCTTCAAATAAACTCCGAGCATAGCCCGCTCCATAGCGCGCTGAGCGAGCTTGAATTTGTGGATCAGCCCGACTGTCAGTGTCCACGTTTCTGCACCGTTTGTTATATATATATTTATTTATTTATTTATTTGTTTCTGGCCAACCAACAATTGCTTATACTGTTACATATTAAAATAAACATTCTTATATCAAGGGTTAGTATAACAATCTCTTAAAGGTTAGCACCGCATGCCCCATAATGTAACAGATGTCAGTTATAATAAAAATAACACGAAACCAAAATTACATAAAAATACAAATCAAATTACAGCCAATGTCAAAAAGAAATTATTATTATTATAATATTATAAGAATATATATAGGTACCTTTATTTTATTATTGTTTATCATGAATGGATTTGTCTGTACGGCTGTTCGTATCATCAATTCATCATCTTCCTAGCCTTTTTTCAACTATGTTGGGGTCGGCTTCCAGTCTAACCAGATGCAGGTGAATACCAGTATTTTACGTGGAGCGGCATCCTATCTGACCTCTACAACCCAGTTACTGGGACCCCTGGATACCCCTTGGTAAGACTGATTGTCAGACTTTCCGGCTTCTGACGACCCGTAACGACTGTCAAAGATCCAAGAATGTCAGGCGGGACCAACGGCTTGACGTGCTTTCTGAGGCAGGTCTTGGTATGTGAAGATAATTCCATCCATAGACCAACCGCGGCAAGCGCTGTCACCCTGAGTGATCGAACCATGAGGCTGTTATCAATAAGTTGTACCAAATAAAAAATGAAAGTTATGATCACAGTTATCTATTTCTGGGAAAACTTACTACAGATGTCATGATCTCTTTTCCATAGCTATGATGTTATGACCATGATTTTTTTTAACAATATTTGGCAACTATATTTGAAAAGGGGGTCTTCTGGGGCACAAGAGATTCATTCACTTCCAAAAAACTGCTGTTCTTTTTAATATTTTTTTGACGAAGAGTTTGATGTTTTTCGTTCACTAATTTTGTAATTTTAAAGTCCGTATTTTGTACTTCAGAATAAATAAAACAAGAATAAGACATTATTGGAACTAGGACCAAGACATTTTATTGTAAATTTTCCGCCAGCGTTTTCACAGTTTTAAGTCGTCAACACTCCAACCCATGTGTTGATCTACCACGGAAGGTAAACGCGCCATCCCAAATAACCCCTCTTCCCACGGTCATTCTGACCCAAACGGTCCATTGTCCTGCTTCCGTATGACGCATCGTAGGCCATCGGAATGCTAGAACGTAGTAGTCTGAACTAAATTATTTAACCCGTTCACTGCTTGAAATCGGATGCGGGCCAGATTTTTGACAGTTTCTGATTTATTGCCAAACGTTTTATTTATTTTTTCCGACACATCATAGGTGCGAGATCTTTTAGAGACCTCAGTTTCATTCGATTTAACACGTTGACTGCTAACCTACGAGTATGTTCATATGGCAACTAAAGTGTTATATAATGTACTGTGTTTTCAAACTTCGAACAGTCATTAACATGATTTTATCAAATCCTGTCCAAATTTCAATATTTTGACGTTTCAGTTTTCTCGAAATTTTCAATCTTCCTGGCAACTTTTCAAAGTTTTCTCTTCATAAGAAGCTTCTCGGACTTCAACGATACATTTGAAAAAAAAAAATTCGGATTAGTCCAGCCGTTCCCGAGTTTTGCGCTTAGCAACACATTTAGCCCTTATTATTTTTTTCTTTTTTTTATATAGGTTTGACAATGACGCAGTCAGAAAAATAAAGTGCAAGTAAAAATTTACCTTAAGCACAGAATAAATAATAGTACTAATGGTGCCTAAAATATTTATTCTTTGATTAAACATGGCTAGCCAATATTTATCAGCTGATTTTTTAAATTGAAAAAATAGATGAATCACCCTATTCAACGCGTTTTTTTAAATTTATTTATTGAGGGATACCCAGACACAGTTAATTGCGTCTATCAAACTTCCTCCAGACACAATTAACTGTGTCTGGGGGATTTTTGACCGCTACGATTGATCTGGCTGCTTACAAATAGTACGATTATTTAAATAAATCCCCGAGTATCATTATATAAAGATTAGGTCTCAAAGTATAAGTAAGAAGACCTCATTTTTTGTGAGCTTTAAAGCGTCTGGTGGAAAAAACCGCTGACCGCTGACGCGGGAAGTGTCTGACAGTATTGATTATTAATTATTAACAATATCCTGTAAAACATACGTAGAAATCAGCAGTCAGACATTAAGAAAAGTGAGTAATATTTTTACGTAACTTTGGTACCTGATACCTAAAAATTTGCCGTCGCGTCGGCCCAAAGCCGCGTACGTTCAAAGTACATACTAACACTACTCTATCCCATACATTTTGTTAATCAGAAAAAAAGTAAGGTCAGACGGCCCTGGGATCTTGCTCTATAAGTATGTGACATTCACACTGCTTTCAACATCGTGTCACAGTGAGAGGTCTAAAGGACCACGTACTCCGCTTTCAAAGTGTTACAAACTAAGATTGGGGCTTCCTTCCGCGGACTGCGCAATACATAGGTATCGGTTATTTCATCACGCTAACAGGACGTTGATTAGACGATCAAAATTGTTCGTCACAGTACTAAGTATGAGAGTAAAGGAAAATTTGGCTAAGTTTATTTTAGATTGTAGATTAATCTAACTAAAGGTCACTTTTAATAAAGCATCCATCCTTATCTATCCATACTAATATACTAACTAATACTAAAAATGCGAATGTGAGTTGGTTTGTTTACTTGCTTGTTTGAAAAACGTCTAAAAACGATTAAACGTCACAAGTTTTTTTCGTGGTTTGTGTCGCATTTCACTTTTCTGTAATAAAATTTCAAAATGTATCGAATTTCTTCGTTATTTATTCAGTCACCGTTGTTAATTTTAATTTTGTAAAACTATTTAATGGTATCAAAACCAGCCAGATACAAACAAAAGAGATTTTACTACAACTTTAAACATATAAAATACGAAAAAACTTTTTCCCCGACCTATTTTATTTCGTCAACAATAAAGATTATTGTGATTTTGACAAACTTGTCAGTAGCCCCAACACAAAATTTATTGTAATAATGAGAATAATCACTGTGATTTTGACAGAAATGCTTTAATAATTTGTGGTAGTGCTTGTGTGTTTTTCACTACCGAGTGGGGTGCGCCATTTCAGAGTAGACAAGCTCTAAAATAACTGTGAAAGGTACTGCGCTCACGGCTACACATCAAGCTATGCATTTCCAGTTTACACTGACCTCTCATTGTTAGGAAATCTTATACAATGCGAGATCAGCTTATACTGGAAATGTATAGCTTGGTCTGTAGCCGTGCGTACCTAGACTTGATTAGATCGTCTGTCGAAACTTTTCGTATAACTCCTGCTGTCATGCAACGTATTATAATATCAAATACTTAGTAAACTTTCACACCAAATCAGCTTCCATCTGTCCGCATTCCAATTTTACCTAAATCGATTTAACACCGATTACGATTCTCGGTATATCGATATAATTGCCGTTCACGATTAAAAATAATCGTTTCATCATCGCATCACTAACGGTTTGTTCTTCTATTTTCAAAAACGATTATAAAATTCCATTGCTTAGTTTGAAGAAAAAATGCTTGATTTTTTTTTATACATCCGTAATGTCCGAGATACACGAGGCGTTTTTCAAAGCTAGGATAGGAAGCTAGAACCTGGCTTGCTGTCCTGGCGTGGCCATGAATATTGCTGTTCACATGATGCCAGATAGTTTTTAGGTGAGTAGTCGTCGACCCGTAGTCCCATACAATCGTCGCACGGACACGCTAGCGAATATTTCTAAATTTCGCTATTACAGTTGCGTTTTGTAAAAATTAATTAATATTTTAAAATAAAAAATGCACAGTTGTAAGATAAGTTATTTATCAATATTATCGTCGTTAAGCCGTGGAAATATTACTTGTAGTTTAGAAGCAGTAGCGAATTTAAAGTATTTAATGTTGCGTAAAATTTTTAAAATGCTCAGATTGAAGTATACATCTTTTTTTTAATCAGATCTTGACCAAATTTTTATGAGACCAACTTGAAGTAACTCCCTTTCAAATAAAAAAAGAACCATTGAAATTGAATCTCATAAGGCGGAGATATACAGTAGCCCCCTTTTTGCCCCTTTTTGGAAGAAGTATCCCTCCAATCAAAAATCTCCGACGACGAAAAAATTCTATAAATCCGTAAAACCAAGTTTCTTCCAGATCGGTTGTAAAATACGACCAGTAGAGGAGTAGCAACAAACTGACAGACGAAAGCTAATTTTGCCAGACTTGAAGCAGAGACGCTTCGCTTGTTTTGCTCGCTCGGTCCCTAGCTTGAGATGCTAGCTTACTAGCTTTCTTACTAGTTTACTAGCCTAGAAATGAAGATAGTTCTGTGTCCACGAAGCCAAGGTTACCAGCTTGCTAGCTTACTAACACTAGCTTACTATCCTGGCTTGAGAAACTAGTTTCGTGTATCTCGGGCATAAGCTTGATGATTATTTAATTATTATTAACATTACGGATGTTGTTTTTAGGGTTCCTTACCCGAAGAGTGCCAAACAGAACCCTGTTACTAAGCCTCTTCTGTCCGTCCGTCCGTCCGTTCTATCTGTCTGTCAGCGGGGTATCTCATGAAGTCATGAACCTTAAGGGAATACATCAATAAATTTTGTTTTTAAAATTCCTATAACACCTAATTGTATATGGTTAAATCATTTGGATTTTGCATGTGTTATTTGAATACATCGTCTAGAGGAGCTTGTGGCTAAGTAATGACAGCCGCACGAGTCGATCTATCAGGTTAAGCTACGCTTGCCGGGGTTGGTCCGTGGGTGGGTGACCCTCTTTACATACCGAGACTCCTCCGTGCCTCGGTAAGCACGTTAAGCCGTTGGTCCCGGCTGTCATTCGTGGATCTTTGACAGTCGTTACGGGTCGTTAGAAGCCCGAAAGTCTGACAATCAGTCTTACCAAGGGGTATCGTATTACCCAGTTACTGGGTTGTGGAGGTCAGATAGGCAGTCGCTCCATGTAAAATACTGATATTCAGCTGCATCCGATTAGACTGGAAGCCGACCCCAACATAGTTGGGAAAAGGTTAGGCAGATTGATTTTTTATTTGAATATACGAGGGCGGGTCAATAAGTCCGTGACTTTTTAAATGAAACACAAATTTTTAGATAAAAAGTTATTTTATTTTTCAACGTAGTCTCCTTTGAGCTCTACACACTTAGCCCAACGTTTCTCCAATTTTTTTATCCCTTCCGAAAAATATGATTTGTCGAGGTCTTTAAAATAGGCATTTGTTTGTGAGATGACTTCGTCGTTGGAGGCAAATCTCTTTCCACCGAGCCATTTCTTTAAGTTTGGGAACAAGAAGTAGTCACACGGGGCTAGATCGGGAGAATAGGCCGGATGAGGGAGCAATTCGTAGCCCAATTCATGGATTTTTGCCATAGAAACTGCACATGTGTGCACCCGTGCATTGTCCTGATGGAAAAGGACTTTTTTCTTGGCCAAGTGCGGTCGCTTTTCTTTAAATGCCTCATCGAATCGACCCAATAAGTTGCTGTAATATTCGCCATTGATTGTTTTTCCTTTTTGAAGGTAGTCAATGTGGATAATACCGCGTGCATCCCAAAAAACAGTCGCCATGACTTTGTTGGCTGACAAACCCACCTTTGCCTTCTTTGGCGCCGATTCACCCCGAGAAACCCACTGTTTTGACTGCTGTTTGGTCTCCGGTGTGTTGTGGTGGATCCACGTTTCGTCCACGGTTACGAAACGGCGCAAAAACTCGTTCATATTGCGATTGAACAACGCCAAACATTCCTGCGAAATTGTCACACGTTTGCGTTTGTGGTCGATTGTGAGCAAACGCGGCACCCAAATGATCGTTTAAAATTGAAACCACTGAGCCATGCGAGATGCCTATGGCTTCCACAATCTCTCTCACTTTTAATCGCCGATCGGCTAAAACCATATCGTGGATTTTTTCAACTGTTTCGGATGTGGAGACCTCAACTGGGCGTCCAGAACGTTCGGCATTTTCCGTGCTGGTACGGCCACATCGGAATTCAGTAAACCACTTTTTTACCATGGAAATGGATGGTGCAGAGTCCCCATAATATTTATCAAGCTTAGCCTTGGTTTGCGTAATGGATTTTTTCCGCAAAAAATAATGCTTAATGAGCACACGAAATTCACTTTTTTCCATTTTCTTCTCAGTCAACGCGGTAGTCTGATATTAACGGCTGTCAAAAACAAACTAAATGTCACAGCTTGTTCAATTTTTGACAGGAGTCATCTGACAGATGACTGTTGACGGGAGCAGTGTTGCCATTTCAATTAAGAGACGGAAAAATCAAAAAGTCACGGACTTATTGACCCGCCCTCGTATTGTCTACTACTGTACAATAACCGAAACATAATTACCAACTTGAAATTTTTTCGATAGAAAAAAAATCGAAAGTTGCACCGTATATTTTCTGTTTAAATACGATTACTAGCTGCACCCCGCGGTTTCACCCGCGTAGACCGGGATAATAAGTAGTCTATGTGTTAATCCAGAGTATAAGTTATCTATATACCAAATCATCCAAATCGTCCAGCCGTTTGAGCGTGAAGAAGTAACAATCATACAAACACACACACACACACAGACACTCACTCACAAACTTTCGCCTAATAGGGTGACTGGTAATTAGTGACCGATACTTAAACACATGATTATACTCATGATAACAAACAACTTTTACTATGGGACCAAACCTGAAATCGCGAAAAAAAAAATCAGCTGCTCCCTACATTTTAACGAGTTATGCGCACATGAATGTATGTGGCAGCTCATAGCCGCCGCAGGAGACGCCCTGGGCGGCGGGAATCTATCGCCGATTCCCGGCCACCGTAGGCGCGGGCTTGCGGACGACGAGGAATGGGCAGCTCGCCGTCCGGTAAGGACCAGGCCCGGGTCGACGGCGCGTTGTGTTCCACGCGCGCCTCAAAGAGATGTCAGCAGTGACGGGGTCCAATACAACACGGGCAACTGAAGGAACACGGGTGGGTTTTAGTCAGAAAAAGCCTGACACGCCCTCCCGCTCTGCCGGGAGCGGGAGAAGTCATTTGATGATTTCCCATCCACAAAAAAAAAAAGCTCATTTTTTTTTCGCGATTTCAGGTTTGGTCCCATAGTAAAAGTTGTTTGTTGTCATGAGTGTAATCATGTGTCTAAGTATCGGTCACTAATTACCAGTCACCCTATATAATCTTAGTGTGATACGTAAACAGTTTTTTACTGTGCAGTAATATTTGCTTAATATCGAAGATATTTAAATATGATATAAGAACTTATTAGACTAAAAATAGATTTTGTCGTAAATCACGCGTTTAGTTCATGTGCGCTTGAGGTCTTCTATCTCGCGCGTCAAACTAGACAGCCATAACGCCATTTCACTTACACACCAAGCTAAACTACGCTTTGATGTATCCTCTCAATTTTGTAACAGCACTCTCCACTACAGAAACAGCTACCTAATGTCCATAAAAATTTACAACCACATTCCAAAATTAATAAGAGAACTGCCATTTAATTGTTACAAAAAATAACTAAAAACATGGCTTAGTTAAAATAACTTTTATACTATAAAAGATTTTTTTTATTATAGGGGTTAAATTAGATTTGAGGAGCTCGTGGCTAAGTAATAACAGCCGCACGGGTCGATCCATCAGGTTAAGCTACGCTTGCCGGGGTTGGTCAGTGGATGGGTGACCAGCTTTACATACCGAGACTCCTCCGTGCCTCGGAAAGCACGTTAAGCCGTTGGTCCCGGCTGTCATTCGTGGATCTTTGACAGTCGTTACGGGTCGTCAGAAGCCCGAAAGTCTGACAACCAGTCTTACCAAGGGGTATCGTATTACCCAGTTACTGGGTTGTGGAGGTCAGATGGGCAGTCGCTCCATGTAAAATAATGGTATTCAGCTGCATCCGGTTAGACTGGAAGCCGACCCCAACATAGTTGGGAAAAGGCTAGGCAGATTGATTGAGGGGTTAAATTAGATTTATAATTAGGTTGTTGTTAGGTTGGCTTTTTAAGTTATTGTTGTGTTTTTATTGTTTATTTTATATTGTAGGTTATAGGTACCAGAGAATAATAATTAATGTGTCTCTATGTCTATAGTTTTAAGTGTTCTATATTGTTTTATAGAGTATAGGTATGTAGTTTATGAATTGGGTTTTATGCCCATGTGCACATAATTATTGTAAATATTCGTATGCCGCTTTTAGCGGCGGATGTGTCCTGAACACAATTATTTTATATACCAACTTTGTTGCTACCATATCCGACGAATAAATGTCTTTGTCTTTGCCTCTTATTAGGTAGACAGTTGAAATTTTCACATATTGTGTATTTCTATTGCCGTTGAAGCAACAAGTAATAAAAATTAAATAATTAAAGGACATACAAGATACGTGTATTTTTAAACAGTTTTTTTTTTTTATCTTAACATTTAGTTTTAACTATTGTACGGTGATACGGACCCCTTCATGTACGAGTCCAACTAGCACATGGCTAGTTTTTCTATACGGATGTTAGTGATTCACGTACTAGAGACCATCATGTGTGTGTTCATCTCGATGAACAGTAGTACTAGAGGTCATTTACCTGTGTGAGCCTTATGGTTTCAGGGTAAAAATAGCTGTTGGTATTGACAATCGTTACGGGTAGTCTGAAAGTTTGACTCCCAAGGGGTATCCTGTTACCCAGTAACTGGGTTGTGGAGGTCAGATAGACAGTCACTCGATGTAAAATGTTGGTATTCAGCTGCATACGGTTAGACTGGAAGCCGACCCCAACATAGTTGGGAAAAGGCTAGGCAGATTTATTTGTTTGGTATGAGGAACAGGGTGTAAAGTTCACTCATCCTCCATAGAAAAGGGAGGATCCTCCGACCAGATGGGTGTCGTGTGTGGTGGGCACTTGCCCAACGATTGATGTCGGGACGTTGTATATATGCGTGTCGCGCGGTAAACTCTAATTGCGCGATGCAGGATTTTGCGTGACGTCAGTGTGATGCGTAGTTCACATGTGGCGATATAGATACCGCCACAGTATTATTGATCTGATGCTAAGAAGACTTTATGGAGGATGAAAAAATGAAGGAGGTTTTTTCGGATATTACGAAATTCCATGATGTACTTCTAACTATAGTATCCAGCACCACAACACTATCATCGAATTTTTGATACATCTTTGTTCCTTAACGTAACAAGATTTTATTTAAGTTGATGCAATAACCATTTTTTTTTCTTGAATAATTTTATCATGGTGTCGGGTTTACTGCAATCATTCTTCTTCTGTCATTAATTTCTTAACTTCATTTTTCATTTTAATCATTTTTTATTTTATTTTATTTATTGAGGGATATGACATGTTGAATAAGGAGTGTTAACAATATTGTGGCCCACTACATTATCCGCATAATAAAAAACAAATATGGTAATGAGTGCCACTAAATGAGCAATAAAATGAATTAATAATTATTACACGATAATAATACAATAAAAAAATAATATAAAGAAGAAAAATAAAAGAAATGACAAAAGAACAATAAGAAAAAATAGAAAATATTAAAAATATAGGAGTAACAATCATTAATATTATCATTATTATTAAATAGAAGTTTCATTACATTCCATTTGAATTTAGATTTTGAGCATATAACTAAAAATATCAATAACAATGAAGTTTTGATAGTAAGAATCTACCATAATATTATGTTGACAGCATCATCATCATTTAACATTATTCATTGCATTATATTTATCACCATCATCATCTTCCTGCCCTTATCCCATGTTACGTGGGGTCGGCGCAACACATTTTCTTCTTCCATTCTCTCCTGTCAACCGTCACGCTATCATTCACTCCCTTCTCTTGCATATCGTTCCTCACACAATCCATCCATCTTTTCTTTGGCCTTCCTCTGCCTCTCCATCCATCAACATGATTGTATATTCATCACTCTTTTAGTCACATGTGTTTCATCTCTCCTCGTCACATGGCTATACCAAGACAAACAATTTCCTTTCAACTTTTCTGTCACTAGCGCCACTTTCAAACTTCCTCTTATATACTCATTTCTTACTTTATCCATTGTCGTCACTCCACACATCCATCTCAACGTTCTCATCTCCGCTGCATGCAATTTTTTTTCATTCGTCTTCTTCACTGCCCAGCATTCCAATCCATAAAGTACGACAGGCCTTATCACGGACTTGTAAATTTTCCCCTTTAACTTGAGGAGCATCCGTGGATCGTTAGTCACATTCATTGCATTACATTCACCAATGATTTAAAAGCGACTGCTATAGTATTTTTCTTAGAAAGATAACCATATCTTTACAAATTAGATTTTTGGCTTGTGGTAAAAATTACAGCCTAACAAACTACTTTAAAGTTTGCTTATCAACGTATTAATTTTCTAGATCACAGAAACCCAATATAATACGTAACATTTCAGAGTCAGCGATCAAATACTCGGTATTAATGAATTAATTATAAAATTTCTAATAAATAGACAAATGCTTCGGTCGTATTTCGTAATGATATATTATATTGTGCGTATTTCTAGCTATTTTTAGTAAAATATCGAGGTCATTGTAGATCATGCGATGTCGTATTGATTCATTAAATCAGCGTATTGGAGACAATGCTGAATAAAGACTTCGCCTAAATAACCTAACCAGGTCTGCCTCACCATTCTTCTTGAACTCATCATCTGCGTAGCTTTTTCCCAACTATGTTGTGGTCAGTTTCCAGTCTAATCGGATGCAGCTGAATACCAGTATTTTATTTGGAGCGACTGCCTACCTGACCTCCACATATAACCCCGCTACCACGTTGCTTGCAGGATATAATCCAATCCAGTCTGTCACCTGCTGTCCTCCCACCAGTGACGCCCTAAGACGAGGCCCGAACCTCTCATGGGGTGTCCTTAGCGAGTAGTCGTTTTGTGTATAAGTTTTCATTCATACCTGTATTTTAAATGGTGTGCATAATAAACAGTATTCTATTCTATTCTATTCTTTTATGCCCTGGCTGGAGGCCTTAATTTGGTTAAACAGCCGACAACCTACCTGTGAGATACCCTAAAAATAAAAAATAAAAAAAATGCTTGCAGGATAATATTTTTACCACGGCAGGAATTCTCACAGCTTGTTCTCATAATTATTATAAACTAGCCGACCCGCCAGACGTTGTTCTGTCAAAATTTCGATTTCTTTTTTTTTTCTATTTTTTTTTTCTTTTCAACCACCCCAGTAAAAAGGAGAACAAAACAAAAAAAAATATTGAAATCGGCCCATCCAGTCTCGAGTTTTAGCGAGACAAACGAACAGCAATTGATTTTTATACATATATAATATATAGACTTGCGACTTGTGCTTCGCACGGTTTTGCTTGACAAAACATCGAGATTTCTTTATAAGTTCAATATAATTATCTAAATGATGGTGAAATCCGCATCTAAATCCGTTGAGTAGTTTAGAAGAACAACGCGGTCACACAGGCACCCGAAAAGCGACTTTAATTACCCGACTACGGCGAAGCAAAAAGGAGGGTTATGATTTTGACTGGTATTTATTTTATAATATGCAAAGATATAGATAGTTCGTGCGGGGCTCGTGTCGATACTTTACGAAAAAAAATACATAACCTGACCAGCCAGCACCCTAATTGCGTAACACATTATCAACCGGAATTGGTTTCACTTTGACAGTTCAACAACATTCATTGCGTTGTTTACTTTGTCGAGCAGACAAATTTTTCGAACTTATGAAGCAATGGATTAGCAATTTGTTTCAAAATGAAACCAACTCCGATTGATAATGTGTTACGCAATTAGGGTGCTGTTTGAAGGGAAATACCTAGAAGTAACATAATTGGCATTTGATACAGAACCATTTTCGTGTTACAGTAAACTGCTAACATTGTAAAAAAGGTGTAAAAATAAAAAATAAAAATAACTTCGCGCTTCGACTGCCGCAATCTTGAAATAATCAGACTTTATCGAATGTTCCTAGCAGACGTTTTTGTAATTAAGTAAACTAGACCATGCTAATTAGACGGTTTAATGTTTAATTTTTTAACTAATCTAGCGAACGGAGCGATGGAAATTATGGACGATAAAAAGGGCATTAGAAAAACCAGCCAAGTGCGTGTCAGCTCATGCACAGTGAATGGTTCCGTAGTTGGGATGAGTTTATTCCTAGGGCAAACTTAACATTGTAGTTGAAAAACATGTTCTCCCATACATTCCAACTGTAAATGTAAGTTTGTACTCACAATTTGAGAGATTTACCATTTTATTTTAAGACCACAGACTTGTTATAGGTTTTCCTGTAATCTACAGAAAAATAACTATTTTCTGTATTTTATTCAAAATGTTCAGTAGTTTCGGGTTGTGGAGGTCAGATAGGCAGTCGCTCCATGTAAAATAATGGTATTCAGCTGCATTCGGTTAGACTGGAAGCCGACCCCAACATAGTTGGGAAAACGCTAGGCAGATTGATTGATTTTTGTTCAGTAGTTTCGGAGATAAAGGGAGGAATGATAGATTTTCGTCTAATTTCTTAAATAACTTTAAAACAATTTATTTCATAATTATAAAAAATATTTATTTGAGACTCTCATAGCAATCCCTGTCATTTGAGCACTGACAATGACATTCTGATCACTAAGGAACTTCCAGTATTTAAAAATAAATTACGAAACTTTTTAATTGATAAAGCATACTTACTACATACTTAAATGAAGAAAACGTGTTGCGCCGACCCCAAGTAATATGGGATAAGGGCAGGAAGATGATGATACTACACGATCCAGGATTTCCCGAATTATTAATTTCATTGTATTTTGATATTTATAATAACTAAAGACATGTAAAATAATTTTAAATTTAATGCCAATACTTAATTATTGTATGCCTATTAGGCAGGACATATTGAAACTCTAATTTATTAATAAGACCTTAACTAACATATGCCCACAATAAAGATATTTTGAATTTTGATATGTCACACGGTATAATTTGCAAAACTATTTTTTTTTTTTTAATTTTCTTATGTACCCCCCAAAAGTGACCCCCATATTCAAAATTCATTTATTTACTTTACCCGTCCGTGTTTGGGTCACAGAAATTCTTATGTCGACCAAATTTCAACTGAATCGGTCCATTAGATTCGGAGTAAAGGCCGGTTTTTTCCTATTGAGATAAGGAGCCCTAAAAATGATGATGCAAGGTATCCGGACTTCCTGAAATCGCCAGGTCAAGACTTCAACATTACTGGCGTAATGTGGATATATTATTAGCCCTCTGTGTAACTCATCGGGGAATATAACCATAATGATATGTAACTCAATAGAGAAGTACATTATAGCCTTGATCTGGTTACTGTGTGGTCATTGACCCGGCCACCGAATGCAACCGACCTTGTTATCCGATCTCAAAGGAACACTCAACTGATTGCTCTGTGTGAATGGCCGAAAATGCTAACCTACATAATACGTAGTGCAATTTTTGTGATCACAGTGAGCGCGGTGGTAATGAGTTGCGAAATTGTTAAGGTTGGATGTTGGATGGGTGACCGTGGTCATGTTAATAATATACAGGTTTAATTGTAATTTGACGTATATCCGATAGGGGCTGATAAGGGGGCCAAAATGCAACAAATTGAACCCCCCATAAGTATGGCCGAAATTCAATAGTCTTCGAGATATTTGAATTTTTAGGGTTTTCGATATTTACCCAAAATTTGACACTTAATTCCAAATTAAAAATAAATTACATATTTGAATGGGTACCATTAAAAATGATGTTGTAGCTGGCACTTCAATTAAGCTATGAACATAATTATTTAACAAAATAAATAACCCGACTACGGTGCAGCCAAAAAGAAGGGTTATGATTTTAGCAGTATGTAAGTATGTAATGTATATAACTATGTATTTACGTGTGTTCCACCGTAGTGCCTAAATTCCTGAACGGATTTTAATGAATGAGGTATCAATAGATTTGTAATAATGGTCCGGGTGACATAGGCTATATAAATTCTCCCAAAATTTAATATGGTGGACTTTACACGAAAATACCACGAAAAAAAATTAATTGAGATAATAATGACATGTTTGGTATCAAAAGAAAGGTCTTGGCAAGCACATTATAAATATGTATATGTTATATTGTTGAAGTACATAAATATCTTTAAATTGTTAAAAATAAGTAAAAGTGGAGGTTAATAATATTAATTTAATTGGTTACAGACGGACCGCGGCGAGCGTGATTTTTCAGTAGTTGGGTTTTAGTTTTTGAATTTACTTTTTATTATTAAATAAAGTCACCTACAGTCTGACCATCGAGAGATGACACCTGTCAGTTTCACACTAACGAATATTTAATTTGCGAATTTGATCCTTATTACAACTAGAAATTGTCCAACTGACACGAGTCAGGAACGCATTCCTCGATGACCGGACAGACCACTGCAAACTCAACTTAACCTCGTATTTCGATCGAACGTTTCAGTCTTTCAGTGACCTCCTTACATGCATAATTCCTAAGTAACTGTATTTTGTACCTACTTGCTTTTGAAAATGATGTCATTGGCGGCAAAATTAACACAAAACCTGATCAATGAATACAAATTGTCAAATTAACGTAAAAATAAACTCATTAAACTTAACACAATCTTTAATAATGAATACGGAGTTTCTTTTATTGTTTTGAGACCGGTACGGTTTGATAAAGGTATTGTGTTTAATCATTTATTAAACAATTTTTTTACGAAGAACTTTTTTTACAAAAAAATACAACCGACTTCCAAAAACAACACTACAAAGTGAAAAATAACTTTAATTTCGGAAGTCGGTGTCTGTTTAAATGTATTTTACGTTTTTTGCCACCGACTTCCGAAATTAAAGTTATTTGTCACTTTGTAGCGTTGTTTTTGGAAGTCGGTTGTATTTTTTTTGCAAAAAAGTTTTTATTTTTCACTTTTTAATTGTGATACCTACCCCACACAAATTCTAATACTTACAACTACTGTGCCACTATCTGCAAAAGAAACTAGAACATCATCCACATAAAAAGTGGGGAAAAATACGTATATTATCGAAGCTAACTCAAAAACTACCCAAGCAAAGTTAATAAATTTTAGGGACCAACATTGAGGTATACCCTATGGAATAAATTCAAAAATAGAACAGAATTTGTATAAAATTATCTGCCAAGTAAGTTAATATGAACTTAATCGTAGGTGCTAAAACAGGCCCTAAGAATTTTATAACTATCTACTTAAACTTAGGCACTTATGTACAATTTAATCAAATCCTTGAATGAATCATCTAATTTATGTCGGTTAGTTTTTAGTTAGAGTCTAGACTCAAAACTTGAAAGTAAGGTTGTCTCTGACGTCATACTCAGACTATTCGTCAGAACTAAGTTTTTATGCATGCCTAGTTGCATACAAAACTTAGTTCTGAGTTGGTAATTTTCTGTTAATTAACTAAGTACTAATTTAACAAATTTTAGTATCTGAAGCATGGACAAGACAATATACAAGGTGTAACTTAAATAAAGCACAACCTCTTAAGGGGTCATTGTCAATCTGCCCAGCCTTTTCCCAACTATGTTGGGGTCGGCTTCCAGTCTAACCAGATGCAGCTGAAAACCAGTATTTTATAATACGATACCCTTTGCTAAGACTGGTTGTCAGACATTCGGGCTTCTGAGGACCGGTAACAACTGTCAAAGATCCATGAATGACAGCCGGGACCAGCGGCTTTACGTGCTCTTCGAGGCACGGAGGAGTCTCGGTATGTAAATATGGTCACCATCCACGGACCAACCCCGGCAAGCGCAGCTTAACCTGATGGATCGACCTGTACGGCTGTTATTATTTAGCCACGGGCTCCTCATTTAAGGGGTCATTGTACTCATAATAAAAAAACTTTTACTATTATGAGACCAAATAAGAAATCGTGAAAAAAAAATTGTGCTGCATTTATGTTCGCCTGGCTCGTCAAAATGTAGGGAAAAGCTGTTTTTTTTTCGCGATTGGACCTATTAATAACTTACTAATCTATAGCAGAGATGAATGTGTGTTATACCCATATTTTGCTAGTTAACGTTGAAAGTAACTGAGGATTCGGTAGATATTTCTTTAATAATTATCAAAGTTTAAAAAAAATATTATCGTTCAACTACTTCCATTAAATCTCAATTTACAACCAGCCTCAAATGTATTTAAACAGTTTATTTATAGTACAAGTACAATAAATGTGTACTTTCCAGCACAAGTTAACTGGGATTCTTTTAATCTTAGATTTACTTAAGTGAAAGTTACATCCACAGTGGAGCATGAAGTTAGAACAAAGTTGTAAAATAAAGTCCAATAATTCAATCTGAAGTGATTCTTTGAAGGATAAAATCAGGAATTAAGTTATCCGGAAAAGAACCGGAGTGTAGCTTGTCCCCTCTGAAATGCCGCACTCACCGTAGTTTACGCATACAAATTTAAGTAGTGGGGCGCGTCATTTTAGAGTGGACAAGCTATAACTGCTGGCTGGCCATGTGTGTCGAAGGACCGATGGCCAGTGGAGCAGACGAGTCCTGGAGTGGAGACCGCGTATCGGCAAGCGTAGTGTGGGACGCCCCCCAGCTAGATGGACCGACGACCTGAAGAAAGTGGCTGGAGCAGACTGGATGCGGAAGGCGGAGGACAGGGTGTTGTGGCGCAACCTTGGAGAGGCCTATGTCCAGCAGTGAACTGCGATAGGCTGAGTTGATTGACGTGATTCTAGAGCATTTGTGGACCCGTGGAAACGGCCGCGACTTACGAGTTGCAGGTCTTAGGTTCGAACCCAGACAGGCGCTTAACTTTATGCTAATTCTTTCATTACTCTCAAACCGGTGAAGGAAAGCATTGTGAGGAAACTGGCATGTCTTAGAACTGATAAATCGAAGACGTGTGACATCCACCCCCTCCCTCTCACAGAGAGGAGGCCTGTATCCCAGCAGTGGGAACATTATATACTGATAATTATCTCTCACAGAGAGGAGGCCTGTGTAGGCAGTGTATCATTTCGCGTATGTGCATCCACATAAAAATTCAGATTGATGATCTTTAAGCCAAGCGCACACATTAGCCGCAACGGGCCGCAACGCAACGCATTTTCATACAAACAAGTGCGACCAGCCTGTAGTGTGCGTCGGTTCATAGAAATTACGAAAATGAAGTGAAGAAGTACGAAAGTGTTGAAGGAGGATTTTTGCAATGCGCTGCGTTGCGGCGCGGCTGCATCAGTCTACGCTAGCCTTTAGTTATAAGTATAATATCGAGATGTATCCAGAAGAATGTTTAGCATGTACTACTTTAGCGCAGTCACAGTGCCATTTCAAGAAGACATCGCTAAAAATTCGACCTGTTTGTAGGTATATGACACCCATACGGGCAGGATATTTAATGAACGATAATAAATTAGACACACATCCGTATTCATTGAAAAAATATAGCTGGTAAGTAGTAGTAGTGCTCTGATTTGTGTAAAGTCCGGCTTGTGAATACCGGTGTATCCAATAATGTCTATAACATGGGTATATGTATTAAATGTAAATAAAAATATTATATTCTATTTTAATCAATAAATAGTTGTTGCTAGGCTTCGCCCGCGTGGATTCCCTATTTGAATCGGATTTTGTTCACAATTTCATGGGTTTAAATTTTTTGCGCGAGTTTATTGCGCCACTTCTTCTTCCCAGCTTAAGGCGAGTTTAACTGCTAGCAGCGCCACCATTGAGAAAAAAAATAATAAGTCAGAAGATATGGAATATTTTGAAATTTCCTATGCTCACATTTTTTGAAAGATGAAGTAGAATTTTTTTTACAAAAAAATCAAAACTAAACCTCCTTGGTTAGAAGTTATAGCAGTTACACTCCTACAAACTTATCTGTGAAATGGCGAAAATTGGAACTACGGCCGTCATGTTGAAATGTCATTCGATTGTGCCGACGCATGTCATTCGATTGTGTTGACGCCATGGTCGACGCATCGACGGTGCCGTTCTCTTTCAGTTCACAGATAAGTTGGTAGGACTGTAACACCAAACACGGTCGCTTTTTTTTTCGTTAACTTCGAACCTAGGAGGTTGAGTGTTGATTTTTTTAATACAAAAAATTCTACGTCATCTGACTAAAAATATGTGCATAGGAAATTTCAAAATGTTCCATATCTCCTGACTTATTAGTTTTTCAGTGGTGGCGATGCCGGTTAGCAGATATACTCGCCTTAAGCACTTGGAATTGGTCATGGGCGAGCGTTTCGGGGGACTGTCTCAAGTAATTTTGAAACTTTCTAAAGTGATGATTCTCTACCTAATTTGAATTTTAATGACTTATGATTTTGAGTCTTAAAATAATAATAACAATAAGTACATTTACCTAAAAGGAAGAAGAGCATCAAAAATTCTGTCCGCATCGTTCAACAGGATACGTGCTTAAAAGGTTGCCAGCATCGTTATCTATTCTATTCAAGAAATAAGTGTGACTTTATATGTCTGGCATTTTTATGAATTAAAAAAATGTAATTTGTGGAGATAAATAAACTTCTTTTTTTTTATTGCCAATTGCAACTGAATACAGTGAAACCGCCCCTGTCTTACAGTATTCAGAAATGGAACACAATTTGTAGGTACAGTAGGCTGCATCAATTGGGTACCCCAGTTGTATTAAAATTTTAATACAACTGGGGTACCCAATTGATACAGCCCACTGTACATAACTTAGTTGTCAAATACACTAAAAACTGACTTTGACCAGTGGCCTTAGTGCGAGTTTTTATACTTAATCGCGTTTACGTTAACGTTATCTTACGTCAATTTGTATGGAATAGGCTATTACACCCATTTTTGAAATGTCACAATTAGATTCTATAGTGCCAATAAGCCACTAAAAAAACACAACATTTTTATTCAATCGATAAGTGCCATAAAAATTCATTTAAATTTTATATTTTCAAATTTCGCGCGTCATTTGACGAAAACGCTGGACGCAGTGAACACCTTATTGATATATTCATGACGTCAGTTGGCTGTGTAAATAAACACTGTATACGCTGATCAGTTGACAGTTGATATTGAAACTTTTTAATTTACACAGCCGCATGACGTAATAACATGGCGGCTACTTTCATGGTGTTAGAAAACAGATAAAAAAAACTGAAAACTTTGAATTGAATTTTAAAATTTATATTGTTATTTTATGAACTATAACTAACATTTTCCGACTGCTTTTTGCCCAAGCTATCTATATAATACATTTCTAGATTTTTTCTCGTAAAGAGTAAACTCTATACGAGAAAAATCTAAAAATATATTATTTTTTTTATACCGTATTGTGTTTCCCATTATAGTCACCAGACGGCGCTTATTCAGTTTCAGTGCAAATTGAAGTTTATGTTAACGTGATTGAGTATGTATAAAAACTAGCACTAAGGCCTCCGAGCTGAAAAAAATCTGACATTTTTTTTTGTAGATAGGTATTGCGGAGTGCCCCGTCATTATCAGGGCATTGACCCCGGAAGTTGCATGATGTAATTAAAGACGTCGCATTCCTGACGTCTTCCTGATTATCAACATCCAAGGTCGGGCGCAATCGACGCAAGTACGTTACGGTTTCCCATACATTTTTGAGCCGTAATCGGAATTCCAGGTTTGAAAAAGTATAGAACATTGAACACGGAACTAAACTGTCATCATTGTTTCCTGCTTATAACAATTTTACGAACTTTATAAACTAGTCATTCAAATTTGAATTTCGAAGATATGTGACATCCAACAATCCGCGTAAGACACGCGTGGAGGATTACGACCCACTCCCTCTCAAAGAGAGGAGGCCTGTATCCCAGCAGTGGGAACATAATAATCTTACTAATAGGTAATAATAAAGCTGAAAAGTTTATTTTTATGTTTGAACTTTGAACGCAATAATCTCTAGAGCTACCAGTCGGATTTGAAAACATATTTTTGCATTTGATAGCCCGATTCTTGAGAGCTATTTACCATTATTACGACTCGATTAGCGAGAGTCGACGATGCGATACAACGCGATGGGTCAGAGAATAAAAAAAATCACATGAAGTCGTGGGCAGAAAGTACATGTTATGATAGAAGTCCTGACTGACTAATCAACGCCCAGCCCAAAACCCTTGGACCTAGAAAGCTGAAATTTTGCACAGAGATTTTACGCCCTCTATGATGTAGACAAGGAATAAGGAAGGAATTCCCGGTACAGTACGTTCCCGTGAGAAACTTTCCTACATCCACGCGGGCGAAGCCGCTGGCAAAAGCTACATAAACATAAAACTAGTAATTTCTAGACGTTCGTGGTTTGATAGATAGATTAATAGTATTTTATCTGAGTACACTTCCTCTGGTGAGTAACTATTTGTCTTGTATCTTCAGATTACAAAATTATATCTGAGTAGTAATAATTTTATATTTATCAGTGTCAATATTTTAACTGTAGATAGCACGTAGCCACAGTATGCAGCAGTAAGCACAATCAAAGATGAATGTAAGTGTTTGCTCTAAGGAGCTAGTGGATTATATGCTGTGCTTCGACTTTTAATTTAGCTGCAGTAAAATGACCCTTCTTATCAGTCATTTCGTTAAAAAAAAATCCTATTTTATAACAAAATGACAGTAGAAGTGTCATTTTACCGCAGCTTACCTTTTTAGATGGTTTCCATGATGGTGATTTTCACGTTGGTTTGGAGTTTGGGACTGGTCGTCTCTTAGCTGTCACGGCTTATTTATAATTCAGTTGTTTTTCGATTTTATCTTTTTATTACGGACGCTTTTAACTTGCACGTCTTTCTACATTGTTCTCACAAGTATATCACCAATATTTTATAACAATATTTTTATTTGTAAAAGAGTGTCCGTGGAGTTTCTTGCCCGTTCTTCTCCATAGGAACCTACTACGCTTTGGAATGGGCAACTAGCTTCATCTTTCTGACTGACCAACCCCTTGACAATTCAAAAGTGCCTGTAATTGGTTTATTTGAAATTGAGTTTAATGGTAGCAGAAATTACGCTATCTATAAACTTACAAGAAACTAACTAAACACTCACATTCACACGTGGCTGAATGGTGGCTGGGATTTTTTTTAACAGAGGCACTTCTAGTTCTGTACTGTCATTAAAAAGCCAGGTTTTTCATTTAGAAAATCTCACAAAACGCGGCAAAAATGAGTTCGTTTTCAGTTGAAAGGAATTAATTTCACGGATTCTTATAGATTACCTACTCACACACTCGCAAAACCATAACTAATAGAATTAAAACAAATATAGGTACTCACCGAATCCACGAATGATGAAACACGAAACAACACAGTACGATTTATAATTATTATAACAAAAAACACAAAACTACTTTATAGCAAAATATAAAAAATATTGTATTCTATAACTATTTAACATCTTTGTAAAGTTTAATATAAAAAGAAAACACAAATGTTCAAACAGAACACTCACGGAACTCGAGGGATCAAGAAAAAAATACAATAAAAAATACTATTGGTTTAAGTGCACAGATTAAAAAATTACATGTGACGTTCCAATCACTAAATAGTGCTGTCCAACACCGAAA
Organism: Cosmia pyralina; assembly: GCA_946251885.1. NCBI lineage: Eukaryota > Metazoa > Arthropoda > Insecta > Lepidoptera > Noctuidae > Cosmia > Cosmia pyralina. The sequence goes on along the minus strand of OX276366.1, from coordinate 17,987,899 downwards.
AGTTTTATCGAATGTATCGATACGTGGTTTTCGTTCGAGTGCGAAGTACGGAGTGAGGAACTAGTGTTGCGCCGGCGACTTATCAGTGACTTAGACTGTAATATCAACATTGTCAGTAAAAGATTGCGCAGTTGTAAAGTTATATCGATTTTCGATGATTACGCATTGCGGGAAATCGGGTTACAACGTGGGAATCGGTTGAAACAACCTTCATGATTGTTAAAGGTGAATTTGTTGTTTTTATTTCATTATAATTTATTTAGTTCGTTCTACTCAAAATACAAGCTCTAGCTTAGTTTGGGAATCAATATCAGCATGTATTGTACTATACATTTCCGTTACCCGCTTTAGCCTGTAAATTTGTGAATGTATCTTGTATCAATAAACAATTTTTTTTTTTTTTACTGTTTATTGATCGTATCAAGTAAACGGTAATTTTTTATTGTTTAAAATCAAGTTCTTCTAACTGAACAGACAGCTCTGCTGCTGGGGAACTTGTTGCGCCGCTTCTTCTTCCCAGCTAAAACACTAGGAAGTGGTGAAGAGAGGGCGTTTTGGGGGACTCTTATGTTATTTTGACGTTGAAAAAGTGTTGATTCTCATTAGGTTGAGAATAAGCATTTTTTGAACGTCAAAATAACATTTATAAATGGCTCTTGATTTTGACTTTGTAGGTATATAGGTACATAAATTATCTTCAAGGTTAAATGAAAATAATACCTATAGTTATTTTTTACTCGACTGCCCCGAACGAGGGTAATGTTTTTTCTGATGATATGAATGAAAAAAAATATGAAGTCCTGACGAAGACAAGGGTATATACTTAGGAGTAAAAGGATAATAAGAGGACCAAAAATCCACAGTGGGTTCAGCAGAGGTGTACTATAAGTATACCCACATTACCCATGTAATATGGGGCGAGCCTATTGCCATCAACCGGCAAAAATCCAGACTCCAGGCTGCTACTGAGAAGAGAAGAATCTGGAATGATGGAAAACACAAAAACACTACTCGACCTGGGAATCGAACCCAGGACTCCATGTTCAGCTGTAGCGCTTGTGACCACTAGACCAAGGAGTCAAAAATCCCCAAACGACAATTCCTAGTACATTGAAACTTCTGTCACATAGACAAATAGACCAGAGGGCCAAGCCAAAAAAGTCTAAAAATATATGGGGTTGACATATTTAGATATAGAGAGGGAGCGCAGGGCACTCGCAGTCCGGTGTAACATGTTGACCCGTAGATTTGCTCGGTGTACGGACCTAGTAAAGATCACCATTTTCAAGGCTTACTGCCAGAGTTTGTACACGAGTAATCTATGGGTCAGTTACACCAAAAAATCTTTGGATGTCCTGCGCGTGCAGTACAATAATGGGTTCAGGATGCTGTTGGGACTTCCTCGCTACTGCAGCGCGTCAGATATGTTTGCCCAAGCTCGTACCGACGGGTTTCACGCGATTGTGCGGAAAGAAACAGCTTCGCTGCTGAGGAGAGTTCGAGACAGTCACAACAGCTTCTTGAGAACTGTAGCGGAGAACTTCAGTTCTCCAATTATAAAACAGTTTTTGCGGAGGGTGATTGGTACTAACACTAGATATTAAGTTGTTTTAATATTATGTTACTAACACTCTATGGATTACTTATTCCGAAATAAAAATCATTTAATTTTAATTAATAAGCTATCGAAATGGCACGTGATCCTGTCAATGTCACTTTGAAGCTTTATAGCGATTGTAGAAATATAAGAAATGTTAGCGAATGCCATTTGCCTAGGCCCTCTTGTTGTTCATGACTTGCAAGTGACGTTCAATCTTAGGCCGTTTGTCTACCTACCGCCACGTCAACGGGACGTCAACGAGAACGAGATGACGGCGCGGCACACAAGTGGCGATTAAAGGTCATAGCACACATATCAACTCGGAAAGGTCACCGTATCAACTCAAGCCGTGCAGTATTCTTTGTATGAAACTCTCGACTACAACGCATACTAATCGGAATCGTAACGTAATCGCCTCGCCTCGGGAAGAGCTCACAAACCGCGGCGATACGGTGACGATCCCTTTCCGAGTTGATATGTGCGCTATGACCTTCAGGGTGCGTTTCCACTGACGCGAAGGTGGGCGGAGAGGAGCGGACACGTGCAGGAATTGGCCAATCATAATGGTTGAAATCCTCATCGCGTCTCTTGTCTCGTCTATGCTTGGACGATTCCTGTAAGTCTCCGCTCAGCTCCGCCCAGCTCCGCGTCAGTGGAAACGCACCCTTACTATGGCCGCGTGTCTACCGCACACCACCACCTTGACGTACGTCACGTTCGGTTCGAATTATCTCGTTTCTCGTTGACGTCCCGTTGACGTCGTGCGGTGAACAAACAGTGTTAGGGGTGGTAAGTGTCGCGACGATGTTTGGGCCACCAACATTTAATACACTCTCGTTCGTTCCATTGATACAATGAGGAAGAAGAAGGGTATAAAAATAATATTTGTACGCGCATGACGGTTAGACATAGCGTTCTTTAATAATGACAACATCTGTACCTAACCCACCTACCCACATAAAAAGCGGCCAAGTGCGAGTCGGACTCGCCCATGAAGGGTTCCGTAGCAGCAAGTAACATAATATAAAAGTTCGTGTAGTTCGTTATAACTTTGATCGATGTTTTAATAATAGTGTATTTTTTTTTAGGTTCAATTAGGTTTATGAAATTAAATGGTTTTTTTTATTTTTATATTTGAGTTGATAGAATGAAAGGTAAATTGCGGTTTACGATTTAATACGTATTAAAAAAAAAACTACTTACTAGATCTCGTTCAAACCAATTTTCGGTGGAGGTTTACATGGTAATGTACGTCATATATTTTTTTTAGTTTTATCATTCTCTTATTTTAGAAGTTACAGGGGGGGGGGGAGGGGGACACACACATTTTACCACTTTGGAAGTGTCTCTCGCGCAAACTATTCAGTTTCGAAAAAAATTATATTAGAAACCGCAATATCGTTTTTGAAGACCTATCCATACAGTGTGAAATTTTAATCGTTTTAATCTTCTTAAGGGGTCATTGTACTCATCATTATGAACAACTTTTACTATGGGACCAAACCTGAAATCGCAAAAAAAAAATCAGCTGCTCCCTACATATTGAAGAGTTAAATGTAGATAAATGTACTGAACAGCTGATTTTTTTTTTGCAATTTCTGGTTTGGTCCCATAGTAAAAGTTGTTCATAATGATGAGTACAATGACCCCTTAAGAGGATTAAAACGATTAAAATTTCACCCTGTAGATACCCCACAAGTATGGGGAATTGATGAGTTTCAGTTCTAAGTATGGGGAACCCCAAAATTTTTTGTTTTTTTTTTTTTCTATTTTTGTGTGAAAATCTTAATGCGGTTCACAGAATACATCTACTTACCTACCAAGTTTCAAGAGTATATTTCTTATAGTTTCGGAAAAAGTGGCTGTGACATACGGACGGACAGACAGACAGACGAATCCCTAAGGGTTCCGTTTTTTGCCATTTGGCTACGAAACCCTAAAAAGTATGGTCGACTACACCCGAGAACGACGCAGGAATTCACAACCTAAGTTAGAATTTATAACCTGATCCCTGACCTATCCAAACCTCATTTCCATTGAAGCCTTTGCTTTCATAATCAACAATATCACAATTAATTAGGTCAACCACAATTTCTAAGTAAAATCCACACTTTCTGCTGCTAACACGATATTTAATTAACAACTCAAGGTATACGATTGTGACGATTTGAGTTCTAGGAATTTGCACCATACGGCTTGTATAAGCAAATAGCACATTTGAGGATGCCCTATAAAGTGTCGATAAGTGTATTTTATTTAAGGTGGTGACTGTCATACTGTATTAGGAATGTTCATATTACCATCATCACAGCGTTTTGCCACAGAATAATAAAGCACCAGTAGTCTATCTGGGCACTGACCTTGAATTAATTACCTACGGCAGCTCTGTAGATAACTACGCGTCCGTCCGTGCGTAACTACCGCGCATTCGAACTGTTGTCTACTGAGATTTTGAACCTATTTAATTTTGGGAGGATTTAAACCTAAATATTATTTTGGTGTGTTTAAATTTAAAAGCCATTGTTTTTTATCAGACAGGAAGACTAGTCAAATGCATTTTTTAACCGACTTCTAAAAAGGAGGTTACTCAATTCGACCGTATATACTGGACGACTTTTTTTACCGTCTTGAAAAAAATAGGGTATATTAGGTGAACGGAGTAGAAGCGTATGGCATACCTATTTTTTTTTTTTTAATATTTTAGTCAGAAAAAAATATCTAAGTATCAATAAATAGGTACTACAAATTCGTTGTAAACTAGAACAATAAAAACATAAACTTTGAAGAAAAATAATAAATCCTTTAAAAATATCGTAATTCAAATCATATGCAACCTGCATTATGATTTGAATTTTTATTTTTTGAATAAAAAAACAAAAAAAACTAGGTAGGTATGCCATAGGCTTCTACTCCGTTCACCGAATATATCCAATTTTTTTCGAGACGGTAAAAACAGTCATCCAGTATATGTATATATTTTTTTTATGTGTGTTCGCGGATAACTTCGTCGTTTATGAACCGATTTTGATGATTCTTTTTTGTTGGAAAGGAGATATTCCATGATAAGGAAACCAGGATCTGATGATGGCATCCCAGAGAAATCGAGGGGAACCTTCAAATTTTATAGGCACACCTATAGCTATTTAGGTATTTTTTATAGTGACTAGTGCATTTGCTCCTGGAAAGCACCATTTGGTGAAGTGCAACTGAAGTGGAAGACCACATATGGCCATCGGAGCTACTCAATAATACGTATTTCACGGGTTGCGATTTGATTATTGCTGAGCAATTTATGCTCATCACAATACATATGTTGAAGAGGAGCTGATGGTGACTTCACCATCAGTTCCAGTTCTCCTGGTTCCTTACTGGGAGAACTCCTCAACAATTAAGGTCCTTGTATCGGGAAAAGCAATATTTTGTAAAAGGTGATGAGCAGTTGACATTAGGCTATTGTAACTTAGATTAATTACGGACTGACCTACTAAAATGTGAAAAATAAAAAACTTTTTTACAAAAAAAAACAACCGACTTCCAAAAAAATACTACAAATTGATAAATAACTTTAATTTCGGAAATCGGTGGCAAAAACTAAAATACACTAGATCCAAAGACACCGACTTCCGAAATTAGTTATTTTTCACTTTGTAGTATTTTTTTGGAAGTCGACTGTTTTTTTTTTTGTAAAAAAGTTGTTTTCCGATTTACGTTAGCTGTTATTACTCCCACGACGATATCTTTTGAGGTGTCGCTCTCAAAAGGAAACTATTCAATAGGTATAACGGTTGCCAAAGGTTGTTTTTAGGGTTCCGTATCTCAAAAGGAAAAAAAGTAAGTTTAAAAACTAAAACCCGACTACTGAAAAATCACTCTCTAAAAAGTATGAAACAAGAAAATATTCTCATCTGAAATTAGACAAAGACGGACAAATTAAAAATCCGGAGTCACACGTAATCTGTTCGATTTACTATATGGGATTTTAACAAAACTAGTGAAATATTATTGTAGTACTCTGCCTAAACCCTTCAAGCAATGCAGGCGTAATGTTATGCTAAAAATTGAGTAGCTCATTAAGTTAAAACTATTAAAAAAAAAAAAAAACAACCGACTTCCAAAAAAATACTACAAAGTGAAAAATAACTTTAATTTCGGAAGTCGGTGTCTTTGGATCTGTATTTTAGCTTTTTGCCACCGACTTTCGAAATTAAAGTTATTTTTCACTTTTTAGTGTAGTCTGTAATTTATCTAAGTTACAATAGCCTAATGTCAACTGTTCATCACCTTTTACAAAATATTGCTTTTCCCGATACAAGGCCGTTAATTGTTGAGGAGTTCTCCCAGTAAGGAACCAGGAGAACTGGAACTGATGCTGAAGTCACCATCAGCTCCACTTCAACATAATTATGTATTATATGAGCATAAATTGCTTAGCAATAATCGAATCGCAACCCGTGAAATACGTATTATTGAGTAGTTCCGATGGCTATCTGTGGTCTTCCTCATCAGTTCCACTTCACCAAATGGTGCTTTACGGAAGCAAATGTACGAGTTACTATAAAAAATACCCAAATCGCTATAGGTGTGCCTATAAAAATTGAAGGTTCCCCTCGATTTTTCTGGGATGCCATCATCAGATCCTGGTTTCCTTATCATGGTATCATTCTTGGAATATTTCCTTTCCAACAAAAAAATAATCATCAATATCGGTTCATAAACGACGAAGTTATCCGCGAACACACATAAAAAAAATATATAATAGGTTGGGGAAAAAGTTTCTTCGCATTTTTTAAGAAAATTCAAAACATTTTTTAATATACATTATTTACATTATTTTATCTAAAGTATGTAGGTACCATTTTGTTCGATAACTTTTTGCCATCTTGTAGGTAGGGACATGATCCCATTGCTATAGAAATTTTGGGACTTCTGATCAAAATACCGCGACAAGTGGTTTTGGCAGTCCTCTGGTGATGTTAACCTGACAATGCCTAAATAATTCTGAAGAGACCGAAACAGGTGGAAATCTGAAGGTGCAAGGTCAGGACTATACGACGGATGCATTAACACCTCCCAGCCAAACTCTCTTAATTTTTGCTGAGTGGCTAAAGATGTGTGAGGTCTAGCGTTATCATGATGAAAAACCACACCCCTTCTGTTGATTAATTCCGACCGCTTTCTCTCAACTTCTTGCTTTAATCTAATTAGTTTGTCGTAGTAGAGTTCAGAATCGATGGTCCTGCCTGGTGGTAACAGCTCATAATGAATAATGCCCTTCCAATCCCACCACACACACAGCATCACCTTGTTGCGAGTTAACCCGGGTTTCGCCACAGTCTGTGAAGCCTGACCGGCCTTTGACCACCACCTTTTTCGCACGTTCTTGTCCTCTTGTTGTCGTCTTGTTGTAGGTGATCCACTTTTTATCACCAGTTATCAGCTTTTTCAAAAATGGTTCGGTTTCATTATGTCGTAATAAAGAATCACAAATGAGTATACGGTTCATTAGGTTTCTTTCAGTGAGCTCGTGAGGTACCCAAATATCGAGCTTTTTTGTTTACCCAGTTTTTTTCAAATGCGCCAAAACTGTTTTTGGTCAATTCCCAGTTCTTCAGCTACGTCGTAACTACTGATATGCCGATCTTGCTCCACTTTTTCAAAAATGGCATCCATTTTATCCGTAATAAGGCGACCAGAGCGACGTGCATCTTTGACATCAAAATTTCCGGATTGAAAACGCTTAAACCAAATTTGTGCTACTCTCACAGACACTGCACTGGGTCCATAAACATCGCAAATTTTTTTCGCGGCTTGCGTTGCATTTTTACCTTTTTTGTAGTAAAATTTGAAAATGTATCGAATTTCTTCATTAGATTCACTTATCTTGACAGTACGAAAAACAAATGAAAATCACACATTTTCCTAATTTGAATTTGGAATTATGTTCTTTAAAATTTAAACTTTCAATGATACTAAAACCAGCCGGAAACAAATAGTATAGCCAAAGAGATTTTATTTTAAGTTCATACATACTATAATGCGAAAAGACTTTTTTATACTGGATGACTTTTTTTACCGTCTCGAAAAAAATAGGGTATATTCGGTGAACGGACTAGAATCCTATGGCATATCTTGTTTTTTTTTTTTTTTTTTTTAATTAAAAAAAACAAAATTCAAATCATAATGCATAATAATAGGTTGGGGAAAAAGTTTCTTCGCATTTTTTAAGAAAATTCAAAACATTTTTTAATATACATTATTTACATTTATCTAAAGTATGTAGGTACCATTTTGTTCGATAACTTTTTGCCATCTTGTAGGTAGGGACATAATCCCATTGCTATAGAAATTTTGGGACTTCTGATCAAAATACCGCGACAAGTAGTTTTGGCAGTCCTCTCGTGATGTTAACCTGACACTGCCTAAAGAATTCTGAAGAGACCAAAACAGGTGGAAATCAGAAGGTGCAAGGTCAGGACTATACGGCGGATGAATTAACACCTCCCAGCCAAACTCTCTTAATTTTTGCTGAGTGGCTAAAGATGTGTGAGGTCTAGCGTTATCATGATGAAAAACCACACCCCTTCTGTTGATTAATTCCGGCCGCTTTCTCTCAACTTCTTGCTTTAATCTCATCAGTTGTTCGCAGTAGAGTTCAGAATCGATGGTCCTGCCTGGTGGTAACACCTCATAATGAATAATGCCCTTCCAATCCCACCACACACACAGCATCACCTTGTTGCGAGTTAACCCGGGTTTCGCCACAGTCTGTGAAGCCTGACCGGCCTTAGACCACGACCTTTTTCGCACGTTCTGGTCGTACGTGATCCACGTTTCATCACCAGTTATCAGCTTCTTCAAAAATGGTTCGGTTTCATTACGTCGTAATAAAGAATCACAAATCAGTACACGGTTCATTAGGTTTCTTTCAGTGAGCTCGTGAGGTACCCAAATATAGAGCTTTTTTGTGTACCCAGTTTTTTTCAAATGCGCCAAAACTGTTTTCAGGTCAATTCCCAGTTTTTCAGCTACGTCGTAACTACTGATATGCCGATCTTGCTCCACTTTTTAAAAAATGGCATCCATTTTATCCGTAATAGGGCGACCAGAGCGATGTGCATCTTTGACATCAAAATTTCCGGATTGAAAACGCTTAAACCAAAGTGCTACTCTCACAGACACTGCACTGGGTCCATAAACATCGCAAATTTTTTTCGCGGCTTGCGTTGCATTTTTACCTTTTTTGTAGTAAAATTTTAAAATGTATCGAATTTCTTCATTAGATTCACTCATCTTGACAGTACGAAAAACAAATGAAAATCACACATTTTCCTAATTTGAATTTGGAATTATGTTCTTTAAAATTTAAACTTTCAATGATACCAAAACCAGCCAGATACAAATAGTATAGCCAAAGAGATTTTATTTTAAGTTCTTACGTACTATAATGCGAAAAGACTTTTTCCCCAACCTAATATATACGGTCGAATTGAGAAATCTCCTTTTTTTGAAGTCGGTTAAAAAGAAAGTTACTTTGATTAAATAAATCCGTAAATATTACCTACCTTCCTACATATCATTCTATCAACATCTTTTCGGAAAAAAAGCGTCATAATATCAAATCGATCTGCCTAGCCTTTACCCGACGGGGGCCAGCTTCCCTCTGACAAGATGCAACTGAATTCCAGTATTTTACATGGAGCGACTGCCTATCTGACCTCTACAACTCAGTTACTGGTTACCCCTTGGTAAGACTGGTTGTCAGACATTCGGGCTTCTGGCTTCCCGTAACGACTGTCAAAGATCTACGAAATGACAGCCGGGACCAACGGCTTAACGTGCTTTCTGAGTCACTCATCCACGTAGCGGCAAGCGTAGCTAGATTCGTGTGGCTGTTATTGTTTAGCCACGAGCTCCCTAGCCACGAGCTCCCGTAGCGACGAGCCTTCTCAAAATAGCGTCATATCATTTGTTACAATAATGTGATTTTATGTACTAAATAATATTGCGATTTGATCGGCACTACCTTATCGAGGTCTCTATAACCGGCTATAATTGGATACGACGCTATATGACTTAATTACAACGATTTTTTTCATAAAAAGCATGATGCTTTAAAATTAATGAACGACTAGCTGTGAACCCCGGTCCTACTCACATAAAGTTAGTTTTTTTGTGGGTTATACTTATAATAAAGCAAAATGGCTGCCGGACCTTACTTATTTTCTGATTAAGATATAGTAGTGTTACTATATTAAGATATAGTAGTAGAGGAGCTCGTGGCTAAGTAATAAAAGCCGCACGGGTCCATCCATCAGGTTAAGCTACGCTTGCCGGGGTTGGTCAGCGGATGGGTGACCATTCTTTACATACTGAGACTCCTCCGTGCCTCGGAAAGCACGTTAAGCCGTTGGTCCCGACTGTCATTCGTGGATCTTTGACAGTCGTTACGGGTCGTCAGAAGCCCGAAAGTCTGACAACCAGTCTTACCAAGGGGTATCTTATTACCCAGTTACTGGGTTGTAGAGGTCAGATAGGCAGTCGCTCCATGTAAAATACTGGTATTCAGCTGCATCCGGTAAGACTGGAAGCTGACCCCAACATAGTTGGGAAAAGGCTAGGCAGATTGATATAGTAGTGTTACTCGTAGTTAAAACTTTGAACGTACTCATACCTGCTAGCTTAGGCCGACTGCCAATTTTCAAGTATCAGGTACTAAAGTTACGTAAAAATATTACTAACTCACTTTTCAGCTGATTTTCATGTAAGTACATAGACGTAGGTGTTACAGAATATTCAATCCGCAATCTGCCTAGCCTTTCCTCAACTATGTTGGGGTCGGCTTCCAGTCTAACCGGATGCAGCTGAACCACTATTTATAGAATATTGTTAATAATCAATACTGTCAGACACTTCTCGCCGGTGGTTTTTTCTGCCAGACGCTTTAAAGTTCGTTAAAAATTGGCCGTCGGCCCAAGCTAGCAGGTATGCGTACGTTCAAAGTACATACTACCACTACACATCCCATACACTTTATTAATCAGAAAATAATAAGGTCTAGCGGCCCTGGGATCTTGGACTATAAAAGAACGTTCATGCCGATGTTTGTGGAGGCCTATATCTAGCAGTAGACGTCTTTCAGCTGACACAATGATGAAAAAAAAAACAATTTTCCCTAGTTTAAAATACTTAAAATATTTTTTTGGCTGACAGCAAACCAAATGCTGTAGAGTACGACATCGTTTATCTTCGTAAAAACCGAAATATAGCGAATGAAATGTGACCATCGACCAATATATGTATTTTGTAATATTCTGGTGAGAAAATAAAAATCTTATCTTATTAGAAATTGATTTATACTCCCACCAAAATTAGAGATTGACACACTAATTCCGTCACTCCCTTAGTGGACCAGTCATATTTAATTCGGCAAAGTTCGGTTTTTCCGAAGATGTACGATGAAAGCTCCGAGTCCTGTCGTACTAAACGTAGATATGCAAAAAAAAGAAGATACCCTAGGTTTAAACCTGTATTCTATATTAGAATAGAATATAATAGAATACTCTTTATTATGCACACCATTTAACATACAGGTATGAATGTTGAAATTTTACATAGGGTGATAATTTACAATATTATTGAAGTAATAAGTGTCGCCTCTCCAGAAACTATTCTGCTGAAGGCGCAACGTTGCAAGATCTCCCACAAGTTGTACCGATGACCTTGTGAAGGCCGCAGAAATTTGCTGGATGCAAAAAGCACAGGAGCGGTGGATGTGGTGAAGCTTTGGGAGGCCTATGTCCAGGAGTGGATTTGTTTCGACCGAAATGATGATGATGATAAATTGAGTGTCTTGAAACACGATCATTACACTAAGAGATGGCATAGATAGGCAGACACAACTAACTGTCATCACTCATCAGTCATCACCAATACGTCTACTTTTCCCTTTGCTCATTTTTTATTGAGTTCATTGTCATTTATGGCGCGCTTCGCCCATTCTGCTCCGACTTTCGGTATCTCGGTTCACTCGTGCAAAACGATGGCGAAGTAGATCGGACAGTTAAGCATAGGATTAACACTGGATGGATGAAATGGCGGCAGGTCACGGGAACAATCTGCGACTCCCGCATTCCCCTTAAACTTAAGGGGAATATATATAAAACAATGGTTAGACTTGCTATCTTGTATGGATCAGGATGTTGGGCCACAAAAGGGATGAATGAAAAGTATTTGCATGCAGCTGAGATGAGAATGCTAAGAGGGATGAGTGGTGTTACACTAATGGATAGAATAACAAATGAGTAAGTCTGAAAGTGGCACCGGTAACTGAAAAGTTGTGCGGAAATCGGCTGTCATGGTATGGGCATGTGATGCGGAGGAGTGAGGAAAATGTCGTGAGGAAAGTTTTGAGTATGAATGTCGATGGCTATAAGAGTAAGGGACGACCAATGAATCGATGGATGGATTGTGTGAAAGATGACATGGCTAGAAAGGGGGTGACTACCGAGATGACGAATAATAGAGAAGTATGGAAAAAAAGGACATGTTGCGCCGACCCCAAATAGATTGGGATAAGGGCAGGAGAATGATGATGATGAGAGGCCCATACGTTTATGACCTGACAGATAAATTATCATTATATATAGGCGTGATTCTTACCTTTGTCACAGATAATATAATACTACGTACTTGTGTAAAACTGATACAAAAGTACCTTTTGTAAAGTAGAAGCAAAATGTATGTTATAATAACCATAATCAGCGATCGGTCTATTTCTAATTCCTCGCAATTAGTTTAGTATTTCGATATCAAGCGAAACATTTGATACTGTGGAAAAACTATTCATTATAAAAAAATAAGGTACAATTTTTTTTCTTTATCCGTCGTTTCTCCAAAAGTCTGTCGACTTGGTGTAGTGGTGTGTTTTTATCGATACATTTTTTTCCTTTATAATATAGTAGGTATAGTGTGGTGCAGTTAATAATAAAATTAAACTATTATATATTATAGTGTGTGCCATTTTTGTCCTCAAGATTATAAAGGTGAGTGCATGTTGATTATGTTTTTCTTATTCTTAAGCATGTTATTAATAACTTTTGCACTATAAGGTTAAGTTGATAACTTTAGCCGATTAAAACCGGAGTAATCTTGATTCTTGTAACCTACAACACCTGGACCCTATACCACGAAACTTAACAATCTAGTTCTAGTTAGAGGGTATGGTTTCCGCACTTAGTCCTTGATATGGACCATAGTGCGTGCGAAACTTAACAATTTATAAATTCTTGTAACACAAGTGCGTGTACCACAAAACTCTAAGCCACACAATTGTAAAGGAAAACCTTAAAAAATATGTAAATTGTAGTGACAAGCCTGCAATATTGTAGGTAACTCACTAGGTGTATGTTTACATTTTAGCTGTGTTCAATTATTGGCGATTACCCTACACTTTTAGAATATTTTGTAACTTGTCATTTTTTTTGCCAAAACATGTTTATAAATTAAGTAAATATTTCTCATGTAAGCGAAATAAAAATTCAAATTCAAATTCAAATCATCAGGTAAGTCTGCTATGTCCCGCTATTGAGGCATACAAAATTTGTATTATCAGTTAAAGTTAGATTACATACATTATATCATTAGTATCATGCAAAACATTATAATTAAATTAGTATAATATTTAAGAATGTCAAATTACAAATTAGTTGTTACAAAATTATTTACCTACTGTGTTGTCATTTAGAAAATCACTTATTGAATAATAACATTTACTTATTAAAAATTCATGTAGTTTTTTTTTAATGGTATTTATATCACACAAAAAGACAAAAAAAAAAAAAACATCTCTAACCCGAACTCATACCTACATATTTGTAATTTTTATGTTACGCAATTTGTTCAATTTAACATTTGTGTAGAATTGTAGACTTTGTAAAGTTTTGTTTTATAGATAGGTACCTGCAGTAAAACTTTTCAACTCTGAAATGACGCGCCCCACTACTGCACTTACCAATCAATCTGCCTAGCCATTTCCCAACAGTAACTGGGTAATACGACACCCCTTGGTAAGACTGGTTGGCAGACTTTCGGGCTTCTGACGACCCGTAAAGACTGTCAAAAATCCACGAATGACAGCCGGGACCAACGGCTTAACGTGCTTTCCGAGGCACGGAGGAGTCTCGGTATGTAAAGATGGTCACACATCCACGGACCAACCCCACCAACTGATGGATCGACACGTGCGGCTGCTATTACTTATCCACGAGCTCCTGTTACCGCACATACCGTAGTGACGTATACTAATTAAAGCAGTGAGGCGCGTCATTTCGGGTCCGGGCCCCCTCGCGCCTCGGCCCGCTTAGACTCGACCCGAAGAATAATACAGTCAGACAGAAAAGTGTTAATTTAACGCTTGCACCACAGAGAGTGCAAAATTTAAATAATGTTCGGATAAATAAATAAATAATTAAACCAATTAGTGAGCACTTATCCTTTTTTAAAATAGTATACGCTTTGTACCTTGCTGTGCGACGGGTTAAGCGAGGTAGAGGCTATAAAGCTACATGTTTGAAACGAAATCACTGACTACCAGGATAAATTATGTATCATAAGAATCATAACATAACAAAATATTAAATATTCTATGTATTTTGTTATGTTATGAATGTTTTGACTCTTATGATACATAATTTCTAATTTTTATTTTTTTTTATTTTTATTCTATGTATGCCGCCGGGGTCGCGGGTAGTTCGAAAGAGATACCGTGGCCCTGGCACGGGCAGCTGAAGGAACATGGGTGGGTTTTTGTCAGTAAAAGTCTGACACGCCCTCCCGCTCTGCCCAGAGCGGGAGAAGTCATTTGATGATTTCCCATCCACAAAAAAAAAAAAATATATATTCTATGTATAATAACGTATATGCCATCACCAGCGAGACATTTGAGTGAGGCCCGCCAGGGCACACTCAAGTCAGTGAAAGACGTACCCAGTAAAAGGTAGCTTAATAGTAGCTGCATAGTGCTCATACGTGTGAGCACTATGTGGCTACTATTAAGCTATTTATTATATTTATATTTATTTATATTATGAGAGGAGCTCGTGGCTAAGTAATAACAGCCGCACGGATCGATCCATCAGGTTAAGCTACGCTTGTCGGGGTCGGTCCGTGAATAGGTGACCATCTTTACATACCGAGACTCCTCCGTGCCTCGGAAAGCACGTTAAGCCGTTAGTCCCGGCTGTCATTCGTGGATCTTTGACAGTCGTTACGAGTCGTCAGAAACCCGAAAGTCTGACAACCAGTCTTACCAAGGGAAATCGTATTACACAGTTAATGGGTTGTGGAGGTCAGATAGGCAGTCGCTCCATGTAAAATAATGGTATTCAGCTGCATCCGGTTAGACTGGAAGCCGACCCCAACATAGTTGGGAAAAGGCTAGGCAGATTGATTGATTTGATTCTATGTGTAATAAATAAGTTAATAAGTTATTTAGAATTAAAATATCACTTTGCCTGACTGTACAAATGGCACTGAACTGGTACATAAACCTGGTATTATTCTTCGGGCCGAGCGAGCCCGGACCCGTCATTTCAGTGTAGACAAGTTCTACGGACCTAGCAAGCAAACATGCAGCCATACCCTTCAAACCGAAAAGTAAGTAGGGTTAGATTGTTCTAAACATAATTGGCGCCGGCATTAATTTATTGTACAGGTAGTTGACAGAGTCGTTTAACCCTTCATAGGAACATATGTATGAACCTAAAACCCAAGGGGGAGGGGGGGGGGGGTTAGTAGCGAACCCCATAGGTTCACTACTACTGATGATGATTTTTTTCCCAACGGATGATGTTTTTTTACGTTTATATATTAGGTTGGGGAAAAAGTCTTTTCGCATTATAGTATGTATGAACTTAAAATAAAATCTCTTCGGCTATACTATTTGTATCTGGCTGGTTTTGGTATCACTGACAGTTTAAATTTTAAAGAACATAATTCCAAATTCAAATTAGGAAAATGTGTGATTTTCATTTGTTTTTCGTACTGTCCAGATGAGTGAATCTAATGAAGAAATTCGATACATTTTAAAATTTTACTACAAAAAAGGTAAAAACGCAACGCAAGCCGCGAAAAAAATTTGCTATGTTTATGGACCCAGTGCAGTGTCTGTGAGAGTAGCACAAGTTTGGTTTAAGCGTTTTAAATCTGGAAATTTTGATGTCAAAGATGCACGTCGCTCTGGTCGCCCTATTACGGATAAAATGGATGCTACTTTTGAAAAAGTGGAGCAAGATCGGCATATCAGTAGTTACGACGTAGCTGAAGAACTGGGAATTAACCACAAACCAGTTTTGGCGCATTTGAAAAAAACTGGGTACACAAAAAAGCTCGATATTTGGGTACCTCACGAGCTCACTGAAAGAAACCTAATGAACCGTGTACTCATTTATGATTCTTTATTACGACGTAATGAAACCGAACCATTTTTGAAGAAGCTGATAACTGGTGATGAAAAATGGATCACGTACGACAAGAACGTGCGAAAAAGGTCGTGGTCAAAGGCCGGTCAGGTTTCACAGACTGTGGCGAAACCCGGGTTAGCTCGCAACAAGGTGTGTGGTGGGATTAGAAGGGCTTTATTCATTATGAGCTGTTACCACCAGACAGGGCCATCGATTCTGAACTCTACTGCGAACAACTGATGAGATTAAAGCAAGAATTTGAGAGAAAGCGGCCGGAATTAATCAACAGAAGGGGTGTGGTTTTTCATCATGATAACGCTAGACCTCACACATCTTTAGCCACTCAGCAAAAATTAAGAGAGTTTGGCTGGGAGGTGTTAATGCATCCGCCGTATAGTCCTGACCTTGCACCTTCAGATTTCCACCTGTTTCGGTCTCTTCAGATTTCTTTTGCAGTGTCAAGTTAACATCACGAGAGGACTGCCAAAACCACTTGTCGCGGTATTTTGATCAGAAGTCCCAAAATTTATATAGCAATGGGATCATGTCCCTACCTACAAGATGGCAAAAAGTTATCGAACAAAATGGTACCTACATACTTTAGATAAATGTAAATAATGTATATTAAAAAATGTTTTGAATTTTCTTAAAAAATGCGAAGAAACTTTTTCCCCAACCTATTATATAACATATAAGCTTATATACCTATTATGTAAAGGATTTTAAAGGATTTTCCTTATGCACACATGGGGTGCAATTGGCGCGTCAGAATTGACCTTCTGTATATTTTGTTTTTCATCATTACATCAGCAGCTCTTACCCTACCATCTCTACCTGGGTATGTTACCTGGGTGTGATCAAACCGAAAAGTAATTCCGCTTGATAGCAGAGGTTTAGCAGTAGGTATAACATCGTCATCATCAGTCTCCTGCCCTCATCCCAATTTATTTGAGGTCGGCGCAACATGTTTTTTACCAGATTTAAAAAAAAAGAGGTTATCAACTCAACACGTATTGTTATTGTTATTGTTAGTGTTATTGGATTGTTATTGTTAGTGGACAAAAGCTAGTATATCTTAACATAATATTATAAATGCGAAAGTGAGTTTGTTTGTTACGCTTTCTCGCTAAAACGGCTGAACGGATTTGAGTGAAATTTGGCACACAGGTAGACCATAACCTGGATTAGGACATAGGATACTTTTGATTCCGGTGGCAATCTCGTGGGATGATAACTGACATCCACGTGAGCGAAAACGCAGTCAAAAGCTAGTATTATTATAAATGCGAAATTAACTCTGGCTGTCTGTTACTTTTTCACGCATTAACGTCTGAACAGATTTCGATGAAATTTAGCACACAGGTAGACCACGACTTGGGTTATTTCCCGGTCGTACGTTCCCGTGGGATAATTTCCAGCCTCCACGCAGGCGAAGCCGCGGGCAAAACCTAGTAAGCCATACCTACAATTGCAATCCATTCGAGAGAAGGAACACCTCTAGGGCCTCCAACGCAATGAACAACCTCAGTTGTCTAGCTAGTCAATGACTCGACAACCCATCATAGTGTAAAAATAGTGGCAGTCTTCTCCAGTAGACTAATCTATCACTTACACAGTATAACTAATAATGACTCGTTTCCCTTAGTTTACTCTTCCTACGTATCATTACGACAGCTGGCATGTAGTGGCTAGATAGATATCTAACTAGGATCATCTGCCTGCCATTTCCCAACTATGTTGGGATTAGCTACCAGGAGGAGCTCGTAGCTAAGTAATAACAGCCGCACGGGTCGATGCAACAGGTTAAGCTACGCTTGCCAGGGTTGTTCCGTGGATGGGTAGCCATCTTTACATACCGAGACTCCTCCGTGCCTCGGAAAGCACGTTAAGCCGTTGGTCCCGGCTGTCATTCGTGGATCTTTGACAGTCGTTACGGGTCGTCAGAAGCCCGAAAGTCTGACAACCAGTCTTACCAAGGGGTATCGTATTACCCAGTTAATGGGTTGTGGAGGTCAGATAGGCAGTCGCTCCATGTAAAATAATGGTATTCAGCTGCATCCGGTTAGACTGGAAGTCGACCACAACATAGTTGGGAAAAGGCTAGGCAGATTGATTGATTGTTGGGATTAGCTACCAGTCTATCCGCGGATGCTGAATACATGCTGAATACTCCATGTAAACTACTTGTATTCAGCTGTATGTTTGTCCGCAATTTTCTCAAAAACTAATGAACCAATTTTGATGATTCTTTCACTACCGTGATCTACATACTTTCAGAAAGGTTTAAGTATATAAAACATTATGTAATTATTCTTATGTACGAAGTTATATGCATAAATGCACTGTATCTCAGGCATTTCTAAACGGATATTGATGATTCTTCGTTTCGTTCGACTTGGGCTTACCTAATTATGTAATTGTATTTAACTAAAAATTAAAAAATAAATTTACTTTAAAAAAAGTAAAAACCGACTTCAAAACCAAAAACGAATAAAATAACTTTCATAAAACACTTCAACAGCTTCTGAAGTCGGTGTCATCAATTCTTAAATGCACTTCCGCTTTACACCGACTTCAGAAGCTGTTGAAGTGTTGTATGAAAGTTATTATTAGTTTGGTTTTGAAGTCGGTTTTTACTTTTTTTAAAGTAAATTTTTATTGTTACTTACCTACAAATCTTTTTTAAATATTTTTATCATTTTTTTTTTTTTCGCCGTTTCGTTTGATCCACGATTTTTGACCCACCCTGTATACATACATATATTATATGGTATATACTCGTACGATTAGGATACAAGGATACAATGTATGTGGTGACGAATGTACTCATGAATGTAGGTACTTCCATTCGAAGTGGGAAAAGCCCCGAATGACGCACAAATTATAATCAGCTTAACTTGGTCATTAAGGAATGACTCTTCTAATATTTTATACTTAAAAATGACAATAAAAAATAATATGAGAACTTCGTCTAAGAAAAAAACTGTCATGTGGTTAAAATTGGGTTCAGTAGCTAGCAACACTTTTAGAATATTACTATTAACATTATAAACATTACTGCTTTCAAAGATAATTTTAACTACCGTTACAAAAGAAATATAATACTACTTAACTAAAAAGCGTAAAATAAAAAAAGGTAATAAAAAAATTAAAAACCTGACTGCGTAAAAAACTTTATTACAAAAAAATATAACCGACTTCCAAAAACAACATTACAAAGTGAAAAATAACTTTAATTTCGGAATCGGTGTATGGTTAAATGTATTTTCATTTTTTGCCACCGACTTCCGAAATTAAAGTTATTTTTCATTTTGTAGTGTTCTTTTTGGAAGTTGGTTCTATATTTTGTAAAAGAGTTCTATTTTTTACTTTTTAGTTGTGGTTCCTACCCCACACGAATTACCTACCTAACTTACCTGCAAAAGAAACTAGAACAGCATCCATATAAAAGTGGGGAAAAAATACGTATTATTGAAGCTAACTCAAAAACTACCCAAGTAAAGTTAATCAATTGTATATGGGAACAATTTTGAGGTATACCCTCTCGAATAAAACAAAAACAAAAATCTTCCGACTCTGTAAAAAGTTAAGCGTGGTCATACATAAAAACAAAAAATTATAATAAAAAAAACACGTGTCGAAATGAGACCCTCCTCCTTTTTTTTTGTCGGTTAAAAACTTTAGAAAAGTTAGAAACGATGACCCATTTCTGTCTCCAAACCTCAGTCGGCTTTTAATTTTTTTTTAATTAACTTTTTATGTATTTGGTTGTTACAATGCTGATTCCTAAAAATTAAGATCTTAAGCTATCGTGTTTGATGACGCATGTAGAGTTGACTAATTATGCTTCGAAAAATACCTATCGTCTAGAGCATGGTCCACTCTATAAAAATAGTAGCAACTGCAACTGGCGATGACCAAATAAGGTATGAATTGTTTAAAGTAAGAACACATAATAAAAGATAAAAAAAAACATGGCGGCCGAAAAACACCTGTAGGTATTTCAAAGAGTTTAATTAATATTTTCATCCTGTACTTACATAGCTCGTGGCTAAGTAATATCAGCCGCACGGGTCGATCCATCAGGTTAAGCTATGCTTGCCGGGGTCGGTCCGTAGATGGGTGACCATCTTTACATACCGAGACTCCTCCGCAGCTCCGTGCCTCGGAAAGCCGTTGGTCCCGGCTGTTATTCGTGGATCCTTGACAGTCGTTACGGGTCGTCAGAAGCTGAAAGTCTGGCAACCAGTCTTACCAAGATGTATCGTATTTCCCAGTTAATGGGTTCTGGAGGTCAGATAGAAAGTCGCTCCATGTAAAATACTGGTATTCAGCTGCATCCGGTTAGATTGGAAGCTGACCCAACATAGTTGGGGAAAGGCTAGGCAGATCCTACGTAGGTAACTATGCTACAAACAGAAAGTAGAATGAGATATTCAAAAATATCAACACCTGTACGAGTATGTATCGATAATTTCATCAATGAATAATAAATTTAATATAAGATCCTTATATATTTTTTAAACGTGGTTTGAAAGTAATATTGATGAAAGAAAATCGTCTTCAATAATAATACAGTCACGAGAGTAACAATTTATGTTTTTAGATTAAGAACTTTTTTTAAATGACAGTGAGCAAGCCTGCATCTTTGCGTAACACATTATCGATCGGAGTTGGTTTCATTTTGAAACAAATTGATCCATTGCTTCATATGTTCGAAGAATTTGTCTGCTCGACAACATAAATAACGCAATGAATGTTGTTGAACTGACAAAATGAAACGAACTCCGATTGATAATGTGTTACGCAATTAGGGTGCTGGTTTCTACCAGGTTGTTTGTCGACCGATGGCCAGTCGAGCAGACGAGTTCTGGAATAGAGACCGTGTACACGCGTAGTGTGGGACGTCCCCCAGTTAGATGGTTTAGATATCGATATCCATCAAGTCTGCAGTTTCACTAGCTAATTTAATTTGACCCTGTATAGTGGTACAGTCAACCACACCTTCATGGTATGAATTTGATTTTAAAAGCATTTTTAACAGTGGTAAGAGTTAGGTAAAGTCAACCTCGTAAATTGTTTACCAATTTCCAACAAACTGTATGCGAAGGTTTTGATAAATAGACTGATAAGATTGACAGATGAGAAATTATGGGATGTGTGTGTGAGATTTTCTCTCTAAGGTGCTTAGTCGAAAAATATCTGGCAAAGCATAAGAAAGTCTACTGTGCTTTCGTTGACTTGGAGAAGGCCTATGACAGTGTGTGGAGGGAAGACTGTGGTCGACACTATCTATGTACGGTGTGGACTGGCGCTTGGTACGGGCACTGGAATCTTTATACAAGGATTCCAGTGCTTGTGTTACGATAAATGGGGCATACATGAACTGGTTCTGCATCTCGAGGGGTGTTAGACAGGGTTGTGTAGCGTCACCGTGGCCGTTCAACTTGCACACGGATAGTTATCTGATAAGAAGATGAGTGTGGATTGAGGATGAATGAGTGACCTGTCAAATGCCTTCTCTACGTAGATAATCAAGTTCTACTTGCATCGTCAGCAGAACAGTTGCAAGACATGGTGACTGTGATCGATGAAGCATATAAGATGAAAGGGATGAATATAAGACGAAGGTGTTTGAAAGGGAAGAGGATGTATCGGTGTGTGATGTGAAAATAAATGATAAGAGTATGAAGCAAGTAAGTGAGTTTGTATATTTGGGGAGTCTGTTGACAAGGCATGGAAAGTTTAATGAAGATGTGGAAATGAGAGCAAATGCGGGCAATAAAGTGAATTCTAAACATGCGATTATGACGAACCAATTGATGTTCAAAAAGGTTCGACTGGCTGTTCACAATGGTGTGCTAGGAAAGGCGACTAACAAAAGGTATTTATTTACAAGACAGATTTGAGTGGAAATGCCGGGAGGGGACGCCCTAGGAAGACATAATTAATATAGTTACCTCATTGGTGACGTTCTTCAGAAAGGTCAGATGCGTAGTACTCGCAACCGGCGTGCTTGTATGACCAGATGTATGAACGTAAACGAGGCAAAAGTAGTATGTAAAGATCGTAGCAAGTGGCGTTCTGTAGTTTCTCCTTACCCCCATGGGAAAAGTTTGAAAGAAGGCGTGAGTTTATTTATTTATGTTTTCAAAGTTGAAAAGTTAGATATGGTCAACCTCGTAATTTTTTTACCACTTTGACAACAATTCTATAATAAACTATTAAAAAACTGTACCCAAGAGACTGGAGGCTTTGCCACATTGTATGGCAATGCTTAGCCTCTGGCCAAGCTAAAAGCCAGCCCTTCGGATACGGGAAGCGTCAACCAGCTGTTTCGAGATTTCATGGAACAAACTATTAAGTAGCAAAATCATACACGTAGTAGTATAGTTACTTTCTTTTTCCCAAATGTGAAACACTTTCTTTCTTAAAGACCGCAATTACTGTACACAAAATTAAGCCCTTGATAGAAAAGAGAAAGTTCCATTAAAATCTATTCAATAATTTTTGAGAAATTCGTGCAGACGAACATACTTTAAAGATTCATGGATAGTTATGCCCGCGGCTCCTTAGTTTTTAACCGACTTCAAAAAGGTGGAGGTTCTCAATTCGTCGGAACCTTATTTTATTTTTTATTTTTTTATGTATGTTCCCCGATTACTCGAAGATGGCTGGACCGATTTGGATTTTTTTTTCTTTGTTTGAAAGGGTATACTTCCCAGGTGGTCCCATGATCATCAAGTCAGGATTTGATGATGGGATCCTGGAGAAATAGAAAGAACTCTTCCAATTTTATAGGCACACTTAAAGCGATTTGAATAGTTTTCGGAAGAGTACTTTCTCGGAGTAGTCCCATTTCAATTTGGTGAAGATCTGATGAAGAACTTCTGAGATAGACATCGGAACTCCACAATAAATGATAGCAAATGGACTGGGATTGCTGAAATCTCATGTATGTCTATTGTTTACACCAGTTCATAACATAACATTACGCCGGTACGCTGTGAAGAGGTAAGCACATGTGAACCACTAAAAAGTGAAAAGTATAAACTTTTTCACAAAAAAATACAACCGACTTCCAAAAACAACACTAAAAAGGGATTAATAACTTTAATTTCGGAAGTCGGTGGCAAAAACGAAAATACATTTAATCAGACACCGACTTCCGAAATTAAAGTTATTTTTCACTTTGTAGTGTTGTTTTTGGAAGTCGGTTGTATTTTTTTGTGAAAAAGTTTTTTTGTATTTTCTTTAGTGAAAACAAAAGTCAGGGAAAATAATTGTTTAGCAAATTGTCTACCAACTTAAGTTGTCCGTATATATAAATCACAATTGTCATTCTTTGACATGGGTATGGGTATGAGTGGAAATGGGTATAAATGTGTTCATTGGAGCTTGTGGGTCTGCTAGAAGTACCTGAGAATTTTGATGACCGGTGAGTCAGTGAGTCAGTGACAAAATTAAGGAACCTTGGCTTGCAATAATTCTAATAAACAGCTGGTTCAAATTTAATGTAATTTGTAAATATATCATAGATGTAATGCCCTCTTGATCACTGAAAATTTAGGCTTCTAATTTTTTCCACAACGATGTTACAGGGGGTCGAAAATGGCCCGAATGGCTTCGAGAAAAGGATGGTACGCCCGTGCCTTTGTTTTGCTCGACTTGGCGGGGGCACTCGACACAAAGGAGGGTAATGTGTATATCAGCCTAACGTGTCGTTTTGCATCCTCGTCAAATTTCAGGGTGTGATACAGAACATAGAACCGAACAACTTTCTCCATGGGACTAACATCGTAATCGCGAAAAAAATTTCAACTGTCCAATAGAAAACTTCAGTAGGTACCTACTCGATGCAAATGTATGGGACGGCTGATTATATTTTCGCGATTACGATGTTGGTGCCATGGAAAAAGTTGTTCAGTTTGATGATCTATACCACACCCTTAAATTTGATGAGGATGCATTTGTTTGGCAATATTAAATAGTTCTAGACAATGCCACCCCACAGGCTAGGGTAAGAATTTATTTTTTTGTCAAAATGAAAAGTTTATTTTTATTATTTGTTGATATAGCTGTAATAGAAATACACAATCTGTGAAAATTTCAACTGTCTATATGGTTCATGAGATACAGTACGGCGAAATATCTTGGCAAGTCCGAACTTCGCGCAGGAGGCTGCGCAGTAACATTTTTTAGGAACCAAATGGTGACATGAGGCGAGTGTGAGTGAGAGAACATGCGCGAGACTTCTTAGTGCCTATGTTCAGACTTGCCAAGATAAATAGGCCGTAGTGTACAGCCCTGTGACAGACAGGTGGACGGACAGCGGAGGCTTAGTAATAGAGTTCCGTTTGGTACTCTTCGGGTACGGAACCATAAAAAAGATGGAAAGAAGATGTCCTAATCTCACGCAGTCAGAGGCTTTTTCTTAAATTTAACAATAAAGACTTGTTGCCTTCGACTGCATGAGATTAGCTCATCTTGTTTCCATCTTTTTCAAAGATCACTTTTTACGCAATTGGGTTTGCTTTTTCTGTTGCTTCTATAATAAGTTTTACCATAATTATTGATCAATTCTCATTCCTTCTTATTACGAAGGAAATAAAGTAATGAAAAAAAAAATGAAACTGTGGGCTGACATTCTAAAATAACATTATTAAAAAACCATTTATAATTTCTTAGAAGTAAGGAATGAATTCAATAAAGGACTGTTCAAACTGAGGCGGATCCCGCGCGGGACGCGGGACGCCAGCGTCGATTGTATTAGCCTCGCCGCACAGGGCCCACATGCACAGCCACAAAACGCCGCCACTGAGCTTTGGACTACAGTGTTCGTACATTATAAACTCTTCGCTCACAGATAACACCGGCGGTCTTTACACGCCACGATAGGCCGCTTCTCGCTTTGTGTGGCCGTCACCGATCACTAAACGCTCAAACTCAAACTCAAACTCAAAGCATTTATTTCAATTAAAGCAATTACAGGCACTTTTGAATTTCCCTGAGGCTGCGACCGGCCCGCCGGTTGAACGCGTCCCAGAGGGTCATGGCCATCCGGCTAGTCCGGGGATACCGCACTGTCTCCTGTGAGGCGGCGAGCCTCCTTGCCGGATTACCGCCATGGGACCTGGAGGCAAAAGTCCTCGCGCACGTGTGGGAGTGGCGCGAGGAGACGAAACGCCGGGGCGTAACTCCGCTGCCGCGAGAAATCACGGTACAGCGGACAGAGCTCCGGCGGGATCTCATGGCGGCATGGAGAGTGCGATTGTCGCAACCCAGCGCTGGGCACGCCACGATTGCGGCGATAAGTCCCCTCTTTGAGGAGTGGTTGGAGAGGCGCCACGGCGTCCTCACCTTCCGCCTGACGCAGGTCCTCACCGGACACGGTTGTTTCGGGAGGTTCCTGTTTCGGATAAGGCGGGAGGAAACGCCCGGGTGTCACCATTGTGTGGATCGCCCGGAGGACACGGTGGAGCATACAGTGGAGGTCTGCCCGGCTTGGGCGGAGCACCGCCGTGTTCTCACGGAGGCGATCGGCGGCGGCGATCTCTCGCGTCCAAACCTGGTCCAGGCCATGGTGCGGAGCGAGAGTGCATGGGAGGCTGTCACCTCCTTCTGCGAAGCAGTAATGCTCGCGAAGGAGGAAGCGGAACGCGTGAGGGAGAGGCAACAGCCGCGCCCTCGCGCCCCTAGCCGCCGTAGGAGACGCCCTGGGCGGCGGGAATCGATAGCCGATTCCCGGCCACCGTAGGCGCGGGCTTGCGGACGACGAGTAATGGGCAGCTCGCCGTTCGGTAAGGACCAGGCCCGGGTCGACGGCGCGTTGTGTTCCACGCGCGCCTCAAAGAGATGTCAGCAGTGACGGGGTCAATTGGGCCGATGCCGCCGGGGTCGCGGGTAGTTCGAAAGAGATACCGTGGCCCTGGCACGGGCAGCTGAAGGAACATGGGTGGGTTTTAGTCAGTAAAAGTCTGACACGCCCTCCCGCTCTGCCCAGAGCGGGAGAAGTCATTTGATGATTTCCCATCCACAAAAAAAAAAAAAAAAAAAAAAAAAAAAAAAAAAAAAAAAAAAAAAAAATGGCACTTTTGAATTGTCAAGGGGTCGGTCAGTCAGAAAGATGAAGCTAGGCGCCCATTCCAAAGCATAGTACGTACCTATGGAGAAGAACGGGCAAGAAACTCCACGGACACTCTTTTAAATCAAGATATGTTTACAAAATAATGGTTACATCATTCATGTTGAAATTTTACATGTGAGAACGATGCAGAACGTTAAAAGCGTCCTTAAAAAAAACAATTCAAATATTTTAATTAAATTAAAATAAGCCGTGGCCGCTAAGGTATGCCCAGCCTTCACTGACAGCGCTTGTTAACGAACCTGACGCATGGATTAGCTAAATGATCCAACACGCGCCACCATCAGCAAGACATTAGCTAAAACAAAAAGCCATAATTATGATAGTGCTAGCAATGGGTTAAAAAAGTAGCAGCTAAAGACCTCTTGTGTCGACACCAACCACAAGTGTCTGTCGCGCACTTCCGCTACTTAGTAACCGCTTCCAGCTATAATTCGATTCAAACTTAATGGCTGCTCAGAAGTTAGCTGTGAATGCAGACCGTGCAAGTATAGTCAAGTCGACAATTATTTTGGCTCCATTTAGTTAAGCTCGATTAAGCTTTTTTTCATTTAAGAATTCAGATTTTTTCAGATTTAGCTCTTTTTAAGTTTGAAAAGTTTAATTGCATTCGCTGCTAACTTCGGAGCCGCTATTAAATTTGAATCGAACTAAACAGGTGGCGGCGTTTTGTGGCTGTAGCGTGTAGCTCGTGTGCAGCAAGGCTTAATGATTCAGAAGTCACGCTACTAGTGTGCGTTTTTTTACTAGCCGGCAAGGCACCGGCACTGCGCCGGTAGCAGCCAATGACGGCGCTGGCGCTGGGTCTCCGTTTTCCACTGGGCCGGTGCCAGCCGGTCTATTCTCGGCTTTTGGGCAGTACAGACACGGGCTTCAGATGTAAAAATGGTCTCGTCAAACGTCGATTTATTTATTCTCTTACATTTAAGACGAAAATATAATAAGCGCAGAAAAGTCAAATTTTGGATTGATGCTATCTTAAAAGTGAGATTAGAATGAACATTTTATACCCTATTCGAAAAGCACACTACGCACGTGAGTGCGTAGTGTGCCAAGTGAGCCACGTTCAAGTCTCATCGCGTGAATCCCTCCCTCCTCCCGCCCCCCCTCCTGCACACACGCACACAGCTACAATACGTACATAATACACATGCGGTTTTACCGGCCGGTACCGAGCGGGAAGCCTGCGGTCCCGGTGTCCGCCGGTGGGATGGGCGTCATCGCCGTGCCATTTCCGGCCCCGGTCATTTAAGTTTAAAAACATGCCATATAATTTCATAAATTTTTGCTTCCCTGGCTGCCGGGCCAGTACCATACCGGCAAGTGGAAAAACACCCATTCGCCCCTGATTGAACAGCTCCATACGAATTAGTTGACACAATCGGCGGGCGCGAGCGAATTTTGTCCCGAATCCCGTGCGGGATACGCCTCAGTTCGGCCAGAGCTTAATTCGTACAATTTTCACTTCGTAACTTAATACATTTTATTTTATATA
The DNA here is from genome assembly GCA_946251885.1 of Cosmia pyralina. Lineage (NCBI taxonomy): Eukaryota > Metazoa > Arthropoda > Insecta > Lepidoptera > Noctuidae > Cosmia > Cosmia pyralina. The sequence goes on along the minus strand of OX276366.1, from coordinate 17,960,201 downwards.
TTGAAGAGAGTTCTGTTAAATCTAATATGATATGATATCTCAGCCCAATGAGCATTCCTTATAGTCTAGTGACTCTAGTGCCTCCATTTTATTAAAAATATTCCTAAGATATCATTCACGCACGTTTGAACCGACCTATGTTGTACTATAGGCGATAACTTACAGACAAAATACACTTCGCTGTTTTTACGTCAGATCATAAAAACACATTACAGTCATGTGTGAAGAAAAAGAGCTATTTCCAAAACCTCCCAGTGACTTTATACTTTTATTTATTAATGGTAATATGTGACCTTAGAATCAGCCAAAATTACTACAACTGTGCAACCATTTCACTAATAATAATTGGTCCAATGGCAGCATTATATCCTAACTAATATTATAAATGCGAGAGTAAGCGCTCCTGCACACGATGCCGCCACCGCGCCGTCGCCGCGCCGACGCCGCACAACTACACTGTACATACGAGTCGCGTGAAGACCGCCACCGCGCCGCCGCCGCGCCGCCACCGCGCGCGGTCCCAGTTATTTCATTATCCTGATTCATTCCATTGCCGGCCGCGTATGAACATGCACGTGATAACTTTTTAAGAAATTGGCGTGACGAGGACCGCGCGCGGTGGCGGCGCGGCGGCGGCGCGGTGGCGGTCTTCGCGCGACTCGTATGTACATTGTAGTTGTGCGGCGTCGGCGCGGCGACGGCGCGGTGGCGGCATCGTGTGCAGGAGCGCTAAGTCGACGTTCGCATGGACGTAAAAATATCGCGGCGATTTTATTTCGCGCACTGAATTTTCAACTAGAAGCAAGGTCTTACAGTACAAGTAAAGGAAAAAGTCATAGTTATTTTGGGATTACAAACTTAAATTTGCAGGTGGAGAATTGACAGTGACGTTTAAAAATGTACCTACGTAAATTCTTTTTAACTACGGAACCGTTCATTGTGCGTGGTACGACACTTGGCCGGTTTTTTTTGATAACGTAATCGGCTCTGCCTATTATATGATGGTTTTTAATTGTATTTATTTTGGTCGTCAATGGTCATTATTACGTGCCTTGCTGCCCTCCCCCCAGCGACGCCCTAAGCCGAGGCCCGTACCCCTCAGGGGTTGCCCTTAGCGAGTATAATAGTCGCTTAGTTTATAAGTTTCGCCCTGGCTGGAGGCCTTAATTTATTGAGGCACTCACAGCAAACTCAGGTTAAACAGCCCACAACCTCCTAGGTTGAAAAATAATTAGGGTTCCGCGCAAGAAAATTAAAACCCATGAAATCCGAAATCCATGCGGGCGAAGCCGCGGGCAGTCTAGCTAGTCTCTCAATATTGTGCGTACAAACTTAGATTTCCAGTTGGAATGTAAGAGAGAACATGTTTTTCTGCTACAATGTTAAGGTTGTTCTTGGAATAAATTCATCCCAACTACGGAACCCTTCATTGCGAAAGAAAGAAAGAAAGAAAAATGCTTTTAATTGGCACTACAGCAATAAATAAATACACCTTAAAGTTATAAAAACACAAAACAAAGATTGTAATGCCAAAAGTTTTTTTTTAAATGTTTTCACTAATAACTTTTTGTTGGTTTCATGTATCACTTTACACGGACGTAGTTAAGCAGAAAGGACTCAATCCACAATAAGTCACTTTTGAGGTATGGGCGTTTGAAGTTTCAGCTGAAATTTCTCCAACAAAAAGTTAGATTTTTTTAAATTTTTGTCCGTTATTATTAAGAAGATAGTTTATATTTTATTTGTCCATCAAAATAGTGATATATTTTGCAATAGATTTCGAGATATTAAGTGAAATGTGGGTTGAGTCCTTACAATTAAACTTAAGTTTGTAAAGAGAGGTATTTTTTTTTACTTTCTCAGAATGGACTCAAAACTACCCATCGATTAGAAAATAAGTTATAAAAAAAAGAAAACAAGTATTATTATAATAAACTTATATATTTATAGACCTTGATTATAAAATTAACAAAACTCACGTAAAAATCTAATGATTAAAATTAAAAAAATAGAAAAAACAGCGCAATAATGACCGCTAATATTAACTTCCGTCATCCTCCAAGTCAAAATCAAGATTTGGCCCGTATCCATCAACATCCTCGGTGATAGAGGTACTTCCGCTAAGGCTATTATAAAATGCGTGACAGTCTTCGGGTATAAGAGTAAACATAGATCTGAGATCTTCGAGCTTTGCTTGAGGAATGGCTTTTCCCTGGGGCCAAAGAACTTCGAAATCTTCTTCTGAAAATTGGATTGTAACCCCTCTGGTTTTTTTCGACAAATCCAGTTTTTGAATATCTCCACTCTCTGACGTCATAGTAAGTAAGTATGGATCTTCTTTTTGCAATAAAATCTGTTTAGTTTTTAGCCAGTTTACTTTATCTTTATTTGTACATATTTTGCGGTTAACTATTTTTTTTTCTATTTTTTTTGTACTTAAAAAATCTTGTGTTTTCATCCTAGTAACTTGAAGGGGGTTTTTCTTTTTACAGATTTTCATGATATTCATGTATTCTTCTGCCGTGTAGATTCGCTCGTGCCGCTTAAGCTCACATTCAATCTTACTGAAATCAGTGTCATTAGGCAAAAAGGAATGGCCGGTCTCTAAATATTTAAAAGTTATTGTTTTGAGATTTGGGTGGCTGTTAAGTATAGTTTTTAGCATGAGGATTATTTTAATATTTCTGTTTTGTCCCCCACAGCAGTCGCTCCAAAGGACTAAATTCTCTACGCCATCCCTCAGATCATTTTTAATGAAATTTATGAGGCACGAGCCAACTTCTTGGGCTCCTCGTCCGGCTTCCCCTTCAACCCAGATATTGCATCGTCCTTGATCGATAGAGCCAACGTGGATCCCAGCGTTATAAACCCATAACTGACGTTTATAAAATACTATGTTAGTAGGTATACGGGGCAAAGGTAGTGTTTTTTCGAGATCATAGGTAAGACATTCAAATTTGGGATCTGTTTTAGCACGCGCCATGTCTTGAGACATTTGATTACGAAGACCTTCCGCTCTCATTTGATGAATATCTCTTTGCTGGATCAACAGTTCTTTTTCTTCTGGTACACAACACCTCTTAATCTCAAGGGCTAATAAATCGCATTTCTTGCAAGTATCCTTCTTCAAAGATTTACAGCGGAGATTGAAATTCGTATAAAATACGCGCTTCAGGGCAGCAAAAGAGACGTATTTCTTCTCGCTGCCGTACACTTTTTTGAATTCTGTAAGATAGACGTCGTAAATTTTTTGGACGGTCATACCTAGTTTTAAATATTGCGTGCCATTGCTTCGTTCTCTTCTGTAATGAGATTCATATTTTGGGAGGGAATTAATGACATTTCTAACAAAATCGATATTCTCTTCAGAGGTCTTATTCCAACCACCTTGCTTTCGACCCCTCTTGTCGTTGTAAGTTTCATCTGTTCGCTTTTTGGTCAAACATATGTCAACTCTTTTAGACGATATTTGAAAATTTTTTAAAAACATTTCTTTACAAACGACATTCTCGCAAATATAATAATTTCTTCTGTACTGTCTAGGTTTCTTCTTACCGGTTTTGCTTTTGGTTGAGGTATATGATCGAGCTTTTTCAGATTCTTTGACATTATTTAAAATGAATAACAGCTGAGCTTCGTATGACCCCAATGTTACAAACTTATCAAACTCTTGTTTTCGTGTTTCTGTTGGAACAAGTAAGTGACAGCGTTGCTTGCAGGTGCACGGATAATCATAGAATACTTTCGATCTTACTAGTTTGTCTTTGACATGATATGGTAAATTCATGTATTTCCTATCCTTCTTCTTAGAGAGACAATATTCTGGGTATTTTCTTTTGCGTCCACGTTTGGACCGGCCCATAGTTTGTAGTGCGTCATTGTTTTCAGTAATGGGATGAGCAGCTTCAGCTTCGGGATGAACAGATTCAGTATCAGAGTCTTGACACATTGAAATTATTTCACTAACCGTTATGTCGTTGTGAACGGCATTTGTAACAATGAGCGGGCTTTCATTGTGTCGCATTTGTGTGGTTCTGTTAGTTCTAGTTTGATTATCGTGCACCATAGCAACATGAGTTTGAATCAAACCCTCTGTTATAGTTTCATTCTCCGAACTGTCGCTCTCGGGGATTTCAAAACTCTTCCTTCTCTTTCGCTTTACAGATAAATGCGAAGCATCAGTTTCTTCTCCACTGTCAGGTACGTAATCAGATTCTGTATCGTCGTCATAGTCTCCATCTTCTTTAAGGTCACTATAACTAACTCCATTACTATGGCGTCTTTTTGGGAAGTCAATATACTCATGTTCAACTGTAGAGAGATCTTGGCTGAGGGTTTCAAACAGCTCTAATGTACTCGGTGACATTGGTGGTATTGGTGAATTATTGTTTTCAGCTTCTTTCCGTGTAGCAAGAGGAGTTAGCGGAGAAAATGCAGGAGCAGCTGGTGATTCAACACCTGGTAAGAACAAGTAGAATAGCGCATTAGAGTCATAGCAGTCATTAATACCTTAGCCTGCTTATTTTCTTACATGTTTGAGTAAAAGAATATAAAATAGGAATCACTCTTTTCTGACTTACATGTTTCTGCTATGGCTTTTCGCGTAGTCACAAGCGGAGTTAGTGGAGAGTACACAGGAGCAGCTGGAGACTCTACATCTGGTTGAGTAAAGAAAGTAGGTAGTGAGGTATAGAAAAGTAAGTTCACTTCTTACATAAATATTACTCCAATTACAATATTGTGCTATGTAGGAAAGTGATATACCTACCTGATCCCACAATTTCATCAAGTTTAATTACAGCCAGAGTCGCTGAAGAGCACAAAGGATTACTAGTGTCTTGAAATCCGTCATCTGAAAATATAGAAAAGAGCACAAATCACTCAATTCTGCCATTCATTTAGGTCTCTAATTCATTTCTTAGTCAATTTCTTTCAAGTACCTTGGCAGTCGATGTCCTTGGACTCATCTGCTTCAAATCCCGAAGGGGCCTCAGGTATATTTCCATCTATTATTAAGAGTTGTCATAGTAGAAGAATAGGTTAGTAGGTGCAATTTTATTAGACATTAGATATGAGGAATAAAATATAACAAAATCAAAAACAGAGCAAAAGCATTTAGTACATCAAAATACCACAAACATTGAACCCTTACTGCTGGACCATGCTTTATTAATAAGAAAATAATCAGTATTAAAAAATAATTAATATTATCATGAACACCGCAAACCAAAAAGGTGCATTAAGCTCATTAAAATGTGCAAAAAACGCTATAATAATACGTCACAAACAATTCTTACGCAGGTAGATTGTGAATAATACTGACGGAAGTACCTAGATAGGTAGGTAACTAAATGTACTCAGTATGTCGATTGATCGTCACGTCAGTTTACAGCTGGAAAAAATGTTTCATATCAACTTACTTTACTTTTTAAATAAATTAATTATCTGTAGTAAAATTAAGTTTGTACTTCACAGAAAGCCTATGAAAAACAAAGTTATCTCTGCGAACAATAATAACCCTTTGGGTACGGAAGACTAAAAATATTAGTTAGCTATGTATAAAATTAAAATTGGTATTCTATCTACCTGATTGAACTACGTCATCCTTTGCAGGCGCCAGCACCGGCTTCCTCGCCGCAGAAATCTCTTCCGAGTCGCTCTCTATTCATTGTAATAATGTTCAGTCTAAGTTATGATTAAAAGAAAATAGTGAAAAGGAATCTTTACAGTGTCTTCCTTATCGCCATTTACTTAGGTATCCATATACGAAAAGGCAAAATAGTTTTGAGGTTAGAAATGAGCCTGGTGAAAAAACATTACTTACCATCTGAAAACTCAGTCTTTTCGTTAATCCCATGTCCCAAGGCACTAAACAAAATTCGATCAATTCGTCGCATCTCAATTCACTTGTTTTGTTTCACATACATAAACGAAATAAAACAAAACACGCGTTCACCAGTCAGTGTGCGAGCAAATGGCAGAGTTGCCAGTTTTTGAGAGTAATTTACCAACAAAATGTTGCCACTATAAAAAACGTCTGAAAAGTAATATAAGTCTTATTTTTAATACATCAAAACAACGCAAAACGAAAAAAAATTATTTCAGACAATTGTTTTCAAACTCGTTACAATACTTGGCCTGATTCACAAAAAGGAGATAGGTAGTTTGAGTCCTTCCAACAAAAATAGAAATTGATTAAATATTACTAATACTTATAACACTTAGATAACACATATGTTTTAAGTCGTTTCAATTCAATTAAAATTATTTGTATCAGTCATTTACATCTATTCCTTACAAACGATTCAGTCTGCTTGAGTCCATTTAGGTTATTTGATATTAAATGTGATGTTCATCAAAAAAATATTTTCTAAAATATCTCAAGTGTTTTGAGTCGTTTTTGATAAACAAAAAGAAATATTTTATGTCAGTAAACCTATATCACAGAAACGACCCAACCTGTTTGAGTCATTTCAGTTATTTGATAAAATGATATTTCCAATGAAAACTAATTCTTAGAAAGGATCCAAACTGTTTGAGTTTATTCTGGTTTATCGACCTTAAGAACATACTCATAGAAATGTTATTACTCAGAAACAATTCAAGCGGACTGAGTTCGTTCAGCAAATACATTTTGTATGCTCTTCATACTGTGGGTTGAGTCGGGGTAGTGTGAAAAACTAGTTTCCGTGTACATTTTAAAAATAGGATTTTCACTACATGATAGATTCAACCCTCAGGAGTACGATGGCATACTTAACTCAATTTTGGTCAAAGTGTGGATTGAGTCCTTTCTGCTTAACTACGTCCACTTTACACTGCCAGTTAGTATATTCAAATAGATATGTGCACTTATATTAGAATAACAATAAACAACAGTGACTATGGACCTAGTTTTTATAATCATAATCATAATTTTTATTAACAATCTAAGAGCAACTCGTAAAACGTCTTTGTAACTCAACATCGCGACTCGCAATTTAAATAGGGGATGAAACATCATTGTATGAAGGTTTGGAGGTTTATTGTAATTTTTGCCTATGGGGAATCCCATCGACCATACTAAAGCTAAGCGCGCACTACGAATTTAAATCGTTGCGGATAATAATCGCCAAGCTGTGAACAATACCAATGTAAGTACTAATCCGCGCACTACGAAAAGAAATCGTTTGCGATAAAAAAAAAAACTTTTTTACAACAAAAAACCGACTTCCAAAAAAAATATACAAAGTTATAATAACTTTAATTTCGCAAGTCGGTGTCTTTGGATCTGTTTTTTAATTTTTTGGCACTGACTTTCGAAATTAAAGTTATTTTTCACTTTGTAGTTTTTTTTTTTTTAGGAAGTCGGTAGTTGTTTTTGTAAAAAACGTTTTTTTATTTTTCACTTTTTAGTGGCTCAGTTTGTAATTTATCTAAGTAACAACAGCCTTATGTCAACTGCTCATTTTACATTTTACAAAATATTGCTTTTCCCGACGTTAATTGTTGAGGAGTTCTCCTGGTTCTTACAAGGAGTACTGGAGCTGATGGTGAAGTCACCATTAGCTACACTTCATCTTAAGCATTATGACGAGCATTAATTGGTAATCAAATCGTAACCCGTGAAATATTGAGTAGTATTATTCATATTTATTAGTAGTAGTTATTGAGTAGTTCCGATGGCCATCAGTGGTCTTCATAATCAGTTCCACTTCACCAAATAGTGCTTTTCAAGAGCAAATGCACGAGTTACTATAAAAATACCCAAATTGTTATAGGTGTGCCTATAAAATTTGAGGGTTTCCTTCGATTTCCAAAGGATCCCCTCATCAGATTCTAACTTGGTGACTACTTTGAGAGCATACCCTTTCAAACAAAGAAAGAATTTTTAAAATCAGTCTACAATTGAAAGAAACAAACAAAAAAAAACAGTCGAATTGAGAACCTACTCTTTTTGGAAGTCGGTTACAAATAACTTTCTTTCTATTAAAGTACACTTCTTATCGACCAAGGAATTTTCAATTCGATTTTTATCCGACGAAAAAAAAGAGGTTTTCAAGTCGACGTACAATTTTTTTTTTATGTATGGCCACGCCTAACTATCGAGTTGTCCAATTTGAAAGATTCTTGTTTTATTCGGGAGGATATACCTCGAAGTTGGTCCCATGTAAAATTTATTAACTTTGCTTGGGTAGTTTTTTTTCCTGCTTTATATGTCCATGATGTTCGCATTTATTTTGCTGGTGGTGGTATTGGAATTTGTGTGGGGTAGTACCACAACTATAAAGTGAAAAATAAAAACTTTTTCACAAAAAAAAAAAAAACACCCGATTTCCAAAAAAAATACTACTAAGTGAAAAATAACTTTTTCGGAAGTCGGTGGCGAAATACGAAAATACAAAACCAAAGACACCGACTTCCAAAATTAAAGTTATTTTTCTTTTTGTAGTGTTTTTTTGGAAGTCAGTTGTTTTTTTTTTTTTTTTGGTAAAAGTTTTTATCATTGTATAATGGAGACCACGCTTGGGGTGCATGCGCGGTCGAGCGATGATGGTTCCGTAACCATAGTAACGTAATCCACGTTGCTATGGTTTCGGAGCAATTTTTGTGTTTGTTTACTTTTTGCTAACTTTGGTTTTTTGTTTAAATAGGTATCTATTTAAATAAAAAACTACCTATTGCATGACTGTAGTTAAAGTAGTGTATAAAACTGCACATAAAGACGCCAGCACATCAAGCTACTACAATCTGTCAAATTTATTTAATAGATTTTCATCTATATTGCTAAAGCATTAGGTTCAATGTTGATTGGGAAAATTTGACAGTTTCGGGTGACTTGACCCAGGGCCCTGTTTCATAAAGCTGACAATCCGACAAGTCCGACATATGTCAAAAAGTAACAATACGACAATTTTTCTGTTTAATAAAACTTACAGGCGAGAAAATTGTCATGGTGGAAAATTCACAAATATGTCGGATTTTCACGACAATCCGACATTTTTCTGTTTAATAAAACTTTTAATGCGACAGGTGGCAAGTGACAATTTGTCGTGAAAAACTTGTCAAAACTGCTTTATTAAACAGAAAATTATCATGACATATTGACATATTTGTAGAATTGTCCGACAATTCTGACAGGAGCGTTACCCTCTGTCGCGATATCATATTTTGAATTTTGATGATGTAAGAAAGTGTTTTTAAAAGGTTTATTACTTTGTAATGAATTACTTGGTAATTTAAAAATGGTACCTACTTACATCGAGCAGTGAGAGTAGTGATTTTGAATACTTGGATCAAATACAAACGAGGAGGCAACGCCGATCATTTAAACGCAGAATCAATTTCTCCTTCTCATTTACCGATTTCTGCTTTAAAGAAAAAAAAATCATATATCAAAATTATTTGCAAGTATGTCAAAAGTCGACATAATTGTCAGGACAATCCGACAGTAAATTGTCACCGACAATTGTCAGAAATATTTTGACTGTGATTTTTTGACATAATATGTCGAGTTTTATTAAATGCGTTTTACATGACAAATAAATCAAGATTTCACCCGTCGATTTTTGACATATTTGTCACTTTTATTAAACACCTTAAGCGCGACAATTCTACAATTTTGTAATTTTTTGACATATATGTCGAATTGTCAGCTTTATTAAACTGGGCCCTGCTGGCGTCTGTACCACTCACTATACAACAGTTTCATAAACTACTACATTTTCTTTTCAAAATTCTTTTACGTAAAATTAAGTAGATACTATTGTAAATCCATGCTTCTGTTAACTAAGTCTTTTGTGATGGCACAGTACTATACGCCGATTCTGTAAAATTCAAACATCAACTCGCATCTGACATCGCTATTCACTCTCACTCGTAAATAGATGCTTTTTATTTGACACTTTGAATCGGATTCGAGTGCGAAGTGAGTGTCGAAGTGACGGGTAGTAAGGTATTCCTTACTGAATGCCACTTCTTACGTCATCTCATACTTTAACTGTCAAAATCTTACGGTCAATTTAGTTCAACTCGCTGACACGCCCGCAAGGGAATTATCAACCGAGTTTTTAGAATGCCAATCAAGAAACTCACAGCGGATTCAGATTCGAAGTTTAGAATGATAAGAAAAATTGTTCAATATGTGCATATTGATTTATAGTTCCCTACCAAATGAATTTAAATTGTTGCAGGGTAATGTGTTTAAAACAAAATTGTCAGAGTGGTTACGGAAAAAGTGTTTCTACAGCATAAAAGAATTTTTAGAACATAAAAATATTTGTTTATAGTAGGTATTAATTACGAATTTAATGTAAATTAATTAATGACATTTGTATGTAATAATAATGTGTGATAATAATGTATGATAATGACGATAATGTGATAATAATTATGATAATGATAGTGAAATGATAATAATGTGCTAATAAAGTAATAGGTAGTAATAATCTGCATAATAATTATGACTTTTAAAATTTAATGTATGACTATTTTATCTTAAATAATTTGCACGCTTGCTTGCAGGCAGGATACAATGACCTAAGGATGTAAGATCTTCCCATGTAAACATGTGTTTCTTGCAAATAAACGATTTGAATTTGAATTTGAAATGAGGTCTTACAGAATCACACGGCTAACTGTCTTTGGCCTCCACTATTTCGCAGGCGATAATAATTAGATATATTGTAGTGCTCCTAGGAATTATTTTCGTTACCAATTTTATTTCTCAGTTTAAAAATCGCAACGATTAAAATTCGTAGTGCGGGCTTAGCCTTGCTTGTTGCTTGGCAGTGGTACTAAATTGGTTGTCTTTTTTTGCGCTTGTATTCAATAAGCTATTTTACTTACTCAGGTAGGTACTTACCCAAAGAAAAAAAAAAAAAGTTGCATTTGAGCACACCTCCGCCGCGAAATCGCGAAACCGCATGATGCTCCGCTGCTAAAATGATGTTACTGTTTGAAAGAAATATAATCGGACATTTCTAAATAACGACAGGTCGGATCAGCACTAATTCCGCTATTTTTTTTTTTCATACACTGTTAATGATCGCAGGATGTAGACAATTTTATATGTATTATTTGTATACTAGCATACCATTTGACTTTGTTCGACTTGATAAATTATATTTTAAGATGTCTGTAAGAATGTAAAAGGTTTATTAGTACTTATAGTTTCATAAAGAAGATAATGAGTAAGTAATTACAGTCAGCGACACAAGTAGATTGTCAGTTTTTTAAATCTTAATTTTTGAGCTAAATAGTTAATTTAAATCGGCACAGAAGCAATTTTAATAAAAATCTGAACTGAATTAATGCTGAAATACAATTTTAATCACAATAGGTATGATTTTCAACGCACTTGCTCGTAAAGTGGCTCTTATTGAACCGCTTTTAGGTTAATTATGCAGTGTATTACACACGCGTGCTTTTTTTTCTTATTACCGCACTAGTGTGGTAATGTGCGCTGCCCACAGACTACTACAGACAGACTATTTACTAGTCGGAGATTTGCGCTTTTTTTAATCTCATCAAAGAGATTCATGCCTTTTTATGCCTACTGTGAAAATAAATAAAATATGATAAATTAACATCAGTCATCAAATTATTTATTTTTGTCAAAATAATAACATTCTTTCGTGTTTTACATCCAAATAGCATAGGTACAATAATATTCAGTTTTTATGCTTTTAATACCTATTAGACTGTTCGACAGTTTCATCCATTTGACTCTCCTTCAACCTGCGGAGACATCGATGGTACAAAAGGAATCCGCGGGCCAAAATTTCATTTTTTTTTACATACCGTAAGGGCGGGTTACTTTGACTCAAGGGCATATAATATAAAGCCTCAATAATAATCTTACAAGTATATCTTATTTCTAGTGCTTACTACAGGAATGTTAAGAATTATATTATACGTATTTTTCTTATTCGACACCGGTTCCTTGATTGTCTTGCTTTCCAGCATAGGCCTCCCCAAGTGTTCTCCACAAGCATCGATCTCTTGCTATCCTCATCCAAGTGGTCCCTGCCGCCTTATTGATGACATCTTCCCATCTACGATACTGTCTGCCTCAAGGGCATAACTTTGGCTCAAATCGAGACAACTGTTTCAACAGCCCGAAGTGTCGCGAGTCGCGACCACACAACCGAACGTCGTCTGTCCTTCGGTAACTAATAGACGGCGATATAGGCATGTACTTGCGGAACTTTGTGTGGATTTAATGACAGTAAACATCTCGATTTATGCCCTAGGGCTAAAGTATCCCCGCCGTAAGGGCGTAATTTGTTTAGGAAACTAATATATTTAATTTTTGCCTCGCAAAGTGTGCTGAAAAACCTCATAGGAAACGCGTGTGCATTGATCATTTCACACTCGGCTCCCTTATCGCCTCGAGTGTAACAGCACACTTGTATCATAATGTACCTACTATTGTATCAATTTAGAAGATTATGAAATGAATAAAGATTATGACAATAAGAACAGCAAGTATTATTATCCCATTTATAGCCATACAAAGAAGAGACAAGCACTGGCCACATTGGCTGGCTTGCTCACAGCACAGATTAATACAGATGGGATACTCCGCAAAATCATTTAAATAAAAACTTTTTTACAAAAAAATACAACCGACTTCCAAAAACAACACTACAAAGTGAAAAATAACTTTAATTTCGGAAGTCGGTGTCTGATTAAATGTATTTTCGTTTTTGCCACCGACTTCCGAAATTAAAGTTATTTTTCACTTTGTAGTGTTGTTTTTGGAAGTCGGTTGTATTTTTTTGTAAAAAAGTTTTTATTTTTCACTTTTTAGTGGTTCACATATGCTTACCCCTTCACAGCGTACTGGCGTGATGTTATGTTATGAACTGGTGTGAACAACATGAGATTTCAGCAATCCCAGTCCATTTGCTATCATTTATTGAGGAGTTCCGTTGCCTATCTCAGAAGTTCTTCATCAGATCTTCACCAAATTGAAATGGGATCACTCCAAGAAGTACTCTTCCAAAAACCATTCAAATCGCTTCAAGTGTGCCTATAAAATTGGAAGAGTTCTGTCTATTTCTCCAGGATCCCATCATCAGATCCTGACTTGATGATCACGGGACCACCTGGGAAGTATACCCTTTCAAACAAAAAAAAAAATAATCCAAATCGGTCCAGCCATCTTCGAGTAATCGGGGAACATACATAAAAAAAATATAAAAAAAATATAAAAAAAAAAAGGTTCTGATGAATTGATAACCTCCTCCTTTTTGAAGTCGGTTAATTATGAGACAAACAGACAGACTCGTTTCAGTTAAACATTTAAATATAAAGCAAAAACACCTTAGATTGCTACATCCACATACATTTATCTACAGTTTTTTATAAGAGTAATTTTATTGTGGCATTTTCAAGATATTTCCCGTCAGACATAATAATACTAGGTAGTCGTACATGTACCTACGGAATAAAGGCTCCAGCAGACAGGCGCGACACGAGGGTGCGATGAGACTGTCTGCGGGAGCCTTAAGAGGTATGTCATATTTTATCACCTCTCTCGCTCACATGGGACCAAATTTTTAAGAAAAATAAATGAAAAGATGCTTTTTTGAAAAATGTAACCTATATTATTGTTAATAAATAATATTAATATAAAAGGTAGGTACTTAATAATTAAAAACACATTTCTATCTATATAAATTCAGCTCAATAAGTAATGATCTGTTTTTAAGCGAATTTTTTTAGTTTCAATAGAAATGTGTTTTTGGAGGCAAAATGTGACGAGCTATGAAATAGAGCATTAAAGCCAACGAGACGAGATACATTTTATGCTTTGGGATTAAAGACTTTAACTTATTTGCGTATGGCACAGTTTCCATTGTAACTAAAATTATGACGTTTATCGATAGTTTTTTCATTTAAAAATCAACTTGATAACTTGAGTTTAAAGTTGATTTTTGTATGGAAATTTTATGGTTTTATCTCGTATCGTTGGCCTGACTGTGCTGCTGCGGTGAAAAGAATGATTGGCTGCTCAGTTTGCAACATCATCATTCTCCTGCCCTTATCCCAATTTATTTGTGGTCAGCGCAACATGTCTTTTTTTCCATACTTCTCTATTAAGGTGAGCGTCCACTGGTCCGCGCCGGCAACAAAGCACGCACTGCACGCAACGGATTTCGGTTTGCTTTGTGTGAATTCATAAAGCACTGCGTACACTACCGGTACCGCCTGCATTTTCATTTCTTCATACAAACAAACCAAAATCCGTTGCGTGCCTCTCATCTCGATAGTCAGGACCCGCTTGTGGCTAAGTAATAAGAGCCGCACGGGTCGTCGATCAGGTTAAGCTACGCTTGCCGCGGTTGGTCCGTGGATGGATGGATCTTAACATACTAATACCCCTCCATGCCTCGGAAAGCACGGAAAGCCGTTGGTCTCGGCTCTCATTCATGGATGTTTGACATTCGTTTCGGGTCGTTAGAAGCCCGAACGTCATGACAACCAGTCTTACCAAGGGGTATCGTATTACCCAGTAACTGGGTTGTGGTGGATAGGCAGTCGCTCTATGTAAAATACTAGTATTCAGATGCATCCCCACCTCAACATAGTTGGGAAAAGGCTAGGCAGATGACGATCAGTAGTGTAATTGTATTTGGACGTTACCTTCGAAGGCGTTCGTTGGGCTGCGTGTACGCAGCATAACATACACGTGGATTTTCCACAAAGTTAAATCTCAAGATATCTTACAATCCTGCGATACGGATATTTGTTCTAAACATACACATGTTAATTTATGACTAATAGAGATAATTTAGGTGTAGTGGTAAAAATCATTAGCAGATACGTGAGAATTAGTTTTATATATACCTATTTTATTAGATTTTATGATTGTAGCGGCACATATGGACACATCCTGTAACAGATTTTTGAAGTGAAAACTTCTTTAGGTGCGTTGAGCGATTTTTGGTAGGAGAAAATCTTATGAGTTCGCGTCACCGACATGCGACATGCTACTGTTGATAGTACATCTGTAGCTATGAGTATAACGTGTTGCGCTGTCAAGTTTTTACTTCTACCGGCTGTCCTCATGACTTCTATGTTTTTTAGGGTTCGGTACCAAAATGGCAAAAAGGAACCCTTTTTTTTTGTGGATGGGAAATCATCAAATGACTTCTCCCACTCTGGGCGGAGCGGGAGGGCGTGTTAGACTTTTACTAACTAAAACCCACCCGTGTTCCTTCAGTTGCCTGTGCCAGGGCCACGGTATCTCTTTCGAACTACCCGCGCGCCGCGTCCGGAACCCATAAGTTGCGACTCAGTCTGTCTGTCCGTCTGTCACTGCTGGATATCTCAAAAACTACTAATGCTATCAACTTGAAATTTGAAACAGTTTTAGATGACGTTTGCCCAACTATTTTGCAAATAAGAAATATTTTTTTTTTTGCAACTGGGTCTGAAAGGGGGTCTTAAAATTTAGAAGTGGGGCTACTAGGGCTGAGGGGAATCATATGAAAGAGCGCTGTTTGCACATTCTCAAACTTTTCAAATGTTATGTTATCCTTATCTTCAAAGTTTGCATATAGAAAAAAACTGAAATTATTCTATGTGAAACTCGTAGAAGTTTACTTATGTAAAAATTACAGGAAAAATAAAACGAACACTTTCATAAAACAGAACGGAACCCTCGGTGCGCGAGCCCGACTCGCTCTTGACCGGTTTTTTTTAAGTTAGTTTAGCGAAAAAGATAGTTCAATCGGTGGAAAGTGGTTATAACCACCTATAGACATGTAACACCCACGGTGTTTACCGATGCGTTGTCGAAATTAGAGACAAGCTTTATGTTCCGTCGTGTGCCTGTAATTTTATAGGCACCGATACATTACACACTATCAGAAGATAGCAACACAGCTGGGAAAATAAAAAATAAATAATAAAAATAATTTTACTAACTTCAGTTGTACACTAACACTTATCTTAAAACTATGCAACGTTTCAACAATGGAAAAGAGTGTTTTCGATGAACTCTGGCACCCAAAGTAAGATTTATCTTGTGTTAGGGTGCCAGCGTCCTCGCCTAAGATTTGAACATAAAGCAATAGTTGTAAGACGAGCACAGTACCTAATCAAATTACAATATAATATACTGAACTAACTAGCTAAAGCAGCTATGATGTGGCCTATTTCTGTACCTATGTATGAGTGTTTGTATGAGTGTGAGGGAGAGATAAATATGATGAAAACCTGTGTATATGTAAGTCTGTATAAATATAACTATAAACATATTACTTTATTAACTACATTAGGTTAAGCGATTGATATACGAGTACGTAGTAATTCTTCAGTCTTACTATAACTCATTGTCAAGAGCCACTTTGTAACCTCGGTTTTGCATTCATTTAGACACATGGGAGCAATGGAGCAGAGTTTATATTTAACTATACTAGATAAACTCCTTCGAAATGAGACAAAAAAACCTGCATAGTGATTTTAGACTTGTGGGAGGCCTGATCCGGCGCTCGAGCTGCGTACTGAACCGAAGTACGCTCGCGAGTGGTTGCCTCGCGCATTTTTTAAGTATTTAAATAGTAATTATTTTAATCATTTTATGACGACAAGCTCAACGAATTGCGCTAAACAATCTTTTATCTTTTTATTTAGGTATATAAAAAATAAATAAAAAATGTCTGTTTTGTAGCTATGAGATTGATTAAACATTACGAAAATTAATAACTGTGGGTTTTTTTTCTATGTAGCAAAGTTAATCTAATCGTGTTATTAAAAACGATTGACTATCCGCCAGATCCTTAAATAAAATATATAATTTTTTCAGAATTTTATAACACTGTTCTTTATGCTTTCTATGGATCGGAAGTCGGTGTCTGGTTAAATGTATTTTCGTTTTTTGCCACCGACTTCCGAAATTAAAGTTATTTTTCACTTTGTAGTATTGTTTTTAGAAGTCGGTTGTAAGTTTTTGTAAAAAAGTTTTTATTTTTACTTTTTAGTTGTGGTACCTATCCCACACAAATTCTAATACCTGCAAAACAAACTAGAACATCATCCATATAAAAGTGGGGAAAAAATACATACTCGTATTATTGAAGCTAACTCAAAAACTACCCAAGCAAAGTTAATAAATTTTATATGGGACCAACTGTGATGTATACTCTCTCGAATAAAACAAACATTTTTTAAATCGGACGACTCTGTAAAAAGTTATGCGTGGTCATACACAAAAAAAAAAAAAAAAAAAAAAATACGTGTCGAATTGAGAACCTCCTCCTTTTTTTCGTCGATTAAAAAACTAGTAAGCGCGGTCTCTAAGTTTGGGCAATTCTTCGAGCTAAGATGTCAGTTACTTTGGAAAAACTTGTCAAGACTTTTCTACTTACTGTAGAGGTTTGATGCTTTGGTCAAGCCTCAACAATGTTATACTGGCTGACATTCAATCATTCAAAAATATTGTACGTGTTCTAGAAAGAAAAGCGAGGTTCGTTTTTCTTTGATACATTTTACACAGTTTTATACCGTGTGATATATTTTTATCTTAGAACAGGGTTATTATTATAAATATATACGTCTTATGCCTTTCGACTCCCGGCCTGTCTCTATTTTCTGCAGTTACGAAATCCCCCAGTAAAGGACCTGCGAGTACTGGGCCTTTACTCAACCAACATAATTTTGCTCCAAGGTATCTGATTTTGGGATTAGAGGAATTTTAATCTATGAAATTGTGAGTATACTTACACACAGGCACATGGCGTAGTGGCTGCTGGTATTTTAGAAGATCAAGACACCCGTTCCAGCTAACGAAAGATACCACGTGTCACTACACATTATTAAAGTAATCTCAATTTTTCGCCAGTTACACGCACGTTACAGAAACTTTTGGATAAAATCAGAAATATCCTGGAATAATTATAGTTAGTCCACAGGATTTAATTAGTTTTGTAACTAGCTCGAGACACTTCGTCAAAGCTCTGTAAGTAATTTTAGATAATTGTAATTATTTGTAGAAGATATAGAGAAAATGGAAGGACATAATCGTCAGAAGAATAGAATAATATACTAGTATGAAATGAATTATAGCAGGTAGAAGTACGAGAATGCGGTCTGTACCAAAAATAACTGATGAAAATGTAAACAAGTTTATCAGAAAACTGTAGTGTACATACCAATCGAATGCTTTCATTTGATTGTAGGCGTAACGATAATTAGCCTATAATGTTCCCAATGCACAGGGACACAGGCCTCCTCTCTTCGAGAGGGAGTGGGCTGTAATTTAACACGCGGGCGCGCGAATTTTTGGTTCTAGGACATGCCGGTTTCCTCACGATGTTTTCGTTCACCGTTTTGAGAGGAGAGGTGATGAAATAATTTACACAAAGTAAAGCGTCTGTCTCGGTTTGAACCTACGACCTACAAGTCGTAAGTCGCGGCCGTTACCAATGGGCCATCACTGTTCTTACTGTGCCACCACCTCTCACCGAAGTAAGGTATAGGTTATGGACGCTGTTACAAATAGGTAGTCAAATCATTACTTTTTTACACAAAAGTATGTTTATTAAATAATATGCTTTGCATTCTAAAATGTTTTTGGCCGAATTGTTGATAGATGTGCAAGGTACGATTCGAAACTATAAGTATAATTTTTTTAGAAGTGGACATTTTTACTTCGGTACATTTATTGAGAAAATGTACCTATCTAAAATTATATTCATAGTTCCGAATCGCACCTTGCACATCTATCAACTATTCGGCCAAAAAACATTTTAAGAATGCAAAGCATTTTATTTAATATACATACTTTTGTGTAAAAAAAAGTAGTGATTTGACTACCCATTTGTAACAGCGTCCTTAATACAGAAGAATTCTCCTAAGAAAAATGCATTATTCAGAATTTGTTATGAAACATTAATCTGCGTTAATGTTGGATAATAAATAAAAGCTTTTAACTTGGACTTATAGTCGACTAGCTTTTCCCGCGGCTTCACGCGCATTGAGATCAAAAATTATGCCACGGGAACGTACTACCGGGTAAAAAAATATCTTATGTCCTAATCCAGGACATGGTCTACCCATGTGCCAAATTTCATCAAATTCCGTTCAACCGTTTTAGCATGAAAACGTAACAAACAAATAAACTCACTTTCGCATCTACTAGCTGTGTCCTACAGTTTCGCCCACGTAGACCGCAATAAAAAGTAACCTATGTGTAAATCCAGGATATCAGCCACCTTCATACTAAATTTTATCAACATTGGTCTAGCCGTTTGACCGTGAAGAAGTAACAAACATACATACTCACAAACTAATTAGTGTGATTATTTAGAATAGGATATAAGTCTGAAATCGCCAACCCGTCTCGAGCAAGCGAGGTGATCAATGCTCGTGCCTTCTCTGTATGAGAAGGGACCTTTGCCCAGCAGTGGGACAGTGATATGCTGGTATTATTAAAATTAAAAAAAAAAAAAAAAAAAAATAAAATGTTTATTTCAATAACTTACAGTACCTAGTTACATATATACTTTAGGAATGACCCTTTAAGCAAAATAAATGCTTGTGCTAGGACATTCCGCCCTTCAACTACAGTACAGTGGTCGTAAACAAGTTATTGAATTATAAATAATATATATTATTAAGAAACATTGCGCCATCCAGTATCTTGACATCCACTTGTTTCTACCCTAAATATAGGCTGTTGTTACTAAGTCAACGATCACAGTGTTATCACTTATTTAATATAATATAATATAATTACAGTCCTTCCGAGAAAATCACCCCTTGTGTATAGATACTGAGTAACAACTCCCCTATAATTATTTACTTTGTTAATTATATTTTATTGGGAGGTTCAATAAAGATTAATTTAGTTAGAAGTATTATTAAAAATTACTTCTAAAATAAATGAGGATTTTGTAGTTCTATTCTGGATAGTTTCCTCTAACCAACTTCGAACAAAGCGAAGTACTTAATTTTATTATATTATTAGTTAAAATTTTAAAAGTAAATCGATGTCGCGGATTCATACTTGACATCGTCATCTGCCTTTTCGCGACTATTTTTTACCGATGAAAAAAAAACCGGCCAAGTGCGTGTCGGTCACACACAATGAAGAGTTCCGTAGTTTAAAATAATTTATCCCAAAAACAAACTAACATTGTAGTTGAAAAACTAGAAATCCCGAAAAATAATTTTTTGAAGTGATAACATTACAAATTAACGATTTTCGGACTTTTTCCTTTACTTGTGCTGTAAGACCTTGCTTCTTGCCAAATTTCATGATTCTAGGTCAACGGGAAGTACCCTGTAGGTTTTGATTTATTTTATTTTATTTTATTTATTAAGGGATAATAAACAACTACAACATATAATATATAACACATAATATTAACAAACTTTGAGTAGTAATGTTGCTGTCCACTGCATTATCCACAGATAAAACATATTTGATTATCAATAGTTGCCACTAGACAAGCATTAACAAATATTTGTGAAATATTATATCTAGTTACCTTAATAGCGGTAAAGGTGAGGTCATCCTTAAGGTTGACATTAAGATCGCTTTCAACTCCGTAAACAGAAGACAGAAGACAAGCCTTGTTGACAGAAGTTCAAAAAGAAATACCCAAAATTTACAGTTTTCTTTATCAATGTTATAGGCACCCCTCTAAATTACTTTATAAAGACAACCTTTTGAAATCAGCCGTTGGATGTCAACAGGGTGACCCTCTTGGGCCAGTCATTTTTAGTTTGGTAATAAATCCAATTATTCGACAACTAAATTCTAAATTCAACGTATGGTATTTGGATTAATCACTAGGTAGATCGACACAAACCACAAGTTGTATAAATCTTATTGCATTAACCCCATAGCTGAACACTGTCTCTTAAGATACAGGTAACCCTAGTTTAAGAGGCAGGGCTCACCAATTATTGTTTACAGATTTCTGCAGCATAGCTTATTCCTCCGTACTTGCTTCCTACCACTACCTTTTTGTTAACCAAGGTTTATATATAAGTCTGTAACCTTCTCTTTTTTGGAAATAAATAAATTTTATTATTATTTTTTCCTTTATTTCATTTATGTACATATATTTCACATTTTTAAATATTTTTTATAAAAACATGAAATAAAAAAAAAACATTTAAAAATATAAAACATAGTAGCCCACCGGTATCGGGAACAGGGTCCAAGCTACCGGCGGTCAGGGCTCCAGAGAGAGGAACCTCCTAACAATGCGCGCCGTGTCCAGAAGTACCGCTCTCTGAATCAGGCCCTTAATCCAGCTGCCCAACGAGAGCCTCCTTAGATGTTGGTCGAGGCTCTTGGCGATTAAGCCATTGGCTGATACAACTATCGGCACAATGATCGCTGAGTCCACATCCCACATGTCGACAACCTCGCGAGCCAAGTCAAGATACTTGATTTGTTTATCTTTCTCGGCTTTCACGAGGTTCCCGTCATGCGGGACCGTTATGTCAATAATCATTGTGCGCCGCTCTGTTCGATCCACCACCACTATATCAGGCTTATTGGCAACAATAGTCCTGTCAGTGATGATGGATCGATCCCAGTACAATGTGATATTTCCATTTTCGAGAACTGGGTCGGGCACATACCTATAGTACGGCACTTCCGATTCCGCAAGGTTGTATTTCAGTGCAAGTTGCTGATGGATAATCCTGGCTACAAGGTTGTGTCTATGCAAGTACTCTTCGTTAGCAAGACGAGAACACCCGGAGATAATGTGTCGGATTGATTCTCCCGGACGGTGGCATGCCCGACAGATGTCAACCGTGCCATCTTTCACAATATATTTCCGGTAGTTGTTCGTCATCATAACTTCGTCCATAATTGCACAGACAAAACCTTCGGTTTCCCCAAAGAGGTCACCGGAACGCAGCCAGGCTACGGACGCTAACAAATCTACGTCGGGTCCATGTAGGGCCCGGAAAAAGCGTCCGTGAAGCTCCTTACTCTGCCATACCTCCCTGCGATCGTTAGTGTCAAGCACTACAGGTTTGCGCCAGTTCTCTTTAGCCAAGGAGAGCGGAGTGAGGCCCTTGTCCACCGCGACCACATCTCGATGCATCCCCACATCGGCTTCTAGGAAATATTCCCTGAGACTGCATATCTCGCGGTTGTGGAGAGTCTTAGCGTTTAAAAAGCCTCGGCCTCCACACTTTCGCGGGATATACAGTCTCATTACCGATGACCGTGGGTGATGCATTCGATATGCAGTCAACAGCGTACGGACCCTCCGATCCAGGGCGTCGAGTTCCGTCTGAGTCCATTTGAGTACGCCGAAAGAGTACATCAAAACCGGCATGACCCAACCGTTGAAGGCACGCACCTTGTTTCCGCCTGATAGAAGACTATTAAATACTTTCTTCAGGCGGCCAAAGAAGCGCTCCTTCAACGATTGCTTCATGTCAGTAACATTGATGCCCAACGCTTCCGACATACCCAAATACTTATAGGTTTCGGGTGCGGAGAGGGCTCTAAGGTTTATGGAATCCGAGAGTTGGGTTCCCACGGATTCCACAATCTCTCCTCGCTTTACATGCATGACCGCACATTTGTCCACACCAAATTCCATCCTGATGGCGCTACTGAATGTTTCAGTTACTTTCAGTAGCTCCATCAGTTGCAAATTGTTGGGGGCAAAGAGTTTTAGGTCATCCATGTAGAGGAGGTGGGATATAACCTGACCACCTCTCCGCAGCCGATATCCTAGACCTGAATCCTCCAGCAGTGTGCTTAGAGGATTCAAGGCTAAGCAGAACCAAAGCGGACTCAAACTATCGCCCTGAAATATGCCCCGCTCGATCCTTATCGGCTCGCTGTTCCTCTGGATATTTCGACATCCTGGATAGCGAAGGACCGTCCTCCATTGCCCCATACACGACATCAGGAAGGTGCGCAGAGTTGCATCTACTTTATACAACTCCAGCACCCTCATGAGCCATGTATGTGGCACCGAGTCATAGGCCTTCTTATAGTCTATCCAACATGTCGACAGATCCTTTCGGAAACGACGAACCTGTTGGCTAATGGCCATATCAATGAGGAGTAGCTCCTTAGTACCACGGGACCCATTCCTACATCCATTTTGAGAGGCAGACATGATGGAGTTGGTGTCTATATGTTCGTTAATTTTAGCTCTCAAAATGGATGTAAGAACTTTATAGACCGTCGGTAGACAAGTGATCGGTCTATAATTTTTGGGCTCCGCAGTACTACCTGATTTATGGAGCAGGTGGGTTATTCCTGTCGTTAGGAACTGGGGCAGCGACCCTGAATGTAAGGCTGACTGGAACTGGGATGCCAAGCGGGCGTGCGACCTTTGTAACCACTTTATCCAAAAGTTGTGCAGTCCGTCCGGTCCTGGAGACTTCCAGTTAGGTAACGGACGGACTGCACGAGCTACATCTTGGGGACAGATGGTAATAGCCCCCATTTCTGGTATTGGATCGCAGGCTCGCTCGACCTCCCGAGCCCAATCACCTTCGGTGTGACTGACAGGCACCGACCAGATACTGCGCCAGAAAGAACACATGGCATCATCATCTGGCAGGCGCGTGTCAGTCACACCTTGATCCGGTCGCTCCCAACCCCTATAAACCCACCTTTCATCGCTCTGGAAGTTGCGATTCTGAGTGTATCTGTCCACTCGCCGCTTATACCTACGAATACGGTTTGCCCATGCATAGACTTTCTGCTTCAGGAAGTCGATGCGCTCTGTGACGCGGGACATATAGTCCTGAGGGCTGACATTAGTCCCTGAGAACTATTATTATTTGTCTTTGGCTTATCTCGGGACCCTGGGGTCCCGGACCTTTGGAAGGCGTACGAGGGGCCGAAGCCAACTCGCAGAGGCCCCTTAGACAATTTCAAATGACGAGGAGGCACCAGCCGACGATTATCCCTGTATGCACTATGCAAGTGCACCCAAGGACAACCCCCGGTTGGTGCAGGACTATTGCAGAACATGGAAACAAAACACATTGGGCCTATGGGTTTGGGTGGCTACATGGATTGGGTACCTTGAACTATGGAAGAACTATGTCCCCTGCCTGACCAATGTTATATAATATACACAGATAAATTGGCAGGGGGTAACTTGCACACTCAATAATGGGCCCCCGGAAACGGTCGCTAGCACATGTGACGTAGCGACAAGGGGCAACATGTCCTGAGGTGCTTAAGGAGTGGAGAGGTATTCCACGGCTCTCAGAACAATCCCAGAGCCCGGAAGATGGTCAAGATCCCTACAAGCACTTACTGGAATACTTCCTTCCTCCGAGCACGTTTGCTCTTGCGAATCTCCACTCAAGCCGGCCAATAAAGGCAAGAATGAGGTGGGAGCTCTGTTCCCGTCAGTGTTCACTCCAGCCGGCCAATAAAGGCAAGCCAGAGGTGAAGAACAAGACTTCTCCCGGGAAATAGGGTCCGTGGGGTCGCTACTGCCCAACAGCTCGCCACAAGCTGCCCTGCGGGTTCACGTATCTCTCTTGGTCTGGCTCCTCACCCTAGACCTGTTTCGGCAAAGTAAACTCCACCGGCACAGACCCAGAGTTCAGAGCGCGCAAGCCCCACCACGACGTCAACGTAGAGATACGGCGGTGGGGCTATTATTATTATTATTATTATTATTTATTATTACGGAACTCTAGGAGGTGATGTAGACACAGTCTTAAAAGATTTAGTTTTTTTTTAAAAGAAAAATTCAGTTCCATTGGCCTAGACCTTTCAAAATGTGAAATTTATCTTCCCCAAACCACTGACAGACAGACTACCATATCAAAATTTAATACAATAGCACCAAATATCAAAATTATGGAAAGAAACTCTCTTCACCTCCTGGGATCCCCAATTTTTGACGAATCCTTTCCAACGTTTATTGAGGAGAAAATACAAAATTTTCATGATGTCTCGGAACGACTTTACAAAATTAATATTCATTCGGCCTTCACACTCATTCGATACTGTTGCTTTGGACCAAAATTCACATATAGCCTTCGCTCCTCCCATCTTTGGAAGCATCCACAACTTTCAGAAAAAGTAGACCAAATTATTAGAAGTACACTAACTTCTATCCTAAATGTGGCCCTGGACGACCGGGCGTGGCAGCAAGCCACTCTTTCCATTCGCTTGGGTGGGCTCGGCGTCCGCAAAATTTCTAGTATTAGTTTACCGGCCTTCCTCTCCTCAGTCCACAGTACCGATGTACTGTGGACTGAGGAGAGGAAGATAAAATTTTCCTGGGTAATTTATCGAAATTACCCAGAATTATTATTATTTATTATTTACAAGTCCTACTTAGTTTGGAAGTCAAGAGCTCATTTCCGTGTACGTTTTTTAATATGCAATAAACTTTTTTTTTTTTTTTTTTTTATAATTACCCAGGAAAATTTTATCTTCCTCACTGGTCGATTTTGAGGTATCATTTTTGACCGATGCGTCGAACGCTTGGAAAATGGCTTGTCCCAATATGGATTTGCCCGACAACCCGCCCTCCCAGAAACTGTGGGACGTGCCGGTCTGCAGTATTATACGGAATACCCTAATTAACACGTCATTTAATACTGTTGAGCGTGCCCGTCTGCTAGCTGTGGGAGAATGGGAGTCAGGCTTGTTGTGGCTTCAGGCGCTCCCGTCATCCACCATAGGTACTATGATGGATGACTCATCGTTTCGGCTCGCTACGTGTCTCCGCTTGGGCGCACCTTGTGTTGCTCCGCATCGGTGTCACTGTGGTGAAGCTGTCGACAGTCTTGGGCACCATGGCCTGTCCTGCTACAGGAGCGCAGGTCGCATAGCACGGCACGCCAGCATCGACGACATTATCCGTCGAGCTCTTGTCACCGCCGGCGTACCAGCGGTATTAGAACCAAACGGCTTGGTACGTGACGATGGGAAGAGACCAGATGGCATGACGCTATGTTTTGGAAGATGGGTGTGGTGGGTGGGATGGCTGGTGTGGGACGCAACCTGTGTCGACACCCTCGCGCCATCTCATGTTCCAAGCACGACGTGCTGTGCTGGCGCCGCTGCTGCGGCTTCTGAGACCCTCAAGCGGCGCAAATACTGTAACCTTATAGGCAATATAGGTAACTACAGTTTTGAGCCGTTTGGGGTCGAAACGCTCGGGTCATGGGGCCCGAGTACGCGTCTACTTTTTAAGGAAATTTCTCGCCGACTGGTCGAGACTTCACGTGACCAGAGGGCTGGCTCGTTCTTTGGCCAAAGAATTAGCATTGCCATTCAACGTGGCAATGCTGCCAGTCTTCTGGGCACGTTTCCGGATGACATCGATGCGGACGAGTACTCCGACGCCTGTGTCCTTTTGTTTTGTATTTATTTGTATAGTTAGTTAGTTAGTCATTTACTTTAGTACCTAGTGTATAGTGTTAACTTGTTATGTTATGTTGTACTTGTTATGTTTGTTGTTCTTGTTGTTGTTATGTTTAAATAAACATTTGTGAAATAAATAAATAAGTTAAGTACTAGCTAGCTACAAAACCAAATCAGATTTTTTTACTTGCGAGTAATGAATGATTGAATGAATACTTTATTTGCCAGAATATAGGTATATTGGTTATGGTTAGTTAGTTGGTGGTGGTTGAGTATCAAAACATGTCGCATAAATGGCCGTATTTTTTTATTGCGTTGACTTAGAAGCTTGATTTTTTCAGACCTCAAAGGAACTATAAATCTACCTATTTGATATTAATTTCAACTTGATACCTCCACGCGTTCCTGAGAAAAAGGGTCTTGACAGACTGACAGACAGACAGACAGACTGACAACGCAGTGATCCTATAAGCGTTCCGTTTTTCCTTTTGAGGTACGGAAACCTAAAAAGAAGCAGGTTTTAAGCTGCCTCTGTAGAAGTAAAATAGATTAACTCTATCCCAAGGTTTTCGCGTCATAAGCTCGGTTATTCCTAATCAAAATGTTTGGCCAAGTGTTGTCTCACGCTGGGAAACAATTGTTGATATCCAATATAATTAATCTGCGGGGAGCGGATTATTATTGATAGCTTTTTATTTTGGGTCAGATGCCATGTTGGTTTTCGAGTTAGAAATGAAAGACGGTAAACAAGTTGTTAGGGATTAATTGCCCCCTGTGACTTTGAGATCTTCCAGTATCAACTCTTTGATGAAAAACCACTAATTCACTAATTCCAATCAGTTGGTTACCGACGAACCTCAGGCTAGGTGGGGCGACGATTTTCGCAGGGCAGCTGCGTAACAGCTGGATGAGAGTTGCCGAGGATCGGACTGAATGAAGTGCAGTAGGAGAAGCCTATGTCCAGCAGTGGCAGCAGTGGACTGCTGTTCATAAATCATAAATCTTTTATTTGCCTGAAATATGGTGGGTATACAAGATGTTAAATTAAATTATAGCACAGGACATATTTCACCCTCATTACGGGCATGCAAAATATAATTAATTTACAACAATTGTTTGAATAAAATTACAATTATTAGAACTATTTGATTTATTACAATTTATAAGGAAATTTAAATTACAATTATTACAATCATTTATATTACCATTATTAGAATTACAGTGATTGACTGGACTTTACTGTGTTGATTGTGATGTTGGTTGATGATGACTTCGCGTCGGTAAAAAGTCGGTTTTTTATATCTCTGTCTCAATTGGTATTTTTTCCATGGAGCGACTAATACCTAACCTCCACAATCCACAACCCAAATAAAGCACACAAATGCCTCATTTTATTAACCGACTTCAAAAAAAGGACATCATCAATTCGACATGTAGGTATGTATGTAATAATATTATTGGAACTGCAGTATATTCACTTATGATAATCTATTAGGGCTTCCAAGCAAAAGTAAAAAAAATCATAGTTGTATGTAGTTCACGCATTTCTCCGAAACTATTAATTGATTTGCGAACTATTTTTTTTTTTTATTGGCTTACTCTTACTTCAATTTACGGAACAGTTCCAGTTTCATCAAAATTTCAAGATATGGACCAATACGTGAGTGACGGCCTGCCTTATTATTGATAGACGAGCTACCTACGGGTGTGGTGTCAAAGGGAAAACTTCTCAAAACCTTGGTCAAATTCTAGTGCACTATTTACAACAAAACTATTAACTGCATAGTAGGTAATTAAAAAAAATAAACCGACTTCAAAAAGAAATGAACTCAAAATTATGAAATAACTTTAATTTCGGAAGTCGGTGGCAAAAAACTAAAATAATGATCCCAAGTCGCAGACTTCCGAAATTAAAGTTATTTCATAATTTTGAGTTCATTTATTTTTGAAGTCAATTTAATTTTTTTTAATTTACTTTTTTTCTATTTCCTTGAGGAGATCGTGGCTAAGCAATAACAGC
The DNA here is from genome assembly GCA_946251885.1 of Cosmia pyralina. NCBI lineage: Eukaryota > Metazoa > Arthropoda > Insecta > Lepidoptera > Noctuidae > Cosmia > Cosmia pyralina. The sequence goes on along the minus strand of OX276366.1, from coordinate 17,931,852 downwards.
CGCACGGGTCGATTCATCAGGTTAAGCTACGCTTGCCGGGGTTGGTCAGTGGATGGGTGACCATCTTTACATACCGAGACTCCTCCGTGCCTCGGAAAGCACGTTAAACCGTTGGTCCCGGCTGTCATTCGTGGATCTTTGACAGTCGTTACGGGTCGTCAGAAGCCCGAAAGTCTGACAACCAGTCTTACCAAGGGGTATCGTATTACCCAGTTACTGGGTTGTGGAGGTCAGATAGGCAGTCGCTCCATGTAAAATAATGGTATTCAGCTGCATCCGGTTAGACTGGAAGCCGACCCCAACATAGTTGGGAAAAGGCTAGGCAGATTGATTGACTTTTTTTCTATTTCGTTTGTTGCGCCACTTCTTCCCAGCTAAAGCACTTTAAAGTGGTGAAGAGTGGGTGAGTTTTTTTTACATGGCTTATAAGGTTATAAGGCTTTCTTTTATAGTCATATCATTTTATCATGTGTAAAGAATCTATTAATTGCATTTCTACAAACACATTCTGTAAAAAATTCAAAATACACAGCGAAAAAAATCTGACGCGTCGATTCGAAGCCATGGATTTAAAAGTTAAATCAGTTCTGAAAAATACGAACCATCTGACTTATGTAAAATGTGCCTCAGTATATCTGAGGCACATTTTACATAAGTATAAGTCATCCTCGATTATAATTTTAAATTAACACATCTTTTGGCGATCCTTTTGTAACAAAATGTTCCTTCAGAAATAGAAGATCAATTTTAATGATGCCTGAAAATGTTTATAGAATTAGAAGAATAATCCTGAATTGACCATGTAAGTACTTTCAGAAAGTTTTAAGAAATGGCTTATTTTAATTTTTCTCTCTATTAGAAACATTAGGCATATATCGGTGTAAATAAGTGATATGTACTGCATGCAAATTATTAATTAAAGTCAATCTGCCTAGCCTTTTCCCAACTATGTTGGGGTCAGCTTCCAGTCTAACCGGATGCAGCTGAATCCCAGTATTTTATATGGAGCGACTGCCTATCTGACCTCCACAACCCGGTAACAGGGTAATACGATACCCCTTGGTAAGACTGGTTGTCAGACTTTCGGGCTTCTGACGACCCGTAACGACTGTCAAAGATCCACGAATGACAGCCGGGACCAACGGCTTAACGTGCTTTCCGAGGCACGGAGGAGTCTCGGTATGTAAAGATGGTCACCCATCCACGGACCAATCCCGGCAAGCGTAGCTTAACTTGATAGATCGACCCGTGCGGCTGTTATTACTTAGCCACGAGCTCCTTAAATTATTATATATAAAGCAAATTATTAATTAAAGTAAAAAAAAAAAAAAATATAAAAATTTATTTTGTGATTTGACAATACATACTATTTTCTCAAAAAAATTTTACGTAAAAAAAAGATTCCAATGAACTGAGAACCTCCTCCTTTTTTCAAAGTCGGTAAAAAAAAATAATCTGAAAAAAACAAAACCTGCAGCCTATTTATTTACTGTGCTGCAGCTCAAGACCTCATAAATAATGCCACTTTTCTTTACATTTTTTATTAAATTGTGTGGTATATGCACCTAAGTTTCTTCATACTCACCTTTAAAACTGAAACTGCAATGCTACTTGGGGACAGAAATAATTGCATGGTTCTTCTCTGAAACAGCTCCTTTGCAACGAGCTCTAGGTACTATCTACTATCAAAAGGTTATTTTCAGCTTTACAACATTATTTATAGTATATGCGAAACCTGAATATAGTTTGTTCAGAATAAGTAACTGAATCGATTCCAATAATTTTTATACCGTGTTATATTTTGCCCCAAAATCTTTAAAAAAACTTACAATATGGACACCGAGCGACGAACACAATTCACGGCAAGTCATAGCGGCACTAAGCACGGGCGCACAGCGGGCGCCGCGTGGTGATCATGTTTTTGTACAGACAACTAGGAAACTTAGCAAGCTTATAACTTTGTGATTTTTCATGACACAGTTTTGAAATTTTGTACATAGATTCTTTACATAAAAATACTAGACACGTGTTTCAGGTTTCGCATATACTAAAATTGATGTTGTATATTTATAAATAATTATATGTTACCGATATGAACTTCGTTTGTTTATAATCTATCTCGTGAGATTGTAAACTGCCGATAAATTGTAACTGTACCATACTGCTTACAATAGAACATTAATTTTCGATAGTTTATATTCTATTTATAATATTAGGTATTTACCTATGAAATTGCCGTTCTGTAGTACTGGCCATTTCAAATAAATTTTGTTTGGCTAAGAATTTTAATTTCAAATTAATTTTATTTTAAAAACATGGATTTTTTTTTCCAAATGTAGTCATTTGTTTATTGATTAGTGTCATCATGTTTCATCGCATTTCAATCTTTTTCGTCATCATGGATACGTTAAAAATTCGAGTAATTATGGAATATGAGTACCGTCGTGGCAGCAACGCGGCACAAGCGGCACGCAACATCAACGACGTTTACGGAGCTAACACTACAAACCAACGCACCACTTGTTATTGGTTTGCTCGCTTCCGTTCTGGAAATTTCGACCTGAAAAATTAACCTCGCGGTCGTCCGAAGACTTTGGTCGACAATGACGAATTAAAGGCGATTGTGGAAGCTGATGATACACAATCTACGGCTGAATTAGCAGCAGCTTTCGGCGTTAGCGTCAAAACAATATTGGTCCATTTGCGTCAAATTGGCAAGGTAAAAAAGCTTGACAAATGGGTGCCCCAAGAACTCAATGATCGCCAGCGCGAAGTACGCGTCGAGACGTGCCTTGCACTGCTCAACAGACACACAAATGAAGGAATTTTGAACCGCATTGTTACCTGCGATGAAAAATGGATTCTGTTTGATAACCGCAAGCGCTCAGCAAGTTGGTTGGATCCTGGTTCAGCACCTAAACAATGCCCTAAACGAAAACTTACCCCTAGAAAAGTGATGGTCACTGTTTGGTGGTCTAGCGCCGGTGTGATTCATCACAGCTTCTTACCAAACGGGGTGAGCATTACTTCAGATGTGTACTGTGAAGAACTGAACACAATGATGGAGAAGCTGGCACATCTCCAACCAGCATTGGTCAATCGCTCGTCTCCGCTGCTCCTGCACGACAACGCGCGACCTCATACTGCACAGCAGACGGTCTCCAAGTTGCAAGAACTGGGGTTGGAAGCTCTCCGTCATCCGCCCTACTCACCAGACCTTGCGCCTACAGACTACTACTTTTTCCAGAATTTGGATAACTTCTTGGCGGGAAAAAAATTCAATACCCGAGAGGCAGTACAAAATGCCTTTGAAGAATTTGTTGCCTCCCGTCCAGCTGATTTCTTTAAGAAGGGCATCAATAAACTGCCACTGCGTTGGCAAAGATGCATTGATTGCATGGGTGATTACTTCGATTAATACAAATAAAAAATGCATGAAAAAAATTCGTTTAAATTTTTTCATACAAAACGGCAATTTCATAGGTATTATCTAGGGAGGAGCTTGTGGCTAAGTAATAACAGCCGCACGGGTCGATCCATCAGGATAAGCTACGCTTGCCGGGGTCGGTCCGTGGTTGGGTTGCCATCTTTACATACCGAGACTCCTCCGTGCCTCGGAAAGCACGTTAAGCCGTTGGTCCCGGCTGTCATTCGTGGATCTTTGACAGTCGTTATGGGTCGTCAGAAGCACGAAAGTCTGACAACCAAACTTAACAAGGGGTATCAAGGGGGGGGGGGGGGGGTGGAGGTCAGATAGGCAGTAGCTCCATGTAACATCAGCTGCATCTGGTTAGACTTGAAGCTGACCCCAACATAGTTGGGAAAAGGCTAAGCAGATGATGAGTTTTTATAAACTCATCATAAAATCGGACAGATTTTGAACACTGTCAGTAAGTGCAGGGTTCGTTCACAATTTTATTCTATCCATAAATATCAAACTTCAAATTGTGAACAAACCCTGCACTTACTGACAGTGTTCAAAATCTGTCCGATTTTATCACTCGTAAATTTGTGAACCGTCCCTGATTGGTCGATCTTAGCGGTAGCTCGTTCTGCGTCCACAGAGTCAGTAAGTAAAGGAAATCCACATTTAATTGTTTGAGATCAACTTTTAGTAAAATATCATCGCTGAACATGTTTATGTTCGGCGACTAACGAATGACAGTGAATTGCAGATGATAGCCAAAGATAGCGGCGCGGGCACATGACGTTCAACCAATCAGCGCACAAGGTGCGTTCCGTCGCATTAAAATAAGATGCCACTACACAATGTGACGGTTTGACATGGATATATTATAAACTATCAAAAATGAATACGTTACATTAGCAGTATGGTACAGTCACAATTTATCGGCAGTTTACAATCTCACGAGATAGATTATAAACTAACGAAGTTCATAATTATACGGTGACATACTCGAATACATTTTCGTCTTGAATATAAACCGAGCTATTCCTGTCCTCATTCTGTCTTACTTTACATACACAAGGACTTGAGGACAGCGAACCAGGTTCACAGCACTTACAGAGCTTTGAACCGATGTTTATATGAAACTGAGTATATTCAGGTCAGGAGATAGTTCAACAATTTATTTAGTTTATTTCCTTTTTTGAGGTTTCGTTTTGTGTATGTTTATTTTTACACATTAAGGTGTTTTACAATAGTTTATGCTTTAGATAAAAAAAAAAAAACTTTTTTACGAAGAATTGTGGAAGCCGGTGGCAAAAAACGAAAATACAGAACCAAAGACACCAACTTCCGAAATTAAAGTTATTTTTCACTTTCTTGGGTTTTTTTTTTTTCGGAAGTAGGTGGCAAAAAACTTTGACTTCCGAAATGAAGGTTTATTTAAATGTAATATAAACATAACCTGAAAATAACAAAATTATATCCTAACATAACTAAAACTATTAAAAAACTAAAATATGGCATCGAAAAATTCCTCCGCATCGTTGTCGACTGGTAAAGTACCCAAGAGACTGGCGGCATTGCCACGTTGTATGGCAATGCTAAGCCTCTGGCCAAGGTAAAAGCCAGCCCTTGGGTCATGGGAAGTATCAACCAGCCGCTTGGAGATTTCGTTGAATAAACCATGAGCACTCGGACCCCACGGGCCAAGGGTTTCAACCCCGAACGGCTCGAAAATATAATTACCGATAAGGTTATTATACTTTCGCCGTTTGAGGTTTTCCGCAGCCGCAGCAGCAGTGCCAGCAAAGCACGCCGAGCCAGGAAGATGGGATGGCAACGTTTTTTTTTTAGGAAGTCGGTTTTTTTTTTTTGTAAAATGTTTTTTTTTTCACACCAATTCGTATAACACTACTTGCTATGTAAACAACAGTCACAGGACGTTTTGTAACATCATCAACATACACCAAGTGGATTAAATACGCAATATAAACAAAAAGCAACATACGGAACCGACACAACATTAAAATAGATTCTTCAAAGATCACAGTAAATCTTCCCCCGACAATAAATGTTATGTTTTAAATGCCGTGCCATTACTAGAGATGATCAAAATGATTGTCAGACTGTATTTTGACTACTTAAATCACACACACACTACACTTCCATTTGTATTTCGAAGTTTGAACGACGAATGAAAAAACATAAGAACATCTGCTTTCAAGAATTTACGTCAGTAGTAAGCATGGAGTTGACTGTGATTTGTGAAAAATGAGAGTATGGGGGTACAAATCTGTCACAATTTTTTGAACATCTGCTTGTATTAATTTTACTGGTTTTTTCTTATCATAAATTCGATGCTGATCAAAAACCCCGACTGTCTTTAAGGTAGGGTAGAAGCCCGAAAGTCTGTCAACCAGTGTTACCAAGAGGTATCATGTTACACAGTAACTGGGTTGTGGAGGTCTGATAGGCAGTCACTCTATAATCAGCTACATCCGGTTAGACTGGAAGCCGAACCCAAAACATTTGGGGAAAGGCTAGGCAAATTTGATCTGCTGATCAAAAATTATTAGCAGCACTTGGGAAAAGAGCTTCTAAAACAAGGAAGTATCAGAGCTGTTTGAGAGACAAAAGCTATAATAACTTTTATTCATTTGTATGTACATATTAAATGAACTAACAGATTTAAAATAATAATATGTACATGGTATATAAAAAAAGGAGGGGAAAGGATCATAGGGCATCAAAAAATTCGTCCGCATCGCTGTCAACAGGATAAGTGCCCAAAAGGCTGGCAGCATTGCCACGTTGTATGGCAATGCTGATTCTTTGGCCATAAAATAGGCCAGCCCTCTGGTCACGTGAGGAGACGACCAACCGTTTAGCGATGTCGTGAAAAACCAAGTGTGCACTCGGACCCCATGGCTCTAGTGTTTCAACCCCAAACGGCACGAAAATATAACTCCCAAAAATATTTGAATATTTTCTCCGTTTGATGTTTTCCGCACCTGCAGCAGCCGCACCTATCTTATATATAAAATTCTCGTGTCACAATGTTCGTTCCCGTACTCCTCCGAAACGGCTTGACCGATTCTCATGAAATTTTGTGAGCATATTGAGTAGGTCTGAAAATCGGCTAACATCTATTTTTCATACCGCTACATTTTATCCCGGTCTACGCGGGTGAAACCGCGGGGCGCAGCTAGTAATATAATAATATTCGATAGTTAGATGTCCAGTACCTGGGTTGTGGAGGTCAAATAGGCAGTCGCTCCATGTAAATTACTAGGATCTCCAGCTGCAACCGGTTAAAGTGGAAGCCGACCCCAACATAGTTGGGAAAAGGCTAAAAAATGTGGTTTTGCCTATAAAATGTCAAAAAGCTAGGCGTTTTTGGAGTTTACTCCTTAATCGATTTTCGTTTATGACCCCCGGAATCGAAATTTCATGAGGAGTGAAAATAATACAAGCGTTAACTCAAAAGCGTTACGTTTTTTTGCGCAACGTACCTTGCGCAGCTTTCACTTTGAATTCATGTATACTTGTTTTATTAGCTCTCTTTATAGCCCTTTTTATAACCGTCTTTATATACTATATTCAATTGTGATATATATATTGCTAAAATAAGCTGACAAAATAAGCACCATAACTACTATAAATATTTGCATGCCAAAATATGGCAAAATGTGTCGTCGCACATCGCACAAGAATATTTACCACCTTTGTACTACCGCATTTATAGCAAATAAATGACTTTGACTTTGACTATAATATTTAAAGGCAATCGTAGGTACTTAAAAGTACACTCTAGACGTGAGTTGAGCTAACACACACACTTTTTTATAGGTACTGCTTGTATAAAAAGCCTCGACATAAATCTGTCAATCAATTCGATTTTTATATCGATTATAGATTATTAGTGTTTTATACTTGTAATGGGGGCGATTCTGTATCACTCAACTGTCATAAAGTCAGAGGAATTTCTAGAATCTTTGCAAAGAGGTCCGCTCTTCGTGACGTATTCCCCGAAGGGATCGGCAGAGGTGCGCATTACATCTTTTTGCCAGTTAGTAACACGCAAAAAAAAAATAGTAAGTAATACAAATCCGGACTCCGGGCTGAAAATAAAGTAACACTGCACGGAAATTCGTCGTGTTTGCGACCAGTGCGGAGTTGACACAATATACTTATGCCAATTAAAAAAGTAGGTATGAAAAATTGAGGAAATATTGTAAAAATATCTAAAATCTTTTCAATAATTAGTCAGTTTAGCATTAATTTGTAACATTTGATTCTTATCAGTTATATTATCGTCAGGTGCAACCTTTCCTAATTTTTACTAGCTTTTGGCCGCGGCTTCGCCCGCGTTTATGGCGGAAAATATCCCACGGGAACGTACTACCGGGAAATCCGTCCTTATCCCTTGTCTACATTATGCTCCCAAATCACGATACTTATTTTTTTAATATTTTTTACATTCTTTCTTGACATAATAATAGGTTGGGGAAAAAGTTTCTTCGCATTTTTTAAGAAAATTCAAAACATTTTTTAATATACATTATTTACATTTATCTAAAGTATGTAGGTACCATTTTGTTCGATAACTTTTTGCCATCTTGTAGGTAGGGACATGATCCCATTGCTATAGAAATTTTGGGATTTCTGTACAAAATACCGCGACAAGTGGTTTTGGCAGTCCTCTCGTGATGTTAACCTGACATTGCCTAAAGAATTCTGAAGAGACCGAAACAGTTGGAACATAATAATAATAAAAAAATAGTCAAATATTAATCTAAAAAAAATAATAATAATTAATATATAATTATATATATTAATATATATATATATATTATTATTTTATTTATATATTTTATATTATATTTATATATTAATTTATTATTGATTATTAATCATCTCATTATATGACAATATTATTATAACTACAGTTCCAATTTTAACATGATTTTATTCAGATTTATATTTGTGAACATAACATTTATTCAGATTCGTTACTGTAGTTGTCAATCATGTCATTTGTGTCATGTCATAGATTTTTATTCCTTTATTAATCATCTAAATAGATTACTTTCTATTTTGTGCATGTGAGAACGTTGCAGGCCTAGTAGACGTAGATTTGTTGACTATTTTCTATTTTGCTAAGTACCTGGTAGTTGTTGAAAGGCCTACATTCTCTTCCCATACTAACGACCAATTTGGAACCGTGCACCTAGCTTCTGACGTTTCATAAGTGCCCATGTAGGTTTATGTGAAACAAAATATTTTGATTATGGTTTTTGATTTTGATTATAAAGGAAACCTCTATGCAAAATTACAGCTTCTCTTGTTACTTCTAAGGCAAACTGAACTTGTAATTAATAATATAAGTCTGAAAACACCAACCCGTCTTGAGCAAGTGCGGTGATCACTGCTCGTGCCTTCTCTGTACGAGAAGAGGCCTTTGCCCAGCAGTGGGATGAGTGAGATGTCGCTACACCCCGCAAGGGGCATGGCGTGCGGCTCCAGGGCATTGCCCCCTTACCGCGGAGGCTATACTGCGGCCCGTAACAACGGGCCTCTCATTATGTCTGCCACTGGCAATAATATGTTTGGACGTGCTGCATTAACACGCCCATGTAAACAGTAATCTGTATATGTATCCGTAAGCTCGTCACGAAATATGCATACTGCCGCTTTCTTCATCGCGTCCCGGCGGTCAACTCCTACCGGGTGGAACACACACCTACATGCGTGAAGCCCAGCAGAGAGCGACCAGCGACAGAGACGCGGACTCGACGTTCCTACGGATGGGGTGGATGGCTCCCGCCCGTACCACTTTCAGAGCTAGCCGAGCCTGGCACGGGTTAGGGAGACCGTGTACTGAATGTGTGGGAAGCAGTGGGACATTAACAGAATGGCATTATTATGAGGGGGCGTTTTGAAGTTCGCGGAATGGGGGGGAGGGGATAACAATAGGTCATTATCGGGATGGCCACAACTTCAGCCACTCAATATTAGTATAAATACCAGGTTTTATCTTAATTGGATCATTACTCTAGTTTTAAGCCTGGCCGGGGGCTTTAAGTTCGCTTAAAGAACCCACAGGAAACGCCCGGTTGAGCAGTCTCGACCCTTAGTGGTCAACTGCGAGATGCCATATATAAATAACTAACTAATAACTAATTGGATCATTAGTCTTTGAACTATCGTCAAGCAAACAACGCAATTGGGAAGAAAGTGTGAATTATGGAAAAAATCGAGTACCGTGCCGTAATAAAGTTCCTTACCAAGCAAGGAAAGACAGTTCAAAATATACTGGAAGAGATGGAATCCGTTTACGGGGACTCTTGCTCGGGTAAAACCATTATTTACAAGTGGCACAGTCTCTTTAAACAAGGCAGGACCTCACTTGAAGACGACCCACGGCCCGGACGGTCGATCGAGGTGACTACTCCGGAAATCATTAAAAAAGTCGAAAAAATAATATTGGAAGATGCCAGACTAAAGAAGAAACAGCTTGCAGAAATGGTTGGAGTATCGGATACGACAATTTTCAAAATTCTACACGATCATCTTGGCTTGACAAAGGTCAGTGCAAGATGGGTGCCAAGAATGCTCACGCCGCCTCAAAAACAACACCGCGTGGAGTGTTCTCGCACGTTTTTGGACCTCTGTAACGAAGATAAGGATGGACTATTAAGTCGAATTGTTACTGGAGATAAAACTTGGGTTCATCATTATGAACCTGAGTCGAAATAAGACTATGCAGTGGCACAAAAAAGGCACACCACCACCCAAGAAGTTTAAAGTGTCACAATCGGCTGGAAAAATCATGGCAACAGTGTTTTGGGATTCAGAAGGGATCCTGTACACCAATTATAAAGATAAAGGCGTTTCTATAACCGGAAAATACTATGCTTCTATCCTCGAGAGGTTGAAAGAAAGCATTAAAGAAAAAAGGAGGGGTAAATTGACCAAAGGTGTCCTTCTTCTTCACGACAACGCGCCTGTTCACAAGAGCCGTGTTGCGTTGGCTGCCCTGCATAAGGTGGGCTTCGATATTTTAGACCATCCACCCTACAGCCCAGACCTGGCTCTCAGTGATTATTACCTCTTCCCAAAACTGAAAAAAGAACTTCGTGGGAAGAAATTTTCAACTGATGAAGAAGTGAAGGACGCGGATTCAGCTTATTTTTCGGACAAAGACAATGCATTTTTTTATGAAGGTATTCATAAGCTAATTGAAAGATCTGAAAAATGTATAAGGGTAGCAGGTGAATATATTAAAAAAAAAAAAAATTTAGTATTTTTATTTTCACTTCTCACCCTCCATTCCGCGAACTTAAAAATGTACCTACGTATCTCTACGCTGACATCATGGCGGAGCTTGCGCTCTCCTCTGGGCCGAGGGTAGAGTTTTTTTTGCCGAAATTTGCAGATCAAGACAGATACATAAATCCACAGGGCAGCATGTTGCGAGGTTTTGGGCAGTAGCCAGCCCACGGGCGCTATCTCCCGCAAGAAGTCTTATTCCTCATCTCTGGCTCGTCTTTATTGACTGAACGGACTGAACACTGACAAGGAACAGAGCCCCCACCTCTTTCTTGCCTTTATTGACTTGAGTGGAGATTTGCAAGAGCAAACGTGCTCGGAGGAATGAATTATTCCAGTAAGATGCTGGTAAGGATCTTGACCATCTTCCGGGCTCTGGGATTGTCCTGATAGACGTAGAATACCTCTTTACTCCACAAGCACCTCAGGATATGTTGCTCCCTTGTCACTACGTCAAATGTGCTAGCGAGAGTTTTCCGGGGGGCCATTATTGAGTGTGTAATGTGGGCTGCAATTTTATCCGTGTACGGCTAGGTATATCGTCGACTTACGGCAAGAACTCATTAAGTGACATACACAAAACTTCGAGAAATCGTTTAATTACTTTTTATTCCATTGGGTGCCCTATAAAATCATAAGTATTATATGGTTAAAAAAAAATAAACAGCGTTTAAGAGTTAAATATATTTATTAATAAAATCAACCAAAAGTAGAAAAAAATAATGACCAATATTTTTTTAAAACATAAAAACCAAGATAGTAACTTCATGTCATTAGGTGCGAATTAGACATTTCTTAAATTAGAGCATGTATATAAAAAAAAAAAAAAAAAAAAAAGTTTATTGCATATTAAAAAAACGTACACGGAAATGAACTCTTGACTTCCAAACTAAGTGGGACTTGTATTATGGAAGTCAAGGCGCTTTCTCATTATATATGCTTAATTAATACAATAAAAGTAAGGGATGCATGCAGCAAACAAAAAAATATTAAAATACCAAAAGAAAAATAACAAAAAAAAAATAAAAAAGTAGGTAGGTATAACAAAATTAAGTTCTACGACTATCTGTGGAGTGTAGTATTGTCAGAATGTGAGTCAGTGTGATGAATGATAAGTGAGATTAGTTTTATGTGGTGTTATGAGTGGTGTGTTCGTGTGCTGTACCTTACAAATCATTGACCAGCACCCTAATTGCGTAACACATTAACAATCGGAGTTGGTTTCATTTTGACAGTTCAACAACATTCATTGCGTTATTTACGTTGTCGAGCAGACAAATTTTTCGAACATATGAAGCAATGGATTAGCAATTTGTTTCAAAATGAAACCAACTCCGATCGATAATGTGTTACGCAATTAGGGTGCAGGCAGGGCCTTAGTCTTTCCATAGTATTAGGTAACCAGTCCACTTTAGCCACATAAATCCATAGTCCAATATTTTGCTTTCCATATCCAGCAACAGTCCTATACCAACGGTTCACCTTGGTTGCATTTGCATACTAGGATAATCGTCGCGTCGGTTGATGCCTCATTTAAGGAGGATGCGCTAAGGTAGCCCGCGAAATTGAAATTTTCTTACGTTTTTTGCAATTTGCAGGTCAGTGTCAGGTTGTATGTTGATTAAAATATGAGACGCGGCCGCAGCTAATATGGCTTTACAGAATTATAATCATTAGAATCAGCAATACAACTCCATAAGTTAGAAATTGACCTCAAATCTATACTCCATTTATAATAGCATTAGAAAAAAGAGGCTCGTAGAAGCAGGAGTGCACAACATTTTATTTCAAAGTTAAGATATAACAATTAAAATAAAATTGTTTAAAGAGAACATTAATAAATAGGTCTAAGACTACTAAATACTTAGATAAACGAAATAAAAGATTCGTTTTTTTTAATTATGCTGCAGCATTCACAAGTATTCACAAGTGAATGACATTAAACGACAACCACAGAACATTAATTTCACAGGCGACATAAACCGACAAAATTAGAAAAACCCGGCTGTCAGAGCTTAAGAAGGGATTATTAGCATTTTAGAATTGGTAGAATTATAGTAAAACGAAAAACGTACCAATATTGTCCATTCCTGCTTCTTTTAGGTTTTTTGGATTGACACTGTAATTTTAAATTGAAATGAAATAATATATCTAAATGAAAGCAACTTAATTTATTATGATAAATTGTTAAAATGATTACAATTAAGTGTGACAGCTGGTATATAAATAAATTTTTAATAAATTTGGCGTCAATCGTAACTTGAACAAGTTTTTGTACTATTGCTATAAAGTGTGCATTAAAAATAACCTTTTTTAACTTCTGTCTAATGCTATTTCAAATGGAGTATAGCGACCTGCAAAAAACGTAAGAAAATTTGAATTTCGCGGGCTACCTTAGCGCATCCTCCTTAATTAAAAGCACCTCACGGGCCTCTGCGAGTTGGCTTCGGCTCCTCGTATGCCTTCTCCGGGACCCCAGGGCTTCGAGTTATGTCAAATCATAAAAAAAAAACTTTTATTTATAAAAAAGAGTTACTTAACAATTAAAATAAAATAGAGCACGGTTGCTTATTTGCCTGAACTAGGTTGAGCGTTTGTTTCAGGCTAGAAAGTGAATATTTAATGTAATAAATTTACAGTGAGTATAAATTAAAAACTAAAAATTATTACTACACTATGAAAGGATTCTATTGAGTATGCACTACTCTCATGTTATATTCTAAACACTCTATTTGAATTGCAAGTATTGCATGCAAATACAGACATTGTCACATTTGAACTCGGGAAAGTTGAACACGTACGTCATCTTCGGCCTAGCCTTTTCTGCATTATATATTAAACAACGTGTATCAGAAATATGCGTTCATAATAAACTGAGCAACTTTCTGCATGGGACTAACATCATAATCGCGAAAAAATAATCAACCATCCATCACATACATTTGGGTCGAGTAAGTATTGAAGTTTTGTATGGGACAGCTGATTATTTTTAGAGTTCCGTACCCGAAAGATACCAAACGGAACCTATTATTAGTAACACGGACGTCAGATGTTTGTATCAGGGATACAGTTTTCTTGCGGATGACGGCATGAAAGCCATCAGTGCGATACTGCACAAACATCCCCAATGCATTACAGAAGCGAGGCAGCCCCAACATCATCCTGAATTAAAGGGGTTCCAGACACGATAACATTTAATTTTGAAAAAAAAAAACTTACCCTAGCATGTGGGGTGTCGTTGTCTAGAACTCATCGAGTAGGTAGAGTACAAATATAATTATATTATTATTATCATTTATTTATTTCCATCAACTTTGGATCATATAATTTACACAATTACAACAAAAAATTACAGAAAAATAAATTACATCAAAGTTAATTCAAATCCAAATCAAATTAAAATAAAAACAATAAAAAAAACACTATATTTATTTTATTTTTATTTTCAATAAGGAAGAAATAGTAGGCCGTAAATGTTATCAATTTTAGACCATTTTTTACGAGCTCTAACGCAACAATTAGATAAGTTAGGACTTTGAAACTTCTGTTTTACATATATATTAATCAACAAATATTAAAAATGCCGATTTATAAGGTATTTTTAACCGACTTCAAAAAGGAGGAGGTTATCAATTCGTCGGAACCTTTTTTTTTTTTTTTTTTTTTTTTTTATTTTTTTTTTTTTATGTATGTTCCCCGATTACTCGAAGATGGCTGGACCGATTTGGATTATTTTTTTTTTGTTTGAAAGGGTATACTTCCCAGGTGGTCCCATGATCATCAAGTCAGGATCTGATGATGGGATCCTGGAGAAATAGAGAGAACTCTTCCAATTTTATAGGCACACTTGAAGCGATTTGGATAGTTTTTGGAAGAGTACTTTCTTGGAGTGGTCCCATTTCAATTTGGTGAAGATCTGATGAAGAACTTCTGAGATAGGCAACGGAACTCCTCAATAAATGATAGCAAATGGACTGGGATTGCTGAAATCTCATGTCTGTTTGTTGTTCACACCAGTTCATAACATAACATCACGCCAGTACGCTGTGAAGGGGTAAGCACATGTGAACCACTAAAAAGTGAAAAATAAAAACTTTTTTACAAAAAAATAAAACCGACTTCCAAAAACAACACTACAAAGTGAAAAATAACTTTAATTTCGGAAGTCGGTGGCAAAAAACGAAAACACATTTAACTAGACACCGACTTCCGAAATTAAAGTTATTTTTCACTTTGTAGTGTTGTTTTTGGAAGTCGGTTTTATTTTTTTGTAAAAAAGTTTTTGTTTAAACATGGGCAATTTTCTGCAACTGCAAAAAAAACCTTGTAATTTACAGTATCTTTAGGAAATACGATATATTGATAAATCGCCTCTTGTTTCTTTTACGAAAGTATTTAAATACATAGTGTCAAATCTTGTACGATAAATGCTACGGAAAAACCGGACAAGTGCGAGTCCGACTCGCACACGAAGTTGGCCGGATTTTTTTAGTGATTACGATGTGCGTCCAAGACATGCCAGAAAGTTGCAATATATACAAAAAGAACTTTATTTCCGAGCAGTTTTCATTACTATAAGTGCAGAACTCAGTAGACGTGTCATGTCGGGTATCGAAAGACTTACCTGGCAACTAGCCAAAGGAGTATTCCCCTGGCAGTTTTTATTATTTAAGTTGTGGGTGAGGTTTGAAGTGTTTAGAAAAAGGACAAATATAGTGTCACACTAAAAAAAGTTCTAAGAAAAAAGTTTAGATGAAATGTTCGTATTAAAAGAGTACCTAGCTTTGTATATAGACAAAAACGTTTTTATAACCGTTGTTTAAGTAGTGAACAATGCCAATTAAATTAAAATCTAGCCCCGCGCGTTTAAATCCCGCGGCTTCGCCCGCGTGGATGTCTAGAAATATCCCACGGGAACGTACTACCGGGAATTCCTTCCTTATTCCTTGTCTACTTGTTAAAATTTCAGCTTTTAGACCCAAGGGTTAGGGCTGTGCGTTGATGACTTAGTCAATCAGTCAGTCAGTCAGGACTTCTCTTTTTATTTATATAGATAGATAGCTTCTGCGAAAATTCTGAAATTCCTTGCTGCTGATGCATTGCCTGCCCACTTTATTATTTCGTTTTTTTCGGACATTTTTTCTTTTTGCACGGCACGTAAGAGAGAAGCCACACGGTGCGGTGCGGTCGCGGCACGGCGCCGGAGCGATGTCGCTGCGGCGGCCTGCATATAAATATCAATGATATGCCACACGGTGCGTTCCGGCGCCGCACCGCAGGCACACCGCAACACAGTGCGGTGCGGTCGCGGCCATATTAGTATATTGCTTCCGTAAATGTGGTTCCAAGGTATTTAATAAACTGTTGAAAGAGGTCACACTCATTCCGCAAAGGAGGAGGCGGAACGCGAGAGGGAGAGGCAACAGCCGCGCCCTCGCGCCCCTAGCCGCCGTAGGAGACGCCCTGGGCGGCGGGAATCGATTGCCGATTCCCGGCCACCGTAGGCGCGGGCTTGCGGACGACGAGTAATGGGCAGCTCGCCGTCCGGTAAGGACCAGGCCCGGGTCGACGGCGCGTTGTGTTCCACGCGCGCCTCAAAGAGATGTCAGCAGTGACGGGGTCCAATAGGGCCGAAGCCGCCGGGGTCGCGGGTAGTTCGAAAGAGATACCGTGGCCCTGGCACGGGCAACTGAAGGAACACGGGTGGGTTTTAGTCAGTAAAAGTCTGACACGCCCTCCCGCTCTGCGCGGAGCGGGAGAAGTCATTTGATGATTTCCCATCCACAAAAAAAAAAAAAAAAAAAAAAAGGTCACACTCATTCGAAAGAAGTTATAAAAATTTTTCGGATCCAACAATAGCTCATTGTATTCTTTAAGAAAAAAATCTCTGTCACTGTTTCTTAACGCGATTATTGGACTGACCCAATATCGTCTGATTCTACGTTTTCGGCGGTGGCGTAGTAGTAGAAGCAACAAAACACGTCTATTCCGATCCATTTTGCACTGGGACTGGCTAGGTCCCCGCTCCGCATACTACGGCGCCGCAACGGTGCCGTATTGCGGTGCCGCATACCACATGTGAACAGTGATGCGGCAAAATGTTTGCGGTGCGGCGCCGCACCGCACCGTGTGGCTTCTCTCTAAGAGTGCTACACAGTCTGTCAGTCAGTCAGTTTCTTCTTTTATATATTTAGATTATTGGGGATTATACAAGATATTTTACGCGATGGAAACACAATTTGATACTCGATAGAATACATTCGCAAAGTTACCTGTTCGAGTATTTTTTTCCTCTATTTCCCTACTTTTTATATAAATAAGTAATTTGATATTATTATTCGTTTACTAAAATAAAGTCCATAGATGACTCGAGCGTTTATACACGAAAGTTTATTATTTAAGACCATTATGATGAAACTAACAACGAAAAACATTGAAAAAGTGTAAAAGTGTTGTTATTTTCTTTACTCTTTACAAATGTAAAGAAAAAGACAGACACGAAGGCAAAAGCTCGGTGCGCCCTTAATAAGATAACTGGAAGGAAGGAAAGGTGGCCTACAATGGGACACAAAGAACTGATAATAATAAGTAACAATTTTTACCGCACCGCCGTATGTCTACGTTGACTTGCGCTTGTGCGTTCCATACTGTAGGTCTGTGCCGGTAGAATTTACTTTGCAGGAACAGGTCTAGGATGAGGAGCTAGACCAAGAGAGATACATGAACCCGCAGGGCAGCATGTGGCGAGCTGCTGGGCAGTAGCGACCCCACGGACCCTATCTCCCGGGAGGAGTCTTGTTCTTCACCTCTGGCTTGCCTTTATTTGGCCGGCTGGAGTGAACAATGACGAGGAACAGTGCTCCTAACTCTTTCTTGCCTTTATTGGCTGGCTTGAGTGGAGATTCGCAAGAGTAAACGTGCTCGGAGGAAGGAAGTATTCCAGTAAGATGCTGGTAGGGATCTTGACTGTACTTCCGGGATTGTCCTGATAGCCGTGGAGTGCCTCTCCACTCCTCAAGCACCTCAGGACATGTTGCCCCCTTGTCGCTACGTCACTATGTGCGAGTGACCGTTTCCGGGGGCCCATTATTGAGTGTGCAAGTCACCCCCTGCCAATTTACCTGTGTACATTATACTCGTATAACATTGGTCAGGCAGGGGACATAGTTCTTTCATAGTTCAAGGTATCCACTATAGCCTCCCAAACCCATAGCCCAAAATGTTTTGTTTCCATGTCCTGCAATAGTCATGCACCGACCGGGAGTTGTCTTTGGGTGCACTTGCATAGTGCATACAGGGATAATCACCGGCTGGTGCCTCCCCGTCATTTAAAATTGTCTAAAGGGCCTCTGCGAGTTGGCTTCGACCCCTCGTACGCCTTCCAAAGGTCCGGGACCCCAGGGTCCCGAGATATGTCAAAGTAACTATTTATGATTAAGTATAAAAAAAATAGAGGCTAAGTAATAACAGCCGCACGGGTCAATCGAAGGTTAAACTACGCTTGCCGCGGTCGGTTTGTGGATGGGTAACAATCCGTTACATATCGAGACCCCTCCGTGCCTCGGAGAACAGGTTAAGCCGTTCTATCTCTGACAGTCCCTACACGACGCGACGGTACGTCAGAAACCAAAGTCTGACCAGAAGTCTTACCAAGGGTTATCGCGTTACCCAGTAACTGGGTTGTGGAGGTCATACAGGTAATCACTCCATGTAAAATACTGGCATTCAACTGCATCTGGTTAGACGGGAAGTCGAGCCCAACACAGTTGGGAAAAGGCTAGGCAGATTAATTGATGTATAGAAAAAAAAAAAAACAAATACCTATTGCAGAAGATTTTGCATTGATGAAATACTCGTAAATTGATAAGCAGCACAATGAGGAAATAATAATTTTCCCTGAAATAAATCTAATAATGTCCTCCACTTCCTACAGACACCTGATAGTGGTTATGGTATTATGATTATTTTGTGGGTTATACAACGTGTCGTTTTGCATCCTCGTGATATAGAACATCAAACCGAACAACTTTTTCCATGGCACCAACATCGTAATCGCGAAAAAATATCAGCCGTCTCATACATTTGAGTCGAGTACGTATTGAAATTCTTTATGGGACAGTTGAAAATTTTTTCGCGATTACGATGTTGGTCCCATGGAGATAGTTGTTCGTTTTGATATTCTGTATCACATCCTGAAATTTGAGGAGGATGCAAAACGACACGTTGTATAGTGTACCTTATTTATTTCAGATAGTATCCTTATATCGATTTTACTGTAGGTAGCTGAAAATAACGTAGATTGAACAAAATATTTTCATTTTGATTTTTCACTCTTTATTAGTGGCTTTTGTGAACAATGATATTTATTCAAATTGTTACTGTAGATTTGGGGACAAATAAATTCCCATTTGTACTCATTTATAAGTTTGGGGACAAATAACAAGAAAATTCCCATTTGTCCCCATTTGGGGACAAACATTCGGGGACAGATGGGAATACTCCTGGCAATCATGTCATTTGTGTCATAGTCATGTCATAGGTTTTTACTTTTATTCAGAGTCGAGAAAGCATGTCAACCCCGCCTAAAGATTCACCGGTAAAGCTGGACCTGAACCAACTTGGCGGCGACGTCGTTAAAAGATGCCCATCCATTGATAAATGTCACCCGTCTCTCCACACAAATTTCATTGCTTGCTACAGGGTGCATACTCAAGAGGCTCTTTATCCCCTCCATATCCTAAGGTCACGTTTTCCCTACCATTATAGAGCCCCCTGGTCTATTCCTTATGCAATGGTCTCTGTTGCACCACGTAACATGAGGCTCCAGGGGCTAGTCTGAATCTTTGGGTTCATTCAAGTAATCGAGTCAGGTAAAACCACACTGGGGTTAGTGCATTTCATTCATTCATTCTTCATTTTATTTAAGTACATATCTAAATAGATTCTTTATTATTTTGTGAATGTGAGAACGTTGCAGGCCTAGTAGACGTAGATTTGTTGACTATTTTCTATTTTGTCAAGTACCTGGTAAGTACTTGTTGAAAAGCCTACACAGTAAAAACTCCTCCCATACCTATTTGCACTGTTATTTGAAAATATTGTAAAAGTTAATTATTTTTAAAAGAGTAACCGTGGAGTTTCTTGCCGACTCTTCTCCATAGGAGACGACCAATGTGGAACCGTGCACCTAGCTTCTGACGTTACATAAGTACCCATGTGGGTTTATATGAAATGAAATATTTAGACTTTGATGATACCACCACCATAAACTTAGAGAATGGACTGAGCGCTCCGTATTCAGTTGTGCAGAGAATACCTACAGACCGAAAGTACGAGAGAGACAAAGCGAATTTGCGTCCAGTAGTTGTCAGTAGTGCTACAGGTATTGGCCGCAAATTCGCTTTGTCTCTTTCTGAAGAATGGTCACTTTTGTGAGGCTCAGTCAATGATATTATAATATCATTGGACTCAGTCCAATTCTCTGTCTGTGGACAACACCTACGCTTTTAAAATTAACGAAGTACATACCAACCACCAATCACAAAACGTCTACAAAAAACAGAGTGACTCATGTTTTTTTTTTTAATCCTTTCGAAAGTTTAAACAGAAATTCACTCGTGACACCAACTCTACTAGGTCACTCCCCTGCCGTCTTAGCGTTATGATATTATGCTTCTAAAGTCACGTACGCATTACTTCAAACTTTTATCTGTCTTCACTTTTTTTCTCAACACCATCAAATCCTCTTTTTTTGTGCTCATCTTTTCAGAAAAAAGGTTTTATGACTAAGTTTGACGACGGCGACGGTTGGTTTAAAAAATAGTTAAGTCACTGACAGGTGGTTTCAATTTGGCGGGAATGTATTTCATTTCATTGATGAATCTTTATAATAGAATTGAATGGATTTAATTATTTTGTTGGCATCAATGATGTATGTTAGCATGGCTTGGTGGGAAAGATATTAATGATCTGTAATTGTTACTCCTATAATTCAGTAATTACCTAAGTAGTTTATGATTAAATGTGCAATCCTCAAGTAGTGACGCTAATAATTGAGGCTAATTCCCTTTAATCCCAAACTTTAAACTTGAACATTTACTTTATATTATTTTATGTAATACTAGCTTTTGCCCGCGGCTTTGCTCGCGTTAATTTAGAATTTGACAATCAATTTGGGTTGTACTCTGCTTGTAATAATATAATTCAATCATGATTCGAAAAACACGTGGCGCTTCTATTATCATAAGAACGTTATTGTTGTTTTCCTTGGGAACAGTATTTTTTTTCGGGATGAAAGGTACCCTGTGTCCATTTCTGTACACCTGACAACGTATATGCAAAATTTCAGGATGATCGATTCAGTGGTTTAGGCGTGAAAAGGTAACAAACAAACTTAGTTAAGAATATTAATTTTATTCCATAGAGATATAAAAACGCCTAAGCCTTATTCATAAAAAAAAGTTTACCTAATGCGTATGATTGCATTTCTAAAATAACAAATTCCTAGATTACGATAACACAAGTTTCTTCGTAAAACTACGATTATTTCCTGATATCACACAAACAGGTATTTTTATTGCGCGGCAGCACAAGCATGTCGTTCGTTCGGACGATCGTAATCAAATTTATTCTCGTGATATCTGACACGAGTCAAAAGATCAGCATATTTAGAAAAAAACATGCCACGCGATTTACTACCTTATTCCTGGCTACGCACTACATCTTGACACGCGGCAAAACATGGAACTAAAACAAAATGTATGGATTTTGACAGATTGCTGTCACATTTCCTTTGCAAGTGGCGCCATTATGAGCAACCATTTTAAAATTGACATTCGAACATTCTAAGCGCAATCTTGGATTTGCACGTGCTCTTAGAACTGTCGCGACTCGTAAAAAATGCGTTCACAGTTTTTTTTTTACGCCTTTTTATGAATTACTGGGAACTATGAATGAGTCACATAATGTCGTAATAAATTATAATAGGTGTCATGGAATTCCTAGTTGTTTAATAAAAATGACGCAATAGTACGAGAACTTTTTATATCGTAGTCAGGAGTTCAGCGGGGAATTGCACACTTACAATAGGAATCGGTTCCATTTTGACAGTTTAACAACATTCATTCATTGCGTTATTTATGTTGTTGAGCAGACACATTTTTCGAACATAGGAAGCAATGGATTAGCAATATGCTTCAAAATCATTCACATTGTGATTGATAGTGACGTAGTCACATTAGAAACTATAAAAGCGCACGATAGTTAAAAATTTTAACGCAAAAGTAACTGTCTGTCAGGTTTAAGGCCAGGATATTCGAGCGCAGTAGGCATTTAGCGTTACCTCCCACCCCGCGTGGCAAGTCGCGCGAACGCGCAGTTCAAATGAACTCGCTGACCCCGCTCTGCAAAATAATTTTCCCATAATTTAAACTTAATTACCACTATAATTATAATACAACTTAAACTAAGATCTACAGTTTAATTATACACTACAACAATATTTACAGACTGATTTTTAAAACTAATAAACAAACACGGAAAATAACAATAATATGACAAATATTTCGATCGATTAGCGGAGGGACGCAGCGAGCCAGCAAAAACGACACAGGTCCTGCCTCGGAAACGCCTAGCGGGCTACTGAAGCGAAGCGCGTGCGCCGCTTAGTTATATAATCATTTGTTAAAATAATAAAAAACTGTTTTGAGAAAAAGTAACCGGAGAATGTTCTCCTAAACGTTATTGCCTATTTTTTGACATATTTTTTTTTGAGTAAAAGTTTGGTCTACTTCAAGTACGACTTGAAAAACGATCACAAATATCTCTGTTTTCGCGATTTTTTATGATCGAGTGAAAATTTAAATATCGTGTTTTGAACCGGAGAATAATCAAGAATGTTTATTAAAGTACAACATATATTTTTACCAAATCAAAACTAAGAATATTTGATTGTTTAATGTTGAATCAAAAATAGGTCGATTTTGAGGAACCTGGCCTTAAACTCTAAACTGCTGAACCGACTTTGATGAAATTGAAGCTAGACATGACGTACTTATTTTTTAAATAAATAGAAATGAGGAATGATAGCGGTGCAGTTTCTATGGAAAGTTGCGAATTTCACGTGGACGAAGCCACGGGTAGAAGCTAGTATTTTTGTTAGTACCACCTGCTTGGTATTTTTAACCGACTTCAAAAAAGGAGGTTCTGTATTCGACCCGTATGTATGTATGTATGTATGTTTGTTTGTCCGCGATTTTCTCAAAAACTAATGAACCAATTTTGATGATTCTTTCACTAACGTAATCATACACACACTCCACCACCACTTCACCACTTCCACTTCCACTTTCAGGAAGGTTGTAGTATATAATACATTATGTAATCAATCTTATGTACAAAGTTATATGCATAACTGCATTGTGTCTCCGGCATTTCTAAGTGGATTTTGATGATTCTTCTTTTCGTTCACCTTGGGCTTACCTACTTATGTAATTATATATATTCAACTAAAAATGGAAAAATAAATTTACTTTCAAAAAAGTAAAAACCAACAAAAAAGTAAAACGAATAAAATAAGTTTCATAAAACACTTAACAGCTTCTGAAGTCGGTGTCTTCAATTCTTCAATGCACTTTAGTTTGACACCGACTTCAGAAGCTATTAAGTATTTTATGAAACTTATTTTATCCGTTTTTGGTTTTGAAATCGGTTTTTACTTTTTTTTTAATAAATTTATCCAGTTTCCAGTTAAAAACACAAATATTATATACTGAAAAAATCATAAAATATAAATCTGATTGTTTTTCCTTCTGCAAATTCTCAGCTAGCCGAACCCTTTTGCCTCGTTACGTGGGACTTAAAAATGTAACTGGCTGGATGAGGGTGTATTTCTGCTTGCCCCTTCGAAAAAACTAGCTTGCTATTATGCTATGAATAACAGCATAATCAGCATATAATATTCCCACTACTGGGACACAGGCCTCCTCTCTGTGAGAGGGAGTGGGCCGTAATCCACCACGCGGGCCCAGTGCGGGTTGGTAGATGTCACTTGTCTTCGAATTTTTGGTTCTAGGACATGCTGGTTTCCTCACGATGTTTTCCTTCGTCGTTTTAAGAGCAGTGGTGATGAAATAATTTACACAAAGTAAAGCGCCTGTCAGGGTACAAACCTACGACCTAAAACTCGGAAGTCGTGGCCGTTAACCACTGGGCCACCAGTGCTCTGTGGACCACCACTGTTCAATTTATATCAAAAGAGGAAAAATAGGCAGACAATTCACAAAAAAAATAATAATAATAATAATTATCAACAACGGTGAGGGCAAACATCGTGAGGAAACCGGCATATCATGTGCTAATAGAACCAAAAACTCGCAGACATGTGACATCCACAGAGGGGAGGCCGGCACAGGAGGGAGGGGAGGAGAGTTCCAGTAGTGGGAACATCATAGGCTCATTATAAGAAAATACACACAATACATAAACCCACGCCTTCTTCCCATTGGGGTAGGCAGAATCTACTGAACGCCACCTGCTACGATCATTACATACTCCTTTTGCCTCGATTACGGCTGGTCATACACACACGCCGGTTACGAGTACTACGTACCTGACCTTTACCTTTCTGAAGATCATCGCCAGTAACATCACTGTAGTAAGTCCTTCTAGCTATGGCGACCAAAGGGTTCCGTACCAAAATGGTAAAAAGGAACCCTTATGGTGCGACTCAGTCTGTCTGTCTGCCCGTCTGTCACAGCTGGATATCTCAAGAACTACTAATGCTATCAACTTGAAAGAAACAGTTTTAGAATGGTTTTAGATGACGTTTGTCATTTTGCAACAGGGACTGAAAACCCCTTTCTTTTTTTTTTACTGAATTCGATGTGGGGATACTAGGACATGTGGGGTATCATATGAAAGAGCGCTGTTTTCACTTCTCGAAAATTGTTATTTTTTTAGGCCGCATGGTTTTCGACTTTTGGTGAAAAATGCAAAAAAAACCGTATCCCCCCCACCCCCTATCTCAGAAGTTCCATTATAATAATATCCATGCATTACCTAAGCTATTGCAGAGACACATGTTATGTTATGGTGATGTCAATTATGATGATATCAACCGGCGGCACCTTGAAGCAATGATTCAGAATCACCAGGATAAGGAATAGGATACAACTAGAGATAAAATGCAACATACTGTGATAAGTACCTACTTACTCAATTTATATGAAAGATAATGAAAACAATAATCAGTCATCATTGTAAGGCTGGAGCTAAGATTGTACAGACGCCAGCAGATCAAGCAACCCGAAACTATCAAAACTTCCCAATCAACCTTGAACCTAATGCTTTAGCGATAAAGATGAATATCTATTAAAGAAATTTCACAGATTGTAGTAGCTTGATGTACTGGCGTCTGTACCTACAGCTTTTTTAGGTAACGCGTGATTTTCATTACTGTCATCAACTTTATTACTAATTCTGTTTCTTAAGATACAGGTAACCCTAGTTTAAGAGGCAGGGCTCACCAGTTATTGTTTACAGATTTTTGCAGCATAGCTTATTCCTCAGTACTTGCTTCCTACCACTACCTTTTTGTTAACCAAGCTTTATATATAAGTCTGTAACCTTCTCTTTTTTGTAAATAAATAAATTTTATTATTATTTATTATTATTTCCTTTATTTAAGTATTATATACTTACATATAAATTATATTTTTAAATATTAGAATATAAAAACATTTAAAAATATAAAAAATAGTAGCCCACCGATATCGGGAACAGGGTCCAAGCTACCGGTGGTCAGGGCTGCTGAGAGAGGAACCTCCTAACGATACGCGCCGTGTCCAGAAGTACTGCTTTCTGAATCAAGCCCTTGATCCAGCTGCCTAACGAGAGCCTCCTCAGGTGTTGATCGAGGCTCTTGGCTATTATGCCATTGGCCGTCACGACTATCGGCACAACGATTGCTGTATCCACATCCCACATGTCGACAACCTCGTGAGCCAGGTCAAGATACTTGATCTGCTTATCTTTTTCAGCTTTCACGAGGTTCTCATCATGCGGGACCGCTATATCAATAATCATTGTGCGACGCTCTAATCGATCTATCACCACTATATCTGGCTTATTGGCAACAATAGTCCTGTCAGTGATGATAGATCGATCCCAATACAACGTGATATTGCCATTTTCGAGAACTGGGTCGGGCACATTCCTATAGTACGGTACTTCCGATTCCACAAGACTGTATTTCAGAGCAAGTTGCTGGTGGATAATCCTGGCTACAAGGTTGTGCCTATGCAAGTAGTCTCCGTTAGCCAGACGAGAACAGACAGAAATAATGTGACGGATTGATTCCCCCGGACGGTGGCATGCCCGACAGATGTCAACCGTGCCGTCTTTCACAATATATTTCCGGTAGTTGTTCGTCATCATAACTTCATCCATAATCGCAAAGACAAAACCTTGGGTTTCCCCAAAGAGATCACCGAATCGCAACCAGGATACGGACGCTAAGAGGTCTACATCGGGCCCATGTAGGACCCGGTAAAAACGCCCGTGAAGCTCTTTGCTCTGCCATACCTCCCTGCGGTCATTAGTATCTAATACCAAAGGTTTGCGCCAGTTCTCGTTAGCTAAGGAGAGCGGGGTGAGGCCCTTGTCTACTGAGACCACATCTCGGTGCATCCCCACGTCGGCTGCTAGGAAATATTCCCTTAGACTGCATACCTCACGGTTGTGTAGGGTCTTAGCATTTAAGAAGCCTCGACCTCCGCACTTCCGTGGGATATACAGTCTCATCACCGATGAACGTGGGTGATGCATCCGAATTGCGGTCAGCAGTGTATGGACCCTCCTATCTAGGGCGTCAAGTTCCGTCTGAGTCCATTTGAGTATGCCGAAAGAGTACATCAAAACTGGCATGACCCAACCGTTGAAGGCACGCACCTTGCTTCCGCCTGATAAAAGACTATTTAATACTTTATTAAGGCGGCCAAAGAAGCGCTCCCTCAACGATTGTTTCATGTCAGCAGCATTGATGCCTAACGCTTCCGACATACCCAAATACTTGTAAGCTTCAAGTGAGGAGAGGGATCTTAGATGTATGGAATCTGAGAGTTGGGTTCTCACGGATTCCACAATCACCCCTCGCTGTACATGCATGACCGCACATTTGTCCACACCAAATTCCATCCTAATGCCGCTACTGAAAGTTTCGGTTACCTTCAGTAGCTCCATCAGTTGTAAGTTATTGGGGGCAAAGAGTTTCAAGAGTTTCATAATAATAATAATGGGGAATGGGATCAATCGACCCAGCCTTTTCCTAACCATGTTGGGGTCAGCTTCCAGTCTAACCGGATGCAGCTGAATACCATAATCTTACATAGAGCGACTACCTATCTGTCCTCCACAACCCAGTTACTGACCCCCTGGCCCTTAGCAAAACTGGTTGTCAAATTTTGAGGGTCTGACTATCGCAACGACTATAAAAATATCGTTTTAATTTATTTGAATAAGATACTTCACTTTAACTTATAGCACAGTAATATCGATGTTTTGCGTCGCCAGAGCACCCGTGCGCAGCAGTAGCGAATCAACAACATAGTTATACTCTATTAAAAGTACAAAAAAAGATTTCAAACCTACAAAACCGACCTTTGGAATGTAAACCAAGTCTATTATCTCGATACGCCGCGCTGGGGGCTCGTCCCGCCGCGCCATGCGCGTACGCCGGTCGTAGGTAGCTATTAGCTAATCATGTGACGTAGACGATTGCACAATAGTTGTCGTGGATGACTACATCATCCGTATCTTGATTCATATACTGATATACACAAGGCGCCGTACTTCCGACAGTATATCTGATTATTTCAAGAATTTTGATTATTTGAATGTTAGGTGTATTAGGCTGAACGTCAGTGAAAAAGCCAGTATAAGCTGAGCTCTTATTGTATTGTAACTCCCTACTTCGCTAGGCCAGCTCAAGGTTAGCAAAGTGTTACCTCTGACGTGCGGCCTACTGTACCTATTTTAGTGTCTTTATTAAATAAGTACTTAGTTGTAGATATTACCTAAGTAAGAGCTCTTTGATCAGATTTTATAATTTATTTAGGCTTTGTAAGGTTGCATCTTTCAAGGCCTTGTGATAAGTTTTAATATAGGTACTTATCTGGAACATAATTTCTTATTAAGTACAAATATTTTTCTCTTTTTTTTTAGAAAATGCGTTCGTCATTCAAAAACCCTAAAGCTTATTTTAATTTTTAACCCCCGAAGGAAACAGAGGTTATACAGGTTTAACGCATATACCGTGTATATCTACTGTCTGTGGCATCGTATCTCCCAAACGACTGAACCGATTTACATTTTTTTTTTTTTTTTTTTGTTTGAAAGGTGACTTGATTGAGAGTGTTCTTAGTATGATTCAAGAAAATCTATTCAGCCGTTTGAAGATTATGAGCTCTTTTCTATTGATGAATGGATGTGAGCTCTTCCACAGGTCTGATCGAGTCGAAATCGGGTATACAATGATATTAAAATAACTTAGTAACCTTGAACTGATGCTGCAGCATTACCTGGAATTTGCAGGACACCCAACTCTCTCAGCAACTTACAGCAGAGGTATCGTGTTTGGGCTCATTGAAATGGTCTCAATGAATATGTTGTAGATAGATGTAATCAGGGTCTGATGATGGAGTAGCAAAAAGAAATGAGGGTAAATATGAGTCGGAGGTTTTTATATCACAAATAATGTCATCAGCTATCAACAATCCGACATGTCGTTTTGGATCCTCGTCAAATTTCAGGTACAGAACACCAAACCGAACAACTTTCTCCATGGGACTAACATCGTAATCGCGAAAAAGTTGTCAACTGTCCAATAGAAAACTTCAATGCCTACTCAACGCAAATGCGCACGAAAAAGTTGTTGGGTTTGATGGTCTATACCACACCCTTAAATTTGACGAGGATGCAAAACGACACGTTGTATAAACTTAATTATTTAAAATTCGGGCGTAGGTAAACGAAAATAACACATCAAGATTTAGACAGTGTCACACATTGTATGATGAATTGATGACCGACCTCATTTAGTTTTTAAATATTATTTCTTTTGACGTGAAAAATTGGTTTTACATTAATAAAATATCATTTCTTCTATCATTCATTCTCAAGAGGAAAAAACGGAACACTTATAGGATCACTTCGTTGTCCGTCTGTCTGTCTATCTGTCAGTCTATCGAGACCCTTTTTCTCAGGAACGCGTGAAGGAATCAAGTTGAAATTAATATCAAATTCGTAAGTCTATGATCTCTTAGAGTCCTAAAATATTCAAGCTTCTAAATCAACGCAATAAAAACATACGGCCACTTATGCAACATATTTTGATTCTCGCAAGTAAATCAAAACCTATAGGGTACTTCCCGTTGTCCTAGAATCTTGAAATTTGGCATGAAGCAAGGTCTCATATCAGCACAAATAAAGGAAAAAGTTCAAAAATTGTAAATTTGTAATTTTATCATATAAAAAAAAATCAAGTCTGTCAGTCTGTCAAGACCCTTTTTCTCAGGGACGCGTTAAAATTAATATCGAATACGTAAGTCTATAATCCCTTAGTGTTAAAAAAAACATGCTTCTATGTCAAACGCAATAAAAAAATACAGCCATTTTGCGACACATTTTGAAACTCGCAACTGTCGCAAGTAAATACTACACTCGTACTTCCCGTTGACCTAGAATAATGAAACTTGGCAAGAAGCAAGGTCTTCTAGCACAAGTAAAGGCAAAAGTCCGAAAATTGTTAATTTGTAGATTAATGAAATAAAAAATTTTTTTTTGGGATCCATTGTTAAATTTGTTTTTGGGATAAATTCTTTTCAACTACGGAACCCTTCATTGTGCGTGTTCCGACACGCACTTGGCCGATTTTTTATGATTACTTCCGAGTGACAGAGATGACAATCTACGAAGCCGAACTTTTTCTAAAACAAAATTTTTCCATAATTTACGAACGCAACGCCATAACACGTAGACTCCAGACGTGACTTGAGAGGTGTTGCACTTGTTATATTGACCATTTAGGATCGGCTGGGGCAACACCCAGTTTGAACACGTCATTTAAAAACGTAGATATATAACATCACACCTGTATTCTTGGGAGGGGTAAGCAGAAGAGATAATGTACCAATTACAACCGGGCACAATAACCAGATCACAGGTTGCTAATGAGAACCCTTAAAAAATCCAAAGGGAACAACCCAACAAAACTTACCCTCACCCAAGAATCGGACAAAGAAATCCCACACTCAGCGGTCTTTCTAGCGACCACGAAGGTAGTCACGTCATTTAAGAGGATACATCGAAGCGTGGTTTAGTTCGGTGTGTAAGTGAAATGGCGTTATGGCTGTCTAGTTTGACGCGCGAGATAGAACACTCTCACGCGCACCGGAACTAAACGTGCTTCGTTTAAATGTAGATTTATGACACAATGCTATATTTAAATAAATTTTTAGCTTAGTAAGTTCTTAAAACATTGAAATACTTTCGATTTAAAGCAAATTTTACTGCAGAATAAGGAACTGTTTACGTATAATCGTAAAAAAAACAGAAAATAGACGGTGCTATTTAGGTATTTTTATTCTGTCGAAAAAATTTCAAATAATCATGTTTCGGTTTTTGTACAGCAGTAGACAAATGATTATACATGCATGCATGCATGCATGATGATACAGCAGTGAAAATCCAAATGATTTAACTATTTACATTTGGTTCTAGGAATTTTAAAAACACAAAATTTATCGATGTATCCCCTTAATTTAGGAACTTTTGTAAATAATTGGCCCATTGTATAAACACCTTCTTACATACGTCATAGCAACAAAACTATAAGGTAAAATAACCATAGAGATAAAAGATAGATGCACAGATGTGTGGGATTCCCGCCATCCAGACGTACAGTAATAATTCTTAGTAGTAATTAAATCAATTTCAAAAGATCCTAATCTTAAAATTTTCAGAACGTATTGTGTAAGTTTGAGGAAAATTACTGGAAAATAGTAAAAAGTTGTACGTAATGTAATGAACGGAAAAGTCGGTAATTTCTAAATCAATATTTTTAAATCAATATTTCTAAATCAATATTTCTAAATCAATATTTCTAAATCAATATTTCTAAATCAATATTTCTAAATCAATATTTCTAAATCAATATTTCTAAATCAATAAATCAATATTTCGGGTAACCTAAGTAGTTTAATTGTTGTAATTGTAATTTAAATGCTTAATTATTACGGTGAAGGAAAACATCGTTGATCGAAAGCTACATTACTTAAATGCTAGGAATAAAGACTCGATAATAATAGCGATTAATTAATGAAACATAACTGAAAATGTATCGATTTTCCACAAAAGATACGAATTTATTCAAAACGCTACGAGAAAGATAGAAAGGCAATTTACATAAAAAAAATACTTTAAAAAAAGCAAAAACTGACTTCAAAAACCTAAAACGAATAAAATAACTTTCATAAAAAACTTAACAGCTTCTGAAGTTGGTGCAAAGCTAAGGCTGCATTGAAGAATTGAAGACACCGACTTCAGAAGCCGTTTAGATTTTTATGAAAGTTTTCTTTTTAAAGTCGATTGATAAATTCAATTCCTTTTCATACCTCAGGCAAAGACACATAATCTTCAGAAAAAAAAAACATAGAACAATATTCTCCTCTTATTAACACTATTTCGTAAATTATCAACAAAATAAAATACATAACTAAAATAAACTTTCATTCCTCTAAGCAGTAACGCAAAAATAAAAATCCTAAAAAAAAAAAGCAATTGCTCATTCTTTCTTAACAATCAAACTTACACAGTTAAACAAATCACCAAAAAAAAAAAAATCGAAAAAAGAATTTCAAATTAATTTTCCAATCACTATTCAAAAGCACAATCTTAACGAGAAAGCGCGAAAGCGCGCTGAGGCCACAGAGTACTCAACTCAGTTAACCGATCCGAGGCATACGAGTATATAAGGGGATGGTAAAAAGGAATTCTCCATACTCCTATAACTACTCCCAAACGGATAAGAGCTCAAGGAATTTTGTATTTTTATATTTTATCGTGTGTTTTGTGCGAACGAGATTAATAAGGTTAGTTTTTATGATTGATTACGTGTTTTGTATTTATGATTAATTTTGAATTTATTTTTCGATTACTTAATTTTTCTTTTGAGATATTTTTTGTGTATAATTTTTTTTTTGTGATTTTATATTGTGATTAAATAGTGTATTCAATCAATTCTAAATTAATTAATTTTGTGTTAAACATATTTTACAAGAAAAAAAAAATATTACATTAAGTTTTACACAAAAAACAACAGGAAAAACTGTACGAAAACTCATTCATTTTCACTTAATTTTCTTCCACTATAAATCTAAATTCTATAAGAAAAAAAAACTATTTACAAAAAAAAAAAATCAAACACCAGAAATTATCTAATAAAAATACCATTTGACAAATCGTACCACGCGCCGTCGGTGAGGTACTTACGTACCGTAGCGCTTACAACTAGCACGGACTTGTGGTTACTGAATTATGACTATGTGTACCTACCGTGGACACACACTGTTATATCTGCCTAGGTTACTAACTAATTTAATGCTGTGTTAACATGTGTGTAGACTACGGAAAAGTACATTTTTATTTACTGATTGTATAAGAAAATTTCGGCATTGTGTAAGTAGTTTTTGGGATTAAAATGTAGTATGTAGTAGTTCTACTTAATCAGTATTCATGAATATTATTTTAACAAACATTTAGGTACTTAGGTTATTGCCTACTTCTAAGAATGATTGATTTCACAAATAAAAATGAAAATTAAGTATAGGTAATTTTATTAGTTTCTTATTTTAATATTTTCTGTTGGAATTTTATATTGTTTAATGAAACCAGAACCCATTATAATCCATTATATTATGTCACAAGGTAGGTAAAGTTAATAAATAGCTTTTAATCTATTTGATACCATTTGATGCCAATCAATCACTTTTAATATTGCAAGATAGCAAGTGCACATGTATCAGATATGTGGTTATGCAGTCAGCCTTTGAATGTTAAATTCATCCATTTAATTCAGTCTTGATTCACACCTGTACGGACGATCGTTAGTCAGTTGGATAACCGGTTGAATGCCGTAATTACAGAAAGAATTAAAAAGCCATTTTGTCTCCCGTGAATCCACGTTTGAAGGGTTAAGGGCTTCATTCAAAAAGTTCATTCTGGAGGACCACTGGTAGCTTGAACTTCATTTCTAACTAGCCGACCCGACAGACGTTGTCCTGTTCGAACAATAATTCACACAAAAATCTTACAGAATAATGGACGTTAGATTTTCCCGAATTCGAACATTTTCCGAGAAACTTTTCCAATTTTTCATTCCATATAAACCTAATTTGGACTATACGAACATTTTTAAAACAAAAAATAGCTAAATCAGTCCAGCCGTTCTCAAGTGATGCGCTTTACCAACGATCAGCATTTCATTTTTTTACCGACGATAAAAAAAGGTGGAGGTTCTCAATTCAACACGTATATATATATTTTTTTTTATATATGTCCACGCATAACTTTTTACAGAGTCGTCCGATTTGAAAAATTTTTGTTTTATTCGAGAGGGTATACCTCAAAGTTGGTCCCATATAAAATTGATTAACTTTACTGGGGTAGTTTTTGAGTTAGCTTCAATAATAATACGTATTTTTTCTCCACTTTTATATGGATGAGGTTCTAGTTTCTTTTGCAGGTAGTGGTATTAGAATTTGTGTGGGGTACCAACTAAAAAGTGAAAAATATTTTTTTTTTTTACAAAAAAATACAACCGACTTACAAAAACAACACTAAAAAGTGAAAAATTACTTTAATTTCGGAAGTCGGTGGCAAAAAATGAAAATACATTTAACCAGACACCGACTTCCGAAATTAAAGTTATTTTTCACTTTGTAGTGTTGTTTTTGGAAGTCGGTTGTATTTTTTTGTAAAAAAGTTTTTATATTGTAAGACTAGCTGACATGTTAGACGCTGTCCTGTCAAAATTTAAACTTCGACTTTTCAGCTGTACCTTTGACTTTTTCCTAATTTCCTTTTTTCTTTTAATTTAATTAGGGAACAAAAAAATTCAAATCGGTCGGTCTCGACCGATTTGAATTTTTTTTTTTTTTATTTCTTTTTTTTTTCGAAAATGTCTGTTTTCGAGTTTTTGCGAGACTATATGCACCTCCACACCATCCTAGATAAATAAAGATTATCTAAGATTTTTGAAAAGTAAAAATGATAATATAAAAAAAATAATATCATTTTTTAACATACAGTTATCAGTTTTCCTCTATTGAGTCAACTTTTCTAGGAAAATCATAAGTATTTTTATAAAAATAGATTTTTTCTCACACCGCTGTGTCGTGAAAAGTGACTAACTGTTTTTTTTTCATTCAAGGGCTAGACAGTTTTTAAGTGCTAATAATATTGCGATCATTGAACCATCTACGTGTTACATCATTATTAGTCTATAGAAAAAATATGTTACTCTGTTATCATCATCCTGAAATTGTTTCACTGTACAACAAAGGCATCTTCTCATTCAGAGAAGGCATGAGCATTGATCACCATTCTTGCTCACTAGTTTTTGGCGACTTCAGACCTTTCAAAGTCTAGATGGCCTGTACAACGTGACAATCGCAGCGTCATGATGAGCCTTTTTGGCCTCGCACAGATATTTTTTATTTTTAATGTAAATTTTTGTTATTTAGTTTTTTCTCGCTAAAAAGAGTTATGTTTGTTCTCGAAGTTCGTCACAAGAGCGGTTATATTCGTCATTAAAATTTCGTCAAGGTCACTATATCCCACCTTTGGGAACAAAGGGTCACTTTTGCATGTTTTTCAACTTTACAGGACGAGCATTTTTTATTTGTTTTTTTAAGTGAAGTGTTTTATAGTACTAAGGCGATTCTCAGTCTTAAATTGATTACTTATTCACGGACAATCGTGACTATTTAAAAAAAAATACATGAAGGGAAAATGCAAAAAATTGCAGCACTGACGCTTTGTTCTCAAAGATTCGATATAAATCATAAAGAATGTTGCACACCCACTGTTTTACAACGACCGTCATCGACATTTAGTGACGTATTCCCAATTTAAATTGGAGCCAATTTAGTTTTGATTCAGACGGGTAGTCTGACGCACGGTGACGCTTCGCACTTACGAAAGAGCATAGGACCCTGACCGGAATTATTTACCATCTTCATTTGTTTGGGTCAGCACATTCCATACTACATACATACTACATGTGTCTAGCCTGTATACACTGATGGCATAAGCTCTGAGGTGCATTCCACGAGTTATTCCCGACTCGTCACACCTAGACGAATCGGGAATAACTCGTGGACTCCAGTGGCCTCCAGTCTCCACATACACAACGATCACTTTACGACCAAATTCAGTCTAATTTTTCAACTCTTCAAAAAATTTTTCTCGAAAAGTAATAAATTTAATAAAAATTTTATGTCTTGAGTGGAATATCAAACGATTTTATATTCAATGTATGTTATGCTTATAAAAATACTTTTATTAATAAATTAAAACTATTTCTATTAAACAAAAGCTATTATAATATAAACGAATACTTAAATGAAAGACTATAAATTTAATGAATAAAATTTAATAGTAATATAACTTTTTTGTATTTCGAGTTTTCGAGTGTTTTTTTTCGAGTCAAATTTTTTTCATGCGATTTTGAATTCGGTCGTAAAGTGATCGCTTTCTATGTTGAGATGGCAGCCCCAGGCTGACACTGAGAAGTTCCTAATATCGAATCGAACCCGAGTGGCGCGGATCGTGGATCTGCAGTCGTATTTACGACCTCAAATCTAACGAGTCAGCCATGCTTTAAATCTTATCAGGTGCTAGCTTCTGCCCACTCCTATTGGTCGTAGCATAATGTTATATAGCCTATAGTCTTCCTCAATAAATGGGCTATCTAAGACAAAAATAATTTTTCAATTCGCACCAGTAGTTCCTGAGATTAGCGCGTTCAACCAAACAAACAAGCAAACTCTTCAGCTTTATAATATTAAGTATAGATTCGAATTACAAGTCATTTGAACGGCACGTGGTATCTCAAGTTCACATCAATTTTATGATAATTCATCACTGTCAGATTTATCGATTACAAATCTCGAGAATTTCGTACATGACCTACGCAAATGTCCTGCAGCTCTGGTAGCGTCGTGTGTCGAGTCGTAGAGCTCCCAAAAATAGGGTTGAGCCACACGATGACTGATGCTTGTATGCCATATGTTGGGACATGTCAACTCAAAGCTGCAATGCGCAATGGCTCTTTCTTCAAAAGGCCCTTCCAGACATGGCCCTGTTTTGATAGATTCCCATAAAATCCTATTATTATATGTTTGGACTTTTAAAGAATACGAAGTATATTTCGGCATTTCTTCTCAGGGATCAGTCAACTAACAAATGCCGGAGCCATCTAGTTTTAAAATATTACCAAAATAATGACATGTAAAAGTGTCATAAAAGATCTACTTACAGAAAAATTTTATTTAATTTCAGATTTTCGAGTACTTAAACAGTTTTCTCCATTCGTCATTGTTAAAACGTTGCTCTACGCTAGCATTTCTCAGGTTTTATGTACGGGTTCACAGAACAGATAAAGAGATTAGAAAGGAAATAGTTCCTGATTTGTACTAGAACGCGTGTCGCCGCTTGTCCCCCACTCTGTAACTCCACTACAAGCAAGAGACCTATTCGTACGCGCATTACGCACACAAATAAACCACACGCACGTAGATCGCGAGTTTGCTATTGGTTCTCACACTAACGCAAACACTGCGCTTGACGTACACTCACACACGCGCAAAAGCAATTTATTTCTCATATACATTACGGCTTGCATTGATCGATATTGATATCGATAAAATATACTATATTTTTTTTACTTTAAGTTTTGCAATATTTCACTTTAATTTCGGGAGGGAGGACGGGGTATGAATAGTGTGGACTTCCTAGAAACATACATAATTTAAAAAAATGTCAAATTAAGGGGGAACATTCGATATTGCCGTGAAATTCAAATTTTCTTTAGATTTTCGCTAATTGCAGCTCTGTTTTACGTCATAATTATGTTAAGTTGTTCTAGATGTTGATTGCACCCTGTAACCATAATATATTTACTAAAAATAATTAACATCATGTCAATAATAATTATCAAAAATCATCATGTTGCTCAAAAAAACAAATTTTTTTTTTCGGAAATAATTATATTTTTGAGTACCTATAGCAAACCTAGAAAAGTGTACTTACGACTTTGATGAATACTGAATTTATTATTGAGTAACCGTTACGGGCGCAAATCGCATTTTCAATAACAAAGCTGCAATTTGCAAGAATCCAAAAAACTAATTTCACAGCCTTATCGAATGTTTTCCATTAGACGTATATATTTATAAATATCAGATTCTGAGTTGGTCAATGGGACCACCTCGAGAGCATACCTTTTCAAATAAATAAAGAATTTTCAAAATCGGTCCACACAATTGACGGAGAAATCGGTGTACATCGTAAAAAAGTTGTATAGATACGCGACGAATTGAGAACCTCCTCTTTTTTTGAAGTCGGTTAAAAATAAGCGTAATGAGAAAAGCTTCATTATGAAACTTTATGGCTGTATAAACCCAATAAACACGGATCCACAAAAGATGATCTAGGTGACATAATTTAATGGTAATGATTAGGTACGCTATTCAAAAACAGCAATTAAGTTTTATAAAATATAAATTATTCATGACTTACTGAAAAAAGCATAGCGATGTTTTTGTGCGGAGAAGCTCCAGATTTTAAGAATCTATTCCCTGACTTTTTTGTTATGTAATAATTTTCTGTAAAATGTAGAGAACAAAATATTTAGTAGGTATCCGTTCGATTCTACCAGTTGCCTCAATCCACAGTTATCTTGTGTCTGGATCTGTTAGAAACCTAAAAATAACATTTAAAATATATGGTTTCATCATAAATGGCTAACATCAAACCAAATTTTAGACGAAAAACCCACTCAGAAACTAAATTGGTAACCTACAATAAACAATAATTGGTGGTAATAAACAAAGTTATTTTAATTTTAATATTACTGTCAATAATCATTTGTATACATACACACAATATCGACATTGATTACAACTTGATACAACCCTATCGATACGCATGGATTTCGCGGAATTCAAGCGTTGGCTCGGCGACGCGACTTTCGCAGTGAACGCAACATATTGCGCGATCGCTCACGAAGTACAAAACGGTATACATGCATTGCAAGCAATGTATAACTGTGCATCTGTTTGCGATTGTATCGCTTTTATTTACAAACTACATAATACTATTGTAATAATTACAAATATCACTTGTATTTTAAGGTTTTTGGACTTTCCGGTGAAAAGAAATCCCTTGTCGGGCTACACTACACCACTTGCTACTTTTCCGACATGTTATAACAGCGCAACAGGGCATAATCCTTTTTTTTAGCGGAGCTTCGTACGTTGTCACAGTGAGAGCGCGATTACTGGCCGGTAAAACGAATTTCGGCTGAACTTAGTGTGTCTACACATACATGCGGCGCGCCTGCCCCGCCCACAAGGCCCTTCTAACCTCTTTATCTTTTCTGTGTACGGGTTACAGGGGGGTTATGGCTCGAACACACTAATACCTACTCAGAATCCAGTACATAACTACAAATCACAAATTCAATCACTTTTTAATCTATGGGATACTCAAAACTATTATCGATTGACAAAATCGATCCCGCGATCCAAACTGTAAAGAGCATTTAGCAACTATGAGCCATTCGTATCGCCAGTGAGTCCACAAAAACATTTTCACAAGAATCTCTCTCTGCCTAGCCCTTTCACAACTATGTTGAGATCGGCTTCCAGTCTAACCGGATGCAGCTAATACCAGTATTTTACAAGGAGCGACTAATTATCTGACCTCCACAACCCAGTAACTAGGTAATGCGATACCCCTTGGTAAGACTGGTTGTCAGACTTTTGGGCTTCTGACGACCGGTAACAACTGTCAATGATCCACGAATGCTAGCCGGGACCACGTACTTTCCGAGGCACGGAGGAACCCCGGACCAACCCTGGCAAGCGTAGCTTAACCTGATAGATCGAACCGTACGGCTGTTATTACTTAGCCACGAGCTCCTTGTTTTTACATGAATATCCATACATTTTCAATAACTTACCTCTGTTTATGAAAAAACCGGCCAAGTGGGTGTCGGACCACGCACAATGAAGGGTTCCGTAGTTGAAAAAAATTTATCCCAAAATGAAACATTGTGGTTGAAAAATTAGAAATCCCAAAAAAAAAAAATGTATGCGATAAAATTACAAATTAACGATTTTCAGAGTTTTACCTTTACTTGTAAGATTTGACCTTGCTTCTTGCCAAATTTCATGATTCTAGGTCAATGGGAAGTACCCTATAGGTAGGTTTTGATTTACTTGCGAGTATCAAAATATGTCGCATAAATGGCCGTATTTTTTTACTGCGTTGACTGAGAAGCTTGATTTTATTAGAGCTCCAAGGGACCATAAACTTACTATTTGATAAATCATTTCAACTTGATACTTCCACGCGTTCCTGAGAAAAAGGGTCTTGAAAGACTGACAGACAGACGGACAACGAAGTGATTCTATAATGGTTCCGCTTTTCCTTTTGAGGTACGGAACCCTAAAAAGCTTAGCAATGTTTTATCTGTATAGTTGGTTA
Organism: Cosmia pyralina; assembly: GCA_946251885.1. Lineage (NCBI taxonomy): Eukaryota > Metazoa > Arthropoda > Insecta > Lepidoptera > Noctuidae > Cosmia > Cosmia pyralina. The sequence goes on along the minus strand of OX276366.1, from coordinate 17,892,284 downwards.
CCAACCCAGCAAAATAATCTAATTTAGCGATGGACAACTTTCCAGATCGGTTGATTAGTAATTTTCACATAGACCGTGGTCTTAACTGGAACATGAATCAGTAACCAGTGAATTCATACTTATAAAATGTAATCTTCATGAGAAATCATTAAATCTCTTCATCCATGATCGGTAACACATGTTTCTCATAAGGAAATAAAGCGCTGATTGGAAACGCGTGTAAAACAAATAGGTATACACTCTCGAGCAACTAATCGAATTTACCCGTGCATACAAAGTAGTTAATTATCTTTAAATGTTCTTATCTTATTTTTGTTTTTTTTTTTAATATAACGGTAGGTTTCAGTTTTCAGATACCTATCTGAAACTACCTAGTAATCATCATCATTATTTCAACCGAAAGATGTCCTCTGCTGGACATAGGCCTCCCCCAAGCATCGCCACTTCGACCGGTTCTGTGCTTCCAGATAGTACCATAAATAATTGAATTGGTTTAGTTGTTCTCAAATAATTGCTGTTTGAGTCAAAATGCATGATTAGGAGTTGAGTCGATTTGGTTGCTCGCAAGTGTAGTTGCATCTAAGTTAGTCTGAAATCAACCATAACGTCTAAGAAAAAGATTTAGTTCGTGCAACCTAAGATTCAGTCATCTTGACATCTACCAACCCGCACTGGGCCCGCGTGGTGGATTACGGCCCACTCCCTCTCACAGAGAGGAGGCCTGTGTCCCAGCAGTGGGAACATTATATTTAGGCTGATATAATGCTTTATTGGTAATGGTATAAGTATCTATGCTGTTGCAACTTACCTGACAGGCTAACATTACTTTTCCGACGTCGTCGGAGGTTTTATATGTTTCGTTCGATGCGAGACAAGATTTCAGTAATCCGTGAGTTCTAAAATCCTGCTCTAATCAATCTGCCTAGCCTTTTCCCAACTGCTGGGGTCGACTTCCAGTCTAACCGGATGCAGCTAAATACCAGTATTTTACATGGAGCGACTGCCTATCTGACCTCCACAATCCAGTAACTGAGTAATCGATACCCCTTGGTAAGACTGGTTGTCAGACTTTCGGGCTTCTGACGACCCGTAACGACTGTCAAAGATCCACGAATGACAATGAGTGCTTTCCGAGGCACGGAGGAGTCTCGGTATCTAAAGATGGTCACTCATCCACGGACCAACCCCGGTAAGCGTAGCTTAACCTAATGGATCGACCCGTGCGGCTGTTATTACTTAGCCACGAGCTCGTTCTAAAAACCTGCTCTAGATCTTTTACAAAGTAGATGGGAATTGGTTTTTGGCAGGTTATGGCTCTTATGATTTTTTAAGTGGTAATTTCTGCCACTGACAACTGCAACACATACGATATGGTACGTCTATGTATTTTTTTAACCGAAAGTTTCTACTTCGACAGCTCTATTTAGCATAGGATAATCCATCAGTCGTTCTTATTTAGTTTAATGATAAAAACGGCTATTATTTTAACTAAAATTATTAGTAATGTTTCCTTTATTTTCTTTTTCAGGCTGCAACTTAATACTCTAATAGCGACATCTATTATCGAATAGCAACAATGATGAACTCACTTTCGCTGCTCGCCGCTGTCTTAGTGTCGCTGCTGTGCACTTTCGCCAATGCTCATGTTGCGGACAGCAGACAAGGATTAGACAACAACATACAACCCAATGGTAAGTTGTATTTGATTTTACATATAATAAAATAACTTTATTTGAAGCTAAAGTTATTCAAGGACAAGCCGTATGCCCGATGGGATTTCCTATAGGCAAACATGAGGAACTTCCATGCAAATTTTCATCCCCTATTTAACCCCTTTAGGGGTTGAACTTTCAAAAATTCTTCCTAAGTACTCACTTTCGTTGTGTAAGGTAGCCTTATGCAAAATTTCATGCTTCTAGATCTAGCGGTTTAGGTTGTGCATTGTCTGTCAGTGAATGAATGAATTTAAGATTTTTACTAAGTAGATGTAGCGTCAGCGTCATTATTTTTTACTAATACGGCAGATTATACCGGTAGATAAAAACTAGCTAAACTTTTCGATGAATCGTTATCCAAAAGCATCAGAGTTTTATTGCTATTGCTTACCCTACCTAAATAGGGAAATGATAATGACAAAAGCCCAGCGAGAGTAAAAAAGGGGTCAAAAAATTAAAGTTGTATCCAAAAGGCGTCTTTATGAAATCATCGCTGTTTTCAGAAATATTTCGTATTGATTTATTCTCAATAATTTGACTTTTATGATTTCCTTGTCGCCATGTTGTGTGTTAAGCTCTTTTAGAAATTGGAACCGTGGCTGTAGTTTATTTGGTCTAGATATGAAACGGTAGAATCGTGGAGTTACCAGATTAAACTATATTTTAGTCTTCATCATAATTTGGTATGATTTCCGTCGAGAAAAGTACTTAATTAGTCACTAACTTATAATATCTAATACATCTAGTTATAGCCGTCTTGCACCAGAAATGATATAGATGATTTAATTTTTGGGTAAAATGAAGCGACTCTGTGAATATAAAGCGAAAGTAGAAAAAATCGTAAGTTACTCGTTTATTTCCGATTTTTCATCTTATATTATTCCAGATAATTATCTTCGAATCATAATGTAGTTCCTACAGTAAAACTATTATCATACCGAATAAAAAACCAAGTTGCTAACCTATTTTGCTACTCAATATTATGATAATATTTTAAATATTATGTATATCAAACTTTATCCCCAATAATGGCCTCACATTTAAGTGAAATTTCTAAGCTGAACTCAAATGGATATATCACAAATTTCAACAAAAAATGCTAAAACAAAAACTGTTTTATTCAAAACTTGGCGAGAGATATACGAATACTTTAAATATTCTCTGAAATGATTGATTATACTTTGTAATCGTTTGACTGTAGACTGGCGAAGTTTGCAAGTCAATCGATCTATAAGATCCAACCGTACGATATACATATGTGTACAATATACCTACATTTGGGCTTGTTCTTCATATTATTTGAATGTCAAATTATTGTCTGACCCAAAATGTGACATGAATATTTTTGGATCAGATTTTTTGTTACCGTGTCCTTTATGAGATAAGTCAGTAATTTATGGGTTTGGGTAAACTTATAATTCATCGCATATAACGATATTTATGTCAAAATCAATACTATACTTCCAGTCCCAAGGATAAATTTATTATGTAGGTACACAACCGATATAAAGACGAATCATTTGCCACTATCATCATCTGCTTAGCCTTGTCCCAACTATGTTGGGGTCGGCTTCCAGTTTAACCGGGTGCAGCTGAATACCAGTATTTTACATGGAGCGACTGCCTATCTGACCTCCACAACCCAGTTACTGGGTAATACGATACCCCTTGGTAAGACTGGTTGTCAGACTTTCGGGCTTCTGACGACCCGTAACGACTGTCAAAGATCCACGAATGACAGCCGGGACCAACGGCTTAACGTGCTTTCCGAGGCACGGAGGAGTCTCGGTATGTAAAGAATGGTCACCCATCCACTGACCAACCCCGGCAAGCGTAGCTTAACCTGATGGATCGACCCGTGCGGCTGTTATTACTTAGCCACGAGCTCCTCATTTCAAATCATTTGCCACTATAAAACTTCAATATTATTAACCTTGTACCTTGTTGTATTTAATATATTTTTGGAGTTACTAAAACCACGTTCAGTAATGAAAAGAAAGGCAAGTGTACCTTTAATAACATCATTATTACACTCATCGTAATCATTAAATACGTCCACTACTAGACGTAGGCCTCCCCCACGTACCGCCACAACGACGGGTACTGCGCTACCTGTATTAGGCTCACAACTGAATATATTTAGACATTGTTCACAATCTCACGCACTTGCTGAAATATCCAAAGTGCCCCTTACATCTGCACGTCTGAGGATCTAATGAACGTCACTCTCGCTGCTATTAACGTGGCCACCTACTGGGACCAAATAATTTATAAAAGCACCGACTCGGAAAGATGAGTTTTTCTACAATCCCAACCCTTCTTCTTTCCAGTAGTAACCCCACGAAGGCGTCATCTCCGTGACATAGTCCGCATCAGGAACCCGCCCCCGGAAACTGTCCAGTTCGAGCCAGGGACCCGACTAGTGTTAGAGTGTGACGTGCTCGGCAAGCCGGCGCCGTCCGTACAGTGGATGAAAAATGGGGAGCCTGTTGTTGATGTGAGTAAACTATACCCCAAAAATTTTTTTTTTTATTTCGTCGTATTTTGATATTGATACCCATCACCTCTGCAGAGTTTCGCTAGCTAGTTTAATTTGACCCTGTATTTACCATCAGTGCCGTGTCAACGTCAGTCCAGCACCAAAAACGAATTACGATGTTATCACGAGTGTACTTACCTACGAAGTTGAAGATGTTCCAACAAGCACCACCCGTTTGATCCAGAATCGGCGTTAATTTTCGATTCGATTGCTTGTGGTCCTTGATGGGCTTACTTTGCATCCTTCTGCTAAACATTGGATCTCCATTTGAAATACTATTAGTTACTATGCGAATAATCGTACTTATCTAAAAGAATATTGTCATAACATATTGTCATCGACAAACTCACGAACTTTTTGGCTCAAAATTCATACGCAAAATACGCTCATTGACGTGGTGTTGCGGATACGAGCCCGTATTACCTATTAGTTCAGAATTCCTTAATCAATCATTATGATTCAGTTTTAAATGTCTTTTACAGTATGAAGTGGAAAGCAACGATATCCTGCCTGCTGACCCCTCAAGCTTCGCTCAGCTGGACAGCAAATTAATAGTGACGTCATCGAACAACGGTGACGTTTTCACGTGTGTGGCCACCTCTGCGCTTAATCAAAAAACTGCTTCGACGACTGTTTTTACTGTTGAAGGTAACTATTATAGTCGGCATCGTTATTATTAATAAAATAACATTATTTCAAGTTAAAACTGACCATGTCTCAATAATTACAATCAACGCCATCTAGTAACAGTTGTAGCTAGCAATAGTACTTGTGGTTCAACTACTCGATAACAGATGGCGCTGCTTGCTTTTCAGATAGTTCATCATCGTAATGGTATTAAATCTTTATTTATAGAAAGCGAAGAAGAAAACCTCTTAACACTGCAGAAACTATTCCGCATGCCAACAAAACCAGTGATCACTTCGTACTACACAAACATATTCCAAAACATCGGTACTGATGTCATTCTGCCATGCCGAGTGGACAGCCTCAGCAAGTCCCAGGTCTTCTGGCAAGATAACAATGAAGAGCTCGTGTTTGGAAACTCTAGGATGCGGGTAAGGAGAAAAAACAATATTTTTACCTACACTCGACGATGGGTTATTTTATTGTAGGTACTTGGGTGGCTTAGGTACAACTAAAAATTAAAAACCAAATAAGTACCAAAGTAATAGCTATATTATTTACAAGCTACCGAGTTTCTTAAAAGATAATAAATTATCATAGAACTGCGACCTCCTTGTTGCGTTCTCTTTGTCGTTAACGAAATATAGATGGCGCTGCTTTACTCAAATGATGGGCCTTTTTCCAAATAACTATGTATTTCCACAGTATTTTCTGTCAAACTGAAAATAGAAATCAGTTTATTACAGCAGACTAATAATAGATGCCTACTAACTGTCTGACTTATAGACAGTGCGTGCATTTGCATAATATTATTTCTAAAAACCTTTTTAACGAAAAAAAAAAAAACTACTGTTTCATACATTTTGGTCTAGTAGGTATACTTTTTTATGAAACAGCAGATATTTTTTTCGTGATTTCAGAGTTGGTCCCATAATAAGAGTTGTTCATATTTATGGGTGAAAATTTAACTAGTGATTTAAAAATAGCCAATATACACAAACTACTATACTATTCTGTGAATATTTTCCTAATATTTTTATTTTCTTCAACAGATACTGCCCTCTGGCGACCTCCTCATTAACCCCCTGCTGTGGACGGACATGGGCAACTTCACCTGCATAGCTAAGAACATGTACGGCAAAGACGTACAGACGACCTTTGTTTACCCTCTTAGACCATCCAAAGTATAAAGGTGAGTTATAATAACAATATTTTTTAGGTTATATTATAATACTGTAGATTGCCTTGTCGCAAGCGCAACTGCTAAACGTACGTAGCGCAAAGAGTTTTTGGATTTTCTTAGTAGCAGTCTAGTAGCCCGGAGTCCCTGGTTAATGGAAGTAAGCTCACTCTTATTACTTGAGACTTATGTACGCAAAATACACGTGTGGTAATCTACATCGCCACATGCAAAGTATGCATCACACTGACGTCACGCAAAATTCCTGCATCGCACAAGCAGAGTTTACCGCGCTCCTGGCATATATATTTTTTACAGTAAAAGCCCGAACTGCGGTATATCTTAGTGTTTTTAATTTTAATATTTAATTTAGTTGTTTTAGTTATTATCTTTTTATTACGGACGCTTTTTAACGTGCACGTCTTTCTACATTGTTCTCACATGTATATTTTCAACTTGAACGATGTAACCAATATTTTGTAAAAATATTATGATTTAAAAGAGTGTCCGTGGAGTTTCTTGCCCGTTCTTCTCCATAGGGATCTACTACGCTTTGGAATGGGCAACTAGCTTCATCTTTCTGACTGACCGACCCATTGACAATTCAAAAGTGCCTGTAATTGGTTTATTTGAAATAAATGCTTTGAGTTTGAGTTTGAGTTTACCGGCAAATCCTAAGCTGTATCAAGTTTCACCAGTAAAAGTCCGAATTGGTCTATAGTAATCATCAATTTCTGACTTTTACCGGCATTCAGTCGATAAATCTTAGGTTTTACCACAGATACCGGTTAATGTTAGTTTTCAGAGTAAAATAATGCAGTTATTAAATTTGGGAAATTTACCGGTGTCTGCGGTAAAACCTAGGATTTACCGACTGAACCGTAAAAGTCCAAAATTAAAGATTATTATAGAACAATTCGGATTTTTACCGGTGAGACTTGCTAAATCTTAAGATTTACCGGTAAATCACAAGATTTACCGCAGTTCGGAATTTACAGTAACATATATTATGACTTTTTTTACCGTCTCGAAAAAAATAGGGTATAATTATTAGGTGAACGGAGTAGAAGCGTATGGCAAACCTAGTTTTTTTTTTTTTAATAGCTTAGTCAGAAAAAAATATCTAAGTATCAATAAATACTACAAATTCGTTGTAAACTTTTCATTTTAGAACAATAAAAACATAAATTATGAAGAAAAATAATAAATCCTTTAAAAATATCGAAATTCAAATCATATGCAACCTGCATTATGATTGCCTGATTGAATTTTGATTTTTTTTAATTAAAAAAAAATAATAAAAAAAAATAGATATGCCATAGGCTTCTACTGCGTTCACCGAATATACCCTATTTTTTTCGAGACGGTAAAAAAAGTCATCCACTATACAACATCCCGACATCAACCGTGCATCGGGCAGTAGCCCACCGGACTCAACACCTGTCTGGTCGGAAGATCCTCCCTTTTCTATGGAGGATGAGTGAACTTTACACCCTGTTCTTTATCAGAGTTGCGGACACCAGCCCGATATACAATACAATACAATACATGGGACTTAATGAAATAATAATGCGTACACCACAGTTCTTTAGATATTCTATTATTATTAATTTAATGTAGATAAAATATTTTTTTTGTTACAGCGCAAAAACATCAACAGTTTGACAAGAAACATTGCCCGCCGATTTAATCTCGATGTTCCTATTATTAAGTGACGTTTAAGTATAACTTAACTTATTGTTAGCCCCTAAGTTTTAATGTATACCTGCAACAAAGTAATTTAAGTACTTAATACATTATATTTTAAAAAAACTTTATCTGTATGACATGAAGACATTCAGCCGCGTCTTGAAGGCGACTTAGAAGAAGAAATTAAATAAAATCTGAACTATACAATAGTGGCAGTTTTACCGAAATTAGATGGACAGTTCTTGCGAAAATGTGTAGCAAACACAGATCAAAAGGCTATTTATTCAAACTAGGCTGAGAATCAGTCCCGCAAAACGCTCTCCCTTCACCACTTCCTAGTGCTTTAGCTGGGAAGAAGAAGTGACGCAACAAACTCCCCAGCAGCACGACTCGTTCAGATAAAAGAAGAACAAACAAATCTAAATTTCTTTTTTTTTATCATTATTTCGACAATCAATCAATTATTTATTGGACAAAAACTATTTAAAATGGTTCAGGGACTTATTATACTTGACAGAATGAAAAAGCAACTGATATTTTTTTATTTGTACTTTGTCTGATTTTGCGACTGGATTTAATGTTATGTTATTAATTTGTGATTTATATTTTTAAGGTTCTTTTGTACATGCAACGACATTATATAATTATATATTGTACAGTTGGCAGCATTTTTGATTTTGCTAACCATAGACTTACTTAAATTATAATAATAACGTTTTTCCTTCATCAAAAATTTTGCCTTTTTTCTTCCTAAATTCTTGGATTAGAAATTCCATTTTTGTTCTGCTAACTGTACTTAGAATTAAAACTTGATGTGAATACATAAGATCTCTGTGATTTTTGAAATAAATGTTTTATTATTACACAATTTTGTTGTATTTCTTATTAAGTTCTACCTATTTATTTATTTATATAACAATTAATTGCTTGCTGCGCTTACAGTTTACACCAAAGCGCGCAGCGAGCCAACAACATAGCATTTAACTAAAAAACTTCATGCAAACATTATACATAAGTTTACTGCTATACATAAATATGTCAACATCCGGCTCCTGAGCAATCAGGGCATTCAGCAGATTGGTCGCCTGTGTTGCGGGAGCATATCGAGCAGTATGGGTACGCGCTGGTGGAGCCGCGAAAAGGCACCGCGAAGCACAGGCGCGCGACCGCCGAAGCCGGTCCGGAGCAAACAGTGAACAGCGAGCTAGAGTAGTCGCTATACGGGGTGTATCAGAAAGGTGTGCTCAATTTTAAGTGTGTGGTATAAAACTATCAAACTGAACAACTTTCTCCATGGGACCAACATCGTAATCGAGAAAAAAATATCAGCTATCCCGTACAAAGCTTCAACACCTACTCGACCCAAATGTTTGGGACGGCTGAATAATTGTTTTTCTATTACGATACTGGTCCCATGGGAAAAAAAGTTGCTCAATTAACAACATTATCAACAACAAGTTGTTCAACAGTTCTTTTTGTAACGAAAGAAATTAAATTATGCCTCTGGGACGCTGGGTTGTAGTTGTACATTGGGCGGCGTAGGTAATCCTGTAGCTTCGCCCTTTCGATGCGGCTGGCTATTGTCCTGCGAAGTGTGCGTTACTCCAGCAAGAAAATCTCTTCTAGAATGAATTGAGTTCAACGAATAACTAGAGCGTAATATGCTGTAAATGTGCGCCAAATAAAAAAATTGTGTGTGCTGCCGTTTTGAAAAAAAAAACACGGTAAAACGATTCCTGCTGGAGTAACGTTTTTCCAGCAGGAAGATTTTAAACGAATGACCGGAGAGAGAAATAAAGGACATGGGCGGATAGCTTATATTTGTGCGTAAATGTGCGCCAAAAATAAAATTTGTGCGTCTTAAGGTTTTAGAGATATTTCATTTCCTGCTGGAGTATCGTTTTGCAGAATCTTGTTTCTCGGAAACCAATAAGTGTACGCCCGTAGAATAAATGTATATCAATAGCTCTTAATTTGTGCGTATTTGTGCATTAATTAGGTTTTCAAAAATATTTACCATTTTAAAGTAATCGTGCATTTATTGAAAACCCAAGAAAAAATCTTAGCGCTTAAATGAACAAACGTATGAACTCACTGAAAACAGTAATCGGTTCTTCTTGTTATTCTTAACATCTATAAAATGTTTGAAGTATAAATATACACGCGTTTATGAATTTATTTGTTAAGTTCATAAAGTTTCGTTCATTTCAAGTCAAAATTAAAATAAATCAATTTTGACGTCAAAATGCAAGAAACAGAATTAGGTAACCTAGGATGTTTGGGTGTAAACCAAAAATTAAAACAAAATTTAGTTAAATATATATCCTGAAAATTTCAGCTTCAAATGTCTCGTAATAAAGTAGATATAATAAAAAAAAAAACAGAACAACACCTAGATTACTGGTCATCCGACCAAATTCGAATGACCACAAAAAAGCGACGGATTCATACATGTTGATGACCTTCTTTGCAGAACAGCATTATGTAAAGCTGTTGTCCGTACAGTCGCGTTCATAACACAACCAAACGTCGTCGTGCGTGTAGAAAGTAATGCTCGGCGCTATGGTGACCTAACACACCTTTCTCGTATTGATAGGATATGGTATTATATGGTAAAAGTTAAAGTCTTGGATTGTAAGGGAAATAGCTATATTGAATCTACTATAACACTTAGTCACAAGAAATGGTAAATTATGGTTAACTATATCTCTAACTTATTGGTAAAATGGTAATGGTTTTTGAGCACGCGGTGTCTCTAATGAGATCTGAACGCGAACTGGCCCACAATTAGGTGTTCGAGCGAATGTGCATACTTGCGTTCGATGCAATTATGCATTTTCGCTGAGTGTTCGATTAAAACTCGAACATATTCCCGTGAGCGAGAAGAAATGCGGGATGTAGCTAAAAGTACATGACATTGGTGTCTACAAAAACATTACATAACCTAAAAACTACTTAAACACATTCGTAATGGTATGGTAATGGTTAGTATATTAACATTGGTATAAGCAAAAAATCAAAGCATATTGGTCTATTTAAATAATTACAATTAACAAACATTAAGTTACACAATCGAATCTTCCACAGTAAAAGCAATATTTTGATTGCCTGTGTCCGTATCTTTGTCCGTTTGGATTTAAATTTAAATCCATATTTTGTCATTAATATTTATTTATGATTACATAATACGCTCAAAATATAAATAAAAGAAATAATTAGAGAAAGAAAATGCGTTTATTGTCATTACAGCAAAAAAATACCTCAACAACTATACAAAACAACACAAATACAACGCAATATAATCATCCTTTAACAGATAAGAAATTAAGAAATTTAAACTCGCATAGTATTATACTACGAATATAATTATGAGTTTATGTGACTAACTAATATGGCTTCTGATAAGTTATATTAAGCTTATAAAATTTTGGTTTTTAGAATATTGGTTTTAACTTTCCCATGAGACTTCTTCTTTGTAGCGAAGCCCGTGACGACTTAAATTGTTAAAGTGCCTAACCTAAATACATATTTATTTTTTATACAAGGGTACTCTTAACCATACCTTTTATTTGTGTTTACATACTTAACTCAAAATCTAAAAATAAAGTTAAGTGTCGCTGAGGGATGTTTTGTCTTTAATCCGCGTCAAGGAGAGTAGAAGGGCGACGAGCTAAACGCTGTCAAGTCACGGACATAGGGAGATTTAAAAAGTACAGATGCGAACATCGTACCTAGGGAGTAACCTACAGTTTTCAGGAGGTTTATGCCAAGCATCAGAAAATTTGTTTTCAGTATGCTTAAAATCTCAAAATGTTATAAAATCTCATTTAAATGAAAAAAGGAGTTCATTTTGTTAATAATCAAGATATTAAAATATTAAATTACAAAACCTTTTTTAAATTTCAACATATTTGACTCACTCTTTGAACATTCAAAGCAGCAAGCACCCGCTTTTTATCATAGCGTAGATTTAATTAAAGCTTAACATGCTAAACTTTGCAGCCTTCGTTGTGCCCAGAGGTCGGCTTCATTGCCGCCCGGTACAAGTAGCTTGCAATCCGCTTCCAAAGCACCAAGCATACTCGGAAGTGTCGACGACCTTAATATGGTGGTTACAAGCTCTGTCTACAGGAACAGCGATACATCCAGATCCTTTCTCACACTATGTAACGATAGACGCATCTGCCAGAGGCTGGGGTGTCATAGTAGACAGACGCTTGTGTGAGCGGATTATGGTCCCCAGAGCAGAAAAAAAGGCACAGCAATTTAACAGAAATGTGGGCAGTTATACAGGCCTTAACCAATCGTCAGCAATCGCTACGTCATTGAAACTTGCTAGTTCAATCGGACAACAAGAGTGTGGTGAGTTACATGCGGAACGAAGGGGGGTCTCCGATCACAGAACCTCTACCGGCTAACTTGCATGTTATTCGAGATTTCGGACGAGAACAAGATTCACCTGGCCTCTCAGGCCTCTCAGGCCTGGCGGTCAGGTAAACACAGAAGCAGATATGCTGTCAAGGCTCAAATTACCTGGGGAGTAGACCCTAATGGAAGAGGCATGTCAAGAGATATTTCGCAACTTCAGAATGCCTGAAATCGACTTGTTCGCCTCGAAAACCGCACACGTGCTTGCGCGCTATGTCTCACGAGATCGCAAAGACTCGAGCGCAGAGTTTCACGACGCCTTCAGCAGAAGGTGGTCATACCGTCGAGCGTGGATATTCCCACCACCACACCTAATTCCACGTTCTGTCACACTTCAACCTGTGCAAGGGTCGATACAGCCTAATAGTATCGCGCTGGTCCAAAGTGTTTTGGCGGCCAGACCTTCAGGTCAGGGGTCAGCGCTCCTTTACCCATATTCAATGTTCATCGGCGGTTACACGGACTTATCTGCCTCCGGTTCACGTGGACCAGATGATGATGATGTGGTGTATATAGAGGCATGCCTAGTGAAGGGTAGTGTGCCGAATTAACAAATTGGTCTCAAAACGAAATAGACCTACTTAATTCTAGCTGGTGACCCTCTACGAATAAAATGGTTACTGGTATTTGGAAAAAATGGTTAAATTGGTGTACTCATCTTTTTCAACCATACAAACCCCTCTGGTGCCCAAGTCGCTAACCGTACCTTCGTCGTACCTTCCTAATCTAATACTTTATTTAAAACTAATAAAACTAAAATTTAAATATTTGTACGCCACTAAGGCCAGACATGACTGATCTAAACTATAATGTAATTTAATAACTTGCATGCTCTGTATGTGTACTCATGTTTCCACAAATAAATAATCTGAATCTGAATTAACAATAAGTTAAGTTACACTTAAACGCGACTTATTAATAGGAACACCGAGACTAGATCGATGGTAAATGTTTCTTGTCAGACTGTTGATGTATTTGCGCTGTAACAAAAAAAATTATCTACATTAAATTAACGATAATATAATAACTAAGTACTGTATTGTTTATCGGGCTGGTGTCCGCAACTTGGATGTAAAGTTCCCACATCCTCCATAGTAAAGGGAGGATCCTCCGATCAGACGGGTGTTGTCTACTGGGCTACTGCCCGGCGGTTGATATTGTATACAATGTGTAAGAAAAACCCTGTTCGACCCAATAAGAGGTCATTGTACTCATCATTATGAACAACTTTTACTATGGAGACAAACCTGAAATTGCGAAAAAAAAAAGATCTGCTGTTCCCTACATTTTGACGAGTTATGTGAACATAAATGTAGTGAATAGATGATTTTTTTTTGTGATTTCAAGTTTGGTCCCGTAGTAAAAGTTGTTCATTATGCTGAGTACAATGAACCCTTATCGGTTCGAACAGGTTTTTCTTACACATTGATATGCCAGTCGCGCGGCAAACTGCGCAATGGAGGATTTTTTGCGCGACGTCCGTCAGTGTGATGCGTAGTTCGCATGTGATCGCCACATGTGAACTACGCATCACACTGACGGACTGTACATTACCACACGCGTATTTTGCGTCTTGTAATAGGGGTGAGCTTAGGTAAGCTCACCCCTATTAATCCTGGTTAATGGAGGTCCATTAACCAGGGACTCCGGGCACTAGTCTGCTACTGAGGAAACCCATAACTATTTGCGCGACCCAGGAATCGAACCCATGGTACGTTTAGCAGTCGCGCTTGCGACAAGGCAATCTACAATAATAATAATATAATATAACCTAAAAAAAAATGTTATTATAACTCACCTTTATGCTTTGGGTTAATGAGGGTAAACAAAGGTCATCTGTTCGTCCGTGCCGTATATGTTCGTTGCTGTGCACGTGAAGATACCCATGTCCCTCAATAGGAGGGGGTTGATGAAGAGGTCGCCAGAGGGCAGTATCTGTTGAAGAAAGAAAATTATTAGGAAAATATTCATTGAGTATATTGGCTTTTTTTAAATCATTATTAAAATTTCCACAGAGTGTTCTACCCATGAATATGAACAAGTTTTACTATGGGACCAACTCTGAAATCACGAAAAAAAATCTGCTGTTTCATACAAAAGTTTACCGACTATACGTAAAGTATGAAACAGCTGATTTTTTTTTTCGTAAAAAAGATTTTTAGAAATAATATTACTTATGCAAATCGTCACTGGCACATGAAGAATGTTAGGCGCCATCTCCACGGGCGAGAAAATCGCGGCGATAATCTTGTCGTGCCACCAAATTCAGTAGAAACTCGAATCAATCTTCACACGGCGATATGATATCGCGGCGATAATTTGAAGACACAGCGTGACTATCGCCGCGACTCTCGCCCGTGGAGATAGCGCTTAAGTCAGACAGTTGGTAGGCGTCTAATAGTCAGCTGTAATACACTGATTTCTATTTTCAATTTGACTGAAAATACATAATTATTTGGAAATAGGTCCATCATTTGAGTCAAGCAGCGCCATCTGTATTTCGTTAACGACAAAGAGAACGCAAGAAGAAGGTTATAGTGCTATGATAATTTATTAAATAACTTGACCGTAAATTTGAAGCCTAATAATACATGAGAGAGAGAGTGAGGCCATCGTTCTGCCCCTTTTTCGCATCCGTTCTCCCTCCTTGTCGTCTGCTATCGCCTTCTCTGCGTCTCCTCCCACCACCACTATGAGTTTTAAATGTCGGTTTGTCGGCTTGGTTTGCTTGGTTTTGGATTTGCCTCATTAACGTCGTTGTTCCTTTCCTGGCAACACCGGATAAAAAAGGTAAAAACATTTACCTAGCTTAAAGTGCTAAAGTGAAATTTGCAAGAGTTAATAACACTGTGTACACTGCACAGTTCACATTTTCAACTAAGGTAAAGATTTTTTTTAACTAAGTATAATAATTTTTAAATCTTTGAAATCATCAAGATCATTTTAAAAACCAAATACTTTTTACAACATTCGTACTTCTATTTTCTGTGTTTAAACTCTTAACGGTGTTATCCTCCTTTTCAAAACTTTTTTTGCAGCGTACGAATAAATAATGAGTGACCTTTCAGAATCAATATAATATGAGCACTCAAGATACATAAAAACAAAAAAAGTTAAAACGAAAAAGATAAACGGACGGACGGTAAAGATAGTAACGTGCGATTTCGGAAAAGAAAACGCCATGTTCGTGAATTAAGTAGCTCAACAATATCATCAAGTTCTAGTAGCTAGAGCTCTGATAGTTCACCAAACCATAAACGATCTCGTCGTTCGCGAAAAAGAAACAAACGTAGTCAAAGATACCGTAAATTAGAAAATTTAATAGAAGAGGTAGCCGATCTTAAGAAAAACTTTGTGTGTCGTGCTAGTGAACTTGATCACGGGTCATTATGTATTATGAACATGATCGTGAAGATTGTTTAGATGATAATGTGCGCCGCCAGCTGTATTGCGATGATGTATCTATATATGAACCGGATAATTCTCAATTAGGCCCAGAAATTTAATTGTCAATCAATTTAACTTTAATTTAATTCAATTATTATTGTAAAAGACTAACTAACTAACTGTACAAATAAATACAAAACAAAAGGACACTTAGGCGTCGAAGTACTCGTCCGCATCGATGTCATCCGGAAACGTGCCCAGAAGACTGGCAGCATTGCCACGTTGAATGGCAAATTGTCAATAGGCACGAAAATAAAATATCTTGTTATACTACATACACCCAGTGCGTATTTAGAAATATTAAAAAATATTCAACGTTTAGACGATCCCGATTGGACAAATGTGAGGTATTCCGAAGTACAAAAAATTATAGACATACCCCTGGTTTCACGCAACTCGATGCGAATGATGAGTTCAAATGTTATGACGCCTCGCGCTCTTTAATTAGTATGGAAAAAGCTTTGGGGTCGTTGTCTTTCGCATTAGGCAAAAATAACATGGAGCTTCGCTCATTTTTAAACTGGACTAAGCCAACAGATAATCTGAACCCTGACACGATTAGTGAAAAAACTTTTTTACAAAAAAATACAACCGACTTCCAAAAACAACACTACAAAGTGAAAAATAACTTAAATTTCGGAAGTCGGTGTCTAGTTAAATGTATTTTCGTTTTTTGCCACCGACTTCCGAAATTTAAGTTATTTTTCACTTTATAGTATTCTTTTTGGAAGTCGGTTGTATTTTTTTGTAAAAAAGTTTTTATTTTTCACTTTTTAGTTGTGTACCTACCCCTCACAAATTCAAATACCACTACCTGCAAAACAAACTAGAACATCATCCATATAAAAGTGGGGAAAAAATAAGTATAATTGAAGCTAACTCAAAAACTACCCAAGCAAAGTTAATCAATTTTATATGGGACCAACTTCGAGGTATATCCCACCCTCTCGAACAAAAGAAAAAAAATCCAAATCGGTCCAGCCATCTTCGAGTAATCGGGGAACATACATAAAAAGAAAAAAAAAAAAAAAAAAAAAAAAAAGGTTCCAACGAATTGAGAACCTCCTCTTTTTTGAAGTCGGTTAATAAATGACGGATATCTTTGTAAATAAAAAAATAAATGCATGCTAGAATTTCTAGCGATACTTTACAAATGATTTGCGGACACCGCGCTGACTGTATTCAGCAGCGAAGGGAAACAATTTTGGCTGGTGTCAGGGATCCCCTGCACAAGATCATAATGAGAAAAATTCCACCGTCTTGTCAGAATCTTTTCAGAGCTGAGCAACTTACTTCTACGTTAGAAAAAGTGGGAGGCGTGAATAAAATATTTTGGCCTCGTGACAAGGATCGCGCTTCTGCACCGCAGACCGATCCAAGCACATCCATGACTCAGCGAAAGTTAACACTTATGAGTCAGAGAAAGGTGACCTATAAACATATGGGGCATACATCTTTCAGAGCAAATAATACATCTTTCTATTACAGTGGCAAGCCCGTTCGGGGCCGGGGCTGTATGCAATCAAATTACCGCAGATCCATTGATGATTCAAATACCAGACGCAAAGTGTCTCCCTCATCCCACCGGGATAGGAGAGCAAATTCACGCAGATTCTGACTCAACGAGTTCGTTTCGCGCCGGTCAGCTAAGGTTTTTTCACGAGCGGTGGAAGAAAATGGGCGCACTAGATTACATATTAAAAATAATATCCAGCTACCAAATTCTGTTTGCACGAAAGCCTCCAATTCATATGTTCGATCTACAAAATTCAGTCATTTCCCAGAAATGAACCAGATTATTCACAAAATGATATCGGAAGTGGTGCTTACAGTCATGCTACTGAATTAAACTTTAATTCTGCGAATGTTTCTGGTTCTCAAAGGAGACGAGAGTTTCAGACCGATTTTCAATCTAATGCCTTGAGTCGATACGTTGACGCCTCCACCTTTTTGCTGATCAATATTTTCAGAATCCCAGACTTCCTTCAACCAAACGATTGGATGGTGAAAATAGACCTGTCGCATGCATATTTCCATCTACCACTTACAGAGGCTCACAGGAGATTCTTACAGCTAATTTACTAAGGCCAATTACTTCAAATAAACTGTCTTCCCTTCGGGCTCAGTTCAGCACCGAAAACATTTGCCTTCTTGCAGCAATTGGATTGCCCAGACTCTTCGAGACCACGGTATACGTGTCGTAATTTATTTAAACGACTACCTGCTAGTGTATCAAAATTACGATACACTGGTGAGTCACGTCAAAACCACAGTGGACATCCTAAAATATTTAGGATGGATGATAAATTGCGAAAAGTCTATCCTACAACCAAGGTAAGCAATAGAGTATCTGGGCATATTATGGGATCCGTACTTCCAACAAAAAAATGCCTGAAAATGAAAACCATGATCACTCACTTGATCAACAAGCAAAAAGTAGATAAAGTTTATGA
Organism: Cosmia pyralina; assembly: GCA_946251885.1. Classification (NCBI taxonomy): domain Eukaryota; kingdom Metazoa; phylum Arthropoda; class Insecta; order Lepidoptera; family Noctuidae; genus Cosmia; species Cosmia pyralina. Next base: position 17,874,206 of record OX276366.1, on the reverse strand, counting down.
GGTATCGAAACACACAGCATGCCTCTTATTACTGTGTAATGGTCGTAGGGTCCATGACCTGACACTTTTGAGCATAAATTCCAATAATTGCGAAATGACTAATGATTATGTTATCTTTTGGCAAATGTTCGGCTCAAAACTGATTCCATAACTTATCGTCAATCAGGTTGACAGTTAATCTATCTAAATAAAAAGAGAAGTCCTGACTGACTGACTCATCAACGCCCAGACCAAACCATTGAACCTAGAAAGCTGAAATTTTGCACAGAGGTTCCCTTTATAATGTAGACGAGGAATAAGGAAGGATTTCCCGGTAGTATGTTCCCGTGGTATATTTTCTGACATCCAAGCGGGTGAAGCCACGGGCATAAGCTAATGATCAATAAAGACAATATATGCTTAGATCCAGTCCATTGGATTTTAAAGTTGATTTCAGTTGGAGAGAACAGGAGAAGTGAAGGTAAATGTGATAATTTATTTGTTACTGCTTATGGTAAAGCTCGACCTGCTTCACGTTGTGTTATAGCTAACTGGGTTAAGAAAGTATTAATGGACGCTGGATTGAAGCCCCAGCTGGAAGTTTTAGGTCTGCTGTATCTTCAAAAAGTTGGTATAAGAACTGCTCAGTTGATAACATTCTCTTCAGAGGCAATTGGAGATCAGAAAATCATTCAGGAGATTTTACGGTAAAGAAGTAAAGAAAACAGAAGCTCAAAACTCTGGTTTTAATTTGTTTAATGCAGTGTGTTTAATAATGATTACTCAAAATGTTTTTATGATTTGCTTGTGTACTCCATGCACAGGCACACGTACTAAATTAACTGAGCGAGTCGCTTGGATTCCGGCCTTTTGCTACTTACGTATGATAAAAAAGAATACTATATGTTTTTATTCTGCAAATAAAACTACTCTAATTTGTAAACCTCTTATTTTTTATTTTGAGTAGGTACCTCTGTAACAAACAACATACCATTAGGTAGTTACAAGTATGCTATGCTGTGTATATTTCTTTCACCCGTAGCATAATGCCAATTTGTTGAATATGGTACCATTCCTTTTCATTATTGTGTGCTATAAATCTTCAATCTAATAGTCACATTGACGTCTCCTCCACCACCAGGCGACATCAAACACGTCTCTCATGTATTATTAGGCTTCAAATTTACGGTTAAATTATTGAATACAAACGTTTTAACTACAATAAAACGTAAATTAAATTACTTACCTAAATTTGGAGCCTAAAAACTTCAATTCTGCCTGGTTCTACAACGACCTCAATGAGGCAAAACCAAAAGCAAACCGACATTTGCAACCGCTAGTGGCGGTGGGAGGAGAGACGGAGAAGGCGATAGTACGCGACAAGGAGGGAGAACGGATGCGAAAAAGGGAAACAACGTTGGCGTCTCTCTCATGTATTATTAGGTTAGGCTTCAAATTATGTAAGTACCTAATTTAATTTACGTTTTATTTTAATTAAAACGTTTGTATTCATTTTCAGGCAACTTGGAAGCTTGTAAATTATTAGGTATTAGGTACTTTGGTATTTGTGTTTTTGGTGTTTGTGTATTTGTTTTTTTTGGTTTGGTAGTTGTAAGCCACGCAAATATATAAAGACCTAATATAAGTAAGGTACAAAATATTTTGTCAGTAAAATATTCTAGAACTTCGTACTTAGCGTCGATTAGTAGGTAAAAATATTGTATTTTCTCCTAACCTGCATCCTAGGGTTTCCATACACGACCTTGAAATTGTTATCTTGCCAGTAGACCTGGGACTTGCTGAGGTTGTCCACTCGGCATAGCAGAACGACATCAGAACCGCTGTTTTGGAATATTTTCTTGTAGTACGAAGTGATCACTGGTTTCGTTGGCATGCGGTATAGTTTCTGTAGTGTGAAGAGGTTGTCTTCTTCGCTTTCTGTAAAATACAAAGATTTAATACCATTACGATGATGAACTATCCGAAAAATAAGCAACGCCATCTGTTATCGAGTAGTAGAACCACAAGTACTTGCTACAACTATTACTAGATGGCGCTGATTACAATTATTGAGACATTGCCAGTTTTAACTTGTTTTTTTTTTAATTTTATTTAAAAAATAACGATACCGACCATAATAATAGTTCCCTCCAACAGTAAAAACAGTCGTCGAAGCAGTTTTCTGACTAAGCCCAGACGTGGCCACACACGTGAAAACGTCACCGTTGTTCGATGACGTCACTATTAGTTTGTTATCCAGCTGAGCGAAGCTTGAGGGGTCAGCAGGCATGATTTCATTGCTTTCCACTTCATACTGTAAAATCATTTAAAAAAAATTGGAATCATAATGGTTGATTAAGGAATTTTGAACTACAAAGTTCGTGAGTTTGTCGATAAATGCTAAGACAATAATATTCTTTTAGGTATGTACGATTATTCGCACCTAAAAGAATATTATTGTCTTAGCATTTATCGCACTAATAGTATTTCAAATGGAGAACCAATGTTTAGCAGAAGGATGCAAATCAAGCCCATCACAACAGCACAAGCAATCAAATCGAAAATGAACACCGATTGTGGATCGAAAGGAGCGTTGTAACAACTTCACTTACGAGTAGTTGGGTCAACTTCAGCAAAGAAACTTCATAAGTAAGTAAAGTAAACTCGTGAGAACTTTGTAATTCTCACGAATGATTATGTTATTAAAGTGACACTGTACCTAATATTGCTACAAGTTATTTTGGTGCTCGAATGACGTTGACACGGCACTGATGGTAAATACAGGGTCTAATTAAATTAGCTTACGAAACTCTGCAGAGGTGATGGGTGATGGGTATCTATATTTAGATATCGATACCATCACCTCTGAGGAGTTTCGAAGAAATAAAATGAACAACCTCTGTATGTCAAAAATCAACTAAACTACGAAACCATTAAGGCTTTTAGGTATTTCAAGGTAATGATTTGATGGTGAGATGATGTATTTACCTGGTCGACCGAGCTCTGCTCGGGTATATAATAGGTCTTTACCTATGAAATTGCCGTTTTGTATGAAAAAATTTAAACGAATTTTTTTCATGCATTTTTTATTTGTATTAATCGAAGTAATCACCCATGCAATCAATGCATCTTTGCCAACGCAGTGGCAGTTTATTGATGCCCTTCTTAAAGAAATCAGCTGGACGGGAGGCAACAAATTCTTCAAAGGCATTTTGTACTGCCTCTCGGGTACTTATTGAATTTTTTTCCCGCCAAGAAGTTATCCAAATTCTGGAAAAAGTAGTAGTCTGTAGGCGCAAGGTCTGGTGAGTAAGGGCGGATGACGGAGAGCTTCCAACCCCAGTTCTTGCAACTTGGAGACCGTCTGCTGTGCAGTATGAGGTCGCGCGTTGTCGTGCAGGAGCAGCGGAGACGAGCGATTGACCAATGCTGGTTGGAGATGTGCCAGCTTCTCTATCATTGTGTTCAGTTCTTCTCAGTACACATCTGAAGTAATGCTCACCCCGTTTGGTAAGAAGCTGTGATGAATCACACCGGCGCTAGACCACCAAACAGTGACCATCACTTTTCTAGGGGTAAGTTTTCGTTTAGGGCATTGTTTAGGTGCTGAACCAGGATCCAACCAACTTGCTGAGCGCTTGCGGTTATCAAACAGAATCCATTTTTCATCGCAGGTAACAATGCGGTTCAAAATTCCTTCATTTGTGTGTCTGTTGAGCAGTGCAAGGCACGTCTCTTCACAATCTTTTTCGTCATCATGGATACGTTAATAATTCGAGTAATTATGGAATATGAGTACCGTCGTGGCAGCAACGCGGCACAAGCGGCACGCAACATCAACGACGTTTACGGAGCTAACACTACAAACCAACGCACCACTTGTTATTGGTTTGCTCGCTTCCGTTCTGGAAATTTCGACCTGAAAAATGAACCTCGCGGTCGTCCGAAGACTTTGGTCGACAATGACGAATTAAAGGCGATTGTGGAAGCTGATGATACACAATCTACGGCTGAATTAGCAGAAGCTTTCGACGTTAGCGTCAAAACAATATTGGTCCATTTGCGTCAAATTGGCAAGGTAAAAAAGCTTGACAAATGGGTGCCCCACGAACTCAATGATCGCCAGCGCGAAGTACGCGTCGAGACGTGCCTTGCACTGCTCAACAGACACACAAGTGAAGGAATTTTGAACCGCATTGTTACCTGCGATGAAAAATGGATTCTGTTTGATAACCGCAAGCGCTCAGCAAGTTGGTTGGATCCTGGTTCAGCACCTAAACAATGCCCTAAACGAAAACTTACCCCTAGAAAAGTGATGGTCACTGTTTGGTGGTCTAGCGCCGGTGTGATTCATCACAGCTTCTTACCAAACGGGGTGAGCATTACTTCAGATGTGTACTGTGAAGAACTGAACACAATGATGGAGAAGCTGGCACATCTCCAACCAGCATTGGTCAATCGCTCGTCTCCGCTGCTCCTGCACGACAACGCGCGACCTCATACTGCACAGCAGACGGTCTCCAAGTTGCAAGAACTGGGGTTGGAAGCTCTCCGTCATCCGCCCTACTCACCAGACCTTGCGCCTACAGACTACTACTTTTTCCAGTATTTGGATAACTTCTTGGCTGGAAAAAAATTCAATACCCGAGAGGCAGTACAAAATGCCTTTGAAGAATTTGTTGCCTCCCGTCCAGCTGATTTCTTTAAGAAGGGCATCAATAAACTGCCACTGCGTTGGCAAAGATGCATTGATTGCATGGGTGATTACTTCGATTAATACAAATAAAAAATGCATGAAAAAAATTCGTTTAAATTTTTTCATACAAAACGGCAATTTCATAGGTAAAGACCTATTATACAAATAGTGCTCGTTTAATAGTATAGGATATAAAACATTTTTTTAATACATTCTCCAGTTTACTCACATCAACAACAGGCTCCCCATTTATCATCCACTGCACGGTCGGCGTCGGCGTGCCGAGCACTTGACAGTCTAACACCAGTCGAGTCCCTGGCTCGAACTGGACAGTTTCCGGGGGTGCGTTCTTGATGCGGACAGTGTCGCGGTGATGACGCTTTCGTGGGGTTACTACTGGAAAGAAGGATTGTGATTGTGGATATAGTCATCTTTCCGAGTTGGTGCTTTTCTAAAATAGTTGGACCTAGCAGGTGGCCTCGTTAATAGCAGCGACAGTGACGTTTATTAGACCTTCAGACGTGCAGATGTACTGTTTTTTATGTGCGGCAGCTGGCAAGCCGGCCGATCACTGGGCTGGGAGCAAGGGCTGTGGTCCGCCCACTAAAACCAGGGGCAGGGGCAGGTTCTCTCCCACCGCCGTCACTGCCGCAGCCGCCGACGTTGCCACCTCCACCGTCGACGCCGCCGTACCCACTGCGGCAGGGCCCTCACAGGGGGCTCGGGAGGGGGGCTGATATGGAGTGTCAGTAATGGCCCCATTACGCCTCCTCCAGGCGAACATCAACCACTGCGCCCCCGCTCAGGATCTCTTGCTCCAGAGCGTGGCGCAGTGGTCGATTAACATCGTCGTAGTCACTGAGCCGTATTTTGTCCCGTCCAGAATAGAATAGAATATATTTATTTATTGGCAGGACGGACGGACAGCGCAGGCTTAGTAAGTTTGTACACACAATATTGAGAGACTAGCTAGACTGCCCGCGGCTTCGCCCGTGTAGATGTCTGCTTTCATGGGTATTAATTTTCTTGCGCGGAACCCTAATTATTTTTCTAAAATAAAAATAGCCTAAGTTACTCCTTATAATATAAGCCATCTGCCGTCAAAATCCGTGAAAATTCGTTTGGGAAGTTTCCATAACTGGACTCAAAGATTACTCATACCATTTTTTGAGTTAATCAAGCCACGCAGTAAAATCCTACCCTTAAAAATTTAACTATCCCATTTCGGTCCTTCTGGAATCGTCTTTCGAAACACCCAAAAACTTGTATTATACTTGTTTATTTTATATATGGAAAGTATAAATTCTGAGTTTCCAGTTAATCGGACCGTGCTTTGAAATTCTTCCATACAAACTTTAACATCCCTAAACCCCCTTCGAGGGGTAGTTTTGAAAAAGTGATAATGACAAACTTTATTATTTACTTAAGTATTTGTGGTAAGGTTCAAATTAATTAACTAAATTAATAAGTTTTTTCATATAAACTGTATCCCTGTTTTCACGTCCACAGGGGTGGAAATTTAAAAATCGTTTGGGATGTTTCCATAACGTGACTCAAAGATTATTTACACCAATTTTCGAGTTTATGAAGCCCCCCAGTAAAATCCTCCGCTGTAAAATTGACTACCCCTTTTCACCCCTAAGGGGTACATTTTTGGAAAACCCTGATACACGTTAGTCTTCATTTTTGGTCTCAAGAATAAAAAATGAGTTTTGAGTTAATCGGACCGCGCGATAAAACTCCTCCATACAAACTTTGACACCCCCTAATCCCTCTTGAGGGGCTACCCCCTTAAGAGGAAACCTAAAAATGATAAACTTTATAATTTTCTTAGATAAATATTCGTGCTAAGTTTCAAGTCTATTAACTCAAGGGATAAGATTTTTCATACAAACTTTCATCCCCTATTTTATCCCTTTAGGGATGGAATTTCCAAAAACCCTTGCTTAGTGGATGTTAACACTGTATTAGGTATCTATGTGCAAAATTTCAAGTCTCTAGGTCGAGCGGTTTGGGCTGTGCGTTGATATATTAGTCAGTGACTCAGTTTTGAGACCATAGACTTCTTATAGGTTTTCCTGCAATCTATAGGTAAAGAACTATTTTCTGTATTTTTTTCAAAATTTTAGGCTCCGCAGTTTCGGAGATAAGAGGGGGGGATGGTCAATTTTATTTATTATTTACTATTATTTATTTATTAAAACTTTATGCACAAGTAAAAAAAATACCGTACAAAGGCGGAGGCGGCGGCGGCGGCAATTTTCGTCTATTTTCTTAAATAACTTCAAAACAATTTTTTTTTAATTATAAAAGAATATATATTTGTGACCCTCACAGTAAGCCCTTTCATTTGATATATCACACGGTACAGTTTGCAAAACTTTTTTTTAAATTTTTCTTATTTTCCCCCCATAAGGAACCCCCATATTCAAAATTCATTTGTTTACGTTACACGTCCGAGTTTGTGTCACCAAAATTAATATGTGTACCAACTTTCAACTTCATCGGTTCATTAGATTCGGAGCAAATTGGCTGTGACAGACGGACAGACAGACAGACAGACATACGAGTGATCATATAAGGGTTCCGTTTTTTCCTTTTGAGGTACGGAACCCTAAAAACAAAAGCAATTTTTTTAAGTAACACTAAAACGTTCCACAAATTTTGATCATCTTTGATGTTCATTTTTTGTTTCATTAAAACGTTTCAAAACCTATGAGACACTTACAATTTACATTCCATGAAAACATTTTCGCAAAAACGTTTCAAGGTTGCATTGCAGATTCAATTAAACATTTCAGAGAGATTGATGCGTTTTTAATTATTTTTAGCTACAAATATGTTATGCGTTGTCGGTTGGAACATTGGAAATCAAAGAATTATTGACTTAAAGACTGAAACGCTTTTTACTATACGTACATGATGAAGGGTGTTTTAAAAAGTAGCCTAGCGCCTTTAACTCAATTTTGGTAGACCTGTGTGTTGGAACGTTTTTGCATAACTACGTCCAATTTTGGTATAATAATTTTAATGATCATCATGTCAAACAGTTCAGTCCTCTTGTTTAGCTAAGCTTGACAATGCTCGCAAGTTTTTAATAGCTTTTTCAATACAATTGTTAAACATGGCGTACTTTCAGAGGCTATAATTATGATTCGAAAATTAAATCTTTTGCATAGGCATCTTTCTGTTACGCGGTCGTGACTTTTTTTTACGAGCTCGATCATTATTTTTGCAGTTGAGTTTTAAATATAAAAGTCAATTTAAAAAGTTTAGTAGCAAGGAGTTTTCATACATAGAATAAAATGCGATAGATTTTATACGAGGAAAAATGAATGAGTCCGTACGTGTTCTCAAAAGTCTTTTAAATGGTTGTTTAATATATTTAATTACCAGTTTTAATTCAATTATTGTCACAGCAACATTTGTCAAAAATCGAATAGGCTGTGTAGGCTGTTTTCGTTTTTAAAAAAATATGGCCACTTGCAAAACGCGTCATTTTCAGTTTCTTTTTTTTTGTGTGATAAATTGATAATTATTTTTGTTATTAAGAGTTCAAGTAATGAAATGGAATTAATTCCACCCGATATTTTATCTAAGGCGAAAACTGCGCAAGATGAAATTTGGCCCCCAAAATTTCGAGAGAGATAATTATTATGGCGACTTACGATAATTTTATTATAAGGAAAAACAAAAGAAAACTAAGTCATTTTCAGAACATGTTTTGTAAGCTTATTTTCATGAATTGAGTGGCAAATAAAAACCACATTGTGGTCAATTTATTCCATGTTAAAAACTACTCTCAAACATAGTTAATGCTTTGATTTGTGTTTTACTATTTCCCACAACTGTATTGAAAAACGTCGTGTGATACGCGAGTGTGTAGGTTATTGCAAACTCATGTCATTAAAAATAAAAAGCAAAAAAACCCTTTTTAAAAAAAGCTTTTATTTAAATGCTCTAAAAAGAAGAAAATAAAATTTTCTTTTAAAATTTTAACTATCAACTTATAACCTCATCATTATACACAATTTATATGATCACAAAAGTTTGTCGCGAGGTTTGCGTAAGTACCTATAAGTATTTAATTAAACTGAAATTTAAAAAAAACATTAACTTAGCAGATTAAGTTAAGTAGGTACTCAATTAAACAGGTACTAGTTTATTTACACAAATCTTTTTAATAATAATAATCTTTTTAGAGCATTTAAGTAAAAGCTTTTTTTAAAAAGGTTTTTTTTTGCTTTTAATTTATTTTTTACTTTTTAGTTATCGCTGGCTAGGTTTCTGAACCTGTTCATCTCATTCAACGCATCATTGTTGCAAGGTCGTTTGCCGGTTACTATAGGAAAGCATAAAAAACTTCAAAAGTCCGCCATATTGGATTAAGAATGATGTCAAAATATTTTTCTAATTATTTTATATACCTATAATGCAGAAGTGCATAAAAAATAACTATTCCGCCATCTTGGATGTTCCGCCATATGGGATTTCGAATGACGTCACATTATTTTTCGAGTTACTCTCAACAAGCCCTTTCATTTGATACCCATATTGTAGAAGTGCATAAAAAATAACTATTCCGCCATCTTGGATGATCCGCCATATTGAATTTAGAATGACGTCACATTACTTTTCGAGTTACTCTCAACAAGCCCTTTCGTTTGGTACCCATATTGTAGAAAAGCATTAAAAATAACTATTCCGCCATCTTGTATGGTCCGCCATATTAGATTTAGAATGACGTCACACAGCTTATCGTGTATTGTCATCCAAACTAAACGTGTGTACAAAATTTCAGCTCAATCGGTTGAAGATATCTGCTTCAAAATTGAGTAGCAAGATTCCACGCGAACATACATTGCAAGTTAAATAAAAGCTTTTAAAAACCATCGTTTTTAAAAGCTCGTTTGCTTATTGCAAACGAGCTGTCTTTAACAAGACCGATCATAAAAGCTTGTCGCGAGGTTTGCGTAAGATTTAAAAAAAAAATAAACTTAGCAGATTAAATTACTCAATTAAATATGTACTAGTTTATTTACACAAGTAAATCGCGCGACAAGCTTTTATGATCATATAAATTGTGTATATTGAGTTGATAGTTAAAATTTTAAAAGAAAATTTAATTATCTACTTTTTAGAGCATTTAAATAAAAACTTTTTAAAAAAAGGCTTTTTTGCTTTTAATTTTTAGTTACGTGGTCAATTAGAAATATCAATGATTTGTCTGATTCACGTTTGTGTTGTTGCTGTGTTGATTCAAATATAACAATGAAGTAAGGTGTTGGTGTACAAGTTGGCACTTGTTATCGTAACGATCGCACAAGAGCTGCCATGCAGTTTCATAGTTGGTTTCACAATTCTCTAAAATAATTCGCGCAGCTTCATTTTCGAGGTACGAGACTAAATAATGGAACTTTTGAATAGGCTTGATACGCTAATTTTTATGAATGAGCAACAAATAGGTGTCTCGAACCTCAAGCCAGCGGAAATAAGCGCCATCGAACCTTGCAATTTGTTTATTTGTGGCAATTTTAAATCAACATGATGACATTGAGATGACTGGTCGTGATGACATTATGATGAATTGTGTGAACCAGATTCGTGAGAAGTATTCTTATACTTATGAAGTTGCTCTTCATACAACGTGGCAATGGTGCCAGCCTTTTGGGCACTTTTCCTGTCGACAGCGATGCGGACGAATTTTTTGATGCCCTATGATTATTTCCCCTCCTTTTTTACATACTTGTACATATATTTTTTTTAAGACTGTGAGATTTGAAATTATGTAAATATCTCTCAATCTGAGCCAGTAGTTCATCGAATTTGCTAGACATAGAACTCTTTAGCTTGGGTTTTTGTTAATTTTGAAGAGCATATTACATCTAAATATATTTTAAATTTCGTTAAACGACCTTTGACCGAGCTACGTTTAGCAGATAGTTCCTTCAATTGTTCAAAAATAGATTTTTATTTTACTAATAATTTACTTGAAATAAGCTTTAAAATAGATATAAACTTCATAAACTAATGAAATACACAAGTGGAATGTACCAACAAGCGACCCTTTTGATAGGAAAATAGATTTAGGTATTAGGGTAACCTATAGGAAAGGCACTTAACTGATAGGCGAGGCTTCTGCTTCTGGCTGCACTGATCCTCGCTGGTGGCTGTGGCACGAATAGGTACACGAGCTGTTCGCAGACGTTGACGGAATCCTCGAACTGGCGTGGCAGGCTGACGGTGAACCTCGACGTCGTAGAAGCTAAGGCTGGGCGCGGCGCGTTATGCTGACCGACATGCCTGGCTTAGTTGTCTTCTATTATAGTGTTATTGCGTCTGTAGGCCTCCACGATGAATCTTAAATTTGCTAGATTTCCTTTTGACGAGATATCTTTGTCTTCGTAGGTACTCGATTCCAATTTTGCTAATTCGTCCTATCACGGTCGCCAAATTAATATGTAATAGTGGACATTTTAAAGTTTGTAATGAAAACTTCAGTTTCTTCACAAACCAGCTTTATTCCTTGATTTTTGGAAGTTCTTATTAGCAGATTTTCGATGTCGACGGAACCGTGTACCATTTTAGAGTGAATAAAATGTCAAAGTATGCGGGTGTAAGTAAAAATATTACAAAACATAATAACACCAGTTGAATGTGCAACTTGGTGGTACATACCTATCACAAAAACACCAGACGCTGGCGCAGACAAGCATGAAGTTATGCACAAGAGTTCCTATCAGAACGAAAGTAAGCACTAAAGAAGCATTTTTGAAAGTACAACCCGTAAAGGGATTAAATAGAGGATGAAAATTTGTATGGAGGTTCCTCATGTTTGCCGTTAGGAAATCCCATCGCATACGGCTTGTCCTTGAGTAACTTTATCAAATAAAGTTATTTAATGATATGTGAAATCAAATACAACTTACCATTGGGTCGTATGTTGTTGTCTAATACTTGTCTGCTGTCCGCAACCCCGACAGTGCACAGCAGCGACAGCAGCACATTGAGAGCGGCGAGTAGCGAACGTGAGTTCATTATTGTTGCTATTCGATATAGCGATGTCTATTATGTCGCTAATAGAGTAATAAGTTGCAGCCTGAAAAAGAAAATGAAGTAAACATTAATAATGTTTTAATTAAACTAATACCTAGCCGTTATTAGCTTTAAAAAAAGGTGTTGTAAGGTCCGGAAGTAGTAGGCACCTTACACTTGTTCAGCAAGTTATAGTTCGTTCACTTGAAGTAGTAAAAGTTAGTTTAGGTGAGTTGACGGAAACCACGGATTCAGTAACACTTGAACGTTTATTAAGTAGCCCGATTCACAAGTAAAGATTGGATGCTAATCCGCAGCGCTCGCGTTAGTAGTAATTTGTCAACTAACTTAAAAATATGTTTAACGCTAATATAAGTGAATGATGTAAGTAGGTTGCTGCGTATGCAGTTTAACACATTGTACGTGAACCGTACAGGTGTATAATCGTTCCCTATATCATTAAACTGAATAAGAACTACTGATCGATTATCCTGTGTTTAATACAGCTGTTGAAGTAGAAACTTTTGGCTAAAAAAATAAAAGAAACGGAGGATATACAATGATGGAATGATATTTTGTTCAGATGAATGTATCGGAGCCTGGAGTGGCGAGGCGAGGGGTGGCCCAATCAATGCGCGACACACAGCACGCACGCGGCCTCGCTATTCCCGCCCTTCGGGAACGGCTTTAAAACTTTTCAGAGGGAAAGTTCCCTCTATTGACGCCACCGCACTTACTAATGTGCGACAAAAATATAAACTCCTTTATTTCTGGGATTTAATTAATGATAAGTAGTGTTAACAATTTAATAATGTAAATAACAATAAAAAAACAGTATATTACCAAATTACAAATTAAAAATACAAATTTAAATAGTAAAATTTAAATTCAAATTACAAACAAATATTATTCTTCAAAATTTAGCAAATCTAAACATAAGTTTATGTTAAACTTAATATAAAATTATACAAAACCTATAAAATAAACTAAATAAATCAGCTGTACAAAGTTAAATAATGGTGCCGATTCTCTTGTCACAAATGCCACTAAACTAGACTAAAAATCACTAAAATTTAGTTTATTCCTGTCAAACGACGATTTCCCATTCTGAAATTGACTAAAGTGACACAACTTAACTATATTTTAGTTTGACAGGACTAAGATTGTACGGAGTTATTAGTTTAGTGAAAATGGCAATTTTGCTATTCTGAATTTGACTGTTTTCACCTAAAATTTTAATTGTCAAACTAAATCAGACTATATTTAATCGCGATTAAAAAGGTGTGGAATAAAATTAGTTGACATGAACTAAAATTCACACCGAGACCTTGTATTTTTTTCTTTTCTTTTGCATATATCTCGAAAACGGTGAGTCCTATCGCAAAAATAATGAAAATTTGGCCCCCCTTTATAATGCCCATAAACCCCTATCACTCAACATGTAGGTACCAAAAAAAGGTACCTACATTCCATATAAAACACGTTGAAGCTGCCCCCTCCCTGCGCCCCTCCAGCTCTAAAAGATATTTGAACCGGTAACGACAGCGATGTCGGTGAACAAAATATGACAAGCCTGTCACTTCATAGTGATTTCGTTAGTTCCAATTAAAGCTACCGGGTCAAATATACTACAGGCACTATACCACGCGGAATCACGATTGTCAAACTCGATTTTAGTTGTGTCAAAATTGTTATTAAATTTAGAGTTTTTTTTTTTTACAGAATAGCTCTAAGATTCTCATAGCAAAAAGTAAGCAATTTTAGTGATAGTTTAGTTAGTTTAGTTCGGTGTACAACAGAATCGGCACCAATATTAAACATAAAAAAATGTTACAATATCTTAAAAACTCAGTAGTTCCAAAACAGCTTTTGACAAAACTGTATTTTTCTTTCTGGAAAACCTCTTAAGTCCTGTTATAAGTAGGTCTAAACTTCTGAAGAACTCCTGGGATGCAGTTACCATCATTTGCATTGGCTGTTGAAATCCCTCCAACAAGACACTTTCGCGACTGTCAAGCCAATCTTTCCGACTCACCGAGAATCGATCTTTAATATAGTGATTTTTTTTTCCAGTGTCAGTGATTCTTTGCCATTGTATAAAATTCGACTTTTCAATTCTCTGAAATCAATGTTTTGTTTATCGCTTTCATCTATTGAAAGCGCGTCACGTATATCTTGAAATACGAGCTCAGCCCGTACAGTCAACTTCTTGTTGCCATACTTCAACCAAATTTCAAAGACATACATACGTGAAAATAAGTACTGTCTACTTAAACCTAGAAGAAAAACCAAAAATTTTAATAAATAAGTGCAAAATAAAAGAAATTCAGCGATATTTAAAAATACTTCATGTTCGTAGCAAAATGCTACGGAGAGACAACTTTCGCGTAGCACCTAAATAACTCAAAATGGTGTAAAATGTGGAAAAGGTTAAAATTAAATCATAAAAAATAAGGTATCATCTAACATATAAAAAAAAACTGAGACGTAATTATGCTCCAATGTAAACTAAAACTCGAGAAGAATCTATCTACAATTTAAAATGCTCTCGAAAAACAGTCATCACGTAGCAGTCAAATAAAAAAAAAACGAATGATCTTCAAATTCTAAATAAAATTAAAAAATAATGTACATACCATGTTCTTGGAAATCCATCTTTAATAAAAATCACTTGTTTAATAAATTTACAGGAATCGGTAGACAAAAACACGTCACAAATGCGGGAGGCGCTGATAACGTGTCGGAAGCACGCCGGTATTCACACTTTCGTTGACGAAATGGGATTGAAAGTAATCGGCGAAATAGAACACAACGTTATCGAAGCACATCTTGAATAGGGATTTCGTTATCACACATAAGCTAGGAATATTTTTCGAATCAGAAGCGGCGGTGGTGTGTTGGTGGGACGCGGTTTAGGCGAAACTTTACGTCGGTAGATTAATATTTAAATGACCACCGCTTACCTTGCGCTTGTACCACCGTCAGAGTTGACTGCCGGTGCAGAACTGCAAATTGTTCCGTGCGCCGCGGAGCCCGCGGTAGCATCCGCGCCCGCCCTTCTCTAATTACCTTGACTTTTGTGACGTTTGTCTGGCTGGCTGGATCGCGGACAGTGTTAGCTTCAAGTCGCGATTTGGGTTACAGCAAGGAAAACGGTCAACAGCGAGTCGCACCGAGGGTTCCGTACCATGATTTATTTGTAACTTTTTTGTTGATGATTTCTGATAAGCTGTGCTATTTAGAGACATCGTTTTATTTTTACGACTGCCCAAAATGGAGTGTAATGTTTTTAGGGTTCATGTATGTATGTTTGGATGTATCGTTAGAATTCTTACATCAGCCCAAGTGACACTGGCTATATTTTTTTTGAAAAAAATCAATATGGCGGCAAACTTCGGAGATAAGGGGGAACGGTATTTTTTTTTAACATTTTCATTAAAAGTCGAAAACTATGCGGCTTAAAAAAAACCGGCCAAGTGCGTGTCGGAACACGCACAATGGAGGGTTCCGTAATTGAAAAGAATTTATCCCAATAAAAAAAGTAAAAACCGACTTCAAAACCCAAAAATGTATAAAATAACTTTCTTAAAAAACTTAACAGCTTCTGAAGTCGGTGCAAAGCTAAGGTGTATTGAAGAAGCTGAAATTGAAGAGTTTTTTAAGAAAATTATTTTATTCATTTTTGGTTTTTCAAATTCAAATTCAAAATTATTTTATTTGGGACAAAAAAGGAACCATTTTTGTAAGTAAAGTTTTGAAGTCGGTTTTTACTTTTTTAAAGTAAATTTATTTTTCCATTTTTAGTTGAATTATATAAGTAAGCCCAAGATGAACGAAAAGAAGAATCAACAAAATTGGCTTAGAAATGCCGGAGATACAGTATATTTATGCATATAACTTCGTACATAAGAATAATTACATAATGTATTATCTTCTAAAACCTTCCTGAAAGCATGTAGATCACGACAGTGAAATCATGAAGTGAATCATCAAAATTGGTTGATTAGTTTTTGAGCAAATCGCGGACAAACAAACATACATACATACATACTTACATACATACATACGGGTTGAATACAGAACCTCCTTTTTAAGTCGGTTAAAAACAAACTTAACAATGGATCCCAAAAAAAAAATTTTTATGTCATAAAACTACAAATTAACAATTTATGGACTTTTTCCTTTACTTGTGCTGGGAGACCTTGCTTCTTGACAAATTTCATTATTCTAGGTCATCGGGAAGTACCCTGTAGGTTTTGATTTACTTGCAACAGTTGCGAGTATCAAAATGTGTCGCAAAATGGCCGTCTTTTTTATTGCGTTGACATAGAAGCTTAATTATTTTTTAACTCTAAGGGACCATAGACTTACGTATTCGATATTAATTTCAACTTGATATCTCCATGCGTCTTTGAGAAAAAGGATCTTGACAGACTGACAAATTTGTAATTTTTTTTTATGCGATAGAATTACAATTTAACATTTTTCAGACTTTTTCCTTTACTTGTGCAGTAAGACCTTGCTTATTGCCAAATTTCATTATTCTAGGTCACCGGGAAGTACCCTGTGGGTATTGATTTACTTGCGACAGTTGCGAATATCAAACTAAATGGCCGTATTTTTTTATTGCGTTGACTTGGAAGCTTGATTTTTTTAGAACTCTAAGAGACTTATAGACTTACGTATTCGATATTAATTTCAACTTGATATCTCTACGCGTCCCTGGGAAAAAGGGTCATGACAGACTGACAGATTTGAATTTTTTTCATATGATAGAATTACAAATTAACAATTTTCGGACTTTTTCCTTTATTTGTGCGGTGAAAGCTTGCTTCTTGCCAAATTTCATTATTCTAGGTCAACGGGAAGTACCCTGTAGGTTTTGATTTACTTGCGACAGTTGCGAGTATCAAAATGTGTCGCAAAATGGCCGTCTTTTTTATTGCGTTGACTCCAAGAGAACATAAACTTACGTATTTGATATTAATTTCAACTTGATACCTCCACGCGTTCCTGAGAAAAAGGGTCTTGACAGACTGACAGACAGGCAGACAGACAGACGGACAACGAAGTGATCCTCTATGGGTTCCGTTTTTTCCTTTTGCGGTACGGAACCCTAAAAAGGAAAAAGGTTTGAAAATGTGCAAACTTATGTAAGTACATAAAAGTGCTACAATGAATGTAAATACACGCGAGACAGTTTAGCTTCAAGTCCTGATGTGGACTATTATCATTACATCAATCATATAATCTCATCCCAATTCAAGGAACCCGGTCAAGAGCGAGTCGGACTCGCGCAACGACAGTACAACGGCATTTATATCATTGGCGCAGTTTAACTCATCTATCATTTCCCAGTCGTGCACCGACTAAGCTAAGCTAAGAGCTAAGAGTTTCTATTTTTTTTATTATCAATAGACTCAATGAGATTTGGATCCCTACATTTAGGTATAGTATAGACGATATATACACGAGGCCATTACTGAGACAATCCAGTAAGCCAAGACAATAAGCCAGGACAATGGAAAATGCCATGTTGTTTACACGTATCTCTGGCGTCTCTATCACGATAGGTTAAAGTATCAGTTCTCCAGAGACAATCTTGTTCCCGGTAAAGTGATATTAATTTAGATGTCATTTTGTTAGACTATTGTGTTAGAACCATTGTTAATCCAGAGTTTTCAAATGAAAATACGACATGCGTTCGCTCAACATTGACTGACTGGCTGGCTTACTTGCTAGGAACGCGCAATCACACGAAGCCAATGGACAAGATAATCCACCGTGCGCGTGGCAGGGGAAGCTATTGGCTCCGAAATATTGAAATCGTTCTATTTCACTGGCCTGGCTTGATCATTGTCTTGACTTCTTGAGGACAATCCAATGCAGTGGATTCAAAACAATCCAATGCAATGCTATTTTTGTTTCTAGATTTCCTAGTGATATACTTGCTTTCTTATTAACATATAAACTCAGCCAAGATCACGTCGAGCTATTTTTTGGGAACACACGGAGTCAAAGTGGACATAATAATAATCCCAACGCTAGACAATTTAAAGCCAGTTTTAAAAAGCTGCTGTCTCATTTGGAACTGGGCTCCAAATTTACCGGAAATTGCAGTCGCTCCATGTAAAATACTGGTATTCAGCTGCATCCGGTTATACTGGAAGCCGACCCCAACGTAGCTGGGAAAAGGCTAGGCAGATGGAGAGAACATACCAATTTTATCCGGATCGTCATCACTAAACAAAATTAATAACTTGTCGATAGGTTACCGTTTTGAAGAAACCCAGGAGAAAAATTTAAGTTCTGCAGAAATTTTAAAAAATAAATCTATAGAACAAAATTTCGATAAATACCAGACAAACTGCACTGAACTGAGTGAAAAACTAGATCATAATCCAACTTCAGATATTGTTACGCAAATAGTAGGTTACATTTCTGGTTTTGTAGTCAGTAGCCTTGTTAAGAAAATTAATTGCGAGGACTGTAAAATGGATCTACGGGCTAAACAAAAATTATGGTTTCATAAATTAATCGATTTAAGAGACATGGGTGGTTTATGTTATACTTCAAACGACGTGTTCGACGTATGCATGAAAACCGAACGAGTTATATGCAATTGTCTTCGCATGAGTGGTGGCAAAACAATACAAAAAAAAAATATTGTTAATATTTCAAGCGTCTACCTGTTGCCGTTACCAATATCCAGCAAAAACGAGCAAAAAAAAACACGTTTGTTGCATGGGAGCCCCTTAAATATTTATTTTATTCTATTTTTTAGTATTTGTTGTTATAGCGGCAACAGAAATACATCATCTGTGAAATTTTTAACTGTCTAACTATCACGGTTCATGAGATACAGCCTGTTGACAGACGGACGGACAGCGGAGTCTTAGTATTAGGGTCCCGTTTTACCCTTTGGGTACGGAACCCTAAAAAAGTATATGATATAATACAAATATTTTTTATAACTTCAAAATCGCGTACAAAAGTAGACGCACCCATTTTTTAATACGGGTTGATTACAATGAGCCAACCCGCAGAAAGTTAATAGCAATGTCTTAATAAAATAACTATTGTACTAATTTAGTCCTTCTACTTTTATAAATCGGTCAAAAATATTTGCTACCATATAAAACGAACCATGGCCTAAAAAATATATTATTATTCTGCTACTCTACGTCTGTCAATACTTACTGTGTTCTGAGCATTGAAATGTAAATACCAAGAAAGTCTAGTTCCAAAATAGAGTAAGCACGAAATTGTCAACAAAATGTTTTTAACCTTAGTGCTCAAAATTTAAGTTTCATTTTAGAATAAATATTTTTGTACTTATTATAAAAATGACTTTTTATTTTTTTAATTTATTGCTTTTACCTTTCTCCGATGATAGAAGGACTTAAATATAAATATTTTGCAATCATAATTAAACTTTATGTTTGATTGTTAAGGTTTATAATGAATTGAACTTGTTAATATTATAAAACTTTTTTCTATATTTCGTAGTAACAAATGTAAATGTTTATGTGTGTGTAAACGTGGCCACTACAGCGACTTATTTTTGTTCCTGATCCTGTATCTAGTGCTATTATTGATCGAAGTTTAAAGTGCTAAGTTTTGTTAGGGTCAAGTCTCCCCCCCCCCCCCCCCGCCAGCTGCCAGCTAAACGGTTAGTTTTGGATGGGTGAAAAAATTCGGTGTCTAGTAGTATATATAAAGGAAAACTATCACAGTTAAGTAGGCTTTTCAAGTTTACGAGTAATAGTCAACCAACTTATAAAATTTAGTTGCAAAAGTAAAA
Source organism: Cosmia pyralina (assembly GCA_946251885.1). NCBI lineage: Eukaryota > Metazoa > Arthropoda > Insecta > Lepidoptera > Noctuidae > Cosmia > Cosmia pyralina. The sequence goes on along the minus strand of OX276366.1, from coordinate 17,854,692 downwards.
ATTTCGTACCAATTCCATTCAAAATTACTTATTATATATAGCCTTCTAACTGCGAGACGGACCACGATGGTCTGATGTCAAAATAGTGTGGTATAGTATGTAACCATGTTATTGTAAGGGTGTGTGTGTGTTAATATTGTCAATGAATGGACCAAGTATACGCAGCGTCTAACCAGCATTCGAGACGTTTCATTGTGTTTAAATCCCTTCCTTATATGGCGACCCTGCCAGGATCGCGGTAATTTCTGGTACGATTAGACGAACGCCTTAGAACATGCCTCGTTAGATGCTCTCTCATCTAAGCTTGATGACATCTTTTGTACACCCGGTACAAAATATAGATGGTCCCAAGACACAATATCGTGCATATGATCATTAGCACAATGCTTATTGCATATAAATGAAATTTGAATTCCTCTACAGTGGCTGAATTTTTCCCTCCACCGGCACTTTTTTGGTTTACAAAGAATTCTTCATTCTGTACCTTTGATTGATACATGATGATATTTTTTTGCAAATAGTGTGCAAATTGACAAGTATCACGCAGAGCACAGTCCAAACTAAACACGAACATGATTCGATTCCCCGCTCGAATGGCAGGGTCGCCATATAAGGAAGGGATTTAACCACAATGAAACGTCTCGAATGCTGGTTAGACACTGCGTATATTTGGTCCATTCATTGACAATATTAACACACACACACACCCTTACAATAACATGGTCACATACTATACTACTACACAATAAACTAAACTAAAACTACCTACTACTAACTAAACTACTCAATATTTCTAAGTTGAATTCGACAGCATACCACCACGAAAGCATTGGAGCACTAGAGAATTCACATAAGAGCTTAGGGGCTTATCTTAGAATACAGGCAGAAAATAAACCAGAGTCATGGAGTACTTGGCTGCCGTTCTGGTGCTTTGCATACAATACTACAGTACACACATCGACTAGGTACACACCCTTCGAACTTGTTTATGGAAAGACATGCAATTTACCCAGCAATCTCACTAAAACTATAGAGCCATTGTACAATCACGATAATTATCCTCTCGAACTCAAATATCGGTTACAAGTGTCACAAACAGAAGCGCGAAACAATTTAATTAACAGCAAATTAGAAAGGAAAAACAAATACGACCAACATATTACTCCTGTACGGTATAAAAAAGATGATGATATCTTAATTAAAAGTGAAACTGGTAATAAGCTTACAAACTTATACGAGGGACCATACAAGGTCATCCGAGATTTAACACCAAATGTGGAGGTGAACATTAATGGAAAACCAGATATAATCCATAAGAACCGAACGAAACTGTTTATCACATAATTGTGACATAACTAAATTAAGTTTATTAACTCTTCTAGATAATTAATGTTTAGCATAAGCTCACGTTGCGCGAGTTATTGTTTATAAGTTTAGAATAACATTATTAAACAAACACTATTATTCAATAATGAGTATGTAATTAATATATAAAATAACAATCACCAAAATGTTTATTTACAATATAACTTAGTTTATTAAAGGTAGAAAAAAAAACTAATATTTTTTTTTTCCCATTGCCATAAGAGGTGTGGATAGTATGTAACCATGTTATTGTAAGGTTGTGTGTGTGTGTGTGTTAATATTGTCAATGAATGGACCAAATATACGCAGTGTCTAACCAGCATTCGAGATGTTTCATTGTGTTTAAATATATATTATAATAGTTCTGTCTGTGAATCGGACCCCGTGAAACACACCGCGGGTAATGATTTTGTCAGGATATCAGCCAGCTGGTTATCTGTAGAAACATACACCATATTAATCACATTTTTCTCTAAATAAAAAAAACCCTGTCGGACCACGCACAATGAAGGGTTCCGTAGTTGGGATGAATTTATACCAAGAACAACATTAACATTGTCCTCTTCGTCCGTTATCTTACTTCAGAGTGAAAGTGTATTCAGTTTGCGCATAAATTTGCATACGTGACTTTAGCCCGTAACCGTAAAGTGAAAGTGACTAATTTTGTATAAACATTATTAAAAATATTAATTATTTTGACCGGTGGCCGCCGTGCTTATGCACCGTTGAACTAACTCGCCGGCTTAGCCCCACCCACACGCAGGAGCAGGACTGTCGCCATAATTACTCTCCCGCTTGCGCGCGCGCCTGATTGCTGCTGTGTACTACGCGTACGATAAATACCCCCGTGCCGATTGACGTGTGTGTGATCGACATTGGACTCCGTACAATGCCTCGCGTTCATTCTCGCCTACGGCTTCGCCATCTGTAAACTCCAGTATACTGCAAGTAAAGTCAGACTCGGATATACCCGCAGCGGTGTCGAACAGCCCAGTCGGTGGTGTCAACACTGCGCCGCGGTACAATCGTCCTTACCCGGAATTCTCACCTGGTAATAAACTCGTCTTTCTAACAAAGCGAACAAACAACTCAACATTTACGAGCATTCATTTTCTAAGTGCAAATTGCTGCTGCGTGATTGGCTATTAAGTCTTTCATTGATCATCATTAATGCTGGTCCTGCTCCACAACCACAACTAATTCATTAACATTTGAAGATACTGTTGGAGCTGCTCAAGATTGTAAGACTATCATTGCATTATAAAGACTCAATCTCCTTTGTATTATATAATTGCATAGCACATGTGTGAGTACTATGTATATACTCTAAAGCTACCATTTACTGGGTACGTCTTTCACTCACTTGAATGTGCCCTGGCGGCTGAGAGTATGTCATGCTCACTCTGATGTCTCGCTGATGGTGATCTGTCTCGCTGATGGTGGCGCGTGTTGGATCATTCAGCTAATCCATGCATTAGGTTCGTGAACAGGCGCTGTCAGTGAAGGCTGGTCATACCTTAGCGGCCACGGCTTGTTTTAATTTAATTTAAATATTTGAATTGTTTTTTTTAGGACGCTTTTAACGTTCTGCATCGTTCTCACATGTAAAATTTCAACATGAATGATGTAACCATTATTTTGTAACCATATCTTGATTTAATAGTGTCCGTGGAGTTTCTTGCCCTTTCTTCTCCATAGGTACCTACTACGCTTTGGAATGGGCGCCTAGCTTCATCTTTCTGACTGACCGACCCCTTGATAATTCAAAGGTGCCTGTAATTGGTTTAATTGAAATAAATGCTTTGAGTTTGAGTTGAGTTTAAGTTTTTCATGTAGTCAATTCAAACTCAAAACTCAAACTCATAGCTGATATTATTGTGCGAGAAATATTTCTTTCACAATAATATCAGCAAAAAATTATTTAAAATAAATATTAGTATTACAGTATTTACTGAAATACTAAAAAACTGTATACTGTAAACTGTCTGTGTAAACTGTATTTATTAATTAATAAATAATATTTTTTTATTAACAAATGTAGGTACAACTCATCTATCCTAAACAAACACACAATGTACAAAGTTTTGAGTATTTCAAAGATAGAGTAAACGACGATGTCTGTGCTAGTATTAACTGTGTGACAGACACCGGCGCCTTCCTCCTACAACCGTAAGTAACAAGCGATACCGTGACATACGGACTCGCTACAGGAAAATTAGAATGTTACAAACAGTTCTGGTACAATTTCAGTTACGTTCATGTAAGTTTAATTAAAAGAATAAAAATTTAATTTAATTGAATATTGAATACTTACTAATTTGTTTGAAAAATAATTTATTAATTTAAATTTTTAAGGCATGCAAGGAAATACGTGAATGCGTGTGTGTGTTGTTTAAGGGGGAGAGTGTGTGTGTGTTTAAGCGCGTACTATTTATTTAATATGATTTATGAATCCCTGGCGAACAGACTTTCAGTGTCGTCGTAAGTAAGACCCTGAAGGTATTGGGTTGCTACGGTCCTACACTTGTATTTTGGAAGGGGATGTATGTTGCAAGCTTTGTTAATTGCATTATAAAGTCGGCCACTCAAATTCAGGTAGTTTCGACTAGCCAGGGCAGCTTTGATTCTAACCGAAGGGCGGACCAGGTCGTTTATTTGTATGCAATTCTGGGTCATAATTGAGGGAGGAATGCTTACGTAGGATTATATTTAGTGTACAGAGTTGCCTGCAAGTGAGTACAGATGTGTCCTTATATAATAGGGTTGTAGAGTAGCGATACGGTTTGTGAAGCATCACCTTCAGAACGGCCCTCTGCGCCCTCTCAAGGCGAAGCATAAGGGTCTTAAAAGTGCCACCCCAAACTGAGATACAATAGGTTAGGAGTGACTGAGCTAAGGCAAAATAAACAGTTTTCAACAGTAGGAAAGCAACTACGTCTCTGAGTTTTTTCATTGGAAACATAAGCTTTCGCACACGAGATACTGTTACGTCTACATGTTTATTCCAACTTAGTGTGCAGTCAATGTGTACTCCTAGATACTTCACGCAAGATGTTCTTTGAATAGAAGGGCAGTTACAGGTATTAAGGGCAGGATGGGAGCAACTATGAACCCTTATATCCGGAATGCTAGGCTGTGTAGAAGAGTTTACTGAGAAAGCAACATAGTGGGTTTTGGAGGTATTTAATGTTAGTAGATTACAGGAAAGCCAGTCCATCACTATGCCAAGAGCATTTTCAGCCGAGCGGTGAGCAGAGGCCCAGGTATCTCCACTAATAATAAGTGCAGTGTCATCAGCATAGACAAGGATCTTGCAGTCCGGTATAGTGAGTTGGCATAGCCTGTTCACGTGTACAAGAAAGAGCGTAGGACCCAGCACACTGCCCTGCGGGACTCCGAAAGACAAATACTCATCGTCGCTGGTGTAGTTCTCTACCTTTAATCGCTGACTACGATTAGTGACATCTGAATATCCTACAAAAATCTGTTCCTCAGCTTTCATGTCCAATTTACATCGCTGACTTGATGGAACATGAACAAGTGCTCTGCATCCAAAAACCTTCAGATGAGACAGATCGGATTTTCTATTAAACCACATTTCAAATGGTGTTTTATCGCTGAGCGCGCGATGTGGTGGTCGATTTTTCAAGAAGACGCTTGTCTCCACTGCGTCTTGCCAAAAAGTTTTTGAGAGAAAACCATGTGACAATAGTGATCGAGCCTTCTCTACTATGCTATGATTACACCGTTCACTTACCCCAATTTGCTGAGGGCTGTAAGGTGCTGTCGTTTGCCAATCGATATCCAGTGACTGAACATAATCCATCAATTCCTTATTGATGAACTCAGTTCCATTATCTGATCGCAAGGTCTTTATTTTTCCACCAAACTGTCTCTCGACATGAGAATGAAAAGAACAAAACTTAGTTTTGACTTCAGTTTTAGAAGACATAAAATACACAAAGATATAACGTGTATAATCATCTATAAAAATAATAAAATATTTATTACCTGTAAACGAATTTGTAGAAAAAGGTCCACAAACATCTGTATGAATCAATTGAAGTGGCGATGTAGCCTGCCTGTATTTTAAGCTTTTGAAAGGCTTTCTAGACTGCTTACCCTCTATGCAGGTAGGGTTTGCACTATTCGTTCAATTTTACTATTCGAATAAAATGAATACTTCTAGACCTAAATATTCGAATATTCGGATATTCGAATATTTTTCGTAACATTTATTGAAAATTATGAAATATCAATTTAACACAAACTTGAGCAGCTATACTGGGGTTTAGTTTGATTGCCGCATAATTCTATTCAAATAAAATCAAGTATTATAATTAGTTTTATTGTTTTTTAATTAAAAAAAAAACACATTAATTATCGTTTTACAGAGTAAATATAGGTGGGTCTCAGCTTAGGGATACTGATGATGCTTTGGATAGGTAATCAGAAAAAAAACTTGAACATTCAACTACTATATCAATATTTATCTTCACTAGAACTAGAATAGGAACTTTGGTTACATTTTACATAACATTCAGTTAAGTTTTATAATCAAAACAAAATCGTATTTTATTAGACTCAAACATAAACATTAATTAACATTACACATTAACAATCAAAAAATCAATCAATCAATCAAATTAATCTTTTTAAACTATGATAATATGAGCGCAAAAAGCTTAGGGCGTCCAAAGTATCGGCATTAATTTTTGTTCTTAAGCGGTTACACAAGTAACTCGCCGAAGAAAACACCCTCTCAGCTTCGACACTGGAGGGTGGAATGGAGAGCAGTAAATTATATGCTCGGGTTAAATGTGTACCACGTTGTCCACCGCCGTCAAAGAGACCCATCTCCACTTGGATTTTAGTGCCAAGATCCAAGACCTCTTCTCCGGACTGTCGCAACTGTAAAGATTCGGCTGCGTCATTTTGTAGCTTGTGGCGCAGCTGATCTTTTATAGACATACTGTTATCATCATTACTTTGTCTCTGCTTGTACTCGTGGACTGCTGAGACTGCGGTCTTCAGAATCTGTTGATGACTTGAAGTAGCTGTTCAATTTGATGATTGTGTTTTTAACCACCATATTATGGGGATTTTCAAATGGATATGAAGATCTCCCTTCATTGTAAAATTTTGCAGATTTATCCAGGTATTTGAGAGTGCCGCTCAGCTCTGATAGTCGTCGTTCTCCAATTATTTGTTTCATTGATACTAAGAGATCACGGCTTACGTCATTTTGGATTTCACCTAGTTTCTCAATCATAAACTTCAACGCTGTTTCCGTCATTATCAGGATGGCATTTTTTTCACACAGAACTTCAACAGTAGCCTTGATCACATTCTTTGTGTTGGGAAGTTCTTCGAGTCGCCTCATTTCTTCTTCTGAAAATGAGATATGGTTGTCATAATCAATCAACGCTTTCTGGACTACTACTTTCAGTGTTAGAAACTAGTTACTCTTTGAATTCAACTTTGTCTCCACTTCCACTCACCATCACTGTTTTATTTTGTCTTAGTCAGATGGCTTTCAATGCAGGAACTGTAATCAGAACAAATTTAAATTAGATAACTATAAATATAAATCTGTTTGTAAATTTAAATAGTTTAAAACGTCACAACAATCTAATATTTTAAAAATCGTAACTGTTTACATCACGCACGTCTCGCGTAACCAAATCAGTAGCGTAAGTAGGTATTCAATACGTACGCTACGACAGAGGAATGCAGAAAACCGTTGTAAAGTAATACAATTAGTGTAGTAGTGTAGAAACAGCAAGGTTAGCCTAATCGAACCTAACTAATCTATATCCACTCAACTGTTGAATCACCTTATCCAGGCCGCGGCCATTATAATCATATTTGTGTCGAAGACTTCTTCCAGTCCACGCGGTTTTGACTACTTTTTAATACGTTATTGTGTTAATAGGGAAAAGAACAAGGATGGCATACTGTCATATGTCAAGTATCTAAAACACACCAACAACGCTATCAGATCGCGCGAAACCACTCAGAAGTACCGACACAAGCGCGTAGATTCAACAAAATGGCTGACCGCACGCGAAAAGATATACTATTGAACCGAAATTCCTGTTTCTGCACTACTTATAGTAATAGTTTGTGGAATTAATTAGCTTTGTCTAAAATACTTACGTGAATGTCGCCACGCGCAGTTAATAACAATAACACAACACACAACACAACTCTCACTTATTTTGCGTTCGCGCACACTGTCACTGCGGTGAGTGACGACTGGTGAGTGGTGACTCACTGAACGAACGAGTACAAGGACACAACAGGGTGGTACTCAAGGACAGGGATGGACTTGGAATCAAAAAAATATAAGTACCTTTATTACATTATTAACTATTCGAATATTCGGACAATTTAAATGAATTATTCGAATTTGAAATTGGACCGGATATTCGAATAAAATGAATATTCGAATATTCGAATTGCAAACCCTATATGCAGGGTATGCATGGTTCCTTGTCAACCTCCGTGTACCCGACGCCGATAGCCTGACCTTTTCTAAGTAGATCCATGGCAATTCGACACAGATGTCCTAACCTCTTATGCCAGAGCTGGAAGTTGGAACAATCAGAGTGCACAAGATTAGCTGAAACATTATTAAACATTTTAATTGAACAACCGACAGTATACACCCCATCACATAAAGAACCATACACTAAAACATTTTTATTGTCTACTACATCACACTTTGAGTCATAAATAGCACAGTCTTCTTTATTGAAAACTACACAGTAACCCTTCTCTACTACTTTACTTACTGAAAGTAAATTACAGTTCAAATCGGGAACATGAATTACATTCTCTATTCTGTTCGCCAAAGTATCCGTATCAATGGATACATCACCAATACCTACAGCCGCCACTTTTTGTCCATTAGCCACAGTAATCGTTCCACCTTGTAATGGCCGATAACTGCTGAACCACTCGCGATGCGGAGTCATGTGATTGGTTGCACCGGAATCAATAATCCATTTCCCATAATTTGCAGCCGGCGAAGAAAGAGCCATTTCCTTCACAACAGCCTGTTCCACCTTTTCATTATGATGGCAATCTGTACCTTTAAAAACCTTTCTTGACACACTCATAGCCTTCTTGTCCTTCTTATTGGGACATTCGGGACTTTTGTGTCCTGGTTGTCTACACTTAAAGCAGATTATAGACTTCTTCTTTTTGCTTGTAGAACCTGTTGAATGTAGCGCAGCCACCTCGTTCTGGTGAGGGTCCTTAGAAAACTCGTTTAATAGTTTTGCCTTAACCAACTCACTGGTTACATCAACATTCGAATTCTCTAAAGCCATTATCAGCGGTTCGTACCGCGATGTCAATCCTCCGAGAATAATCGCAGCCAGAGATCCATCGTCGATCTTCTTACCAATATCTTCAAGATCTTGAGCAGTACTCATAACGGCGTTGATATACGATTGTATGTCTTGGAAATCGGTCAAGGTATATTTGTATTTTCTACGCTCCAAAGAGAGCCTTCGACCCATACATTTATCCTCGTATGCTTTTTGTAAAGCACTCCAAGCCTCCTTAGCGTTTTTCGCATTTCGCACATGCGAAATTGCACCTCCGTCTACCGTAAGGCATATTTTTGACAACGCCTTCTGGTCACTACGAGAGCGCACATCTTCCGCCGTTTTATCAGAATCATCGTACCCAGTGATCGACGTCCACAACTCCTCATGAATGAGAAGCATCCTTATTTTGAACTTCCAGGTTGGGTATCCGTCTCGGTTTTTTAACATCTGAATACCTTGAAAATTCATACTATTCCCTAACATTATCTTCTTTTAAAGTAAGAGCTTCGTGCTGATAACGTGTTGAAGGAATAATATAATTAAAGAACAATGTTAGAAGAATTGGAACAGCTTTATAAAAGAACAAAAATAGAAGTGACAAGTATAGTGTAAAGAGTACAAAACCATAACTTTTAGCCTATAGGTATACACCTAATAAGTATGAATATACAACATTACCTAATACCTATTAATTAATCAATCAATTAACCTACCAATTACCTATTAATTAATTAATCAATTAACTCACTTGGGTTTTGGAATTGTTTATTGCCACATGAACAATGAACAAGCAGGTGGTTTTTTTCTACTACAATCCTTGTTTGTTGTTGGTTGGTTTTTTGTGCATTGGCACTGATGTCACTGGTGGGAACTTTTGTTTTAACTTCACAGTTCGTGTTTAAAACTTGCAGATAACACTTCACGTAGTTATTAGTGGATGCTTTAACGGGCTCATTTAGTTTTAATTACTTATACGCACTATTAGTATTTTTTAAAGATATTTTAGAACACAGCGTTTGCTTTTACGTTAGGCTAGACGCAGCGCCCTCTCGCGTTTTTCAAATGAAAAAAATAGAGAAAGATGGTTTAGAAATCTAAAATCTCGAAATGGTTTTGGAATCGGCACAGGTTAACTTTTACATAGCATGGCCAATTCCAATAACATTGTTTTATTACTGAGTTCCGGTGCCTACCTTCCGGCTTCTTCATCAGATCGGTTCAATAGTACCATTTTCATCAAAACCATTTATTTGAAGCTTCGTCATAGTCGCTTAACTATCTTAATCGAGATATCTTATCGGCACCCGTCAAATACTTATTATCGTTGAGAAGTTCCCGTGGCCATCTGTGGTCTTCTTCATCAGTTCCACTTCACCAGATGCTACTTTCTGAATGCAAATGCTTGATTTGTTGATGAAAATACCAAAATTATTTATTTTATTTTATTATTCTTAGGAAGGCTTACAGACTAATTACAAATAATAGTTTACCACAACATACATATTATCAAGTTGCTAATAACAAGCCCCCACAGATTTAGAACACGATTAATTTAAGCTGAAGAGAGAGTCTAAGTAGGTTGGGCAATGATATTATATTAAAAATATCATTGAGGTTGGGCTTCATTTATTAGTAGGCAGGTTAGTTTTATTTATTAGCAGTTAGTTTAATTTATTAGCAGTTAGTTTAATTTATTAGCAGTTTACTTTTATTTATTAGTAGGTTGGGTTAAGTTAGTTCAGTGGCGCTGCACAAGACCGAGGCCGTGTTTTTCCACGGACTTCGGCAGCGCCCCCCATCTGACGCCCACATTTTCGTGGAGGGCGTCAGGGTCGAGGTAAAGGCCCAGATGAAATATCTAGGCCTCGTACTCGACAGCAGGTGGCGCTTCGGCCCGCATTTTAGCGGGCTGTCATTGCGCCTGCTGAAGACTGCAGGGGCGCTCTCGTGGCTGCTGCCCAACTCGGGCGGGCCCAGCGCGCGATGCCGGCAGCTCTACGCCGGCATCTTGAGGAGCATGGCCCTCTACAGTGCCCCCATCTGGGAAGACTCCCTCCGAAGGAGGGAGAACGCCGCCGCGTTGCGGGCGCCTCAGAGGGCCATAGCCCAGCGGGTCGCGCGGGCCTACCGGACGGTGGGTTTTGCGGCGGCCTGTGCTCTGGCCGGCACCCCCCCTTAGGAACTCGAGGCGTGGGTGCTCGCCAGAGTATACGAGTGGACGGCGGGGCGGAGGGCAAGAGGAGAACGCCCGGCCCCGGAAGAGCGCGAGGCCCTCCGACGGGAGTCGCGAGACGCCATCGTCGTCCACTGGACGGGAGAACTTGCCACTGCAGTCTTTGGCCGCCGGACCCTCGATGCGCTCGGGCCAGTGCTGCAAGACTGGCTCGAGCGGTCGCACGGGTTCCTCTCCTTCCGTCTGACACAGGTGCTGTCTGGACACGGCTGCTTCGGGTCGTACCTGCACCGAATCGGACGGGAGGAGACGCCGTCGTGCCACGGTTGCGGCGCGGCGGAGGACACGGCGCAGCACACCCTCGGGTCGTGCCCGTCATGGCCCGAGACGCGCCGCGATCTGGTCGCGGTGATAGGACTGGACCTCTCGCTCCCCGGCGTGGTTAACGTCATGCTGGTGGATGAGAGGTCCTGGGCGGCGGTCGCCTCCTTCTGCGAACACTTCATGTCCCAGAAGGAGGCGGCGGAGCGCGCGCGGGAGGACGTTCCTCTCGCGGCGCCGCTCCGCAGGCGGAGGAGGGGTCGGAGCAGACGACTCCTCCCAGGTGGAGGCCAGCAGGCAACGGGTGCGGGGGCACCCTTGCCTGTATCGCACGGACCTCCACCAGTGCCGGACGGGAATGGTCAGGTGCTCCCGGCCATTCCCGTAGCCCCTTAACCTGCTGGGGGGCAAGCGGGGCCCGCCAGCTAGGCGGGCATGCGCCGGGAGGGTTGTGGATGTAAAGGCTGAGCCAGTTTCCCATGACCCTCCCGTCACGGCGATGCGGGAGCGCCGCTGGGTCGTTTAGTGGGTATACCGGGTTTACCGGGGAGTCCCACATACCCCACCCGTCCCCCGATGGGTGGGTATGCGTAATGCACTTTTCCCAGCGTCAAAAAAAAAAAAAAAAAAAAGTTAGTTAGTTTTATTTATCCATGTTGCTACTTATGAATTTAAGAGTTTAAGAACCACTAGCCGGTGCATCATCGACAAAAAATGACTTGGCTAAGAGCAACCTTGCCGTGCTTATCTTAGTGCAAAATAAGTCAACATCATGTTCAGAAGATACCTCATTGAAGCTTCGAGCGCTTCTTATAAGAAAAGCATTACGCCTATAATTCGTAGTGGCAGAAGGCACACCTAGAAGTGGCCTTTTACGCAATCCCATATAGATTTAGTGCGAAATGTTAACTTTGCTAATAGTTCAGGGCAGTCAACCGAGCCATTCGCTATGTTCATCGAAAAACAATCAATCTGCCTAGCCTTTTCCCAACTATGTTGGGGTCGGCTTCCAGTCTAACCGGATGCAGCTGAATACCATTATTTTACATGGAGCGACTGCCTATCTGACCTCCACAACCCATTAACTGGGTAATACGATACCCCTTGGTAAGACTGATTGTCAGACTTTCGGGCTTCTGACGACCCGTAACGACTGTCAAAGATCCACGAATGACAGCCGGGACCATCGGTTTAACGTGCTTTCCGAGGCACGGAGGAGTCTCGGTAATTATTTAAAGATGGTCACCCATCCACGGAGCAACCCCGGCAAGCGTAGCTTAACCTGATGGATCGACCCGTGCGGCTGTTATTACTTAGCCATGAGTTCCTCTATGTTCATCGAAAAACATATATCATTAATGAGTCGCCTACGATCCAGTGGGAGAAAATGGTATTTCTTACAATGGTGACTGTAATCAATAGATATTTGGTGCGCCTTATAATCGAGATATCTCAGAAACTTTTTCTGGATACCCTCAATGCGCGAATTGTAGATCGCATATTGAGGGTTCCAGGCTTGCGATGCATACTCCAAGTGACTGCGTACGAACGAACAATACAACACCTTGATCGTCTTCAGAGAACGGAAACAGGCTGAGGCTCTAATTACAAATCCTAGTGCTTTGGAGGCCCTGCCCACAATACTGTCAATGTGTTGATCAAATAGTAATTTTCTATCCTGTATAATACCTAAATCCCTAATGCTATTAACTTTGCCTAAGGCAAGTCGGTTGACACTATAGATTGAATTGATTGATTGATAATCGCGTATACCTATAATTTTTGAGGAGTTCCCTCAATTCCTCGTGGATTCCAACATCAGAACTAGATTTTGATGAAAATGGGACCAATCTGAAAGTATATACCTATACCCTTTCAAATAAAAAATAAAACTTCCAAATCGGTTTATAAATGACGGAGTTTTGAGGTAAACAGAAAAAAAAATTACAACCGAATTGAAAACCTCCTCCTTTTTTGAAGTCGCTTAAAAATCAAACCGATCTTGCCATAACTATAGTAGAGCACAGATTTTTTTTAAATTGAAGCCATTCCCTATCCCTATACTTAGTTACATGTTCATTGTACATAAGTTTTATATTTATGTCGTCTTGATATAAATATAGATTAACAAAAGAATAACAATATCTCGTATTAATTGCTTAGGTATTTTGGAATAGGTTTGTGATAAGTAAAAACAATATATCTGTTTGTTTCTTCCCAATTGCGAAGTGGTTACGAATATTTATTTGATTTTAATATATATTTCATGATATATATCATGAAATATATATATTATATTCTATGATTTCAATATATATTATATAAATAAGTTTGCATTGGGTATGCAACGGATGACTTGTTTTAAAAAAACAATATTTCGGCTGGAAAACTGTCTTCTAGTATAAATAAATATGCTTGGATTTTACTCCATTTTCATGTAATTGTAAATCAAGCATTATATTAGTTCTTCCACAGTTAGATGGACCGCATAATAATACATCTGATAGTGTCAGGTAAATGACGCCATGTCGGGCCACCATACCGTTGAATCAACAAAGCTACTGCAAAGGGAGCTAAGCGAACTACTGAAGAAAGGTGGATTTGTTTTACGGAAATGGTCCACGATCTAATTCTCAAAGAACTACAGTCGAAAGAGAAAACTAACAATAACGAATTTATCTTCAAGCAACAAGAATTCAGCATAACACGGACTCGCATGGAATGACGCAACCGCCACATTCCTTTTTTTTGCTGATGCATTACGAAATAAAAGAAGGTCAACTGAGTGCGCTGAACTGAACTTGAATAACCGACCGTGTCCTCGGCAAGGTCAGCGCGCTTCCCTTAATTGAAATCTAGGTAGTATATTTTACGAGTCTCCGAGTACAGTTTTGTGTAACAATTGCAAAAACATGAACAAAGTCAAAGTCAATTTTTAAATAAACTAAGTATAATAAATAAAACTTCGTTTTGTGAGGACATTGAACGTGTGTGTGTTGAAACGCGTAAGCGACGGATTGTGCCCGGCGCTTAAGACCTTTTGATCGCGTCGTTCGCTTATGACTACTGAGACGATACTACTCGTATTAACGGCGTGTACGTACGATTCTCTTTCACCCAACTTTATATTTGAACCAACAATAACACCATGCCGGAGTGCGATAATTGTAACAAAATGATTACAACTAAAAGCCCAGGATTAGAATGTTGCAAATGTGGGAAAATCGCGCGTGCATATATAACATGCACCGGGCTCACACAAAAGCAAATACTAGCTATTCGTAACTCGGAAACTTTGGAATGGACTTGCAGCGAATGTCACCGACATACTCCCGTCAGGAAATCATTTATCGTTCCAGAGGAAGACGATGATGAGGTTAACGAACCAACTTCAAGGCCGACCACATTATATAAATTAACACAGGGCACGCCCGCGCCGAAAAAAAAAGCCGTCGAGGTCGAGCGTCGCACGTCTGCGTCTCACCCGATTACATCATGCGCGCTAGAATGCTAGAAAGCAAGACTTATTGTAGGGTGCGTTTCGTTTGAATGTATGTTTATATACATTTCTAGAATTGGTTGTAAAGAAGAACAAAGACACTTTCACTTTCAAGAAAAGTCAGTAAGAAAAAACAAGCAATGAAAAAAGCAATGATGATGTTTTAAGGTTTAAAATGCATGGTGTGTTAATTCTTAACGTGAAACATAAATAAAACCACTTACTACCAGTACAATATTCATTATTTACAAGTATCCCAAGTTGAGACGAAAATGATGGTTTGTTATGATTACGATAGCGAAAATAATATTTTTTAATGCCATAGACGAGTCGCAGTGAGTGTTGTCTTATCTCAAACGGTTCGGAAATCGATAATAAATCAAAGTAAATGTATGGAATTAGATATTAGCACTTAATAGTGGTGTTTGCTTGGTATGACTTCCATCCCACGTACAATCTACTACTCTGGGATGAAAGCCATCCCAGGTTCGCGTGAGTGGAAACAATTGTTATCAAATATTTCCATGGAGGTTCAAAAAATGTTCAAATAGAATTGGTTACAGTGTTATATTGAATTTTGTACTGCGAAAATTGATGATTTTGTGGAATCGATTAAAACGATGAAACAAAAGCTGAAAGACATCACACCTAAAATTAAATGAAATGAATGAATGATTTGGTATGTAGATAGCTTATACTCTGGATAAACACATAGGCTACTTTTTTATCCCGGTCTACGTGGGTGAAACCGCGGGCACAGCTGGTGGAAAATAAAAAAAACTATCTTTGCAATAAAATCAGCCACTTTGAAACCAAAATCTCTTCTGTTCTGAAGCAGTTAGAACAGCGTTTAAATGAGTCGGACCAATATAAATTTAACAACTTTATTGAAACAACTGGAATCCTTTAAAAAACGAAGAACTGTTGCAAATCTCAACAAAACAATCTACTATTCTATGTCGTGCACCAGTTGCAGTGTGTCTTTATGTAATGGCATATATTTACTCACAGAACAGATAAATATTTGTTCTGTGTATTTACTGAATGTTTGTGAAGGGTTTGCTTGGCAATATTTCCAACGTGTTCCTGTTATTGGTACTCATGATATAGATCTTACTGTCATTTTTATGCTGTGGGATTTGTTGTAGTTATGTCTCAACACTGTTGGTTTTATTTTGAATGCTAGTTTTATGATGATGAGTGCTAAACTGATGACATAATTATCTTTTTCCTGATTTGATATAATTATAGGTTCTGTTTGTTTCTTTGTTCATATTATTTTTATGGGAGTAGACTTTTGTGCTTTTTTGTAACAGGGCTGATAATTTTTCCTTTGCAAGTCTAAGTTTATTTGCTTAAGGTTGCTATTTTCTAAAGAAAGAGATCGATTCATAATGTGCGCTATCCAAATCTAACACAAGCTTGTCAATTTGTTCCTTTAGCATTGTAATTTGTTGTTGTTTTGCATCATTAATTTCATCATTGGATAGGTCAGGTAGGCTGGAAACAGTACTTTCGAATGTACTATTATTTATTGTTTCGTTAGTAACGGTGTTGGAATCCGATGTAGTGCGAGTACGGCGCATAATGTTCTCGAAGAAATTAATTTTGTTCCTTGATGTCGTATCATTCAATGAGATATGATCCAGCGCCACATAGAGTAGCAGGGCCACCGAAGCACTACACGTGGTGTCGAAATTGTTGCTCGCTATGTCCACTGAGTCATACTCAGGCGGCGGCGGCGGCGGGGAGAGGCGGTAAGTGCGGGGAGTATTGAGCGCACCGCGGGTTGTCGTAGGTCAGTGCCCACTGCCCACGGCCGTTAGATTTTTTCAAATGTTTTGTTTTTATCACGGTTTATTAACACTGTAACTTTGCTTCACTCAGAGACGTATCACAGCAGAACTTTCACACATCAGATTAAGATTGCTTTAATTTAATGTGATAAAATCCACGTTAGATACGAATTCTTCTATTTAAAAATTGAGGAGCAAAAACTCAGCGTTCTGCCTCATCGAACTCCGTCGATCTATCAAGCTGCATCGAGCTGTATCGCAGCACTAAAAATAATGTGCGCCAAAAGAGGCACCCGAAAACATATCTATTTCGATAACGGAACCAACTTCGTCGGAGCCGCAAGAGTTTTAAAAGAATAGTTCCAACTATGTATTTAAAACAATGCTATCACCAGAGTGCCGATTTTAATTCCTGCAGCAAATAATTTTTGTGTGATGCATATGTAAAACATTTAATGATGTCATTCAAGTCACAGTTCAACTGTTCAAAACAGTAAGACACTAAGGACCCAGTTTCACCACCTACGTTATAGCAAATATTTTCATACAAATTCACGGACGTAAAAAAATCAAGGACGCTCATTGCAATATATTTAATATTGCAAGGAAAGCGTCCTCTCGGAATGGCTGTAACTGTAATTCAAATAGCGGGCCCAGTTTATATTAATTTTTAACCGACTTCAAAAAAAGGAGGAGGTTACCAATTCGGTTGTATTTTTTTTTTATGTTTGTTACCTCAGTACTCCGTCATTTATAAACCGATTTGGATTTTTTTTTTTTATTTGAAAGGATATACTTCCCGATTGCTCCCATTTTTATCAAAATCTAGTTCTGATTATGGGATCCATGAGGAACTGAGGAAACTCCTCAAATATTATAGGCATACATTTAGCGATTTTGGTATTTTCCTCAATAAGTCAAGCATTTGCATTCAGAAAGTATCATCTGGTGAAGTGGAACTGATGAAGAAGACCAGAGATGGCCACGGGAACTCCTCAACGATAATAAGTATTTCACGGGTGGCGATAAGATATCTCGACTAAGATAGTTAAGCGACAATGACGAAAGTTCTGATGAAAATGGTACCATCGAACCGATCTGATGAAAAAGCCGTAAGGTATGCACCGGAACTCAGTCATAGAACAATGTATCCTAGCCGTGTCTGGGCTTATTGGAATTGTCATGAGGTGCACTTTGGCTATAAATTATTTTAATTTTAAATGCCGCTTCAAATTGCGCTACTTGAGTTGTTATGTGAGAAACAAACTTCGGTGGTGGCAAGAAAGCGGAACCCTCGAAGCCAACTCTACACGAGAGCCACAACGGCGGCAGAAGATGCAGCTATGGTCGCTGCACACTCTGCCGAACTCGAACCACCTCATCTTCGTACAGCGTGAGTCCATTTGTAACTTGTTGTCACACTTACCACCCCAAATTATTCATCATTTTCATAAAACATGTTTTTTGGTCGCTGCACACTCTGCCGAACTCGAACCACCTCATCTTCGTACAGCGTGAGTCCATTTGTAACTTGTTGTCACACTTACCACCCCAAATTATTCATCATTTTCATAAAACATGGTTTTTGGTCGCTGCACACTCTGCCAGACTCGAACCACCTCATCTTCGTATAGCGTGAGTCCATTTGTAACGTGTTATCAGATTTACCACCCCAAATTATTCATCATTTACATAAAACATGGTTTTTGGTCGCTGCACACTCTGCCGAACTCGAACCACCTCATCTTCGTACAGCGTGAGTCCATTTGTAACTTGTTGTCACACTTACCACCCCAAGTTATTCATCATTTACATAAAACATGGTTTTCTTAAAAGTGAATAACAAAATTAATTAAAATATACCTACTACATAATAAGCACGATTTTGGTTTAGGTAAAGTAGGTAGGTATACTATGATTGAATTTAATGAAAACCATGTGTCACACTATACCTGAATAACTAGTATAAGGGCGCGGTTATATTAGACCACTGCGCCGAAAGCTTTTTTGCGACCGCGTTTATCACGATCTTAAAGAATAGGCCCTATTCATATTAATTAGGGTTACCATACGTCCCGTATATACGGGACTGTTACCCTATTTGTATGACGTGTATTGCTATTTGTTCCGTTTTCTTCAAAATACATTTTTTTGCAGATACAGAGCATTTCGATCAACAGTCTTATCTGTGAATACGTATTCGCATACTTACCTAACAATTTTACGATTCCCGCCCACAACGCTAATGTGGAGAGAATATTTACTCTGATGATAACACAATAGTCAGCAAAGTCAGACAAAAGAAATAGGTTGTCAATTGGACACTCCAAGATATTAATTTTGATTTCTCATTATAATTTTTTATGATTAATATTATAAATAAAAGAAATCATTAAGAAAGTAAAATCTACTTCAAAATATGATTGGGCGAAAAAAGATGAACCTCTTCCTGGGTCTTCTTCTCAAGTAGTTCATTTGCCTTATTTGAGTATCATTTAATATTATTGGTTACACTTCATTATTATAAATTTTGATTATTTTATGATAATAAATCATTATCAGTATTATCATTCATCACCCAAGTAGTTCAGATTTATATTTAATTTTAACAATTTTGTCCCATATTAGTGCCCAGCTATTATGACAACCCTACATATTTTACAATAAAGTATTCGTGGTGACCGCGTGATAGAAATGAAGCAGTGACTCCGAGGAATTTGAATGTTAGTACCTAGCAAATAGAATCCACTTTCGCCTGGCGATCAAGCCTCAAGAAATCTTTCGTGTCGTGTAAGAATGTACAATTATAAAAAATAGTGCGCAGTTTTAGAAGCGCATTGTGTATTTATGAATTTGGGAGTAGGTCATCAATATAATCGAACGTTATCTATCAAAAAAAATATTTTATTAAAAAGATGACCTAATGTTTTATTAGAAGTAGTGTTATTTATGGTAAACAGAATTATATTGATACATTATTAATAATAATATTAATATATTATTATTATTTTATATTGTTATTATTATTTTATTTTATTGATAATAGTATTGATAGTTTCAACTACACGTACCTACCTTTATGTTTTTATAAGCTGGAGTAGTTTAGCTAGACAATAAATAGATAAGAGCGCTCGGTAGGCGCTCACTCAAACTGGTTTTGCGCGTGACAGAACAGATGCAAAGTACCTAAATGAAACAAAACGTCTTACACCACAAACTATTTAATCAGACTTCAGAGCACGCTACTAATTTTACGTTTGTTTATAATATCTTAACCTACTCATAACTACATACACGTGTGGCTGTCACGGCCTTCCTGCCCAGGCTTCGTTCTCTAACTCTTACACCTACACATAACTACATACAAGTATGGCTGTCACGGCCTTCCTGCCCAGGCTTCGTTCTCGAAGCCTAACTCTTATACCTATCATCCGGTCATTGCAGTACCTGTAATAAGAAATAATTTAGTAAATCAATACATTTAGTTTCTCATTTATAGTGCCCTCGATCATTGGCAATTTTTATTTTTATTCTGGACTTTTTATTAATCTTTAATGAAAGGACTTGTGTTTATATCGAACGTCGAAAATCAGTATCGTGTAAGTACCTCCCACCAGTTCATAGCGGTCCATGCTCAGTTCACTCATCGTATGAGTAGCTCGCGCCATTCTTTTTTTTTATGCGATCCAGGAATTCTTTTTATTAGTTAAGATACTCACGCACTAAATTATTTGTTTTGCGGTCCTAGCACTCTTATTAATAGATAAGATACTCACGCACTCAATTATTTCGTTTGTGGTCCTAGCACTTTTATTTTTGAAAAAGGTGCTTACGCCTTTTAACTTTCAAAATCAATATTCTTTCGCAAAAGGTCTGTTTACATGGCGTTTTTGTTGAAAACGCTGGTACTTATACTCGTATATTTACGAAAGTAGCCAGCAGGTTTCATAAATTGTCTTACTTGCTTAAGGTACGGTATGGGAACATTTTTCAATGCCTCGATTTTAGTTTCTCCAAGTCGTATTCCATTCTGGGAAATTGTTTTTCCCAAGTAGGTTTGCAAAAACTTGCATTTCTTTAAATTTAGTGTAAATCCTGCACCATCTAATGTTTTTAACACTAAACTGAGTCTCTACAACGTGTCGTTTTGCATCCTCGTCAAATTTCAGGGTGTGATAGAACATCAAATCGAATAACTTTCTCCATGGGATCAAGATCGTAATCGCGAAAAAATGTTCAACTGTCCCATAGAAAACTTCAATACTTACTCGACGCAAATGTATGGGACGGCTGATTATTTTTTCGTGATTACGATGTTGATGCCATGGAAAAAGTTGTTCGGTTTGATTGTCTATACCACATCCTAAAATTTGACGAGGATGCAAAACGACACGTTTTATAATCCTTCTTCTATGCTAATTGATGGCACGATGATGTCATTAATTTTAAATTGATGACATCATCGTAAGCTGTACTATTTTTCAAAG
This sequence comes from Cosmia pyralina, assembly GCA_946251885.1. NCBI lineage: Eukaryota > Metazoa > Arthropoda > Insecta > Lepidoptera > Noctuidae > Cosmia > Cosmia pyralina. The sequence continues at coordinate 17,833,711 of OX276366.1, read as the reverse complement.
ATCTCAGTGCGTTACTTACTGTTCTTTGTCCATTACAAAATACAAACTGCACTTGTAACCATTCATAGAGACCTTCAGATGAAGGCAGTTTTCTCGACAGATATTTTTCGTTCAATAAGGATTCCATGAAAACCCGATGCCATATCAAGTGTGCTGAAGTAACGACCTTTTCCTAGTCTATCCAACTGGTCATCAATTAATGGTAGTAGAGTATTATCCTTGATGATTATTTTGTTCAAAGCTCTGTAATCCACACATAATCATGACTTGCATCTTTTTTTCTTACTAATAGATGACGCATATGGCGATGTTGACACTCGAATTGAAAGAACGCACTTTTTCCCATTCAGAGAACGACATCGACATTATGTCAAATCAATCAATCTGCTTAGCCTTTTCTCAACTATGTTGGGGTCGGCTTCCAGTCTAACCGGATGCAGCTGAATACCAGTATTTTACATTTATTTTATTTAGAGAAAGACATAATATATGGGTGATAATAACTGATAAACAATGAGTTCATTGTCGTGAGGAGCTCGTGGCTAACGTGACCATTTATATCTTTCGTCAAAGCGGACACCTGCGGAATTTTGAACAAAACAAGAACTAATTGCTGTTTGAACTTCTTTTTATTTATTAATAATAATGAGGCATACATTTAATTAATATAATGTAATTTATATTTAATTTTGTCGGCGGAGCAAATCTGTTTCAAAATATCGGGTCTCGTTTTCAAGTAAGAATGCGCTGATTACATGATTTGTCTTGGTGATCAATATCGCTTTCAAAACTGTAACACTCAGCTGTGTTTTTTCACTTGTCCATATTTTATTAATTAGAGTAAAAATTCTTTCGACAGGTGCGGTACTTACGTTACGTTACTTCCAGGCAGACATAAAAAAACTCAATAATTATACGAAAGCTCGTACCAGCTGAGATTGTGAACACGGAAGTGAGTGAACAACTCCACCCTACGGTCTTGCTCGTTAGTAGCATGCATTCATGCTGCCTAGCTAAAGCGGGGCATCTTTGCTCTTACTCGGTACAGCGGGACAGACAGTCTGAAAGCGGGACTGTCCCGCCCAAAGCGGGACGTATGGTCACGTTAGTCAACAAAATCGAAAGCCTTAGTCATATCCATAAATAAGGCTGTTACAGGTATTTTTTGGTCCATATTTGTAACTATTTCATTGATCAGTTCATAAATGGCCATGTTTATGTTTTTACACTTTCTAAATGAATGAAGAATGCCATTTTTTTCAAGAAACACGTACATACTGTTATAAATAACCTTTTCAATTATTTTGGAAAATATTGAAAGAAGAGCAATGGGTCTGTAGTTTTGTATATTTTGAGGATCATCCTTTTTATGTAGTGGTTTTATTACGGACAGTTTTAAATCTTCGGGAAAAACACCATGTTCTATACATAGGATAGTAATAAAGCTAAAAACCGGTGAACTTTCAACAGCTACGCTTTTTATTATCTTAGTCTCAATGTCGTCAAAGCTAGAGCTATTAGTATTTTTCAGAGTCGTAATTATTTCATAAATGTCAATTGGTGCTGTGGGTGATAAGAATAATGAATTCATGTTTGAACTTGTTACTGTTATTTTATGGTCAGAATTGTTTGTTGGCTGTATTTGGTCAATGAAAAGATTATTAAATAGTTCTACAATGTCAGTTGGATTTGTTACGAATAGATTGTCAATAAGGAGTTTATAAGGACCTTGGAATGTTATTTTTCGATGAGTTTATAACCCTCCAGGTTGCTTTCGTTTTATTTACAGCGTTATTGATAAAATGGCTATTTTGCGATTTTTGGGTCAATTTGATAATTGTTTTTAAGCGTTTGGAATAGGAATTATATCTTTGTTTATTGACTACATTTGGATGCCGCCTGAAAGTCCATAGCATCTCGCGTTTACGTTTAGAGCACAGTTTAATGCCTTTTGTGATCCATTTCTGTGGTTTAGTAGTTACATTTTTATTTTCTTTAAAGGGAAACACAGATCGTAAAATAATTTGAATAAGTTACGAAATTCTTTAAATGCATTGTTTGGATCTTTGCAGCTATAAACACTATTAAAACTAAGACTCTGGAGAGCCTCTTTAAATTTTTTGACATTTTCCTGGCAAAAATCGCGTTTATAAGAGAACCAGTGTGTGATCGTGCAGGTCTTTTTGACGGGACATTTTATAATTTGAGCTGTATGGTCAGAGACGGCTAGCTCCATTACCTCATATACACTTCCTCTCACATTGTGTATAATATTGTCGATGCATGTACCGCTATCTAGCCGGGTTGGTTCACGCACACCTAATTTCAAATTAACGCTATGTAGAATGAGATTTTGAAATTGCATTGACATTTTCGTGGTTTTTAAATTAAAGTCTCCGCAAATCAGCACCTTTTTTTGGAATTCGGACATATTTTCCTTAAGATTCCATCAAAGTTATAGAAAAATGAACTTAAAGATTCGATATTATTCTTAGGAGATCTATAAATACAAACTATAATTATTCGATGTTCGATTAATTCAATTGCACAAGGTTCGAAGATACAAGAACTGCAATATTCGTTTAAGTCGAGAATTTTATACGGATGTTTATTATTTACTAAGATGCATGAGCCACCTCTCCGGGACTTTCTTGCATAGAAGGTAGCAAGAGTATAATTTGGAATACAAAGATTGCAATGGTCCTCTACTGTCATATTGTGTTCTGTAACACAAAGTACATCCACATGCTTACCAAGGCTAGCAAGATCATTTATATGTAAGCTTAATAAGTCCGATTTACTTATTAAACCGTTTGTGTTTTGATGAATAACATGAATATGGTTATACAAGAAAAAAATTTTGATTGATCCCAGTTTCAGGAGCATCTATTGTATGAGAGACATTGTCTATATTATTAGAATTGGAAAAACAATTATGAAAGGTCATGTCAATATCATATTTTACATTGCAAAAAATTTTGTTCATACCAGTATTATTAATCACACCATTTAACTTAGAAAACATTGTATAATCAAAGGGTAAATCGTAATAAGAGTCATATAGAAATGCATAGTTGTGTATCTGAATGTCATTGTATAACAGGTTAAAAATAAATACAAACAAATACATAAATACTTTGCGAAATCGGGCAAGTGGAAGAATATCTCTAAATTTTTGGGGATGGATGAGTTCAATGGGACCGGGTGAACTCGTGGAGGTTAGCGGGCCCATGACTGGGTATCAGTAGTTACGTCGAAGTTTTACGCGACGTGATGATGATCCCCACCTTCCACCTACACTACCCAGAGGGCATTATATACTTGTGCCAAGACTACTGCCGCGTGCAGACCTGCACGGCGACGCAAGAGTGGTTCGTGGCACAGAATGAGATCATCTGCCTGCCATGGCCTGCAAAGAGCCCTGACCTAAACCAAATCGAGAATCTATGGGGTCTCATGGTTCTCGATTAGGATGCCTCAGAAATTCGCAACAATGAAAACTTGCGGCGAGAAGCCCATACTACATGGGAGCATTTCAGAGACACTGACACCTGCTGGAACATGGTGGCCGGCTGAAGGACAGGCTGGACGCTGTTAAATTAATTGGCTAAACTTCACACACGTTCGTGATGGGGTATCGATATTGTTTTCAAAATTTCAAGCAGATTGCGGCAAGTAAATAACTGTTTGATATTATGGCTTTCTGCCTTGCTTTCTGCATTAAATTTCTTAAAAAATACTTAGAATAAAAAGCAAGGAGGCACGAAAACAGCTGACTGCCAGACCAGCCCGCCAGTACTTGTGGGTAACCAAACCCGGAGAAGGCAATTGAAATCTGAAAAAAATATATTTTCTCACATCAGCTAAGATAATACCAACCTGGCTCATCAATATTCATTCGAGCATGAAGTTTCGCTAATTAATTGTTTCAATCTGCCTAGCCTTTTCCCAACTATATTGGGGTCGAAGGCCGGGATTGGTCGACCCCAATATAGTTGCCGTTAAGCCGTTGTCGGCTTAACGTGCTTTCCGAGGCACGAGTCTCGGTATGTAAAGATGGTCACCCATCCACGGACCGACCCCGGCAAGCGAAGCTTAACCTGATAGATCGACCCGTGCGGCTGTTATTACTTAGCCACGAGTCCCTCTAACCTGTTTAAATTTAATATTAGGTCTTTACCTATGAAATTACTGTTCTGCAGTACTGGCCATTTCAAATCAAAATAATTTTTATTTGGCTAAGAATTCTAATTTCAAATTAATTTTATTTTAAAAACATGAATTTTTTTTCCAAAAGTAGTCATTTGTTTATTGATTAGTGTTACATTTTCATCGCATTTCAATCTTTTTCGTCATCATGGATACGTTAAAAATTCGAGTAATTATGGAATATGAGTACCGTCGTGGCAGCAACGCGGCACAAGCGGCACGCAACATCAACGACGTTTACGGAGCTAACACTACAAACCAACGCACCACTTGTTATTGGTTTGCTCGCTTCCGTTCTGGAAATTTCGACCTGAAAAATGAACCTCGCGGTCGTCCGAAGACTTTGGTCGACAATGACGAATTAAAGGCGATTGTGGAAGCTGATGATACACAATCTACGGCTGAATTAGCAGCAGCTTTCGACGTTAGCGTCAAAACAATATTGGTCCATTTGCGTCAAATTGGCAAGGTAAAAAAGCTTGACAAATGGGTGCCCCACGAACTCAATGATCGCCAGCGCGAAGTACGCGTCGAGACGTGCCTTGCACTGCTCAACAGACACACAAATGAAGGAATTTTGAACCGCATTGTTACCTGCGATGAAAAATGGATTCTGTTTGATAACCGCAAGCGCTCAGCAAGTTGGTTGGATCCTGGTTCAGCACCTAAACAATGCCCTAAACGAAAACTTACCCCTAGAAAAGTGATGGTCACTGTTTGGTGGTCTAGCGCCGGTGTGATTCATCACAGCTTCTTACCAAACGGGGTGAGCATTACTTCAGATGTGTACTGTGAAGAACTGAACACAATGATGGAGAAGCTGGCACATCTCCAACCAGCATTGGTCAATCGCTCGTCTCCGCTGCTCCTGCACGACAACGCGCGACCTCATACTGCACAGCAGTCGGTCTCCAAGTTGCAAGAACTGGGGTTGGAAGCTCTCCGTCATCCGCCCTACTCACCAGACCTTGCGCCTACAGACTACTACTTTTTCCAGAATTTGGATAACTTCTTGGCGGGAAAAAAATTCAATACCCGAGAGGCAGTACAAAATGCCTTTGAAGATTTTGTTGCCTCCCGTCCAGCTGATTTCTTTAAGAAGGGCATCAATAAACTGCCACTGCGTTGGCAAAGATGCATTGATTGCATGGGTGATTACTTCGATTAATACAAATAAAAATTGCATGAAAAAAATTCCTTTAAATTTTTTCATTCAAAACGGCAATTTCATAGGTAAAGACCTATTATGAGTAGGTAATGCCTTCTTAATACTTACATAAACTATGTAATTTTCCAACAAATATGTTAAATGAAGGATTAGGTAAAAAATATTCCAAGCTTCCAACTAAAATGAGTAATTTTAGTTTTAGCGTGGCTGCCGCGCCACGCGCCGGCTGCTTGATTCAAGTATTCAACTCCTACGCTATTTCTTATCGCATAGTATCTTACTACGACGCGCATTAGTGAACGAAAAACGCGTTTTTTTTTTCGAGTTGCGCGCATACGCACACACACTCACGTCGCACTGCAGACGGCAGCACGCTCATAACGCGCTCAAGGTCAAAGTGGGGGTCACTTGATGTGCTGGCGACTGTACCTTCGGCCAAAAACACTCGATTTCTTAGGCTAAACTATATCCACAGAAGGAATTAAGCGACCACAAGATAAAACCAAGGCCATTACGTCATACCAATTACCGCAGACGATTCAACAACAACTTCGTCGTTTCATGAATTATGAATTTTTATCGTGAAAACATTCCGCACGCCGCCGAACATCAAAAGAAACTCAACGCCTAGCTACTTGACTCAAAAAAGAACGACAAAAACACAAATTCAATGGAGTGTAACCGCAGGACACTTCCTGGACATTTGAGAAATGCAAAGAAGACATCAGAAACGCCACATTACATCATACCCAGCATCAAGCCTACCGTTTGCTTTGCTGGCCGACGCGTCGGACACCTGTGTGGGAGCTGTAGGTACTTCAACAGCAAATAAGCAAATAATTATTAACAGCGTATCACGGATATGTAAGATCCACTCTCAGATATGGCTTAATATTCTGGGGGAACAGGAGTAGACAAGGAAAGAGCATTCAAGGCTCAAAAGCACTGTATTAGGTCTATATTTAATCTGCAGCAGACCGATTCTTGTCAGCCATTTTTCATAAACCTTAGAATACTAACATTAAGTACCATGTTTGTATATATTTGAATGCGCAGTATTTGTAAAGACCAATATTCACTTATTTGAATACCGTAGCCGAATACGCCATCGGGATAAATTATGTACAATCACGAGTAGGACACGTTTTCTGCAGCAAAGTGTATTGTGGGTTGGTCCAACAATATTCAATAAAATTAGAAGCATCTCAGGAATTAAATTATTTAAAAAGAAACTTTATGACTTTATGAGTCGATAAATGTTATTACTGTTTAAAGGACTTTATGTCAGACAAGTTCCTTTACATTATACGAGACCATAGTGCAGTCAGTGCTACTTACTATTAATATTAAGATCTTTAATTGACCTATATTTTGTGTTTATTTTTTGAGTATATAACTGCCCACTAATTTATTCAAACTCAAACTCAAAGCATTTATTTCAAATAAACCAATTACAGGCACTTTTGAATTGTCAATAGGTCAGTCAGTCAGAAAGATGAAGCTAGTTGCCCATTCCAAAGCGTAGTAGATCCCTATGGAGAAGAACGGGCAAGAAACTCCACGGACACTTTTAAATCATAATATTTTTACAAAATATTGGTTACATCGTTCATGTTGAAAATATACATTTGAGAACAATGTAGAAAGACGTGCACGTTAAAAAGCGTCCGTAATAAAAAGATAAAAACTAAAACAACTAAATTAACCCTATACTTGGCAGAGAATTTTACCTTTAAAAAATTAAACTTTTACTACTTCCCTATGTTAATTGTATTATAAGGATATCAGGAAAAATAAAATAAAAAATCTCTGAATTTCAGTTTTCAGGATATATTATGTGTCTTCCAGTGCACACTGCCAAGCTCACAAGAAAAAAATGACAAAGAAAAATGTGTCTTTACATGCACACTGCCATGTAATCACTAAACTAAAAAAGAAACAATAACATAAAAATAACATTAATCTTGAAAAATATCAACAAGTTTTGAGATCTATTAGGAACTAGGTTCGATACGGTTACGATATATGACATAGTTAAACATTTTTATAAAACAAAGTTAAACTTTCTATTTTTATTTATCACAATATTCAGTCCTAATGCTTTGAGATCAAAATTTACTTACATGGCTATCTACTGTGTAACTATATGAAAAACTTAAATACTACTTATTATGAAAATCTACAAAGCAATTTCGCCCTTCAACTATACATAGTCGTGCGTTACACTTTGGACAAAAAAATTTGGTTTGATGTTTGGTACATTGTCTACATCTGCCTTTTGTCGTAAAAGCAGGAAGATGTCCGGTTAGGTCGTAACGAGTAGCATCATCAGGCCTCTCCGCAACAGGTTTTTTTATTCTTCTCACAGTTTTGGAAAGGGCATCAGGTTGTAGATTAGAACTCCTCTCAAAAAAACGCAGTTGCCTAAATAAAGCGACTCGAAACTTTTTGAGTGGCAATAGTTTTTGATTACCACTGTTCTCGTGACGATACAGCAATCAGGCATTATTGACACAGATGTCCAAAATCTGTGAAAACAATACTAAATACCAACGATGGCCTTTCAAATCAATACGGTATAAAGCAACTAACATGTCGGCTAGATCAACTCCACCCATGTTACCGTTATAATGCTTTATTAAATTTGGGCATGTGACGAGACCTTTCTTCTTTTCTTCTTTCTTGTACCGCATTATATTCTGTACAGGGTGAGCGTCCACATAAGTACTTGCAGCCACAACAATCTTGTTGTCAAACCACTTTACAACAGCAATATTGTGTTCGTTAGACACGACCTGTGCAAATGCTCCCCTGCCCTTTTTTTTCATCTCCTTATCACTTGGTAATTTTTTTTCTGCCCCACGGAGTCGATTTGTCCTGACTGTACCTAAGGAGAATATACCGTACTCATTCCTTAGATGATGCATCAATTCAATTGACGTAAAAAAGTTGTCGAAGTATAGTACGGAGCATGGTTTTTGCTTGATAGATTTGGCCAAAGCTATTACAACCTTGGCTCCAAGACCCATACCTTTTTCTTTTTCAGTAAAAGTATGGAGTCTGAAAGTATCTTCTCCTCCATAAATGATAAAATCATGTACGAGGCCGGATGGTGAAGCACGAACGAAAAACTTGAATCCCCATTTTTTGGGTTTATTCCTTATATATTGTTTTCGGCTTCCGGCTTTAGTACCCTTATAAGGCACCATCATTTCGTCGATGCTGAAACGTTTTCCTTCAGGAATATTGGATGCACAGTTACGACGAACTTTCTCTACTACTGGCCTTATTTTATAATATCTGTCACCGTCATCTTTTAAGTTGTCGTTGAAATGAATGTAACGTCGAATACACTGAAACTTCTTTAACGTCATGACGTCGGCAATTTTACAGTATTTGAATTCATTCGACCAGTAATAGGTGTATGCCGGCATATTTACAACACCCATTAAAATATTTATAGCGATAAAGTCTTTAATATCGTCTTTGGTAATATTAATTGATGTGCCCTTTTTCTGCACAGAATACAAATTGGAATGATATACAATATGTTCTAGTATATCGTCAGTTAAAAATAGCTTAAAGTAATCAAGCGGCGATTTTTCAATATTAGTAGAATCGAAAAACATATTATCTTCTATATCTGCTGATCCTTGAAATTTCGTTCTTGTCCATTTAGGAGATATTTTGGTAGGTTTCAATATGGTTTTTTTTACGATCACCGGAGTTTTCTTATAACGCCGAAGACGCACAGTAGCTGCGGTAGGTGCGGCAGGTGCTAAAGATGCGGGACTGCATATTGAGTCTATAGATGGTGACGGTGGAATATAAACTGATGGTGAAGGCGGTATAATGTCAGGATCATGTTGAAGAATAGAAGGTGAGTATGAAGTAGAGTCGGTAGTGTTGTGTCTGAATCTCGGCTCTTCATGGACAGAAGCAACGGCATATATTTCTCGATACTCACAGTCATCACTATCGGAGATGTTCACATTTTCGACGGATGACGCTATTGATCGGACCGGGGAGCTGTCTTCGGAGACATCTTGATGAGGTCTACACATCTGGAATTCATCTCCCGAAGATTCGCTAGATTCTACATCAGACTTAGCTCCGCATTTAGGCACCAACGCTAGAATTTTTCGACTTCTAGTCATCTGAAATAAAAGTATTGCAAGCTAAGGAATAGGAATTTGGTGGAAAGTGTAATACGAATTGTTTTGCATGCATGCATGCATTATCAAAATAAAACTCTGTCTGAACAAAGGCTCGAGTATGTAGTAGCACAGTAGGCAATGTGCATTTATAGACACAACATTCACAAATAGTAATAATCTATGACGTTGGCAGTGTGTATTTATATGTACACGACAAATAAGGTGTTATTCACAGCAAAGCAGGCAGTGTGCATTTAAATATACACAACAAATATTGAGTCATTCACACTGCACCAGGCAGTGCGTATTTGAATGCACACCTAACAAAAATCGTGAATTACTGTATATGCAAAACATTTATCACAAAAATAATATAAACAGACAATTGCGAAAAGCTTGCAGAAAGTAAAATTATAACAATTTCATACATTTAACATAATTTAAGTGAGATAAAATACGATACTTACAGAGCGTTGCGCAGGCACTGACCGACGGCTCGCCATTTTGTTCACCACTGACAATGTGTGAGCGAGACAAATATAGATTTCTTTTTCTTACGTAAAGAGACGTTTACGAAGTCACTTAGAGTTATTATTAAAACGATTAGATGTAATATTTTGTTTAAACAAAAATCTGAATTTAATGTGCATGTAAGTGCACAATGTCAAGTATAGGGTTAAATATTAAAATTAAAAAATAAGCCATGGCAGCTAAGAGACGACCAGTCCCAACTGACGGCGCCCGTTCACGAACATGACGCATGGATCAGCACCAATTAGCTCAACCATTTTGGAGGGAACTTAATGATCCACCACCAGCGAGACATTTGAGTGAGCATGACATACTCTCAACCGCCTGGGCACATTCAAGTCAGTGAAAGATGTACCCAGTAAAAGGTAGCTTAATAGTAGCTACCTAGTGCTCACACATGTGCTATGCAATTATATAATACTAAGAGATTGAATTTAAACAATGCAAAGAAAGTTTTCTCTCATCTTAATCTTCAGCAGCTCCAACAATATTTCCGAATGCTAATCAATTAGTTAATGCGTCCTTGTGGAGCAGGACAAGCATTCAGCGAAGCATTTTTGTCAGCGATATAATCCCCCCCAACTTATAATTTGCCCGGCTGCATAGTATGCGTTTTATACAAGATTTAAATTTCGTTTCATTCAGCTGGAGTATGTGGGGAGGTATTTTATTATAACATTTTAAACAGTACCCCATGAAGGATGAGTCTACTTTAGCCAGTCTGAAACCTGGTTGAACTAATTGGTCCCTATTTCTAGTCCTATAATTGTGTCCTTCACCTCTTTTACCGAAAAGATTTAGATTTTTCCTTACGTACATAATGTTTTCGTAGATATATTGACAAGGTACCGTCATGATGTTAATATCTTTAAACAGTTCCCTTACAGAATCGCGCCTGCGGAGGCCATATATTGCTCTGATGGCTCTTTTCTGCAGAATAAAAATAGACTCTATGTCTGCAGCCCGTCCCCATAGTAAAATACCGTAAGGCATAATACTATGAAAGTAACTGAAATAGACCAGCCTCGCGGTATCTACATCAGTGAATTGACGGATTTCTCTCACCGCATATGCTGCTGAACTTAGCCGTCCTGCAAGAGATGTTAAATGCAGACCCCATTGCAGCCTTGAGTCGAGCGTGATACCCAGGAAAACAGTTTTATCGCCGAATTCTAGTTTCTTTTTATTCAATACTATGTCACAACCAGTACTTTTAACATTTGGTAAAGCAAATCTTATACATTTAGTCTTTTTCCCATTTAATACTAAATTATTATCAGTGAACCAATTTTGGACCTGCAGTAAGGCGTTATTTACGTCGTCAAGATTTGATGCACGTCTATTTATCTTAAAAATTAAAGATGTATCGTCAGCAAATAACACCATTGCTTTTAGCACCATTTACTAAACTGAGCGCAAGTTTACCTAGTCCGTAATGCTCAAGTTTCAAGAGTAAGGTTTCGTGATTTACGCAGTCAAATGCCTTGGAGAGGTCACAAAAGATTCCTATGGCATCTTGGGCCTCCTACCACGCTGAAAATATGTATTTTAATAAAGTGACACCCGCGTCAGTTGTGCAGCGTCCTTTGGTGTAACCAAATTGCTGATCGTGCAAGATTTGGTTGGTGTTAAAATGATTAAGCATTTGATCGAGCATTGCTTTTTCGAATACCTTGCTGAATACCGGCAACACGGATACTGGTCTATAATTGTTGGTGTCTTTACTGTCCCCAGATTTAGAAAGTGGCATAACCTTACTAAATTTCGTTAAATCCGGGAAGACTCCTTCATCTACACACAAATTAAATATTAATGCTAAGTATGGTGCTATAGTCTCGATTATGGATGTACAAACTTTGATAGACATTCCCCATAGATCTTCGATCAACTTGATTTTAATTTGCCGAAAAGCTTCTATAACTACCATTGGGTTTATATGTTTAAATTGAATTTCAACCGGGCAGCTTGGAACGTTCGCTCTTAATAAATCAATTGAGACATCGGGTGAGGAATTTAAAGGTTCCGTCGTTTTAGGTGGTACATTTGTAAAGAAATGTACAAATTCTTGAGCTACTTCTAAGTTAGAGCTTATATCACCACGAGAAGTCTCCAATGTAAAATCCGTGTTTCGTATTTTTTTCCTATTAGTTTCATTATTTATAACTTTCCACACTGGTTTTACTTTATTTTCTGCTGATTTGATCTTCTTACTAATATACAGGGCTTTAGCTATTTTTCAAGTATTTCTAAAAATTTTAGAATATGTAGCAACATACTTGTTGAACGTCTCAGTGTTAATGTAAGGCTTAAGGCCATACAATTCGAATAGTCTTTCCCTACTTATCCTATTACCTCTAGTTGCCCAGTCACTAAATAAAAAGTTAGGGCAAATATTTTTTGTTTTCTTTTCAAAAGTTTTATTGAATTCAGTGTGCACTACTGAAAAGAAATCATCAAACAATTTATTTGCTCCGTCCATATTATGGCCCAGAACATTTAACTTATTACCTAGGGTACTATTTAATTTGCCAGTTGTTATTGGTCTAAATTGTATTTGCACTTTTTGCAAAGGCGTTTTAGACTTAAAAGTTACTGTTTGCCCACTGTGATCAGATGGCAAATAATTTACGATGGCTTTATCTAAATAATCACAATCGCAGGAACTATTATCAATACAAGTAGCAGAAGTGAGAGTTACTCTAGTCGGTTCTGTAAAAATATTAGATAAATTGAATGATTTAAAAAGGCTTAATAATCTACTGCTATTTGAATTATTTTCCAGAATATTAATATTGAAATCACCACAAAAACTGCAGCTTTATTACCGGATGCAAGTTTCGCTAATACATCTGCCATTATTGACTCAAATAAAGAAAAGTTCTGACAATTAGGGGTTCTGTACACGCACACTACTACATGCTTATCCAGCTCAACACAGGACAGTTCGACGCAATGTTCCACTGATAAACCAACTATGTCATTACGTTGCTTAGATTTTAATTTTTTTTTTTAATCAAAATTAGAGAACCTCCACGCAGCATAGATCTACGGTTAAAACAACTGCCCACACTATACTTCTCATAATTAATTAGCATATGGTAATCCTTTAACCAATGTTCAGTAAAACAAACAATGTCAAACTTTGTTTTTTCTAAAAACATTTCAATTTCTAATAATTTGGAAGAAATACCTTGAATATTTTGATGGAATAATTTCAAGGCACTCTGCTGAACTTCTTTTCGACAATTATTTATTTTAGAGCAAGAAGACACCTTGTTGTTGTTAGGTATAAGAATATTCTTACTGGTACCTTCTGTTTTCTTACAAACTAGTTTAAATTACTATCCGGCGTTAACCCCAAGACTTCAATATCATCATCACCAGGCAATGAGCTCATAGTGAGTGTGGGACTTGGAACCTCCTTCGTACAATTTGTGTAAATATTTATAGCATTTCAGCTACATTTATTCAGGCTCACCACCTTATTATTAGTATTATTACTAACCATTGTGGTGTTAATAATACAAGACTTCGACATACTACTTATGTCTGAGTTTATACAAAAAGCTTGCTATTATGTGTCTAAAACTAACAGGCAGATACACAGTATCGCTAGTCGATTTTAAAGTTTCCAAAAAATTATTAGTGTCAAAAAACACAATCTTATCACTATAATGACTAACTAAGAAGCGCATATGCTTATTAAGCATATGAATATAATTGTTTTGTCTATTTGTCAATTTTTCAAAATATGGGACAGCACACAATATTATTTTTCTACAATTTAACTTTAACAACTCAGTTACACAGTCAGTGATTTCATTTTTCCTGACCTGACTACTATTATCTACAAATACAGAAATGTTGGTTTTAGGATTATATACCTTACCCGTTACTAATGCCATTATTTGTTTGAAGGTTGATCCTAGCATACAATAATTTTGATTAGAATAACCCAGGTTGTTACTAATTAATTTACCTAAACCTCTTCCTATACTATCTGAGAACATAACTGAATCATAAGAATCATGACTACTGAAATATGGACAACTATCTAACATTCTCAGACTGTTCCATTTGAGATCGATCTTGGTTGAGGAGAGAGTTTGGATCAGATATATCTTGGTTGAGGGTACAGTCTTGAGACAAACTCTCAGTCTGGGACGGGTCCTCCGTTGCCTCAGGCTGGACCGCATCACGGTTTGAAACCTTCTGACAATTAGGTACACTGACACATAACTAACTCATTTGCCGCAAGAATATGTTCTTTAATTTGGTTCTGAGAGCCCACATATTTAATGTAAAGGGAACTAAGTCTGCTCAAGTACCTGAATGTCAGACTGTAAGTATTAAAATATTAATGTTAATTTCTTATATAATATAATAATGTGACACAATGTTAATAATTTGAATAATTTGTATTGTATGCCCAAAGGGCGGGACATAGCTGATCAACATCACTGTAATTCTTAACACCTGTATCTATTTCTATACCTATGATCCACAATAAACATGATTGATTGAAATAAGAATAAGAACAGTATTTATTACACACACAAGATTCATGATAGGTACACAAGAGCAGATGTACAAAACAACAAAACACGGATATCTACATAAATCTACACAGATCATGTAACCTAAACTAGATAGTCCTGTGTCTTAGGATACAGTGTTAGGCCATACAGGGCAGTTTATCATGAAGGTATAGCTGCAGCCAGTGTTTAGCGCGAGGGAGGTTAAGTCATACATTTATGCGCCGGTGTGTAATGTGTGTGAGAGAGAACTAGTATGTGTAAGTGTATGATTGGTGAGCATGGGGGAGTGTGTGTACCTCTAACGATGCGAGTGAGAGTGAATGTGTATGCAAGGATAAGGCTTGGTAGATGAATGAGTGATCGATTATTGTGAGTCACAGGAGATGGAAACCACTCGGGTTTTTCTCGAAAAAGCTCAACGACGCTCAAAGGAAATACTCCACTTACGACAGAGAGCTGCTATCGATATATATATGTCACGTTCACAGGATCTTTGAAGGCCGTGATGTCACCATCTTACGCCACGCCGCACTCGCTAGGTACTTGGAATACATCGGTCAATTCATCAACGGTATCAAGCGCATAGCAGGCAAAGATAACATCGTGGCCGACGCGTTATCGAGAGTGGAATCAATCTCATGTATTGCCGATCGACTACGACGAGTTAGCGGAAGCACAGACTACAGACGCACAGCTCAAACTGTTGACGAAAAACGAGCGTTACGCATTCAAATTCAAACGAACCAAGTTACATGGAACGTCAAAATTAATCCACTGCGAGATCTCAACAGGAGTCGCTCGTCCGTTCTTACCCGAGAAGTATAGAAAACAAGCTTATCAAGCAATGCACGACTTGAACCACCCCGGCGCGACGTGAGAGCAACGAGAAGACTAGTCACGCGTCGATTTTTCTGGCCATCGATGAAGAAAGACGTAACAGAGTGGTCGAGAGCTTGCGCCCAATGTCAGCGCGTAAAAGTTCAGCGGCACACGAAATCACCAATTGCAAGCTTACAAAACGTGGATTGACTGGCTCACGTGCATATCGATATCGTCGAACAGCTGTCGTTACTTGCTTACAATGATTGACAGAGTGACAAAGTGGCCAGAAGCACAAGCAATCGAAGAAATAACAGCGGAGAAGGTAGCCAACGCGTTTTACGAAATCTGGATCTCGAGATACGGTTGTCCGGCAACAATAACAACAGACCAAGGCCGGCAATTCGAGTCCGAGCTGTTCCACAAGTTAATGCACCACATGGGTACCGAATGCATACGGACTACAACATACTATCCTCAGTCCAACGGCTTGATAGAACGTTGGCACCGATCACTAAAGACGTCACTCGCCCCAAAACTTACCACGGCCAACTGGGCACACACGAATTGCCTACGAGTTGTACTATTGGGCCTACGCGAGGCTTTTAAAGAAGACAATAGTGAAGCTGAGTTATTGTACGGACAAACGCTAAGATTGCCAGAAGAGTTCTATGACGAAGCTCTGACATCGCATCACAATCCATCGTACTTTATGAGCCACCTAAGCGAAGCACTGAAGAAGGCACAAGTGCAGCGTGATAGTACCAGCAGGAAACGCGCAATATTCATTCATGGCGACCTGTATACATGTACGCACGTATACATACGCAACGATGCAGTCCGCAAGACGTTATCACCTACTTATAACGGGCCATAACGAGTCAACGCCCTCTAAGATAAATATTTTGAAGTGCAGATGGGAGCTCCATCGATTGACAGACTGAAGCCTGCCTATTATCTGATTCCGGAGCAGAAAGCAACACATACTTACGCTCATATAACAAGAGTAGGCAGAGTATCAAAACCTCCTGTACGCTTCGCTGGCGGGGAGTTATATAGTGACCTCATACATAGCGCATCAACACATCTGACCGCGACGGCGCGCGGCCAGGCACTGAGTACCGCGCACATGGCGTACGACATCTGCGGCGTCGCGGAGACCGCATTGACAGAATCACGAGAGACAACCGGCCGGCGCAAGATAAAGCTAGCGACTGCGCCACAGAACACATAATATACTCCTAATGCGCGCTACGCACCTTCAGTTTTATCTGTGCGATTTATTTGAACAATCGAACTGTACAGTGAAATCGTTATGTGTGTAGAACAAACACTTGAACTGTACAGTTTAACTGAGATCTAATCAAAATATGAATAGATAAATCTGTACGTATATAGAACTGTACAGTTAAAACTGAGAGTGTGTAGTCGATAACTGCGCAGTTTTGTCAGTTTTGTCGTAGCGAGCGTGAAATAAACACGTATTTTCTTCCTTGCTCTCCGCCTTTACGAAAACTCGTCAACCATGGCCCAACGCGAATGGGTGGAAGAGTTTATACAACTATACCAATCGGAGCCTTCATTATGGACACAATCGAGTAAAAAAAGATTCAGCTTATGAGAAGCTAATTTTGAAACTACGCAAAATAGATCCTCAGTGTAATAAAGATGCTGATAAAAATAAAATTAATAACCTACGCTGTACGTGTACGTATACGCTGTACGTAACAAGGAACACAAAAAGTCATTGCCACAAAATCAAGATCAGGCGCCGAAGATTTATGAGCCAAAGTTATGGTATTACCCATTATTGCGTTTCTTAGACGATCAAAATATAGCAAGACCTAGTCGGTCGAATTTGGATGATACAGAAGATGAGGTAAGTAAATGAAACTTAGTAGTAGCTCTATAGCGTTTCCTCGGGCCTTAAGGTTGAAGAACCATCAAAACGGCCAAGAACTGTCATTGGTGTCCCGGTAGCTCTGACTGATAAACAGGTTTTTGACTACATTTACGAGCAAAACCTCTCAGATAAGATGACCAATACTACTCGTGAGTCGTTTGAAGAACAAATTAAATTGAGCCATAAATCTGGTAAAAAAGACCTCCCTACTTACAATTACATACTAGAAGTGACGGCTAGCATCAGGAAGATTCTTGTGAATCATGGACGAATATTCATAAATTGGACGTCATGCCCAGTACGAGATTTCACGATAGTTACACGGTGCTTTAACTGCCAGCAGTTCGGCCATGCGGCCAAGTTCTGCCGTGAAACTAGTCCGACGTGCAATCACTGCGGAGAGACGGGCCACTTTTTCAAGGAATGCAGCACAAAATCCACTCCACCCAGCTGTGCGACGTGCAAACGTTTTAAGAAAAATACTAATCATAAAACTGGTGATGTAAAGTGTCCAGCACGAAAATATGCCGAGGACAACTATATTCATTCCATAGATTATGAAGACGCCTAAGAGCGCTACCTATTAACCTATCTATTCAGCACACTAGTAGTAGTTTTTGTTTGTTTATATTTGTTAGTTGTTTATTTATCATGACTGATCAATTACTTAGTGACCTGGATCAATTTTCTGTGTCTGAAGCTATAATTTGTAATGTGTATGAGTGTAAACACTTTTTTCCCTTGGGAAAGAAACCGCTGACCCTACTCACAAAAAATATTCGCAGCATAAATCGAAATATAAACGGTTTTGAAATTTTGCTACAGAACCTGGGTATAAGTTGCGACATTATCGTCCTCACAGAATGTTGGTTGTCAAATCAAATAGCTGTTATACCATCATAAGACGAATATGTTTCGCACAAAACCAACAGAAACATCAACCAGAACGATGATGTAGTTGTATTTGTTAACAATAATTTAAGTACAACTGTAGAAGAACCATTGCTACAAAATAGTAATTGCTTACTCATTAAAATTAATTCAGATACGGTAGTTATGGCTATATACAGACCTCCTTCACAAAATGTCGCCAATTTCCTAGATTCACTAAACGTACAGTTACAAAGTCTTACAACTTTTAAAAACATAATATTAATGGGTGACATCAATATTAACATTGCTTCCGCGAAAATGGATATAGCATGCACATAACTATCTTAATATCTGCTCATTCCACGGACTCTTGCCAGCTCATTACCACCCCACGCATCAAAGCGGTTCATGCTTAGATCATTTCATTATAAAAAAAAATAACCCATCCAAAACATTTGTTACTAACTCTTCGCTTACTGATCACCAAGCAGTTTTACTAACATTAAAAGTTTCTTTACCCAGAAAAAAATTGTTTACGTAGCTACTCGTATACTAAAGTCAACATGACACACCTCGAAAAAGACATACGTAATATTAATTTTGACCCAGTTTATAATTCTACCGATGCAAATATTTCTATTAATTATTTTATAAATACACTTCACCATGCAATAATAAAAAATACAGTCACTAAAATAACGCCAAGGAAATATAAGTCCATTAAACCTTGGATTACACCAGGACTTGTTCGATGTATTAGGCACAGAGACAAACTACACATAAAATCCAAGCATGAGCCTGGAAATGAAATACTTTCCATTACGTATAGATTACATAAGATATAGAAACTTCTGCAACAACCTTCTGAAAAAAATTAAAAATGAATACGATAGAAATGAACTGCAAAAAGCAGGCAAAAATAGTAAACTTATTTGGAAATTCATAAAATCAAATACATTTAGAACAAAACAACCTGAACCTCCACTTGACTTATTGACAATAGAGAACAACCCAATCGAATCAATAAATAAAATTAATTCCTATTTTTCTAACGTAGGCAAAACTTTAGCAGAAAAGACCTTAGAGCTAGAAGTTTTTTCCGTCAAAACCAACCTAAAGCACTCCCCACACTCAAATCCTTTGTCTTACTAGACACTGATGTCGATGAAGTACTAACAATTATTTCTGGATTAAAGGACGTTTGCGCTGTTGGGTGGGATGGCATATCAAACAACATACTTAAACATTTCAAATACCTACTTGCTCCGCCACTAACCCATATTTTTCAGTTATGCTTAACTAATGGTATATTCCCTAAGTCGCTTAAAAAAGCAATGGTTACTCCGGTATATAAATCTGGTGACAAAAAATGTGTTAATAACTTCAGACCTATTTCTGTTTTACCAGGGCTCTCCAAGATACTAGAGAAAATAATTAATATTAGATTAATGAAATACCTAGAAGATAAAAAAATACTTTCAGATAGACAATTTGGCTTCAGGCCCAAAAAATCAACTAATCAAGCAGTACATCAAATGACTGATTATATAACAACTAATTTAGATAAGGGCATGCACTCCATTAGGATCTTCCTAGACCTCGCCAAGGCCTTTGACACAATTTCCTGTCCTTTATTATTGCACAAGCTTGAAACACTCGGAATAAGAGGAACAACGCTTTCGTTACTTTCTGATTATCTTAGTGACCGCGAACAATGTGTTAAAATTGGTCAGTACGTCAGTTCTGAGCTCCGAAATAGTAATTACGGAATACCACAAGGTAATATTTTGGGCCCTACTTTATTCCTAGTATATATAAATGACCTGTGCAGCTTTACACTCCAAAATGGGGTCATAATGTCATATGCAGATGACACAACTCTGTTGTTTTCAGATAAATCTCAACATGAGGTGTATAAACAAGCCCAAAACGGGTTTAATATAGTGTCTAATTGGCTACATGAAAATCTCTTAACACTTAATGCAGAGAAAACTAAACACATTTTATTTACTATTAGAAATACTAACCTGCGAACTACTAACATAAACATTTATGCGGCACGTTTGCTGACAATGCATGTAATTGTCCTACTTTAGCAAAAACCGATCATATGAAATATCTTGGTGTAACGATTGACGCAAATATGAATTTCCGTAAACACATTGATTTATTATGCACTAGAATGCGTAAATTAATATACATTTTTAAGAATTTACGATATGTATCAGACTACAAATTAATTAAAGAGGTTTATTTAGCTTTGTGTCAATCAATTCTCACTTATTGTATAACTTCATGGGGTGGGGCTGCTAAATCAAACCTACTGCCATTAGAACGTGCACAGAGAGCTATTCTTAAGGTAGCCACTTTTCGCCCATTTAGATTTCCCACACACGAGCTTTACACGGTATGTAAAGTTTTAACCGTGCGTCAATTATTTATATTGAATATAGTGTTATATCAACATAGCAATCTTCCTTATATCCCAATACCTTTAGATAAGAGAAGAAAGGACTTGGTTTGCATAAAGCCTCAAACTAGACATACTTTTATAAATAGATTTTATGTATTTTTAGGGCCGTTTTTATATAATAAAATCAGTAAGTCTCTAAGTATATATAGTTTAAATTGTAAAAAATGTAGTGACATGTTGAATGAATACTTGGCGACATTTAATTACTTTTATTAAAAATTGCTAGATGTAATGCAATAAGTTTATTAATGTTAAGTCAATTTTTATTTATGATGTATAAATGCTAGCTCTATGTACAGTAACATATTGTCCACTACAGCTCGCAGCGCTGTTAAGTGATGGCCTGAAACACAGGTTTGAATAAACCTACATCAGGCAGCTCGCTATTGTATTAATTAGACCTTTATCCAATAAATATAAGATTTACACAAGATTTTAAACATAGTTTAAGATGTTCTTACCAATATCAATATGTAGCTTTGTAATGTGTAACTTCCACGTAATTTATTTAATGTGAACTTATGAATAAATATTCTATTCTATTCTTCTATTCTTAAAGTTTTATTTAAAAATATAAAATTATTTTGCCAAGGGACCTTTAAGCAGTCCTTGTGTAAAACCTTACACCTTGTGTATATTGCTTCACAGGTTTCTGGTATGATGGTGGAAAGTGCTTGTGGTGATATTATAATAGAAAATTATAAACATTCATAAGATCTCCCCGTAGCTAAAAATCTTAAAGTTGCCGTTAATCTTTCATGAGGTGATAAAGCATTTCTCAATAAGGTGTCTTGCCTTTTAATTAATGGTGTCACTAAAGACAGCAGATGCAAATAGGTATTCTCGTTCATTCTCAAATAATTATTGTAATCTTTTGGAGTAATTCTCAATTCATTTATCAAGGATTTGTGTGAATACGATTTTCTCAACAGAAGCCAGTGTTTACACCACAATTCACGTTTTTTTCGTTTTCGTCTATTTTCTTGTAACACACAGATTAGTCCTACGATCGCTAAAGCGTCGTCTATGGAGGTCATCAGATAAAAACTGAAAGATCGCGCAGATTACTTGGAGATAAAACTGAAGGTGTATAGCGCGCCTATCGGACTGAGCGCGCGCGCATCCGCAGGGTATGCGAGTATTTATAGTTATAGACGTCGCGCCGCTCGCCACCCCGAAGAACGTGTGATGTCGGGGCCACATTATACAGAAACTGCCGTTGATTATCGCGTTAAAGGGCGATAACCGTAGATGTAGCCACCACTTACGGTGATAATGTAACCGAATCTTGACCGAATTTAACTATCGCGATGTTTAAAGCGTTTATGGGCATTGACGTTGACGTTGTAGTGTGGCTGGGGCATGACTGACACTGGCATGGCCACTGTTTTGGATTTCATCAGGTCTTTCAGGGGGAGATGTAATAAAAACGACTTGACTCTTCAGTAAAATAGTGTCTATTAAATGTAAAACTGTCTGTAGAAGGTGATAATAAATTTAAAAGAAAAGTCATTAGCTAAAACACACGTAGCTGCACTAGTGCTATGATGACTTTAGTAGGCGTTCCGCGCAAACATACCCCTGGGCGTTGAAAGCCTGTCTTTCAACTGGAATAGTCAGACTCAGGGTAGATGGGCAACGGAGAAATTTTGCTGATAGATCTGCGGACCAGCCCACTGGAGGTTTTGACGTCTGCAACCCTGATCACGGCATCAGGACCTGGATAGGTAGCGACCTAGCGACAATCCGACCCATTTTCTAATTCAGAAGCGGCATGTTGTCTTCCTTTAGAAGTAGGTACCAGGGAATTCAGCTTCAGAGAACCCTTACATGTGTGCCATTTCGTCCTGAGTTGGAGCTCCGATCTATACTCTTTGCTCCATCTGTTCCAAAAATGTTGTCGGAGTTGTTCAATGCGTTGAAATCGAGTTAAGGAACTCATGTTACCAAGAGGTAATCTGGTGTCAGCAAAGATGTCAAAGGACGTCCAATTAAAAAATGTCCGGGTGTCAATGGTGTCAAGTCTTCAGGATTCGATGAAAGTGGAGTCAGTGGTCTGGAGTTCAAAATAACTTCTATTTGCACCAGCGTAGTATAAAGCTCTTCGTTAGTTAGGTTACAAAAGCCCAGCACCCTGACTAAATGATGTTTTGTTGACTTGACACCAGCCTCCGCAAGGTCAGCAAAATGAAGAGAGTATGCAGGGATGAAGTTAAAATTAATTCCCTCTTTAGCCATCTCCTGGGATAACGAGTCGCAACAGGTCATTGTATGCACCAACAAACGAAGTGCCATTATCGGAAAATATATTATCCGGTTTACCCCTACGCGAGATGAATCTCTTTAACGCCATGATAAAAGTATTGCTGGTTAAATCACCGACTAGTCCAAGGTGTATTGGTTTTGTTGTAAAACAAACAAAAATTGCAATCCACACTTTCACCTATTTACAGCCACGACCCTGTCGAACAGCAGACTATATTGGACCCGTATAATCCAAGCCAATATTTTCAAAACGGAAACCTCCAGCTAGAAGTCGCTGCCGTGGTAAATTACCCATGATCGGTGTGACGGTTCGACCTCTAAGACGACAGCAACGTACACACCTACGGTAGCACAACCTGGCTAAATTACGACCTCGTATGGGCCAGAACGTATCCCGTATAGAAACTAACAGCAACTGGGGCCAGTGATGACTAGATTTTAAAAGAATTGGACATTTTTATCATAAGGTAAATCCGAGTTTTGTAATCGACCTCTAACATACATTATTTTATGGTCGTCCAGAAAAACGTTAACTTTCAATAAAGCACTTTTCTTTGGTAATTGTTTGCTATGAAGTAACAACTTGTATTCACTGCTAAGATTCTCGATTTGACATATATTCGAATAATCAAAGTTAAAGAATTTTGTGTATCATTACTTTAGTCATTACTCAAAGGACAGATCGTTTTTTTACATGAAGCAATAAAACGTAAAAGGTATGCTACCGTGCGTAAAACTTGAAAATCGGTTAAAGTTAAGAAATTCATTGGCCATATTCTCGTTAACATTACCATATAAAGAGACATTTGATTTAATTTCCGGTAATAATTCATCAATAGATTGTGTAAATCTAGAGGTCCAACATGATACGCTATTCTTTAAAAACTTGGACCAGACCACCAATCAAATGAATGTCTACTCCTCGAGAGACATAATCAGCGGTGTTCTGATCGGTTGGGGCATGTCTGCACTCGCAGTTGTCAGTCTTCTCTAAAATTTTAGCAACTCTGTTGCGAACGAAAGGCTGCAGTCTATTTGGCAACATTTTAAGCCATCCTAGGACGACAGTGGAGTCTGTCCAAAAGAATGTACGCGGCCTAGTGTTTAAGCGTAATGATGCAACCACCTTTTCATAAATTCGAACACCGACCAGAGTACCGCAAAGCGCAAGTCTGGGAATTTTGGTTGGTTTCAGAGGAGCAACACGACTCTTTGCTAACTAATATAAAAATAGCTAATTTGTGGGGTCGGACCGTTTGAATCTTGCAGACCTCTATTTAAGAAATTAGAATTACTAACTCTATCTGGTCTGTACATATTGCAAGTAGGAATATTTGTTAAAAAGCACTCTGAGCTATTTACTAAAGCCATTGAAAATAAAAAAATCCTTTTAAGAGATCCAACCCGACTGGCTGTCACAAGATGTGCCAGAACAACTGTTATAGGTAATATATCTGTCAAAATCTATAACCAAACACCGAAACAGATCAGAGAGCTACCATTAAATTATTTTAAAATAAAACTCAAGAAATGGCTCTATATTAATGTGTTCTACACTACAGGTGAATTCTTAAATTATAAGCTAAATACATAATAATTATGCTATCTTATTTATGGCAGGTATTTAAATTCATCAATATATGATCTCACTAATTTATAAGATTTGTTTAATATTTTCTTTTTATTGACATGATCTCAGTACCTAGTAATAACTGTTTTTGTTTATATTTTTAACCGACTTCAAAAAGGAGGAGGTTCTCAATTCGTCGGAAACTTTTTTTATTTTTTTTATTTATGTTCCCCGATTACTCGAAGATGGCTGGACCGCTTCGGATTTTTTTTGTTTTATTCGAGAAGGTATACATCACAGTTGGTCCCATATAAAATTGATTAACTTTGCTTCGGTAGTTTTTGAGTTAGCTTCAATAATACGTATTTTTTCGCCACTTTTATATGGATGATGTTCTAGTTTGTTTTGCAGATAGTGGTATTAGAATTTGTGTGGGGTAGGTACACAACTAAAAAGTAAAAAATAAAAACTTTTTTACAAAAAATACAACCGACTTCCAAAAACAACACTACAAAGTGAAAAATAACTTTAATTTCGGAAGTCGGTGGCAAAAAACGAAAATACATTTAACACCGACACCGACTTCCGAAATTAAAGTTATTTTTCACTTTGTAGTGTTGTTTTTGGAAGTCGGTTGTATTTTTTTGTAAAAATGTTTTTAGTTTTTTTTTAAAAAACATTAATTTTTTTTTTTTTGCATGCTGAAAAAAGTAAGCAAAATATGTGGAACTATTTTGAATTTAAGAACTTTTATGTACCATATTTAGGCAAATAAAGATATTCTATTATATTTTAACAGTAAACGTACCAACACTTGATTTTCATTGTTGACGCTGCGAACGTATAAGCATGCTCCGTATGCTCGTTCAGACGCGTCAGTGAAAACGTGAATCTCTAAAAGTTGCATTGAACAAATAAAACATGACGCGGAATATAGGTACATTTAATTTTGGTAAATTCGTATTTTTCACTTTTTAGTTGTGGTACCTACCCCACACAAATTCTAATACCACTACCTGCAAAACAAACTAGAACATCTATATAAAAGTGGGGAAAAAATACGTATTATTGAACCTAACTAAAAAACTACCCAAGTGAAGTTAGTCAATTTTATATGGAACCAACTTTGATGTATACCCTCTTGAATAAAACAAAAAAAATCAAATCGGACGACTCTGTAAAAAGGTATGCGTGGTCATACATAAAAATAAAAAAAAAACATACGTATCGAATTGAGAACCTCCCCTTTTTATGTCGGTTAAAAACGTAATAATATTGATAGAAGACCATCCTGTACTACAGGTCCAGTCATCTGTATACTAGGTTCCGACGAATTGATAACCTCCTCCTTTTTGAAGTCGGTTAAAAAGAAGTGCCTGTGCCAGTGGTGCTGCTGTCATTAAAACCTACTCTTGTAACAAACACACAGCGCCATCTAGTGTTACTTACCTAAAGCACTACGATGAGTGGCTCCATAAACTTGAAGGCAGCAACTACAAACGGTTACCATAGACAAGTAACGCCATCTACAATCTACGTGAGTAACAATGCGCAAGCGCCACCCAGCGAGTCAACTGCACCACAACTACAGACGACTACGTGTAGATATTGCACACACATGTCAACTGTCCGCCTTTATAAGCAGAACTGTCTTTGAACAAATCGTCATGATCCAGCCTGCCCCGTCTGGCTGTCATATTATTATTAGCGACGCTCAGTCGACTAATAATTTACCTTAGTTTTAGGCCTGGCCGGGGGCTTTAAGTTCGCTTAAAGAACCCACAGGAAACGCCCGGTTGAGCAGTCTCGACCCTTAGTGGTCAACTGCGAGATGCCATATATAAATAACAATAACAATAACGAACAAATCGTCGTCCGAGACATATTACCCTGATGACCCCACAACCCTCCTTCAGGAGGCCACCAGTACGGTTTGCAAACGCAAACCACTTAGATTTACATTTCGACCTCGCCGCCGAGGTCGTAATCGTAATTGTCAATTGTTGTGTGTTGTAACATTGTAACCTGTAATTTAAATGGTGTGCATAATAAAGAGTATTCTATTCTATTCTATTCTATTCTATTGTCCTCCCCCTGTCCTCTACTCGGTGAAGCTGTGCCTGCTGGGGGTGCAGCTGAGCCTACACTCTTAACCCCCCCATTATGATCCAGCCTGCCCCGCCTGGCTGTTCTATTATTAGCGACGCTCAGTCGCCTTATATTTTACCTTAATTTATAAGCCCTGGCCGGAGGCTTTAAGTTCGCTTAAAGCACCCACAGTGTTGAAAACCACAGAGCCATCTACTGGCAACAAATAATAGCAACCGACCGGGACGAAAGCGGCGCGCGGGGAAGCAAGCACATCAACGCGACGCTAGCGACGCTCTGTGGATTTTCACGGTCCTAGTGACACGCCATCATTGATCGCACGCAAATTGTTACCACTGTACCTAGTTTATTGGGAAAATACTGCAAACTGTAATAAAACGATATTACGAGTATACGTTATCACGAGGAGCCTGGTGTCTAATTTCATTCAACTACGCTGACACGACGACGACCTAACGCAGAAACCCCCAACACACAGGAAACGCTCCGATAAGCAGTCTCGACCCCCAGTGGTCAACTGTGAGAACAAAAACGAACAAATCGTTATTCACTAGCTAGAGGTTCAGACTTCGGTAGCCCCGCAGCCTTCTCTGTTTCCTAAGTAAGCCTGGTTCTTGTTCGATAGCCCCGCAGTCTTCAGGAACTAGACAGCTAGGGAAGGTTTGATTGGCGATAGCCCCGCAGTCCCAATCATTCCTTCACATAGGGTTGCCACATGGTAAATCAATATTGTAACGTGTAACATAATTTAAGTTAAAGTTTCCAATAAATTATCATCAAGTTCAATGGGGCTTTATTTTCACAACCTGCAAGACTATGCTCTTAATTTAGTGGTGACACTGCTGTCACGCAAAACTCCCTGATTTGGGAGGTAATGAGCAGAATGTTCAACATCTTTACATTTCGACATAAATGACCTAGACTTTCGTACTCTGCCATGAAATCTTTGTACATCTTAAGACAGTTGAGGCTGGCTTTTGAACCTACGCTCTAAAGAAGAAAAACAATGTTTAGCCATTAAAAAGGATTAACCTAACATAAGTATATCCGGGGAACATTTCAGTGGAATTCGAACACAAAATTGCCCGTTCTCCAAACGTGTAGTATTGTTTATAATCTGCTCCTCGCACAGTTTTTCTTCTTGCGAAAACACTGATGTACTCGTAGTACAGACCTCTTCTAATTGGCAAAATCTTGTGAGTGATATTATCTAATTCATCATTGCCGTCAGAAATAATCTTTGTAAAATTTCATTTTATCATTTTTGATGGTGTCGACGCATAACTGATTTTAGTTGGGCCTGAAACCAGCCATCCCAGTCTAGTTTCGCAAAGAATAGGTTGTCCATCTCCTAACTTAATTCTTTAGGATCCCAGTAAGTCCCAAAAGATGTCAGCACCGAGCAGGATATCTATTGGGGCCGGTGAGTAAGAGTTAGGGTCAGCCAGACCTACCCCGGTCATCAGGGAGAGTGGAACCGGCGAGAGATGTCGTGCGGTGTCCCACAGGAATCGGTCCTGGGGCCTCATCTGTGGGACATCGACTGGGTGCTGCGCACCAACCTCCCTAGCGGCGTCAGCGTGGTATGTTACGCTGACGACACGCTGGTCCTGGCGCAAGGGAGCTTGCACCAGGCGGCGTCCGAACTAGCGACACGCGGGGTTGCGACAACCGTAGAGAGGATCCGGCAGTTGGGACTCGAGGTGGCCCTACACAAGTCTGAGGTCATGTGTTTTCATGGTCCACGGAACGCGCCACCATCGGGTTCCCAAGTAACAGTAGGAGGGTTTCACATCGGAGACGAGTCGACGATGAAGACCTACCTTCTATCCTAGATGTACCTGGGACTCGTCCTCGACAGCCGGTGGAACTTCGTGAAGCATTTCCGTCGTTTGGCTCCCAGACTGGAGTGGGCCGGGGCCACCTTGAAGCGGCTCCTGCCCAATCTGGGGGTCCAAACGCCTTCTGTCGAAGGCTTTACGCGGGGATTGTGCGGTCCATGGCCCTATACAGGGCACCGGTGTGGGCGTGTTCTCTGAGGCTGCGACGAGCCCGCCGGTTGAACGCGTCCCAGAGGGCCATCCGGCTAGTCCGGAGATACCGCACGGTCTCCGGTAGGGCGGCGAGCCTCCTTGCCGGATTACTACCATGGGATCTGGAGGCAAAAGTCCTCGCGCACGTGTGGGAGTGGCGCGAGGAGGTGAAACGCCGGGGTATTACTCCACTGCCGCGAGAAATCACGGTACAGTGGACAGAGCTCCGGCGGGATCTCATGGCGACATGGAGAGTGCGATTGTCGCAACCCAGCGCTAGGCACTCTCGCGGAGGCGATCGGCGGCGGCGATCTTGCGCGCCCAAACCTGGTCCAGGCCATGGTGCGGAGCGACAGTGTATGGAAGGCCGTCACCTCCTTCTGTGAAGCAGTAATGCTCGCAAAGGAGGAGGCGGAACGCGTGAGGGAGAGGCAAAAGTCGCGCCCTCGCGATCCTAGCCGCCGCAGGAGATGCTCTGGGCAGCGGGAATCCATTGCCGATTCCCGGCCACCGTAGGTGCGGGCTTGCGGACGACGAGTAATGGGTAGCTCGCCGTCCGGTAAGGACCAAGCCCGGGTCGACGGCGCGCTGTGTTCCACGCGTGCCTCAAAGAGATGTCTGCAGTGACGGGGTCCAATAGGGCCGATGCCGCCGGGGTCGCGGGTTGTTCGAAAGAGATACCGTGGCCCTGGCACAGGCAACTGAAGGAACACGGGTGGGTTTTAGTCAGTAAAAGTCTGACACGCCCTCCCGCTCCGCCCAGAGCGGGAGAAGTCATTTGAATATTTCTCATCCACAAAAAAAAAAAATAGGGTCAGCCAGACAAATATTTGATGGGATTTTCAATTTTAATTAATCTATATGTCTACTCGGAATATTATCGGTAATTGAAGGTAGAACAAAACAATTAATGTTAATGGAAAAGTTATCGCTTAAAAATTTTACTGAGACGGGATGACGGCGGTGCTCCGCCCAAGCCGGGCGAACCATACAATGGTGACACCCGGAAAGTTACATGCTCTGTGGTTCGCTTAGCTGGACAGCAAACTAATAGTGACGTCATCGAACAACGGTGACGTTTTCACGTGTGGCCACGTCTGCGCTTAATCAGAAGACTACTTCGACGACAGTTTTTACTGTTGATGGTAACTATTATTAGAGTCGGCATCGTTATTTTTATACAAAATAACATTCTGGTCATGTTCAATAATTGCAATTAACGTCATCTAGTAACAGCTGTAGCAAGCAATAGTACTTGTGGTTCTACTACTCGATAACAGATGGCGCTGCTTATTTTTCGGATAGTGTTCATCATCGTAATTGTATTAAATCATTATTTACAGAAAGCGAAGAAGAAAACCTCTTCATTAATGCTACAGAAACTATTCCGCATGCCAACGAAACCAGTGATCACTTCGTACTACACGAACATATTCCAAAACATCGGTTCTGATGTCGTCCTGGCATGCCGAGACACTTTAGTTTATGATGCCGAGTGGACAGCCTCAGCAAGTACCAAGTCTTCTGGCAAGATAACAATGACGAGCTCGTCTTTAAAGTTAATAAATTATCATAGCAGTGCAACCTCCTTGTTGCGTTCTCTTTGTCGTTAACGAAATATAGATGGCGCTACTTGACTCAAATGATGGACCTTTTCCAATGTAGGTATTTTCAGTCAAATTGAAATCAGTGTATTGCAGCTGACTATAATAATAGACGCATACCAACTGTCTGACTTACAGTCTTCAAGTGCCAGTGACGATATGCATAATATTATTTCTAAAAATCTTTTTTATGAAAAAAAATCTGTTGTAGGATACATTTTGGTCAAGTAGGCCTTTATTAATATATTATCTGTGGTATAGGTATACTTTTGTATGAAACCGCAGATATTTTTTCGTGATTTCAGAGTTGGTCCCATAGTAAAAGTTGTTCTTATTCATGGGTATAACACCCTGTGAAAAGACTACACTTTTCTGATACACACTTTGGATATTATTATATCCCAATCAACCTTGAACCTAATACTGTAGCAATAAAGATGAAAATCTATTAAAGAAATTGACAGATTGTAGTAGCTTCATGTACTGGTGTCTGTACAATAAAACGAGTCTACCAAAAGACCACTAGCTTAATCAATTGGTCGAACGAAATATCATATTCATACTCATAAATGCTCCTTCAAACAGGCGCGACACGCGACACGCGACACGCGACACGCGACACGCGACACGCGGTGCTTTTATGTCTCGAGCGATTCGCATCACGTGTCGTGTCGTGGGGTCATAATAGTCTTTTTTGCAGGATTGGTGAACGTAGATAATTGTTATTAGCAAACAAAAAGTAAGTAGGTATAAGTTTTCTAATCCTGTTTTCCTAACATGTGGATAATTTTATTAATGTTAGGTATTTCATACTGAACCAGTTGCAGTCCTGTGGTTTTCATGTCGCAAATTGTAATGGATTTGTTTCAGAATGCTGTTCCCAAAGAGACTAAAGATAACATAGAGAGGGTATCAGAAGAAATTTCATAGAAAAACTGTGATCCCATTGTGTCAGCGACTTTTGGTAGACACGCATTGTCATCACGCATGCGACATGACATATGTAGGCGTAGACTTTTTCCACTGGTCATAAGTATCGGATTACGATTTTGTTCGCTATGTCCCGTCTATTGTTAAATAATATTTAATGTCTTTGGCTGTTCCTAAAACATTGTTATTAGGTGGTGAAGTGCAATAACTGTTATTTCTACATTAACTTCCGTATGAGATTCAAGGATAGATACTATGGACAAAACTTAAGCATGCTCACTTAAGAAAATATTCATGTGAGAGCGCAGTTAGTGACAAACGAACATTGTGCGATCGAGTCGTGAGCCGTGCATGCCGCCGTGATTATCGCCTTTGAGGTGATCATGCGGAACTTTGGCCCATAGTACCTACTGTGAGGGGGCGCACCTCACAGGGTTTTGTAGCAACTCTATAAATTAAAGAGGGATCTCCTTATTGAACGATGATATAATATTAAATTATCAATAAATACTCGTATCTATATAAAAACCAATGATCTTCTACAGGGTGACTGGTAATTAGTGCCCGACACTTAAACACATGATTAGCCCCCGTTCCCACGGGCGTAAAAAAATCGCGGCGGGATTTTATCGCGCACTGGATTTTCGACTCTCATTATTAAGCCGAGCGTTGAGAATCCAACTTAACAATAACAGAGTACGTTCTAGCGCGTCGAAAAATCACACTGTTGGATTTTGCACTCTCGCCGTTAAGCAGAGCGTTGAAAATACGAAAAAAAAAAAATCGCCGCGATATATTTTTACGTCCGCGCGGACGTCGACTTATACTCAAGATAACAAACAACTTTTACTATGGGACCAAACCTGAAATCGCGAAAGAAAAATCAGCTGTTTCCTACATTTATGTTCGCATAACTCGTCAAACTGTAGGGAAGAGCTGATTTTTCTTTCGCGATTTCAGGTTTGGTCCCATAGTAAAAGTTGTTTGTTATCATGAGTAAAATCATGTGTTTAAGTCATCTTCCTGCCCTTATCCCATATTACTTGGGGTCGGCGCAACACGTTTTCTTCTTCCATTCTCCCCTGTCAACCGTCACGCTATCATTCACTCCCTTCTCTTTCATATCATTCCTCACACAATCCATCCATCTTTTCTTTGGCCTTCCTCTGCCTCTCCATCCATCAACATCTATATTCATCACTCTTTTAGTCACATGCGTTTCGTCTCTCCTCATTTTTCATTAGTGTTTAAGTATCGGTCACTAATTACCAGTCACCCTATATAAATAAAGACGTAGGTGGCTCTACCCATCAGCCCAACACATCATTGAAAATAATCCCATCTGCCCGAGGGCGCCTGACGTCTGTCACCTACAAAGTTTATCTCTTACACATCCACGGAGGTTGCATGCTAAAACGCATAAGGTTCAAAGCTTCTACAGTAGCTACTAGATGCCATTAAATGCTGCAAATACGCAAAATATCCATATTTTAAGATTAAACATTTGAAAAGGCTTAGATAGAAAACAATTGTGTTTTTTTAGGGTCCCGTACCTCAAAAGAAAAAAACGGAATCGTTATAGGATCACTCGTATGTCTGTCTGTCTGTCCGTCCGTCTGTCACAGCCAGTACCTATGCTCCGAATCTAATTGAAAGGAGACGGGGATTGGTAGGCCAAATTGTAATAAGTTGAGGTATGGTTTAAAAAAAAGGTTATAAATTTTTCTATTTCCATATGCAAAAAATTAACCCAATTTACCATCTGGAAAATGAGAAATCCAAAAATTAAGTTTAGGTTACGATAAAATGGAATATCGATTAAATTATAATCGAATAACGTGGAGTTCAAACCATTTAAGCAAATGCTTTTACCAGATGAATAATTCAATTAGCATAATTAAATCTATTAGAATTAACGTATTAACAGTTTAAAAAAATAAAATAAATATTTAATACGATAAATCTTAAAGTCAATTCACGTTTACTAATCGATTATTGTACATTTTTTAGCCTGTGCCATGGTATAATAATATTGTTTTAAAAACCATGATCTGTGCTGATGTGACATGAGCCTGACAGTGACAGTGAGGTGATATGCAACGAGGGCTACCTCCTTGAATGTAATATTTATGGTAACGTGACGTTTGTGACAGCACTATCATCTTTGTCACAATTATTGTACAGTCAACAGCAAAAGTAGATGATCAAAATCAGAAATTTAATACTAACAAACGGAATCCGCGTCAGAACTGTGTAGCGTCGAAGTGATTCAAAAGTATGTGATTGTAAATTATACCAAACATTTACTAGTAGTACAGCTGCCACATATTCATGATCAGTTTTGATTAGTATTGAATTTCCTGACTTTGATCATCTACTTTTGCTGTTGACTGTACCTTTATTCAATGTTATAGTAAGTGTAATTCTTTTAGGGCTGATTGTTCAATAGTCGGATAATTTTTATCAGAGGAATAAATATGGCGGTTTGACAGCTTTTGTATAGAAAATACGTCAAACTGTCACATTTATTCTTCAGGTAAAAGTTATCAACCTATTGAACAATCAGCCCTTAGTTAAATAAAGCCACATTTCTTTATTGGTTTTACGTCTATGCTACAGACAGCTCTCGACCTTCACTCTGTTAACTAAAGGTGTGTCCAAACAGAGAAACTGTTATTTGAAAATATTATAAAAGCCAATTATTTTTAAAAAAGTAACCATTAACCATGGAGTTTCTTGCCGGCTCTTATCCATAGAAAACGACCAATTTGGAACCGTGCACCTAGCTTCTGACGTTTCATAAGTGCCCATGTAGCTTTATGTGAAATAAAATATTTGGATTTTTTTAGAGCGCGGAAGGTGCGCGGCAGCAACACGCGGCATTCGCAGGACACAATTTCTCCCACGCTATGTCTAGACGTATGGACAAATGTACGCGCGGCAATGCTGTGCGGCAAAACCGGAACATGCCGCGCATTGACTGTCTCGTCCCAGAGACCTTCTCTTTTATTTTTGTTCATCATCCACATCGTTTCAACACAATGACGTCCACTGCTGGACATAGATGTTCCCCAAACACCGCCACTACAACCGGTTCTGTACTTCTCGCATCCAGCGGCTTCCTGCAATCTTCACAAGGTCATCGGTCCACCATGTAGGAGGCCTTCCGAGTAACTTTCAGCCTTCTAATGAGGCCCATGAGAGCAATGTAATGGTGGCGCAATGGTAGCGATCCCAACTTACGAGTTGTGGTTCATGGGTTCGAACCCAGGCAGGCACTTTACTTTGTGTAAATAATTTCATCACGACTGCTCTCAAAACGATGAAAGAAAACAACGTGAGGAAACCACCACAAATTCAAAGACCTGTTACATCTCCCAACCTGCACTGGGCCCTCGTGGTGGATTACAGCCCACTCCCTCTCACCGAGAGGAGACCTGTGCCAGCAGTGGGAACATGAATGAGGTCCATTGTGTTGTGTGCGAGCACGTTTCAGTGCCAGAGGTCATCACTGGTATGTGAGACGAGAAGATATTACGTTGCTTCCCGAAAGCTACCCAGCCGAGTCGGATTCGATGATTGACCTCTCTCAAAATTGGCTCTACCTAACTGGTAGTTCTTTTTTTAGTTTAACGTCTCCCTATCTCACCCCTCGCTGCAGAAGAATAGGTTTTGAGGATTATTTTGACGAGAATCCCACATATCCTTAAAGGATCCATACATTTCCAATAAGCAAAGATATTGTTCGTTATCCATTTCAAGATTACGTCCAGACATGAACAATGACGAATGCTGACTGCAAATGCCGCGTGCTCAACACCGCCGCGCACAGCAGCCGCGCTCAAATGCCTCTCTGTATTTGGACACACCTTTATATAGTGTATTATCTATGCCTCACTTGTTTCGTATCGTTTCTATCGTTGACGTTTATTGCGTGCGCGTTTTGAGTGTGTTTCCCATAGTTTTAATGATATTTTCCTCGACCCCTGCTTTCTTTCTACGGACTTCTGATCTTGCTTCTTGTACGACCTTTGGTACCACACCGGAAACGGTACGGAGAACCCCGCATAAACTTTGGAGTTGGACTTGTCATTCTGGATTCTACGACCGGCCTACCGATTGCATATTGGTTTGGCACCATGGATCGTTGTTTAAATTGTGGCAAACCGACTAGAGGTTGTATTTTACTTGGTCGGGCTTCAAACTTCAAAAATCAGTTGTTAAGTATAGATTGCTACGTAACCTCACATTTACTAAATCTCTTTTAGCTCGGCTCTCAGACCGCCAAAATCCGCAAAATGTTCAGTGATGGTTTGTTTTGAACCCAGGCACAACCCTGGCCCATGGTTCTATGGCAAAGTATCAGTGTCCTTTGGTACACATATGAATTTCTGTGATACAAACCGGACGTGTAACGTAAATAAATGAATTTCGAATATGGGGGTTACTTTTGGGAGGCAAATAGGAATACTTATTAAATAAAAGTATTGCAAATAAAGACATAAAATAGATAAATAACGCGTAAACGCGTAATCAATTGTTTTGTGTTTGTTTGGCTTACTGTTAGGGTATTTTTTTTTTTTTTTTATAATTCAAAAAAAAAATATATTTTGAAAATAAATAGTTTTAAAGTTATTAAAGAAAATATACGAAAATTGACTATTGGAGGGGGCCTTATCTCCGAACTACTGAACCTATAGATTACAGGAAAATTGATAAGAAGTCTGTGGTCTTAAAATAACGCGGTCAATTTCTCAATACTACAAACTTACATTTGCAGTTGGAATGTCCTATGGGAGAACATGTTTTACAACTACAATGTTATGTTTGTTTCTGGGATAAAATCATCCCAACTACGGAACCCTTCATTGTGCGTAGTCCGACACGCTATTGGCCGGTATTCTTTTTAGGCAACTCCCACAATTTTTCTCTTTAGAAAACGTTGATGCAGTCACAAATTGATCGATCCAGCTGATTATCAATTTAGCCACGGATCCTTCTCTATTAATCGAGATTATTATAATAATGTGATGTCACAACACTGCATTCGTTTACACGAAGGTTATCGAGGTGACTGGCACTAATTCTCGTCCAACCTTTCTAATAAGTGTGGTCCTTTGAGTTCGGTGAGCGGCTGTGATTGTGTGGTAATTTAATAGGTGCCTCTACCTTCGTTCATTATGTTATGTGGAATTGTGGAGTATAAAATTGTTTGCGAGACGTATTGTGGTTTGAGGTTTATGAAAATTGTAATATTGAGAACCCGGACAAAGTTCGGTATTCCGTAATAGTTCGAGTAGCTAAATAGAAGTAGCATTCTAATACGGTCTTTGACAGATTTATCTCTGTCTCTCTACATATTTTGTACTTGCAAAACTTTTTCAGTTATCTTTCAGGGCCAACATAATGTTTTCGTAGCTACTAAAATAATGTTAACCAACATATTTAAGCATAATATTAATATAGTTGATTGTTACTGTATGGTTTACGTATGTACAGTCAACAAAAGAGATATCTAGGCAGGTTATACTAACATATTTGTATTGAATTGCTTCATGTTCAATTTCGTGAAAATATACAATTTTGTGTTGGTGTGATGCAATATATAAAATTGAACATGAAGCAATACACATACATGCATTCATATGTTAGTATACCCTGCCTAGATATCTCTGTTGTCGACTGTACATACTGTCAACCTAGTTTTTTGTAATGTATTCAATACAATTTTGAGTTAGTTGACAAATAGCCTACTTACACAAACACCCCGGATTATCATTCAACTTAAACATACTCTTAGTTTTGATCGGTACAGTTACATCTAGTAAACTTTTATACCCATATTCTAAGTCAAAGCCTCATGATTTCCTCCACTCGATTCAACCACACTTAGGTAGTTTGATATTCATAGTTGCTATATTACTCTTCATCTCAAACAGTTTCCTTAGTTGAGGTGAGTTTAAGTTGAGGAACCAACTGTCAAATTAAGGTACGTCGGCATCTACCTTGAGGCAAATAATATTAACTGCGTATATTATTCGAGGTGAGTTTGAGTTGAAGAACGAACTGTCAAATAAGGCGTGCATCTAAGCATCTATCGGAACCCATACGGCCCGGCCACGACATTGCGCGGCGGCGGCAGCGGCAGCGGTTTTCCTAATTCATTGCGTGTGATCCCAACTAGCCACAGTTCGTTGCGCGTCTCGACCGCGCAATAAACATATAAAACTGCGCCGCAATTCGCGCAATGTCGTGGCCTGGCCGTTAGGAACCTCATAATTTCCATAATCTTACCGTCTTACGACTGTGAATACCGATTTTGAGGATCTTTTGAAGCACTCCTTGAGGTCGCCTCGACCGAGTTGTGAGTCGAGGAGCTTTCGAGGCTACGATTTAGAATATGGGTGTTAGTGTTTCAAAGTCTGTGCGTGTTTACTACATCAACTCACCTCAATCATAACTCGAACTTACAACTTCTAATAATATCTTCTGCAAATGTGAGGTGCGGGATCTTACAGTTAAATAAATAAATAAAAGAGTTTGTTAGAGCTGCAAGCAGGATAAAAATCTACTTGTGAACGTGTTAGCATGTTAGTGTACTTAATTATGAGTGACTAGCTTTTACTCGCGTCTTCGCCCGCGTGGGAACCAAAATCCTTCCTTATTCCTTGTCTACATTATAAAGGGAACCTCTGTGCAAATTTTCAGCTTTCTAGGTTTAAGGGCGGCGGTGCGGCGCTGGGGACGGGCCTAGGCGTTGATGAGTCAGGCAGTCAGTCAGTCAGGACTTCTCTTTTTATTTATATAAATGGACGCTACTAATAGCGCCAAACTCAGAGCCAAGTAAGTTCTGGGCCAACTCAATAAGGGTGTGGTATATAATGCCATCAAACCGAATAACATTTTCCATGGCACCAACATCGTAACCGAGAAAAAATAATCAGCCGTCCCATACATTCGCGTCGAGTAGTACCTATTGAAGTTTTCTATGGGATAGTTGAACATTTTTTCGCGATTACGATGTTGGTCCTATGGAGAAAGTTGTTCGGTTTGATATTCTGTATCACATCCTGAAATTTGACGAGGATGCAAAACGACACGTTGTATACATTGCCATCGTAAACGCTAAGGAGAAACCGTTTACCTACCTACTTCATCACCTGCCTAGCTTTTTCTTAACTATGTTGTACTCAGCTTCCAGTCTAACCGGATGCCTATCTGACCTCCACAACCCAGTTAATGGGTGATACGGTACTCCTACCTACCCACTTACATGGATAAATTTTTAATCACCATTAATACACTATTGGTACACTATTTGCTAAAACAAGCATTCTTATCACGAATGACAACAGACTTGCCGACTCCGCAGTTGTTCAAGTGTGAGGTATTCACTATGAATAGCTAACATTCGTGCGGAAGAAAGCCGCGCCTGCGCCGATAGCGAGCCAAGGTAACGCGCAGACGAACTTACGAGCACAGAATATTGGGAAGCATGGAGACGAGTTTTAGAGTTGTTATCCTGGTTTTGTGTCCTCTACCTCATGACTTCTGGGAAAAGTAATGAAGAAATAGGTGATGAGGAAGCAGCTCTTTGTATACCTACACTTGATTGCTACTTTGTTCGTTCATCAATTCCAAAATAATTCTGCTTTTCTGTCTATGTTTTTAACCGATTTCAAGAAAAGGTGGAAGTTCTCAATTCGACTGTAACTATGTCTTTTTTTTTGGGTGTTTGTTACGCAATTACTCCGCCAATTAGGAATTGATTTTGATTATTTTTATTTTGTTTTGTAGGTCATATTTCAGAGGTGGTCCTATATAAATTGTATTAACATTGCTTGGATTGTTTTTGAGTTAGCTTCGATAATACGTATTTAATCCACTTTGTGTATCTTAATGATATTCTATTAATAGTTCCTGTCACTTTTATTTACATAGCAAGTAGTGGTATTCGAATTGGTGTGCGGTAGTAGGTACCATAATAAAAAAGTGAAAATTATAAAAAAAATACAAAATAAATGTTTTCCCGACCGATGACCGATTCAAAAAAACACCACAAAGTGAAAAATTACTTTAATTTCGAAAGTTGTTGGCAAAAAACTAAAATACAGATCTAAAGACTTCCGAAAACTTGTTTTTACTTTGTTTTTTTTTTTTGTTAAAATTTTTGCCCTTGTTCACAACAACCCGGATGCCTTAGTAACAGCCCCGGTGTTTGGAAGTTGGCAGTGTGATACCCTCTGTGGCCCTGCACCATCTTTTCTTCGGTCGTGTCGGATTTCCATCCCATCGATTATGACTTATGAGGGAAGAGAGAGTTCCCTGTGTCTACGCACACACTTGTGCACTATAATATCTCTCGTACCGAAGGCTGGTCTCCGCTGGGATTGGTTGCCATGGCCGAAATTCGGTCTGGAGGACTATAAATTTTGACGTCGCTAATTGATTGCAGTTTAACATAAATCAGAACCATTACATTAAACAGAGGCATATTGACTTTGCTGGCCATGTGATGCGGAGGAATGAGGAAAATGTCGTGAGGAAAGTTTTGAGTATGAATGTGGATGGCTATAAGAGTAGGGGAAGACCAAAGAAACGATGGATAGACTGTGTGAATGATGACATGGCTAGAAAGGGGGTGACTACCGAGATGACGAATAATAGAGAAGTATGGAAAAAAGGGACATGTTGCGCCGACCTCCACTAGATTGGGATAAGGGCAGGAGAATGATGAATGACTCTGATGGCATGAGGTCTCTCTTGTTAAAAGATCAAGACACGAATAATGATTATTACACGTATCCACTGCTTGTAGCGATTCGAAAATGAGAAGCTTTTGCAGTAGGTATTAACATAAAAAGTAGAGAGTCTATCACAGTACCCTAACATTATTTAATCATCAGCTAACTTGACCTTTTCAACAGACCATTATATTGTTATAATGTCTAAGTGACTAACGAGATAATCGTTTACTATCCAAACTTTCTTTTTCAAAACATGCAAACAAAAATTGTATAAGGAACTATAAAACAATTATTACAAATTAAGTGTTGCCTGCAGCACTCAGTTCCTTGGAAGAACTGCTTCATCAATCTTGGATAAAAGATTGGTACACTAAATATGTATTGTTTCAGGAAATAGTCTTTCTTTTTAACCGACTTCAAAAAGGAGGAGGTTATCAATTCGTCGCCGTCGGAACCTTTTTTTTTTTTTTTTTTTTTTTATGTATGTTCCCCGATTACTCGAAGATGGCTGGACCGATTTGGATTATTTTTTTTTTTTGTTTGAAAGGGTATACTTCCCAGGTGGTCCCATGATCATCAAGTCAGGATCTGATGATGGGATCCTGGAGAAATAGAGAGAACTCTTCCAATTTTATAGGCACACTTGAAGCGATTTGGATAGTTTTTGGAAGAGTACTTTCTTGGAGTGGTCTCATTTCAATTTGGTGAAGATCTGATGAAGAACTTCTGAGATAGGCAACGGAACTCCTCAATAATTGATAGCAAATGGACTGGGATTGCTGAAAGCTCATGTCTGTTTGTTGTTCACACCAGTTCATGACATAACATCACGCCAGTACGCCGTGAAGGGGTAAGCACATGTGAACCACTAAAAAGTGAAAAATAAAAACTTTTTTACAAAAAAATACAACCGTTTTTGGAAGTCGGTTGTATTTTTTTGTAAAAAAGTTTTTTAA
This sequence comes from Cosmia pyralina, assembly GCA_946251885.1. Taxonomy (NCBI): domain Eukaryota; kingdom Metazoa; phylum Arthropoda; class Insecta; order Lepidoptera; family Noctuidae; genus Cosmia; species Cosmia pyralina. The sequence goes on along the minus strand of OX276366.1, from coordinate 17,792,826 downwards.
GTGTGTAAAAAGCGAACTGGGCGGGAATTAGAAAGTGACAGAGTCAATTACTTCCACATGTCGCAACAATGCGCTGGAACCAAAAAAAAATCTTTATTTAAAATAAAAGCGCCAAACCATATAAAAGTTGTTTAAAAAATAAATTAAGAATTAAATTAAATAAATTGAATTGATTTAAATTAATTATTTTAATTATTAATATCAAAAATATTTTCAGCCAGAGTTATCAATTACCTAATAGGCACATTTTTAATGCAATTTTGCAATGAAATTACTTAGGATTTTAGAATTACAGAAAAAAATACAAAAAAGTAGAGGTCTTTTCGGAATTAAATCTTATCGAGGAAATTTAACCCAATTGCATTATTCTTCACTCAGAGTATTAATCGAATAGTCAATAAACATATTTATATCCAAAAATTAAATCCATACATGCTGTAATAGTGAAAAAATGGTTACGAGAAAGCCCCCAATTTATTATGGTATCGCCTTAAAATTCTCTCAGTTGTCGCCAGCGTAACAGCAGTCAAAAGCAAACAATGGGGTTTGGGTTCCATCCCCAGATCAGCAACAGGTTATGTCTTAGTACCTAGCACTCTAGGTTCTGAATTTGTGTCATTAAAGAAGGCAATAAATAGGCTTTGGTAGCAATGGGTTCGCCCCCTTTGACTTGAGACTTAAGGGGACTACAGGACCTAAAGCGCGGTCACTGTCGGACTGCATAGAAAAGAGAGAGAAGCGTGATGACACAACGCTGATAATTTATTGCCAAATATGAAGCAATTATCTATTTACAAAAAATCTATTGATTGAACTAAAAAAATAAAACACTAGTACGTTATTATGTTGCTTGTAGAATTATCTGACAAAATATCAGAATGATTGCATGTACCTACGGTTTTTAAGAATTTTTTAGAGGTATCTTCGTGTTTTTTTTTTTTCTATCGTATCAAATTAGTGGTATTATGTTTTCAACACACTATCTAACTAGCATAATATCCTGAAGAATATCATGTATTTTTACACGACTGCCCAAAGAAGTGTAATGTTTTTCTGATTTTGTTTACTGCAGCAGATCACATACTTTTAGGCATTTAAAACTTGCGTTTAGTTGCGTTTAGGTCCCCCCCGACTGTTCTTCAACTTTGCTCGAGATGTGTAAGGAATATAACTAGCTTCTTCCCGCGACTTCGTCCGCGTGAAATTTCTTGTCCATCACATCGAATCGCCTGCCCGTGCTATTACTTAATTTTCATTCAGTGTTCTATCTGAGTTTTTTTACATTTTTGCTCGACTCCTAAGGGTCTTAGCTATTTCCCCAAGAATGGTGTTATCAAATGCAAAAGTAATTTTTATAACCGGATAAGTGTTTTATTGTGTTTACCCATTACAAAACAAACATAAAAACATGCAAAAAATCGAATCTATTTATTTTTATTTATTTATTTTACAATTTATGTACACACAGAAAAATACATAAGCACAACATAATTTATAACTGAAGTACAAAGGTACTGCTTATTTCTAAAGAAATTTCTTCCAGCAGACCTGCGAAAGGAGAAGTGAAATCTATTTATTTTATTAGTTTAGACATATGATTATAACAGGTAGTGGATTCTATCGTCTCCGTTTCCCTCGTGTGCCTCACGCGCGCAGCCTGACCGGGTAACATTTGACAAAGGCTAAGTTTAACCGAACGATCACATAACTGCAGCTAACTGCATGTTTAACTTATTGACGAATTGCGTGTTATGAGGTCAATTGAGGTAATCTGGTGTGCTGTAGAAATACAAGCGTAAGTAATTCTTGATTTATGAAATGAATCGGGTTGGAAAACCAATTGCCAAACAAGTGCCAACCATTTGTAAGCCGAATTCTTCTTCTTCTGCCTTGGAAGGATCGTATTAACTTCCGACCATTACTTTTGACTCTCAAGACTTGATGAGAAAAGTTTGTAATGAGGATGAAACTGACAGGTAAGTCAAAGTATTCTAGCCATGTCTACCTTCACTGTAAGTTTAATAACTAGGCAAATAGCCAGTTGGCTCACTGGATGGAATATGGTCACCGGGCAAATAGCCAGTTGGCCCACCGGATGGAATATGGTCACCGGGCAAATAGCCAGTTGGCCCACCGGATGGAATATGGTCACCGGGCAAATAGCCAGTTAGCCCACCGGATGGAATCTGGTCACCGGGCAAATAGCCAGTTGGCCCACCGGATGGAATCTGGTCACCGGGCAAATAGCCAGTTGGCCCACCGGATGGAATCTGGTCACCGGCCAAATAGCCAGTTGGCCCACCGGATGGAATATGGTCACCGGGCAAATAGCCAGTTGGCCCACCGGATGGAATCTGGTCACCGGGCAAATAGCCAGTTGGCCCACCGGATGGAATATGGTCACCGGGCAAATAGCCAGTTGGCCCACCGGATGGAATCTGGTCACCGGGCAAATAGCCAGTTGGCCCACCGGATGGAATATGGTCACCGGGCAAATAGCCAGTTGGCCCACCGGATGGAATATGGTCACCGGGCAAATAGCCAGTTGGCCCACCGGATGGAATCTGGTCACCGGGCAAATAGCCAGTTGGCCCACCGGATGGAATCTGGTCACCGGGCAAATAGCCAGTTGGCCCACCGGATGGAATCTGGTCACCGGGCAAATAGCCAGTTGGCCCACCGGATAGAACGTGGTCACCGGGAAAATAGCCAGTTGGCCCACCGGATGGAATATGGTCACCGGGCAAATAGCCAGTTGGCCCACCGGTTGGAATCTAGTCACTGGGCAAATAGCCAGTTGGCTCACCGGATGGAATCTGGTCACCGGGCAAATAGCCAGTTGGCCCACCGGATGGAATCTGGTCACCGGGCAAATAGCCAGTTGGCCCACCGGATAGAATGTGGTTACCGGGAAAATAGCCAGTTGGCCCACCGGAATGGGATGTGGTCACCGGGCAAATAGCCAGTTGGCTCACCGCAATGGGATGTGGTCACCAGGCAAATAGCCAGTTGGCTCACCGCAATGGGATGTGGTCACCGGGCAAATAGCCAGTTGGCCCACCGGAATGGGATGTGGTCACCGGGCAAATAGCCAGTTGGCCCATCGGAATGGGATGTGGTCACCGGGCAAATAGCCAGTTGGCTCACCGGAATGGAATATGGTCACTGGGCAAAGAACTAGTTGGCCCACCGGAATGGAATATGGTCACTGGGCAAATAACCAGTTGGCCCACCGGAATGGGATGTGGTCACCGGGCAAATAGCCAGTTGGCCTACCAGATGGAAGGTGGTCACCGACCACCTACAGTCATCGCAAATCTTAAGCATTTACCCAAAACGTTGTCCAACCTTACAAAGTTTAAAAGCCCCTAGTGCCTGTATAATCACCGACACCCCTTCAAACCGGAACGCAGTACAGTCGACGATCAACTCATACGCAGGATGTGCACGGAGGTTTGCCACTGTTAGCGGCGCTGTTCATTTGCTTGCCAGCATTTGTTTCGTGCGTATTGTGGCCGTGGGTCATAGTGGACGATCCCGCTTTCATTTTCATACAAAGCGAATAGAAGCTAAGTACGCGTGCGTAGCTTGGCTGTGAAGCGGCGCTTTTATATGTTTATCCTTAGAAATATATGAGTAGGTAGTATAGAGATATGAGGAACAGGGTGTAAAGTTCACTCATCCTCATTTGAAAAGGGAAGATCCTCCGAGCAGACGGGTGTCGTGTCTGGTGGGCAACTGCCCGACGGTTGATGTGGGGACGTTGTATGTATGCTAGTCGCGCGGTAAACTGCTTACACGATTCAGAATTTCGCATGACGTCAGCGTGTTGCGTAGTTCGCATGTGGCGACGTAGATGCCACCACATTACTAGATCTCCTCTTTTCTAATAAATCAACTCGTCCTGTCTCAGTCCACTGGATATTGGTCTCTCCTATATCATAGGACCTCCTCGGCACAGCAGCCGATCTTACACAATCTCCCAATAAAGATATAATTAGTTCCCACGTTCTACAAGATAGATTCAGCAGTGAATATTTTAAGTGTGACATTTAGTGATACTGCAGTTAGACCTACATCTATTATATCGTAAGGTTATTGACCATAAATATATAAACTACATAGGTAACCTATATTGTCGAAATGGCAGGTGATTTCCCACAGTCTTAAGGCGACGATAACTGACTTTTAATGAAAAGAAAAGAAAGAAAAAGTACCTATTAATTGAGAATGGCACAGGAAGATCACAAATTAAGCTATACACACTCTTAAAGATAAAAAAAAAAAAAACAAAAATAAAATGGGAATAATAAAAATCTACCTAAAAGAATGAGTGACCTTTCGAGTTCGTTCGCGTCAAATTTCTTGTTCCGCCGATCCACCTCGCCCGTCGGATTGCATCGCATGCCCGCGTTATTACTAATTTTTCTGACTTTTTTATTTTTTATTAAGCTAAATACACTCATAGAGATAAAAAAAAACAAAAGTAAAATTAGAATAATAAAAACCGGTCAAGTGCGAGTCGGACTCGCACACGAAGATTTCCGTACAACATATTTTTAACATTCGCAAAGATAACTTTGTATTTCATAATGAAACTGTGTATTACAAGGTTATTTATTGCAGTTGCAGAAATCACCCATATTTAAACAAAAAATAGGTACCTTATGAATCGGCGTTTTTAGTACTTGTTGATTAAATTATAGTATATCATAATATACTGTATTTAATCAACAAGTATCATGTACCAAGTACATGATATACAGAACTTTCAAATTCCTAACTTGTTCAATTGTTTCGATAGAGCTCGTACAAAAATGGTCAAAAATTGACAACTTTTACTTCATTTTTGAAGATAAAAAAATATATATATATATTTGTACTCTACTCCATAAGTTCTAGACAATGACACCCCACATACTAACCTTAGCCTTTAGGTATGAAACCCTAAAAACTAAGTTGCAACTAGTGACATTAACACTTCACATAATATTAAATGATATGATTTTAAAGTGATTGACATACATGGACATGCGCGAATATAGTGCTACCGACAGACTGACAGACAGCTCTATAAAGATTAATAATTACGTCTTATTATATAATTATAAGACGCTCTGTGGGTTTACACAATGCTTATAAAGGCTCTATTCATCTGATAATGCTTATCACTGACTGTCTTTGTGCATAGGCCAAATTAAGACTATCATTGAAAGGTCAGGTTATGGATTGTATTCCCAAGGACAGATGAAATATTATTAAGACTATTTAACGAGCAGTACAGCCATTAAGGTTAAGGTCAGGGTACAGTCAGCAACAAAAGTCGATTAACACTTGCAGTTTTTTAATCTTAATTATTAAGCGAAATATTTAATTCAAATCGGATCAGAAGTACTTAAAATTTTAAGAACATTAACTCTTAACAGTTAACCGAAAAAAGTAGTTTATCGAAACATTTTGTGTTAATTTAGATGATGTCAAAAAGTAGCAGTGTTAACCGACTGTTGCTGACCGTATATTGGAAAATTGATGATGATTCTTAGGGATAAAAATGTACACGAATTATTACAGCTTTCGTTGATTTCTTGAAACGTGATTGGTGATTTAATTCGAGTCTACGGTGCTTAATAACCATTTTTAGGGTCCCGTACCCGAAGGGTGCCAAACGGAAACCTCCTCTGCAGCTCTGACCGTCCGACCGTCCCGTCCGTCCGTGTGGCTGTCAGCGGGCTGTATCTCAAGAACCATAATATGTAGACAGTTGAAATTTTCACAAATTGTGTATTTCAATTACCGACATAACAACAAATAATAAATGATTAAGTTAAACATTAAGTCCTCATACAAAAAACATGTTTTTGTAAACTGAAGTACACGAAATCTCTTAAGGGGTCATTGTTACTCATCATTATGAACAACATTTACTATGGGACCAAACCCGAAATCGCGAAAAAAAATCGGCTGATCTTTAACTCGTCAAAATGTAGGTATAAGGGAGCATTTGCTTTTTTTTTTGCGATTTCAGGTTTGGTCCCATAGTAAAAGTTGTTCATAATGATGAATACAATGACCCCATATGAGATCTCTTGTAGTAATAGATACCTTACATACCTTATATATGAAATGAAAAATTTGTACGGTGGTACCCTTCGTGTGCGAATCCGACTCGCGTTTGGACGATTTTTTTATAGTAAAGTATCCGCACTTTTTTTTTTGTGGATGGGAAATCATCAAATGTCTTCTCTCGCTCTGGGCGGAGCGGGAGGGCGTGTCAGACTTTTACTGACTAAAACCCATCGGTGTTCCTTCAGTTGCCCGCGCCAGGGCCACGGTATCTCTTTCGAAATACCCGCGACCCCGGCGGCAAAGTATCCGCACTGTCGACTGCCTCGTTGCTCTAGTGGTCGCAAGCGCTACTGCTGAGTATGAGATCCTGGGTTCGATTCCCGGGTCGGGCAAAGTGTTATTGGGTTTATCCATCTGCATTTTGTCAGTAGCAGCCCGGAGGCTGAATCTGTGCCCGGTTGAAGGCAATATTCTCGCCCCCTATTACATAGGAATCGAAGCTATGGTACACCTCTGCGTAACCCTTCATGAATGCGTGTTATGTTTTATATGTAACTAGCTTTTGTCCGCGGTTTCGCCCACGTGGAGGTCGGAAATAATCCCACCGAAACGTAGGCACAGACATCAGCACATCAAGCTACTAGAATCTGTCAAATTTCTTTAATAGACTTTCATCTTTGTCGCTAAAGCATTAGATTCAAGGTTGATTGGGAAAATTTGACAGTTCCGGATGTCTTGACCTGCTGGTACTATCCGCTAGTATCGCTCCCAGTCGGCGTGATATTTTCCGACATCTTCAGCAAACATTCATCGTTATATTTCAGGCAATTTACAAAAAACATTAATGAATTACACACTTAAACCTTCCTCATGAATCAATCCGTCCATTGGTGAAAATCGTATGAAAATCTGTTCAGCAGTTTTTGAGATCATTGCAGTCCTGGCAATGATCGCGGAGCAGATGGACTGCTCGTACATACGGCACTGCTGTGATAGGCATGTTGCCGTCAGCAGGGCCGGATAGTTATTTAGTGTTTTAGTTTGTTTTTATTTTATTTTATGTGTATTATCCTTTTTATTGTTTTCACATATGAGTTAAAATTGCTCGAATTAAATGTATTTTATTTTATTTTTTATTGCGAACATACTACATACAGACAGAGAGACGCGGCGGGGGACTTTTTTTTATCATGACAAAGAGAGAGTGTAAACAGAAGGTGATGAGCTGGCTTTCATCACTTACTTATGACGAAACTGAAAAACTGTTTCATGTCCCTGCATAAATTGCTATCAAGTATTTTGTATTGTTAACTCCACTCACACTCATACACACATCTCTTACATAGTTAAAACTCACACACAAACACACATCGCACACATCTCTACCCTCACCCCCACACTCACATCTACCTCCACTCACACACACACACATACATCTTAACACACCCTCACTCACACACAAATGCAACACACAATCACAATCATACCTACTTTGTTCTCTTGCTCTTAAATAATGCCTTAATAGTGTTATGTACTTACCTCAATTACAATTTATTATTATTTTTTTTTTTCACTTGCATGGTATTTTTAATTTTTTTTTTTAGGCTTTCAAATTATTTTTCAAAAAATAACTTTTCTCTTACCTGGTTTATTTTGTACCTAGAATGCTCCTTTTCTTGTCAAATTGTAATATAGAAAGAAAGAAAGAAGAAAGAAAGAAAATACGTTTATTTGCGGTAAACAAACGGTAATATGGGTTATAACTACAAGTGTGTTAAGCTTTATGGCTCTAATGTATTTAATATTATGTGAATGCAAATGAGGATGGGCGCTGATACCTATAACACAAGATATTAAGTTATCTTAGCTTAGGTATTAGTAGCAACTCTAACATGTAAACATTTTAACTACCTTTTGGCCTAAATGTCGCCAATTTATTGTCTGTGCATGATAATATCAGCTCATTATTGTCGATGGTAATCATGTAGTCCCCGAAGCCGTCAATTTACACAAATACTTTTTGCACAGCTGAACTAAACGCTAATAATGATGTTTTACGGATGAAAATAATTTCAGATTTCACGACTATTTACTTCGCTTATATTATACACGTTATGTATTGTCTGCCTCCTTAGTTTCGCGTGACTATTGACATTTCCGGATTGTCATTATCTAAATATTTATTTATCTATCCATTAGTTTAATTAAAATACTTTTCATGGTGTATATATTTCTAGCACGATTATTTTTTATATTTTGTTTGATGTCGCAATCATCAACTTCTTAGCCGCCATTCCCAACTATGCTGGGGTCGGCTTCCAGTCTAACGCGATGCACCTGAATACCTGTATCTTTACATGGAGCGACTGCGTGTCTGACCTCCACAACCCACTTACTGGGTAACACGATACTCCTTGGTAAGATTGGTTGTCAGACTTTCGGGCTTCTGACCACCTGAAACAACTGTCAAAGATCTAAAAATGACAGCTGGGACCAACGGCTAAGCGTGCTTTGCGAGGCACGGATTTGTAATAAATGGTCACCCATTCACGAACCGTACCTAGCTCGATCTTTGGTTGTTATTACTTAGCCATGAGCCCCTTCTATCTGTCCGTCTGTTGCAATAATAAGTTTACCTATAGTCCATCGGTATAGGTAATTAAATAAAGGTAAACAAAAAAAAACACGTGTCTGGTTAACCGACTAAACGTAATATCTGTCACTTCAGTCGTCATGCTACGACACAGTACAGTACAGTACAGTTGTACTCTTCAAGATACACAACGTTATAAAGTTGTTAAATTGAAGAGTACAACTGTGTCGTAGCATGACATCTGGGGCCCAAGTCTGTAAAGTAACCAACTTGTCAATAGTGTGTCGGTTGTGTGTCAGTAGTGTCTCAATAGAATAGTTTTTGACATTTGGTATTCCACAAATTATCTATGGTCATTGACTTGCCACTGTAGTGCCATTGAAACGCCATAGTAAGACTATTGTAATATTGGTAGTCTGGTCCACTATAATGTGTCAATGGCATCGTGATGGCCAAAGATAAGGTAGTCTGTAATTATTTTAAGTGTATTTGACAGTTCAGTCTATCGTGTTTGAATAGTGTTATGCCCATCAAACCGCCATTGTGAAGCCACTGAACAACGACACCTCTTTCCCAATAGTGGTTCATTAAGTAGTAATACGTGTTTAATATACTTACGTGATTTAATATTATACTTTTTGTTTTATGTACTTATATTATATTGTTTGTTTTGTGTGTGTGTTTCTTTATGTACTTACTTCAATTTGTTTATTTTTTGTCAATTTAAAATAAAGTACCCGTGTGTGTGTCACGTCAAGTGCTGCAAGTGGACGTAGTTTTTCCGTTTCGGCACAATGAGGCCTTGTGTACCTTCTTTGCGGTGGCGTATTTTAGCATTGGCTAATAGTGCCGACCGCCGACGTTTGCTTTTGCGCCAGCGCCGCAAATCTCACGCACTAATGAGGCTTCAAGTGAATGCCTTTCGTGATCTTCCCGAGGCGGATTTCGTCAAAACGTTTCGGCTTGGTAAGGAGCAAGCAAGGGAGTTAATTGGCGAGCTCATTCCCTTTCTCCAGAGACGGCGACGGCAGAATGGAATCTCTGCTGAATTAAAGGTTTGTATGTGAAGGTACCTAACTTGACACTCCGACCCAACTTTTAAAACTGATGTGAATAATTATGTAAATGATAAAATTATATCAGCACAATTATGAATTGCCGAAGTTGTTCCATAAAATTCATATAAAAAAAAATTTAAACATTTCAGATACTTATTGCGCTGAGCTTTTACGCCACAGGATCATACCAAACACTGGTTGGCCAAAGCGCATTGCATAATGTTTCACAAACAACTGTGTCAAGAGCTGTGAAACAAGTCACCGATCGATGCATTGAACCAAATCAATAATAAATATACCTATAGTTTGGTTTGGCCGATGCATTTGACAGTTGTTGGTTTTTTTTTTTCAGAAAGGCAAAGACTTGTGACAGTCAGACAAATGTCGTGATAAAAATCTTATTTTTTAACAAAAAATGCACGTTTTTAGTGAAATATGATGTTTTTGATAATAAAACGTTTGTATGTTAATAAAAAAACCCATAATATAAAGATTTGTTTGATAAAAATAGGATTTCAAAAAGTGGTAGGTTTGGTGTACCTCTATGATCGCATGGTAGATTTCTGTGAGCAACACTGAAAACTATTGTACTGCCACTCTATCGACACACCACCGACACACTACTGAGACACCACTGAAACGCCACTGAAGTTTTTACAGAATACCAAATTTGCAACAGTGGCGAAACAATGTTTGTAGTGTGTCGATAGAGTGTCAATGGCGTGTTGCTTCGTGGCAAGTTACAGAATTGGGCCCCTGAAGTTTTTCCACCATAGAAATATAATATCTACGAGTATTACGTTTATTCGGTTAACGAGACACGTGTTTTTTTTTTGTTTACCTTTATTTAATTACCTAAACCGACGGAGTATAGTGATCAATGCTCATACCTTCTTTGTATGAGAGGAAGCTTTTGCCCTGCAGCCAAACAATTACTAGCTTATATGTGTGGGAGAACGACAACACATCTTCCAACGATAGGAGTAATGTACTGTTGTTTAAACTCCGGCACATATTTATATTGACAAGCAGTAGGACGTTGTATTATGGGTAGTTAAAACTCCTACAGTTGCGTCAATGTTAGCAGTAGGTAGTAGGAGTTTAAGGCGACGATAAACGACTAATTTATTAAACTGAAGATCACGTTTAAACTAAATATGTACTTATTGTCGCGTCGAACACGGACATACATATTTACATATAAAATAAGATATTTTGATTTATAATTTAATTATTAGTTGATTTATTTGTTAAAAACATATTTAATTAATAACCTTTTAAGGACTACTCAAACTTGTACCTATTTAATGGTAGGTACATTTTGATACAAGTGGAGAATTTTTGTTATTACATTCGAGGCGGAATTAACACACGAGCTAGGTTGTTTTTGAGCCGAGAACTGCAATAACAAATATCCACGTGTATCAAACGACGTTTTTCAATACACTTTTGAAGAAATAAAATAAAATAATGAAAAATAAGAATAATAATAATAATTTGTTCATAAACGTTTTTTTTATTGTAATAATCATAGTTTTTGATGATATTCTATTTATAAACATTTTATAAATATTCAAAAAATATTAACGCCGTAAAGACGCATATCTCTTTGTCGAGATTAAAAAAAACATTCACTTCCGAATAGAGACGGTGTGAATAGAGGCATTGAACCAATTTGGACTAAGTATAGGTATAAGTTATCTGTGGCAATTTTTACTCCCGCACACGTGCTGGAAAATAAAAAAATCGCACGCGTGTGAAATATATTGCATTGTGAGCCTAATTGTAGTGCGATATGAACCAGTTTTCGAGGAAGTGTATTGAAAAAATATTTGATTAATATTTAGGTTGGCAGCACTCGTGTCGCGCCATTATTGTTCCGTTGCAAACTTCCGGAAACAATGGTGGGGCGATACTTGCCACACCAATTATTGGTGTGGCAAGTATCTTCCAATATCTCTTAATCTCTTCTTCCAATATTGCTTTTCTAATATTGGTAACCAATGACTCTTTGGTGACCAATATTGGAAGAGTGATCGGCAGTTGGTCGTGGGACTTAGTGCGAGTAACATCTCCAGAATTGTTATAAAATAGCGTGGTTATATTGTGGTTGTATTTTAGACCAGAAAATAAAGTTTCAATTATTATTTACGTGTGCGGTTTGATTAAAGTGTATTACATACTTAAGATCAAAATCAATCAAAATCAGAAGTCATTTATTCAAATTAGGCTGAAAATTAGCACTTTACGAACGTGAAAATTACATAAAACAGTCCCCACAAAACGCCCGCCCTTCACCACTTCCTAGTGCTTTAATAACTGGGAAGAAGAAATGGCGCAACAAACTCCCCAGCAGCACAGCTGTCTGTTCAGTTAGAAAACTTAGTATTAGTATAGTTAGTTATTAGGAAAAAATCCCATCGTATAGGCAGGTATACTAATAAATGAACAATATTTGTATACAACATTTCCCAGAACTGATGGCAGAACCGCTTAAGGGGTCATTGTACTCATCATTATGAACAACTTTTACTATGGGACCAAACCTGAAATCGCGAAAAAAAAACCAGCTGTTCAGTACATTTATCTACATCAAACTCATGAAAATGTACTGAACAGCTATTCGCGATTTCAGGTTTGGTCCCATAATAAAATTTGTTCATAATAATGAGTACGAGAAGTTGCAATGTATATAATATAGGGGTTTACGGGGGCGAAAAATCGATCTAGCTAGGTCTCATTTCTGGGAAAATTTATTTTATTTATTTTCACCCGAGCAGAGCTCGGTCGCCTAGGTTCTATATGTTAAATTAGAGCATTTTTTAAATAATTTATTCTTTATATTACTTAATGTAATTAATTTGTAAGGTTATGTCTAACGCGGATAAAAAACTGAGAATCACGCAAAAACTATCAAGCGTATTTTTATGAAATCTTCACCATATTAAAGATAATTTAATTATTTACCTTTTAGTATTCGTGTTTTAATATAATACCTTTTGTTTTATGTATAATAAATTAATAATGCGTCTTATTTGGGACAGCGATCCTTGATGAGCGAGTCCTATTACTGGGTGGACGTACGACGCGTTGCGTGAGCTCAAGGCCGTTGGCATATATCTGCGTCTTAAATTATCTTTATTGCACTTCTATTGACATGAAGGAGTGCTTACAATGTCATAGGTAATCAGCACATCTACCTATATATGTATATAAATTGAAGTTTATTTTCGTGTATGTCTGCGTGACCGCGCTGTTCTTCTAAACTACAAAACTGATTTTGATGTGGTTTTCACCATCATTTAGAGAATTTATTCCAGAAGGGTTATTTATGTGTGTGCATATTAAATATTAAACTTACAAAAGAAATGTCGATGTTTTGTCAAGTCGTAAAAACCGCGCGAAACACCGACCGACACAAAAGCACCGCGTGTCGCGCGACGAGTGGTGCCTTTGTGTCGCGTGCGATTCGCGTCGCGTGTGCGCCTCAAAATCAAAATATTTTATTTCACATAAACCTACATGGGCACTTATGAAACGTCAGAAGCTAGGTGCACGGTTCCAAATCGGTCGTTTCCTACGAAGAAGAGCCGGCAAGAAACTCCATGGTTACTCTTTTAAAACTAATTGGCTTTTACAAAATTTTCAAATAACAGTGTTAATAGGTATGGGCGGACAATGTAGGCCTTTCAACAACTACCAGATACTTAACAAAATAGAAAATAGTCAACAAATGTACAGTCTACTAGACCTGCAACGTTCTCACATTCACGAAATAGAAAATAACCTATTTAAGACTTTATACGGCTAGAAGATGAGTGACTACCGAGATGATGCTGATAGAGTTACGTACCTATGGAAGCAGAAGGCATGCTGCGCCGACCACAAATCAATTGGAATAAGGGTAAAAATGGGCGATTGAAAGGGATTTAGCAGAAACGTTAGGACAGGTCCTCCTATGACACACATGTCAAATATTCTTGGCAATATTCTTCAAAATGAGCACTCCAGACACCTGGCCACAGGTAACTACTTGGAAGAACTCTGTGTGGTTTTAGTCAGAAAGTGTCTGACAGACGTTTCCTCCACCCCAACGGAGGAAAATTCAGGATTTCAGAAGAAAATAAACTTAATCTTCAAATTCTAAACGAGCGCGCTAGTTGCTACTACTCCCTCATACCTCTTTGAAATACCTTACAAATTCTAGAGGGTGTTTCCACTAACATCCACCTCATAAATGGCCTTTGTTAATCGTTACAACACCTGTAACTAAATCATTGTTACCTCAGACTAGACGGCGACTTCTAAAGCTTTTTCATTATGATCTGACTTTTTGTTGGCGTGGGACGATAGCATTATTTATAAATTAATAATGGAGGCGACTGTATTATTATTAATAACATCATTCATAACAGTCGTGATAGGGCACGCCTGAGCGATGATTTGCTGAATTCAGATCAGCTCAGCTGAGATTTCGTAAAGGACAGGCAGTTTGATAGAGTGCGTGCTTTGAAAGTTGAATTTATTTTGTGACAGAATATTATCCTTATGAATTAATAGCAAGATGATATGTTGAAATAATAATAATAATCTTAATATATTAAAGGTAAAAAAACACAGGAATTATTTTTTTTAATGAAATAGGTAGGTACTTAAATCTAATAACATTTTGACTCGTCGCAATACCTACTTTTTGCAATACTTAACTAAAAAAGATAAGATTCAGAGGTACCAAAACAGAAATAAAAAAAATTGTATACCTCTGAATCTTACCAATAAGCAACTCTTTTTATTTTATTACTAGCTGCGCCCCGCGGTTTCACCCGCATAGACCGGGATAAACAGTAGCCTATGTGTTAATCCAGGGTATAAACTATCTACACACCCAATATCATCCACATCGGTTCTGCCGTTTAAGCGTGAAGAAGTAACAAACACACATACTCACAAACTTTCGCCTTTATAATATTAGTGTGATTATTACCTACTAGCTGACCCGCAAGACGTTGTCCTGTCAAAGATTCAATTTCCTTTTTTAATTTTTTTTTTTTTATTTTGAACCACCCCTGTAGAGCAAATAAAACAAAAAAAAAATCAATTCGGTCAAGCCGTTATATTATATTTATATAGTTTTTTTTTACAGATGGATTTGTATTGGTGTACCAAATAAATACATAACTTTGTATTATCTTCTTTGTCGTCCTGCACAAGGTTTTCGCCACGTCTTCTCTCATGTCCGCACGAACAACAGCAGAACGACTTTGCCATTTACACATATATATTTTTTACCAGCCTACTCTGTCCCACTCCTGGGCAAAGGCCTCCCTTCACTCCTTCTATCTGTCGCGAGCGCGCGCGACCTTTTCCCAGTTTTGACGGAACCTATCCAGCTCGTCCCGCCTATCGTAGTTACACCTATAGGTACCTATATTCTTGTGACTTATCAGCAAGAAAGTAGCAGATAGATATGTAAAAAAACGGTTTTTTTCTGAGATGAAAAAAACGTTTGAAAAAATATTAAAAAAAAACCGTTTTTTTTCTGGAGTAGGTTTGTTTTCAAGAGTACGAAAATAAAAATATGGTAAGGAAGGTGGTTATCGTATACATATGAGTTGATATTATTTTTAATTTTTTTACCATAAAAAAATACCATTTGTTTTTTTTTTAAATGGAACATAATATGTCTTAAAATAATTGGTATCACCCATTGAAGTTTACATTTACGGACGGGGATTTCCTTGATCCTCGTGTAGTTTATGTTTTGGTTGAATTGCGTGCAGAATGTAGAAAGCTTGAGACCGTGAGAGTTCGTTTTTGTTGAGTGTGACATTAAGATCGTATTGAGTAATTTTATGTAATTGATTATTTATTTTTGTAAATATGCCGAAACGAGGTTCAGGTCAAAAGACATCAATCGTGGCAAATCTTTTTAACAATGTTGTTTCCACTTCGAAAGTACCTAAAGTAGAAAACATAATTTGACTTTAATTAAAAACAAAACAATCAAATCTAGTGTTTTATTCCATTTTAGTCATTCTGTTTCACTTTTCGTGGAAAAAAAAACCAAATGTAGAAAAAAAAACGACGGTGCCAAGTTTTTTTCATGTTTTTTTTTCAAGATTGTGAAAAAAACATTTCGTTTTTTTTTCAATTTACGACTACATCTCTAATAGCAGAGCCCCAGGGTGCGTCATTCTTCATTGCTATCTGACAAAAAAACACAATAAAAAAACATCTTACCTACTTCAGACGCTGCACTCTATTATAGTGTATGAACAATTCAATTGAGTCAATATTTTTGACGTAAGGTTAAGTATGCTCAGTTCAAGTACGTCTTATAACTATGCGTGACACAGTAAATTTTAGTGTGGCGCCATTACTGATCGAGTTTAAACGGCTGGTGGCTGCTATAGAGGGGGGAGGGGGAGGGCGGGGGGGGGGCTCTTGTGTTAGTTACGGCCTTCATCTTCTTTTCTCGTACCACAATAAAGCAGTCACTAAACTCGCTACAAAATAATAGGTCCCTTTTGACAGCCCATATCGTTTCATATGCCAAAGAGAGACAAACATAGCGGGACAAAGAGGGACACCCTCATGTCAAATCGGACTTCTTAGATTGAGCAAACTAATGTCTACAAGGCTGGCTTGGTTATCCAGTGTGAACTTGATTTTATTCTCTGTAAATAAAAAGTACTAATTACAACTTTGCAAACATTATCTATCTATAATACAAAGTGTTGTTTTGCATCCTCGTCTTTCAGGATGTGGTACAGAACATCAAATCGAACAACTTTCTCCATGGGACCAACATCGTAATTGCGAAAAAAAGTTTCAAATGTCCCATAGAAAACTTCAATACCTACTCGACGCAAATGTGTGGGACGGCTGATTATTTTTTCGCGATTACGATGTTGGTGCCATGGAAAAAGTTGTTTGGTTTGATTGTCTATACTTACCACATCCTTAAATTTGACGAGGATGCAAAACGACACGTTGATAGATAATAAAAACTTTTTTACCGACTTCCAAAAAGGACACTACAAAGAGAAAAATAACTTTAATTTCGGAAGACTGGATCAAAAGAACAAGAGATCTTTTAATTAAAGATTGCTTTGTGTTTCCTCATTGGTGTATTTACATATACTCATACACTTAAGTACTGTAACATTTTAGGTCAGTCAGAATCCCTGTACATGTACAAAAATTTTCGTGAGTGAATATCCTTGAAACATTCTCGGAATGATTTCACAAAAGGTACCTACTTACTCGTACGATACCATTATTTTCGTGGAAACCGACACACGACGGATAAAAAGATCCCATTTTAAGATTACCGCGAATATTGACAAGGTTCTAATCATCACGACGATTGCCAATACGGATCCCTTAAGGACGCTGTTACAAATGGGTAGTCAAATCATCACTTTTTTACACAAAGTATGTTTATTAAATAAAATGCTTTGCATTCTTAAAATGTTTTATGGCCGAATTGTTGATAGATGTGCATGGTACGATTCTGAACTATAAATATAATTTTAGATAGGTACATTTTCTCAATAAATGTACCGAAATTAAAATTTTTACTTCGGTACATTTATTGAGAAAATGAATTCGGCGAAAAAACATGTTAAGAATGCAAAGCCATCTCCATCTGCCTAGCCTTTTCCCAACTATGTTGGGGTCAGCTTCCAGTCTAACCGGATGCAGCTGAATACCAGTATTTTACATGGAGCGACTGCCTATCTGACCTCCACAACCCAGTGACTGGGTAATACGATACCCCTTGGTAAGACTGGTTGTCAGACTTTCGGGCTTCTGACGACCCGTAACGACTGTCAAAGATCCACGAATGACAGCTGGGACCAACGGCTTAACGTGCTTTCCGAGGCACGGAGGAGTCTCGGTATGTAAATATGGTCACCCATCCACGGACCAACCCCGGCAAGCGTAGCTTAACCTGATGAATCGAATAAGAATGCAAAGCATTTTATTTAATAAACATACTTTTGTGTAAAAAAAGTAATGATTAGATTACCCATTTGTAACAGCGTCCTTAAAGGATTTTGTAACACTTTGAATTATAAGAATGTTGTGCTTTTCAAGGGATTCATCTACAAGGTAACGCTGTGCTAACGGTTAGTTTGTGGATGGAAAAGAAATGTGTCCCTTCTTAAAAAAAACCGGCCAAGTGCGTGTCGGACCATGCACAATAAAGGGTTCCGTAGTTGAAAATAAATTATCCCAAAAACAAACTTAACATTGTAATCCCAAAAAAAGTTTTACGTATTTGATATTAATTTCAATTTGATACCTCCTCGCGTTCCTGAGAAAAAGGGTCGTGACAGACTGACAGACTTGAAAATATTTTTTTTATGTGATAGAATTACAAATTAACAATTTTCGGACTTTTTCCTTTACTTGTGCTGTGAGACCTTGCTTTTTGCCAAAGGGGAATGCCTGAAAAATGCTTGAAATAGACAGAAATTATTAATAGTCCTCAATTATATTTAGAATAAATTAAGTATAATGAAATAATTCTCAGGTTTGTATACCTAGGGTGAAAATATAACGATCACTAAAATATTTAACTTGATATCCGTCTAATTCATTCTTATTTTATCATGGAGGTCAGTGTTTATTTGACATGAGTAATCGACTTTCAACCAAACAGGAATCATCAAATAATCTTTAACGAACTATTTTATAGAATTATTGCACAGTTATCATTCATTTAATATAATTCGACCTATTTATACCGTAAATCTAATTAAAATAATATATGCATGTCAATATTAATTAAAATCAAATTATTTTCAAAATAGAAAACGTATCGTAAACTGTATTAGATATGAGCGCCGATGGCCAATTCCACGGCGGCGGCGTGTTCTGTTAATTTCCACAGCGGCGGCGGCGTCGCGGCGGCGTGGCGTGGCCGGTCGTGGGCCTGAGCTTTTATTTATCGGGGAGAGTTTTCTTAAAAATAACATAAAGAAAACCATATTGTTATTACCAAAAAAAGCTTTATAAAGGAACGTATTTATTAATTACAATTTTACAGTCTTCTAAATAATAATTGGAGATCACGTTTACTGAAAAATAATCATTTCATCTCATCTCGAAGTTGCTGCCATCGTTAACACAACACAATAATACACGTTTACTCGGTAAAATATTGAACTCGACTGCGTAAGCGACGAGTGTGCCGAAACGACTAGGCGAACTAACGCGGTCGGGCCGCGCGTGCGAGCGAGAAAGCAAGTTGTGAGTAGCCGCGACGGCGCGCCGCATGCGCTGCACTCGGCGGCGACGCGTCGACATGAACTCACGGCGACGGCGGCGCGCCGGCGCGGCGCTCATATCTAGGCTGTATGCATCATATGTCCTTTGCCTTACTGACAGTTTGACATTACTGCATTTAATTTTTTCGATTGTTGAATTGATCGATTCATGGTTTTGCGTTTGCGACTTGAGTTACTAGTACACTGCTTTTTAGGATATTTAACGACGACTTTGGCCATTTTTTAAGAATATTGATTTTACTTCTGCACACGTTACCCATTTTGACTCATTTTTACCAACTGACATACAGCGAAATGGTTTTGTTGGCATGTAGAACTTATCAAATAAAACAGACTCGTTCATACTATGGCGAGCATACACGAGCTAATGGTATGTATAGGATTGAGATATGCAGGAAAATGGATAACGAATTGTTTGAGGATTTAGGTCTTCCAGGTAGTTGTTTTTTACTGCAAGGAAAAATATATAGTAGACATATTTCTCAAAAAAAAATATTTTGTTTACATAATAGTTAACAATTCTTTATCTGGAAGCAGGGCTATACAGCATCGTTATTGTAACAGCCTAGCGGGACGGCGAACAGTTGGTACCTGTGCTCATACTATGTCAATAATATGGTATTTATATAATGTATGTACGTACCTATCCACTTATGTATGTATCAGAGTTTTTTTTGTCAGTGAATGTTGCACGAAAATTGAATTTAAATAGCTGCTGTTATACTATACAGTTGCTGGGGATTGTTCTCGCTCATCCTAACGCTCGACTCGGCTTGCTGGCTCGTTGTCCCATATGCTTCGGCTCGGAGATTGTTGTTGCGCGGAAGTCTGGCATCGTTTAAACAGGTTTTTTGTTCTGACACAATATCACATTATTTATGTACGTTTATTTGACACAAACTTATTTTTTTTAGTTAAAGTAAGTATACATCACACGTTGCAATATAAAACTGATTTACGTCCGTCACCTCACACTTCGGTCCAGTTGAAAACCAGCGTCAGGCACTAGTTGTCTGGCATTTTTTTGCTGAACTGGGTCTTTTTGGCACAGCCGTGAGGCAGACTTTCCTGCATTGTATTTTTTATTTTATTTTTTGTTGTTGTTGCATCGCAAATGTAGATTTTTAAATTTTATTATTATTTTTCACTTTTTTGTTTTGCCTCTTTAATTTAGTCTGTGCTAAATAAATGTGTTTTCTTTCTTTCTTTTCTTTCTTACTTAGCTTGGACCTGGTACCAATATCTACCCTCCTGCACAGTTTCTTGATGATGTTAGTGGTTTTTAATGATGATTAAAACATTTAAATGCTGTTTTGTTGTTTAATTATTGCATATTAATCCTTAACCTTGACTTAGAAAAAAAATTTTGAAAAAAATTTTGGAAATGGCTACTACCTAGTTTTTTGATAATTATTGAAATTGTAATACGATTCCCTACGATTTGTAGTGCAATTTGGCGTATATTTCATTGTTGTTCATTTCAAGCATTTTTTTGTGTGGCTGATGGGCATTTCCCTTTCATGGTTCTAGGATAACGGGAAGTACCCTATAGGTTTTGATTTATTTGCGAGTATCAAAATATGTTGCATAAATGGCCGTATTTTTTATTGCGTTGACTTAGAAGCTTGATTTTTTTAGGACTCCAAGGGACCATAGACTTAACGTATTTCATATTAATTTAAATTTGGTACCTCCACGCGTTCTTGAGAAAAAAGGTCTTGACAGACTGACAGACAGACAGAAGGACAACGAAGTGATCCTATAAGGGTTCAGTTTTTTCCTTTTGAGGTACGGAACCCTAAAAATAAGAATAAGGAGCTTTTTGCACCTTTCACAAAATAAACAAATTCCCAAAATCTGCTACAGGCTAAACTAATAACTTAATTTGTGAAAATAACTGAGGAAGTTTTTAGATAAAGTCAGGGAAATTAATTCATAAGCAAAACTACCAACTACCAACTCAAATTGTCAGTATATTTAATTTTTTTTTACTGTTGGCTGTAATATGGCAAAAGGACGTAGACTAATCAAACCCTATTAAATTACAAGTCATGACCTACAGCTAGAGGTGACCGTACTATCGATAATTATAAATACCAACACATCATGTTCATTAGAGGTGACCACTTATCGATAAACCCAATTTATCATTTGCAATTTGCATGTAATAACATATAGCATCGACATAGGCCCATCGATAAGGAGGTGTGCTCTATCAGCTAGTAATTAATTATTGAGCTGGATTAAGATTAATTTAGTCGATGATATTAACGATTTATTGCAACAGCAGCATATTAAAATGTATAATGTTAATTATACAGTATCTTGGTTTACAATCTAGTCGGGATTTATACTGAGCGGGGTAAATAAACAACATCATAATTCAAAGCAAATAAATAAGCTTAAAAGATTATCATATAGCATAACATGACGCCGTGTTTCCCTGAAAGGTTGAATAGAGGTGTACTGTGAGAACTCGAATCTCACAAAGGACGTAGTGAGGTGATGGAGTAACAAATCAAAGAGGCGGAGGCTATAGACCTCAGTTTTATCTTAAAGTAAACGCGCACTGCTTACCGCTATCCTATCTCGAATATCGCCAAGACGAGCCAAGCGAAGCGCAAGGGCACTGCCTACCTTTTCTCGAAGCGCTTCGTCATTTTTAACCGACTTCTAAAAAAGGAGGAGGTTCTCAATTCGGATGTTTCTATTTTTTTTTTTTTTTTTTTTTTTTATGTTTGTTCGCGCATAACTCCGTCGCTTGCCAACCGATTTGAAAAATTATTTTTTTGTTGGATAGGGTATACTTCCCAAATGGTCCCATTTTTGTCAAAATCTAGTTATGATGATGGGATCCTGGAGAAATCGAAGGAACTCTTCAAATATTATAGGCACACCTATAGCGATTTGGGTATTTTTTATAGTAGCTCGTGTATTCGCTCTCGGAAAGCACCACTTGGTGAAGTGGAAGTGATGATGAAGACCACAGATGGTTACCGGAACTACACAATGATAAATATTTCACGGGTTGCGATTCGATTACTTTAATATGGTTGCTAATCAATTTCCGCTCGTCACATAATGCGTGTGATAAGTGGTTGTTGAGGAGTTCTCCTGGTTCTTACTAGCAGAACTCCTCAACAATTAACGTCCCAGCATCGGGAAAAGCAATATTTTGTAACATGTGATGAGCAATTGACATTAGACTATTGTAACTTATACAAATTATAAACAGAGCCACTAAAAAGCGAGAAATAAAAACTTTTTAACAAAAACAAACCGACTTCCAAAAATCACTACAAAGTGAAAAATAACTTTAATTTCGGAAGTCGGTGGCAAAAAACGAAAATACATTTAACCAGACACCGACTTCCGAAATTAAAGTTATTTTTCACTTTGTAGTGATTTTTGGAAGTCGGTTTTTTTTTTGTTAAAAAGTTTTTAGGGTTCCGTACCTCAAACGGAAAAAACGGAACCCTTATAGGATCATTTCGTTGTCCGTCTGTCAATACTCTTTTTCTCAAAAACGCGTGGAGGTATCCAGTTGAAATTAATATCAAATACGTAGGTCTATGGTCCTTTGGATTTAAAAAAAAATCAAGCTTCTAAACCAACGCAATAAAATAAATACGGCCATTTATGCGACATATTTTGATACTCGCAAGTAAATCAAAACCTAGGTACTTCCCGCTGTGCTAGAATCATGAAATTTGGCAAAAACCAAGGTCTCACAGCACAAGTAAAGGAGAAAGTTCGAAAATCGTTAATTTGTAATTTTACCACTTTTTTTTTGTTAACGTTTTTTATTTAAAAATTCTGACTTCTATTGTTTAGGAGAAATTGCTACTAAGTTTTGAAGGCCAGTGTAGTTGCTAAATACAGCACAATATAAATATAACAGTAGCATCGAGATATAAGTACTAACGTACTAGAGAAGCTACGTCAAATAGCTGAATTGTCCTATTCTTCGTAATTTGAATCTTTAGTTCGCTGCAGCGCTAAAATAATAACAATTCGTCTAAACCGTAACTAATTTACCACAGCGCTAGATTTGCTGCGGAAGTGTATTTATTCTCGGCAAAAAGGTCTTAAGCGCCATGTAAATCACGGCACTTCCGCGTTTTCTTCGACAAATTTCGGCGACGGTGCGGCGCGATCGCCGCAGTTGAACGAGACAAAGTAGGAATTTACGGTGTCTTCTCTAGTACGTTAGTACTTATATCTCGATGAACAGTAGCTAAATATTGTATTTATTAAATCAGTTCTGCCAATCATTTAAAAGGATTTTAATAAGTGGCCTAACTAATCAATTTATGTAAATGCATGTGCATAAAGTTTTAACAAATAAATAAATCAATCTGCCTAGTCTTTTCCCAACTATGTCGGGGTCGGCTTCCAGTCTAACTGGATGCGGCTGAATACCAGTATTTTACATGGAGCGACTGCCTATCTGACCTCCACAACCCAGTTACTGGGTAATACGATACCCCTTGGTAAGACTGGTTGTCAGACTTTCGGGCTTCTGACGACCCGTAACGACTGTCAAAGATCCACGAATGACAGCCGGGGCCAACGGCTTAATGTGCTTTCCGAGGCACGGAGGAGTCTCGGTATGTAAAGATGGTCAACCATCCACGGACCGACCCTGGCAAGCGTAGCTTAACCTGATGGATCGACCCATGCGACTGTTATTACTTAGCCACGAGCTCCTCAAACAACAAATAAATAAATACCAGGTGAAATAATTTTAAAAAGTCAGGCACCCATGGGGTTGCCGACTAAGTGAAAACTTAATACTATGCATAGCTATAGATATACTGTTAAGTTAACATTAGCATGTCGCATGTCGGTCGGTGTTGTGTGGTGTCGTTCGCGTTCGTGATGGGTTCCCATAAGATTTCCCCCTACACACACAAAACACGCCTAATAACCAATAATAGGATCACTCTATTCAAAAGACTCATTCATGATGCTATTTGTTCTATGACAGCTGTTAAAAGGCCGTTGACCAATACCTTTTTTTTTTGTTCATCGTCTGTCTATTGTTCTACACAAAAACGCACGACCGTTTATAAAAGTGTCTTTATTGATTTTGACATATAAAATATTAACAATGTTCATAAGTCGTAATAAGACTTAATTTTGAACATTCGGCATAGATGCATTTATAATTTTTAAAACTTTGCATGCCGCGGTGTCGCTGTGACGCAAACCCCTACCAAAAATCGTTTTAAAAAGTTTTGACTTACGAGTATAATTGCTCAACGCGCCAGAAATTTTCACTTCAATAAAATTAAACTTCCGCCTAATACGAGTATCGCAAGAATGCAGTGAATTTGCTGCCAAATTGGTGACAACTAACCATTTAATTTTTCTCAATCTCCGCTCTGGGATAATACTACTGATATTGTTCTCGGAGGAGCTCGTAGCTAAGTATTATAATAACAGCCGCAAGGGTTGATCCATCAGGTTAAGCTACGCTTGCCGCGATTGGTCCGTGGATGGGTGACCATCTTTACATACCGAGACTCCTCCGTGCCTCGGAAAGCACGTTAAGCCATTGGCCCCAGCTGCCATTCGTGGACCTTTGACAGTTGTTACGGGTCGTCAGAAGTTCGGAAATCTGACAACCAGTCTTACCAAGGGGTATCGTATTACCCAGTTACTAGTTTGTGGAGGTCAGATAGGCAATTTCTCCATGTAAAAAACCCTTTTTACAAAAAAATACAACCGACTTCCAAAAACAACACTACAAAGTGAAAAATAACTTTAATTTCGGAAGTCGGTGTCTAGTTAAATGTATTTTCGTTTTTTGCCACCGGCTTCCGAAATTAAAGTTATTTTTCACTTTGTAGTGTTGTTTTTGGAAGTCGGTTGTATTTTTTTGTAAAAAAAGTTTTTATTTTTCACTTTTTAGTTGTGGTACCTACCCCACACAAATTCTAATACCACTACCTGCAAAACAAACTAGAACATCATCCATATAAAAGTGGGGAAAAAATACGTATTATTGAAGCTAACTCAAAAACTACCGAAGCAAAGTTAATCAATTTTGTATGGGACCAACTATGATGTATGCCCTCTCGAATAAAAATAAAAAAATCGAAATTGGTCCAGCCATCTTCGAGTAATCGGGGAACATACATAAAAAAAAAAAAAAAAAAAAAAAATAGGTTCCGACGAATTGATAACCTCCTCCTTTTTGAAGTCGGTTAAGAATACCGGTATTCAGCTGCATCCAGTTAGACTGGAAACCGACCCCAACATAGTTGGGAAAAGGCTAGGCAGATTGATTGTTCTCATGGAAGTGACAATTGGGAATAAAACTCTTAAACCGAACTAATTAAAATGTCTCTTTTGTATCAAAACTGACTGAACCAATAAAAAGCTCGTCGGTTTATCAGAAAACTTAGTTTTTTGAACACAAAACGTCAATGACAAGAGATGAGTAGGAATATTATGCACTTTTTAAAAATTCCACGTATAAAAAAACAAATACACAACAATATCCGTGACCCGTTACTTAAAAAAAAATAGAAAATAATTTGTTACGTGACCTCAAGTGAGCCAAATTACACGATACAGTACATCGTTAGTTAATTGCGTTAGTTCAAGGTTCGATTCTCGAGTTATGTAATAATAAACACGATATTTTGTGTAACAAGTAAATATACTGGATGACTTTTTTTACCGTCTCGAAAAAAATAGGGTATATTCGGTGAATGGAGTAGAAGCCTATGGCATATCTAGTTTTTTTTTTTTTTTTAATTAAAAAAAAATCAAAATTCAAATCATAATGCAGGTTGCATATGATTTGAATTTCGATATTTTTAAAGGATTTATTATTTTTCTTCAAAATTTATGTTTTTATTGTTCTAAAATGAAAAGTTTACAACGAATTTGTAGTATTTATTGATACTTAGATATTTTTTTCAGACGAAGCTATTAACAAAAAAAAAAAAACTAGGTATGCCATACGCTTCTACTCCGTTCACCTAATATACCCTATTTTTTTCAAGACGGTAAAAAAAGTCATCTGGTATAGTCAAGTGAAGTATTCATAATTTTCCTCATTATGTCTTAAAATAATGAGGAGCTCGTGGCTAAGTAATAACAGTCGCACGGGTCGATCCATCAGGTTAGGGTACGCTTGCCGGGGTCGGTCCGTGGATGGGTGACCATCTTTACATACCGAGACTCCTCCGAGCCTCGGAAAGCACGTTAAGCCGTTGGTCCCGGCTGTCATTCGTGGATCTTTGACAGTCGTTACGGGTCGTCAAAAGCCCGAAAGCCAAAACCAGCCTTACCAAGGGGTATCGTATTACCCAGTTAACGGATTGTGGAGTTCAGATAGGCAGTCGCTCCATGTAAAATACTGGTATTCTGCTGCATCTGGTCAGACTGGACCAACGGCTTAACGTGCTTTCCGAGGCACAATAGAAAGTCGGAACGGCACAAAAAACGGGAGTAAACTCCCGTCGTGCGTCGGGCTGACACACGCACACTTTTTTTAGTCTGAGACCACAAGCCCATCAAACGAAGGCTGTTCACGATAAAATCTAATTAATAGTCCTTATTGATTTATAATTCCTGTTCATCTTATTAAAGATACAGTGACATGTTTCATATGATTAACAAGTGATCAAGACTGCTTAGACCTCGTAATTAACGGCTGGATTAATTAGAAACATGCATCTATTAAGAAATAAAGTGCTGTGGCTTTAATGTATAGATACGGTATGAGAAGGACCTACCCTATCTATTGCATATCAACATAGATAGACTCTGTGAAAGATGACATGGCTAGAAAGGGAGTGACGACCGAAATGACGACTAATAGAGAAGTATGGAAGAAAAAGACATGTTGCGCCGACCACAAATAGATTGGGATAAGAGCAGGAGAACGATGATAACTTAGGTTAACAATTCAATCTGCCTAGCCTTTTCCCAACTATGTTGGGGTCGGGTCTAACCGGATGCTGCTGAATACCAGTATTTTACATGGAGAGACTGCCTATCTAACCTCCACAACCCAGTGACTGGGTAATAAGATACCCCATGGTAAGACTGGTTGTCAGACTTTCGGGCTTCTGACGACCCGTAACGACTGTCAAAGATCCACGAATGACAGCCGGGACCAACGGCTTAACGTGCTTTCCGAGGCACGGAGGAGTCTCGGTATGTAAAGATGGTCACCCATCCACGGACCAACCCCGGCAAGCGTAGTTTAACCTGGTGGATCGACCCGTGCGGCTGTTATTACTTAGCCACGAGCTCCTCCTGTATAAAATACATATTATAAATTAAAGTCGCATTTCATGTCTTTCCGTGTGACTGCGTTGTTCTCCTAAACTAAGCAACGGATTTAGATACGTTTTCACCACCATTTAGAGAATTTATTCAGGAAGGATTTTGTGTCTAATAGATTAATATTAAAAGTACTTTTATAACGCACGTCTAAAATATATACCTACGTCATAAATGGCAAAGAAATAATACACGTATCTTTTCATACTTACTTTTGAATACTTTTCTTTCGTTGTAACGTGTTATTTTCTTTTTTCTTTTCCCTGAATAAGGGGTTATCATTAATTTCCCTGAAATAGCCATAGGAATTAATATTCAACTTTTATACAGGGCCCATTTATGGTGATCAAAAGTTTAATTTTTTAGAAATCCTACTCTCCAAGGCCTTTCCAACACAGTTCCATGTATGTTAAGCTATAATGTGAAGGCTTGGCATTTGAGCTGTTTTTTGTATGACTTTTAAAAATGAATCAACAATGGCATAAGGGCATGTGATGCGGAGAAGTAAGAAAAATGTCGTAAGGGAAGTTTTGAGTATGAATGTGGATGGCTATAAGAGTAGGGAAAGACCAAAGAAACGATGGATGGATTGTGTGAAGGGGGTGACTACCGAGATGACGATTAATAGAGAAGTATGGAAGGTAAAGACATGTTGCGCCGACCCCAAATAAATTGGGATAAGGGCAGGAGAATGATGATGACTAATACAGTTTGAAATAGTAATAGATAAATAGACATCAAGCAAAATTAGTTTTCAAGTTTGAGTTTGATAGAGACAAAAACCTAACAATAGCGACGACTGTCTATAGCTCTTCACTAACCATGAGAAAAAAGCTGCTACAGTACGATAACCTACAAAGGTTAATATAATACAATAGGACAATTACATACAATAAGACAAAGGTCCATCGTTCATCTTCGGAAAAACCGAAATATGGCGAATAAAATACGACTAGCAACCAATAGAAATTGATTTATTTTCCCACCTAAACTATTTTAGATTGACGCACTGTCACTCCCATATTGGACCAGTCACATTTAGTTCGGCAAAGTTCGGTTTTTCCGAAAATTAACGATGGACCTTTGAACGTTGTCGTATTGCTACACGGATAGTTTTGGCGTTTGAATGACGTTGACAGGGGGGCGCTATTGGTGAACATTTGAGAAATTTTGTGAAAACCGACCAAGTGCGTGTCGGACCACGCAAAATGAAGGGTTCCGTAGTTGGGAAGAATTTATCCCAAGAAAAAACTTAACATTGTAGTTGAAAAACATGTTCTCCCATACATTCTAACTGTAAATGTAAGTTTGTACTCACATTATTGAGAGATTTAACACGTTATTTTAAGACCACAGAGTTCTTATAAGTTATATTTTAAAATGATATAAAAATATATTTGAGACCCTCATAATAAGCCCTTTCTTTTGATATGTCACACACATTCACAAGGTATAGTTTGCAAAACTTTTTTTTTTTGCAAACTATACCGTGTGAGCTTGTGTGACATATCAAAAGAAAGGGCTTATTATGAGGGTCTCAAATTTGCCCCCCCAAAAGTGACCCGCATATTCAAAATTGATTTATTTACTTTATCCGTCTATGTTTGGGTCACAGAAGTTCATATGTGGACCAAATTTCAACGTAATCGGTCCATTAGATTCGGAGCAAATTGTCTGTGGCAGACAGGCAGACAGACACACGAGTGATCCTAGAAGAGTTCCGTTTTTCCTTTTGAGGTACGGAACCCTAAAAAACAAGATGGCGCCGTTAGTTCCGATTTTAACCGTGCGCGAAAAGAACCTTGCAGCGCTAAAACAATAGGAATACTTGTCAAAAGCTCATCACCAACCATGGGAAAAAGCTGCTAACTATAAGTTGCTCTTAACTAAGTTATGCAAGGACGCGACGTATAGACATGACTCCTATCAATCTGAATGTTCTTCAAAGTCGTTCACACTATAGGTCATGATTAAAATACGTCCAACTTAATATTATAAAGAGGTAAAATATGTGGGCTTCTATGTAGGGGGAATCTTTGTAACTACTGATCCGATTCCGAAAATACTTTCACTAATGGTTAGCTTCAGTATTGCCTAGTATCATAGGATATATCACCTCCGCAGCTTCGGCTTGCTGGCCTCCAGCGACCAGCCTCAGCCGCTACGCCTTGCATGGGTGCCTATGTTTTGTCACAGCGGGCGGGCATTGCCCTCCCTCCGCGCCTCCGGATTTTTATATACACTCTAGGGGTAGCAGCCAAAAAGCTACGTGGAGTTAGCGTAAATGTGTTTAAACTGTGAGAAACACCAGAAATATTGTGGCTTGTCGAAATGTCGACGCCATATTGACAGTATGGATTTCAGCGCCAGGAGGCAGAAAATGGAACTAAATTTAAATTGAAATGTCTGAGCTAGGCAAGCAGTTAAACGCTATCCACCCAAGTAATTTGCCTAGCCGTTTGATTGAATGGCAGAATATCATTCAGGCCGTTGATTGAATGGCGGCGTTTAGTGAAAAGGCTAGGCGGTTGACCAAATGGCTAATTAAACCAGTTGGCTGCGACATGGTCATGTGACGAGGTGGGAGGAAACGCGTGTGACCAAAAGAGTATATTGTTCCCACTGATGGCCTGGACTGGCCTCCTCTTTTCGAGAGGGAGTGGGCCATCATCTACCACGCGGGCCCAGTGTGGGTTTGTAGATCAATTCACATGTCTTCGAATTTTTAGTTCTAGGATATGCCGGTTTCCTCACGATATTTTCCTTTCACACGATCGATCCATGCGGCTGTTACTTAGCCACGAGCCCCTCGACTAATTCTGCTAAGTACATATAGTCTTGCCTAAAGTAATGAGGCATGAGAAAACAGCTTATTATATATTCAGTGTGAAGACACAGTTCAAATCTGATGGAATGCGCTCGTCAATTGTTTATTCACACAATAGGTCACGGATTTGAGGTACGTTTAGCGACCTGACTGACATTGTTGTAGTGATTTTAATACGATTATCACAAGGTTAAAAAGGTGTGTTATGAATTATGATTGTGATGGATTGAAGAATGCTGGTAGGTGTAGTGGCAGTTGATATCAGTATTATTAATCTGGGAGTAAAGTAAACAGCCGTGTGATACTGTAAGACCTCATTCTAAACTTCGAATCTGAGTCCGCTGTGAGTTTCTTGATTGGCATTCTAAAAACTCGGTTGATAATTCGAGTTTACACTAGCGCTAGTCTTGCGAGCGTGTCAGCGAGTTGAACTAAATTGACCGTAAGATTTGACAGATAAAAGAAGTGGCATTCAGTAAGGTAAAATAGCCATAAGTCATAATAATAACTCATAAGTCATTTATTTCATAACAAAAAAAATTGTGTTGAAAATTACAGTGATGATAAATAAAAAAAATAAAATAAACAAAAACACTAAATTCACATAAAAATTGATTACGCATCAGAAATGTACCAGTATCACTAAATAAATAAATTATAGTTATGTCAATAATTCAGTAACAATAAATTAAATTAAATTAAATTATCAACATTTCATTAAAAATTACAATTCATTAGAAAATAAATAATAATAAAAACAGACATCATCACAAACAGATCACATCACAATCACAAACATCTAATTTAAGAATACAATATCATGTCCGTCGTTGGTCATTTATGAACTCATCGATACTATAAAAGCCGTTCTTCAATAAATATGTTTTTAATTGGTTTTTAAATAAGTTTATGCTCTGTATACTTTTAAATTCTACAGGCAACTTGTTGTATAAACTAACTGATTGCACTCTAGGACTACGCCTCACCACGTTCAGTTTCGGTTGAAAAGTAGAAGGTAAGTCTTTCCTTCGAGTACTATCTCTCACCTGTCTTTCCTCATTTGTCTCAAATTTGTGTAAATTTTTAATTAGGTTTGTTAACAACACTAGAATGTAGAGACATGGGACCGTCAGAATTTTGAGTGCAATGAAGTGGTCCCTGCATGATTCGGTCTGATTCAGTCGGAGCATTGTCCTGACAGCTTTTTTTTTTTTTTGTGGATGGGAAATCATCAAATGACTTCTCCCGCTCCGGGCAGAGCGGGAGGGCGTGTCAGACTTTTACTGACTAAAACCCACCTGTGTTCCTTCAGTTGCCCGTGCCAGGGCCACGGTATCTCTTTCGAACTACCCGCGACCCCGGCGACTTCGACCCTATTGGACCCCGTCACTGCTGACATCTCTTTGAGGCGCGCGTGGAACACAAAGCGCCGTCGACCCGGGCCTGGTCCTTACCGGACGGCGAGCTGCCCATTACTCGTCGTCCGCAAGCCCGCGCTTACGGTGGCCGGGAATCGGCAATCGATTCCCGCCGCCCAGGGCGTCTCCTACGGCGGCTAGGGGCGCGAGGGCGCGGCTGTTGCCTCTCCCTCTCGCGTTCCGCCTCCTCCTTTGCGAGCATTACTGCTTCGCAGAAGGAGGTGACGGCCTCCCATGCACTCTCGCTCCGCACCATGGCCTGTACCAAGTTTGGACGCGAGAGATCGCCGCCGCCGATCGCCTGCGTGAGAACACGGCGGTGCTCCGCCCAAGCCGGGCAGACCTCCACTGTATGCTCCACCGTGTCCTCCGGGCGATCTACACAATGGTGACACCCGGGCGTTTCCTCCCGCCTTATCTGAAACAAGAACCTCCCGAAACAACCGTGTCCGGTGAGGACCTGCGTCAGGCGGAAGGTGAGGACGCCGTGGCGCCTCTCCAACCACTCCTCAAAGAGGGGACTTACCGCCGCAATTGTGGCGTGCCCAGCGCTGGGTTGCGATTGTCCTGACAGCTCTTTTTTGCATTACAAATGCTGAGTGGATGTTATACTTATAACTATTACCCCAGAATTCGATACTATATCTGAGCTTTGACTCAACCAAAGCGAAATATACCAATCTCAGTTGAGCCAAAGTGAGTTCCTCCCTCAAACTTCTGATTGCATAGCATGCAGAGCTAATAGATTTCGATATCGATAAAATCTCTTCCTTCCAGTTCAACAATGCATCTATATGGACACCTACAAATTTAACCTTATCAACTATTTCCACGCAAGAAACGACATGAAGACTGGCGCTGTTTCGTACCGCCCACTTAAATAGTACACATTTAGTTTTAGCTACATTAAGTTTTAAATTGTTTGCCATTTTTAAGGCATATTGCACAACGCTGTACTCGGGGGCCCTGTGGTTCAGGTATACCCAAAGGGCTTATAATGCTCTGCGTATCCAATATAATAATGCGTTCAGGGTGCTGTTGCGACTGCCACGCTTCTGCAGTGCGTCGGCAATGTTTGCCGAAGCGCGCACTGACAGCTTTGACGCAGTATGGGGCAAGAAATCTGTCTCATTACTTCGGCGGTTGCGTGACAGTCCTAACATCATTTTGCACTCGATAGCCGCCCGGGCAGATAGCTCGCCGATCGAACCAGATCAGTTTTAGTTATTAAGTACTAACATAGGCTAAATAATATTGTTACTAACACAGTGGACCTTTGTTGTTTGAATGAATAAAGATAATAACAGCCGCACGGGTCGATTCGTCAGGTTACGCAACGCTTGCCGGGGTTGGTCCGTGGATGGGTGACCATCTTTACATAGACTCTTCCGTGCCTCGGAAAGCACGTTAAATCGTTAATCCCGGCTGTCATTCGTGAATCTTTGACAGTCGTTACGGGTCGTTAGAAGCCCGAAAGTCTGACAACCAGTCTTACCAAGAGGTATCGTATTACCCAGTTCCTGGATTGTGGAGGTCAGATAGGCAGTCGCTCCATGTTAAATACTGGTATTCAGCTGCATCCAGTTAGACTGGAAGCCGACCCCAACATAGTTGGGAAAAGGCTAGGCAGATTGACTTGCCAGGTTTCGAAGTCATTCTCAAGATTGAACTTCCGAGCCGTCACAGCAGCATTTTCCTTTTTAATTAGTTTATTTCTTGTATTTATAGAACAATTAAAACAATCAATACTCCGTACACAGAGAAACATCTCGTAAATTACCACAAAATCTTCTCGTTTGTGTGCCAAGGTCGTTGGAGAAAGGATCGCATTGTTTCGCCCAGTCTCGGAACAATGGACGTGGACAAAACGATTGAATTGTTACAGATTCAACTGTTTACACAACTTTTTGGATTTATTGTCTGTTTCACGGTATGGAGGGTTGGTTATATTAATTGGGGCAATTTGAATTGACCTAGATTAATAGAAAAAGGAAAAAAAAGTCTACGATCAACTATTTTACCATAGAACCATCTTCTAATCTAAACTACCCACTCATCTCACCTCACTCATGTTCTTCTCCCTCTCTCCTCTCTTCTTACATGCTAGGCAGAGATGTAATTCTAATATAATAACAGCTAACAGCTAGCTATTCTGTATGGTAATCTGTGGATAACGTCTTGAGTAGTGTATTTGTTACTTTTATTGCAAGTTATATATTGTATGCCTACTGTGTAATATACTGCTGTTTGTTATACCTATCAAATAAAATAAAATAAAATAAAATAATACTAGCTTTTGCCCGCGGTTTCACTCGCGTGGAGGTCGCAAATTATCCCACGGACCAAGACTACTGGAATAAAAGTATCCTATCTCCAAATCCAGTTCATGGTCTACCCATGTGCCAAATTTCATTCAAATCCGTTCAGCCGTTATAGCGTGAAAGCGTAACAAACAAATAAACTCACTTTCGCATTTATTTACTAGCTTTTGCCAGCGGCTTCGTCCGCGTGAATGTCGGGAATTTATCCCTCGGGAACGTACATTTTTCCGGGATGAAAAGTAGCCTATGTGCCTATGTTTTCCAGACTATAATCTTTCTGTGCCAAATTTCATGCAGATCCGTTCAGCCGTTCTGGCGTGATTGAGTAACAAAAATTAAACCATCCAAACTTGCGCATTTATAATAGTAGTAACTGCTTTTCATTGTTTTTATTAACGAACTCGTGACAAAATTGGCTTGTCCCTGCCTGTTGTATGCCGACGATCTGAAGGTATTCACGTCGATAAAAAACGCCTCCGACAGTGAATCCCTTCAGAACGATTTAAATATCATTTCTGACTGGTGTACCCTTAATCGAATGAAATTGAACATAAATAAATGCTTTGTTATAACCTTTACTAAGAAACGTATAAAAATCATCTATGACTATAGACTCGAGGATCAATCGTTAGAACGAAAGCACGTAGCCAGAGATCTCGCCGTGTTGTTCGACGAACAACTACGAGTATCATTTAGAGATCATTACAATTACATGACGAACAGAGCTTTGAAACTTCTTGGTTTTATATCTAGGTCTACCAAAGGATTTAAAAAGCCTCAAAGCTTCTTATTGCTTTATAAAAGCCTAGTAAGAAGTATATTGGAATACTGTTCGATAATCTGGTCACCGTGTTATGCAGTACACTCTGACAGAATTGAGAGTGTGCAAAGAAAATGTGTTAAGTGGGTCTCTTATCGGTACGGCTTTTCTAGAACACTACAAAGCTATTCCGATCGTCTTGTTAAATTCAATTTGGAACCTTTGCATGCCCGTCGCAAACAGCAAGATTTAATAAACCTGCATAAAATCCTACATTCTACGCTGGACTCTTCAGCTCTGCTGTCCCTCATAAACATTAATACTAGGTATAACACCCGTACACCGAAAATTTTCGCACTGCTGGTCTTTACAAATAACACCTCATATTACAACCCCATCGTTAGAATGTGCCGACTTTATAATGAAATTTCAAAAGATAATAACAGTATTGACATCTTCGATTCCCGTGCCGCTGCTTTCAAAAAAGACATGTTTGTACTCTTTCTTTTTAATCTTGTAATGTTTTAAATGTTGTTTTCTTTTAATAATGTAACTTTGTGTCTATTATGTAATGTACTTTACCTGGTGTGTTTGGTCTCCTACACATTCCCTGCTTAAGTTGGAGTGTGTCGGAGGGCAGATGACCTTGTAGCTGTAATTTGTGAACTATTGTTGTTGCTGGACATGTTGTGCGATTACGCTTTGGGTGATAATCAGGTCGAAACCTAATGTTTATTTAGTTGTATACCCACTGTGATTATTACCTGTTGTAGTTGCCTTATGAATAAAAATAAAATAAAAATAAAAGTAAGATTATTTAGGATGTACTATCGATAAAACAGACGCCTTTACACCTTAAAGTTGCAATCAACTTTAAGGTGTAAAGGCGTCTGTTTTTTTAATTTGTCATAAATAGAACTGCAGTTTGTAAGCAAAATTGTTTCAAAATTGGAAAGACCTAGCGTTTGTCGATGGTACCCACAGCAACATTTCACCAGTTACGTTAAAGTCCCATGCCCCCTTACCTCCTACCCCCCCCCCCCCGCACCCCACCCTACCCCCTTACCCTAACGACCCTTTTACCATAAACCGGGCACAAATCTAGAATCTGGGCTGCTACTAAGAAATTTCTTAACCAATCATACTTTCCTCGACCCATCGAACCCACGAACCTCTGCGAGACTCACACTTGCGAGTCTTGCGACTACAAGACCAGTGAGACAGATTTTAATTGGTGGAACCTTACTGTGAGATATAATGGGGGATCCTGGAGTTCTAAAATACAGGCTTAGGCTTAGTTTAGACTCCAGATCGTCCACAATTTACAAATTGTTTAAATATCTGTCAGCTTAATGTCTATAATATATTAGGAAATATAGTAATGTAATTTGTGGAGATAAATAAACATAATTTTTTTTTTTTTTTTTTTTTAATCATCATCAGCACCTTCCTAGCATTTTTCCAACTATGTTGGGGTCCTGTGTGTGCTTCCAGTCTAACCGGACGTAGGTAGCTGAATACTAGTATTTTACATGGAGGGACTGCCTATCTGACCTCTACAACCCAATTACTGGGTAATACGATACCATATCTTGCCTAATTGACTCACCTACTATAGAAATTGAGTCACCACAAATAATTCACTCAGTAATTAATTACATTAGTCCTAAGACAGTATTGCAAACGATGCTGCTACCATCAATTTAGGGTTCCATTAATATTTATACTGCTACATCAGGTAGTCCGCGTATTAACCTACTGAACCCGACGGCATCCAATGATGGCCGAACTTGAGTTACGATTTGCATCGAGAATTACAACATAACTGTATAGAAGTTGGTTTTACTTGAGGTATGTTTGCTGTGTAGGTCGAATGATCATCATCAGATTTATTATCATCTGTTGGTCTCTGCATCACCCAAAGGTTGACTGGTGGATCTGTGCTTGAAATATTAACTAAATAAATAATCATCACCATTTGGTTAAAAGACTTTGAACAGCTGGACTTCGGTCTCCCCCAAAACCCGTCTCATTGACCAGTCCTGTACTGTGTTTCTCGCATCCAGCCGATTCCCGCATTCTTGACCAAGGCCAAGAGTGTTCGTGGAGTTTCTTGCCCGTTCTTCTCCATAGGAACCTACTACAATTTGGAATGGGCAACTAGCTTCATCTTTATGATAGACCGATCCCTTGACAATTCAAAAGTGCCTGTAATTAATTCATTTATTTAAAATAAATGCTTTGAGTTTGAGTCATCGGGCCACCTTGTGTCTTGTGAGGTGGTTTACACATGCTGCGTCTTACGGTACGAGGTCACCACTCCAGATTTTGAAAACTTAAAAGTGATGCATTTAATTTTTGTGAATGGAGGGAGACACGGAGACCAAAGAAAAGATGGATGGATTGTTTGAATGTAATGGCAGGGAGTGACAACGAGCGTACGTCACGGCTGGCAATGGCAAGGGAGAATGGAAAAGACAAATATTTTACTCCGGTCCTAAGTAACATAGGAAAAGGGCAGGAAGATTTGCTCCAATTCGCATCATCATTACATCAGGCGAGATAGTGGTCTAGCCATTACGAAAAACTGCAATCAGTGAGATAAAAATTGTAGTATTTGTAGAAGCCCTGATAGAGGGGCATTATTTAACTCTAAGACCTACTTATTAGGACTAGAACTTCCGTCAACCCCGTTACAAAATTCTAAAGCCGAAAACTAAACTCCCACGGGAAACAGGCATCGCCGCGGGGCGAAACAGCACGTTAGATAAGACCTGTTACATTAAACTATCTTTAATTAAAAGCATAACATGGCCATTTTAACTAGACCTCTCTCACGTTCGCCTAACTACTACATACAACCTTATATGAATGGAGATAGAGTTCAATTTCAAATGGAGAGTGATGGGTTGATAAGTCTTTGCGATTGGTTATGCGTAGACGCAGTTTCTAAGAAGATTGAAGTGACCGATGTTTATCGGGTCAACTGAATTAAAGTTTCGTTGTAATGTTGTACAAGTTTTGTGCAAGGTATGTTGCCGGTAGCATTATTTTCTATTTATGTTATTTTTGATTAAGTACCTACATGGACTGTCAGCTGGTTTCCGATACCACAGGTGGCATTATACAATACATAGGTCATTTGAAAAGTACTACATACCTATTTCTGACAAATGAGGAGCTCGTGGCTAAGTAACACCTGAGAGCGGGACGGATCGATCCATCAGGTTAAGCTATGCTTGGCGGGGGTCGGTCCGTGGATGGGTGGCCATGTTTACATACCGAGACTCCTCCGTGCCTCGGAAAGCACGTTAAGCTGTTGGTCCAGGCTGTCATTCGTGGATCTTTGACAGTCGTTACGGGTCACCAGAAGCCCGAAAATCTGACAACCAGTCTTACCAAGGGGTATCGTACTACCCAGTTAATGTGTTGTGGAGGTTAGATAGGCAGTCGCTCCATGTAAAATACTGGTATTCAGCTGCATCTGGTTAGACTGGAAGCCGGCCCTAACATAATTGGGAAAAGGCTAGGCAGATTGATTTCTGACAAAAAGTAGTGTTGCTATGTTCTGGTTTAAGAGCCTATACTACCTCAAATGGCTTAGCATGATCCTCCGTAACACCAGAAATATTGTGGCTTGTCGACACCTTCTTGACAGTGTGGATTTTAGCGCCAGGCGGCAGAAAATGGAACAATTTTTTTTTATTTAAATGTCTGGGCTAGGCTAGGCAAGTAGTTATACGCCAAGTAATTTGCCTGCCTAGTTGAACGGCGCCATTTAGTGAAAAAGCTAGGCGACTAATTAAACCTGTTGGCTGCGACATGTATGCAGAATGACAGAGCCATCAACGCACAACCTATTGTTGTGCGTTGATGGTTCTGTCATCCTGCATACATGTCGCAGCCAACTGGTTTAATTAGGTTGTGCGTTGATGGCTCTGCCATCCTGCAGGAATTCAGCACGTAATTCTAGAACAACTTCTGGAGAAAGGTGGGCTGGTTGGAGTAACCACTGGCGGCCACCATGGGCCACGCACAATGGTCCACCTGAAGGACTGACTGCGGAAACCAAATCCTCTAAAAAAGAACATGAGCCTATTTCATAAGCCCATTGTTTTGTATGCACAACAAAGTTCACAACCGCAAAAGCCAACATTAATACACCGTACGCAATTGGTATCATCTTGGATCTAATCTAAGTTTACTGGATGATTTTCAACACGTTATGTTTTATGTAATCAAAATCGTGATAGATGTGACATTGGAAATATGTATTAAAGGATGTTTATGTTTACAATGTAAGACAACAAAGTGAACTGGAGTGAGTCAGCAAAATTGCAGAACGATCATGCGTTATCCGAACAGGTGAACACGAAAACATAACTTACATTTTTGCATTTAAAATGTATGGGAGGAGGCATACTTAGAGTACCAAGTCTTTAGGCAAAAAAAACTTTTTTACAAAAAAATACAACCGACTTCCAAAAACAACACTACAAAGTGAAAAATAACTTTAATTTCGGAAGTCGGTGTCGGTGTCGGTGTTAAATGTATTTTCATTTTTTGCCACCGACTTCCGAAATTAAAGTTATTTTTCACTTTGTAGTGTTGTTTTTGGAAGTCGGTTGTATTTTTTTGTAAAAAAGTTTTTATTTTTCACTTTTTAGTTGTGTACCTACCCCACACAAATTCTAATACCACTATCTGCAAAACAAACTAGAACATCATCCATATAAAAGTGAGGAAAAAATACGTATTATTGCAGCTAACTCAAAAACTACCGACGCAAAGTTAATCAATTTTATATGGGACCAACTGTGATGTATACACTCTCGAATAAAATAAAAAAAAATCCAAATCGGTCCAGCCATCTTCGAGTAATCGGGGAACATACATAAAAAAAAAAATTTAAAAAAAAGGTTCCGACGAATTGAGAACCTCCTCCTTTTTGAAGTCGGTTAAAAACATGCAGGACTATGAGACAGATAAGGGAAGGCACTCGTAGACTAGACATGAAGAATAAAAATGTTACTAATCATAACCTTAGAATTGTTAAACACAGTCCATGATACCTGTCTGTAAAATTATCTGCCTTTAGATATAGAAAGTGCTGTCTACAGTAGCGCTTTCAAAATTAAACTAAAAAACCTATTGAATAAGGTGTCTGTATGCTGTAGAAGGACTTTAATTTTATTGAGATAATCATGGGTTGTTAATTTTTATTGGATTTTGTTAATTCTGATTTATTGATCTATTTATGAATTCTACCAATCAATGCTAATTTACCTTTAATTAATTATTTGTATTCTCTTTATTTCATGTATGTACAACATATCCTTTACATTTTTAAATATATTTTATAAAAACAAAAAATTAAAAAAAAACATTTAAAAATATAAAACATTTAAAAACACAAAATAACAAAAAAAAAAACATAATTATTTTATTGTTATTATTTTTAAATTTTAAATGGTTGAAAATATTATTTTATTTATGTGTTGACATGATAAGGAAGAAATGTTAAATTTTAATTTTTTATTTGTTAATGTAATTTATAAAATTCAAATAAGTATAATGTATTTTAGTGGATATGCTGTAATTGTGTAATTTTATGTGTAAATTCAGATACAATTAATTTGTTTATGAATAAATGACTATGACTATGACTAGGACATATTTTTTTTAAAAAAGAAATAATAAATTCATCCCAACTACGGAACCGTTAATTGTGCATGGTCTGACGCGTACTTGGCCGGTTTTCGTGCTAGATTTACGTCTCTCATTCCTTATTATGTGTGCACTATTCCTGTCCACCATCTTCTAAACGTAATTCAGATACAAGAGCTCGTTGTATTCGCTCATTGAGCTGGTTGTCAAAGGTCATAGTAACACATTCGCAGATTCCGATCAAGCTATATAAACGTATGTGACGATATATCTCACGCACCGATCGGCTGGCAAAGAATGTGTCAAGATGGGACAGTTGGTTTTTAGGGTTAAGTTTTATGCCTATTGTTTATCTTAAAATATAAAACAAAGTCGTTCGAACACATATAACTCGAGAACGGCTGGACCGATTTTCATGGTTTTAGATATGTTGTATTTACTCGTATCATCGTCCCGAATAGCAGAATAACTATTAAAAAAATTATGAAGAAAATTCATTTTCTCATACATGAAATTTGGGCAGGGCAATCCAAATTCAAATTAATTTTTAACCGACTTCTAAAAAAGGAGGAGGTTCTCAATTCGGATGTTTGTATTTTTTTTATTTTTTTTTATGTTTGTTCGCGCATAACTCCGTCGCTTGCCAACCGATTTGAAAAATTATTTTTTTGTTGGAAAGGGTATACTTTCCAAATGGTCCCATTTTTGTCAAAATCCAGTTCTGATGATGGGATCCTGGAGAAATCGAAGGAACTTTTCAAATATTATAGGCACACCTATAGCGATTTGGGTATTTTTTTATAGTAGCTCGTGCATTTGCTCTCGGAAAGCACCACTTGGTGAAGTGAAACTGATGATGAAGACCACAGATGGCTGCCGGAACTACACAATGATAAATATTTCACGGGTTGCGATTCGATTACTTTAATATGGTTGCTAATCAATTTCCGCTCGTCACACAATGAGTGTGATGAGTGGTTGTTGAGGAGTTCTCCTGGTTCTTACCAGCAGAACTCCTCAACAATTAACGTCCCAGCATCGGGAAAAGCAATATTTTGTAACATGTGATGAGCAATTGACATTAGCCTATTGTAACTTATACAAATAATAAACAGACCCACTAAAAAGCGAGAAATAAAAACTTTTTAACAAAAAAAAAAACCGACTTCCAAAAATCACAACAAAGTGAAAAATAACTTTAATTTCGGAAGTCGGTGGCAAAAAACGAAAATATATTTAACCAGACACCGACTTCCGAAATTAAAGTTATTTTTCACTTTGTAGTGATTTTTGGAAGTCGGTTTTTTTTTTTGTTAAAAAGTTTTATATAATCAGTTGATCATTTGTTTTCCTGCCGTTCGATTTATTGAAATTTTGACAGGACGTCTGGCGGGTCAGCTATGTAATAACCTAAAATAAAAATCAGTTGCCATGGTTAATCAAAAAAAAAAATTCAAATTAATTGGCTCCAATTATCTTTTTCATATTTTTGACTTTTTGACTTTTTATTTTTTAAATTTGGTATACAGATACTTTATAACTTGGATTAAGACATAGGATACTTTTCATCCCGGTAGAAGGTTCCCGTGGGATAATTTCCGACATTCACGCGTGCGAAGCCGCGGGCAACAGCTAGTTTATTTAATAAAGAACTTCAACAGCTTAAACATTCAACATTGGCTTTTAATAGTATTTAGGAAAGGTTTACTGTTAATGTAAATTACATACTAATGCCCTCAATAAACATTTGGTTCATAACAATATACGAGTAGGTGTAGGTACATCAATCATGTGTCGGTTTAGGTTCATTCCTCAATCCTAATTTTTATATAATAATACTCGGGGAACAATTTCAATACTAATTGTAAGCAGCCAGATCAATCGTAGCACTGAAACATCCCCCAGACACAGTTAATTGTGTCTGGGGGATGTTTGACCGCTACGGTTGATTTGGCTGCTTAAAAATATGTAGTTTTGTAATAGTTCCCCGAGTATCATTACATAAAAATTAAGACTCAAACTTAAAGTAAGATGACGTCATTATTTGCGAGATTTAAAGCGTCTGGCGGAAAAAACCGCTGACGGAAAGTGTCTGACAGTATTGATTATAAATTAAAGTATCCTGTAAAACATATAATACATAAAAATCAGCAGTCAGAGTTTAAGAAAAGTGAGCAATATTTATACGTAACTTTGGTACCTGATACCTGAAAATTGGCCGTCGGCCCAAGCTAGCAGGTATGAGTACGTTCACAGTACATACTAATACTACTCTATCCCATACATTTTGTTAACCAAAAAATAAGTAAGATCTGGCGGCCTTGGGATCTTGCTTTAAAAACTAGATGAGGTCGGCGTTGCCTATGACTACTCCGACAAGAAAGGCCGAAACAAACTCAGAGGTCACAGTAGTCCAGACATAATCTTGGTCAGATCATGTGATGACCATGTAGATTAGAGTCTGAAATGGTCTTTTGAGGAAAGAGCCACACAGAGAAAAAAATGGCTCTTAGGTCTTTCATACGACGAATCCGAAAATTTTCTCATAACATAACTCACACTCGGAATCTCACTAACATCACAGACACACCCACATACCTACACACTACACTCCACACGCACATACACCCACACCTTACTTTGATTGTTTGTTATTCTTTAGTTTTAAGCCTTGACCATTGTTTACAGTTACTCATTACCATGTCCACACCCGCTAAAAATAGAACTATGTATCGCAACTCAGGTCCCCAAGATACAGGCCCCGCCTAGTTTGGGGACCACCGCATATAAAAAATTAATGTCACCAACAGTTACAGATATAATTAATTATGTTAAAACTAATTTTAAAGAAATAATTGTAACAATGTCAAATAAATTTTATTATTATTATAGATTTCAGTGGACCTGTCCAGTCTGTGCACGCATTTGTAAGTAATCGTGCAGCCCAACTATTCGACGAACGAAAGAAAGGACATTTGGAGAGGCCGCATAAAGTAAGTCGTAATTTTGATTTAGTTATCAAACAATCATCCAACTGCCACCATTTTGCGCATGTCACATCTGTACGGTCCACATAATCATTAGCTTCTGTACGTAATGTTTTATGACATTTGGCGCAGAATGCGGGATGCCGTGCGGTCGTCAAGTACGCATGTACCGTCAGCAATAACGGCTAGCTAATGTGATACATTATTATATTAATATCATTTATATTACCAAATATCCTGTTTGTAATGTCAAGTCGCACGGCAAGGCTGCTGACAATAAGTATAGGATGTTATGATTTTTTTTTTTTACTTAATAACAAAGACGTTGTTTGTTACAGCATTTGGTCGTATGCTTCATCATATCAGCCTATAACGTACCCATTGCTGGGACACAGGCCTCCTCTCGGTGAGAGGGAGTGGTGGTATGAAAAAATTTAAACGAATTTTTTTTTATGCATTTTTTATTTGTATTAATCGAAGTAATCACCCATGCAATCAATGCATCTTTGCCAACGCAGTGGCAGTTTATTGATACCCTTCTTAAAGAAATCAGCTGGACGGGAGGCAACAAATTCTTCAAAGGCATTTTGTACTGCCTCTCGGGTATTGAATTTTTTTCCCGCCAAGAAGTTATCCAAATTCTGGAAAAAGTAGTAGTCTGTAGGCGCAAGGTCTGGTGAGTAGGGCGGATGACGGAGAGCTTCCAACCCCAGTTCTTGCAACTTGGAGACCGTCTGCTGTGCAGTATGAGGTCGCG
Source organism: Cosmia pyralina (assembly GCA_946251885.1). Lineage (NCBI taxonomy): Eukaryota > Metazoa > Arthropoda > Insecta > Lepidoptera > Noctuidae > Cosmia > Cosmia pyralina. Next base: position 17,748,766 of record OX276366.1, on the reverse strand, counting down.
CGTTGTCGTGCAGGAGCAGCGGAGACGAGCGATACCAATGCTGGTTGGAGATGTGCCAGCTTCTCCATCATTGTGTTCAGTTCTTCACAGTACACATCTGAAGTAATGCTCACCCCGTTTGGTAAGAAGCTGTGATGAATCACACCGGCGCTAGACCACCAAACAGTGCCCATCACTTTTCTAGGGGTAAGTTTTCGTTTAGGGCATTGTTTAGGTGCTGAACCAGGATCCAACCAACTTGCTGAGCGCTTGCGGTTATCAAACAGAATCCATTTTTCATCGCAGGTAACAATGCGGTTCAAAATCCCTTCATTTGTGTGTCTGTTGAGCAGTGCAAGGCACGTCTCGACGCGTACTTCGCACTGGCGATCATTGAGTTCGTGGGGCACCCATTTGTCAAGCTTTTTTACCTTGCCAATTTGACGCAAATGGACCAATATTGTTTTGACGCTAACGTCGAAAGCTGCTGCTAATTCAGCCGTAGATTGTGTATCATCAGCTTCCACTATCGCCTTTAATTCGTCATTGTCGACCAAAGTCTTCGGACGACCGCGAGGTTCATTTTTCAGGTCGAAATTTCCAGAACGGAAGCGAGCAAACCAATAACAAGTGGTGCGTTGGTTTGTAGTGTTAGCTCCGTAAACGTCGTTGATGTTGCGTGCCGCTTGTGCCGCGTTGCTGCCACGACGGTACTCATATTCCATAATTATTTGAATTTTTAACGTATCCATGATGACGAAAAAGATTGAAATGCGATGAAAATGTAACACTAATCAATAAACAAATGACTACTTTTGGAAAAAAAAAATCCATGTTTTTAAAATAAAATTAATTTGAAATTAGAATTCTTAGCCAAACAAAAATTATTTTGATTTGAAATGGCCGGTACTGCAGAACGGCAATTTCATAGGTAAAGACCTAATATTTTTTTCTCGATTACGGTGTTGGTCCCATGGAGAAAGTTGTTCAGTTTGATAGTCTGCAGCACACTATTAAGTTTGACCACACTTTTCTGATTCACAATGTATAGCATTTTAGTTGATTCTCCATATGAGAAGATGCCTTCGCCCTGGGGTAGGAAAGTGGCAGGGTGCTATCATAATCAATCAAACTTAGGTCATCATCTGCCTCGCCTTTTCCCAACTATGTTGGGGACGGCTTCCAGTCTAATCGGCTGCAGCTGAATATCAGTACATATTTTACATAAAACAAGTGCCTATCTGACCTTCACAACCCAGTTACTGGTTAAAACGATACCCTTTGATAGTCAGCCAAACTTAGGTACCTACACAAAATGCTAAACATCAATCAATCTGCCTAGCCTTTTCCCAACTATGTTGGAGTCGGCTTCCAGTCTAACCGGATGCAGCTAAATACCAGTATTTTACATGGAGTGACTTCCACAACCTAGTAACTGGGTAATACGGTATCCCTTGGTAAGACTGGTTGTCAGACTCGGGCTTCTGACGACCCGTAACGACTGTCAAAGATCCACGAATGACAGCCGGGACCAACGGCTTAACGTGCTTTCCGAGGCACGGAGGAGTCTCGGTATGTAAAGACGATCACCCATCCACTGACCAACCCAGGCAAGCGTAGCTTAACCTGATGGATCGACCCGTGCGGCTGTTATTACTTAGCCACGAGCTCCTCACACAGCACAAAATGCTAAACATAATAACAAATATTATAGTTCAAATGTCAACTATAATTACGAGAAAGTAAATAGAAACTTAACGTTTGTAATGACAAATTAAAAGGACGCACGACTATTGTTTGTTTTGTGATTATGTTCACTTAAATAATGTCTGACATTTTGATAATTCTCTGACCACAGATAATAAATAATAGTTACTTTTGTCTCTTAGCTTTGTTTCTGTAATGGAGCGATTAGCAGATTTATGTCTGTGGTCAAAGCTTACGTTCTATTGTTTTCAGGAATACATTGAATAAAATGTCAAAAAGATTAACACAAACATAATTATCACTATGCAAAGATAATTACGAGGAAGGTCGGGCAAAGCTAATTGTAGATGTCGTGATCATAGCTAGGTCCCTACGGCCTTAAAGGAGATGTCCGCTTTTGAAATGGACGTTGGTTTTTTATTAAACAATAAATCCGAATTGGATAAGTTAAATATATTTGGATAGACATCCCAAAAACTAGTGGTTCTAGGTATATCATACATTTTTAAAATCCTCCAATTTTGAGAAAAATCTTTTTTTATTTTATTGTGAATTTACTACTAAAACGAACAGACCTTTCTAATTATCTAGGATAATAACGAGAACACACCCAAAAAAAAAAATAGGAAACTTGTCAAAATTTGACACAAGGTACTGTCATTAGTCATTACTGTCAAAGTGTCAATCAATATTTGATTTAAGGGATATTAGGACAATGTAAACAAAACGTACGTTTTATAATAAGAAATAAGATGAAATGGGATATTTTCAGTCAAGTTGCACATGACATGAACATTCGAAGTAGCCATAATCATAAAGATTGTGCTTTCAGTTCTAAAAGGGATTATTATTATTAAATCATTTATTTCAGACCAAGTCCATAATTCCACATAAAAATACATTATGCTACACATTTTTGACTGAAAATATCCCATTTCATCTTATTTCATATTATAAAACGTACGTAAATAATCTTATTAGATTAACGTTTTGTTTACATTGCCATAGTGTCATACTCTTACATCCAATATTGATTGACAGTAATGACAGTACCTTGTGTCAATTTTGACAAGTTTCCTATTTTTGTGGGGTGTGTTCACTTTATTATCCTAGATCATTAGAAAGGTTTGTTCGTTTTAGGAGTAAATTTACACTAAAATAAAAACGATTTTTCTCAATATTGGAGGATTTTAAAAATGTATGAAATACCTAGAACCACTAGTTTTTGGGATGTCTATCCAAATATATTTAACTTATCCTCATCGGAATTAATGAGGAATAAAAAACCATTTTTGGACAACTCCTTTGACATTTCGTTCATTCACGAGTTTGGTTTTATTTCACTATTTCGATATTTTTGGTTATTTCAATATTTTTAATCAATTCATTGACATGGAGTGGCAGAAAAACCTTAAATATTTCCTCATACACATGGCTACACATCAAGCTATACATTTCCAGTTTACACTGACCTCTTATTGTAAGGAAATCCTAAACAATGCGAGATCAGCTTATACTGAAAATGTATAGCTTGATCTGTGGCCGTTTTCTTCAATATATTTCAAAAGGTTTAATTTTTTTTTTATTTTTACGAATAGCTTTAATCCACTACTTTTTAATTTTAGGGTCTCTCGATAAATGGCGACTCCAATTTCAGAGTATTTAGGAACACAAAAACGCGTTATTTTCGCAAAAATAAAATAAGACCACCTCACGTCTTGTAAGCTTGGGTTGGGAACTAGCTACGACAGCGTCATTTTAGCGCCACAAGGTTCTTGTGGTGCGTGGCCAAAATAAGAATTATCGCCGCCATCTTGTTTTTTTGATTACGTCAGTTCAAGTGACATTTCACAAAACATTGGGGTTGTTTCCCAGAAGCTTCGCCGCAAGAGAGCTGTATGTTTTTCACTTATCAAAGTCATCTTGAAGACAAAGCGGCGACAAGAAAAAATACTTAGCGCCATCTCACGAAAAAGTTTTCAGCAAGGAACTCCATTGACAACTGAATGAAAGTAATAAACAGTTAGCGCCATCTACGTGGAACTAATTTGACAGTTTTCTTCCCCATTGCAGCAGCACTAGCACCACCAGCTGTGGCCCAGTAATCACACTAATATTATAAAGGCGAAAGTTTGTGAGTGTGTGTGTGTGTGTGTGTATGTTTGTTACTTCTTCACGCTCAAACGGCCAGACCGATTTGGATGAAATTCGGTATGTAAACAGCTTATGACCTGGATTAACACATAGGCTACTTTTTATCCCGGAAAAATGTAGTGCTCCCGTGGGATGAGCAAGAAATTCAAACATATTTGCTACTCTTTCAAACTCAAACGCCTCGATCGATTTTGATGAAATTTGGTGTGGAAGTAGCTGACACTCTGGATAAACACATAGGCTACTTTTTATCTCGAAAAAATAGAGAAAGAAAAAGTATTTATTGTGACTAGCACAGGAAGATCACTAACTTAACAAAAAACACAATAATAAAAGTTTGAAAACAAAAAACCAAAAATAAATAATCACATCACATCACACTAATAATAGGTCTTTACCTATGAAATTGCCGTTTTGTATGAAAAAATTTAAACGAATTATTTTCATGCATTTTTTTATTTGTATTAATCGAAGTAATCACCCATGCAATCAATGCATCTTTGCCAACGCAGTGGCAGTTTATTGATGTCCTTCTTAAAGAAATCAGCTGGACGGGAGGCAACAAATTCTTCAAAGGCATTTTGTACTGCCTCTCGGGTATTGAATTTTTTTCCCGCCAAGAAGTTATCCAAATTCTGGAAAAAGTAGTAGTCTGTAGGCGCAAGGTCTGGTGAGTAGGGCGAATGACGGAGAGCTTCCAACCCCAGTTCTTGCAACTTGGAGACCGTCTGCTGTGCAGTATGAGGTCGCGCGTTGTCGTGCAGAAGCAGCGGAGACGAGCGATTGACCAATGCTGGTTGGAGATGTGCCAGCTTCTCCATCATTGTGTTCAGTTCTTCACAGTACACATCTGAAGTAATGCTTACCCCGTTTGGTAAGAAGCTGTGATGAATCACACCGGCGCTAGACCACCAAACAGTGACCATCACTTTTCTAGGGGTAAGTTTTCGTTTAGGGCATTGTTTAGGTGCTGAACCAGGATCCAACCAACTTGCTGAGCGCTTGCGGTTATCAAACAGAATCCATTTTTCATCGCAGGTAACAATGCGGTTCAAAATTCCTTCATTTGTCTGACAACCAGTCTTACCAAGGGGTATCGTATTACCCAGTTACTGGGTTGTGGAGGTCAGATAGGCAGTCGCTCCATGTAAAATAATGGTATTCAGCTGCATCCGGTTAGACTGGAAGCCGACTCCAATATAGTTGGGAAAAGGCTAGGCAGATTGATACCTACCAAGGAAATGGTTAAGGCCAATATTACCGTAATATTTATGTTTTTTTCCAAAATACGTTGTTCACCACTTTATGAAAAATTGGTGTAGTTGTCTATACGAGTCGTAGCTTAATATTAGTAAAAAATCAGAACCAAACAGAAAAAAAATCCTATGATAAAACAAAGAACTCTAGAGTCAAAATGTAAAAAAGTGAATTTCGTAAAAAGTGCAGTCGACTCTTTCTACTTTGTTGCCGTCTTACTGTCTACACGGAAACGTCATTTTTGTCTATTCTTCCATCGACAAAACATCTTATTATGGCGGTCATGCTAAGGTCATTGCCTTCAGGGTATTCAGGCACGATGCTATGTTATGTTATGTTGATTTTGAGGACCGCTCCAACAGCTATGCGTTTTTCGGAAGACGTGATTAAATATTTTTTAGCGTAATGAACTAAATTTTTAACCGACGACAAAAAAATAAGGAGGTTCTCAAGTCGACACGTATATATAGGGTGACTGGTAATTAGTGGCCGATACTTAAACACATCACTATACTCATGATAACAAACAACTTTTACAATGGGACCAAACCTGAAATCGTGAAAAAAAATCGGTTGTCCCAAAAATTCATGTTCGCTTAGCTCGTCAAAATGTAGGGAGCACCTAATTTGTTTTTCGCGATTTCAGCTTTGGTCCCATAGTAAAAGTTGTGTGTTATGATGAGCAAAATCATGTGTTTAAGTATCGGTCACCAATTACCAGTCACCCTATATATATATAATATATACCTATATTTTTATGTAGACCACGCATAACTTTTTACAGACTTGTCCGATTTGAAATATTTTTTACCTCGAAGTTAGTCTCATGTGTTTACTTTGCTTGGGTAGCTTTTTGTTAACTTCAATAATACGTAATTTTTCCCTACTTTTGTATGGATGATGTTCTAGTTTCTTTTGCAGGTAGTGGTAACAGAATTTGTGTGGGGTAGGTACCACAACTAAAAAGTGAAAAATAAAAACTTTTTTACAAAAAAAAATACAACAGACTTCCAAAAACAACACTAAAGTGAAAAATAACTTTAATTTCGGACGTCGGTGGCAAAAATCGAAAATACATTTAAACAGACACCGGCTTCCGAAATTAAAATTATTTTTCACTTTAGTGTTGTTTTTGGAAGTCGGTTGTATTTTTTTTTTTGTAAAAAAGTTTTTATATGGTGGTCATGCCTTCAGGGAATTCAGGTACGATGCTATAATGTTATGATGATTTTGAGGACTGGTCCAACAGCTAAGTATTTTTCGGAAGACGTGATTAAATCACTTTTACATTACCTATGCGTAATGAACTACATTTTCATCTAATTGTCATTCAGAAAATTACGGAAATGCGTAGTGTAGTAATAAACAAGAAGTAAATGAGGATAAATATCGTTACTTAGTTGCAACAGACGCATCTGATATTGATGAGGGTATAACTACTGTGGTCACCATCGGCTTTGAATTTATTAGTAGGTACTACTGATAGAAGATACTTGTACGCAAGATGTATATATAGATTGTCAATATCAGAGGGCCTAGACATGGTCAAAGTCAAAACGTTTATCGCAAACTAAGTGGTTGTTTTGTTAGTCATTTATATAAGGTTTGTACGCACGGCTACAGATCAAGCTATACATTTCCAGTATAAGCTGATCTCGCATTGTATAGGATTTCTTTACAATGAGAGGTCAGTGTAAACTGGAAATGTATAGCTTGATGTATAGCCGTGTTGTACCACAGAACAGATAATGTGGTTGGTACTTATGACTTAGCAAGTACTTTTGCAAGCACACACATCTCACAGTTAAAATGTATGCGTAAAAATGTGGTGGATAGACGTTAAGCTTACGTTTTTAACCGACGAAAAAAATAGGAGGAGGTTCTCAAGTCAACACGTATATTTTTTTTAATTTTATTTTATTTATTACAACGCATAACTTTTTACAGATTAGGCCGATCTGAAAAATTCTTGTTTTATTCGGGAGGGTTAAGTACCTACCTCAAAGTGATCCCATGTAATATTTATTAACTTTGTTTGGGTAATTTTTGAGTTAGCTTCAATAATACGTATTTTCCCACTTAGTTTTATGCTGGATGATGTTCTAATTTATAATAAGTCAATGTTTATAATGCAGGTAGTGGTATTGGAATTTGTATAGAGTATTAGGCACCAGAACTAAAAAGTGAAAAATAAAAAACTTTTTTTTACAAAAAGACACTACAAACTGAAAAATAACTTTAATTTTGGAAGTCGGTGGCAAAAAACGAAAATATAAAACCAATGACACTGACTTACGAAAATAAAGTTATTTTTCACTTTGTAGCATTGACTTATCTTTGTAGTGTATTTTTGGAAGTTAATTGTTTTTTTTTTTTTTTGTATAATATTATAGTTTTTTTCCAGGAAGGCGGCTCCGTCATATGAAAACGGCCGTCATGAAAATCTGTTTCACCAGTATCACACCTCACCGGGACGCCATGATGGCGAAGCCAGGTCGCGTCGCCAAGAAAATGTATGGTTGGCTGCGAAACCAAGCGAACGCCAGGTGAGCCGACTAAATGTATACATCTGCTATAAGGCGGGTCCTTATAGCTGATGTATACATTTAGTCGGCAGCGCGACTTGGCGACGTTGCCATGGCGTCCTGGTGAGATATGGCTCGAAGCCACCTAAAAGCATGTATTATATTTTAAAAATACGATACGCTTCGAATGGGTCGACCCTGAGGAGTAAATGAAATAACCGAAAACACGAAAAGGGGTCAATGAACTAGTTATTATGAACAACTTATACAAGTCCTAAACCTGAAATCGCGAAAACACTAGTCATTACACAAATGTATTCGAGTACTTCACTTTTCTAGTTTATTTATTTACTTCCTTTCGTTTAATCCATGCGTCAGGTTCGTGAACAAGCGCTGTCAGTGAAGGCTGGTCATACCTTAGCGGCCACGGCTTATTTTAATTTAATTTAAATATTTGAATTGTTTTTTTTAAGGACGCTTTTAACGTTCTGCATCGTTCTCACATGTAAAATTTCAACATGAATGATGTAACCATAATTTTGTAACCATATCTTGATTTAAAAGAGTGTCCGTGGAGTTTCTTGCCCGTTCTTCTCCATAGGTACCTACTATGCTTTGGAATGGGCGCCTAGCTTCATCTTTCTGACTGACCGACCCCATGACAATTCAAAAGTGCCTGTAATTGGTTTAATTGAAATAAATGCTTTGAGTTTGAGTTTGAAGTCTTACAGCTAAACGAAACAGACTAAGCCAACGTTCGCGCGGACGTAAAAATATTGCGGCGATTTTTTTTCGCGCACTGGATTTGCAACGCTCCGCTTAGCGCCGAGAGTTGAACATGCAACAGTGTGTTTTTCCGACGCGCTGGGATGCACTCTGATGTAATCCAGTGCGCGATAAAATCCCGCCGCGATATTTTTACGTTCTTACGAACGTTGGCTAAGAGATTGAAAATGTGACTGACAGCCACAAGTCTTCACTTATAATTATCAGAATAATAATATAAGAAAACTGTGAACAACACAGTACTGCCAATAAAAAACAATAAACCGCCAAAGCTATACATAACTCAAACTACATTTCAATTAAACCAATTACAGGCACTTTTGAACTGCCAAAGAGTCGGTCAGTTAGTCAGAAAGTTTAAGCTAGATGCCCATTCCAAAACGTAGATCTCAATGGAGACGAACGGGCAAGAAACTCCACGGACACTCTTTTAAATCAAGATAAGTAATACAACATCCTTGGTACATTATTTTTGTTGCTTCTACATGTGAGACCAATGTAAAAAAAAGTAATACTTGAAACCAAGTCAAAATATAAAATTCAAAATAAGCTCTGGCAGATAAGAGACGACCAGTCTCAACTGACGGCGCCCGTTCACGAACATGACGCGTGGATCAGCACCATCCAGCTCAACCATTTTGTAGGGAAGCGAATGATCCAACACACGTGCCACCATCAGCGAGAAAAAGTGAGAATGACAAACTCCCAACTGCCATGCTCTTTCAAGTCAATAGAATAGAATAGAATAGAATAGAATAGAATAGAATAGAATAGCATTTATTTGCAAATATGGGTAATACATAAGTAGATAGTAATAGGTATAAATCATAGTTCTGCCATATTTCACCATTCGGCATGCAAACATTTTCATCGTACAAAATTTGTTAAAATTTAAATTCTCCTTAAAAACATTAAATTAAATAAAATTATTAAAATTCAAATGGTCATTAAAACATTAAGTTAATTATAACAATATACCTACATTAAATAGGATGGTTAAAAATTTAAATTGTCATTAACAGTATAATTATACAGGGTTACTGGTAACTCGACGTATTCCTTGCAGGACGTCATAGTAGGGTTAAAATGCAGCAAATTAGGCCACCAAATGTTCTACCGAAATTCAGTAGTTTTTGAGTTAATTCGATTTTTAGCTTTTTTATGAAAAATCCCAGATTAAATCATTTGGAGCCAATTTAAAAATGATTTACGGCGCGACTGTACTGAAATTTAAGTTAACATCATAGCTGACGCCGTAGCAGATCCTTGTTAATAATTCAAAGTTCAAAAATGCCAAAAACTTTGGCAAATATCACTAAAGAAACATTTAGTTTTTTGTGAATTTTGCTATTACTTCATACAAAATGTTGTCTAGTGAAAATAAAAATTACTACGCCTGATGTACAAATTACTAGGAAAATATCCTTGTCTTATCAGCTATTCAGAAAGGTATGATTGTCAATACTTTTGCATGTGTGACAGGGAAAGAATGAGTTTTATGAGGAGCAGGTAAAATTGCGAGACGGTCAACCTATTGTTTCATATTCGTATTATTCGTAGTTTTTACCTGCGCTTGAACCCCAAACACTCGGCAAGCTTTGTGATTGGTCACTATTGTTCTCCCGGCATGACACGGGGTGCGACTTTACAAAATCTGGTCGTCAGAGTCAGTTAGTTTCAACTCTACGTCGCGCAAGCTCGTGTTTTGTTATCTGGCTATTTCCTTAACTGATACTGCGTATCTTGCTCTTGTGCTGTGCTGTGCCTTCATAAGTGCTGACTATGGCTGCATATTCTAACCTTGAATACGCTGACATAATGTACTGTTACGGACTTAGTGACGGTAACGCTGCTCAGGCGCGGAGAGAATATCAACTTCGTTTTCCCAACCGCCGACTCCCACACGTTAGTGTTTTTGGATCGACTTATCGGCGATTATCTGAAACTGGCAGCGTCCAAAGAAGCAGGCAAATTGACACTGGTCGTTCTCGGAGATACACGGCTGAGGACGAAGAGCTGATTCTTCAACGTTTTATTGACGACCCCAACATATCGACAAACATCGTAGCGCGTGAGCTTGCTATGTCACAGTGGAAAGTCTGGTCTGTAGTTCACTTATCAGGCCGACATCCATACCACTATCAACCTGTCCAGTCATTAGAAGAGGGAGATCCGCCAAGACGGCTTGAATTTTGTCGTTTTATGCTAAATGCCGACGCCGAAAGCGAAAACTTTTTAAAAAACATTCTGTGGACCGATGAGTCATGTTTTGACCGTGATGGTATCACAAATTACCACAACTTACATTACTGGGCACCGAAGGCAGAAGCAAATCCTAAGAAACTGAAACCAACCGCATCCCAGCGTAGATTCTCGCTTAATGTTTGGATGGGTATTATCGACGACAAATTAATTGGCCCACATTTTTTACCCCAAACATTAAATGGGGAACTTTATGAAGGTTTCCTAAGAAATCATTTAACACCACTGCTCACGGATGTACCGGAAGACAGAAGAGCAAACATGATGTATCAACATGACGGATGTCCAGCCCACTTCCGAATCACAATTCGACAATTGCTGGATGAAACCTACCCAAACCGATGGATAGGGCGCGGTGGGCCAATTCCGTGGCCTGCACGTAGCCCTGATCTTACGCCACTAGACTTTTACGTCTGGGGTCATATGAAAGACCTAGTTTATGTGACCCCAGTAAATTCAATTGAAGAACTAAGGGAGAGAATAAGAGATGCAGCGGACCAGATGAGGGCAACAATCACATCAAGAATCACAAAAACTGAAGTGAGGAAGCGAATAAGAACGTGTATTAGAAACCGAGGGCAGCACATCGAACAAGACGTGTGAAAGTGTAGTAAAAGTTTTTAAACTGATATTTTATTATTAAAAATAATGCTAATATTCACGAAATAGTTTTATTGATTTTCCGAATAATCACCTTTTTGTGAGACGCACATAATGTAGTCCTTAACTTTGTATTAACTTTCATACCTTTCTGAATAGCTGATAAGACAAGGATATTTTCCTAGTAATTTGTACATCAGACGTAGTAATTTTTTTTTTCACTAGACAACATTTTGTATGAAGTAATAGCAAAATTCACAAAAAAACTAAATGTTTCTTTAGTGATATTTGCCAAAGTTTTTGGCATTTTTGAACTTTGAATTATTAACAAGGATCTGCTACGGCGTCAGCTATGATGTTAACTTAAATTTCAGTACAGTCGCGCCGTAAATCATTTTTAAATTGGCTCCAAATGATTTAATCTGGGATTTTTCATAGAAAAGCTAAAAATCGAATTAACTCAAAAACTACTGAATTTCGGTAGAACATTTGGTGGCCTAATTTGCTGCATTTTAACCCTACTATGACGTCCTGCAAGGAATACGTCGAGTTACCAGTAACCCTGTATAAGAATAAAAATCGTGCTCGAAACATAAATAAACAAACATACATTAAAATTCCAGGTCACAGATAATATGTAACATTCCAGTAAACTAATAATTAATTAATTAAAAATTACAGATATTCAGAAACAGTTTTGTCCGTTAAAAACTCAGTTACAGTGTAGTACGTTTTATCTATTATTAAACACTTGACCGTTATTCGAAGCATAATTAAACTATTGAGATAGGCTGAACCATGTTTCCTGTGCCTTTTTTTCCTTACGTTTCTAGCGCTATAGCTCTGTCTCGCTCTCATGACGTCACCAGGTCAGAGAGGGGAGCGCACTTTTGAGCGCGCGCGCTCGGTCTTGTTCATTGGCGTTCTTTTCCTTGCCGGAGACGGTTGCTGCTTAGCAGGTGAGTTATCTATATTTCTTTTTCACAACCGTCTATATTTTTCCTTTCGACGAAAGTTGGCATACTTACCAATTTACAATTTTTATTAAAACAGTTTTTAGTGAATGATAATTACTGATAATACAGTGAATCAACGTTGATATTTTCAGAATTTAACGGTTTTCCGTTCGCGTGTTGTTTATTCTTTTTCTTTCCAGTGTGTGTAATTCAATTGTTTTCAGTATAATACCGAATACGTAATGGATAAAGAAATAACGTTGATTTCGCAAGATGAACCGGTCGCAGGTCCTTCGAATACCGCTAATAATAGACAATCTAGTGCCAAACGGATGCGGTCACATCCGAGCAGCAGCAGTAGTAGTAGCTCTGATAGTAGCGATTCTAGTTCCAGTTCATCTAGTTCTTCTGACCATAAGTCTAAACATGCGCGTCGCCGTCACCGTAAGGGGGGCAAGCACAAGCATCGCCGCTCGGAGCGTAAAGTGAAACATAGCCCTTTCCCTTTTCACGGAGGATGATTTAGAATTGGAGGGTAGTAGTCTTATAAATAATTTAGATGTTGAAACTAAGCTTAAGGAACCGGCTGTTCCAAAGACAGACGAGCGTTACTTGAACATTTTAAGAGAAATTCAGTTTTGAATCGTATAACCATAGCCCGGGTTTCGTCGAACTCGAGGCAAACGAGGAGATCAGACCCTATGACACACTAAAACACTTAAGTTACTCGGAGAGGGCCTATGCTTCGTTAACTTACGGTATTTTAAAACAAAAGAAGGAACTTTGTGCATTTTTGACATGGGTTCGAGACCAGAGAGAATTAACTTCGAGACTATAAAAAAGCTGAATGAGATCTTCACTTCTGGTGAGTTCAGCAAGGTTTCGGCAGACCTATTGCAAATGACTTGCGGCCATAGGGCTGAATCTATACAGATGCGCAGAGACTTCATAACTAATGCAGTTCGCGATCCCTTAATAAAAGCGGCAATAAAGAAAATACCTCCATCTGAGGTTAGCTTATTCAATTCTGAGCAGTTAGTTGTTGCATTAGAAAAAGCTGGCGGTATCAAAAAAGCCTTCTGGCCTGCTTCTAGATCGGCTGGTACATCTACAAAATCGGCTTATGGTAATACCTCAACTTCGCAAGTTGGAAAATGGCTCATACGTCCCTCGCACGGGCAATATTCAGTTCCACCCTCGCAGGGTAAGAACTATAACTCAAGCATGCCTTCACAAGGCTGTAAGAACTGTAACGTCCCCTCGCAGGGTGGCTTTTTGCAGCATAATATACAGTGTCCTTCGCAAGGACCAGCACATGCGTATATACGTCCCTCCCAGGGGCAATATTCAGTTCCACCCTCGCAGGGTAAGAACTATAACTCAAGCATGCCTTCACAAGGCTGTCAGAACTGTAACGTCCCCTCGCAGGGTGGCTTTTTGCAGCATAATTTACAGTATCCTTCGCAAGGACCAGCACATGCGTATATACGTCCCTCGCAGGGGCAATATTCAGTTCCACCCTCGCAGGGTAAGAACTATAACTCAAGCATGGCTTCACAAGGCTGTTAGAACTGTATCGTCCCCTCGCAGGGTGGCTTTTTGCAGCATAATATACAGTATCCTTCGCAAGGACCAGCACATGCGTATATACGTCCCTCGCAGAGGCAATATTTAGTTCCACCCTCGCAGGGTAAGAACTATAACTCAAGCATGCCTTCACAAGGCTGTCAGAACTGTAACGTCCCCTCACAGGGTGGCTTTTTGCAGCATAATATACAGTGTCCTTCGCAAGGACCAGCACATGCGTATATACGTCCCTTGCAGGGGCAATATTCAGTTCCACCCTCGCAGGGTAAGAACTATAACTCAAGCATGCCTTCACAAGGCTGTCAGAACTGTAACGTCCCCTTGCAGGGTGGCTTTTTGCAGCATAATATACAGTGTCCTTCGCAAGGACCAGCACATGCGTATTGCAACTATCCTCAACAGGGTACTGCCGTAATGGATAGAGGTTCCTTTCGCTCCCGCGGGGCAAAACAAACCCAAAGATACCACGCTCATAAACGTGGCGGAAATAAGCGAAGGTCATCACCTTCAGGCTTGAATGCCAAGAGAAGTAAATATTGACATGAAAATATTTCAAGCCGGTCAGTTATCGAATTTCGTCGATCATTGGAAGGAAATGCAAGCACCAGATTTTCACCAAAAACTTTTGCCAGTTTGACAAATTGGATTGCCCAAATTATGAGAAGCCAAGCTGTGAGAATATTAGTATTTCTCAACGATTTTCTTTTGGCTCACCAAGACCCAGTAGTTCTCGCAGGCCATGTAAGTCTTCTCGTAAAAACATTAAAATATCTGGGTTGGCAAATAAATTTCGAAAAATCTATCCTAACACCAAAGAAATCCCTGGTTTACCTAGGAGTACTGTGGGATCCTTGGCTAAACCTCAAACGTCTGCCAAGGGAAAAAGTACCCTCATTACTAGCGAAGATTCGCGAAATCATAGATTTGCGGAAGACAAACCTAAAGAAGTTGCAAAGCGTAATAGGAGCACTAAACTTTGCGAGTTTTGTTGACCAAAGAGGGAGTTTGCACTATCGAGCTCTATTGAAATTCCTAAACACACTACAATTGGACAATTCTGTCAAGTTATACACTGTACCTGCAGATGCAATAGGCGACCTACAATGGTGGAGCCACAATTTACAACATCCGTCAATTCTACACCACGCACCAGCGACTAAAACGGTCGCCTCCGACTTAGGCTGGGGGGCCCAGATGGACAACCAGTCTCTATGGGGAACGTGGTCCCAGAACGAGAAGAATTGTCACTGCAACGTAAAAGAAATGTTGGCAATATTTAAGGTTTTTCAAAGTCATCCTGTGTGTCTGAGTCAATCTACGGTCACCATACAATGCGACAATCGCACGATAGTAGCGTATCTCCGTCATGCAGGGGTAACCAAATCCTCGCGATTGATGGACATAACATACGACCTGTTTTGTTTGATAGATCAAAACCAAATTCATATCAATGTGTACTACATTCCGGGGAGGTTCAACAACCATGCCGATCACCTATCGCGGTTCGCCAGGTCCCCGAATGGCATCTGATACCCGAGATTACCAAGATAATATTCTTAAAATGGGGAATTCCCCATGTGGACCTGTTTGCCTCCAGCAACGCTCACGTAGTCCCTCATTACGTGTCGAAAGATCAGAACGACAAACAAGCTGTGGCCCACGATGCATTCTCGATTGCTTGGAAATTCGATCTGGCATGGGTGTTCGCACCCCCGTTCCTGATTCCCAGGGTTTTTGAGCTTCCTCAATCGGCCATCGGGAATTTACTTGATAGTAGCACCGCGATGGGAGAAAGTCTTTTGGCGCGGAGGTCTCACAGCCCGGGCTCTGGCCCTACCGTTCACAATACAGAACCTGAACAAAGTATTGATCGATGTGACAACGGGACTGCCACCTCCTCGCGTCCAGGATCTAGTGTTGGAAGTTTGGAAATGTGGGGGTGGACACATCATTTAGGTAAGTGGAATAATTCTCAGATAGATCTTTTGAAAAGTTCTTGGCGCGATTCTACCCTAAGAACTTGCAAACCTGCATGGAACCGCTGGGTTTCGTGGTGTAGTCATATTAGCCCTAGAATCCCTCAGGATCTGACCTAGCTCGTTTTCTAGCTGATCTGCATATAAAACATAAACTGTCTTATAATACAATATTGTTACACAAGTCTGTGGTCTCCACCCTTTGTAATAATGTAAATGATTCAGGTGTTCTAAGTAATCATGTTTTGGTGTAACATATTTTGAAATCGATTTCAATCAAAAACCAATTGTTTTTAAGTTACCCGTGTGGAATGTTGATGATTTTGTATGTTTTCTTGGCGTTAGAACAACAAATCATGACTACATTTTTGATGTTTCGAGTCAAGCCGCTGCCCTCTTAGTACTCTGTTCTGGTAGGCGTATTCATGACTTGACACTCCTTATGACCGATAACGATAATTTGCACCCCGTATACCGGGTTGAACAAACTGTATCACTGCTTTCCACTAGACTTCAGGAAGCTAAATGTCCTAACTTGTTTGTCACTACGAGAGGTACAGCTCGTGCGGCCTCACGAACTGTTATTGCAGGCTGGATTAAAGCTCTGATGCGTCAGGCAGGTATTGTTGCTACTCCTGAAAGTGTCCCTTCCGCTGTTGCTTCCAAGAATTGGTTGGACAACTTCCGCATGGAAGATATTATGGCTCGGGGAAATTGGAGGTCCTCAAACACTTTTAATCGATTTTATAAAGGATAGGTTTCGGGCTCTTCTAGGAGTGACAGCATTACTGCTCTTTTTAAACCTGTCTCATAGTGAATTATGTTGATTTATTGATATTTTGTTGAATATTTTCAAACACATCTTTTCTTTTTTCTTGATCTTTCCCTACACATTGGCGTTCGTCATGAGCGTCACCAGGCGATAACAGACAATATCTCAATAGTTTAATTATGCTTCGAATAACGGTCAAGTGTTTAATATCGGCGTTTTACCTGAAATAAAACGCTTATTAAACTACTTACCTTATTCGAAGCATAATATTAATTTCTGCCAGGTGACATAGTCAATCATCCAATGAACAAGACCGAGCGCGCGCGCTCAAAAGTGCGCTCCCCTCTCTGACCTGGTGACGTCATGAGAGCGAGACAGAGCTATAGCGCTAGAAACGTAAGGAAAAAAAGGCACAGGAAACATGGTTCAGCCTATCTCAATAGTTTAATTATGCTTCGAATAAGGTAAGTAGTTTAATAAGCGTTTTATTTCAGGTAAAACGCCGATAATAATTTTCAGTTTAATAGTTTTTAGTTTAAACAAACACTTACAAACATCCTAATACAACAAAAAACGGCCCCATGGTACTCACATTCACAAAAATTGAAAAATTGCTTCTAAATTATTCATTAATTTATTATTCTTCATATTAATATCATATACATTATCTCAACTTCAGATTCAGGCTTACAGGACAAGTAATGTTTAAAATTAAAATATTAAGAAACATGGTTATCCTACAGTCTGTGTCTACAATCAACCGTAAATTATTGTGAATATTATGTATTCCAAAGTGACCAGATGACGTCACGTTATGACATCGCTCAGGAATTTCTACGGCTATAAGGATATGATCTTCAATGGCTAACAAGAAAACATCGTAAATTGTCGACTGACATTAATCTGCCTAGATTTATTTATGATAAACGTCTTTACAGAGATTCATAGTGCTTCCGAAAGCATGTTAAGCCGTTGGTCCTGGCTCATACGTAGATCTTTGACAGTCGTTACGGGTCGTCAAAAGACAAAGACAAAGACATTTATTCGTCGGATATGGTAGTGTAGACTGTACTTTTACAGATAATCTAGTAATAGTTTAAATATGAAGAATTAACTATTATTCAGGTTCATGGCTTTCAAAAATAAGGTTTTAGAAATAATAGACACATGTTAATGTACTTACTTAGTGTATTTCCCAAACACACAAAATCAAATATACTTTTACAATCACCACTCGGTATCCTTGAAACACAGCTAGAGATTAGCACTCGTTTTTCGACGACTTATGCACGACTAAGTTTGCAGGATGGGCACGACAACCAAGATGGCGTTTTCCCGCCATTCTTATCCCCGCCTTTTTGCGATACGCTATGATTGGTTAGTCGTGCCATCTACAAACTCAGTCGGTACTAAAATAGTCAATACAAAACTTTTAATATTAGAACAGTCATAATTTTAACATAGCTAATTGAATAAAATACGATATTATTTATTATTGATAACAGTAGGTATATAAAATAATTGTGTTCAGGACACATCCGCCGCTAAAAACGGCATACGAATATTCACACATGGGCATAAAATCTAACTTATAAACTACATACCTATGCTCTACAAAACAATATAAAACACTTAAAACTATAGACATAGAGACACATTAATTATTATTCTCGGGTACCTATAACCTACAATTTAGAGTATAAAAGTTATTTTGACTAAGCCATGTTTTTAGTTCTTTTTTGTCTTTTCAGAAGCCCGAAAGTCTGATAACTATCTTATCAAGGGTCTCATGTTATATCCAATAACTGGATTGTAGAGGCAGGCAGTCGCTCCATGTAAAATACTGGTAGCCGACCCCAACTTATGTTGTGTCTTCCACACACATTGTATGAGTCGATACAGATTTTGATGGCATTAATACAACGTGTCGTTTTGCATCCCCGTCTTTAAGGGTGTGGTTTTGATCATCAAACCGAACAACTTTCTCCATGGCACCAACATCGTAATCGCAAAAAAAATAATCAGCCATCCCATACATTTGCGTCGAGTAGGTATTGAAGTTTTTTATGGGACAGTTGAAAATTTTTTCGCGAATACGATGTTGGTCCCATGAAGAAAGTTGTTCGGTTTGATGTTCTGTACCACATCCTGAAATTTGACGAGGATGCAAAACACGTTGTATATTTATGTATACATGATTTTATTGTCATCTTTACTTAGATATTTTTATTATAGATAAGTACGATTATAAAAGATATAACGTACTATTTGCATTTTGTTATGCTAGGTCTTAAAGATTATTACCTATGTAGCTTATTATTATAAACATTAAATAATTCGATTAAGTCTTCCGCAGTCTTTAGAAATTGATAGAAAAAAACGGGCCAAGCGCGAGTCGGACTCGCACACGAAGGTTTCCGTACCACTGTACAATATCTAGCACTATTAATTTTTTAAAAAACACTTCAGTTATAAAAAAAACACGTTTTTTGTATGGGGAGGGGAACCCGCTTTAATTTTTAACTTAATTATATTTTTACGAAAATACCAAACGAAGAATTTTCATTTTGCGTATACTTAGTAAAGAAAGAAAGAAAAATAATTTTATTCGTCAGAGAAACACGTGCATACAAAAAGCTATATAAATAACTCGAATAATAAACAAAAAAATTAAAAAAAACAAAATAGATTTATTATCGTCGTGTTTGATGAGAGGCGTGGGCAAGGGCGCGCGGGTGTAATGTGTTTTTTTTCTGGGTTACCACTACGCAGCGTACTTGGCACCCTTAATATTGCTGGAGTCACGAACCGCCACACTTCTCGTTTTCGGATGTTTCCAAAAGAATAAACAATATTATTGGGTTCAGAGACACATTAATTTTGACTGACAGTTAGCCGACGTTCGCACGGACGTAAAAATATCGCGGCGGGATTTTATCGCGCACTGAATTTTCAGCTCTCTTTGTAGAGCCGAGCGTTCAGAATCCAACTTTACAAGAACAGAGTGCATTCTAGCGCGTCAAAATAACACACTGTTGGATTTTCAACTCTCGGCGCTAGGCAGAGCGTTGAGCGTTCGTCCCCCTAATTTTTTTGGGGGGACGAACGGGAATAATTTATTAATTCTTTTTATAGTTCTATTGCTCCCACCAAATAATATAAGACTGGTGGTTTTAAGTGGTAAAAAAACAAATTTGAAATAAAATCAGTCATTTATTAAGGAATAAAAATCACAGAATCAACTAATTCTTACAAAGTCCTAATTTTTATAAAGTCACATTTGCTTATGTAGGTACGGTGTCACATTTTTGTGTTACATATTGTATAAGAAATCAGAACATGTTACACAAAATGTAGGTACTTACATCAGTAGTTTTCAGCAGAATTCGTGTCAAATATATTATTACATTAACACCCGTGCACTTTCATTGTTTTGTCAACACTAACCCGACCGGTCTAATTTAAGGATAGGAAAGGGAGCGAATGTCAGGTAAACCCATAGGGTTTACGCAAATAACACAATGATATCGGTACTCTTTTGTTAAGTACCGGCATCGCCGGCGCATCCCGCCAGAGCTGTTACATTTAGTGTAGGTAAACATTTTAAATGAAACAATGATAAACTTAAGATACGTTTTTATAATTCATAAAAAAGTAGAGAAGAATTTTGTAAAATAATGATTAAATCTAACTAAGTAACTAATTTAAAAGTAAACTACGAAACAACGAATAAACACATTATGCACAAATCTTTTTAGTGGGACGAATGGCACTAATCGAAGAACATATTCCCATTCGTCCCCTCTTGAATTAGTAATGGGACGATCGGGAACAAATTAAATATTATTTTTGTGAATTCCCGTTCGTCCCCCGAGGGGGACGAGGTCGGAGGGGACGAACGGGAATACACCAAAACTAGAAACGTCCCGTTGCAAAAAGGGGTGGGGCGAGCGCATTCCGCGTCTTAGTTTTTTATATTTTAGAATTTTGTATGTGGACCCACCCCTTGCATTCCTGGTGTTCGGGGGCGTGCGAAGGGGCGTCGGGCGGGGAAGCCGGGCGCGAGCGCTTGTATGACATTGAGAAGCGGGGGTTTCTGGTTAACATTTGTGAAATTGTTTAGAGAACTTGCGTTATTTCTGATTTTCACCAGATGCCAAAAGATCATTGACAAAGACAAATAATAGGTCTTTAACCGTTTTGTATGAAAAAATTTAAACGAATTTTTTTCATGCATTTTTTATTTGTATTAATCGAAGTAATCACCCATGCAATCAATGCATCTTTGCCAACGCAGTGGCAGTTTATTGATGCCCTTCTTAAAGAAATCAGCTGGACGGGAGGCAACAAATTCTTCAAAGGCATTTTGTACTGCCTCTCGGGTATTGAATTTTTTTCCCGCCAAGAAGTTATCCAAATTCTGGAAAAAGTAGTAGTCTGTAGGCGCAAGATCTGGTGAGTAGGGCGGATGACGGAGAGCTTCCAACCCCAGTTCTTGCAATTTGGAGACCGTCTGCTGTGCAGTATGAGGTCGCGCGTTGTCGTGCAGGAGCAGCGGAGACGAGCGATTGACCAATGCTGGTTGGAGATGTGCCAGCTTCTCCATCATTGTGTTCAGTTCTTCACAGAACACATCTGAAGTAATGCTCACCCCGTTTGGTAAGATGCTGTGATGAATCACACCGGCGCTAGACCACCAAACAGTGACCATCACTTTTCTAGAAAAGTTACCCCTAGGGGTAAGTTTTCGTTTAGGGCATTGTTTAGGTGCTGAACCAGGATCCAACCAACTTGCTGAGCGCTTGCGGTTATCAAACAGAATCCATTTTTCATCGCAGGTAACAATGCGGTTCAAAATTCCTTCATTTGTGTGTCTGTTGAGCAGTGCAAGGCACGTCTCGACGCGTACTTCGCGCTGGCGATCATTGAGTTCGTGGGACACCCATTTGTCAAGCTTTTTTACCTTGCCAATTTGACGCAAATGGACCAATATTGTTTTGACGCTAACGTTGAAAGCTGCTGCTAATTCAGCCGTAGATTGTGTATCATCAGCTTCCACAATCGCCTTTAATTCGTCATTGTCGACCAAAGTCTTCGGACGACCGCGAGGTTCATTTTTCAGGTCGAAATTTCCAGAACGGAAGCGAGCAAACCAATAACAAGTGGTACGTTGGTTTGTAGTGTTAGCTCCGTAAACGTCGTTGATGTTGCGTGCCGCTTGTGCCGCGTTGCTGCCACGACGGTACTCATATTCCATAATTACTCGAATTTTTAACGTATCCATGATGACGAAAAAGATTGAAATGCGATGAAAATGTAACACTAATCAATAAACAAATATATAATATATTTATTATATATAATATATATATATATATACAGGGTTACAGGAAAAGTCGACCTAGATCCGTTAAGGGCGTGTAGTACACATCATTTCTGAATGATTTTACTATGGAACCCCCCATCCTAAACTTAACCGTTTTCGAGATATTCGAGTTTTAATTTTTTTTATGAAAATGCCCAATTTTTCGGCTATTGAATTGAATATTTTGTATTTATTTGACTCTTATGATTATTTTTTTGGTTTTTTACATGAAGAATGAGATGCTTAATGACCTCAATGACTAAAATTGCACGTAAGTTAACTAAATAGGTCATTGTAGACGATCGAAACTTAAGAAAAAAAGTAAAAATTATAAAAACATATTTTTCTTTTCTGGATATCTCAAAAAATAATTATCGCACTTGCTCTGCAGATGTGCTTAAAAACATCTACATTTTATCAGCTATCCAACGAGGTATAACACTCTAGGGTATTTATTAACCTCAAAGGTGAAACTTAGTTTCTAAGGCTACATGGCAGTCAGAATAAATCATCTCATAGTTCAAATCTCATAGTTGGCGTACAGATCGTCGGTGATTGTAGTAAGCTAAATGAAACAATAAATCAGTTCAAAATAACATTTATTCACCTAATGTTTTTGAATAACATTTTATAGTTCATGTTCTACGTGTCCACCTCTTTTTCGCACACATTTTCTCATTCTTTCACGTAGT
The DNA here is from genome assembly GCA_946251885.1 of Cosmia pyralina. Lineage (NCBI taxonomy): Eukaryota > Metazoa > Arthropoda > Insecta > Lepidoptera > Noctuidae > Cosmia > Cosmia pyralina. The sequence continues at coordinate 17,726,148 of OX276366.1, read as the reverse complement.
CCACTTTTCACTACACCAGTGGTTAATGTTCTTCTTATGTCGTTAGCAGCATTAATTATCCTTTCTTTGAGAACTTCCACTGACGATATGGGGTTGGGCTCACTGTAAACGAGGCTCTTCATGTGCCCCCATACATAAAAATCCATGGGGGTCAGGTCAGGACATCTGGCTGGCCAGGGTAAAGGCCCACCTCGTCCAATCCATTTGTTAGGATAGTTAATGTCCAACCATTCCCTAACGCTTCTTCTGAAATGAGCAGGGCAGCCATCATGTTGAAACCACATGTCCCGCAGTAATTCTAATGGGAGATCATCTAGTAGGTCACCTAAGTCACCTCTTAAGAAATTTTCATAAGTTTCACCATTGAGGTTGTCTGGAAGAAAGTAAGGCCCAATCAAATGGTTGGAAATGATGCCCATCCACACATTTACACTAAATCGTCGTTGTGACCCCTTTACTCTTTTCTTATTTGGATTGTCTAGTTCTTTAGGAGCCCAATAGTGTGCGTTATGGTAATTAGTAATCCCGTCCTTATCGAATTTGGATTCATCTGTCCACAATATTAATTTTAGGAAATTCGGGTCCTCGATATCTGCATTGAGCATGAATCTGCAGAAGTCCATGCGTCTCGCGGGATCTCCTTCTTCAATTACATGTACCGGCGTGTAGTGGTATGGATACAGGCCTGCCGTATGAACCGTAAACCACACTTTCCACTGAGTTAGACCCAGTTCACGGGCAACAATATTGGTCGAAGTGGTTGGGTCTCTTCTGAACCGTTCTACGATTTCGTTGTCTTGTTCCTCGTCGTCATCAATGACACGTGGTCTTCCTAAGTCCGAACGTCGTCGCGAAACAGAGCCAGTTTCACGAAGTCGTCGGTAAACTCCGTCGAAAACGCTCACATCAGGTACTCGACGGTCGAGATAGCGTCGTATGTACTCAGTCCGAGCTTGTGCGGACACGCAATTGCAGTATCCGTAGCAGATAAGCATATCCGTATATTCTTCGTTCGAGTATGTTGCCATTTTCAATAGTCCAGTATCACAAGCACAAATCAGAGTCCAGTGAACAAGCACAGTAGTCACAGTTAGAAAAATCAGTCCAGAAACAAAGCCAAGCCATGTGGGAATCCGAAAGCACAATAATTCGCATCTACCATGGACGAATCGCATGAGCAGACTAAAATGGATGGCAAGCAAACCAACGACCAAATACAAAACAATGGGCATGTATCCCCAAACTTGTTTTTGCACATTATTTTTCTCACTCTCACCTGCATAAATCGTAAGTTGTCTCGCTCACACGCACCGGATTAACTTGAAGGACAATAGCCGAGGGACCCGTTAGACCTGAACCTTTTCAACTATGTTTTTTTATATGAGTTTAAATACAACCCTAGGTTGTTATACCTCGTTGGATAGCTGATAAAATGTAGATGTTTTTAAGCACACCTGCAGAGCAAGTGCGATAATTATTTTTTGAGATATCCAGAAAAGAAAAATATGTTTTTATAATTTTTACTTTTTTTTCTTAAGTTTCGATCGTCTACAATGACCTATTTAGTTAACTTACGTGTAATTTTAGTCATTGAGGTCATTAAGCATCTCATTCTTCATGTAAAAAACCAAAAAAATAATCATAAGAGTCAAATAAATACAAAATATTCAATTCAATAGCCGAAAAATTGGGCATTTTCATAAAAAAAATTAAAACTCGAATATCTCGAAAACGGTTAAGTTTAGGATGGGGGGTTCCATAGTAAAATCATTCAGAAATGATGTGTACTACACGCCCTTAACGGATCTAGGTCGACTTTTCCTGTAACCCTGTATAATTTATATATAATAAAACTTTTGGAAAAAAAAACATGTTTTTAAAATAAAATTAATTTGAAATAAGAATTCTTAGCCAAACAAAAATTATTTTGATTTAAAATGGCGAGTACTGCAGAACAGCAATTTCGTAAGTAAAGACCTAATATTATTTATTCGTACAACTAAGTATAATGATTGATTAATGAGTCGGCAGTAAGTTACACGAAATCACATAACAAAAAAAAAACAATAATGTGTTATTGCTCTACTCACTTCTGTTTCTTGAATTTGCTTCTCTGCTTCCGAAGCTTAGCAAGGAATAAGAAACATTAGGAATGCTATCTGCTTACATTAAAAAAAAAAAAAAAAACTTTTATTAGCATGCATCGTAGGCCCATAGCGTGTTAGTAACAATTGACTTAAAAACTATGTTAGTTGTATAACACAATATTAAAAGAAACATTACAAAAAAAAAAAAAAACCCGATACTTACTGACGAAATGTGTCGAAATTCTAATGTTATTCCCAAAACTTATCATCATTTGAATTTTAAAAACAAAGCATAGCGGGCGCTCCTGCTCGTGTGAGCGGATAAAGACACGACCTGACCTGACCAAAACCAGAAAAGGAGTTCCCGAAACAATAATATGTTGATAAAATCGGTTTATTGCAGCCGATAGCGATGTTTTTCACAATAATTGTAACCAGCGATGAGTCATTATCAGGTATATAAGCAAAATCGTTCCTGAGGAACTTATCCTGGCCGGAGGCTTTAAGCCTGGCCGGAGGCTTTAAGTTCGCTTAAAGCACCCACAGGAAACGCTCGAACCCCTCACACGAGTTCGGTGTGAAGTAATTTTACCTAATATTGTACGTAGTATGAGTTCTATACCAAGAAAATATTTTTTTATTATTAACGTTCTCATACTACGTACATACATACAATGTATACATACATACATACATACAAACTCATACTACGTACAATATTAGGTAAAATTACTCGGACCCGATTCACACCGAACTCGTGTGAGGGGACCTTGTCAACCCCATATATTTTTTGACTTTTTTGTTTTATTAGTTTGTTTTATTGTTGATTGATTATTTGTTTTGTTTTAGAGGAGCTCGTGGCTAAGTAATAACAGCCGCACGGATCGATCCATCAGGTTAAGCTACGCTTGCCGGGGTCGGTCCGTGGGTAGGTGACCATCTTTACATACCGAGACTCCTCCGTGGCTCGGAAAGCACGTTAAGCCGTTGGTCCCGGCTGTCATTCGTGGATCTTTGACAATCGTTACGGGTCGTCAGAAGCCCGAAAGTCTGACCAAGGGGTATCGTATTACCTACCCAGTTAATGAGTTGTGGAGGTCAGATAAGCAGTCACTCCATGTAAAATACTGGTATTCAGCTGCATCCGGTTAGACTGGAAGCCGACCCCAACATAGTTGGGAAAAGGCTAGGCAGATTGATTTATTGTTTGTTTGTTTGATTCTGGAAGTTAAAAATTTGTAAAGTTTGGTGTGAGCATATGCCCATATCAAGCAGGACGTTGAGAGGTGAAACGCTCGTGACTATAGAAATGTTGATGGATGGAGTGGAAGAGGAAGGCCAAATAAAAGATGGATGCTTTGTGTGACGAATTTTATGAAAGAAAAAATCATTTTTACAAAAAAAAAAACAACCGACTTCCAAAAAATACTCAGTCAGTCTGTAATTCATCTAAGTTACAATTACAATAGCCTAATGTCAACTGCTCATCACCTTTTACAATTTATTGTTTTTCCCCATACAAGGACGTTAATTGTTGAACAGTTCTTCCAATAAGGAACCAGGAGAACTGGAACTGATGGTGATGTCACCATTAGCTCCATTTCAACATATGTATTGTGACGAGCATAAATTGCTTAGCAATAATCGAATCGCAACCCGTGAAATACGTATTATTGAGTAGTTCCGATGGCCATCTCTGGTCTTCCTCATCAGTTCCACTTCACTAATTCCGGGAGCAAATGCACGAGTTATCTCTATAGGTGAAATGTGGCCAAATCGGTATAGGTGTGCCTATAAAATTTGAAGATTCCCCTCGATTTCTGTGGGATGCCATCATCAGATCCTGGTTTCCTTTTCATGGTACTACTCTTGGGATATCTCCTTTCCAACAAAAAAAGAATCATAAAAATCGGTTCATAAACGACGAAGTTATCCGCGAACACACATAAAAAAATATATATTATATACACATATATACGGTCGAATTGAGAAACCTCCTTTTTTTGAAGTCGGTTAAAAAGAGGAATGATAGCGTGACGGTTGACGGGAGAGAATGGAAAAGAAAACGTGTTGCACCGACCCCAAGTAACAACGGACATGGCCAGGAAGATGGTATTATTGAATAAGTTCCATAGTTACATTCTACACTAATAAATGTCTGTATGTAATGTCAAAATGAAAGCTTTATACTAAATGCATATGCAAGTGCTTAAACAAAACAACAATTTTTTTTATTTTTTGTCTGTGTGTCTGTCTGCATGTTTGTTCCAGCTAATCTCCGAAACGGCTGGACCGATTTTGACGAGACTTTTACTGGCATATCATCTGCCTAGCCATTTCGCAATTGTGTTGGGGTCGGTTTCCAGTCTAACCGGAAGCACCTGAATACCAGTATTTTACATGGAGCGACTGCCTATTTGACCTCCACAACCCAGTTACTGGGTAATATGATACCTCTTGGTAAGACTGGTTGTCAGACTTTCGGGCTTCTGACGACCCGTCAAAGATCCACGAATGACAGCCGGGATCACGTGCTTTCCGAGGCACGGAGAGGTCTCGGTATGTAAAGATGGTCACCTATCCACGAACCAACCGCGGTAAGACTGATCGAACGACCCGTGCGGCTGTTATTATGTAGCCACGAGCCCCTCTGCGTATACAGTATTTATTTAAATACGTATTTATTACAATAACCTACTTAACCGTCGTTAAAGCTGCAATAAACAAATATAATAAAATTATATGTACATATGTTCAGAGTTACGACTATAAATTAAACATTGAACGCGACGATAAACTTTATTATAAAGGTATTTATGTATTAATACTATTTATAATAATCTTTTTCCTGTACTTAAGTATCTAAGGATGATACTAGTTAGCGTTTATAGCTCAAAGAATAATCAATCTGGCAAGTTGAGGGATCGTAGGTTTGAATCCCACTCGCTGTACTTTTGACGTGAAACTACTCAAAAAGTCAAAGTTTATTTAAAATGTCGTCACTTCTCAAACGTCGGATTTATAGCAAGTGTACGTAAGGAGAAAACTTTATATGAAAATGTATGTAAACGTATATCGTTTAAATTATATGATTGTTGTGTCGTTGTTGGAAAATTATCAATAATGAAACTAACAGGATCAAAAAGCATAATTTTGATTACACACTGGAGACGTCATGTGGTCTCATTTGCGATAGCAAAGAAGTTGCTCAAGAATTTGTAAATTTCTTTACCAGTATCCCACTTAAAACTACTGAAATATTAAACTCCTCGCCCTCACTCTCTTTTGATTTAGTAAAGGCGAACGTTTCGGCCTGCCCGATTGAATTTAACTTTAAGCACATTAACCCCATAACAGTAATAAAAGCTTTTAAGCAAATTAAGATCAAACCGACCGAAGATCTTTGGGGAATGTCCATTAAAGTCTGTACCTCCATAATTGAGACTATAGCGCCTTACTTAGCCTTAATATTTAATTTGTGTGTGGATCAAGGAGTTTTCCCGGATTTAATGAAATACAGTAAGGTAATACCACTTTTTAAATCCGGGGACAGTAAGGACACAAATAATTATAGACCCGTATCCGTGTTGCCAGTTTTCAGCAAGGTTTTTGAAAAAGTAATGCTTAATCAAATGCTCAATCATTTTAACACGAATAAAATACTTCACGATCAACAGTTTGGTTTCACCAAAGGACGTTGTACGACCGACGCCGGTGTAACCTTATTAAAACACATTTTTAACGCGTGGGAAGAGGCCCAAGACGCCATAGGAATTTTTTGTGACCTCTCCAAGGCATTTGATTGCGTCGATCACGAAAACTTACTCTTGAAACTTGAGCATTACGGACTTGGAAAACTTGCGCTTAGTTTAGTAAAATCTTATTTAAATGATAGACAACAGCAAGTTCAAATAAATGGTATCACTTCACTTGGTTTAAATGTAAAAATGGGTGTTCCACAAGGCTCAATATTGGGTCCTTTCCTCTTTTTAGTGTATATTAATGATTTACTCAATTTATTAAAAAATCAACCACAAATGGTGTTATTTGCTGACGATACTTCCTTAATTTTTAAGGTAGGTACACGTGATACAAATTTTGACGACGTTAATAACGCCCTACTGCAGGTCCAAAATTGGTTCACTGCTAATAATTTAGTATTAAATGGGAAAAAAACTAAGTGCATTAGATTTTCTTTACCAAATGTAAAAAGTAGTGATTGTGAGATAGTATTGAATCAAGAGAAACTAGAATTCGTCGATAAAACCGTTTTCTTGGGGATCACGCTCGACTCAAGGTTACAATGGGGTCCTCATTTAACATCACTTGCAGGACGGCTAAGTTCAGCAGCATATGCTGTCAGAAAAATCCGTCAATTTACTGATGTAGATACCGCGCGGCTAGTCTATTTTAGTTACTTTCATAGTATCATGTCTTACGGTATTTTACTTTGGGGACGGGCTGCAGACATCGAGTCAATTTTTATTCTGCAGAAAAGAGCAATTAGAGCCATATATAATCTCCGCAAGCGCGATTCTCTAAGGGAACTGTTTAAGGAAATTAACATCATGACGGTACCTTGTCAATATATCTACGAAAATATCATGTACGTAAGGAAAAATTTACATCTTTTTAGTAAAAGAGGTGAAAGGCATAATTATACTACTAGAAAAAGGGACCTATTAGCTCAACCAGGTTTCAGACTAGCTAAAGTAGACTCGTCGTTCATGGGGTACTGTTTAAAATGTTACAATAAAATACCTCCACACATACTTCAACTCAATGAGACTAAATTCAAAACTTGTATAAAACGCACACTATGCAGGCAGGCATATTATAAGTTTGGAGATTACATAACGGATAAAAATGCTTGGCTCAATGCTGGTCCTGCTCCACAACCACAACTAATTAATTAACATTTGAAGATACTGTTGGAGCTGCTGAAGATTGTAAGACTATCATTGCATTGTATAGACTCAATCTCCATTGTATTATAATTGCATAGCACATGTGTGAGTACTATGTACATGCTCTAAAGCTACCATTTACTGGGTACGTCTTTGTTTGACTTGAATATGCCCTGGCGGCTGAGAGTATGTGACGCTCACTCTAATGTCTCGCTGATGGTGGCGCGTGTTGGATCATTTAGCTAATCCATGCGTCAGGTTCGTGAACAAGCGCTGTCAGTGAAGGCTGGTCATACCTTAGCGGCCACGGCTTATTTTAATTTAATTTAAATATTTGAATTGTTTTTTTTTTTTTTAAGGACGCTTTTAACGTTCTGCATCGTTCTCACATGTAAAATTTCAACATGAATGATGTAACCATTATTTTGTAACCATATCTTGATTTAAAAGAGTGTCCATGGAGTTTCTTGCCCGTTTTTCTCCATAGGTACCTACCATGCTTTGGAATGGGCGTCTAGCTTCATCTTTTTGACTGACCGACCCCTTGACAATTCAAAAGTGCCTGTAATTGGTTTAATTGAAATAAATGCTTTGAGTTTGAGTTTGAGTTTGAGTAGCTTGCCAAAACCTCTATGTGTTTTTAGTCAGGGGAGACAATAAACTATTTTATTTAATGATTGATGGACTTATCAATAAATTAAAAATGCAGTATGATGGCAAATAATAGGAGGAGCTCGTAGCTGAGTAATAACAGCCGCTCGGATCGATCGACCAGGTTAAACTACGCTTGCCGTTGGGTTGGTCCGTGGATGGGTGATCTGTTTTCTGTATTTTTTTCAAAATTTTAGGCTCAGTAGTTTCGGAGATAAGGGGGGGAATTGTCAATTTTCGTCTATTTTCTTAAATAACTTTAAAACAATTTATTTTAAAATAAAAAAAAAATGTATATAATTGAGATCCTTATAGTAAGCCCTTTCATTTGATATGTCACACGGTATAATGAGGGTTGGTAGATGTCACATGTCATCGAATGTTTGTTTCTAGAACGGTTTCCTCACGATGTTTTCCTTCACCGTTTTGAGAGCAGTGGTGATGAAATAAATTACACAAAGTAAAGCGGCTGTCTACAGTAGATATTAAGTGGACTGAGGGAATGGAGGCCTTTGTCGGACACAAACAGCTGGTAATAATAATAAAGTGCCTGTCTGGGTTCGAACCCACACCTAACTACTCGTAAGTCGGGGCGTCTACCACTGCGCCACCGCTGCCCTTCTCTACGTAGGCTCACTAACAATAAACAATAATTACTCATTAATAGTAGGTGCTTCAACTAAGAATACACAAAAGGAATGTATTTACAATAATAACATCGTATATTATAAGGAGGCGAACAGTGGGCGAAACTTGACACTTGTTTGTACAATAATCATTCTGTAGGCAGAAGTGTAAAATATTGGTAAGCCCGGTTGAGGAAAGTCATAAGTCTTATGCCTTGAAAATAATCATCATCTGCCTAGCCTTTTCCCAACTATGTTGGGGTTGGCTTCCAGTCAAACCGGATGAAGCTGAATACCAGTATTTTACATGGAGTGACTGCCTATCTGACCTCCACAACCCAATTAATAATTCGATGCCCCTTGGTAAGACTGGTTGTCAAACTTTCGGGCTTCTGACGACCCGTAACGCCGTTAAGCCGTTAAGCCGTTGGTCCCGGCTGTCATTCGTGGATTTTTGACAGTCGTTACGGCTCGTCAGAAGCCCGACAATCTGACAACCAGTCTTACCAAGGGGTATCGGTATTACCCAGTTACTGGGTTGTGGAGGTCAGATAGGCAGTCGCTCCATGTAAAATACTGGTATTCAGCTGCATCTGGTTAGGCTGGAAGCCGACCCCAACATAGTTGGGAAAAGCCTAGGCAGATTGATATAACTGGACTGACAATCAGCACTTTTGAACGTTTTATGAAAACTACGTACTTAACTTACATAAGAAGAAGTGGCACTACTAAAGCTGCAGAAGCACTATATTAGTAATGCATCATTTAAAATGTCTAAGGGGCCTCTGCGAGTTGATTTCGACCCCTTGTACGGCTTTCACAGGTCCGGAACCCCAGGGTCGCGAGATATGTCAAAGAAAAATAATAAAAAACTTTATTGTTCAAGAGAACATTTGAGAATTCAAATAGCAATAGACTCCCCAGCATCAACAATCTGAGTATTTACCACTTTTCTATCAATATCATCTTTCACAAGCAGAAGATTAGTTTTAGTTGACTAATTAGGATTAAGACTGATTAGTCAGTGCGAATCCTAATTAGTTCTGGGCCAGGGTGAAATGAAATGAAATTGTTTATGCTGTAAATAGGATATTGGAATCACTTTTACACGTCTTACTAAAAAAAAAGCTAGTTGGAGTCAAGGAAATGGCAAAACAAAATTGGAAAATCAGGGTCAAAGTCCCTTTTTAACCGACGAAAAAAAAAAGGGGAGGCTCTAAGTCGACCCGATATTTTTTTTTTATGTTGCACCACGCATAAATTTTTACAGAGTAGTCCAATTTCAGACATTTATTGTTTATTCGAGAGGGTATACCTCGAAGTTGGTCCCTTGTAAAATTTATTAACATTGCTTGGGTAGTTTTTGAGTTAGCTTCAATAATACGTATTTTTTCCCACTTTTTATATATGGATGATGTTCTAATTTCTTTTGCAAATAAGTAGTAGTTTTCGAATTTGTGTGGGGTAGGTCCCACAGCTAAAAAGTGAACAAAAACTTCTTTTTTTTTTTAAAAACTACCGCCTTCCAAAAAAAAAAACACTGCAAAGTCACTTTAATTATCGTGCATATCATTTTATCATTTGGAGTGTCGTATAATTTTTCACACAATCCATCCATTCGTTTCTTTCTAAGAACACATACAGGTCTCTTTTCCAAACACTCGTACTTACGTCGTTCTAACTCCGATGCTATCGAGTACTCGTAGCATCCTTCTATAATGTATGAATGCTGCATGGCAGCCCACTCGAATAAGGAGAGTCCTACGCAGGCTCGTCATTATAGAGTGTACTCAGCTGTATTTATAGTATTAGCAGTTAAATGGCGCATTCCATAAGACATTTGCTAGAAATTATTGTGTGATGGATGACTAATTTTAACATTATATTTATACCCGACTGCCAAGGAAATATAACATAAAATATGTTAAATTAAAGCATTTTTTTAATAACTAAATATGTGAATGTCTTAGATTATGCTTATATTACATAGTGTAATTAATTTAAATTATGTCTAACGCGGAATAAAAAACTGAAAATCACGCAAAAACTTTCAAGCGTATTTTTATGAAACCTTCACCATTTTAAAGATAATTTAATTATTAATCTTTTAGTAAACGTGTTTTAATATAAACTCTTTTGTTTTATGTACATAAAATAAATTAATAATGCGCCTAATTTGGGACAGCGCTCCTTGATGGGCGAGTCCTATTACTGGGTGGACGTACGACGGTTGCGTGAGCTCTGCACAGAACAAGCTAACCACTCAAGGCCGCTGGCATATACCTGTGTTTAAGTAACACTCTTAATTGCCTTATTAGTCGTATTACTTCGCATCTATAAAGATTACAAACTAACAAACAATCTGACCTATAAAACCGATCAATAATAATATAATCATAATTATAATGATCTATAATTACAGTACCTAATAATAATTGTTACGCCATCTTGGGTTCTCACGGACGCGGGTAATCGCTCATACCTTACCATATTTGGTGCAAATGTGAGAGAATTAGGCACCTGTCCCACTGCCGACGAGGAAACGACTAGCTATCAACGATTTTCTCGCGTAGGTCCAGTGTAAATAAAAGAGATTTATCTAATATATATTAAGGGGACTACAGGAATAGGATCTAAACGTAACTAAAAGCAAGTTTTATAATGCCTAAAGATATAAGCAGTAATCGAAATCAGAAAAATATATGATATTCTTCAGGATACAATGCTAGATAGAGTAGAGAGTGTGTTGAAAACATAATACAACTGATTTGATACGTTAGAAAAAAATCACGAATATCCCTCTAAAGAATTCTTTTAACGATTAAAACCCATACTCGTACTTAATATACATGCATTCATTCTGATCAACATGCATTCATTCTGATTTTTTTTTCAGATTTGGTCCAATCAATACATTTTTTTGTAAATAAAGGTTTTTTTTTCATTTATTTAACTTTAATTTAATTCAATTATTATTGTAAAAGACTAACTAACTAACTATACAAATAAATACAAAACAAAAGGACACTTAGGCGTCGAAGTACTCGTCCGCATCGATGTCATCCGGAAACGTGCCCAGAAGACTGGCAGCATTGCCACGTTGAATGGCAATGCTAATTCTTTAGCCAAAGAACGAGCCAGCCCTCTGGTCACGTGAAGACTCGACCAGACGGCGAGAAATTTCCTTAAAAAGTAGACGCGCACTCGGGCCCCATGACCCGAGCGTTTCGACCCCAAACGGCTCAAAACTGTAGTTACCTATAAGGTACAGTATTTGCGCCGCTTGAGGGTCTCAGCAGCCGCAGCAGCGGCGCCAGCACAGCACGTCGTGCTTGGAACATGAGATGGCGCAAGGGTGTCGACACAGGTTGCGTCCCACACCAGAGGCCTACCCTAATTTCTTGCCAAATATGAAGCAATTATGTAAATAAATAATTGCTTCATATTTGGCAAGAAATTACAGCGTTGACTTGTGTCATCGCGCTTCTCTTTCTACGCCATAGATATATGAAAGAAGTACGCAGTCCAACAGTGACCGCGGTTTAGGTCCCCTTAATAGTTGATCGCTGACTGGCCACACCGCCCGCCGGCGAGTATAGTCGCCGGCACGTAACTTGGCAAGGTTTTGGCGTAGTGGGAGTAAGTTTGCGGATGTACACTTAGTGCTACAAGTTTTTTTTTACTTTTGTTGCTTGCCTTTATTCTATGGTTATTGATATAATTTATTTTTAAACATGTCTGTTAAAAAGAAAGTTAAAGAAACCAAATTCTTATCTAACGATTCTTGCCTAGTTATGTGCCGGCCGGTATACTCGTTTATCAAAGAGAGTACTCTCTCAGTCACGCTCGCTTAGCGGGCAGGACACTCGCTTAGAGACTCACGCCTGGTCCATACGCATACCAGCGAGTCACGCGCGACGCGAAAGCGCTCGCGCGCTCGCTGCTCGTAGCTCGCCAACTCGATTTTAGTTCCATCGTTGTTTCTAGTTGTTATCTCTCTCCAGGACCCCAATTCTGTATGATTCCTTATAATTATCATACCACGTGCAAACCACGTCAATATCGGTTTCGTTCATTATGTCATAGAGAATACGTTATTAGCATACGTCGTGATTATCTCAAAGAATTGACGTGGTTTCTAGTGAATTCGGGCCCAGTCATGTCGGAGTGAGTACCGTCCCATCGGAATATCAGAGTGAGGGAAGAGAGAGTACCCTGTATCTAGTGCACACACTTGTGCACTAAAATATCTCCCGCGCCTAAGGCTGGTCGAAATAAGGTCTGGAGGACTATTAGTCGCTAGCTATTCTCGCTTCTCGTTAAGAGGATATATCGAAGCGTAGTTTAGCTCGGTGTGTACGTGAAATTATGTTATGGTTGTCTAGTTTGACGCGCGAGATAGAAGTCTCACGCGCACCGGAACGTGCTTCGTTTAAATGTAGATTTAAGACAAAATGTTATACTGAAATAAATTTTTAGCTTAGTAACTTCCTAATATATTTAAATACCTTCGATTTAAAGCAAATTCTACTGCACAATAAAGAACTGTTTACAGTGCAGTAGACTATTCCGCCTACATTTTGATGTAAAGCGTAGCTTAGTCATGGCTTACTGTGGAGCGGCGCCTTTACTGTGGCTTGCGCTTGCGTCGATCTAAGGATGGTTAGCTTATTACATGAGTGTGAAGTGGGTTTATAAGGTGTTTTAAATCAACTTCTCAAGCTTTAATTGAGAGATTACAGAGTAACTTAATAAGCTCTCTCATTAGGTTTTAATAAACCACTTAGATCATTAATGTGAATTTCAATTACCTACAATATGAAAATGCTTATAAACTGACGGGATTTCTGTGTGATGAAAATCTTTAAGTTTGCTTTCATTCACACTATAACGTTAAATTTAGCGGGGAGACAAGGCCAGAGAGAAAAAGAAGATGGAGCTTGCGCTGGATTTCTAAAAACGCGGTATTAATGAGATTGCAGCAAATTCGTATATACAACGTGTCGTTTTGCATCCTCGTCAAATTTCAGGGTGTGATACAGAACATCAAACCAAACAACTTTCTCAATGGGACCAACATCGTAATCGCGAAAAAAATTTCAACTGTTCCATAGAAAACTTCAATACCTACTCGACCCAAATGTATCGGACGACTATTTCTTTGCGATTACGCAAGAAGAGTTGCACCTATACCTAGTACACACACATTATACTTACCTATAGACACATTATATTTACCCCTACACAAACATTATACTTACCTACACACACATTATAAACTGTACTTACCATGTAACGTGCACCCAATTCATTAATAATAATAGTCCGTGGGAACCCAACTCTCGGATTCCATAAACCTTACAACCCTCTCCGCATCCGAAACCTATAAGTATTTGGCTATGTCGGAAGGCGTTGGGAATCAACGTTGCTGACATGAAGCAATCGTTGAAGGAGCACTTCTTTGGCCGCCTGAAGAAAGTATTTAATAGTCTTTTATCAGGCGGAAACAAGGTGCGCGTCTTCAACGGTTGGATCATGCCGGTTTTAATGTACTCTTTCGGCGTACTCAAATTAACTCAGATTGAACTCGACGCCCTGGATCGGAGGGTCCGTACGCTGTTGACTGCATATCGAATGCATCACTCACGGTCATCGGTAATGAGACTGTATATCCCGCGAAAGTGTGGAGGCCGAGGCTTTTTAAACGCTAAGACCCTCCACAATCGCGAGATATGCAGTCTCAGGGAATATTTCCTATAGAAGCCGACGTGGGGATGCATCGAGATGTGGTCGCGGTGGACAAAGGCCCTCACCTCGCTCTCCTTGGCTAAAAAGAACTGGCGCAAACCTGTAGTGTTTGACACTAACGATCGCAGGGAGGTATGGCAGAGTAAGGAGCTTCACGGACGCTTTTTCCGGGCCCTACATGGACCCGATGTAGACTTGCTAGCGTCCGTAGCCTGGCTGCGTTCCGGTGACCTCTTTGGGGAAACCGAAGGTTTTGTCTGTGCAACTATGGACGAAGTTATCAAGACGAAAAATTACCAGAGATTTATTGTGAAGGACGGCACGGTTGACATTTGTCGGGCATGCCACCGTCCAGGAGAATGAATCCGATACATTATCTCCAGATGTTCTCGTCTTGCTAACGAAGAGTACTTGCATAGACACAACCTTGTAGCCAGGATTATCCATCAGCAACTTGCCGTACTATAGGTATGTGCCCGACCCAGTTCTCGAAAACGGAAATATCACATTGTACTGGGATCGATCCATCATCACTGACAGGACTATTGTTGCCAATAAGCCTGATATTGACATAACGGTCCCACATGACGGGAACCTCGTGAAAGCCGAGAAAGATAAACAAATCAAGTATCTTGACTTGGCTCGCGAGGTTGCCGACATGTGGGATGTGGACTCAACAATCATTGTGCCGATAGTCGTATCAGCCAATGGCTTAATTGCCATGATCCTCGACCAATACCTGAGGAGGCTCTCGTTGGGCAGCTGGATCAAGGGCTTGATTCAGAAAGCGGTACTTCTAGACACGGCGCGCATTGTTAGGAGGTTCCTCTCTCTGGAGCCCTGACCGCCGGTAGCTTGGACCCTGCTCCCGATACCGATGGGCTACTATATTTTATATTTTTAAATGTTTTTATATTCTTTTTATTCTAATATTTAAAAAAACTTTTTTACAAAAAAAAATACAACCGACTTCCGAAATTAAAGTTATTTTTCACTTTGTAGTGTTGTTTTTGGAAGTCGGTTGTATTTTTCTGTAAAAAAGTTTTTAATTTTTCACTTTTTAGTTGTGGAACCTACCCCACACAAATTCTAATACCACTACCTGCAAAACAAACTAGAACATCATCCATATAAAAGCGGGGAAAAAATACGTATTATTGAAGCTTACTCAAAAACTACCGAAGCAAAGTTAATCAATTTTATATGGGACCAACTGTCATGTATACCCTCTCGAATAAAACAAAAACAATCCAAATCGGTCAAAAAAAAAAAAGGTTCCGACGAATTGATAACCTCCTCCCTTTTGAAGTCGGTTAAAAATGTAACCTATATGTGTGAAATTAAATAAAGAAGATAATAATAATATGTTTATTGTTCAACAAGGACTAGATTACATGGCAAAGTAGGTAATGTATAAAGCACAAGCTTATTTACTTAATCAGTTAGTGGGTGTCGTACTGTTCTCCTAGATAGGTTACAGTTTAACCTGTGTTCCTGTGTTTAGGAGAAACAGTTGCGGATTGCCGCTAAGCTTCGATCGGTGTATTCTTTTTCGAAACCGTAATTAGGTTGTCTTACACCAACAGATGGCGCCACACAAAACTAAAACCAAGTGAATGTATTACAAAATATACTGTGGTTAGTAGAAGCAAATGGTAAATAAATGAGTTAGCACAAATTGCTGCTCTCAAATGACTTTCCTTGATTAATGTTGCCACACTCTTTCTAAATAAATGGTTATCGTGACCTGTTGAAAATATGCTGTTGCTGTTGGCCCTGCTGCCGCAGTATAACGGACTTGGATCTCGGTTTTATACTCAAACAATCATAGCCAATTAGTCAGGAATCTTCAAGAAGGAGAAATGTTGTTCAAATCAAATCAAATCATTTATTTATTTGTCAGAATATGGTATGGTATGGTAGCTTATACCCTGGATTAACACATAGGCTACTTTTTATCCTGGTCTATGCGGGTGAAACCGCGGGGCGCAGCTAAATTTGTAAATATATCACATAAAAAAAATTGGATTACATACTTAAATTTGCAGTTACCAGAATTGATCGCATATTAATGTATGGGAGAACATGTTTCTCAACTACATTGTTAAGTTTGTTTTTGGGATAAATTCTTATCAACTACGAAACCCGTCATTGTGCGTGGCCCGACACGCACTTGGCCGGTTTTTTTTCTTTACATCTCTATTACTATTGTACCATTCGGATATTAGCCTATCTCTTCTTCATCGAGCGAACGCCAAGCTTTATCAGAAAATCTAATTAATCTTTACCCAACCATATATTTTTTTTATGATTGTAAAATTTATTTATCCTGATAATTACATAATACACATATATAAACTAATAGATTTAAAATAATAATATGTACATGGTATATAAAAAAGGAGGGGAAAGGATCATAGGGCATCAAAAAATTCGTCCGCATCGCTGTCAACAGGAAAAGTGCCCAAAACAGGAAAGTGGTATGGCAATGCTGATTCTTTGGCCAAAAAACAGGCCAGCCCTCTGGTCACGTGAGGAGTCGACCAACCGTTTAGCGATGTCTTGAAAAACCAAGTGTGCACTCGGACCCCATGGCCCCTAGTGTTTCAACCCCAAACGGCTCGAAAATATAACTCCTAGAAATATTTGAATATTTTATTAATTTACACCAAATGAGAAATTCTTCTACATCAATAAATTAGTTTACGGAAGTACAAGGATATCTACTACAGCAAACGAAACTAAAAACCGATCAAAAATCAACAATCTAAAACACATTATTAAACCTCAGCCCTCAGTTTATAATAGTATAGTTATTAGATCCCAAAAAAACTTAGCATTCCTTAACACCTACGTTCCTATAATACGGCAAAGATATTTTAAACAAATCACACCTATTGTAGTAACACAAAACCACGGTAGCTTACAGTTGAAAGAACAACAAAAAAACTACAAAAAATAACGTTGCTTGTAATTTAAAATAAATAAATTCAATACTTGTAATTATTGAACGTTTATTTCTGACCCTCGCTTTGACAAGAGAATTATTGTTTATTATTAAAGTGTTATTATATCATCGCATTTGGTGTTAAACCTTTTTTGCTGCACCTACTTCCGATTATCATTAAGGAAGGCAAGGTTAGTTAGGTCAATAATTGTCGGGTTCAGTACAAAACAAAAGTTTGAGTATGAATGTGGATGGTAAGACTGTGAAAGATGACATGGCTAGCATGGGGGTGACTACCGACATACCAACACTAATACAGAAGTATGGAAGAAAAAGAATTGTTGCGCCGACCTCAAATAAATTGGGGTAAGGGCAGGAGAATGATGAGTACAAAACAAAAGACAATCAGTGCGTCTATCGCCCTATTTCCGAAGGTATTTGGCTAAAAGTTACCACAGTATAAAACACACACACACAGACACGGTATAAAGTTCTGCGACGTTACGGAAGATTTATCATTGTGAGCTCTTGATCTTTATATACCTCATACACGTAGTACATAAGTATATAATCTCGGAAATGAAATTCGAGATCAAAAAAATGTAAACAAAGAAATGTCATTGTCAAAGTGGTGTTTTAGGGGTAGTCAACATTTCCCTAGTCAATTTATTTATTTGATTTTGATATTTTGAAAACGTAAAATACCTACAACAACGAAAGTTAACAACAAATAAAAACTCACGAGGGACACTTCAATCATGACACGGCAGAAACCGAATGACAGTATTACTTTCCCCTATCAATGACCATAACATAATGGCGACCAGCAGGGACGCCCAACTTGAATCGACTATTTAGTCAACGCAATATTATTTAGAACGAAAAACATATTATAAATAGAAAATTATAAATTAAAGTCCAAATGTTTAGAGCTTCTGCACGTAGCATAAAAATAATTTGCACGATTTTATTTCAAGCAGCTAACTGTGTGCAATATTATATTTTACCTGTTTAAGATATGCCTACTATTTCAACACTATATTATAGTAGTTTTCGACAAACCACACAATTGCGGTTGTTATTTTAAATTAGCAACACCATTGTTCACATTTGTGTAGTTAAATATCAAAACCCCTTAGAGCATAAAACCCGGTACTTCACACCCCTACTCGAAATTGAACTGAGAATGTGGTCAAAAATATGTTTGTGTTTTCCAAATTAAGATAAGTCACCAAAAACACTACTGGAATAACGGTTAAAATCGATCATTTCTTTCATATCCCGGTATGTCCATTGAAAGTTTATCAAATTCAACCACGTCGACGACCAATCAGAGTAAAGTATGAAGTCTAAGATGGCTGCCATTTCCATGAGTTATCACAATGACGTATTAACGATACGCGATAAAGTAGGTATTAAATGGCTTGTGTTTAAACGCCTACCAGAAAAGTACCTATTTTACTACCAAAAAATTCGAAATACCTGCCAGAATGGATAAATTTTCACCAAAATGGATAAATTCTCACCAAAATTAAAACCATTTTATTGTGAAATTATAACTTAAGACAACTGACAGCAGGTCGACGGGACCCCGCCTGGCGGGGCTCCTATTTCTGTCTGCTGGGTTTAAAGGAACCTAACCAACCAAACCTCGGGGTGCCGCTGACGTCGACCGTCTAGGGTTAGGGTTTTCATCAGCAGGTCGACGCAGATTTGGCGAGCACTTATCTATTCTGGTGAGCATTTAACTTTTTTGGTAGTCAATATATTTAATCCCGTATTCAATTAACTTATGAATGAAATAACAGATTTCCAAAATCCGTTAAAAACTTATAAAAAACTTGACTTCTCAGTTATATAACAAACACCATAACATAACATCACGCTTGTAATCCCCAAAGGGTTACGCAGTGGTGTATACGTATAGTACACCTACATTTCGCCAGTTATGTTAAGACACAGTCAACAATTATTTACTTTATTGATAATTTTCTACAATCAAGGAAGCTACAAATTATGAACGACCAATCAACAAGTTTTGCGGATCCCTAAAGCGTGGGTGATACATAATAGTATCCGTAATTATAATCATTGTGTGTGTAATATGATTGTAAAAGCTTCAATACCATATTGTATAACTTACAACACCACACGAAATTTATTGTAAAGTATTTAATTGGTACTGGAATGTGTGAATGATACCTCACACACTCCGAATATTAGTTACTCATTGTTGAAGAGAAGCTTTGCAAAGCTATTTGTAGCCGCAAAGAATTGGCTAACTCATGCCATCCAAAATGAGGAAACGACGACCTAGGTACTACGTCAATCAATCTGCCTAGCCTTTTCCCAACTATGTTGGGGTCGGCTTCCAGTCTAGCCGGATGCAGCTGAATACCAGTATTTTACATGGAGCGACTGACTATCTGACCTCCACAACCCAGTAACTGAGTAATACGATACCCCTTGGTAAGACTGGTTGTCAGAATTTCGGGCTTCTGACGACCCGTAACGACTGTCAAAGATCCACGAATGACAGCCGGGACCAACGGCTTAACGCGCTTTCCGAGGTACGGAGGAGTCTCGGTATGTAAAGATGGTCACCCATCCACTGACCAACCCCGGCAAGCGTAGCTTGACCTCATGGATTGACCCGTGCGGCTGATTAGAAGTTATTACTTAGCCACGAGCTCATCTATCTAGGTATACTACACGTCAATCTACACTAATATTACAGACGTAAAGTTTGTACCTAAGTTTGGAGGTAGGCGATCCTCTCTGGAAGTACCTACTGTTCCGATTCCGAAAATTCTTTCACTGGCAGAAAGCTACACTATTGCCGAGTGCCATAGGGTATGTTATACAGTACAGTTGACTACGACGCGCGCGAAATCGCCGGCATAAGCTAGTTTGATACAAAACCGTGCTAAATACAGCAATTATTAGGCGTAGTTCGAGATCAGTCTTGAAAATGTTTAATTACAAGAGCTTTAGCATAAATGTCAATAATCATTTATTTACTTATTTTACTTTTACGTAAAACGGCTATTGGAAAAAATTCATACCCTCATGAAAATTATATTTCCAAAAAGATAATAGAGAAATCAAACACATTCATTTGTTTGCACAATAGTTGCAAAGAAATAATTAAATGACATTAAAATGTAATTAGAGCGGCTCAGTGGCTCAGTGGTAACGACCGCGACTTACGAGTTGTAGGTCGTAGATTCGAACCCAGACAGGCGCTTTATACTTTGTGTAAATTATTTCATCACGACTGCTCACAAAACGGTGAAGGAAAACATCGTGAGGAAACCGGCATGTCCTAGAACCAAAAATTCGAAGTCATGTGACATCTACTAACCCGCACTGGGCCCGCGTGGTAAATTACAGCTATGATTACAGGCTACAGCGCTCTCACCGAGAGGAGGCCTGTGTCTCAGCATTCCCAGCAGTGGGAACATTTACTGACTAATTATGCTAAGATGTAATTCAATAGTTTCTTTGTAGTCAAGTAGTATTTATTATTTAGGTTTAACCTGATTAAAGTACACTATCATAAATAATAACTGGGATAAATAAATAAATCATATTATAACACTATAACAATCCTTAATAATATAAAATGTTAACTATAAAAACAATTGCTTTAGTGCAGAACAATTTTATTCCATTTTACGTAACAGTGTAGACTAGCTCGTGGATAAACGCACGGGTCGATCCATCAGGTTAAGCTACGCTTGCCGGGGTCGGTCCGTGGATGGGTGACCATATTTACGTACCGAGACTTCTCCGTGCCTCGGAAAGCACGTTAAGCTGTTGGTCCCGGCTGTCATTCGTAGATCTTTGACAGTCGTTACGGGTCGTCAGAAGCCCCAAAGTCTGACAACCAGTCTTACCAAGAGGTATCATATTACCCAGTTAATGGGTTGTGGAGGTCAGATAGGCAGTCGCTCCATGTAAAATACGGGTATTTGGCTGCATCCGGCTAGACTGGAAGCCGACCCCAACATATTTGCGAAAAGGCTAGGCAGATGATGATTTACTTAACAATATAGTAAAATGTAATACCTTGATCTTTACTAGTGACGTCATTTAGAACATTAGTCCAAAACAAAGAATCATTTATCTATAATCTATTCAATACTCTTGTAAGTATTTATAAAAGTGCAATGGACCTTGACTGAGTGATCGCTAAAAAAATAGCTTTTTGTTTTAAAAATAATCTAGATATCTGTTTATTAGGATTCCGTACCAAAATGGTAAAAAGGAACCCTTATGATGTGACTCAGTCTGTCCGTCTATCCGTCTGTCACAGCTGGATATCTCAAGAACTACTAATGCTATCAACTTGAAATATGGAACAGTTTTAGATGACGTTTGCCTAACTATTTTGCGAATAAAAAAAAAAAAAAATTTTTTTGCAACAGTAACTGAAAGGGGGTCTTAAAAATTCGAAGTGGGGCTACTAAGGCATGTACCCCACATGCCTTAGTAGCCCCACTTCGAATTTTTAAGACTATGTCACCACGCTTATCCGACTTTATTAATAGACACTAAAACCAACGAAAAGGTTTCGTTCAGCAACCACATGAGGTAAAATGATGGTCCAAAGTGGGTAGCATAACTTCTCACTGCCACGGATCCTCCAAGCTGAGCCCCGGCAGATCAAAATTTTTCCTACCTATTTTAGGTCTACTTTTCGTGGAATGTGGTATTTTCCAGTAACTCGATGGGGTAAGTAATTGTGCGTCGCCCGCCCGGACTATAAGCACCTTTCTCTCTCTCTCACTCCTTGGTGTTTCAGGCGTCGGTCATAAACCACTCTCCGTCAGTTAGATAGACCATCAGACATAACATAAAAAGATCTGATCACCATCTGCTTAGCCTTTTCCCAACTATGTAGGGGTTGACTTCCATTCTAACTGTATGCAGATGAATACCAGTATTTTACTAGTGACTGCCTTTTACAACTCAAGTACTGAGTAACACTAACTAAGTACAGACTTTTACAACTCAAGTACTGGGTAACACTAACTAAGTACAGACTTTTACAACTCAAGTACTGGGTAACACTAACTAAGTACAGACTTTTAAACAACATACCATCACGCCTGTAATACGCAAAGAGATAGGCAGACGTGTAGCAATTGGGCCGATGCCGCCGGGGTCGCGGGTAGTTCGAAAGAGATACCGTGGCCCTGGCACGGGCAGCTGAAGGAGCATGGGTGGGTTTTAGTCAGTAAAAGTCTGACACGCCCTCCCACTCTGCCCAGAGCGTGAGAAGTCATTTGATGATTTCCCATCCACAAAAAAAAAAAAAACAAAAAAAAAAAGACGTGTAGCCATACTACAGCCACATTTTACAAGACAATTATATTTTAGTCCCATGTCCATAACCAATTGCCATCAATCGGACACAAATCCAGACTCCGGGCTACTACTAAGATATCCCAATTCGATAAACCCAATAACACTTTGCCAAAAACAAAACAAATCCATTTAATCTGCGTAGCCTTTTCCCAACTATGTTGGGGTCGGCTTCCATTCTAACCGGATGCAGCTGAATACCAGTATTTTACATGGAGCGACTGCCTATCTGACCTCCACAACCCATTAACTGGGTAATGCGATACCCCTTGGTAAGACTGATTGTCAGACTTTCGGGCTTCTGACGACTTGTAACGACTGTCAAAGAACAACGAATGACAGCCGGAACCAACGGCTTAACGTGCCTTCCGAGGCACGGAGGGGTCTTGGTATGTAAAGATGGTCACCGATCCACGGACCAACCCCGGCAAGCGTAGCTTAACCTGATGGATCGACCCGTGCGGCTGTTATTACTTAGCCACGAGCTCCTCAAAACTATAATCTCAAAAATAAAACAACATTAAGAACAAATGCCAACTAATCTCCAATAATTTACATTACAAAATGCTCTTCGACCATGTCAATAGCGTCATCATCCATATAATATACTGCAGCAATTACCATGGACAGAAGACGAGCAATAAATAAAAGTGAACACTCTAATTACGTAGAATCGAACCTTGAACCGCCAGGTATGCTAGTCAAATGTCAGTCGCTGATATATTTGTGGTTTTGAACCGTTCAAATGTGCTAAAGTGCGCGTGAATTTGGCAGAAAATTATGAGCGGTTATCGACACTAGTAAAGCCTTGTACGCACTATGGCAAACGATTCGAAGCATGTTTTGTTTATAACTGAAACATTTTAGGATAATTTATGTATGAGTGTACTGCAAAAAATTTACATAATTACAAAAATATAAAAAAAATAATCTATAAAACACGTTTTTATGCGCCTTAAAAATAATAAAATATTTCGTGTACCTTTGAGGTGTTCCCTGGTCTGAGCGAATCCTGGGTGCAGCAGACAGGTCACGGTGGAATTTAGAACGCATTGTCATCGAGTTGTGAGCTACCCTGAAACTTACAGCCGGATAGCTAATCGGGAAATGCTCGAAATTTGAGTTGCAAGATCCCAACTGGAACGACAGGCAGACAAACAAGAAAGTGACTTAATAAAAACGTTGTAATAAAAACTGAGGAACAAGAAATAAAAAAATAAGGTGATGAAATAAATGACTTTCGGGGCTAAAAGGGTATAAAATATGGGGCGAACAGTGAATGTCAAGTGTGGGAGCGAACTTATGTGGGGCGAATGTGGAACAAATGAACCAATCTCCCCATTCTCCGTTATTGTTATTGCTCTTGCCTTAGCCAGATTGTGATTTCATGTGGTGTCACCAGACAGGAATCTAGTGTTCATTATTGTCACCCAACAAAAAAAAATATTTATTGATTAATAAGTTTTGTAACAAACAACAATTCATAGATTACTAGTAGGCTATTATAAAACAATACATCATGGCATATGCAGCCGAACTAGGTGTGAACCTGTATCTCGGTATAATCGTCACTCCTCTCAGATATTTATCAAAATAATAATAAAAAAAGTAAGTTCAAAAACGAAATCCCGACTACTGAAAATTCACGCTCGCCGCGGTCAGTCTGTAACCAATTAAATAAATATTACCTATTTACCTCCACTTTTACGTATTTAAACATATTTATTTACTTATACAATATGACATATATACATATTTATAATGTGGTCGTCAAGACCTTTCTTTTGATACCAAACATGTCATTATTATGTCAATTTATTTTTTTTCGTGGTCAGAAATTAACGTGTAAAATCCACCATATTAAATTTTAGGAGAATTAATATAGCCTATGTCACCCGGACCATTATTACGAATCTATTGATACCTTATTCATTAAAATCGGTTCAGTAATTTAGGCGCTACGGTGGAACACACGTAAATACATACTTATACATACATACAATCAATCTGCCTAGCCTTTTCCCAACTATGTTGGGGTCGGCTTCCAGTCTAACCGGATGCAGCTGAATACCAGTATTTTACATGGAGCGACTGCCTATCTGACCTCCACAACCCATTAACTGGGTAATACGATACTCCTTGGTAAGACTGATTGTCAGACTTTCGGGCTTCTGACGACCCGTAACGACTGTCAAAGATCCACGAATGACAGCCGGGACCAACGGCTTAACGTGCTTTCCGAGGCACGGAGGAGTCTCGGTATGTAAAGATGGTCACCCATCCACGGACCAACCCCGGCAAGCGTAGCTTAACCTGATGGATCGACCCGTGCGGCTGTTATTACTTAGCCACGAGCTCTTCATATAGCGCTTCTTATACATACATACATAGACTGCTAAAATCATAACTCTTCCTTTTGGCTTTGCCGTAGTCGGGTAAAAATTAAGCCAACAAGCCTACTGCCTTTGAGACTATTTTTAAATACAATAAACAAAAATAACAAGGAAGAAAATAAAAATAACAAAAAATAAATAAATGTGTTGGAGAGTGTAGGCGTGTGAGGGAGGCTGCAAGCATTGTTCTCTGACGTGCCCTTAGAGAGAAGGAAGGTGTTTTATTCTTCACACATTACTTTAAACACTGAAGATGATATAGGATTAAGTGCCTTCAGATAACCTATACAAGTCATGGTAATTTTACCACCAATTGGTATTTCCCAGCATTAATCCTTGTGATATTTTCACGTAGGTTAGCAATGATTGTTTGAGCAATTTGCAGACTCTTTAAATGATTTGTGTGTGTTCATAATTCAGGTTGAAAGGAGGTGGTAATCCCTAATTTGTTTGTAATTTGACGGAATAACTGCTTTAAATTACTGGGAGATGACAGTTTTCCACTTTGTTAGTAAGGTTGGCAACATGGAGCTCGTGTCTAAAGGATAACCGCCGCATGGGTCGATCAAAAGTTAAGCTACGCTTGCCGCAGTCGGTTCGTAGATGGGTGACCATATTTACATACCAAGACTACTTCGTGCCTCCGAAAGCACGTTAAGACATTGGTCCCGGCTGTCATTAGTAGACGATTCGGGTGGTTAGAAGCCTGACAACCAGCCTTACCAAGGAGTATCGTCTTACCCAGTACTTAAGGAGGATGTGCTAAGGTAGCCGCGAAATTCAAATTTTCTTACGTTTTTTGCAATTTGCAGGTCAGTGTCAGGTTGTATGTTGATTAAAATGTGATTCGCGGCTGTAACTGACATGGCTTTACAGAATTATAATCATTAGAATCAGCAATACAACTCCATTAGTTAGAATTGACCTCAAATCTAGCGATTTCATGAAATCATGAGGTTTGAGGTCAATTCTTACTTAAGGAGTTATATTGCTGATTCTAATTTCAGGTTTGGTCCCATAGTAAAAGTTGTTCACAATGATGAGTACAATGACCCCTTAAGAGATTGCTGGTGTTTTACCAATAAGTATATACGCATTGAGTTGAGAACCTCCTCCCTTTTTTTCGTCGGTTAAAAATAGAGTTCTGAATTTTTTTCTTGAATTGGCAAAGGCTTTTGACACAGTCCCTATAAGTTGTTAATAAAAGTTAAGATTTGTTATGACATTTACTAACAGTTTCAAGAACATCATGAGAATTAAAAGTGTTTTCATCTCAAAGCATTACAGACCAATTAGTAAGTTAAAACGTTAATTACTGTAATATTACTTAACAAAATGGTACATTAAAAACATTATCTAGAGTTTTATTGCTCGTGGATGCACCAATTACGATGAAACTTTCACTTTAGTTTATATGTTGAGTAGGATTGCTAATATTAATGGGAAGTTGTGTCATTTTAATGCGTTTTTTAGGGTTCCGTACCAAAATGCTAAAAGGAACCCTTATGGTGCGACTCAGTCTGTCTGTCCGTCTCTCAGAGCTAAATATCTCAAGAACTACTAATGCTATCAACTTGAAATTTGGAACAGTTTTAGACGACGTTGGCCCAACTATTTTGCAAATAAGAATGATTTTTTTTTTTTTTTTTTTGCAACAAGGACTGAAAGTTTTTCTTTAAAATTCGAAGTGGGGCTACTAGGGGTATCATATGAAAGAGCGCTGTTTGCACATTCTCAAACATTTTTTCTTTTTTTTAGGCTGCATGGTTTTCGACTTTTGATGAAAAATGTAAAAAAAAATACCGTTCCCCCCTTATCTCCGAAGTTTGCATAGAGAAAATTCTGAAATTATTCTGTGTGATAGAAGTTTATACATATATAGATAACAGGAAAAATAAAACGATATGTCTCTAAATAGCACAGTTTTTCAGAAATCATCAACAAAAAATACATACAGGGTTAGTTTTCAATGACCAGCCAAATTTTCACAGGGTGTTCTACCCATGATTATGAACAACTTTCACTATGGGACCAACTTTGAAATCACGAAAAAAAAATCTGCTGTTTCATGCATTTTGGTCGAGTAGGTACAGTAAGTGCGGGTTACTTTGACTCTAGGGCATAACTTTGGCCCAAATCGAGACAGATGTTTACTGTCATTAAATCCACACAAGGTTCCGCAAGTACGCGTCTATATCACCATCTAATAGTTACCGAAGGACATACGACGTTCGGTTGTGTGGTCGTGACACTTCGGGCAGTTTATACAGTTGTCTCGATTTGGGCCAAAGTTATGCCCTAGAGTCAAAGTAACCCGCCCTTACGGTATTGAACTTTTGTATGAAACAGCTGTTTTTTTTTTTCGTGATCTTAAAGTTGGTCCCATAGTAAAAGTTGTTCATATTCACGGGTAGAACGCCCTGTGAAAATTTGGCTGGTCATTGAAAACTAACCCTAAAAAGGAGCTCGTGGCTAAGTAATAACAGCCGCACGGGTCGATCCATCAGGTTAAGCTATGCTTGCTGGGGTTGGTCCGTGGATGGGTGACCATCTTTAGATACCGAGACTCCTCCGTGCCTCGGAAAGCACGATAAGCCGTTGGTCCCGGCTGTCATTCGTGGATCTTTGACAGTCGTTACGGGTCGTCAGACAGTCAGTATCAGTCTTACCAAGGGGTATCGTATTACCCAGTTAATGGGTTGTGGAGGTCAGATAGGCAGTCGCTCCATGTAAAATACTGGTATTCAGCTGCAGCCGGTTAGACTGGAAGCCGACCCCAACATAGTTGGGAAAAGGCTAAGCAGATTGATTGAAAACTAACCCTCTATAAATGATGGTACGGAAACCTCAGTGCGCGAGTCCAACTCGCTCTTGACCGGTTTTTTTATTTGTGTTTTTATTAATGGGATCAACTAGGTAAAGTAGTTTTTTAAGATCAGTTGTTTATGCTCTGATTGTTCGTAATGAGGTTTACGGCTGTATTCGTTGTAGTGGACTTTTATGAATCATTTTGACTTGTAATTGCAATATCCAGCAATGATCCAGCATTATTAGATAACTTAAGTGATGATCAGATTTCACGCAGAATCACTTTTGACTTCAAGCAGGAGGAATCTACGAAAACCCTAGGACTAGGTTGGAATCCGCATGCTGACACATTTGTGTTTAACTGGAAATTTGAAGAAAAATGTCGACCGGAAATAACTAAAAGGCGGCTGCTTTCAGAAATTTCACAATTTTACGATCCGCTGGGCTGGCCATAACTATTGCGGCAAAGATTATATTTCAAGAAGTATGGGTCAACAAACTTGAGTGGGATGATCAGTTACCGTCACATATAGCAGATAAGTGGCTAAAACTAAGAACTGACATACCTAATGTAAAACAAATGAAAATCAAGCGCTGGATCGGTTCAACGGAGCAGAAGATTTGAACTATTTGGATTCTGCGACGCCAGTGAAAAGGCTTACTCCTGCGTGGTTTACAGCTGCGTCAGAGATGAACATAACAAGCCAACAATAACATTACTTGCTGCTAAAACAAGAGTAGCACCGCTATCACAAACGATCACATTACCGAAACTTGAACTTTGCGGCGCACTTTTACTATCGCAGCTAATCGAAAAAGTCAGAGAAGCTCTGAATGGTTTCGACATAACTACGAGCGTTTGGTGTGATTCCCAAGTGGTCCTGGCGTGGATACAGGGGGATACATCTAAAAGAGAAAAATATGTCGCCAATCGAGTTGCAAAAATAAGACTAAGCATACCAGCCGAGCGATGGCGTTATGTAAAGTCGCAAGATAACCCTGCAGACTGTGCATCAAGAGGATTGCTACCAACCAAGCTAACAACATTCAGTCTGTGGTGGGAAGGTCCTACATTTCTGAATACCTTCCAAGAGCAAAATAGTGAACTTATAACTGTGTAGCTATCAACAACTGAGAGAAATAATCGCCTACCACTCTAGTACTGTTACTCTTAACTTAAATAAACTTCTACTTAGTGCATCTTAGTGGAACGTGTTTCTCTATACAACTGAACAATCTTCACGACAAATCGGTGTACGGAGTTAACTACTACAACCCGTACATTTGCAAAGGCAAAGGCTTCTTTTCATTCAGAAATGGACATGATCATTGATTGCGACGCTTGCGTACAGCATAAGGGCCATTTCAGAAAGCCATTTCGCGTATGTAGTAGTAGTAGTGTAAACTGCTTGTAACTTACCTACTTGAATAGGGATGAAGATTAAATTTTTTTTTTCGTGTTCATGTAATTTATAATAGTACATTTTGATACAAGTGGAGAATGTTTGTTATTGCATTCGAGGTGGAATTAACACCCAAGCCGTAGGTGAGGTTGTTTTTGAGCCGAGAACTGCAATAACAAATGTCCACGTGTATCAAACGACGTTTTTCAATACACTTTTGAAGAAATACAATAAAATAACGAAAAATATTTTTGTCATGAATTAGGAAACTATGATTTAAATTTTCTTTTTTTTTTCGCGCTTTGCTTTCGCCAGGTTGAAGGAGAAGCAAAGGTATACCTTTGCTTCTCCTTTGTTTATCGGCTTTATACATAAAGCCGATAAACAGCATAGAAAAATAGAAAATTTAAATATTTTTGACTTTAGAACACAAATAAATGTTAATTTGTTCATAAACGTTTTTTTATTGTAATAATCATGGTTTTTGATGATATTCTATTTAACATTATTTAAATATTCAAAAAATATTACCGCCGTAAAGACGCATATCTCTTTGCCGAGATAAAAAAAAACATTCACCTCCGAATAGAGAGGACCGTCTCGCGCCAGTTTCATTTTGGCAATAGGCACCGGCAAGTGCCAAAATGAAACTGGCGCGAGACCGTGTGAATGGAGACATTGAACCAATTTGGACTAAGTATAGATATAAGTTATCTGTGGCAATTTTTATTCCTGCACACGTGTTGGAAAATGAAAAATCGCACGCGTGTGAAATACATTGCATTGTGAAGTGTATTGAAAACAAATATTGGACATGTATTTTTTCTTTTTTTACGTAATTAAAAGATTACGACGCTACATTGAGTTAAAATGTGGCATGACGTCACTTCTTGCTGGATTATAAAACGTAGTTTGATACAGTTGTGACGTAGCGAGCCCCCACTCTCCAACTTTAATGCGTTTTATCTGTATTTTTTTATTAATATGATAAAGTAAAAAATACATGTTTAATATTTTTTATCTGACTAACGGATTTAATAGAATTTCTTTTTGTTTACCCAGGAATCATCCATCATTTCATCCCTACTGTGCAAGATTGTTAATAATTGTTTGGTTAATAAAGATGTAATAAAAATAAAAAAGCCTAACTAATGCTGAAGTTGGAAACACAGTTTCCGAAAATATATTAAAAGCATTAAAAACATTGAAAACATTTTCCTTGAAAAAATTTAAATCGATAAAAACTGTATCGATTATTATCAACATACGACTTTTCATCAACCAATTAACCAGTAATAGTGGTAAAATATAGACTCGGCATTAGTCTAGTACACATACTGTAAACCCCCGCTCCCACGGGCGTAATAAAATCGCGGAGGGATTTTATAGCGCACTGGATTTTCAACTCTCGCTGTTGAGCCGAGCGTTGAGAATCCAACTTAACAATAACAGAGTACATTCTAGCTCGTCGAAAAACATACTGTTGGATTTTGCACTCTCGGCGCTAAGCAGAGCGTTGAAAATCCAGCACGCTATAAAATCCCGCCGCGATTTTATTATGCCCGTCCGAACGGGGGTTAACTCACCCCCCCCCCCCCCCCTCTCTAACTCTAACAACCCTCTTACTCTCCCTACCACCTGTCTCTCTCTTAAGCACCTCATTATTACCACCATTATTTTCTATTCTTCATAGAAAACAAGATCGCCACAAGATAAATGTCAAAAACATCAAACTTATG
This sequence comes from Cosmia pyralina, assembly GCA_946251885.1. Classification (NCBI taxonomy): domain Eukaryota; kingdom Metazoa; phylum Arthropoda; class Insecta; order Lepidoptera; family Noctuidae; genus Cosmia; species Cosmia pyralina. The sequence continues at coordinate 17,695,469 of OX276366.1, read as the reverse complement.
AATAGACGAACACCACCAATGTGTTAGACAAGCAGGCTAATGATGGCCTGACAAATAGCCTAGCCTTATAGCCTGGCCATATAGCCTCAGGTGAACAATGAACGTCAGAATAGGATGAGTAATTGACAGCTCAATGAGTAAAAGGTCGGGTTATAGGCGAGGAGATGGTAATTAGTTATTTAAAGTAATTTGATCGAGGAAGTTTCATAGGCAAAGACAAAGGAATGTATTGACTAACATCTCGTATTTTCATAGTAAACTACGGATAATGGTGCCGATTCTCTTGTGAACGCACTAAACTAAAATTAGAGAATCCCTATCTTTTACTAACAGGCAGCGCGAGAAAAGGACGGCTATAGCTATGAACTAAGTTGGAGATGTCAAACTAGTTCACGCCTTGCGCTTCACCGTGTTTTTAGTTGACATGTTTTTACGTGTCGTTTAAATGTCTATGGAAAAATTAGTTCTAACTAATTTGACAGCTCTAATTTACTTCCGTCTCTTTCTTGTCATAATAGAGAGAAAAAGTTAGCAATAGCCTAAATTAAGTTTAGTTTGTGCACAACAGAATCGGCACCAATGTAAGACTATAGACTCAAATAAAATCGTATAAAATAGTACTTGCTATCGGCGCGGCGTGAGTATATGAATGTATGAACGTAAACGAAGGAGTAGGTATGTAAGAATCGTAGCAGGTGGCGTTCTGTAGTTTCTGCCTACCCCCATGGGAAGAAGGCGTGAGTTTATGTACCTATATAAAATATAAAGATTCAACTAAATAAACTCTTTCTTTACTGCGAACCTTGAACCATTTCGTATCAACAAATTACTGTAATTAGAGATGATTTCTTTTGTACCTATGGAAAGTTGAGATTCTGTTTTTAAAAGTAACAGTAATAGTAGTATTAGATGTGCTATAGGTACTGTAAGGATTGATGCTATGATCAAGCCTCGTTGATATAATGCTGGCTGACATTCAATCATTCAAATATGGAATATCTTCTATCAAGAAAACAATCCTGGTTTTCTTGACAGGATGACAGAGATAGAATCTGGTCAAGGCTCGGCATAGAATTAATTTAGTAGGAGTGTCTTATAATTTATTCTGAAGTTTAAAATACAGAGGGCTTTCAGCCCCATTTAAATAGTCCCTCTTGTATTATTTTGTAGTTCAGATAATCTCCTACTGTGAGGCTCGAGGCTTTACAGTACCTACACCTCTGCCCAACCCTTCGAAGAAACAAAGCGTGATTTTATGTTAAAATTTTAAAATTTGGAATGTAATAGGTTGGGGAAAAAGTTTCTTCGCATTTTTTAAGAAAATTCAGAACATTTTTTAATATACATTATTTACATTTATCTAAAGTATGTAGGTACCATTTTGTTCGATAACTTTTTGCCATCTTGTAGGAAGGGACATGATCCCATTGCTATAGAAATTTTGGGACTTCTGATCAAAATACCGCGACAAGTGGTTTTGGCAGTCCTCTCGTAATGTTAACCTGACACTGCCTAAAGAATTCTGAAGAGACCGAAGCAGGTGGAAATCTGAAGGTGCAAGGTCAGGACTATACGGCAGATGCATTAACACCTCCCAGCCAAACTCTCTTAATTTTTGCTGAGTGGCTAAAGATGTGTGAGACTAGCGTTATCATGATGAAAAACCACACCCCTTCTGTTGATTAATTCCGGCCGCTTTCTCTCAACTTCTTGCTTTAATCTCATCAGTTGTTCGCAGTAGAGTTCAGAATCGATGGTCCTGCCTGGTGGTAACAGCTTATAATGAATAATGCCCTTCCAATCCCACCACACACACAGCATCACCTTGTTGCGAGTTAACCCGGGTTTCGCCATAATCTGTGAAGCCTGACCGGCCTTTGACCACGACTTTTTTCACACGTTCTTGTCGTACGTAATCCAGTTTTCATCACCAGTTATCAGTTTTTTCAAAAAGGGTTCGGTTTCATTACGACGTAATAAAGAATCACAAATGAGTACACGGTTCATTAGGTTTCTTTCAGTGAGCTCGTGAGGTACCCAAATATCGAGCTTTTTTGTGTACCCAGTTTTTTTCAAATGCGCCAAAACTGTTTTGTGGTCAATTCCCAGTTCTTCAGCTACGTCGTAACTACTGATGTGCCGATCTTGCTCCACTTTTTCAAAAATGACATCCATAAGGCGACCTGAGCGACGTGCATCTTTGACATCAAAATTTCCGGATTGAAAACGCTTAAACCAAATTTGTGCTACTCTCACAGACACTGCACAGGGTCCATAAACATCGCAAATTTTTTTCGCGGCATGCGTTGCATTTTTACCTTTTTTGTAGTAAAATTTTAAAATGTATCGAATTTCTTCATTAGATTCACTCATCTTGACAGTACGAAAAACAAATGAAAATCACACATTTTCCTAATTTGAATTTGGAATTATGTTCTTTAAAATTTAAACTTTCAATGATACCAAAACCAGCCATATACAAATAGTATAGCCAAAAAGATTTTATTTTAAGTTCATACATACTATAATGCGAAAAGACTTTTTCCCCAACCTAATATTAAAATCAGAAGGCCAATTCTTGCACTTAAAATTACATTCAAATTCTGGTCACAATCTCATGTTAGCGACAATCAATATCAAAAGCTTGTAAAAAATGCAGGTAAATTAGATTTATTTTTGACAGATTGAATCAAAGTTTAGTTGATTAGAATGTGAACGTTCGTAATGTACAGGAATTGCCCCTCTGATTACTTATTAAGTAAACTTGTTTCAAATTCTACTCTCATAAAATTCTGAAAATTATTAAATTCACAATAAGAAGAATTCCAGGATTTAATGAGGCTGGAAAAATGGAGCAACAAAGTTCTCAGTAAGAACCTACGGGGTACCACACGTACTTAGTCACACAATAAATTAATGGATTTAATATTTTCGCTCACTAGCTCTCCGTCTACAAAGGTCGTCGGTTCGGTTCTTGCATTGCATTCTTGGGCAAGGTCAGTGATGCGATCGATAAGTCCCTTTCTCACGTTAAACATCACGCCTGGATCGATGAAGGTAAGCTGATGGTTAAGTAGATACGTTAATTATAATTATTAGTTTTGACATTCATTACTCATTGAGATTACAAACATACAACTCACGCTTTCTTCCCATGGGGGTAGGCAGAAAATACAGAACCTCAATCAATCTGCCTAGCCTTTTCCCAACTATGTTGGGGTCGGCTTCCAGTCTAACCGGATGCAGCTGAATACCAGTATTTTACATGGAGCGACTCCCTATCTGACCTCCACAACCCATTAACTGGGTAATACGATACCCCTTGGTAAGACTGGACAGGTGGACCCGTAACGACTGTCAAAGATCCATGAATGACAGCCGGGACCAACGGCTTAACGTGCTTTCCGAGGTTCGGAGGAGTCTCGGTATGTAAAGATGGTTCCACATCCACGGACCAACCACAGCAAGCGTAGCTTAACCTGATGGATCGACCCGTGCGGCTGTTATTACTTAGCCACGAGCTCCTCGCTCCTGCTGCGATCCTTACATACTCCTCAAATTATTATAATTATAATAAACTAGCTTTTGCCATTGGCTTCGCCCGCGTGAATTTTGAAAAATATCCCACGGGAACTAACTACCGGGAATTCCTTCCTTATTCCTTGTCTACATTATAAAGAGAACCTCTGTGCAAAATTTCAGCTTTCTAGGTCCAAGGGTTTGGGCTGGGCGTTGATGAGTCAGTCAGTCAGTCAGGACTTCTGCTTTTATTTACATAGATTACGTAAAGTATAAAGTTACAATATTGTGGATAGTATACCTACCTAGGTGTAATTAGAGTTCCGTACCAAAATGGTAAAAGGAACCCTTGTGTGACTCAGTCTGTCTATCCGTCTGTCACAGCTGGATATCTCAAGAACTATTAGTAGTTGATAGCATTAGTGCTATCAACTTGAAATTCGGAACAGTTTAAGATTACGTTTGCCCAACTATTTTGCAAATAAGAAAGAAATAAGAATAAAGAATAAGAATAATATTTATTACACACAAGATTCATGATAGGTACACAAAAGCAGATGTACAAAACAACAAAACACGGATATCTACATAAATCTACACAGATTATGTAACCCTGTCTCCTAAACTAGGTAGTCCTGTAGACAGAAATAAAAATATATATGCTTTGTTTTGCAACAGGGACTAAAAGGTCTTAAAAATTCGAAGTGGGGCTACTAGAGCATGTGGGGTATCATAATAACATGAAAGAGTGCTGTTTGCAGATTGACAAACATTTTTTTTTTTTCGTTTTTAGGCCGCACAGTTTTCGACTTTTGATGAAAAATGTTTAAAAAATACCGTTCCTCCGTTCCCTTATCTCCGATGTTTGCATAGAGAAAAATCTGAAATTATTCTATGTGATAGAAGTTTATGTATAGATTACAAGAAAAATAAAACGATGTCTCTAAATAGCACAGTTTTTCAGAAATCAACAAATATTACATATAAATGATAGTACGGAACCCTTGGTGCGCGAGTCCGCCTCGCATTTGACCAGTTTTTTTTTATATAACTACAGGTATTTTTATGAGAGACATCTTTTGTGGAAGTTCTACAAATCTAATTAGCTATGATCTACAGAAATGAAAAAAAAACAGAAAGATGTACCTACTTTCTGTTTTTTTAATTAAATTTGTAGAACTTCCTACTGAAATTCAGTGCAGTCTGTTTACTGCATAGCTAAAAGTTGTTTATATTTATAGTGCTATATCACCGTAGCGAGTCAAAATGTTGCCACTGGTGTACAAAGTGCTTATACTCAATTTAATAACTTAACAATAACTGAAATTGAGCTTAGATTTTTTTTTTGTGTGTGGCGTGGCATCTCGTAGGTCAACCAAGGAGGCTGTCGGCAGCTTAATCGGACTTTAATTGAGCTTAGAAAGTTTAAAACTTAGCTTTTATAGGATAAAAAGGAAAATTAACCCTTGACCTACCTACATAAAAGTGGTATAACTTTTGGTGAAGACAATAGTGACAATGGTGCCGATTCTCTTGTCACAAATGCCTCTAAACTGGACTAAAAATCACTAAAATTTAGTTTATTCCTGTCAAGCGACGATTTCCCAATCTGAAATTGACTAAAGTGACACAACTTAACTATAGGTATTTTAGTTTGACAGGACTAAGATTGTACGGAGTTATTAGTTTAGCGAAAATGGAAATTTTGCTATTCTGAATTTGACTGTTTTCACCTAAAATTTTAATTGTCAAACTAAATCAGACTATGTTTAAGCGCGATTAAAAAGGTGTAGAACAAAATTAGTTGACATGAACTAAAATTCACACCGAGACCTTGACTTCGGATGCAAAAACAGTAGTGTATTTTTTTCTTTAAAGGTACCTACATTCCCTACAAAACACGTTGAAGCTGCCCCCTCCCTGCGCCCCTCCAGATCTAAAAGATATTTGACCCGGTAACGACGGCGATGTCGGTGAACAAAATATGACAAGCCGTGTCATTTCATAGTGATTTCGTTAGTTCCAATTAAAGCCACCGGGTCAAATATAGTACAGACACTATACCACGTGGAGTCACGATTGTCAAACTCGATTTTAGTTGTGTCAAAATTGTTATTAAATTTAGAGGTTTTTTTTTTGCAGAATAGCTCTAAGGTTCTCATAGCAAAAAGTAAGGAATTTTAGTGATAGTTTAGTTCGGTGTACAACAGAATCGGCACCAATATCATGGCACCTATGGTATCGTCAATCGTGGTAATGAGATGACGTTACGATATAATATTGTTTGTACGTAGTTATTATTGTAGTGCTCTGCAGTAATGTGACAAATTGTTATTTAATTTGATATTATGTCATGACAAAGTGATTTGGACTGCTTTATGTTATATCCAAGAAATAACGCACAACCTCCTAAAGGGTAATTGTACGGATAATTATGAACAATAGAAATCGCCAAAAAAAAAAAGGTGCTCCCTACAATTTGACGAGTTATGCGAACATAAACGTAGGGAACAGCTGATGCCGCCAGGGTCGCGGGTTGTTCGAAAGAGATACCGTGGCCCTGGCACAGGCAACTGAAGGAACACGGGTGGGTTTTAGTCAGTAAAAGTCATTTAATGATTTCCCACCTACAAAAAAAAAGGGAACTGCTGATTTTTTTTTGGCGATTTCAGGTTCGGTCCCTTAGTAAAAGTTGTTCATAATGAAGAGTATAATGACCCCTTAAGAGGTTGTGCGTTATTTAAGTTACACCTTGTACACATACAGATGTTGTTGTTGCTTATCCTAATTAAACCAGAGAACATCAAAGTTGTGATAGAAATAAGTTCCAGAAGCTGTTTCACAACCACTCCTCCTAAAAAAACCTCCTAATTATGCGTATTCTTGTGTCATTCTCTCATCAGATCATTCTGTACCACTTGCCCACTGACCGTAAGTCCTCGAACTCGCATCTTTGGCAAAAACGTCTCATTATTTGATATACGCTATTGAGGTTACGACTTTATAGGTAGGTACGTTAAATTATATATTAGATGCTTGACTCACTCTGACATAATGCGGATTTGATGTAAGGTTAAGCTGCATTTGCTGAAGTTGGTGCGTTGATGGGCTACCGTATTTTAAACCAAAACACAAACTTAAATGTACCTTAGAATAATTACATAATGTATTATATACTAAAACCTTCCTGAAAATATGTAGATTACGTTAGTGAAAGAATTATTACAATTGGTTCATTCGTTTTTGAGAAAACCGCGGACAAACAAACAAATACATAAAATACATACGGGTCGAATACAGAACCTCCTTTTTTGAAGTCGGTTAAAAATGAGCTATGTTCACAAATACATACAATGGGAAATATTTAACAAGTATTAACAAAGTAACCAAACAAAAAAAAGGCTGAAAAAGAAGGAAATGGAAGTGGATAGTGGTTCTTGAGAAAAATAAATAAATAAATAAATATGTTTGGACATATCACACAACGCCATCTAGCCCCAAGCTAAGCAACATAATGCTTGTGTTATGGTAACGAGATGGCTGATAAACTACTTATATACATTTTTTTTTTTTGTAAATACATACATATTATAGATAGAAAAACACCCAGACTCGGAACAAATACTTGTAGGTCGTACAAATATTTGTTCCGTGCGGGAATCGAACCCGCGACATGCTGCGCAGCAGTCAATCGCTCAACCACTGCGCCAACCGTGTCGTCAAAAAAGGGTCTTGATAGACTGACAGACAGACGGACAGACGAACAACGAAGTGATTCTATAACGGTTCCGTTTTTTTTTTCCTTATGAGGTACGGAACCCTAAAAAACTCCCTTTCTCTTCGAACGAAGCCTGGAAGCTTTCTATCAGGTCTCTAAGAGAATGTAGTCGTGAACATAGCTAGGAACTACATCCGAACGGTTGTGTAACCCGCGCGTCTAAACATTGTACTATTGTCTTTATTTTCCCGTGCAAATCCATTTTGTGTGGAGGTAAACTTGGGACTAAAGCCACAATACCTTACTGCGCAATCCAAAATATCGCGGCGATTTATTTTCGCGCACTAGTACAGCACCAACAGTATGTTTTTTCGACGCGCTAGAATGCACTCTGTATTGTTAGGTTGGATTCCCAATGCTCGGCTCAACACTGAGAGTTGAAAATCCATTGCGCGATAAAATCCCGCCGCGAAATTTTACGTCCGTGCGAACGTCGGCTGACTCTGCAACCAAGCAATATTGCCACAGTATAAATATGGAGAGTAGGGAAACTACGAACAAACGTACGAAACGGTACACACACAGACGCGCGTATCGACAAGATCCGTAAGCCACAAAAAATATACTGAGAGCACCGCGACTATCGCTTGGGGCCTCGTTGGTGCGCGCGTCTGTGTGAGTATGCCGTTTCGACCGTAGTTTCTGTACTGTCCATATCTTTATTCTGACATTGCTGTGTTCCATCGTTAATGGTACAGCTGCCGTACTTAACTAATTAGCTACACAAGTACATGATACTTTAGCTATTTCCCGCGTGTCGGTCGCAAATCGTAATGCAATGTCGTGTGTGTCACGTTCATCTCGGCCGTGATCTACGAGATATTGCAATTAGACAAGTATGCAATGTGATGTGGCCACGATCTCGTGGCTAAGTAATAACAGCCGCACGGGTCGATCCATCAGGTTAAGCTATGCTTGCCGGGATTGGTCCGTGGATGGGCGACCATCTTTACATACCGAGACTCCTCCATGCCTCGTTGCTACTAGCTGTCATTCGTGGCCCTTTGACAGTCGTTACGGGATTCAGAAGCCCGAAAGTCTGACAATCAGTCTTACCAAGGGGTATCATATTACCCAGTTAGTGGGTTGTGGAGGTCAGATAGGCAGTCGCACCATGTAAAATACTGGTGTTCAGCTGTATCCGGTTAGACTGGAAGCTAACCCCAACATAGTTGGGAAAAGGCTAGGCGGAGACAGATAAAAAAGGAAAAAAAAAATAGATAAGAAAAAAGAAAGAAAAGAAAGATAATCCAAAGGATATTAAAAGAGTGTGTGAAAGATGTTGGTTAGGAGGGAAGTGAACTCTGAGATGATAGCTGATGTAGGTTATGATCAATCAACTCAGCCAATCGCAGTCCACTGCTGGACATAGGCCTCTCCAAGGTGGCGCCACAACACCCTGTCCTCCGCCTTCCGCATCCAGTCTGCCCCAGCCACTTTCTTCAGGTCATCGGTCCATCTAGCTGGGGGGCATCCCACACTACGCTTACCGATACGCGGTCTCCACTCTAGGACTCGTCTGCTCCACCGGCCATCGGTCCTTCGACAAACATGACCAGCCCACTGCCACTTCAGTTTGCTTACTTTGAAAGCTATGTCAGTTACTCCGGTTCTTTTCCGGATAACTTCATTCCTGATTTTATCCTTCAAAGAAACTCCGAGCATAGCCCGCTCCATAGCGCCCTGAGCGACCTTGAATTTGTGGACCAGCCCGACCGTCAGTGTCCACGTTTCAGCACCGTATGTCATAACGGGCAGGACGCACTGGTTGAAAACCTTAGTCTTCAAACATTGCGGGATAGGTGACGAAAAGACTTGACGAAGTTTTCCAAACGCTGCCCAACCCAACCGGATCCTTCTGTCGGCTTCTTTCTCAAAGTTGTGTCTACCGAGCTGGATGACTTGCCCTGACTTGACTTGACTTGATGGTTATGATCATGTGTTTGTAAAACCTATCACATAAGTTTACATTGTAAATTCAATAAATAGTTTGAGTCTAGGTAGGTATGTAGTTGTACGGAAGAGAAAGATTTGTTGTGCCGACTACAAAACAAAACCAGCCAAGTACTGTCGGACCACGCACAATGAAGGGTTCCGTAGTTGAAAAGAATTTATCCCAAAAACAAACTTAACGTTGTAATTGAAAAACATGATCTGAGATGTTACGTATGTGTATCAGTCTTTATAAAATATATATTATCTGTGGTATTTCCGGATCCTGTTGTCTTGTCACCGACTCCGATCGCTCGTCATGCAATGGCTGAATACACGATACATAAAATAGTCTGGTCGTCTTATTTATTTATAATATCTGGCCACCCGTCGTAACATGGTGTCAGAAGATACAGAAGAAAAAGAAGTCACAAAAAACCACAAAAGTAAGTGCCGCAAACAGTCAAAAAAAAAAAAAAAAAAAAAAAATTTCGAGTAAAACGTCGCCGCGTGGTCCAGCCCTAAAATGCCGGAAAATAAAAACGCAAATAATACAAGTTATCCCCTGCCGCCGAGTAATTTCAGCTTAGATATCAACAACTCGAACATGCCATTGGCTTGGAGAAATTTCAACACAAGTCTAGAGATTTACATGATAGCCAACAATTTAGAAGAACAACCAGACAAACGAAAGGTAGCCATTTTACTACAAATCATAGGCCCAGACGCTCTTCAGATATTTTACTCGTTTAACATACAAATTGACAAGATCACCTATAAGGATTTACTCGCCAAATTTGAAGACTACTTCACACCACGTGTCAATATTTCCGTCGAAAGACATAAGCTGTTCAACAGAAAACAAGGTCCAGATGAAGAAATTGAGACATATGCCACGGATCTCAAGAATCTAAGTATCCAATGCAATTTTGAAGGTCTTGCCGATGATATAGTAAAGGACATATTCTCATGGAACTTAAATTCATCTTGCTCGTACATCAGAGAACGTATCCTGATCGAGAAACCATCAACATTTGATGCCGCCGTCAGTCTCGCGAAAACACTAAGAAATACTAGGTTACAGGCTAAAGCTTTATCAAGCCAAGAAGTAAGTGTCGTTGCCAGTCGTCAATCGCATCACAGTCGCCAAACACATCGTAGTCAAGAGAGTCGCAATCAAAAAAGTCACAGTCAAAGAAGTCACAGTCGTCAAAGAAGTCATAGCCGTCAAGAAAGTCAAAGACATCAGTCTCAAACAAGTCAAAGTCGTCAATCAAGTAAAGCATCGTCCAGTCAAGAACCTCAATCCAAACAGTCAACCAAGAATTGTTCCAGATGTGGTCAAGTTCACCGAACAAAATGTCCAGCCATAGGAGTCATCTGTAACAACTGCCACAAGCCCAATCACTTTGCCAAGTGTTGCCGCAGCAAACATGTGAGATCCATAGAAGAAGAAGAAGAAAGTACGGGTACTGATACTTATTTTCTAAATAGTCTTTTCACTAATGAGATTTCTGTCAGCATAAAAAACCCTTATCATACAACTTTGTCCATAAATAGTAAGAATGTAGACTTTTTACTTGATACAGGTGCTGACACTAACATTTTATCATTTAACTCTTATAAAAAACTTAATTTGCCATTGAGTAGTTTAAAGAAAAGTAGTCACAAACTATCAACCTTTAGCGGTGAAGTATTACCGACTGTAGGTCAATGCATTCTGTCTGTCACACATAACAACAAACTATACAATGTTAATTTCCACATTATAGATATACCCTGTAGGAATATTATTGGTCGCAACAGTTGTGAGAATTTAAAATTAGTTAAAAGAGTCCATAATGTCCAATTTCATGAGTCACTCAATGTATCACAGCTTGACAAATATAAAGATCTCTTCTCAGGAATAGGTTGTCTTAAAGATTATGAATGTCATTTGTCAATGAAGCCTGATGCTGTACCGTCTATAGATGCCTGTCGTAGAATTCCATTCAGTCTCTTAGAACAATTAAAAGAAGAATTAGCCATGTTAAAAAAAAATCAAATTATAGTCAAAGTCGAGGAACCTACTGAATGGGTAAGCTCAATTGTAATTGCATCAAAGAAAAATGGTAAACTACGCCTGTGCATTGATCCAAGAAAACTTAATAAAGCCATTATGCGTCCTCATTATCAATTTCCAATTATTGATGAAATTAAATCCAGCCTCTCTGGTTCACAATATTTCACTACCCTAGATGCAAACAAAGGTTTTTATATGCTAAAGTTAGATGAAGCTTCCTCAAAACTATGTACATTCATCACACCTCAAGGTAGATATAGATTCCTAAGACTTCCCTTCGGGATAAATGCAGCCCCAGAACTGTTTCATTCCATCATGACAAATAGATTCAGTGATATTCCAGGAGTCAAAATCATGATGGATGATTTCCTAATTTACGGTCAAACTAAACAAGAACATGATTTTAGGTTAAAACAAGTCTTAGATAGAGCTAGAGAAATAGGAATAAAATTTAATAAAGACAAGTCTAATATATGTAAAAGTGAAGTCAAGTACCTAGGACACATCTTTTCTAAAGATGGTGTGAGAGTTGATGAAAACAAAGTGAAAGCCATTTGCAGTATGCCACCACCAACAAATGTCACAGAATTACAAAGGTTTTTAGGTATGGTTACATACTTAGGCTCATACATAGAGAATTTGTCAGATAAAACTTCTAATTTAAGAACACTTCTGTCTAAAGATAATGAATGGTCTTGGCAAGAGAGACATAATGTAGAATTTAATGAATTAAAGGAATGTATAACAAAAGCCCCTGTCTTGACATATTATGATCAAAATAAACCAATTACACTGTCAGTTGATTCGTCTAAAGATGCCATGGGTGCAGTGATTTGCCATGATAAACACCCCATAGCATATGCTTCAGCTTCATTAAGCTCATGTCAACAGTCATACTCTCAGATTGAGAAAGAGCTGTTAGCAATCCTATTTGGTTGTACAAAGTTTCACCAATATGTCTATGGTCGCCACACTTTAGTTGAAACAGATCACAAACCAATAGTATCGCTGTATAAAAAACCAATTTATAACATTCCACCCCGTCTTCAAAGAATAATGCTAAGATTACAACCATATGACCTGAACGTAACTTACAAACCAGGTAAATATCTTTATGTAGCTGATACTCTGTCTAGAGCAGCTTTACCAGAACAGTCATTACATGATCTAGATTCTGATCTAGATTTACATGTCAATTTAGTCATTAGATCACTGTCAGTTAGTCCAAATAAACTTAAATCTATTCAAGAACAGACTTCCCAAGACAATGAATTGTCACTCTTAAGTAAATATTGCATAACAGGTTGGCCTGAACATAAAAAATTGCTTCCAGACATACTTAGGCCTTATTTTCCTTTAAAAACCGATATACATATAATTAATGGTATTGTCTTCAAAAACAACAGTGTCATTATACCAGTAGCCATGAGAAAAGACATTTTGAAACAGATACATGAAGGTCACCAAGGTATTCATAGTTGCCAAAGATTGGCAAGAAATCTAGTATACTGGCCCAATATGTACTCTGATATAGAAAAATATGTTAATAATTGTCATAACTGTCTCACTAACAGACGCAGCAATTCCAAAGAGTCACTACAGCCCCATGAGGTAAAACCAATCCCTTGGAATAAAGTCGGAGTTGATCTATTTGATTTCAATTCAAACAAGTATGTCATAGTCGTAGATTATTTTTCCCAATATGTCGAGCTTGTAAAGCTAGCAGGTGGTTCTACTAGTAAAATTGTCATTAGTCACCTAAAGTCTATATTTTCCAGACATGGAATACCCAACATTCTAATTTCAGACAATGGTCCCCCATTTAACTCAAAAGAGTTTAATCATTTTGCTTTAGATTGGCAAATACAACATATTACATCAAGTCCCTATTATCCACGGTCTAATGGTCTTGTAGAAAGAACCATAGCCACGGTTAAAAACATATTAAAGAAATGTCTTACTGATAATACAGACCCTCATCTAGGATTATTACAGTATAGGAATACACCTAAAGAAAATATGTATTCGCCTGCCCAATTACTAATGTCCAGGACACTCAGAACTAAACTTCCAGTCTTAGAACAAACTCTGAAACCTAAAATACCTAACTACAGGTCTCTAACAAATAAAACTCAAATAAAAGTGAACAAATCACAGATTTATTATAATAAACATACTAAACCGTTGTCTTCCCTAAACATTGGTGATAAAATTTACTTCCAGAAACAGCCAGACAGTATTTGGACACCTGGTACTGTGTCAGACATAGGTCCACAGCCTAGATCATATACTATTGTCTCCCCGGAAGGTACTTTTCGCCGTAATCGCCAACATATCCTACAGCCAAAACATTCACCAACTGAGTCCGCTCCTAGTAGAAGAAGTTCACTTCAATCCCCATCAGTTCCACTTGACACTGATCCACCGTCGCCTTCCAATATACTGCCGTCGTCATCTCCATCTAATTATCAATCTCCTTGTACAAGTAATCCTGTCCAAGAATCTGAAACAAAAACAAACACATCACATACACCAAATAAACAAACTCAACACACAACTTATTCTTCATTCGGTAGAGCAATAATAAAGCCCCGAAGATTTTGAAAATTGGTCTAGATTAAGTTCTTAATTTGTACTTAGTTTTAATTTAATATACTAAATGTATTGTTTGTTGTACAAGCATTGTCAAACCTAATTTTGTTTTGTTAGTAGCTGTCAAAACTTAGTTAAGTCAATTTGATAGACGTCACTGTCAGAACTGTCGCAATGTAAATGTCAGTCAAGTCAACTTGTCACTTCTTAGAGATGTTCCGTTCCACTTAGTCTACTAGTATATAAGAATTTTGTTAATGTTAAAAAAAAAAAAAAAAAAAGAGTATACTTACGTACCATGTTCCACGTAATGATTCCATTTTCTTTTCTTAATAAGGGAGATGTTACGTATGTGTATCAGTCTTTATAAAATATATATTATCTGTGGTATTTCCGGATCCTGTTGTCTTGTCACCGACTCCGATCGCTCGTCATGCAATGGCTGAATACACGATACATAAAATAGTCTGGTCGTCTTATTTATTTATAATATCTGGCCACCCGTCGTAACATGAGATACATTGTTATACGTCACCGTCAAATCTCCAACGGCAAATGTAAGTTTGTGACGATTTTTAGACTTTTCCTTTACTTGTGCTGTAAGACCCTTGCTTTTTGACAAATTACCTGATTCTAGGTCAAAATATGTCGTATAAATGGCTGTATTTTTTTATTGCGATTTTTTTAGAGCTCTAATGGACCATAGACCTACGTATTTTATATTAATTTCAATTTGATATCTTTACGCGTTCCTGAGAAAAAGGGTCTTGACAGACTAACAGACAGACAGGCACACAACGAAGTGATCCTATAAGGGTACCGTTTTTTCCTTTTGAGGTACGGAACCCTAAAAATGGGATAATAATAGGAGGATAGTGTCAAACACGCAGAGGTTACAACTTAACATCAGATAAACTATCTACGAGTATTATCGTAGATACTTTTATGAAGATTATTTTGTTAATTATTTTGATATTACTACTCAACTATCACTTCCGCAATTATTGTGGAAAAATTTCCTATTGCAAAGCTCAAAGCAATTATTGCTTACAAAAAGTCGCCAAAAATGTATGACACCATGCAAATTGATCACTGTAAGCTACCGCTATTAAAAATCATGCACGGTCCGATCATTCAACTTTTAACATACATTTAGATGTCATTGTGACATGGAGAATATTTTAAAAGGTGGGGTACACGTGTTTGTTCTATTCTTATCCATTTATTCAACATTTACAATCCATGCTGCAAAATATCTCAAAGGATTATTTTAATGGAAAAGTCGTTAAAATCGCTTTAATTAATCTTGAGTTCCATCAATTAATTGTTACTTTCCTGACTTCCTTAGACGTCACGTAAAATCTAGTTTCGACATTTTATAAACCAATTACTCTTTGAAGGTCCCTAAAAGTTCTTAAGTTGATAAAGTCACTCAGAAAATATGTATTGTCTTCAACACTAGGCCAGAAGCTCTGAGACGCGGTCCACTACACAAAATCTTAATATAGTATTTGAAAGTCTGGAAAAATAAGTTGAAGAATCTAGGTGTGTGCCGTCTGCACCACCACCAAGGAATATCAATTTCATAATTTATTGCCTTAGTGTACAGTAAGCTAAAAACTTGTAATATAATAACTTTTTTTTTTTTTTTTAAATTTTTTGAATATTTATGTAAGAATATAATTTGCAATATTGTGATAAGGAATTATGACTTATATGACTTGGAATTGAATTTGTATGTATTAATAATTTAGAATATTTTAATAATGTATCGAGACTAATTTGACTAATTGTGTTTTAAATTCTGACTTATATTTTATTATTGTATGCCTCAACGGCGGGACATAGCTGAACTTATTTTATATATTTAAGACCTGCATTTATGTGTATACCTATAGTCCACAATAAAGATTATTTGATTTGATTTTGATTTGATTTGATTTGAACTCTTAAGGTTGCTACACGACTTAGGGGGCTTGTAGCTAAGTAATAACAGCCGCACGGGTCGATCAATCAGGTTAAGCTACGCTTGCCGGGGTTGGTCCATGGATGGGTGACCATCTTTACATACCAAGACCCCTCCATGCCTCGGAAAGCATGTTAGACCGTTGGTTCCGGCTGTCATTCGCGGATCTTTGACAGTCGTTACGAGTCGTCAGAAGCCCGAAAGTCTGACAACCAATCTTACCAAAGGGTATCGTATTACCCAGTAACTGGGTTGTGTGAGTGAGATAGGCAGTCGCTCCATGTAAAATACTGGTATTCAGCTGCATCCGGTTAGATTGGAAGCCGACCCCAACATAGTTGGGAAAAGGCTAGTCAGATGATGATAGTTGCTACACGACTTACTAGCAGAGGATATTGCAGCTACTGGTTTTAGTGGATTAAATACGTATTATCGAAGCTAACTCAAAAACTACCCAAGCAAAGCTAATACAATTTTTATGGGCCCACCTCCGAAGTATGACCGACCAAACAAAAAAAGAATCTTCAAAATCAATTCATAATTGATGAAGTAATCACGTAAAAAACATACAAAAAAAAAATCGTTTGAAAACCGCCTCCTTTTGATTTTGAAGTCGGTTAAAAATAAACTAACTTATGACGTCTAAATCTAAATAAATTATTTAATTCTAGTAAATTATCGCCTAAAAAAAATGGCCAGAAAAAGAAATATTGCAGCTTCTTATGAGTAGGCTTGCATGACACCATTGTGCGCCATTTTTATAGGGTAAGTACTATTACGAGTATAGGAGAGAAATCTACAGAGAGTACCCGACTCCATAAAGATTTTTCACACCTGGTGGCCATCTTTGCAAACAATAAAAGCAACTCCAAGACTACAAACTAGTTATAGTTCAAGTTCTAACACATCGTGGTAGGCTCATGCAAATATGTGAAACACATTGCATTCATTCATCAGGTAACACATTATTTCATTTAGCTGATGATTTTTTGTATAAGCTTGTTTTGCCACTCAACACCACACAGTAATTATTGATGGAGAAACAAAAAGATGGCAAGCGTGAATCGTGGTCTTATTATTAGAACCCCGTAATATTTTTTTTTTTGTTAGGTTGGCAAGCCAAATGGCACAACAGAAGAACAGTGGTTACCGACTTCAATGGACACCTGCATACCAAGATGTTGACTGATGCATAGTTAAACTTAGCGACAAGTTTTGCCAGTGCAATTCCAGCACTCGTATCTTTAAAACCGGAACACGGCCACACAGCAGCATATTTTGGAACGAAGTTCTTTAACGCGGCTTGCGGTAGCAGTTAACTGGTAGAAATCGTCACGTAACGAAAAAGCGGGGACTACATGCGACTTTCTCTCTCGACAAAGTGTGAATCATTGGTCAAAATGAAAATCCAAGATGGCGGCTGCGAATAAAATTTTTCATCACGGTTATCGTATTCATGGTTTTCGAGGGTGCTAAAGCCGATAGTGAAAAAATCCAAGATGGCGGCTGTGAAACTTTGTTTTTGTATTAAAGTAATCATATGTGAGAAGAAACTTCATTCCTGGTGGGAATCCCCCGGCCGCACACGTTTTCTTTTCACATTTTTTGCCCTGCTACCATTAGGGAAAAGGTTTCTGTTTACCATCCTAATACAATACTTCAGGTATCTATTTAAGGATTGATTGAAGGACATGTTTTAAACTTTATGTTCACTACTGCAGAATCACCTCCATCAATCTGCCTAGCCTTTTCTCGACCCCAACATAGTTGCATCCGCAGCTGAATACTGCAGAATCACCTATGACAGGTATTATAAAATACAATTATTTTTCTTCAGTTGCCTACCTTCAAGATCAAACCATGCGACTGTCATTACTAAGCCACGAGCCCCTCAATCCACGTGTGTGTTATACATGTGGTAGGGACATTGCACAACCTGTTACCATAGATTCAGTACAAGATTCTAAAACTGAATTTTTTTGTTAAAAAAAAATCTGCTGTTTGCAATATCTACGCGGTCAAAATGTATGGAACAGCAATTTTTTTTTTTTTAATAACTGTCGAAAAATTTCAGCGCAGGAGTCCAGAACCTCGTCGATTTCCCTGCCACCATGTATTGCAGTCACTCGGTCGGTTCCTGTTGTGAACCGACCGAGTGTACAACGTGTCGTTTTGTATCCTCGTCGAAGGGTGTGATATACTTAGATCATCAAATCGAACAACTTTTTCCATGGCACCAACATCGTAACTACGAAAAAATAATCAGTCGTCCCATACATTTGCGTCGAGTAGGTATTGAAGTTATCTATGAGACAGTTGAAAATTTTTCCGCGATTACGATGTTCCCATGGAGAAAGTTGTTCGGTTTGATGTTTTGTATCACACCCTGAAATTTGACGAGGATGCAAAACAACACGTTGTATAACCAAATCATTATACTCAAAGTGAAAAAGCATGAATGCAGATCATAAGGTCCTGGGTTTGGTCCCCTGGGTTGTGCAACGTTTGTATATTTTTCTGCGAAATTCTCACAGCCTTCAATTGCTAGTGTACGAAGATAATGCCGATGGTTTCGTCAATACGAGTACATGTGAGTTAATAACATCATTAGTGGATTGTGTTTCACTTTAAGGAGTGACCACACTTATCGACGCCGAAACGGCTTTGAGAGAATCGCCAATCACCACACTTCGGTCACTCCGGCGATCGGGTACTCAGTGAAACGCAAATTCGTATCCGATGTGCGCTTTTATAATTCCACACGTCACGTTATCGTGGACGTCGACGTCTACGATTTTAACGTTGATATTAACGTCCACGGTAATTTACCGAGCGAGCGGAGCGAGTGAAGCGTCTCTGCTTCAAGTCTTGCAAGCTTTCGTCTGTCAGTTTGTTGCTACTCCACTATAGGTCGTAGGTATTTTACAACTGATCTGGACGACAGGTTTAACGACTTTATATACATTTTTGTTCGACGGGGATTTTTGATTGGAGGGATAATTCCTCAAAAAAGGGGCTACTGGATATCACCGCCTTATGAGATCCGATTTCGATGGTTTTTTTTTTATTTGAATGGTAATACTTTAAGTTTGTATCATAAAAATTTGGTGAAGATCTGATTAGGATCTTCGGCATGATGAACAGAATAGCTCCTCAAAATGCAGTAAATTGCTCACTTTTAGATTTCTACCAGTGGAATCGGCCCTTTAACTACTAGGTAAGGATTAATGGAGCACCTGGGACCACCTTTTCATCAAAAAACTAGAGAATTCTGAATAATTCTTTAAAACGACGCTTTAAAACCAATATCAATGTTCCTTTTTGGCGCAGCCGTGAGGCACACACTTTTGTTTTAAAACATTATTTTAATTTTTTTTGTTTTTGTGTTTCACGACCTGTGTCCAAATAAACGTTTTTCTTTCTTTCTTCTTCTTTCTTTCTTTCTTTAGTTAGAAAACATGGCAAATAATAATTTTCGAACCAACAATTTTAGGAGAAGAAAGGGGTACTCCCTTTCTTCTTTTAGGTAACTAAACAGCGCCGTTCACCCATCCACGGACCAACCGCAGCAAGCGTAGCTTAAGCTGATCGATCGACCCGTGCGGCTGTTATTACTTAGCCAGAAGCCCCTTATGTCCTAACCGAACGTTAACTTGAATCTTCACGCTAATTCTGGCTAATGAGACGGTTAGTTTAAGTGGACAGTTTTCAATAGTTACCACAGCTAACTAATCAAATTAATAGACCATAAATTACGTCTCCTTACAAGATGTGCTAATACCAGTCGCATCTATCATACAAATATGATGGCTCTGTATTTACAAGTTAATGTTTGTTAATGATGGAACTAGACTTTAGTTTGTGGGAAAAGTGCTGCTACATTGAGTGCTGCGATCATACACCATTTTGTGTTTTTTTTTTTTGCAAAACCTTTTGTTTTTTTTCTGATAGAATTTGACATTATTACATTTTAATTATTGCGATTGCTCAAACATTTTAAACATCCTATTTGTTTTAACTGCTTTCTTCTTCAATAGGGAAATAAGAATAAGAATAATTTATTGGTCCATTGTTACAAAATAAATTTCTAAAATAATACTGTTGTGTGCTTACTGTAACTAGAATAATTATCATATTTGAGCAGTGGTCCCCAAACTAGACAGCAAATCGATATTAAAAGCCAATCGAATTAAATTCATGAGTAATCATGAAAAGAAATGGATTCGCTGTTTATTAATTAATAAGTATCCGAAAAGAAAATCGATACATCTTTTCGATTTTGGATTGGTGTACCTAGTGTAGTAATCCAAAACAATTAAAAACTTTAATCAAAAAATAAAATCATTTCCAAACTCAGTCGCATCACTAAATACTTATGGAGTAACGAGCAGGTCAAAAATCATTTAACTAATATTTTCTAATTAGCTTTAATAGTGCGAATGTAAACGCCATCATCAATTATAATTATTATTAAACTTGCTGTTGCCCGCGACTTCGTCTGCGATGTAGGATTAAAAATAGCCTATGTTTTTCTCAGGTCATGGTCTACCCATGAACCAAATTACATCCAAATCCGTTTAGCCATTTTAGCGTGAAAGCGTAACAAACAAACTCACTTTTGCATTTATTATGTAGTTAGATTCTAAGTAGTTTTATTAATTTAAGGGCTGATTTTTCAATAGGCAGACAACTTTTATCTGAAGAATAAATATTACAGTTTGACATATTTTCAATACAAAAGCTGTCAAACCGCCATATTTAGCTCGTAAGACCAATTGAATAAATAAATAAATATTTATTCCTCAAATAAAAATTATATGACTATTGAACGATTGTTCAATAGTCAGATAGCCCTAAATTAAATTAATTATTAAGCTGGGTACTTGTCTGTGAAATCACCTGAGGTATGTTGGACTGCTAACAATTTTACTGTACCAATGCAATGGTGAAAAAAAAAAAAAAGTTGGAAAGAGTTTGTACATGAAAGAAACAAATACTCGTACATACCGATTCTACTGCATACTCGCTGGTGAAATAATAAGTAACGCCTTTAGTGACTGTAGAATCCTGTTGATTCAAACTCAAGCTCAAAGCATTTATTTCAAATAAACTTTTGAATTGTCAATGGGTCAGTCAGAAAGATTTATTTATTTATTTATTTATTTATAGTTAATTAAAACGGTTATACACCAATTACAATGATTAACCTAGAAACACAATACTAATATTGTAATATCTACTACATACTTAATAAATAACAGTGGAAATTCTCTCATACTTTCTCTCGCAAAACTTTAGACACACTCGCTTTATCTCTCTCCATTCATCGGCAAACAGATCACAATCAGGATTGACTGCCAGGAGGGCATTGAGGGCTTCCAGAGTCCGACACACCGGCGACTCTGCTCTAGCGACCGTACGACATGCTGGCCGAGCAAACAATTTGTGCCTCTTACTGTGGCGGTGACCTATATAGTTGCCAGGCACATATAATTGACAAAATAGGTTATGTAACTCAGGACAGTCGATAAGCCCTCTGAGGGTTTTGCAGGCTACCGCAATCTGATTCAAACCTCGTCTAACTTCCAAGGAATTGTAACCCAACATCCCAAAAAGGTAATTCGTTGGGTACATGTACGAAGATGAAGCTAGTTGCCCATTCCAAAGCGTAGTAGATCCCTATGGAGAAGAACGGGCAAGAAACTCCACGGACACTCCTTTAAATCGTAATATTTTTACAAAATATTGGTTACATCGTTCATGTTGAAGATATACATGTGAGAACAATGTAGAAAGACGTGCACGTTAAAAAGCGTCCGTAATAAAAAGATAAAAACTAAAACAACTAAATTAAATATTAAAATTAAAAATAAGCCATGGCAGCTAACAGACGACCAGTCCCAACTGACGGCGCCCGTTCACGAACATGACGCATGGATCAGCACCAATTAGCTCAACCATTTTGAAGGGATTCCATGTTTAAGGCGCTATGACCCGACAGAGACCGCGCTTACTAGTTTTTTGAATCCATGGGAAACATAAAAATAGTGTTATAAAATTCAGAAAAAAAAGATATCTTATTTGAGGATCTGACGGATAGCCAATCGCTTTTAATAAAACGATTAGATTTACTTTGCTGAACAGAAAAAAAAATCCCAAAGTTATCCCTTTTCGTAATTTTTAATCAATCTCATAGCTACAAAACAGACGTTTTTTTGTTATTTTTTATACAAATGAAGAGGTAGTAAGATTGTTTATCACAATTCGCTGAGTTTGTCGTGATAAAATTATTAAAATAATTCATCTGCTTAGCCTTTTCCCAACTATGTTGGGGTCGGCTTCCAGTCTAACCGGATGCAGCTGAATACCAGTATTTTACATGGAGCGACTGCCTATCTGACCTCCACAACTCAGTTACTGGGTAATACGATACCCCTTGGTAAGACTGGTTGTCAGACTTTCGGGCTTCTGACGACCCGTAACGACTGTCAAAGATACACGAATGACAGCCGGGACCAACGGCTTTCCGTGGCACGGAGGAATCTCGGTATGTAAAGAATGGTCACCCATCCACTGACCAACCCCGGCAAGCGTAGCTTAACCTTATGGATCGACCCGTGCGGCTGTTATTACTTAGCCACGAGCTCCTCCTAAAATGATTAAAATAATTACAATGTTTAAATACCTACCAAATGCGCGAGGCAACCACTCGCGATCGCGAGCCTACTTCAGTTCAGTACGCGACGCGAGCGCCGGATCATAGGGCCTTAAGTAGATTATATCACTGCACTGGCTCACTACCACACACCAAGCTTCCATGCAGGGAGGCTTGGCATCAACAGGATTCTACAGTCAATAAAGAAGTGGCTTGTTACTTCATCTTTGCCCGCTATTTGTGCTGACTGACAGATGACATTAGTGATAGCAGCTACCTCACTGTATAAAGCCGTGGTACCACGACCCGTTAACTGACAGGCCTCGACAGGCGTTACTACGCCTGTCGAGGCCTGTCGCGGTCCATGCCGATCATTCCCACCACAGGCCTCATTAGCCTGTCCTAGCGCGATTTGGCTTGTGAGAAAGCGGGCCGTGAGACTGCAGCATTAGATAGTGTTTACATATCTCTTAAAATAGAAACACTACACTGACATACATACTCTCCAAGGTCCGTAATAAATCGGATATCATCTGCACGTCAGTGTCTTTTCATCAAGAACTCAATCGGACCGGACAATCTGTAAGCCGACGTAGCACGGACGTAAAAATATCGCGCCGGGATTCTATCGCGCACTGGATTTTCAACTCTCGTTGTTGAGCCGAGCGTTGAGAATCCAACTTAACAATAACAGAGTACATTCTAGCGCGTCGAAAAAACACACTGTTGGATTTCGCACTCTCGACGCTAAGCAGAGCGTTGAAAATCTAGTGTGCAAAAAAAAATCGCCGCGATATTTTTACGTCCGTGCGTATGTCGATTAACAGAGTGCATTCATTCTAGCGCGTCGAAAAACAACACTGTAAAATTTCCACTCTCGGCGCTTAAGCATAGCATTGAAAATCTAGTATGCGAAAAAAAATCGCCGCGATATTTTTACGTCCGTGCGAACGTCGACTTACATAAAAAAAAAAAAATCTATTAGCCATGATCTGTACTTCAACCTTACCTACTTTGACAAAACAAAAGGTAAACATTATGACGTCACAAATAAATAGCAATCTTATGAATATGACACAATTAACTTTAAATTCTTGAAACATACAGTAATAATAATTATTGTATTAGTGCCATACTCGTACGTCCATGAGAGGCATCTTGTTTCCGCTCCGTTCACTTATCTGAACCAATTATGTGTATTACTAAATGAAGGCATAAATAAGGGTCAAAGTGAATTGTACCGTCAGCAACAGAAATAGGTTAGCACTATCCTTTCAGAGTTTTTTGATGATTTTTTAATTATTTTAATTTAATTTTTGAACTTTTTTTTATCTTTTTTTACGGACGCTTTTGACATTCTTCATCGTTCTCACATACTACAGTATATAATTTCAACATGAATGATGTATCCAATATTTTGTAACCATATTATTTTGATTTATACGAGTAAGTGTCTGTGGAGTTTCTTGTCCGTTCTTCTACATAGGGATCTACTACGCTTTGGAATGGGCAACTAGCTTCATCTTTCTGACTGACCGACCCATTGACAATAAAATTCAAAAGTGCCTGTAATTGGTTTATTTGAAATAAATGCTTTGAGTTTTGAGTTATGTTACAAATTAATATATGGTAGAGAATATTTTGAAAACAATTAAATCAAATTCCAAAATCCATTATCCCACCCTTACGGAGAATCAGCACATTTTAAACGTTTAACGTTTTAAAACAATGACAAGCTCCATAGCAACTACAAACAATTAAGTTCTATTAAAAATGAAAAATAATAAAGAAAAAGCATATTATTTGAAATATAATATTTTAATGTTTTTTTTTTAATTGGTATAATATTATGTACTTCTATTATTTGATTCAGTTATAATTATAATAGTATCATTGAGGTGTGTACGTTGATTACTCAAATAATTTTGAAGTAAGTATACAAATAATATAACAAAAATGTGGATTCTGTCAAAAAATTCATAATAATTATTATTATTATTTGTTATTTTAAATGACGATTTCGTCAGAATCCCGAAATAATTGTCGACTTTAATCGCTGACTGTACGATAATAGCAACGCGCAAAAATAACTTTCGATAGTATTATGTGTTCGAAGATAAGTTTGCTTAACACCACATAATTTTTATCGTTAACTAGCTGACCCACCAGACCTACCAGTTGCCTGTCAAAATTTCAATTTCTTTTTTTTCCTATTTTTTTTTTTCTTTTAAACCATCCCAGCATAGAGGAGTTTCTGAGTGTTAGCGAGACTAACGGATTGCAATTGATTTTAATATATTTAAGAAGAATAAAATTTAGAAGGAAAATCGTTGTTGTATTTATGTAAACTTGTTTTGGCACGTGACTGTACACCCAGGGCCAGTTAGTTCACCACCAATTTGTCATTACGTCACAACAATTTGAGATGCGTACTGCATATGAAGTCAATTAGTATTGCTACAATTTTTATTACTTATTTTTATTGTGAAAGATTTAAGTTGATGCTGTCATACAAAGAGTAATATCATCTGAGGAGAAGAATCACAGGCGGATAAAGATGAGAAGTCTCATACTTATTAACTGACTCCTGTTTATGCATGAAACATTGCACGAGAAATTACGTCCTGCCAAACAATACTAGATCCAACCCATACATTTTTCTTTTGGTGTAGGTACGTATGTTCGTCTCAATAAAAAACCGGCCAAGTGCGTGTCGGACCACGCACAACGAAGGGTTCCGTAGTTGGGATGAATTTATCCCAAGAACAATCTTAACTTTGTAGTTGAAAAACATGTTCTCCCATACATTCCAACTGTAAATGTAAGTTTTTACTCACAATATTGAGAGATTTACCATGTTGTTTTAAGACCACAGACTTCTTATAGATTTTTCTGTAATCTACAGGTAAAGAACTATTTTCTATATTTTTTTCAAAATTTTAGGCTCCGTAGTTTCGTTGATAAGGGGGGGAATGGTCAATTTTCGTCTATTTTCTTAAATAACTTTTAAAAAAATATTTTAAAATTATAACAAAATAATAAATAATATATAGTATTTGAGACCCTCATAGTAAGCCCTTTCATTTGATATGTCACACGATATATTGTCTGCAAAACTTTTTTTTTATTTTCTTATTTGCCCCCCAAAAGTGACCCCCATATTCAAAACTTATTTATTTACTTTACCCGTCCGTGTTTGGGTCACAGTAATTCATATGTGTACTAAATTTCAACTTAATCGGTCCATTAGATTCGGAGCAAAATGGCTGTGACAGACGGACAGACAGACAGACACACGAGTGATCCTATAAGGGTTTCATTTTTTCCTTTTGAGGTACGGAACCCTAAAAAAGAAGGACAGTATCAATCTGCCTAGCCTTTTCCCAACTATGTTGGGCTCGGATTTCAATCTGAATACCAGTATTTTACATGGAGCGATGACTTCCACAATTCAGTAACTGGGTAATACGATACCTCTTGGTATGACTGATTGTCAGACTTTCAGGCTTCTGACGACCCGTAACGACTGTCAAAGATCCACGAATGACAGCCGGGACCAACGGCTTAACGTGCTTTCTCAGGAGTCTCGGTATGTAAAGATGGTTACCCATCCAAGGACCAACCCCGGCAAGCGTAGCTTAACCTGATGGATCGACCCGTACGGCTGTTATTACTTAGTCACGAGCTCCTCAGGAGTAAGGACAGTATCTAATAAGGAAATAGATTCACAAAAAAAAAATTGTTATTAACTTTTATGAACATAAGTACTTAATATAACTATTATGACCTAGTTACATCAAAAATGTGATGAACTCAACACGATTAGAGATCATTTTTACCTGACACGGCGAAGCAAAAAGGAGGATTATGATTTTGACCGATATGTATGTATGTTTATCTGTTCCCTCATAACATCTAAACTACTTGTCATAATTTGATAAATAAGGTTCATTGGAAGTATCTTGATCGTCCACTGGTTAAGTGACGTCACATTAAATTGAAAATGGCGCCTCTAAAGGACAAAGTCATGAACTAAAAAAAATTTTTTTGAATGATGCCATGTTGGGTATCAAATGAAACGGCTTAATTAGCACATTTCTATATATATATATGTATGTATATATTGTTAACTATTGCTCGCGGTTTTGCTTTCATGCACCCGATAATTGGGAACAATTTCTGAAATCACGCCTCAGATTTTTTTAAACATATTTTCTCTGCAAACCTACCCAAAATACATAAACCGGATGACTTTTTTTACCGTCTTGAATAAAATAGGGTAAGCATATTAGGTGAACGGAGTAGAAGCCTATGGCATACCTAGTTTTTTTTTTTTTTTTAATAGCCTAAACTGAATAAAGATCTAAGGATCAATATTATTAATATTTTATAATGCATAAAATTTTAACATTGCCATCCATATATATTGTTCAAACCGTTATGTTTGTTAGGAACAATCCTAAATTATTTCCGCACTTAACAGATCAATTTCCGAGGAACAGGCGTAACCAAACCCAACTATGTGTACCTCCCTGTAGGACTGCACTTATGCGTAAAAGTGTTTTTCTTATGGCTCCAATTATTTATAATAAGTTGTCTAAAAGTTGGAAGGAGCTTAATAATTTACTCTTGAAAAAAAAACTGAAGACATATTTAGTAAATAAAGCCTACTATAACATCAACGAGTTCTTAGAGGAAAGATTTCTATTGACATAGTAGCTTATTTGATTTAATTATTTATTTTTTTGTGTTTATTAATTGGCAATGGTGTAGTTTAATAATTTTTTTGGATCTAATTTTATTAAAATATTATTAATTGTATTTTTGCTTACTTAATTTATTGTTATTATAGGAGAAAGTTTTAATTAAATATATTTCTTGATATTTGCACGTCACATCATGTGGCAAACTTGCCTGTACCTAATAATGTTGTTACCATCTTGCATGCATGTATTTTCTTGTATGTATGACACATGTTTAAGCAAATAAATATTATCTTATCTTATTTTATCTAATAAATACTACAAATTCGATGTAAAATTTTCTTATTAAAACAATAAAAACCGAAATTTAAAAAAAAATCGCTTAAAAATATCGAAATTCAAATTATGTGCACCTGCATATGATTTGAATATTGTTTTTTTTTTAACATTAGGTATGCCATAGGCGTCTACTCCGTTCACCTATTATAGCCTATTCAAGACGGTAAAAAAGTCATCCAGCATATAATAATTAATTATTCTTCTCGATTGATCAAACATCGAAATCTATAAAGGGATTAATTCAATTTTCATTCCATAATTGAACCTGAAAGCAATTAAAAAAATTAGCATCCTCGGTTGCCCAACTAACGCAGAATTCAGAACATGTAGGTATAAGAGTATCTTTGGCTGTCATAACAATAATATGGACGGGAACATGGAAATTGAAAAATAGGACAAAATAATTGGGCCACTACTTTTTTTTAACAGCCGAAAATCGAAAAGTTTTGGAGAAAATCACGTGTGTCAGACGGATAGGTGGTGAAACCATAAGTCTTTAAAAGCCACCCATCCAAGTCTATAACTACCCAACCGCTTAACTTTTCAAAAGCTCGACACAGAATCTTAAAGTCACTATCGATAAGAATTTACACCATTTTCATTTCATAATCGAAAAAACCCGGAAGCTACCCCACCAACGCATCCTTGGTTGCCCAACTAACATAGAATTGAGAGCATAAGGAAGAGAATTACAAACGAAATAGGACAAATAAAGTGAACCGACTTCAAAAAGGAGGAGGTTCTCAATTCGTCGGAACCTTTTATGTTTTTTCCCCGATTACTCGAAGACGGCTGAACCGATTAGGATTTTTTTTGTTTTATTCGAGAGGGTATATTATACATCACAGTTGGTCCCATATAAAATTGATTAACTTTGCTTCGGTAGTTTTTGAGTTAGCTTCAATAATACGTATGTTTCCCCACTTTTATATGGATGATGTTCTAGTTTGTTTTGCAGATAGTGGTATTAGAATTTGTGTGGGGTAGGTCCACAACTAAAAAGTGAAAAATAAAAACTTTTTTACAAAAAATACAACTGACTTCCAAAAACAACACTACAAAGTGAAAAATAACTTTAATTTCGGAAGTCGGTGGCAAAAAACGAAAACACATTTAACTAGACACCGACTTCCGAAATTAAAGTTATTTTTCACTTTGTAGTGTTGTTTTTGGAAGTCGGTTGTATTTTTTGTAAAAAAGTTTTTATTATCTTCCTGCCGTACATCAAATAGTTTTGGCGAAAATCGCGTGTGACAGACAGACAAATGAACAGCTGACGAGGTGAAACCATAAGTCTTCAAAAGCATCCAATTCTATAACTATCAAACCGCTACTTTACTTGCAAAAGCTCGACGTTTTTCACTTATTTAGCAATCAATTCGCTCACTCGTTAAGAATTTACTCCATTTTCATTCCATAATCGAAAAAAACCCGGAAGCTTCCCCACCAACGCATCCTTGGTTGCCCAACTAACATAGAATTCAGAGCATGTATATAAGTGTACGTGTTCCCCTGCAACTGTCAGTCGTCCATGTACAGTAGTTGCGCGCACACGTTTCTAGTAATTTTGTGTCTGTGATTGTGCAGTGTAGTGTAAGGAACGAAGGCGTTTGAAAAAGTTAGTTCTGCTTTTGAATTTATTTTTTTTCTTTTTAATTCGGTGTTTTTTTTTTCTGAACTTGCAACAGTTTTTGTTGTAAGGAGGCTGTTAACTAGCAACTGCATGTTTTTGGATATAATAGATACATTCAAAGTTTAAATGTTATGAAGAGGAGACTTATTGGGTTTAATTCGTACAAGAATCCTATTGAATTCTATAAACGTTAAAGAATACAGAAATTATTATTTCTAAAGTGAAATTATTATTTTAAACTTTCAAAAGTAAAAATAGATTAATTTTGTAATTACCATTAACGGAATAAGTTAAACAAAAGGCAACAATGCTAGAACACATGATTTCTACAACAAATTAACCAATTATCAAAACATGCAATTGTAGTTTTTGCCATAAAAAAAAATCAAAATTAACTAGACAAAGTCTCAAATCATCAATAAACATAAAATCCAAATAAAAACTGAATACTTCCTAACGTTTTCAACTGTATTTAACAAACTCATCAATAGATTAACTTTACTTCCGAGCTAAGCAATAACTCGATACTTAATTATGGAAGCCAAACGATTTGAATATAATACTCATTCTTGATTAAGTGCTATTCAAAGTTATAAATCATGGTTAAATTTGACGTATAAACTTTAACTATTCAAAATCAATCTGGCTAGCCTTTTCCCAACTATGTTGCGGTCGGCTTCCAGTCTAACCGAATGCAGCTGAATACCAGCATTTTAGATGGAGCGACTGCCTATCTGACCTCCACAACCCAGTAACTGGGAAATACGATATCCCTTGGTAAGACTGGTTGTCAGACTTTCGGGCTTCTGACGACCGGTAACGACTGTCAAAGATCCACGAATGACAGCCGGGACTAACGGCTTAACGTACTTTCCGAGGCACGGAGGAGTCTCGGTATGTAAAGATGGTGGATGAGAACCCATCCACTGACCAACCCCGGCAAGCGTAGCTTAATCTGATGGATCGACCCGTGCGGCTGTTATTACTTAGCCACGAGCTCCTCCTTTTAAACTTTAGCTATTCAATTTTATATAAATAACTCATGACTGCATTTCTCAAAGACGGTAGACTGAGATATAGGTATATCGGTTACACCAACATTCTGCTTGATAGTTTTTCAGGCCCATGTAACGGGGAAGGTCGGGCAAAGCTAACTGTAGATGGCGTGATCATAGCTAGGTCCCTGAGGCCTAATAAATGTGACATTTCGTTAATTCATGCGTTTGGTTTTATTTCACTATTTCGTTATTTTCGGTTATTTCAATATTTTTAAACAAATATTTGACATGGAAAGCGTCGAAATTTAAAACCTTAAATATTTCCTCGTAATCACTTTCTTCAAAATGTTTCGAACTCTGTTCATTTTTTTTTTAATCTGTTCGAATAGTACGAATCCACAATCTTCTAATTTTAGGGTCTCTCGGGAAATGGTGGACTCCAATTACGGAGCATATAAATAAAATTTCACCTCACGCCTTGTATTATTAGCTTGTCTTGGGAACTACTCGTAGCTACGACGGCGCCATAACACAGACACACACACACACAATACACACACAGTTACACACACACACACACACATTTACAGTTGTCTTCCCCATAGGTGGCGAGCCTATTGCCGTCAACTAGGCACAAATCCTGGCTACTATAATGTTTCCAATCATTTATTTTACTTTTTGTTCACTATTTGTCAGGCAAAAAAAAAAAACTAAAATATGCAATCCTTCATGAGCGCTGTTTATTCCTTACATTTTTGTTTAAAATAAAATATCAACTTGTTAAATCCTTAAAATCGATTAAAACTTCTTCATTCGATTGTTATAAGAAAATGAATCGGTAACGCATTAGGACATCACTAATTAATTAGTACTCGAGCTGTCAAAAGTAATAAATGGTAGGAAAGTTATATTGAAAAATTCCTGATAGGGAAACCCAGTAACACTTACCCGACTTGAAAATCAAACTCATGCTTAGCAGCTATGCTTGCGACCTCTTAACAAGCGAGACAGTCAATTGGAATTAACAATACCAGAAATTCCTTCCTTAAGGCGCGGTATTAGCTCAATATTCAAAAAGTTGGTTTCTTGGATTGTCGAGTATGACGTAACGCAATGAAACTATCCGAAGCAAAAAATACAGTGGACAGAGAAAAATTTTAATCAAATAGAATAGTAAAAAATAATTTGATATTCCCAATAAAAAATTTGAAAGTTGCTCCACAAAAATAAACTTTGGCGTCAAACATCTTCGTATTTTCAGCGATAACGACATTCTTTTTTTTAAGAATTTAATAGAATTAGCATTTTTTCTAAACTTTAACCAGACATTTATTTAATGTATTGTGTATATTCTGAATAATCTAAAGAAAATCCGGAAAATAAATGCACATTCGCAGCTTAGTCACATCTCGGCAACACAAATATTATTTTCAATTTTCAACCTTATTTCAAGCCAGCTAATGGTGACAATAGATTACGCGGTTGTGTGCCGTTTAAAATCGTAGTAAGTCCGCGCCTTAAGGTAAAATCTTTTAAGTTTTTTAACAACTCCAAGATTAGTATGGAACTTACTAATTACTGTTCATTAATATTCTAAAGAAGAATTAACTTGTGTAATGGGCATTAAAAACTATACAAATTGGACATCAAACAATAAACTACGTACGGATTTATGTTCAACTACGCAATTTTTTTAAACTACGTTTTGTGTATGACTAGTTTTTGTAATGTATCTTTAAATATACTTCATCTGGTAATCAAAATTATGCATAAAAACTTAGCAAGAAACATAACTAAATTAATAGTACATTATTTTATGTGATGTTCTAATTGCTAAGAACTAATCCTAACTCATCATCACCTGCCTAGCCTTTCCCCAACTATGTTGGGGTCAGCTTCCAGTCTAACCGGATGCAGCTGAATACCAGTATTTTACATGGAGCGACTGCCTATCTGACCTCCATAACCCAGTTACTGGGTAATACGATACCCCTTGGTAAGACTGGTTGTCAGACTTTCGGGCTTCTGACGACCCGTAACGACTGTCAAAGATCTACAAAGGACAGCCGGGACCAACAGCTTAACGTGCTTTCCGAGGCACGGAAGGATCTTGGTATGTAAAGATGGTCACTCATCCTCGAACCAACCTCGGCAAGCGAAGCTTAACCGGAACGATAGACCCGTGTGGCGTTTATTAATATATTTAGCCACAAGCTAATCCTAATGATTTTTTTTGTAACGCTTTCACGCTAAAACGGCTGAACAAGTTTGGATGAAATTTGGTACACGGTTAGACCATGACCTGGAAAAGGACACATAGGCTACTTTTTATAGACACGCGGGCGAAGCCGCGGGCGGAAGCTAGTCTTCACACTAATATTATAAAGGTGAAAGTTTGTATGTGTGTTTGCATGTTTGTTTCTTCTTCACGCTCAAACGGCTGGACCGATTTGGATGAAATTTGGTACGTAGACAGCTTATTCCCTGAACTAACACATAGGCTACTTTTTATCCCGGTCTACGCGGGTGAAACCGCGGGGCGCAGCTAGTTTTATATAAAGATAGGATAAGAGTTCTTATAAGAGGAGGAGGTTAAGAAGTATGTAAGGATCGTAGCAGGTGGCATTCTGTAGTTTGTGCCTACCCTATGGGAAGAAGGTGTGAGTTTATGTGATAAAAATACAGTATTTGAGTATGAATGTGGATGGTTATATGAGTAGGGGAAGACCAAAGAAACGATGGATGTGTGAAAAATGATAATACGGCTGGAAAGGGGGTGACTACCGACTACAAAAAAATTGGGATTTACCAGCCAGCAAGTCATAGCGGGGCTAACTGCACAGAGTGCACGTGGACTTTTTATCATTTTTTAACCGACGAAAAAAAAAGGTGATTCTTAACTCTTAAAATGTCGATTGCACACCATGTGTACAGATAACAATAGAATTGCAATTGTGTCTGCTAATTAGCGCGCGACGGGTTAAGTGAAAATGTATATTTTTAGGGTTCCGTACCTCGAAAGGAAAAAACGGAACCCTTATAGGATCACTTCGTTGTCCGTCTGTCTGTCTGTCTGTCAGTCAGTCTGTCAAGACCCTTTTTCTCAGGAACGCGTGGAGGTATCAAATTGAAATTAATATCAAATACCTACGTAGGTCTATGGTCTCTTAGAGTTCTAAAAAAATGAAGCTTCTAAGTCAACGCAATAAAAAAATGCGGCCATTTATGCGACATAT
Organism: Cosmia pyralina; assembly: GCA_946251885.1. NCBI lineage: Eukaryota > Metazoa > Arthropoda > Insecta > Lepidoptera > Noctuidae > Cosmia > Cosmia pyralina. Next base: position 17,662,056 of record OX276366.1, on the reverse strand, counting down.
TTTGATATTCGCAAATAAATCAAAACCTATAGGGCACTTACCGTTGACCTAGAATCATGAAATTTGACAAGAAGCAAGGTCTTACAGCACAAGTAAAGTAAAAAAACCGAAAATTGTTAATTTGTAGTTTTATCACATAAAAAAATAGTTTTTTTGCGATTACAAACTTAAATTTGCAGTTGGAGACAATGCCGTGACGTATATCAATGTATGGGAGAACATGTTTTTTAAACGAATTCAAAAAAGGAGGTTCTGTATTCGACCCAAATGTATGTATGTATGTAATTATGTATGTATGTTTGTTTTGTCTGCGATTTTCTCAAAAACGAATGAACCAATTTTGATAATTCTTTCACTAACGTGATCTACATACTTTCAGAAAGATTTAAGTATATAATATTAGGTATACATTATGTTATGTTATGTTGTGGTCGGCTTCCAGTCTAACCGGATGGAGCTGAATACCAGTATTTTACATGGAGCGACTGCCTATCTGACCTCCACAACTCATTAACTGGGTAATTACGATACCCCTTGGTAAGACTGGTTGTCAGACTTTCGGGCTTCTGACGACCCGTAACGACTGTCAAAGATCCACGAATGACAGCCGGGTCCAACGGCTTAACGTGCTTTCCGAGGCACGGAGGAGTCTCGGTATGTAAAGATGGCCACCCATCCACGGACCAACCCCGGCAAGCGAAGCTTAACCTGATGGATCGACCCGTGCGGCTGTTATTACTTAGCCACGAGCACGAGCACAAATAATAACAATGAAAATGAAAAGTTCAATATTGAAGGTTAAAAGTACTAAAAAGCGGTTTTACATCTTTGTTATATGTATTTGACATATAACAAAGATGTAAAACCGCTTAACTACAAGAAGGGACTAAGACACAAGGTTTTAGTGAAAGCCAAGGTCCGGATGTGTCAAGTGCCTTCCATATTTGCTTTAGAGCCGTGTCTGTCAATAGATGCTAGTAGTTATAAAACAGAGTATTAAATACAGAGTATAAAACAAATTTTGTTTTGTGATTTTGATGGTCTCTCCGGTCCTGTGCCCATATCTCTTGCCGGAACGCCCTTACCGATCTGCTCCGACTTTCGGTACCTCGGGTCGCTTGTCCAGGGGGATGGCGAAGTAGACCGAGACATAACACACCGGATCAACTCAGGGTGGATGAAATGGCGACAGGTTACAGGAACAACTTGCGACCCACGGATGCCCCTCAAGTTGAAGGGGAAAATTTACAAGTCCGTGATAAGGCCTGTCGTACTTTATGGATCGGAATGTTGGGCAGTGAAGAAGACGGATGAAAAAAAATTGCATGCAGCGGAGATGAGAATGTTGAGATGGATGTGTGGAATGACGAGAATGGATAAAGTGAGAAATGAGTATATAAGAGGAAGTTTGAAAGTGGCGCCAGTGACAGAAAAGTTGAAAGGAAATCGTTTGTCTTGGTATGGGCATCTAATGAGGAGAGACGAAACGCATGTGACTAAAAGAGTGATGAATATACATGTTGATGGATGGAGAGGCAGAGGAAGGCCAAAGAAAAGATGGATGGATTGTGTGAGGAATGATATGAAAGAGAAGGGAGTGAATGATAGCGTGACGGTTGACAGGGGAGAATGGAAGAAGGAAACGTGTTGCGCCGACCCCAAGTAACATGGGATAAGGGCAGGAAGATGATGAGTTATGTTGGTACTAAGACAAGCGACTTGTAATCTTGTAAATGAGTTTTGCTTTCAACTTTTTAGGTCAGATTAAAGTTACTTTTTGGTCAGCTGAAGATTGTTCTATATAGCTAAGTTTTAGTAAGATTATCTGTTAAAAATATTTTTTTTTTACAAAATATTTAACCGACTTCCAAAAATTTTAATTTCGGAAGTCGGTGTCTTTGGTTTTGTATTTTCGTTTTTTGACACCGACTTCCGAAATTAAAGTTATTTTTTACTTTAGTGTTTTTTTTTTGAAAGTCGGGTGTATTTTTTTGTAAAATAGTTTTTATTTTTTTGTGGTATCTACCCCACACAAATTCGAATACCTGCAAAAGAAATTAGACCATCATCCAACGAGATGGTGGTGGGAGAAAAATACGTATTATTGAAGCTAACTCAAAAACTACCCAAGCAAAAATCTATAATAAGCTACCGGAACACATAATTGAAATTAAAAATTTGGATCAATTTAAAAAAAAAACTACACGATTTTTTAGTTGCAAAATGTTACTATCATATTAATGATTATTTAAATGAAAGATGCTAGGCCTACTACATCCGATTTATTATATTAGGGAAAAATCGTTAGCATTTATCAGTTCATAATTATAAAGATTATGAATTATCAATTAATTATTTTCAATTTGATTTGTATTAGTTTTATTTTACTTTGACATTTAATTTTTTATGGACTTTTTTATTTTATTTTGACATTTAATTTTTTATTGATTATTTTATTTTAATTTGACATTCAATTTTTTATTGATTTTTTTTTTGACATTTAATTTTGTATTGATTTCTTTATTTAATTTTGATACTTTAATATTACTATAATAATTTCATAACTGTGACTGTCAATTTTTATCCTATTAATTATTTTCATTATTTGCATACCCATGTGATGGTTAAACATGGAGAACTTTATTATTCATTTAAAAACAAAACATCAATGTATATTTTTACCCATGTTTGCAAATTAATAAAATTATTTATTATTTATTATTTATTAAAATTAATAAATTTTACAAGGAACCAACTTCAAGGTATACCCTCCCGAATAAAACAAAAATCTTTCAAATCAGACAATTGTGCAGAAAGTTATGAGTGGTTTTACATAAAAAAAAATACGTGTCGAATTGAGAACCTCCTCCTTTTTTTTCGTCTGTTAAAAACAGCAGCCTAATTATACAACACACTACATATTCAGCTTATAATATTCCCACAACTGGGACACAGGCGTCCTCTCTGTGAGAGGGAGTGGGCCGTAATCCACCACGCGGGCCCAGTGCGGGTTGGTAGATGTCACATGCCTTTGAATTTTTGGTTCTAGGATATGCCGGTTTCCTCACGATGTTTTTCTTCGCCGTTTTGAGAGCAGTGGTGATGAAATAATTTACACAAAGTAAAGCACCTATCTGGGATTGAACCCACGATACACTAACAATCCTTTTGAAAATTCAACAATATTAACGACAGAAATAACATCACGTTTGTAATCCTCCAAGGATTAGGCAGAGGTGTACCTATAGTACACCCACATTTCATCAGTTATATTTAAGGAAAGCTAACTAGGCGGAAATAAGAAAATGACATCAATTACTTCCACATGCGAAAAATATCATTTTTTCAAAAAAATTCAACTGACTTCCAAAAACAACACTACAAAGTGAAAAATAACTTTAATTTCGGAAGTCGGTGTCTGATTAAATGTATTTTATTTTTGCCACCGACTTCCGAAATTAGTTATTTTTCACTTTGTAGTGTTGTTTTTGGAAGTCGGTTGTATTTTTTTGAAAAAAAGTTTTTTTTATTTTTCACTTTTTAGTGGTTCACATGTGCTTACCCCTTCACAGCGTACTGGTGTGATGTTATGTTATGAACTGGTGTAAACAATAAACAGACATGAGATTTCAGCAATCCCAGTCCATTTGCTATCATTTATTGAGGAGTTCCTCCTCAGTTCTTCATCAGATCTTCAGCAAATTGAAATAGGACCACTCCAATAAATTACTCTTCCAAAAACTATCCAAATCGCTTCAAGTGTGCCTATAAAATTGGAAGAGTTCTCTCTATTTCTCCAGGATCCCATCATCAGATCCTGACTTGATGATCATGGGACCACCTGGGAAGTATACCCTTTCAAACGAAAAAAAATAATCCAAATCGGTCCAGCCATCTTCGAGTAATCGGGGAACATACATAAAAAATATAAAAAAAAAGGTTCCGACGAATTGAGAACCTCCTCCTTTTTGAAGTCGGTTAAAAAAGAGAGCACAACAATGCGCTGGAACCAAAATAAAAGCGCCAAATCAAATAAAAATTGTTTAAAATGTTTTATTTATTTATTTAACATCACATCCTATCTTTACAGGCTAACCTAAATTGATAGAGTGGTACATAACAAAAGAAAACTGAACAAAATATTAAAACTAGGTACTTAGTTAAAATATATAAAAATAAATAAATTAAGCTATCTATCAAAAATATTTTCAGCCAGAGTTTTCAATTACCTAATACGAATATAAATGCAATTTTGCAATAAAATTACTTAGGATTTTAGAATTACAAAAAAAAACAGTCTTTTCGGAATTAAGTTTTATCGAGAAAATTTAACCCAATTGCGTTTTCCTTCATTCAGAGTATTAATCAAATAGTCAATAAACATATCCTGGATAAACTGGGATCCTAGAGTTCTAAAATACAGGCCTAGGCTTAGTGGTCACTGTCTTGCCGCTGACCTCAAGGACGATGTGGACATTGAGAGGGAGCGCAGGGCTCTAGCGGTCCGGAGCAATATGTTGGCCCGTAGATTTGCGCGGTGTACAGAACAAGTTAAAGTAACGCTTTTTAAGGCTTATTGCCAAAGTCTGTACACGGGCAGTCTATGGGTCAATTGCACTAAGAGATCAATCTAATAATGCTTTCAGGATGTTGTTGAGGCTGCCTCGTTACTGTAGTGCGTCGGCCATGTTTGCGCAAGCCCGCACCGACGGCTTCCATGCACTTATACGCAAGAAAACAGCGTCGCTACTGAGGACAGTGAGGGGCAGTCGGAACAGCATAAGCGGTTTTACATCTTTGTTATATGTATTTGACATATAACAAAGATGTAAAACCGCTTAACTACAAGAAGGGACTAAGACACAAGGTTTAAGTGAAAGCCAAGGTCCGGATGTGTCAAGTGCCTTCCATATTTGCTTTAGAGCCGTGTCTGTCAATAGATGCTAGTAGTTATGTTGGTACTAAGACAGGCGACTAGTAATCTTGTAAATGAGTTTTGCTTTCAACTTTTTAGGTCAGATTAAAGTTACTTTTTGGTCAGCTGAAGATTGTTCTATATAGCTAAGTTTTAGTAAGATTATCTGTTAAAAATATTTTTTTTTTACAAAATATTTAACCGACTTCCAAAAATTTTTATTTCGGAAGTCGATGTCTGGTTTTGTATTTTCGTTTTTTGACACCGACTTCTGAAATTAAAGTTATTTTTTACTTTATAGTGTTTTTTTTTTGAAAGTCAAGTCAAGAAAAAAAGTTTTTATTTGTCACTTTTTAGTTGTGTACCTACCCCACACAAATTCTAATACCACTACCTGCAAAACAAACTAGAACATCATCCATATAAAAGTGTGGAAAAAATACGTATTATTGAAGCTAACTCAAAAACTACCAAAGCAAAGTTAATCAATTTTTTAATGGGACCAACTGTGATGTATACCCTCTCGAATAAAACAAAAAAAAATCAAATCGGTCCAGCCATCTTCGAGTAATCGTGAACATACATAAAAGAAAAAAAAAAAAAAAAAAGGTTCCGACGAATTGAGAACCTCCTCCTTTTTGAAGTCGGTTAGTAAACATATTTTTTTTTTATATATCCAAAAATTAAATCCATACAAGCTGTAACAGTGAAATAAATGGTTACGAAAAAGCCCTCAATTTATTTTGGTATCGCCTTAAGTAGGTAATTACCTCTTAAACGTAATATCTAATCAAGTCCTATTTACTATTTAGCCCTTATGATTAATACCACATAAACCTCGTGACAAGCGTGCGGTTCTACTAACAAATGCATGCTTATTTATAAATAGCAATAGTTAATGCTCTTTATTACACACGTCTATCTAACAAGTAACGAACTCAATTAGCTAGTCAATACTTTACGCTACTAGTAATGAATAGGAATTTGTAGGGTTGTCAAAGGTCTACACAACACAACCAAAGACGAAAGCTCCAGGGTAGTCCGCGAAATTCAAATTTTCTTGTTTTTTTGCTATTCAGTATTAGGATGTATATTGATCAAAATATTATTCGCGACCGTAACGAGTATGTAATTATGTATACAGGATGTAAGGGATAGCCCTCCGCAGACTGATCGGGTGAATTCAGTATATAAACTAAGATGATCGGTAGATGATTTTTTTTCCCGGAACGTTATCGGTAAACCTGATTTGTTTTATTACCTCACACGCAATGTGTCGTTACCGTGGCAAAACGCACGTAGCGAACGGCGCCAGCGCAGCGCGTCGTACATATTTCAACATCCATTGCTGTTTTTTTTTTATTTCAAGTGTTTTATTTACATAAATGGAGTGCTGCGTGTAGGGAATGTAATTTTACATTGAAATAAATAAGTAACTGACAAAAAAAACGATAAAAAAATGACAATTTTCCTGAGAATTTTTTCGGTGGAATATGATTCAAAATAGGGAGCTGAATGCACCCTGTTAGTTTGCGGAGGGCTGTCCCTTACACCCTGTATAAAGAATAATAGTCATTAAAATCATCAATACAACTCTTTAAGATCAATTAATCCTATTGAATGACTATTTCATGAAATCTTGACATTTGAGAATTATACTAACTTATGGAGTTGTATTACTGATTCTAATGATTATAATTCTGTAAATACATATTTGTTACGATCGCGAATCATAATTCAACCGACATACAACCTCTAATACTGACTTGCAAACTGCTAAAAACGTAAGAAAATTTCAATTTCGCGGACTACCCTTTTTTTTTTTTTTTTTTTTTTTGTGGATGGGAAATCATCAAATGACTTCTCCCGCTCTGGGCAGAGCGGGAGGGCGTGTCAGACTTTTACTGACTAAAACCCACCCATGATCCTTCAGTTGCCCGTGCCAGGGCCACGGTATCTCTTTCGAACTACCCGCGACCCCGGCGGCATCGGCCCAATTGACCCCGTCACTGCTGACATCTCTGAGGCGCGCGTGAAACACAACGCGCCGTGGACCCGGGCCTGGTCCTTACCGGACGGCGAGCTGCCCATTACTCGTCGTCCGCAAGTCCGCGCCTACGGTGGCCGGGAATCGGCAATCGATTCCCGCCGCCCAGGGCGTCTCCTACGGCGGCTAGGGGCGCGAGGGCGCGGCTGTTGCCTCTCCCTCACGCGGACTACCCTGGCGTTTCCCCTTAAGGCCTTATGATCCCGGCTCTCGAGACGCGTACTGAACTGAAGTAGGCTCGCGAGTGGTTGCCTCGCGCATTTGGTAGGTATTTAAACATATAGTTAAAATTATTTTAATTATTTTTAACCGACTTCAAAAAGGAGGAGGTTCTCAATTCGTCGGAACCTTTTTTTTATTTTTTTTTTATGTATGTTCCCCAATTACTCAAAGATGGCTGGACCGATTTGGATTTTTTTTGTTTTATTCGAGAGGGTATCACAGTTGGTCCCATATAAAATTGATTAACTTTGCTTTGGTAGTTTTTGAGTTAGCTTCAATAATACGTATTTTTTCCCCACTTTTATATGGATGATGTTCTAGTTTGTTTTGCAGATAGTGGTATTAGAATTTGTGTGGGGTAGGTACACAACTAAAAAGTGAAAAATAAAAACTTTTTTACAAAAAAATACAACCGACTTCCAAAAACAACACTACAAAGTGAAAAATAACTTTAATTTCGGAAGTCGGTGGCAAAAAACGAAAATACATTTAACACCGACACCGACACACAAACTCAGCGAACTGCGCTAAACAATCTTACAACTTACAAAAAAACGTCTGTTTTGTATCTATATACATTACAAAAAGGGGTTAAATAACCGGGATGATTGGGTAAAACATCTCATCCAAACATTAAATGATTTTGCAAGAAGATTTTCCTCGTGACAGCCCTTACTAAAAACCAATTATATTATTTATTACTATGAAACTCGTCGGCTTCACTCAAAGTCCCTCGTGAGTCCTCAATTTAGGAGAAGCGTAGCTTTTTGATTGATAATGAGAAACCAAACTACTACTAAATGTTTGTAATGTCATGGTGTATTGCAGAAGTCGCATTTATTTGGTTGGGTTCCTAAACTTAATACCATCCGTTATTTGCTAGTTTTACGCCTCTTACTGCCGCTCTCAGAGACGTCACATAAGAATATCTTCAGGGTTCCGTTCCGATTTCAGAAAAAGTGTGCTATTTAGAGACATCGTTTTATTTTTCCTGTAATCTTTACAGTAACTTCTATCACATAGAATAATTTCAGATTTTTCTCTATGCAAACTTCAGAGATAAGGTATCGGTACGGACCGGTATTTTTTTTTAAATTTTTCATCAAAAGGCGAAAACTATTCGGCCATTTAATCAATGTTCCAAATTTCAAGTTGATAGCATTAATAGTTCTTGAGATATACTACGTACTAAATCCTAAAAAGGTAAAATGATAAAAAGCTACACTGTACACCGAATGGCATTGTGATATTTTTTATTATCCACAAGGGTAAAACCGCGGCGTGCAGCTAGTGGCAAAAGCACAAATCGACATTATTTTCTCTAGAACATAACTAAAACAAACGAATTATCTATAACACATCGTACCCGACCTCTTCTTTGGAGCATACAGACAATGGCGTCGCGTGTGACTATTGCCCAACGAAGGTGAACTGTAGTAGGAAACGCAGAGATTAGCCATTCGACGCGGCAGTGACAGACGGACAAATTTTTACATGCAATGGAGTGGTTATAGTTAATTATGATGAGCTTGCTCAAGACAGGAGGATGGACACATCAAATCTGACCATTTCGAGGTTTGATTCTCACTCTTAAGAAACATTTGAATGGCTGACAGAGTTGTACTTATAGGTAGGTATAAAAATCCTAAGCCAACGGCCAGACAGAAAAGACGCAAGACGAGGGCGGCGGGGCGCGGACCCGTCGCAGACAGGGCGCCGTCACGACTTTTTATGGCGCGCACTAAAATCTTTTCCCGGCATTCAACCGTCCGACGCAAGATGCACAATGGCGAGCGGGCGAGCGCTGTGAGAACCTGCCCTCCGCGCCCTTTCCGCTCCCCCGCTTGCGCCCGTGCAGGCCCGCGCCCTGCCCGCGCCCTGTCCTTTCTATATGCTTTCCATTAGGGCGCCCCGACGAGTTAACGTCGTGACGGCGTCCCGTCTTTTCTGTATGTTTTACGTCGCGACGGCTGTATACATTTTATATGCAAGTAGATTAAACGGGCGCCGCGACTGCGACGGGTCCGTGCCTTGCGTCTGTTCTGTGTGGCCGGTGCTTTAGAATTCTGTTCTCATGCAGCTACTAAGATATTCAAGAATTAGTTCTGGCGTTTTTACCTGAAAAAAGTAGAATAACAAAACGATCTTGCAGGTTTTTTCAATGATGAAGAAAAGCAAAAAAATATCGTTGCATATACAGATCATATTTAGTTAAAGACACAAAAAAATGGCCAAGTGCGTGTCGGACCACGCACAATGAAGGGTTCCGTAGTTGAATGGAATTTATCCCAAAAACAAACTACATTGTTATGTAATCCCAGAAAAAAATTATGTGATAAAATGACAATATAACAGTTTTCGAACTTTTTCCTTCACTTGTGCTGTGAGACTTTGCATCTTGCCAAATTTCATTATTCTAGGTCAAAGGGAAGTACCCTGTAGGTTTTGATTTACTAGCGAGGATCAACACATAAATGCATAAATGGCCGTATTTTTTTATTGCATTGACGTAGAAGGTTTTGATATTAATTTCAACTTGATACCTCCACGCGTTCCTGAGAAAAAGGGTCTTGACAGACTGACAGACAGACGGACAAAGAAGTGATCTTATAAGGGTTCCGTTTTTTCCTTTTGAGGTACGGAACCCTGAAAATCAGAAATCAATACCGCTGACTGAAAGACTAGAGGTAGGTACCTACTACAGCACCACAAACGATTGTAAAATCAACACCTCGGAGTGATAATAAACACCATTATCCGTTATACGAGTAGTTGTCATGGTAATTCGTGCCCATTACAGTAGCCCCTGACTACAAAAGGAAGGCATTATCCTAAGGATTGAAAGCAGCTTCCTAGTGTGAGATCCAGTATTGATTCAAACGCAAAACAATTTAACAATTTTTTTTTTTGTTTTTTTTTCTCGACTGTAGTCCCCAAAAAGATGGCCAGAGGTGCTTCGTCACTCACATTTCGCCAATTACTAAAAGTCAAACGCTATAGCTTGTGAGCTTATTGCCATCAATTTGGCACAAATCTAAACTGAGCAAAACAACATCACATAATGTCTATCGAATCTGAAGGATTTTGCATATGTTTTGACCTAGTATTAGTCAAAATTCACAGACGCATAATTGTAGGTCAAACTCGCGACCACCAACCTTCGCAATCCCATCAACCAAGTTAATATTCATACAGACATCAGATAACTTAACTTAACTATACTTATGCGGTTACCATCAACCGGTAACCTTCAGGTTACCGTTCAGTTCACGACTTTGACATATCAACCAACGACTAAGTCAGTGAGATTGGTAATTTTCTAAGTTATTTCTGTGTTAAGTTGAGGTTTATCGTGGGACTTAAGTTAAGTACATAACTTAAGGTTGATGCTCTCATGAGCCTGTGAAATTTGTTTGTGTGTGTGTGAACACTTCTTTAGGCACACTCCGCAGTCTTACTAAGGGACTCGTGGCTAAGTAATAACAGCCACACGGGTCGGTCGACCAGGTTAACCTACGCATGTCGTGGTTGGTCCGTGGATGGGTGACCATCTGTACATACCAAGACCCTCCGTGCCTCGGAAAGCACGTTAAGCCGTTGGTCCCGGCTGTCATTTGTGGATCTTTGACAGTCATTACGGGTCGTCAGAAGCCTAAAAACTCTGACAACCAGTCTTACCATCTGGCCGGTCCCAGTAACTGGGTTGTGGAGGTCAGATAGGCAGTCTCTCCATGTAAAATACTGGTATTCAGGTGCATCCGGTAAGACTGGAAGCCGATCCCAACAACAACTGTGACTGGAAGTCAACCTCATGGGTTCGCAACTACTATCACCCCGAAGTCGCCATTGCACGATGGTATTTTACGTTTACGAGTATTTGCATTTGCAACACGATATATGTTAACTTAGATCGCTTTCTCTTATGAACCTACGTGGTATCATGCGACACTCAAGGAGTTAAACACTATCGGTGTCTTCTGGCGTTCCAGAGACAGTTTTTTTAAGCTGCTGAGCGTTTCAAAGACACCAGTCACCACACACAATCAATCTGCCTAGCCTTTTCCCAACTATGTTGGGGTCGGCTTCCAGTCTAACCGGATGCAGCTGAATACCATTATTTTACATGGAGCGACTGCCTATCTGACCTCCACAACCCAGTAACTGGGTAATACGATACCCCTTGGTAAGACTGGTTGTCAGACTTTCGGGCTTCTGACGACCCGTAACGACTATCAAAGATCCAGGAATGACAGCCGGGACCAACGGCTTAACGTGCTTTCCGAGGCACGGAGGAGTCTCGGTATGTAAAGATGGTCACCAACCCCGGCAAGCGTAGCTTAACCTGATGGATCGATCCGTGCGGCTGTTATTACTTAGCCACGAGCTCCTCACCAGTCACCACACACGTCAGTACATTTCCATAGCAACCATCTTGATGCAGTATGTGGTCGATGACGTTTTTAGAAGACTTCATGCTTAGTGCCCGTTGGTGTAGTGGTCGGAAGTGCTACTGCTGTGTCAGGCACAGCAGTAGCACTTCCGACCACACCGGTCCTGGGTTCTATTACCGGGTCGGGCAAAGTGATATTGGATTTTTCCAACTGGAATCTCTCAGTTACAGCCCGGAGTCTGGATTTGTGCCCAGTTGATGACAATAGGCGCGCCCCCTATTACAAGGAACTTAAATATAACTTGTTAAATGTGGGTGTACAGTCAGCAACAAAAGTTGATTAACACTTGCAGTTTTTTACTAAGCGAAATATAATATTTAATTCCAATCGGAACAGAAGTACTTAAAATTTTAAGAACATTAACTCTTAACAGTTAAACGAAAAAAAAAGCAGTTTATCGAATCATTTTGTGTTAATTTAGACTTTTTCAAAAAGTAGCAGTGTTAACCGACTTCTGTTGCTGACCGTAATATAGTTACACCTCTGCTTAACTCTTCGGGGATTACAGGCGTGATGTTACGTTACTTTATGTTCACACAAGACTTGGGTATCGTTGTATGTTGTTCAAAATGCAATTCACGAGTATTCACGACAGAATTAATATGACAATATATTTACTGATTTATAATCATTAAAATCACCAATACATATACAAATCATATTTGATGGAAAATGGTGATTACTGTTTTATGAAAACATGACATTATCAATCAAATATTACTTAGATTTTGATGATTTTGTCTTAGACCAAGATCTATAAATGTTACTTTGCGCACCCCTGTCAAACTACAATAGAGCAAGATAGAGACGGGAACATTTCTAAGTCAAAATACGAGCTAGGTAAAGTTTATAGATCTACTAGCTTTGCCCGCGGCTTCGCCCGCGTGGATGTCGGAAAATATCCCACGGCAATGTAGGCACTACATTGTTTTCATAGGTATCGGTATAACTCTATTGGTTTACGCGGGGCCTACGGCAGTAAAGCTCCCATCAGTCGGCATGATTTTTTCCGAAATATTCAACAATCATCATCATATTTCAGCCAAGTAAACATATAACCTTAATAAATTATACACTTAAACCTTCCTCATGAATCGCTCCGTCCATTGGTGAAAATCGTATGAAAATCCGATCGGTATTTTTTGAGTTTCTTGTGTTCAGACAGGGGGACTTTGTTTTATAATTAAGTTTTTGCAGTGGACACTAAACTTAATCCGTTAAGGTGTGATTTACAGTTAATGTGGTAATTAAAGTTAGGTTTGTAATAAAATACGTCCCGAAAGTATTTAAAATATAGGTACGGCCAGCAATGAAGTTATATTAAGATTTGCGAAACACAAGCACTAAAATTCCCACTGATCTTACTGATTTGTGAGAAGATTATTTTGTAATTTAATTATAAGTTTCAACGTAAGAATACTCTCGAGTTTGTTGGCGACTTTATCGTTTTGTCTGGTGACTAGTGAATGCGAGAGCGAATCTTGCGCACCCGGGGTACAAGCCAGTTAAGTGTAGGGTTACCATCCACCCGGATTTATCGGAATTGTCCGGACAAATGGCAAACATTTGTCCAGACTTTTCTACTTGACAGGGTTTTTTTTTTAAATATAGAAATCAATTTATACTGAGAACAGATTAAAAAGTATAATGTCAGCTTTTTAGGATTCCGCACCAAAAGGGTAAAACAGGTACCAAGACTCACCAACCGACGATTATCCCTGTATGTACTATGCAAGTGCACCCAAGTACCACCCCCGGTTGGTGCGGGACTATTGCATTCCTTGGTCTATGGGTTTGGGTGGCTATAGTGGATTGGGTACCTTGAACTATGGAAGAACTATGTCCCCTGCCTGACCAATGTTATAAAATGGCAGGGGGTGATATGTACACTGAATAATGGGCCCCCAAAAGCGGAGGCTAGCACATAGTATCGTAGCGACAAGGGAGCAACATGTCCTGAGGTACTTGAGGAGTGGAGAGGTATTCGTCGACTGTCAAGACAATCCCGGAAGTAACGTTAAGATCCCTACCAGCATCTTACTGGAATACGTCCTTTCTCCGAGCATGTTTGCTGAAAATTAATGATATATATCTATACACCAAAACACCAAACCAAACACCAAAATACTAACATATTGATGGATCTAGTCTGAATTAAAGTTTCATTTATTTTATTTTATACAAATATTGCTCATTTAATAGACTGGTATTACGCAGTTTAATCGCTCCTTCCTTACCCTATAATTTATTATTATTATTTGTTTGAAAAACTGGAAGGTGCCCTCTGTCGACGCGACAACGCGTTCGGGTTCACCCAACAAATGAACACGACACGATCGATTGCATTAGGACACGGGGCCTAACAAGCTTAAAGCACAAACAACATTCAAATTCAATCTACTTTGAGTAGGTGTCGTAAAACATTCTGCATAAATATAATTGAACATCAATTATTAATTAAATTACTGTAGTAACATGTTTAAAGTTCATCCTTATTAATTTAAATGATAATTGAATTTACTCTATAAATTGTAATTTTATTATTAGCTCATATTATGACAGTATCCATTTGGCTAGGATTTGTTTGACATTTTGTTTGTAATGGACAGAAAGATGGCTCTTAATTCCTCATTGGAAAAAACGAAGTATATGGCTTTTTCACCCATCTCCTAATATAACGTTTAACTTATCAATCAATGGCAATGATTTCGCATTAACCTCTTTAGTGCCGCAGCTCATGTGCGCTCGAAATGTCAACCGATCCTCAGAGGTTCGCAGCTACTGTCAGCTTGGGGTCGCCATTGGACGATGGTATTCGTATTTTACGTTTGCAGCACGATATCATTATGTTGACTTCTCGCTTTTTCTCAAACGAACCTGTGCAGCATCATACGACACTCAAAAACTACTGCGCATGAGTTTGTTCCCATGGTCCCATGTCAATCAATGTGATATTGGGTTTAGGAAACTGATTTCACAGAAGTAGTCCGAACACTAGATTTGTTTAAATTGAAAAAAAAACCGGCCAAGTGCGTGTCGGGTCACGCACAATGAAGAATTCCGTTGTTGGATTTCTACTTGTAATAGGGATCAAATTCGCAAAACACATATTCGTTATTATGAAACTGACAGATGTCAAAAAACTGTTAGCCTAGTGAACAAGGTCGAGGTGAATCGCAAAAAAAAATATTATATATATGTCATTTTCGGACTATTTCCTTTACTTGTGCTGAGACCTAGCTTCTTGCCAAATTGTATGATTCTAGGTCAACGGGAAGTACCCTATAGGTTTTCATTTATTTATGAGTATCATATGTCGCATTAATGGTCATATATTTTTATTGCGTTGATCAAAAAGCTTAATTTTTTTAGAGCTCCAAGGGACCGTAAGCGTATTTGATATTAATTTCAACTTGATACCTCCATGTGTGTATCAAGTTGAAAATGAATAAAAAAAAAGGAAAAGCTCCTGAGAAAAAGGGTCTTGACAGACACAGACAAACAAACGGACAATGAAATGATCCTATAGTACGGGTTACTTTGACTCTAGGGCATAACTTTGGCCCAAATCGAGACAGATGTTTACTGTCATTAAATCCACACAAGGTTCCGCAAGTACGCGTCTATATCACCATCTAATAGTTACCGAAGGACATACGACGTTCGGTTGTGTGGTCGTGACACTTCGGGCAGTTTATACAGTTGTCTCGATTTGGGCTAAAGTTATGCCCTAGAGTCAAAGTAACCCGACCTTACGGTAAAGGTTCCGTTTTTTCCTTTTGAGGTACGGAACCCTAAAAATATAGGTGTTCTAAGCTAACCTCTTCGTGCCTTGGAAAGCACATTAAACCGTTAGTCTCGGCTGTTACTCGCAGTCTTTGACAGTTGTTACGGATAGTTAGAAGCCCAAAAGTCTGACAATCAGTCTTACCAAGCGGTAAGCGGTATCATGTAACCCAGTTGTTGTGGAGGTCAGATAGGCAGTCGCTCCATGTAAAATACTGGTATTCAGCTGCAACCGGTTAGACTGGAAGCTGACACTAACATGTTGGGAAAAGGCAGGCAGATTGATATACTGAGCTAACGTCTTACACAAAAGAAACTGACTTAATATCGCATCTTTGCGAGAAAAACATGCTATCTCGAAAAATGCAATTTTACAAGAAGCGATAATGCAGTAAACTTTAAAAAAAATCGTGACAAGAAAATTAATTGTGTTTTTACGTTAACTTTTAAAAAGTACACAAAAAGATTCTTCAATCGAATATTAAATTATCGAAGAATAATAATAATAATAATAAAACACCTCCGAAATGTCACGTTTTTTTTCTCGCAAAGAGGCGATATGTTCGTTCTAATGAACCAATCTTCAAAGGAAGTCTAGATCATAAAAATATCATAATAAGTACACCCTGAACAATTCACAATAGAAATAAGATCTCCAAAATTCATTAAATCACAAACCTTGTAACGAACGGAAACATTATAAGTTATAACATAGATCAGTTAGATGACGGCCGGCCTCAGAACACAGTGATAAATTTTTACAACCCAGACTGACATTTGAGACTTGATCCTTTGTAAAATGATCAAATTAGATTTCGCAATGTTTTGCGTGTTGTTATGAAGGTTCTGTGAGTGAAAATGCGATGCAAAAGCTACACAGTACTCTTAAGGACGCTGTTCCAAATGGGTAGTCAAATCAATACTTTATTACACAATGCTTTGCATTCTTAAAATGTTTTTTGGCCGAATCGAAACGATTGTAAACTATAAATATAATTTTAGATGAATACATTTTCTCAATAAATGTACCGAAGTAAAAATTTTCACTCCGGTACATTTATTGAGAACCTGTACCTATCTAAAATTATATTTATAGTTCAGAATCGTACCATACACATCTATCAACAATTCCGCCAAAAAACGTTTTAAGAATGCAAAGCATTTTATTTAATAAACATACTTTTGTGTAAAAAAGTAATGATTTGACTACCCATTTGTAACAGCGTCCTTAAACAGCATTTCTGACTGACTTATACACATTTTAACACCGGTCACAACATGAAAATAATTAATCTTATACATGGTAGCTGCAGGGACATGGACACGCAACCCGTCACCATGAATTCAGTACATGATCTTAGACCAAAAAGTGCAGTCATAAGCGGTCCAAATGTATGAAACAGCTAGTTTTTAGTAGTATGGAAATTTAATGAGAATTGAAAGAGAGAAGCGTTGTTTTTTGTATAGCACTGATTCATTAAAGAGGAGAGGAGCTTGTGGCTAATTAATAACAGCCGCACGGGTCGATCCATCAGGTTAAGCTACGCTTGCCGGGGTTGTCCGTGGATGGGTGCCCATCTTTACTCCTCGGTGCCTCGGAAAGCACGTTAAACCGTTGGTCCCGGCTGTCATTCGTGGATCTTTGACAGTCGTTACGGGTCGTCAGAAGCCCGAAAGTCTGACAACCAGTCTTACCAAGGGGTATCATACGTTACCCCTTGGTAACTGCCTATCTGACCTCCACAACCCCGTAGCTGAGTAATAATACCCAGTTACGGGGTTGTGGAGGTCAGATAGGCAGTCGCTCCATGCAAAATTTGAAAAAAATTGATATTCAGCTGCATCCGGTTAGACTGGAAGCCGACCCCAACATAGTTGGGAAAGGCTAGGCAGATTGACTGATTCATTAAAGAAACCCTGCCCCTGTGGTCCTTTGTTTTCGTCCAACAATAGAACGTTGGAACGGCACAAAAAATAGGAGTAAACTCCAGTCGTGCGTCGGAGCTGATACACACACACTTTTTTTTTATAACCGACAAAATCAACGCAGGGCGTCCAGAATCTTGTACAGAATCCATAAAAAAATAAATATGATGATCAAAATAATGATGTCATAAATTAAACTACCTAAAATACACTTCAGAATCATCATAAAGTCATTTACGATTACAAAACTGCAAAAAAACACTACTACACTACCGAAAACCATTTGCATAATGTCCTATTCTAACTGTTGAGGTCAAGGTGATGCGTACAGATCTCTTTAGTTAACACGTTACGATTCGTTAGACGTTAAGGCTCCTACAAACAGCTCCTGCGAAACGCAAGCGACACAAAGGAACCGCGTGTCGCGCGACGAGCGGTGCCTTTGTGCCGCGTGCGATTCGCGTCGCGTGTCGCGCCAGTTTAAAGGAGTATTTAGTAGTAACTTTGATGTACGGAAAGAAAAAGACCGTTGCTTACGACTTGGTTACAAATTTCTATTACTAAGTTGATAATGATTAGTCTTCCAGGTCGTCCAGGTCCTCTAGGTTGGGGCTCGTGAGTCGTGACTAAACAATAACAACCGCACGGGCCGGTCAAATGTTAAGCTACGCTTGCCGCGGTCGGTTCATCAACGGGTGACCATCCTTTACATACCGAGACTCCTCCGTGCCACGCCGTAGGTCCCGGCTGTCATTTGTAGATTTTTGACAGTCGTTATGGAACAGAAACCTGAAAGTATGACAACCAGTCTTACCAAGGATTATCGTGTTACCTAGTAACTGGGTTGTAGAGGTCAGATAGGTAGTCGCTCCATATTCAGCTGCATCCGGTTAGACTGGAAACCGTTCCCAACATAGTTGGGAAAAGTCTAGGTAGTTTGTTTTTTTTAGTTTTCAATGTGTTCAGATATTTTCAGTCCATCTTGATCCAATGAGTTTTGATATCGATCAGACAGTTTTCAGGCCCATCCAGCAAAATATGAGTGGTGGTACACATTTATTTTCAGAGACCTCTCAGTAGTGATACCTCGAATACTGTTTTAACTAGTGTTGCAGTAATTACGAGTATTAACATTGCCCCCGACACGTAAAGAAGTATCTAGTGTTATATGTATATGCGATTGGTGTACTTTATTTATTAAACAAGCTTCTGCCCGCGACTTCGTCTGCGTGAAACTTCGGCCCCTACCCACCGCGTCGCATCCTTTAGCCCGCCTGCGTTATTACTTTGTTTTCACTTAGCGTTCTGTCTGACTTTTTTTCTTTTTACTCGGCTCCTAAGGGTCGTAGCGTGATGTTAAATAAGCCTATAACCTTCCTCAAGAATTGGGTTATCAAATAAAAAAATAATTTTCAAATACGACTGATAGTTGCAAAGATTAGCGCGTTCATACAAACAAGCAAACTCTTCATTTATTATTAGTACTAGCTTCCGCCCGCGGCTTCGCCCGCATGGTATGTCGATAAAAAGTAGCCTATGTCCTTTTCCAGGTCATGTCTACCCTTGTGACAAATTTCATTCAAATCCGTTCAGCCGTTTTATCGTGAAAGCGTAACAAAAAAAAAACTCACTTTCGCATTTATAATATTAGAATAGATAGATCAGAGTCTAAAATTCTATAGTAAAGATCTCAGCGCGATACAGAAAAAAAAAACAAAATCGACAAAATAATGTCTAGCGTCTAATTCTCTGATTTACTGATCACCTGACCTAGAAATCTACACATTGCAATTTTTAACACATACCTAAGTGTAGTACAATGCATTGTGTAGGTACTGAAAAAAATTAAAATGCCATTCTAAATTTTCAAAATATTGTTGCAAAACTTAATGTGATGAAGGAATTAACCCCATTCCCGTTCCTTTTTGTGCAATACTAAAAATTATAAAGCTATATTTTGTTTTTTATACTTAATTAATGTATTTTTTTTTACAGGTTAACACAACATAGTATCAAAAATGATTCCCTCAGTCAGAAGGGTAAGTTTCTAATCACACAATACACAATTCTTTATTGAATTCCATATGTATTAATTAGATGGTGTTATAAAACAAAATATCAATATGGACCCTATCGGGCACAGCAAAATTAGAAGAGAGGAAGAGGGCAAATATCACATAATATCATCAAAATATACTTATTTTCATAAATCACATAATATACTTATTTTTATTTTTACTTTTGAAAATAAGAAGACATCTTTTTTACGAACATTTTTACCTGATTTCATCACGAAAAATGAGCTAATGCACATTCTTATTTTTTTTTAACTGTTGTTCACAACAGAGCCCGCCATCTTGAAAAAAAAAAACTTAATCACCACCAGTATCAATTACTTCCAAACAATATATCTATTAAGTCCCAATCAATCATTGATTCGTTGAAACAATCACTATTTTTTTTTAACTTACCTTTAAAATAGTCAAATTATTAAAGTTATTATGTACATAATGAGTGGAAGGACAAAATTAAGTTAAAAAAAATATTTCACACGCAAATCCATTGTGTTGTCAATGCAAACCCAACCATTGATCATTTTAATACTAGACGTGGGCATAAACAATCGAATTTATTTAACAATATAGACACTTATAAAAAAAAAGTATTATTATTATTTTAGTATCAGGCAACTGAGGCCCATAGATAAAATACACAAAATTATCTTAAACAACAATAAACTTATACACATATCTTATTAAAACTATAACCTATAAACGTTGTCGGCGTCGTGTTTCGCTGCATGGTGTCGCGTAACCGTCCTCGGAAACCTTCGAAACATGACACCTTTCGGCAAAAAGTCCTTTTGTAAGAAGGTCTGTAGATGGTGGGTTGGAACTCGTACCACGAACGACATAAAGTTGATGTTATGGCGCGATTCCAACCTTTCGACCCTCAGAGTCCAGTCGGAGTCGGGTTATATAGGGTGACTGGTAATTAGTGACCGATACTGAAACACATGATTATACTCATGATAACAAACAACTTTTACTATGGGACCAAACCTGAAATCGCAAAAAAAAATCTGCTGTTCCATACATTCATGTTCGTATAACTCGTAATAATGTAGGGAGCACCTGACTTTTTTTTCTCGTTTTCTGGTTTGGTCCCATAGTAAAAGTTGTTTGTTATCATGAGCACAATCATGTGTATAGGTATCGGTCACTAATTGCCAGTCACCCTATATATAATAATAATAATAATATATCGTCACGAGGTCGTGATATACAGGTGTATATCCCGACAGGATAGTCAGAGATGTATACCTAGAATAGAATAGAATATATATTTCAATTATTTTAATATACCATCATTTCCATTTTTACCATTTTATTAAATAAAACAAAAACATTAACATATTATCACTTAAATTATTATTTATGCCTGTATTTTAATGCCAGATCAAGTGAATAAAATTTACAGGGACATTTTACAAAAAATTCGTGAATAGAGTAAAAAGATTCCTGCAACAACCACTTCCGTAGTGCCGAACAAAATTTTTTGAAGGGTAGTTGGGTAATTGGCTTCGGCCTAATGAAACGTGGGTGTATTATACGTATACCCACATTTTGCATGTTCAAATCATTATTTATACATCTAAATAACATCACACCCGTAATCCCGAAGGGTTAGGCAGAGATGAGAGATACGATGTGAGTTACTTTTGAGTCCCACGTAAAAGAGGCCATCAACCAAGAAGAAACAAGAGTTTATGGTATCTGGTTATGTATTGACTGACAATAGGCTCCCGATCACATGTAACCACAGTTCACCAGATATGTTACAGTTCCATGGACAGTAGTGGATTTGCCCTAAGGCCCAGTAGGCCCGGGCCTAGGGCGGCCAGATATTAGGAGCGGCCAATCTGACAAAAAATTCACAAGAAATAACTGAAAGTATTTAAATATTCTAAAGGCACACTATGGCGGGCCGCACTGCACCGCATCGTATAATAATAATCTTCCTAAATCACTTTCGTACATCTAAAATATATAAAGGGTTTTACTGGTTATTGACCAATATCCTCTTAAGGGGTCACTGTACTTATCATTATAAACAACTTTTACTATGGGACCAAACCTGAAATTGCGAAAAAAAAATCAGTAACTAACTAGCAGATATTACCTAAAGTTAACAAAACTTCTGAATCGATTTCGATAAAAGTTGGCAATAAAGTTAATTCATTATGTAGTCTATAATTATGATGGGTGCTGAAAAAAGGGTGGCTAGGGTGGTACTTACTACATGACCTGGGGCCTAGGGTGTCCAAGACTGCAAATCCACCACTGTCCATGGAACATTGGGATGTGGAAGTACTATACATCTCTAAAACTTTACACATTGCTCAAGCTATGTAAATAACCAGAGGCCTTATTTACTATGGCAAAATGCTAGTTATGCAGTTGCAATATCATCTAGACACAATATAAAAAGTTACAGTGATCTAGATTTGTGTACTGCAGAAAAATATGGTATTAATTTTGAATGTACAGAATTGAAGTAACTATGCCAATAATTTATAGACGTACATCTTTCAAAAACTCGAAAATATAGGT
Source organism: Cosmia pyralina (assembly GCA_946251885.1). Classification (NCBI taxonomy): domain Eukaryota; kingdom Metazoa; phylum Arthropoda; class Insecta; order Lepidoptera; family Noctuidae; genus Cosmia; species Cosmia pyralina. The sequence continues at coordinate 17,640,096 of OX276366.1, read as the reverse complement.
TCTTCATACGTTTCAATCAAATCAATTAGAGGCACTTTTGAATTGTCAAGGGGTCGGTCAGTCAGAAGCTAGTTGCCCATTCCAAAGCGTAGTAGGTCCCTATAGAGAAGAACGGGCAAGAAGCTCTTTATTCATCAGGTAGTTTGTTTTGTTTTACTTTTTCGATATTTACGAAATCGCACTACAAATGCATGCATTGGCGACATAGTTTTCCTAAATGTTTTAAAAAGTTATGTTTATACAGGGTGAAATTGAATTCATGGGCATATTTTAAGGGGTCATTGTACTCATCATAATGAACAACTTTTACTATGAGACCAAACCTGAAATCGCGAAAAAAAACAGCTGTTCCCTACATTTGTCAAGTTATGCGAACAATGAGTACAATGAGCCCTTAAGAAGTTGTGCATTATTTTAGTTACATCTTGTATAAGTGAATCGATACAAACCACTATTCACAATTTGGCGCCAGCTCCTACTTAAAGTAATCGTTTTCACATCGATATCTCAATACCTAGTATTTTTTAAATCGACAAGAGGTCAATCGAAGTGATAAAAAACATGTCTGCATAATTAACTCATAAAAAATACATTTTGATATATTACGATTTTATATTTATTTCAATTGAAAGTTGTTTTTTGCGAATTTACTTATTTGTGAAAGTGTATCGTTTCAATTTGTTTTTAGAGGTCCGTAGCCAAAGTGTGCCAACGGGACTCTATTACTAAGGCTCCACGGTCCGTCTATCTGTCCTTCTGTCACAGGGCTGTTTAGTTTGAGCCGTAATAGGCAGACACTTGAAATTGACACAGAGTATGTTCCTATGGCCGCTATAACAACAAATAATATAATATTTTTTTTACTAAAGTATTGTTTTTAAATATGTAGTGTTATAAACTTATAATAATAATAAATATAATAAATGATATATTTAAACAACAACACAGTACATGGCATATGGAAACAGTAGGTTGTACTACCAAGTTTAAAATTATAGTCAGCTTTCCGTGCTCCTAAACTAGGTACGCAGACCTGTATCTTAGGAGTCGGAGATTTTACGGTTTCAATTTATAAAATACAAAATACAACCGTGACTTTACTGTTAGTTTACAGTGGTTGTTAACACAGCAGATGGAGTGAAAGTTTGTGTTTGTGTAAATAGGGATGTGTTTATGAGTGTAGTGTGTGTGTAGGGAGGTGTGTATGTGAAGTGTGATTGTTAAATATTGTACAGTAGTACGGAACCCTTCCTGTGCTAGTTCGACTCGTACTTGGCCGCTTTTTTGTGTATAGTACGTGTGCTTCATGTCTCTAAATTGCTGGCGTTATAATGATATCTGTATTTTTGATTGATTGCTCTGTGATTATGTTTGGAAATAAGTCAAATAAGTTACATTTAAATGTGAGCTGTTTATGAAATTAAGTATTACACAGTGATCAAAGATGACGGTGTATTATTAAGTACTGGATAAAGATTTATCTCAGGTATAATGCAGTAATTACCACATTTGGCGAATTACTTAGTGATTTTAATGTTGATATGTTGCCATCCTGTACCTGAAGGAGCTCGTGGCTAAGTAGTAACAGCCGCGCGGGTCGATCCATCAGCTACGCTTGCCGGGGTTGGTCCGTGGATGGATGACCAATTTTACATACCGAGACTCCTCCGTGCCTCGGAAAGCACGTTAAGCCGTTGGTCCCGGCTGTCATTCGTGGATCTTTGACAGTCGTTACGGGTCGTCAGAAGCCCGAAAGTCTGACAACCAGTCTTACCAAGGGGTACCGTATTACCCAGTTACTGGGTTAGGCAGTCGCTCCATGTAAAATAATGGTATTCAGCTGCATCCGGTTAGACTGGAAGCCAACCCCAACATAGTTGGGAAAAGGCTAGGCAGAGTGATTTACTGTTGTAGAAAAACAAAACAATTTTTAATTTGCCTTTTTTAGTATTTCTTTAACTGTTTTATGCTATGTTAAACATAATAAGCCAACTCGTCTTGAGCAAGCATGGTGATCAATGCTCTTGCCTTCTCTGTATCAGAAGAGGACTTTGTCCTGCAGTGGGACAATAATACGCTGGTGTCTCTAACAGTTTATTTTAATAATGTTGTTTTTGCATGTTTTGTTAGTCTTATCTAACTCATCATTCTCCTGCCCTAATCCCAATCTATCTGGGGTCGGCGCAACATGTCCTTTTTTTCCATACTTCTCTATTATTCGTCATCTCGGTAGTCACCCCCTTTCTAGCCATGTCATCTTTCACACAATCCATCCATCGTTTCTTTGGTCTTCCCCTACTCTTATAGCCATCGACATTCATACTCAAAACTTTCCTCACGACATTTTCCTCACTCCTCCGCATCACATGCCCATACCATGACAACAGATTTCCGCACAACTTTTCAGTCACCGGTGCCACTTTCAGACTTCCTCTTATGTACTCATTTCTTATTCTATCCATTCGTGTAACACCACATCCCTCTTAGCATTCTCATCTCAGCTGCATGCAAATGCTTTTCATTCATCCCTTTTGTGGCCCAACATTCTGATCCATACAAGACAGCAGGTCTAACCATTGTTTTATATATCTTCCTCTTAAGTTTAAGGAGAATGCGGGAGTCGCAGATTGTTCCCGTGACCTGCCGCCATTTCATCCATGCAGTGTTAATCCTATGCTTAACCATCCGGTCTACTTCGCCATCGCTTTGCACGAGTGTTTTATTAGTGTCATCTCACTATGTAGATAAAAGCCTGATTTTGTAAGCATGCAATAATTTACTGCAGAACAGCGTCAATGATGATGCCCAAAGTTAATAGGTATCTAAAAACTTCAAAATTATCACTCTAGAGTCGATTTTTCAATCGTCAGATAACTTGTCGTCGACGTTCGCATGGACGTAAAAATATCGCGGCGGGATTTTATCGCGCACTGGGTTTTCAACTCTCGGTGTTGAGCCGAGCGTTGAGAATCCAACCTAATAACAACAGAGTGCATTCTAGTGCGTCGAAAAACCACACTGTTGGATTTTTAACTCTCGGCGCTAAGCAGAGTCAACTTATTTGCGGAATAGGTGTGTTTGACGTTTTGACAGCTTTTGTATACAAAATATGTCAAACCGGCATCTTTATTCCTTAGCTTAAAGTTATCTGACGATTGATAAATCGGCCCTAAATGGCAAAGATGCCATTTAGCCAATAGCCAAAAAGGCAAAACTTAGTCTAGTTAAAAACTCATTCGTATAAAATTGGAATTTATCAATAAATGTTGCCATAGCCAAAACTGTTTATCTACGTAAGAGTAATAGCATCCATATTTAAAAATACTAACCGGAATACTCCAAATTAAATACAAGTTTCGTAATTCGACCAAAAGATGGCATACCGATCGCTCGGCCCTTTTAAGCGATTTTTTGCTTGTTTATGGATTCTAGTCTCTTTCTAAATGTCAGTTGATGTCCTCAAACATTCTAGAGTGAATGAAATATCTTAGTAGGTTACGAGCCTTTTTTAGGGTACCGCACCAAAATGGTAAAAAGGAACCCTTAAGGTGCGACTCAGTATGTCCGTCTGTCACAACTGGATATCTCAAGAACTACTAATGCTATCAACTGGAAATTTGGAACAGTTTTAGATGATGTTTGCCCAACTATTTTACAAATAAGAATGAGTTTTTTTTTTTGCAACAGGGACTAAATGGGGGTCTTAAAAATTCGAAGTGGGGCTACTAGAGCATGTGAGGTGTCATATGAAAGAGTTTTTATACCGTAAGGGCGGGTTACTTTGAGTATAGGGCATAACTTTGGCCCAAATCGAGACAACTGTATAAACTGCCCGAAGTGTCACGACCACACAACCGAAGGTCGTATGTCCTTCGGTAACTATTAGATGGTGATATAGACGCGTACTTGCGGAACCTTGTGTGGATTTAATGACAGTAAATATCTGTCTCGATTTGGGCCAAAGTTATGCCCTAGAGTCAAAGTAACCCGCACTTACTGTATTTAAAATAAAATCACTTAGGATTTTATTAAAATAAGGAGCAATCTAAGCTGAATATCCGCAATATTCAATCAATATTGTTCTAATTTTCAAAGACCTTTTAAAGTCATTAAATCAATTGGCTATTGATACAAATTGGAATGGGTGCAAATAAAATTAATTTTATTTATATCTATAAATTGGATTACAAAGAATATAGTATATCTTCTTTAAAATCAATTGCAATAGACTTGACGTAAATTGATTTTAAATTAATTGAAAAACATTTAAATTACTTTTTGACGATTATTCGCAATAAAAATAAATTAATAAGTGCCAAAACATGATCTATTGGTATACCTAATAAATATTGAACAGAATTTATTGGGCAGTTATTGTCCATTTGTCTGTTTATTAATTAGGCTGTTTCTCAATTGATGGATTACCTACACTACAATGTAATAATTAGTCTTGACATAATGAGGTAACGACGGATTTGCGGTCTTGGACCAAATGAACGATGAATGAACTGTATGAAAGATGTTATGGCTACAAAGGGAGTTATAAGTTATAACCAAGATGGCGACTAATAGAGAAACATGGTAGAAAAAGACATGTTGCGCCGACTACTAATGAACTGGCATATGGGCAAGGCATATGGCATATAGTTTTATGGTCCTGGGGTCGTATCCCGGGCCGACCATCGTGTAATTGAGTTTTTCTATCCAGAAGATCCCAGCAGTGTTCGGGATTTGTGCCCGGTTGATGGCAATAGGCTCGCCCGTGTACCGTACTTCCTGAGGGCTGTGCGCCACATCCCGATTAAAATAGGAGTATCCCACGCTTGGCTTTTTACATCGGATTTAGGATAACTGTGTATGAACTTCATGTATAAGCCAGATGTTTGGGAAAAAAAAATTGCGAAAAAAAAAATCTGTTGTTTCGTACATTTTGACGAATTATGCGAACATAAATATACAGCAGATTTTTTTTTCGCGATTTCAAAGTTTGTCCCATAGTAAAAGTTATTCAGCTCGATGACCTGAAGCACCTCTTAAAGTTTGTAAAGTTAATACTAATAGAAGAAGTAATATAAATAGACTAATAGAACACGATAATCCTCAGGTGATTCTCTAATTTATTACAAAATTAATTTATCTACATGGAAACATCAATTAACGTTTGTACGGCCATTAATTAGAAAGCTCCTGACTTACTCTATTAGTCACTTTAATGAACCCAGAGAATGAGATAGACCGGTACGTTAGCACTGGTTCCCGCCGATACAAATTAACATTATAATAACCCTCGCATCGCATCGCATTGTATAATATGTTTGTGAAAATGTTGGATGTTTGAATGAACAGCTGAACGGTTTTGAATTAATTTTGACACGTAGATGGACTATATCAAGCTAGGTAACCTACTTGACACACCTCACACACCCCACTCACATCGCACACTTCGCACACCCAACACACCCACATCAACGTATTAATTGTGTTCAATTCATGAGCGAGCGAGCGTGTTTGAAGTATAAAAATTATACTCTATGTAAATGGCACGGCAGGCATGGCACGGAACACGCGCTCGAGAAAAATATATATTGGTGCCGATTATCTTGTGAACGCACTAAACTAAAATTAGAGCATCGCTATCTTTTACTAACAGGCAGCGCGAGAAAAGGACGGCTATAGCTATGAACTAAGCTGGAGATGTCAAACTAGTTCACGCCTTGCGCTTCACCGCGTTTTTAGTCGACATGTTTTTACGTGTCGTCTAAATGTCTATGGAAAAATTAGTTCTAACTAATTTGACAGCTCTAATTTACCTACTTCCGTCCCTTTCTTGTCATAATAGAGAGAAAAAGTTAGCAATAGACTAAATTAAGTTTAGTTTGTGCACAACAGAATCGGCACCATTATCTAGTTAATAAAGAAACATGTACCTAACCTAAGAAAGTAAAAAAAAAAAAAAAATTTTTTTGTAAGTTATTATTGTATTTTTGTAAGTTGTACAAACAGCCAAAGTTATGGAAGAGCAGAGTCTCCTAACACAGGTGTTATTATGCTTAAAAGGAGGCTCCAATCATAAACTAATCTAAACCAGTTGGTACAGAAGTAAAGTAAAGTAAAGTAAAGTAAAGTTTATTTATTTGCATAGATTGTAGGTACATGACATAAGTTATTAAAAATCAATTGTGATCCCTGTACAACCTACCTTAAATTAGGCATGCAAACATTAATTAATTAAAATTAAAACATTAAATTCGTAGATAATTTAAAAAAGAATAGTGTCAAAATAAAAAATACAAAATTACGAATTACAGGTCAAATCAGGTACCATTAAAGCAAACAATTAATTAAATAAAATAAAACAAATAAGTTGGTATGTCATTAAATTGCATATAAGTATTACAATTATCTTAAATTAGAAATTTACTTTAGAATTTATTTAAGTCATTGTCATTTAGGTAATCGTTAATCGAGTAGTAACATTTTCCAATCAATAATGCTGTCAACTTAATTTTAAAATTGCGTATTGTGTCATCTTTTATTATGTCAGAAAACATTTTGTATTTGTATTTGTAACCTAGGAGTGACACGATTAACAGATAATAAATATCAAAATTGTTTAGCGAGATTACAGTCATGTGCTCAATATATCGGGCCTCAACCCGCGACCTCATGAAACGGGGGGTTGAAGTTAGAATGCCAATGAATTCGGGAGCAACAGAAGTCAGGGCAATAGACTCACCCCCTATTACGGGCGAAGTGTGGTATGCAGGCGTTATGTTATGTTTAAGTATGCCCCGTGTTATTTGCGATATACCATGTACCATCGCAGACATTTGCGGTGAACCACTTTTATAATCCCTACGGTCAGTAATATTTACAGATTTGCAATAATAGTAATGACATTTGTAAATGACAAGTGACAACTATTATATATCTATGAGTTTTATTGACATTTGCTAAATTATTGACAGATACTCATTGACATTGGAAAATTAAATGTGATGGTAATGTTTTTCCAATTTCTTGTTAACCAGCATGATATTTAATTATTTTATATGAAAATTTTGCATGCACATGTGACGGCAGAGCATGGAGTATATTCTCAAACGTGTATAACATCTATACCATTTAACTACCAATGCTTGCAAAGAAATAAATGATTTGATTTGATTCGACCTTATTACTATGGTAATATGGTTCAAAAGCGGATCACCGCAAAATAATGTCTGCGATGGTACATAGTGTCAAACACTTAAAGAATGACACGGACAAATGCGCACATAATATTTTAGACATCACTTGATTAAACCCGGGTCACATGTTTGACCCTACGTCGTCACTTCTATCACTGTAACAAGTGTTGCACTTTCTCAGAAATAGCAAGAAACTGGTAATTTTAGACTTCATACATTATCCAAGGATGTCAACTGTCAAGTAGTCGCGTGTCGGTGAAATATCCGAATTTTTGGATTTTATCCGAAAAATACGATTTTTTTTTTAAAGAATTCTTTGTGCTATTGATAATTTAAGAATTTAATTGAGAAATTAAGAAATTGAGATTACAAACTTACATTTGCATTTGGAGAATTGACCGTATTGTGTATCGATCTATGGGAGAACATTTTTCAACTACAAAGTAAAGTTTGTTCTTGGGATAAATTCATCCCAACTACGGAACCATTCAATGTACGTGGTTCCACACACACTTGGCCGGTTTTTTTTTAAAGCAAGCTTTTATTAGTCTGGATATCCATCTAGGACATGTCATGACATGTCCTTATCAAGACGAATCAAACGAGCCCAAACTCGATAGGGTTGCGTCGCTTTATTACTGAGTTCCTGTGACCACCTTCCGGCTCCATCAGATCAGCTCGATGGTACCAAAATATTGCATTGTCAACGATTTTACATACGTATGCTTCAACTCAATCGATCACCGGGAAGTGGGTCATATTTAAGGACATACGAACATACGAACATTGAAAATTAGAAAGAGTCCAACTAATCGCGGTGGTAATTCTCCATATCGTTACATAAGTCAATACTTTTATAACCAAAAATACAGAAGTATTTAAAGTTATTATATGTAAGTACTAATAATACTTATTTTAATATGTCCAGTACCGCAACTAAAAGATATCTGCTAAGAACAGCCTGGTGTAACCACAGTGTAGTATCAAATTACATTGTCCATAAAGTGTACAAGAGAAACGACTTGGGGATAGCTTTTATACGGGCCTTGTAAGCTATTAATACGTCATCAATTGCTTTCTGTTAGTGCCTGTAATTACAGGTAATTCGAGAGAATTTATCGGATTTATTTAAAAACTTTGGAAGATACCAATCTTTTTGGGACATGTTAAATACTATTTGGGTGTGAATCGGTCACTTGTCGATAATTTACAATATAAATAACCCACATTTGTAATATTTATAAAAAGATTTGGCATGTTGTCGATTGAAAAAAAAAATGTAGTCTGTTATTTTTTTAATGATTTTTCGACTGAAAACTGAAAATGATAGGTCATCTTAAGTCTTTCATTAATTGCACAGAAGAAAATAAATTATTTTTATTATTTACCGAACATATCCGAAAAATATCCACATGCTGACATCCCTAACGTATCACTATCATGCAACGTCTAATTGCATGGCGACATGCAATTTATTACAACTTTATAACGGTACTAAATCATTCGAAAATCGCCTCTAATCTGTGGAGTAGAAGAGTTATGGCGATTGCACAAAATTTCGTATGAAGACCTATCGGCAAGTTGAAGTTGGGAGTCACTTAAAGAATTTGTAATGAGTTGAAACGGTAGCGGTTCTAGTGTTTATTTATTTATTTATTTATTTATTAGTTTCTGGCCAACCAACAATTGCTTATACTGTTACATATTAAAATAAACATTCTTATATTAAGGGTTAGTATAACAATCTCTTATAGGTTAGCACCGCATGCCCCATAATGTAACAGAAGGCCAATTCTCGTAATTATAAAACGTTCACATTCCAGTATCTTTGCCGCAAAAGTTCCAAAACGTCATAAATGGTATTCTACTAAACCAAAAAACTAAGTCAAACGTGACTTTTCAACCAAAGAGACTGCAATGAGACCGAAAATAAGAAATGTACTAAAACGGTATTCTGCTAAAGTTTCGACTTGACACGACTTGATAAAGGAAATATAATTGGCATTCCCGTAAATATAACAACGTCAAAACTGACGTAAGCATGAAAATATTCGTACACTGAACTGTGACGAAAAATTTTAGCTTCTGCAGTCTCATAATTCTAATTTTATTTTGATTTTATCCTTGAAATCATCTTGAAATCCAAGTGTCATGAAGTAAAAACCAACGAATAATAGAAGTATCCACCAACGCTGTTGTAAATAATTTTGTGCCTGTGTAGTGAAATAATACAAAACGAGTGGGTTCGGCCTGTGGGAGTAATTTTCATTCCTCGCACAACGTGCAGTCGACGAATCGGTGGCAGAATAACGTAAAGAACACAGCAGCAGCTGTTGTCAGCCTCGCCGGCTGCGGGGTCTCACATCAGACGAATTTTCCATAAGCGATGCGACCGTTTTTGTAAAAACTTACAGACTCACAAAGTCTTACGAACTGAAGCCGCATATCCCACAGGATAAGCGAAAAAATGGACTAGGTGTTACAGCCAAGGTTGGTCTACTAAGTACACATTAAATATACCTATCAAAATAATATTGATTGACATGCAACAAGGCAGCTATATTCTAAGCATCTTCGTCATCACTGTATCTACTTTTTCTCTGTTTGGATAACCCTGCGCTTTGAGCGAGTAGCTAGTAGCTCCTTCCGGTCTTTCGTAGTGGGTCAATTCCTTCAGATTCCCAGCCGCGTAGCAAGCCTAAATGGCCTTGAACCACTCACGTGTGTTCAAAACACAAACACAACACAACAATGTGCTTTTCACTGTGACAAGAAAGGCCTGAGAATAGGCTGAAAGTGTGACCCTTTTTAAAGAGATAATAGAATTTGTTTGTCGGTTCGCTACTATGATACTTAATAGTTTGTTTCCTTTTTAGATTCCATACATTTGATAAGATGCGTGTCATTTCTGCTTCATATGACTATCTGATAATCAAGACAACAATATGAGGGAATAACCTCCCGAAGTCCTGACCGAATAACGGTCACGCTAATTCCAACGGAGACAGCCAAATAAGCAGGAGATAGTATAAAGAACAAGACTAGTGTTCGCGCATACACAGGTGTACTCCGTCTTCCCTCACTTTCATATTCCGATGGGACGGCAATAAGACACAATCGGGAAGGGATTAGGCGCAGTACCAACGGCTGTACGTGTGCTTTCCTAGGCACGGGGGAGTCATACACTATTACATTACTATTTGGAGGGATCACGCGGACGGCACACGGTGGCAAGAATGAGCAGGGCATTAGTTCTGATTGCCAGATATTAAGAGCGAAAAGCACGGTCCATGTCCGGTAGAAAAAATGTTTACAAGCGCCCTAATACATAGTGTTACATATGTTGTTATGAATGGTATTTGATTATTCATTAAAAAAATATTCACTTTAGTAGTAAACTTTATTTTTCTGCAGTCACTCCACTTCTGTGAAGCACAGGACCGGTCTATATGGCGACACTAGCGATGCTTGGGGTAGGCTTATGTTCAACAGTGGACGTCTTTCGGCTGAAATGTGATGATGACTCCACTATAAAAACCTTCATATAGAGGGCTGATTTTATAGTCGGTTAGCACTTCATCTGCAGCATAACGGCACGTTTGCTCTCTCACTATGCTCGTAACTTACTAAATAATACCTACATATTTAGGACACACATTTATAAAAATCCACACGTGAGACCAGAGAACAGACATCTATCACGTATGGATTTTAGCGCACATATAATAAAATCGTAGCGAAGTCAAAACTGTGCATTACATATTTTTTAAGAAAAAGACTTTAAAAAAAATACATCCGACTCCCAAATAAAACACTACAAAGTGAAAAATAACTTTAATTTCGGAATTTGGTGTCTTCGGTTTTTTTTTGGTTTAATTTTTTGCCACCGACTTCCGAAATTAAAGTTATTTTTCACTTTGTAGTGTTTTTTTTGGGAGTCGGTTGTATTTTTTTTGTAAAAAGTTTTTATTTTTCACTTTTTAGTGGTGCCTACCCCACACATTGAATACCACTCTGCAAAATAAATTAGAGCAGCATTCACATAGACTATGTGGGAAAAATAGGTATTAAATGATTAAAGCTAACTCAAAAGCCGCTCATCAGAACTTGAAGATATTTATATGCGACCATCTCAAATAAAAATTTTGCAAAAAGGCAAATACACGTCGCGCTAAGCCGAGTCAGAAATTTGGAAGGCGTAGTTTTATGTTGACGGAGATAACGAGGCTACGAAATCTGACTTCTGACAATCGAGGCCACACATAACATACAACTCAAGTAGCGCAATTTGAAGCGGCTTATAATGACCATTAAAATCATTTATAGCCAAAGTGCACCTCATGACAATTCCAATAAGCCCAAACACGGCTAGAATACATTGTTTTGATACTGAGTTCCGGTGCCTACCTTCCGGCTTCTTCATCAGATCGGTTCGATGGTACCATTTTCATCAGAACCATTTATTTAAAGCTTCGTCATAGTCGCTTAACTATCTTAATCGAGATATCTTATCGCCACCCGTGAAATACTTATTATCATTGAGAAGTTCCCGTGGCCATCTGTGGTCTTCTTCATCAGTTCCACTTCACCAGATGCTACTTTCTGAATGCAAATGCTTGATTTGTTGATGAAAATACCAAAATCGCTATATGTATGCCTATAATTTTTGAGGAGTTCCCTCAACTCCTCATAGATCCCATCATCAGAACTTGATTTTGATAAAAATGGGACCAATCTGGAAGTATAGCATTTCAAATAAAAAATGAATTTTTCAAATCGGTGTTTATAAATGACGGCGTTCTGAGTTCTTCATCATCATTACTGGCAGCCTTGTTCCACCCACTGCTGAGTAAGCTATACCAATATTATCACTTATCACGCTATTTGCTATGGGGGGAAGAGCAACATTGCATTTTGTTCCTGTTCTTCGATAGTTTACTGCGGAAATGTAATAAGACGAGACAAAATTGTAAAATATTTACAGTAAATTAGTCAAACGTTTGGAATTTGCTCTGGAATGAAAATCAGCACGCTATACCTACATGGAGCTAAACAGTCAATTATGACATGTACGGAAAAGAACGGCTATTTTAGTTACTTGTCAATGAAATACATAGCCTGGCGGTATGACGTCTGCCTTGCATGACTTTGATTACAAGTTCGATCCCCATCTATTGATGTTCTTTTTGTATGTTTTTAGTAATTTATTTTCTTCGATCAATAATTGATCGAAGTTTATTTTGTTTTTTTTTTTTTGATACAATAAGATTTCAGAGTACTATAATCAAATAACTGTATGCTTTTTAGAGCGCGATGTCCGCTGTCCGTCCGTCCTTTGTCACAAACGTCTATCTATTACGTTTCATAAGATTCGCTTGAAATTTTCACAATGTGTGTACTATGGCCGCTAAAACAACAAATAATAAAAATTAAATTCAAAACTAAAGGGGGCCCCGTACATGAAACGTGTTTTTGCATCACATCTTGAAAAGTAAGCTGCAGAAGCCATCGATTTATAGGCAGTAATAGTACGAGAGTCCACGACCAAAACCATGTCATGTCTGTGGTCAGGATGACGGGTCCGACAATGATTAAAAACGATGAAATATTTTCAATAAACAGCATTATCAAACGTTATCCCAGTTTTCTTTTGTCCAATTTATTAAAAAAAGTCTTTCAGTATCAGTTCGATGGTTTCAGGTTCGGGTAAGCTGTTCATTAATCGTACCTACGTAAATACGATTTTTAAATAATTTCTAACTATCGAGAAGTTGTCTGATATTATTTTTTTTCTACATTTGGGCAACTTTTTCCATCATCTCCAATAACTTTCAGACGGAATGCTCGGTAATTTTTTTTAACACCTTCAAAATGGATTCAACTCATAAGATGCTCACACTTTCTTCTGAAAATCATTGCATCAACTGACCAATGATGTTGATCACTTGAAAACACAATTTTCAGACACCAGTAGCGTTGCACGTACCCAGTAGGCCATTAAAAATTAAAGAAAATTAAAAATATGGCATAAAAAAACCAATAGTTGGCTTGGTTTTTTTATCTAAAATCTATTGTTCAACTACATTCTGAAAATCAGACAGATTGCTATGAAATAGTTCGGTAATTCTTTTTGTTACACATATTTGAAAATGTGGTCAGGTCAGACGTGGCGCGGAAAATTTCTTAAACGGGGGTCTGGTATCAAAATAACCAAATCTATCGATTTTTAGATCGTGACACGATGAGGCAAATATTTTGACCATGGGCTCTCGTACTAGAAACAGACCAATCATTTTGCCTAGTGAGAACGAGCAAAAGTTCATAACAGAGAAATAAAAGGGCGAATGAAAAACATATTTTTAGTTATTTTGTTACATTCATAAACTCGAGTAAATTTAATTTATTGAAATAAAAATACAGTAAAAAGCTTATTTATTTCATGCAAACACATAATGTAGCCGTGAATAGTATGCAAAGTAAATCCATGTATGGCAAATGTATCGAGAGACGGAGCAGTAGACAGGAATCCATAATTTTCCTTTTCCATTGGACGTGGATGTTTGACTTCATGATTTCTTTAAGACCAATATTTTTTGCACGTTGTCGCGATTCGCCTATTTCTTCAATGTTGTGGTTGCCTTGCTAAACGATAGGTACCTACAAGTTTTCCCAGGGAAAAATATAATCGTCTTCGTAATCCACCGGAGAGTGTAGGTACTTAAGTAGGTATTTTTAGATGGTTCGACATTATTTTTGATTTCGAGAGGTTCGTTTCTAAGCCAATCTTGTCACTCCTACTTCATGAAGCTCTGTTAACATAACTTGTAGCTCGGCAGCATCGTCAGAAAATATTATGGGTATAGGTTCGTGACGGAAAGATAACATCTATCGACACTATCTGTACCTATCTGTATGATTTTCCCTGCAACTCTTCACTCAACGCACAACAACGATCACAACAGGTAGGTATTTATCCTGGATGATTTGCGTGGGTTTTGTTCCAAAATACGATGTTATCCGTCATGAAATAATATACTTTTATACTGAAAAATGTTCTGATGGCTAGGAGGCACCATATTCGAGAAAATCTCTTTCTTCCTGTGATAGCGCAATACATCGTTACAGTAAATTAAGCCATAAGCCAATTTAGTAAATAAAAATGATTTAGAAGTATAGTTTGACTATATTTTTACATTTAATAGTAATAATAAATTCTTTGAGTTTGACATTCAATACAATGACGTCTCTTCTTGTCATTAAATCATCCGCATCGCGCCTGCGCGTAGCCGTTACCAATACGTTCCAAGTTGACTTTTTGTCCGATTATTTATTTTAATGCTTTTGTATTATCAAAGATTTAAAATAACAAACGGGAATGAAAATACTATGAGTATGTACTAAACTAAGCAAACTAATTAAGGCATTAAAAAAATCATAAAATAAGGTTGCTAAAAATTAAAGTATCATTAAGTATCACAATATCGTCTGCATATAATGAACCAACATGATAATATGTTTATTTTCGTAAACGAAAACAAAGTTGACTGCCGTGACGCTGGCATGCAATGATAATGCGACGAGAATGTCAAGAAACCGTATTTTAAGATTAGCAGAATACCATTTTTTGGCTCGTTCACAACGTGATTGCAGCCCGGTGTCAAAATTTTTACTTTGCACGTTAATTAGTAGAATTGGCCTTCAGATGTTACCAGTTATACAGTCAAAATAATGCAATTCAAAATCAAATTATAAATTGAAATGTCATAAAAGCAAATTCATAATAAAAATAACACGAAACCAAAATTACATAAAAATACAAATCAAATTACAGCCAATGTCAAAAAGAAATTATTATTATTATAATATTATTAGAAATTATTTTTAATTAATTAGTGTTAGTTGTATATCTTTGGTTTTTTATTCCTAGTGTACTAACCGGAATTTTACATCCGGAGGGCACGAAATCCGTAGTTTCGGTCGAAGTTATGGGCGCTTCCTACTTCGTAGTGATTAGTTCGGGGCTCGAACCACCCGAACTAAGAATGAATGACAACACGATTTGTCCCTACTCCCGATGTGCATTTGCCCGTCCGAAAAATTTCATTTGACACTTGTTTTGACGGATCAACAACTTTCATACATAGAGAGTAGATCCCCTGACACGCATAGAATGGAAGTTCGAGAGAAAGGCGGTCCATCTCTCTTTCGTGGAGTTCGAAAATTATCCCACGGCAACGTACTACCGGGATAAAAAGTATCGTATGTCTTAATCCAGGTCATTGTCTACCTTTGTGCCATATTACTTCCAAATCCGTTCAGCCGTATTAGCGTGAAAGCGTTACAAACAAACAAACTCACTTTAGCATTTTTAATATTAGTTAAGATGTTGCAGAATTTTTAGTCAATCTCAAAAACAATAAAAATTCTATGATTTTATCTACGCTGTTATTGTCCCCTTAGAACTCTAGTCTATGAGTTTTTACGAAACAAAAGTTATATAAACAAAAAGCACTATATATGATAACCACCCCTTTGTGTAATATCTAAATGTTTGACCGGTAGAGGTCAACATCTTAGGATACAATGAGATTTTTAAGGAAGCTCTTAGCCTATTGCACTGCTGTGATCTTTGACCTGGTTGTAGAATGCAAGATTGTAAACAGACCTGCTAGTATCCTACCTATTCTAGCGATTTTTCTTTTATGGAAGTTTATTTATAGACCAACATCCAATGGTTCAAAAATATAACTATGAAGTATTTGGCACTCATTAAAATTAACCATTATTACTAAGCCAGCTGTAGGGGTCGATCCATCAGGTTAAGCTACGCTTGCCGGGGTTGGTCCGAGGATATGTTACCATCTTTACAAACCGAGACTCCTCCGTGCCTCGGAAAGCATGTTAAGCCGTTGGTCACGGCTGTCATTCGTGGATCTTTGACAGTCATTACGGGTCATCAGAAGCCCGAAAGTTTGACAACCAGTCTTACCAAGGGGGTATTACCCAGTTGTGGAGGTCAGATAGGCAGTCGCTCTACTATAGTATTCAGCTGCATCCGGTTAGATTGGAAGCCGACCTCAACATAGTTGGGAAAAGGCTAGGCAGATAGACTATTACAAAGGGTTGGTCTCTTAGTAAAAGTGATTCATTTCATCAGAAATATGAAAAAAGTGATGCTAAAAACGTTCATTTTTTTCTGGATCATCTGATCCTTTAACACTCATTTAAAATTAGGTACGGAAGAATTACTTTACAAAGTACTTTGATAACAACTTTCGACTTACGAAAAACTAATTTTATTCGGTGTGTGAATAAAATTTTATTGGTGTACCGGGTAGTGAGCATTTGTGATGTAAGAAAAACTTTTGATGCCTACAAAAATCTCTACCTATAGATTTTGTCATAACACGAAGTTTATTATCAAAATAATCCCGTAGTATCAAAGTAACCCCATTCTACCGAACTTATATTAATGTAAAATATAAATCACACGGCAGGCCAGCATAATCCATAACTAAATCATAAGTTGGTCAACACAAACCATTAAAAGCAAGTTATCAAAGGGCTCTCTATACCCACACTTTATTCGTAAGCCTGCGCGGTCGATTACTGCGCACCAAATGTGACCAACTTAACATGAAACTTGGTAGAAATGTTGCTTGTGAAAATGTAATGTCAAAACCAGCGTTATTTCTAAAACATTTAAAAATAGATCAACATCAGCGATTAACTCATAAAACCTCTGTAAAGATGGCCTTTTTACCCGACTGCCAAGGAAGGGTTATGTTTTTTGCGAAGTAGACTTTGCTTTGTTTTTAGTGTATTTTAATTTTGTTTTCTATTCTCAATCTTGTTTCGATCTTTTTAGTGCATTTCATATGTTGTCTTTATTGCTGTCGGGTTTTTTGATTTTTTTAAATTATTTATATTTATTTATTTAATTATTCTCCCACCTAGAACTCCGTTCAGCAATTACACCAACGGAGGAAAAAATTACTTTATTTGCTGTTTTCCATCCATCCATTATTATCAACTGAACGACGTCCACTGCTGGACATAGGCCTGCATCCAACGGATTTCCGCATTCAAAATCATTTTATATTCACCTATATTACTAGTACTTTTTACTAATATGTTAAAGAACTAAGCATCACAGCATAATATCCGTTTCGTACGAAACCGACCAGCTTTTTCCCTATCTTAAATCTCACAAATATTTCGTAAACTTCAATTAAATAGTAGTCATTTAATAATATAATGTTGGTAGTACCTACCCACATACGCGCGCGCGCGGGGGACGCGTAATAAAAAAAAAAACAAAAGTTTATTGCATATTAAAATAACGTACCTACACGGAAAGGAACTCTTGACTCTTTTGTAATGTACAAGTATCTCCCGGGCCCCCGACTCATTGCAGTAAAATGAACCGTAAGGTTTTAGTCAGTAGGAGTCCGACATAACTCTCCGTTCTCCTCAGATGGAATTCCTCACAGAAAAAATGTCTAACACATAAGTCTAGTTCTTCAAAATAATATTAAATACTTCCTCATTAGAAATACTAGTTGAAGAATTCCCGCCAAATAGCAAGATAAAGTGGTCGCTTGCCATACAAAGCGTTCGCCACAGAATAGCGAATAGCAGTGCACTCACACGATATTATTACATATAAATTGACACAGAATCGTGCCAAATTGCGGCTCTGTGACCTCGAGTACTTAACAACAACACCAAAGGTGTCTTTGGTGTTGTATTTTAGTTCAGTGTCAGTGTTGACTTCCGAAACAAAAGTTATTTTTCATTTTGTAGTGGTTTTTGTTTTGAGGAGCTCGTGGCTAAGTAAAAACAACCGCACGGATCGATCCATAAAAGAAAGAAAAAGAAAGAAAACACATTTATTTAGCACAGACTAAATTAAAGAGGCAAAACAAAAAAGTAAAAAATAATAATAAAATTTAAAAATCTACATTTGCGATGCAACAACAACAAAAAATAAAAAATACAATGCAGGAAAGTGTGCATCAGGTTAAGCTACGCTTGCCGGGGTTGGTCAGTGGATGGGTGACCATCTTTACATACCGAGACTCCTCCATGCCTCGGAAAGCACGTTAAGCCGTTGGTCCCGGCTGTCATTCGTGGATCTTTGACAGTCGTTACGGGTCGTCAGAAACCCGAAAGTCTGACAACCAGTCTTACCAAGGGGTATCGTATTACCCAGTTACTGGGTTGTGGAGGTCAGATAGGCAGTCGCTCCATGTAACATAACGGTATTCAGCTGCATCCGGTTAGACTGGAAGCCGACCCCAGCATGGTTGGGAAAAGGCTAAGCAGATTGAGTGGTTTTTGTTTTAGAAAAAAAGTTTTTTGCCAAAAGTTGTACAGTTGTTGTTTGACTAAAAAACTTCCTTCCATTTATATTTGCTTCTAGTCTAGACAAACACGAACCTAAGTATCAGGTTAAGCAGTATAAGTTGCGTTATCAAAATTAATATCAGTCATGATTAAATTAGAAGTTATAGTCATTTGATAGCCACTGCACATCGTTGTACACTTTACGATTAATGAATGGGATATAAACATAAGGTTATCTATATGTATGATCGTCGAAATCCTTAATATCAAACTCAAACTCGAAAGCATTTATATCAACTTAGCTGCGCCCTGCGCTTTCACCCGCGTAGACCAAGATAAAAAGTAGCCTAAGTGTTAGTCGACGTTTGCACGGACGTAATTATATCGTGGCTATTTTGTTTCGCACACTAGATCTTCAAAGCTCTGCTTAGCGCCGAGAGTTGAAATTCCAACAGTGTGTTTTTTTGACGCGCTAGAATGCACTCTGTTGGATTCTCAATGCTCGGCTCAACAGCGAGAGTTGAAAATCCAGTGCGCGATAAAATCCCGCCGCGATATTTTTACGTCCGTGCGAACGTCGGCTTAATCCTATCGACATGCCAAATTTCATCCAAATCGGTCCAGAAGGTCGGTGAAGAAGTAACAAACATACAAACACAGAGACACACACACACACATACTCACAAACTTTCGCCTTTATAATATTAGTATGATAAACCAATTACAGCCACTTTTGAATTGTCAAGGGGTCGCTCAGTCAGAAAGATGAAGTTAGTCGCTATCCGCTGTAGGATTTACTAAGAAGAATATTTTATTTTTACTAAATTAAATGCGAAAGTAATTCTGTCTGTGTCTGTTACCATAAAACTGTTGTGGATATTTTTATTATATTCTTCCAGGATATGTGTACTAGAAAATGCACGCAGACGGAGTCGCGAGAAAAAGTTAGTCTGTTATAAATAAATCATGAAAACTTCCAGCGGTAACGAGATAGAATCATTTGAAGATGACGATACGAGCTTGACGCCAGCAGATAGGATAGGTTCCTTTTTAGTCAAGATCAAAAGTTGTCCATGCGTCAGGTTCGTGAACAAGCGCTGTCAGTGAAGGCTGGGCATACCTTAGCGGCCACGGCTTATTTTAATTTAATTTAAATATTTGAATTGTTTTTTTTTTTTTTTAAGGACGCTTTTAACGTTCTGCATCGTTCTCACATGTAAAATTTCAACATGAATGATGTAACCATTATTTTGTAACCATATCTTGATTTAAAAAAGTGTCCGTGGAGTTTCTTGCCCGTTCTTCTCCATAGGTACCTACTATGCTTTGGAATGGGCGCCTAGCTTCATCTTTCTGACTGACCGACCCCTTGACAATTCAAAAGTGCCTGTAATTGGTTTAATTGAAATAAATGCTTTGAGTTTGAGTTTGTGGATATAATAAGGGCGAGCCTTTGACCTGGAAAACACCAGTTAAAAGAAATATAAAGAAGAAAGTAGGAGACGAAGAAGGATTCTAAAACAATTCTCCGAAAATTGTTTTACCGGCAGAACTTGTTTTAACCTTATATCATCTTGTAAGTGTACGAATGAAAAATATTTTATTTTGCCCATTGTAACAGACTAAGTATATTTCAAAATATAATTTGTATTTTGTACAATAAAGAGTATTCCGTAGAAAAACTATTTACCGAAAACATATCATCGATATAAATCTTAATCTCATCGAAATATTTCTAAAAATGTGAAGACACTTAATATTAATTAGTAAGGTCCTAACTACAAGTATCAGTAACACACTAATCTTCCACACGTACAGGGTGTAAGTGTAAACAGTGTCAACTTTGTAAGGGGTCATTGTACTCAAAATTATGAACAACTTTTACTATGGGACCAAACCTGAAATCGCGAAAAAAAAATCAGCTTTTACCTACATTTTGACGAATATGCGAACATAAATGTACTGAAAAGCAAATATTTTTTTTCGCGATTTCAGGTTTGGTCCCATAGAAAAGGTTGTTCATATTGATGAGTACAATGACCCCTTAAAAAGTTGCCACTGTTTACACTTTCACCATGTATATAATATACTTATGTCAATCAAAACCTCATTTATAACAAACTATAAATTTGTAACCAGCCGGCTTGAGACTAATCCGTGCTTAATGCAAGTGCATGGTCACATTAGCACAATGCTATTGATGTTCGGAAACCTTCCCACGTGATTCTGATGCATTCTGCGGATTTGGATTCCGGTCTTTGTCTTCAATTCTAGATAATATACAGACTTAAAGTTAGGCTAGAATTAATATACAGCTGATAAAATTGCTTTGTAGAACAATGTATACTAGTAGTAGCTCATTTGGTCGAAATTCGACCTTATTTATTTTATTTTTAATAGTTTTATTCATGTGACAGTGACAAACAGGATGACATGACATAATTAAAAAAAATATATTTTTTATATAAGTCCAAGCAAAGAGGCCACATATTACATGTGTGTCAAATGCATGGTAGTATGTGTAATGTTTATTTTATTTATTTTATTTATTTCCAATGCATATTTTATAAAAATACTAGCACTTCCCGCGCGACTTCGCCCGCGTGGATGTCGGAAAATATCCCACAGGAACGAAAATCCTTCCTTATTCCTTGTCTACATTATACAAGGTGTAAGTTTAAACAGTGGCAATCTTTTAAGGGGTCATTGTACTCATCATTATGAATAACTTTTACTATAGGACCAAACCGGAAATCGCGAAAAAAAAATCAGCTGTTCCCTACATTTTGACGAATTATACGAACATAAATGTACTGAACGGCAGACTTTTTTTCGTGATTTCAGGTTGATTTTCCCACACTTAAAAGTGACAACATAGAAACTGACATATCAACTGCCAAGTGTCATTAAGACAGTAAAAGCGGTGTTACATATAAAAATATTAAATTAAATGTTGCCAGTTGATAGCGATGAAGACCTACGATTTTGGGGCTTGTATTTTATAATACCTACCTAGCCATGATGTTCCAAAATCACTTTTTATATACTTACTACTTAGATGAGCTTTCGAGTAAAGTTAAATCGAATGCTTGCTGGCCCGACTTTGTGTAAAATCGACAACTATTGGAATGTATTGATTGGTCGAGCCCATCTGCTAGTACGTAATTATATCCTTTTGGTACCATTTGTGTCGATCTGTGAGGCCTAAGCGAAGCTAGACATTTACATCAATTATGTAAGTATTAGGATTTACATATTACTTGCGATTCTGTTCGGTTGCCAAGCGTGTTGAAATGTCTTGAAACATCGCACAATCTACATGACATTATAATGTTTGTGCTTGGAACTGCTAATTGACAGTACTCACAATTATCTCAGACGATATTAGCTGAGCTGTGGGATAAAACCACCACCGATTACCGACACAGTAGTACGGTCAGCAACAGAAGTCGGTTAACACTGCTACTTTTAGAAATCATCTAAATTAACACAAAATGATACGATAACCTAGCTTGTTAGCATTTCATTTATTAGATAAGAGTTAATTTTCTTTAAAATTTACATCTGTTCCGATTTTAATGAAGTATTTTTCTCAACAATTAAGGTTTAGAAAACTCAAATGTTAATCGACTTTTGCTGCTGACTGTACCAGGTACTTAACAAAATATCTACAGACTACTAGGCCTACTAAAAATTGTCTGAACCTCTGGAAGCCGATCCTAACAGTTGTTTTTCTTGGCTAAGCAGATGAGGAGTGTCCTCAAAGTCAGGATTTATTCATTTGTATGAATGTAGTTTTACATAGTATGATGTTAATAATTTTATAAGTTCTGTACATTTTATCACAACATAATTATGGTGAAAAAATTATATTCAAATATAAATTTTCTTTAACATTTTGTTGGAACACAATAAGTCTAATATTATATGCATAAACTCAAGCCTTCTTCCCATGGGGGTAGGCAGAAACTACAGAACGCCACCTGCTGCGATCCTTACATACTAAGGAGTATAAATGTATTGCTTCGATTACGTTCATACGTCTGGTCAAACACGCACGCCAGTATATAGTATCTATACAAACAAATAAAATTGAAGTGTCTGTTTGTAACGTCAAAATAACAGCTTTTAACTAAATGCATATATACGATACTTATAACAAAAATATAATTTTTAAATTTTTTGTCTGTCTGTCTGTTTGTTCCGGCTAATCTCCGAAACGGCTGGACCGATTTTGACAGGACTTTCAATGACAGATAGCTGATGTTATAAGGAGTAACTTAGGCTACTTTTATTTTAGAAAAATAATTAGCGTTCCGCTCAAAAAAAATAAAACACATTAAATCGTGAACAAATAGGGTGGGCGGGCGATACAACGCAAGCGCGCTGTGATGAACACCATGTGAAAATCCTATACGCGTTAATGTTACAAGAGATATCTTCTGAACATAATTCCTTGTTCAAACGGCCGAAACTTCAAAGCTATACTAAATTCTTCAAAAGCGCCTTAATTACAATTATATCGCGCCTGAAATAAGTACTTACTAATTAACATTGCGAATAGAAGCAAAGGTCCTCGGCCTTACGGTACAGGAGTAGATAGTTAACAGAGACTAAACTTCATACCATCGTTCTACAGCCACGGCTATGCGTGAATGTGACGTTGACAGTATTGTCGCAATAAACCGATTCCATCAGGGCAAAATACTCACATCAATCAAATTATGTTCTGATGAAATTTAGAAAAATCAAAACTTACGAGACGACCTAGATGCGCAACGCAAAAAGCTGATGATGAACGAAGTTGCTCTGTAAAAGAATTCGTAGTAGAACTTGGGGGAGACCTTTGCTCAGCTATGGGATAGTGTAAGCTAATAAAAAAAACAACTTAACGTAACCAAGGCGATTGGTTTCTGTATCTAAAAACGACCCATAAAACTAGTCTTCAAGTCTTGCTGCCACTAAAATGCACTTTGAAGTAAATATTATTGTCACTGAAACTTTGTGGTGGCTTAAAATTGGGTTGAATTTGAGAATTCTGCTGTAAGATAATCATTACACGATAGTTTGAATATTAGAGGCGTTATGAGAGGCGTCACGGAGACAACCTTCGCTTTTAGATGTAGTACCGATGACACCAGGATTACTACTACTACTTACTACTTACTTTCTTACTTGGGGCCGTACTATGACGTGAAAAAAGATCATGGATTCATCATGGTTCCGTTGAGAAAAAAGGATAGTGGTCGTATATAGCTCCGTCTCTGTCTCTCTCTCTCTCTCTCTCTTACACTAGAAACATGATGGATCCATGATCATTTTTCGCATCATAGTACGGCCCTTAGTCTCTGTATCATGTTTACTCCGGCCCCTATAGTGTAGCATGCAGGAACATTGCCCACATTGGGTCAGTAGTCATCGCAACCGGTCTGCAACCAGTTTCTAGGTGACACCAGGCATGCTTGTTTGTATCTTCACGACGTGGCTTTTGTAGGTGTAATGTTCACTTGTTCCTCGTCCTTTAAATGCTTACTCCACTTGGCTAATAGCTTAGACCGTATTAGCAAGTTAGCCTCCTAATGTCGGGGCCATACCAACTTCAACGTCAATGCCCATCATCGCCATTAACATCGCAGTGCGGTAATTATTCCGATGATCATCGCGATAAATTGAGTGGCCACACTTGAACACCGCCACCGAGTTATCGCCACGTCAATCAGCAATGTGATTTTCGTTGTAAAATTATCGCGATAAGTTGTGGCTACATCTACGGCCTATGTCCATTATCGCGATAATCAACGGCGTTTCCCATTGGTGTAGCCAAACATAAAATGTATCGTAATCAGAAAGAATTCAGTGTAGCGTGTATTATACAGAAGCTTTCTAAATATTCCTTCTCTTCTTAAACAGATGACTAAATTCAGACGTTCAAAATGAATTTAGTCGTCTAAATAGCCCCTAATAGGAAAACCTAACTATTAGACTTCGCTCACTCTGCGTCACGACTCATGTACAGTGGGAGAACGCAGAGCAATACTATTTTACCCACGCGAACCGACGCGGCGTTTGAAAATCAGTCAATATAAAAGACCCATATCTTCTACTCTTATATGTATAAAAAATCAATTGCGGTGCATTAGCCTCGCTAAAACTGAAAAATGGCTTGGCCGATTTGAATATTTAGAGCAAACAAAAAAAAAACAAAATGTTTTTTTTCTGTATTAGCAGAAACAACAAAAATAGGAAAAAAAATTAATTGAAATTTTGACAGGACAACGTCTGGCGGGTCAGCAGTCAGTATTGAAAGCAATAAATAAAAGGTGCGCGCGTTGATGTCTTTTGTTCTATCCACACCGGCTTTTTTGGGAACGATTTATAATCGTTTGAGTTATACCTACATTTTTTTTTATTTAATTTATTTTGTTAAACTATGTCATGTTTAATACTAATCTTATATTTGTATGTTTAAGCTTCACACCAAAAGTACAGAACTTAATGCCTACACGCTCCCGAGAAGGGCCATAATACATCAAAAAATTAAATATATAATAAATAACACGAGATGAAAGATTTATTTAAATTATCCATACTTCATCCTGGATATTTGTATAAAAAATAAAGCAATACGAAATACACGCCGACGACGTTCATAAAATTTGTTCATCATTTCGGTCGCTCCTCTAAATTAACTGCCATTCTCATCTAAGTTATTCAACCATTTGAATAAAGTCATAAAAATAACACTTAAGATTAATATAAAACCTTTTTTATGTGAGCCCATAAAACATACCAATGAAAATCTGCTCATAACAAGATAACTACGATTTCTACCGACATTACAAGTGTTAAACCATGAAGGAAACGCGTAAAAACAACAATAAATATAAAAATTGACGAGTAACACCGGGAGTTTGAACATGCTCGTGGAACATAATGGAAAAGATCATAAAAAATAATTGGGTATGTAACCTCTTTTATATTGGCAACACTTTGAAGTTATATTTTTAGTCTGTGGTAAAATTAATGATCTTATACCTTTACAGGGTATGAAAGAAACTAGAAAAGTCTGTTTAGGTCATTTTCTTTTGTATCCTATGTATAATAATAATATGACCCAAATTGCTTTGATTGCTATAATTTGTAGAGATACGTGTACGCACGGCTACAGATCAAGCTTAAAGTAAAGTATTTATTATATTTCTAGATTGTGCTACAAATGTTTACCAATTAAATATAGGCTAGTTTTGAGTACAAATGAGTTAAGCATCGGTAGCCGATCTAAGCAAAACCTGTATTTCGGCTATCAGCGCCAATCCCCTCGGATAATCTTACATTTATCATAGCCAATAACATTAATTTTTACAAGATATTTACCAATAGTGCAAGCAAGCAAGCTATATATTTCCAGTATAAGCTGATCTCGCATTGCATAGGATTTCCTCACAATGAGAGGTCAGTGTAAACTGGAAATGTATACCTTGATGTGTAGCCGTGTGTACAACAGCTCTAAAATTCGTATTTAGCATTATGCTTGATAATCATCAAAATGAATAGCAGTATCAGTTATTTTTTTATTCGCATTTCTAATGATCTCGTTTAATATGCTTAACAAAAACAGTACGGTAAAATGGGGTTTCTTTGATACTACGGGTTTGCTTTGATAACAACTTTATATTTTTTTTTTGTATAGATTTTTGGAGGCATCAAATGTTTTTCTTTCCTTAAAAATGCTCAGTAAACGGTACACCAACTAAACCTTATTCACACACCGAATAAAATTAGTTTTCAAGTCGAAGCTTCTTATCAAAGTAACCCCATTTGACGGTAGGTAATTATGCCCCAGATTCATCCACGTAAGAATCACACTAATATTA
Organism: Cosmia pyralina; assembly: GCA_946251885.1. Lineage (NCBI taxonomy): Eukaryota > Metazoa > Arthropoda > Insecta > Lepidoptera > Noctuidae > Cosmia > Cosmia pyralina. Next base: position 17,613,683 of record OX276366.1, on the reverse strand, counting down.
TAAAGGCGAAAGTTTGTGAGTCTGTGTGTGTGTGTGTGTGTTTGTTTGTTACTTCTTCACACTCAAATGGCTTGACCGATTTGGATGAAATTTGGTATGTAAATAGCTTATACTCTGGATTAATACACATACTACTTTTTATCACGGTCTACGCGGGTGAAACCACAAGGCACAGCTAGTATTTGCATAGATAATAACTGCCTTGAGTTGAATTGATTACTATTAATTGACATTAAACTGACATTTTATTCTGCGTATTAATTCGTCGTTGTAATCTATTTTTATTATTATTTATAGACATGGGAATTATTGCTATTTTTATCAAATCTATTGTATAAGGAGACGAGTGTGTGTAGTATATTAAAGCATAATTGAATTGTAAGAAAATTAATCGTATGAGCGTTTTGGATGTCAAGTCTGTTAGCTCGTAAGACCAATTGAATAAATAAATATATGTGCGAAGAAATGATTACTGTAATAAAAACTTATGCAAATAGTAATTATCTACCAGGTTAATAAAAGTTAATTAAGAACGTCTCAATTACAAATATTGCATTATTACACTATTACATTAACAGGGTACTTAATTGTATTTTATAATAAACTTGATAATTATTAATAATTCAAATATAAGTTGGTTATTATTGCATAACGCGTATTACGCGAATGACTAACGTTAATAGTGCAGATGTGCATTAGTCTTTAATTTAAAATTCCATTTCCGTCTTAAAATGTTACCTACTTATTTATATTAGGTTGGGGAAAAAGTCTTTTCGCATTATAGTATGTATGAACTTAAAATAAAATCTCTTTGGCTTTATTATTTGTATCTGGCTGGTTTTGGTATAATTGAAAGTTTAAATTTTAAAGAACATAATTCCAAATTCAAATTAGGAAAATGTGTGATTTTCTTTTGTTTTCCGTACTGTCAAGATGGGTGAATCTAATGAAGAAATTCGATACATTTTAAAATTTTACTACAAAAAAGGTAAAATGCAACGCAAGCCGTGAAAAAAATTTGCGATGTTTATGAATCCAGTGCAGTGTCTGTGAGAGTAGCAAAAATTTGGTTTAAGCGTTTTCAATCCGGAAATTATGATTTCAAAGATGCACGTCGCTCTGGTCGCCCTATTGCGGTTAACATCACGAGAGGACTGCCAAAACCACTTATCGCGGTATTTTGATCAGAAGTCCCAAAATTTCTATAACAATGGGATCATGTCCCTACCTACAAGATGGCAAAAAGTTATCGAACAAAATGGTACCTGCATACTTTAGATAAATGTAAATAATGTCTATTAAAAAATGTTTTGAATTTTCTTAAAAAAATCGAAGAAACTTTTTCCCAACCTTTAACCTATAAGGTTAAACAAACTATACTACTATATCAGTTATACTCTTAGTTAAATGTATTTTCTTACGAGGTTGATATTACAGCTGCATATAAAAATCAGGCAGGCAGGTTTTTGTTTTGAAATTTAGGAATTTGAACTTTGATAGTTAAACAAAAAAAAAATATGAATAGAAATATTACAGGTATTTTTTTGACAGGGGCATTTTTTTTATCACTTTCCATCAAATACAGCGCCAGCTTATGTACCAAACCTTATATATACAAAACAACATTCACATAGAGCCACATATTGCTATATTTAAAGCGGGTATCACAGCGGGCTAACAGCGCCACCATTGACAAAAAAAAAATAAGTCAGGAGATATGGAACATTTTGAACTTTCGTTAATTGCTATAACTTCCAACCTAGGAGGAATTTTTTTATACAAAAAATTCTACTCATCTGACTAAAAATGTTTGCACAGGAAATTACAAAATATTACATAATCTCCAGGCTAAATAATTTTTCAATGGTGGCGCTGCGTATTACTTTGGCAATTGTAGTACTTAATGAAGAAATAATTAACTAATGACCCACCTCTCCTGAGCGCGCCCATCTCACCATCATCATCTAACAAGATGTCAACGTCAAACCAACAAGTGACTGACAACTGACAACCGATTGTTAGTTGTGTTTACATAATACGGTTACCGGTAATTACCGGTTGCTTCACGGTAATCGTGGTTTAATATAAGGATTTAGTTATAGGTATTTATAGCCTTCTTATGCCCGCTTTCTGAAGAACTCTTAATAGATATTAATTCGACAAAATGTTGTTCCTTATGCTCGGTTTTAGAGGTCCTCAAGATAAACCCTCGACACTAATTCGCTCAACTGTTAAACTAAATTCTTCTATAACAAAGTGTTCAGAAACACGATATCGAACCAATAGTCACTATTGAATGGTTAAACATCGTATTAAAAACCTCATAAACCAGGCATTAATAGGTTTTTTTCTGTATTTAGTTAAGAATTAGTATCTGTATACTGTGTTTTTCATCGTTAATTTAAGGCTTAGATTTCTGTTCTGTAAAGGATTGTCAGATACTTCACCGCATGTAAAATTTTCGTCCTTTTGGCCAACATAACAAAACATAAATGAGTTTAAATACATTATGAGACCATCCATTGTACATTAGTTTTAAATGTTTGTCCTTTTTTATTGTGTGGTCAATAATAATATTATTATAATAGGTACGGTCAGCAACAGAAGTCGGTAAACACTGCTACTTTTTGACATCATCTAAATTAACACAAAATTATTCGATAAAAGACTTTTTTTTTCGTTTAACTGTAAGAGAAAAAGAGATAAAGATTATTTATTTGTCCAAAACATGAGTATACATACATGGCATGCAAGATGTTCAATAAAATTTTCTCAGTCATGTTTTGCCTCATCGGCGTACAAATTTAAATAGGTACCTAGGTTATTTATTACCCATACGTCAAATAATTATTAAACATTATACAAATAATTAACAGTCCCAATTAATAATGATAATTGATAATGTTCTTAAAATTTTAAGTACTTCTGATCCGATTTAAATTAAATATTTCGCTTAATAATTAAGATTAAAAAACTGGAAGTGTTAATCGACTTTTTTTGCTGACTGTGTGTTTTTGCTACCCACCTATTACTGTCCCACTGCTGGGCAAAGGCCTCTTCTCATACAGAGAAGGCACGAGGATTGATCACCACTCTTGTTCAAGACGGGTTAACAATTTCAGATTTACATAAGCTACTAGCTTTTGCCTCGCCCGCGTGATGGTCGGACATTTTCCCACGGGAACGTACTACCGGGATAAAAAGTATCCTGTATCCTAAAGTATAAGTATGCAGGTCATGGTCTACCTATGTGCCAAATTTCATCCAAATCCGTTCAGCCATTTTAGCGTGAAAGCGTTACAAACAAACAAACTCACTTCCGCATTTATAATATTAGTTAGTATAAGTCCAAGTTTCCTCACGATGTTTTCCGTCACCGTTGAAGTACTTCAGAAAGTACTTACTAATATATGTATTGAAAAACTCACATTGCTATTTGCCCAGATTTGAGCCCACAACCTCGTGCATGAGAGGCCTTAAAACCACTGGGCCATCACGACATTTTTGAACAATAGAGTGTTTAATTTATTAAACAAAAATAATAAAATACAGTCTTTATAACCATTTTTGGCAAGCTGTCAAAGGATGTCCACTTTCATTCGCCATGGGCGGCACGGGACACCACAACAATATGCCTACAACCATCTGACATTTGACACTAACATCTATGTTAAACATAGCTTTCAATTTTTCACCTTCACAATAGATTATTAACACCTTAACAAGTGTATTCATTTTAAATAACATATCATGATGAATAATCCCAAGCTTAGATAATTCAGTTCTTGTTGACATAACACCCCGTTTACATTCACCCATTGCTATTCGCGCTGCCAGAAATATTTCCCTAAATATTTCTGAGGCAACGTCAAGGGAAATGAGTATTTACATTGCCGCGTCACATGTCTTTCCAACAATGGAGAACGCAAAAATTCGATAACAAGTGAGCGAGTCAGCAATACTTACATAAACACTCCTCCAAAAAACCGCCAATTCGGGAATCGCCAGACAAGGCAAGCGGAAACGTCAACGGCAAAGGAAGCGACCTGTTTACACATTCGCGTAAAAAATCAACCTGCCTAGCCTTATCCCAACTATGTTGGGGTCGGCTTCCAGTCTAACCGGATGCAGCTGAATACCAGTATTTTACTTGGAGCGACTGCCTATCTGACCTCCACAACCCATTAACTGGGTAATACGATACCCCTTGGTAAGACTGATTGTCAGACTTTCGGGCTTCTGACGACCCGTAACGACTGTCAAAGATCCACGAATGACAGCCGGGAGGGCTTAAAGTGCTTTCCAAGGCACGGAGGAGTCTCGTTATGTTAAGATAATCACCCATCCACGGACCAACCCCGGCAAGCGTAGCTTAACCTGATGGATCGACCCGTGCGGCTGTTATTACTTAGCCACGAGCTCCCCAGGTTATTTTTCTATATTACATAAGAATATACCTCTGCAGGGAGACAAATACAACTGATGCTATAGGATATTCTTTACCTATCGATACCCCGTGCCACTACCAATACCCCCTTGTAACATAATCAATTTAGCTTATAATCGTATTAGCTTTTTTTGGAAAATATCCCACGGGAACTTACCTACCGAATGCCTTCCTTATTCCTTGTCTACATTATAAAGGGAACCTCTGTGCAAAATTTCAACTGCCTAGGTCCAAGGGAAGGCGGAGGACAGGATGTTGTGGCGCAACCTTGGAGAGGCCTATGTCCAGCAGTGGACTGCGATTGGCTGAGTTGATAGGTCCAAGGGTTTGGGTTAGGCGTTGATGAGTCAGTCAGTCAGGACTTCTCTTTTTATTTATATAGATAGATAGGTGTGAAAGTTTGCATGTTTGGGATGTTCAGATGTTTGTTACTCAATCACGCAAAAACGGCTGAACGGATTTAAATGAAATTTGGAACACAGACAGCTTGTAACATGAATTAACACATATACTACTTTTTATCCCGGTTGTACTTTTCTGTTCCCACCTCCACGCGGGCGAAGCCGCTGGCACAAGCTAGCAAATACATAATATACATCTTGAATACCAGAGACAAAGCTCTAGAGCTTAAGAGACTTGCTCATAAGCTGACGATAACTTCCGCAGGTGCGGAAGTTATCGTCGAGCAAGGTTGCTCTTTTTATTGACTTGATTCGCTTTTATTTTAAAAGAAGCTTTATTTTAATCATTAGCTATAAGAAGCGCCTACCATCCTCCAACAGGTGGGCTAACCACTCAAATACTTTTCCCCTGACTCAACAATCAATGTTCAATACTCTAATCAACTGAACAAGCCATTCATTCACTCAGGGTTGCCCCTTGACCGTGGCGCCTAATATGGCAACACTGACAATATCAACTATCAGTTATGTCATATTAAAAAAACATTTGTTGTTGTCTATTGTAGGGTTTTGACAGTTGTTGAATAAGTAAGGTCAGGGGACAATATAGTATTGAGGTTTCGCGATTCATTGTCAGGTTTTGTTGTTTAATATTGTTTTATCCAATGATACATCATTGGTTTTATCTACACTCATGTCGTAAAGTTCTGATTATGAATTCAAAAATAGTGCCCTAATGTCAGACTTTATTTATCCATGTACAACTGAAATAAAATTAAAAAGTTTTATTCAGTATGATCATATGCGGCAAACGGTCGAAATGGCAGTGCTGGAGGAGCAGTGGACGTCTTTCGGCTGAAATGACATGATGACCGATCTGACCTGCACAACCCGGTTACTGTATTTGTCTTCTATGACATGGATGGGTGACCATCTTTACATACCGAGACTCTCCGTGCCTCGGAAAGCACGTTAAGCCGTTGGTCCCGGCTGTCATTCGTGGATCTTTGACAATTGTTACGGGTTGTCAGAAAACCGAAAGTCTGACAACCTTACAACCTTGACAGTTTTACCAAGGGGTATCGTATTACCCAGTAACTGGGTTGTGGAGGTCAGATAGGCAGTCGCTCCATGTAAAATACTGGTATTCAGCTGCCTCCGGTTAGACTGGAAGCCGACCCCAACATAGTTGGGAAAAGGCTAAGCAGATGATGATTGATGTCTTCTATGACATAATAAGAATAATTTTATTGGTACATTGTTACAAAATAAATTTCAAAAATAATAATATTGTATGTTTACTGTAACTTGAATTAAATATATAGTTTAGATACGGAAGCGGTTATGTAAACACATGATTATTAACTATCAGTAAATATAATCGATCAACAACTGCAATATCAATTATTACATAATTATATTCCGTTTCACATCGATTTGTGTCGTTAATTCGACACAGAGAAAACATTAACAAATATTATGATTATAAATTGTCTATCGGTTTTTTACCGTGGTGTAGGTAAAATAACCGTTAAGTGATTAATGTTATTATTTGGAAAGCTTGAAACTGTGATGTAAAGAGATATTTCATTCAAAAGCAATTATTGTTGGTAATTGATTGATAATAAGTAAATAATAAAAAAATATTAACTTCAGTTGTACACTTATCTAAACACTATGCAGCGTTACAACAATGGAAAAGAGTGTTTTCGATGAACTCTGGAACCCAAAGTAAGATTTAACTAATAATTGTGTTATAATAATGATGATGAATTATATATACGGAAAAGTTTTTTTATATGAAAAAGATTTTTCATGTGATTCCTAGAAAATAAATACTTTCATAGCCGTAGTTGTCTGCTAAATCTGTCCGATATAACTCTTTTTATCCAATTGGGATTAACACATTGGCATGTCATTGGATTGACCCTTGGGGATATCAAATCAAATCAAATCATTTATTTCAGATATATATGTATCCATTTAAAAGTAAAATTAAACTCAAAATTAAAACAAAATTAAAACAAAATTGAAAGCAAGTTAAAATCAAAAATGGTGATGATATGTCCATGTTCAATCAACTAAAGGTAGAAATATATACTTCTATTACATATATGTAAGTCGGTTTTTGTGTCTGTCCGTGTGACCGTTGGCAGTGGTGGCGCAGTGGTAACGGCCGCGACTTACGAGTTGTAGGTCGTAAGTTCGAACCCAGGCAGGCGCTTTACTTTGTGTAAATTATTTCATCACCACTGCTCTCAACACGGTGCAGGAAAACATCGTGAGGAAACCGGCATGTCCTAGAACCAAAAATCCGAAGACATGTGACATAGATCTACCAACCCGCACTGGGCCCGCGAGGTGAATTACGGCCCACTCCCTCTCAAAGAGAGGAGGCCTGTGTCCCGCACTGTGTGACCGCATTGTTTGAATTTTCATTTGGTTTTGACGAACATACAGAGAATTTATTCCGGACATGTCAAAAAAATATCAATTCGTACAAACTCTCGATTTTGTTGTTAACTCGTTGTTTATTAAAAATAAATTGTAGACAAACTTCTCCACACTGCCGCGGAAGCAACCAAAGAACTAGTACCTATCTAAAATCTACTTCTGCAACAATCAATTTCTTGCAAACCTGGAAACTATTTTCCCTTCAATCAATTTTCTTCCAACGTTTTTGCCTTTCTCATATCTCTGCAATGTGTTATTTAGCAATTTTAGATATGTAGGCAATCGCTCACATCTACACCGTGAGAAATTGAGCACATTCGAGAAATGAGTTTGTAATTACAGGCTGCAAGGCCTGTGGCGCCGCCTCGCGGTATAAAAGTTTAATCTGTCAAATCAAAATTTAGCGGCAAATTGTGTTGCCAGAGTTTTTGTGCTACAACATTTTATTTCTAGCTATTTATTTGCTGAACATAACATCAAGCTTGTGTTCCCCGAACGGGTCGCTAGAGTGAGAATGCACCCAAATTTTGACAACAATGTCCTACTGAGTAAAATTCAATAGCACTTTACCTGCCATCGGTGATAGGTAATAGGTAATAGGGACTGGTATCCTCAACTCCACGTCAATGCGCGTATTTTGCCTAAGGGACTATTTAGTGTGAGTTTTTTTACTTGCTTTTTTTTTTACTTTTTTTTTACTCTTAAACTTTAATTTATACTGAAACTAAGTAAGCGCCATCTGGTGACTATAATGGGAAACACAATTATTCCATACAAATTGAGTACTTACGTTAACGCGATCGAATAAGCTTGTACAAAAACTCGCATTAAGGCTATTGAACATCCCACGAGACAGCAGTTCAGTAGTCGCATCTGCTAACCCTAGATTACCAAGCGATTATGTAATTAGAAGTTTATTTCTTGGAATGTTAATTGTCATGTTAGGAATTGTCTAATTACAAAGAACTTAATCAAGATGGCATTTAAAATGCGAGTAAAATTATGTTATTACATGCTTATAAGGCATCGTATTACTTATTTTTTATTTATTTATTTATTTATTTATGTCAGCCAGTCAGTATGTTTACCTACTTAAAAATTATGTTAGTAACAACAGAATAAAATACACGCCACATTAATCATTTAAACTAAAACTATTAAAAAACTAAAATAAAAATCATTTAATAAATGGTGACGAACTGGCATGCAGGTGCATCCACTTATGGTAAACAAAAAGGAAATGAACTATTATACATCCTAGCCTAGAATATGTCTTAGAAATATGTTGTTACTAAAGCATTTTACAATGTTTATGGTCAATAAATGATTGCCATCTTTATATGTCCTGTTTGTATTAAGAGTAGTTAATTATCTTCCCATACACTCGGTTAACTACTGTTTGCTGCTGTATTTATTAAGATAATCATTTAAAACTATGATTCATCTTTTTCCTTTACTTAGAAAATTTCCTTTTACACAGTCAGGTATAGCATAGCAGTGGTGGCCCTGTGGTAATGGCCGCGACTTAAAAGTTCTAGGTCATAGGTTCGAACCCAGACAGGCGCTTTACTTTGTGTAAATTATTTCATCACCACTGCTCTCAAAACGGTGAAGGAAAACATCGTGAGGAAACCGGCATTTCCTAGAACCTAAAATTCGAAGATATATGACATCTATCAACCCGCACTGGGCCCGCGTGTTGGATTACGGCCCACTCTCACGCTCACATTTTAGGCTGATTATGGCATGCTTATGAGTCAGTTAGATATGGGTAAACAAGAATTTATGCCAATATGGAGTAACAGACTAGATTTCCTTTTTCTGTTATACGCTTAGCAAAACTAGAAAAAATTATCATCTCGCCACATAAAAATAGGCATCATAAGAAAGTGGACGAAGACCTTCCACCAAGTAGTATGCTAACTTGTTAAATTTAACCCATCACGTTAACTGTAACACTTTATTTCGTTAATAACAGCATTTATGTTTGAGCCCCTGTCCCCTATAGCCAAAAAAAAAGTTTGTAAACTGGCAACACTCGTCACGCGATTAGTTCTACATTTAAAAAAGTAGGTAGGTACCAATTTACTCCATCTTGCGTCAAGTGCGCCGCATCAATTTTCCTGTCATAGTAGGTACCAATTAAATTGGCTTATGCGTTTAGCTTGAACTTACACATTACATAGTAATAATGCCTTATGTACGACTTATGTAATGTTTGACATATGACCTTAAATTAGGTTCACATGTTTATTTTTTGTTGTAATTATTGTTTGTTTGATCATCATTTGTTTTAAGGTTAAGGAGAGTTTGATGTAATATATCATGTACCTATAATCTAGCTTGTAATTTACACTATTTTATATCATTACTAGCTACGCCCCGCGGTTTAACCCGTTTAGACCGGGAAAAAAAGTAGCCTACGTGTTCATACAGGGTATAAGCTATCAGGGTATAAATTTCATTCAAATCGGTCCAGACGAGCGTGAAGAAGTAACAAAAATTTTGCCATGAAGTTGACTGAAGTTCATTAAATTATACGAATTCACCAGTGTTTTGACCGATGTTTTCATCTACCTGGCCCTGTATAGACATTAAACCAACCTCAAAATAACATGTACGCTCCTACCAACTTATCTGTGCAATGGCGAAAATTGGAACTACGGCCGTCATGTTGAAATGTCTTCGATTGTGCCGACGCATGTCATTCGATTGTGTCGACGCATCGACGGTGGCGTCCTCTTTCAGTTCACAGATAAGTTGGTAGGACTGTAAACACTGTCTCACACACACACACGCTGTCAGGTAGCAGTCACTAATGTCAACTGTCAGTCACTACGAATGGCGGCAGAGCAGAGATGGGTAGCTGTCACTAATATCAACTGTCAGTTACTATGAATGGCGGCAGAGCAGTGATGAAGCGTAACGGGGACGGGGCTTGAATGTGATATGGCTGTGCGTAAGCATGATAATAGCCCTGCTGCAGAATTAACAGACACAAAAGATAGATAGGTATAAAGAAAGATAGGTATTGAAATTTGGATTGAGGCAGAGACTTAAGAATCCGTCATTTTCTTTCTGTGATAGATTCCTATCAGGGTTCCATAGCCGTTGAAAGCCACCCAATGGAACTTTCTTGTCCTCCTGGCCAAATGTCAGAAAGTTTTAGCTCCTAAAACATCTAGCTACATAGCCTGTTCCTACTTTGTAATTGTTGATTAATATAAAGAGAATTTAAAAGGTTTTAAATGTAATTTAATTTAAACTTAAGTTTACCAACTGAATTCAAGGTTTCAAAGTGCAGAGATAATGTCTAAAATACAGTCACTTACCTATGTACAAGTTTTACACAACGCAACACCAATTTTTATCCTCATAAAATTAAACGGCAGGTTTCCTACGACGACCCTCACTAAAATCTTGAACAAGACATGACGAATACAAAAATAGATAAAATCAATGTTTCCTTTGATTCTCACAAGTCACACCGTATCGCCACCATCTCTGCCTGGTCCCCAACGATTGTGCCGTAACGATAAATATGTATTAGCGGATAAATCTCACAGATTTATTAAATCTGATTTTTTATCTCATTACAAAAAATAAGCCCGTGTTTTGTAACTGAGAAACCTTCACCACTTCAATTTCAGACCCTAACTTCACCGCCATAAAATTCAAAATCACTTATCACACTTATTAGGTAACACTCGACCTATACACTACAAAATTAAACTCTATTTTCTAATAGCGAAGTGTTAAAATCGCTTGCCACATTCAGCGATGTGACCGTTCCCACAAAAACAATTGAAAACAATAATTAGGTTAAAAAAGTTGAATTATTTCACACAATTTACAACTACATACATACATGCGTGCTTGTAATTTATACTTTAATTACTGCCTACCCTTGTAACATTGCGATAATCTATACATGTAATAAAACGGTAGAATCCCGGCGTGTCTGATCTGTACATTGAAGAAAAGTAGAAAAAACCTCTTTCTAACAAAAAAAATCCTTCTATATTAAGACGGAGTTATGCCCGAACATACATAAAAAAATATATAAACATCCGAATTGAGAACCTTCTCCTTTTTGAAGTCGGTTAAAAGTAAAAAGAAGAGTAATCTTTAAACCTAGCTTTACTAATAATAAAGCCGAAGAGTTTGTTTGTTTGTTTGAACACGCTAATCTCGAGATTCGACTGGTAGAGTCGGATTTGAAAAATTAATTTTGTATTTGATAGCCCATTTCTTAGGGAAAGCTATAAACTATTTAACATCACGCTAGCACCCTTAGGAGACGAGCAAAAATAAAAAAAGTGCAAACGAACTAATAGCGCGGGCAGGCGATGCGATGCGACTCAGGAGGACAAGAAATTTCACGTGGGCGAAGTCGCGCTAGTACAACATAAACCATATTTTTTTACTGTCTGTCTGTTTGTTTATTCGTGCACATCTCCGGAACTCCTGAACGGATTTTCATGTAATTTTCACAAGTAGCCAGAAATTAATTTGTAGTAGAATAAAGGCTTTGTTTCATTAAAATCGGATATTGCAAAAAAGTTATCAATTATGGATGAAAATCTCGACATTTCCAGAAATGACGAAATAGCTCGTCCTCTCAGAAACGAAAACATCAATTACTTTAAACGTAGGAATCAAAGCAGTGTTTGTAGCATTTAGAAAGTTAATAATAGTGCCCTAGTTCGCACTAGTATCGCAACCCGTGTCACTCGCGTCGTGACTCGACTTGAGCAACTGATGTCAGGAACTAGAGGTTACAGGGATTTTGCACGAGATTATGTTCGTTAACCGTCGTGATGGCAGGTTTACGGAAGACACATGTATTTCTATAGCCAAAGAGTTCTATTTTGTAGTACACCTACATAACATAACATACGTGACGCCTTTAGTCCCCGATGGTTTAAGCAGAGTTGTAGGTATCTATATTAAACCCACATTTCGCCAGCTCTAATTAAGTCCCACGTAGGTAATAGGGGACGAGCCAATACAGTACTCGTATGGCAAAAATCTTAAAATATATTATTTACATAGCATAAGCAAAAAGCAGTCGGAAAATGTTAGTTTTAGTTCTTAACCGACTTCAAAAAGGAGGAGGTTCTCAATTCGTCGGAACCCTTTTTTTTTATTTTTTTTTTATGTATGTTCCCCGATTACTCGAAGATGGCTGGACCGATTTGGATTTTTTTTTGTTTTAATCGAGAGGGTATACATCACAGTTGGTCCCATATAAAATTGATTAACTTTGCTTGGGTAGTTTTTGAGTTAGCTTCAATAATACGTATTTTTTCCCCACTTTTATATGGATGATGTTCTAGTTTGTTTTGCAGATAGTGGTATTAGAATTTGTGTGGGGTAGGTACACAACTAAAAAGTGAAAAATAAAAACTTTTTTACAAAAAAATACAACCGACTTCCAAAAACAACACTACAAAGTGAAAAATAACTTTAATTTCGGAAGTCGGTGGCAAAAAACGAAAATACATTTAACACCGACACCGACACCGACTTCCGAAATTAAAGTTATTTTTCACTTTGTAGTGTTGTTTTTGGAAGTCGGTTGTATTTTTTTGTAAAAAAGTTTTTTAAAATTCAATTCAAAGTTTTCAGTTTTTTCAATCTGTTTTCTAACACCATGAAAGTAGCCGCCATGTTATTACGTCATACGGCTGTATAAATTAAAAAGTGTCAACTGTCAACTGATCAGCGTATATATAGTGTTCGTTTACACAGCCAACTGACGTCATGACCACAGAGCAATACGAGTATGGCGTCCACTGCGTCCAGCGTTTTCGCGCGAAATTTGAAAATGTAACATTTAAATGCATTTTTATGGCACTTATCGATTGAGTAAAAATTTTGTGTTTTTTTAAGGCTTATTAGCACTATAGAATCTAATTGAGATACTTTTTAAAAATGGGTGTAATACTCTATTGCCATCAACTGGGCACAAATCCAGACTCCGCTGAGAAATTGCTGATGGAAATACCCAATAACACTTTCTTTGACCTGGTAATCGAACCCAGGACTGAAGGAGTAGCGCTTGCTACCACTAGAGCAACGAGGCAGTACCTAGTAGATCTCGATTTGTGAAGGAGCTCGTCCGAGGACGTACTACCAATCAATTTGCCTAGCCTTTTCCCAACTATGTTGGGGTCGGCTTCCAGTCTAACCGGATGCAGCTGAATACCAGTATTTTACATGGAGCGACTGCCTATCTGACCTCCACAATCCAGTGACTGGGTAATACGATACCCCTTGGTAAGACTGGTTGTTACACTTTCGAGTTTCTGACGACCTGTAATGACTGTCAAAGATCCAGGAATGACAGCCGGGACCAACGGCTTAACGTGCTTCAACGGCGTAACCCATCCACTGACAACCCCGACAAGCATAGCTTAACCTGATGGACCGACCCGTGCGGCTGTTATTACTTAGCCACGAGCTCCGAGGACGTACTACCATCGTACTTATTTCTGTCCTCAAACAACGTTGCTGTATTTCTCTTGGGTGCCGGTGTCATTATAGACTCTTGAGACAACTTTGCCTCAAAGGTTAGCTACGCATCGGCAAAACCCTTTGGTGGTACTACACGTGTAGCATGACCGCCATAGAAACGGGTCAATGGAAGAATAGACAAAATGGCACATCGCCATGCTTAGACGTTAGAAATCTTTCTACAATCTGACATTTTTTTTCTATTCTTCCGCTGACTAATCCGTTTCTATGGTGGCGGAAGTTAGTCACTAATACTATTGATGACTTCCTATAAAGATACCATTTGATCTGTTTGATTTGAGGCAGCTGTGGCCAAGTAGCTTCCCATCATCTTAGCTGGCGTGAGCAGTAGAGTGGATCAGACTTTTTGACTTTGAAATACCAGTGACGATTAATACAGTATTTATGTAACTTAATTTCAAGATTATACAATATACTACTGCCTAACCCAGCGAGGAATATGGGCGTTATGTTATGTTATGTGGACACAACACAAGTTAAGGCGAGTAGAGTCTCGTGGTTGTTTCTGTAATAGAAAATGAACTCTAATGTCTCGCCGATGGTGGCGCGTGTTGGATCATTTAGCTAATCCATGCGTCAGGTTCGAGAACAAGCGCTGTCAGTGAAGGCTGGGCATACCTTACCATACCATATCTTGATTTAAAAGAGTGTCCGTGGAGTTTCTTGCCCGTTCTTCTCCATAGGAACCTACTATGCTTTGGAATGGGCTCCTAGCTTCATCTTTCTGACTGACCAATCCCTTGACAATTCAAAAGTGCCTGTAATTGGTTTAACTGAAATAAATGCTTTGAGTTTGAGTTTGAGTTTGAACGCGGAAGTGCGACAGGTCCTCAACTCCTCAACATCACATCGATCATACCTTATTTCGATATTTCACGCATAAACCTAACCACATCAAAGCACCGAGCGCGTCCAGCAATATTGTGAAATAATACTGGCAAGGTATTCGTAATAACTAAATTATATACGGACGGACTGTCATCTATCATCTGCTAAGCGGCAGCGCTACCATTGTAATATTAATAAGTTTAAAGATATGGAACATTTTGAAATTTTCTATGTCCACATATTTTTGGCGTTAACTGCTATTACTTCGAATCTAGGTTTGGTGTTGATTTTTTTAATACAAAAAATTGTACCTCATCTGACAACACAACACATACTTCCTGACTTATTAAATTTTTTCTCAATGCTGGCGCTATTAGCAGCTATACTCGCCTTAACTTATTAAGGATCAATGAAATTCATCCAATCTTATGCAAGAATTTTGGCGTTATGATTCCTGTTAAGCTAATGTTTAAGGTTAAACAAGCGTCAGCTGAATAACTTTCAACATCTCTTTCTTTTCTACAGAGATGTGACATTAGCGAAACATTCCAAATCCAAAAGTGACTCAAACATGATGAAATTACAGTCAACCTTAACTTAACAACAAATGTAAATCATCTCAAAGATGCACATAGTGCGATAGTTTAGAATTTCAAAATTGTAACACAATAAGTAGTTAATTTATTTTGGCTTCAGATACTCATCTTAATTAAAACTGAGCGGTCCTAGTCCCACGTCGGCGAAGTTGAAAGGTTTCAATGTGACGTCATTAGGTTAGGGCTGCTACCAATATAATCGTAAATAAAGCAGAATTCCAGCCTTTTATATAATAACAACCGCTGTTGCCAGCCTCACCCACAAGAAAAGGAGGAAAAATATAAGGGAAACTAGTTCATCTATCAGAACTTAAGGTGAAGATATATAAAACAATGGTTATACCTGCTGTAGAGGAGCTCGTGGCTAAGTAATAACAGCCACAGGGGTCGATCCATCAGGTTAAGCTACGCTTGCCGGGGTTGGTCCGTGGATGGGATCTTTACATACCGAGACTCCTCCGTGCCTCGGAAAGCACGTTAAGCCGTTGGTCCCGGCTGTCATTCGTGGATCTTTGACAGTCGTTACGGGTCGTCAGAAGCCCGAAAGTCTGACAATCAGTCTTACCAAGGGGTATCGTATTACCCAGTTAATGGGTTGTGGAGGTCAGATAGGCAGTCGCTCCATGTAAAATAATGGTATTCAGCTGCATCCGGTTAGACTGGAAGCCGACCCCAACATAGTTGGGAAAAGGCTAGGCAGATTGATATTGGTTATACCTGCTGTCTTGTATGGATCAGAATTTAGGGACACAAAAGGGATGAATGAAAGACAATTGCATGCAGCTGAGATGAGAATGCTAAGATGCTAAGTTACACGAATGGATAAAATAAAAAATAAACATAAGAGGAAGTTTGAAAGTGGCACCGGTGACTCAAAAGTTGTGCGGGAATTGGTTGGTATGGTATGGGCATGTGATGCGGACGAATGAGGAAAATGTCGTGAGGAAAATTTTGAGTATGAATGTTGATGGCTGTAAGAGTAGGGGAAGACCAAAGAAACGATGGATGGACTGTGTGAAAGATGACATGGCTAGAAAGGGGGTGACTTCCGAGATGACGACTAATAGAGAAGTATGGAAAAACAAAAAAACTAATAGAGAAGTATGGGATGAGGACAGGAGAATGATATACTTCATGTACCCGGATAAAAAATAATCCACCAAAATCGGCTCAACCATTTCGGCGTTTTTGACTAACAAACATCTGATTGAATTTTCATATATTTAATAACATTAGTAATACAGATTAATACAGATTTGTAATGTAACTGTTACATTGTGGCGTTAAAATTCCTGTCCTCGTACTGAGAAAGAAGAAGCATTGATCATCACGCTTACAAACCGCTCGTTAGTGATTTTAGTCACGAGGTTTTCCTTCACTGTAACTCAGTGGTATCTAACATTACCTGTGAACACACATAAAGAAAATGTCGCAATTTCACAACGTGGTAATTAATTATTTTACCTGACTTACGTGACAAGATTTTAAGGGTAAGATTCACAGATCGTAGCCTGACTTGACTTGACTGCAATGACGCACGTGGTTGCGGGGTTACTGCCCAGAGTACACCCCAAGAAGTTCATTACAAAAAGGAGGGTTATGATTTTGACCGGTATGTATGTATGTTCATCTGTTCCCTCATAACTTCTAAACAACTTATCATAATTTGACAAATGAGGTATCGTTAGAAGCGTCTTGATTGACGACTAGTTATAGGCTATGTGACGTTACATTAAATGGAATATGGCGCCGTCTAGAGGACATAGTCATGAACTAAAAAAAAATGTTTAATGATGCCGTGTTGGGTATCAGATGAAAGGGCTTAATTAGCAAATTTTAAATATAGATATATATATCTTATATATAAAATTCTCGTGAAAATTCTCGTGTCACAATGTTCGTTCCCGTACTCCTCCGAAACGGCTTGACCGATTCTCATGAAATTTTGTGAGCATATTGAGTTGGTCTGAGAATCGGCTAACATCTATTTTTCATACCGCTACTTTTTATCCCGGTCTACGCGGGTGAAACCGCGGGGCGCAGCTAGTATATATATATAATTATCAGGTGCATATATATATATATATATATATATATATTGTTACCTATAGTTCGCGGCTTTGCTTGCATGCACCTGATAATTGAGAATAATTTCTAAAATCACGCCTCAGATGTGAGCCAAAAACCTACCCAAAATACATAACCTATAACAATAATTATAGAAGTTATACTTTTAATTTACAACTGTTCGGTGGTTTGGGTCACTTTTGTATGCTGCCACTGGTGGTACTGTTGTGTGTCGGGACAGCCAGCTCCTTAAGACAAGGTTGAGCTCATGACAGCTGATGCATGCGTGCCGTCTGTTGGAAAAGGTTTATTCAAACTATTTTTGGTATGTAATCTCTTCAAAAGGCCGGTCCGGATACCACCCTGGATTTTATTTTGTGTAAATGTAATATGGGTTTTGCCGGAATTAATTTTTTTTTTTCTCCCTGTCTGGATTTTGTGGATGGAGTCGACATTTCCGATCTAACCACCCCTGAGAAGAAATGGCAAAATAAACTCAGCGGTATGGGTATGGAGTTCAGAGCCAAGTTTTCAATAAAATTGAACGAAACAATCAATGAATGTCAAATTGTTAATTTATTCCTGAAACAATACTTCTTGTGCTGGTCTCAGGCAGAAATAAAATAGTACAAAAAAAAAAATAGGTACCTACACACGGCTACATATCCTAAAGCTATACATTTCCAGTATAAGCTGATCTCGCATTGTATAAGATTTCCGTACAATGTGAGGTCAACTTATACTGGAAATTATTGCTTGATATGTAGCCGTGTGTACCCTTGAGATTGAATGACGAAACAAACTCAACGGACACTTTTTTTTGTCATTTCTTCTCAGGGGTAGATAGGAAATGTCGACTCCATCTAGCTTTTTTAAGTTTTTAAATATGACGTGTAAAAGTGATTTCGCTGTTCTATTTACTACATAAACAATTACATTTCATATCGGTACTTGCAAAGGCCCTTCTAAGATTGTAAAATAATTAACCACATACAAACCACAGTTCTTAGGTCGATAGCCAATGGTATGGCCATGACAATCAACAATTAACAAGTTCTCAACAATTTACTTCATAAGTACCATTTTATTATGTAATTAGCCATAACTTTGTATTGTTTACATTTTATTAATAGACTCGACGAGTAGGTCAGGGTCCGGCTTTAATTATCAACAAATAAACAAAAAAAAAAAGATAATTTTTAAATGGAAAACTGCCAGAAATATTTTATTTTACTGGTCACATTCTATCAGCATCAGCATTTAACCGAAAGACTAACTGCCTCCCCCATGTATTACCACAACGATCACGATTGATTTTTTCCATATGGAATTTCTCAGTAGCAACCCGAAGTCTAGATTTGTGCCCGGGTGATGGCAATAGGCTCGCCCCCTGTCAAACATTAAACATTAAAGGCGAAATATAGATGAAATTACGTAACCCTCTGCTTAACCCCTCGTCTAATACAGGTGTGATATACACCATACATTCTTAGATCCAACTCCCACCCACCAAACCGTTATTCTATCCCAAATCTTTGTTTCAACCGCCATTTGCGAACCTTCATCATGTTCGATTTTGTCCGATAAACTATAGAACACATGTCATGTGTATTCATGCAGAAAAGCTGGGGATAAGTCTAGCTTTTATTTATCAATCAATCAATCAATCAATCATTTATTTATTTATTAAAACTTTATGCATGTAGATAAAAAAAAAACGTACAAAGATGGACTTCATGCCTTTTTATCTTTACTACTGCTCACAAAACGGTGAAGGAAAACAACGTGAGGAAACCTACAATCAAAAATTCGAAGGCATGCGACATCTACCATCCCGCACTGGGCCCGCGTGGTGGATTACGGCGCACTCCCTCTCACAGAGATGAGGCCTAGGAACATTATAGGCTGATTATGCTATGCTTATGCTATGCTGAAATAGCACCACTATTCTTCAATTGTTACCAATGGTGCCACATTCACATCATACCACCTAATTTCCGAGTCGCAACCCTACCGAGGTTTTCATTGAAATGTCATCGTCAGTACGCGATAGGTCGTCCGCGTGCCGCAGTTTAATTCAATATACTCGAGAATTGACGCCGGGGGTTGGCAGTATTGGGCAATGGTGCCAAACTGTGTCTCAGGAGATAGCAAAGGAGTTTTTTCTGACAGAAATAGAATGAGCATTGATCTTATAGAAATGATGACTAATAATTTTTTTTCGTCCGTCATGTAAATTATTATAAAAAAAATTGGATAAGTATTTTTTTTTTTACGTAATTGAAAGATTACGGCGATACACTGAGTTAAAATGTGGCATGATACTAGATTTTGCTAGATTTTATACGTAGTTTGTTATAGTTGTGACGTACGTAGCGAGTCCCCACATTTTTTATTAATATGATAAAGCAAAAAATACGTATCTCAATCAATCAACTCAGTCTATCGCAGTCCACTGCTGGACATAGGCCTCTCCAAGGTTGCGCCACAACACCCTGTCCTCCACCTTCCGCATCCAGTCTTTCTCAGTCACTTTCTTCAGGTTATTCCCACGGAATAGAGAATAAAGGGCGGACGAAGTCACTGGCAAAGTGCTAGTCATCAAATATTAGTCACACAGTCGGATATCAATCATTTCAAAAGTAACCGACTTCAAAATAAGTATCTCACAAATGAAGTGACATATTGGCAAACCCCAAACATTTGCCCTTTGCCCAGACGTGGGATAAAACCGCTAAAACAATAGAGCACGTAGCGTCACAGTCGGAGAACTACAATGAACTGTTTATCTTGAGATTGAACATAATTTGTGATTTAATGAACACTACATCTATTGTAGCAGTCTAGTAGGGCACGGTCGCAGTGATA
The DNA here is from genome assembly GCA_946251885.1 of Cosmia pyralina. Lineage (NCBI taxonomy): Eukaryota > Metazoa > Arthropoda > Insecta > Lepidoptera > Noctuidae > Cosmia > Cosmia pyralina. Next base: position 17,593,482 of record OX276366.1, on the reverse strand, counting down.
GCGGAAAGTGGACGGGAGGCTTAAGCGCGTTAATCAAGCTACATGAAATTGCCAAGACTTGTTCTGCAATGATGGTTCTCTTCAAAGATACGTAATAAAATAGGTACAGGTACCTACATAGGTAAAATAACATTCGAAATATAATTGTGCGATGCTATAAGTTTTTGCCACCGACTTCCGAAATTAAAGTTATTTTTCACTCCTTAGTGTTCTTTTTTTTTTTGGAAGCGGTTCTTATTTTTTGTAAAAAAGTTTTTATTTTTCACTTTTTAGTTGTGGTACTGTAAAGGTTTTATTACATATGGAAACCTTAGCATGATACTGGCAGACATTCTATCATTCAAACATCTAATTACTGTTGATTTAAGACGAAGCTCGTTTTTGTTCAATGGTGACAGCAATGGTGACAGTAATTCGTTGGGTGACAGTCAGAATCCAGCTAGGGCTTCGCGTAGGCTGTGTGATATATTTAACTTGAAACTGATTATCAATAAAGAGGCCTTCGGCCCTTCACCCATTTACATTAATCTTTAATTCAGTAGCTAGCTTTCCACTGTGAGGTTCGTGCCCTCACAATACTACACAAATTCGAAGTGGATGTGACGCATATTTTCCCCAACTTGTTCTTTTTGTGTTATTTTTGTTGAGTCATGTTTGCCGAAAATAAACGCCTTTTATTTTTTTCTAAATATAATGCCTTTCTTTCATTCAGCAAATTGCTTTCCGCTACCACTGCCGCCTGTCCTCACAAGCACCTAATGAGGGACTCTCCAAGTTTCATCCACGCGGAAAGATGTTACGACAGCAACCATTGTTCCTCTATACAATATGCAACAAATTATTACTTAGCAGAACTAGAGACTTTCAGATACCTTTGAGTTTCTGATCAATATATTTAATGATTAGCTTCGTCATTATGGTTTAATTGAATATGAAAATGTATCTGGAATATAAATGATGAAACTTATCATCTGTCTAGCCTTTTCCTAACTAGGGGGTCGGGTTCCAGTCTAACTAGATGCAGCTGAATACCATTACACAACACACCACAACAGCTTATCTGACCTCTACAAACCAGTTACTGAGTAACACGATACCTCTTGGTGAAACTGGCTGTCAGACTTTCGGGGACCCGGACCCATCACGACTGTCAAAGATCTATGTATGATGGCCGAGACAACGGACTGTGTGTCTTATGTCGTCTAAATTCAAATCCGGTACACAAACGACAATCACATATTCGATTGATATTGGTGCCGATTCTCTTGTGAACGCACTAAACTAAAATTAGAGAATCGCTATCTTTTACTAACAGGCAGCGCTAGAAAAGGACGGCTATAGCTATGAACTAAGTTGGAGATGTCAAACTAGTTCACGCCTTGCGCTTCACCGTGTTTTTTAGTCGACATGTTTTTACGTGTCTTCTAAATGTCTATGGAAAAATTAGTTCTAACTAATTTGACAGCTCTAATTTACTTCCGTCCCTTTCTTGTCATAACAGAGAGAAAAAGTTAGCAATAGCCTAAATTAAGTTTAGTTTGTGCACAACAGAATCGGCAGCATTATTTGTAATCGATCACTAAGTTATTATTATTTAATCTTATCTTACTCCTATTATAATGCGAATAGTAATGTATGCGGATAGATGGATGGATGGATGGATGGATGGATGTTTGTTACTCAATCACGTCAGAACGGCTGATAGGATCTGGATGAAATTTGGCACAGAGGAAAAATGTGCAGTTTCCATAGGATAATTTCCGACATACACGCAGGTGAAGCCGCTGGAAAAGCTAGTACATAACTTGGGAATATTCAAAATATCACTCGTAATAATTTGCACGTGTGTATAGTTTGTTTGAAGTTCGATAAAAGCTAGCAAATAAATTGCACATGTTCAATCGTTCACGTTTCTACGCCATTTACTTGAAGCGTGACAATTGGAAGCACTTATCTGTTGTTAAAGCATCGCCAATGAGTGGGTGCATCACAAATCGTGATAACACGAAGACTAGAGTCTGTGAGTCTAGGAGATTTACCTTAAACGTTGCATGTAGGATGATATATTGTGGATATAATTTGAGGCAACACGATATATGCAGCTGTTTAGGTAATCTTAGAGATTTGTTTTAGGTAGGTTTACAGATAACTAGCTGCGCCCCGCGGTGTTACCCGCGGTTTATGAGATACACTAAAACGTGTATTATTTAATCGGTGAGAAAAGTATTCACAAAAAAATTGCTCATCCCACGGGAACACTACATTTTTTCAGGATGTAAAGTAGCCTATGTGTGCTATGTGTATACAGGATGTCTGCTACTTCCACACCAAATTATATCAAAATCGGTCGAGCCGTTTGAGTTTGAAGGAGTAACAAATATATTTGAATTCCTTGCTCATCCCACGGGGGCACTACATTTTTTTCGGGATAAAAAGTAGCCTATTAAAAATAGAAAAAAAATGTTTGAGAATGTGCAAACAGCGATTTATATGATGCCTTAGTAGCCCCACTTCCAATTTTTAAGATAGGGTCTTTAGTCCCTATTGCAAAAAAAAAGTCTTTCTTAATTGCAAATTAGTTGGGCAAACGTTAAAAACGCTAAAACTGTTCCAAATTTCAAGTTGATAGCATTAGTAGTTCTTGAGATATCCAGCTGTGACAGAAGGACAGACTGAGTCGCAGCATAAGGGTACGGAACCCTAAAAACCATAGCATATTTTTAATCTATGACCATAATAGTCACCAAACACCTTTTAACAAAGGCAAGTTTATGCCAGAGACTGCACACAATTCATTTGCAAATTAGGCCAAAAGCACGCATGATAGGCTTTGCTTGGTAAATCGCCAAATATCGTAGTGCCTGACATAGGCAGTGCCAGCGAGCAGCGACCGGCCTCGATCTACGATCTGTAGCTATGAATATGTGACTATACATATGTATGTGATGTATGCGCTTGAGTTCGTCGCCTGCAATCGAATGCATTGATGTACGGATGGCAGAAACAGATGCATTTTTTGGTACTTACATTATTATCGATGTAAGGCGATTTAAGACTATTGGTTTAAGCCTGTGTTTGAGCATCGGAAGTTCTTAACAAAGTCAGTCGCATTCAAAGCGTTTCATATTTTCACAACGACTTTCAACAGGATTGACGTAAGCTTATCGGTAGCTTATGTATGACAGTCCCATACATTGTTGACTTCTCCATCATCCCTGTCGCTGATAGATTGTTACTAGATTCCGTCAAAATCGGTCCAGCTATGTCGGAGATTAGCATAAACAAACAGACAGAAACTACAAAATTGTAAAAATTTATTCTTTAAATTTTGAAAGAATTTTCTATTAACAAACTTTCATATTATATATACTTTCATTTAGGTAAAAACCTGTTATTTTGACATTACAAACAGACACTCCAATTTTATTTATTAGTTTAGTTACACAAAATATTGTTACAGATAGCCAAGATAAATTGCCTGCTTCTAAAAATGCGTAAACTATTCCTACAATATAAAGGCGGGTACAGACTGCTGTAATGTAACATGCAATGTAACATGTATGGAGCATTTCATAAGTGTGGACGCAGTGCGCGCACGAACCGAACATGTACCTACTCGCATCTGTTTCCGGCATGCGCGCGGCGAATATAGCTCAGTCTGCCGAGAACGTTCCGCAGTACAGACACACACAACCCGTCCACACTGGCGCTCCGTGCACACTGCGCGTCTCTTTGTGTTCGGCGAAAAAACCGACCAATGGCGGATCACAGCGCGCATGAGTTGAAATGCTCTGTTCGTGCGCGTAGTGTGCACGGTTCGTGCGCGCAAGGCGTCCACACAATGGGAATTTTGTTACATTGCATGATACATTGCGACAATGTGGACGGCAAATTCATTCATTGCGTGTTACATTTCGTAAGTCTGTACCCGGCTTAAAACAAATCACGTAGCGTTCTGTCTGTACAATTTCCCATAAAGAGCATTGTATGCAAAACCCGAGTGTTTTGTTTCAAGTACGCACCTAGAACTCCTACTGTTTGTCGGACAAAAACAAATAAGTTATGACTATATTGTAACTTCGCAGCTAACAGAAACATGTCATTAACTCTATCTTCTATTGCCTCGTCTACGATATATAATAGAGTTAGATACTTGTCGATCTAGCATAGATTCTATGCTAGATCAAACTCAAGTGACTCTATATAGTAGTCCATTATATTACTCATTTTCAGTGACTGTGCGAGATATGATTTTTATTAACCGACGAAAAAATGTCGACACGTATAATATATATTTGTTTTTTATGTATGACGCATAACTTTTTACAGAGTCGTCCGATTTGAAAAATTTGTTTTATTCGAGAGGGAGGGATATACCTCAAAGTAGGTCCCATATAAAATTTTTAGTTTTTGAGTTAGCTTCAATAATATGTATTTTTTTTCCCACTTTATATGTGGATGATGTTCTAATTTCTTTTGTAGCGAGTGATATTAGAATTCGTAGGTACCTACCAAAACTAAAAAGTGAAAAATAAAAACTTTTTTACACAAAAATACAACCGACTTCCAAAAACAACACTACAAAGTGAAAAATAACTTTGATTTCGGAAGTCGGTGGCATAAAACGAAAATACATTTAACCAGACACCGCCTTCCGAAATTACAGTTATTTTTCACTTTGTAGTGTTGTTTTTTGAAGTTGATTGTATTTTTTTGTAAAAAAGTTTTTTTTAGATAGACTACTCCATCCCGTAGAGCAGCAGCTAGCGCTGGACATCAATATGTCGTAGATGCTAAAGAGATGAAACTGGCAGTTTGCCTTTTTTTTATAAGATTTTTGTTTTTTTTTTTATCCGAAATAAAAGTTTTGAATGGAATAGTTTCATAGATTTTCCCCTTTGGCGATTAGGTAAGATTGAAAAAGACATGAAGACACTTTTGACATTAACTGTCATATGAAAACCTAGTGGTCATTATTAGGGACATTCAGGTTTTTAAGATTTTTTTCCTCCTTGTTGATAACCTCCATTGAAGAGAACGAAAGCTTATACCGTCCAATCTTAGGATATCGGAGTTTGTCGGACCGATAAGTTATTAGTTGTTAGATTGACACGTTGTTATGCGTTTAATTACGATACTTAACAAAAATTTTTCTCTTGTTTCCAGATGTGGCTCTCCAGCATAGTGTCCTCCACACTATTCGTGATGGCGATGTCAGCAGGCAACGAGTACCTCCCCCCCAGCAAGGGTTACAACTACGATCCACCCATCGTGCCATTCCCCACCACTAATAATGGAAATAAGGTAAGCACTGATGATCACCTAAATAGAAACTGATTTCATGTATATCCAGTTTAAATTATTCCAGTCGCCAGAATCCAGAAAGTTAAATCCAGGACTGGACTGGACTGGATGTTCTTGTCTTTTAAATAACAGAAACAGTGAATGTTTCCGTCATTTAAAGCGTGGATGGTTTTCATGCCATCACGCGGAAGCGTTGTGCGTCTCTTATGAAGCGCATGGGGGCTAGCTCGAACAGCCTTCTGAGCGTGTTCGTGGGCCGCTGGAACTCGCTGATGTGGCAGCACTGGATGCGACTGCACACTGCGGGTGGTCGCGTCCAGGGTTTGGCATAAACTGGCAGTCCTGTGCGGTGCCACTTTGTGACTTTCATTTTTATTTCTTTCTGTGGCTTTGTTTTTTGTATGTACTAACAATAGCATTATAAGGTTTTTGTGTTACTAACAGTATATGGACTACGTCTGAAATAAATGTTTTATTATATTATTCTATTTTATATTTCAAAGCCATTGAATTGTAAACACTAAAGTATTAATGATCTCAAGTAGCAAGCTGCAGTTAAGAGAATACACTGGAATGGCACAGGATTGAATGACTACGAGTATCAGACGATTCTAGTCGTGCTGTAATGGACACGCTGCTGCATTGAACAGTAGACGTCGGCGGCGGGCTGGATTGGCGAATCCAGTTATTTGAATCCAATAAATAGATTGGCAGCCTACTTTTCTACTAAATCCAGGGAGATATCCTGTCCAATAAAAGAACAGGAATTCTCACTGAAATAAGTGCACTATTTTTTTGAACAAAAATGCTATTTAAATCAGTTCAGTTGTGACTGAATAGCTGGACTGCAATAATATAATGCTATGTAAGCCGGTTTGTACAGGAGCTCGTGGCTAAGTAATAACAGCCGCACGGGTCGATCCAACAGGTTAAGCTACGCTTGCCGGGGTTGTTCCGTGGATGGGTAGCCATCTTTACATACCGAGACTCCTCCGTGCCTCGGAAAGCACGTTAAGCCGTTGGTCCCGGCTGTCATTCGTGGATCTTTGACAGTCGTTATGGGTCGTCAGAAGCCCGAAAGTCTGACAACCAGTCTTACCAAGGGGTATCGTATTATCCAGTTACTGGACCAACATAGTTGAGAAAAGGATATTGCATATTGATGTAAGCCGGTGTGTAGATTAGGACATCATTTCCTTAGGAAAATGAGGAGACCTTTTCAATAAAAAATCGGGAGATGCCGCGGGATGCCTACCCGGTTGGAACAAAGTTCATCGTTTGGAATTATCGTTTCCAACATCTAAACAATAAAAAAAAAAAAATAAGTAAATAATTGTGGTCGGCGATTTTGAACACAAACTGGGTATGAGTAAATAGTTTATAGGATGAAAATGGCACAGATGCACTATTGTGTTTCTCGCTAAACAAAGAAAGCTGCGCCCTCAAATCCTACGAAGCTTTGTCTACATGGGTAGAACAAGCGTAGTAGAGTGGCGACATCTACATCGCCACATACGAACTACGCGTCACAATGACATGACGTCACGCAATCCTGCATCGCGCAATTAGAGTTTACCGCACGACTAGCATATATACAACGTCCCGACATCAACCGTCGGGCGTTCATGGGCGCGAAAATGCAGCGCGCCCAACCTTCTACTCGCCAGTGGCGAACATGATGAGAGGCCCGTAGTGACGGGTCGCCGTATGGCATCCGCAGGAGGGGGGCTTCGCCCCGAAACTGCAACGTCACGCCCCTTACGGGGCGTAGCGACATCCCACGTTGAACCGTCGGGCAGTTGCCCACCAGACACGACACCCGTCTGGTCGGAGGATCCTCCCTTTTCTATGGAGGATGAGTGAACTTTACACCCTGTTCCTCATCCCTCTATAGTAGTGCATTATTAATGAAGGAGTAATACGTTACATTACTACCAGTCACCTCCACCCACAAAACGCGTTAAATAACTTCGTTCCAATAACTTAAGAATTCAAAGGCTAGACTAAACAACCTCTTCGTAACATTTCAGCAACCACCGACCCCGACCATCAGGCCGAACCCCCCACCCCAGAGGCCGTACCTGCCTCCTGGGCAGCCCACTCCGAACCCCCCGCCCCAGAGGCCGTACCTGCCTCCTGGACAGCCCACTCCTGGACCTGGACCTTCTCCAACACCTGGAGTAGTAAGTATTTTAGTTTTAATTTGAGTATGTCATTTCACTGCCTCGTTGGTCGCAAGCGCTACCGCTGAGCACGAGGTCCTGGGTTCGATTCCCGGGTCGGGCAAAGTGTTATTGGGTTTTTGGAAGTTGGCGGTGTGATATAAATGGCAGGTACACTATACAGGGTGTTTGGCAGAACGTAGAACATACGAAAGTGGTGGATAGGTGGATCTGTGCTACTTACTCAGCCCTAATTTATTTGGCCCTGGCCCCCTGGATATTTAAAAAAAAATATTTTTGCTTTCTTCTAGTTTCGCCACTTTCTTAACTTTAAAGTGTAATTTTTATTAAAAATTACTTAACTTACATAATTTCAATTGATCATTTAATTTTTACTAAGCTTGCAGTATTAAATTTCGCAAAACATTTCACTTTCCGTAAAGGTAGAGTTTCGTCAAAAATTTCCTACTTGATAAAATTATGAAATAACTCTTAAAGTTTTTTTTTTTTTATAAAAGCAAATTACATACCATTATAAAGGTCTCACACTTGGAACTCCTCGATCATTCTTTGTTTTTTTTTTTAATGCAAGTTGAAATTAAGTTTAAGTATTTTTTACATCTTTCTGTAAGTTTGAGAACTCATAACTTTTTTTCTAGCTAACATCTGAATAAAGCAATAATTTTATAAGAATCTGCCAACATTAAAGATTAAAAAAAAAAAATATTGCCTCTTTTACTAATTTTTATTAAAAATTACACTTTAAAGTTAAGAAAGTGTTGAAACTAGAAGAACTCAAAAAAAAAAAAATTTTTAAATATCCAGGGGCCAGGGCCAAATAAATTAGGGCTGAGTAAGTAGCAGATGACCCCACCTATCCACCGTTTTCGTATGTTCAACGTTCTGCCAAACATCCTGTATGTCCCGCGCCGAAGGCTGATCTCCACTGAGGCTGGCCGGCATGACCAAAATTCGGTCTGAAGGACTATTATTCATCATCTGCTTAGCCTTTTACCAACTATGTTGGGGTCGGCTTCCAGTCTAACCGGATGCAGCTGAATACCAGTATTTTACATGGAGCGACTGCCTATCTGACCTCCACAACCCAGTTACTGGGTAATACGATACCCCTTGGTAAGACTGGTTGTCAGACTTTCGGGCTTCTGACGACCCGTAACGACTGTCAATGATCCACGAATGACAGCCGGGACCAACGGCTTAACGTGCTTTCCGGGGCACGGAGGAGTCTCGGTATGTGTAGAATGGTCACCCATCCACTGACCAACCCTGGCAAGCGTAGCTTAACCTGATGGACCGACCCGTGCGGCTGTTATTACTTAGCCACGAGCTCCTCTGAAGGACTATTATTATTGTGTTTTAATTAGTGGAATTAGTAAGAGACTATTTAATAAAAAAAAAATAGTTATTTTTCATCGTCGACATAATGCTTCAGGTGCTCTCTTGCTTTAGGCGCTATGTAATTCTTGAGTTTTTGTGTGCCTGAAAATATATTATTATATTAATGAAACATATAATTTAGAATTTATCTCCAGATTAACAAATTCTTGCGTTAGAAATATTATTAAAAACCGGTTTTCGAAAGATTAAAATCTACATAAAATTTTGCTAACAATCTGTCAAACTTATACTATACTCTGTTCACTAGGTTATTCACTTTTTGACACGTGTCAGTTGGACAATTTCTAGTAGACTTGCGAATAATAGTTCAATAAGATGAAAAGAGAGATACGTATCTTTCTCGTCCGACGAACTATATCTTTCATCTAGTTCACTAGTTCATTTAGTTCAATTACTGACCAGTATAAAATTACCTATCATTGTTAGGTACGCTTATGATTCGAGGTCAACAAATATTGGTTTCTATACTTGTTACGTATTCATGATACGTTAGATACGTCATCATGATTTATCTATTCTATTAATTTTCTAATTTCTACTGTATTCACATATACACATATACAAAGAAATTATGAATTAGGTCACTAGTTCGCCCAAGGTCAGTGTGACACGATTACGAACTACGAACTAAATGAGTGCAATAGTGCATTTCAAATTTTCAATTTAAAATAAATAATACGCAAAATTGCCTAGAGTTTATTGTCAAAATTCTGGAAAACGGTACCGTATTGTTTGTTACGTAAACTATATTATTGCTTGTTCGGCAACGCGAGCGATGCATATCTATTGTCTCACATTATTACGTAAATAAAAACAAGACAGCCGATAGGCGCGCTATCGACTCGACGCTCGTGCTCGTTCGGTTTTTGTCGGTGTCGTGATTCATTTAGTTCCGTCGTTCAGTTCAGAAACGAAACGAGCGATCGTCGCGCCGTTCGGTAGTAGTTCTTGAGGCAAAATGAGTGGCGAATCACGAAGTGAACTAGTGAACTAGAGATACAGTCTGTACGAAAGATTAGTTGCTGCTTTCCTAATGAACTAGTTCATTCTTGTCTTTCGTTCGTGAACTACCCAAGTCTAATTTCTAGTTTTAATTAGGATCAAATTTACAAAACGATGCATGCAGGCAAACTCTTTGCAGTAGGTACCTGCCGATATAATACTGCACCCTAATGGCGTAACACATTAACAATCGGAGTTGGTTTCATTTTGACAGTTCAACAACATTCATTGCGTTATTTACGTTATCGAGCAGACAATTTTTCGAGCATATGAAGCAATGGATTAGCAATTTGTTTCCAAATGAAACCAACTCCGATTGATAATGTGTTACGCAACTAGGGTGCAGGTCCATGTTGCCCAGTTCGGCGAATGGCAGCAACCTACAATCAAGCGTTTGAAAACATACACATGTATAATTATGCTCTTTGAAAATGTTTCGAAGCCCTTTGTACGTTGTTGTTTTTTAAAAAAAAAATATTTTTTTATAATATTAGTGTAACTGTCATGGAGGAGCTTGTGGCTAAGTAATAACAGCCGCACGGGTCGATCCATCAGGTTAAGCTACGCTTGCCGGGGTTGTCCGTGGATGGGTGACCATCTTTACATATCGAGACTCCTCCGTGCCTCGGAAAGCACGTTAAGCCGTTGGTCCCGGCTGTCATTCGTGGATCTTTGACAGTCGTTACGAGTCGTCAGAAGCCCGAAAGTCTGACAACCAATCTTACCAAGAGGTATCGTATTACCCAGTTAATGGGTTGTGGAGGTCAGATAGGCAGTCGCTCCATGTAAAATACTGGTATTCAGCTGCATCCGGTTAGACTGGAAGCCGACCCCAATATAGTTGGGAAAAGGCTAGGCAGATTGATTGATTTGATTAGTGTAACTGTCATGTATGAACAGTTCACCTCATTAATGGTAATCTGTGAACAGCTTTGTAACTCAGGTTTGTAATTAAAACTTATTGTTTTTCTGTTTCTAATATTGCCTAATGTAGTTTGCTGTTCGTATTTAATGAAATAAAATAGCCATTTCATACGACTGTCAAAGAACGACAGTTCTGATTTGAACATTAAGTTAGTGTAGTAAATTCGCATAACAATTAATATCCCTGACTATTTTTCAATAACCGTTTAGAGTTTGTACCTTTCATGTTACCAGGAATTGTGTTACTTTCATCGTCGTTTTCCTCTGAAAACGAAAATACAAATAGATATTAAAATAAAGAATTATTTACATACCTACTGACATTTTATAAACCACCCATTAAATTAAAATATTTTCAAAATTTTATACTAAGTAAGCACGTATCTTATGTTAAAATAAACTAATCTACTTATTGAATAGGACTACTTACCGTTGGCTATAAAACAATGTTATAATTTTTGGAAAAAATCTATGTATTAGATTTTAGAGAAGAAAAATACTGGCCAAATGCGAGTCGAACTCGCGCACGAAGGGTTCCGTACCATTATGTTTAAAAATCGCAAAAACAACTTTGTATTTCATAATGATACTGTGAATTACAAAGATATTTTTTGCAGTTCCAGAAAATCACCCATATTTTAACAAAATACGTTATTATTTTTTTTAGCATTTGTTGATCAAATACATTAAAATATGGTACATGATATACAGAAGTTTTAAATTCTTAACTTGTTTAATTATTATGATAGAGCTCGTACAAAAATGGTTTGTAATTAACCGCTTTTACGGCCCCTATTTCTTGATTTTTGAAGATAAAAAAAAAATTAAAGTATGCTTGTATTCTACTCGATAAGTTCTAGACAATGACACTCCATATGCTAGGATAAGACTTTTTTTCAAAATGAAAAGTTTATTGTATGGGAACCTTTAATTTTGAACTTTAGTTTATTTTTATTAGTTGTTATTATAGCCGTAATACACAAGAAATACACAATCTGTGAAAATTTCAACTATTTACCTATTACGGTTCATGAGATACAGCCCTGTGACAGACGGACGGACGGACAGCGGAGGTTTAGTAATAGGGTCCCGTTTGGTACACTTCGGGTACGGAACACTAAAAAACTGACATTTTATAAACCATACATTAAATTAAAATATTTCCAAAAGTTTATTCTAAGTAAGCACGTCTCATAAGTTAAAAAAAACTAAACTACTTATTGAATAGGACCACTTACAGCTGGCTATAAGACAACGTTTAAATTATATTTTCTTTAATGTAAACACAGTACCTACCTAATTTAGATTTTAGAGAAGAAAAAACTTACTTTGTAAAAACCATGGGTGCACTGAAACAAAAAAGTTATAAGAGATCAAAAAATTTTAGTTGTCAAGGTATGCTTGTGTCATGGGGATTGCCGACAGAAGTATAAATATGCACAGCATGTCGCGGTGTCACTGTGACGCAAACCCAAAATATTTTCCCCCTACTGAAAATCGCTCAAAGCACCTAAAGAAGTTATCACTTCAAAAAGTTGATGATGTTAAATGTTGTATTGAGGTTTGTATAAAAATCAAAAATTCACGCTGACAAAGTCGCTGGAAACGCTCTAGTTTATAACTAAAACTAGTCATTTATGACTAAAACTAGACATTTATAACTAAAACTAGACTACACCTCCAACACCAGGCATTATTGTCTTGAAGCTGTTCCCTACATTTTGTTGATTTATGTTTGTGAACATAAATGTATTTAGCAGCTGATTTTACATCGCGATTTCGGTATTGATCCCATTGCATAAGTTGTTTATAATGACGAGTACAATGCCACTTAAGTTGTTTATAATGACGAGTACAATGCCACTTAAGTTGTTTATAATGACGAGTACAATGCCACTTAAGACGTTGTCAGTTATTTCACCTTTTTAACAGAGATATAGGTACAAAATGATTCTTGCCAAAATGATTCTGAGTTGAGCTGGTTGAGCTGCACGATTACTTACAAATGCATGCACAGCCTGGACAGGTCCACTCAAATCTGTGTGGCTCTTTCCTCAAACGACCATTTTAGACTCTAATCTACATGGTCATCACATTATTATTTTAAATACCTTGGGCATTGTCTTGCCGCTGACCTCAGGGATGATGTAGACATTGAGAGGGAGCGCAGGGCTCTAGCGGTCCGGAGCAATATGTTATCCCGTTGATTTGCGCGGTGTACAGAGCAAGTAAAAGTAACACTTTTCAAGGCTTGTTGCCAAAGTTTGTACACGGGCAGTCTATGGGTCAATTGTACTAAGAGATCGTTGGATGTCCTGCGCGTCCAATATAACAATGCTTTCAGGATGTTGTTGAGGCTGCCTCGTTACTGTAGCCGCGACAGTAGGGCAGTAATGTTTGCGCAAGCCCGCACCGACGGCTTCTATGCAATTATACGCAGAAGAACTCGAGGGGCAGTCGGAACAGCATCCTGAGAACTGTAGCCGAGAGCATCGGCTCTCCGATTATACAGCAGTTTGTGCGGAGGTTGATTTTTACTAACACTAGGCAATAAGTTATTTCTTTGTATGTTACTAACACTATATGGATATTGTATGTCCGAAATAAAGATATTCTAATTCTATTATCTGACCAAGATTATGCCGGAACTTTAAAAGAGACACCTGACTTAGTTTCGCTATTTCTTCTCAGCGGTAGTCAGTTATGAAATGTTGACTCCATCCAGCCTATTTATTTTTTTTCTTAATATGACGCGTAAATGTGACTCCGCTATCCTAGTTACAGAATAAACCTTTTCATTTAATTCCAGTAACTCAGATGATTAAAATATCTTAAGAAATGCAATTAGTCGTCCGTTTAAGTATGTAGGTAAGTACTTACATTTTGGTAAAGGCATTGATGTGGTACATCTAGTAGGTCGCGCGACATCCGGCGGCAATGTCTCTATTTTAATGGGAATCTTGATTGTGACACCAGGTGGCATCTGCCGCTCCTTTGACGATGGCTCGCTGAGGTCGTTTTCACCGGAGTACAGGTCCAAGTCAAGCTTGTCGATGAGGAGTCCAGTAGGGCGCGTAAACGAGACCCCAGGTGGCGGTGACCATCTGCTACTAAGGAAAGGTGTCACCGACCTCTTCGCAACTTGCTTATATTTCATCATACGGGCTATAGACAAGGACTTTAGGTCAATATGGTGGGACAACAATTAGTTTTTCACTTGTTATGTAACGATTGACAAAAATATGTCATTTCAACTGTATAGCAACAAGTTTGCCAAATAATTCACATAAGGAAATAATTACACGATGATTTTTTTCAAACTCAAACTCATACTCAACTCAAACTCAAAGCATTTATTTCAATTAAACCAATTGCAGGCACTTTTGAATTGTCAAGGGGTCGGTCAGTCAAAAAGATGAAGCTAGGCGCCCATTCCAAAGCATAGTAGGTACCTATGGAGAAGAACGGGCAAGAAACTCCACGGACACTCTTTTAAATCAAGATATGGTTACAAAATAATGGTTACATCATTCATGTTGAAATTTTACATGTGAGAACGATGCAGAACGTTAAAAGCGTCCTTAAAAAAAAAAAACAATTCAAATATTTAAATTAAATTAAAATAAGCCGTTTTTTACACTCGTATTATTTGACAAACAATTATTTTTTTAATTCATGTTATCTTATAGAACAACGTTTGGAATAATTAACACGTTTTACTTAATGTACCTATATGTATGTATATACATATATATGTATATGCATATATGCATATATATATATATATATATATATATATATATGCATATATGTATGTATGTATATGTATGTATATGTATGTATGTGTATGTGTGTGTTATGTTGTATGTTACCTACGCAATTTCCTAAAAACAAAACTCATTAAATAGGTAATTTTAATTAATAAATATACAAAAATAAAATATATTATTTTTTGTAGGCTACCTGGAACCGAACTAGTTAGATTAGGTTAAATATTTTTACTCGCACAAAAGGTTAGGTTAGAAGTAGAACTGCGACCCCCGCCCCATGAACCGAACGAGCGATGCGGGCGTGCTGCTGCAGCGGCCGGCGAGTGCCAAAAACGACTAGTTTATGTTTAGTAGGCTACCCGGAACCGAATTATGTTAAATATTTTTACTCGCAAAAAAAGGTTAGGTTAGGTTAGAACGAGAGAACGTGGAATAATTTCATTTGAAAGATGGCAGTGAACTATAACGTTACATCGATCTTTTGGCGCGTGACCAAAATCGAAGCTTTTGCCGCCATCTTGTTTCTTCATTACAATTTCTGTGACAATTTCACAAATGTTTACCAATAACGCCCCCCTAGTCAATGTCATTCGGGAGCGCCAAAAGATCCTTGTAGCACTTTTTATGATTAAATTGATGGCGAATGTTCGTTAATTAATATTAAATTTATAACAAATAGTTCTAGTAGGTTGTGTCTTTTCATGAACCTGAATATGCTGAAATAAGCAAAGTGCAACAACAATCAAAAATATTCTCTAGCCATTATGCTGTTAGGTTAAGGGGTCTACAGGGCCTAAAGCGCGGTCACGTCACTGTCGGACTGCATAGTAAAGAAAGAGAAGCGCGATGACACAACCCTGGTAATATATTGCAAAGTATGAAGCAATTACCTATCTATTTGCAAAAAATCTATTGATTGGACTAAAAAATAAAAACACTTTTACGTTAATATGTTGCTTGTAGATAATCTGACAAAAAATCAGAATTATTGCATGTATACTATTATGGTTTTAATCGTTAAAAGAAGATGGATATTGGTGAATTTTTTCTCTCGTATCAAATTAGTTGTATTATGTTTGCGACACACTATCTAACTAGCATATATCCTGAAGAATAATCATATATTTTTCTGATTTTGTTTACTGCAGTAGGTCGTAGACTTTTAGGCATTCTAAAACTTGCGTTTAGGTCCTGTAGTCCCCTGTAGTTGTAAGAAACATATTTACTTCCTTTCAAAGGGCTCAACTGACCTTCTTCGAGACCTAAAATTAAATGAAAATACGCGAAGTTAAATAAAATACTTACTAGATCTAGATAGTATTTTATTTATTTTTCCTAATATACAACGTGTCGTTTTGAATCCTCGTCAAACAGGGTGTGATACAGAACATCAAACCGAACAACTTTCTCCATGGCACCAACATCGTAATCGCGTAAAAATAATCAGCCGTCCCATACATTTGCGTCGGGTAGGTATTGAAGTTTTCTATGGGACAGTTGGAAATTTTTTCGCGATTACGATGTTGATCCCATGGAGAAAGTTGTTCGGTTTTATGTTCTAAATCACACCCTAAAATTTGACGAGGATTTAAAACAACACGTTGTATATTAGGAAAAAAACTACATTCTATTTCACAAAGGCTGGTTGGTCTTCATTGTGTGTCTGACACTAAACATGGTTTCTATTCCATGTTCAAATTCTTGTTTCCAATTGATTTATTTCCACATAAACAAATCTCAACTTTATTCTAGAGTAAATAAGTTGATATCAGAATGACATACAAAAATTTAAATTAGCTAGAGCTCTAACTGGACTTTATTTAGGCATGAGTTGAGTACAAAAGTTATTTTCCCAAAAAATATTTGTTTACATCTTTGGAAACTAAATTTCAAACGCAGGATACCTAATAATTATGCGCAAGCTCAGGAGCACTCAGTAGGAATTGGCC
The DNA here is from genome assembly GCA_946251885.1 of Cosmia pyralina. Classification (NCBI taxonomy): domain Eukaryota; kingdom Metazoa; phylum Arthropoda; class Insecta; order Lepidoptera; family Noctuidae; genus Cosmia; species Cosmia pyralina. The sequence goes on along the minus strand of OX276366.1, from coordinate 17,576,952 downwards.
AACCCGTCTCGTGAGATAAAAAATCTATAGATAAACTAAATTAACTCACTTGTCAACCTTTCGCCATATTCTAAAGATTTCAATCGGGCTTAAGTATAAAAAATTACAAATAATATTAGTATTTTATAAAAAAAAAATATATTCACCCATGTCCATTTCTTTCAATTTCAGCGCTGGGGTTTGAAAAATATTTTTTGGTTAGAACTGATCAATGACGCGGCCCTTTTTCTCATTTTTGTCTTTCACTCACGCTCCGAATGATCAAAAAGTTTTATTTAATGAACAGATAAACGTTCATAACTATGTAATTATATCGGTGTCGATGAAAAAAAATTAACATTCACTTGAGTTGAGCTAACACAGGGATTTTTTTACAGCATTGCTGTAAAACAATGGAGAAGTGATTTTTCAAAGGGGCTTATTTCCATTTTTGCTAGAAAAAAATATATGAATGCACTGTCCACTGTCCAAAATCCAATACAAAAAGTACTGTATATGTATTTCTTAAGGAAACTTACAGACAAAAATCTCATTTTCGCACAGGACACATCTTATTCTCGTGTCACAATGTTCGTTCCCGTACTCCTCCGAAACGGCTTGACCGATTCTCATGAAATTTTGTGAGCATATTGAGTAGGTCTGAGAATCGGCTAACATCTATTTTTCATACCGCTACTTTTTATCCCGGTCTACGCGGGTAAAACCGCGGGGCGCAGCTAGTTTCCATTATAATTTTAAGTCATGGTTTTTGGTTTTTCTCCATTACTGAAAAATTGTTTATCATGAAAATTAGCCCCTTTGAAAAATTATTCATCATTGCCGGAGGTAGGTTATTCAACAGGTAAATTGCTTCAATGCTTACCTAGCTGTGCATCGTAGTTTGCTTTACATATCGGAATAATTGCGACCACCTGAAACAAAATGTTACCTCCAAATCTGTACAGTTCTCTGATATGTAGTAAGGATATCTATCCCTATGTAGTCTGAGTCTTTGACCTACTAACTTTCTACTACTTCTCATATGTAAGCGAAAAAAAAGACAATTGAAAAAACACCAACAAAATTAAAAGTAAAATCATACCAAGACGTAGGAAACCGAATGCATAAAACATATCCGTAACTCCATTTTAATGGCGCACTTCTAAAAACTATTTACTTAAATTAAATATTGAAAAACATGTTGCAGATTTTTTTTTTTAAAGTTATAATAACGTTGGATTTTATGATTAAAATATTTCTTGTTTCCAATAAAATGTTATTGAAATCGACAAGCAAATAAATCAAACGTTTCCGTTTGTAATAACAGTAGGTACCTATCTAAGTTTTTACTGTTGTGTGTAAACTTTAATCGAAAAAATACTTTTTGAACGTCGCCGTCGTAAAAAAACAGCTCGTGGTAATGTCCACCATTGAGCGACTTTCATAGGGTAAGTAAGATGCCGATGCCGATGCCGCCGGGGTCGCGGGTTGTTCGAAAGAGATACCGTGGCCCTGGCACAGGCAACTGAAGAAACACGGGTGGGTTTTAGTCGGTAAAAGTCTGACACGCCCTCCCGCTCCGCCCAGAGTGGGAGAATAGAATAGAATAGAATATCTTTATTAGCATAAAATATGGTACATAAAAGGTCTTAAATTTAAAATAGTTCCACATATTTTGCTTACTTTTTTTCAGCATGCAAAAAAAAAAATATAAACAAAAACACTTATTACTAGGTACTGAGATAATGTGATTAAAAAAAAAAATAGAAGTCATTTGATGATTTCCCATCCACAAATAAAAAAGGGCAAGTAAGTTCCGACGTTCCGTACCACTAGTAGTGTATGGCGGCTGCGACCAGTTCTACATTCTCGGGCCTTTGGACGCATGATGGACCAGCGGAAGTAGGTACCTACTAGCTGGCCCCCTTTTTTTGGGTGGAAAATCATCAAATGACTTCTCCCGAAGCGTGTCACACTTTTGCTGACTAAAACCGACCCGTGCTCCTTCAGTTGCCTGTACCAGGGCCACGGTAACTCTTTCGAACAATCCGCGACCCTGGCAGGACTAATGGCCCCCTAGGTAGGCCTTATTGGAATTCCAACGGTAGGAATTCCTACAGTTGAAATAGCACCTACCCCTAGGGTCCTTGGCCACCATCAATCTGCCTAGCCTTTTCCCAACTATGTTGGGGTCGGCTTCCAGTCTAACCGGATGCAGCTGAATACCATTATTTTACATGGAGCGACTGCCTATCTGACCTCCACAACCTATTAACTGGGTAATACGATACACCTTGGTAAGACTGCTTGTCAGACTTTCGGGCTTCTGACGACCCGTAACGACTGTCAAAGATCCACGAATGACAGCCGGGACCAACGGCTTAACGTGCTTTCCGAGGCACGGAGGAGTCTCGGTATGTAAAGATGGTCATCCATCCACGGACCAACCCCGGCAAGCGTAGCTTAACCTGATGGATCGACCCGTGCGGCTGTTATTACTTAGCCGCGAGCTCCTCGGTCCTTGGCCACCAATGATAATAATATTTTATTTCTCCTTTCCCAGAATCACGACCATCATGATCATCACAATCATCATGACCACGGCAACGGAAACCACGACCACGGTGACCATCATCATCACGAGCCCGGCATGCCCTTCGATTTCTCCTACCAGGTCAGTTGCCGTCAGCCTAGTTACATAAATCAGCAGTTCAATTTGTCAGTAGCAGCCCGAAGATTTGATTTGTGACCAGGTCATGGCGATAGGCTCGCTGCTGGCAAAATGTAGGTGTACCTACTTGTATCTCTGCCTAACCGTTCAGGATAAACAGGCGTGGTGTTTTTATTGACCTCAAATCTAGCGATTTCATGAAATCATGAGGTTTGAGGTCAATTCTAAGAGTTGTATTGCTGATTCTAATGATTATAATTCTGTAAAGCCATGTTAGTTAGTTACGGCCGCGAATCACATTTTAATCAACATACGACCTGACAACTGACCTGCAAATTGCAAAAAACGTAAGAAAATTTGAATTTTGCGGGCTACCTTATTAGCGCATCCCCCTTTTGCAAAAGTTGGTTCCTATGTTGTCCCAAATAAAACAATTTGTACATATTTGTATTTGAAAGTGGATGAAGCATAGACAATCAGACAACCTCTCTCGGTGTAAACTATTAGTAGTAGATATTTAGCTGTTGGGAATGAAAAAAAAATTTGGCGGCTCAGCATATAAATTCTCTTTTATTCCACCAGGTGGATGAAGATGGCAACGACTACAGCCACAACGCGATATCCGACGGCGATATCACGAGGGGAGAGTACAGAGTAGCATTGCCCGATGGTCGCACGCAGATCGTCAAGTACACCGCGGACTGGAAGAACGGATTCAACGCGGAGGTAAGTTTTTGTAGTTCAGCTACTTGGTAATAGATGGCGCTGATATGAAATATAAGTATCAGACTTCGTTTGTTTAATGAAATTATATAGTGCAGAAAACAGCAAATCGAATTTAATCTAAAATAAAACATATCCTATTCTGCATTCATGATCTTTTCAAAATGCAAATTATGTGTAAATAGTCGTTTCTTTGGCCGGTAACTAGGTACTGTAAAGCATTGATGCTCTACAGTACCTACTCGGTAACAGTTTTAGCTAACGTTTTCTTTACGGATGCCCGAAATGCGGTTTCTGAAGAATTCTTAAACGGAGTTTAAAATCTCAATAGCTACTGATTCGACAAATTGCGAATTCCTTCCTTAAACCTATTCTTTTTTGAGGTACTCCCCCCCCCCCCCCCCCCCCCCCCGTCTGTCCCTTGATAGTAATTCACTCAACTTATCGATGTGTTCAGAAACACGATATCGAACCAATAATCACAATCGAATTGATAAACTCCGTTTAAATACCTCAGAAACCGCGAGAAAAATACGACGGTTACGAGTACAGTCAAGCCACCCGAAACTGTAAAATTTTCCCAATCAACCTTGAACCTAATGTTTTAGCGATAAAGATGAAAATCTATTAGAGAAATTTGACAAATTGTAGTGCTGGCGTCTGTATCTAGTTACCGAAATCAAAGACAACTAAATCCAAGCCTGTCAAATGTTCACAAAGCTACAAAAACTGATCTTTTTGTCACGGTACGACGATATTCTATATTTTATACCAGATTTAGAATGGGAATATTAATAATCTTAATCTGAATTTTATATAGTTTATTGGTTGTCATTTCGCTTTTGATGCCAATAACTGAATTTGCTAGTAAAATTAATACACTTTGGCGTGTCCAACTAACTAGATGGCGCCATAGTTAACTCATTTTAGGCGTTTATCTGCCTGATTTTAAAGGCTTATACATTTCTTTCAGGTGACATACGAAGGTGAAGCGAGGTACCCTGATGCGCCTGCTGGCGGTTACGGCAGTGGTGGTCCCTCGACCGCTGGTTACGGCAGCGGCAGTGCATCCGGAAATGGTTATGGCAGCGGTTCAGGCAGTGCCGGCGGCGGCCAGGCCTATGTGCCACCCAGCCAAGGAGGCGGCTACCAATACTAAATACTAGCCCCAACGACTACGCAGGTTTACAATGAACTGAAGTCCTATTTCTTACTAGAATTACGCGAAAATTATTAAGTAGTCGATTACATAACAATGGCGAGCTCCCCTCTAGACCTGCCAAGTTTGACATTGACAACTGTCATTGACGTAATAAGGGTTAAAAAAAATATTGAAAAAACATTACCCTTTCTTGGCAGTCGAGTAAAAAACCCACGCTCAGAATACCTACAGAAAATCAGAAAAATTACAAATCGAAAAGAAAAACTTTAGGATCGTTTAATTTGTTGCAACAAGAGACTTGATGAATTTTTAAGCAATAAAAAGGGAGCAGTAAACCAGGACAAATAAAGTAACTCGCGTAATATTAGTGTGAAATATCTGTGTAACAAAGACACCTTTGTTAAAAATTGCCCTTGTAACTGATATTATTCTTTGTAACGGACAAGATTTGAAACAAACTTTTTTAAACACAAATGGCAAGCCTAACATAAAAAAGTCGACTAAAATGTCTGATTCAAATCTTGTGCGTTGTACAGATACTTTAGCAGAATAATTGTTTTTAATATAATATCTATAGTTTAAGTTATTATTATATTAACATAGTTACCGAAATATAGTTACCAATTGTTATAAAAAAAATATTACTTAAACAAAATGTACTTCGCTAGTTAGTTAATCAATGCTGAACTGGGCTGAGAGAAGACCCCTATTTCCTCCTTTTTCCTACAAACTATGTCATAACTTATTATGGAAAGATCTAGAAATAGAACAATATACGCATTCTGTAAGATTACGTATTATACATGTACCTATACACAGCCTGTATCTGTAGGTATAAATATAACCTTCTTAGTGGTAAAATATTAGAGTAATACAAATTATATTGAAACCAACTATATTTTTTGAATAATAAAAAGGAAGCTAGAAACCATATTGTGATGCTAAAAAAAAGACAAAATTGCTTGTAATAGTTTTTAATTAATAATACTCATTACACTGCCGTATTTTTTTTTTTTGTATATTTATTGTATAGGATAGAGGAGTAAATTGACAAATCTTTGTTAAAAATATGATGTGTCCTTTTGTACCTTATTTTTTTATAAAAATAAATATAAGCTACAGTTATACACGCTGATTTTTATTACATTTCAAAGAAATACGGTGCTTTAGTTCTACAAGGAAACTATAGGTTAGTCTTTTAAATCCTCATTTCTCACCACTACTACAACTACTGACATCTAGTGGCGAATCGCAACAACTTATTTATTTTGGCCATTTCTCTTCACACATAGGCTATGTGGCCAACGTTCTGGCTATGTAATATAGCCAGAAAGTTGCTGAGGATGTACGCTAACAAATGTGTCGTTCATTGTAAAAGTGGTGTAACTCCATATTTTTAAAATACTTAATTTTTTGCTCAATGATATCCTTCGATCAATAATAGCACTAGATACAGGATCAGGAACAAAAATAAGTCGCTGTAGTGGCCACGTTTACACACACATAAACATTTACATTTGTTACTACGAAATATAGAAAAAAGTTTTATAATATTAACAACTTCAATTCATTATAAACCTTAACAATCAAACATAAGGTTTAATTACGATTGCAAAATATTTATATTTAAGTCCTTCTATCATCGGAGAAAGGTAAAAGCAATAAATTAAAAATGTTGCTTGAAAATAAAAGGTCATTTTTATAATAAGTACAAAAATATTTATTCTAAAGTGAAACTTAAAACTTAAGCAATAAGGTTAAAAACATTTTGTTGAAAATTTTGTGCTTACTCTATTTTGGAACTAGACATAGTTCTTAGTATTTACATTTCAATGCTCAGAACACAGTAAGTATTGAAAGATGTAGAGTAGCAGAATAATAATATATTTTTTAGGCCAAGGTTCGTTTTATATGGTAGCAAATATTTTTGACCGATTTTTAAAAGTAGAAGGAGTAAATTAGTACAATAGTTATTTTAATTTTGATTATTAATTTGATAATTAATTATTTTAATAAAAATATTAAAACAAATTGTTGAATTTTTACAAGGTTTATATATTTCTTCTCCTCTTTCTTTCGCGACAATAGATACCCATTCTGCATTGCGAAATGGGTCACTAGGAAATCTACAAACAAAAACAACATATAAAGTAACAATACTACTCCATGCATTTCCCTGTTCCCGAACAGTCGATGTTTGAAATAAGACCACAAAAGTATTTGTGTTTTTATTTTTCGGGCCGTTTTTGAAGCGCTTATCGGGAATCTAGTACTATTATTGATCGAAGATGATATCACATTTAGTCATATCTATCATTATAAAAGTGAAGCAACTCCAATAGTTGCATAAAAATCCCATAGATGGCGTTACTTGTTTGTACAGGGCACTAAAACTTTTAAATATTCATTATAAAAGTGAAGTAAGTCACAAGTCACTTTAATAGTGAAGTAAGTCCGGAGTTGATTCACTTTTATTGTGACTAATTTTTGACACGTGGTGATAAGTTGTGTGTTAAAATTGATAAAAAATATTTTATTAAGTGTTTTAATAGCTTATTTAGATGGATTTAGAGGATTTTAGTGATTCCGGGTCTGAATATCAGCCTAGTTCCGAAGAAAGTTGTTCTGGATCTGGTAAGCTTATTTAAATTCATTGTTTTTCTAACCTTAAAATTGTATTTACATTTTTTTGGTTACTTTTTCTCATTTTATATTTTGTTTTGAATACTTACATGCAGTATTGCATGTCGCATGAACTAATCTCTTGTGATTTGCACTTGTTCCAGACACAGATACAGGCAATGATGAAAATGTTAACGAAGATAATAACCAGCCAAATCTTCAAGCTGAACCTGGACCATCTAGATCTAGGAAACGTTCACTCAACAAAGAAAATTGGGCAGTTAATAAAAGAAAGTTATTTCGTAATAGTGGAAAAGAATATATGACTAAAACGGGAGTAAGGAAAGATGGCAAAAAATTCGAAAATATTGATTGTATGTGTCCAAAAAAATGTATTACGTCATTTACGGAAAATGAAAGAAAAGAAATATTTGACTCATTTTGGAATTTAGAAGACTTCAATGCGCAGAATTCATATCTGTATGCATTGGTACAAAAAACAACGATTAATAGAAAACGCCCAAAAGATCGGTCTCGTGCAGGAAAAAACGTGTCTTTTAAATATTTTATAAAGTCTAGTATCAAGACCCAATCGGTGTGTAAGAAATATTTTCTGAGGACATTTCAAATAAGTGATGGAAGATTATATCGGTGTCTATCGAAAGATGATGTCTCTCAATGTAAAGATAAACGTGGCACAACTAGTTCCCGAAAACTTGATGATTCTGATATTGTTGCCCACATTGAAAGTTTTCCTGCATATCAAAGCCATTATACACGAAAGAATAATCCTAACAGAAAATATTTAAATCCTGGGCTAACTATCCGTAAGATGTACGATCTTTATAGAGAAAAATGTGAGATTGAAATGATTGAACCCAAGAAATTAAAGTATTACATTAAAATATTCAACACAAAGTTTAATCTCCATTTTAAGGCACCGCGGCAAGACACATGCAAAACTTGTGATGACTTAAATTTGAAAATACAAGGAGCTGATGATGAAAATGTCAAGAAGGAGTTTGAGAACCAAAGAGAACTTCATCAACGAAAAGCAGATTCAGCAAGAGAAAACCTTCAGAATGATTCGAAAAAGGTTGATGAAGCATACATACTAACTTTTGATCTGCAGAAAGCTTTAGCTTACCCAAAATTAACTACCTCAGTAGCATACTATAAAAGAAATCTTTATTTATATAATCTGGGAATACATTGCTTTAATAATAACACAGGATACATGAATGTCTGGGACGAAGTTGAAGGTGGAAGAGGTTCTCAAGACATAGCAGCATGTCTTATTAAGCACTTAAAAACTCATGCGGCATTACAAAAGCATGTCATTATGTATTCCGATTCATGCACTGGACAAAACCGGAATATCAAGACCACTCTTTCCCTTTTGAAGCTTGTACAAGACCCTGACACTAGTATTGACACCATAGACCACAAGTTCTTAGTATCAGGACATTCTTATCTTCCCAATGATGGGGAATTTGGAATCATAGAGAGCGCTAGTCGCCGCCGTGGACAAATTTATAGCCCAGACCAATGGGTCGATATTATAAAAACAGCCAAACGCAAAGAACCTTATTTTGTTGTTACCGAAATGAAAAATGCCGAATTTTTAAGTACCACTGCCTTAGAAATAGGAAAAAATCAACGTGCGGTTATGATTTTAATTGGCTACATATTAGATGGCTGAGGTTTGAGAGAAATTATCCTTTACAATTTCAATTTAAAGAAACACTAAATCCCGACGCACCCTTTTATAAAGTAGATTTATGTAAAAAAAAGCAAGGAAGACCGGCCCACTTATACAATATTCGACAGGACCCACTCTATCCATCAAGAAGACCAGTTACGAATGCAAAGAAGAAAGATATGCTTGATCTTCTACCATACATTCCGCCAATTTACCACCATTACTACAAAAATCTTCCCATAGATATTCCAACTCGGTCAAGCACACGTAATACCGATGAGCGTTCATCTGATGACGAAATTACGTATGATTAAATCACAACATGTCACTATAACAGTGGTGTAACTCCAGAAAAAAAAGTTTAAGTTCAGTTTTATTATATTAGTTTTTTTTTATTTTCTAAGTTACTTCAATTTATTATATCTTTGATTTGTATTAAACAATATAAAATATAAAACAGTGAGTGAATGCTTATTTCTTTTTTCCTACACTTTAATTCGCAAAAAGCTCGCCATTTCAAAATTCAGTTACAAGGAGATAATTCACTATTACAATGAATGACACAAATGTTAAGTTAGCCCATTTTAAATAAACATCTTTTAACAGAAATATTATTAGATGACAAGCAGCCAATAGCCCGCCTTATTTTATGTGGCTTATGAACATCTGTAACACCAGAAGCACTGCAGATGCTTTGCTATCCTGGAGACAACTCTGAAATGTCTCATTATGCCATGAATTATGCTATTTATGCAGGCATTAACGTCACTTTTGCATCATTTATTAACCTGATCACCTGCAATTCAGTTTGCTCATTTTCAAGTTTCAAAATATAATTTTCTGCTCCATGCACCTGTTTCAAATGGGAGTTCAAATCTTTTTTCAAACTGAACTTTTTATCACAGACCACACAGCATTCAACCTTCTCCATATGCTTTCTCTTCATATGCTCCAATCTACGACCAGATGTGATAAACTCAGCATTGCATGTTTCACATTTAAAAGGCTTTTGACCAGAGTGCAGCATTAAATGTTCTGCCAATGTCTTTTCATTCACAAATGTATTGCCACAAATCTCACAAGTCTTGTCTTTTATTTTCTCATGTGTTACAAAGTGCTGTGTTAAGTTACTCTTTTTATAAAATCCTTTTTGACATATTTCGCAGACAAAAGGTCTAATGTTTAGATGTACCTTGTTGATGTGAGCTTCAAGTGTATTCTTATTTAGGCTCCTATATTCACAGCTGCCACAACAGTGATATTTGTTCCCCCTTTTCCTTTTAGTTAAAGCATTATGATTTTTCAAATGTACGTTGAAATGCGCGTGAGATTTCAGCACTTTAAAGCAGTGAGGACATTGCTTTCCTTTATGGCTGTACAAATGAACTTTTAAAGTTGAACTTTTATTAAATATTTTTCCACAAATATCACAGATATTAGCTGCATTGGTGTTCTTATGAGTAATTTTGAAATGCTTCTGAAGTAATACTTTTGAGTTGAATTTCATATCACATTTCTTACATTCTACACTATTTCTCTGTTTCTTTGAATTGGTTATAATACTCTCAGAGGTAGGTAAGTTAACTTTTAGTTTGTATTTCTTTGGTTGTCTTGCACATTCAATTTTATTGTCAACTTCTTCATTTAAATTGTCTACAAGATGGCTAAGCACTTCATTTTTAAAGTAGTTTCTTTGTAACAGACTGAATATCTTGATTATTAAACTTGAACAGTCTTCACAGGCTTGTGGTAGAAGTAGGTCCTGAAAAAATAATTATAAATTAAACATCAAATCAACTCCAGGTTAAACAAATCTTGAGCAATGACCAAGAAGGCTTAGAAAAGCAAATAAAATTAATGCAGTTCCCCTTGATTGAGTACCCCTCATGTTCCAGAGGACCACACCAACTGAGGCAAATGAGTATTTGTAAAGAGTCAATGAAAATGTAGGCTTAGCATTTTTCTGTATTTTGATACAACTCATAACGGTCATAATTTTATTACTGTTATATTTTTATGAAAAGTTGAAAGGAAATCGTTTGTCTTGTATGGGCATGTAATGAGGAGAGACGAAACGCATGTGACCTAAAAGAGTGATGAATATAAGTACATGTTGATGGATGGAGAGGCAGAGGAAGGCCAAAGAAAAGATGGATGGATTGTGTGAGGAATGATATGAAAGAGAAGGGAGTGAATGATAGCGTGACGGTTGACATGGGAGAATGGAAGAAGAAAACGTGTTGCGCCGACCTCAAGTAATATGGGATAAGGGCAAGAAGATGATGACTTTTTTGTGATGATGTTTGGTTTCTATTACCACCAGGTAAACATCTTCAGCTAAAAAAATAATTTAATTACTTACGTGAGACGGAAATAACTTTTTCATAATATTCCACAAAGTTAAATTCAAAATAAAGTACTCGTCATGAATTTCTATGTTTTCATGTAAACTTGTAGTTTTATCACTTTGTTTATAACATAGAAAGCAAACACTTTTCATACATTTTGGATTTACCAGTATATTTATCATATCCATGGTAATAATTAAATTATTACAACTGAAAAACTAAATGAAAATAAACACTGCACGCCTACAAAACTTAGTGACAATAATTGACATCTCAGCTCATTCAAAATGTCATTTCTTTTTTTTTTTCATATAGAGTGCTAAACGAAAGAGTCGTTGAATAGTCGATTTCAACCTCGATTGTTTGACTAACTAAATTGGTATTGGACAGTTGGCAGCGTTTCATTCATACTCTTACGAATATTTCGAGATTTTTAGCAGCAGGGCACGGATCCATTCGGTCGTGGCGGTCAAGGTTACGTACAAACAAAAAGCATTCTGAAGCATTCCATGTCCCTGTTATTCAAAAACTTACAAAACTTTGTGATAAGCTGTTCTTGTTCTGTTCAGGATTCACGTCATTCATTAGCATCACATCTCTACCTAATCTGTGATTAGCATATATTTATAACATAGCTAAAACTTCTAAACTCTGATAAAAGAGTGCAGTGTACACGACTAAACGTAACGTGAATATCGTTGGGTTGGACGCCGTAGAACACAAGCTAATTATATCGACTGAACGAGAAAGAAACTGGAACGTGGAAGCTGCAAAGTAAGTCAACATCTTCCATAAAAATACGATTAATTATTGGGTTCAGAGTTTCAGTTAAATATCAGGCGTTGCTTTCTCATCTTCCGAACACATAACAATAGAGAAAATACGCCATTTTGTCCTACAAATTGCGTACGTAACATAACCTAGAAATTCCCGTTTGAAAAGCAATTTTGATCAAAACAAATATATGCAGGGCATTTTTTTGAAATATTAACATTTTTAGCAACCATTGCATAATATTATCATTCCAAGTCGTCCTAATCTACGAACATGGATCATGAATATCATGATCAATCATTGATGACGAATAATTGGGAACCAAGACTTGATAGGAATGATGACACCTACAGAATAATGAAATAATACAAAATATCGTTCAGTGGGTTGTCTTAGGGGCGGAGTTCTTGAGTTTCGGATCTAAGAGATTTAAGATACCTACTAATAATATTAAGATTTGTTAATAACATTAAGTACCTAATATTTAATGTCTTTGCAAAATACAAAATATTAATGATAAACGCTGAAAGCCTGACAGAAATGATTGAAATTGAATTGAAATATGATTTACCTTGATTTGACTACAATGTAGAAGGGGTAGGTATTAAAAGAGCTTGCTATTGTATGCAAAGCAGGATACAATGAAAGTAACATGTCATTCAACATAAGTAACATAACTTCACGCCTTATATCTCCAAAGGGTTAGGCAGAGGTGTAGGATCCTATAGTACGCATACAGTAGTGTACTACATGTCATTCAGTAATAGTTTATTTGCATTCCAAGACTGTAAGATAAAAATAGTTAAATTATTATTAAAATACCTAGATGTGAGTATGTGCCAGTATGGTACACATGGCTTTATATTAAGCTATACATTTCCAGTATAAGCTGATCTCACATTGGTCAGCTTATATATAGGAAATGTATAGCTTGACGTGTAGCCGTGTGTACAATTGGTTGGCTGCCACTGTAGGCTGTGTGCTATTACCCCTAAGACGACCCACTGACGGCATCTTCAAAAATTAAGGAATAGAGGGCCCTAAAAGTTGTCAATTTTAGACCATTTTTGTACGAGCTCTATCGCAACAATTAAACAAGTTAGGAATTTGAAACTTCTGTTTAACATGTAGCATAATATACTGTATTTAATCAACAAATATGTAGGTACTAAAAACGCCGATTCATAAGGTATTTTGGTTAAATATGGGCGATTTTTTGTAATTTACAGTATCATTATGAAATACAAAGTTATCTTTGCGATTGTTAAAATTTAAGGTGAAAAATATTCTTTGTATTTTAGTATTTTCATAAAAATAATATATAAAGTAAAAAATTAAAGGAGACCACAACACAACAAAAACCTGTTTTTTTAAACTAAATTTTTATTTATTTGTATGTATGTAGGACATATTAAATAAACTAACAGATTTAAAATAATAATATGTACATGGTATATAAAAAAGGAAGGGGAAGGATCATAGGGCATCAAAAAATTTGTCCGCATCGCTGTCAACAGGAAAAGTGCCCAAAAGGCTGGCAGCATTGCCATGTTATATGGCAAAGCTGATTCTTTGGCCAAAAAAATAGGCCAACCCTCTGGTCACGTGAGGAGTCGACCAACCGTTTAGCAATGTCTTGAAAAACCAAGTGTGCACTCGGTCCCGATGGTCTTTTTTATATGTAGTGTTAAATATTGTGCTGGTACGGAAACCTTCGTGTGCGAGTCTAACTCGCACTTGGCTGGTTTTTTAATGAATTTTTTTTTAACATTTTTTAGCAAATGCAAGATGGAGCAAGCAGAGGAAAACCACACCGCTCCAGTGCACTTAGAATGGATAAAACAGAAACTCAAGACTATATGGACTTCTCCCACGTTCTGCGGATTATGTCTGGAGAGCCGCGGCAACTTCTGTTCCGTTGACATGGAACTTGTTATCAGCCATCAGACATTTTCTAAATGTCTGCAGGATATACTGAACTATGTATTTAATGAAGATGTGAGTATCACATTTATATATTCGAAGTATCATCATTGGCGTCATGACCAAGTCAAGTCAAGTCTAGAGAAATTAATTTGTTAAAATTATGAACATAACATTAAAAATGGTTTATCTTCTTTTCCAGATTGAAAACTTCATGTCAAGTCCGCACCTATGCGACACTTGTACAGAGAAGACAATACAATCTTATCTCTTTATACACAACACAAAACAACTGAACAAAATCCTTAACAACTGCATCTCTGACCTTGACTCTAAAGTAATTGACATCAGCACACAACTTGATGAATCCGTGACTTATGATACTGCCAACGTAATGATTGTCCTGGAAAATGACACTGAACTTTACCAAACAATCATTGATGTTATGTCGATGACTGAAATTGTGCCAACTGCTAAACCCATTGCAATGAAAGAACCAATGAATCCAAAGCCACCACAGCCAAAAGTAATTGAAGTTGCCAAACCTCATAAACCCATAATTATAAAAAAGGAAATAGAAAAACCTAAGGAAGTGAAACAAATTAAGGCAAGGAAAGCTATAAAAGCTGACGGAACTCCAAACATAAGCTTGAAAGAAGGTCACATTGTGATAAAGCCTTTAAACTCTGTACGGACCTCAGCTCCACGGTACAACACTTATGAATGCATTGATTGTCCAGATATTTTCACCACTTACAGATCTTTAAAGGAACATGAAAAAGCCAAGCATAAAAAGTCTGTTTACCGCTGCAAGCTATGTGACAAAACTTATAACACTCAGCAATATTTGAACATACATTACAAGACGCATAGCAGGGCTAGATGCAAGTTATGTCAAGTTATACTCCCAGAAGGGGATTTAATGGAACATTTGAGGACACTTCATCCTAATTTAGTGTACCCTTGCAAGTTTTGTGATCTAGTCTACTACACCCAAGAGTCTATGGATACACATTTCAAAATAAGCCACTTGGTCAATGACACAAGAGCTAAATCTCAATGCGTAATGTGTCTGAAGAACTTTATGGATGCTGAAATGAAGAAGCATAAATGCAAGTTCTCATGCTCAGAATGTTTTGTCATGCCATGCGTTCACTATAAATATTTAAATTCTTATAGAGAGCAGATTTTGAGCCATGTGAACAAAATAAAATGCTTGGATTGCGATTATGTTACTCGGCGCAAAGAACATCTTATAGGGCACGCTAACAGAGAGCATTTGGATCATCATCCATTTACTTGTGCCGATTGTAGTCAACAGTTTTACACTAAGTTGAGTTTAAAAACACACATTATGCAATTCCATGAAGATCTATTTTGTCCTTACTGCGACTTTGAATTCAAAGACTGCAGAACTTTAATAACACATAGGAAAGCCTGCAAACTTGTTATACGGCCATTCCAATGTACCCAATGTGTTGCCTCATTCGACATTGCGGAAGAGCTGACCAATCATGAGAATTTGAAACACAATGAAGGAGTTTACGCTTGCACCCTTTGTAAAAGCAAATTCCTTATTGAAATAGAACTGGAAGAACATCATGCGAGGGTTCATGGCGGAATACAATGCAAGAAAAGGAGAAAACACATTGAATGCTCTTTATGCGACATAATGTTTAAAAACATTAAAGAAATGCTTGAACATGAAAAGTTCCATGGAGAAAATGAAGTTTACCCATGCAAAGTATGCTCAAAAAAATTCAAATCATTAAGTAAATTATACATTCACAATCAAAGGCACTATACCAACAGAATAAAATGTTCTGGATGTAACAAAAGGGTTGCTGCGTCATTCTACCCCCAGCACGTGGTGAGATGCCCGTATAAAAGAGATACAACTTTGAGTCATATCTGTGAAGTATGTGGCAAGTCCTTCCACCTAGAATCATTGCTACGCTTCCATCAAAGAATCCACTTGGATCCAAAACCATGTCCTCGATGCAACAAGGTTATCAAACCTTCAAGTTTAAAAAGGCATATGGAGGTAGTCCATGGAGTTGGCACGGAACAAGAGTACGACGACGACACTGCTACAGAACCAAAGAAACAAAAAGTTGGATCAAACAAGCCAACAATTAAATGTAACTTATGCGGACATGTAGTGAGAAAGAAATGTGACTTAGACGCTCATTTGAACCGATATCATCTAAAAATCAAGCCATACGTCTGTCATATATGCAGTAAAGACTTCTGTGGTAAAGTTCGGCTGAAAGAACATATTTCAACCCACACAAATGACAACAGTTGCTTTTGTTCCATTTGTGGAGGGAAATTTGCGAACCGTGTGTGTCTTAAAATGCATATGAGAATGCATACTGGGGAAGCGCCTTACCCCTGTGATCTTTGTGGACAAAGATTCAGGTCTTCTAGTATGATGAAGAGTCATAGAATAAAGAAACATATGGAAAAAACAGTTAGTTGCCCATTGTGTGATAGTATGTTCTTCATGGCCAGAGATATGAGACATCACTTCAAGAAAGCTCATTGGAAGTTCAAAGATGGGAGGCCGTTCGATCCTAAGGATGTTGAAGAGTTACCCGAGGAGTCATATTATCTGTTTGAAGATGGTAGATTGCCAAAACTTAATCAAGACTAGTGATTCTATTATACATGGTGGCCTGTGATTTAGAAGCCCTCTCCATTGGTTTCCCGAATCATACCCATGTATGTTCAGCGATTATTTATGGTTTAGGATTACTCCTCTGGTTCTAGTTAGAGGGTATGGTTTCCGCACTTAATCCTTCATGTGGACCATTGTGCGTGGGAATATATACAATACTTTAGTAGTACTTACCAAGTATGAAAAAATTGTTTGTCACCTGTTGTTCGAACTCTCAATTTCACCAAATAATGTCCCGAAAAGTATTTATTATTTGTATCGCTTTGGATAGCTGAGGGTGTTCCCTTTGAGCTAAGTTTAAGTCACTTAGGGTGTTGTTTAGACCTAAAGTTCTTTACCCGAAATTGTTCTTCCTAATGATTTGTAATCCGAATGATCACTTCGTAAAAGTTTTTATCCTAAAGTTTTCATTCATACTATTTGTAGTGCTACCGGCGATGTTCAGAACACTCATGTTTCCGAAAATTGTAATTAATAATATCATTAATGTAAATATATTTAAACTCCTACTGTTTATCATAACGCTTTTATCCCTAAACATAATTACCATATCACTTTCATGCAATGGTCATTTCTGGCACTCGCCGGCCGCTGCCGCGGAACCGCTCGCTTCGCTCGCTCGGCTCGTGCGTAGGAGGTCACAGTTTTAACCTAACCATTTTTTTTAAATAATTAACTTCGTCTAACTAGTTCGGTTCTTGATAGCTTGCTAAAAATAATCTCTTTCCATATTTTTTTTTTTCTTTAAAATCTGGTCGTTTCTGGCGTATGGTACTATTATTCTTATAGTATGTTATGTGAAAATAAAGTTACGCAAAATTAATATATATAATACTGATTATTATGAATAAAAAGAAATCTAAACAAAAAAGATATGACTTTGAATAATAGTGTAAAAGATGGTTATGTTGAGAAAATATAGGAAAACAAATAAAAGTATAATAGATGTTTATTGCTACTGACATTATGAAGTTGAATGCTTCGGAATTATGAACATACGAGACAGAGTAGTCAGTAATTGTGATTGTTAGGAAGAACATTTTCGGATTTCCAATTATCGGAGTTGAAAGTTTAGGTGAACTTTGGCGCACCCTGTTTTGCCATTTAAGGCGTAAGTACAAAATTAGTCTCACTAGACAAACAAATACAAAAAATAGCAAAGAAAGAGATTACAATGTCAAAATTTAATTTATAATTACAAATTCAAAATTAAAGTTTAATTTGAGAATAGGTAAGTACTGTATTACTTACAATACAACAAATATCATTTATGAATTCATCGTTGTTATTACGGTTATAACTGTGTACTGTAAGAATAAGCACAAAATACATAATAGTACTAAGTACAGAAGATTCACTCCGCAAAATCATTTAATTAAATAGCGACTCTTGTTACGACACAATAAAGTGCAATTCAGGCCGCACAGCGTTAAATGTTAAGTATATTCACCTAGAAGTTGCCTCTTTCTATCGCGCAACTCTTAGCCGACATTCACACGGACGTAAAAATATCGCGGCGGGATTTTATCGCGCACTGGATTTTCAATTTTCGGTATTGAGCCGAACATTGAGAATCCAACACAGTGCACTGTTGGATTTCAAACTCTCGGCGCTAAGGCGAGCTTTGAAAATGCAGTGCGCGATATAAAATCGTAGCGATAATTTTACGTCCGTGCGAACGTCGGCTACCTTTACCTTCCGGCTCGATAAGATTGATTGACACACTGAATTGGCTCGATAAGTCGAGCCAGCGTACCTACTTGTAGCTTCATACCTAAAATGCGAAGTGCGCCTGGCCTGGTAGGTATATAAGCGTTAACTCTTAATTTTTTTTAATCTTAATTATTGAGCAAAATAAATGTAGGTAGGTAATCATAAAAAGTTACATAATCTTAGCTATTAAGTACATGAAATGCAAAAAAGCATTGTAACAAACCATTTTGCATCGATTTAGAATTCTAAATGGTAGGTACGTAAAAGTAGTAGATCCAATGATATTATAAAGGAAAGACATACTGAGCGGCGTTCAGATATTGGTGCCGGGTACGTAAAAGTAGTAGATCCAATGATATTATAAAGGAAAGACATACTGAGCGGCGTTCAGATATTGTTGCGTAGTTATTACAAATGTACTTACATATTATAGGTGTATAGTAGTTTTCAAGTATGATTGCGATAGATAATACGGAACGTATGATAACAGAAAGAGACAGCTTGGCATTTTAGATATATTGTCACGCCACGGACACGCTTTGTTTCGCTCGCTGCTATTAGCCGACTAAATCAAATTACAACAATTGTCTGAATTTGTCTGCAACAATTTGCGCGCGCTAGTGCCATATCTACCTCTTTATTTATATAATATCATTGTTGCCGACTGCACTTACAAAAAGTATTATTTGTCACTTGTTTATTTATTAAATAGGTAATTGGTGCTATTGCTTTCACAATAAATGACCTTATATTTTGTTGTACCTACCTATTTATTTTGTAAATCCCTTTCTACGTTGTGAGTTTCAGAGGGTCAATATCAAGAACGTAAACTTACTTTGCTCCTGCTAAACACGATCCCCATGTTTCTGTATTGTACCTGTGAGCTCGGAGACGTCTCGTCAGCTATTATAGAACTATTGTAGAGCTCATACGGTAGACGGCGTCATCGTTTACTCGTACAAATTGACGGCCAACAATAACAAACAATTCTGCCAGTGTGACTGACACTGACTTGGCCACCATCAAGGATTTTAATTTTGATAACACAAAAAACTTGACGAAATTTGTCGCCAAATATCGGCGGTCGGTCACTGGTTCAAAAGTTATAAGGGTTCATAGGTGGCCGATCTGGAGAGAAACTCCCCAGCTTGTCACCATTAAAACTAAGCCACCGAGCGAAGATCTGTTTTCTCCCAAAAGTCGCAATTTTTCGCTAAGTCAGATTTAGTCGGGTCTTAGTTTAGAAGATATAATGAGTTCAATTTTCAAGTTACGATAAAATCTCTGATCTAGCTCTTGGACTATACTTACTTAAAAATTGAACTCATTATATTTTCTAAACTAAGATCCGATTAAATCTGTGACTTGGCGAAAAGTTGTGACTAATTAGCGACTAAATTTGGGAGAAAACAGATCTTCGCTAGGTGGCTTGGTTTTTGAGATATAAATGTGGCCAGGCTGGGGAAATGCTCTCCAGATTGGTCACCTATGAACCCTTATAACTTCTGAAACAGTGTCCGACAAATTCTGATATTTGGCGGCAAATTTCGATAATTTTTTTGTGTTATCAAAATTAAAATCCATGAGTGGCTATGCCAGTGTGTCACATCTAAAGGGAGAAAACAGGTGTGACTGACACTGGCATGGCCACCATCAGGGATTTTAATTTTGATAACACAAAAAATTAGTCCTAGCTAGCTAGGTGGCCTAGTTTTTGAGATATAAATGCGGCCAAGCTAGGGTAATGCTTTCCAGATCGGCCAC
Organism: Cosmia pyralina; assembly: GCA_946251885.1. NCBI lineage: Eukaryota > Metazoa > Arthropoda > Insecta > Lepidoptera > Noctuidae > Cosmia > Cosmia pyralina. The sequence continues at coordinate 17,556,891 of OX276366.1, read as the reverse complement.
CTATGAACCCTTATAACTTTTGAACCAGTGACCGACAAATTCTGATATTTGGGGACAATTTTTTTTATATTACCAAAATTAAAATCTGTGTCGTCAGTAGGTAATTCAAATAGCACTGCAGGCGTAATCATGCCGAACTTCGGTCGCGTACCTTCGGCATAGTGTGTTTAGTAAGTAAGATAGGGAAGTAGGCATAATAAAACTAGCTGTTTGAAAACGACTTACTATATTCTAAAAATTTAACAAGGCATATAAAAATCGACATCTTCGTCGGCAACTTTAACCCTCCTACCGTCATGAAACAAATGATAATGTTCCTTTTCTAGCCCTTTCAACTCTCGAGGGTCAAACTTCTTATTTTTCTGCTTCCAATGCACTTTAATCACGTGTCTTCGCAAATCTCTTACAGTAAAAAACTTATTTGAACATAACGGACAAGTATAACTCTTGCCGGAATGCTTTTTTAACTTGTGTACGTTCATAATGCTTGATGACCGAAATCGGTCCCCACATATTTCACAAGTGAAAGGCTTTTCACCTGTGTGTAAACGCAAATGCATTTTCAAACAAGTTGAGTTGGCAAAACTCTTCAAGCACACCATACAGACAACGCTTTTCATGTCATGCGTTTCAATATGCTTTCTGAGTAAATGTTTTCCTATGAAGTCTTTGCTGCATATATGGCAGACATATGGTTTTATTTTTAAATGATGGCGATTCATGTGACATTCTAGAAGTGTGTTGTTCCATGTCTTATACTCGCACCGTTCACATTTTAAGTTTGGCTGTTGTTTCCTAATTCCTTTTTGAGCAGGATTCTCTTCCATTAGATGCCCTCTCCAATGCCGCCGTAGTCTGGCTGGGTTGATCATTTTCTTACATTTAGGACATGGGACACTTTCTAAATGAACTTTCTGGTGGTATTTTAATAGAGTGATGTTTTGAAAAGACCTGCCGCAAGTCTCGCATGTTTCTACAGAATCTGAGTGGGTAGTCAGATGTTTTTTTAGTAGGATTTCTCTCATTTGTTTACCACAAACGTGGCATGTAGCAAATGGTCCGTTGTGTTTGCGATTATGTGCCCGAAACTGTCTCAGAGTCTGATACTCTGTATTGCATATTCTGCATGGATACATAGTATGCGGACCATGAGATTTCATATGCTGCACCAATTCTCCTTTATCATCAAACTTCTCTTGACACACAACACATTCTACATTTTTATCTCTATTCTTAATTTTGAGACTGCTATGCACTTTAACCATATGCTCTTTTCTTTTAGAATCTTTCAGGAACTTTTTATTGCAAAGGCCACATGGAAAAATATCCGTGCTATGTCTACATTTTATATGGTTCGTCAAACTGCCAGAGGAATCAAAAGAGGCTGGACAATTTGCACAAGCAAACTTCCTTTTGATATCCTCACAGGATATTACATGAATTTCGTAGTTGTTAATATTTCTAAATTCTGAATCACAATACTGGCACACAAAACAGTTTTCATGGAACTTATGAATATGAGCTTTTAAAACTACTTTAGAATAGAACTGTTGTCCACATTTATCACAAGTATATGGATGATTATTTAAATGATCCTTATTCACATGTCCAAGTAAATTCTCTTTTCTTGTACAAACATAGTTGCAGTCAACACATTTGGTCTTGTCCACGTTGTTTAAAGTCTGTTCTCTATATGACTTCAGATACTTATAATGCACGCAAGGTATTTCAGTACATTCTGGGCAGCTGTACCTGCAGGTGTGGGACTTGAATTCCTTTTCAGTATAGGTCTTTAGACACATCAAGCATTGAGGTTTGTCTTCTTTTATTTGTTGGCAGACTTTAGTGTGACTTTGATAAGTTTTTAATGGGTAAAACAGTTCACATTTCAAACATTTCAGTAAAGAATCTCCATGTTTAGTTTTAAGATGGTCCAGTAATTCCTTTTTATGAAGTATTTCAGGACAAAATTTGCATTTCACTTTCAAATGCAGTTTGTAATGTACATTTAAATGTTGTTTATTATTAAATGTCTTAAAACATTGTCTACATCGTAATGTCCGCTTCTTACATTTCATTCTATGCATCTTTAACGCTCTGAGTGACGGTAGCAATACTAGACATTTCACACATTCGAATTTCTTTCTTTTTGGAGTAAACTCTTTTCTTACATCAAAGATTTCATTATTTTTTTCCGCCATTATGTTAAACTCATCTTTTCTTTTCCTTTTATCAGGAGAGTCATGGATATTATTTTCTAATACAATAACAACATTTGTACTTTCAATGCTTGCCTTCGGCAAATGATTGCAAATATCATCCGATTTGCTAAACAAATCGTTGACATAGTTGTCTAATATCTTATATGTTTCCTTTGCATTTTCTATGAAAATGTATGACTGAATCAGTTTTTCTTCACAACTGTTGCATATTAGTGAACTTGCTAGGCTGTAATGAGTCTGAAATAACAGAAAGAAACTAGTCAATAGATCTTGTATAGGTACATTCAGTTTGAAATTAAAGATATATTAATAACCTACTTTGCACACACACAAAACTTATAATTAGGTAAGTATATAAGCCTGGCAGCCTGAGATGATATTAAAACTCCTAATAACCCAATAATATAATCAGGGACAAGATATTAGACAAATCAAGGCAACTAAAATAATATTGTTTGTTTTTATGTACAGTTTGTAAGAGGTTAATCTCTGGAAGTAGGTACTGATCCAATTACAAACATTTTTTCACTGAACTATTGCCGAGTGCAATACGATTATATGTTTTTAAAACACGCGGGTAAAGTCATGGGCTGAAGCTAGTCAAATATGTCATGAAATGAAATGTTTGTCCCGCCCATAGGCCTAGTTTACTTTGATAGTGTGTAAGGATGATCAAAATACACATACCTCTTTAAACACTACATCAATTATAGCCTTCAAAGCTTTCGTGTGAGTCCGTTCATTCACAATGATCTCCAGATGTTCGTCAATGGTGCTCATATTATCGTCACTTTCCAAGCATATCCCACAATACTTTGTACTGTGAAGGACAGTTCTGAGCTTCAACTTGAAACTGCCCATATTTTCAAGACCTGAGAAATAAATGCACTTATCATTATTAGGGTTCTTCTAAATTAAGTTTGAAATACAACACAAACAAAATGTCATGTACTTGTTTTGTTTTGGTTGGTTACGTCATGGTTACGTTATTAAATCGCTAAAAATTAGGTTAGGTTTGTTTATGTTTCTTCTCAAAAAGATTTTAGTCATATTTTTATAGATATCTCTTCAAAAATCTGAATGAAAGTCGAAAATTATGTTCTTAGTTTCTCATTAGTGGTATTATAAAATTGCGATGACAGTCGCCATTTTCCGACAACCAACTCTACACTACCACAGAATATAATATACCCTAACTACAACAATCTACAATATTTTACGATACGTAATCGAATCGTTTTTATTCACTGGGAATTTTTAAGGGCTGAAAGAAGTACCTAATGATTAAATTCAAACATTATCGGAAATAATAGCACCTTACCAATTTCATTATTGTGTGATGTGTGGAACTGGACGAGAAATCGAACGCGCTTTGATCTTGATAAACGGTATTTTCAGATAGTAGAGGTAGCCCGCGATATTCAAATTTTCTTACGTTTTTTGCAATTTGCAGGTAAGTATCAAGTTGTATGTTGATTAAAATGAGACGCGGCCGCAGCTAATATGGCTTTACAGAATTATAATCATTAGAATCAGCAATACAACTCCATAAGTTAGAATTGACCTCGAACCTCATGTTTTATGAAATCGCTATATTTGAGGTCAATTCTAACTTATGGAGTTGTATTGGTGATTCTAATGATTATAATTCTGTAAAGCCATATTAGCTACGGCCGCGTCTCATTTTTTAATCAACATACAACCTGACACTGACCTGCAAATTGCAAAAAACGTAAGAAAATTTGAATTTCGCGGCTACCTTAGCGCAGAGTCAGTTGATAATATTGCAACAACCGTTCAACATGACATAATTATTATCATGTCATCCATACTAATATCATAAATTCGAAAAAAGCTCTGTCTGTCTGTTTCCTTTTCACGCCTAAACCACTGAACGGATTTCGATAAAATTTGGCAAGGCTATAGATGGCATCCTGGGGAAGGACATAGGCTACTTTTTGTCTCAAAAATAATCTTAAAGGGGGTGATGGGATGAAAGTTTGTATGGGAAACCCAGCATTTGTTAGGGATATGAAAATTCAAATTTATGCTTTTATTAGGAAATAAAGAAATACGTGGTAAACACGGGTACACATCAAGCCATAAGTTTCCAGTTTACACTGACCTCTCATTGTAAGGAAATCCTATACAATGCGAGATCACCTTATATTGGAAATTTTTGATCTGTAGCCGTGCATAAAGCGATTTTGAAAAAATAAATCATCACGGGGTTAAAATAGGGATTGATTTTAAAATACACAAATAATATTAAAATTTTTGTGGACGTACTCCTTATTAAGAGATTTAAGGGATTGGAAATGTAGTCATAGTTCGTATTTGAGGTAACCATAGAAATATAAATTTCTTATATCTATGGAGGTAACATTTAGTCTTTATATTCGATGTTTTTACGACGAAAATAATACAATAAATAACTTTTGAACAAGTGGATCCTCGGTCAAAAGATATTTGTTATTAGAGAGCGTTATAGCATAATAAATTTTAACTAAACAAAGTCCCCCCACGCTGCGTCTATCCCATAGAAATATAAAACATATATCTATGGTCTATCCTAACCTATCGAACGGATTTTCAAACGGTTTTCACCAATGGAAGGAGTGATTCAGTGTATAATTCATCAAGTTTTTGTGTAAATTGGCTGAAATATGAAGATAATTGTTGAAGATGTCGTAAAAATCATGCCGACTGGGAGCTTTAAGCCCACCATACACGGCAACGATATATCATAGCGATTTGATTTTGCACAGTTATATCGGACGGCCCTATGTTCTTCACATGAAATTCCCATGGGATATTTTCCGAAATCCACGCGGGCGAAGCCGCTGGCAAAAGCTAGTCTATAATATGAGTGAACCAACCTTGTGATGGCACATTTTCAATTTCTGTTAATGGTTCTCGGGATTTGCAAGTAAATTCTGGTAGAGATACTGGTTCTGAAACAAGAATAATAGATCAATATTTATAGGTGTTAGCCGACGTTCACACGGACGTAAAAATATCGCGGCGGGATTTTATCGCGCACTGGACTTTCAACTCTCGGTGTTGACCCGAGAGCATAGAGAATCCAACCTAACAACAACAGAGTGCATCCTAGCGCGTCGAAAAAACACTGTTGGATTTTCAACTCTGGCGTTAAGCAGTGTTTCAAAACCAGCGCGCGAAAAAAAATCGCCGCGAAATTATTCGTCCGTGCTAACACGCAACGTCGGCTTACTGTTGCCTACAATGTTGTAGTTTTGCCTAAAATATACTACACTACTTAGCACATCCTGTAATCCTATTGCTATGGTCTGTGCCACAACTGTCAAACTCGAGAGCACAGTGCACTGTGCAACTAACCTTTTGATGTAGATGGTAAATTTTCAACTTCTCTAAATGGTATTCTATGGGAGTCGGTAAATTTTGATATGGATAGTGGTCCTGCAACAAGATAAAGCAATTTTAATAAGGCCTACATTTTGATATGGATAGTGGTCCTGCAATAAAATAAAGTAATTTTGGTAAGGTCAATACATAGTATGTAACAGTAAGAGGGTAGAACCAAACTCTAAACCTCTGTTCCCATGGGCGTAATAAAATCGCGGTGGGATTTTATAGCGCACTGGATTTTCAACGCTCTGCTTAGCGCCGAGAGTGCAAAATCCAACAGTGTTTTTTCGACGCGCTAGAATGTACTCTGTTATTGTTAAGTTGGATTCTCAACGCTCGGCTCAACAACGAGAGTTGAAAATCCAGTACGCTGTAAAATCCCGCCGCGATTTGTGGGAACGGGGGTTTACAGTCTATTACAATACTGCTAAAATGGACCTATTTGGCGCAGTTGTGAGGCACACACACTACACATCCGTGGCGACCAAGGACCGTGGTGTCCAAGTGAATGGACGAAGGTTGTCTTAGATTTAATTGTTTGTTTATGTAGTTCCTTATGTTCTGAGGCCAAATAAATATTTTTAGGATTCCATACCTCAAAAGGCAAAAACGGAACCCTTATAGGATCACTTACTGAGTCTGTCTGTCTATAGGTACGTCTGTCACAGCCAATTTGGTCCCAATCTAATGGACTGATTAAGTTGAAGGTACACATATGAATTTCTGTGACCCAAAGACGGGTAAAGTAAATTAATGAATTTTGAATATTGGGGTCACTTTTCGGGAGCAAAGAAGTAAATTAAAAAATAAAAATTGTAACCTATACCGTGTGACATATATTTTTTATAATTTTAAAATAAATTGTTTTAAATTTATTTAACAAAATATTCGAAAATTGACCATTCCTCCCCCCCCCCCCCCCTATCTCTGAAACTACTGAGCCTAAAATTTTGAAAAAAAAATATAGAAAATAGACCTTTACCTGTAGATTACAGGCAAACCTATAAGAAGTCTGTAGTCTTAAAATAACATGGTAAATCTCTCAATATTGTGAGTACAAACTTACATTTTCTGTTGGTCTTGGGATAAATTCATCCCAACTACGGAACCCTTCATTGTGCGTGGTCCGACACGCACTTGGCCGTTTCTTTTCTTTCACCCACATTGAAATATTTTATGACTATTGAACGGACTGGACAAATAAAGCATGAACATGCATCCACTTATTACGTTACGAATGTGGTTATACTATAAATTAATTTAGTACATAATTTTATTTATAATATACTTAACATTTTGTTATAGCAAAATAGTGCCGACATTCATAGCAAATAAATACCATATATACTGACTCCAAGTAGCCTCGTTTAACAAACGCTTCGTCAGTCAGTGTGTGATTAGTCAATACATGGCTGACCACAAATGGATGCTTTGCCGCATACTTATAAATTCTCTGTGGTTGAATAAGCCAACATAGTTCAGCCAATTATGAATTTTGTAATATATAAGAGCACTAACCTGGCATAAGTAGTGTTGGTACTGCTATGTTAGAAAGTTTATTGTTACGGCAACAATATTTCTCTTCAAAATGAGTGTGACATACTCGACGAAGTTTATAAACATCTTCATTACTCAGACCGATAATCTCTCCACCAATAGCATGGACCCATGTTCTAAAACGAGCAATGTCCTTTTTAGGGTTTGGAAACCAATGAAGGACTCTCTGGGAACCTGCAAAAAAGGAGTTGTTATTGATTAAATTGCAAATCTAATATTACTTGCACAATCAGCCTATAATGTTCCCACTGCTGGGACACAGGCCTCCTCTCGGTGAGAGAGAGTGGGCTATAATTATAATTTCAATAATTTACTTGCATTCCACAATGTTATACCTACTTAGCTGGTAACTTAAAATTAGGTACATGTGTAGGTACCTTCAATTTCCACACACTGAGGAACACAACAACGTTTACTAGACATGGTAAATATTGGTGAAGTCACTCAGGAGCACTATAAAGATTAAAAGAGTCTCTATCTCGAACAATACTAGTGATAACACAGAATAACACTCTACGCTAACCGGAGGAGGACGGCCTCAACGGATTCACGGAAAAGCACTAGGTTGATGAAATCACTCGACGTAAGTCGAGGGCAGGGGCTCAATCGGAGAAGCACCAGGTTTGGCAGCATAGATAATACACTATTATAAAGTAATATTTGGCAGGTTTTTCAAAAACACGACCGGCAATAATGACAGATGGAATGTCAACAAATGCCAATATGCCATTCCATTAGGTTGTACCTATGCATGGACCATATATTATACAAACTGGACTGAGCTCTTTTTTTTTTTTTTTTTTTTTGGAAATGACATCTCGTAGTTTGACCATGAGCGGTCTCGACTACTTAACCGGACTTTCCTGTGGGTGCCTTTAAGCGAGCTCAAAAGCCTCCAGCCAGGGGGCATAATATACTAACTTAACTTATAGGTAAACTAAATGACTGCGCACTAAGGGCACCCCCTGTGGAGTGTAGTTTGTAATATTGAGTTATTGACTATATTTTGCACTTACTCTAATTTTATTTAAGAAACTGACATTAATTAATAATTTATAATTGCCAATTTAATTAACAACATAATATTATAAACATTTTGTACGCTGAGTGAGGCAAAACATGTTGATCCGATAAAAATATTTTTCCATCAATATGTGCATATTCATGTATCATGTTACACATGTTTTAACAAATAAAATTATCTTTATCTTTATCTTTAGTGTTGGATGTTCATAATGCTGGCACAAGTTTATCTGTTGGTTATATATTGTAAAAAAATAAATAAGCTCTTGACGTGTGTGTCAATGATCTTGCTAAAGTATATATTTTCTCATGTAAATTAAATAGACGTTTCTCTGATTACTCTGAATCTTTATTTATTACTAAGTTAAATGCCACAATTTCCACTATCATGGAGTACGGACCTCGGCTTAGGGCGTCGTTGTCATTAATAGAGGGAGAACAGCAAAGCAAAGAAAGAGGCTGGATCAAGTCATAGGAATTATTATTAACAGGAGAGTTTAAAGCTACAGGCTCGGCTACGCCACCAGCTGGCTCGATTAAACCGATCAAGGGACATGAATTTACATTTACATTTACGTTAAATGGTCTTAAACGCGGGGGCCTCGGCGGCGAGGCCGGAATGTAGATCTGTGTTTGTGTTTCTTATAGACTACTAGTTTCCCTACTACTTCCCTGGAGGAGGGTGATAGGGTCATCGGGTTCAGAGAGGGCCTGTCGCGGACGACGGATCCTACTGATTCTACTGGGGACTTAACTAGCGGACTCGACAACCAAGGGGTTGTGATGTTTCACGGCGGAATCAAAGAAACGCTTGGAAAGGCGTTTCAAGTACTGACGGATGGTCGGGACTTTAAGATCTAAGTGAAGGTTTTCGTTCCGAACGAACCAAGGGGCTACCGTTACCTTTCGGAGGAAACGGTTCTGTAGGGTCTACATCCTATGGATGATGTGGGGCTTTGCGTGCGCAAAGACTGGGCCCGCAAAGGTCATGATAGGTCGAATGCACGCTGTGTAAATACCTACGCAACTTGCACTTAAGGGACAATTTGCTGCGTGCATTCAGAACCGAGTGTAATCTGCTGAGAGCAAAGAAGGCCCGCGAACGAACCCCCTTTATGTGCTCTGAAAAGGTTAAGTGGCGATCGAGCGTCACACCTAGATATTTGGCTCGCTTCTCCCAAGGGATCTGCTTGACAAACATGGTGATCGGCCGAGGCAGAGTTGGGGGGGGGGGGGGGGGCGTTTACGCTGTCTCATAAAGAGAATAGCTTGGCTTTTGTCGGGATTGACTTCGATTCTCCACTTTCGAAACCACTTGCCGAGGGCTTCGACTGTGGATTGGAGAGTGAGAGCGATCGAGTCTGGGCGAATTCCTTTGAAAATGGCCGTATCGTCTGCGAACAGCGCCCACTGTGCCTTTTTACTTTTCGGGATATCACTGGCAGAGGATGAAAATAAGGGGAGCAAGCACAGAGCCCTTGGGGACCCCTGCGCGAATAGGGTGGGGGGAGGATAGCGCTCCTTCGATACGATAGCGAAATGTGCGGTCTGACAAAAAGTCTCGTAAGATGAGCACGAGACGATCTGGCACTCCGAGTTGGTAAAGCTTATATAATAAGCCGTTGTCCCAGAATTTGGCAAACGCTTTCGCTATATCGAAGAAGACAGCACCCGTCATCGCACCGCGTTGGAACCCAACGCTAATGTGCTCGATGATACGGTGGACCTTGTAACACGCAATAGTGCTGGGTTCGAAAACCAAATTGCTCGTCAGGGATGAGGCCCTTAGTCTCGGCATAATCTCTGAGACGCTTATGAATAAGCATCTCATAGATGTTCTATGTTCTATGGTGGACCATTGTGCGTGACCTCTCATAGATTTTGCCGAGGACATTGAGCAGACTGATAGGCCGGTAGCTAGAGGGCTCGCTCTTAGGCTTGCCGGGCTTAGGGATACCGATAACGGTAGCCTGTTTCCAGGCAATATTATTACTCATGGCACCATTGAAGATGATGGTCATGAGCATAATCAAGCGGGCAGGGAAAAGTTGGAACACCCTATTGGTGATTCCATCTGAACCGGGGGCTTTACGGTGTTTTAGACCCTTGATTATCTCGTGCACCTCGTCTGGAGTGACGGGAGGCAAGGGATAATCAGGGTCCTCAACAGGGGGGAGGTAGGCTCTACGTTCGACTTCAGCGTCAACCTCAGAGAGATGGGCTTCGTCTACTGGTTGAGCTATGAGCTTCAAGACTATCGGCAAGACATTCAGCCTTATCGATATCATCGAAAGCGATGGAATTGTCTGGGCGTACTAGGGGGGGATAGAGACTGACTCTCGGGTCTCAAGTTTCCTCTGGAGTTGCCAGAAGGCAAGATGAGTTGGCTCGAGCTCACTCAACATCTTGTCCCAACCGGCGGAATGCAGTTCCTCTATGCGTGTCCTTACAGATTTCTGCAAATAGCGCATATGGACTTTGTTCAAGCGGCAGGGAAAGCTGTTGTAGGCACGGACAGCCGCGTTCTTCTCATTCAACAGCGCACGTACATCGTCAGGCAGCTTCCACCGCTGGATCCTCCCTCGAACAATCGTTTAGGACTGATTGTACGTGCTCCGTGAATGAGTCGATCGCAGCTGTCGTGTCAGCGAGAGAGTCAAACTGATCAGGAATATAGTCTAGTGGGGGGATGTGGAGGATTTCAGACGTTCGCTTACTTTCCTCCAGTCCGGCACTTTCGTCACGTTACGAGAGCGTAACGAAATCGAAAAATGACTCAAGACAAAAGTCCCGAACGGTATGAGCAATGAACTCACAACCGTCCTCAACGAGTGTCAAGCGTCTAATGCACAGAGTACTTTTATATAATATATGGAAGTCTAATGTAGACTGAGCTGTCCACAGAGTACATTATTTACAGGGAGCTCTCGTACCAAAAACACGAGCAGAGAGAGATATGTCATACAGAGGCTGTTTATCTATTTCTAATAGGGTGACCAAACATTTTTATAACAATCAGGAAAATTCGTTTTGAAACGGTCATGTAAAGAACTCGAGTCTTTGAGTCTTAATTCGATAGACGGCTCAATTTTACAAGACTCGGTGTACTAACAAAACTCAGAGCCTTGAGTCGAGCCGATCTGCAGTCCTTTCTCGAAACTCGAGCGCCAAAATAGAACTCGTATTTCAAAAAAAGCTCGAGTCTTAAAAACAAGCTCACGTCTCAAAAAGAACTCGAGTCTTAAAAAGAGCTCGAGTGTATCGAGTCTTGAGCGTATCAAGGTTGATTTATTTAAAAATACATAGACATAGTTCATGTGGCAATATGCTAAATGTGACCTTTAGGCATGGCATTATTAGGTTCTGTGTGTACCCCAAGAGGGATAAAAACGTGACACTATTTATTATGTCGGTACGGATCAATTTTTATTGTTTGTTATTTTTTATTCCCTGTTTATTTATAAAGGAACTCCAAATGGAAAAGAACTTGAGCGTGACTGGTCGCGTGATACGACTCGAGCTCGAATCAAGACCTGCGCGCCATTTGCGCTCGAGTCTCTATGTAGACTTAAGTGTTCTAGTCTGGGGGTGTTGTTGTAACGAGTCGAGCTGTGCAGTTTGTCAGCTGAGCCTAAAATTTAGGACTCAAAAGACTCGAGTTCTTTACATCTCTATTTTGAAAGCGAATTTGGGTCCGGTTGACATTAAGTGATTTCAAATTATTGTTTGTATTACAAAAATATTGTAATTAAGTTACTTGTATAGTGAAATAAAATAATGAAACCATACAACATGTTCCCGCAATGGTGACATGCCTTCAACACGCGGGTAGGGCTAGTGGCCAATAATCATAAAAATTATAAAAGATAAAATAATTCGTAAATTGAAAAAAAAATAAGATTTAAAACAAACTAAATAATGAAATAATAACCACAATTAGGATGCAAAAGTCTCATTCATAAAGCTATTATTCTATGCCATCTGGTAAAAGGTCATTGACCAACATCGTTTTTTTATATTCATCGTTTGTCTATTGTACTGACCCAGCTATTAAGTAGCTTCATGAAAAAAAAAACTCGAGTGGCATGGCCTTTTCTTTCTTTTTCGTTTCAATTTCATCTCTGCGCTACAGGTTGCTCCAAGATGCTATTTTAGAAAATCGTAAATAAATCAATAAATAATGACGTTTAATGAAATTAAAATATCTTTGAAGAATGAAAATGTGGAACCGTATACGAGTGTTGAATTAATGTCGCCATTGCAGCAGCACGTTGGATAAAAACTATACATACCTATTGTTTCAGGTAGTGTAGAACTCAATAAAAACTTTTCTTGCTGCTATATAACTTGTTTAATTTTGTAACATGAATTGAATACAGTACTAGCTTTACAGGTATAGAGACGCTTTTAGAATAGTGAGGTGCGGTGGCTCTGGCTGTGGCCACACGCAGACTGGTGTCGCGCGGCGAACCCCGCGCTCGCTAGCGGCGCGGCGCGGCGGTGGGCGCACAACTTAGTGTGTGTGCGTCGTCGACGGCGGTTTATGTTTGCGTGCGCATAGCAAGTTGGCTTGAACATCCTCCCGCGCCTTGAAACGTCGTTTTCAAGCTTCCATGAGGGGACATATGCGATTAACTGCTCTACGCAGTGTGCCTCTTGTTGTTTTGATATCAGCAACTCTGCATGCTCCATCTGACCCTGGGTACACGGCCTCTATTCGTCCCAAAGGCCACTTCAATGGTGGGGACATCTCTTCCTTGATTAGTACTAGCTGGCCAGGTTTGACGTCTGTTTGGCGCTTCTGCCACTTAGTGCGCTGTTGTAAGTCGCAGACGTACTCCCGTGTCCATCTAGCCCAGAACTGTTGTCGGGCTTGCTCGATCCTTGCGTAGCGATGCAGGCGGCTTGGGTTGACTTCCATCAAGTCTGGTGCTGGCAGTGACGTCATCGGTCTTCCGATCAGGAAGTGCCCTGGGGTGAGAGGAGACAGGTCGTGAGGATTGGAAGATAGAGGGGAAAGGGGCCGTGAGTTAAGTATTGCCTCGCTCTGAGTGATCAGAGTTGCAAGTTCTTCATATGTCAGATGGGAACTACCCAAGGCCCTTTTCATATGTCAGATGGGAACTACCCAAGGCCCTTTTCATATGTCAGATGGGAACTAGCCAAGGCCCTTTTCATATGTCAGATGGGAACTACCCAAGGCCCTTTTCATATGTCAGATGGGAACTACCCAAGGCCCTTTTCATATGTCAGATGGGAACTACCCAAGGCCCTTTTCATATGATATTTTGCAGATTTTACAGCTGCTTCATGGAGTCCGCCAAAATTAGGAGAATATGCAGGTGAGAATTTAAATTTAAGGCCTTCCTCTGCAAAAGGTTCTGACACAGAGGTCCAGCTAGATTCTATAAACATTCCTAATTGACGGTGAGCACCGACAAAGTTGGAGCCATTATCGCACCAAATTTCTCAGTATTTCCCAGTGGTCAGATTGATGGTCAGACTAGTCCAATGGGATTTTTTTTCCCGTTGGTCTGATTTATTTGATAGCTGGGAAAACAACAGAAAAAAAGTACAATGAAAGTAAACACTGTTTTGAATTTTAATAGGTCTAGGTTTTAATCTTTGTAACTAACCTTGATACTAATGGAGAATTTAATGTTGGTCATTTTTAGAACGCCTATAACATTGCTTTTATCTTAGGCGTTCTAAAAAATGACCATTATTCAATTCTCCATTAGTTAACATCATTTTGTGAATACATAATGAATTCGTCTCTCATGACATTTTCCCTTGTCTGTTTATTTGTTAGTTTCGTAAAATCACTTTTCAGTAAAATTCTCAGTAAGTTGATTATCCCGGGTCCTTTTCTTGTCATTTTTTTATTTAGTTCTTTATGCCAACTTTCTAAACAGTTAGTAGTTCTGTGCCTTTGCCCAAAAACAGACCAAGTTTGCTTAAAATTAGACTTCTCTAGCCACTGCTTTTGAAAATATTTTTAATTTTTTTGTATATTGGCCGAATCAGGAGCATCATTAATTATATATTGCCAGCCTTCGTCCACTAAATGTGGCGGAAGTAACGGCAGAATTCCCGAAAGTGCAATTATGCGTTTTGATGTTTTTGATTTTGTCAATTTTAATTTTTTTGCTTGCTTCCACACATTATGGGAGAAATGAAAATAGCAACCTTTTACTTCCGCACCAGGGTATACTTTCATTAACGCATTAGAAGCAGCAACTTCAAAATCCAGGGTAAACTGTTTTGGTTCCATATAAGGCAAGGGTGTGATCGTAGCATGCCAAAAAGACTGATGTAGCTTTGTTCCGATTTATGGGACATCAATACACTAATGGTATAATATTAGTGGTGTCAATGCTACTTCCGATATCACCATGGATGCTATATAACTGCGAAAATGATGTAAAGGCCACGCTCTTAAATGTTCCGTCACAAAAGAAATGTTTTACTCGTTTTAAATATTCTTTCGATTGCGATTGCAAAAAACAATTATACGTGTTTCTTGGTCAGTAAAATCCGCCAAAATGAAGTTTTGAAATTCTTCAGAGATTTCAACGTCAATAGGGTTGTTGTGAAATAGTTTGATAACTTTAGCGGCTTTATTTCGTTGACGGTACACCGCACTTTTAATAGATTGAACAGACGGTATATTTGTTAAGTTTGAGCCGGAATCTTTTAATTTTGTGACACACTCTTTATAAATTGTTAGCACTGGTTGAAACTCCTTGCAAGCTTGTTCCCGCATGTTATATGTAATGAAACTTCTATGTCATTCTTGCCAACATCTTGAATGCAGGTGTGATTTTTTGACTTAATATGTTGATTGCGGTTCTGAAAAACATAGACACTAGCAGCAAGCAGTATACACTTACCTACTAGCACATACTCG
Source organism: Cosmia pyralina (assembly GCA_946251885.1). Lineage (NCBI taxonomy): Eukaryota > Metazoa > Arthropoda > Insecta > Lepidoptera > Noctuidae > Cosmia > Cosmia pyralina. The sequence goes on along the minus strand of OX276366.1, from coordinate 17,541,789 downwards.
GGCATTGAGATGGACATGAGTTTGCCAATAAAGTCATCAAGGTGTGACCAGGGATCGTGCGTACAGGCGTGTGCGCACGATCGAACAAAAACATGGTGAACACGAACATCGAACACTTTAAATGTTCAATAGGGTCCTGAGTTTCTTCAGATAATCCGTGTTCGATGTTCGTGTTCACCATGTTTTGTTTGCTCGTGCGTAGGTACACGGGTTACTGCGAACTAAATAACAGAACTTTACTCACTTGAATCGTCACAGATCCCAAGCATCGCATTCTTTTGAACTGGCCGCAAAGCCAAAATTCGTTTCCGTTTGTGTACGTTTTGTTTTTATAAAATTGATACCCATTGTGTAGCAAGACAACCCCACCCTTTCTATTTATAAAATTAAGATCCATTTAGACCGAGCACATTCGAAGAGCATAATAACTAATAGCATATTACTCCACTTATTATATTATAGTAGATGATGATGAACAAACAGGAAAATTTTGTTATAAACCAAGAAACAACTTGCAAAGAAATTCAACCAGTGTCATAAAACCTATTTAATAATTTTATAACCTCTTCGTATTCAACAGTACTTTACTAAATTACGAGCTGATCTGACCAACGGGAAAAAACAAAATCCCGCTGGAAAGACTAGTCTGACCACTGGGAAAAACTCCCAGTACCTAACAAAATCAGTGGGACGATCGGTAATAGGTACCTATATAGGTACCTACACGGTAATTTTGACATTCAGGAAGTGCTGATTGTTAGCCTGATTTAAATGACTTAAGGGCGCTGTTACAATTGGGTAGTTAGTCAAATCATTACTTTTTTACACAAAAGTATGTTTATTAAATAAAATGCTTTGCTTTCTTACATGTTTTTTGGCCAAATTGTTGATAGATTTGTATGGTACGATTCTGAACTATAAATATAATTTTAAAAAGGGACATTTTCTCAATAAATGTACCGAAGTAAAAATTTTCACTCCGGTACATTTATTGAGAAACTGTACCTATCTAAAATTATATTTATTGTTCAGAATCGTACCATGCAAAAACGAAAATACATTTAACTAGACACCGACATCCGAAATAAAAGTTATTTTTCACTTTGTAGTGTTGTTTTTGGAAGTCGGTTGTATTTTTTTGTAAAAAAGTTTTTATTGCTAACAGTTGGCTAACAGCTATCAAGTTACTGAATACGATTAAAAGTCGCAAGTAAGTATTAATAGACTCTCTCCGTGCTGTGCTATGGCTTATCTTGTCGTTTCAATCTTGTATTCTTTAGAGCTCTGCGCAGAACGTGTGACTGACACTGGCATAGCCACCATCATCTTCGATCTAGCTCTTGGACTCAATCAATCTGCCTAGCCTTTTCCCAACTATGTTGGGGTCGGCTTCCAGTCTAACCGGATGCAGCTGAATACCAGAATTTTACATGGAGCGACTGCCTATCTGACCTCCACAACCCATTAACTGGGAAATACGATACCCCTTGGTAAGACTGGTTGTCAGACTTTCGGGCTTCTGACGACCCGTATCGACTGTCAAAGATCCACGAATGACAGCCGGGACCAACGGCTGAACGTGCTTTCCGAGGCACGGATCTAGCTCTTGGACTATACTTAAAAATTGAACTCATTATATCTTCTGAACTGAGACCCGACTAAATCTGTGACTTGGCGAAAAATTATCTACCTAGTGACTTAATTTGGGAGAAAACAGATTTTCGCTAGGTGGCCTAGTTTTTGAGATATAAATGTGGCCAAGCTGGGGAGATGCTCTCCAGATCGACCACCTATGAAACCCTATAACTTTTGAACCAGTGACCGACAAATTCTGATATTTGGCGACAAATTTTTTGTGTTATCAAAATTAAAATCCCTGATGGTGGCCATGCCAGTGTCAATCCACGCGAGAGAGGATTTTTCACATTGAATAATAAACTTTATCACACGTATCATAAAGTTCAAGTCACAGAGCATGTAACTTTATTCAAGTGAGCGCGCTCGATGAGAAGTGCGATGGTTTCATCAACGTTCGTCAAATTTTACACTTTACAGCCTTGAAAATAAAGTTTATAATTCAATGTCATCAGTCAAATCCTTGCTCTGCGCTTCTCTGGTCTTCCAGACCTTTCGTATCATTACGAGGATAATAAAATGGTAGATTGGTAAAAAAAAACACTTTATCACTGTAAATATAATCAATTATATTTAATTAACATAATACCTTAAAATTTAATACAATATATTTTAGCTGCTGTACGATGTACTTACCTAAACAAATAGTTATTGCTGTTATCATCGTAGTAATATACCGGTTCATTTGACATTAAGAATTGCATTTTGAAACCCAGCTGAACCAAATCCATTGAAGTTAATTTTATAAGTTCAATTTTCGTGGATGATTTTTCCAAAACAATGATAACGTGTGTGTGTGCTCGAACAAAACTTTATGGCACATTTCAGAGGAAGTTATACAGGTGTAGCAGAAAGATGTGCGTGCGCAAACTTAAAAGGATGTGGTACAGACCATCAAACTGAACAACTTTTTCCCGGGGACCAACATTGTAATGGAAATAAAATCCGTCATCCCATACAAAATTTCAATACCTACTTGACCAAATGTAAGGGACTACAGATTTTTTTTACGATTACGTTGTTGGTCCCCGGGAAAGAGTTGTTGCCCCCACTCCCCAATTTTAATGCGTTTTATGACATTAGGGTTCCGTACCAAAATGAAAAAATAAAAATTATAGGACTAGAAATAGGGACCAATTAGTTCAACCAGGTTTCAGACTGGCTAAAGTAGACTCATCCTTCATGGGGTACTGTTTAAAATGTTATAATAAAATACCTCCCCACATACTCCAGCTGAATGAAAGGAAATTTAAATCTTGTATAAAACGCACACTATGCAGCCAGGCATATTATAAGTTGGGGGATTACATCGCTGACAAAAATGCTTGGCTGAATGCTTGTCCTGCTCCACAAGGACACATTAATTAATTGATTAGCATTCGGATATATTGTTGGACCTGCTGAAGATTAAGATGAGAGAAAACTTTCTTTGCATTGTTTAGATTCAATCTCTTAGTATTATATAATTGCATAGCACGTGTGAGCACTATGTAGCTACTATTAAGCTACCTTTTACTGGGTACGTCTTTCACTGACTTGAGTGTGCCCTGGCGGTTGAGAGTATGTCATGCTCACTCAAATGTCTCGCTGATGGTGGCGTGTGTGTTGGATCATTAAGTTCCCTTCAAAATGGTTGAGCTAAATGGTGCTGATCCATGCGTCATGTTCGTGAACGGGCGCCGTCAGTTGGGACTGGTCGTCTCTTAGCTGCCATGGCTTATTTTTAATTTTAATATTTAATTTAGTTGTTTTAGTTATTATCTTTTTATTACGGACGCTTTTTAACGTGCACGTCTTTCTACATTGTTCTCACATGTATATTTTCAACTTGAACGATGTAACCAATATTTTGTAAAAATATTATGATTTAAAAGAGTGTCCGTGGAGTTTCTTGCCCGTTCTTCTCCATAGGGATCTACTACGCTTTGGAATGGGCAACTAGCTTCATCTTTCTGACTGACCGACCCATTGACAATTCAAAAGTGCCTGTAATTGGTTTATTTGAAATAAATGCTTTGAGTTTGAGTTTGAGTTTGAATGGTAAAAAGGAACCCTTATGGTGCGACTCAGTCTGTCTGTCCGTTTGTCACAGCTGGATATCTCAAGAACTTAGATGTCGTTTGCCCAACTATTTTCCAAATAAGAAAGTTTTTTTTTGCAACATTAAAAGGATACGGGATCTTAAAAAAATCGAAGTGGGGCTATTAAGGCACGTGGGGTATCATATGAAAGAGAGCTGTTTGCACATTCTCAAACATTTTTTTGTCTTATTTTTAGGCATCATAGTTTTCGAATTTTGATGAAAAATATAAAAAAAATACCGTCCCCCCCATTATCTCCGAAGTTTGCAAAAAATATGAAATTATTCGATGCGATAGAAGTTTATGTAAAGATTACAGGAAAAATGAAACGATGTCTCTAAAACCCTCGGTGCGCGTGTCCGACTCGCTCTTGACCGGTTTTTTATTATTAAGGGGGAAGCGCCAGGACAGCCCGCGAAATTCAAATTTTCTTACGTTTTTTTGCAATTTGTAAGTCAGTCTTTGGTTGTATGTTGATTAAAGTATGATTCGCTACCGTAACAAATATGTATTTACAGAATTATAATCATTAGAACCAGTAATACAACTCAAGTTAGTACAATCCTCAAATGTCAAGATTTCTTGAAATAGTCATTCAACAGGATTCCTGGTCTTAAAGAGTTGTATTGATGACTTTAATGATTATAATTCTGTAAATACATACTAGTTACGGTCGCGAATTAAATTTTGATCAACATAAAACCTAATACTGACTTGCAAATTGCAAAAAACGTAAAAAATTTTGAATTTCGCGGGCTACCCTGGCGCTTTCGCTTTATATGATAAAACAAAAAAATACGTGTCTAAAATTTTTTTTTACCCAGGAAACATCCATAATTTAAAAAAAAAAGTGGTCGGATATAAAGTTGGAACCTTCTACAATTCTACATACAGATGAATGACGTGTTACTAATTTCCTTTAGTGAGTGATTGAATAAGAATTTAACCTATACAGGATTTGTGAAGTTTCATCAGGTAAGGCGCTGTCAAGTCTTGCGCAATTTGCGCAAACATTTAAATATGTTTTTGATGATGATGATGACACATTTAAACTTACTTATCTCATCTTAATATCAAATAAATCGGGAAAAATATCAAACAGTTTGACGAAATATTATATCTTTTCGAAACAAATACTTTAATTTAATCTAATATGGTAAACAATCAACTACAAAGAAAAAGATTCAAAAATAATAACTGGAAGTATTAATTAAACGCGGTGCAAATTATTACAAATTGTATGTACGGTCAGCAACAGAAGTCGGTTAACACTGCTACTTATTAACATCAACTAAATTAACACAAAATGATACGATAACCTGCTTTTTAGCATTTCATTTATTAGATAAGAGTTAATTTTATTTAAAATTTACATCTGTTCCGATTTTAATGACGTATTTGTCTCAATAATTAATATTTAGAAAACTCAAGTGTTAATCGACTTTTGTTGCTGACTGTACAAATAAAAACTTCATCATCTGCCTAGCTTTTTCCCAACTATGTTGGCGTCAGCATCGGCAGCTGAATAGGACTACATCAGGTAAGAATAAAAACTTATTATGCCTATTATTCTAACAAAGTCAGACCGAGGAAAAGAGAAAAGATAAAGCGTCCGCGTCTACGCGATAAATGTGAGAACCTCTACTATTTAAAGTTGGTTAATAATACGCAAACGGGCTAAAACTCTGGCCAAATTGAAGCGAATGCCGCGTGGGATTGCGGAACAAAATTTGCTCTCGCACCGATTGTCTCAACAGACTTGTATGACGGTGTTCAAACTGGCGCAAAGTTCAAAACGATCAAAGCAATCGACGCGCTAGTCGTGACCGAAGAATATAAGTTAATAGTATGACAATAAAATTGAAATTTCAACGACAACGATGCCGCGGTATCTTTTAGGCATGCCGCGACGTCCTTAGGCATCATTATTGAAATTTTAATTTTATTGTCATACTTAAAAATTATATTTCTATTCGTCGCATAGAAAATCCCTTGCCCTTTCGCGCCGTCAGTGGACAGTGGCCCTTAGTGAGGCCAGATCTTTATAGAATTACCGCACGGGATTTCATATTTTTCTGAGCTAATTAAATAGTCTTTTCTTTTCCTTGGTCTGAGCTAAGTGTAACAATGTGCATAACTTGGAAATACGTTGGAATCAATTATGTACTACTCTTGTCTGCACATACTATGTGATAAAGTGTGACTGACACTGGCATGGCCACCATCAGGGATTTTAATTTTGATAACACAAAAAAATTGTCGTTAATTTGCTGCCAAATATCAGAATTTGTCGGTCACTGGTTCAAAAGTTATAAGGGTTCATAGGTGGCTGATCTGGAGAGCATCTCCTCAGCTTGGCCACATTTATATCTCAAAAACTAAACCACCTAGCGAAGATCTGCTTTTAAGTATAGTCCAAGAGCTAGATCAAAGATTTTATCGTAAACTCTTCGATCTAGCTCTTGGACTACACTTAAAAATTTAACTCATTATTTATCTTCTAAACTATGTCCTGACAAAATCTGTGACTTGGCGAAAACTTGCGACTAATTATCGACTAAATTTGGGAGAAAACAGATCTTCGCTAGATGGCTTAGTGTTTGAGATTTAAATGTGGCCAAGTTGGAGAAATGCTCTCCAGATCAGCCACATATGAACCCTTATAACTTTTGAACTAGGCGAAAAATTGCGACTAATTATCGACTAAATTTGGGAGAAAACAGATCTTCGCTAGATGGCTTAGTGTTTGAGATTTAAATGTGGCCAAGTTGGAGAAATGCTCTCCAGATCAGCCACATATGAACCCTTATAACTTTTGAACTAGCCGAAAAATTGCGACTAATTATCGACTAAATTTGGGAGAAAACAGATCTTCGCTAGATGGCTTAGTTTTTGAGATTTAAATGTGGCCAAGTTGGAGAAATGCTCTCCAGATCAGCCACATATGAACCCTTATAACTTTTGAACTGGGCGAAAAATTGCGACTAATTATCGACTAAATTTGGGAGAAAACAGATCTTCGCTAGATGGCTTAGTTTTTGAGAATTAAATGTGGCCAAGTTGGAGAAATGCTCTCCAGATCAGCCACATATGAACCCTTATAACTTTTGAACTGGGCGAAAAATTGCGACTAATTATCGACTAAATTTGGGAGAAAACAGATCTTCGCTAGATGGCTTAGTTTTTGAGAATTAAATGTGGCCAAGTTGGAGAAATGCTCTCCAGATCAGCCACATATGAACCCTTATAACTTTTGAACTAGTGACCGACAAATTCTGATATTTGGCGGGAAATTTCGACAAATTTTTTGTTACCAAAATTAAAACCACAAAATTAAAGTCACACTGATAAAAGCTGGAATAACCATTAACCCTTTGACTGTAAATTATGTACTAATTTATGAACCCAAAACCCCAGGGGAGGGGGGGGGGGGGGGGGGCGGCGGGGTTAGTTGCGAACCCCATAGGTTCAGAACTACTGATGATGATTTTATTCCATCGCATGATGTTTTTTTACGTTTATATATATATGATATAAGCGTATATACCTATTATATAAAGGATTTTTCCTTATGTACAACCATGTGTACATTCGACGTGCAAAGGGTATCTGGCTTTATTTACTAATTCATATATTTGGCATAAATTATGAATTAATGAGGCTCTTACTGTGATAAACATTCTATTAATCTGATAAATCATTTCATGTACTTAACATTGACTTGAAAAAATGAAAAATAACTTAATTATGTAGAATTGCAACAAAAACCATGAATCAACATTTCAATAAGATATTGGTACTTCATAATTAGCATACTGCCTCTAAAAATTCCAAGCCAATAAATGGCTTGAGCTGTTGCTAAATGACATTATGATCTTTACTAACATGTGTTTTAAGTTCATATTTGGTTGCGAAAATAGATTTACAAATTCTACAGCAAAATCGGCCACCATGATATATTTTCATATGTTCCCTAGCTTTGAAAGCCGAGTAGAATGCTTGGCCGCAAATTTGGCAGCAAAACGGTTTGGCCCCAATATGTTTCCTGACATGAATTACTAACTGTTTTCTACTCCTAAGAGTTTTGCTACAAAATTCGCACGTTTCCTCCGAAGGCATATTATGTACCTTTTTATGGCTTCTCAAATTACTTTCAGTGTAAAATTGTCTATCACACATGTCGCAGCTGTATGGTTTTATTTGTAAATGTATCTTATTGACGTGGACAGACAGTTCATTGTCGTTTGAACATTCTTTCTCGCAGAAACTGCATGTTTGAGTTTGTTTTTCTTTTAAAAGCTTCAGTTTGGCTGCGTGTCTTTGGATGTGATTCTCGTAATGAGTTTGGGTCACATAGATTTTATTGCAGAGTTGACAAGGCTTGATTCTGTGGTTTTCTTCATGAGTTTGTAATTTGTCTGTATCAGTAAAATTCCTACCACACACTTTACACGACATATAAAAGCTCTCTTTTAGTAAATGTGTCATCTTAGTATGTTCATACAAGTGGAATTTGGATTTGAATACACCATGACAGATATTGCACTGAACTTTTTTATTCACATGTTTTAGAACATGCCTTTTTAAGAAATACTCTGATATGAAATGTTTACTGCACAACGGACAAGTGAATTTAAATGAGACTTTTTCAACTTTTTTCCTTTTGTTAAACGTTAAAAATTCGCTGCAAACATCAACGGGGTATTTTGAACTTTGGTGCAAACCGTTAACCAATTTTTTATTCATATACGTTTTAGTCGCGTTTCTAGCTAAATTCTTTATTTCTGGGGACGATATTAGATCTGCTTTAAATAGTTTTGTTGGTGGAGGTGGAGATGGCTCGAATATATCTTCTGGTTCGCTTTCGCTTTCAGTTTTCAGTCTAAATTCGTCTTCTAACACATCTATTTTTATTTTACTTTCATCTATAAAGTCATTGTCATCTAGGAGTAAAGTTTCGTCCGTGTCTTCTGGAGGAGCCATTATGCTCGGTGGCGAAACTTGCACAAACACATTAGCGCATGGTTCCATTCTATTAAGGTTATCTAACATGAGGCTAACGCATAGTTCTAACCGTTCTCTGGTGTAATTGAACTGGTGTATAAAAACATATGAAGTGATAGCATGATTAAGGCACTCTCCGCATATTTTTGTCCCAATGAAGTTGTGTAGGTAGTTCATCTGCAACAAAAAAGTTGGCGTTAAAAATTAAATTTAAAAAGCTTGGGAGTTTTTGTTGGGATGTGGGAGGAATTTAGAACAAAGGTGGGAGTTCATTAAATACGTGTGGCGTTTAGAGGGGAGGGGGTCGAATCGAATCTCACCCTATCTCACATGGGGGTGTCGGCAAATATCACATACTTAATTTTTTTTTTCGTAAGAAACAGTCTTAATATGCGAGAAAATTGGGTAATCAATTAAGGGCTGATTGTTCAATAGGTTGATAACTTTTACCTGAAGAGAATAAATGTGACAGTTTGACATATTTTCCATACAAAAGCTGCCAAACCGCCATATTTATTCTTCTGATAAAAATTATCTGACTATTGCACAATAAGCCCTAAGTGTTATAAAAAATAATAATTGAGTAAGCAAATTACGTCTATTCAAATAAATCCAACGCGATCAAGCACAGATTATCGTTTGTATTTACACTAAAAAATACGCATTTAGAAACATCTCACGTAAAATTAGGGGGGGAGGGGTCGAGCCAAATCTCGCGACATCTCACCAAGGGGGGAGAAGTGGGTCGAAAAATCGACAAAATCACCTCTCGTGAACGCCCCCAAACCTGTTTTTAGAGACAAGAATAGACGAATTAGCAAGTGTGTTGTGTAGGTTTGCGGTGTGTCCGAATTTCCCGAACGTGTCCTAGTTTTGAGTATGCTTTAAAAGTCATAACCCCGCGTCCTAACCGAAAGCTACCGTCATCTCTATACAGGTGGCCCGTAATTAATAGACCACCTCTTAAGAGGTCATTGTACACATCATTATGAACAACTTTTATTATGGGACCAAACCAGAAATCGCGAAATAAAAATCAGTTGTTCCCTACATTTGACTAGTTTTGCGAACATATAGGGAACAACTGATTTTTTTTCGCGATTTCTGGTTTGGTCCCATAATAAAAGTTGTTCATAATGATGTGTACAATGACCTCTTAAGAGGTGGTCCATTAATTACGGGATACCCTGTATATACAAACTGTTGGGAGTGAAAAAAATAACAAGGCAACACTGTCTTGCTATGTTGATAGTTAGTCTGTGGTCGTGGTAAATAAAGACTGTAATTAATTAATTTGTGTGTTTAATATTACCCGAGTGAAATTAAATAACAGGATACAACATTGGCGACGAGATTGAAACGAACCCTAAGTGTATAAATGTGGACAATAACAGGACAGTATTTTTATCAAACAAAATAGGTAAAAATAACCTCAAAGTAAAAAACGCATGGATCTAGTTGAAGAACTAATCAAACAGAGAAAGAAAACGTGGATTCAAGAAAAAACTAAGAAAGAACTCATTGAAATTGCGAATAAACTAGCTCAGCAAACCATATTCTCAGACTCACATTCAATTCAAGAAATAAGAATATATTTACGTAATTACATTGACAAATTAAAATCAGCAAAAATCACAACCAACATGGCCTCCATATCTACATTGGAAATATTTACTGGGGAAAACTGGAATGCATACATCCAGCAATTTGAGTGTTTTGTGCAGCTAAATGATATTCCCGAAACGAAAAAAGTTCCACTACTGATTACCAAGTTAAGTACTAAGGTCTATGAACTACTAACAACATTATGTACACCGACGACACCAGTAAACGAGAAATATGAAACCATCTGTGACAAATTGAAGAAATACTACCATCCAGTACAAAACTACGCTATACACCAAGCAGAATTTCGAAAAAGATGTCAAAAACAAAACGAAACTATAGAACAGTTTATAATAGAACTCAAAAAATTGTCAAAAAACTGTGATTTTAAAAATTTAGACTCAGAAATAAAAGAAAGGTTGTTGAATGGCACTTATTGTGATGCAGTAAAATTCGAATTGTTAAAATCAGCAGAAAAACCTTTGGAAACTTTAACTATTATTGGGAAGACAGCGGAGACAGCTTATAAATTAGCATTCAATCAGGAAAGAGGACAAGACCAAACACAAATGTTTAAATTACAAGGAAGAAATTACACAAAAAACAAAAATAATAATTACCGTCAGAATCCAGGATCAAGTAATAAACAGGAATTTACTTGCTTTTGCTGCGGGAAAAGTGGACATTTAAAAGCACAATGTTCGCTCCGTAACAAATTTTGCAGTGAGTGTGGCACCAAAGGACATATATATAAGCAGTGCGGTAAAAATAAAAATGTAAAAGTGAATAATGTGAACCAGGTGGAAACAACTAACATAGAAAATAATGAGGTAAAGGAAGTAAAATCTTGTGTGTCATCGGATTCAGAAGTTTTTGACTTATTTTATTTTCATGACAAAAGAAAAGTACCAGCTGCCAAGTTAAAAATAGTAGTAAATGGAAAGGTATTGGAATTCGAAGTTGACACTGGTGCAGATGTGAGTACTATTACATTATCCGAAAAATCACAAAATTTTGCCGAGTTAGAAATAAAACAATGTAATGTCATATTTACAAACTTTGATCAATCAACATCAACACCGCTAGGGGTGATTGAAAATCTAAATATCAATTATAAATCTGTACATGTAAGCAATCAAAGACTGTTTGTTGTAAAAGATGGTTTACCAAAAATAATAGGTAAAGATTGGCTCTCATTATTGCAATTATGGCCCCCAAAGTTTGAACAAAAAGTATGTACAGAAGTACCAAAAGAAAAGTTAATTGAAGAGATAAAAAATGACTTTGTAGAAGTTTTTGAACCAGGTATGGGAAACTATAAAGGAGAGCCAATACATTTATCAATTAAACCGGGTGTCAAACCCATATTTATGCCTGTGAGAACTGTCCCATTTGCACTAAAGGATAAAGTAAACGATGAAATTAAACGACTGGTTGAGGCTAAGCGTATTGAACCAGTGGAATACTCAGAGTGGGGTACCCCAGTGGTTCCAGTCTTAAAACCAGATGGAACAGTTCGGTTATGTGGTGATTTTCGTATCACAATAAATAGGTATTTACAAATTGATCATTACCCGTTACCAACAATTAACGACATTTTAATGAAGATCCAAGGTAATACATGTTTCTGTGAATTAGATTTGCGGGAAGCATACTTGCAAGCACCATTAGATAAAGAGTCACAAAATTTAGTTACAATTGTCACTGAACAAGGTATTTACAAATATTTATACTTACCTTTTGGTGTATGTACAGGGCCAGGATCATTTCAGAGATTAATAACTCAGAAACTTAAAGGGTTAGATGTAATAGCATACATTGACAATATATACATTTATGGTAAAACATTGTCACAAACATATGAGAAGTTAAAATTAATACTACAGAGACTTAAGGAAATAGGTCTCAGATTAAAATTAAATAAATGTAAATTGTTAGAAGAGAAATTAGATATATTTGGATTTGAAGTAAATAAAACTGGCATAAAAATTATAGAAAGTAAACTGGAACCAATATTATCGTTGCCACAGCCAGAAAACATGAAAATGTTAAAATCATTTCTAGGAAAAGTTAATTACTATAACAGGTTTCTGCAAAATATGGCAATAATATTGAAACCATTATATGACTGTTTAAAAAAAGAAAAATTTGAATGGACAGAGGAATGTAATAAGTCCTTTAATCAAATAAAAAAAGCCCTATCAAATACATCATCACTATCACATTTTGATCCAAACTTAATGGTCATACTAACATGTGACTCTGCAGATAATGGTGTAGCTGCTGTTTTATCAATAAGGGATAGTAGTTATGTCATAAAACCAGTAGCTTTTGCCAGCAAGAAATTAAATGATGCCCAAATTAAATATCCAATATTAGAAAAAGAAGCATATGCAATTATTTTTGGAGTAACTAAGTTCTATGAATTTCTTTATGGGCGAAAATTTATTTTGCAAACAGACAATGAGGCACTATCAAAAATATTAGGCCCAAAGTATGGTATACCAAAAATGGCAGCAAGGCGGTTACAATACTGGGCAATATTCTTAGGTGCATTCAACTATGAGATACAACACATTAAATCAAAGAATAATCCAGCAGACTACTTGTCACGTGTAGGCACAGGATACCAACATAATAATTTTAAAAATCCAGAAATTAGTGAAAGGAATTTTGAAATTAACACTGTTAATTACATAAATAAATCAAATTTAAATATATTAAATTGGCACACTGTACAAAAGAAAACACAAAAAGATAAAATCTTGTGTGAATACTTAGATATAGTAGAGATGGCTGGCCACTAAAAAATGATTTTGGAGAAAATTATGAACCTTACTTCAAAAGAAAAAATGAGATAACTGTGGAGAAAGAATGTATACTATGGGGATATAGGGTAATCATACCAAAGAATATTCAAGATGATGTCATGTCAGAACTACATGCTAGTCACTTAGGAATAACTAGAATGAAAGAGATAGCAAGATCATATTTCTGGTGGCCAGGCATGGATGGAGACATTGAAAGTATAACAAAAAACTGTTTAATTTGTTTGCAAAACCATAAAAAACCAGAAAAAACTAAATTATCAGTATGGCCACAGCCACCAACTGTTTGGCATAGATTGCATGCAGATTTTCTGGGTCCTCTATATTCAAAGATGTACTTAGTAGTGATAGATGCATATTCCAAATGGCCTGAAGCATTCATAATGAATAATATTACTGCCAAGAAAACAATTGAAGTATTTAAGAACATTTTTGTACGTTATGGGTATCCTTTACATTTAGTAACTGATAATGGGCCAACATGGACCAGTGAAGAGTTTAAAAATTATTGTAAGATAGTGGGAGTTAAGCAGTCATTCTCTCCTCCATACTATCCTGCTACTAATGGGTTAGCAGAACGTTTTGTTGAGACATTTAAGTCACATATGGTAAAAATTGTAGAAAGTGGGCAGACAGTGGAATATGCTTGCAATCTGTTTTTGTTTGACTACAGATGCACTATACATAAAACCACCGGTCAAAGTCCCGCAAAAATAATGTATGGAAGAGAATTGAGATGTCGTTTCTCATTGCTGCGGCCAAACCCAGTACATGATAAAATTGATGATGAACAAATAAAATTAACAAACAACAGTAAAGATTTATATAAGACATTTGTACCTGGAGAAAAAGTAATGGTTAGGGATTTAAGAAAAAATAAAAAGAATTGGTCCTTAGGCAAAGTTATTGAGATTCTAGTACCGGGTGTGACCTACATGGTAGAAGTAGATGGACTTCAATGGAAACGACATGTCAACCAACTGCTGCAATGTGGGCAGAATTTAGAATAAGAAAAAAAAAAAAAAAAAAAAAACATTTTTTTTTTTTTTAAATCTTTTATTGTTATTATTTTATGTGGGGGGAGAGTGTTGGGAGTGAAAAAAATAACAAGGCAACACTGTCTTGCTATGTTGATAGTTAGTCTGTGGTCGTGGTAAATAAAGACTGCAATTAATTAATTTGTGTGTTTAATATTACCCGAGTGAAATTAAATAACAGGATACAACACAAACGAATCCCTATTTCCCTTGGTCACGCCATAACTTGGAAAACAGCTTGACCAATTCGATTTTTTTTTTGTTTTTTTCTCTTTACTGGGGTGGTTTAAAAGAAAATAAAAATAAATATTTCAAAACATTCAAAAACACGACTGCCATGCAAAAAACGAACTAAAAAATAATTACTTTTTAGTTCGTTTCCCGGGACCGTTTTGTGGAATACTTTTAAATCTAAGAAATCCCCCGACTGCAATGACAATTTCATTTATCTGTTTAGTCAGTGAATACAACTTGTTTTTATTTACTTTTTAGTTTTTGGCATGGCAGTCGTGATTTTGAATTTTTTAAATTACTTATTTTTATTTTATACATTTTAGTAGCAATTTAGACATTCGCATTCTAACTAAAGTCTGATTAAATCGTTTGCAACCGTTTTTATTTAAAATGTATGCCTATAATATATATGTATAACTTTTTTGGATCAAGGCCGTCCATTTGATACCCATATTGTAATAATTGAAGATTTTTTTTTCACATTTGAAAATGGTAGTCATACTGCCGCCATATTGAATTTTTCAAAAGAAATTATAGCCCGTGTCACTCGGGATAATGTAAGGATTCTAACAATACCCCATACATCCAAATCTGTTCCGGCACTCAAAAGTTATAGTGGAATAAAGAAAATCACAAACATACATGAACGCTGAAAACATTAACACTCCTTTTTGGCCGTCATGTAAAAAACTAAATTGAAATTTTGAAAAGACAACGTCTGGCGGGTCAGCTAGTATCATATAATAGTCATAACCCCGCGTCCTAACCGAAAGCTACAGCCATATCATATAAAAGAGCGTGACGATCGCTGTCGATTAGGACACGGCCTAAGAGTCAGGTCTAACTGACGAAAAATTTCTCTGACGAAAAATTTCTATGCTAGACCTGCACCCTAATTGCCTAACACATTATTAATCGGAGTTGGTTTCATTTTGAAACAAATTGCTAATCCATTGCTTCATATGTTCGAAAAATTTGTCTGCTCGACAACGTAAATATCGCAATGAATGTTGTTGAACTGTCAAAACGAAACCAACTCCGATTGATAACGTGTTAAGCAATTAGGGTGATGGTCTAGAATCATGTGCTGAATTCATGGATACAGTTTGCGCGTAGATGTCCCTGCCATCCTGTATATGCGTACCATCGCATCCAAGCCTCGACTAATACTAATAAAACACAATTAATTATCTATTGTATTGTATTGCCAAAAAAAAATGGGTAATTCGAATTTATTATCAAGCAGCACTATCTGTGAGAATGAATAACAGTCGCCGCATTTAATGTACCGGAAATCAAATGTTAAATTAGCATTCCAATAGTTTTTTTACAGGCTTATGAGTACTTAATCGAATATAAACCGTATGACTCAGCTATAAGACACAAAATGAGATGTAATTATGAGATCATGCATGATGACTTAATACTGTTTTTTTTTTCTATTATTATCATTATTGAGATCAGTTTTTTTTTTTGTTAAACTATAATATATGATTACTGTTATTAAATAGTTACATAATATGAGATTAGCAAACTATTAAATTAAATATATTTTCTTTGAACTATTATTACCTTTGGTGAGACAAAACCTTTTTAATACTGAAAATCTCAGAAAATAATCACATAAAATAGTACATTATAATATTCTACATTAACCCTCTTTTCAAAAAATCCAGCGTAAACTGCGATTTAACCATAAATTTCACGAGGTATAACTTTGGCATAACTTTCAACATCATCTGCCCAGCCTGTTCCCAACTATGTTGGCGTCGGCTTCCAGACTAACCGGATGCACCTGAATACCAGTATTTCGCATGGAGCGACTACCTATCAGACCTCCACAACAACCCAGTTACTGTCACATACTGTGTTACATTATCCGAGTTTATTATTATTAATAAGGGGTAATTAACACTAAATCACTTAAACATTCGCATATAATTTCAAAACTTAAGACTTAATCTACTTATGAAAAGCTTTCTTCGGCATATTCCTAACAGCCCTTTTAGTTCTTCTTGCAGGCTTTTCATTTTCTATTGAGTTAGAGCCAATGTTGAACTGAATGTTTGTCCCAACAAATGGCACAATGTTTGCAGCCAATGTATTTGTCGGTGTTGGATCAAGCTTCTGAACAATATTAGGAATGAATGGTTCTCCTTCAACATCCATTTCTTCGTTTATTGTGGCTTTTGTATCTAAATTATAGTTAACTGAGTTGGTTTCTATATCCATGCTATGTATCGAATTTGTATCTTTGATATTTTCAATTTGTATTTCAATATTTTCTTCCACTGTACCACTTTTTGTATCCATCATAGTTGCTTCATCTATAACTATAAACGGTACAGACTTCTTATCAGATTTATCAACTTCTTTCTCCACATTAGATTCTTTATTTTCTTTTCCAAGTGTGTTGATAAAAAAGGTTTTATTATTTCCAAATGTGACTTTGCAGTTACCATTTTCGATGTATTTCTTTGATTCACAGCAGTGACAAGTAGATCTATTTTTATTATTGTTGGTAAGACAAACATTGCATTGCCATACGTTCTTTACTTTCGGTTTGTTGTCATATTTCTCAATTTTCACTAGTTTTGTTTGTATTTCTTCATTTTTTGCAAAAAATGTAGCAGTGCTTATCGGCTTTTCAATATTATTGTTATTAGTTGTATTATCAAGAACTGTACTCTTTTCTATACTTTGTTTGTCTTCATTAATGATTTCAACACCTTTTTCAGTTGGTTTCTTACAGTATTCACATTTGTTAAAATGTTTAAATAACCCGCAGAATTTACAATCTTGTTCCTTGGTTTCAGCAAAAGCATTAGTTACATTGACAGTTACTTCATTATTCTTAAATAAGTTAGTATTTTCAGAAGTTTTAGTAAGTATCCAACTCCGATCAGTCTTTACTTTCATTGGTCTTACATCATATTCTGGAATGTCACTGTGTTTTATCGATGTAATACTATACAATGCTTGGTCACTGGTTTTACCACCATGGGCAGGATTAGACAAATTTAAAATGGATACCATATTATCAGCATCTAACTTTAAATTACGATTAGTTGAATTATCATAATGTTCTACAGGTATTGGATCAGAAAAATTAAATATGCTGGCTGTTGAATCTTCTAAGTTATTTGGTTTAATCAATTCTATTGGACATTTTTCATCAATAGTTATTATTGTATCCACTGGATTATCTTTTTCAATAAAATCAGTAGTTTCTCTAAGCACATTTACACTATAATCTTCTGGAACACAATGGCCAAGAACATCCATTGCTTCTTTAACATTGAAGTTCTTGTCTTTGACATTGGAAGCACTAGTTAAACCAGTGGTTAGTTTTTGTTTATCATCAGGTAGGACCTTAGCAGATGGATAACCAGTTATAATCAAATCCTCTGATTCTATATAACCAGTTACATTTTTAACACCAGGGTTAGCATTTTCTGGCAATTTTATTTGACTTATTTCATTGTTTACAATACTTTTAAATGAATCAACTGGTCCAGTCTCCTCCATATACATTTCAGTTACTGGTTTATAATTCCCAGCTACATTGACTAATTCCTTAACATCCTCTGGCAGTTGATCTCCATTGCTAGAATGCCCAATTACCGAAATTCCATCTTTGCCATTAATGAGCATTTTATCATTTAAACCACAATCCATTGTTTCTTCATCAGTTACTTCGAAAATTCTTGTACCTTTATTGTCTTGAGTAGAAATATTATGGTTAATGATACTGATGTCAATATAATCTTCTACTTGGGGTTCACAGAAAACATAATAATAAAAGTCATCAGTTTTAAATTTATCCTTTGTAACTATTTCTGGTATGGATAGTTTAAACTGTATTCTTGGGATAAAGTGAGGAACATTCTGGATTTCTTCGGATTTTCGTTTTCGTTTAGTAATAGTCACTATGTCGGCTTTACGAGGTACGTGTAAGTCTTGGTATTTGTATGATTTTTGCTAGAAAAGGAATCGCTTCTTACAGATGGAACATTATACAGTGTAGTACAAAAGTAGCGTCAAAGATTTCCATGTTTTTAAATAAAAATAGTAGTTCTTTTGCAGTAGCATTAGTAATTTAGCCAGCCAAATCTTACATTAAATGTTTGTGGGTCAACATGAACAGTTTTAAGAACCTTTACAAACTTTAATCAAAGGAATCTTCTTTACATATATCTTGGCATTGACCAACCAACATTTAAATCTAAATAAACTAATAATATGTTAGATAAACATAATAAAAGTAATACTCACATCGGGTAAAGTTGAAGCTAGCACCGTATACAATGATTTATCTCCAACCAATTCTGGACAACTTCCATGTATGCAGACCATTTTATCCAACTCCACCAAATCCGTACTCTTCTTCAGACAAACCAAACACAATTGGTCCGTTTTCTTCTCAATTAAATGTTTCATAACACTTTTAAACTTATGTTTCTCTACATGCTGTAGATGTTGAACGTGATTCTCCGTTACGTTTCCACATTCTTTACATTTGTAAGTCTTATCTACTTCTTCGGTATTCCCTTTTCCTCGTATATGGACTTGGTTAAAGTGTTTCTTCAGCTGGTTAAGTTTTACAAAAGATTTTCCACATAATCGGCAATGATACCACATGTATTTTGGATGTTTTTGCTCATGGTTCATTAAAGATTCTAAGTCTGGGAGAACTTGCCAGCACCTTTTGCATTCAAATTCATTCCAATCTGGTTCATTACTCAAAGATTCTGTTTGTGAATTGATAATGTTTCGTATTGGTTCAGCGTAATCCATTACTTTACCATGTTCTGCATACAATACATTAAAGTTTGGTTTTAGTTTTTGTCTACCTCTCTTTTTCGGTCTATCCACAGGGTCTAGTTTATTGATTTTCTCGTTCATGTCATCAAAACAGTTGTGTAAAGCTCTTTCCGCTTGCTCGCACTGCTGCGTGAAGAGGTACGCATTGAGAGCTCTGTCTACACACTTCTGACATATTTTCTCTGGGAAATTTTCTTCTCTTCTAGCCTGAAACATTGATGTTTTAAGATTATAAAAGGAATGCAAGAAATTCAAAAATTAAGACACAAGTTCACTAATTAAACATCTTGGTAAAATTTTGCTGTAATTATGATTTGAAATTCAGCATCAATAAGTGGATCAAGTTCTTATCATCAGCATCATAACACAAACAATATTATTACCTGTTTGCATCAGAATCAGAATCAGAATCAGAATTCTTTATTTGTTCATCTAATGTTTATTAAAGGCAACACTCACTCACTTTATTGCTTTGATTAATGCAACGGATACAATAGCAGATTTTGCCATTCAACATAAATTTATAGTTTATCATCATCATCTACCTAGCCTTTTCCCAACTATGTCGGGGCTGGCTTCCAGTCTAACTGGATGCAGCTGAATACCAGCATTTTACATGGAGCGACTGTCTATCTGACCTCCACAACCCAGTTACTGGGTAATATAACCTACCCCTACATAAATTTATACTATAATCAAATATAATAAATCATTACTCTGCCCCTGAGCTACAAACCGACAAAATGCCTAATGCGCTCAGCCTCAAATACGTTACACGGACATAATTTAATTCGCTCAAACCACATAAATGAAAATGTACCAGTAAAATAATAATTGGGTCACCTGTAAAGTAAACATCATACCTTGAAAGGGTAGAAACAGGCTATCATTTCTCTTATCGACACTTTGTACATGACCCCTGTGCCAGCTATCTGCAATATCTGGTCCAGCTCGGATAACCCCACAGTTACTTTTAGACAGTAACGACATACACTAGTCTTTAGCTTCCCATTCAACAAATACTCTACAGCAACTTTAGTAGTCAATGGTACACCAGGATCGTGGGTCTTTTTCGATGGCTTTAGGACCTTTTCCACATTATTAGTCTCTGGTGTTGTTTTCGGTTTTGAATACGTTTTCTTGGGGCATAATACCGGAAAAATTTCTTCATCCATTATTTAGGTTATGCGATGGTTGTTATTTTATAAGAAGCTTATTGGACTCTTCTACATATCACAAGCACAGTTGGTAATTTCACAGCTCGCAGTCTTTTAATTCAGTAATTTCAAGAACGTATTTTAAGACCCATGAATAAATAAACTATTATTTTCGATGACAAGCCAAGGCAGTACGAAAATGGCGGAAAGAGAGAAGAGAAAGCGTCAAATAAATGTCAGATGAAGCCAACACTTTTCACGCATTGTTTATTTGCGTTCGAAGAAAAATGTATGGTTAGCTTTCAAATAGATAAATGCTTAATATTGACAGTAGTATTATGTAAGTTTATTATCAGATTTTACACGAAATAAACAAATTCATAGGTTTTACACCATCTATCCGATCATTTCCCTTTATTTATAGCTATAGCTAAGCTACCGTCGCTACCGATTGGCAACTGCAATCTACGTGATTCCGAACGATGAACGTTTGTTCAATTCCAAGTATAGGGCGAAAGAGCGATAATAATTTATTAACAAACTTAAAAATCACATATAATTTAAGCCTGAATAATGGACTGAATTCATGTGGCGTCGAAGGAATTTAAAAAAGTTACATAGTGCTAAAATAAATCCTGTGCAGTCTTCCACATAAATAATATATAATTCGTTCTGACCAAAGATGTTTTGACAAAATGTAGTAGAATGTTAACAGTTCCACCGCAACACCAAGTTACACAAACGTCAAAAATGGACATAAAATTTTTCTGCTGTATCTAATTTTTCCTGAAAAATAATCATTCACAAAAAATCTGGTTTCGTCATCCTTGTGCGATTGAAATCCTGTGTTAGAAGACCTGTTTTTGTGTTCAGTGTTAGTCAGTGTGGACAGTTATGACCTGTTTTCATTTATGGTGCAAGGCTTAGGGGCATCGATACTTCGCTAACAGTGAGTATAAAAAGCTGAGACTTCATCAAGGCTAGCTCTCGTAACTTAATTATTAACTATCTGTTTGGATGATATCATGAATAGTTCTTTGAACTTTATTTTGTGATGTAATGTGTGAATTTTGAGAGAATAATTATTCCTTTGAGTTTTGAAAGTTATTTTTAGATGTTAGAGTACGCAATTACAGCTGGGTTTGTTTGTGTAGTGTTTACAGTGTGGTCATTTAAATTTGGAACACTTAAAGGATTCTGAGTGAAGTGTAACCTCTACCTAGTCAAGTTTACTTCCTGTTGATGTATTTTTAAAATATCTGTAAGTATTTTTTTGTTGTATCTTCTTTGCATAGTTTTTGTGTCTACAAATTGTAATGCAATAGAATTCAAGAGACAACCAAGTAGTTTTAGTTAATCTCTCAAATTACTTGGTTCTCTAATAATTGATAAGTAATTCTATTTAATTCATTAAAAAATAATTAAAACACCTTATTATATTACTTATACTTATTGTGAAATTGATTCACTTTTTTAAAATTAATTTTATGCTCTTTATATCCTGGTCTGATCCAGCTAGTCTTGGGTGTCTTGGGGATTATGGTGTTTTTTATGAAATAAATTATCTTCAAAAACCTTACAAATATAACAACAAACAACAACACAACATACATACATAACAACACACACACAACACACACAAAACACACACACACACACACACACACACACACACACACACACACACACACACACACATATAACTTAAAAAAACAAGAGGACTTATTAGCAACAATTCAATCAATCTGCCTAGCCTTTTCCCAACTATGTTGGGGTCGGCTTCCAGTCTAACCGGATGCAGCTGAATACCAGTATTTTACATGGAGCGACTGCCTATCTGACCTCCACAACCCAGTAACTGGGTAATACGATACCCCTTGGTAAGACTGGTTGTCAGACTTTCGGGCTTCAGACAACCTGTAATGACTGTCAAAGATCCACAAATGACAGTCAGGACCAATGGCTTAACGTGCTTTCCGAGGCACGGAGGAGTCTTGGTATGTAAAGATGGTCACCCATCCACTGACCAACCCCGGCAAGCGTAGCTTAACCTGATGTATCAACCCGTGCGGCTGTTATTATTTAGCCACTAGCTCCTCCTTATTAGCAACAATTACTTAGTGATAATTTTTGACATTAAAAGTTCCTATAATTCATTTAAAAAACCAGCCAAGTGCAAGTCGGAGTCGGACTCACACACAATGGGTTCTGTACCAATATTTAATGCATGATATTAAAAATACTCGAGTTTAAAAAAAAACATGTTTCTCGTTTCTCCCTTCAATTTTTAACTTAATTTTATTTTTTATTATTTTTGTTGTTATAGTGGCAATAGGAATACACAATCTGAATATTTCAACTGTCTAATGTGTACCTGTTACGGTTCATGAGATACAGCCCACTGACAGACAGTTGGACGGACAGTGGAGGCTTAGTAATAGAGTTCTGAATGTCACCCTTCGGGTACCTACCCTAAAAAGGAATATACAGATAATTTATTTAAATGCTTGGGCCATCCCATTCATATTATTCTTCCTGCCATTTAGGCTATAAAATAAACAAGGCTCTAAAAATAGCTCACTATAATGATTCCTTTTACATACATGGTGGTACTACATGAACAAAGCATTCATAAACATAGTCACAGTAAACATCTGCTGACCATATACATTATACATACCTATAAACATATAAAAATAAACAAGGCTCTAAAAATAGCTCACTATAATGATTCCTTTTACATACATGGTGGTACTACATGAACAAAGCATTCATAAACATAGTCACTGAGTAAACATCTGCTGACCATATACATTATACATACCTATAAACATATAAAAATAAACAAGGCTCTAAAAATAGCTCACTATAATGATTCCTTTTACATACATGGTGGTACTACATGAACAAAGCATTCATAAACATAGTCACTGAGTAAACATCTGCTGACCATATACATTATACATACCTATAAACATATAAATAAACTTGAAGACATGCCATATTCCCCAAGTTATTATTAACTGTCTAAACATGATTTATTGGCCATTATTAATTATTCTAATGGAGGAGCTCCTGGCCAAGTAATAACAGCCGCACGGGTCGATCCATCAGGTTAAGCTACGCTTGCCGGGGTTGGTCCGTGGATGGGTGACCATCTTTACATACCGAGACTCGTCTGTGCCTCGGAAAGCACGTTAAGCTGTATGGGTTGTGGAGGTCAGATAGGCAGTTGCTCCATATAAAATACTGGTATTCAGCTGCATCCGGTTAGATTGGAAGCTGACCCCAACATAGTTGGGAAAAGGCTAGGCAGATTGATTGATTCATTATTATAATCTGGATTGGGGCCTCTAAATCAGCTTCTTAATTTTTGTCAAAGAGGAAATTGTCATAATCACTGTGACTGGAAGCGAGATTTATATCTGTAGTAATAGCAGTATGTTACTATTTGGCCAAGGGGAGAATGCTTTAGTGCTTTTTTTGTTATCTAACTTTTGCCCGCAACTTAGTCCATGTAAAATTTGTTCACCATTTTCCTTCACCGTTTTGAGAGCAGTGGTGATGAAATTATTTACACAAAGTAAAGCGCGCCTGGGTTTGAACCCACAACCTACAACTCGTAAGTCGGGGGCCATTATCACTGGGTCACCATTGACATATTTTTTACATTTATTTATTAAACATGTAACAAAATAATCTCCACAATATTGCATAGTATCCAAATCCCCCAAAGATATCCTTACAAAACATTTTTGGATCATCTTCCAAAACCGTTATACCTAATATACCTAATAAAATTAATTATTTGACCTAAGTGTAAGTAATAATAAATATTATTTTCCTCATTGCAATTATTATTAAGTTTATTAACTTTAAGCGATAAATACTATGTTATTGTATTAATAGCAAGTGTAATGAGGTTTTAATCTGAAGCCCGTTATTATTTATGCATTCATGGCCGCACCATACACAATACAAAACTCATATCGAGGGTTTACTGCGAAAACCAACTAAGTGCAGTCAAGTCAGTTATGAGTTACTGCGTTTTAAAAGTCTATAACTAATTAAAATACTATAATTTTAGTAAATCCATGAAGTATCTTCTAAACCGTTTAACGTAGCGCTTAGCTGGTTTTAACCGTATAAAAAGCTCAACAAGATGAGAATTTAAATGCATTTATCTAATTTTTGTCAAAAATGTTGGTTAGCAGGTTTTCGCAGTACACCCTCGATATTAATCTATGCAAGTGTGACGAATTTAGCAATGAAAGGGTTTAGCTTTTGCGCGCGGCTTTGCCCGCGTGGAGCTTGGAAATCACCCACGGTAACGTAAAATGTACATCCTATGCCCTAAGTAGTCCTAACTCAGGATATGGTGTACCTGTGTGTCAGATTTCATCGAAATCCGTTCAGCCGTTAAAATACGTGAAAAGGTAATAGACAGACCAATAATATTAGTACTTAAGTATGGTATGGAGTAGCAGGTACTGATATAGCGCTAGATAGGATAGAAATCAGCTTATCTTGGTCTTCGTACCTATATGAAGGACAAAAATGTGCACAAGTAAGCAAAAAGGTTTTAGTTTTATTTATGGCATTATATGTTCCCCTAGTTTGAATAAAGAATATTATAACTGATTTCCTCCTTTGTTGATCACAATTTTTTACAGGTCACCACTCTCTTAATTAATATGTTGGTGTCGTAACGGTAGAATCCCAGCAACAGCATGAACATCCTCTAAAAAAAAAACATTTTTGGGTCGAAACCACCCGACAGAAAAGGCGCACTGTGCGTCTTGTTCCGGCTTTTGACTAACTTTTCTGCAGCAGAATCTTAGAGATCAGAATCAGCTCCGCAGTTTAATAGGGATGATGCCTGTGTAAAAAAAATAAATATTCCGTCAGTTAGATAATAAAAAAATACAACCGACTTCCAAAAACAACACTACAAAGTGAAAAATAACTTTAATTTCGGAAGTCGGTTTCTAGTTAAATGTATTTTGGTTTTTTTCCACCGACTTCCGAAATTAAAGTTATTTTTCACTTTGTAGTGTTGTTTTTGGAAGT
This sequence comes from Cosmia pyralina, assembly GCA_946251885.1. NCBI lineage: Eukaryota > Metazoa > Arthropoda > Insecta > Lepidoptera > Noctuidae > Cosmia > Cosmia pyralina. The sequence goes on along the minus strand of OX276366.1, from coordinate 17,516,314 downwards.
CGGTTGTATTTTTTTATAAAAAAAGTTTTTATTTTTCACTTTTTAGTTGTGGTACCTACCCCACACAAATTCTAATACCACTACTGCAAAAGAAACTAGAACATCATCCATATAAAAGTGGGGGAAAAATACGTATTATTGAAGCTAACTCAAAAACTACCGAAGCAAAGTTAATCAATTTTATATGGGACCAACTGTGATGATACCCTCTTGAATAAAACAAAAAAAAAAAAAACCAAATCGGTCTAGCCATCTTCGAGTAATCGGGGAACTTACATAAAAAAAAAAAATAAAAAAAAAGGTTCCGACGAATTAAGAACCTCCTCCTTTTTGAAGTCGGCTAAAAATATTAGACACGTATTTTTTGCTTTATCATATTAATAAAAAATTACTTAGATAACACGCAATAAAGTTGGGGAGTGGGGGCTCGCTGCGTCACTTCTACGTATAAAATCTAGCTAGTCGTGACGTCATGCCATATTTTAACTCAATGTGTCGCCGTACTATTTTAATGACGTAAAAAAAGAAAAAATACGTATCCAATACTTTTTAATAATCTATAAGAGCAAAAAAAAATTTTAGTCATCTTCCCTATTCTGTTGTTACAAACAGTCACAATATTAACATCAAGAAAACAAAAAACAGAATTGATACATAAATTATACATCTGCCAATGATCTGCCACCTCAAATGTTGAGGTCGAAATCTGACTCATCCAATTTAAAATACTTGTATTTCCAATTGACGAAGAGGAAGTGAGGAAGTTTTACCATTCATTTCACACGTAACTCGGTAATTGTCGGAGCAGAGTCAATTAACAATCGTGGGTCATGTTTGGCCTTAATAACTAAGTATAAATAATTGCTAGTTTACCGTTAATATTGGTTTCCGCTACCATTTTTGGTCGGATAGTGACGCGGACGGGTCAGTTAAAAATTCTTTAGTTGTACTATATGGTAATTTCTGGTCTAAATTCGTGCGGTTGTCGATTAGCAATCGTTAGTATACTATTGTCCGAATCCATAGTCGAAATCCCGTCAGATTTTTCGCCGAAAATGTTTCGTTGACATTGTCCAGATATTGACTTACTGATCCTATCTTCGACCTTAGGTCTTTAGGATCCATGTACAACAAAAACAGGAGTCAGGGTATAGCCTCAAAGATGCATTTTAAAACTATCAGCTTTTGGAGCACCTAAAAGGCTGACTGTGCCAGACAAGGACGTTTTGCAGTTGCAACGAATAAATACGTTTCGTAAGACAATTACTAAGGTAGTTTTAAACCGACCGGAATCCAGACCGGAATTTCGTAGGATATCCGGAATTCACCAAGGCTTCCGATTCCCGTACGCTTGCGGCTCGCCAAAGCCATTTTTGCCTAAATTCTTCATCTAGTATTCCTGATGTTTGCAGTTCAGTCAACTGTGCTTCGATTTACAGTTTTCTCACAATCGTATTAGATAAGTTCAATGATCCGCCATTGCTGGGTCTCCTTGAATTTATTTATATAATTTACGCAGCGATAAACATTGTGTATATATATATTCTTAACCTTTTTCCACTTATTTCATGGTAGGTACTTTACGGATGATAAATATACCTAATCGTTTGCAGGATCGCCAGTTGAAGTGCATTAAAATTAAATTGCCGTCAATGTATTTTATTCCGTTTCCTGAATGCCCGGATCCTATGTCCAAAAAACCGGCCAAGTGCGTGTCGGACCACGCACAATGAAGGGTTCCGTAATTGGGATGAATTTATCTTAAGAACAAACTTAACATTGTAGTTGAAAAACATGTTCTCCCATACATTCCAACTGTAAATGTAAGTTTGTACTCACAATATTGATAGATTTACCATGTTATTTTAAGACCACAGACGTCTTATAGGTTTTCCTGTAATCTACGGGTAAATATCTATTTTCTGTATTTTTTTCAAAATTTTAGGCTCAGTAGTTTCGGAGATAAGGGGGGGGGGGGAATGGTCAATTTTCGTCTATTTTCTTAAATAACTTTAAAACAATTTATTTTAAAATTATAAAAAAAAAAATATTTGAGACCCTCATAGTAAGCCCTTTCATTTGACATGCCACATGGTGTAGTTTGCAAAACTTTTTTTTTTAATTTTCTTATTTGCCCCCAAAGGTGACCTCTATATTCAAAATTCATTTATTTACTTTACCCGTCCGTGTTTGGGTCACAGAAATTCATATGTGTACCAAATTTCAACTTAATCGGTCCATTAGATTCGGAGCAAATTGGCTGTCATAGACGGACAGACAGACACACGAGTGATCCTATAAGGGTTCCGTTTTATCCTTTTGAGGTACGGAACCCTAAAAATGAATAATTTTGTTTTGCATATAGATTCGTAGTACTTGGAGTGACTCAAAATGTCTTGTTTAATATTTTAAATAATCAGCCTACAGCACCTTAATTTCGTAACACTCTATAAATAGAAATCTGAATCATTTTTAAGCAAATTGCTAATCCTTTGCTTCATAAATGGTCGAAAAATTTGTCTGCTCAACAACGTAAATAACGCAATGAATGTTGTTGAACTGTCGAAATAAAACCGATACCGTTTGATAGTGTGTTAACCCCCGTTCGCACGGGCGTAATAAAATCGCGGCGGGATTTTATAGCGCACTGGATTTTCAACGCTCTGCTTATCGCCGAGAGTGCAAAATCCAACAGTGTGTTTTTTCGACGCGCTAGAATGTACTCTGTTATTGTTAAGTTGGATTCTCAACCCTCAGCTCAACAACGAGAGTTGAAAATCCAGTGCGCTATAAAATCCCGCCGCGATTTTATTACGCCCGTGCGAACGGGGGTTTACCCAATTGCCCCGCTGGACATAGGGATCTCCAATCGCACGTCGTTCATCTCCACTCTCGGCAACTATGAGAGTTGAGTTGCTGCTACCATTCACCTTGCGAAGATCTACTAGCATATCGTAACACAATTCGTAAATAAATTCAGCTTATTATTTGGACTTCGGTTGCTATTTTCTCCAAGGAGATTGTTATTTTCTCCAAGGAGATTGTTTGCCAAACGTGTCATTTTGGCTGCTCGCTGCTCCTAAAAGTTAAGGCCATACAAATTCAGATTAACGCTTAGTTTGACCTTAATCACAGGTGTCTGGACTTGAATGGGCTATTTCTTTTGTTAATGGCATCGGTATTGTCAAGACTAGTTTAATAAAAGTTAGCTGATGATCTCATTGAAATGATTGAAGTCATCAATGCTGGGCCGGATTTTGATGCTGTTAATGGATGGTGATGTTGTTGGAATGTTAGTTGCCGCTACAGGGATGAATTGAAGAAGTCACATCTTTCGTTTAAAACCTTAGGTATTTACCTTTTTAACCGACTTCTAAAAGGAGGAGGTTCTCAATTAGACTGTATTTTTTTTTGTGTTTGTTACTCGATTTCTCCGTCAATTGTGGACCGATTTTGAAAACTTTTTTGTTTGAAAGGGTATGCTCTTGAGGTGGTGCCAATCAGATTCTGACTTGGTGACAACCAAGTCAGAATCTGATGAGAGGATCTCATGGAAATCGAAGGAAACCCTCAAATTTTATAGGCACACGATTTGAGTATTTTTTAATAATAACTTGTGCATTTGCTCTCGGAAAGCATCATTTAGTGAAGTGGAACTGATGATGAAGACCACAGATGGCCATAGGAACTACACAATTATACCTAAGTATTTGTTAGTTCACGGGTTGCGATTCAATTACTTTAATATGGTTGCTAAGTAATTTATGCTCGTCACAATGCATATGGTGATGGTGACTTCACCATCAGCTCCAGTTCTCCTGGTTCTTACTAGGAGAACTTATCAACAATTAACGTCTCTGCATCGGGACATTAGGCTACAGTAGTGCTATTCTGTAAATATCTCACCGTGAAAACAAGAGTGAAGTGATCTTAAAGTGAGCTGTCAATAGTGTCAACCCCTAGCATCAGGTGGCATGACAGCTCACTTCACGATCACTTCACCTGAGTTATCACGGTGAGATGTTTACAGAATAGCACTGCTGTAACTTAGATAAATTACAAATTGACCAGTGGGTCAGTTTGTAAAATAAAAAACTTTTTTATGAAAAAAAAAAAAACACTACAAAGTGAAAAATAACTTTAATTTCGGAAGTCGGTGGCAAAAAACTAAAATACAGATCCAAAAACATCAACTTCCGAAATTAAAGTTATTTTTCACTATGTAGGTGTTTTTTTTTGGAAGTCAGTGGTTTTTTTTTTGTATAAGTAAAAGTTTTTTTTTTAAACATGTTGCACACACAATACTGTAAACCTACCGTAAGTTTTGTTTACCATGAATACAGACTACAGTTGCCAGGTCAAGCTACTTCGAGGCAGAAGATACATCTGATTCAGATGATTCTGGCTCCACACATGATTACCAAGACTTCTTGGTCTGCGCCCTAGACAAAGTAACATAAAAATAGGCCTGTATTGACCATAGACTCTAGGGGCCGCAAGCACCTTTTTATGCGGTTTTCATTCTATCATCTCATTCACTATAACATTGCGATGACTCTGATGTCTTTCAATGATTTGAAAAGTTTCAAAAGTTATATATAGCATATTTTCCCCAAAACTTGCTTTTTACATTGTTTATTGTTAACAAATCTACAAAATAGACAAGCTTATTAGTGATATAATATTTTATTTTATTTAAATATTCAATTAACAATATTAAATTATGTTATACAAATCCTTCTTTTTACACACAACCTAACAGCTCGTAGCCAAGTCTCTGAATGCCCCAGTCCAGAGCCCGTCAGAGCCGTGCACTCCTTCCTCAATTCCAGTTGGCACGTGGTCGAATCTGATTGGCTGAGAGCCTAATTCTTATCCTGGTCACTAGATGGCGTCTCAATAGGTTACTGGATCCTGAGTTAGCTCATAGATGGCGTTAGATTGAAGATTGCCAACACGGCCATTCTGCTTAGCGCATGCCCCCAGGCGCTCCTCAACAATCCAGTCCAGTCTGAAAAATACAAAATTATATAATTATTAATTATTCAAATTAACCACCCACATCCGTTCGGCCTATCATGAAAACACATGTAGTTCAGGTACAAACATGCCTTTAGACTTAGACAGTTTTGTAACCTGATCACTTCCATAATTACCATTAATTGCAAACATGTACCTTTAGACTTAGGCAACACTTTGCTGTCACATTGGTTTAGGCAAAATACCTTTAGGCTTAGGTAAATCCTGTACCAATTTCCTCTTAATAGCAACTATGGATGTGGACTAACTGAATTACACAAAAATAAGCAAATTAATTAAATACTTGTTACTGGATTGCCAACACTGGCTTGAAAGTATTACTCGTACCTCAATCCCAATTATTTATCTGAATCCAGTGTTTCATGTTTTCTGCTGAAGTAGTGCCAGTGTAACGTTTGCTGGTTCGTTCACTCCCTCTCATATCAGCAATTAAGTACCTGTCTCGGCCCAAAATTTTAGTTATCCGAAATGGTCCTTTAAAAACTGGTAACAATTTCTTACTTCGACCATCATTGGTCTGGCTTAACATTTTAACGACAACCAGATCACCTTCTTGGTATACTGGGGCCTTGACACGAGTGCTGTCAAATCTTTTTTTCTGTGACTCCGCATTTAACTTTATGTTTTCGTCAACCCACCTTCGTAATGCAGTGACGTCAGAACCACTATCAGACTCTGGCGCTAACTTATCGCTATCAGAACGAAGTCTATATCCAAATAGAATTTCACTAGGTACCGTCTTTATTGTGCTATGATATGTGGTATTGATACCCTGCTGCAGAAGCCTAACACAATCGTCCCATCTATCATCCGTAACATTCGCTCCCATAGTCCGCATAGCATCTAAAATTGTTTTGTTAAACCGCTCGGCTTGGCCGTTTGAACGTGGCATTCCAGATGCAATCGTATGCAAGTGAATGTTTTTGTCAACACAATATTGTTTAAAGGCGGTAGACGTGAAAGCAGAGCCCGCATCGGTAATTAATCTACGAGGATTACCAAAAATTTTTGATATACTATCTAGTTCTTTAATAACATAACTACTTTCGGTAGTTTTCACAGCCGATATAAAAATGAACTTCGTAAATGAGTCTACCATCACCAGTAAATATTTATTACCTTTAATGGTTTCTACAAACGGGCCTAGGTGGTCGAGATGAAGCGTGTGGAACGGTTGAGCATACTTTGGAATGGAATGTAATTCTCCCTCTTTGGGACCTCCCTTATTTTTGTAATAAATGCAATTAAGACAATTTTTAATATACTTTTTAATAGTACGGCGCATTTTCGGAAACCAATACAAGTGTGAGATTCGCTCAAAGGTCTTGTCTACCGAGAAATGTCCAAGGTCGTCGTGATTACAGCGAATTATTTGCCAAATACATTCTTTCGGAACAACCCATCGACGACCGTGGGCAGTTCGTCTGTAAACTTTATTTCCTAACAATTCGTATTTATTAAAAACGTCTTTATTGCCGTCCATGTCACCGGTTTCCAAAATTTTCCTCAACGTAACCAAATTAGGATCCTGTAACTGTGTAGACAAAAGCCAGTCTGCTTCAGTTATAGATAACACTATCTCCGTCTCTGATTTTTCCCCGGATTGCGCAGGGTTGCGGCTCAATGCGTCCACATGTTGCATGCGGGTACCCTCGCGATGTACTATGTCAAAAGTATACTCTTGTGTGGACAGAACCCAACGCGCAATCCTAGGAACAATCTCTTTCTTGGTTAAAGCAAACCTTACAGAATTACAGTCCGTTACAATTTTGAATTTTGTTCCTAATAAATATAATCTAAATTTTTCTAAAGATGCCACAATTGCCAATAGTTCTAGTTCAAACGAGTGGTACTTTTTTTCATCCACAGTCGTTTGGCGGCTGTAATAATGTATTGGTTTCTCACCCTCTTGCGTAACCTGCAAATGCCTGCAATGCCCTCCCTACTAGCGTCAGTGTATAACACACATTCCTTGTTAGGATCAAAAATAGTAAGCACGCTGTCCGAGGTTAATGAATTCTTAAGGGTTTGAAATGCTTGTTCGTGGCTATCGTCCCAATTCCAAGTACTATCTTTTCTAGTTAATTTTGTGAGAGGACTGGATAACATTGCACAACCTCTAATAAATTTACGGAAATAGCTAATTAAACCGTTAAATTGACGAAGTTGGTGGATATTCTTAGGCGTAGGAAACTCTTTCACAGCTTTAACCTTAGATTCACTAGGCATAATGCAATTTGATTTAATTTTATAGCCAAGAAACTCAATTTCGGTTTTTAGAAAATGACATTTTTTTAAGTTCAAAGTAAGACCGTTCTCGCGAAAAATAGTAAATACTTTCTCTAATAATTCTAAATTTTCCTCGGCAGTTTCACTAATTATTAAAATGTCATCTAAATAAATGATTACTTTGCCAAATCTTAAATTGCCAATAACTTTATTCATCATTTGCTGGAAAAATGACGGCGCATTGGCCAATCCAAAGGGAAGACGCAAATATTCGTAATGGCCATCTTCGGTGATGAACGCAGTTTTTTGAATTGAATCATCTTTCATTTTCATTTGATAGTAACCACTTTTCAGGTCTAAACTTGAGAAAAATTTACAACCCTGCAACCTATCTATAAGTTCCTCAATGCGTGGCATTGGGTATTTGTCTTTAATCGTGATTCTATTTAATGCCCGATAGTCTATACACAAGCGTTTCTCTCCATTTTTTTTACTAACTAGCAATGCGGGGCTGGCGTAGGGTGAATTACTCTCACGAATTATTCCATGCTCGAGGAGTTCGCTAACCATCTCCCGAATAATCTTCCTATCTGCAACAGATGCCCTATACGGTCTAAATTGAATAGGTCTCACATCATTCAAATTTATTTCCATTTCATGATTATTAACTTTTCCTAATTCTTTAATTGAGGTTGCATAACATCCTTTATACTTCTTAAACAAAGCAAGCAATTCTCCACGATGAGAATCGGTGTCAATTTGAAGCTCTTCCGACACAACTTCACATAATTGAACACATTCTGACGCATATTCAAAGTTTAACGTTTGCCCTATACGATAATACATTATTTCGGGTCTTTCCGTAATATTACGACCAACGAGTATTTCGCAGTCTGACAGCTCCGGCAGCACATAAAACTCAGTATTCTGGACCAACACAGAATCGATTTGAATATTAATTCTAACTGACGTTTTAGCTATTTCATAGCTGTTTTTTGTAAACCCTCGCAACGGTACAGGTGTCGGTAAAAAAGTCACTATAAGGTTATATTTATTTACTAAAGACAATGAGATTATTGAGCAACTACTACCCATATCAATAAACGCTTCATGTTCAAATTCGTTGACCTTCACTTTTTTATAAAATTTATCTTTTGAATTAGTTGAACAAATAAATTTCGTTTCCTGAACTGGAGGGGTCTCTGGGACTGATTTCTTTTTAATGAAACAATTTGATTCTGTATGCCCTCTCTTCCCACAAAATTCACACTTTATAATGCAATTAATTCTTTTATGACTACCCCCACAGTTAAAACATTGAAGAGGCTTACGGTTCTGTGCTGGTACAGTATAACTCTGTGTTCCTGACGGTATAGTTGATTGTGACGTAGGAACTGTCAAAGATTGCGGTTGTATTACGGATTGTTGTTGACTTTGGTTCACCGATTTCGATTCCTTACTATTATAGCTTTCTCGATTATTTATATTCGATAAGGTCGGTTGTTTTACAGGTTTGGATTTATAAACGCGACTATGTAAAAACCCTGCCAAACTATCGCATGACTGAAAGTTACTGGCTTCTACGGACGCGGTAATGTTACTATCAGCAATGTTACCTAATATTATTGACATTATATCGGATTGTGAAAAATTAAGGCGCAAATTGTCAATCTTTGCTTTTTGTTGGAAAAAGAATTCGTACAGTGACTGATTTTCTACCGGTTTTTTATCCACAATTTCTTTTAATAGGTCAAACATATTTCTTTTTACTTGAAATGTAGTACTCAACTTTTGTTTCCAGTCTTTCCAAGACCATTTAGTCCAGGAAACATCTGATAACAAAATAGAATCGTACCACATCTTTGCTGAGCCTTTAAGCTTATTCAGAGCCTGATAACCGTACCGACCGTACTGTCTTTCCATGCGAAAGTTGACGCATAAGATTCTAGCACTTTAATCCACGATAAAACATTGTCGGTAAGCGGGTCAAATTCAGGGATCATATTATGTAAGTTAGTTGCACTTGTACTCACAGTTTCTCCTTTGACCTTGCGCGTTACCTTGGACCTTTTTCGAGGCGCAGGACTCGTACTTGAACTACTCGAAGAGGAGCTCGAGCTTGAAATCGAGCTGGTGGAGGGAGCCCGAACACGCTTTCGCTTCGATCTAGACCTCCGTTCTGTCCTTGGAGGAGTATCACCTTTTTTCTGCCTTGCTTCCTTAGATCTTTTTCTCGGTTGAGGTATGGGCGTTCTAGATCTACTCAAACGCTTGGACCGAGAACGGTTTCGCCTCTTTTTCGGTCGAGAACTTCTTTCCTTCATAGTCGTGAGCGTCGGATCGATATCACTTCTGATGTTAACAAATCTACAAAATAGACAAGCTTATTAGTGATATAATATTTTATTTTATTTAAATATTCAATTAACAATATTAAATTATGTTATACAAATCCTTCTTTTTACACACAACCTAACAGCTCGTAGCCAAGTCTCTGAATGCCCCAGTCCAGAGCCCGTCAGAGCCGTGCACCCCTTCCTCAATTCCAGTTGGCACGTGGTCGAATCTGATTGGCTGAGAGCCTAATTCTTATCCTGGTCACTAGATGGCGTCTCAATAGGTTACTGGATCCTGAGTTAGCTCATAGATGGCGTTAGATTGAAGATTGCCAACATTATTTTATTTTGTTGTCCTTTGCGTCATGTTTACCGCAAATAAACGTATTTTCTTTCTTTCTAAGTTATTCTGACATAAAAAAAAAATTATAAAATAATAAAAATGTTTATTTGCACCTTCAAAATTAAACATAAAGAAAACAGGTTTACATAAAATAGGCCAAAAGGTAGTTAAAATGTTTACATGTTAGAGTTGCTACTAATACATACATGCAATTGGATTTTCAATTAATTTGCACAATGGACTGACATGGAATCCTCCATGTCAGCGAAAGCAAGTTAGATATAGTTACAAGCCATAGAGATAAAAAAAATAAAAAATAAAATATTTCGGAACAAAAACTTTTTTACAAAAAAATACAACTGACTTCCAAAAACAACACAACAAAGTGAAAAATAACTTTAATTTCGGAAGTCGGTGTCTAGTTAAATGTATTTTCGTTTTTTGCCACCAACTTCCGAAATTAAAGTTATTTTTCACTTTGTAGTGTTGTTTTTGGAAGTCGGTTGTATTTTTTTGTAAAAAAGTTTTTATTTTTCACTTTTTAGTTGTGTACCTACCCCACACAAATTCAAATACCACTACCTGCAAAACAAACTAGAACATCATCCATATAAAAGTGGGGAAAAAATACGTATTATTGAAGCTAACTCAAAAACTACCGAAGCAAAGTTAATCAATTTTAGGGACCAACTGTGACGTGTACCCTCTCGAACAAAACAAAAAAAATCCAAATCGGTCCAGCCATCTTCGAGTAATAGGTTCCGACGAATTGAGAACCTCCTCCATTTTGAAGTCGGTTAATAACAAAAGACTATGTACAACAAGTATCATTTTGATAGATAGCTACAAATGTATAAACTGTAGCGCGGCTAACAACGCCCTTCTCCAGATACAGATTGGAATAAATGTTCCATGATACAAAGAGAATTGAGATAATTGAGATTTAGTAGTAGAACAAGACAAAAATAAAAAAAGTACTGGACAAAAAATTCTTTGGTATTGGTTTTCAATGTGTGATTGTAGGGTGAATGAGTGTGTGATGTGGTGTTTATGATAAGTATGTTGTGTGCGGTGTGAAAGAGTGATGAGTATTTTACACTTCCACGAGTTTCTCTGTTTCATCATAGTTTTGTGATTTTAACTAGGATTCAAGTTTCGTTTTTGCATTTGCTCTTGGTTAATGGGTAGATGTGTAGGCATTTGTTCAATTTATTGTTAGATGAAGCCATTCATTCTACTCGGGAGGTTAATAAGACGATATTGCAGCATGTTCTATGTTAATTAGCACTAGATCTTGCCTCTGATGGCCGTAGCGTCGACGTAAGTGAAGCTCGCCTACATAGTGGCGTAATTTCACACCTTTTCTCCCCTATTCCCCAAAGGAAATAAATAAAGCCAAGAATTTGTCCGCTGTCCTTATCGACCGAATCTGAGAACCTATAATAATACCAGCCTATTGTTGTCCCAAACATACATAAATTCACGCCTTCTTCCCATGGGGGTAGGCAGAAACTACAGAACAATACTTGCTACGATCCTTACATACTCCTTTTGCTTCGTTTACTTTCTTACATGTGGTCATACACGCACGCAGGTTGCGAGTACTACGCACTAAAGCACCTTTCCGAAGAACATCATCAATAACCTAGGTCACTATAATATTATGTCCTTTTAAGGCGTCCCCTCTCGGCGTTTCCACCAATCTATAACTATACTCTATGGTTTCCGCTCACATCTGCCTTGTAAATACTTTTTGATAGTCGCCTTTCATTCATCCTCTCAACATGACAAAAAAAAAAAAAAAATGTTTTGTTTTTTTTATGACCAAACCATCTAAGCATAAGTACTCTTTGCAATCAATTATTGTCACACTGCAGGGCAAAGACTTCTTTTCATAGAGAGAAGGTATGAGCATTGATAATTGAGAACCCATGACTCCTCACAATCCTCTGCCGTGTAATGATGGAGATGGTGACCGATATGTATTATATTTGGCAAATGTATGCTTCCGTGGTTCGTCATGTGGAAACGCTGATGCCTACGGGTTTTTCAAATGTTAATTTGTGTAAAGGATGAATCAAAGGTGACAAAAGGTATTTACAGCGCAAATGCGAGTGAAAATGTCGAATAGGAAGACATACGGTGACTGACCTTATTGTTAATGTCTTTCAAAAAGGTCAGGTCAGATAAGCAGGGGAACATACGTATAATTGAAAAGATGCAAGACTGTAAGCCGACGTTCACACGGACGTAAAAATATCGCGGCGGGATTTTTTCATGGACTGGGTTTTCAACTCTCGTTGTTGAGCCGAGCGTTGAGAATCCAGCTTAACAATAAGCCGACGTACGCACGGACGTAAAAATATCGCGGCGGGATTTTTCGCGAACTGGATTTTCAACTCTCGGTGTTGAGCCGAGCGTTGAGAATTCAACCTAACAACAACAGAGTGCATTCTAGCGCGTGGAAAAAACACACTGTTGGATTTTCAACTTTCGGCGCTAAGCAGAGCGTTAAAAATCCAGTGCGCAAAAAAAAAATCGCCGCGATATTTTTACCTCCGTGCGTACGTCGACTAAGAGTCTTGAAAGGATTTTAATTCGAAGCTATGCTATATAGCTATAGTTTCCACATCATTCTTTAGGGAAATTACAAGCAGTCGTGACTGGCACATTACTTACTTGCAATCCGGTGGACTTCTGGAGCTTGAAAAAACCTGGAGATTAGGTTCTGAAATCAGATAGCAATTGCTCCATGTAGTACCTACTTATGGTGATATTAAAGACGCAGATGCATGCCAATGATCTTGAGTAGTTAGCTTGCGTGTTCTGGGCTGACCTCACGCAACGCGTCGTACGTCCAGCCAGTAATAGGACTCGCCCATCAAGGAGCGCTGTCCCAAATTAGACGCATTATTCATTTATTATACATAAAACAAAAGGTATTATATTAAAACACGTATAAAAGATAAATAATTAAATCGTCTTTACAATGGTGGAGGTGGAGGAGCTCGTGGCTAAGTAATAACAGCCGGACGGGTCGATATGGATCGACCTTAACCTGATGGCAGGTTAAGCTACGCTTGCCGGGGTCGGTCCGTGGATGGGTGACCATCTTTACATACCGAGACTCCTCTCGGAAAGCACGTTACGCCGTTGGTCCCGGCTGTTATTCGTGGATCTTTGACAGTCGTTACGGGTCGTCAGAAGCCCGAATGTCTAACTACCAGTCTTACCAAGGGGTATCGTATTACCCAGTTAATGGGTTGTGGAGGTCAGATAGGCAGTCGCTCCATGTAAAATACTGGTATTCAGCTGCATCCGATTATACTGGAAGCCGACCCTAATATAGTTGGGAAAAGGCTAGGCAGATTGATTTACAATGGTGAAGGTTTCATAAAAATGCGCTTGATAGTTTATGCCCGATTCTATTTTTTATCCGAATTAGACATACCTTTACAAATTAATTACACTATGTAATATAAAAATAATCTATACCTATATTTATAGGCATAGATTATTTTTTATTTAAAAAAGAAAAATCCTGATTGACTGACTCATCAACGCCCAACCCAAATCCTTGGACCTAAAAAGCTGAAATTTTGCACAGAGGTTCCCTTTATAATGTAAACAAGGAATAAGGAAGGATTTTTTGAAAATCAACCACTAAAGGAGTAAAATAGCACCTCTTTATCTTTTCTCTGAAAATAGCGGATGAAAGTTTAGACATTGTAGTTTAAACCATGAAAATTAGTATTTAGCATTCTGGTAAAAAAATAAAAACAACGTGTTTCAGAATTTTTGTAAAATCATCGCCTTAGGGGGAAAATAGGGGATGAAAGTTTGTAAGGAAAAGGGAGGGAGGGAGGGAGGGGAAGTTAGAATTGACCCCCAATCTAGCGATTTCATGAAATCATGAGTAATTAACTTATAGAGGTCAATTCTAACTTATGGAGTTGTATTGCTGATTCTAATGTTTATAATTCTGTAAAGCCATATTAGCTACGGCCGCGTCTCATATTTTAATCAACGTACAACCTGACACTGACCTGCAAATTGCAAAAAACGTAAGATAATTTAAATTTCGCGGGCTACCTTAGCGCATCCTCCTTAAGACTTTGGTTTAAAAATTACGAATGATGTGTTTTGGCACACAAAGCAACACAATACAAATCTTGACCTGACAAAAAAAATCTGCCAAATTGGTTGAGCTGTTCTCAAGTGATGATCTTTCAAAAGATATGTATCTAAAATATTCAGATTTTTTTTTTCCGAATCACTGACACTAAGTACTCGTGACGTGATCTTCAGTTTAAAATCATTAAAAGTCGGTTATCGTCGCCTTAACTCTTAAAATGTCGATTGTACACCATGTGTACAGATAACAATAGAATTTCAATTGTGTCTGCTAATTGGCGCGCGACGGGTTAACTGCATCTGGTTAAGCTATAGAAGTAGACACAAACTATTTTATGAACTGTTGCACCGAGTTACAACTTCAATTCCAGTAACAAGTTTTTGATAAGATTTTTGAGTTGTTGATATTGGTTCTCCCCAAATCATAGTCATAACAAGAGAACTCGTTCTTGAGCTCGTAGCTATAACAAACCGTCAATATAGGGGATAGTTTCGTTCGTAGACACTACCAACTTGGAATCGTCGAGGTTAAAAGGTCGTGTCATGACCCATTTCCTCCTAGGGTCGCCTAGCGAATGCTTTAAGCGCATTATTGTAGTTCCCTTTTATTAATTCGTAGGTTAGTTTCAAGGGAATTCTTTTTTTATCGTAGGTACTACAGTTTGGGATATGAAATTCAATGTAAGTATTGCGATTTGGTAAAGAGAAGGTCAGCATTTGTCGCGTTGGGTGATGGGCAAGCGCATCAAAATATTGCAATTACCCAACTGTTTGCCAAAAGTGGTGATTTTTTCGCTGGCTAGGTACTCAATTAGTCATTGGGAATTCTAGATTCTCTTTTCTTGGAGTATCAAATGAATTTGTATGACCCTCTAGAAGATAGGTCCGACAGTAATTCAATGTAAAATTGTGATTATTTGGACCATCATAGACCAGGTATTAATCTGAAGCTAAAATGATATTGTGATTTAAGGACGCTGTTACAAATTGGTAGTCAAATCATTACATTTTTACACAAAAGTATGATTATTAAATAAAATGCTTTGCATTCTTAAAATACTTTTTGGTCAAATTGTTGATAGATGTGCATGTTATACGATTCTGAACTATAAATATAATATTAATAGGTACATTTTCTCAATAAATGTACCGAAGTAAAAAAAATCAGTCCGGACTCCGGTACAATTATTGAGAAACTGTACTTATCTAAAATTATATTTAAAGTTCAGAATCGTACCATGCACATCTATCAACAATTTGGCCAAAAAACATTTTAAGAATGTAAAGCATTTTATTTAATAAACATGCTTTTGTGTAAAAAAGTAATGATTTGACTACCCATTTTTAACAGCGTGTTTAACATAATAACTAATTACCTACAAAATTAAATAACCAGGGGGGCAATTGCGTAACACATTATCAATCGGAGTTGGTTTCATTTTGACAGTTCAACAACATTCATTGCGTTATTTACGTTGCCAAGCACACAAATTTTTCGAACTAATGAAGGAATGGATTAGCAATTTGCTTCAAAATGTGTTACGCATTAGGGTGATGTTCCAATATTATGTAATAAGATACCAGGCTCGCATAACCACGTGCAGTCAGAGAGTCAAACAAAACTATACGTAGGAATGCCGCAGCGAATCAACACCTACATGCATCAAATATCTCAAGATCCTGATGATATCATCCACATTATGAATCAGCTCCAAAAATTGACCTTATGTTATAGCCTGTAAGGTCTATTAAAACACCTTGAAAATGTTTGATCTTGTTTTTGTGAATTGAATTTTATGGGTAATAGTTAAGGTTGGTTTTCCTCTGTCTCTAACAATAACTTTGAGATGACCTTTTTGGTAAATTCGACTTTGCTGCATAAAGGTTAAAGTGATTTTTGCTTTAAGTTTGGTAGAGTTGTTTATTTGCATTGCTCATCTAAAAGTATTGATATCATTGTAATTCAAAGATATTAGCGTGAGATACTTACAGCCTATAGCAAACTGCAAAGAACCGTTCATGTCCTTTGCCGGGTAAACGGATACTTGATTTGATTGATGTCATAGCAATTGATATTGTTAACTAATTAGATCAATCTGCCTAGCCTTTTCCCAACTATGTTGGGGTCGGCTTCTAGTCTAACCGGATGCAGCTAAATACCAGTATTTTATATGGAGCGACTGCCTATCTGACCTCCACAACCCAATTACTGGCTTCTTTCTGACTGCTTTCGGGCTTCTGACGACCCGTAACGACTGTCAAAGATCCGCAAATGACAGCCGGGACCAACGGCTTAACGTGCTTTCCGAGGCACAGAGGAGTCTCGGTATGTAAAGATGGTCACCCATCCACGGACCAACCCCGGCAAGCGCAGCTTAACCTGATGGATCGATCTGTACGGCTGTTATTATTTAGCCATCAGCTCCTCCTGTTAACTACAATGTAAGTAAGTAATAGATACTTTATCTATTCGAAAATAAATCTGAAGGTTATTTTATTATTATGACTGGCGACAGTAATAATGACGGTGTATCTTTTGTTACTTAACTAACTTATCGCTAAGTATTGTATAGTCAACTAACAGCCGCACGAGTCGATCCATCAGGTTAAGCTACGCTTGCCGGGGTTGGTCCGTGGACGGGTGACCATCTTTACATACCGAGACTCCTCCGTGCCTCGGTTGGTCCCAGCTGGCATTCGTGGATCTTTGACAGTCGTTACGGGTTGTCAGAAGCCCGAAAGTCTGACAACCAGTCTTACCAAGGGGTTTCATATTACCCAGTAACTGGGTGGTGAAGGCCGGATAGGCAGTCGCTCCATGTAAAATACTGGTATTCAGCTGCATCCGGTTAGACCGGAAGCCGACCCCAATATAGTTGGGAAAAGACTAGGCAGATTGATTTTATCGTCAAATCAAATGTGGTTGTCGATACAGGCAACCGTGTGCAAAAAAAACGCTGCATTGCGGAAATAAAACGCGTGAGTATCTCAAGGCGGATCAGCACATCTAAACTGCGTTCAAGAGCTGTCAGTGTCATCATTGTTGTGGAATATTGACACTGACAGGACTTGAACGCGGTTTAGATGTGATCGCGTTCAGTTTCGTTAGTGAATTATCCCGTTCTGCTCAAATATTGGGTCCTGTGTGAATATTTGTAAATTCGACCTTTGCCCAACATTATCGGCTGTTTGTTTCATCTGCACCCCTGAATATTTGTTTAACTTTTGTATTGTGTACCGACCTCGTTAGATAGCTGATTAAATGATGATGTCTTCTCCGTAATGTGTACGCTTAATGGCATAGTAAAATTTTAAGATAACTGATATCAAAGTTCATCGTAGATGATTTTTGAAATCTTCCTTTAACTTTTGTTGTTTGATGTTATAGAAAATTTGGTTACATCGAAAGATTTGTTTAAGTACCCAATGGAAAAGCAATGAAGGCCATTAAAATTTACAGTTTAGAGATAAGTGATATTTAGGGACGAATTCTGGGTTTTCAAAAATTCATAAAAATTGGGTTTTCTCGAATCCCATGAATTTTCACCTAGGCCAGGGGTCGGCAACCTTTTCGGACGGAAGAGCCAAAACAATTTACAATATTTCCCAGTTTTTTCAATTTTTCGTTTCAATATAATAGTATTTGATTTAAAAGAAACGACTTTAAATACGAAATAATACCTATTTATTTATAAATAAATTGTTTTTAGCATAAAACTTAATATAGTATTTTAACTAGCTGCTAGAATAATAAAATAATTAATCCAATAATATAGGAAACTCAGTTATTGAATAATAGTTGTTACATCAATTATATTTTAAATTAATTATATTTTATTTTTTTTATTTAAATTAATTATTACTTGTAATTTCAATGGTGTGCATAATAAAGAGTATTCTATTCTATTCTATTTTATTTTTCATAATTTTTTAGCATTAGCTTTGCATGCCCTTTGAAAGTTTGGTTAAATCGGATCTGGCTAACAACTTGTTGTTTTAAGTTTCAAGCACGATTTTTTTTTTATTTGGCTTCTTACTTTACTTATTATTATATTCATGCAAGAGAATGCTTGCTCGCACGAACATCTTCACGGGTCTTCACTATTCCATGCGCCGAATAAAAGTGCCTCAACTAGCGGGTTTTGATAACAAAATTATTAATTTTGGCGTATGGAACATGGAGAGCCGCAACTTTACATCGAAAGAGCCACATGCGGCTCACGAGCCGCAGGTTGCCGATCCCTGACCAACGCTATTGGGGGTGCTTTGTTGCAAATGGGCCACACTACTACGTCCTAGAAGGAATTCGTCAAATTACAAGTCATCCTGTAGACAGATTTAAGAATTCACATTAATTTTTCACAATTTATTGCTCAAAAATATTTCGTACCATCCAAATTCTACCCAATACCCATCATACATTACAACTCTACTAAAACGCAAAGAGGAAAACATTCTCCATATTTACATGAGCCCGCATGCATCTATTTATTCATCAGAAAGCATTGTTTGCCTCGCAAAGGTTACGGCCGGTCAACAGTCATTATCATTACAAAGAGGTACATTGGTAGGTAACGTAACGGTTTTTTTGATGATCAGAGTGTAAAAGAAACATAAAATAAGCCATTAGGTTGTGCACATAACGACAACGTCTCGATTCTTCTGGTACACCAGTTTAAATACCTTGGTCATGTCCTGATCCTGACGCTGACGACCCTCTTTTTTTTTGTGGATGGGAAATCATCAAATGACTTCTTCCGCTCTGGGCGGAGCGGGAGGGCGTGTCAGACTTTTACTGACTAAAACCCACCTGTGTTTTTCCGTTGCCTGTGCCAGGGCGGTATCTCTTTCGTACAATCCGCGACCCCGGCGCGGCGGGGCCCCTAGATTCGCGCGATGTACACACAGGTCAAATTACTACAAACTGTCAAATTTTCTCATTCGATTTTGAACTTAACCGTCAACATTTTAAAGTTTAAAATCATTTACAGAAATTTGACAGTTTGGTATAACCTGATATGCTGTTGTCTGTGTACCTGACAGATGCGGTCAAAATCACGCTTTTTAATGCATAGGTACTGGACATCCCTGTACTCGAGCTCTCTGTGGATCAGCTCTATACAGTGTTATTTGTAAAACACCAACAACCTCTTAAGGGGTTATTGTACTCATCATTGTGAACACCTTTTACTGTGGGCCCAAACCTGAAGTCGCGAAAAATTATTAGTTGCTCCCTACATTTTGAGTCTGATGTAGATAAATGTACTGAACAGCTAATTTTTTTTCGCATTACAGGTATGGTTCCATGGTAAAAGATCACAATGGTTCACAATAATGAGTACAATGACCCCCTTAAGAGGTTGTCGGTGTTTTACAAATAACCCTGTATACTTAACTTGCTGCCAATGCGTTGCGTGTTCAATACAACAACGCTTTTAGGGCGCTGTAGCGACTGCCACGTTATTGCAGTGCATCTGCAATGATTGCTCGAGCCAGAGTGGATAGCTTTTCAGCTGTAGTGCGGAAAAGGAATGCATCTCTTCTCACAAAATTACGGGGCAGTAGCAACAGCCTCCTGAAAGCTGTTGAAAAAAGCTCACCTTATAAGCAATATTAAATCCTTATCCTTACAAAAACTATTAATTAGAAAGTAACTCTGTCTGTCTGTTTGTTGCCTTTTCACGCCTAAACCACTGAACGGATTTAGACAAAATTTTGCAAGGCGATAGATGCCATTCCGGAGGAAGGACATAGGCTACTTTTTGTCTTAAAAATAATCCTACCTACGGGGGTGCAGGGGATGAAATTTTGTATGGTACGGTCATCACTTCAGAACGGTTGCATCTATTTGGCTAATTCTTTTTTTATTGTGTTTGTAATTGTCAGGACAAGGTTTGTATGAAAGAAAATGTTTGAAAAGTTGCCGGGAAAATTGGGTAAAATTGAAAGTGCATTTTCTATGGGAATTTTGTATGAATTATTGAAATTTTGACAGGAGGAGCTCGTAGCTAAGTAATAACAGCCGCACGGGTCGATCCATCAGGTTAAGCTACGCTTGCCGGGGTTGGTCAGTGGATGGGTGACCATCTTTACATACCGAGACTCCTCCGTGCCTCGGAAAGCACGTTAAGCTGTTGGTCCCGGCTGTCATTCGTGGATCTTTGACAGTCGTTACGGGTCGTCAGAAGCCCGAAAGTCTTACAACCAGTCTTACCAAGGGGTATCGTATTACCCAGTTACTGGGTTGTGGAGGTCAGATAGACAGTCGCTCCATGTAAAATAATGGTATTCAGCTGCATCCGGTTAGACTGGAAGCCGACCCCAACATAGTTGGGAAAAAGGCTAGGCAGATTGATTTATTGAAATTTTGACAGGACAACGTTTGTTGGTACAGCGGGGTTAGTAAATAAAAATCCCCGCATATTGAGTATCTTTTTAAATCAAACGGTTTAGTAACTCAATATTTCAGTAAAATAATAACTTAAAACTGATGCAGTAACTTGAACTTTACACATAAAAGGACAAAGTTTATATTTGTCCTTATAAAAACCTTGCGTTGCGGTTTCCGATAGCTATTTATAGTTTTAATGAAGTTGTGATAATCGTGAATATTTGCGCAGGATTGCAATTCACACACAATGTTATTAATGTTTATAAAGCGTTGTTTGTTAAGGGCTGGTTTTTCAATCGCCATTTAACTATTATCCGATGAATAAGTTTGTCATTTTGACAGTTTTTGTATGGACAATCTGTCAAAACATCACATAATTTATTCTTGAGGTAAAAATTATGTAATGGTTGAAAAATCTGCCACATTGATAGGGCAGGCACTTTTGTTAATTTGGCTGATAAGCCAATCTTTATTAACTTATGGCCTTTTATTATAAACAATATTGAACACTCTAATATAATTATTGAGCCTCATTTTGTGAACCTCAATTTTCCTATTTAGGTGTCCTGAAAATATTAATTGGCCAAGTAATTGCGACCAACTGGATGTAGCGCTCGCCGGCCGCTGTTGCGGTAGCGCTCACTCCGCTCGTTCGGCTGCGCGCGGTTGGTCACAGTTCTAACCTAACCTAACCCGTTTGCTCGGGGTACCCTATACTCATCGGTTTAGGTAAACAAATAAAGTTAAAGAATAAAAACCACGTGTCTGGTTAACCGACTAAACGTAATACCTGCCACTTTAGGTCTCATGCTACGACACAGTTGTACTCTTCAATTTAGCAACTTTATAATTCTTTGTATAATGTTGCTGAATTGAAGAGTACAACTGTAAAAGAGGCTCAATTATTTAAAAAACTTTTTTACAAAAAAATACAACCGACTTCCAAAAACAACACTACAAAGTGAAAAATAACTTTAATTTCGGAAGTCGGTGTCTGATTAAATGTATTTTCGTTTTTACCACCGACTTCCGAAATTAAAGTTATTTTTCACTTTGTAGTGTTGTTTATGGAAGTCGGTTGTATTTTTTTGTAAAAAAGTTTTTATTTTTCACTTTTTAGTGGTTCACATGTGCTTGCCCCTTCACAGCGTACTGGCGTGATGTTATGTTATGAACTGTGTGAACAACAAACAGACAAGAGATTTCAGCAATCCCGTCCATTTGCTATCATTTATTGAAGAGTTCCGTTGCCTATCTCAGAAGTTCTTCATCAGATCTTCACCAAATTGAAATGAGACCACTCCAAGAAAGTACTCTTCCAAAAACTATCCAAATCGCTTCAAGTGTGCCTATAAAATTGGAAGAGTTCTCTCTATTTCTCCGGGATCCCATCATCAGATCCTGACTTCATGATCATGGGACCACCTGGGAAGTATACCCTTTCAAACAAAAAAAATAAATAATCCAAATCGGTCCAGCCATCTTCGAGTAATCGGGGAACATATATATATAAAAAAAAAAAAAAAAAAAATCAGTTAAATATTTCCCTTTGCTTATTTGGTTCGTTGTGGGATAAGAATGTTATTGCCCACATGCTGGCTGCCTATCCAGCTGATTTATTCTCGGAGCCATCTGTTATTACATCGGATATAAAGTGATGATCTATACCTACTTGGTCTATACTTAACATATATAATAAGGAGCTTCTAGTCGGCGGCTCCAACTCGTTGGTGGCGTACTGGCGTGGCTAAGACATGCTATTTACTTACTTTATTTACTTTTATGTATTTAGTGTACCTAATAGATGATGATTTATAGAGGGGCTCGTGGCTAAGTAATAACAGCCGTACGGGTCGATCGATAAAATAAGCTACGCTTGCCGCGGTCGTTCCGTAGATGGGTGACTGTCTTTACATACCGAGACCCCTCCGTGACTCAGAAAGCACGTTAAGCAGTTGGCCCCAATGTCATTCTTCGATCTTTGACAGTCGTTACCGGTCGTCAGAAGCCAAAAAGTTTGACAACCAGTCTTACCAAGGGGTATCGTGTTACTCAGTCACTGGGTTGTGGAGGTCAGATAGACAGTCGCTCTATGTAAAAACTGGTATTCAGCTGCATCCGGTTAGATTGGAAGCCGACCCCAACATAGTTGGGAAAAGGCTAGGCAGATTGATTGAGACGATGATTTATATAACTAAAATGAGCGCGTAAAATTCCATGAATAGACCTTTGGGCTTTTAGATATTATGACAAAAATACTGGATGTATTTATTCAGAATAAAGTTATTTGAATTTTTGAGTTAATTATCTATCCCTGGACGTCAACAATTTTGCCATTTTCATACTCCGGGAGCTTTTTATTTTCGCCCAAAGATGCGTTAAAATTAGTGTTGAAATATGGAAGTTTCAACGCTCATAACTTCTAAACCAATATTTTGCTGATTCCGCTTTCATACAGGGCTAGATAATGATGAGACGTATTGAGATAATTTTAGTTTGGAATGTACACCGTCAAAAATTACGATAACGCCTAACATAACATGACCCCGTTAATCTCATCATGTATTGATTTTAAACATTAGAACAAATGCATAAAAATTAAATGGAAGGTCCACATATCGCCTATTTGCGAGAAAAACGTGCTATCTCCAAAAATGGAATTTCACAGGGAGCGATTTGTAAACTTTAAAAAAATTCAATCAATCAATCTGCCTAGCCTTTTCCCAACTATGTTGGGGTCGGCTTCCAGTCTAACCGGATGCAGCTGAATACCATTATTTTACATGGAGCGACTGCCTATCTGACCTCCACAACCCATTAACTGGGTAACACGATACCCCTTGGTAAGACTGATTGTCAGACTTTCGGGCTTCTGATGACCCGTAACGACTGTCAAAGATCCACGAATGACAGCCGGGACCAACGGCTTAACGTGCTTTCCGAGGCACGGAGGAGTCTCGGTATGTAAAGATGGTCACCCATCCACGGACCAACCCCGGCAAGCGCAGCTTAACCGGATAGATCGACTCGTGTGGCTGATCCATCAGGTTAAGCTACTAAACTTTAAAAAAATTATGGTAAGTAAATTAATGTGAAATTATCCAACAGGACCGTTACTAGTGGCATAAAAAGGCCTATCCATGTGCCAAATTTCATCCGAATCCGTTCAGCAGTCTTAGCGTGAAAGCGTAACAAATAAACAAACTTATATAATATTAGTTTGGATTAAGATGTGTCCTTTATCCTTATATTTATCCTTTTTTCTTATTACTATAAGGCTCCGCTGTCCGTATGTCTGTCACAGGGCTGCATCTTTTGAACCGTAAGTCGACGTTCGCAAGGACGTAAAAATAACGCGGCGATTTTATTTCGCGCACTGGATTTTCAAAGCTCTGCTTAGCGCCGATAGTTGAAAATCCAGCAGTGTGTTTTTTCGACGCGCTAGAATGCACTCTGTTATTGTTAAATTGTATTCTCAACGCTCGGCTCAACAATGAGAGTTGAAAATCCAGTGCGCGGTAAAATTCCGCCGCGATATTTTTACGTCCGTGCGAACGTCGGCTAATAGGTAGGCACTTGAAATTTTCACAGTGTGTACTACTATGGCCGCTAACAACAAATAAACTAAAACAATACCTAATCCATAAATGCTATTATAATATTAATGAATATTTTAATGATAAATTAAATGAATAATTAAAAATGAATACCAAAAATAATCTATAAAATCAAAGTGGAAGTGAGTAAGTAGTAGAAAAACATTTATGTTTTACTTTTTTCAAATAATAATATAATAATAGCCCTCCTCCTCTATCCTATCTTGCTGTGCCCGACAGGGTCCACAAGGATCTAAAATTATGTATATTTTATAATGCACCTACCACCTTTTTTTTTTTTTGTGGATGGGAAAACATCAAATGACCTCCCGCTCTGGGCAGAGCGGGAGGGCGTATCAGACTTTTACTGACTAAAACCCACCCATGTTCCTTCAGTTGCCCGTGCCAGGGCCACGGTATCTCTTTCGAACTACCCGCGACCCCGGTGGCATCGGCCCAATTGACCTCGTCACTGCTGACATCTCTTTGAGGCGCGCGTGGAACACAACGCGCCGTCGACCCGGGCTTACCGGACGGCGAGCTGCCCATTACTCGTCGTCCGCAAGCCCGCGCCTACGGTGGCCGGGAATTGGCGATCGATTCCCGCCGCCCAGGGCGTCTCCTACGGCGGCTAGGGGCCACCTACGTTAACATTGTGGAACGCAAATAAATATATTGAGTATAATATTAATGTACGGAATCCTTCGTGTGCGAGTCGGACTCGCTCTTGGCCGCTTTTATATCAGCCCAGTCTGATGCCTTACGCCACTGGCATGCATCTTAGCTATAATACATAAACTTAAAATATTTCTAGCCCAACTCGATCTAGTCTAAACATAATTATTCGGAATTGGCTGTACAAATAAACAACGTTCATGCTTAGACATTGTAGCCACATTGTTGGAGGTTACCTGTGTTTCGGCCTGTTTAGATATCAAGGTGAGGGTGTACTTACACCCACGATACGCCGAATCTATCGATTACTCGAATCGAATAGGTTGGAATCTCGATAGATACTCACGACACGTTTTCGGATGATGGCATGAAACTCATGAAAGTCATCAATCCTCTCTTTTCGTTAAACGTTCCCGAAGCGCTGCAAAAACGTGGGAGCGAGTCCAGCATCCTGAACGCATTGTTATACTGCACACGCAGCCAAAAGAAAAACAAATAAAGCTGAATAGTTTGTTTGTTTGCACGCGCTAATCTCCGGAACTGCTAGTGGGATTTGAAAAAATTGCATTTGATAGTCCAATTCATGAGGAAGTTTTATAGGCTATTTTATAATATCACCCCTTAGGAGCCGAGCAAAAAGCCAGAAAGAACGCTAAGAAGTAATAAAGCGGGCGGGCGATGCGATCAGGGACCGTACACAACCCTGGTTAAGAGTTGAGCCTTTCGAAGGGGTAAGCCGTTTATGAGCTAACCTTTATCATGTGTAACTCCTTGAATGGGTTTTAGCCTTGAAACCCAGAAGAACCCTTGAATCCCTTCAATATGGATAACCCTATGAATGGGTATTCTATACTTGAAACCCGGTGAAACGGTAACCGCTTCATTAAGATGCTATAATATAAGGGTTTTGTACGGGTAACTATATTAGCAATTTGCAACGTATGCCCATTATCGAGAGATCATATTACATTGCTCCGAGTCGAAATGTTACGCTGTTATTGTTTTAAAGAGAGTTGAATTTTAACGGCTTAAATTAAGCCGTTCAAAAGGGTTACCCACATCGTATTGGTTTTTGTTTAACTGCTTAGAAAACACCTATCGAAAACCCTTTCAATGGGTAACCAAAATGGTCCCTGAGGGCTTAGTGCGAGTTTTTATACTTACTCGATCGCGTTTACGTAAACTTCAATTTGAACTGAAACTGAATAAGCGCCGTCTGGTGACTATAATGGGAAACACAATTATTCCATACAAATTGACGTAAGATAACGTTAACGTAAACGCGATCGAGTAAGTATAAAAACTCGCACTAAGGCCACTGGATACGAGTTACGACGCGTTGGGTTGGGGGCCGAAATTTCATGCGGATGAAGCTAGTTATTTGACCACGTTTTTATTAAGTCCCTTTGTTGTTTATAAATGACCACAACATTAAAACAATTTAATCACAGAAAAGATAAAAAGGTAATTTAATACTGCTTTTGTAAATGTCATAAGTTCGTGGGCACTGGATTCCCCTGCACCCAGCCAGACAGAATAGATTAGATAAGCTTATATACAGTCCCTATATCAGTGCTAGCTTCCGGAGTAGCGCTAACTTGGATTACTGTCTACCTACCTATTAATGTGACATCCAGTCGTCAGCAATAAGCTTCAGGACAAGGAAAACTGGAGTTAATTCCAAATGCCGCGGCCATTTTAGCGACCTCAAAAAAATAATCATCATAATTTACAAGCTTTGCAAATTTTCAACATGCTGCTAGATTTATTTGAATCAGACTCATTCCATGAAGTTTTACAATTAAACCGTTTCATCAAGCGGCTTGGTATACCGCATGTCCCCATTATTGTGTACTTATCCTGTGTTATGTTCGAAATCGAAGAAATTACTGGCTGTATCTTTTATACCGCAATAGGTCAATCAATCTGCCTAGCCTTTTCCCAACTATGTGGGGGTAGGCTTCCAGTCTAACCGGATGCAGCTGAATACCATTATTTTACATGGAGCGACTATCTGACCTCCACAACCCAGTAACAGAAAGAAAGAAAGAAAGAAAGAAAATACATTTATTTAGCACAGACTAACTAAAAGGCACACAAAATAATAATAGCAGATTAAAATAATAATAATAAAAAATAATAAAGAAATCAACATTTGCAAAAATGCCAGACAACTAGTGCCTGATGCTGGTTTTCAACTGGACCGAAGTGTGAGGTAGCGAACGTAAATCAGTGGGTAAACTGGGTAATACAATACTCATTGGTAAGACTGGTTATCAGACTTTCGGGCTTCTGACGACCCGTAACGACTGTCAAAGATCGACGAATGACAGCCGGGACCAACGGCTTAACGTGCTTTCCGAGGCACGGAGGAGTCTCGGTATGTAAAGATGGTGCTTCAATAATTATGTAGATATTATATTAAATTGGTATTTTTAATTTGTATTTAGTAATATAAGTAGGATAGTATTATTTCAATAACTAATTAACTATGGAGAAATTATCAGCTGATCGCTTAGTTTAGGGAAGGCCTGAAATACAGGTTTTTATTAACCTAGCTCAGGCAGGTCGCCACAAGTTATAATGTAGTACCAACGCACCTTTCATAGGTAACAAACAAGTGTAAATTAAATTATACTAGTTTCTATAAAAGTATTTAGGTAAGCTAATCTGTTAAGAACTTGGTACTACTAAGAATTTGTAAGTTTTGTAAATGTATTACTTTGTAAAAAGGACGTAAATATTTTTTTTTTTAATTCTTTTTTTTTATACCACATTATTATACATGCAATCATTCCGAGTTTTTTTTGTAAGATTACAAGCAGCATATTAACGTAATATTTTAAGACCAATCAATTGATGATAAATCGGAAATAATATATAAATATTTTTTTTAAATCGATTTTTTGTAAATAGATACCTAATTGCTACATATTTTGCAATAAATTACTAGCTTTGTGTCATCGCTCGTTTCTTTCTTTTCTATACGGTCCGACAGTAACCGCGCTTTACCTCAAAAAGTTAAGGACAGTCTGCTAAGAACGTTTCCTTGTATCTTTATTTTGGGAAGACAGTATTTAGTCCCAGACATACACAAAATAAACAGAACCTATCAAAATGTCCCCACATTTGCTCAATATCAATGTTTGCTTCCGCAGGAGCGGCGCGGCGCGATAATGTGCGGGCGCAGATAATACACAACGCCCCCGACATTGCTCTGACTACCGTAAGTTATTTACAACTGCCTGGTTAATATCTTGTGATTGTTATTATTGTAGCATTCTAGGAATTTTTGATGAAGAATATCAGATATATCAGAAGGCCAATTCTCGTACCTAAAAACGTTCAAATAAAATGTAGGTAAATGCTATACATTTTTTGACAGATTGAGATTGAGATGAGATTGCGAACGTTGTTCAAAATACGGGTATTCTCTGCTATTCCTACCTACCTACTATATGTATATACCTACTTAACTAAATATAGTCAAGTAAATACCTACAGATCATTTTTCCTGCGTTGGTCTGTACTGTAAACTGTAAACTGCACCATACGAGTAATTGCGTAACACACCATCAATCGGAATCTGAAACATTTTGAAGCAAATTGCTAATATTAGGTCTTTACCTATGAAATTGCCGTTCTGCAGTACTGGCCATTTCAAATCAAAATAATTTTTGTTTGGCTAAGAATTCTAATTTCAAATTAATTTTATTTTAAAAACATGGATTTTTTTTCCAAAAGTAGTCATTTGTTTATTCATTGGTGTTACATTTTCATCGCATTTCAATCTTTTTCGTCATCATGGATACGTTAAAAATTCGAGTAATTATGGAATATGAGTACCGTCGTGGCAGCAACGCGGCACAAGCGGCACGCAACATCAACGACGTTTACGGAGCTAACACTACAAACCAACGCACCACTTGTTATTAGTTTGCTCGCTTCCGTTCTGGAAATTTCGACCTGAAAAATGAACCTCGCGGTCGTCCGACTTTGAATCGGACTTTGGTCGACAATGACGAATTAAAGGCGATTGTGGAAGCTGATGATACACAATCTATGGCTGAATTAGCAGCAGCTTTCGACTTTAGCGTCAAAACAATATTGGTCCATTTGCGTCAAATTGGCAAGATTAAAAAGCTTGACAAATGGGTGCCCCACGAACTCAATGATCGCCAGCGCGAAGTACGCGTCGAGACGTGCCTTGCACTGCTCAACAGACACACAAATGAAGGAATTTTGAACCACATTGTTACCTGCGATGATAAATGGATTCTGTTTGATAACCGCAAGCGCTCAGCAAGTTGGTTGGATCCTGGTTCAGCATCTAAACAATGCCCTAAACGAAAACTTACCCCTAGAAAAGTGATGGTCACTGTTTGGTGGTCTAGCGCCGGTGTGATTCATCACAGCTTCTTACCAAACGGGGTGAGCATTACTTCAGACGTGTACTGTGAAGAACTGAACACAATGATGGAGAAGCTGGCACATCTCCAACCAGCAAAGGTCAATCGCTCGTCTCCGCTGATCCTGCACGACAACGCGCGACCTCATACTGCACAGCAGACGGTCTCCAAGTTGCAAGAACTGGGGTTGGAAGTTCTCCGTCATCCGCCCTACTCATCAGACCTTGCGCCTACAGACTACTACTTTTTCCAGAATTTGGATAACTTCTTGGCGGGAAAAAAATTCAATACCCGAGAGGCAGTACAAAATGCCTTTGAAGAATTTGTTGCCTCCCGTCCAGCTGATTTCTTTAAGAAGGGCATCAATAAACTGCCACTGCGTTGGCAAAGATGCATTGATTGCATGGGTGATTCTTCGATTAATACAAATAAAAAATGCATGAAAAAAATTCGTTTAAATTTTTTCATACAAAACGGCAATTTCATAGGTTTCATACGTAAATAACTCAATGAATGTTGTTGAACTGTCAAAATGAAACCAATTCGAATTAGGGTGCTGGATGGCAAAATGGCAATACTGTATCATAATGTCAGATATTCCTCCTATTTGATTGGCCTGAAAACATACCGGCAATCACTGCAGAAGAGTCGGTAAGCGCTGCCTTACAGCACGTACAAGACACCAAAAAGTTTGCCTATGCGTTGCCATTCTTCGACACATGCGTTATCAACTTTGGAGACACTATTGAAAAGCCTTATATCTGTAAACTTTACCGGGTGCCATACCCTTCAAACTGAAGTAAGACTAACATTATAAATCTTTGAGGGATCGAATCCGCAACGAGGTGATCCGACAGAGACCCAAAGTTGTCGACGTAGCTCACAGAACAAGCAAGCTGAAGTGGCAATGGGCTGGCCATATTAGCCGTACATCCGATGACCGTAGGGGCAGACGTGTTCTTGAGTGGAGACCGCAAATCGGCAAACGTAAGGTAGGACGCCCTCAGACTAGGTTGAGCGACGATCTTCGTAGGGTGGCTGGTAGTAGCTGGATGAGAGTTGCCGGAAATGGAGTCCAGCAATCAATATGCCTAGCCTTTTCCCAACTATGTTGGGGTCGGCTTCAAGTCTAACCGGATACAGCTGAATACCAGTATTTTACATGGAGCGACTGCCTATCTGACCTCCACAACCCAGTAACTAGGTAATATTGTAATACTGGTTGTCAGTCTTTCCGACTTCTGACGACCCGTAACGACTGAAAGATCCAATAATGACAGCCGGGACCAACGGCTTAACGTACTTTCCGAGGCACGGGTTGAGTCCAGCAGTAATAATAAATAATAATAAAAATATTTATTTCATGAAAACAAGACCACATTGCACTGTATACATTGTAGATTATAAATTTTACAATTGTCACACTATTAGCACAATAATATAGTCTCTATCCCTTAAACTAGGTCTAGCCTGTATCTTAAGAGATAGGGCAGTGGACTGCTATATGCTGATGAGATGATGATGATTATAAATCGGATTGGTTGTTCCAGGTGTTACAATGGCGTCGGTGTGGAAACGCCTGCAGCGCGTCAACAAGCGGGCAGCGAAGTTCCAGTACACTGCCTCCTACCATCGCGTGGATCTGGAGACCTCGCCCAAATGGTAAGCAGGCTTCTTCTCGCATGAACTGTACAAGGTGTGATTGAAGTAACTGAAAACCTGAAATGGGGTCTGAAGTTATGAATGCTGGAACGCAGCTTGCGGTAGGAGTTGACTGGTAGAAATCGTCGCGAAACGAAAAAGCGTTTATAAATTTGTTTTTTAAAAAAAAACTAAAACTTTTGGCACTTAAATTGGAACTTGAGACCATACTAGATGGCTCGCGAAAGGAACTTCGTTCCAACCGGTAGTCCCACGATACCTTATTTTTATCATAATATTGCCAACCTTTAAAATGGAACCCACTCTGAAAAAAGAAATCTGCTACTCCATAATTTATAGCTGTTTTGTTTTTGTAGATTTTTTTCCGCTATTTTTTTTTTTGGTCTGTTGTCGGTTCGGAAACATCCTCACTTTTTTCATTCATATGTTGACCAATTTTGTGATGGAATCCTAAAAGATAGCGTACGCGCAGAACTAATTTCTTAGCTTAACCCAGCATGCATCAATCAATCTGCCTAGCCTTTTCCCAACTGTGTTGGGGTCAGCTTCCAGCCTAACCGGATGCAGCTGGATACCAGTGGAGCGACTGCCTATCAGGCCTCCACAACCCAGTGACTGGGTAATACGATACCTCTTGATAAGACTGGTTGCCAGACTTTCGGGCTTCTGACGATCCGTAACGACTGTCAAAGATCCATGAATGACAGCCGGGACCAACGGCTTAACGTGCTCTCCGAGGCACGGCGGCGGCGGTGTCTCGTTATATACGTCGACGACACGGTTGGCGCAGTGGTTGAGCGATTGACTGCTGCGCAGCATGTCGCGGGTTCGATTCCCGCACGGAACAAATATTTGTACGACCTACAAGTATTTGTTCCGAGTCTGGGTGTTTTTCTATCTATAATATGTATGTATTTACAAAAAAAAAAATGTATATAAGTAGTTTATCAGCCATCTCGTTACCATAACACAAGCATTAGGTTGCTTAGCTTGGGGCTAGATGGCGTTGTGTGATATGTCCAAACATATTTATTTATTATTTATTTATTTATACAAAGATGGTCACCCATCCACGGACCGACCCCGGCAAGCGTAGCTTAACTTGATGGATCGACCCGTGCGGATGTTATTACTTAGCCTCGAGCTCCTCTTACATCAATGAGACATTAAAATTGGTGTCAAACAAAATATGGCAATAGTAATCGATTCGGCTTGGCTAAACTGTAAGGCGGTTCCACCATATTTGGCAAAAGTTAGAATGATAATGACACAATATTATAGTTAGACAAGGCTACAATCATATCCTTTGCTCATAACTTCCAGCGCCCCTATAAGCAGTCAGCCTCCTTGCTGACTGGCTAATATTGTGACAACGGCATGAAATATAGATGATGCAATTGAAATAACCGAGAACCTGAAAAGGGGTCATTGTACTCATCATTATAAACAACTTTTTACTATGGGACCAAACCTGAAATCGCGAAAAAATCAGCTGTTCCCTACATTTATGTTCGCATAACACGTCAAAGTGTAGGGAACAGTTTTTTTCGCGATTTCATGTTTGGTCTCATAGTAAAAGTTGTTCATAATGACGAGTGCAATGACCCCTTAAGAGGTTGTGCATTATTTAAGTTACACCTTGTATATTGTCCCAAATAAACTGAAAAAAAATAATGTATAATTAAATATTTTTATTATTTTCAGGAAACCTAATAAGTTAAGTGTAGTGTGGACCAGACGCTCGCGCCGAGTTATCACAGACCCCTTGGAATGGGAGCCCTCGTTGAAGGACCCGCTCAAGTAAGTTATCAGAAATCTACTTCAAGCAATGTAAATTACGAAAAATATTTCAATGAGACTCACACAGGACTTCCCAGACTTCCCAAGAAAAGTATGCGCTTCGGTAATCATCGTCTTTCTTCGGAAATACGAACGCGCAATCATGAGATCTTATAAAGAGCTGTTACTCGTAGAATTAGAAACTACTACTACTACTACTTACCTATTTACTTACTTGCCTTGTACTTGCCTATTTTATTTATAATACCTACCATGTTTACAAAATTGTAGATTAAAACTCTATGCAATTCCAAAAACTTTTGAGTAACAGATGACGATCTGCTGCAGGAGTACGTAATCCGACAGAGAGAAAACTAAACGACAAACACAAAAAAAAGTGTGTGCCTGTTAGCTCCGACTCACGACTGGAGTTTACTCCTGTTTTTTGTGCCGTTCCGACTTTCTATTGTTGGACGAAAACAAAGGACTATCTAGGGACTATCTTCAATGAATCAGTGCTATACAAAAAACAACTTTAAGGTGTAAAGGCGTTCGTTTTATTTTACGTTGCGCAGAAAAACGTAACATCGCTTTTGAATTTATTTTTTTATTAGCCTACATTGTGTCCCACTGCTGGGCAAAGGCCTCCCCCTTTTTCCTTTCAAACCTCCCTGTCTTGTGCGATCTCTGGCCATGTTGGCCCTGCAAACGTTATCAGATCGTCACACCACCTTCGCTGTGGCCTGCCTCGACGGCGATGTCCTCCCTCAGGCGTCCAGTGAGTGACGATCTTTGCCCATCTCTCCGGGTGCATTCGCGCGACGTGTCCGGCCCACTCCCACTTCAGCCTGGCTGTTTTTTCTCCAACATCTGCTACTTGAATTGTGGAGCTTTTGAGTTACCGTTTGAATTTCACTCATACAATTTCCATACCGGGGTCTTATATTAAAATCGATTCTTAAAGAATAAACTCCACGCGCTATGATAGATGCACCACACAAAACACGGCAGTACAAAACTCGGAAATCATGCATCTGCGGTGCGACGTTCGTGTTAATTCAGATAGACGAAGAAATCACTTAAATGTCTCGCTGATGGTGGCGCTTGTGTTGGATCATTCGATTCCCTACAAAATGGTTGAGCTGGATGGTGCTGATCCACACGTCATGTTCGTGAACGGGTGCCGTCAGTTGACTACAAGGGCTTATTTTTAATCTTATATGTTGAATTGTTTTTAAGTTTTTTTTTTACATTGTTAAAGCGATGGCGAAGTAGATCGGACGGTTAAGCATAGGATTAACACTGGATGGATGAAATGGCGGCAGGTCACGGGGACAATCTGCGACTCCCGCATTCCCCTTAAACTTAAGGGGCAGATATATAAAACAATGGTTGGACCTGCTGTCTTGTATGGATCAGAATGTTGGGCCACAAAAGGTATGAATGAAAAGCAATTGCATGCAGCTGAGATGAGAATGCTAAGAGGGATGTGTGGTGTTACACGAATGGATGGAATAAGAAATGAGTACATAAGAGGAAGTCTGAAAGTGGCACCGGTGACTGAAAAGTTGTGCGGAAATCGGTTGTCATGGTATGGGCATGTGATGCGGAGGAAAGAGGTAAATGTCGTGAGGAAAGTTTTGAGTATGAATGTTGATGGCTATAAGAGTAGGGGAAGACCAAAGAAACGATGGATGGATTGTGTGAAAGATGACATGGCTAGAAAGGGAGTGACTACCGAGATGACGAATAATAGAGAAGTATGGAAAAAAAGGACATGTTGCGCCGACCCCAAATAGATTGGGATAAGGGCAGGAGAATGATGATGATGTTCTCACATACATGTAGAAGCATCAAGAATAATGTACCCAACCCAGGATCTTGTAATATTTATCTTGATATAAAAGAGTGTCTGTGGAGTTTCTTGCCCGTTCTTCTCCATAGAGATCTACGTTTTAAAATGGGCATCTAGCTTCAACTTTCTGACTAACTGAACGACTATTCAAAAGCGCCTGTAATTGGTTTAATTTAAAAAAAAACTAATGATACAAAAACCTAAAAATAAATATAAAAAAAATAAAAAAATTATATAATTGAAATAAATGCTTTGAATTTGAGTTCGGAGATACCGAAGCGCATACCTTTTTTGGTTTAACTGTAGAATGCCGAATTTTTTCCTTGAATCCATGTACCATATTCACCACCGGGTATTTTAAATAATGTTTTTTTATTCGCAGAGGGTCGGTAATCTACACGGTGCCCGAAAACCGTACGGTGGCGGTGACGCTGTTCAAAGACTCGCGTACCAACGAGCTGGAGGATAAGGACTGGACCTTCGTGCTTGAGGATGTGAGTAGTCATAATAGACATTCAAGAATAGCCTATCAGTTGACAAATAGATGCGACCGATTAACTATAATTTTTGCGCTCTAGCATGGTGCGGGTGACACATGTCAGTGTGGCATGACTAGGTCAGTGACAATATGAACAATTCAATTTTATCGATAACCATTCTTACAGCAAAAATCTCGATCACCTAATAATTTTAAAAATGTCTTTGATATATCATATTATTATGAAATTTATTTTAAAATATGTATTTAATGCAAAACATTAAAAAAACACATTCAAAGCACTACCGATATTTATTAAAAAAAAAAAAACATTTTTTTTCATGGTGTCATTTTTTCGGCCAATTTAACTCTATAGATGTCTAACAAAAAAAAAATAAAAATACATACAGTAACCTTCCTTTTCTATAAAAATATCGACTATCGATAAAAACCCATAATAGCAATACATCTCATCACTAAACATTTCTATGGCGTTACGTTACACGCTTATCACTTTGCTTCATTTTTCTTTAAATTTGATTTTATTTGTAGATAATTACATTTTGGCAGGATAATATATTTAATTTACTACAGTTATTATTGAATCCGTATTATACGATTATGATATGTAGGGTGCAGCTAAAATATTAAATCATGATTGTAAATCGCGATAACGTTCAAGAGTGAAAAGAAACAGTTCGTCAAATGTCACCCGCACCATGCTAGAGCGCAAAAACTATAAGCATGTAGAGACAGAAATCGGATCTGAGTTATACATATAATGTGTAATTGAATTAATGTAGGTACAGGGGCTGCATCAATTGGGTACCCCAGTTCTATACATACAAATAATAAAATAATGTTGTTTTTCGTGTCTGTCTGTGCAACCGCATTGTTCGTTTAAACTACCTACGTAAAGAATTTTGATAATTTAGAGAATTAATTTGGGAAAGTGTAACTACAATACTTTCTTAAAATAAAAAAATATCGATGTTTTGTCAACCGTGCGATGCAGGGGCCGGTTGCTAGTCCTATTATAATATTATAAACGCGAAAGTTTGTCGAGATGGATGGATGGGTGTTTGTTACTCTTTCACCCAAAAACTACTGAACTACTTTTAATGAAATTTGGCACACAGATAGTTTATAACCTATATTAATACATAGGGCACTTTTTATCCCGATATTCCTACGGGTTCGAGACTTACTGCTAGTATCGCATAATTTAAAACCAATTTACTTTGACAAGTTTTTAGTAAATTCTGTTGAAAAATAATTATTTTAATTATTCCTATAAACGTTCCCGACAAATACGTAGGACATCGCCAAAGCCGTCGACGTCACCTGTTTGCGCCGCCGTCTTCTAAAACTGTCGCCAGAGCTGAGTCCCCGGTGTGTCGTACTTTAAGGATGCTTAACGCCCTCCTGACCACCAATCCTGAATGTGATCTATTTGCTGATGAATGGAGTAGAATTATTCGTGTGTCTGATGTTTTATGAGAGAAAGTATGCTAGAGTGTCCTCTATTATATGTTATTATTTGTTTTGTTTGTGTGTTAAATATCTATGTTAATTAATGTAATTGGTGTTACCGATTTAATTAACAATAAATAAAATAAATAAATATAACTATCTCGTCTCCAGGTATCAGTAACAGGCAAGCGTCGCCGGCTCGCCGTGTGCTCCATCAATATGCGCAAGTACGCCAGCCTCGAACCGTCCCAACGCACCCTCGTGCTGACCCTGGACCCCGTAACCCAGAAGATAGTCGCCGCCTCCATCCAACTAACACTACACACTGTTCTGCTGAGAGAAGGACAGGCCACGTAAGTAGACTTTTACCAAAGGATCAGCTTCCAGTCTAACCGGTTGCAGCTGGATGCCAGTATTTTACATGGAGCGACTGCCTATCTGACCCCCACAACCCAGTTACTGGGTAACACGATACCTCGCGGTTAGACTGTCAAATACAGTTGGTGCCTACACCCTGTGCTTAATTAATGTATTTCCTATAATTTTTCCTCAAAATAAATGTTGTTCTTTGTTCTCTATACTTACTTAGTATTTTTTGTATTACAGTGACGATGACATGCAGTCCCTAGCGTCGCTTCTGTCAGTGAACAACAACTCGGATATCGCCGTGCTGGAGGATTTAGACGAGGACGACTACACGCTGTCTGATAATTCTACTAGACAGGTGAATATTATTTATCACTTCCCAATGCATTTTATGGGGCTTAAATCTAGGAGTCCCTGCATTACAAATCACTATACTCCATTTACAATAAGAGAAGACATTTAAACAAACCTTTTATACAGTCCGTTGAACCGATTTTGACTTCTATTCTGTAGGTTTAAGGATGGCAATAAGGCAAAAAAGTGGTTACAATACCAACTGTTTACTGCAGCTGCCATTTGTCATGCCACCAACGCAATAGAAGTCAAAATCGGTTGAACGGACTGAAAAAAGGTTTGTTTAAATGTCTAATCTTATTGTAAATGCGATTAAAGGTATATAATAAACTAGCTCTTGCCAGCGGCTTCGTGGATATCGGATATTATCCAACGGGAAAGTACTAGCGGGATAGAAAAGTAGCCTATGTGACTTTCATCCAGATCCGTTTAGCTGTTCTGGCGTGATTGAGTAACAAACATCCATCCATCCAAACTTTAGCATTTTTAATATTAATAGGATTAAGGATTTATTTATTTATCCTCCCACTGGAACACCATACAGCAATTACACCAACGGAGCAAAAAAATATTTCATGTGCTGCTTTCCATCTATCCTGTGCACGGTGGACATCGAACGGGCGGCCATGGGTCACCCACGCTTACGCTGTCACGCAGCGTCTAGACACATCTCCATAATTCCATAACTCCATCCATATTGCGCACATTCATTGCGATATTAATAACAATAGCAGTAACATTGACATCTTTGCCGACACTTTTTACCAATTCCGTAAAAAACTTATGATCCCCAACCATTCATAACATTAGATCACGATTATTGCAGTCGTCTTACGTGAAATGGATTTTCAGTCTAATTTTGGTGTGATTATTGTGCGTCAGTTGCGTTAATGGTCGCGCCGGGGTTGGACTGGGAATCTATTACTTATTAATTTAATTAAGTAAATTTGATGATGCATTTTTTTTTTTGCTGTCTTCCATTGTAACAAAAAAATAGTTTCTTTTTTTTTTAATCACTTTTAACATGTCCATCTTATAATTTGTGTATATATTATAATTATGTTTAAGCTGTGCACTTCTGTAAGTGACGAATTCACCATAATAATATGTATACTTATAAGATCATTTATGTAATATGTATAAGTGAACAAGTCGTTAGAGTACCTTTAAATAAATAAATAAATAAATATTATTGAGACTCAATTAATTGTTCAAATTAAATACATTTAAATTGAAAAGAAACGAAAAAAAAAGTATGGAGAGAAGGAGACAAAGAATGATCACAGAATAATAATAGTTACTTATATCATCTACTGCTAAATTAATAATCATATTCTTCCTCACAGATGCTAGACCTCCGCCAGCAAATGGAAGAGATGACCCAGAGTCTCACAAACAGCGACATCGCAGCCACACCCAACAGTGTGCAGAGCCTCAACTTCGACAACTCGCGCACCCCAACAGCCCCCCTGTCCCCCTCACCCCCTGAACCTTCCACCCCCGTCCCTCATGACCCGCAACCCAACGACAATGATATCTTCGAACCCATGACGAAATCTAGGCCAGAAATGCTGAGTAATTTGACCAAAATGGCTATGAAACCTGAACCTAAGTTTTTCTCGACTCCGAAACTGAATAATAGTAGTGTTGAAACTAAAGGGGAGTTGAAGGGTGTTGTGTTTAAACCAAAGATGGTGGCGATGAGGAATCTAAAGGTGAGTACACACTGAATTTCCATGTAATGTTCCCAAATTGGTGCAATGAATCTGCCTAGCCTTTTCCCAACTGTGTTGCGGTCGGCTTCCAGTCTAACCGGATGCAGCTGAATACCAGTATTTTACATGGAGCGACTGCCTATCTGACGTCCACAACCCAGTTACTGGGTAATGCGATACTTCTAGCTAAGACTAGTTGTCAGACTTGACGGGCTTCTGACGACCCGTAACGACTGTCAAAGATCCACGAATGACAGCCGGGACCAACGGCTTATCGTGCTTTCCGAGGCACGGAGGGGGCTTGGTATGTAAAGATGGTCACCCACTCACGGACCAACCGCGGCATACGTTGCTTAACCTGATTGATCGACCCGTGCAGCTGTTATTACTTAGCCACAGACTTTTCCAAAAAAAACATTACAAAGTGAAAAATAACTTTAATATCGGAAGTCGGTGTCTTTGGTATTGTAGTTTCGTTTTTGGCCACCGATTTTACAAATATGAATTTTTATTTATTTTTTCATGTTACAGCCGTTGGAGTTGAAGACCAATTTGAATAGCATTAACTTGGACCGCAATGAGAATGAGAAAGACGAGGATAGTGATAAGACGCCCACTGCAGCTGATATGGAGAAGTTGTTTCCCGGGAAGTTTGATAAGGACAAGACTCCGGTAAGTGTTATTTTAATTAGTCATCCTGCTTCATTCCAAACGGCCCATTAATGTTAAATATGACAAAAGATTTTTGAAGTCTATTGTTCCAGTTGAAATTATAAAACTACTAGCTGCGG
This sequence comes from Cosmia pyralina, assembly GCA_946251885.1. Taxonomy (NCBI): domain Eukaryota; kingdom Metazoa; phylum Arthropoda; class Insecta; order Lepidoptera; family Noctuidae; genus Cosmia; species Cosmia pyralina. The sequence goes on along the minus strand of OX276366.1, from coordinate 17,476,688 downwards.
CTTACAGTAGCCTATGTGTTAATCCAGGGTATACGCTATCTACATACGAGGGTCATTCAATAAATACTTAGCAAACAAAAAGTAAACGAAAATTTTGGAAAAGTGGCAATTTATTTTTCAACATAGTCTCCTTTTAGTTCGATACACTTAGCCCAGCGATGCTCCAACTTTTTTAACCCGTCCGAAAAATAGTTTTTGTCAAACTCTGCAAAATAGGCCTCCGTGGCGGCGATGACCTCCTCATTCGATCTATATCTATTCCCGGCGAGTGATTTTTTCAGATTAGGAAACAGAAAGAAGTCACAAGGGGCCAAATCTGGAGAATACGGTGGATGGGGCAGCAATTCGTAGCGTAATTCGACCAATTTGGCCATGGCAACGGCAGACGTGTGAACCGGTGCGTTGTCGTGGTGAAACAGCACTTTTTTCTTCGCCAGATGGGGTCGTTTTTTCTTTAATTCGGCGTCGAATCGGCCAAATAAATCGGCATAGTAAAGCCCTGTAATTTTTTTACCCTTCTCGAGGTAATCGATGTAGATCACACCTTGTGAATCCCAGAAAACGGTGGCCATAACTTTTCCGGCCGATTTTACAGTTTTCGCCTTCTTTGGAGCACGTTCCCCGGTCTGGATCCATTGTTTTGATTGCTCCTTGGTCTCTGGTGTGTACCAGTGGATCCAGGTTTCATCGACGGTCACAAAACGACGCAAAAACTACGCTGGATTCCGCTTAAACAGCGCCAAACACGTCTCCGAGTGGTCTCACGGTTGCGCTTGTTTTCTGGTGTGAGTAAACGCGGCACCCATCGCGCCAACAGCTTTCTCATGCCGAGTTCCTCGTGAAGAATATGATGCACTGTTCCTCCTGAAATGCCTACAGTCTCAGCTAGCTCCCGAACCTTCAATCGGCGATCTGCCAATACGAAATCATGGATTTTTTTAATGTTTTCCTCCGTAGCAGCTGTTTTCGGTGCACCTGGACGTGGTTCATCAAAAACCGACGTACGGCCACGTGCAAACTCGTTGAACCAATTCATGACGGTGGCCATCGATGGAGAAGAGTCACCGTACACAGCATCCAAGCGCTCTTTGATTTCGATGCGCGTTTTCCCTTCCAAAAATAGGAATCGAATCACCGAACGATATTGCTCTTTTTCCATTTTTGTAAAACCGATCGACACGTTCGCTTCCATAAGTTGTCAAATAAAACAAATGAAGGGATTGGAATGAAAATTTGAAAAAAGAATTAAAAAAGAATGTGCTACACTGTGGTAAAACTCTTTTGAAACTACAGCGCCCTCTGGCGATGAGGCTAGGTACTTATTGAATGCACCTCGTACCAAATTTCATCCAAATCGGTCCAGCCGTTTGTGCGTGAAGAAGTAACAAACATACAAACACAAGCATACACACTCACTCATAAACTTTCGCCTTTATAATATTAGTGTGATATAAATAAAAATGAGTGGCTAAATGTGTTGCTAAGCGCAAAACTCGAGAACGGCTGGAACAATTCGGCAATTTTTTTTTTTAAATATTCGTTGAAGTCCGAGGAAAGTTCTTCTGAAGTGAAAAAATAGAAAAGTTGCCGGGAAAATTCGGAAAATTTGAAAGTGTATTTTCTATGGGAATTTTGTATGAATTATTAAAATTTGGACAGGATAACGTCGGTAGGTTCAGCTAGTGCCTGATAAAAACTACTTTGTTTCATAGAGAAGAACAAATACACGATGGCTTCTTTTTAAAGATCAAGCTGAGGAATTATGAGATAATTCTACGATGTGGTTTAAAAGAAGATGCTGTGACAAAAATTGAAAAGAGTATGCTTAGATGGTCTGGTCATATTGAGAGGAGGAATGAAAGGCAACTAATAAAAGGTATTTACAAGGCAGATGTGAGTGGATACGCCGAGAAGGGACGCCCTAGGAAGACATATAGTGACCTTATTGGTGATGTTGTTCAGAAAGTTCAGGTGCGTGGTACTCGCAACCGGCGTGCTTGTGTGATGAACAGATGTATGAACGTAAACGAGGTAAAAGTACTATGTAAGCATCGTAGCAGGTGGCGTTCTGTAGTTTCTGCCTACCCCCATGGGAGGACGGCGTGAGTTTATGTATGTATGTGTGGATGAGCAGATTACTTATGGCCAATGTTATGCAGTCATTTGACAGTGTCTATCTATACTCTACTAGTTGACCCGACAGACGATGTCCTGTCTTGGCTATGAATATTCTAATGTAAACGCGTGAAGTTAAAAAGTTTTATCTGAAATTTTCCAATTTTCTGCGTAATTTTCTTAATTTTTTTTCATAAGAACCTTCTCCTGACAATCATAAACACAACAAAAAAAAAATTAGCGAAATCGTTTCATCCGTTCACGCGTGATGCGATGACCAAGGGAAATAGGGATTCATTTTTATATATTAGGTTGGGGAAAAAGTCTTTTCGCATTATAGTATGTATAAACTTATAATAAAATATCTTTGGCTATACTATTTGTATCTGGCTGGTTTTGGTATCATTGAAAGTTTAAATTTTAATGAACATAATTCCAAATTCAAATTAGGAAAATGTGTGATTTTCATTTGTTTTTCGTACTGTCAAGATGAGTGAATCTAATGAAGAAATTCGATTCATTTTAAAATTTTACTACAAAATAGGTAAAAACGCAACGCAAGCCGCGAAAAAAATTTCCGATGTTTATGGACCCAGTGCAGTGCCTGAAAGAGTAGCACAAATTTGGTTTAAGCGTTTTCAATCCGGAAATTTTGATGTCAAAGATGCACGTCGCTCTGGTCGCCCTATTACGGATAAAATGGATGCCATTCCAAAAATAGGAATCGAATCACCGAACGATATTGCTCTTTTTCCATTTTTGTAAAACCGATCGACACGTTCGCTTCCATAAGTTGTCAAATAAAACAAATGAAGGGATTGGAATGAAAATTTGAAAAAAGAATTAAAAAAGAATGTGCTACACTGTGGTAAAACTCTTTTGAAACTACAGCGCCCTCTGGCGATGAGGCTAGGTACTTATTGAATGCACCTCGTACCAAATTTCATCCAAATCGGTCCAGCCGTTTGTGCGTGAAGAAGTAACAAACATACAAACACAAGCATACACACTCACTCATAAACTTTCGCCTTTATAATATTAGTGTGATATAAATAAAAATGAGTGGCTAAATGTGTTGCTAAGCGCAAAACTCGAGAACGGCTGGAACAATTCGGCAATTTTTTTTTTTAAATATTCGTTGAAGTCCGAGGAAAGTTCTTCTGAAGTGAAAAAATAGAAAAGTTGCCGGGAAAATTCGGAAAATTTGAAAGTGTATTTTCTATGGGAATTTTGTATGAATTATTAAAATTTGGACAGGATAACGTCGGTAGGTTCAGCTAGTGCCTGATAAAAACTACTTTGTTTCATAGAGAAGAACAAATACACGATGGTTTCTTTTTAAAGATCAAGCTGAGGAATTATGAGATAATTCTACGATGTGGTTTAAAAGAAGATGCTGTGACAAAAATTGAAAAGAGTATGCTTAGATGGTCTGGTCATATTGAGAGGAGGAATGAAAGGCAACTAATAAAAGGTATTTACAAGGCAGATGTGAGTGGATACGCCGAGAAGGGACGCCCTAGGAAGACATATAGTGACCTTATTGGTGATGTTGTTCAGAAAGTTCAGGTGCGTGGTACTCGCAACCGGCGTGCTTGTGTGATGAACAGATGTATGAACGTAAACGAGGTAAAAGTACTATGTAAGCATCGTAGCAGGTGGCGTTCTGTAGTTTCTGCCTACCCCCATGGGAGGACGGCGTGAGTTTATGTATGTATGTGTGGATGAGCAGATTACTTATGGCCAATGTTATGCAGTCATTTGACAGTGTCTATCTATACTCTACTAGTTGACCCGACAGACGATGTCCTGTCTTGGCTATGAATATTCTAATGTAAACGCGTGAAGTTAAAAAGTTTTATCTGAAATTTTCCAATTTTCTGCGTAATTTTCTTAATTTTTTTTCATAAGAACCTTCTCCTGACAATCATAAACACAACAAAAAAAAAATTAGCGAAATCGTTTCATCCGTTCACGCGTGATGCGATGACCAAGGGAAATAGGGATTCATTTTTATATATTAGGTTGGGGAAAAAGTCTTTTCGCATTATAGTATGTATAAACTTATAATAAAATATCTTTGGCTATACTATTTGTATCTGGCTGGTTTTGGTATCATTGAAAGTTTAAATTTTAATGAACATAATTCCAAATTCAAATTAGGAAAATGTGTGATTTTCATTTGTTTTTCGTACTGTCAAGATGAGTGAATCTAATGAAGAAATTCGATTCATTTTAAAATTTTACTACAAAATAGGTAAAAACGCAACGCAAGCCGCGAAAAAAATTTCCGATGTTTATGGACCCAGTGCAGTGCCTGAAAGAGTAGCACAAATTTGGTTTAAGCGTTTTCAATCCGGAAATTTTGATGTCAAAGATGCACGTCGCTCTGGTCGCCCTATTACGGATAAAATGGATGCCATTTTTGAAAAAGTGGAGCAAGATCGGCATATCAGTAGTAACGACATAGCTGAAGAACTGGGAATTGACCACAAAATAGTTTTGGCGCATTTCAAAAAAACTGGGTACACAAAAAAGCTCGATATTTGGGTACCTCACGAGCTCACTGAAAGAAACCTAATAAACCGTGTACTCATTTGCGATTCTTTATTACGACGTAAAGAAACCGAACCATTTTTGAAGAAGCTGATAACTGGTGATGAAAAGTGGATCACGTACGACAAGAACGTGCGAAAAGGTCGTGGTCAAAGGCCGGTCAGGCTTCACAGACTATGGCGAAACCCGGGTTAACTCGCAACAAGGTGATGCTGTGTGTGTGGTGGGATTGGAAGGGCATTATTCATTATGAGCTGTTACCACCAGGCAGGACCATCGATTCTGAACTCTACTGCGAACAACTGATGAGATTAAAGCAAGAAGATGAGAGAAAGCGGCCGGAATTAATCAACAGAAGGGGTGTGGTTTTTCATCATGATAACGCTAGACCTCACACATCTTTAGCCACTCAGCAAAAATTAAGAGAGTTTGGCTGGGAGGTGTTAATGCATCCGCCGTATAGTCCTGACCTTGCACCTTCAGATTTCCACCTGTTTCGGTCTCTTCAGAATTAGGCAGTGTCAGGTTAACATCACGAGAGGACTGCCAAAACCACTTGCCCGGTATTTTGATCAGAAGTCCCAAAATTTCTATAGCAATGGGATCATGTCCCTACCTACAAGATGGAAAAAAGTTATCGAACAAATTGGTACCTACATACTTTAGATAAATGTAAATAATGTATGTTAAAAAATGTTTTGAATTTTCTTAAAAAATACGAAGAAACTTTTTCCCCAACCTATTATATAGATTTACAATAACATTAGACATTTAAACAAACCTTTTTTACAGTCCGTTCAACCGATTTTGACTTCTATTATGTTGGGGTCGGCTTCCAGTCTAATCGGATGCAACTGAATACCAGTATTGTACATGGAGCGACAGCCTATCTGACCTCCACAACCAAATTACTGGGTAATACGATTCCCATTGGTAAGACTGGTTGTCAAAACTTTCTGGCTTCTGACGACCCGTAACGACTGTCAAAGATCCACGAATGACAGCTGGGAGCAACGGCTTAACGTGCTTTTGCGAAGGTCTTGGTATATAATGATGTAAATGTGATATGTTCGCGAGAATGCTCTCTATATTAATGCTCGTTTATCGTCACATGTCAATTTTAATACGCCGACTTCGCCCTTAGACCCTTCAATATTGTCTATACCGGTTTTTGTTTATGCTTTTACCGAATACCGTAATTTTTCAGGTTCAAGACCTCCTAGAATGGTGTCAGTGCGTAACTCGAGAGTACAAGTCGTGTCGCGTTACCAACCTCACGACCAGCTTTAGGTCAGGACTCGCCTTCTGTGCCATCATACACCGGTTCAGACCTGACCTCATGTGAGTACACTTCAAAATTACATAATCTACATAATCTTTATTACATAAGAAAGTGAATTACAAAATAATAGTGTGAAGTCCCTGACGCTTTGTGCTAGGTGATAAACCTGTGTTACAAGTGCCAGTGCCCTCTCCCGGGAGTAAATACTATTGAAAACTTATGCAATAAGACTAACAATGAAAAAAAAAAAATAATAAGACTAAACTAATACAAAAAAGTTTAGAAAAAGCCTGTAGTGGTGATTGTGTGTGTGTGTGTGCGCGTGTATTATTCAAAATATCTTTATTGTGGGCATATGTTAGTTAAGGTCTTAACAGTAAATTAAGGTTTCAATATGTCCTGCCTAATAGGCATACAATAATTAAGTATTGGCTTGGCGCAGTGGTTGAGCGATTGACTGCTGCGCATCATGTCGCGGGTTCGATTCCCGCACGGAACAAATATTTGTACGACCTACAAGTATTTGTTCCGAGTCTGGGTGTTTTTCTATCTATAATATGTATGTATTTACAAAAAAAAAAAAAAATGTATATAAGTAGTTTATCAGCCATCTCGTTACCATAACACAAGCATTAGGTTGCTTAGCTTGGGGCTAGATGGCATTGTGTGATATGTCCAAACATATTTATTTATTTATTAAATTTAAAATTATTTTACATGTCAAATTTAGTTACTATAAAATATCAAAATACAATTAAATTAATATATGGTCAACAATAAAATCAGTAATTCAAGAAATCCTGGATCTTGTAGTATGCTTTATCAATTAAAAAGTTTCGTAATTTATTTTTAAATACTGGAAGTTCCTTAGTGCTCAGAATGTCAATAGGTATTTTGTTGTATATTTTTGATGCAATGCCAAAGAAGCTTTTGTTAAATAGAGCCGTTTTATGTGGTACATTACAAACACTACATGTCAAATGGATGAAAAAAAAAGTGTGTGTGTCAGCTCCGATGCACAACTGGAGTTTACTACAGATTTTTGTGCCGTTTCGACTTTCTATTGTGTCGGGCGGGATTTCAATGAATCAGTGCTAAGGTTTAAGGTGTAAAGGCATTCGTTTTATTTTACATTGCGCAGAAAAATGTGATAACACTTTGAGTTATCGCTTCTATTTCACTTCTCATAAAATTTCCATACCGGGGGCCTTGTATTAAAATCGATTGTTAAGAAATAAACTCCAAAACTTATGCTCACAATTATACTACGATTACGATTGTTGCTCCCTTAGTACGCTGACTGAGAGTGGATTTGACTAAACAAACCTCGTGTGCAGGATCAGGTTTGTTCGTCAAAATGAAGTGACTTTTGTAACTTCACCAGTAATTGTAATATTGTATACTGGGTCAAATTAAACTAGTAGTTTTGCGAACAGCATAACTCGCGAGCACAAACTTTTATGCGACAACAAAACTCAGTCATACAAAATGTTCGACAGCACGTAACTATTTGGTGAGCGATTCACAAAAAAAGAAAAAAAAAACAATAAATTTACTTTAAAAAAAGTAAAAACCGACTTCAAAACCAAAAACGAATAAAATAACTTTCATAAAACACTTAACAGCTTCTGAAGTCGGTGTCTTCAATTCTTCTATGCACTTTAGTTTGACACCGACTTCAGAAGCTGTTAAGTGTTTTATGAAAGTTATTTTAACTTAACAGCTTCTGAAGTCGGTGTCTTCAATTCTTCTATGCACTTTAGTTTGACACCGACTTCAGAAGCTGTTAAGTGTTTTATGAAAGTTATTTTAACTTAACAGCTTCTGAAGTCGGTGTCTTCAATTCTTCTATGCACTTTAGTTTGACACCGACTTCAGAAGCTGTTAAGTGTTTTATGAAAGTTATTTTATTCGTTTTTGGTTTCGAAGTCGGTTTTTACTTTTTTTAAAGTAAATTTATTTTTTCATTTTTAGTTGAATATACAATTACATAAGTAGGTAAGCCCAAGTCGAACGAAAAGAAGAATCATCAAAATCCGCTTAGAAATGCCGGAGATACAGTGCAGTTATGCATATAACTTTGTACATAAGATTAATTACGTAATGTATTATATACTAAAACCTTCCTGAAAGTATGTAGATTACGTTAGTGAAAGAATCATCAAAATTGGTTCATTAGTTTTTAAGAAAATCGCGGACAAACAAACATACATACGTACATACGGGTCGAATATAGAACATCCTTTTTTGAAGTCGGTTAAAAATTAGTCACCTGCAGCAAAACTCATAATATGTTTTATGTTTCCAGTGACTTCTCCGGTCTACAACCCGACGAGGCGGAGAGGAATCTACGTGTAGCTCTAGAAGCTAGCTCTAAGTTAGGCATCTCGCAAGTACTGACTGCAGCCGATGTGTGTTCGCGGCAGATTCCTGACAGATTAGCGGTAAGTTCTATATAAATACAAAATAATGATTAAGTGTAAAACTCGAGAACAGCTGTACCGATTTGCCAATTTTTTTTTTTTGAATATTTGTTGAAGTCCGAGGAAGGTTCTTATGAAGAGAAAAATTGGAAAAGTTGCCGGGAAAATTGTGAAATTCGGGAAAACAAAAAAAGTGCATTTTCAATGGGAATTTTGTATGAATTATTGAAATTTGAATAGTATGAAATGAAATGAAATTTTCACGTGTAAAAGTTTTTCGCAGATAACCCTTTTTTCTCTTTTTTCAGATAATGACATATCTCTTCCAACTAAGGGCACATTTCACTGGCAACGAATTACAAGTAGAACAATTAGGTAAGTTAAGTCTTACGCAGTTGTGGAGGTCAGATAGGCAGTCGCTCCATGTAAAATACTGGTATTCAGCTGCATCCGGCTAGACTGGAAGCCGACCCCTACATTACTTCTGTTAGGAAAGGGCAGATGCTCATATATAGGACACGAAAACAACATTTTAAAACTATGTTTACCTTTTCCGGGTTTCCCACAAACCACGAATGGAACTTTAAAACTATCTTTACCTTTTCCGGGTTTCCCACAAACCACGAATGGAACTTTAAAACTATCTTTACCTTTTCCGGGTTTCCCACAAACCACGAATGGAACTTTAAAGGAGATGCGCTATGGTAGCCCGCGAAATTATTATTTTTTTTTTTTGGGTTTTTGGCAATTCGCAGGTCCGTGTCAGGTTGTATCTTGATCAAAATATGATACGCGGCTGTAAAACTTAGGTATTTACATAATTTTAACCACGAAAATCATCAATACATCTCTCTAAGTTAGATTTCGTGCAGATTCGTCGAACGAACGAAATCTAACGAATCTGCACGAAATCTAACTTAGAGAGATGTATTGATGATTTTCGTGGTTAAAATTATGTAAATACATATGTTTTATTCCCGCGTATCATATTTTGATCAAGATACAACCTAACACGGACATGCGAATTGCATAAAACGCAAGAGAATTTGAATTTCGCGGACTACCACAGCGCATCCTCCTTAAAGACTTGTTTGTGAATTTAGGAAAAGAACAGACATATTTCATGCTTCTTCTAATCTTTTCTTGTTATCAGGTAACGACGAGACGGAATCCTCGTACTTAGTGGGTCGCCACGACACGGACGGCTCCATTCCTCAGGAGCTGTTCAGCAGAGAGATCAGCATGAGACGGTCGCGGAACATGATCGACCGGCCACGACCGGGGTGAGTCGGAGAATAATACTAGTATTTCTGCGAACAGTAGACCTCTTGCGCGAGCACAAACTTTTTTTGCACAACTAATATGGGTACCACTGAAGTTATTTAAAACGGGATATTTATCATGTTTTTTTTTCCTTCCGATTTTCGCCAAATTTTTATGACACCAACTTAAGGACTGTTACAAATGGGTAGTCAAATCAATACTTTTTTACACAAAAGTATGTTTATTAAATAAAATGCTTTACATTCTTAAAATGTTTTTTGCCCGAATTGTTGATAGATGTGCAAGGTACGATTCTGAACTATAAATATAACTTTAGATAGGTACAGTTTCTCAATATATGTACCGAAGTGAAAATTTTTACTTCGGCACATCTATCAACAATTTGGCCAAAAAACATTTTAAGAATGCAAAGCATTTTATTTAATAAACATACTTTTGTGTAAAAAAGTAATGATTTGACTACCCTTTGTAATAGCGTCCTTAAAGTTACTAGGTTTTATCTTTAAAAAAAAGGACATCGAAATCGGATCTCATAAAGCGGAGATATCCAGTAGCCCCTTTATTGCCTCTTTTTGAAGGAAGTACCCCCTTTATTGGCTCTTTTTGAAGGAAGTACCCCTCCAATCAAAAATCCCAGACGGCAAAAAAATTCTATAAAGTCGTTAAACCTGTATACCAAGTTTCGTCCAGATCGGATGTACAATACGACCTGTAAATCAAAAAAATCTAAATCAAAAGGCATTTATTCAAAGTAGGCTGAGAATCAGTACTTTTAGAACGTCAAAATGACATAAGACAGTCCACACAAAACGCCCGCCCTTCACCATTGTAGATGAGTACCAACAAACTGACAGATAAAAGCAAATTTTGCCAGACGAATCGTCTCTGTTTCAACAGAGATGATTCGCTCGCTCGGTCAATGTAGACTCATTGATGCTTCGATTTGTTGACCATTTTCGAAAATGAGACCAAATCTTCCCTTTACAGTACGACCATGTAATGAAATAAAATGACAATTAAATAATTTCACAACGATAGCACACCGAGTTCTGCGATTACTAGTATTTTTAAAAACAGCAGGTAGGTAATAATATAACGTTCTACAACTTTTTGACTATTTTTTCACAAACAACCAAAACAATAATTTTTGTTTCGGTTGTAATGTAATATAATAAAACATTGTAAGAATCTGAGCAACTAAATGTTAATCTGTCAATTCTGTCAATGTTTTTACGGTCTTCTATATTACTCACTCACTCACTTTTTTGTGAGATTTCATACCAAATTTTTCAGTTTTCCGTACAATTTCTCAAACATTTTCTTTCATACAAACCTTGCCCTGAAAATTACAAATACAACAAAAAAAGAATTACCCAAATAGGTGCATCCGTTCTGAAGTGTGATGCGCGTACAATCGACAATTGATTTTATTTAGATAGAATAATACACAAATCTTCCGCAATAAAATCCTTGAGTGAGGGTGAAAACCGCATCAAAATCCGTTGCTCTGATTAGAAGAACACGGTCACAAGGCAAAGACGAAAAGTGACTTTAATGTATAATATGTATAGATTATAATAAAAATATCGTCTTTTTTCAGTTCTCAAGACTCGCAAGAATCCCGTCACTCCGCCGAGCGCACAACCCCGGACAAGCCTCAATCCCCGGCCCCCATGAAAGATGTCCGCGACATGTTCCTACAACAATCTAAGACGATCCTCGGCAAGATGCTGTCCCCGGCCAGAGATCTCAGGGAGAAACCCACTGCCAAGTGGTTTGCAGATCCCTTGAAAGTCAATGAGGTAAAGGTTTAAAATTTCAGCCATTTTTTCGTAAAATGGACACTTTTTGAGTCTTGTTGTAAAACGATCTCTTTTTGATTGATAATAATTATAAGGACTTATAGAATAGTAGTTAAAACAAAGCTAATATCGACTGGCCTTTTTGGCTCGAATAAAACCAGATGCCTCGATTTTAAATCCTCCTCTCCTCCTGACAGGCAGATTGGAACGCGGCTACTTTATAGTATTTTTTAACCGACTTCAAAAAGGAGGAGGTTCTCAATTCGTCGGAACCTTTTTTTTTTTTTTGTATTTTTTTTTTATGTATGTTCCCCGATTACTCGAAGATGGCTGGACCGATTTGGATTTTTTTTGTTTTATTCGAGAGGGTATACATCACAGTTGGTCCCATATAAAATTGATTAACTTTGCTTCGGTAGTTTTTGAGTTAGCTTCAATAATACGTATTTTTTTCTCACTTTTATATGGATGATGTTCTAGTTTGTTTTGCAGGTAGTGGTATTACAATTTGTGTGGGGTAGGTACACAACTAAAAAGTGAAAAATAAAAACTTTTTTACAAAAAAAATACAACCGACTTCCAAAAACAACACTACAAAATGAAAAATAACTTTAATTTCGGAAGTCGGTGGCAAAAAACGAAAATACATTTAACTAGACACTGACTTTCGAAATTAAAGTTATTTTTCACTTTGTAGTGTTGTTTTTGGAAGTCGGTTGTATTTTTTTGTAAAAAAGTTTTTTAGTAATTCTATCACTTGTATGATTACGTTCAGATTTATTGTAATTAGTAAGAGGATCTTTGTTTGATTGGAGGTTATTAAAATAAAAGTTCTGTGCTTCAGAAATGGCACAGAAAAAACATGCTATGTGTTAAAGTTGTCAAAAAATAAGAGGCCCGTTTTGACATGAGGCTGTCCCTCTTTGTCCCGCTATGTTTGTCTCTCTTTGGCATATGAAACGATATGGGCTGTCAAAAGGGACCTATTATTTTGTGACGAGTATAGTGCGACACCGGACATATCATACGTCATCATCGCGTTCGAAGCGGGAATTATGCTTCAATTATTTCCTTTTTCTAGAATTTTGAACTATTGTACAATTTTTCTCAAGGTATAAAATACGAACGATCCCATTCATATCATGATCATCATGATATCATGATCAAATCATTTCATAATTTTTCCAGCCACCACCCACTAGACCAGAGAAGCTAATGACTCGCAAGGAGTTAAATGACCCCTTTGGTTCTGATGATGAAGAGGAGCAGCAAGAAGCGCCAGCACCACCTGCGCAGAACAACCAGAACAGTGATATAGGTAACCTCATTAATTAGATAAAATTAAAACAATAAGAAAAGAAAATAAACCGACTATTAACATAACACACGATCTGTCCAAAGAGATACTGGAATCTACTGGTGAACACAGTTTTTTCCCTGAATAGGATTATAGAGGTATGAGGAACAGGGTGTATAGCTCACTCATCCTCCATAGAAAAGGGAGGATCCTCCGACCAGACGGGTGTCGTGTCTGGTGGGCAACTGTCGGGATGTTGTATATGTCCCAGCCACGCGGTAAACTCTGCTTGCGCGATGTAGGATTTGTGTGACGTCAGGATTTTGATGCGTAGTTCGCATGTGGTGTTGTACATGCCACCACAGGATCTATCTGCCATATCTGCTTTGCCTCTTCTCTATTATGTTAAATTCGGCTTGCAATAACCCCACGGTTAAGCGAGAGAAGAATTTTAGTAAAGCAATGAACCTACTTATTTCACCTCCCGAGCTGTGATACTGCAACTTGGGACTTGACATTAGGGCTGCATACGACGACGGGTGAGGGCGCGATTGACAAGATAGGCAGACTAAGATAGCTTCACTTTTGTCTTTCTCCCCCGTATCACCGCTCACATACCTCAGGTGGTGACTAGCACTTGCGCGCACATTATTGTTCGTCAATTTTGTGAATATAGATGGTTTAATCCTTACAAGCGTCGCTATTTTACATAGTGTGGAATAGCAACTCATTCATAACGTTGTTATTTACTTTGGAACATTCATTAAACATCGCTATAGAGCTGCAACTGATAGGGGATACGTACATGATACTTCGCTCAACGTTTTTATCATGCTTATTTCATCATCTGCCTAGCCTTTTCCCAACTATGTTGGGGTCGGCTTCCAGTCTAACCGGATGCAGCTGAATACCAGTATTTTACATGGAGCGACTGCCTATCTGACCTCCACAACCCAGTAACTGGGTAATACCCCCTTGCTAAGACTGGTTGTCAGACTTTCGGAATTCTGACGACCCGTAACGACTGTCAAAGATCCACGAATGACAGTCGGGACCAACGGCTTAACGTGCTTTTCGAGGCACGGAGGAGTCTCGGTATGTAAAGATGGTCACCCATCCAAGGACCAACCCCGGCCAGCGTAGCTTAACCTGATCGATCGACCCATGCAGCTGTTATTACTTAGCCACGAGCTCCTCTCCTTTATCATCCTTATTTATGCATATAAAAATACTTATCTCCAGCAGTAGAAAATTAACAAAATAATATAAAATGTTTATTCTTTATTACAGTAAAACCCCAACCGGACCCGAAACCGGAACCGGTCGTGGACCCGTTATCCCAACCGGAACCGGACAGCCGTCTGTCAACTATACAACCTAAGCCGAGCACGCCGGAACTGCCTAAACCTACGCCGGTAAGTGAGGTGCTGTGTTTGAGTGGATGGCTTGTGTTTGTAGTGCGTAGTCTGAGTGTAGTGTTATGAGGGAGGTCGTAGCCGAGAATTACTGTAAGACTAGCTTTTGCCCGCGGCTTCGCCCGCGTGAACGTCGGAAAATACCCCACGGGAACGTACTACCGGGATGTCCTTAAAAAAAAAAAAAATAAATAAATTGTTTATTTATCCAAAATAAAATACACACAGACACAGTTCAAAAACAAATCAATACAATAGAATAAGCATATAGGTTTGCAAAAAAGGTCTATGCATACAAAAAATAGTGAACCCTGTCTCTTAAACTAGGAAGAAACCTGTATCTTAAAAGACAGTGATCGGCTTAAATTTAAATTGAATAAAAACTAAAAACTTACAAGAGTGAATGAAAGTGTGTCGATTACCATTACTAATGCATATATTAATATTAATATTAATGTTAGTGTTATTCCTTCATTATTCCTTGTAATAATATATTTAAATCATGATTCGAAAGACACGTGGCGCCATCTATTATCATAAGAACGTTATTGTTGTTTTCCTCGGGAACAGTACTATTTTTCAGGATGAAAGATACCCTATGTCCGTTTCTGTACACCTGACAACGTATATGCCTTACACCTACACCTTATATATACCTTTTCACGCCTAAACCACTGAACTGATCATCCTAAAATTTTGCATATACGTTGTCAGGTGTACAGAAACGGACATAGGGTACCTTTCATCCCGAAAAATAGTACTGTTCCCGAGGAAAACAACAATAACGTTCTTATGATAATAGATGGCGCCACGTGTCTTTCGAATCATGATTTAAATATATTATTACAAGGAATAAGAAGGAATAACACTAACATTAATATTAATAATGGATGACCATTGTGTAACAATGAATCGACTTAAATTAAATATCAAGGATTTATAAAAAAAAAACTAGCTTCTGCCCGCGCCTTCGTCCGCGTTCTTCTCCCCCTCGTTTCTTTCCCGTTTCCTCGTTTTTTTTTTCGTTTCTTTTTCCCCCGACCCATCCCGTCGTATCGCATCGCCCGCCCGCGCTATTACTTCGTTTTTGCTGAGCGTTCTGTCCGACTTTTTTATTTTTGCTCGGCTCCTAAGGGTCGTAGCGTGATGTTAAAAAGCTTATAACCTTCCTCAAGAATTGGGCTATCATATGCAAAAATAATTTTTCAAATCCGAGTAGCAGTTTCAGAGATGAGCGTGTTCAAACATACAAACAGACAAACAAACTCTTTAGCTTCAGTAAAAAATAATATACAATGCTATATTTTTTAATACTTATAATTTTTCTCCCTGGCTACGATCTCACACCTGTTTATTGGATCCGATATGTCATTTACAAATACATACTTCAAAAGACACAAAGAGACTGTGCCTAAACATTATACATTCGTGTGATACTGACTTAAAATTCATATTAGTTCTTGTAGTTATACCAATAAGAATATTAGATGATTTTTAACAATCATAGATAATTAGTGTTATTTTTTTTTCATACTAATAAGCTCAGTACTTAGCGAAATCATACCTACATTGTAGAAAACCAAAAGAAATAACATAAAATATTTTCAGAGGTTAGAAATATTTTTAGAAGAGACATTTTTGTTCTAAAATTGAGCAACAATTTGAGAATATAACGAGTAAAATAATTATTAAAATTGCTTATCTAGGTTAAAAAAAGAAATATCTAAATATAGAGAATCCATTGATATTATTTGTTGATATCTTAATGTAATGTAATTCTATACAAGATGAACCAGAAAATGTGGTCAAATTTAAGGGTGTGATACAGACCATCAAACTGAACAACTTTATCCATGAGACCAACATCGTAATAGCGAAAAAATAATCAGCCGTCGCCTACATTTAGGTCGAGTATTGAAGTTTTGTATTGGATAGTTGATATTTTTTTCGCGATTACGATGTTGGTCCCATGGAGAAAGTTGTTCAGTTTGATGGTCTGTACCACATCCTTAAATTTGAGCACTCTTTTCTATATGTTGTTCTGTATTGTTAATAATGAACCATAATTATATTCCTGTTTGTGTCCGTCCAACATTGGAACATCATAACTGCAGATAAAAAGATAAATTTCAAATATTTAAGCAAATGCTAGTGTTTATTATCTGCTAGTTAATTATTCATTACTGTCATTTGTCGTGTAACATGGTACGGTCCGCAATGTCAATACACTTACTTTTGTAGTTTGTTTGATCCCACATAAAAACGAGAATACATATGCCTATAACTTGCACAGAACTATGCAAGTAGCTGGCATGCCATTGTGTCATTCAACAATCAGACGTTGTTATGGCACACACGGCATGCAAGCTACTTGCATACTTTTGTGCAAGTTACAGGCATGCGCATTCTCGCCCTAATATCATATTCTCACTGATTATATTTGTTTCTAAAAATAATTAGTAAAAGCGATGAAACAAACTATATATTTCTACATTTATTTTGCCGACCGTCCAAAATAAAAAAAACTCCGTCATTTCTTTCCATTGCTCATCGACACCGCTTTCCCGCCTGTGTTTGACGCTTCTGATTGGACGACGCTATGTAACCCCGCTTCGCTGATTGGTCGATCACGTCATCGCTCTCGATTTCCATTGGCCAGCAATTGTTATCACGTCATGATGAGTTGAAAGAGCGAGCGAGACAGTTGCTCGAAGCTACGAAAAAGGAGGCCAGGGAAAAAGACAGAAAGATGCGACAGAATGAGAAGGAAAGAGAAGAGAAAGAGAATGGACATAGGAATGGAGATGTAAGTCCTAAGGTATGAGTTTTTTTTTTTTTTTGTTAAAGCCTTTCTCATGTTATGGTTAACGAAATAGTCAATAGAATAGAGTAGACTAATCGTATTGTTTTGGCAAATTAAACTCTGATTTGTAAAGTTTTGGTTGGACTTTGTTATTGCTGCCTACAAATCCACTGATTTAAGCTCTTATTTACACAGTGCAAGGTTGTTGCCTGTAGCATATCATAAAATTTAAGGGCAATTAACTGGCACCGTCTAAACAACACGTACAACATTGTTGTACGATACGGGCAAGTTAGTTGCCGTTCAAAACTGGTGTAGGTGTAAACAGCACGTACAATAAAATCGCAATCAATTATGGCATGAGAATTTTCTATTATTCAAACATAAGCGAACGAAACAAGACGTTAAGTAAAGTTTTATGAAATATTTGGCAACGCAAATATGGTACTTGAATCAATTGCACAAGGACATGCAACTCTGTGTTTAGTCGAGGCAAAACTTGCATGCAATAATCGCTTTGCAATTTTATTGCCTTGGTGTAAGTCGCATACAATTTTATTGAATGGCAAAACTTGCATTCAATTATTCTATGTCATATGGAAATCAATTCTTGAATGGCAATAAAATTGAACGTGATTTATGGAATGCGATTATTGCTCTTGAACGTTCCAGAAACTTGCACCGTGTAAATGGAGCAATACTGATTCGTCGACCTACCACTACCTGGGTGAAGTTGGCAATTGTGTTTCGACTTTCGAGCAATTTATAATGTTATCGTTACAAGAGTAGTAACAAGGGGTAAAGGGGTTAAAAATACATATTTTAATATATGAAAATATAAACAAAACGTCAATATTTTTAGTTCTAATACAGTAGATTACGTGTGCCCTATGATATCAAACAACTAAATATCATTCTAAAACCTACCCAGAGAAAATATACGGGATGAAATGTAAAACATATACCAAGTCGAAATGGGAGATTATACTCATCATTATGATTAACTTTTACTATGGGACCAAACCAGAAATCACGAAAAAAAAAATCAGCTGTTCAGTAAATTTATTTACATCAAACTCGTCAAAACTGAACAGCTGATATTTTTTCGCGATTTCAGGTTTGGTCCCATAGTAAAAGTTGAGGTGTCGTGGAATACCCGGTTGGAACGAAGTTCCTTTCGTTGTATATTATGTATTAATACAGAGCCATCTAGTATGGTCTCAAGTGTCAAAAGTTTATGCTTTTGTTAAAAAAAAAAAACAAAACTATTGACACTGGAAACTGACGGCGTAACCCTTTTTCGTTACGTCACAATTTCTGCCAGTTTACTCCTACCACAAGCCGTGTTAAAGAACTTCATTCCAAAATACGTTAAGTGGTTCTCGAGTTATAAACGTACAAACAGACAGACAGATATACTTATTATAATTGGTTAAGAAGACAATAAATATTGTATTGCACACACGTTTTGCGCAAGCACTTGATGTGAAAGCCTATTTATGTCCATTTTTATACAGGAAAGTAACTAAATATACTATTTTGGTTTTGTTGCTAGCCGATGACAGAGGAAGATAGACAGGCGATGCTACGGGAGAGAGCGAGAAAGCTTATTGCTGATGCGAGAGCCGGTATCGTTAGGTAAGTTGTTTATTATTTTATAAGCAACTAAGGACCCGCCCCGGCTTCGTTAGGCTAATCTGAAGATTGCCTGAAAATTACAGCAAAATCGCTCCATTCGTTTTGGAGTCCATAGGGAACATACATTCACACATCGATTTTTATCTGAAGAAGATCTGCTGGTCCTTTTTAGGGTTCCGTAGCCAGATGGCAAAAACGAATTCCTTAAAATTTCATTGTGTCCGTCTGTCGGGAACTGACACAGCCATTTCACTCGGGGATCATAAGCACTTTAACAATTAAAATTGGACTGCTAATCAATGGTGTAGTGAAAATACGAAAAAAGAAATTTGTGTGCACTGTCAACTGTCGATCAGCTTCCTAGAGGCCGGTAACAATAGTAATATGATTGTGTCTCAAACATGACAGTTGAAGGTCTATACGGGTATAGGTATAGGTCGGAAAATCTAATGATAGTAATCAAGAAATCTGCTACGAAATATAAAGTATTCGTGATTGATTCACAAACGAACAGATTAGCTTGCTGCGTTTTACTTGCTTGGGTGAATAAGTGTTTTTAGTAAGTACAATCTCGGTAATCCGGCACTTCAACACACGTCCAGTAATCCGGCACAGTGCATTTTTTGTATTGCTAGCTCAGTTTCCTTGTTGACGATAACGCGAATGCGCGCCAAAACCGTAAACACGACATTGAATTAAATTGAATTTCGCTGATAATTCAGTTTCATACGCTTAATCAGTCATTATGGCTTCTGCTATACTCCATCGGTTTAGGTAATTAAATAAAGGTAAACAAAAACGTTAAATAACGAATTATATAGTTGCTAAATTGAAAAGTACAACTGTGTCGTAGTATGACAACTGAAGTGACAGGTATTACGTTTAGTCGGTTAACCAGACACGTGGTTTTTATTGTTTACCTTCAACTTAAACCGATGGAGTTTAGTACAAGTAATAAGAAAAAAACATAAGACTGACCTTACGTGAGAAGATGGAAATTTTATAGAGGTTAGAAAAAGGCGAAAACATGTATCAACTTGCGAAGGAATATGACGTTGGGCGTGCTACTGTGCACGTATTTTGCATTATTAGGCAGCGCCTCACAAAGGCTTGACATTTTTAACCGTACATTGGCGGAATTCGTGAGGGTGACTCTCGATTTATTAACTAATAAATGATAATCATTTGATCACATTATCGCATTGGGTGTGAACCTGTTATGATAGTGTAAGATGGTATAAATAGATAATTTTTTCTCATATTCCACTAATCCGAATTTTCCACGTAGCGGTGGTGGAGCAATGGTGGCCCAGTAGCAACGACCCCGACTTACGAGTTGTAGGTCGTGAGTTCGAACCCAAACAGGCGCTTTACTTTGTGTAAATAATTCACCATCATTGCTCTCAAGACTGTGAAGGAAAACATCGTGAGGAAACCGGCATGTTCTAGAACCAAAAATTCAAAGTCATTTGACATCTACCAACCTGCATGGGCCCGCATGGCATGGTAGATTACAGCAGCCCATTCTCTCTCGAAGAGAGGAGGCCAGTGTCCCAGCACTGGGAACATTATAGGCTGATTATGCTATGCTGTGCTATGAATTTTCCACTAACCCTTGTGTCTGAATTAGTGCCGGATTAGCGAGATTGTACTGTATCTACTTTATCCACAGTCCGACGTCACCTCTGTCGCCATCGCGCAACTCTCGCGGCGGCACCGTCGAGATAATCAGCAAGCAATCGGTCATGGACGAGATTGTTGCAGGTCAGTTCTTATTCAGATGTGCGCGCCTTATTCTCCTTCGCGTATGCAAACTTTTTGTGTGACCCCAGTTGTTAGCCTTTTTTCACCTCACGTAGCGCCACGCGCTTTACTTGTGTACAAACACGCTGTGAGCGTGTGTGCAAGCGCAGTAGCTCTCGGTACCGTCCGAGACAATGGTGAAGTCGGAAGAGTGTGTGTGTGTTATGTGCTGACGCTACTTGTCTTCACGTACTTGTACACAGCGTGTTTGTACACTTGGTGAACACAAGTAAAGCGCGTGTCGCTTCGTGACATAAAATACTATGTTAATTAAAAAAAAAAAAAATAAATAAATAAATAAAAAAAAAAAAATGATTGAATTGATGTTGATCTCTTTTATCTCCTGCAGCGGGTGGTGTAGAGCAGCTGGACGCGTTGCTGGGTAGAACGGACTCCCTACCATCCAGTCCTGGCTCCAGGAAGAGTTCTGTTAGTCCTGATAGATCTGGTAAGTCAAATGATATAAATTAAGAACAGTGTCTTTATTTCCTGAAGGATAAAAACAATACACACAAACAAATGGGTAGTCAAATCATTACTTTTTTACACAAAAGTATGTTTATTAAATAAAATATTTTACATTCTTAAAATGTTTTTATCCGAATTGTTGATAGATGTGCAAGGTACGATTCTGAACTATAAATATTTTTTTTTTTAATAGACAATTTCTCAATAAATGTACCGAAGTGAAAATTTTTACTTCGGTACATTTATTGAGAAAATGTACCTATCTAAAATAATATTTATAGTTCAGAATCGTACCTTGCACATTATCAACAATTCGGCCAAAAAACATTTTAATAATGCAAAATATTTTATTTAATAATACCCATTTGTAACAGCGTCCTTAAGACCGTTATCTAAAACGATGCTAATTTATGAATCTTGATTTAAAATGTGATACGAGTTTATGCAATCTTATCTCAAATTGAGATTGCCATTTATTTGATGCATTTTGTTTTTTTTTTTTTTTGCACTGTTACAAGAAAATCGGGTTAGAAGTAGAACCCACCTAACAATGCGACATGGTATGTTATTGTTATAAATTATAACTTCCAAAACATTAACACCGTTTTAAAATTCAATTTAGTTCGGGAAGGTGGTATACTTGTTAGCTAGGTTGGACTAGCTCGTCGCTTTAGAGCATTTTTGGCCGACTACTTGTGATTCTTTGTCCTATGTATGTGAAAATCATGGTAGCCCTTTTTACTGCCATACAATTCGTGCCACGAAAGATGAGACTTGAAGAGCGCAGTATCGCGTCTCCTGCGCTTTTTCCTCCGCCCACGGGCCGTACTATGATGTGAAAAACATGAATCCATCATGGATCCGTTGAGAAAAAAGGATGGCGCTATAGGCACAGATTAATACAGATGGGACACTCCGCAGTTTAGGTATGAAGCTACAAGTACGCGGCGGGCTTATCTCACTGGGTCAATTCAGTGTGGGCTGCTGCGCACCGGCCGGCTCGCACGCTAGTTCGATACTCACTCACGCGCCGCGTCGTAAAAGAAGACAACCCTAACAAGTCAGAAGGTATAAGAGTTACGCGATAGAAAGAGAGGCAACTTATAGGTGAATATAACTGTAGGTAATGAAGCGTTGTGCGACCTGAATTGCACTTTATTGTGTCGTAGCAAGTCGCTTTTTATTTAAATGATTTTGCGGAGTGTCCCATCTGTATTAATCTGTGCTGTAGGTCGTAGCCCCGTCTCTCTCTCACACTGGAACCGTTCAACTCAGCCCTGCTATAAGTAAGCCCCCAGATGACGCCCGGTCTCTCCCTGTCTCAGACCTCATACCGCTAAGTAGACCAGAGAATTATAATCTATTGCGCATGTCAATTGAACTACGTGGTGTGTGTCAAGTCTCATCTTTCGTGGCACGCATTGTACTTAAAGCAACTACTTTAGTATCCTAACTAATTATATAAGCTGTAGGTAACTTAAATAACCCACAACCTCTTAATACGGGGTCATTGTACTCATCATTATGAACAACTTTTACTATGGGACAAACGGCTGAACGGATTTGAATGACATGGTTAGGTCATAGGATACTTGTTATCCCGATATTCGCACGGGACTTATGCAGGTGAAACCGCGCTGCGCAGCTGGTTCATAATAAATATTTCTTTCAACAGAAGACCGTCACAGCGAAGACACAAAGAGCGTAAAATCTCTATCACTAAGCATCGAGCGACGATCTCCGCTGCACTCGTTCTCAGCGCTCGTTGATAAGTTATCTGATAACGACGCTGCACCGGAAGAGGTACGTATCTGTTGGCTAAAGGAACACAAATAACCTAAGAAGTAGGGGTTGTTACCCTGTAGGTACTACACGTTGAGCGCCATGTGTATCCTTCCGGAAACACAAAGTACCACATTCAGAGCTCGGCTCAACAACGAGAGTTGAAAATCCAGTGCGCTATAAAATCCCGCCGCGATTGTTTTACGCCCATGGGAACGGGGGCTTAGTGCACACATGTTTACGAAACCGGCCTCACGTCACTGTTGACAGCGCTAGGTCTTGGTTTTTTTATTTGATCTGAGGTATTACCTACATAATTTTAACATTTTTAATTTCTCTTTTCTCCAGGGCAGAGAGACCGGTTCCTACATCCAGAGTGAGCTGGAAGCGTTGGAGAAGGAACAATGCGCCATCGATGAGCGAGCCGCCGCGTTGGAGAAGCAGCTGCGACGAGTCATGGAGTGTGCGGATAACACTGAGGTAACGTAACATAGATAACAGGTCAGGTTCGTGAACGGGCGCTGTCAGTGGAGGCTGGCCATATCTTAGCTGCCACGGCTTATTTCAATTTAATTAAAATTTTGGATCTAACAGTCAAAAAAAAATAATATGTACAAGTATATAAAAAAACAAAGACATTAAATATTAATTAACAATAGACGGGATCTAGCGAACAAAATCTTAATCCAATACATTTGTCCTAGTGGACAAAAGTCGCTCAGTCTTGTGTGGTACGCCTTCATGTCAAGTCACATTTGTGTCCACGAAAAGAAAATTATTTTCGAAGAAAATATGCCGAATTGTACATTGTGGTATTGCAAACCTCGTAGTGACAAAATAACTCGATTCAACTACGCTTTATTTTCGTTACTATTTATAATTTATCGAGTATTAAAATAAATTAAATAATTTTCTTAGATATGTCAAACTATCTGACGGTTGCTAAATCAATAGTAGGTGTCGGTAAAAGTGTATCGGGTATTCAGGTCAGACTTGGCTATTATGTAATTTTATATTATGCTAGATAGTGTCACAGAGACATGGGATAACAGTTTTTGTATGACATTTCTTCTGATAGCCTCTCTATAGTATCTTAAATCTCTTTGATAAAAAAAGGGGGCCAAATAATCATAGGGCATCAAAAAAATTCGTCCGCATCGC
The DNA here is from genome assembly GCA_946251885.1 of Cosmia pyralina. Lineage (NCBI taxonomy): Eukaryota > Metazoa > Arthropoda > Insecta > Lepidoptera > Noctuidae > Cosmia > Cosmia pyralina. Next base: position 17,452,859 of record OX276366.1, on the reverse strand, counting down.
TGCCGACAGGAAAAGTGCCCAAAAGGCTGGCAGCATTGCCACATTGAATGGCAATGCTAATTCATTGACCAAAAAATAGGCCAGCTCTTTGGTCACGTGTAGAGTCGACCAACCGCTTGGCGATGTCGCGAAAAACTAAGACGGCATTCGGACCATATGGCCCTAGTTTTCAACCCCAAACGGCTCGAACATATAAGTCCCAATAAGTTTGGAGTATTTGCGCCGTTAGGGGTTTTCCGCAGCCGCCCCAGCACAGCCCCACCGTGCTAGGAAGATGGGATGCCGCAAGGGTGTCAACACACCGTGCATCCCACACCAAAGACCTACCTACCTTCCCAGGCATTATGGTCAATCCGTCTGGTCTCTTCCAATCGTCGCCTGCCATGCCAATGGGTTCTAAAACAACTGGCATTAATAATAATTTTGAATTGTTTTTTTTTTTTGTATATTTTTATTACGGATGCTTGTAACGTTCTGCATCATTCTCTCATGTATACTTTCAACATGAATGATGTAACCAATATTTTGTCACCATAATTTGATTTAAAAGAGTGTCCGTGGAGTTTCTTGCTTGTTCTTCTCCATAGATACCTACTACGCTTTGGAATGGGCGACTAGCTTCATCTATCTGACTGACCGACCCCTTTATAATTAAAAAGTGCCTGTATTCACCTAAGGGTTGGGCGGAGGTGTAGCACACCCTCATTTCGCCAGTTATATTAAAGTCACAAGTAATTAGGGGCAGGAGAATGAGGTATGCACGAAATAATACACAAATAATACCACCACGACCACCACGTCACATCATACCTCCTCGTTTAACACCTTTTATTTTTCAACTAGCTGTTGCCCGCGGCTTCGCCCGCGTGGATGTCAATACTTATCTTCCCTATTTGAATCGGATTTTGTTCACAATTTCATGGGTTTTTTTGCATGGAACCCTAATTATTTTTTCTAAAATAAAAGTAGCTTAAGTTACTCCTTATGACATCAGCTGTTTGACAATGATTGGCAGGGTCTTTTCATTGTTTTACAATGCGCAGTAAAACGTAACAACGCTTTTGAGTTAACGCTTGTATTTCACTCCTCATGAATTTTTCATACCGGGGGCCTTATATTGAAATCGATTCTACTCCAATGAAAAACAGATTCGGAAGGCAAGCTTAGACTAAACTTAAGAAGGGTACACACGTAACTGCAAGCATGACAAGCCTGCATGAACAATCGTTTGGTGCAAGCGTGCATATCTTCCCTATAGGCTACACTGTCAAGCAAGCTGGAGCAGCATCAGTTGTTGCTTGAGCGATGGACGACGACGCGCTTGCTTTAGTTGCATTAACTGTGTGCAACTGGCGAGCGTTGCGCAAGCGTAACCTGCATACACACGTTCAATCATGCTTTTACACCAGCGTGGCTTGTTCGAGCCGCATAATGAAAATTCTATCAATCTTCATGCCGCTTGCACAAGCAAGAAGCTTGCACAAAATGATTGTTCATGCAGGCTTCTCATGCTTGCAGTTACGTGTGAACCCTCCTTTACAACAAGGCCGAAAGTGTTTTTAGGAAGCTTTAACGGTCCTCCCCATTTTACAGAAAAAGTGGAAGAGACTGGTCTTATCCTGTATTCAAGTCCGACCCGACCCGGTAACCTAATCCTATCCTACCATGTATATGTAGTGTACAATATGGCCGAAGAATCATGGCCCGTCCGAACTTCGCACAGAAAGCTGCGCAGTAACATTTTTTTGAAACCAAATGGTGACATGAGGCGAGTGTGAGTGAGAGAACATGCGCGAAGTTCGGGGAGCATATTTTTAGACCAGCCATGAGTCATCGGCCGTATTTTAGATCCTATTCTTGTACATGATCAAATTAAATTAACTGGCATAACTTCACAGATGATGTCTGTGAAGTGGGGCTGTTTAATTTAATTTGACCTTGTATATCTGCCGCAGGCAACTGGCTTAATTACCCGTTTAGGCCTTTAGAAGTAGTGTTTGCCCGCTCGCTTCGTTTGCTCGGCTCACGCGTGGTTGTTCATAGTTCTAATCTTACTTAACCCATTTGGTCGGGGTGCCCTCGCTTGGTTAATGTGAACAATTCGACTCGCGCGTGGTTGGTCACAGTTTTAACCTTTTTCATTAACAATAATATAAACAAATTGTTTTTTTTTTTTTTTTTGGATATTGAAAAAATACTAAGTCATCTATTGTTTTAAAACAAAATTCATAATATAGCCTAGTCTGTTCACTTTAAGAAACAGTTATTAGTTTCCTATCGGTCCAAAGGAATATTTTGTGTACAAGCCGTGTATAAGTGGCTAGGCGCCCTGTCGCGCGCCGACAAAAAGTCTCAAGGACAATCCTAATGACGTCACGCAGGGGAGCCGGGCGCGGGAGTGGATATCCATCAACCGTCATCAATCTTGGGTGCAATGCAATACTAATATGTGTTGCTAAACATTTGATATCTCTAATTGTTTTCGGCCAAGAATAGACAATTTCTTATGTATCGTTCTTTAGTTCATGTCTTATATCTAACCGACCGTTACTAGTTCATACTTATATCCACACCTTCGTCAATTCGAAAGCGTAGTTTTAGTAAATTTGCATAGAAGACGTCTTCCTAATTTATAGTCTTCAGAAGCAGTTAGACGTTTTAAAAAGTTAGTAAACAAAATGATTCATATTTTAGCGCTGGGTTTATAGTACTTAATGTGTTTTGTTCATCACAGGAGGAAGACAGACTAATGTCTCAGTGGTTCAACCTGGTGAATAAGAAGAACGCGCTCCTCAGAAGACAGATGCAGTTGAATATTCTGTGAGTATACTATACTTCTCTCTGTGGAGCTCGTGGCTAAGTAATAACAGACGCACGGGTCGATCCACCAGGTTAAGCTACGCTTGCCGTGGATGGGTGACCATCTTTATATACCGAGACTCCTCCGTGTCTCGGAAAGCACGTTAAGCCGTTGGTCCCGGCTGTCATTCGTGGATTTTTGACAGTCGTTATGGGTCGTCAGAAACCGGAAAGTCTGACAACCAGTCTTACCAAAGGGGTATCGTATTACCCAGTTACTGGGTTGTGGAGGTCAGATAGGCAGTCGCTCCATGTAAATTACTGGTATTTAGCTGCATCCGGTTAGTCTGGAAGCCGACCACAACATAGTTGGGAAAAGGCTAAGCAGATTGATGCTATGCTTCTCTCTGTCTGTAAGATGGTTGTAGTCGTGTACCGGGAGTAAGTACTCTAATTTTGCTAATGTGGCCAATTTCAGCGTAGCGCTGCCGCGGCTCCGCTCGCTTCGCGCTCGGCTCGCGCGTAGTTGGTCACAGTTATAACCTAACCTAACCTAACCTATTTGCTCATATTGAAGTAGTAAGATTGTTATATTCCTAGTATGATAGTAATCGCTTTCATTTAACTATATCCCTAGGGATATAACTATATCACAGCTACAACCATCTTACTGCGCAGATTAATACAGATGGCAAAATCATTTAAATAAAAAGCGACTCTTGCTACGACACAATAAAGTGAATTCAGGTCGCACAACGCTTCATTATCTACAGTTATATTCACCTATAAGTTGCCTCTCTTTCTATCGCGTAACTCTTATACCTTCTGACTCGTTAGGGTTGTCTTCTTTTACGACGCGGCGCGTGAGTGAGTATCGAACTAACGTATGAGCCGGCCGGTGCGCGGCAGCCCACACTGAATTGACCCAGTGAGATGAGTCCGCCGCGTACTTGTAGCTTCATACCTAAACTGCGGAGTGTCCCATCTGTATTAATCTGTGTTGTAACTTAAATAAAGCACAACTATTATATCAGAATAAACGTTAGTTCATAAGAAATTAAAATTACATACTTTAAACAAAAAATTCAAAATACTCAAAATAAGCGTAATTACAACTACCAAATTCATACAAAATGCGATGCGACGCCGTGCTTCCATATAACTATCCTCCATTTACAATAAGTGACTGACATTTTAACAAACCTTTTTTTACAGAACGTTCAAGCGATATTGGTGCCGATTCTCTTGTGAACGCACTAAACTAAAATTAGAGAATCGCTATCTTTTACTAACAGGCAGCGCGAGAAAAGGACGGCTATAGCTATGAACTAAGTTGGAGATGTCAAACTAGTTCACGCCTTGCGCTTCACCGTGTTTTTTAGTTGACATGTTTTTACGTGTCGTCTAAATGTCTATGGAAAAATTAGTTCTAACTAATTTGACAGCTCTAATTTACTTCCGTCCCTTTCTTGTCATAATAGAGAGAAAAAGTTAGCAATAGCCTAAATTAAGTTTAGTTTGTGCACAACTGAATCGGCACCATTGACTTCTATTCCGTAGGCTTAAGAATGGCATTAAAGGCAAAAAAGTGGTTACGATACCAACTGTTTACTGCAGCTGCCATTTGTCATGCCACCAACAACGCAATAGAAGTCAAAATCTGTTGAACAGTCTGTAAAAAACTTTTTTTACAAAAAAATACAACCGACTACCAAAAACAACACTACAATGTGAAAAATAACTTTAATTTCGGAAGTCAGTGTCTGGTTAAATGTATTTTACGTTTTTTGCCACCGACTTTCGAAATTGAAGTCGATTGTATTTTTTTGTAAAGAAGTTTTTATTTTTCACTTTTTAGTGATTCACATGTGCTTACCCCTTCACAGCGTACCGGCGTGATGTTATGTTATGAACTGGTGTAGGTAAACAATAAACAGACATGAGATTTCAGCAATCCCAGTCCATTTGCTATCATTTATTGAGGTGTTCCGTTGCCTATCTCAGAAATTCTTCATCAGATCTTCACCAAATTGAAATGGGACCACTCCAAGAAAGTACTCTTCCAAAAACTATCCAAATCGCTTCAAGTGTGCCTATAAAATTGGAAAGAAAGAAAGAAAGAAAGAAAATACGTTTATTTGCGGTAAACATGACGCAAAGGACAAAAAAAATAAAATAAGCAATGTAAAAAGCAAGTTTTGGGGAAAATATGCGTGCGGAAGAGTTCTCTCTATTTCTCCGGGATCCCATCATCAGATCCTGACTTGATGATCATGGGACCACTTGGGAAGTATACCCTTTCAAACAAAAAAAAAAAAAATCCAAATCGGTCCAGCCATCTTCGAGTAATCGGGGAACATACATAAAAAAAAGGTTCCGACGAATTGAGAACCTCCTCCTTTTTGAAGTCGGTTAAAAAGGTTTGTTTAAATGTCTAATCTTATTGTAAATGGAGTTTAATATGTCAAAACGCAATTTACCGTGTTGCAGATGGCCTTAGCCGGCCATATAAGATTTTGACTTCTACTCCGTAGGCTTAAGAATGGTATTAAAGGCAAAAAAGTGGTTACGATACCAACTGTTTACTGCAGCTGCCATTTGTCATGCCACCAACGCAATAGAAGTCAAAATCGGTTGAACAGTCTGTAAAAAAGGTTTGCTGTGTTGCAGATGGCCTTAGCCGGCTGTATCTTCCGATGCACCGTGCCTCCCGAAAATTATTTTCTAATCTATTTTTGTTATGTGCAGAGAACAAGAAGAAGATCTAAGTCGTCGCTGCGAGCTGTTGGCGCGGGAACTCAGACTGTCGCTAGGAGTGGACGAGTGGCGCAAGACACCCGGACAGAAACGCAGGGAGAGACTACTGTTACAGGTAATTATTTTTTATTTACTTACTAGCTTCAGCCCGCGACTTCGTCCGCAGGAAATTTCTTATTCCCCCGATCCACCGCGTCGCATTCAACGCCCGCCCGTGCTATTATTTCGTCTACCGCTTTTTTTTCTTTTTGCTCGACTCCTAAGGGTTCAAATTAAATTAGCTAGCGAAACTCCGCAGACGTAATGGGTAGGTATCTGTATAGTATAGGGTGACTGGTAATTAGTGACCGATACTTACACACATGATTGTACTCATGATAACACACAACTTTTACTATGGGACCAAAGCTGAAATTGCGAAAAAAAATCAGTTCCCTACATTTAAGTTGGCATTACTCGTCAAAATGTAGGCAGCAGCAGATTTTTTTTTTCGCAGTTTCAGGTTTGGTCCCATAGTGAAAGTTGTGTGTTATCATGAGCACAATCATGTTTTAGTATCGGTCACTATTTACCAGTCACCCTATATAAAAAAAGTAATCAGCCGTCCCATACATTTGCGTCGAGTAGGTATTAAAGTTTTCTATGGGACAGTTGAAATTTTTTTCGCGATTACGATGTTGGTCCCATGGAGAAAGTTGTTCGGTTTGATGGTCTATACCACACTCTTAAATTTGACGAGGATGCAAAACGACACGTTGTATATCAATGATAAAACAAAATAAATTAATTTGATGATTTTTTGTGGGGTCACCCGCCGCAGTTAGTGTAGTCACTTGAAATATCAGTTCACAGACGTGGTGGGGATCGATATCTCAACACGATAAAACAAAAGAAAACAGATTTTCTAAACTCTTACTTCAAGTAATAACACTACCAGCGGTTGTTGACCCCCCCCCCCCAAAAAAAAAAAAACATCAAATCTTTTTTATTTTATTGCGTTTAGATATCGATATGATACCTAATACATAATTTGAAGTAACCTTGTATAGTCGTGTTAGGAATAGGTTCACGGCAAGTTGGAAATCACGGGATTTGCTAGCTGCTGCAACGCTCTTACGTACTTGATTTTTTTATTGATCGAGCGAGCAAAGCGTTTCTGCTGCAAGTCTGGTAAAATTTGCTTTCCTCTATGTGTTTGTTGCTACTCCTCTACAGTTCGTATTTTACAACTGATCTGGACGAAACTTGGTACACAGGTTTAACGACTTTATAGTTTTTTTTTTTTTTTTTTTTTTTTTTGCCGTCGGGGATTTTTGATTGGTGGGGTACTTTCTCCAAAAAGGGGGCTACTAAATATCCGTCTTATGAGATCCGATTTCGATGCTTTTTTTTTATTTGAAAGGTAGTAACTTTAAGTTGGTCTCTAAAAATTTGGTGAAGTTCTGATGAAGATCTTCGGCGTGATGAACAGAATAGCTCCTGAAAATGCAGTAAATTGCTCACTTTTAGATTTCTACTAGTGGAATAGGCTCTTTAACTACTAGGTAGGGATTGATGGAGCACCTGGGACCACCTTCACATCACAAAACTTGAGAATTCTGAAAATAATTACCAGAATTCTCTAAAACGAGTCTATAAAACCAATATTAATGTTAGTTTTACTGTGCACCGCTAGATCGCGCTGTGTTGCAAAAAAGGTAGTGCTCGCGAGGTCTACCTTCTGTTCGCAGAACTACTAATTTATTTTCACATTAATAACTTGTATACTTTAGGATATTGATATCGGTTGAATTCATTGTTTTTGTGTTTCTTAGGAGCTGTTATCAGCCGTCAACGAGAGAGACAGATTAGTACAAGAAATGGATGAGCAGGAAAGAGCGTAAGTCTTATTCTTATTAAGTATTTTTATCTGTAACCAGATTTAAACAGCTGAAACGGATATCCTGCTACTATCCTTTTTTTTCTATTGTCTCATTGCTCGGCAAAGGTTTCCTCCATAGCTTTCCACTGTTCCCTGTATCTTGCCGTCTACTATCCAAGTATTCACTATCTGACATATTAGGCATAATTAACGTACAGCCAAATACAGAATAGTAAATCAATATCCGGCCGGATATCGGATAGTAGGTCAATATCCAGCTGATGACGGATATTTTAGCTATCAATCAATAAATTGTTGGTATTTCACAAGATGGATGATATGATGGATGTAGTTTCACCTGTCCCGGTGTCTGTCTGTCTGTAATCGAATCTTGCAAGTTAAATTTGACCCACTTCCTGGCTTCCGATTGAGCTGAAATTTTACTTGCACATGTGAATTGGATGATAATGCAATATTATTATGACGTTGAGCTGATCTGATGATGGAGCCGGAAGGTGGTCATGGGAACTCAGTAATAAAACGACGCAACCCTATCGAGTTTGGGCTCGTTTGATTCGTCTTGCCAAGGACTCGGGTCCTAGATGATACCCAGACTAATAAAAGCTTGTCTAAGAAAATTTTTTTTTAATACTAAAATTGTTTAACATTTATTTTGTCCAACAGGATAGCAGATGACGACGAGATAGAACGAAATCTATCCCAAGTGGAGATCCAGAGAAAGAACAACTGTATCTTACAGTGAACAACACGCTGTATATGTACACATGATGTACAAAATACTAACTCATGATTTTATACTAGTGGACTGACTTTTTTGTCAATTTTGATGACGTTTGTCGTTTGACAGGTTTTTTGACATTTCGTTGTCAGGCGCCATTATGTACTTAATTGTTTTTTTTTGGGAGTTAATGGCCAGTATTATTGATTATATCGCACTTTTGAGTTTTATCACTTAAATGTAAGACTGACAATGACATTTTTTTTAAAAATTGGTTACCTATGATGCGACGTTTGTGATTGTTTGATTTATATCAAGCAAACTTTTAAGTTGACATGAGATTTGAAATCAGTTGGAATTTTAAAGTACAAAACAGTCCATTAGTAAAAAATCATGGACAACATAACACTATTTATTTATTTATTGTAAAAGTTTTATTTTTTAATTCATCATGCGACTTTTAATCGCAACATACATACGTTCGCGTCCTACCCCTTAAATGATGGAACATCGGGTAAAGTATAGTTTTATTTTTGTTTGACAGTCCATTAGAGGTAACGAGACTTAAAAAATAAAAAGGAAAATTTGTGAATGATGAAAAAAATTTCAAAATTACAATTTTACATTTCCAATAAAATAATAATAACACTTAAATTATTGCATTAATTATTATAATTCTGAAAGGCTTGATTGGCATAATAATGTTAGTTAAATTGATGTGTTGGATAGGTTGCGTGCACACTTGCGATTTGTCGCGGCGATTAATTGATAACAGAAATGGACAAGATGATGGACGAAATTCTTAATAAGTAAGATGTTTAGTTACTTATTAAGAATTTCGTACGTTACTGCGATTAGTCGCCATCGTGTGCTCGAAACTTAATAAGGATATGTTTTGGCCTCAGTCGTGCGACGGATAATACTCAAAATATTGTTTCCTATATATTTTTTATATCTACGAGTATTTTAGCATTTCTCACTGTATAGTTTCTTTTTTTTGGTTCTAAACTAGGAAAGATGTCGGATTAACATACGCTGCGATAAGTCGTGTCGCAAGTCGTAGAACTACTATCAATTTATATTTACATACAAATAACTTAGATTAATACCTGAACTGGTAATCCGAGTTATAAGTCAACCTAAATCGTTGCGACTAAAAATCGCAGCGTATGTGGAGGCTTACGATGTAACGCAAGTTTGGAACCAAACCTTAGGTTAGCATTAACTTATGGCTTAATTTTATTCTGGTATAGGTTTACCAAAGAATATTTTTTTTTAATACCTACCTACCCCCTTTTTTAGATAGAATGGTGATATTTAAGTACAATTTGCCATAGTCAATGGATTTCTGTAATTCTATGGTTTAAAGTTTATTTTATATTTTTTTAAGTAGACATTTTTTTTGAAGCGATCAATTTTTTAAATTTTAATGTAAATATTATAGCGTTGTTTTTAGTTTAAAATACATTTATTTGTACAATCCATTAAAGTCTTGCCTTGATTGTTAATTCAGTATGTTTTTTTTTAAATTGGGAAGTGTCTCCAAAAATGTTAAAAGGTTAGACAACGCTGCGACAAGTCGCAAATTCCAATATTACATATTTTGTGTTCATCCCAGCCTTAATTTATGACGGGTTGGTTATCAGCCAAAACAGAGCGGCTATTCCCGTACTTTTAAAAAGCGTTTGCATTCTAATCTCAGTCTCACAACCAGTTGCAGAAACGAACTTTAGTTTAATGGAGTCTTTAAATTCATGCCATCCCTTATATTATGTATCAAAAAGAAAGTGACAGCAACAATTTAAAGTCTCCATTAAACTGAAGTTCGTTTCTGCAACTCACCGTATAGCTGTCAAAAATTCATGCCATCCCTTATATTATGTATCAAAAAGAAAGTGACAGCAACAATTTAAAGTCTCCATTAAACTGAAGTTCGTTTCTGCAACTCACCGTATATCTGTCAAAAATTCATGCCATCCCTTATATTATGTTTCAAAAAGAAAGTGACAGCAACAATTTAAAGTCTCCATTAAACTGAAGTTCGTTTCTGCAACTCACCGTATATCTGTCAAAAATTCATGCCATCCCTTATATTATGTTTCAAAAAGAAAGTGACAGCATCAATTTAAAGTCTCCATTAAACTGAAGTTCGTTTCTGCAACTCACCGTATATCTGTCAAAAATTCATGCCATCCCTTATATTATGTTTCAAAAAGAAAGTGACAGCAACAATTTAAAGTCTCCATTAAACTGAAGTTCGTTTCTGCAACTCACCATATATCTGTCAAAAATTCATGCCATCCCTTATATTATGTTTCAAAAAGAAAGTGACAGCATCAATTTAAAGTCTCCATTAAACTGAAGTTCGTTTCTGCAACTCACCGTATATCTGTCAAAAATTCATGCCATCCCTTATATTATGTTTCAAAAAGAAAGTGACAGCATCAATTTAAAGTCTCCATTAAACTGAAGTTCGTTTCTGCAACTCACCGTATATCTGTCAAAAATGCATGCCATCCCTTATATTATGTATCAAAAAGAAAGTGACAGCATCAATTTAAAGTCTCCATTAAACTGAAGTTCGTTTCTGCAACTCACCGTATATCTGTCAAAAATGCATGCCATCCCTTATATTATGTATCAAAAAGAAAGTGACAGCATCAATTTAAAGTCTCCATTAAACTGAAGTTCGTTTCTGCAACTCACCGTATATCTGTCAAAAATGCATGCCATCCCTTATATTATGTATCAAAAAGAAAGTGACAGCATCAATTTAAAGTCTCCATTAAACTGAAGTTCGTTTCTGCAACTCACCGTATATCTGTCAAAAATGCATGCCATCCCTTATATTATGTATCAAAAAGAAAGTGACAGCATCAATTTAAAGTCTCCATTAAACTGAAGTTCGTTTCTGCAACTCACCGTATATCTGTCAAAAATGCATGCCATCCCTTATATTATGTATCAAAAAGAAAGTGACAGCATCAATTTAAAGTCTCCATTAAACTGAAGTTCGTTTCTGCAACTCACCGTATATCTGTCAAAAATGCATGCCATCCCTTATATTATGTATCAAAAAGAAAGTGACAGCATCAATTTAAAGTCTCCATTAAACTGAAGTTCGTTTCTGCAACTCACCGTATATCTGTCAAAAATGCATGCCATCCCTTATATTATGTATCAAAAAGAAAGTGACAGCATCAATTTAAAGTCTCCATTAAACTGAAGTTCGTTTCTGCAACTCACCGTATATCTGTCAAAAATGCATGCCATCCCTTATATTATGTATCAAAAAGAAAGTGACAGCATCAATTTAAAGTCTCCATTAAACTGAAGTTCGTTTCTGCAACTCACCGTATATCTGTCAAAAATGCATGCTATCCCTTATATTATGTATCAAAAAGAAAGTGACAGCATCAATTTAAAATCTCCATTAACCCGTCGCGCGCCAATTAGCAGACACAATTGAAATTCTATTGTTATCTGTACACATGGTGTACAATCGACATTTTAAGAGTTAAACTGAAGTTCGTTTCTGCAACTCACCGTATATCTGTCAAAAATGCATGCTATCCCTTATATTATGTATCAAAAAGAAAGTGACAGCATCAATTTAAAATCTCCATTAAACTGAAGTTCGTTTCTGCAACTCACCGTATATCTGTCAAAAATGCATGCTATCCCTTATATTATGTTTCAAAAAGAAAGTGACAGCATCAATTTAAAGTCTCCATTAAACTGAAGTTCGTTTCTGCAACTCACCGTATATCTGTCAAAAATGCATGCCATCCCTTATATTATGTATCAAAAAGAAAGTGACAGCATCAATTTAAAGTCTCCATTAAACTGAAGTTCGTTTCTGCAACTCACCGTATATCTGTCAAAAATGCATGCTATCCCTTATATTATGTATCAAAAAGAAAGTGACAGCATCAATTTAAAATCTCCATTAACCCGTCGCGCGCCAATTAGCAGACACAATTGAAATTCTATTGTTATCTGTACACATGGTGTACAATCGACATTTTAAGAGTTAAACTGAAGTTCGTTTCTGCAACTCACCGTATATCTGTCAAAAATGCATGCTATCCCTTATATTATGTATCAAAAAGAAAGTGACAGCATCAATTTAAAATCTCCATTAAACTGAAGTTCGTTTCTGCAACTCACCGTATATCTGTCAAAAATGCATGCTATCCCTTATATTATGTATCAAAAAGAAAGTGACAGCATCAATTTAAAATCTCCATTAACCCGTCGCGCGCCAATTAGCAGACACAATTGAAATTCTATTGTTATCTGTACACATGGTGTACAATCGACATTTTAAGAGTTAAACTGAAGTTCGTTTCTGCAACTCACCGTATATCTGTCAAAAATGCATGCTATCCCTTATATTATGTATCAAAAAGAAAGTGACAGCATCAATTTAAAGTCTCCATTAAACTGAAGTTCGTTTCTGCAACTCACCGTATATCTGTCAAAAATACCTCTAATTTACCTACATTTTTGACTAGAGGAGCTCAACATAATCAGCCTATAACGTTCCCACTGCTGGGGCACAGGCCTCTAACAACACCCGCACGGATCGATCCACCAGGTTAAGCTACGCTTTCCAGGTGACAAACTTTACATACCAAGACTCCTCCGTGCCTCGGAAAGTACGTTAAGCCGTTGGTCCCGGCTGTCATTCGTGGATCTTTGACAGTCGTTACGGGTCGTCAGAAACCCAAAAGACTGACAACCAGTCTTACCAAGTGGCATCAGTGATGTCAGATAGGCAGTCGCTCCATGTAAAATACTGGTATTCAGCTGCATCCGATAAGGCTGGAAGCCGACCCCAAAGTAGTTGGGAAGAGGCTAGGCAGATTTTCCAACATTTTTGACAAGTTATTGACATTGAATGTTGCTGAGATGAGTTTGCGACTAGATTTTGAACGTGTTTAATTACGGGAACTGACCTGCTGATGTTGCCCTAGCTTATCGTCGGACTTGCGACTTGTCGCACGTTTGTGTCGCGCCTAATCGGCCGGTGCTAAATTGAACCACGTGATCAGTCTTCACAATTTGTGCAATTTTTACTAAACGACGTACGTTTGTCTTATTATTAAATAAATAATGTAAATATTTCACGTTGGCTGTTCTAAAGTTCTGTTCGCAATCCTAAAAATTGTTTAATGATTGTTTAAAGCTCGTAGAGTTGATAAATATTGACTACCGAGATGACGACTGATAGAGAAGTATGGGAAAAAGGGACATGTTGTGCCGACCCCAAATATATTGGGATAAGGGCAGGAGAATGATGATGAGAGTAGATAAATATTGTATTTTTTGTTTTAAAAAATATTGGAAAACAAAGGAATGAAAAGGCCACAAAAGTCAGCTTTTTTTTTTACAAAATTATGTTCCGTAGAATTTTAGAACTTCCCTTTGACCTATGAACTTGAAATTTGGTGATAATGTTTATTATTACGTATATTTTTGCTAAAAAATACCAATATATTGATAAATCAGATTTGGTACGAAACCCCTAAATGTGCGAAGTCCGATACGCACATGACCGGTTTTTTTTCCTTAATTTTTTTTTGTTGTTAATTGATCTCAAACTAGTAGTCAACTTGCAGTAGTATTCGAATTATTTCTGGTACTATCCGAATATGAATGCAAAGGAAACAATCAAAAATTCTGAGAATACATTAATATTGTGTTATACTTATTTAACAAGTAAACTGAAGCCAAATTACCATCACAGTAATCAATTTTTATTTTTAACTAGCTGACCTTTAAACGTTGTCCTGCCAAAATTTCAATAATTCATACAAAACTTCCATAGAAAATGCACTTTCAGTTTTCCCGGCCACTTTTCAAACATTTTCTTTCATACAAACCTTGTCCTGGCACAAAACACAACAAAAAAAGAATTACCCAAATAGGTGCAACCGTTCTGAAGTGATGCGCGTACATTTGACAATTGATTTTTATTTTTATTACACGACTTCCCAAAGGAGTGCAATGTTTTCAGGGTTGATATATCTTTGTATGTAAGTTTCTTTATTCCACCATAACTTTAAAATGCCTGAACAGATTCGGATGTGTGAGGTATAGTTACAATCCTTACATCGTCCCGAGTGACACTGGCTATATTAAAAAAAAAAAAACTATTGCGGAAGTATGTTCTACTTTTTGCTTCGTTTTTTGGCAGGGCAGTCATGTTTTTTTATTTTTTTTAAATTATTATAAAAACAGAAGTAAAAAGACCCTTTATAAATAACTAGCGCCCCGCCCTTGCTTCGCACGGTTTTGACGACTTCACGAAACATCGAGATTTCTATATTAGTTATATGTAAATTAAATATTAACGTAACATAGGTACCTACACATAAACTTTCTGGAATAAATTCTGTAAATGATGGTGAATCCGCATTAAAATCCGTTGCGTAGTTTAGAAGAACAACGCGGTCACATAGACTGACACGAAAAGCGACTTTAATTTATAATATGTATATGTCGGAACGTCAGGATTTACTCAGTTAGATTTAGACAATGAAAACACATTGGGTGCGATACACGGTGTTTAAAATAACAATCTAACACAATCACTAAGCACAACGAATCGAATACAGTTCCGTGGCGTACCAACCCCGATGTTGCCTCGATGCGATCTGACACTAGACTATTCTGCTCGCCATGAGGTTAGAACATCACGACTCTGTAGAAGCGCGCTGTAGGCGTGGGTACCTCACGTGATGTCGCCAGTGGCGCGCTTGCGATTCGATACGCGTCTGTACTATTAACCGGATCCGACATATAGAAATGACTAACTATACAAATAAATACAAAAACAAAAGGACAGTTAGGCGTCGAAGTAACTGCATCGCTGTCATCCGTTATATATTTTCATTATGAACATATTTTTTTTTTAATTACAACTATATTCAAACCTAACGGTTATTTCTACAAAATAAAACTTATTTCTAGGTTAGGTTCCTAGAAAAAAATAATCGAAAAGAACTTTAGAACAACTAACAGCAACTCTTAAACGTAAGTAATACGATATTCGCGAACTAAGGCTTCGAGGTAATCAGATGTATGTACACATTATTGCGTAGAAATTACAATTTGTGTAAACTCAGGATCTTTAGTGTGATGTCACCTTTATGTGCATGGACTGGATTTATATGTGGCACAAAATTAATAAGGGTTGGATTTTTAATTAGGGGTGTTATTGGGACGAAACTAACTGTACAGCTCCTGATGTGGTTGAACTATCGGTAATTTATTATAGCGCGCAAGTGCTAGTCACTGCCTGAGTTATGTGAGCGGTGAGACGGGAGAGGTAGAAAAAGGTGAAGCTAATCTGCCAATCGTGTCAATCGCGCTCTCCCCCGTCTCACCGCCCACATACCGGTGCACTTGCGCGCGCACTGTACCTAGCTCTGAGCAATGCAAATCCGAAAATGCTTTGGTCCACTCATTCTGTCTCTGTCATCTTCAAATGCTTGACAGAGTCAGAATGTTGTTTTAAATATGTTAAGTGCTAAATATATTTGGTGATTTGTGTAAGGAGACCTAAATATTCCGTCAAACGATCATCTACTACGGCTGAAATATTTTGGCTCGCACATGTTCTCTCACTCACACTCGCCCCATGTCACCATTTGGTTCCTAAAAAATGTTACTGCGCAGCCTTCTGCGCGAAGTTCGGACTTGCCAAGACAAATCGGCCGTACAGTACAATGTATTTTATTATGAAACAAAAGGACGTTTGTCGGGATATGGTGCAAATGAATTTTCAATTAAATTCAATTTATTCATTAACAATGTTTGAAATAATTCTACATTATAAAAATAAAACGCAAGTACATGTATTATTACAATTTTTTTCTTTTTCAATAGCAAATATCAGTATCTTTAAACCCGTAACAATTTTGGGTGACTTTTGGCTCAAAATAGTTGGGAGACAATTTAATGATGTCTAATCCAAAGAAAAGATCTCGTGCATTAGAAACATTAGCATATATATATGTATTGGCTCATTAACGCTGTGAAGGACACTAAAGAGGCACAATAGAAGTTTTATTCTTATTGCTGCTATGGCCGTATAGTGTCCTTCAACGCGTAAGTGTTCATTACGCACGAGCTGGCAACGTCGCATTTCTAGAGGTGTTTCGTGATTACTTTCTATTTTTTTTCGGCCAAACACTAGATCGTTGTATTTTATAATGATTTTTAATATTTACTCCATAGTAAATAAAAATATTTAATCGTAATACTGCAAGATAGAAATAATTGACAGTGTCAATTTTTATTATTAAAAAATAGCATACCTACATACATACTTATAAATACCAACGATCTTGGTTGAAAAAAAATAGTACCTACTTTGATTTAAATTTATTAAAATATTCACGAAAAACCTCTAGAAATGCGACGTTGCCAGCCCGCGGGGGATGAACGCTCATAAGTTAGGCTAGGCATCAGTTTGCCGTCTCCTTTCAAAATAATGTTAACTGAATTGGTTGTTAGTACCTATTTTAATATCAAAAAGTATGTATGTACTATACCTATGAAGCTACTAGAAATCCGTATTAAGTTGTAAGTATATCAGTATTTTTCGGCCAAACGATAGAAAACATGAATCCAGTCCGTTGCGATAGCAAAACCAACGTAACATTATACCGTGGTAGGTGATTTGTGTGTTTCTATATTCCAGTGCGCGGATTACATACATTTGACACGTTATTAATATAAAGGCTGATTTCATGTCTAACAACTTATTATTTAAATAATTTTATATTTTATAATTTCTTATTTATTTAATGAAATCTCGGTTTAGTTTGAAAGAAAGAAAAAAAAAAAAATTCCTTTTTTACACAATCAGCCTTTAATGTTCCCATTATCACCTCTTTCGATGTTCATAGATAATTTTTGCGTACCCAAAATAAGAACAACTGAGGGTCTGAACAAAGTATCATTCGATTAGCGATGACGCTAATAGAAATGTCAAAAAAGCCAAAAAATGTATGGGTTTGACATTATCTATCAAAATGTCACGTGATATGTCAATGTCACTTTGAAGCTATAGCGATTGTAGAAATAGAATCGCTACAGCTTCAAAGTGACATCGTGACATTTCGATAGCTTATGTCGATGAGGAGCTCGTGGCTAAGTAATAACAGCCGCACGGGTCGATCCATCAGGTTAAGCTACGCTTGCCAGGGTTGGTCAGTGGATGGGTGACCATCTTTACATACCGAGACTCCTCCGTGCCTCGGAAAGCACTTTAAACCGTTGGTCCCGGCTGTCATTCGTGGATCTTTGACAGTCGTCACGGGTCGTCAGAAGCCCGAATGTCTGACAACCAGTCTTATCAAGGGGTATCGTATTACCCAGTTAGGCAAGGAGGTCAGATAGGCAGTCGCTCCATGGCAAATACTGGGTATTCAGCTGCATCCGGTTAGACTGGAAGCCGACCCCAACATAGTTGGGAAAAGGCTAGGCAGATTGATTTTGATAGCTCATGTTAACCCCATACATTTTTTCGGCTTTTTTCTGGGTATAAATAAAATATCAGTATAACCGAAAAAACTACTTCCAAAGTAAATCCTGGAAACGTTTAAACACCGGGTTCAAACGACTTGATACTTCTAAAATTAAATGTGATCGGTTAGTCAAAAATATATTGTTTCTTTTACTAAAATATTATCAAATGTGTGTGAGCCGCGTTATCGACATAGAGTAGCTATGACACGGTAGTCAGTGCAAATATTTGTAAGCCACGCCATAATTGTCTGTATTCGATAATGACGCTACTATTATACATAAATGGACCGTAATAAAATAAAGTGATATTGTAAAATTAAATGGTGTTTTATTTATAGCTTGATGTAACCACTAATCACACCTCACCATCACTCTCGTAGTAAACCCTAGCAAGGGAACATACCTACCCATATAAGGAAAACCACGTAAATCCAATAAGTGGTTCTTGACATGGACTATTATAAAAAAGTCAACCTGTTCCGCAAAAGTAAGTCAACATGTAAAAAACATTGAAATTAATTAACTTTACAAACATTAAGATGGTACCGACCGCGCAGTGGCGCCCTCATCGTTTGTTTGGTTTTTTCTTTTATTTTAGAATGAAAATTCAGAAAATAAGCCGGAATAATTGTGCTCCCCAAGACTATACGTTATTATTAGGTCTTTACCTATGAAATTGCCGTTCTGCAGTACTGGCCATTTCAAATCAAAATAATTTTTGTTTGGCTAAGAATTCTAATTTCAAATTAATTTTTATTTTAAAAACATGGATTTTTTTTTCCAAAAGTAGTCATTTGTTTATTGAGTGTTACATTTTCATCGCATTTCAATCTTTTTCGTCATCATGGATACGTTAAAAATTCGAGTAATTATGGAATACCTATGAGTACCGTCGTGGCAGCAACGCGGCACAAGCGGCACGCAACATCAACGACGTTTACGGAGCTAACACTACAAACCAACGCACCACTTGTTATTGGTTTGCTCGCTTCCGTTCTGGAAATTTCGACCTGAAAAATGAACCTCGCGGTCGTCCGAAGACTGGTCGACAATGACGAATTAAAGGCGATTGTGGAAGCTGATGATACACAATCTACGGCTGAATTAGCAGCAGTTTTCGACGTTAGCGTCAAAACAATATTGGTCCATTTGCGTCAAATTGGCAAGGTAAAAAAGCTTGACAAATGGGTGCCCCACGAAGTCAATGATCGCCAGCGCGAAGTACGCGTCGAGACGTGCCTTGCACTGCTCAACAGACACACAAATGAAGGAATTTTGAACCGCATTGTTACCTGCGATGAAAAATGGATTCTGTTTGATAACCGCAAGCGCTCAGCAAGTTGGTTGGATCCTGGTTCAGCACCTAAACAATGCCCTAAACGAAAACTTACCCCTAGAAAAGTGATGGTCACTGTTTGGTGGTCTAGCGCCGGTGTGATTCATCACAGCTTCTTACCAAACGGGGTGAGCATTACTTCAGATGTGTACTGTGAAGAACTGAACACAATGATGGAGAAGCTGGCACATCTCCAACCAGCATTGGTCAATCGCTCGTCTCCGCTGCTCCTGCACGACAACGCGCGACCGCATACTGCACAGCAGACGGTCTCCAAGTTGCAAGAACTGGGGTTGGAAGCTCTCCGTCATCCGCCCTACTCACCAGACCTTGCGCCTACAGACTACTACTTTTTCCAGAATTTGGATAACTTCTTGGCGGGAAAAAATTCAATACCCGAGAGGCAGTACTTACAAAATGCCTTTGAAGAATTTGTTGCCTCCCGTCCAGCTGATTTTTTTAAGAAGGGCATCAATAAACAGCCACTGCGTTGGCAAAGATGCATTGATTGCATGGGTGATTACTTCGATTAATACAAATAAAAAATGCATGAAAAAAATTCGTTTAAATTTTTTCATACAAAACGGAAATTTCATAGGTAAAGACCTATTATTATAAATAATAGCTTTATATTGTTTAGTTTTATTATAATCGATAAAACGGAAAATGGTGGCCACTTTTTTCCGTTTTAACGATGATAATAAAACTAAACAATATAAAGCTACTATTTGTAATAATAATAACGTATAGTCTTGTGGAGCACAACTCCGTGCATGGCGTGAAGAACTTGATAAGTCCAAAATGTCAATTTTACTGGTCCGCGATTTTAAAGTTTGACTTTTTCTCCAAAATCCGTTTTTACCTTGAACTCGTCTATAAGTAGAGCTTGATTTATGGATAATTTTATGCAATCTTTTAAATTATTTTACGTATTTTGGTAGAATCATCTTATTTTGTATGATATTAGACTTATCAAACTTATTCACCAATGACTTACCCATACATTAGTACTCAAATCAGTGAAAGCATTATTTAATTTAATCCCTAAAAATCAGTTTTTCTGCTTATCTGAAATGTCTAAATTGATTTTCTTTTTTTTTTCTTGCCCGTTCTTCTCCATAGGTACCTACTATGCTTTGGAATGGGCGCCTAGCTTCATCTTTCTGACTGATCGACCCCTTGACAATTCAAAAGTGCCTTTAATTGGTTTAATTGAAATAAATGCTTTCCGTCTTATTACAAAACAAGGTTCATCTTCAAACCCAGGTTTAAACCATGGACCCTTTTTTGAATTTCGAGCTTTATTCTGACACGTTAAGATGTCAGTTTTACAAAACTGACAACTTAGTACCAGACTAAGTTGTCAGTTTTGTATAAAGAACTGTATTTCTATCAAAGCTAGGTTCATATTATAAAAACTGGCTCGATGGTTTAAACCACGACGAAGAAAAACCTCGTTTTGTAATAAGACCGATAGAGTTTGAGTTTGATTTAAGGGTAATTTTATGTGGTTTTTCAAATAAAGTTATTTTTTTCTTTCTAATTATCTTATTATTCATAATAATTGACTTATCAACTTGTTCACCGATGACTTATCAACTTATTCACTATAGATTAGGGTATCAATAAAACACATAAACCTATTGTTTGTAAAAAAAAAATGTAATAAAAATGTTGAATAATAGTACTACCGAATTCGGTAGTACTTTTTTTAGTAATTAGAAAAGAAAAGAAAAACTAGATCAACTTTTTTCATGTCACTAAATATTATTGAGATTTATTTTGTGTAACATGTACCTATATGGATTGAATGTATTTATACATTAAATTTGGAGTTAATTAACTCCAATACACAGTAGTAATTCTGTTAATTACAAAAGTATAAACTATTAATAAAAATTATACGTCAGTTTTTGACTGAAACCGACATCTTTGTCGAATCAAATCAATCTGCCTAGCCTTTTCCCAACTATGCAGGGGTCGGCTTCAAGTCTAACCGGATGCAGCTGAGTACCAGTAATTTACATAGAGCGTCTGCCTATCTGTCCTTCACAACCCAGCAACTGGGTAATACGATACCCCTTGGTAAGACTGGTTGTCAGACTTTCGGGCTTCTGACCACCCGTAACGACTGTCAAAGATTCACGAATGACGGCCGGGACCAACGGCTTAGCGTGCTTGCCGGGGCACGGAGGAGTCTCGGTATGTAAAGATGGTCACCCATCCACGGACCAACCCCGGGCAAGCGTGACCTGATGGATCGACTCGAGCGACTGTTGTTGTTCTTTGTTGTATCTTGTCTAACCTAACTTATCTTTTTCGAATATTTTTTCTAATTCATAGCATAGGCAAGAGGAAGATTATATTAAGTAGTAGGTATTATTAAAGAAAACTTAAAACTAATGTTAGTATCCAAATAAATCAGCGAGCTGAAGTCTGCAGCCGAACCTCACACTATCCACGAAGTATGTAAGTACTCGTACACGAATGATGTCCGACCCAGTGACGTGACATTGCACAACCCTACCTACTGCACAACGTGCTCAGGAAGATTATGAATTATAGTATTTTTTGCGATAGTTGTCACCAGCTGCTCACTAAACCAGCTGAGGTTAGAGTAATTAGTACTACCGAGTAGTACGTGGTGATTTTCAGACAGCAGTTGCAGCATTCGTTGGCTTCACTCCTTTGCCCAGAGTAACCGGCGTCACATCTGTAAAGGAAACGTGAACATGCTCTATTAATGCTATTATGAGATTAGTAAGGCGCGAAGGACGTACAGATTTCCCAGAAAAGGTACCTATGCGCTTCGGCAATCATCGTCTATCTTCGGAAATATGAACGCGCGATCAATATAGAGCTGTTACAACCATGGAAGTACAATACCTACCTCTACTTATCTATTTTGTATGACGACAGTTACAAAATTACGCAACTCTATGCAATTCTAAAAAGTGGTAGACCACGTGGTGCTAACGTAGTAGGTAACACAACAGAGAGAAACCTTCATACAAACAGCATGACAGGTGCACTACTTCACAGCGTGGTGGTACAAAACGTGGAAGCTTTGCATTCGGAAGCTGTGGAAACTGTGGCGCGACATTCGTAGTAATTCGGAAATCCGAAGACAACCGAAGTGCATAGGTACCTTAGGGGGGGCCAGAAGGGCCAGACAAGTGAAATAGCTTTCAAAGCGTTTCATATTTCTACGACTTTCACCAGGATTGACGTAAGCTTATCGGTAGCTTATGTCAGTCCCATACAATGAAACAATGGGTTTATTAATATTTGCCATAATTTAAATTGCAATAATTTTATATAACATAAGTACCTACATACTTGTATTTGCCGTAATTTCTTTAGAAATAACACTTCAGTTGACATAATCGTGAAATTACATAAAATCATTTTCACTAAATTCATTGGTCATAAACTCATAGGTAATCGATTATAATTTTAATCCATTTTATTTGCTTTATAAATTTCTCGTTTTCAATAATGTCGTTTTGCACAACATTTATTCAATGGTGGTGGTGGTTTATTATGGAATAATAGGTCTTTACCTATGAAATTGCCGTTTTGTATGAAAAAATTTAAACGAATTTTTTTCATGCATTTTTTATTTGTATTAATCGAAGTAATCACCCATGCAATCAATGCATCTTTGCCAACGCAGTGGCAGTTTATTGATGCCCTTCTTAAAGAAATCAGCTGGACGGGAGGCAACAAATTCTTCAAAGGCATTTTGTACTGCCTCTCGGGTATTGAATTTTTTTCCCGCCAAGAAGTTATCCAAATTCTGGAAAAAGTAGTAGTCTGTAGGCGCAAGGTCTGGTGAGTAGGGTGGATGACGGAGAGCTTCCAACCCCATTTCTTGCAACTTGGAGACCGTCTGCTGTGCAGTATGAGGTCGCGCAATGTCGTGCAGGAGCAGCGGAGACGAGCGATTGACCAATGCTGGTTGGAGATGTGCCAGCTTCTCCATCATTGTGTTCAGTTCTTCACAGTACACATCTGAAGTAATGCTCACCCCGTTTGGTAAGAAGCTGTGATGAATCACACCGGCGCTAGACCACCAAACAGTGACCATCACTTTTCTAGGGGTAAGTTTTCGTTTAGGGCATTGTTTAGGTGCTGAACCAGGATCCAACCAACTTGCTGAGCGCTTGCGGTTATCAAACAGAAACCATTTTTCATCGCAGGTAACAATGCGGTTCAAAATTCCTTCATTTGTGTGTCTGTTGAGCAGTGCAAGGCACGTCTCGACGCGTACTTTGCGCTGGCGATCATTGAGTTCGTGGGGCACCCATTTGTCAAGCTTTTTTACCTTGCCAATTTGACGCAAATGGACCAATATTGTTTTGACGCTAACGTCGAAAGCTGTTGCTAATTCAGCCGTAGATTGTGTATCATCAGCTTCCACAATCGCCTTTAATTCGTCATTGTCGACCAAAGTCTTCGGACGACCGCGAGGTTCATTTTTCAGGTCGAAATTTCCAGAACGGAAGCGAGCAAACCAATAACAAGTGGTGCGTTGGTTTGTAGTGTTAGCTCCGTAAACGTCGTTGATGTTGCGTGCCGCTTGTGCCGCGTTGCTGCCACGACGGTACTCATAATTATTCCATAATTACTCGAATTTTTAACGTATCCATGATGACGAAAAAGATTGAAATGCGATGAAAATGTAACACTAATCATTAGACAAATGACTACTTTTGGAAAAAAAAACCATGTTTTTAAAATAAAATTAATTTGAAATTAGAATTCTTAGCCAAACAAAAATTATTTTGATTTGAAATGGTCAGTACTGCAGAACGGCAATTTCATAGGTAAAGACCATTGCTCATCCTAGCACAACAATGCTAGTTCAGCACAAGCGCCTGCAATGTTGATGTTATGATCATGAAAATGAATAATTTCTAGGGTTAGGGTTTCCGTCAGCAGGTCGACGGCTCCTATTTCTGTCTGCACGGTTCAAAAGGATCCTAACCAAACCGAACCTCGGGGTGCCCCTGACGTCGAGCGCCTAGAGTTAGGGTTTTTAATTATATTAAATGTTGCGTAGGTATGTCAAGTATCGATTAGGTAATGAGTTACATAAACCACTAATGATTTCAACACATGTTATTATGGAAACTTATTTTAAGGCAAATAAAAGTTATGACAAAAGTTGATAACACAAGCGTTATTAGTTTATATGATAATTGTGCACGTAAATAATAAGAGGGGTGACGATTATGGAAAACAATAATAGTACAAATTATTTTATGGAAAACAAAATAATACCGAAAAACCGGCCAAGTGCGTGTCGGAACACGCACAGTGAAGGGTTCCGTAGTTGAAAAGAATTTATCCCAAAAACAAACTTAACAATGGATCCCAAAAATTTTTTTTTATGTCATAAAGCTACCAATTAAAAATTTTCTGACTTTTTCCTTTTCTTGTGCTGGGAGACCTTACTTCTTGCCTTTCATTATTCTAAGTCAACGGGAAGTAACCTGTAAGGTTTTGATTTACTTGCGACAGTTGCGAGTATCAAAATGTGTCGCAAAATGGCCGTATTTTTTTATTGCGTTTGACTTAGAAGCTTGATTTTTTTAGAACTCTAAGGAACCATAGACTTACGTATTCGATATTGATTTCAACTTGATATCTCCACGCGTCCCTGACAAAAAGGGTCATGACAAACTGACAGCGTTGAAATTTTTTTTATATGATAGAATTACAAATTAACAATTTTCGGACTTTTTTATTTATTTGTGCTGTGAGAGCTTCCTTCTTGCCAAATTTCATTATTCTAGGACAACGGGAAGTAGCTCATAGGTTTTGATTTACTTGCGAGTATCAAAATATGTCGCATAAATGGCCGTATTTTTTTATTGCGTTGACTGAGAAGCTTCATTTTTTTAGGACTCCAAGGGACCATAGACCTACGTAAGTATTTGATTTTAATTTCAACTTGACACCCTACGCGTTCGTGAGCAGACAGATAGACGGACAACGAAGTGAGGGTATAAGGGTTCTGTTTTTTCCTTTTGAGGTACGGAACCCTAAAAATGATAATGATGATTGATATCAAGATTTCATTTGATGTCAATCCTGTTGAAAGTCAGTGTAGAAATACGAAACGCTTTAAAAGCAAAATGCAACTTTTCTAACCCTTTGATCGTGAACGGCACCCTAATTGCGTAACACATTATCAATCGGAGTTGGTTTCATTTTGACAGTTCAACAACATTAATTTCGTTGATTACGTTGTCGAGCAGACACATTTTTCGAACGTATGAAGCAATGGATTAGCAATTTGTTTCAAAATGAAACCAACTCCGATCGATAATGTGTTACGCAATTAGGGTGCTGATCTACCTTTAGACAGATAACAAAGATTCTTACATGTATTCAGAAAGTCCCTCAATATTGAAACAGTTTGCAAACATTTGTGAAGAAAGACGGGAACATCGCATCTTTCACCCTCATATTGATCTGTGCATTGACAGACTGGCTTATTCTCCTCATTCAGGGAACAGACACCGTTGTTCACACAATACCCATGGCACGCGTTAAGTTCACACCTGTCCCCAGAGTAACCGGCATTACACCTGAAATGATAAAATAAGGAAGATATGAAACAGGTAAATCAGGAAAACAAAAAATATTTGTGACTGGTTATAGCAGGCGCCTAAGGTGCGCGCCTTGTACCTGCGCTACGTCTCGGGCGCTCTATCATTAACTCAGCCCATTGCAGTCCACTGCTGGACATAGGTCTCTCCCAGGCTGCGCCACAATACCCTGTCCTCAGACTTCTGCAACCAGTCTGTCCCAGCCACCTTCTTCAAGTCGTCGGCCCATCTAGCTGGGTGGCATCCCACACTACGCTTGCCGGTACGCGGTCTCCACTCCAGGACTCATCTGCTCCACCGGCCATCGGTCAGTCGACAAACATGGCCAGCCCACTGCCACTTCAGTTTGCTTACTCTGTGTCGGTTACTCTGGTTCTTTTCCAGATAACTTCACTCCTGATTTTATCCTTCAAAGATACTCCAAGCATAGTCCGCTCCTTATCGCGCTGAGTGACCTTCAATTTGTGGACTAGTCAGACTGTCAGTGTCCTCGTTTTAGCACCGTATGTCATAACTGACAGGACGCACTTACACACAGGACAGGACCTTAGTCTTCAAACATTGCGGGATAGGTGATGAAAAGAATTGACGAAGTTTTCCAAATGCTGCCCAACCCAACTGGATCATTCTGTCGACTTCTTTCTGAAAGTTGTGTCTACTGAGCTGGGTGACTTGCCCTAGGTAGACTAGACATACTTCTTTACAGCTTCGAGAAGCACCCTTCAATGTGGATTGGACTCGGCAAGACATGTGAATTGTACATGACTTTCGTCTTGTCCAAATTCATGCCGAGGAACCGAGGCCAACTGTGCAACATCTGGTCTAACTGTTCCAGTCTGTTCCATTATGACGATGTCATCGTCAAAGCGAAGGTGTCACATGTATTCGCTGTTCACGTTGATACCCTGTCCAGTCCTGTCCAGTATCTTGAAGACGTCCTCCAACGCATTGGTGAACAGTTTAGGGGATATCACATCCCCCTGCCTCACCGCTCTGAGGAGCTGGATGGGGCTGGTTTTCTGATCTTGGATTTGGACAGTCATTGTGAAAGCGTTATACAGACACCTCAACACTTCAATGTTAGGCTAAAAGTTAGGGTAAAGGCTAGAACAGCCCATGTTTAGAAGGAGTCGAAAGCTTTCTCGTAGTCCACAATTGCCATAAACAGCGGCTGGTTGTACTCCTCGGTCTTCTGTACAATTTGCCGAACAGTAGGGATGTGGTCAACGGTACTGAAGCCTGTCCGAAAACCGGCTTGTTCTGGTGGCTAGAACTCGTCAAGTCTTCTGGCGAGACGGTTCGTGATGACCCTCAAGAATAGCTTGTAAACGTGGCTCAGAAGTGACATTGGTCTATAGAATAGAATAGAATAGAATAGAATAGAATAGAATACTCTTTATTATGCACACCATTTAAATTACTGTTACAATTTTACAATGTTGAAATTTTACATACGAGTGACACAATGGGCGGTCTTATCGCTAAAAGCGATCTTTTACAGACAACCTTTGGATGGAGTATGGGGACAAGGAGAGACAATTCTGTAGGTAGTCCGTGGTGTACCATATACATATACATACATAGTATATATAGTTCTATAGTTCTTCAGTAAGGTTGTATCACCTTTTTTGAAGAACAGAACCACCGCACCTCTGCTCCATGCCTTGGGCGTTGTACCCTCTTGGATGACGGAGTTGAAGAGACTCGCTAGCTCTCTTAGGACTGGAGTCCCGCCTGCTTTATGAAGCTTTGTCTTTATTCCGTCGTCACCAGGTGCCTTGTTATTCTTTAGCGGCTCGAGAGCCACCCTAATCTCGCACAGTTCGACATCCGGGGTGTCCTCCGTGTAGTGGTGCGATAATTCGGGTCGAAGGTCATCTGCACCATGTTCCGCTGGTTTCACCGTCCGCGTTGAGTATAAGTATCCGTAGAAATCTTCGACTTCCTCGAGTATCTCGGACTTTAAAATCACGATTCTGCCATCCGCAGTTCTTAGTTTCGTCAGATGGAACCTCCCTAATTGTTGAGCGAACACTTTCGACCCTCGATTATGCTCAGTCGCGACCTCAATGGCGCGGGTGTTGGAGCACCGAAGGTCGCGTCGCGTCAGCTTTCTAATTTTTAGGTTTAAGGCCCTCTTATCTGATGAAGACAGCTGCGTGGATGGCAAATCTCGTCTTTGCCTCATAAACCCGAGAGTCTCCGAGAAAAGTTTCGACACCTTACTTTTT
The DNA here is from genome assembly GCA_946251885.1 of Cosmia pyralina. Lineage (NCBI taxonomy): Eukaryota > Metazoa > Arthropoda > Insecta > Lepidoptera > Noctuidae > Cosmia > Cosmia pyralina. The sequence continues at coordinate 17,424,973 of OX276366.1, read as the reverse complement.
CGTTGACCAGTATTGACCCTGTAATTCCTGCGCCCTAAGCCGAACGGTCCGATTTTCGAATCGCCGCGTTCTTGTACTCTCACTTTGTCATTGAAGTCCCCAGAACAACGTTGTAGTGGGCCTTTGTCGTACTGTGCATTGCCTTGGCAATATCCTCGTACATGGCCTCAGCTGTCTCTTCAGAGCATGTCGAAGTTGGCGCATATACCTGTATCACTTTCAGGTAGTAACTGTCAGTGAGTTTTAGTACAAGGTATGCTACCCGTGTCACCCCGTGTCTACACGCTTCTGATTTCCACAACGCTGCTAGTGAGTTCCTTGTTGATCAGGAAACCGATACCACCTTCTTCAGTCTTCGGACTTCAGATAACCCCAGTATATGCCAGTTATAAGAGTGCGCTCTATATAAGTGTTTAAACTTTGCAACGAATTACACCAAGCGTTGTCCTAAAGTAACCTTTTTAAGTAAAGAATCTTTGAGGCTATAATAACACTTCTGTATCAGGTGTTTCTTAAGTGCGTCTACAAATCTATTTTCATGTTCTATATTTTTAATGTCGTTTGGTAATCTGTTGTAAATTTGTATGCACATTACAAGCGGTCCTGAATGATACATAGCAAATTTTGAACTTGGCTGCGCTAGTTTGTTTTGGGATCTTAAGTTGCGTTGCTGCGGTCGTTGGTCTTTAACTAATGGGAATAGTGACGCATGCTTTCTGACAAACTTGCCCACTTCCAAGATGTACATGCTTGTTAATGTGACCATTTCATATTTAATAAAGTAAGGTTTGCAGCTCTGCATTTTTTTTACCTGCATATATGTTTTCCCTCGGCACTGGCGCTACAATCTCCTTGAAAACAGTAGTTCTGACAAACTAAATTATTACATCTTTCACCCTCATAATGTTCTGTGCATTGACAGACTGGCTCACTCTCCGCATTCAGGGAACAGACACCGTTGTTCAAACAATACTCATGGCACGCGTAGACTTCACACCTTTCCCCAGAGTAACCGGAATTACACCTGAAATAACGAAGATATGAAACAGGGAAACGAGGAAAACAACAAATATTTGCGAATTGACAGGCGAACGAGACGCTCGTTCATAGATTACATGCAAAGAATTAGGCTTCTCCTCCGTAAAATACGACGATACTAAGTAACTTTGTGTCCATGTTTTACAGTAATACAGCATTTTCTTGATAGGAAAAAATACACAGTAATCTAAAATACATAAGAAGTGATTTCATCTGTCCTGAAATCTATTATATTTTCTAGCTATTTTAGTTTATACATAGAACTAAGGAAAAAAAAACTATTTTTTTTTTTAAATAGACCTGGATTTAATCTACGTCTAATTTTTCTAGTTTTTACTATTTACTCCTACAATTTTCACTAAAAATGTTTATAGTTCTGTTCAAAATTAATAAGGAATATGTCATTAGTTTTGTCCAATCAATAGATTTTTGTAAATATAGATACTCGTAATTGCTTCATATTTTGCAATAAATTACCAGTGTTGTGTTATCGACTTCATCGCGCTTCTCTTTTTTAGGGTTCCGTACCTCAAAAGGAAAAAACGGAGCCCTTATAGTCACTCGTATGTCTGTCTGTCCGTCTGTCACAGCCAATTTTCTCCGAATCTAATAGACCGTTTAAGTTGTTTGGTACACATATGGATTTCTGTGACCCAAATATGGACGTGTAACGTAAATAAATAAATTTTGAATATGGGGGTCACTTTTGGGGGGGAAAAAAGAAATTAAAAAAGAAGTTTTGCAATCTGTATGATATATCAAATGAAAGGTGAGGGTTTCAAATATATTTTTTTTATAATTTTAAAATAAATTGTTTTAAAGTTATTTAAGAAAATTAACGAAAATTGACCATTTCCCCTGTTCTTCGAAATTACTGAGCCTCAATTTTTTTTTTACATTTCACGTTTTGAAATGAGTAAAACATAATAATAGTGTTTAAAGATTGTAAATATGATTGCCATGTGAGTGATTTTCATTACATTATTAAAAAAAAAAAATATGTTAGATTTATAATTTACTAATCAATTAAAAGGCACAACAAATGAATAGGAACAAAAATTATTAAAAAATAATTGAGTGGTTTGTGAAAAAATATTATATCATAGTTACATAATAAAAAAGTGTGTGTATGTCAGCTCCGACGCACGACGGGAGTTTACTGTTTTTTGTGCCGTTCCGACTTTCTGTTTTTAGACGAAAACAAAGGACGATACGAGCGGGTTTCTTCAATGAATCAGTGCTATACAAAAAACAACTTTAAGGTACAAAAGTGGTGCTGTATTCTATTTAAAGTCGTTCATTTTGTTTTACGTTGCGCAGAAAAACATGGCAACGCTTTTGAGTTAACGCTTGAATTTCACTCCTCATAAAATTTCCATACCGGGGACCTTAATATTAAAATCGATTCTTTTAAAGTAAACTCCAAAAAGCTGATTAACGTTTTGTATAATTAATTTTATCCTCTTGTGCCAACCCTACCAAAATAAGTACGCTCTTCAGAAGCTTTGCGTCTATTCCGTTCCTTTACTCATGTGGCTTTAGCGTGTAGCTCGAGGTCACGGGGTTAGTCGCTCTTCGAATTATTTTGGAAGATTGAATGACCGAGCCGCCGGAGAAAATCACTGATCGCCGCAGTTAAAAGTACATAGCTATCAAATTCAAATTCAAATTGTTTATTGGCACAATTAACATATTATAAACTAAGACGTGTTTGGAGCCTCCCTTTAAGCAAAAAATGCCTGTATTAGGAGACTCCGCTCTTCCATAACATTGCAGTATTATACATTATACGAACTGTGTGCTAGTAATAAAATAATTGGTGAAAAATATAAAAAAATAAATTAAATTGATAAATTAAATTAATTACTAACAATAAATAACACAATTTATTGCTAGCTATCGACTTTGGCCTTACTATTTTTTTTTTTGCGTAGGTATCCACGCCCTTATGAAACACAGAACGTTACACTGAGCATGTTGACGATTCAGAAGAAGTGAGAGCAAAAATCAAATTGCATCATGTTGCGTTTGACTAGTAGGTACCTACGTACAAGCTATCCAACGTGCGCACTCGGGCGCTTTTTATAACTAGCCCATGCCTAATAAAATGAACATGTTTTACCTGCACTTAGGCTGTCGCTCGGCACTGACACTACAATCTCCTTGGAAACAATAGTTCTGACAGACGGGAACATCGCATCTCTCGCCGCTGTAACCCTGTGTACACTCACAACGAGATTCCCCACTAACTTTCGTGCCATGTACACACAACAGGCTTACATCTGTAGAATCATTGAGGGAGTCGTAGTCGCTGGGATTGTTTGGTGGCACACTCTTTAGAGCTTCGCAGTTCTGCTCTTTGATTTTGTAGTTGGAGGCTATACCTTCATAAAATTCTGTGTCAGGAACAGAAATTTTTGTAGAGTTCTCGTCCCTGTTGCGCGGTGGATTCTTTGATAATTGCCAAAGGCCATACATCTTCCAGTAGATAAAATCGTTTGATACGGTCAATGCTGCTACTACAATTTCACAAAAAGAGTTTTTTTAATATTCCCTATGGGTATAAGTAGTTACAAGATGTGCAGTTTTCTACTGACTGTACTTTGGCTAACGAATTAAAGAAAAATGACGAATCGACGAAAACTGGCAAACACTGGAAACTGCCGTGTTTAATCAGCAAAACTGAAGAATTAAATAAACTGACGACTGAGGGAAACTTACCAGTGAGATCCTTATGGAAAATCATTCCCTTAATATCTAATGTTCTTCTCTTCGCTCCATCTAAATCTGAGCTCTCGATATGTACTAGATATCTATCGCCATGATCCCGATTATCAATCCAGTACATTCTCTGTGTCTGCTGGTCAATGGCTATGCCTCCTCGCCAGAAAACTTGTTCGTCTATTACAACTTGCCTCCCGGAGCCATCAAATTGAGCCTTCTCTATATTATAGTTTGTGGTCCAGTAAATATACCTGTAATTTGTAAACAGTAAGCCGACGCGACGCTCGCACGGACGTAAAAATATCGCGGTGGGATTTTATCACGCACTGGATTTTCAACTCTCGGTGTTGAGCCGAGCTTCGAGAATCCAACAGAGATTCTCGAAGCTAGGCTCAACACCGAGAGTCGAAAAAACACACTGTTGGATTTTCAACGCGCGAAAAAAAATCGCCGCGATATTTTTACGTCCGTGCGAACGTCGACGTAGGGAACCAATGTTTATAACGTCAACCTACTTCAAGTATTGACTATCGACGGCAAAATTTTATTTATTAGTACATACTAGCTTTTGCCCGCGGTTTTGCCCGCGTGGATGTCGGAAAATATCCCATGGGAACGTACTACCGGGTAATCCTTCCTTATTCCTTGTCTACATTATAAAGGGAACCTCTGTGCAAAATTTCACTTTTCTAGGTTCAAGGGTTTGGGCTGGGCGTTGATGAGTACTTCAGTACTTCATCAGGACTTCTCTTTTTATTTAAATAATAGATTTCATAGTTTTTCAAGAAAACTGAAATATAAAGTAGTTATTGCGGTTGGAACCGAAAATATTCCATAACTCAAAAACTATGACTTAAATAATAAAGTTATTTAAAAACGTCATCATCACATTACACGAATGTGCATATAATATTTTTTTTTCATCCTTTGGTTATTTTTTTTTTTACGTAATTTACCCTTATTTTTACCCTTTTTACACCTTTACACCCTTATTTTTTTTACGTAATTTCACTTCTCCATTGATTAACGGTTTATAGAAAACACCTTCCTTCTGTATCGATGTGTGTAGGACCAATAAATGGCTGTGAAAGAGTTCTTGCCTACGGAAACCAAAAAAACACACGTACAATACATAATTGACATAACCGTTATACGATTGTACATCCAGTTATCACCCTTTCAAACTCAAAAACCATTTCATAAGCAAAAGGATTTTCTATAATTGACTGATTTTATATCTATGAAAACGTTTGCTCTTGGCCCCGATAATTAAACCTTCACAAGCGAATTTAGACCGTATACAATTATAAAAATATAATTTATATACATAGTTTCGGGTGGCTGGTACCGCACGGTACCGGTGGGGCTTGACGGCAATACTTCTATCTTGGTATATTCTGGAACTAACTAACAGTTCGCAAAGTTCAATATGTATTTTGCTGAGTTATAAAACATAATAAATTTATTACTATCATGAGTAACGTACCCTCCACAGGTATCCACGGCAATATAATTTATAGCCTCATCCCTCTCAAAATTGATTAGAAAATTCATGTAAACTGTGTTGTCAGGATTTGCCAGATCAGAATAGTACAGGCGCTTTTTTTCATCAAGATAAAAGATTAATTGTGTGGCTGGGTCGTAGGCAATCTGTATGAATTTGTACATAATACTGGTATATATGGGCTGTATTGCCCTGGTTGCTATGTCAAAGCTAGAAATGCGGTTTGATCCGGTTAACAGCACCCTGTTGTGTACTGGATCGTAAGCCAGTGACCGGATACCATTATGATCTGATGAAATGACTTCTGTATGCGTTAGTGTACCATTATTAATATCATAAAATTGTAGCTGATTCGATCCGCCCACGACGACGTCTGAAACATGAAAATAAAAAAATTCTAATCAGATTAAAATCTCCCTTTCCTAACCTATCATCCTCTTCATTCCATAAAATAAGCTTTCCATGTTTCTCGTAGGTGCTAATGGTTCCCAAATTACTTGCATTCTCACTAGTCTACACGAAAACTACGAGTACCTTCTTCTTTATTGACTGCCTTAACCGCTTTCCTGTTTTGTCCATATAAGTAAATGTGGATTTTGAAAAAAAAAAACCAACATGGTTTTAAGCTGTCATTAAGAAAAAAAAATTGTTTATGAACAATTGTAGTCGTATTTTCAATGGTTATCCAGGAGTGTTATTACCATAGTAATTTCTGTCTATGCGCTAGATTTTTAGATTTATTTTAGATTTTTCTAAGTTTGCGCTCCGAGAATCGTGGTAAACAAGTTTGTTTAGAAAATAATCACTTAAGTATTTAAAAGATTACCATATTTAAACGCGGTTTATACACAAACTCTACCTGATACTCGTTCTGATAATTTATATCCAAATGCTTGAAGAGAATATAAAGAAAAGTCGGATTTGTAGTACTTAACGAACCCGACTTTTACTAACATTGGTAAATAAATAAATTAGATTTACTGTATAAACAAATGTCCCAGAATTAACGTACATCCTCTTAAGGGGTCATTGTTGTTCATAATGATGAGGATCATTATGAACAACTTTTACTACGGGACTAAACCTGAAATCACGAAAAAGAAATCAACTGTTCCCTACATTTATTTTCGCATAAATCGTCAATATGTAGGGAACAGCAGATTTTTAGGGTTCCATACTCAAAGGATAAAACGGGACCCTATTACTAAGACTCCGCTGTCCGTCTGTCACCAGGCTGTATCTCATGAACCGTGATAGTTAGACAGTTGAAATTTTCACAGATGATGTATTTCTGTTGCCGCTATAACAACAAATACTAAAAAACGGAATAAAATAAATATTTAAGGGGGCTCCCGTACAACAGACATGATTTTTTTGCCGTTTTTATAGATAACTAGCTTTTGCCCGCGGCTTCGCCCGCGTGGATGTCGGAAAATATCACATGAAAAAAAACACACACACACACACACACACACACACACACACACACACACACACACACACATGTATATTTTCCCATAGTAGAACATAGGGCCGTCCGATAAAACTGTGCAAGCTCAAATCGCTATGATATATCGTTGCCGTGTATAGCTCCCAGTCGGCATGATTTTTTACGACATGTTCAACAATCATCGTCATATTTTAATTTACACAAAACCTTAATTAATTATCACTGAATCCGTCCATTGGTGAAAACCGTATGATAAATCCGTTCGGTAGTTTTTGAGTTTATCGCGTTCAGACAGACGCGGTGGGGCGGGGGACTGTGTTTAGTTAAAATTTATAATGCCAGTCACGCTCTAATAACAACTTTTGACCGACTTAACTGTCCACTTATTCAAAAGTTATTTGTTGTAATAATTTCGTCGTAAAAACGTCGAATGAAATAAAGAGTAATGTTACCTCAAGATGCTACGAATTATGACTACATTTCCAATCCCTTAAATCTCAAAAAGCGCCTGCGGTGGCCGGGAATCGGAAATAGATTCCCGCCGCCCAGGGCGTCTCCTGCGGCGGCTAGGGGCGCGAGGGCGCGACTGTTGCCTCTCCCTCACGCGTTCCGCCTCCTCCTTCGCGAGCATTACTGCTTCGCGGAAGGAGGTGACGGCCTTCCATGCACTCTCGCTCCGCACCATAGCCTAGACCAGGTTTGGACGCGAGAGGTCGCCGCCGCCGATCGCCTTCGCGAGAACACGGCGGTGCTTCGCCCAAGCCGGGCAGACCTCCACTGTATGCTCCACCGTGTCCTCCGGGCGATCCACATAATGGTGACACCCGGGCGTTTCCGGGGTCTTATCCGAAACAGGAACCTCCCGAAACCCTATTTTGCCTCCTTAGGGGATGATTTTTCAAAAACGCGCACTCACATCACGTGCCACATATTTCTTTATTTCCTACCAAAAGCATAAATTTTAATTTTCATATCCCTAACTTAATAAATGCTGGGTTTCCCATACATTTTCATCCCCTATGTCACCCCCTGTAGGATTACTTTTTAATACAAAAAGTACCCTATGTCCTTCCTTCCCCAGGATGTAGCCTTGCCAAATTTTATCGAAATATAAATACCCTCTCAGGAGAGGGTAATATAGGGGTTAATATTAAAATTCATAAAACTGCACGGATGATATTTCATGCAGATGATGCAGGGGATGATATTTCAAAAACGTTGAAACACATATTTTTTTATTTCCTACAAAAGCATGAATTTTTATATTCCTAACTTAGGAAATGCTGGGTTTCCCATATAAATTTTCATCCCCTACAACATCACCCCCTGTAGGATTATTTTTGAGCCAAAAAGTAGCCTATGTCCTTCCCCAGGATGCCATCTATAGCCTTGGCAAATTTTATCGAAACCCGTTCAGTGGTTTAGGCGTGAAAAGGTAACAGACAGATAGACAGACCGACTGACAGTTACTTTCGAATTTATATAAAAAAAAATAAAAAAAAAATAATAAAATAAAAATAAATATATATATATAGATTTCAGTTGATACTCATCACTTAATAACACATAATTAACGCACAACCTATTAAGGGGTCATTGTACTCACAATGACCCCTTAATAGGTTGTGCGTTAATTCCGGGACATGTTAGTTGGTGAATATTACGGTGACCGAAACACAATTAGACTATCCTGGCACGAAAAGAAATAAATTATGAAGTGGCCTCAAAAACTCTCATTTTTAGGGTTCCGTAGATACCTCTGAAGGAAAAAACGGAACCCTTATAGGGTTTCTTCGTTGTCCGTCCGTCTGTCTGTCTGTCTGTTTGTCAGTCTGTTAAGACCCTTTTTCTCAAATACATAGGCCTAATAGTCCCTTAGAGGTCTAAAAAAATTAGGTTTCTAAGTCAACGCAATAAAAAAATACAGCAAAATTTCATGATTTTAGGTAAAACGGTACCCCATTGGTTTTGATTTATTTGCGAGTATCAAAACTGGCCGTATTTTTTATTGCGTTGATTCAGAAGATTTACTTTTTTAGTACTCCAAGAGACCGTGGACCTACCTAAGAATTTGATATGAATTTTAACTTGATATTTCTAGGTCTCAATAGACGGATGGACAAAGAAGTCCGGAGGGGGACCCGGGGGGTCCGGGTGGGGGGTCGGGGGGGGGGGGGGGGGGGGGGGTGAAGTTCGAGGGGAGAGGTCCGGGGGGGTCGGGGGGGTGGAGTAAGGGTTCCGTTTATTCCTTTTGAGGTACGGAACCCTAAAAAACACAAAAACTAAAAAAAATAACAAACATACAATACAATATTATCGTTGAAACATGATAAAAAGTCTTGTACTCACCCCAGGAGAAAGAATGCGCTAACCCCACGTACAGCGCTAACGACGCCAATAAAAGATGCGTTCTGTACATTTTATACTACAAACAACGTTGTGTCAACAGAGGTAGATGATGCGTCCACCCTGCTGACCGCTCGTGAAATATAAAAGCAAATCACTGGTTTTCCTTATACGTTAAGCTACACTTACAGAAATATTAGGCATCAGGCATATCATTGATAACCTGAGGGGTCCTCTGATAAGAGGAATTCTCCAAGTAGGAATATCGTGCAATTATACAGGATGCATTTTCCAAGTGTGCGAGAATAGCCAAATCTGAAACTATAGTACATTTTGATACAAGTGGAGAATTTTTTTTATTGCATTCGATGCGGAATTAACACCCAGCCGTAGGCGAGGTTGTTTTTGAGCCGAGAACTGCAATAAAAAATGTCCACGTGAATAAAACGACTTTTTTCAATACACTGAAGAAATAAAATAAAATAACGAAAAATATTTTTATCATGAATTATTAGGAAACTATGATTTAAATTTTCTTTTTTTTCCGCGCTTTGCTTTCGCCAGGTTGAAGGAGAAGCAAAGGTATAAAACCGATAAACAGCCTAATATGAAAAATAGAAAATTCAAATATTTTTGAGTTTAGAACACAAATAAATGTTAATTTGTTCATAAACGTTTTTTTTATTATAATAATCATGGTTTTTGATGATATCCTATTTATAAACATTATTTAAATATTCAAAAAATATTAACACCGTAAAGACGCATATCTTTTCCGAGATTTAAAAAAAAACATTCACCTCCGAATAGAGACGGCGTGAATAGAGGCATTGAACCAATTTGGACTAAGTATAGGTATTAGTTATCTGTGGCAATTTTTTTTCCCGCACACGTGTTGGAAAATGAAAAATCGCACGGGTGTGAAATATATTGCATTGTGAACCTAATCGTAGTGCGATATGAACCAGTTTTCGAGGAAGTGTATTGAAAAATATATTATAGAGCAAGATCCCAGGCAAAATGTATGGGATAGCTTCTTTCTTATATCTATGGAGAGAGTAGTTTTAGATGTACTTTAAACGTACGCACACCTGCTAGCTTGGGCCGACGGCCAATTTTTTAGGTATCAGGTACCAAAGTTACGTAAAAATATTACTCACTTTTCCTAAAGTCTGACTGCTGATTTTTGTGTATATTTTACAGAATATTGGTAATAATTAATAATCAATACTATCGCCAGACGCTTTAAAGCTCGCCAACAATTACGTCATCTTACTTATAGTTTGAGTCATCACTTTTATATAATTATACTCGGGAAACAATTTCAATACTATCTGTAAGCAGCCATATCAATCGTAGCGGTCAAACATCCCCCAGACACAATTAACTGTGTCTGGGGGATGTTTGACAAGACAGTATTTGAGCTATTTTTAGGCCAAAGATTTAGCATTGCCATCCAACGTGGCAAAGCTGTCAGCCTTTTGGGTACTTTTCCCACTGACAGCGATGCGGACGAATAATTTTTGATGTCCAATGAGCTCTTCACCTTTTTTTTAAAAGTATTATTATTTAGTTGTACATAGTATACATAATTTAGTGTTAGCTTGTATATTGTAATTGAGTTTTGTTTATAGTAGAGAAATAAAAAACCACAAATTATCTCTCTATACTACCCTAGCAGGTCACGGCCTGTGCCTGCGCAGTCTATTTGCAAAGCCCTAGCCGTTACAGTCGAATCTTGGATTGCTTCGTTCATGTTGGATTGTTACATGACAGGCGAATGTTCCGGGTTGGATAGCGCCTGTAAGTAACTTCAAGCGTTAGTTTGTACTAATGGAAAGTATGTTATTACTTCCCAGAATTTGATTTTTATTAGCGTCACTATCGCTATTACCTACAGTGTTTTTTATTTAACTAAAATCAGCAGGTTCGAAAATAGATTTTTCAAAAATCTACTGATACCCTTTTAGTCTTCATCAGAATCGTCCCTGAGACTTGTTTGACTTTTTTCTCTATTTCTTATGGTTTTGGCCATCCACGGACGCTTAAAAATATCGGCATGTATATGCCACCATTTCGGTACTTAGTAGGTACTTATAAACATATTGATAACATTGCATGTTTTCAAAATGTTTTTAATATTATGTAACACTAGCGACCCGCCCCTGCCCCGCACGGGTACAATCTACTGGCATGTCAAAACATACAGATTTCTGTGCTTTAATTAAGTTAAAATATTAATGTAGTAAACATAAAACCCCTTCCAGTAAATTCTCTAAGTGATGGCGTCACCACATCAAAATACATTGTGTGGTTTAGAAGAACTCGGCGCACACACAGACACGAAATGCAACTTTATTATAGACTGCTTGTGTATTATAAAATATTAATTATGAAAATAGATTAAATCTAGTAGTAGTAAGACACACTTATTTTTTAAAGAATAAAAAGGGGAAGAGCTCATAGGGCATCAAAAAATTCGTCCACATCGCTGTCAATGGGAAAAGTGCCCAAAAGGCTGGCAGCATTGCCACGTTGGATGGCAATGCTAATTCTTTGGGCTAAAAATAGGCCAACCCTCCGGCCCCGTGTAGAGTCGACCAACCGCTTGGCGATGTCCCGAAAAACTCGATGAGCACTCGGACCCCAAGGCCCTAGTGTTTCAACGCAAAACGGCTCAAACATATAGTTCCCAAAAAGGTTGTTATATTTGCGCCGTTTGAGGTGTTCTGCTCCTGCAGCAGCCGCCCCGGCACAGCCCGCCGTACTAGGAAGATGGGATGGCGCGAGGGTGTCGACACAGGTTGCATCCCACACCAAAGGCCTACCCAACTTCCAAGGCATTATGGTCATTCCGTCTGGTCTCTTCCCATCGTCACGCGCTAAGCCATTGGGTTCTTAAACAGCTGGCACCCCGGCGGTGACAAGAGCCCGACGGATGATGTCGTTAATGCTGGCGTGCCGTGCCATCCGACCAGCACTTTTGCTGCAGGAATACTTATTTTTTTATTTTGACAAAATTTTGTTATTTTCGTTTTAATGAAATGCAAGATTACATCATTCAAAGGTTAAGGGGCGTTATAATATTATTTCCTATCTATATTTAAAGATAAAAGCTCGTTTCTTAATTTAGAATTTTAGGTTGATTGCTTGTCAAACTCGACCTAAACCTATTTTTGTTTCTGATTTAAGTTTTCTTTAACTTTAATCAAACTTTGAGTATTCAAACATAAATTATTCAAATTGGACAGATGGCGTGCTTAGGTATCAGTATCTCGTCAATTATTGCGTTTCACAACTAAGAAAAATACGTTGGAAATTGCTTAAAGCGTTGTCAAGGCAGTGTGAAGTTTAGACATTGAAGTAATATAGGTATAAGTCAATGAGTTTCTACTTTGGTTTTGAAAGACTTGTTGTTATCTGTTGTGTGTTACGATCCGTGTGCGGAGGGCCTAACCGTGCCGCGTCGCGTCGCTGATGCAGAGGGCCCGGGCCAGCTCGAACAGTCTCCTAAATGTCATTAGAGGGTTTGATTGCCTGATCGTCCATTATTAGTCCAACTCACATTTGTATATATATTTACCATTGATGTTTACTAACAATTACGGATTTTCCGAATTAAAATGATTGTTCCTTATTAAAATATTATAATGTGTAAAGAAGCAGGAGTTTGGCTGAATTAAATTCTTGAATACGTTTTTATGAACAGAGTCACGTTTTAAGCATAGTATTTTCCAAAACTATGGACCCTTTAAGGATTTATAAGCTACGAATAGTATAATTTCTATTCGTCATACCCAGCGGATGCCTACTTGGTGTTGCCAGCAGTCGTTAACAAATGATTGCGTCGAGGATGTCGAGGTATAGTATTATTTAGGCCTGATAAAAGCTGTCAAATCGCCATAATTATTCCTTAAATAAAAGCTAACTGACGATTGGAAAATTAACTCTTGAGTAGAATACCGGATACACTTTGCTGGTAACATTTTACCACTACAGTGATTTAATCTGTCATGCGAAATATGGTTTAAAGAAAGTTTTTGATATTATAATATATGAAAATAAAAATCATTTAATACATAAGTATGCATTTTATTGAAAAGAAGAGAAACTTAATCAAAATGTAAAGGAATAGAATAGTAATAAAAAGAAATACAATATAGTTTATGAAATAAAACTAGTCAAAAATAAAAATAAAGTAATTAGGAAGGAAGTGAATTCTGAAATGACGACCATCAATTAAGATACGGGCAGGAGGATGATGATGACGTATCACAGATGGTATTGCGGCAGGTTGTCGCCAGCTGCTCACTGCACCAGCTGAGTTAGATGTATTCTAGTGAGTACGCAGTGGTGGTGGTAGAGGTGGAAGTAAACTCTTCAGCGGCTTCACATGCTGTGCTCGTTCCGAACAAGCGCCGGTTTTCAGACATCAGTTGGAGCACGCGTTGACTTCAATCCTGTGCCCAGAGTAACCGGTCTTATAAATCTGTAAAGGAAACGTGAACATGAACTATTAATGCACTTAGCCACTCGGGTGTCTCGAATAAAAAGTATGTATTTGTTTTTATTATCGGGTGTATGTATTTTTTATTATTTTAAATATAATTCCTATGCATTCAGAGCATTAATGTGAAAAAATGCGATTATTTTCCGCATCCATTTGTTTATAAAAAAATCGTAACAGTTCTAAAACATTGCTTAAAGGCAGTTAAACACTCAACAGACTAGGCAGAGATAAACAGCCAAGGCAAGCCGAGCTACTGACATGCGAGTATACAGTGCGAGCAGCTGTCAAGTCAGCAGCTCGCACTGTGTAAACAGCCAATTCAGCCAAGGCAAGCCGAGCTAATGACATGCCAGTACACAGTGCGAGCAGCTGTCTGCTGTCTAGTCAGCAGCTTGCATTGTGTAAACCAGCCATTACCTACTGTCTACACGGAAACGACATTTATGTATATTCTTCCGTCGACAAAACCCCTTTCTATGGTGGTCATGTACGCGTGCAACAGGACATTTGCGTAGGCCACATAAACATAATCAAAACCGCCAGACAGATATTTTATCATGCCTGTATGGTACCTACACACATTCAGTCAGTTTTCTCTTTAAATATCATCAAACATATCAAAAGTTATGTCATGTAAATAAATTTCTACAATGATGTCAATGTTCTACAACACTTTATTGGAGATCCCATCCCTTTTTGTCGAACAAGTAATCTTTTGTTTTATAAATGACTAGCTGCGCCCCGCGGTGTTACCCGCGGTTTATGAGATATACTAAAACGTGTAATATTTAATCGGTGAGAAAAGTATTCACAAAAAAATTGCTCATCCCACGGGAACACTACATTTTTTCAGGATGTAAAGTAGCCTATGTGTGCTATGTGAATACAGGATGTCTGCTACTTCCACACCTAATTTTATCAAAATCGGTCGAGCCGTTTGAGTTTGAAAGAGTAGCAAATATATTTGAATTTCTTGCTCATCCCACGGGAGCACTACATTTTTCCGGGATAAAAAGTAGCCTATGTGTTAATCCAGCTGTCTACATACCGAATTTCATCCAAATCGGTCTGGCCGTTTGAGCGTGAAGAAGTAACAAACATACACACACACACACACACACTCACAAACTTTCGCCTTTATAATATTAGTGTGATGTGATGTGATTATTTATTTTTGTTTTTTTGTTTTCAAACTTTTATTATTGTGTTTTTTGTTAAGTTAGTGATCTTCCTGTGCTAGTCACAATAAATACTTTTTCTTTCTTTCTCTATTTTTTCGGGATAAAAAGTAGCCTTTGTGTTTATCCAGAGTGTCAGCTACTTCCACACCAAATTTCATCAAAATCGGTTGAGGCGTTTGAGTTTGAAAGAGTAGCAAATATATTTGAATTTATCGCTCATCCCACGGGAGCACTACATTTTTCCGGGATAAAAAGTAGCCTATGTGTTAATCCAGGTTATAAGCTGTCTACATACCGAATTTCATCCAAATCGGTCTGGCCGTTTGAGCGTGAAGAAGTAACAAACATACACACACACACACACACACACTCACAAACTTTCGCCTTTATAATATTAGTGTGATGTGATGTGATTATTTATTTTTGTTTTCAAACTTTTATTATTGTGTTTTTTGTTAAGTTAGTGATCTTCCTGTGCTAGTCACAATAAATACTTTTTCTTTCTTTCTCTATTTTTTCGGGATAAAAAGTAGCCTTTGTGTTTATCCAGAGTGTCAGCTACTTCCACACCAAATTTCATCAAAATCGGTCGAGGCGTTTGAGTTTGAAAGAGTAGCAAATATATTTGAATTTCTTGCTCATCCCACGGGAGCACTACATTTTTCCGGGATAAAAAGTAGCCTATGTGTTAATCCAGGTTATAAGCTGTCTACATACCGAATTTCATCCAAATCGGTCTGGCCGTTTGAGCGTGAAGAAGTAACAAACATACACACACACACACACACACACACACTCACAAACTTTCGCCTTTATAATATTAGTGTGATTATAGTGTGATGTGATAGTGTGATTATTTATTTTTGTTTTTTTGTTTTCAAACTTTTATTATTGTGTTTTTTGTTTAGTTGGTGATCTTCCTGTGCTAGTCAATAAATACTTTTTCTTTCTTTCTCTATTTCTTCGGGATAAAAAGTAGCCTTTGTGTTTATCCAGAGTGTCAGCTACTTCCACACCAAATTTCATCAAAATCGGTCGAGGCGTTTGAGTTTGAAAGAGTAGCAAATATATTTGAATTTATCGCTCATCCCACGGGAGCACTACATTTTTCCGGGATAAAAAGTAGCCTATGTGTTAATCCAGGTTATAAGCTGTCTACATACCGAATTTCATCCAAATCGGTTTGGCCGTTTGAGCGTGAAGAAGTAACAAACATACACACACACACACACACACACTCACAAACTTTCGCCTTTATAATATTAGTGTGATTTAAATTTATTGAAGCTCAGTTCCATAGCATTAGATTTATAATTAGGTTGTTGTTAGGTTGTTTGTTAAAGTTATTGTTGTGTTTTTATTGTTCATTTTATATTGTAGGTTATAGGTAGGTACCCGAGAATAATAATTAATGTGTCTCTATGTCTATAGTTTTAAGTGTTCTATATTGTTATATAGAGTATAGGTGTGTAGTTTATAAGTTAGGCTTTATGCCCATGTGCACATACTATTGTAAATATTCGTATGCCGCTTTTAGCGGCGGATGTGTCCTGAACACAATTATTTTACATACCAACTTTGTTGCTACCATATCCGACGAATAAATGTCTTTGTCTTTGTCTTTGAGGAGTATGTTGTAAAATGCAAACTTTGGCACGTAGTAACCAAAATTGCCTATCGTCAATTAGATTTTTCATGAAATTGATAATTATGTCTAAAATAAAAATAATACGCATACTTTGGAACTTAAATTAATTACAAATTTTCTGGAGCGTAGTCCTGAGTACAATAAGTCAATCTTTGACTGACTGATCTACTTTTAAACAGATAACAAAGATTCTTACCTGTATTTAGAATGTCCCTGAACAGTGAAACAGCTTTGAAACATTTAACAAGAAAGACGGGAACATCACATCTTTCTCCCTCATAATGTCCTGTGCATTGACAGACTGGCTTACTCTCCGTATTCAGGGAACAGACACCGTTATTCAAACAATAATCACGGCACGCGTTGACTTCACACCTTTCCCCAGAGTAACCGGCTTTACACCTGAAATAAGGAAGATTTGAAACAGGAAAAACCACAAATATATGCAACATAACAGTATATAATAGCCCGAAAGTCTGACAACCAGTCTTACCAAGGGGTATCGTATTACCCAGTTACTGGGTTGTGGAGGTCAGATAGGCAGTCGCTCCATGTAAAATAATGGTATTCAGCTGCATCCGGTTAGACTGGAAGCCGACACCAACATGGATGGGAAAAGGCTAGGCAGATTGATATGCAACATAACAGGTGAACGAGGCGCGCGCCTTACACCTGCGCCTGCGCTTCATTGCGGGTGCTCTATAAAAGTGTTTTCATAGTATAAAAGTCTTACAGGATCTAAGGACATCTTGCCAGATTTTAGAAGTTTTGACTACACAACTCATGCGCCTGAGTGCTTACGACATCCCGGCAAAACTCACCTAACCACTATGCAAGCTAATAAATCCAGAAAAGTAACCATGGCCCACTGGGTTGTGGAGATCTTTTTCAGACGCATCAAGCGAGATTCTTAATTACTAAGGCAAGAATATTTCAACGTTACCCTGAAACACCTAAATTCCCGAATTTTAGAATATCTGCTGCGCTGTTGAATGCTTTTCTCAAGCCAGTGCACGACAAATATGTGTACCGGTTTATTGAAAATATTAATCACCGCATAAGTATGCTTAATAATCTAGCAGAATATGTATCAGCCAGAACCAAGCAACGTCTGCGGCGGCGTGCAGCTTTTACACCGATTTTGGGGGATCTCCCAGAGCTAAGAGGATATCCACGGCTGTCAGAAGAAGATTTAATAATATTTGCCTTCGGAACATATTAACTGAAGCTAGCACGTAGCTACTACGCATTTCCATAATCTAGTATTTAATTATTTAAAACCACACTAATCTCAAACGCTGCACAGTGGAAAAACAAACGAATGCTAGTAGCGAGACGCGAGCGGTGAAGTTTATGTGCGAACGTAGGGCTAAGTTCAATGCATCACCTTGAACACGTGTTTGGAAGAACAGTTTGAAGACGCGCGAATTTTATGGCTAAAGGCAATAGCGCACTAGCGGCCAGGTCGCAGCGGCCAGCGAGATAGATACTTACATTAGTTAGCTTAGCTTAGTTTAGGCCTTAATTTTTTTTTTCCTTGTCGTTATCTTAATAGTATGAACATGTTTTACCTGCACATAAGTTGTCCCCCATCACTGCAATCTCCTTGAAAACAGTAGTTTTGACAGACTGAAACATCGCATCTTTTACCCTCATAACCTCCTGTGCATTGACAGACTGGCTCACTCTCCTCATTCAGGGAACAGACACCGTTGTACAAACAATAATTATGGCAGGCGTTGACTTCACACCTTTCCCCAGAGTAACCGGCATTACACCTGAAATAAGGAAGATTTGAAATTAATAAACAAGGAAAACAAAATGAATATTTGCGACTTGTTCTAGGAGGCAAACGAGACACGCGTTCAAAGAACATGCAACGAACTGGGTACGTACATCAAGCGCTGCCATCCGTAGAGATCGCGCCATAATACGCACGTTCATGCACGTACGCTTGACCCTAACTAGTCCCTAATAAAAGAACATGTTTTACCTGCACTTAGGTTGTCCCTCAGCATTGGCACTGCAATCTCCTTGGAAACAATAGTTCTGACAGACGGGAACCTCGCATCTCTCGCCGCTGTAACCCTGTGTACACTCACAACGAGATTCCCCACTAACTTTCGTGCCATGGACACACGACAGGCTTACAACTGTAGTATCATTGAGGGAGTCGTAGTCGCTGGGCACTGAGTTAATTGGTAGTAGACGCTTTAGAGCGTCGCAGTCCTGGTCTTCAATTTTGTAGTTGGAGGCTATACCTTCATACGGGAAAACGATAGGAATTGAAAAGTCTTTAGGTTCCACGCCCCTGTGGCGCGGTGGATTCTTTGATAATTGCCAAAAGGTCTCACGCGTCCTCCAGTAGATAAAATCTTTTGATACGGTCAATGTATCTGCCATTCTTGCATATATTTCATTATATAATGTTCTTCTGTTCTTTCCATTTAAATCTGCACTTTCAAGTGACATGCCAGAATAATTATGATTATTAGAATCTATATCTAACCAGTACATTCTCTGTGTCTGTTGGTCGATGACCAAGCCGTTTCGCCAAAGCATTTCCGTGTCTACTAGAACTTCTTTCTCGGAGCCATCAAATCGGGCTCTCTCTATGTATTTGTCTATGCTCCAGTAAATATACCTGTAATTTGTAAACAGTTAGGGAATCAACATTGTTACCATGTTAGCTGCCAGAAAATGAATTGTTCGCCGGTCACCGGTGACGGTGACCGCTTGTTAACGTCATCCTAATTCAAATAGATACTTACTAAACACAAGTATAATTATCTACAATAAATATAATTTTGTATTTCATAGTTTTTCAAGGAAATTAAAATACAGAGTAATTTTTGCGGTTTGTATAGAAAATATCCCATACCTATGGCAAAAACAATTAGCTTTGTTGGGCATAACTCCCAACATTTGGTCCTTCGAGCATTTTAGTGTTGTGTGATTTATATCTGTTACGGTCTCTCACCAGCGAGTCGGCCCAGTAACCAATTGAGTAGGTACATATCGAGGAAGAGAAAGGTTGCACAATATCAAGAACCAGGAGTGTGGAGCAAGAGCATACTCCTCAAAACAAAAGTTCGTCAATTCGTCGGAATGTTTGGCAACATTTATTTTATTTATTTATTTATTTATAGTTAATTAAAACGGTTATACACCAATTACAATAATTAACCTAGAAACACAATACTAATATTGTAATATCTATTACATACTTAATAAATAACAGTGGAAATTCTCTCATACTTTCTCTCGCAAAACTTTAGACACACTCGCTTTATCTCTCTCACATGATGTCATCATCATCAAATACCTACGAGAATCAGCGCGAACTTTACGAAAACATCAACAAGGATGGCTGGGACTGGAAGAACTTGGACTACTTCAAACGGCGTATGCAATGCTGGAAAACTCCCAGAACAGATAAAAAGGTCTCGTCTCCTCTTTATCTGTTCTGTGGGAAAACTTATGGAGTAAATTCCATTAAACCATGATCGTCTGTCTACAGAAGTAAGTGCGCGTCATCCTTACTTTACAGGTGATTTATATAACACAACATTGAAGTGTTTTACAGAAGTCAAGGAGTTAATTCTCCAACAAAATCAGCAACTGTCGACGCACAAACGGTGCAACCAACAACACCGTTCGAAAGTGCCTCTGAACAAGATCAAGCAAGTACATCGAGCAAGAAATTACAAGAGCAACAAAACAGCGAGGAGGAAGAAGAAACCAGTAATGCACAAATGAGAGCAAGAACAGGGATCAATCGCCTCCTCTGCAACAACAAAGTCCTAACAAGAGGGACAAGGGGTTCAACAGTGAACTGGACGACCTCTTACGCAAACAATCGGCAAACTTCAAGGCCTTCATGAGAGCTGTCGCCAACATTCAAGTGGAGTTTAACACAGAAACATGGGATTTCCAGGATGCGTTGCAAACATTACAAGCGCGTTGAACTGCTATTGACAGTCTCCACAGAAATCGAGTGCGAACTCAACGGGAACAACAACGCAGTATATGAAGAGCGCTACAAAAGATACAAAAACAAATACATCGATTTGAAGAAGGCATTAAACACCAAGATGTGGTCCAGAGCTTATCGATACAGCTAGTACCTAGTTCATGAAGTTCAATATACAACATGTCCCGGAAACCGGGTCCGGCACAACCTCAAGGGTCTCATACTCATCATTATGAACAACTTTTACTATGGGACCAAACCAGAAATCGCGAAAAAAAATCTGCTATTCCCTACATTTATGTTCGCATAACTCGTCAAAATGTAGGTCAAACTCAAACTCAAACTCAAAGCATTTATTTCAAATAAACCAATTACAGGCACTTTTGAATTGTCAATGGGTCGGTCAGTCAGAAAGATGAAGCTAGTTGCCCATTCCAAAGCGTAGTAGATCCCTATGGAGAAGAACGGGCAAGAAACTCCACGGACACTCTTTTAAATCATAATATTTTTACAAAATATTGGTTACATCGTTCATGTTGAAAATATACATGTGAGAACAATGTAGAAAGACGTGCACGTTGAAAAGCGTCCGTAATAAAAAGATAAAAACTAAAACAACTAAATTAAATATTAAAATTAAAAATAAGCCATGGCAGCTAAGAGACGACCAGTCCCAACTGACGGCGCCCGTTCACGAACATGACGCATGGATCAGCACCAATTAGCTCAACCATTTTGAAGGGAACTTAAGGTTGTGCGATAATCCCGGGACATGTTGTATATTCTATGTAAACCATGATATTATTAGTAACGTACCCTCCACAGCTATCCACGGCAATATCTGCGTGTATACGACTCAAATTGAAATTGAAAAGATTTCTGTTAACTGTCATGTTAGATCCAGGTTTTAATAACATCGAGTTTATACTTCCCTTTTCACCGTCAAGCCAAAAGAGTAATTGTGTAGCCGGGTCGTAGGCGATCGGCCGCATTACTTCGAATCCTTTATTTATAAATATGGAATGTATTTTCCTGGTTGCTATATCAAAGCAAGAAACAGAAGAATCGTGAGACTTATTTTCTCCGGTAAACAGCACCCTGTTCTGTACTGGATCATATGCTATTGATTGGATAAAATCCGAAGTGGCTTCTCTATGCGTTAGTGTTCCATATTTATTATAAAATTTTAGGATCCTCCCAGTGGCCACGACGATGTCTGAAACATAAAAATATTTTTTTTTAATCAGATCAGATCAGATCTTCCCTTTCCTAGACTCTCCTCTTCTTTCAATAAAATAAGCTACCCATTACCTAATCACGATGCTAATGGTATCCAAATTACTTGCATTCTCCGTCATTCTACCTCTCCTTACACATAACACACTCAACACACACGTGTGTGTGTGTTGAGTGTGTTATGTGTAAACAAAAATGTAAACAAAATAATAACAATATGTGTGTTGTGTGTGTACACAACACACACATTGTTATTATTTTGTTTTTCTTTAGTGATTAATTTTTTTTTTTTAATCCCTCAGTATTTATTAAATAGTATACACAACATTTACATTTAACTGTAAACATAACCTAAAAATAACAAAATTATATTCTAACATAACTAAAACTATTAAAAAACTAAAATATGGCAACGAAAAATTCCTCCGCATCGCTGTCGACTGGTAAAGTACCCAAGAGACTGGCGGCATTGCCACGTTGTATGGCAATGCTAAGCCTCTGTCCAAGGTAAAAGCCAGCCCTTGGGTCACGGGAAGTGTCAACCAGCCGCTTGGAGATTTCGTTGAACAAACTATGTGCACTCGGACCCCAAGGCCCAAGGGTTTCAACCCCAAACGTGATTAGTTAATTTAAACATCTGTTGTTTTTTTTTCCTTCAGCCTATAATAATTTGTCTAGAGTATAATAATTTACTATTGTTAATAGATTACATTCGGGGTGCTCGCCTGATGATCTGTCACACAGGGTATCCTAGTATGGACGCCAGTCTCTCACAAAGGATCATATTTTTGATTTTGTAACAACGTTATTATTCTTGTCTCTATTTATAAAATAAAACTAAGTGTACCTTTGTGAAGAGAGAAATAAATAAAGATTACTATTACCTACTATTCTCGCTGTTCTGCTTTCCACGCGAGAATTAGCAAGGCCAGTATTTTTTCATTCCTCATTAGCTTCCCGTTTTCTCCAAACGTTAAGATTAATTTTATTCCTAGATTTTTTTTCGTATGAATGATAATGATGTATTCGTATGAGTGAAATGATAACTTTATTTGCTAGAATATAGGATGTACAGAGGCTAGCACATCAAGCTACCCCAATCTGTCAAATTTAACTGATGGTTTTTCAACTTTACATCGAAGGAATAAGGTTTATATTCAATTGGGAAAATTTGACAGATTGGGGTAGCTTGGTGTGCTGGCCTTTGTATATTAGATATCTCTACTCTATTAGATATTTATGATATCAACTTTTTATTTATTTAGTATCTATAAATAAAACTCAAAATAAACATATGATTTACGACTGACAAATTGCTACAAAATGCGATGCGTAGAATGTGCCATGAAACTGCGCGTGGGCTCGCCGCTTCCGACTCAGTCATTTTAATTCCCTCTCAAAGCTGACCCCAAAAATAACGTTAAATTGAAAAATACTCGTACCACATACTAATGGAAAATAGAACAGATCTGATGATTTTTTATTTACGGATGGATTGCCATTTTTATAGGCAAAAAACTTTTTTACAATAAAATACAACCGACTTCCAAAAACAACACTACAAAGTGAAAAGTATACGTTTCGAATTGAGAACCTCCTCCTTATTTAGCGTCGGTTAAAAATAACTTTAATTTCGGAAGTCGGTGTCTAATTTTTTGCCACTTATCTTTGAAATCCAAACACGACAAAAGACTCTTGTACTTACCCCAGGAGAAAGAGTGCGCTAACCCCACGTACATCGCTAACAACGCCAACACTAACTGCATTCTATAAATTTTATACTACAGACAACGTTGTTTCAACAGACGTAGACGATGCGTCCACCCTGGTGACTGCCCGTGGAATATAAAAGCATAATTATTGCTTTTCCTCAAAAGTGAAGCTATACTTACAACAATATTAGGCATCAGGCATATTGATAACCTGAATGGTTCTCTGATAAGAGGGGCTCCAAGTAGGAATATCGTGCAGTTATACAGGATGCATTTTCCAAGTGTACGTGAATAGCCAAATCTGAAACTACATAGGAATAGCGAAAAATACTAAAAGGAGTCTCAGAACCGATTTTGTAAAAAAATTAAGTAGGTATAAAAACTGTAACCCGACTTCGGAAAAATAAAAGTGATCTAAGAAAGTACGAAGCTTATTTACTAAACCTGTGGTCTTGTTGGGATCACTAGGAACGTGTTCGTTTTGAGGTTTACGACTGTAGGTCTTACTTTCGGTGGGCACGCCACAATTGCGGCGATAAGTCCCCTCTTTGAGGAGTGGTTGGAGAGGCGCCACGGCGTCCTCACCTTCCGCCTGACGCAGGTCCTCACCGGACACGGTTGTTTCGGGAGGTTCCTGTTTCGGATAAGGCGGGAGGAAACGCCCGGGTGTCACCATTGTGTGGATCGCCCGGAGGACACGGTGGAGCATACAGTGGAGGTCTGCCCGGCTTGGGCGGAGCACCGCCGTGTTCTCACGGAGGCGATCGGCGGCGGCGATCTCTCGCGTCCAAACCTGGTCCAGGCCATGGTGCGGAGCGAGAGTGCATGGGAAGCCGTCACCTCCTTCTGCGAAGCAGTAATGCTCGCGAAGGAGGAAGCGGAACGCGTGAGGGAGAGGCAACAGCCGCGCCCTCGCGCCCCTAGCCGCCGTAGGAGACGCCCTGGGCGGCGGGAATCGATTGCCGATTCCCGGCCACCGTAGGCGCGGGCTTGCGGACGACGAGTAATGGGCAGCTCGCCGTCCGGTAAGGACCAGGCCCGGGTCGACGGCGCGTTGTGTTCCACGCGCGCCTCAAAGAGATGTCAGCAGTGACGGGGTCAAATGGGCCGATGCCGCCGGGGTCGCGGGTAGTTCGAAAGAGATACCGTGGCCCTGGCACGGGCAGCTGAAGGAACATGGGTGGGTTTTAGTCAGTAAAAGTCTGACACGCCCTCCCGCTCTGCCCAGAGCGGGAGAAGTCATTTGATGATTTCCCATCCACAAAAAAAAAAAAAAAAAAAAAGGTCTTACTTTCGGTGGATGTGTCTTCCGCTTTAATTTCGTAGATCTCAGTAACTCTTGAAAGAACTTCGCTCATTTCGCGGATATACTGATCCACTTGTTGGATTGTTGGATAGATTCTAACAACATCGTCATGTGTATTTTTCAACCGCCGACTATCTAAAATTGACGACTGTTCGATGGTTAATTGACCAACTCTAATATTGTTCCTCCACAACCAGTAGTAGTAGTGTGTAGGGCATGCATTCCGGAATTCCGTAATGCCGGAATTCCGTACCATTTTTTCTGATATTTAAATTCCGGAATTGAGAGGAGTAATATCGGAATTCCGTTATTCATAATTTGTTGATGTATTATTTTTTCTGAACGCACTGAATCTAACGTCTCTGGAACTTTCAAGCCGCCGCCGATTTCTTTGCACAAGCAGAGGATGATACCTTTCCTAAACCCAATAATGAAGAAATTTCTGAGACTACTGTCGATTTTCTACGTCAACTAAAGTTAAAAACTCCTACCTGGCCCATCGACTCTTCAAGTGCGCAGCCCTCCGAAGACTACTAATAATCTACCAACCCTACAAGAGCAGTTCGATTTTATCCCAAGAACAAACTTAACATTGTAGTTGAAAAACATGTTTTCCCATACATTCCAACTGCAAATGTATGTTGGTCGACTAGTACTCGTTCCTACTGACGTGAATTTTTTCACATATTCAAAAACAACCATTTTGCTAGCAGGAAGGGGCACTAAATTGTAAAAAAAATTAGTACTTTAAAGCCTAATACTACGCAAACGGATCTTTGAATCAAAAAATGATTTTCACAATATTTTTGAACGGCCTATCCAACGGTACCCCACACCATGGGATAGACGAAAAAATAAATATCATCTTCACTTTACGTGCAAGGACTATCTTGAAAAAAAAAATTGTAGGGTACCTAGTATTTATTTTTCAAGATTTTATTTTACTTTTTTGTCGGCGTGATTGATATGTATAACCATGCCAAATAACAGTTTTCTAATAGGTATTAAGAGTCTCTACTCTAAGCTAAGCCGCGGACAGATAGATGGACATGGCGAAACTATAAGGGTTCCTTGTTGACTATGGAACCCTAAAAATTATTTAAAGACTAATATAATTATAAATCTTGTTTGATTTGAAACAAACATTTTACTTTTCCTAGATAGAGAAGGAAGAAACACAAAAACAATTAAAAGTTGCCAGTTCCGGAACCAGTTCCGGAATTCCGGAATCAGGTCTCCAGTAATGGAATTCAGTTCCGGAATTAAGAACCTTCCGATATTGCATGCCCTAGTAGTGTAGTGTGTTGCCTAAACCTAGCCATGTTACTTCTGCATTTTGAATTATATTATTATAATGTATTAACGTAGCCTGCTGGTTTCCATTATCTCTCTATGCGACCTAGCAGGTCACGGCCTGCGCAGTCTACTTGCCTTTGCAAGTAGCCGTTACAAAGAAATATTGAATTGTTACATTTTAGGCGAGTGCTCCCGGTTAGATAGCGCAAGCGACAAACTAATGGAAACTATCTTATTACTTCCCAGAAGTTGATTCTTATTAGTGAAACTATTGGATGGTGCAATAAATCGTGTTTTTTTTTTTTATTTAAATCAACTGGTTCAAACATCTAATGATGACGTTTTATTTTCATCAGAATCGGCCCTCAGACTCGTTTGAGTTTTGTCTCTATTTCTTATGGTTTTAGTTTTAGCTATTCACGCACACTTAAAAATATCAGCCTGTATATGCTACTGTTTCGGTACCTAGCATGCATGTTTTCAAAATGTTTTTAATATTATGTAACACTAAGTTAGCGACTCGCTCCTGGCTCGCACGGGTACAATCTACTGACATGTCAAAACATACAGATTTCTGGTTAAATATTCATGTAGTAAAAATAATAAACCTTCATCCAAAATCCAGAAACTAAACTTTAACGTGTAGTATTTAGTTTACATGATGGAACGCTAGGAGGTGATGTGGACGTCGTTTTTAAAGACGTAAGTACATCTCCTCAAACAGGAATTTAAATCTATTGGCCTGGACACCTTCTAGGTTCCCCGATATTAGCACAGCTTTTCTCCTTTCATCGACGAAAAAATCGAAAACTTCAACGAAATAAAAAATAATAATACACTTCTGGACACATCTTTTGGCCCACCTTGTATTTTCAGTTTCGTTTGGTCCTAGCTAAAATTTTATATTAGGTCGAGCAAAAAGTTTTTATGCAGTTTTGAACCTGGCACATTCACAATTTCATTCAATAGTCTTTTTTTGAATTTCGAACACAGAATTTAAAGAAACAAAAGACAATTTGGAGCCTGTTTGTTGATATCAAACAATCGAATACTAAGAAAACTTGGTTTTATTGGTTTACTTGGATTTAATTCTTGAAAAAGTGATTGATATCTTTGGTTTTGCAACAAACATTACTTATTCTTAACATTAAGGTGAGGTTCTATCAATAATCTATGGATACTTCACCTGAAGTCGCCGCCCAAGCTGTGGCACTTATTCAGGCCGGACACAGCCAAAGAAACGTGAGTGCTCAACTTAATTTAAGTCGATCTGCGGTCCGAAATGTTTATCGGAGGTACCTAGAGACTGGCGGCTTTGTTCGTCGCCAAGGAAGGCCACGATCTCGGGTCACAACTGAAAGGCAGGATCGATTCATCATGACGACCAGCTTGAGAAATCGTCACCTTACCTCCATTGAGATACAAAACCAACTTCGCGACTTCCACGGAGTATCTGTGAGCGCTCGAACTGTTCGGAGAAGGTTAAAAGAACGCGATATGGTACCACACAAGCCAGCTAATGGCCCCAAACTAACGCGAGCCCACCGAACAGCGCGCCTTCATTTCGCACGCAGTCATTTAAATTGGACACAGCAAGATTGGAGCCGTGTACTCTTTTCTGATGAGTCTAAAATTGTGTTACATGGCAATGATGGAAGGAAGAAGGTCTACCGACGTAAGGGAGAGCGTTTCGCACAATGCTGCTTTGAAGAGAGGGTTGCTTATGGCGGTGGCTCATGGACTGTCTGGGGCAGTATATCTGCGAGCGGCAAAACTCAACTTGAGGTTGTTACAGGACCACGGCTGCCAACATTAAATGCTGAAAGGTACATTCGTGAGTGCTTAGAACCTCACGTGATACCATACGCGGACTATGTGGGCCCAAATTTCCTTTTTATGCATGATAATGCAAGAGACCATGCGGCCGGCATCGTCAGGGAATATCTTCGGGATGTGAACATCACAGTTATGGACTGGCCAGCCAGAAGCCCAGACATGAACCCCATTGAGCACATGTGGGACGAGCTAAAAAGAAGTGTTAGGGCTCGTCAGCCAGTTGCCCAGACGATGCAGGAGTTGAAAACTGCCATAGAAGAGGAATGGGAGATGATCCCTCAAAATTTCATAGAGCGGTTGATAAACTCTATGCCTAATCGTATGAGAGCTGTGGCAGATGCCCATGGAGGCAACACGCGTTATTAAATTAAACCTTTATTTGATAAAACATGTTTTTTATTCAAAAATCAATTGCCTTTAACAAGGCGCATATCCGACTTGTTAGGCGTAGCTCCATGTCGTATGGTATTCTGAATTCAAATTTAAAACAATACCATCGAAAAAGATGGTAAAATGTATCAGGTTTAAAACTGCATCAACAGTTTTTGTTCAATCTAGCAATCATATTTCGGTAGGGGCCATCGAAACCTAAACTCTAAGGTGGGCCAATAGATGTGTCCAGAAGTGTAATAAAAACTTTATTGTTTATGAACTAAGCATTCAATATTCACATAACGCTAGCCTCCACACTAGGATTCCTTGACAAAAAAAAAATAAAAATAAAAAAAAAACAAAATTAAACTGAAATGGAAATGAAAAAAAAAATAAAAATCTGTAAGTATGAAATCTGAAATTTCGGACAGACTCTCCAAAATTGATTTATATCCGGCATTCACCCTGATTGATTCACTGTTGTTTTGGCCCTAATTTTATTTATTTTCTAGGTTCTTCCCCGTTACATCTGTTGGACAAAATTGACCAAATTATTCGCAGCACACTAATATTCATTTTGAATGTGGCCTTGGATGACCAAGCGTGGCTGGTGGTCCTGTCCTCTGTCCACAGCACTTAAAAGTTGACCGAGAAAATTTTAGCCCCCTGCCGGTAGATTGTGAATTACCGTGCTTGACTGACACGGTGAACGCCTGGAATGTAGCTTGCCCGGATACGGCCCGTGAACCCATCTTCCCAGAGGCGTGGGATGAGCTGCTCTGAAGGATGGTACGGAATAATCTTATTAATACATCCACCAATACTGCTGAGCGTGCCCGCCTGATGGCTGTGGGTGTGTGGGAGTCGGGCCTCTGGCTTCAGGCACTACCGTCACCCAACATAGGCATAATGCTGGGTGACACCACCTTCCGGCTCGCTACTTGTCTGCGTCTGGGCGCTCCTTGCGTGGGCTCCACATCGCTGCCAATGTAGTGAAGGTGTCGACTGCCTCGGACAATAGTGTCCGTGGGTGGTGTGGTGGCAGCAGGAAAGGCCATGGGGCCTTTCCTGCTGCGCATACCGGATATAATAGCACGGCACGCCAGCATCAATGTCATCATCCATCGTGCTCTTGTCACCGCCGGGGTGCCAGCTGTTTTAGAGCCCAATGGCTTGGCACGCGACGACGGGAAGAGACCAGACGGAATAACCATAATGCCTTGGAAGGTAGGTAGGCCTTTGGTGTGGGGTGCAAGGTGCGTTTGACACCCTTGCGCCACCCCATTGTCCTAGCACGGTGGGCTCTGCTGGAGTGGCTGCGGCGGGTGCGGAAAACCTCAAACGGCGCAAATACTCAAATATTATTGAGACCTATGTTCGAGCCGTTTGGGGTTTAAACACTAGGGCCATGGGGTCTGCCAGCCTTTTGGGTATTTTTCCTGTTCACAGCGATGCGCACGAATTTTTTGATGCCTTATGATTATTGCCCCTCCGTCGAACACTTTGCAAACCTACGAATCAACAAATTGCTTCTGACTGACAGCGCCCCCTTTCCACGTTAACATTATCCGTCTGCGCATGCGGCTATCAACTGATGGTACCCATTCCAGAGTAGTCCCACCGAGTGTTGCAGTGTGTGGCGGGAAGTCTACTATAAGTTAGATAGATAAAACATTTATTCAGTGCACACAACACACAAAAGCACAAAAATAAATTATAACAAATTAAGTACAGACGCCAGCACATCAAGCTAATTTATTTTCTCTTCATAAACAAATGAAATGATAAATAAATTAAAACAAGCTTAAAAATTATGACAAAGTTTGTGAGAGACTGGTGTCTGCACTAGGAATACCTGTAGGCAGATCACCAGGGTCGCACCACACGGAATGTTAACATAATTTTATATCGTAAATGTGAACGAGTTGAGCATAACAATATAAATCACATACTTATAGATAAAAGATAAAAACCAAATCAAAGTAAAATACAAAAAACAAAACAATAACGCGGAAAAGTTTGTGAAATTATTATTTGTGGGGAAATTAGCGGAACAGACTATTTTGGATGAGCAAGTAATTCCTCATTTGCTATATAATCTAAGACTCTAAGTTAAGGAGCAATTCAACTAAAGTACTCTTACAGGCCTTTTTTGTAAGGTGATAAATCGTGGTAATGCGATTAATTTTATTATATATGTGGGAACCTAGGAATGCATAGAATCTATGAGAGAAGCTCGTTCTTAGACCCTTAGCTGTACTGCAAACAAAGTATTTTCTGCGTTTTCCTAAGATAGAGAGGGGATCAAATATTAAGGAGGAGTGCTTCTTGACAACAGTGTAAAGAACAAATAGTTGCCTCACTGACAAGACTGAAGTTTTTTTAAAGATCAACAGTAGGATACATGTATGGAAGATATAATAGATTTTCATCTTTATCGCTAAAGCATTAGGTTCAAGGTTGATTGGGAAAATTGGACAGTTTCGGGTGGCTTGACCTGCAGGCATCTATCTGTACATGATCTTTCTTTATAAATAAAAATCCATTGCCCAATGTATGTTCGCGTATCACTTCACAATGGTTGCACCTATTTGGCTAATTATTTTTCTATGATTTTGTAATTGTCAGGACAAGGTTAGTATGAAAGAAAATGTTTGAAAAATTGTATGGAAAAGTGAGAAATTTTGTTTAAAAAATTCAATACTCAATATCTTTATTGCTTTACCTTAATGTGTACTTAGGTGGTAATTATATAATTGAGATCATTATGGACCCTGTAGGGCACAGCAAAAGGGAAGGAGAGAGGAAGCCCTGTTTTAGGAGATTATGAATAATTATTTATTTATTTATTTATTTATTTATTTTAAGGAGAACCAACAGCTTTAACAGATAGATAACAATTGAAAATAAAACATAAAGCCAATTACAGGTTCTCACGGGTAAAAACAGAAAAAGTAGTACAAATCTTAAGATCACTAACAAGCACGATAGAAAGAAAAAAAAAACCACAAAAACAATATTATTGCTATATTATTTAATCTAATATTATTGCTACGAGTATTTAATTTAATTATTATTTTTGTTATATTATTTCTCCGAAGACATTAGGGAATTTTGAATTTTGACGGAATTGTCAGATTGACGTTTAGTCGTTCAGTTTTTATCTGTTACACCCAAACAAACAAAAAAAATTTTTGGTGTAAGTATAAGTTGAAGCGGCTTTCGAAGGACCATTCGCGGAGTGGAATGTTAGACGACACACAGAATTGAGCAAAAGGAAACATGAGGTTATGAGTAAGAAAATGGGGATGGATGGACTTACTTGAGAACCTTCTGGATGACACGCGTTGACTCAAGGACAGCCATATCTCTATTATCTTTTTTTCCCTCGTTTTACTGATTTTCTTCCTTTCACTGTGGTGCACTTTTACATGAGAACTTTAATCGGTACACTTTTTTTTTTTTTTTTTTTTTTGTGGATGGGAAATTATCAAATGACTTCTCCCGCTCTGGGCAGAGCGGGAGGGCGTGTCAGACTTTTACTGACTAAAACCCACCCATGTTCCTTCAGTTGCCCGTGCTAGGGCCACGGTATCTCTTTCGAACTACCCGCGACCCCGGCGGCATAGGCCCAATTGACCCCGTCACTGCTGACATCTCTTTGAGGCGCGCGTGGAACACAACGCGCCGTCGACCCAGGCCTGGTCCTTACCGAACGGCGAGCTGCCCATTACTCGTCGTCCGCAAGCCCGCGCCTACGGTGGCCGGGAATCGGCGATCGATTCCCGCCGCCCAGGGCGTCTCCTACGGCGGCTAGGGGCGCGAGGGCGCGGCTGTTGCCTCTCCCTCACGCGTTCCGCTTCCTCCTTCGCGAGCATTACTGCTTCGCAGAAGGAGGTGACGGCCTCCCATGCACTCTCGCTCCGCACCATGGCCTGGACCAGGTTTGGACGCGAGAGATCGCCGCCGCCGATCGCCTCCGTGAGAACACGGCGGTGCTCCGCCCAAGCCGGGCAGACCTCCACTGTATGCTCTACCGTGTCCTCCGGGCGATCCACACAATGGTGACACCCGGGCGTTTCCTCCCGCCTTATCCGAAACAGGAACCTCCCGAAACAACCGTGTCCGGTGAGGACCTGCGTCAGGCGGAAGGTGAGGACGCCGTGGCGCCTCTCCAACCACTCCTCAAAGAGGGCCAACCACTCCTCAAAGAGGGTAATCGGTACACTTGTGTCGGCCAACACTTATATAAAAAAGTTTCAGAGTTTTTGATAATGTAGCGGATTAATTTGCGGCGCGGCGCTTTGCGGTGCGGTTGCGGTAGAACAGAGATTCAACATTCCAACCGCACCGCAAAGCGCCGCGCCGCAAATTAATCCGCTCGCGTTGTTTTGTGAAAAATGTAGTAAAAAAGTTGTGGAACGTTAAATCGTAGTTGTTGCTATTTGTAAAAATACCAGCAATAGTTGTTCATAGAACTCAGTCCTTAAGTATGTTATCGTTGTGTTATATATCTTTCAACTGCCTTCAGTCTTGTTTTACTCGTATTTAGGCGTTAAAATATCGGAAATAAAAATTTGAAAAGTTGCCGGGTAAATTGGAAAATTCGAGAAAACTGAAAATGCATTTCCTATAGGAATTTTGTGTGAATTAGGTATTAAAATTTGGACAGGACAACGTCTGTCGGGTCAACTAGTTTATAAAAAAATAAGGTGCTATAATATATAAAATCAAATCAAATCGTTTATTTATTTGTCAGAATATGGTACATTAAATGGTCTTAAGATTAGTCACAGGTATCATCTTATTCTGCCAAGTGTGGCGTGCAAATATTAGGTAGCTACATACATTTATTACAAATTAAAATTTAAGTTATGTCAGACAGAAATAATATCATAAACACACACATTTTATTTAGGATGTCAAATTATTTATATAATGTCAAAGTATAAAAAGATTAGAATTCAATTAGGATGTCAAAGTATCATTTAGGTAGTCGTTTAAATTATAATAACATTTATTACATAAGAAGCCTTTGTGTTTCTTTATAAATCCATTTAAATTTAAATCTTTGATAGATTTTGGTATTTTGTTATATACTTGCGGGGTTATGCAGAATATGCTTTTCCACATTAAGGCTGTTTTAGCCCTCTGTCCACGTAACATATCGTTCCGCCTTTTACGTTTGCAAGTGTCTGATAGGTGGGGAAACAAGTGTGCATTTGACTTAACAAATAAGGCAGTTTCATAAATATACAAAGCAGGTAGTGTCAGAATTTTGTATCTTTTGAAGTATGGTTTACAACTGTCCGTTACTTGTAGTCCAAACATGGCTCTTATGGACCTTTTTTGCGCTTTAAAAGCAGCTTCTCTGTTTGTAGAATTTCCTCAGAACATAATACCGTATCGTAATACAGATGCCGCAAGACCATGATACGCTGTACATATACAAAAAAGAAAAACATACTCAAATAAATAAAGTGAGACTATGACATACTTCAAATCAAATGACGAATATACAAAGTGCGGTGTGTCTCAAGTAGCACCAGATGGGAGTCCAGTTCAGCATGTGGACTATGGTAAAGAATATCGTAAAAATTTACTTTAAAAAATAACTTTCATAAAAAACTTAACAGCTTCTGAAGTCGGTGCCAAGCTAAGGTGTATTGAAGAATTGAAGACAGATATGGGAGAACATGTTTTTCAACTACTAAGTATAATGTTAAGTTTGATCTTGGGATAAATTCATCCCAACTACGGAACTTGTAGGGACTACAGGTAGCAGAAATGCTAACAGTGCTAAATGCAATGTTCCCCGCGCATTAGGTTTAGCGGGCAGTCGTTTTCCCAGCGCCATGGTAGTAACTTGTGTACTGTGTAACTAATATAAGAAGCGTCATAGTGCTTAAGATTCATGCTCATCTGAATAGACTTTATTTCGTACACCTGATTTTCATTTATATCGCCTTCTCCAACCACGATACTAAGGTCCCAACATTCGTGACCCCGACGTGATCTTAGTATCTTTTGACGCTTCTTATATTAGTTACACAGTACACAAGTTATTGCCACGGCGCTGGGAAAACGACTGGCCGCTAAACATAATCCACGGGGAACATTGCATTTTGCACTGTTAGCATTTCTGCTACCTGTAGTCCATAAAGAACTCTTCATTATGTGTGGTCCGACACGCACTTGGCCGGTTTTTCCGGCCATACATAATCTGTTCTACTGACATGTTGCGCCGGCACCGACCCCAAATAAATTGGGATAAGGGCGGCAGGAGACTGATGAAATATAATCTATCCTATTCTATAAAATGTTTTTCAAAGACACAATAAAACTCGAAATTAAATTCATAACAATATTTATTAATTACAAAATAATTAATAAACATTACATCAGTTAATAACTGAAACCGACTTTTCGTTTTCGAATATTTTTTTCTAATTCACAGCAAGAGCAAGAGGATGATGATAATACGAATAATAAACCTTCGTATTCAAACCACACAGA
Source organism: Cosmia pyralina (assembly GCA_946251885.1). Lineage (NCBI taxonomy): Eukaryota > Metazoa > Arthropoda > Insecta > Lepidoptera > Noctuidae > Cosmia > Cosmia pyralina. The sequence continues at coordinate 17,390,325 of OX276366.1, read as the reverse complement.
ATCCATTAAGAAGTGTTAGTAAAGAAAACTTAAAACTAATGTTAGTATCCAAATAAATCAGCGAGCTGATATCTGGAGCCGAACCTCACACTATCCACGAAGTATGTAGTACGCACTCGTACACGAATGATGTCCGACCCAGTGACGTGACATTGCACAACCCTACCTACTGCACAACGTGCTCAGGAAGATGATGAATTACAGTATTTTTTGCGTTAGTTGTCACCAACTGCTCACTAAACCAGCTGAGGTTAGATGTAGTTAGACAGCATTCGTCGACTTCAAACCTTTGCCCAGAGTAACCTGCGGCGTCACGTCTGTAAAGGAAACGTGAACATGCATTATTAATGATATTTTGAGCGTTGGCTCCGTTCGGCATTTCATACAAACTTTCAAGTCCTTTTTTATCGAAATGAATGAATCGATTTTAATGAAACTTCATACGCACAAGCAAGATACATAGGTCTAAAAAGAACGTTTTCGAAAAATAGTGTTGCAGCTAAATTCAACTGATTTTAAAAATATTCCATAGAAACAGATTTCCAATTATCTTTTTTTAAATAAGACATTTTGGCTCCGAGGCATGGAGGAGTCTCGGTATGTAAAGATGGTCACCCAACCCCGGCAAGCGTAGCTTAACCTGGTGGATCGACACGTACGGCTGTTATTACTTAGCCACGAGCTCCTCGATTGATAATTTCATGTACAGCTAAAATCTGGCGTGGGTAAAACAGAAATGGGGCAAACAATTAAAATGTATGGGACTGATATATGCTACCGAAAAGCTTAAATATGTCAATCCTGTTGAAAGTCGGTGTAAAAATACGCTTCAACTTTTCTAGACCCTTTGATCGTGTACTGATCTGCCTTTAGACAGATCACAAAGATTCTTACCTGTTTTATTCAGAATGTCCTTCAGCACTGTAATTGTTTGGAAATATTTGATACAAAAGACGGGAACATCACATCTTTCGCCCTCATAATCTCCTGTGCATTGACAGATTGGCTCACTCTCCGCATTCAGTGAACAGACTCCTTTGTTCAAACAATACTCATGGTGGCATGCGTTGACTTCACACCTGTTTCCAGAGTAACCGGCTTTACACCTGAAATCAGGAAGATATGAAACAGAGATAAAAGGAAACCAACTAATATTTGCACTTGTTGCAACAGGTGTACGAGGCATGAGGCGCTACGTCTCGGGCGCTTAACTTTTTAAACTTTGCAACGAATTACACCGACCGTTGTCGTCCGTAGAGCGCACTACATATACAAGGTGTAAACTATAATGATCATCTGCCTAGCCTTTATAACCGACTTCAAAAAAGGAGGAGGTTATTCAGGGTGTTTGGTGCATCGTTAGCCAAATGAAAATAGCGGATAGGAGGGGTCTTGTCCTCAGGCCCCGAAAAAAAATCTTGGCACCACGGGATTTTTTATGTCAATTTTTTAATATTATTTTTAAAAAATCTTAAAAGTCAGCCTTTGAACTCAAATTAAAAAAAAAAACTATTAGTATAGCCTCCTAATTTTTTTTATGGTAATGTGTAATGTTGTACGGTTCTATCAAAATCAAAATTACTTGCAAATAACATCTGGTTTTTTTCATTGACTCGCAAAGGTTTTTCAAAAAGTACCTACTTATAATTTAAGTTAAAGGTCAACTTTGAATTGTAATTAAAAAAAACTAAAAGACATCCTGTTCTTCGTACACACACAACCACAGAAATCTAAATAATAAGGCACTTATTATTTAGATTTCTGTGCACTCGACTCATGTGCGGTTGAGTGTAGAGACAGCGTTGGTCGCGCGCGCTCGGGCGCCTGTTGTAAATAGTCCCTGATGGGATGACCATGTTTTACCTGCACTTAGGGTGACCCTCAGCACTGACACTACAATCTCCTTCGAAACAATAGTTGTGACAGACGGGAACCTCGCATCTCTCGCCGCTGTAACCCTGTGCACACTCGCAACGAGATTTCCCACTAACTTTTGTACCATGGACACAAAGCAGGCTTACATCTGTATCACTGATGGAGTCGTAGTCGCTGGGCACTGAGTTAATTGGTAGCCGAGGCTTTAGAGCTTCACAGTTCTGCATTGGCTGAGTTTTGTAGTTGGCGGCGATATCTTTACAATTATAACAATATTCTGAATTAGTAATAAATTGTTCTGGAAGCTGAACAATTTTGAAAAAATTGATCTCTGATCTAGTTTTTTGTAATCGCCAATAGGTCTTGGTCTTGTGGCCTCCCCAATAGATATAATCATTTGATACGGTCAATGGTCCGATTGAATTATTATTAGAAGTAAAATATAATCCTATTCTGTTATTTCCATTCAAATCTGCACTTTGAATAGTACTTTTCATCTCCTTATTTGTTATTACTTCCTCAATCCAGTACATTTTCTGTATCTGTTGGTCAATAGCTAAGCCTGCTGGTTGGGTGACAGTACTGTCTAGATAAAGTACAATCTCTCTCTCGGTTCCATCAAATCGAGCCTTCTCTATTTTTCTGTCTGTAATCCAGTAGATATACCTGTAATTTGTAAATATCTGTATTTGTTTGTAGTGTTTAGATAAATGTTTTAGTGTACAACTGAAGTTAATACTTTTTTTTTAACTATACATTTTCACAATATTCAATTACGTATTTTGCTGAGTTGGAAAGCTATAATAGTTACAAGTAACGTACCGTCCACAGCTGTCCACGCTAATATGGCGGAACGTATCATTTGACGACAAATTCAAACAAACCCTGTCAACTTTATCGTTAGATCCAGATTTTAATGAAACAGAGGATATACAATGTTTGTCAAGGAAAAATATTGTTTCTGTGGGCGGGTCGTAGGCAAAATCTATTGTGTTTCCATCTTGCCTAACTAAAAGTTGTACTTTCTTTGTTGTTATGTCAAAACTAGAAATAGCGACTTTGTAATAGCCATTGTTTGCAAACAGCACCCTGTTGTGTACTGGATCGTAAGTTATTGAAAACATATCATCATAACCAATCTTCGGGCTCGGAATGTCTTCTGTGTGCGTTAGTACTCCTTCATCATAAAATTCTAGTTGATTAGTTTTGGCCAGCACGATGTCTGAAATATAAAAATAAAAAATTACTTAAAAAAAAGTAAAAACCGATTTCAAAAACCTAAAGCGAATAAAATAACTTTCTTAATTAAAAACATAACAGCTTCTGAAGTCTTGGCACAAAGCTGCAATAAGGTGCATTGAAGAATTGAAGACCCCGAGTCACTCAGTCAGTCAGTCGACTGACTGACTGGCTCATCAGCGCCCAGCCCAAACCATTGAACCTACAAAGCTGAAATTTTGCACAGAGGTTCCCTTTATAATGTAGATAAGGAGTAAGGAAGGATTTTTGGAAATTCCAACCCTAAAGAGGAAAGAGGAGAGAGGAGGAAGGAGGAGAGGATAGGGGATGAAAGTTTGTATGAAAAATCTTATTCCTTGAATTAATAGACTTGAAACTTGACACGAATACATTTCTAAGTAAATTATAAAGTATGTAATTTTTAGTTTTCCTAAACAACCCCCAAAAGAGGGATTGGAGGGTGTCAAAGTTTGTATGGAGGAATATTACCGCGCAGTCTGATAAACCCGAAACTCAGTATTTATACTTGAGACCAGAAATAAAGAATAACGTTTATCAGAGGTTTTCGAAAATCTACCCCTAAGGGGGTGAAAAGCGGCTTATTTATTTGGTTAATTATTAACTTGAAACTTTGCACAAATACTTGTATGTAAACAAGTAATAAAGTTTGTCACTAATATTTTTTCAAAACTACCCCGGAGGGAAGGGTAGAGGGAGAGGGGGAAAGAAGAGGGAAAGGGGGAAGGGGAGGATGTGGTGAAGGGGTGGGTGAGTTGGTGAAGGAGGGGAGGGGTGGTGAGGAGGGAGAGGAGCAGGGTGATGGAGGGAGGAAGAGAGGGGGTGGAGTTGGTGAGAGGGACAGGGATAGGAGAGTGTAGTGAGGGGGATGACTGTAGTGAGAGGGAACGGTGTGGAGAGGGGGTGGGGAGGCGAGGGGGAGGGGGTGGTAAGAGAAGATGATGAGGGAAGCGAGTTAGTGAGAGGGAGAGGGAGGAGGGAAAGGAACCGTGCACCTAGCTTCTGACGTTTCATATAAGTGCCCATGAAGGTTTATGTGAAATAAAATATTTTGATTTTGATCAATATATTAATTCGTTTTATATAAAACGAATTGTCCTGACTGACAGACCGACTCGTCAACGCCCATCCCAAACCCTTGGGCCTAGCAAAGCTGAAATTTTGCAGAAAGGTTCCCTTTATAAAGTAGACAAGGAATAAGGAAGGATTTTCGTTCCCGTGAGATATTTTCCGACATACACGCGGGCGAAGCCGCGGGCAAAAGCTTGTGTATTCTATACTAAAACTTTCCTGAAAGTATGTAGATCACGTTAGTGAAAGAATCATCAAAATTGGTTCATTAGTTTTTGAGACAATCGCGGACATACGGGTCGCGAATACAGAACCTCCTTTTTTGAAGTCTGTTAAAAATAAACTTAGCTGATTCATCCCTTTCGTAGCCTGTCCTCTTCTTTCCATAAAATAATCTACCATTATATTATAGCTGCTAATGGTTCCTAAATTACTTGCATTCTCGCCAGTTTGCTTTCCACACGAGAACTACCTTCTACAATTAACTACATAAATTAGTGTTTTTTTTATTGCCCATCGTCCTCTTGTTTGTTTTGACCAAACTATGCAAAAACAACACACAACAACAACAAACAATACAACAAACAAGACACAACAATACAACAACAAACAACAACAACACACAACAACAACAATTACAACAACAACAACATTACAATTATTTTTATTCCTAGTTTAAGTAACTTACCAAAAAAATAAAACTTAGCATAACGTTTGATTGTATAGGCGTACTTTTTTTCTTTTTTTTTTCTGGATGGGAAATCATCAAATGACTTCTCCCGCTCTGGGCAGAGCGGGAGGGCGTGTCAGACTTTTGCTGACTAAAACCCACCTGTGTTCCTTCAGATGCCCGTGCCAGGGCCACGGTATCTCTTTCGAACCACCCGCGACCCCGGCGGCATCGGCCCAGTTGACCCCGTCACTGCTGACATCTCTTTGAGGCGCGCGTGGAACACAACGCGCCGTCGACCCGGGCCTGGTCCTTTTCGAACGGTGAGCTGCCCATTACTCGTTGTCCGCAAGCCCGCGCCTACGGTGGCCGGGAATCGGCGATCGATTCCCGCCGCCCAGGGCGTCTCCTGCGGCGGCTAGGGACGCGAGGGCGCGGCTGTTGCCTCGCCCTCACGCGTTCCGCTTCCTCCTTCGCGAGCATTACTCCTTCGCAGAAGGAGGAGACGGCCTCCCATGCACTCTCGCTCCGCACCATGGCCTGGACCACGTTTGGACGCCAGAGGTCGCCGCCGCCGATCGCCTCCGTGAGAACACGGCGGTGCTCCGCCCAAGCCGGGCAGACCTCCACTGTATGCTCCAACGTGTCCTCCGGGCGATCCACACAATGGTGACAACTGGGCGTTTCCTTCCGCCTTATCCGAAACAGGAACCTCCCGAAACCACCGTGTCCGGTGAGGACCTGCGTCAGGCGGAAGGTGAGGACGGACTTATCGCCGCAATTGTGGCGTGCCCAGCGCTGGGTTACGACAATCGCACTCTCCATGTCGCCATGAGATCCCGCCGGAGCTCTGTCCGCTGTACCGTGATTTCTCGCGGCAGCGGAGTACAGTGCACAGTGTTCGGAATCATTATATTAGAAGCTAATTTAAGTAAATCATGGTAAGATAAATTGAAATTTACAAGTTATTAGGGCAAATTATTAGTCGTACAGTTAGTTCCCACGCTAAATTTGCAGATTCCTAGAACTGTTCACCGCTCAGCACTGCACTAATCCCACGCGATAACAACACAGGTCAGTCGCTTTTGTTGGCCGCTAATCATAGCATGTGTTTAATTAAGCTCTGTGATTACAACAGTTTTTGAGTTTTGCTATTGAATTTTTGGTTCATCATGGGTTCCACATCCACAGGTAAGATATACATCAATTTATCAGTCATATATAAATTCTTATTATGAGAAAATAAAAAAAATATGAATTGGAAAATAAAACCTACTTTGCAAAAAGTTTTAACGTTTAATAGAGTCCAACTTTTCCCAGCCAATTCCAGCCATTCAGATATTTTTGTGAAACTCGAGTATCTAGCTTTCGAATGAATCTAGTTTCAATATTCGAGTACGCGCGAATTTGTAGTGATATAATTTTTTCGTTCACTAGGTGTCAAACGAGGAATAACTCAGTACTACAGTTACTGAAAGCTCCTGAAGCACCTGAAATTACAGATAAATCGGATGAAGGGGTAGACATCGAATCGTCATTAATTTCGACTTAAAAAGGCCCTTTTCAGGGCTGCCTATTTAGCTATTTCCTAAAGTAGACGCTACAAAAATACCTTTTTTATTTAAAGAACACGTACTTAACTCTTAAAATGTCGATTGCACACCATGTGTACAGATAACAATAGAATTTCAATTGTGTCTGCTAATTAGCGCGCGACGGGTTAATAATATGATGTCTATAAGTTCACAAACATGTACCTACCTACATATAAATTTAAAGAAATTGTATATGAAAAATCAAAGTAGCTCGTAATATAATGATTCCGAACACTGTGCGGCGGCGTTAAATGAGTTAATAGTACCAATATTTTATCCTTTTACCTATTTGAACGCGAAAAATAACCTTCAACAAGAGATAAATTATACACTACATTAAAATACAGATACAATAAATTAAAAATAAACTAAAATGATAAAAAAGTTAACTACTTATTAATGAAAATTTAGAAGGGGTAAAAAGTATATTTCACAGTAAATCGTTTTGTGACTTTTTCACCTTCTAAGTAAATTCGTAGCTCAGGTTATTAAAACTACTTTACTAATCAGTTGCTCACTTAGTAGGGTACTGAACTTGACAGTTGCGGTGAGCCTGCCATGGGAGTAAAAACTTTTCGCTTCGAGTTATATCGCGTTTTAGCTTTGATTTGGAGCCGATTTTCATATAAGACTTTCGCTACAAAACTGTTAAAAACTTTGGGAGGCGGGAGTGGAAGCGAAGGTATTATATCTTGCGGAAGTTCCGCATTTGTGGAGTTGGAGGCGAGGTTCTGTTACAACTCTAATGGGAATAACGAGCTGAGATTATGAAACTAGCTTTGAAGCAATTGCCACTTATCTGTGACAGTAGGAAATCTTGACTAAACCACAGCGTTCTGTGTTTTTCTTTTCATTTATTCAGTGTTACTACGTAAAGAACTTATTCTTTGCACCTCAAAATACATCTAGATATCTGTTATGTCTATGTATTTCAATAGTGTAAAAGAAAGCCAAATATTTTAAAAAGAGTAACCGAATCCTCCTTGCCGTTGAATCTTTTCTAGAAATCTTCCTATTTAGATATTGCCATAATGTACTCACCCCAGGAGAAGGAGTGCACCAACCCCACGTACAGCGCTAATAATGCCAACACAAGCTGCATTGACATTTTATACTACAGGCAACGTTGATTCAACAGAGGTAGATGATGCGTCCACCCTGGTGGCCGCTCGTGGGTTAAAAAAGCAAATCACTGGTTTTCTTCAAACGTGAAACTATATTTAAAGCAATATAGACATCAGGCATATTGATAACCTGAGGGGTCCTGTGATAAGAGCGGCTCAAGTGTGAATATCGAGGAAGATGTACAGGGTGAATTTTCCAAGTGTGCGTGAATGGCCACATCTGAAACGATAAGGAATAGTGAAAAATATTCAAATGAGTGTCGGAAACAATTTAGTATAAAAAAAACCTGCCAAGTGCGTGTCGGAATACGCACAATGAAGGGTTCCGTAGTTGAAAAGAATTTATCCCGAAAACAAACTTAACAATGGATCAAAAAAAAGAAAAAAAAAAAAAAAAAAAAAAAAAAAAAACGCTTTCAGCGATAAGACCGCCCATTGTGTCACTCGTATGTAAAATTTCAACATTGTAAAATTGTAACCAGTAATTTAAATGGTGTGCATAATAAAGAGTATTCTATTCTATTCTATTCTATTCTATTCTCAATTTTTTTTTTATGAATTTCGGACATTTTCCTTTACTGGTGATAGGAGACCTTGCTTCTTGCCAAATTTCATTATTCTAGGTCAACGGGAAGTACCCTATAGGTTTTGTTTTACTTGCGACAGTTGCGAGTATCAAAATGTGTCGCAAAATGACCGTATTTTTTTATTGCGTTGACCTAAAAGCTTGATTTTTTTAGAACTCTAAGGGACCATAGATTTGTGTATTCGATATTAATTTAAACTTGATATCTCCACGCGTCCCTGAGAAAAAGGGTTAAAAAAAAAGGGGGGAAAAAGGCTGGGAACAGACTGAGAGAGTTGATTTTTTTTTTTTATATTTAAAATCGCAAATTAACCATTTTCGGAATTTTTCCTTTAGTTGTGTGACAACGGGTTAATTTGTAAAATTTGTAAATGTTAATTTTTAATTATACAGGGTGTCCAAGAACCTGGCGTCCAACTGGATTCCCACGATGCCCCAAGTTCTAACAGTACTCAGAAAAATATTTTAAAAAATCCACCCCATGTACTTACAGAATTATACTGATTTCAAAAAAAAAAGGGGAAATGAGCACCCTGTGACATACTTTTGAATGCTGTGACTGCTAATGCTGATAATTTCGATATTTCTTGGAGGTTTTGTAATCTAGGGTATTGCTGTGTCTAAATAGAATGTAAAAATAATGTACTTATTGTACCATTTTAAAATAAAATATTATTTTAACTAAAGGTGATATGGAAAACTATTGAATTTCGCAACTTTGACCGACTGTAGTGTAAAAAAAATGTACCAAAATAGTATGGCAAGTGACGTCAAATTTTGACGCGTTTATTCCTCTTTTTAAAAAGGTATAATACTTACACATTAATTTGAAAAAAAAAAAATTGATAATATTTTTACTCAACAACCCAATTTTTACGAAGTGCCTACCTACTAACGGTAACTGTCGGACCCTTTCTTATCTTAGAAACTGTTATGTTACTACTATTATTTACTTCGGTTCCAAGAGTGAGCAAGAAGGAAATACACACAGGTAGATGGGTTCCCAGTAGAATAAAAGCAAAGAATGTTAGTTTAAAGATATTTTATTACAATAAATGTTCAAAATGTTGACCACCCGCGGCAATACAAGCTCTCACTCTCCTTAAAAAGGACCGCTTTATGTTTCGCAAGTAACTTTTTTGACGTATCACCTGCACTGCTTGTGTTATCTTCTCACGAAGGTCAGCGATGTCATTAATGGGCTTCGCATAAACGAGCTCCTTCATAGTTCCCCAGAAAAAAAAATCCAGCGGATTTAAGTCAGGTGAGCGGGCTGGCCACGGGATTGTTCCTGATCGCCCAATCCACCTGTAAGTACATTCTGTAAGTACATGGGGTGGATTTTTTAAAATATTTTTCTGAGTACTGTTAGAACTTGGGGCATCGTGGGAATCCAGTTGGACGCCAGGTTCTTGGACACCCTGTATATCATAAAAAAAATCAACGCTGTCAGTCTATCAAGACCCTTTTTCTCAAGGACGCGTGGAGATCTCAAGTTGAAATCAATATCAAATTCGTAATTCTATGGACCCTTGCAGTTTAAAAAAAATTAAGCTTCTAAGTAAACGCAATAAAAAATACGGTCATTTATGCGACATATGTTGATAAGTACTCGCAAGTAAATCAAAACCTATAGGGTACTTCCCGTTGACCTAGAATAATGATATTACGCAAGAAGCAAGGTCTCCGCACAAGTAAAGGAAAAAGTCCGAAAATTGTTAATTTTTAGACCCTTCATTGTGCGTGTTCCGACACGCACTTGGCCGGTTTCTTTTTATAATATTATATAAAAAAAAACGAATGATACCGTTTTAGTTTTCATCAGAATCGGCCCTGACACTTCTTTGTGTATTTTTCTCAATTTCCGGTTTTGGAGCTAGTCATCTCCGCACACTTAAAAATATCAGCCTGTATATGCCACATTTAGGTGCCTAGTATACACAGTTGATAACAATTAAAATTGCATGTTTTTAATATTATGTGAAACTAGCGACACGAAATACGACTTTGTGTTTTACTGCTTATTATATTAAAGATGAAAATAGAGTAGAAGTAGGACTAGTAGGTAAGTCAGACACACGTATTTTTTTTTATGTTGACAAGATTTTGTTGATAGCATGATTACTTACATCATTCTAAGGTTAAAAGGCGTTATAATATCAAGTCAAGTATAATCTTGTGGAGCACAATTATTCCGGCTTAATTTCTGCATTTTCATTTTATAATAAAATAAATAACCAAACAAACGATGAGGGCGCCACTGCGCGGTCGGTACTGTGAAGCCTCAAGCTTCACAGTAGGAGATTAACTGAACTAATAAATAATACTGGTGAGATTCCATTTAACTGGGGCTGGAGCCCGCTATATTTAAAGCTCAGAATAAATTATAAAGCACTCCTACCAGGTCCAAGCCCTGATCAGATTCTGTTCTCTGTCATTCTGTCAAGAAAACCAGGATTGCTTTTCTTGACAGAAGATATTCCATATTTGAATGTTTGAATGTCAGCCAGCATTATATTATCAACGAGGCTTGATCATAGCATCAATCCTTACAGTACCCTCTTAAGTTTTCGAAGCAAGGTATTACAAAAGTTGCGGTATCTCTCACAAGAGATACCGCAACTTTTGTAATACCTTGCTTGTCAGGGCAAGTGTATTTGCCCGTAGCTTATTCTATACTGGACTTAAATTTAAGATTGAGGCAAAGTGGCAAAACTGTTAAATTTGGATTCCATCACATGTTAGTCTTTTGGGAAACGAACAAGTAGATAAGTTGGCAAAAGCAGGAACCTATGACGGAATATCTGTCAGTCATCTACCCTTCTTCCCAGATATTTATTATTAAGAGATGTTAAAATAATTTGCAATAACATGTGGAAAGTACACTTTGATAAAAGATCTGAAGAGAAGGGTATATGGTACAGGACAATTCAGTTGGAACCACCGAGGATTCCTTGGTTCTCTGAAGCAAAGATAAACAGACAATTGTTAATAACAAGCATTTTTTTTTTTTTTTTGTGGATGGGAAATCATCAAATGACTTCTCCCGCTCTGGGCAGAGCGGGAGGGCGTGTCAGACTTTTACTGACTAAAACCCACCCATGATCCTTCAGTTGCCCGTGCCAAGGCCACGGTATCTCTTTCGAACTACCCGCGACCCCGGCGGCATCGGCCCAATTGACCCCGTCACTGCTGACATCTCTTTGAGGCGCGCGTGGAACACAACGCGCCGTCGACCCAGGCCTGGTCCTTACCGGACGGCGAGCTGCCCATTACTCGTCGTCCGCAAGCCCGCGCCTACGGTGGCCGGGAATCGGCAATCGATTCCCGCCGCCCAGGGCGTCTCCTACGGCGGCTAGGGGCGCGAGGGCGCGGCTGTTGCCTCTCCCTCACGCGTTCCGCTTCCTCCTTCGCGAGCATTACTGCTTCGCAGAAGGAGGTGACGGCCTCCCATGCACTCTCGCTCCGCACCATGGCCTGGACCAGGTTTGGACGCGAGAGATCGCTGCCGCCGATCGCCTCCGTGAGAACACGGTGGTGCTCCGCCCAAGCCGGGCAGACCTCCACTGTATGCTCCACCGTGTCCTCCGGGCGATTCACACAATGGTGACACCTGGGCGTTTCCTCCCGCCTTATCCGAAACAGGAACCTCCCGAAACAACCGTGAGGACCTGCGTCAGGCGGAAGGTGAGGACGCCGTGGCGCCTCTCCAACCACTCCTCAAAGAGGGGACTTATCACCGCAATTGTGGCGTGCCCATAATAACAAGCATGCGCCTGCGATCCGGGCACATTCCATTGAATGCGTTCGGGCATCTGATGAAGGTGGTGGATACCCCAAACTGTCAGGTCTGTAATATGAGGGAGGACACCTACCACGCTTTGGTGGAGTGTGCCCGGGTTGGGGCAGAACGAAGAAATCTAGAATCGGTAGCAGGACTTAGATTAAGGGATGTTGGAATGTGTAATTGGATTTTGTCTAATCCGACATCCCAATTAGCTATTAAATTATATTACTTGATTGTTAAATTAATTAAGTTAAGAGCTTAGTCATTACCTGTTTCACATTTATATTGTTAAATTACGAGGCTGGCATAATCGCTTAGCAATTAAAGCCTTTTCCAAATAAAGATATAAAAAAAAAACAAGTGTATCATTGTCCGGATTTTTGTTTAAATTCGATTTTTGTAATCGAATTTGGTCTTTGCATTTTTGTTCATAACAGTTTGAATTTTAGAGATAAAACAATCGGCAGCCTTGTCAACATCGGTTTCATCCGTGACCTTTTTAAAACTGCAATTATTATCGAGCTCATTTTTTAATGTGGTGTAATCAAGTTTAAGCCAGCTTATTGGTTTGTTGTTTCTAGAGCTAGCTTTACGACTGGTGGGTTTTTTAGTGCTACAAATATTGCGGCTGTGTGAAAATACCTAATTATTATGCGGGATTAATTTACGTGATACGTGTAGATTAGGAGGAGCGTTTCGCAGATTTTTGGGAAAAAATGAAGGGATCCAGGACTAACCTTAATTTGATCTTCAAACCTCGTGGCTGCTGATGCGTTTTCTGGATTTCTTGGGCCCAAGATCTCTTCTTCTTCACGAAAATACTGCAATCACTCATAGTTAATGTTCGCGGTAATATATTTATAGCAAATATGGGGTTATAGCAGTTTTATAGAGTCACAGCACTCACGTAAATATTGAATGTTCATTGATCGGCTTCCTCACACACGATGACCATAAACGAAGTGAAGACGCCAGCTCCTCGTCGCGGCATTTTTTGAAGCTTGTCGAAAGTGCTCGAAGATCATCTTCGTGTCTCTTCTTCGAGTTATAGGAGTGAAAGGGATGGAGACAGGAAGTAGGAAAACGAAACGCTCGCTCCTTGCATAATGCTAATTTTTAAGGATTATTTTTTATTGGACTATAAGAGTCGTATTGAATATGTTATAGTTTATGGCGTCAACAATGACCAAGGCATTCAACTATTGGTAGATGATCAGTAAACATACGTATATAAACTCACGCTGGCTATCCCTTTCTTCCCATGGCAGAAACTACAAACGCCACCTGCTACGACCCTTACATACTCCTTTTGTCTCGTTTACGTCCATACATCTGGTCATACAGGCACGCCGGTTGCGAGTACTGCGCACCTGCATGACCTTTCTGAAGAACATCATCAAGAAGGTCACTATGTTTTCCTAGGGCATCGACCCGACGTTTCCACAAAAAACAATCAAGTGTCATGCTAGTGTTCAAAGGTGTGAAATTCATATTACAGTCAGGAGTCAGGAGGCTATACTATATAACTTTTACCTTTTTTTATTCAAGTTCAAAGGCTGAATTTTGTGCTTTTTCAAAGATTGACATAAAAATCCCATGGAACTAAGAATTTTTTTTGGGGCCTGAAGTGACATGACCCTTCCTATCCGCCATTCCCATTTGGCTAACGATGCACCAAACTCCCTGTACACCGCACCCTGTCACCTACTACTGCCGTGATTTTTTTACATATCCAAAAGCAACCTTTCAGCTGGCAGGGGGGGACACTTGACTAACAAAATTAGCACTTATTTGGATTGTCCAAGGGATAGTCGAGAAAAAAGTCTCCGAGCTGAGCCTCGGACAGACAGACAGACGGACATGGCGAAACTTTATGGGTTCCTTGTTGACTACGGAACCCTAAAAATTGTTGCACTATAGGTAGAGTTTGACAAATAATCAATCTAAAATTCACTCAATTTAGAAAATGGCTGCATATCTATAGGTGGATATAGATAATAATAATATATTATATATCGCCTTTTAACCTTTGAATGATGTCATCTTGCGGTTCGTTAAAATAAAAACCGGCCAAGTGCGAGTCGGACTCGCACACGAAGGGTCCCGTACCATTATATGTTTAACAATCGCAAAGATAACTTTGTATTTCATAATGATAATCTGAATTACTAGGTTATTTTTTGCAGTTGCAGAAAATCGCCCATATTTAAACAAAATATCTTATGAATAGTAGTAGTTTTTAGTATTTGTTGATTAAATACAGTGGTACATGATGTACAGAAGTTTCCAATTCCTAATTTGTTGCGATAGAGCTCGTACAAAAATGGTCTCTAAAATTTACCACTTTTACGGCCCCCTATTTCTTCATTTTAGGAGGTTGAAAAAATAATGTTTGTACTCTACTCGATGAGTTCTAGACAATGACACCCCACATGCTAGTTTACAAAAAAATTTTTTTTTTTCAAAATGAAAATTTGATTGTATGGGGACCGCCCTTGTAATATTTAACTTTACTTTATTGTTATTATTTACTAGCTGTTGCCCGCGGCTTCGCCCGCGTGTATGTCGGAAATTATCCCACGGGAACCTTCTACCGGGATGAAAAGTATACTATGTCTTAATCCAGGTTATAAACTGTCTGTATACCAAATTTCATCCAAATCCGTTCAGTCGTTTTTGCGTGATTGAGTAACAAACATCCAAACATACAAACTTCCACATTTATAATATTAGTAGGATTGTGATAGCCGTAATAGAAGCACACAATCTGTGAAAATTTCAACTGTTTACCAATTACGGTTCATGAGATACAGCCCTGTGACAGACGGACGGACGGACAGCAGAGGCTTAGTAAATAAAAATAAAAAATCTTTAATGATACAAAAACCTTTGACATTACTAATAGGATATTATTATTATTATATTACATTGACTAGGATACATAACTTGGTTAACAAAGTTGAAATGGATAAGGTAATAAAGCCTGACTCCTAAACTAGGTGATCCTGTGACTTAGCGAGTCAAAAGTTAGTAAGTTTGTACGCACAATATTGAGAGACTAGCTAGCTAGACTGCCCGCGGCTTCGCCCACGTGGATGTCTGATTTCATGGGTTTTAATTTTCTTGCGCGGAACCCTAATTATTTTTCTAAAATAAAAATAGCCTAAGTTACTCCTTATAACATCAGCTATCTGCCGTCAAAATCGGTGAAAATTCGTTTGGGAAGTTTCCATAACTTGACTCAAAGATATTATTACTTATACCATTTTTTGAGTTATCAAGCCTCGCAGCGTGATTACAAAAGCCTATTAATTTCGGCCAGGTACCTGGCCCAACCACTCGGGCTTTTAACGTAGACACCTTCACTTGAATCCCCAGAGTGTTTCGACCAGTCAAGGGGCAAAAAAGATAGCTGGGGAGGGCCGAAGGTTCCGGGTGGGCTGGGATTCCACGCGGGTGAAATTGCTGGAACCCAGACCTCTGAGGTGCTTCCGTTGCCAAGTGGGCAACCACGTCGGAGTTAAATGCACCTCGGAGGTGGACCGCAGCAGTCATTGCTTCCGTTGTGGTCAGCCCGGTCACAAGGCCGGCTCGTGCAATGCCACGCCGCACTGCTATTTATGTGCGGCTGCTGGCAAGCCGGCCGATCACCGGGCTGGAAGCAAGGGCTGTGGTCCATCCACTAAAGCCCGGAGCAGGGGCAAGCCCTCTACCACCGCCGTCACTGCCGCGGCCGCCGCCACAGCCGTCGCCGTTGCCGCCTCCACTGCCGTCGTCGCCGTACCCACTGCGGCAGGACCCACACAGGGGGCTCAGGGAGGGGGTGAAATGGAATGTCAGTAATGGCTCCATTACGCCTCCTCCAGGCGAACATCAACCACTGCGCCTCAGCTCAGGATCTGTTGCTCCAGAGCATGGCGCAGTGGTCGATTAACATCGCCGTGGTCGCTGAGCCGTACTTTGTCCCGCCCAGTGATTACTGGGTGGAGGACCTGAGCGGCTCAGTGACCCTCATTTCGTCGGCCGCCGCCGGTACTCTGTCCCTCGAAGCTGTTAAGAGAGGACAGGGTTGCGTTGCAGCACGGTTCGGGGAGATTGTCGTGGTAGGGGTATACTTCTCCCCGAACCGAACTCTCGCCGAGTTCCACAACTCCCTTGCGGAGTTGAAAACCGTCGTTGTCGGGTTCCGTTCCCTTCCCGTGCTCGTCCTCGGGGACTTCAACGCCAAGAATGTGGCTTGGGGTTCCCGGTATACGGACACACGGGGCAGGATGGTGGAGGACTGGGCTCTGGAGACAGGCCTGGTCGTCCTAAACCGGGGTTCTGTCCCCACGTGTGTGCGGATGCGGGGCGAATCAGTGGTGGACATCTCGTTTGCCAGCCCCGCTCTGGTGCCGCATGTTGTTGACTGGCGCGTCATGGAGGGGGTGGAGACCTATTCCGATCACCGGTACATTCGGTTTGATGTCTCCGCCCAGACCTCGAGCGCGCCGGTCCGACAGGCCCCGAGTGGTCCGCGGTGGGCGCTGAAGCAGCTGGACCGGGAGCTCCTCCTGGAAGCCTCGATCGTGCAGGCCTGGGTGTCACCACCGGACAGGCCTGCTGACATCAACGACGAGGCGGAGTGGTTCCGGGAGGCCATGTCCGAAATATGTGACGTGGCAATGCCCCGGGTCCAGCCCGGACGCGCTTGGCGCCAGGTGTACTGGTGGTCGCCGGAGCTGACGGCTCTGCGCGAGGCGTGCGTTGCTGCGCGGCACCGGTACACCAGGCACCGCAGGCTCCGTATCCGCCCACCGGATACGGAAGCCATTCAGGCGGAGCTGTACGAGGGGTACAGAGCGGCGAAGACCGCCCTCCGAGCGGAGATCTCGCGGGCCAGGGGTCTGGCTCGCGAGGAGTCGCTGGGGACTCTGAACAGAGACCCGTGGGGACGCCCCTACAAAATGGTGCGGGATAAACTCCGCCCATGGGCTCCCCCGCTGACGCAGAGTCTCCGGCCGCAGCTCGTGGAGGACGTGGTGAGCGCTCTGTTCCCTTCGCGAGGGGAACATACTCCCCCGCCCATGGCTCCGCCTCCTGCGGTGCCCGATGCGGACCACATCACCGACGACGACGACGATGCCCCGGAAGTGACCGAGGTAGAGCTGAGAGCGGCGGTACGTAGGCTGAGTGCCAAAAATACCGCCCCAGGACCCGACGGCTTGCCAGGAAGAGTTTGGGTTCTGGCCTTTGGGGCTCTCGGGCCTCGACTAGGGGGGCTCCTAAGCGCATGCTTGGAGAGGGGCCAGTTCCCACTTCGTTGGAAGACAGGGAAACTGGTCCTCATTAAGAAGCCGGGGCGCCCTGCGGACTCTCCGTCCGCTTACCGGCCCATCGTGCTGCTCGACGAGGTGGGCAAGCTCTTTGAAAGAGTCATTGCAGACCGCCTCGCCGGGTGGCTGGTGCAGGAGGGGCCGGATTTGGCGGAGAGCCAGTTTGGCTTCCGCAGGGGGCGCTCTACGGTGGACGCCATCATGCGCGTGCGAGCCCTCACGACGGGGGATGCTGTGGCCCGGGGTGGGGTCGTCTTGGCGGTGTCTCTAGACATCGCCAACGCCTTCAATACCCTGCCCTGGAGTTGCATCAGGGAGGCACTCCGGTATCACCGGGTGCCAACCCACCTCCGTCGAGTGGTCGAGGCCTATTTGACGGACAGGGCCGTCATCTACCCCGGTCATCAGGGAGAGTGGAACCGGCGAGAGATGTCGTGTGGTGTCCCACAGGGATCGGTCCTGGGGCCACATCTGTGGGACATCGGGTACGACTGGGTGCTGCGCGCCGACCTCCCTAGCGGCGTCAGCGTTGTATGTTACGCTGACGACACGCTGGTCCTGGCGCAGGGGAGGTCGCACCAGGCGGCGGCTGAACTAGCGACACGCGGGGTTGCGACAATCGTAGAGAGGATCCGGCAGTTGGGACTCGAGGTGGCCCTGCACAAGTCCGAGGTCATGTGTTTTCATGGTCCTCGGAACGCGCCACCGTCGGGTTCCCAAATAACGGTAGGAGGGGTTCACATCGGGGTTGAGTCGACGATGAAGTACCTGGGACTCGTCCTCGACAGCCGGTGGAACTTCGTGGAGCACTTCCGACGTTTGGCTCCCAGACTGGAGCGGGCTGGGGCTGCCTTGAAGCGGCTCCTGCCCAATCTGGGGGGTCCAAACGCCTCCTGCCGGAGGCTTTACGCGGGGGTCGTGCGGTCCATGGCCCTTTACGGGGCACCGGTGTGGGCGCGTTCCCTGAGGCTGCGACCAGCCCGCCGGTTGAACGCGTCCCAGAGGGTCATGGCCATCCGGCTAGTCCGGGGATACCGCACGGTCTCCTGTGAGGCGGCGTGCCTCCTTGCCGGATTACCGCCATGGGATCTGGAGGCAAAAGTCCTCGCGCACGTGTGGGAGTGGCGCGAGGAGGTGAAACGCCGGGGCGTAACTCCGCTGCCGCGAGAAATCACGGTACAGCGGACAGAGCTCCGGCGGGATCTCATGGCGGCATGGAGAGTGCGATTATCGCAACCCAGCGCTGGGCACGCCACAATTGCGGCGATAAGTCCCCTCTTTGAGGAGTGGTTGGAGAGGCGCCACGGCGTCCTCACCTTCCGCCTGACGCAGGTCCTCACCGGACACGGTTGTTTCGGGAGGTTCCTGTTTCGGATAAGGCGGGAGGAAACGCCCGGGTGTCACCATTGTGTGGATCGCCCGGAGGACACGGTGGAGCATACAGTGGAGGTCTGCCCGGCTTGGGCGGAGCACCGCCGTGTTCTCACGGAGGCGATCGGCGGCGGCGATCTCTCGCGTCCAAACCTGGTCCAGGCCATGGTGCGGAGCGAGAGTGCATGGGAAGCCGTCACCTCCTTCTGCGAAGCAGTAATGCTCGCGAAGGAGGAAGCGGAACGCGTGAGGGAGAGGCAACAGCCGCGCCCTCGCGCCCCTAGCCGCCGTAGGAGACGCCCTGGGCGGCGGGAATCGATTGCCGATTCCCGGCCACCGTAGGCGCGGGCTTGCGGACGACGAGTAATGGGCAGCTCGCCGTCCGGTAAGGACCAGGCCCGGGTCGACGGCGCGTTGTGTTCCACGCGCGCCTCAAAGAGATGTCAGCAGTGACGGGGTCAATTGGGCCGATGCCGCCGGGGTCGCGGGTAGTTCGAAAGAGATACCGTGGCCCTGGCACGGGCAGCTGAAGGAACATGGGTGGGTTTTAGTCAGTAAAAGTCTGACACGCCCTCCCGCCTCTGCCCAGAGCGGGAGAAGTCATTTGATGATTTCCCATCCACAAAAAAAAAAAAAAAAAAAAAAAAAAAAAAAAAAAAAAAAAAAGGGGCCGAAATCAACAGGCAACTAAAGTCGGCGTTTTATAATACTGCCACTACAAAACCCTGAGAGGCAGGTGTAGAGTCTGTGGACGGTGGAGTGGGATTTATTGAAAGAAAACAAAACAAATATTTCTGCAGATTTATAAATTTAATGTAAGACATCAATTCAAGTTTACGTAAACTAAGAATTTCAAGTTAAATTTGCATTTTTTTGAAAAATCTTTTATCAATAATAAGAATGTAATTACTTATTTTAGTTAGTTTTCACTTTTTTAGCCTATACTGTCCTAAATCAGTACTTCGGGGGTCGTGCGGTCCATGGCCCTTTACGGGGCGCCGGTGTGGGCGCGTTCCCTGAGGCTGCGACCAGCCCGCCGGTTGAACGCGTCCCAGAGGATCATGGCCATCCGGCTAGTCCGAGGATACCGCACGGTCTCCTGTGAGGCGGCGTGCCTCCTTGCCGGATTACCGCCATGGGATCTGGAGGCAAAAGTCCTCGCGCACGTGTGGGAGTGGCGCGAGGAGGCGAAACGCCGGGGCGTAACTCCGCTGCCGCGAGAAATTAAGGTACAGCGGACAGAGCTCCGGCGGGATCTCATGGCGACATGGAGAGTGCGATTGTCGCAACCCAGCGCTGGGCACGCCACAATTGCGGCGATAAGTCCCCTCTTTGAGGAGTGGTTGGAGAGGCGCCACGGCGTCCTCACCTTCCGCCTGACGTAGGTCCTCACCGGACACGGTTGTTTCGAGAGGTTCCTGTTTCGGATAAGGCGGGAGGAAACGCCCAGGTGTCACCATTGTGTGGATCGCCCGGAAGACACGGTGGAGCATACAGTGGAGGTCTGCCCGGCTTGGGCGGAGCACCGCCGTGTTCTCACGGAGGCGATCGGCAGCGGCGATCTCTGGCGTCCAAACCTGGTCCAGGCCATGGTGCGGAGCGTAAATGCATGGGAGGCCGTCACCTCCTTCTGCAATCCTTCTGATGTCAGCAGTGACGGGGCCAATTGGGCCGATGCCGCCGGGGTCGCGGGTAGTTCGAAAGAGATACCGTGGCCCTGGCACGGGCAACTGAAGGAACATGGGTGGGTTTTAGTCAGTAAAAGTCTGACACGCCCTCCCGCTGTGCCCAGAGCGGGAGAAGTCATTTGATGAATTCCCAATCCACAAAAAAAAAAAAAAAAGGCTATATTATGAGGCCTTTTGCGAGCTTTTTTGGCAGTTTCTTCATTACAAGGGAATCGGAATTCGATTTCCCCCGTTTATACCTCTTTGAACTCGTCTTATAGAGGTCTTTTGGACTCTCATCTCTTGCGTAACGCTCTGGGTTTTTGAGTAAACATACCTGCACCTACAATACCCTGTTAGAGGCAAACACACGCTGGCGGAGTCACTCGGGCTTTTGTAGTTGGAGTAAACCGAGTGATCTACTCCAATAGCCTGTTGGTTTGGGCTCAGAATAAATAATAGTACTAACGTAGTTTGGGCCATAATGTTGGCCCAAACGCTCTGGGGTTTAAAGTGAGCGTCTACTTTAAAAGCCCGAGTGGTTGGGCTAAGTACCTGGCTGAAATCAACAGGCTTTTGTAATCACGCAGCCACGCAGTAAAATCCTCCCCTTAAACATTTAATTATCCCTTTTGGTCCTTCAGGAATCGACTTTCGAGAGACCTAAACTTATTATTGTTTATTTTATATCAAAAGTACAAATACTGAGTTTCAAGTTAATCGGAATGCGCTTTAAAATTCTTCCATACAAACTTTGTTAGCGCGGGGAGCAATGAAAGAGCGGACTGTATCAAAATTAAGACTGGTATAGTGTCGTCTAACAATACAAATGGTTCCCGAACAAAACAGTACCAATTTTAACTTAGCCGGGTCCTCCCGCTGCGCCGCGCCTCTGCTTGCCGGAGGGCGGTGGCGCGTTGATCACGCAGCTTGCTCGTGACGACCGCGCGCGAGTTGTTGGGTTCGATTCCCAACAAACTTTAACATCCCTAAACCCCCTTTGAGTGGTAGTTTTGAAAAACTTATAATGACTAAGCAAGTTTCATGCTAAGATTTAAGTTCATTAACCAAATTAATAAGATTTTCCATGTAAACTGTATCCCAGCACCCTAATTGCGTAACACATTATCAATCGGAGTTGGTTTCATTTTGACAGTTCAACAACATTATATTCATATTTCAGGCAAATAAATGAAAATGAATCTATCATTCATTGCGATATTTACGTTGTTGAGCAGACAAATTTTTCGAACATATGAAGCAATGGACTAGCAATTTGTTTCAAAATGATTCAAATTCCGATCGATACTGTGTTACGCAATTAGGGTGCTGTTCAGCATGTGGACTATGTAAAAGAATATCGTAAAAATTTACTTCAAAACCTAAAACGAATAAAATAACTTTCATAAAAAACTTAACAGCTTCTGAAGTCGGTGCCAAGCTAAGATGCATTGAAGAATTGAAAACAGATATGGGAGAACATGTTTTTCAACAACTAAGTATGAATTTATCCTAAGTTTGTTCTTGGGATAAATTAATCCCAACTACGGAACCCTTCTTTATGTGTGGCCCAACACGCACTTGACCGGGTTTTTTAGTCTCAACATAAACATTTTTCAGACATTATAAATATGGGTATATATTCTATTGACATGTTGCGCCGACCCCAAATAAATTGGGAGATGGGCGGCAGGAGACTGGTGAAATATAATCTATTCTATTCTATAAAATATTTTTCAAAGACACAATAAACTCGAAATTAATTTCATAACAATATTTATTAATTACAAAATAATCAATAAACATTACGTCAGTTAATAACTGAAACCGACATTTCTTTTTCGAATATTTTTTTCTAATTCACAGCGTAGGAGCAAGAGGATGATATCTGAGCGCCTCTGTCTGTCTGTCAGTCTGATGAGACTGATTCGCATCTGTGAAAAGTATGCTGAGGAACATGGTTTGTTGTATAATGCGAATAAGAGCGAGTGCATGATCTTTCGGGCCAAGAGGAAGTGTCTAGATTACTTGCCGGTAATTAAGCTCAACGGACCTCTGACCTGGAAGACAATGCAGACATTGAAAGGGAACGTAGGGCGCTGTCTGTTCGTGCGAATATGATAGCCCGCAGATTTGCTCGGTGTTCGAGGGGCGTCAAAATAGCCCTATTTAGGGCATTTTGTACGTCCTTTTATACAGGCAGTCGGTGGATGGATTACACGCAGAAACAGTATAGTGCTCTACGTGTCCAATACAATAACGCGTTCAGGGTACTCTTGGGGCTGCCTCGCTTCTGTAGCGCATCGGGGATGTTTGCCGAGGCGCGTGTGGATTGTTTCTACACAGTCATGCGCAAGCGGTGCACATCCCTGGTGCGGGCCAGCCGCAACGGTATCCTGAAGGCTTTTGCTGAACATTTCGACTGTCAGTACGTGAACCACTGCTGCATGGTCCACTACTACTGGTACTGACTACTGTTAAGATATTGCTTTGATTTGTTTTTAATTTGATTTAATTTTATAATGATATTAATTGTAATGTTGAATTTAATTTGATTTGATTTTAAGTTGATTTAATTTTGTTAATAATTTTAATTTTAAGTATGATTTTAATTTTAATTGTGATGTTAATTTTAATTGTGTTGTTGATTTTATATTTTTTTTTATTCTTTTTAATTGTACCTATGATCCAATGTTGATTGAAATAAATAAATACAATACAATAATACGAATAATAAACCTTTGTATTCAGACCACACAGAATCCATTAAGTAGTGTTAGTAAAGAAAACTTAAAACTAATGTTACTATCCAAATAAATCAGCGAGCTGAAGTCTGGAGCCGAACCTCACACTATCCACGAAGTATGTAGTACGTAGGTACTCATAGACGAACGAAGTCCAACCCAGTGACGCGACATTGCACAACCCACCTACTGCACGACGTGCTCAGGAAGATGATGAATTACAGTATTTTTGCGGTAGGTTATCACCAACTGAGCACTAAACCAGTTGAGGTTAGATGTTGTTCTACTGAGCAATACGTGTTTTTCAGACAACAGTCGGAGCACACGTCGACTTCAGTCCTTTGCCCAGAGTAACCGGCGCCACATCTGTAAAGGAAACGTCAACATGCACTATTAATGCTATTATGAGATTAGTAAGGCACGAAGCACGTACAGATTTCCCAGAAAAGGTATGCGCTTCGGCAATCATCTTCTACCTTCGGAAATACGATCAATATAGAGCTGCTAGAACCATGGAAGTACAATGGGAACACCCAAATACTCCGAAATATTTTATTCCGATGTTCCGATTTTCAAAAGTCCGAATTTTATAATAGGTACCTAAGAATTATAATGTCTATTATTCCTGGATAAGTAGTTTCTGAATATGTTATAGAATGATGTCAGGAGAACGTTTTGATATGCATTATAGCTTAAGATTAGTGTTTGTGTTTAAGAAATTTGAGCGACCAATGTTACAAAGAAGGTCTCCGTACTTGGGATGTAAACATTGGCCGCTGTCCATTATGCATTACAGCTGCCACCTGCTAGTAAATTACTATTGAGATTTTTGCTCCTAAAAGTTTGCTTTAACTTTATATTACATAATAGTGAAGTAAAATATAGCTAAGTACCTACTTACATTAAATAAAAACAATGAAAACAAGATAAAAATTCTCTCAGATGTGATTTTAAAGCTACCATCAACCTCAACTGGAAGGATAAATCAATCGGAATCATTTTTTAGACCACAAGTCCTATACTCCGACAATGACGAAGAACTGCAAAACATAGACAAAGAAAACATGCTGGCAGAAATTGAGGTCAACATAAATAATGAAAAGAAAAAAAGAAACCGTCCATTGCTGTCTAGAGAAAATTACAAGAATTGCGGAGAAACAGAGGAAATAATGACGAAAGAAGACAATATTTTAATACAGGAAATGGAGCTTATAAAAATTACTAATAATGAGAAAAAATATGGTGAAAATAGTAAAAGACAAAAAGAATGTAGACGACTAGCTCGAAACAGTAGTGGCAGTGAAACCGACGTGTCCGAGAATATTTCATACAGAGAATCATATAATGAATATAGTAAAACTATAACCGATGGAGTACAAAATGAAGATATATTCGAACATGTAGATATTCAAAATGATGTGTTCGCTGGCACATACGTCTTGGTCAAATTTATGACTAAGAAAAGTGTTAAACATTACGTAGGAAAGGTTACAAAAGTCGATCAGATCTTTGTATCGATAAATTTTTCTAAATACATTTCAGACTGATCTTTGAAGATGAGTCTGAAATGTATTTATTTGATATTGTCAAAGTATTACCACAACCAACTGATGGCCGTCGGGGTTCATTAAAATTTGACGTAGATTTCAGTGGATTAAATGTGCTTTAACGTAGGTACTTATCTAGTCATAAACCTCTCCAAAAACATTTTTATGATCTCGTAGAATAAGTAAAGATTTTGATTAAAAATAGAGTATAAGTAGATATTTTAGAAAGCTTTTAAGTTTGTGGGTTTATTTTTTTTTTTCTCTATTATTTCAACAAATTTAATTCGTTATGCTGAAACGCTGAAGTGCCATTTAAATATAGGTTAAGTCGAAACAAAGACAGCCGACGTTCGCACGGGAGTAAAAATATCGCAGCGGGATTTTATCGCGCACTGGATTTTCAACTCTCGTTGTTGAGCCGAGCGTTGAGAATCCAACCTCCAACAAGAGAGTGCATTCTAGCGCATCGAAAAAACACACTGTTGGGTTTTCAACTCTCGGTGCTAAGCAGAGCGTTGAAAATCCAATGCACGAAAAAAAAATCGCCGCGATATTTTTACGTCCGTGCGAACGTCCACTTAATTGTTTGATCTCGTTGTTTGCCATAAAAATACTGTGATCTTTGTAAACTCACATGACTGAGGCACAAGACTAAACTGAGGCCCAGCGTAGACCTGACGGCGCGCGACGAATATTCTGATAATACAACAAATTTAACCTACTTAACTTAAAAGGCGGTTGAAAATGGCTTGCAGTAACGAACGCCACGAAAGCGGCTACGGGAGCCGACGCGCGATTCTCTCGCAAGATGTTTTTAACCGTCTCACGTCTGTCGCGAAATTTAAGGTTACCTACTTAGTCTACCTACGGTGTGTGCTTAGTGTGTGTAAGTACTTGTGTAGAATATTGTGGTTTTTTTCAGTATTTTCGCTGCGCGCCATCAGGTCGGCGCTGACCTTGAGTCTTGATGCCAAAATGTAGAACTAGGTAGTTAAGACGGTAGGTATAACGTTAAAAGTTAGTTTTTCCTAAACTCACTATAATTCTTATTTTTAATTTTATTTAAGTACTTACGTTTTCCCTAGTCGCTACAAGCGCGCATTTACTTGGTTCCTGATTTTTAAATAAAACAATTTTTTCATTTTCTTTCTTTGTGTCAACCCTAGTACCTAAAATCAGTTGTATGGAAATTAGCAAAAAATACCCGGTAACATTGGCCACTGTGATAAACAGCGAAAGTGGCCACTTTTGATCGTTTACTTTATTTCATTGCCTTCTTTGGCCAGATTTTTACCATAGCTCTTAACAACATGGGAATAGGGCTGATAGTTCAGACAATATAAGCTGTGGATAATGTTGACAGAAAGTGGAGCTAACTTTGGCCAGTCTTTCAAGTTACTTTTAAGATACAAAACCAGTTATTTTTAACAGATTTTATATGCTTAACTAATAGTAAGTCGTGCATTCTTCGCGTTCAGGTCATAAAATCAACACTTTTTCCTAATTTTTTTTGGTGTAGCAACAAACTTTCTACAAAATGTGGACAAAGTTGGAGGATTTCACGGTAAACTGCTAAAATTAGGTTTCTGATTCTGATGGGAACCGATCACTTTCCCGAATTTTTTTTGTTCGAATTTCATTTTACCAAATACTATTGACCGACGTCTTTTTAGGGTTTCGTAGCCAAATGGCAAAAAACGGAACCCTTATGGATCCGTCCGTATGTCACAGCCACTTTTTTCCGAAACTATAAGAACTATACTGTTGAAACTTGGTACCTAAGTAGATGTGTTCTGTGAACCGCATTAAGATTTTCACACAAATTTTGGAAAAAAAAAACAATAAATTTTGGGGGTTCCCCATACTTAGAACTGAAACTCAAAATTTTTTTTTCATCAAACATATGTGTGGGGATATCCATATGTATGGATAGGTCTTCAAAACTTATATTGAGATTTCTAATATATTTTTTTTCTAAACCGAACAGTTTGCGTGAGAGACACTTCCAAAGAGGTAAAATGTGTCCCTCCCCCCCCCCCTGTAACTTCTAAAATTAGAGAATGATAAAAGTAAAAAAAATATATGATGTACATTACCATGTAAACTTCCACCGAAAATTGATTTGAACGAGATCTAGTAAGCAGTTTTTTTTTAATACGTCATAAATCGGTCTATTATTAAAACATCGATCAAAGTTACAACGAACTACAAGAACTTTTATATTATGTTACTTGCTGCTACGGAACTCTTCATGGGCGAGTCCGACTCGCACTTGGCCGCTTTTTTTGTTATACAGGGTGTAAAAAGACACATTACAAAGCCGTCAACTACACATACTGTACATCTAATTAAGCAGCTTTGCGCAAAAATTATTGCTGGGAAACGACTTTTATTTTTAGGTATAAAAAAAGCAATTTTTTATTGCGCGTACCCAGGCAAACGGAGTTAAGCCCCGACCCTTCCCTCTACGGCACGCGTAGGTACTTGTCGGAAGAAGTTTAGTAATAACACTTGGAATACGTTTTAGTAAAAAAAAAATGCTACTTTGACCTTCAATATCTCCAGAACCAGTGGATTCCCAGGTCTGGTCTAGTGGAAAAAAACGATCCAAATAATGGGTAGAATATGTTGCTTTCGACTTCGGCAAGTGTATTTTTACATCCGGTATGCATTATTTGGCATATTTTTAGATCTGATGTTTTTTTTGTGTGTGTGTGTGTGTTATTTTGTGATCTGTGTGTTTTTTTTTTGTGTGTGTGATGTGTTGGTTTTTTAGATGTGTCATAGGTATTATTTTACCGAACTATATTTCGCCGATTTAAAAAATAACTTTTTGCTATTGGCCGAAGCCTCTTTTGAACTTTTTCATTTGCCATATTTTCACCACACGAACAAAATTTTACGGAATATTTTTAGGTCACAAATATAAAGCCCGTTACTGGGTAGCATTTTCAATATTAAATTAAAATAGTGTCATAAAAAGTCAATATGTTGTGCTATTTAGTGACAGAAACGAATCACTGCAAAACCAACTTCACGCAGTCCCTAGAGTGTAATTTAAGCCCGCGTAGGCGCGGTGGGGTGGGGCGGCCCGCGAGCTGAGGAGCAGGTGGTTTGAAGGCCCGCCGCCGCGGCTGAGACTGGCCGGCGACACCGGCCAGCAAGCCGAAGCTGCGGTGGTAAGCGATAAAACCATATGCGACGATTAGCTCGCGAGGGGCCGTCCAAGCAATGCTTGCTGCATGTTGCATGCCTGCTTGGATGTTGCATGCTTGCTTGCATGCTGCATGCCTGCTTGCACGCTGCATGCCTGCTTACATGCCGCATGCCTGCTTGCTTGCTCCAAATCCCCTCTATTGTTGGTGAATCACTTGGGTTAGGTTAGGTTAAAACAACAACAACAACAACAGGTGTGGAACGGGAACACTGGGGTGGTTTTTAGTCAGTAAGAGTCTGACAGACCCCTCCGCTTACCCCAAGGCGGGGGACATCCATGAGGATTTTCCACCCCGGCAACAAAAAAAAAAAAAAAAAAAGGTTACTGGACGACCAATTATGTGTTCATTGCTATTCAGTTTTACGAGGCGTTTTGATTGCGGAATTCTATTAATCGGTATTTTAATAATCGGAATTCGTATTTTTGATGTTTCGAATTATCATTAAGTCGGACTTTTTGTTATTCGATTTATTGAAACTCGGTATTTTGTTCGAGAATTGTAATTGTAAACGTTAGGAATATTGAAATTTAAGAATTATAAAAATAGGAGGAATGATAAGTCGGAGTTGTTATATTAGAAATTTTGAACCATTCGGAATTATGAAAATCGGTATTTTGAAATTCGTATTTGTGACTTACGGAATAAAGTTTTTCGTATGTATGTAGTGTACCCAAGTACAATACCTCTAATTACCTATTTTGTATGACCACAGTTACAAAATTACGCAACTCTATGCAATTCTAAAAAGTGGTAGACCACGTGGTGCTAACGTAGTAGGTAACACAACAGAGAGAAACCTTCATACAAACAGCATGACAGGTGCACTACTTCACAGCGTGGTGGTACAAAACGTGGAAGCTTTGCATTCGGAAGCTGTGGAAACTCTGTGGCGCGACATTCGTAGTAATTCGGAAATCCGAAGACAACCGAAGTGCATACCCTTAGGGGGGGCCAGACAAGTACAATAGCTTTCAAAGCGATTCGTATTTCTACAACAACTTCCAACAAGATTAACGTATTATAAAACAACATCGAGAACGGGACTTCTCGCGATATTCCTTTTTACGAGGTAAACACGTACCTACTTGTTTCCCGACGTTTCGACCGCCTTGCAGCGATCGTGGTCACTGGAGGACTGATGACAGCTCAACGAGAAGGAAGAAGAGAAGGGAGAAGGATTAACGTAGGTAAACTTATCGGTAGCGTATGTCAGTCCCATATTCTCATCTTGCCCGTTCTTCTCCATAGGGATCTACTACGCTTTAGAATGGGCAACTAGCGTCATCTTTCTGACTGACCGACCCATTGACAATTCAAAAGTGCTTGTAATTGGTTTATTTGAAATAAATGCTTGGAGTTTGAGTTTGATACATTGTTGACTTCTCCATTGTCCCATTCGCTGATAGAATGCCACTTTGTGTACGCCCACAGTTCTATCTTCACATCCACCTGATTTTCAACTCATACTGTGTCTGAGTGTTACGGAAACAAAATACATGGCGACCGGTTCAATCAGTATTAGAATTAATAGTTAAAATTACCGAAAGAGTCTCATAAAAAAAAAAAAAGTTTATTCAGTAAATCTTACATAGGGACCTCCTTTTAAGTAAACATATACCTGTGCTAGGAGGCCCCGCTCTTCAATAACAAATTATCAAATGGTAAAAGTGGTGTACCAAACATAATATAATTTAAACAAAAAAAAAACGAAAAAAAAGAAAAAAACTAAGCTAAATTAAAATTAAACAAGATGAGACTCGAACAATAGCAACTAAAGAAATAATAAAATAAAAAGTGTGTGTGTGTGTTTGTGTGTGTGTGTGTGTGTGTGTGTGTATGTGTGGGCGTGTGTGTGAGTGAGGGTGCATGCGTGCGTGTATCTTTTCAACTCATATTGACGATGCTTGCAGCAACAATTCAATGTCATCATAGGTCTTTACTTTAAGCCATTGAACTAAAGCCTTTTTGCAGTCGTTAGGAGTCATGGGATAGATATTGATTATTTTATTAATTTTATTATATAAGGCAGCGGAATTAGTATTGAATTGTCTTTTAGCAAATTTAGTTTTAACGAATTCTATTGGAATTCTTCTTCTTTCTTCTTCTTATTCTTTTATTTTTTTTTCTCATCGTTTCGTGTTCTCATAATATTATTATCATTTAGTCACATTTGTTTGTATAGGTGTGAACTCAATATAATATCGTAGTCACCAACTGCCGCACTCAGTGTCGTAACATAACATCACGCCAGTAATTCCCCGAAGGTTTAGGCAGAGATGTACCCTATCATGCACACCCACATTTCACCCAGTTAGTTTAAGTCCCATGTAATAGGCGGCGCGCCTATTGTCATCAACCGGGCACAAATCCAGACTTCGGGTTGCTACTGAGAAATTCCTCTTTATAAAACTCAATAATACTTTGGCCGATCTGGGAATTGAACGTCACAATGTCCAACCAAACACTAACACCAAGAAAATTATTGATTTGTTTTAAATTGTTTACATTCGGTCAGACCGACATGGCACGCAGTCGTTCGTCGATTGATAATTTCATCAATCAATCTGCCTAGCCTTTTCCCAACTATGTTGGGGTCGGCTTCCAGTCTAACCGGATGCAGCTGCATACCAGTATTTTACATGGAGCCACTGCCTATATAAACTCCACAACCCAGTGATTGGGTAATACTATACCCATTCGTTAGACTGGTTGTCAGTCTTTCGGACTTCTGACGACCCGTAACGACTGTCAAAGATCCACGATCCAGCCGGGATTGTTCCCAGCTGTCATTCGTGGATCTTGGGGAAAGCACGTTAAGCCGTTGGCGGCTTAACGTGCTTTTCGAGGCATGGAGGAGTCTGGGTTTGTAAAGATGGTCACCCATGCACGGACCAACCCCGGATCGATCCGTGCGGCTGTTATTACTTAGCCACGATGTTCTCAATTGATAGTTTCATGAACTTACAGCTAAAATCTGGCGTGGGTAAAACAGAAATGGGGCAAACGATTACGATGATCAAAAATGTATGGGACTGATATATGCTACCGAAAAGCTTAAATATGTCAATCCTGTTGAAAGTCAGTGTAGAAATATGAAACGCTAAAGCTATTGCATCTTTTCTAGACCCTTTGATCGTGAACTGATCTGCCTTTAGACAGATAACAAAGATTCTTACCTGTATTCAGAAAGTCCCTCAGCATTGAAACAGTTTGGAAATATTTGACACAAAAGACGGGAACATCGCATCTTTTACCCTCATAATCTCCTGTGCATTGACAGATTGGCTCACCCTCCTCATTCAGTGAACAGACTCCTTTGTTCAAACAATACTCATGGTGGCACGCGTTGACTTCACACCTGTCCCCAGAGTAACCGGCTTTACACCTGAAATAAGGAAGATATGAAACAGAGATAAAAGGAAACCAACTAATATTTGCACTTGTTGCAACAGGTGTACGAGGCACGAGGCGCTACGTCTCGGGCGCTTAAAAGTTTTTACACCGAGCGTCCGTAGAGCGCACTACATATACAAGGGGTAAACTACTAATGATCAGCTGCCTAGCCTTTTTAACCAACTTCTAAAAAGGAGGAGGTTATACAGGGTGTTTGGTGCATCGTTAGCCAAATGATAATAGTGGATAGGAGGGGTCATGTGCTACATAAATATATCCTCAGGCCCCGAAAAAAAATCTTGGCACACGGGATTTTTTATGTCAACGTTTTATAATTTTTTTTATATCTTAAAAGTGAGCCTCTGAACTTGAATTTAAAAAAAAACATTGGTATAGCCTCCTATTTTTTTTAAATTGTAATGTTCTACGGTTCTATCAAAATCAAAATTACTTGCAAATAACATCTATGAATAGTTTTTTTTCATTGACTCGCAAAGGTTTTTCAAGAAGTATAAAGTTAAAGGTCAACTTTGAATTGTAATTAAAAAAACCGGCCAAGTGCGTGTCGGACCACGCACAATGGAGGTTTCTGTAGTTGAAAAGAATTTATCCCAAAAACAAACTGATTAACATTGTAGTCCCAATTTTTTTTTTAATGTGATAAAATTACAAATGAATAATTAATGGACTTTTTCCTTTATTTGTGCTGTAAGAACTTGCTTCTTGCCTTTCATGATTCTAGGTCAACGTGAATTACCCTATAGGTTTTAATTTTACGAGTATTAAAATATGTCGCATAAATGGCCGTGTTTTTTTATTTAGTTGACTTAGAAGCTTGATTTTTTTAGGACTCTCAGGGAACATAGACTTACGTATTTCATATTAATTTCAACTTGATCCTCCACGCGTTCCTAAGAAAAAGGGTCTTGACAGACTGACAGACAGACAGACGGACAATGAAGTGATCCTATAAGGGTTCCTTTTTTCCTTTTGAGGTACGGAATTCTAAAAAAAAACTAAAAGACATCACGTTCTTCGTACACACACAACTGATGTGCGGTTGAGTGTAGGAACAGCAATAGTCGCGCGCGCTCGGGCGCCTGTTGCCTGATGGGATGAACATGTTTTACCTGCACTTAGGGTGACCCTCAGCACTGACACTACAATCTCCTTCGAAACAATAGTTGTGACAGACTGAAACATCGCATCTCTCGCCGCTGTAACCCTGTGTACACTCACAACGAGATTCCCCACTGACTTTCGTACCATGGACACACAACAGGCTTACATCTGTAGAATCATTGAGGGGGTTGCATACACTGGGCACTAAGTTGTTTGATGGCAGATTCTTTAGTGCCTCGCAGCTCTGCATTGTCTGAGTTTTATAGTTGGCGGCAATATCTACACAACTATGACAATATTCTGAATTAATAAGAAAATGTTTAGGTTCCTTGAATCTGGTCTCTGGTGGAGGTTTCCGTAATTGCCAATAGCTCTTGGCCATGTGGTCTCCCCAGTATATATAATCATCTGATACTGTCAATGGTCCGATTGAATATTTGTTGGAAGTAAAATGTAATAGATTTATCCTCTTTCCATTCAAATCTGCACTTTTAATAGAAGTTTCCAAACCATATGATTTTTTTTCTTCCTCAATCCAGTATATTTTCTGTTTCTGTTGGTCAATAGCTAAGCCTCGAGGTTGGGTGACAGTACTGTCTAAATAAACTTCAATCTCGCTCTCGGATCCATCAAATCGAGCCTTCTCTATATTGCTGTTTGTTATCCAGTAGATATACCTGTAATTTGTAAATAACTATACATTCACAAAATTCAATCACGTATTTTGCTGATTTGTAAAACTATAATAATTACAAGTAACGTACCCTCCACAGCTGTCCACGGCAATAAAACGGAACTGTCCATATGACGCAAATGCCAAACAACCATTGATCCTTGCTTGCTTCGTAGCTTCATCGCTATATTCAGATTTTAATAAAGAAAAAGAGGATATACAATATTTTTCAAGGAAAAATATTGTTTCTGTGGGCGGGTCGTAGGCAAGACCTATTAGGTGTACATCTAGCCTAACTAAAAGTTGTACTTTCCTTGTTGTTATGTCAAAGCTAGAAATAATGATTTTGTAATAGCCTTGGGTTACAAACAGCACCCTGTTGTGTACTGGATCGTAAATTATTGAAAAGATACTATTATAAGGCCAATTCGGGCTCGGAATGACTTCTGAGTGCGTTAGTATTCCTTTGTCATAAAATTCTAGTCGATCAGTTCTGGCCAGCACGATGTCTGAAACATTAAAATAAAAATAAACTAAGCTGATTCAAATCTTCCCTTTCCTAGCCTGTCCTCTTCTTTTCATAAAATAAGCTTTCCATATTCCATTGTTCTCGTAGGTGCTAATGGTTCCCAAATTACTTGCATTCTCACTTCCACTTTCCACACGAGCTGGCTTCTAGTTCTACATAAATCAGTGTTTATTACCGAGCTCAGCCGAGCTGGTAATGGTTGGACTAGGACTTATGACCTAAATGTGAACACTAATAGGGTTGATAATGAAGCAACATAATTGTGTAATCTGTACTGATCTAAGCTCGTATATTTGATTAAAAAATAGTGAGACCCCAACCAAATCGCTGTCAGCAAACGATAGCGCGATCTATTTCGACGCCAACGCCATCTATCGAGCTTGACATCAAACTTTTAGAATTTACAACTAATGGACTACGGTTTCTTCATGAACAATCAGTGTTTTTTTATTGCCCATCATTATTTTGTTTGATTTGACCAAACACTACAATTACATTACTCCAATTACATTATTCCTAGTTTAAGTAACTTCAACAAAAAAATAAAACTTAGCAAAACGTTTGATTGTATCGGCGTACTTAGTTGAGTACAGCTGTGCACAGTGTTCGGAATCATTATACATATTACGAGCTACCTACTTTAGGTAAATATTATGGAAAGATAAACTGAAATTTACAAGTGATTGATGAAATTTACAAGTCATATAGTTCGTTCGCACGCTAAATTTGCAGATTCCTAGAAATGTTCACCGCTCAGCACTGCACTGGACGTGAGCTACACGACGTGCCGCTACAGGTGCGCAGTACAAAATCGAATGAGTATCGGTGAGGTCTTCGCAGTCATCAAAATAGTTTGACAGCTGCGAATCCAGAGCCGCCACCAGCGCCCTATTTTTGTTATGCATGGGCAAACGACGTAAACGTGGCCTAAGTTCGGGCGATATGAACCGATATTCCTGAATCGCACCCTGCAAAGCATTCCTTAATTCCTCATTGCACTGGGTACTTACGTTTGTAACCCTGTCATCACTTCCCTCGTAGCTTGACTTGTGTTGTACTGTGGTGGTACACCAACAGTCTGCAACAGGGCGGCGATAACATGGCTACTCTGCATTTCACTTCGCAGGCGATCAAGTACAGTGTCATCCAACATATGATTACGCTGGATGACCCGCACCTGATCCGACAGTCGTTGTGCCATCAAATGACTTCTCCCGCAGAGCGGGAGGGCGTGTCACACTTTTACTGACTAAAACCCATCCATGTTCCTTCAGTTGCCCGTGCCAGGGCCACGGTATCTCTTTCGAACTACCCGCGACCCCGGCGGCATAGGCCCAATTGACCCCGTCACTGCTGACATCTCTTTGAGGCGCGCGTGGAACACAACGCGCCGTCGACCCGGGCCTGGTCCTTACCGAACGGCGAGCTGCCCATTCGTCCGCAAGCCCGCGCCTACGGTGACCGGGAATCGGCGATAGATTCCCGCCGCCCAGGGCGTCTCCTACGGCGGCTAGGGGCGCGAGGGCGCCCCAAGCCGCCTGGCTCAAGCACCTGAAAAAGAGAGAGCATCCGAACACGATACGCGGTCAGATTGTTTCCCCCATCTGTAGCCCCATAGTAAGATGGTGTCCATCTCATGCGCTGCACACTTCCGCCGGGAGCTGGGACCCTATCTCGAGGCCGGTGGGCCTCGAGGTCGTAAGCCGTCCAGTGGCTCCTCCCCGTTGACGAAAAGGTGGTGGCGACGTCGGTGGGGAAAAATATTCGTCGCTCGAGCTCGACGCAACTGGCACGGCCGGTGTCGCAGCACTCTCGATGGGGCTGGGTACCGGCGGCGGCGGGGCGGAGCTAAGTGACGAGTCCGGAGGTATTAGGCGTGCGCGGCGAGCTGCTGACCTTGTCAACATTCCGATATTTTCATATCATCAATTTTATGGTTTAGGCATGTCGTAGGCCAAATTTGACAGCCGTCATTCCTGTTTTTTTAGATTTAGTTTTCTTCTTTCTTCTCATTTTGCTGTCGTTTATTGTTTTGTATGTTAGATAATCCCAGTGTTGACTTGCTAGTGTTGCCAATTATTATTATTATTTACATAGGGCTGATTGTTCAATAGGCAGATATTTTTTACCTGAAGAATAAATGTGAGAGTTTGACAAATTTTCAATACAAAAGCTGTCAAACCGCCATATTTATTCCTCAAATAAAAATTATCTGACTATTGAACAATCAGCCCTTAGTAATATTATGTGTTTTTCTATAAGTTTACAAACATATACCTACATACATTTAAATTAAAAAAAATTGCATATGAAAAATCAAAGTAGCTCGTAATATAATGATTCCGAACACTGTGCGGCGGCGTTAAATGAGTTAATAGTACCAATATTTTATCCTTTTACCTATTTTAACGCGAAAAATAACTTTCAACAAGAGATAAATTATACACTACATTAAAATACAGATACCTACAAATAAATTAAAATGATAAAAAAAGAAAACTATTAATGAAAATTTAGAAGGGGTAAACTATACGAGTATTTCACAGAAAACGTTTTGCGGCTTTGTCACCTTCTAGGCGAATTCATAGCTCGGGTTCATAAATTAAAGGCTTGTGTTGAAACGCCTACCAGAAAAGTACCTATTTTGCTACCAAAAAATTCGAAATACCTGCCAGAATGGATAAATGCTCACCAATTTTTTTAAATTTTGGTGAACATTACATCCATTTTATTGTGAAATTATAACTTTATAAAACTGACAGCAGGTCGACGGAGCCCCGCGACGGGGCTCCTATTTCTGTCTGTAGGGTTTAAAGGAACCTAACCAACCAAACCTCGGGGTGCCGCTGACGTCGACCGTCTAGGGTTAGGGTTTTTTTCAGCAGTTAGACGCAGATTTGGTGAGTATTTATCCATTTTGGTGAGCATTTAATTTTTTTGGTAGTCATTATATTTAATCCCAAAATTAAAACTACTTCACTTATCAGTTGCTCACT
Source organism: Cosmia pyralina (assembly GCA_946251885.1). NCBI lineage: Eukaryota > Metazoa > Arthropoda > Insecta > Lepidoptera > Noctuidae > Cosmia > Cosmia pyralina. The sequence goes on along the minus strand of OX276366.1, from coordinate 17,353,785 downwards.
TAGTAGGTACCATAGATATATGAAAGAAGCTGCAGCTCCTTAAAAAAGGTCTTAGCTTTGATTTGGAGCCGATTTTCCTAAAAGTCATCCGCTACAACTCCGTTAAAAACTTTGGGAGGCGGGTGTGGAAGCGAAGGTATTATATCTTGCGGAAGTTCCGCATTTGTGGAGTTGGAGGCGAGGTTCTGTTACAACTCTAATGGGAATAACGAGCTGAGATTATGAAACTAGCTTTGAAGCAATTGCCACTTATCTGTGACAGTAGGAAATCTTGACTAAACCACAGCGTTCTGCTGTGTTTTTCTTTTCATTTATTCAGTGTTACTACATAAAGAACCTATTCTTTGCACCTCAAAATATATCTAGATATCTGTTATGCCTATGTATTACAATAGTGTAAAAGAAAACCAAATATTATTATAAAAGAGCAACCGAATTCTCCTTACCGAATCATATTCTAGAAATCTTCCTTTTTCAAAATTGACATTTTTAGGGTACCGTAGCCAAACGAAAAAAAAAGGGAACCCTTATGGATTATGGATTATCATGTCTGTGTGTCTGTCTGTCTGTCCGTCCGTATGTCACAGCCACTTTTTTCCGAAACTATAAGAACTATACTGTTGAAACATGGTAAGTAGATGTATTCTGTGAACCGTATTAAGATTTTCACACACAAATAGAAAAAAAAAACAATAAATTTTAGGGGTTCCCCATACTTAGAACTGAAACTCAAAATTTTTTTTTCGTCAAACCCATACGTGTGGGGTATCTACGTCATAAAACGTAAACCGCAATTGACCTTTCATTCAATCAACTCAATTATTAAAACATCGATCAAAGTTACAACGAACTACAAGAACTTTTATATTATGTTACTTGCTGTTACGGAACCCTTCATGGGCGAGTCCGACTCGCACTTGGCCGCTTTTTTTAAGAAAAACTATTTGGGGTTTGACTTAAAATAAAGAATAAAAACTCTCACAAAGAAATAACAAACAAAAATAAACACGACAAAATAACTCTTATTCTCTACTCACCCCAGGAGAAGGAGTGCACCAGCCCCACGTACAGCACCAACAACGCCAACACAAGCTGCATTGTATTCATTTTATACCGCAGACAACGTGGTATCAACAGACGAGGAGAATGCGTCCACCCTTTGTGAGCGCTCGTGGGACTTATAAGCAAATCACTGGTTTTTTTTTAAACGTAAAACTACATTAGCAATATTAGGCATCAGGCATATTGATAACCTGAGGGGTCTTCTGATAAGAAGGGTTCTAAGTACGGATATCGAGCAGTTATTATATAGGGTGACTGGTAATTAGTGACCGATACTTAAACACATGATTGTACTCATGATAACAAACAACTTTTACTATGGGACCTAACCATACCGCGAAAAAAAATCAGCTACTCCCTACATTTACGTTCGCATAACTCGTTAAAATGTAGGGAACAGCTGATTTTATTTTCCCGATTTCAGATTTGGTCAGGTTTGGCAAACCGGAAATCGCGAAAAAAAATCAACTAATCCCTACATTTTCATGAGATAAGCGAACATAAATGTAGGGAGCAGCTGATTTTTTTTCCCCGATTTCAGGTTTGGTCCCATAGTAAAAGTTGTTTGTTTAAGTATCGGTCACTAATTAACAGTCACCCTTTAAAGAGTGACTGGTAATTAGTGACCGATACTTAAACACATGATTGTACTCATGATAACAAACAACTTTTACTATGGGACCTAACCATACCGCGAAAAAAAATCAGCTACTTCCCTACATTTACGTTCGCATAACTCGTCAAAATGTAGGGAACAGCTGATTTTTTTCCCGATTTCAGGTTTGGTCAGGTTTGGCAAACCTGAAATCGCGAAAAAAAAATCAACTAATCCCCACATTTTCATGAGATAAGCGAACATAAATGTAGGGAGCAGCTGATTCTTTTTCCCCGATTTCAGGTTTGGTCCCATAGTAAAAGTTGTTTGTTTAAGTATCGGTCACTAATTACCAGTCACCCTATATACAGGGTGAATTTTCCAAGCGTGCGTGAAAGGCCAAATCTGGAACTTTATGTATAGCAAATACCAGGAGTTTCGGAACTGATTTTGTTAAAAACGGTTAAAAACAAAACCATAATCATTAATTTTTTTATAATTTTTTCCAATCCGGGTATCCAACATCTAGATTAAAAAAAAACATATCTGTGTATTCCACCAGTAAATGGTTTCTTTTATATGAAACAAATTCTATAAAGTATCTTTAAGCGACAAACTAAAGGTAAGTAAACGTTCTTCCCAGAATTTAATCCTTATATGCGACACTATCAGATGGTGCAATGTACCTACACATGGATGGATCGGATGGTACTCACACAGTGCGTGTGTTTTAAAAAAATCAAGTGGTTCAATTCCTGGCAAGGAAAATTTATTTTTCCTAAAAATCAAATGATACTGGTTTACATGCATAAACTCACGCCTTCTTCCCATGGGGGTAGGCAGAAACTACAGAACGCCACCTGCTACGATCCTTGCTTGATCCTTTAGTTACATACCGCTTTAGTTTTTATCAAAATCGGCCCTGAAACTCCTTTGAGTATTTTTCGTTATTTGTTATGGTTTTGGAGCTAGCTATCCCCGCACACTTAAAAACATCAGCCTGTATATGCCACCGTTTAGGTACGGTCAGCAACAGAAGTCAGTAAACACTGCTACTTTTTGACGTCATCTAAATTATCACAAAATTATTCGATAAACTGCTTTTTTATCCGATGAAAAAAAAAGGAGGAGGTTCTCAATTCGACAAGTACGTTTTTTTTTTTTTTTTCTTTTTATGTATTACCACGCATAACTTTTTACAGAGTCGTCCGATTTCAAAAAAAAATGTTTTATTCGAGAGGATATATCTCAAAGTTGGTCACATATAAAATTGATTAACTTTGCTTGGGTAGTTTTTGAGTTAGCTTCAGTAATACGTATTTTTTCCCCACTTTTATATGGATGATGTTCTAGTTTCTTTTGCAAATAGTGGTATAAGATTTTGTGTGGGGTAGCTACCACAACTAAAAAGTGAAATATAAAAAACTTTTTTACAAAAAAATACAACCGACTTCCAAAAACAACACTACAAAGTGAAAAATAACTTTAATTCCGAAATTAAAGTTATTTTTCACTTTGTAGTGTTGTTTTTGGAAGTCGGTTGTATTTTTTTGTAAAAAAGTTTTATTTTTGTTTAACTGTTAAGAGTTAATGTTCTTAAAATTTTAATTAGGTACTTCTGTTCCGATTTGAATTAAATATTTCGCTTAATAATTAAGATTAAAAAACTGCAAGTGTTAATCGACTTTTTTTGCTGACTGTACCTATTATACGCAATTGATAACATTTTATCTAAATTACAATGGAATGTTATTAAAATGTTTTTAATATTACGTAAAACTAGCGACCCGCCCCTGCTCCGCACGGGTACAATTTGTAGACCTTATCGATTTCGATAACAGTGACCCTTGGAAATCACTTCCTTGCGTGTGCCCTTAGATGGCTCGAATTTAGTTTTGAACAACAAAAACAATAAAGTTGGCCTGCAGTGTTTTACGTAGAAGAATATTGTGTTTGCCAAAAAGGGTGTTTCAGCGAGAGCATTTGTTTTGTAATAATTTGTTGCGCGGGCGTTTGTTACATAATAAACATTAATTTGCAATACGAACAGTTCGATGAGTACCTACGTCAATCCAAACAATTAGAAGAAAAACAAATTCTAACACTTAGACCGCTACAAGGATCTCTTGGCGCCTAAATGCCATTGATAATCAACGGGGGCTGCATAACCGGACTTTCTTGTAGGTGCCTCAAAAATAAAGGCCTCCATCCAGGGCATAAAACTTATAAACTAAGCAACTACTCGCTAAGGGCACCCCCTGAGTGGTACGGGCTGAGTAAACTCTTCAGCGGCTTCACATGCTGTGCTCGTTCCGAACAAATGCCTTTTTTTTCAGACAGCAGTTGGAGCACACGTCGACTTCACTCCTTTGCCCGGAGTAACTTTGAGTAACCGGCGTCACATCTGTAAAGCAAACGTAAATATGAACAAATTATAATACACCTAAGAGAATTATCATAGTGTAAAAGCCTTCAGTAGTTTACCATCGCACCTGGATATAGATCTATTTTGCACCAACGCACACAGTATTAGAAAGATGCTAAGCAAGGAATATTTTGGAGATTTTATTTATTTTATTTTATTCAGAAAGGAACTCCAACAAAGGATACACATTACATGCATTATTATACAAAATACTTTGAAGATTTGTGCTCCTTCAGTTATAGGAGAACACATCATGCATACATCATCATTTTAAACATAGTTTAGAATTGTATGAGTTAAAGTAGTTAAACACAATAAAATTTAAATCAAAGAAAAATTAAACAATATTAAATTAAACAACACATGAACATAAAATTAAATTAAACATTTGAAATTAAAACACGGGTTAAATAGTAAACAATTGAAGAGTAAAATTTAAAAAAAAAAAAAAATTAAAACATTAAGATATTCTAAAACACAAATAATACAATGAAAGAGGCAACAATGAATAGGAACTATAAAGAACAATTATTAACAATATAATATGATAAATGTGTGTGACCTGTCGATACGTCAACATAAAACAGGGTCTGAAAATCGTGCCCGAATTAAACGTTTGAACTTAGCAAGATTGTTAGAAAAGATGTCTATGTCGATAGCAAGATTGTTAGAAAAGATGTCTATGTCGATAGCAAGATTGTTAGAAAAGATGTCTATGTCGATAGCAAGATTGTTAGAAAAGATGTCTATGTCGATAGCAAGATTGTTAGAAAAGATGTCTATGCCGATAGCAAGATTGTTAGAAAAGATGTCTATGCCGATAGCAAGATTGTTAGAAAAGATGTCAATGCCGATAGCAAGATTGTTAGAAAAGATGTCTATGCCGATAGCAAGATTGTTAGAAAAGATGTCTATGAGATAGTCATGAATTAACTAAGCTCTTTTGATGTTGCACGATTCGACTTATTAGCATTTATTACCTGTATAAATTTTTTATTTTTGTTTGCAAATCGCTGTTAACAGACAACTGAAATATTTGTATCTAGAAGTATATATGGTTGCCTGGAAGAGATTGCAGAAAGCGATAAGGCCGCCCATTGTATATTTTGTAGTTTGTGTCTTTTTTTTTTTGTTATGTATTTTTGTGGTGTATATATAAATAAATAAAATAAATAAATAAATATATATGTGGAAGCTTATCATTAGCAAATTGTCCTGCCTATGAATGATTTTTAACTATGATATTAGTCTGTAAGCTTTCTGTAAGAATAAATAAATAAATCTGAACCAACGATCCTGTGCGACGTCACTCAGTCTGACCGGATGCATTACAACTGCTTACGAGAACATGAAATATTTGTTGCTAACACTTACCGATCCGACAGTTGTGTTGTGGGCGATTGATCTTTAGTCCGTTACAGTCCGAACAGGAAGAAAATGGTTTGGTCGGATCAGTAAGAGTGGCGAATCACTATTATTTCTTCATTGCGGTATTATTACTTACTTCAATTATATTTTAGTTTATAATTCGATAAGAATATTAGACGTGCAATCATTTGATGTGCAGTTTATCATAGGTTAAATGGTTTAAAACAATCCGCCATTCTAATTCTTATTTACAACTAACTGAGCCGATGGACGTTGTCCTGTCCTTTCAGTTATTCATACAAAATTCCTATAGAATGCACTTCGAGTTTTCCCGAATTTTCCAATTTTCCTGGCGTACATTTCTAATTTTCCTGGGTTTCCCATAGAAACTTTCATCCCCTATATCACCCCCTATAGGATTATTTTTTACGACAAAAGTAGCATTATGTCCTTCCCCAGGATGCTATCTAGCCTTGCCAAATTTTATCGAAATCCGTGCAGTTTTGTAAATTTTAAAATCATTCCCTATTTTACCCCCTTAGGGGATGATTTTTCAAAAACCCTGAACCTCATATTTCTTTATTTCCTACCAAAATCATAATCTTGAATTTTCATAATTATCACTAACTTAAGAAATGCTGGGTTTCCCATACAAACTTTCAATCCCTATATCACCCCCTGTAGGATTATTTTTAAGATAAAAAGTAGCCTATGTTCTTTTTCAGGATGCTATCTTTAGCCTTACCAAATTTTATCGAAATCCGTGCAGTTTTGTGAATTTTAAAATCAACCTCTATTTGACCTCGTTATAGGATGGTGTTTTAAAAACCCTGAACCTCATATTTCTTTATTTCCTACCAAAATCATAAACTTGAATTTTCATAATTATCACTAACTTAAGAAATGCTGGGTTTCCCAACAAACTTTCATCCCCTATATCACCCCCTGCAGTATTATTTTTGAGAAAAAAGTAGACTATGTCCTTTCCCAGGATGTCATTATAACCTTACCAAATTTTATCAAAATCCGCTCAGTGGTTTAGGCGTGAAAAGGTAACAGACAGACAGACAGACGGAGTTACTTTCGAAGTATGGAGTATGGATATGGATTTTAGTGCAGTACACTACCTATAAAGTACTGTGGTAGGTATTATCAATAAATACCCATTGAACAAAGAAATAAAATAAAGATTAAATTAATAAATTAATATTTATATAATAAAGATTTTAATTTTTTTACTGTTGAATTTACGGAATGTATTGTATTATTGTACTTATAATTTTTATTTTATCTGTTCTTGTTTGATTATGCAAAACCAAAGAATAAACGATTTTGCATGTAAGTTTCTTTTAGTTATGTATTTGTAAGTACTGTGGTATTATAAATAAGTACCTACTGGACAAATAACTTCGAGTCTTATTTTATTTTATTACTTTTACCGACGAGAGTAGTGAATTATTCTTCTATATTAATTAATAACAACTGCTAAAAGTAATGAATTTCAATTTTATATTCACATTTACCGAATCATAAGGTAATTATTAATAATTTTCAATGGGAAATAATAAAGCTTCCGAAATACAAATTAACTTCCAACGATCTGTGGTTGACTGTAATATTTATATTATCTGTGGTAATACTAACTAAGCTGTGATAAAATGAATTACTGGAAAATTAATACAAAATTGGCCGAAAAAAAATGTTGTATAATATTATATGTTACAAACAAACATGAGCTTATTAAAATTACAATTCTACGAAAAATAATCTGTTTTGAAAAAATAATCGATTTCTTCAGCTCTAGAGAAACCAGTAGTGCTATTCTGTAAAGATATCACCGTGAAAACATAAGTGAAGTGACCTTAAAGTGAGCTGTCAATAGTGTCAACCCTAGGACATCAGGTGGGATGACGGCTCATTTCACACTCACTTCATCTAAGTTATCACGGTGAGATGTTTACAGAATAGCACTACAGCTTAATTTCTACTATTGGTTATCGAATAACTCTCAATCATATACTATCTATATCTATACCAATATTTTAGAGAGGAAAGATTTTTTTGTTTGTTTGTTTGTATTTGTATCTAATTTATAAGCTCCGAATTTACTGGACCGATTGAAACCATTTTTTCACCAGTAAAAAGCTAATTTATTAGGAAGTAACATAGTTATATAGCTATAATTTATTTTTAAAAACTTTAGAGATCCTTAAGAAAATTGCAATAATGTAACCCAAAGTAGCAAAATTTTGCCTATAAAATTCATTATTTGGCGTGCGCTGAGAAAACTATTGATGATACATAAAAGTATGTACTACTATTAAGTATGAACTACGATTAAAGTACTCATTATTACCTTCAAAAAAGTCCGCGAGGCAATTTATTTAACTACCTATCATAGTTAAGTCACAATAGCAGCTTTTGTGTTCTAAAATTTAATTAGATCGCCGGTAGAAACAAAAGTTTTTTACATTCGTAGCGTAGTATTAATTCTTATTCAAATAAATAGTTTTATCATCAAGGGTATTTATGTAGCAGTAAAATACTTTTTAATTCATTCGAATCGGACATTTAATTTCGAAGTTATCACGAGTATAAAAAATGCCATACGCGTTCCGTTAAACGACGCGCTGCCGCGCCGCGATTAACTCGAAACTCAGTATTTTTATTCTTGAGATCAAAAATGAAAAATCAGGATTTTTCGAAAATCTACCCATAAGGGGGTGAGAAGGGGTAGTAAATTTTTCAGGGGAGGATTTTACTGCGAAGCATGATTAACTCGGAAATTGGTAAAAATAATCTTTCAGTCAAGTTATGGAAACATCCGAAACGATTTTTTAAAATTCCACTCCTGTGGGCATGAAAACAGGGAATACAGTAAACAGGGAATACAGTATACAGTTTAAAATTCCATCCTGTATACTGTATTCCCTGTTTTCATGCCCACAGGGTGGAAACGTTCAGCGTGGCAGTAAGGGGTACCTTATCCGTTGCAGTTACGCGAAAATGGTCTTAGGAGACTATCCATAATTTTTTATGGAATTTTGATCCCCATTTACAGAACTTCAAAAAAAATTACAGTTAGCAAGAAAACAGCCATTTTACACAAAAACATTTTTTGATGCCAATCGATCCTGTTTCTAATACTGATCAAAAACTTCTATGGGACCAACCATCGTTGGAGTACGCAAAAAGTCACAAATTGCAAAAAACTTTTCCCGTACATTTTGTAAAGAATTTGCGTAGGTAACTGATATACAAAAATAAAATAAAAGACAAATGATCACGTAGAATTTTACACATATCAAAAAGGAGGCGTATTAATTTTCTTTTTTTTTATTAACTAACATAACTTGATGATGTTATTCTTATTTATATTAAATTATATAATATGAAATTCAGAAAATGGTTATCTCTGCTTATTTTTCCTCTTAACCACCTACAAAAAGTAAGTCTTCGAGCGGCATCCCCTGAATGTAAGGCTTGAACTAGTCGCCCCTGTCGCTAACATTTATAACCATACTTCTTCCATATTTTTAGTACGAAACGATGTGAGACACCTACTTCTTCAGCTATTAATGATTGATGACTAATGATATTTCGGGATAAGCTTCGACAAGTGTAAGAACAGAAATGATCAAATACAGAATTTTTCGTGAAGAAACTGTCAAGATTGTTTTTTATTTAATAATAACGAGTTCGTAATTTTAATTCTTTTTAAACTTATCTTTTTATTCAGTCAACAAAACGATCTCAACCGTCACTAAAAAAGCTTTTGCGTAAAATTTTCATACAAAATTTACGGGAAAAGTTTTATGCATTTTGTGACTTTTTGAGTACTCCAACGATGGTTGGTCCTATAGAAGTTTTTGATCAGTATTAGCAACAGGATCGATTGGCATCAAAAAATGTTTTTGTATAAAATTGCTATTTTCTTGCTAACTGTATTTTTTTTTTGATAATCTGTGAATTGGGATCAAAATGCCATAAAAAATTATGGATAGTCTCCTAAGACCATTTTCGCGTAACTGCAACGGATAAGGTACTTCCCCTTACTGCCCCGCTGAAAGTTTCCAGTCTGTATAAGAAAAATCTTATTCATTTAGTTAATTAACTTGAAACTTGGCACAGATTCTTGCCTAAGTAATGAAGTTTGTCATTATTAGTTTTTCAAAACTACCCTGGAGTTAGAGAGGAGGGTTAGAGAGTGAGGGGGAAGGGGAGGGGGTGGGGAGAGGGAGGGAATGGGTGGTGAGGAGGGAGAGGGGTGGAGGATAGGGGCAGGGGTTGGTGAGGAGAGGAAGGGTAGGTGAGGGGTGAGGAGGAGAGGACGGGGTGGTGGGGGAAGGGGATGCGGTGAACGAACGTGCTAATCTCTGGAACTACCAGTCGGACTTTAAAATATCTTTTTGCATTTTATAGCCCAAATCAGGAAGGAAGGCTATAGGCATATATAACATCACTCTAGGTCCTAGAGTCTAGGACCTATATGTGGCGAGCTAAACGAAAAAAAGTCAGAAAGAACGCTAAGCGAAAACGAAGTAATAGAGGGGAATGGCAACGCGATGCGACGGGGACACGGGGTGGGGCGGGGGAACAAGAAATTTGACGCGGGCGAAGTCGCGGGCAGTAGTTAGTTTTAATTAAAATAACTACCTACCGGTCGGCCTACGCAGGTGCTTCGTGCGTACTTCGGGCACATAATAAATAATAGTACTTGCTTCGGGTGACATCGGTTGCGTTCGGGTGCAGAGCGATAGGGCGCGCTCACATTCGAATTATCATTTCGTTCGTTCCTTCATGTGAAAAGGCGAAACGGTGTTTATTCCGAACCTGACCCGAAAATCCTAACCCTGCTAGGTTAGGTTAGGTTAGGTTAGCTGTTATATGGCCCCCCCCCGGAGGGTTCCCGCATTGTCGAGGCGGGGGGGCTCAGTAGCCGTGGCTTGGTCACCCACGGTGAAGCGAAGAGGAACCCGAGCGGGGGCCGCTCGTCAGGGCTTTTACGGGAAAGTCGACGACGTAGCGGCCAGCGGGTAGGTTGCGGTGGCCGTATGGGCGACACCGCAACTGAGGCGGGCCGCGGTGTCCTATGGGAGGCATCGCGGCTGAGGATTGGAGGCCGCGGCGGGAGAGGAGTGCCGGTATTGCGGTGCGCCGCTCTCCCTACCTTCCGCGGCCTTGACGGGGCCGCCACCGTTTGATGGCGGACGCGGTGGGGCCGCAGGGGAAGAGGAGTGTCGGTATGACGTCGGCCGCTCTCCCAATCCTCTGCGGCCGAAATGGCGGCGGAGCGCGCGCGGGAGGACGACCCTCACGCGGCGCCGCTCCGAAGGCGAAGGAGGGGTCGGAGCAGACGACTCCTCCCAGGTGGGGGCCAGCAGGCAACGGGTGTGGGGGCATCCTTGCCTGTATTGCACAGGCCCTCACCAGTGTCGGACGGGAATGGCCAGGTGTTCCCGGTCATTCCCGTAGCCCCCCATCCGGGGGGGCACGCGGGGCCCGCCAGCTAGGCGGGCATGCGCCGGGAGGGTTGTGGACGTAAAGGCTGAGCCGGTTTCCCATGGCCCTCCCATCACGGCGATGTGGGAACACTGCTGAGTTTTAGTGGGTATACTGTCATTCTAACAGGAGTCCCACATACCCCGTCTCGTCCCCCACGAGCGGGGATGCATAAAGCATTTCTCAGCGTCAAAAAAAAAAAAAAAAAAGGTTAGCTGTTATATATATGTTCGGTTTGGTTAGGTTCCTTTAAACCCTATAGACAGAAATAGGAGCCCCGCCAAGCGGGGCTCCGCCGTCCGGGACCAGAATACAATTGAGCCCCGTGCCCTTATTTGCCGTTTCATTACTTGTAGCACTGTAAAAGAGTTAATGTAGAAAAAAGGTACGTTTTCCGAAAGGTGCATTAAGAGGAAGGTGCATAAGTAATAAGAAAGGCGCATTCTGAGAATGGTACGTTTTATGGGGTGCATTGTGCGAAAGGTACATTCTGCAACTGAACGGTCTTAAGTATGCCAATTTTTTGTTGTTTACAGCCACAACAAGAAGCTCAACTGGAGTTTGTGAGTGACTTTCTACCAGCTATAGCATTAATCAACCTCCAAGTGTTGTTTTTGCTTTAGTAGATTCGTTGGTTTCGTATGGGCGGGCCCGCTTATGTTTTCGAAGCAAGGTTTTTTCAAAAGTTGCGGTATCTCTTGTATGTCACTTGATGTGACATACAAGAGATACAAGAGAAAAACTCAGCCGCTCCGTACATTTATGTTAGCGTAACACATCAAAATGTGGGTAACAGCTGATTTTTTTTCGCGATTTCTGTTTACGTCCCGTAGTAAATGTTGTATGTTATCATGAGTACAATCATGTGTCACTTTACCAGTCACTCTATTATATATTTAATAGGTACATATTTAACTTAGACATAGCACATAAATCTGTATGTTTTGACATGTCAGTAGACTGTACCCGTGAGGAGCAGGGGGGCGGGTCGCTGAATTTGTGTTACATAATATTAAAAACAATTTAAAAACATGCAATGTTATCAATTGTGTATGCTGGCAAAACGTTGGCATATACAGGCTGATATTTTTAAGTGTGCGTGGATTGCTAAATCCAAAACCATAAGATATAGCGAAAAAAACTGACGAGTCTCAGGGCTGATCTGATTAAAACTAAAACAGTGTTATTAGATTTTTGAAACATCAATTTTCGACACTGTTGAGTTTATTATAAAAAAAATCACTGTGCTATCTGCACCATCCGATAGTGTCGCTAATAAGCTTGTCGATTGATTTGTTTCTCATCAAAATCTAAAATAATCAGGAATCGAAATTCCTGGTTATTTTCTTTTTATGAAAAATCTTGTTCCTTGAGTTAATAAAAACGTAAAACTTGGCATGAATACTTAACTAAGTAAGTTAATAAAGTTTGTCATTTTTTGTTTTTCTAAACTTCCCCCTAAAGGAGGATTAAGGGGTTGTCAAAGTTTGTATGAAATAACTTCAACGGGCAGTCCGATTAACTCGAATAAAGAATAACGAGTATCAGGGAGTATTAGTTCCTTATAGTTTCAGATTTGGCTACTCACGTACACATGGAAAATGCACTCTGTATAACTGCACGATATTCTTTTTTGGAGTCCCTCTTATCAGAAGGCTATTGATAACCTGAGGGAGGTTATCAATAGCCTGATGCCTAATTGAGTTAATTATAATTTCATGTTAGCGAAAAAACAGCGCTTTGGCTATATATTCCACAAGCGCTCACCAGGGGTGGACGCATCATATTCCTCTGTTGAACCCACGTTGTCTGCGGTATAAAATGTATAGAAAGCAGAGTGTGTTGGCGTTGTTAGCGCTGTACGTGGGATTGGCGCACTCCTTCTCCTGGGGTGAGTACAAGAAATAGAAAGAATAGAATAGAATATCTTTATTTTACATGAAATAGAAAAGAGAGAGAGAGTTTCAAGGATAAAAATATGGTATGATGTTGTGTTTGTAAATCATTTTTGTAAGTTTTTTTTTGTGAGGGTATAATAGGTCTTCTATGAAATTGCCGTTTTGTATGAAAAAATTTAAACGAATTTTTTTCATGCATTTTTTATTTGTATTAATCGAAGTAATCACCCATGCAATCAATGCATCTTTGCCAACGCAGTGGCAGTTTATTGATGCCCTTCTTAAAGAAATCAGCTGGACGGGAGGCAACAAATTCTTCAAAGGCATTTTGTACTGCCTCTCGGGTATTGAATATTTTTCCCGCCAAGAAGTTATCCAAATTCTGGAAAAAGTAGTAGACTGTAAGCGCAAGGTCTGGTGAGTAGGGCGGATGACGGAGAGCTTCCAACCCCAGTTCTTGCAACTTGGAGACCGTCTGCTGTGCAGTATGAGGTCGCGCGTTGTCGTGCAGGAGCAGCGGAGACGAGCGATTGACCAATGCTGGTTGGAGATGTGCCAGCTTCTCCATCATTGTGTTCAGTTCTTCACAGTACACATCTGAAGTAATGCTCACCCCGTTTGGTAAGAAGCTGTGATGAATCACACCGGCGCTAGACCACCAAACAGTGACCATCACTTTTCTAGGGGTAAGTTTTCATTTAGGGCATTGTTTAGGTGCTGAACCAGGATCCAACCAACTTGCTGAGCGCTTGCGGTTATCAAACAGAATCCATTTTTCATCGCAGGTAACAATGCGGTTCAAAATTCCTTCATTTGTGTGTCTGTTGAGCAGTGCAAGGCACGTCTCGACGCGTACTTCGCGCTGGCGATCATTGAGTTCGTGGGGCACCCATTTGTCAAGCTTTTTTACCTTGCCAATTTGACGCAAATGGACCAATATTGTTTTGACGCTAACGTCGAAAGCTGCTGCTAATTCAGCCGTAGATTGTGTATCATCAGCTTCCACTATCGCCTTTAATTCGTCATTGTCGACCAAAGTCTTCGGACGACCGCGAGGTTCATTTTTCAGGTCGAAATTTCCAGAACGGAAGCGAGCAAACCAATAACAAGTGGTGCGTTGGTTTGTAGTGTTAGCTCCGTAAACGTCGTTGATGTTGTGTGCTGCTTGTGCCGCGTTGCTGCCACGACGGTACTCATATTCCATAATTACTCGAATTTTTAACGTATCCATGATGACGAAAAAGATTGAAATGCGATGAAAATGTAACACTAATCAATAAACAAATGACTACTTTTGGAAAAAAAAAATCCATATTTTTAAAATAAAATTAATTTGAAATTAGAATTCTTAGCCAAACAAAAATTACACACATCAAAAGTGTCTAGGGATCAACATATATTTTTGCAATAACTTTTCTCCTGATTGATATTAATTAAAATTTTCTTTAAGGATTCATCAAATAAAGTGTTTTCGTTTGTCACAGTAACGATAAACCAAGTCACCTTTGCATTAATAAAGAAATTTGCCATTTTCCTAATAAAGGGATTTTTGACATTTGAACCACTAACATTAAAGTTCGAAAAAAAGACTGAAATAACAGTTTTCTTTAAAATTTTATTGGGTAACTTAAACAATTAATAATCCGTGTTTCTACCGCGAACACTAACAACACAAGAACATCGGTTTGGCATACTCAAAATGAGTTCATCCAAATCACGCTGTGGAATGGCCGCCCATGTTCGTTGCAACAACAAAAAAAGGTCTTCTTGCGACTGGATACCCTCCATATTCGGCAGAGCTCTTCTCTGTAGCATATCCCATGCATGCTCAATCGGGTTCAAGTCTGGCGACTGAGCAGGCCAGGGCAGGACATTGATGTTAGCTGCGGCGAGAGTCTGTCTTACAACTCTTGCGGTGTGCGGTCGTGCATTATCATGCATTAACTGAAATAAGGGACCGATTTGCACTTGTAGAGGAACGATGACGTCTGATACAATCGTCTCAGCATAAATTTGAGCGTTGAGGTTGCCTCTGATCCAAATCAACTCAGTTCTTCCGCCGATCCAAATACCCGCCCATACCATGATGGTTCCACCACTATAAGGATGGACTTCCTGGCAGGATTTTAATCGCTGTTGGCGTCCAGGGGTTCTCCAGTGTCGTATACGTCTTGTATCCGGTCTCATACCAAAACGAGACTCATCAGAAAAGCACACGAAACGCCATTGTTCTTCTGCCCAATTTCTGTGTTCAAGAGCCCATTGATATCGAATCCTACGATTGTGCATTGCTATAGGTGGTACCCGTAGCGGTCTTCGGGAATGAAGGTTCACTTCATGCAAGCGGTTTCTGACTGTTTGGTCGCTAATTAAGTTCCCTGAAGAGTGATGAAGCCTCACGGCTAACATCATGGCGGTTATAGTTGGAGCTCTTCGAGTTAAGATTTGAATGTATCGGTCTTGTCTCCGTGTGGTGCAGCGATACCGTCCTCCATGGCGCTCAGCCACGGTACCAGTGCTTCGGTAACGTGTCCAAAGTCGACTGATAACACTCTGACTTGTATTCAGAGCTAAAGCCACAGTACGTTGTCGGGAACCAGCTTCTATCATTCCCACGGCTCTGAGCATTTCTTCCCTGCTTAAATGACGTCGCCGCTCCATAATAACGTTGGTTTTAATCAGTAGTAGGGAAACAGTAGCACTAATAATGTCTTCAATGCGTTGTATGTTTTTATAGGGAAAATATTGACAGCTGATTTTCACCTTTTACTCGAATTTGATTCACAGTTCCTGATTCAAATTATGAAATGCACCAAAAAGGATCCATATAAATTTATAAAATCATAAATTTATTACAAAGCCACATCTCAATCTCAAGAAATCCGCATAAAAATGCTTGATCCCTAGACACTTTTGATGTGTGTATTTTGATTTGAAATGGCCAGTACTGCAGAACGGCAATTTCATAGGTAAAGACCAACGACCATGGGCTATATGGTCGTTGGTAAAGACCTAATATTTCTTACATGACTACGGCGAAGCAAAAAGGTGGGTTATGATTTTGACATGTACGTATGTATGTGTATGTATGAAGTCTGGAAGTGTCTAAAAACTGTCGGCATTGGAATGTCTCCATTCATTTCCAGTGACAACACTGACTTGTGCAAACATTTCTCACATCCCCCTGTTACTTTAAATACACACGTCAAATTAGCTACCTTAAATAAACTTTCCTGTTTGCCAATGCCGCAGTGTTCTTCTTTCGAATTAAGTCCTATGAGTGATATTGAGATCAAAAATCTACGAGTATTTGTCATAGTTGCCTCCTCTTCTGCAGTTAGTAATGCTATTCTTTGCTCAAGAATCATTTCTCCTATACTCCCCACATTACTTTCGGTCTTGACCCACATTTTTAATTTCTTCTTGTTTTCTTGTTGTGTTCTTGAGGCCTGGAAATAAGTCCATATCAATCCTTTACTCAATATCCTTAAGCCGGTCTCGTCAACCTATTTCCGTCCCATTTCTATCCTCCCATATCTCTCTAAAATTCTTGAGCACATTGTTCATCAGATACGTTCAGCCTTTTTATCTACGAATGACCTATTTAAATAGTCATCTTCAGGTTTAAGAACAACTTTATTTCTCATAAGAATTGCGGAAAGGAGGAAAGAGGAGCTCGTGGCTAAGTAATAACAGCCGCATGGGTCGATCCATCAGGTTAAGCTACGCTTGCCGGGGTTGTCCGTGGATGGGTGACCATCTTTACATACGAAACTCCTCCGTGCCTCGGAAAGCACGTTAAGCCGTTGGTCCCGGCTGTAATTCGTGGATCTTTGACAGTCGTTACGGGTCGTCAGAAGCCCGAAAGTCTGACAACCAGTCTTACCAAGGGGTATCGTATTACCCAGTAATTGGGTTGTGGAGGTCAGATAGACAGTCGCTCATGTAAAATACTGGTATTCAGCTGCATCCGGTTAGACTGGAAGCCGACCCCAACATAGTTGGGAAAAGGCTAGGCAGATTGATTGAATTGCATACATGATTCACTTACTGAGAAACAATGTCTAAAACTAACATTGATAATTAGAGCGCACAGATGTACGTATATAAAATAACAAAACAAAATAGCAAAGAAAAAAAAAATGTGGGTAAACAGATAACATACAAATCGATCGTAAGTTAACCAAGCACAACATGGATGTATGAATTTGATTTTTACTAGATGTGGCATTGATGGCATAGTTTGTTATTAGCAAGTTTATTATTATAAGACTATTTTATTTTTAGTTTATTGTTATATTTATATATTTTGTGTACATACATGGTTTATAAAATATTTTGAGTGTTGGTTTTTATATGTTTTTATTTAATTTAAATTAATGTATATTTTTGATTTAGAGGTTTATAATTAATCTATATAATGTGTGTATTTTATTTATCTTTATATCGGCGGGAGCGTGGGCATAGCGATAATAGGATCTTCGTCATCGTTTCTTGGTGCGGGTTCCATGAGGTAGGTAGGTGGGTACTCGGGCAAACCAGTAATACGTAGATTTGTAGTACAAAATCACAGTCACGTTTATTTGGCTATTTACACTAGTTGTTGTTAACAGTAGTAAGGAACAAAGGGTTGTACGGTGAACGTGACAGTTTTGATCGTATGATCTGTACTCTGGCGTCAGCTACAGCAAAGTGAGTAGCATTTTCTTGATCGACTCTGTCCACGTGTAGGTATGGCGGGAAATTGAAGCGCCACCTCACGGCGTTCACTATACTAACCGATCAACCAATCAGAATTTAGTTACACAGTTTGGCCAATATTATAAAATCAACAGGTAGTGTAATTTTGATCATGTTGTCGTCTTGAAATCGCTTTCGACGACATATATATTATTCCTTTTCCTGCACTTATTTGTATGTAATAATTGTGTGAGTTTTTAGTAGCTTTTTGAACCGGGCATAACTTTGTTCTTTTTTTATTACAGATGGTAACTTATTATAAATTGTAACACCCTCAAACTACAAATTTCTTCTTCCATAGTTAGTCCTAGGAGGGCGGGTCACTAAGTAACTAGCACGTCTTAAGTTCATCTTTCGTGTTTGTTGTTTTGTTACAAATCTTATATTGGAATGGATTTCTTTATTTAATATTTTACGTATTATAATACATGTGTAGTATTATGTAAGTTTGTTTTATATTCATTATTCTTGTTTCCTCGTATATCTTTTCAGTCGGTGTTCGAAATTTATAGTTAAATAAAATTTTAATTAATCTATTCTGAACTTGTTGAATTGGATCTATATTAGTCTTTGCTGCAGTACCCCAGATTTCAATGAGGTAGTCGATATGAGGCTTAACCAGAGAATTATAGATAAGATATCGCACTATTCGAGGGAGACAATTTGTTATATTATAATAATAAATAAATAAATATGCTTTGGACATATCACACAACGCCATCTAGCCCCAAGCTAAGCAACCTAATGCTTGTGTTATGGTAACGAGATGGCTAATAAACTACTTATATACATTTTTTTTTGTAAATACATACATATTATAGATAGAAAAACACCCAGACTCGGAACAAATACTTGTAGGTCGTACAAATATTTGTTCCGTGCGGGAATCGAACCCGCGACATGCTGCGCAGCAGTCAATCGCTCAACCACTGCGCCAACCGTGTCGTCAAATATTGCGTATAGTCATCTTCAATCTGGTTTTTGACCTTGTCATAGCCCAGTAACGATTCTTTTGTAGGTTACTGATGACGACCGCTGGGTTATGAGTCACAAATCTCTTACTTAACTTATACTGCTAGTCTTTAACAGATTTCGACATCTTTCTTGGGATCCTTAAATCTTTAAAGTTCTCCTCTTTCACTATTGGTTGCTTCGATTCCTGCCTTAAGGGCACGCTAGTCGCTCATTCTTCCATACAAACATAGTTTGGTGATTACTCGTCTTTTTGACGGTGTTCAAAACTAAAAATTATTTAAATTTTTCTCGTTATTATCTAGCCCTGTATGGAAGCAAAATCGAAAAAAAATTGGTTTCGAAGTTATGAGCGTTGAAACTTCCATATTTCAACACTCATTTTAACGTATCTTTGGTCGTAAATAAATAGCTTCTAGAGTATGAATGGCAAAATTGTTACTGTAGTGCTATTCTGTAAACATCTCACCGTGATAACACAGGTGAAGTGAGCGTGAAGTGAGCCGTCATTCCACCTGATGCTAATGCTGATGATTGACACTATTGACAGCTCACTTTAAGATCACTTCACTCATGTTTTCACGGTGAGATATTTAGAGAATAGCACTACTGTGCAGCGATAGATAATTTATTGAAAAATTCAAATAATTTTACTTTAAACAAATACATAGATCTAGTAGTTTTTTCATAATATTAGGTCTTTACCTATGAAATTGCCGTTCTGCAGTACTGGCCATTTCAAATCAAAATAATTTTTGTTTGGCTAAGAATTCTAATTTCAAATTAATTTTATTTTAAAAACATGGATTTTTTTTTCCAAAAGTAGTCATTTGTTTGTTTGTTTTTTTTTTTGTGTGTTACATTTTCATCGCATTTCAATCTTTTTCGTCATCGTGGATACGTTAATAATTCGAGTAATTATGGAATATGAGTACCGTCGTGGCAGCAACGCGGCACAAGTGGCACGCAACATCAACGACGTTTACGGAGCTAACACTACAAACCAACGCACCACTTGTTTATTATTGGTTTGCTCGCTTCCGTTCTGGAAATTTCGACCTGAAAAATGAACCTCGCGGTCGTCCGAAGACTTTGGTCGACAATGACGAATTAAAGGCGATTGTGGAAGCTGATGATACACAATCTACGGCTGAATTAGCAGCAGCTTTCGACGTTAGCGTCAAACCAATATTGGTCCATTTGCGTTAAATTGGCAAGGTAAAAAAGCTTGACAAATGGGTGCCCCACGAACTCAATGATCGCCAGCGCGAAGTACGCGTCGAGACGTGCCTTGCACTGCTCAACAGACACACAAATGAAGGAATTTTGAACCGCATTGTTACCTGCGATGAAAAATGGATTCTGTTTGATAACCGCAAGCGCTCAGCAAGTTGGTTGGATCCTGGTTCAGCACCTAAACAATGCCCTAAACGAAAACTTACCCCTAGAAAAGTGATGGTCACTGTTTGGTGGTCTAGCGCCGGTGTGATTCATCACAGCTTCTTACCAAACGGGGTGAGCATTACTTCAGATGTGTACTGTGAAGAACTGAACACAATGATGGAGAAGCTGGCACATCTCCAACCAGCATTGGTCAATCGCTCGTCTCCGCTGCTCCTGCACGACAACGCGCGACCTCATACTGCACAGCAGACGATCTCCAAGTTGTAAGAACTGGGGTTGGAAGCTCTCCGTCATCCGCTCTACTCACCAGATCTTGCGCCTACAGACTACTACTTTTTCCAGAATTTGGATAACTTCTTGGCGGGAAAAAAATTAAATACCCGAGAGGCAGTACAAAATGCCTTTGAAGAATTTGTTGCCTCCCGTCCAGCTGATTTCTTTAAGAAGGGCCATCAATAAACTGCCACTGCGTTGGCAAAGATGCATTGATTGCATGGATGATTACTTCGATTAATACAAATAAAAAATGCATGAAAAGAATTCGTTTAAATTTTTTCATACAAAACGGCAATTTTATAGGTAAAGACCTATTATCTAAACGCCCAACGGTCTGCTCATGAAATTTTATGCGCTCGTTTTCGTTATAATTAAATACTAAATAAAAGTAATAAATAAATAATTAAAGTAACTAAATAGCATACATAATAGCCACACCACCAACGCGTTCGAGCCGCCGCCGCCGACTAGGAGCTCCTTAAAGGCCGCTCGCAGCTGATTCGGCTCGACGAGTTGTCTTTTGATTAGTGCTCTCTCCTCTTCTCTTTTCTATTTTTAACCGACTTCAAAAAGGAGGAGGTTCTCAATTCGTCGGAACCTTTTTTTTTATTATTATTTTTTTTTATGTATGTTCCCCGATTACTCGAAGATGGCTGGACCGATTTGGATTTTTTTTGTTTTGTTCGAGAGGGTATACTTCACAGTTGGTTCCATATAAAATTGATTAACTTTGCTTCGGTAGTTTTTGAGTTAGCTTCAATAATACGTATTTTTTCCCCACTTTTATATGGATGATGTTCTAGTTTGTTTTACAGGTAGTGGTATTTGAATTTGTCTGGGGTAGGTACACAACTAAAAAGTGAAAAACAAAAACTTTTTTACAAAAAAATACAGCCGACTTCCAAAAACAACACTACAAAGTGAAAAATAACTTTAATTTCGGAAGTCGGTGGCAAAAAACGAAAATACATTTAACTAGACACCGACTTCTGAAATTAAAGTTAATTTCACTTTGTAGTGTTGTTTTTGGAAGTCGGTTGTATTTTTTTGTAAAAAAGTTTTCATTAACTCTGTCACCAGAGTCATCTCTTCCTACTTCCATCTCTATTGCAATACACTTTAATCAAACCGCACACGTAAATAATAATTGTTATTTTATTTTCTGGTCTAAAATATAACCACACTATAACCACGCTATTTTATAACAATTCTGGAGATGTTACTCGCACTAACTCCGACGACCAACTCCCGATCGCTCTTCCAATATTGGTGTGGCAAGTATCGCCCCACCATTGCTTCCGGAAGTTTGCAACGGAACAATAATGGCGCGACACCAGTCCTGCCAACCTAAATATTTATCGAATAATTTTAAATAGGCATACGTTTGAGCAGTCCTTAAAAGGTTATTAATTAAACGTTTTTTAACAAATAAATCAACTAATAATTAAATTATAAATCAAAATATCTTATTTTATATGTAAATATGTATGACCGTCTTCGAAGCGACAACACTATGCTGACGATCTGCAGCTTTACAACATTTTCTTAAGGGAAGATGCGGAAGCTGTCGTGTCTGCCATGAACAGCGATCTGGATTTGATTAGCGAGTGGTTGAGGTCCTTTGGACTGCAAATCAACCCTAAGGAAACCCAAACCATGGTTATCGGCGGCAGGTACATGCGGAACTGGCTCGATGTTACGTCGCTGTCTCCACTCTGCCTAAATCTTCAAGTTGATCGAAGGTCTAAATGGAGTTCATATTGAATACGCAATTACGGTCAAAAACCTATACTCAATGATCCTATACTCCATTTACAATAAGATTAAAAATTTAAACAAACCTTTTTACAGTCCGTTCAACCGATTTTGACATCTATTCCGTAGGTCTAAGGATGACATTAAAGGCAAAAAATTGGTTACAATACCAACTGTTTATTGCAGCTGCTATTTGTCATGCAACCAACGCAATAGAAGTAAAAATTGGTTGAACGGACTGTAAAAAAGGTTTGATTAAATGTCTAATCTTATTGCAAATGGAGTATAAAGGTGATCATGGACTCCTACTTCTCGTGGACTGCCACGTTGCTCAAGTCAATCGCAAATTGACACGTTCCATTCGTTAAAATGCCTCCAGAGATTTTTGGCCCAGGACACTTGATTGTAGAAGGTAGTTCTCGATGTGAAAAGCAGACTGGCGAGAATGCAATTTGAACCATAAGCACCTAAGATGAAAAGCTAGGAAAGGAAAGATTTTATTTAGCTTAGAAAAAATATATTTTTATGTTTCAGATATCGTCCTGCTGTGTGAGCAAAAACTACAATTTTTTAATTTCGGAAAACTAACGCACACAGAAGAAATTCGGCACTATAATACCCGAATAGCTTACGATCCGATACACAACAACGTGCTGTTGGCTCACAGAAACGACCCGAACATGGCTATTTCTAGCTTTGACATAATAACCAAGAAATTAGAGCCTTTAGTTAGGAAAACAGCAGACGTAGTAGGTCTTGCCTTCGACCCGCTCACAGAAACAATATTTTGGGTTGAATCTAGACAAGTGACTACTGTGAAACACACCGCTGAGAGTCCTAATTTATTCTCAACTAGTGCTGAATATAGTGTTTTCTCGTTTGCATTAAAACCTGGATCTAATAACGCACGCAACGGGAATCTTATAATGTCGTCAGAGGACTATGATTTAAAAATTAATTCCAGAAGTTATATTAGTGTGGACAGCTGTGGAGGGTACGTTACTTGTAATTATTATAGTTTACCAACTCGGCAAAATACGTAGGTAATTGAATTTTGTAAAAATGTATAGATATTTACAAATTACAGGTATATCTACTGGATAGCAGGCAGTAATATAGAGAAGGCTCGATTTGACGGCTCTGAGAGAGAAGTTGTCATTTATTTAGATAGTACTATTTACGAAATTAATGGTTTTGCCATTGATCAACAGACACGTAAAATGTACTGGGCGGAGGCCGTAGAAAAATACAGTTTGCATTTTGAAACTTCTGTTAAAAGTGCAGATTTGAACGGACAGAACAGAAAAACGTTATATATTCATACATACGAAAATCATATAGCACCATATACAGTATCAAATGATTTTATCTATTATGGGGAATATAATCGTAAGATCTTTTGGCAATTACCAAAGACTCCACCCCACGACAGACATGTGAAACCTAAAAAATGTATAGCTAATGTTGAATATTTTTGGGTTGATTGTGATTTTGCCGCCAAATATAAAAGTCAGACTAAGCAATCCTGCGAGGCACTAAAGAGTCTGCCACGAAATAACTCAGTGCCCAACGATTACGACTCCCTCAATGATTCAGCAGGTTTAAGCCTGTTGTGTGTACATGGTACAGAAGTTAGTGCAGAATCTCGTTGCGAGTGTGCACAGGGTTACAGCGGCGAGAGATGCGAGGTTCCCGTCTGTCAGAACTATTGTTTCGAAGGAGATTGTAGTATCAGTGCCGAGGGTCACCCTAAGTGCAGGTAAAACATGTTCATCCCATCAGGCAACAGGCGCCTGAGCGCGCGCGACTAACGCTGTTCCTACACTCAACCGCACATCAGTTGTAACCTGTGGTGGTAACACTTGTACACACGGCTACACATTGAGCTATACATTTCCAGTTTACACTGACCTCTCATTGTAAGGAAATCCTATACAATGTGAGATCAGCTTATACTGGTAATTTATAGCTTGATCTGTAGCACACACACATTTTGCGAGTCATCGGTACTAATTAACAAATCAGACGCTATCTTGAATAAACCTATGATGAACTGTACATCAAATAACTGACTTATAATCTTATCGAATTACAAAATAAAATATTATTGAAGTCTGACATTATGACCGGAATTCAAAAATGCTTAAGAGCCTATACAACCTCAGCTCAAATTCAAATTTCGCCCCCACTTCCCCGCGCCACCTCTCGTTTATTTCGCGCGCACACTACGGCCTGCGGGCACGCGGGCACACGTTGGCAAAGCGATCTTGTTAGAGTAAATCACACTATTGTCGGACGAGTACGCACGGGCCACTGTTACAGATCAAGCTATATATGTCCAGTATAAGCTGATCTCGCATTCTATAGGATTTCCTTACAATGAGAGGTCAGTGTAAACTGGAAAAGTATAGCTTGGTGTGTAGCCGTGTCAAGTAATAAAATTATCAATAATAATTTAATATTAACTTGTCATTATACGAACATAAAATTTGCGAAAATTTTATTTCAACTACTAACGGCTACTCAACAAGCTACATTTTCCAGTATAAACTGACCTCTCATTGTACGGAAAGCCTATACAATGAGAGATCAGCTTATACTGGAACATTACACCTTGATATGTAGCCGTGCACACTATTTTACCTACTGCTACAAAAACTAGTCAAGAGTAAGCCAGCTTCAGCTTTGCGCTGAAGGTTCCGCCCATTGGTTTCGTACTAAGTTTACGTTTTATAGATTTCGCCGTGTATGTGTGTAATATGAAAGCCGTTTGCGTAATTATGTAGATAGCAGTTAGGTCTACAACCCACCACCATAGGTATACCATAGGTATGTTGTAGGTCTACCTACAACATACCTATATGTTGGAAATTTTGCAAATCGATTCTAAGCCACTGCATAAATTCTATTGCTTCAAAAAACTAGTCAAGTGCGAGTCACCATTGCGCTAAGGGTTCAGTAGGTACATTGGCTTGGTAGTAAGTTTACGTTTTATAGTTTTCACCGTGTATGTGTGTAATGTGAAAGCCGTTTGCGTAATTATGTAGATAGTAGTTGGGTCTATGCAAGTACCTACAACATACCTATATGTTAGAAATTTTGCAAATCGGTTCTAAATCACTGCATACATTCTATTGCTACAAAAAACTAGTCAAGTGCGAGTCACCATTGCGCTAAGGGTTCTGTAGGTACATTGGCTTGGTAGTAAGTTTACGCTTTGCGATTTTACAATCTTATAATATTTTATATTTTCGCCTTGTATTACTTTCTTAGTTATTAACTTATTATGCATCTATATAAAAACGAATCGCTGAAATGTATGCACGCGCATATTTTCCGAAGGACTGCACCAAATTGGATAATTCTTTTTTTGTTGTGTTCGTGATTCTCAGGATAAGATTTGTATTAGGTCTTTACCTATGAAATTGCCGTTCTGCAGTACTGGCCATTTCAAATCAAAATAATTTTTGTTTGGTTAAGAATTCTAATTTCAAATTAATTTTATTTTAAAAACATGGATTTTTTTTTCCAAAAGTTGTCATTTGTTTATTGATTAGTGTTACATTTTCATCGCATTTCAATCTTTTTCGTCCTCATGGATACGTTAAAAATTCGAGTAATTATGGAATATGAGTACCGTCGTGGCAGCAACGCGGCACAAGCGGCACGCAACATCAACGACGTTTACGGAGCTAACACTACAAACCAACGCACCACTTGTTATTGGTTTGCTCGCTTCCGTTCTGGAAATTTCGACCTGAAAAATGAACCTCGCGGTCGTCCCAAGACTTTGGTCGACAATGACGAATTAAAGGCGATTGTGGAAGCTGATGATACACAATCTACGGCTGAATTAGCAGCAGCTTTCGACGTTAGCGTCAAAACAATATTGGTCCATTTGCGTCAAATTGGCAAGGTAAAAAAGCTTGACAAATGGATGCCCCACGAACTCAATGATCGCCAGCGCGAAGTACGCGTCGAGACGTGCCTTGCACTGCTCAACAGACACACAAATGAAAGAATTTTGAACCGCATTGTTACCTGCGATGAAAAATGGATTCTGTTTGATAACCGCAAGCGCTCAGCAAGTTGGTTGGATCCTGGTTCAGCACCTAAACAATGCCCTAAACGAAAACTTACCCCTAGAAAAGTGATGGTCACTGTTTGGTGGTCTAGCGCCGGTGTGATTCATCACAGCTTCTTACCAAACGGGGTGAGCATTACTTCAGATGTGTACTGTGAAGAACTGAACACAATGATGGAGAAGCTGGCACATTTCCAACCAGCATTGGTCAATCGCTCGTCTCCGCTGCTCCTGCACGACAACGCGCGACCTCTACTGCACAGCAGACGGTCTCCAAGTTGCAAGAACTGGGGTTGGAAGCTCTCCGTCATCTGATTAGGGACTCACCAGACCTTGCGCCTACAGACTACTACTTTTTCCAGAATTTGGATAACTTCTTGGCGGGAAAAAAGTTCAATAACCGAGAGGCAGTACAAAATGCCTTTGAAGAATTTGTTGCCTCCCGTCCAGCTGATTTCTTTAAGAAGGGCATCAATAAACTGCCACTGCGTTGGCAAAGATGCATTGATTGCATGGGTGATTACTTCGATTAATACAAATAAAAAATGCATGAAAAAAATTCGTTTAAATTTTTTCATACAAAACGGCAATTTCATAGGTAAAGACCTATTATAAATATGAGATAGATAGGTATAGGTAGGATAGGTAGCTAGGTAAGTATGTAGGTGATGATGATGATGATGATGATGAAGTATGTAGGTAGATAGGTAGGTAGGATAGATAGGTAAGATAGGTAGGGTAGGGTAGGTAGGTAGGTATAGTATATACCATAAGTTTTTTTTTTAAATAATTAAACATCGTCAAAATTATACAACATTTATTTTAATTCGCTTAAATCTCTAATTGGCATATTTAGATCATGTCTAGGATCGCATAGCTTGATTGAACAAATCTTCTAGTCTGTTAGGAACATCTGTGAAAGATCTGGGTGTTCCGAGAGATTCTGTTCTAATCTGGGTGACGCCTGTGCATTCAAAGAGCACATGCGTAACGGTTTCCTCAGCCTCCAGGCAAGCCCTGCACAGAGAACCGTCCATTATTCCTATTGTGTGGAAGTGTTTGTTTAGTGAGCAGTGTCCTGTGATGCTCTCCGTTACCAGGCGCGGGCCGTTCCTGCCCAGGCGTAACAAACGTCTGGTTAGCCTACCATCTAGAGATGGCCTCCCTAGACTGCCTGCAGCCCGGTATCGAGGACCACCAACTCTCCGCTTGTGTAGGTGGACTCCTGTAGCCACCTGCGTAGCTGGTTGAAGGGGATGGGTACGATTGGTTCAGGTCCACAGACTGATGTGCTGGATGTTCTCCTAACTAGTTCGTCAGCTACGTCGTTACTTAGTGATTCGCTGTGTCTTTTTATCCATTGCAGTGTCACTGTGTTGGGGAATGGACTGTTTAAATCCTTCTAATAATATTTCAGACTCCATACCCGTAGAAAAACGCTATAATTTTTATAGTATACATGGTCGTCTGGACTGATACCTTTACTTTCAGCTCGCGCACATATACGGCAATATTTGTTCTACACCCCGAATAATAAAACCTCGCCGAGCCTTTTTCCTATTATAGCGGCAGCTCCAGACAGGGCTGAAAAATTTGTGTTGAAGGAACGTTTATTCCATACCCCATCTGCATTAACATCTATGTAAGCAATGCAATTTTTAACTCGCCCTTTTGCATAAGCTGCATCTCGTTCCCGTGCTGCAGCTGCCTCCATCGCAATTATAGCTGTTTTTCGCCAGTGCTGTGTGTCTCATTTTGAACTTTAGCATAATGCTTTTGAGAAAAAGACGGAAAATTCATTGATGCACATAATTCGCTAAATTGGGAATAGCCAACTCCAAAAGATATAATACCAGATGTTGCAGATTTGTTAAAGTCTAGGTTCAATTTAGGCTCAGAATCAAGATAAAATGTTAGATTACAGATATTGCAGGCTAATTTATATTATTACATCCGAATGCCTTATTATGATTTCATATTACTTGAAGTCTTCTTTATAAATATTCAGTATCAATTATTCTTCGTCCTTTCTACATAAATACAGCTTTTCCCTTCTTCAGGATTATTAAAACTCACTTCGTACCTGAAATGACCAGAATAAAAATATCTGATGAATTCTTGCAAAACTGCATAACATACAACCTTCTCATAATAAAAATCTAGCAATTACCAAATTAGTATCATCATTATCACATTCATCATCTAATGTGTCGTACTGCGGAGGGTTGCGAGTTGTGTGAATATCTGAAAAAAAGGTATTTTGGTATATGAAGTAGGAAGTTATAATCCTAACTAACTTCCTAACTAATATGAAAGTGAGTTTCACGCTAAAACGTCAAAACGGATTTGGATTAAATTTGGCACAGGGGTAGACCTTGATCTGGAGAAAGACATAGGCTACTTTTAATCCTGACTCGCAGACGAAGTCGCGGTCAACGGCTAGTTACTAATAAAATCAAGAGTATAAAAAGCTTACGCATCCAATATTCTTTCGTGACTTTGTATATTCAGTGAACAGCTCATGTCCTCAGGTGGTACTAGTGATCTGCAAGAAAACGCAACATTCATTATAAAAGTACACCTGGAAGCATAATTTTGTCAACATGAATAAATATTACGGAACCCTAAAAAGTCCAAAATTGTGAAAAGTTTTATCGTGAACTAGCCAATTTCGTGATAGTACTGTTACACGTCAGTACCAAGCGGTAGCGCCATGGGGAAAAGCTAATTTCGTGATGACCAAACACGAATGATAGTTACAATATTGTAATTTATGAAGATTTGTCTCGTCCGAATTTATTTCTACATCTTTCGAAGGGATCTGGGTCTTGTAACAATCACACGTGGCAAGTTAATAATACCTACCTAGACCTTACATATTTTTATTTATCATTTTGCTAAGGAACCCTAAAAATATACAAAAGAAGACAAAATCGTCCATAAAAGCAGACTTGCCGCATGAATAACAATGAATAATTATTACCTACCTACATTTATTATGGAAATACAACTTTGCTATATAATTTATATATTTGCTATATAATCAAGCTATATAATTTTCCAGTCTAAGCTGACCTCGCATTGTACGGAATGCCTATACAATGTGAGATCAGCTTATACTGGGATGTATAGCTTGATAATAATTATGTAGCCGTTTGTACTAATAACAGATCAGTTACATGTTTAGGTAGGTAGAAGATACGAACTCACGAATTTACCGGAATATTCTCTTCATCACCATCGTCTTCAGTACTGTACAATCGAAGTCTTCTGGAAAGATACATTATAATAATTTAGCTAAACTACTATATAGGTGGTAGGTAGCAATACTGTCGGATAAGTAGGTAAGTTACAGTTTTGTTTCTTGTAGTTACTAGTTAGCTAGGAAGGTACTTACCGAACATACTTATATTTTTTTATTTCTTTCCAAGCGTTTGGCTGCTGCACTACGGGTCGCTGGTTCGATTCCCGCACGGAACTTATATTTTCATGGCCTACAGACAGTTTGTGAATGTGAAGATTTGTGGTAATCGCACCTCGTCCGATATTCAGGAGAAATAAAAAAAAAAACATAAAAAAACGACGTAAATTTTGATATGTGTAAAGTTAGCAAGTCAACTAAGTGGTCGCCAACCGGTGCAACTACCCTACTTACTTCATTACGTTTATCATATGTTTGCCTGTTTCTTTAAGCCAACCCAGTCGCTTCTTATTTTTATTACGGTTATTTCCCATTGCGCCAACACTATAAACCTAAATACTTCAATATATTTTAATTTTTCGCCGTCCTGTTGCGTATGTGTGTTCTGAGCGCATGCGACACAGCCCTCCCGTCCGAAAGCCGAAGCGAGACTGAGCGGAGGAGTCGGGCGGCAGGGAACGAACTTCAAGACGCTGATAGTTTAGGTAATTTCTTTTTACAGTGAAAATAATCGTAATTTAAAAAAAGTATATAACATAAGACCCGCTATATAGTTAGTTCAGTTAGTATGCAAAGTTTCATGATCTAATTTGACGTATTTTTTGAATAACAGCGGTTTATAATTCGGTTTAGAGGTAACTTTGGATTTTTTTTCTATCGAGAAAATTTTATGGAATCGTGTTTTCGTCTAACATAATTCCTGACATTAGTCCTCAACTTTAACATATATTTATTTCAAAATTAATGCTGCAGTAGTTTCGACGTAACGGAGGATCATGCTAAGCCATTTGAGGTAGTATAGGCTCTTAATTAGTGAGTTGCTACTCTGACATGTTAACTAGGAAGAAGAACAATTATTGGTTTAATTTATTTAAAAAACCGGTCAAGAGCGAGTCGGACTCGCGCACCGAGGGTCCCGTTCCGATTTCTGAAAGGGTGTGCTATTTAGAGACATCGTTCTATTTTTCCTGTATTCTTTATATACACTTCTATCACATAGAATAATTTCAGATTTTTCTCTACCTATGCAAACTTCGGAGATAAGGAACGGTTTTTTTTTTTTAATTTTTCATCAAAAGTCGAAAACTATGCTGCCTAAAAAAAAGAAAAAAAATGTTGGAGACTGTGCAAACAGCGTTCTTTCATATGATATTCCACATGCCCTAGTAGCCCCACTTCGATTTTTTAAGACCCCCTTTCAGTCCTTATAGCAAAAAAAACATACATTTTTATTTCTTTCTTATTAAAAAAAAAAAAAAAAGTTTATTGCATTTTAAAAAACGTACACGGAAATGAACTCTTGACTTCCAAACTAAGTAGGACTTGTATTGCAAAATAGTTGGGCAAACGTCAACTAAAACTGTTCCAAATTTCAAATTGATATCATGAGTAGTTCTTGAGATATCCAGCTGTACCAGACAGACAGACAGACTGAGTCGCACCTAGTGTTGCGAAACTTCGGAAGTATTCGCAATAATTCGCAATTATTCGCAAATATTCAAAAGAATACTTCGATTTGAAGGAATACTACTAGTAAAAACTTATTACGTAAGTACTTACGAGTATCTAAGTAGAGGAAAAGAAATATTCGGAAGTTTTCAAATCGAATAAAACTCAGATTTATGAATGAACGCGTAGTGCGTTCATTCATAAATCTTAATTTTTTTTTTTTGGTACCTACGTGTTGAGGTTTAGGGGTTTATGTGTTTCATAAAGGGAGGCCAAATTTTCATTATTTTTGCGATAGGACCTACCGTTTTCAAGATATAAGCAAAAGAAATAAAAACTATTTTATAAACTCGTAATCTACCTATGTACCTATTTACCTCTCTATCAATTTCACACCTAAACCGCATACAAAAACTTATTACGTAAGTACTAGTCTAAGTAGATGAAAAGAAATATTCGGAAGTATTCAGAAGTTTTCGAATCGAATAGTACTCAGATTTATGAATGAACGCGTAGTAACATAGTCTCTGGCATTAACGCCATTTAGCGGTGAATATCAAACTTTAATAGATAAGTACTCTATGCGTGGCTGAACATGTACTTAGCTCGGCGAATAATTGCGAATACTACTCAAAAATTCCGAATGCTTCCGCGAATAATACGATGGGAATACTTCGGAATATTACTCTCCGGCAACGCTAGTCGCACCATAAGGGTTCCTTTTTACCATTTTGGTACGGATCCCTAAAAAGAACTTCAGTTCTTTTCAAATAAAGATTCGAAATGTTTGCAGCGTCTCGTTCGCCTGTTACAACAAGTCACAAATATATTATTACTTATTGGTTACCTTTTTTATCGAGTAAGTCGTCCGTAGGGACGTAAAAATATCGCGGCGATTTTATTTTAAGCACTGGATTTTCAAACTCACTTAGCGCCGAGAGTTGAAAATCCAACAGTGTGTTTTTTCGACGCGCTAGAGTGCACTCTGTTGTTGTTAGGTTGGATTCTCAACGCTCGGCTCAACAGCGAGAGTTGAAAATCCAGTGCGCGATAAAATCCCGCCGCGATATTTTTACGTCTGTGCGAACGTCGGCATACCCTGTTTCTTAACTTCGTTATTTCAGATGTAATGCCAGTTACTCTGGGGAAAGGTGTGAAGTCAAAGTCAACGCGTGTCACAGGAATTATTGTTTGAACAACGGTGTCTGTTCCCTGAATGCCGAGAGTGAGCCAGTCTGTCAATGCACAGGAGATTATGAGGGTAAAAGATGTAATGTTCCCCTCTCTCTTGTCAAATGTTTCCAAACGGTTTCAATGTTGAGGGACATTCTAAATACAGGTAAGAATCTTTGTAATATGATTGTGTGATCAGTTCTATCTTCACATCAGCACAGATTAATACAGATGGGACACTCCGCAGTTTAGGTATGAAGCTACAAGTACGCGGCGGGCTCATCTCATTGGGTCAATTCAGTGTGGGCTGCTGCGCACCGGCCGCCCGGCTCGCACGTTAGTTCGATACTCACTCACGCGCCGCGTCGTAAAAGAACACAACCCTAACGAGTCAGAAGGTATAAGAGTTACGCGATAGAAAGAGAGGCAACTTATAGGTGAATATAACTGTAGGTAATGAAGCGTTGTGCGACCTGAATTGCACTTTATTGTGGCGTAGCAAGAGTCGCTTTTTATTTAAATGATTTTGCGGAGTGTCCCATCTGTAGATACCATAAATGTTGAACGCATACTGTGTCTGACTGTTACGGACTCACGATCAATCGGGAACGGTCACAGTTAGCTGAACAAATTGTTGAAAGTAAACAGACTCGCATCTATTCATAAATGATCTCGTAAGTACACTCATCAGCCGACAGCTGCACCCTAATTGCGTAACACATTATCAATCGGAATCGGTTTCATTTTGACAGTTCAACAACATTCATTGCGTTATTTACGTTGTTGAGCAGACAAAATTTTCGAACATAGTGAAGCAATGGATTAGCAATTTGTTTCAAAATTAAACCAACTCCGATCGATAATGCGGTACGCAATTGGGGTGCAGGTCAAGTTAGCACTCCATGTGTGATGCTTCTGGTCCGACTGAGTGACGTGGCGCAGAAGCGTTGGTTCAGGTTGATAGTTTCATGTACGCTTGCCTTGATAATCTCTTTGGCGCATTAATAGTGCATGTTGACGTTTCCTTTACAGATGTGGCGCCGGTTACTTTACTCCAGCTGTTGTCTGAAAACGGCCGCTGAAGAGTTTACTTCCACCTCTACCACCACCACTGCGTACTACTCACTAGAATACATCTAACTCAGCTGGTGCAGTGAGCAGCTGGCGACAACCTGCCGCAATACCATCTGTGATACATCATCATCATCCTCCTGCCCGTATCCCAAATTCCCAGCTGTTGGTCGTGATTTCAGAATTCACTTCCTTCCTACTTACTACTACTACACCCTACTACTACTTACACCTTAGTACTACTTAATACTTTATTTTTATTTTTGACTAGCTGACCCGACAGACGTTGTCTTATCTTGGCTATGAATATTCTAATGTAAACGCGTGAAGTTAAAATGTTTTTTCTGAAATTTTCCAATTTTCTGCGAAATTTTCTTAATATTTTTTTTTCATAAGAACCTTCTCCTGACAATCATAAACACAACAAAAAAAGAATTAGCGAAATTGTTCCATCCGTTCACGCGTGATGCGATGACCAAGGGAAATAGGGATTATTTTTTATATAAATATATAGACTAGTTTTATTTGATATACTAGCACTTCACCTGCGACTTTATCCACGTGAATTTTCCTTCTTTCCTCTTAAAATACACGCCATCCATCCCCTTTAAAAGCTTGTATTCAAAATTCATGATTACAATCTTTTTTTTTTTTTTTTTTGTTATACCTACCTACTTTTTTATTTTTTGGTTATTTTTCTTTTGGTATTTTAATATTTTTTTTTTTTTGTTTGCTGCATGCATCCCTTACTTTTATTGTATTAATTAAGCATACTCGTATATAATGAGAGAGCGCCTTGACTTCCATAATACAAGACCTACGTAGTTTGGAAGTCGAGTTCATTTCCGTGTACGTTTTTTAATAAATGCAATAAACTTTTTTTTTTTTTTGTCTTTTTTTTTATTTTTTTTTTTATTTAACTCTTAAAATGTCGATTGTACACCATGTGTACAGATAACAATAGAATTTCAATTGTGTCTGCTAATTGGCGCGCGACGGGTTAAGTATCTATATTCTTCTTTTAGACGTATGTCTATATAAATAAAAACAAAAGTCCTGATTGACTGACTCACTCATCAACGCCCAGTCCAAACCCTTGAACCTAAAAGTTGATTTTTTTCACAGAGGTTCGCTTTGTAGACAAGAAATAAGGAAGGATTTTTCGAAATTTAATCCCTAAGGGAAGAAAATAGGGGATGAAAGTTTATATGGAAAATCGTAATTTTTGTAGTTTAAACAATGAAAATTGCATTCTGGTTAAAAATTAAAAATCACGTGTTTCAGCGTTTTTGGAAAATCATACTCTAAGGGGGGAAATAGGGAATTGATAGTTTGTTAGGAAAAAATTGGTCTTTTGTTTACAAATTACGAATGACGTGTTTTGGCGATTTTGGAAAATCATTCCCTAAGGGGTTAAAAATCCGTAATAACTCATCATCGCACAGCCCGACTTTCACCATCGCCAAAGACATTTTATTCATTCAGAGAACAATAACTTTACTAAGTTCCGTACCCATAATTGTTAGGTAACTGGAAATTCCCACAGGATAGGGAATAAAGAAGACTTATATTTTCGCTCTAGAGTTGCCTTCAAATTTGGCAATTCAATTCAAATTCAAATTTGGTAATTTTCTGTTCCGTTATATATTTCGTTACTATTTTTAGGTTTTAGGATTTTTATTACAGTAATCATTTATATAAAGCTAGTTTAGATATAAATAAGTATTTTTTAGTTTATAGATCAAAGGAATAGTCAAACTAAAGTGACTCCATTTTCACCACGACACGAGCCTGTTAAAAAAAACCTTTAGTAGGTATGTTTCCATTAAGGACGCTGTTACAAATGGGTAGTCAAATCATTACTTTTTTACACAAAAGCATGTTTATTAATTAAAATGCTTTGCATTCTTAAAATGTTTTTTGGCCGAATTGTTGATAGATGTGCATGGTACGATTCTGAACTATAAATATAATTTTAGATAGATACAGTTTCTCAATAATTGTACTAGACTGAAAATTTTTACTTCGGTACATTTATTGAGAAAATGTACCTATTTAAATTTATATTTATAGTTCACAATCGTACCATGCACATCTATCAACAGGTTGGGCAAAAAAATAATTTTAAGAATGTAAAGCATTTTATTTAATAAACATACTTTTGTGTAAAAAAGTATTGATTTGACTACCCATTTGTAACAGCGTCCTTAAGGGCTGATTGTTCAATAAGCAGATAACTTTTACCTGAAAAATAAATGTGACAGTTTGACATATTTTCTATACAAAAGCTGTCAAACCGCCATATTTATTCCTCAAATAAAAATTATCTGACTATTGAACAATCAGCCCTTAATGACTTAAATAATGTTATTTAACCTATTTTCGAGTTATTTTTCTTTCTTAAAAACTTCTGGCTGGTTATTTATTGTGTATCAAAGTGTACCTATATGGTGTGTAGGAAAAGCATTTTATGAAGAAAATTAAAGAAAGAAAAGACTACTTTATTTCAGTTAAGGACGCTGTTACAAATGTGTAGTCAAATCAATACTTTTTTACACAAAAGTATGTTTATTAAATAAAATGCTTTACAAACTTAAAATGTTTTTTGGTCAAACTGTTGATAGATGTGCATGGTACGATTGTGAACTATAAATATAATTTTAGATAGGTAGGTACAGTTTCTCAATAAATGTACCGGAGTGAATAATTTTACTTCAGTACATATATTGAGAAAATATATCTATTTAAAATTATATTTATAGTTCACAATCGTACCATGCACATCTATCAACTATTTGGCCAAAAACATTTTAAGAATGCAAAGCATTTTATTTAATAAACATACTTTTGTGTAAAAAAGTAATGATTTGACTACCCATTTGTAACAGTGTAATAAAAAAAAATAGGTAATGTTATGTACTGTGTGTAGGTCAGCATGTTTGTAGTGACATTTTAGAGACGTTAGTTATTGTTTTGAATATATTATTGTGAATTAATTTATTAAATAAGTACCTATATTTTCCCGTGTTTTTGTTTTATTTCATAAAAGCCGTTGATGATATACAGGGTCAAATTAAATTAACTAGCGAAACTCCGCAGACAGGATGGTTATATTTGATGATTTTTTTTTTGGGTCAATGACCATAGGGTGTTATTACTTGAAGTTTATTTAGTTAACAGATTTAAAATAATAATATGTACATAATATATAAAAAAGGAGGGGAAAGGATCATAGGGCATCAAAAAATTCGTCCGCATCGCTGTCAACAGGAAAAGTGCCCAAAAGGCTGGCAGCATTGCCACTATTCTACGTCGGGGTCACCAATATAGAACTTTTGTTGGGACGTGATGTAGGTTCTACAGTGAGAAATTAAATGTCCATTCAGATTTACACTATGAATTTAATAACGTATTTACTACAACTAAACACGGTACAATTACTTATGATGATTAGTATGAAATGATATATATGATGATTGACGCGAGTAGCCGTTAGTAAACGACTATGTAATATGTGTTGTCGTGACAACGCGTGACTTCGAACTCAACGTGACGATGAACGTCTTAGATACTTATAAGCTCGCAAGTGGCGTGCATGTGTGGGTAAACATACCACTACACCACGTTGTATGGCAATGCTGATTCTTTGGCCAAATAAATTTACTTTTAAAATAGTAAAAACCGACTTCAAAACCAAAAAAGGATTAAAATAACTTTCATAAAACACTTAACAGCTTCTGTAGTCGGTATCAAGCTAAAGTGCATTGAAGAATTGAAGACACCGACTTCAGAAGCTGTTAAGTGTTTTATGAAAGTTATTTAATTAGTTTTTGGGTTTGAAGTCGGTTTTTACTTTTTTAAAAGTAAATTTATTTTTCCATTTTTAGTTGAATTTACAATTACATAAGTAGGTAAGCCCAAGTCAAACAAAAAAGAAGAATCATCAAAATCCGCTTAGAAATGCCGAAGATACAGTGCATTTATGCATATAACATCGTTTTATAAGAATAATTACATAATGTTGTATTATATACTAAAACCTTCCTGAAAGTATGTAGATCACGTTAGTGAACGAAACATCAAAATTGGTTCATTAGTTTTTGAGAAAATCGTGGGCAAACATACATACATACATACGGGTCGAATACACAACCTCCTTTTTTGAAGTCGGTTAAAAATAGGCCAGTCCTCTGGTCAGTTCAACTTGAAGTTTGAGTTGATACAGTCTGTTTTATCGTGTTGAGATATCGATAGGTACCTACCAATCACGTACACGTGAAGTTTACACAAAACCAACTTTTTTAAACTTATATTTTAAGTGACTGATGACCCAAAAAAAAATCAAATGAATTTCTTTTTTATTTTATCATGTTTAAATATCGACGGGTACCCGTCGACGGGTCAGCAGAGATTCGCTAGATAATTTAATTTGACCCTGGTATAGATAAATATGGGTAATATTGTAACGCCTGTAAACTCTGAATGATCTTGCAACTCGTTAAAACGAAAACAACACAATTTTGTCAAAATAATAAAATATGTGAGGCTTACTTACCTACTTAAAAACATGCAAGGTTATCAATTGTGTTTATGGTAATTATATACTTGCTGATATGTTAAATGACATAAGTACGGTTAGTTGGTCGCTTGCAAATGCGTAAATATAATTTATTTCATAAATTTTCACGCGGGTTGTTCGAAAGAGATACCGTGGCCCTGGCACAGGCAACTGAAGGAACACGGGTGGGTTTCAGTCAGTAAAAGTCTGACACGCCCTCCCGCTCCGCCCAGAGCGGGAGAAGTAATTAAAATTTGATGATTTCCCATCCAGAAAAATAAAGAAAGTTGGTGAAAATATTTTTTTCAAACATCGAATGACACAATTTTGGTTTTTAACAAAATCGGTTTCGAGACTCCTTTTAGTATTACTTTTTGTCTTTACCTATGAAATTGCCGTTCTGCAGTACTGGCCATTTCAAATCAAAATAATTTTTGTTTGGCTAAGAATTCTAATTTCAAATTAATTTTATTTTAAAACATGGATTTTTTTTTCCAAAAGTAGTCATTTGTTTATTGATTAGTGTTACATTTTCATCGCATTTCAATCTTTTTCGTCATCATGGATACGTTAAAAATTCGAGTAATTATGGAATATGATTACCGTCGTGGCAGCAACGCGGCACAAGCGGCACGCAACATCAACGACGTTTACGGAGCCAACACTACAAACCAACGCACCACTTGTTATTGGTTTGCTCGCTTCCGTTCTGGAAATTTCGACCTGAAAAATGAACCTCGCGGTCGTCCGAAGACTTTGGTCGACAATGACGAATTAAAGGCGATTGTGGAAGCTGATGATACACAATCTACGGCTGAATTAGCAGCAGCTTTCGACGTTAGCGTCAAAACAATATTGGTCCATTTGCGTCAAATTGGCAAGGTAAAAAAGCTTGACAAATGGGTGCCCCACGAACTCAATGATCGCCAGCGCGAAGTACGCGTCGAGACGTGCCTTGCACTGCTCAACAGACACACAAATGAAGGAATTTTGAACCGCATTGTTACCTGCGATGAAAAATGGATTCTGTTTGATAACCGCAAGCGCTCAGCAAGTTGATTGGATCCTGGTTCAGCACCTAAACAATGCCCTAAACGAAAACTTACCCCTAGAAAAGTGATGGTCACTGTTTGGTGGTCTAGCGCCGGTGTGATTCATCACAGCTTCTTACCAAACGGGGTGAGCATTACTTCAGATGTGTACTGTGAAGAACTGAACACAATGATGGAGAAGCTGGCACATCTCCAACTAGTATTGGTCAATCGCTCGTCTCCGCTGCTCCTGCACGACAACGCGCGACCTCATACTGCACAGCAGACGGTCTCCAAGTTGCAAGAACTGGGGTTGGAAGCTCTCCGTCATCCGCCCTACTCACCAGACCTTGCGCCTACAGACTACTACTTTTTCCAGAATTTGGATAACTTCTTGGCGGGAAAAAAATTCAATACCCGAGAGGCAGTACAAAATGCCTTTGAAGAATTTGTTGCCTCCCGTCCAGCTGATTTCTTTAAGAAGGGCATCAATAAACTGCCACTACGTTGGCAAAGATGCATTGATTGCATGGGTGATTACTTCGATTAATACAAATAAAAAATGCATGAAAAAAATTCGTTTAAATTTTTTCATACAAAACGGCAATTTCATAGGTAAAGACCTATTATTTTTAGCTATCCCACTAATGTTATAAATGTGAAAGATTGTAAAGATGTTTGGATGTTTGTTACTCAATCACACAAAAACGGCTGAACAGATTTAGATGAAATTTGGCACACAGATAGTTTATAACCTGGAATATGTGTTACATAGGATACTTTTTATCCCGGTAGTAGGTTCCCGTGGGATGACTTCCGACATCCACGCGGGCGAAGCCGCGGGCAACGGCTAGTTACTTATAATTTCAGATTTGGCTATCCACGCAAACTTTAAAAATGCACCCTGTAACTACACGATATTCCTACTTGGAGCCCCTCTTATCAGAAGACCCCTCAGGTTATCAATATGCCTGATGCTTAATCAAGCTAATTATAATTTCATGTTTGCGAAAAACAGCGTTTTATGGTTTTATATTCCACGAGCGGTCACCAGGGGTGGACGCATCATATTCCTCTGTTGAACCCACACGTTGTCTGCGGTATAAAATGTATAGAAAGCAGAGTGTGTTGGCGTTGTTAGCGCTGTACGTGGGATTAGCGCACTCCTTCTCTTGGGGTGAGTACAAGAAATAGATAGAATTATCTTTATTTTACATGAAATAGAAAAGTGAAAGCGTTGTTTTGTCATTTTTTAGGGTTCCGTACTTCAAAAGGAAAAAACGGAACCCTTATAGAATCACTCGTGTGTCTGTCTGTTTGTCCGTTTGTCACAGCCAATTTGCTCCGAATCTACTGGACCGATTTAATTCAAATTTGGTACACATGTGAATTTATGTGACCCAAACACGGACGTGTAGGTAACGTAAATAAATTAATTTTGAATACAGGGGTCACTTTTGGGGGCAAAAAGAAAACTGAAAAAAGAACTTGCAAACTTTACCTACCCTGTGATATATCAAAAATGAAAGGGCTAGCTGTGAGGGTCACAACTAAATATTTTGTATAATTTCAAAATAAATTGTTTCAAAGTTTCCCTTTTAACTTGAGGGGCATCCGTGGGTCGCAAGTTGTTCCTGTGACCTTTCGCCATTTCATCCATCCCGAGTTGATCCGGTGCGTTATGTCTCGGTCTACTTCGCCAAACAGGAAAGAGGCAATAAAAAATAAAAGGGGCAATAAGTAAGTACTTGATTGTCGAAGGTAGTTCTCGTGTGGAATGCAGACTGGCGAGAATGCATATAATTTGGGAACCATTTGCACCTAAGATGCGTAGCGGTTTTTTTATGGAAAAATGAGGAAAGGCTAGGAAATGAAAGATTTTAATCAGCTCAGAATTTTTTTTTTATTTCAATTTTCAGAAATCGTGTTGTTGTATAATGGGTTTGAACTACAATTTTTTAATTTCGGAAAACTAACGCACACGGAAAAAATTCGGCTCTATACTGACCGAATAGCTTACGATCCGATACACAACAGCGTGCTGATGGCTCATCGAAACGTGCCGAAAATGGCTGTTTCTAGCTTTGACATAATAACCAAAAAAGTACAACCTCTAATTAGTAAAACAGCAGACGTAGTAGATCTTGCCTTCGACCCGCTCACAGAAACAATCTTTTGGGTGGAACATAATGATCATAAATACGATGTATTCTCGTTTGCATTAAAACCTGGATCCAACAACACACGTAACGGGAATCTTTTAGTGACGTCAGAGGACTCGGTCAATTATAATATTGCCGTGGACAGCTGTGGAGGGTACGTTACTTATAATTATTATAGTTCTCTAACTCAGCAAAAACGTAATTGAATTTTGTGAAATTTTATAGACATTTACAAATTACAGGCATATCTACTGGATTACAGACATTAATATAGAGAAGGCTCGCTTTGATGGCTCCGAGAGAGAAGTTGTAATTACAACTTCACAAAGAAATAATTTATATACTGAACAATTAGGCTTGGCCATTGACCAAGAGAAACAGAAACTGTACTGGATTAAGAACATTCATTCCGAAAGTTATGTT
This sequence comes from Cosmia pyralina, assembly GCA_946251885.1. Lineage (NCBI taxonomy): Eukaryota > Metazoa > Arthropoda > Insecta > Lepidoptera > Noctuidae > Cosmia > Cosmia pyralina. Next base: position 17,312,416 of record OX276366.1, on the reverse strand, counting down.
ATGAGTGCAGATTTGAATGGACAGAACAATGCAACATTATATACGATTGTTGACGATGAAATACACGTATTGACGGTATCAAATGATTTTATCTACTGGATGTCGAGAGATCGTGCGACCTTTTGGCAATTCCCAAAGACTCTCCCGCACGACAGACATGTGGAACCTAAAAGTTCAATTTTTTATGATGATGGTTATTGTTCTTATTATTCATGTTTCAAAATGGCCGCCTACTATAAAACTCAAACACATCAAAGCTGCGAGACACTAAAGAATCTGCCACCAACAGTGCCCAGCGATTACGACTACTACGACTATTACCCCAATGATTCCACAGATGTAAGCCTGTTGTGTGTACATGGTACAAAAGTCAGTGGGGAATCTCGTTGCGAGTGTACACAGGGCTACAGCGGCGAGAGATGCGAGGTTCCAGTCTGTCACAACTATTGTTTCGATGGAATTTGTAGTGTCAGTGCTGAGGGTCACCCTAAATGCAGGTAAAACATATTCATCCCATCAGGCAACAGGCGCCCGAGCGCGCGCGACTAACGCTGTTCCTACACTCAACCGCACATCAGTTGTAACCTGGGGGTCTACTCTCTAAGCACGAAGCCCGTAGTTTCGGCCTTCGTTACGTGCGTTTCCTACTCCGTATCAACTACGGATGGATGATTGGTTCGGGGCCCGAATGAAGGATGAATGACAACACGATTTGAAAGTTGTCTCTACTCCCGATGTGTTTTTGCCCGTCCGAAAAATTTAACTTTTACACTTGTTTTGATGGATGGTTATGTCAGACGGACGGAAAGACGGACGGACGGACAGACTTAGAGAGTAGACCCCCTGTGGTGTTGTGGTAACACTTGCACTTGTGTCCACATTTTGTAAGTCATCGGTTCTATAATGATCAAAGGGAAATAATAAAGCTTCCGAAAAATAAATTAACTTCCGGCTATCTGTGGTTGACCGTAATATTAACTAAGCTGTTTTAAAATGAATTACTTACCGAAAAATTAACCGAAAAAAAATGTTGTATTTAACAAACAAACATGAGCTTATTCAAATTATAATTCTACGAAAAATAATCTGTACTTTCAAATACTTAATAGACAAAATTTCCAAAAAAAAAAATATATATTATTGAGGTCTGTCATTATGACCGGAACTAAGAAATACTAAAGGAGGATGCGCTGTGGTAGCCCGCGAAATTCAAATTTTCTTGCGTTTAATGCAATTTGCAGGTCCGTGTTAGGTTGTATCTTGATCAAAATATGATACGCGGGAATAAAACGTATATATTTAAATAATTTTAATCATAAAAATCATCAATACATCTCTATAAGTTAGATTTCGCTAGAGGAACAAATGCTTAAATGCTTTGATTTGTCTAAAAAAAAGCACTTCCGTTAATTAAAGCTTAGAAACGTCCTCAGCAGCTCGTTCGCCTGTTACAACAAGTCACAAATATTTATTGGTTACCTTGTTACTTATCCGGTTTGACAACTTCCTTATTTCAGGTGTAATGTCGGTTACTCTGGGGAAAGGTGTGAATTCAACGCGTGCCACGAGTATTGTTTGGACAACGGTGACTGCTCCCTGAATGAGGAGGGTGAGCCGGACTGTCAATGCACAGGAGATTACCAGGGTGAAAGATGCGATGTCCCCGGCTTTTTTTACAAATGTTTGCAAACTGTTTCAAAGTTGAGGGCCATTCTAAATAAAGGTAAGAATTTTTGTTTTCATTATAAAGATCGATCAGTACCTGATCAGTTAGTTATATCTTGACATCCGCCTGATCCGACCAAAAACCTTTAACAGTAAGTACAGACAACAAAAGAGATATCTAGGCAGGGTATACTAACATATTTGTATATGAATTGCTGCATATTCAATATTATATACAGGGTTAGTTTTCAATGACCAGCCAAATTTTCACAGGGTGTTCTACCCGTGAATATGAACAACTTTTACTATGGGACCAACTTTAAAATCACGAGAAAAAAAACTGCTGTTTCATACAATACCTACTCGACCAAAATGTATGAAACAGCAGATTTTTTTTTCGTGATTTCAAAGTTGGTCCCATAGTGAAAGTTGTTCATAATCATGGGTAGAACACCCTGTGAAAATTTGGCTGGTCATTGAAAACTAACCCTGTATATTACTTTGTTTTTGCAATAGGCCTACATTGTAACACACCAACACAAAATTGTATATTGTCACGAAATTGAACATGAAGCAATTCACATACAAATATAGTATACCCTGCCTAGATATCTCTTTTGTTGACTATACCTAATGTGTCTGACTGTAACGGACTCGAGACCAATCGCCCATGACGGTCGGAACGATCACAGCTGTGATCACAGTTAGATGAACAAATCGTTGAAACTAAACTGTCTTACCTGTTCATACACATACATGATCTCATAAATACGAGTATGTAAACGTACAGACGCCAGCAGGTCAAGCCACCCGAAACTGTCAATTTTTCCCAAGCAACCTTGAACCTAATAATTAAGCGATAAAGATGAAAATCGATTAAAGAAATTTGACAGATTGTAGTAGCTTGATGTGCTGGCGTCTATACATCGTCATCGTCATGAAGTTGGAACTAAGGCCATCTTGTTTTAACATTGGAAATGTTTTTTCGATCGCTCTGGCATGGGCCCTATTTTCAAGAAAACTGCGACATTGCGAATATTTCCGTTATTTCAAGTCAATATAGTTAATTGTGGTGTCAAAATGGTTGTATTGACCGGCACCCTACGGCTAAGTAATAACAGCCGCACGGAACGATCCATCAGGCTAAGCTACGCTTGCCGAGGTTGGTCCGTGGATGGGTGACCATCTTTACATAACGAGACTCCTCCGTGCCTCGGAAAGCACGTTAAGCCGTTGGTCCCGGTTGTCATTCGTGGATCTTTGTCAGTCGTTACGGGTCGTCAGAAGCCCGAAAGTCTGACAACCAGTCTTACCAAGAGGTATCGTGTTACCCAGTTACTGGGTTGTGGAGGCAGTCGCTCCATGTAAAATACTGGTATTCAGCTACATCCGGTTAGACTGGAAGCCGACCCCAACATAGTTGGGAAAAGGCTAGGCAGATTGAATTATCGATCGGAGTTGGTTTCATTTTGAAACAAATTGCTAATCCATTGCTTCATATGTTCGAAAAATTTGTCTGCTCGACAACGTAAACAACGCAATGAATGTTGTTGAACTGTAAAAATGAAACCAACTCCGATTGATAATGTGTTACGAAATTAAGGTGCAGGTCTACAATGTACAAAAAAATAAAATTGAATTAGTCGCATATTTCTTCAAAAAAAAATTAAAAAAAGGTACATGGTAATATTTTTGGGGTCTCTAATGTACAGATGTCAGCAGGTTAAGCCACCCAAAACTGTCAAATTTTCCCAATCAACCTTGAACCTAATGCTTAAGCGATATAGATGAAAATCTATTAAAGAAATTTGACAGATTGTAGTAGCTTGATGTGCTGCCAATCTGTACCTAACTGTTAAAAAAAATCTACATGTGCGCACGGATACAGATCAAGCTGTACATTTCCAGTATAAGCTGATCTCGCATTGTATATGATTTCCTTACAATGAGAAGTCAGTGTAAACTGAAAATGTATAGCTTGATGTGTAGCCGTGTGTACAGACGCCAGCACATCAAGCAAATTTATTTAATAGATTTTCATGTTTATCGCCTAAGCATTAGGTTCAAGGTTGATTGGGAGAATTTGACAGTTTCGGGTGGCTTGACCTGCTGGCTTCTGTACATGTTCAGAAGAGACTCCTCCGACTAGTAGTAGAAGTTCATTTCCAATGCTATTTGAAGGTCATGTGGTGCATGAGGTCTGTGAATTTTAGAATACATTTCAAATGTCATTTTAAAAAACAACTGCACAAATGTTTACCAACAACGGCCTGTCAATGTCATTCAGCACCCTTATTGCGTAACACATTATCAATCGGAGTTGGTTTCATTTTGACAGTTCAACAACATTCATTGCGTTATTTACGTTGTCGAGCAGACAAATTTTTCGAACATATGAAGCAATGGATTAGCAATTTGTTTCAAAATGAAACCAACTCCGATGGATAATGTGTTACGCAATTAGGGTGCAGGAGCCCACAGATACTTGTAGCACGTGTAAATGTAATGCTTCTGGTCCAACTGAGTGACGTGACGCGGATTTGTTGATAGTTTCATGTACGCTTGCCTTGATAATCTCTTTAGTGCATTATCACGTTTCCTTTGCAGATAAAGGACAACTCCTGTAACTCTGGGCAAAGGAGTGAAGTCAACGCGTGCTCCAACTGATGTCTGAACACCGGCGCTTGTTCGGAACGAGCACAGCGTGTGAAGCCGCTGAAGAGTTTACTTCCACCTCTACCACCACCACTGCGTACTCACTAGAATACATCTAACTCAGCTGGTGCAGTGAGCAGCTGGCGACAACCTGCCGCAATACCATCTGTGATACATCATCATCATCCTCCTGCCCGTATCCCAAATTCCTAGCTGTTGGTCGTGATTTCAGAATTCACCTTCCTTCCTCTACAAAGACACTTTATTTTTATTTTTGAGCTATAATTGATAAACTAACTGTAGGCACAGATAATATAGCACTACGTCTGTAGGTATTACCTAAACTACAATAAATTATATTCCTTTTATTCTATTTTATTCTTTTACATTAGATTAAGTTTCTCTTATTTTTAATAAAATTCATACTTACTTTATTAAATTAATTTTATTTTCGCATAATTATCATTTATCGCCCACCAACTCACCAAGTCAACATAATACTCGTAGTCACTAATTTCTTTAATTCACTGGAAACTACATTGACAAAACTAAATAATTACAAAAATATAATTCTGTGTGGAATTAAAAAAAACCGGCCAAGTGCGTGTCAGACCACGCACAATGAAGTGTTCCGTAGTTGAAAAGAATTCATCCCAAAAACAAACTATCCTAAATGTGGCCCTGGACGACCGAGCGTGGCAGCAAGCCACTCTTCCCATCCGCCTGGGTGGTCTCGGCGTCCGCAAAATTTCAAGTATTAGTTTACCGGTCTTCCTCTCCTCGGTTCACAGTACCGATAAATTAACCAGGAAAATTTTATCTTCCTCACTGGTCGATTTTGAGGTACCGTTTTTGACCGATGCGTTGAACGCTTGGAAAATGGCTTGTCCCAATACGGATTTGCCCGACAACCCGTCCTCCCAGAAACTGTGCAGTATTATACGGAATACCCTATTAAACACGTCATTTAATACTGTTGAGCGTGCCCGTCTGCGGGCTGTGGGAGAATGGGAGTCAGGACTGTGGTTTCAGGTGCTCCCGTCATCCACCATAGGTACTATGATGGATGACTCATCGTTTCGGCTCGCTACGTGTCTCCGCTTGGGCGCACCTCGTGTTGCTCCGCATCGGTGTCACTGCGGTGAAGCTGTCGACAGTCTCGGGCACCATGGCCTGTCCTGCTACAGGAGCGCAGGTCGCATAGCACGGCACGCCAGCATCAACGACATTATTCGTCGAGCTCTTGTTACCACCGGCGTACCAGCGGTATTAGAACCAAACGGCTTGGTACGTGACGATGGGAAGAGACCAGATGGCATGACGTTGTTGCCTTGGAAGATGGGTAGGCGTCTGGTGTGGGACGCAACCTGTGTCGACACCCTCGCGCCATCTCATGTTCCAAGCACGACGTGCTGTGCTGGCGCCGCTGCTGCGGCTGCTGAGACCCTCAAGCGGCGTAAATACTGTAACCTTATAGGTAACTACAGTTTTGAGCCGTTTGGGGTCGAAACGCTCGGGTCATGGGGCCCGAGTGCGCGTCTACTTTTTAAGGAAATTTCTCGCCGACTGGTCGAGTCTTCACGTGACTAGAGGGCTGGCTCGTTCTTTGGCCAAAGAATTAGCATTGCCATTCAACGTGGCAATGCTGCCAGTCTTCTGGGCACGTTTCCGGATGACATCGATGCGGACGAGTACTTCGACGCCTAAGTGTCCTTTTGTTTTGTATTTATTTGTATAGTTAGTTAGTTAGTCATTCACATTAAAAAAAAACTTAACATTGTAATCCCAAAAAAAAACAAATTTATGTGAAAAAACATTTTTGGAATTTTTCCTTTACTTGTGCTGTGACACCTTGCTTCTTGCCAAATTGCATGATTCTAGGTGAACGGGAAGTACCTACTATAAAAGTAACCTAATATAAAGGTTTGATTTACTTGCGAGTATCAAAATATGTCGCACAAATGGCCGTATATTTTAACTGACTTCAAAAAGGAGGAGGTTCTCAATTCGTCGGAACCTTTTTTTTTTATTTGTTTTTTTATGTATGTTCCCCGATTACTCGAAGATGGCTAGACCGATTTGGATTTTTTTTGTTTTATTCGAGAGGGTACACAGTTGGTCCCATATAAAATTGATTAACTTTGCTTTGGTAGTTTTTGAGTTAGCTGAAGCTAACGCTGATAAGTAAATACATCCTACCAAAGTTCAATAACGTGTACGGCATGAGGATTGCAGAATATTTGGTACCATTTTTCCTTAATAAACTTCCAGAGGACTTGCAATTGTTTTATAGAATGAGTTCGAAAAATTATAAGTACAAATCCAAACGTTTTTTTACACAAAGTTTCACTTAATGCACCAATAAATTGTTATCATCATTATATAAATATTTTATGTATCATTGCAGTAATAAACATTTTTGTAAATTTAAATGAGCGGCTTGCCAGCACACAGATAAGCCCTGAGAGGTTTTCGTTGTGTGGCTAAAACCTTGTACTTAATTAATACGTGTATTGGAAATAAATAAATAAATAAATACGTATTATTGAAATAATACGTATTTTTTCCCCACTTTTAAATGGATGATGTTCTAGTTTGTTTTGCAGGTAGTGGTATTAGAATTTGTGTGGGGTAGGTACCACAACTAAAAAGTGAAAAATAATAACTTTTTTACAAAAAAAATACAACCGACTTCCAAAAACAACTAATTTCGGAAGTCGGTGGCAAAAAACGAGAATACATTTAACTAGACACCGACTTCCGAAATTAAAGTTATTTTTCACTTTGTAGTGTTGTTTTTGGAAGTCGGTTGTATTTTTTTGTAAAAAAGTTTTTATTTATTGCGTTGACTTAGAAGCTTGATTTTTTTAGAACTCCAAGGGACTATAGACTTACGTATTTGATATTAATGTCAACTTGATACCTTCACACATTCCTGAGAAAAAAGGTTTTGACAGACTGACAGACAGACACACAACAAAGTGATCCTTTTTTTTCCTTTTGAGGTACGGAACCCTAAAAAGCAATAAATAAATTTTGAAAGTCAAGCGATTGCGACGGCTAAAAGTAACAAAAAGAAACTCTGTGGGTTAATCAAAACGTTTTGTGGCAAATCAAGCCTGCCTGGCTCTTCATCCAGTCTTATATCGAACGAGAACCCTAAAAAAGTATCAGTGAGGTTAAGACCTTCACAAGGTTAGCTGTTCTGACCAAAACGGGCAGAATCACTCGTCTCTTTTTTTTTGTGGAATCGGAAATCATCAAATGACTTCCCCGGCTCTAGGCGGAGCGGGAGGGCGTTGACTAAAACACTAAAACCCACCCGTGTTCCTTCAGTTGCCTGTGCCAGGGCCACGGTATTTAGAATCACTCGTCCCTACGGGCGAAAATGAAGTTGAGTTGCTTATTTCAAACCAGAGCATCAATTACGGGCTCGAGCTAGATATCACGACCATGGAGATAAATCTCTGTTTCAAATCTCCGCTTCAATGTCCGGTTCAAATCTCGATACTATCAAAAAACCGTATTCTGGTAGACCATGGAGAAAGATTTACAACGGAGAAAATAGAGATTATTTTCTCCGTTGTAATCGATATAAATGGAACGTCTCATAAGAGATTTATGAGACGTTCCATTTATATCGATTCACTTTGTTTATAAACAAAAAAAAACGAAAAAAAGAAAAACGTGGCGTAATCGATTATAATCGATTACGCCACGTATTTCTTTTTTTAGTAATAATGACGTATGTTTAATTTATCAAATCAAAGCAACCACATTATAAAAGATTATTTTAGTATTATATTGTGGTTTTTTTTTATAATTACTGAAAATAGTAATTGCAAAGTAGCGTGATCCGAAACGCATTTCGCATGATTTGTGTTTGTGTCCTTTTTCTGACGTATAGCGCTACTTTGTGTTGCTGTTGTTCAAACCAAGTTCAAACAAGTACGACTTTTATAACAGCGCTGTCGCACGTATCTTGCGTGACTGTCTGACTGACTGGCTGTCACTCACTGTCGTGATAAAAAAAGTGCTTATAAAAAGTGCCGGAGATTTTACAAAAATTTTCCCCAAACTTTAGCATTTGTGAATATGGAACCGCGCTCGGAAAGGCCTCTCAAAGGAATTTGAGAGGCGAAAATTCTTTTTGAATTCTGCATCACTCGTTTCTAACGGTTCGACTCGCCATGGAGCTCGAGTTCGAGGTGCAGCAACAGCAGCTTCAGCTTCATCCACAAGCTCTGGGATAAAATTAGCGATGAATTCATCCTTAACAAATCGTCGTTATGTACATTTTACGTTAATGTCAATTTTGACTGTTGTTCCAACGAACATTTCATATCTCCATACCTTACGACCAGCGGTAACATCTCGCTGGTTTGCGATCGAAAAATTTATGAATGGAGATCGTTAGAATAGCAATTTTTCGTTTTAGACCGAGATAAGCGGTTTCTCGACTGATATTTCGACCATGGAGATAATTTCCATGCCACCGGAATTGATGCCCTGAGCTGAATTGTGCAGTGGGAGTGGATTAAATCTCGGGTAAAACCATCAAACGATATTAGGCAGTAGTTAGGACGTCTTCAGGGAGGTCTTGTTGGAAATGTATAAGTCCACCAGTAAGTAATAATATACTTTAATAAGACACGTTATTACATGCTGGGCGAGTGCGTCGGCCATTACGACTGAACAGGTGACACCAGTGTTGCCATACTACTTATTAATACAGATGATTTTTTAGGTTAAGATTCCATGGCTATTATATATTCAAATTAAAGAATAAGCATCTTTAAAATTATAACAAAACAATTTAGTTTGCAAGCCATGGAAACTCTTACAATGTAAGACGACTATAATATTATTTTTTCCTTCCTTTTGTAATAAACAAAACAAAAATTCTGTATAAGGGCAACAAAGTAGGTATTCAAGACTGCCATTATGACAGTAGAGTGACAGCTTTCATTTTGTCATTTTGACATTGACATAATATTTAACATAACCTGTTTTAGAGACATTGGACCAGACGCCAGCACATGCACATAAAGCTACTACAATCTGTCTTTCTGTCACAGATTTTCATCTTTGTCGCTAAAGCATTAGGTTCAAGGTTGATTGGGAAAATTTGACAGTTTCGGGTGACTTGAACTGCTGGCGTCTGTACATGGATTAACTTATCTTAGGGAAAAAATACGTTTATGTGAATTAAAGTTAAAATTGAACTTTATTCCACGGAATTAGAGTTCAAACTTCGTAATATATATCAATTCTGTTGTCTCGATACAATTCAAAATGTAATTATAAATCTAGCCTTATTTTTACTGTACATACATTGGTAACAAAGGGATAAAAATTTAAAACAACAGTCATTGGTTACGGTAACCATTTGGTTAATATTTAGTTAACTCAATGGTAACCGGGAGGTCCGTAATTGGAAGACGGTTGTTTGTAACCTTGGTTGCCATGGAAACCGGTTAACGAACCGCTGAAGTCATTGGGAGTTGGGGCGTTGTAATTGTATCCTCCTGAAAAGAAAAGAAAAAGTTGTAAATGAAAAGTCGGGGTGTCGTGGGACACTCGGCTGGAACGAAGTTCCTTTCGCTGTGTTTATGTTTTAATACAGAGCCATCTAACGGACTCTCCTTTTTGTTGAAGTTCGAGTTAAAGATTTGTACGAGTTACCAAGTCCTAATTATTCCTGATACCGCGTATTTGGCCATTTTTTTCGTCTTACTGAGGATTAAAACAAAAAAAAAATACTTACAAAAAAATATATTTTAAAAATACAAAAAAAAAAAAAAAAACATATGAGTGCTCTCTCAGACGCGTTGTGGACGACTAACGTGGTATCGATCGGAGCTGTGTGGTGCGTCCGGCCCGCGCGCAATTTTCTGCTAGTTTTTAATAAACTGCGATTTTTTTTTATCAAGCCAAATTGTGTCAATCGCGTTTTGGCCCTCTTATTTAACTGAAGAAAATCTTCAATTTTTATAATCATGAAAACAAGCCAATTTGTAGTTTTTAAGGATAAAATTTGATTTTGCATAAAGCGCATTTCAATTTCTGCCAGTCTACCGCAAGCCGCGATAAAGAACTTCGTTCCAATAATTATTTCTAGTCGATGACGAGTCGAGCAGTGAAAAGATCGAAGTGGGTAAAAATATTATAAGGAAAGATGTCATTTTTAACAGAAACTTTTTTTTACTCTACTAATAAATACTAATAAAAATCTTAAATTATTATTAATTAGCGGTGGTTTTTTGACCCAGCGGTTTAGGTTGTGCGATATCTGTCAAGATATCGCACAACCTAAACCGCTGGGTCTAGAAGCATGAAATGCAAAGGAAAGATTTTTGAAAATTTAATATCTAATAGGCGATAAAAGTATGTATGGAAATTCTTTATTTTTAAAGTTTAAAAAGTTGGTACCTACTTACCCCCTTATTCATAAAAAACTAAAACGCTCTATAAACCTATTTAACCGAAGAAAAAAAAGGAGGAGGTTCTCAAAGCGATATGTACGTTTTTTATTTTTTTTATGTCTTTTTACAATGTCGTCCAATTTGAAAAAAACAAATTGTTTTATTCGAAAGGTTGGTCCCATACAAAATTGATTAACTTTGCTTGGGTAGTTTTTGAGTTAGCTTCAATAATAATACGTACTTTTTCCCCACTTTTATATGGGTAATGTTCTAGTTGCTTTTGCAGGTAGTGGTATTAGAATTTGTGTGGGGTAGGTACCACAACTAAAAAGTGAAAAACAAAAACTTTTTTACAAAAAGTAGTTTTTTATTTTTTTGTAAAAAGTTTTTTAATTAAAGAAGTGTTTTGTCAATTTCTTTCGAATTATGATTTGAGTTTGAAAGAAGAATAAAAACACTTCTTTAAATAAAATAGGTTTAAGAGCGTTTTAGTTTTTTTGTGAATAAGGGGGTTAGACTACCTACTATTTCAAAGTAATATGAGTTGTATCGTTTTTTTTAAACTCATCCCCTAACGCTCCTGAGAAGTGGCCGATGAGAAATTAATGCTATCGGACACACGGCGACGTCTTGCTGTTAAAAAGAACACTATACCTTGTCTGTTGTTGTAAGTTGGCTCTGGGTATTTTGCCTGCCCCTCATATCTGACGTCTGCGTGAAATCCCGTTTGCCAGTCAGCGTGGTAGGTTACTGTAATAGGAAGATTAAGTACTTAAATTGCAATAATTCACGCAGCCATTTTATACGGAGATTATTTGTAATATAATGATGAAAATTGGTGTAGTGAAATTAAGAAAAAAAAATTTTTGGTTGTGTGGAAATCAGTTGTCAAGGTATGGGCATGTGATGCGGAGGAATGAGGAAAATGTCTCAGAAAAGTTTTGAATATGAAGGTGGATGACTATACGTGTAACGAAACGTGTACGTGTACACGATGGATGGACTGTGTAAGAGATGATAATATGGCTAGAAAGGGGAGACTACCGATATGACGGCTAATAGAGAAATATGGAAGAAACAGACATGTTGTGCTGCTGCATGAATACTTTACCAGTCGCAGAGTTCTCAGAGTCTGAAATCCAGAAGCAAATATTGAAACACATAGACGAAAAAAGCCCATGACCTGATGGGATCACGAAAGGATGAATCAAACTTGCAAAGACTCTACTGTCACCTATCACGATCCTATGGAACAAAATACTAAACGAAGAAGCTGTTCCACAACTGGACGGAATCTGAAATCATCTTGCTTTATAAAAAAAGGTGACCCAGCAGACAATGCAAATAGACCAAATAAGTCTCATGCCTTGTCGTTGCAAGTTATTTTCCTCCTGCATACTTGAAAGATATCATCAGACATAGATGCAAACCAGCCAATCGAGCAAGCTAAATTCAAAAGTGGTTTCAGCTCAGCGGATCATCCAAGTAGTCTAGCAGGTGATAGAGAAACATTTAGAATTTCGCAAACCATTATATTATGTAGCTTTAATTGACTACAAATAAGCTTTTTACTCTATATCACACGACAGTTTAAGGGAGCATTGATAACACAAGTTATAAATGAGAAATACATAAAGATCTTGAAAAACATATATGTATACAAATAGTTCAAGTAGAGTCAAGATAGGTCAAGTGCTGGAGTGCTGGATAGAGTTGGTAAAAAAAAATTCATAAAGAGGCGTGAGACAAGGCGACCCAATTTCTCCAAAACTATTCATAGCCGTCCTACAACATGGAAACCTTACCATGGTCTAAAAAAGGCATTCACATAAATGGGAATTTCATAAGTTGCCTTAGGTTTGCCGACGATAATTATCTTGTTCTCGAATAACCCACAACAATCAAATAACATGCTGAACGAACTACATCAAGAGAGTACAAAAGTTAGATTGGAAGTTAATCTCGACAAAACAAAAGTTATGACAAACCTTCATACATGACACCTATATTGGTAAATAACATCGCTCTCAAATATATATACATAAATATATTTACTTAGGTAAACATATATCTTATAGTAAAGCAGGTAAAAACTGGCTACCTACAGCCACGGATAGAGAAAAACTGGTAATCCTTGGAGACGGCTTTTAGCCGTAGGGAGTCCGTACACACATCAAGCTAAACATTCCAGTTTACACTGACCTCTCATTGTAGGGAAATCCTATACAATACGAGATCAGCTGATACTGGAACTATATAGCTTGATTTGTAGCCGTGCGTACAAAATAATGAATATTTTTTTATTTAAATGCATGAAGTATATAGTATACATGCTGCTTCTTTATTGGCACATTTTGACGAGTTATGCGAACATAAATGTAGGGAAGAACTGATTTTGTTTTCACGATTTCAGGTTTGGTCCCATAGTAAAAGTTGTTCATGATGATGAGTACAACACCATCGTGGCAGCTCCCTAGCCAATAAAAAAGCAGCCTGTATATTATTTTGTCTACCTATATAATTTTTTTGTCTTAATTTTCCTCGTGATAATATTGTATGGAATTAAATAAAGCTTATTATTTATCAGTTTACATATCTCGAGACGATGCAGTCCCGGTTCTTTGGAAGTCCTACGAGGGGCCGAAGCCAACTCGCAGAGGCCCTTAGACAATTTTAAATGGAATAAAGCACTATTAATATTTATTATGTCGTTTATTTATTTTATTTCTTATCTATTTACATTTTTAAATATTTCTTAAAAAAATGATATAAAAAAACATTTAAAAATATAAAAAAATAGAGGTCCGCCGGTGTCGGGAGCAGGGTCCAAGCTACCGGTGGTTAGGGCTGCAGAGACAGGAACCTTCTCACAATGCGAGCCGTATCAAGGAGTACTGCCTTCTGAATCAGTCCCTTGATCCAACCGCCTAATGATAGCCTCGAGAGATGTTGTTCGAGGCTTTCGGCCATCAGGCCATTGGCCGTTACGACAATCGGCACAATGACAGCCGAGCTCACATTCCACATATCAACAACCTCGTGAGCTAAGTCGAGATATTTTATTTGTTTCTCTTTCTCAGCTTTCACGAGGTTCTCGTCATGTGGAATGGTAACATCGACTATCATTGCGTGGCGCACTAACCGATCTATCACTACTATATCAGGCTTATTGGCGACAATAGTCCTGTCAGTAATGATAGACCGATCCCAGTACAAAGTGACATGGTCATTTTCGAGAACTGGGTCGGGCACATACTTGTAGTATGGTACCTCAGAATCGACTAGTTTATATTTCAAAGCAAGTTGCTGGTGGATAATCCTAGCTACTTGGTTATGCCTGTGCAAGTACTCGCCGTTAGCCAGACGAGAACAACCAGAGATAATATGTCTGATGGACTCACCCGGACGGTGGCATGCCCGACACATGTCAACCGTCCCGTCCTTCATAATATGTTTCCGATAGTTATTCGTCAAGATAACTTCGTCCATAATTGCACAGACGAAACCTTCAGTTTCCCCGAAAAGGTCACCGAAACGTAGCCAGGATACGGACGCTAAGAAATCTACACCGGGCTCATGAAGAGCCCGATAGAAGCGCCCGTGGAGCTCCTTGCTTTGCCATACCTTCTTGCGGTCATAGGTAGTAAGTACCATCGGTTTGCGCCAGTTCTCTTTAGCCATGGACAGTGGGGTGAGCCCCTTGTCCACTGCAACCACATCACGGTGCATACCCACTTCGACTTTTATATATTAGGTATTATTATTATTATTAGGTTCATCTTGTTTTTTCAATACAATTTCTCAAAATAATTTCTTTAATGTTCACCAACAGCACCCCCCTGTCAACGTCATTCAAGCGCCAAAAGATTCTTGTACTAGTACAAGAATCTCTGTAAGTAATGTAATCTTGTAAACACAGGTGTTTACACCCATTCTTGAACCCTGGTTAGTATGATATGTTTGCAAGATAATTGTCAACACTTACCAATCTGCGTACGTCCATCAGGTAACTGCACTCGATACTCCCCACGTACAACATTGCCATCAGAACTCTCCTTACGATCATAATCATTGCCAGATTGAGCGTCTTTCACTGAGTAACCGAACTCATAGGACTTGGGCTGGAACGAGAAAATATTGATATTAAAATAGACTCTTCAGCAATAGGCACGCCCTTCTTGATATGTGGATTATTATTCACCTCTGCCTAACCCCGCGTCCTAACCAAAATGATCGTTCGCGTGAATATGCGATTTTCGCGTTCATGTCACTTTTTGTTTGGAAAATTGGAAGGCGCCCTCAGTCGCGGTCGGCGCGACTACACGATCGGGTTTGCCGAACAAAAAGTGTCATGAAAGCGACGATCGCCACGGCGATCGCTTTTGGTTGTGACGCGGCCTTAATAGTAAGTAAGTCCTCCTAAGCCGACGTACGCACGGCGACGCAAGCGAACGTAAAAATATCGCGGCGGAATTTTATCGCGTACTGGATTTTCAATTGTCGTTGTTAAGCCGAGCATTGAGAATCCAACTTAACAACAACAGAGTGTATTCTAGCGCGTCGAAAAAACACTGTGTTGGATTTTTAACTCAATACTCAATATATTTATTGCTTCCACATGTGAAATTAGGTGGTAGGTTTTACAAAAACTATGATCATTGTAGACCCTGTCGGGCACAGCAAAAAGTAGGAGAGAGGAAGAGGGCTTATTCTACTTAGTTGATAATATTATAATGATTGATAATAACAATAACTCTCGGCACTAAGCAGAGCGTTGAAAATCCAGTGCGCGAAAAAAAATCGCCGCGATACTTTTACGTCCGTGCGAACGTCGGCTAAAACTACGATGAATGATGATTCACATAATAAGTATAATCAGCCTATAGCATTCCAGTACCTATGTAAATATTTCAACAGGTGGCATTCTGCAGTTTCTGCGTACCCCGAATGGGAAGAAGGCGTGATATTTGTAAAATTCCCATTGCTGAGACACAGGCCTCCTCTCTGTGGGCCATAACATAATCCACTACACGGGCATAGTGCGGGTTGGTGGATATCACATATGTTCGATTATTTGGTTCTAGGTCATTGTCAGTCACCGTTTTGAGAGCAGCGGTGATCAAATAAATTACACAAAGTAAAGTAAAGTGTCTGTCTGGGTTCGAACCCACGACCTACGACACGTAAATCGGGACATTTACCACTGGCCCACCACCGCTTTCAAATCATCAAACGAAGATATAGTTACTAAAGGATTCGCGCCATATTAAAAACTGAGCCATGAATGTTACAAAATAAAAGTTCCAGACCACTTAATCAGTCACGAAATTCCTCTTAGTCATACCACAGCTTAACAAGCTCAATTACTGACCACATATGATACGTCGAGTAAATCCCTACACATGAAATACAGACGACCTCTAAACTTGTTTACAACAATTTACTCATTTACAGAGAAGTCAGCTGAGCGTGCAGACAAACAAAAATACAGGAAGCAATACTGAAATAAAATGAAGCATTTAGTACAGTGGCACAAGAACTAAATTTGAATGAATACAGAGCAGTAAACAGCAAAAACAAAGTTGGTAAAGTAAAGATAACTAATCAAAACATTAACAATACCAGTGGTAAAGCTGATTCAGTTTGTATCGCACGCTCAAAAATGACCAACAAAGTGTTATTTGTCGCTATTCTCGTGGTTGTGGACGCGAAATTAAGGATTTACTTAACTGATACGCCTATTGAGAGAATAGGAACGAGAATATATAGAAAAGAACTCCTCACGAACGCTTTTCAGAGCCCTAAAGAACTAGCCTACGACTCTTCCAGCAGAAATCTGTTTTTCATGTACATGGACGATGTAGCACAGAACTCTAGACGAGCATACGTAAATGTTGTGACGAAACAAACAATGAAAATCGAAGGTATACAAAGAAACAAAGCCACTGCTGTGGATCCCGATACCAGTGAAGTGTATTTTGGATCAGACGATGGATTATACAAATATGATCCTCTGTATAACGTGGCTACAAACATTGGCTTGTACAACATGAATATTTTCAAAATAGTTGTAAGAAACAATGAAATGTACTTAATAGATGCGAATGATCATATGATATACAAAATATTCAATGAAGGACGAACTGCTGTTAAAATTGGCAACATGAAGACTGTTATGGAATTTGACGTGGATAATGACAAAAATGTCCATATAGTGACTATGTGTGGTGTTTTCTGTGCTTATAATAGTCATGAAGTTGTTAAAAATAAGGATTTGCGTGTTGTGTATCATTTTTTCGTTGAAGGTAAAAAGACTTATGGATTATCCGATGACGGGATTCATGAAATTGATTGTTACAATGGGACAGCTAGAAAGGTCGCTAACTTAGACTTTTTTCCTAACAGCATGATCTTTGGGGATTATGGAGATATATTTTATAGTATTGATAACGATATCTATAGGTTAAGGCCAATCAATTCTTATCATATTTACAATATACGCACGAAGACTAATAATTAACTTCAATGATTTGTTTATTAAACTTTTGTATTAATAAAGATAAAGATATATTTATTTGTAAACATGTGTGACATTTATTATACATATAAATGCAAATGTGGATGTAAAAGTGAAAATCTGTGAGTTTCAACATGTTTTGCCACCATTGGCGTACAAAATTAATTAGGTATTGCAACTTGAAATCTAATACAATAGATTAGAAGCTATCATTTAAAAAATCTTTAACGCAATAATAACATTAGCGGTAAGTAACTTCTTAAGTTCTCTTTTGAATAAGTTTGGCTGGTTTATATTTTTAATAACCTCTGGAATCTTGTATATAAAACACGCTCTTATGAAGGAGTGCTGTTTTCGCAGAGTGAGGTTGTAAGAAGTTCTTATATTTAGAACGTCTATTTCTAGTGACATTGTTTGACAAAAGAGGAAACCAGTGAGGATTGCTTCTAACAAATAAAGCTATTTCCAAGATATATAGCGACGGAAGTGTCAGTATATGGTATTTTATAAACATTGGTTGACAGCTGTCGGTATTTTTTATCTTAAACTTAGCCCGAATACAATGCTTATGCCTTTTAAACACCATGTCAGTGTTTGTCGAATTACCCCAAAATATTAGACCGTATCTAAGCACCGATTCAACAAGTCCAAAATACGCTATGAATAATGCATTTCTACTCACTGTTGGAGCCAGTTTGTACATCGCAAAAGATAAACTACAAATTTTTGTGCAAAGGTCTTCTGTGTGACATTTCCAATTGATTCTATTGTCAATTGATTCTACTGTCAATAAGCAGTGTTGTTTTTATACTTTCGTCCATGAACAAGGTCAATGCAACTTGGCCTAGCACTACGCGCGGAATTAGCCTAACGTTAGTTTCGAACGGTTGTAAAATTTAAAATACTCGTTTCGCATCTATCTTATCGCAAAACTTTAAACCAATATTCTATAAGGTAGCTGCATTTTCGATTCAGAAATCGTTCGAATTTACGGTACGCTTACGTTTTTGCGATCGTACTAGGGCCCATGATTCCTCATATCACAGTCAATTTATTACTTTACCAATAAGTAAAATCTAAGACAACTTTCTCCAAAAACAACAATAGTTTTCATGATACACGATGTCCGAATAGCCAGTACTTACCGAATAAATTCAAAAATGGAACATATTTTGTATGAAATTATCTGCCAAGTAAGTTAATAAGAACTTACTCGTAGGTGGTGAAACAGACCGTAAGTATTTTATCACATCCTTTCGAAGTCCATTCGCCGCCCTAGTGCTTGAATAGCCAGCCGACCATTTTTTGGGATAATGAGTTTTTAATGTATAACTGTAGAAAAAATGTATTTCTACAGTTATACATAACAATACAACAATACGTATACTACTGCTACAATAATACATACCTACACAAAACTACGAGTAATTTTCCAAAAAAAAAATAGTCGGTTGGCCATTCAAGCAATAAGGATGTTTTCGGAATCCGACTGCAGAAACCAGGCAGTACTCTGAGACGATTCCGTCTTATTTATGTTAAGTAATCATAACCAAGCTGCTAAATGAAACTTTCTAATTAGTGACATCAACCAAGGAATGCTAATATCTCGAATGATGTCATTGGTGCCGATTCTGAAAATTCCCTACGATATTCGCTCGAGCCACGGGTCGATCCATCAGGTTAAGCTGCTCTTGCCGCGGTTGGTCCGTGGATGGGTGACCATCTTTACATACCGAGAGTCCTCCGTGCCTCGGAAAGCACGGTTGGTCCCGGCTGTCATTCGTGGATCTTTGACAGTCGTTACGGTCGCCAGAAGCCCGAATGTTTGATACCCAGTCTTACCGAGGGGTACCGTATTACCCAGTAACTGGGTTGTGGAGGTCAGATAGGCAATCGCTTCATGTAAAATACTGGTATTCATCTGCATCCGGTTAGACTGGAAGCCGACCCCAACATAGTTGGGAAAAGGCTAGGCAGATTGATATTCGCTCGAACCACTGTGTCAACATACTTGTATTGCAGTGTTCAAACTGGCGCGAATAGTCGCGTGACTTCCTAATTAAGGCTCCCGCAGACGCGACGCGATTCTAGTAGAAAAATTTCTTTAAAAACTTCATGGAGTTTCACACCGTGCCGTCGCGCCTGTCTGCGGGAGCCTTTATTCGTATCCCGCATCCCGCACAGGATTTACCTCAGTCGGTACTCACCACTTCATTGTCATGACCGTGTCCATGATTGTGTCCATTCCCGTGGTCATGTCCATTGTCATAGTTCTGTGCTCCTGATCCGAAGGTTGGAGGCAGGTAGTTGTTGCTGGGCGATGTGAAGCCTGTGTAAAAATGTTAAGCATGGTTAGAAGAGCAGGGGAAGACCAAAGCTACGATGGCTGGAATGTGTGAAGGATTATACAGGGTGTTAGGGACATCGACGCGCAAACAGTTACCTACCACGAATACAGTAAATAGAAAGAAAGAAAGAAAAGGAGACTGGGCGAAATTGTATGGGAAGTGACTTTTTTGGGTAGCAGGACACTTGCGCGAAAGACATTTGCGCGAAAGAGACTTGCGCGAACCCACATGCGCGAAAAGACATTTCCGCGAATGGACTTTTGCGCGAACGGACTTTTGCGCGAAGGAACACTTGCGTGAAAGACACTTGCGCGACAAGACATTTCCGCGACTGGACTTTTGCGCGAATGGACTTTTGCGCGCATGGACGTTTGCGCGAAAGACACTTGCGCGAATCCACTTGCGCGTCAGAACAGTTGCGCGAAAAAGTTGCGGAAATGAGATTTCTTCATAGATCACGCCTGTACTCTTTCAAAGGGTTGGGCAGTGATGTGTGTAGTACCTACATTAAAAAATATTTTTCTTATTTATGTATACAGAAAAATACTTTGAGTGCCTACTTATTTTCTTAAGTTTTTTTTTTCTAATTACGTTATATTTTTTTTTATTTTAGTTTTTTTTTTTCGTCATTGGTGTCATTTTCATGGTATTGAGGTCGCTGAAAACGATAGTGGGGTCAAAATGAAAATCCAAGATGGCGGCTGCAAAAAAATTCTAATTTTCCGTCATGGGTGTCATTTTCATGGTTTCCTTCCTTCTCAGTCCTCCTTGGCAGTCGGGTAAAAAAGAAAAACAAATTGCAACTTTGACCTTCAATATCTTCGTTAGCAGAAGGTTCCCAGGTATAATCTAGTACAAAAAAGAATGATCACAACGGGGAGTTGAAGTGAATGTTGGATTCAAAAAGGGTCTTTTTATACCCGTTATTTCTGACAATGACAATATCCCGACTATCATTCGTGGATCTTTGACAGTCGTTACAGGTCATCAGAATCCCGAAAGTCTGACAACCAGTCTTACCGAGGGCTATCGTATTACCCAGTACTAGGTTGTGGAGGTCAGAAAGGCAGTCGCTCCATGTAAAATACTGGTATTCAGCTGCATCCGGTTAGACTGGAAGCCGACCCCAACAATCTGTCTAGCCTTTTCCCAACTAGTTGGGGTCGGCTTCCAGTCTAACCGGATGCAGCTGAATACCATTATTTTACATGGAGCGACTGCCTATCTGACCTCCACAACCCATTAACTGGGTAATACGATACCCCTTGGTAAGACTGATTGTCAGACTTTCGGGCTTCTGACGACCCGTAACGACTGTCAAAGATCCACGAATGACAGCCGGGACCAACGGCTTAACGTGCTTTCCGAGGCACGGAGGAGTCTCGGTATGTAAAGATGTTCACCCATCCACGGACCAACCCCGGCAAGCGTAGCTTAACCTGATGGATCGACCCATGCGGCTGTTATTACTTAGCCACGAGCTCCTCAAGCCGAAGGAAGCCGACCCCAACATAGTTGGGAAAAGCCTAGGCAGATGATGATGTCTGACAATGACAGTTTTGATGACAACACAAAAAAAAAGAAATAAAATAGATTACCTATGGTCTTTTTGACATAAGGTCCTTCCTCTTGTCTGTGCTCTAAAAATATGTGGTTGAGTTACGTTTTATGCAGTAATAAAAATTATTAAAAATATTGTTCTTCCGTGTCGTTTTGGGTTGAAATATACCAGTTTACAACTGTATCTAAAGGTCTTTCATTTAACGACGAGATACGCGCTCTATACAAGCTTGAAGCTCTACATGCCAAAATTTTTCAAAACGCTATGTAAATCCGTATGAACCGTCACTTATAAAGGCTTTTGCCAATACTGACCTGTAGAAGGAGGTAAATAACTGTTGGTTGGAGAGTTATAACTGTTGTGGGTGGCAGGTTGCTGGTAGTTGTAACCGGAGACTGGAGGCTCACTGGTCGCTACTGCTGCCAGAAGAGTCACCACGAAAATCTGAAAGCAGAGGAATGGAAGGCTGAAATGTGATTGTGATTACCCAACAACGGATAGGTATTATATTATAGTCTAGATAAGAATTAATTTTAATTGTCTGTTTAGGATTACGCTAACTAATTTTGATCTTTGTGCATTCCCACTTGTCCATATTTATCATCAAGATCTCCAACCAATCAAAACGCTTGAGTATCACGAGATACAACAAATACGGCCTTGGCATTGCCTAATGCATTGTTCCCTTACCCCACTCTCCTCGATCAATGTAACCATTTTTAATTTTTAATACACACACTATTATGGTTTTCAACGTCAAGGCATTTTGATTTCTCTATTCCCGAAAATTCACCTCAAAAAAAGCTCAGAAACCAGGCCACAGACACACCAAAATCCTGTACCGGGCGGCGCCTCAATCCGGTACATTGTCTATAATCTTTGTTCCACAATATTGTATAAATGTGTAGGTAGTCACAAAATATTGGGTACTTATTTGTAGCTACACATTGCATTGAACACAAATATCGTAACCAATCAAATGAATTCTTGTCAATGTGCAGCAAGTATTAGAAACGTGCTGTCACATTTAAGGGTGTGGTACAGACCATCAAACTAAACAACTTTCGCCATAGTACCAACATCGTAATTCTCACGATGTTTTTCTCATACCTAGTTAGGATTCCGTACCAAAATGGTAAAAAGGAGGAAGCTTTACGATGCGACTCAGTCTGTCTGTCCGTCTGTCACAGCTGGATCTCAAACTCAAAGCATTTATTTCAATTAAAACAATTACAGGCACTTATGAATTGTCAAAGAGTCGGTCAGTTAGTCAGAAAGTTGAAGCTAGATATCTCAAGAACTTTTAATGCTATCAACTTGAAATTTGGAACGGTTTTAGATGACGTTTTCCCAACTAGTTTGCAAATAAGAAAGAAATAAAAATATATATTTATTTTTTGCAACAGGGACTGAAAGGAGGTCTTAAATATTCGAAGTGGGGCTACTAGGGCATGTGGGGTATCGTATGAAGGTACGCTGTTTGCACATTCTAAAACATTTTTTTCTTTTTTTTTAGGCCGCATAGTTTTCGACTTTGATGAAAAAAGTTTAAAAAAATACCATTCCCCCTTATCTCAGAAGTTTGCATAGAAAGAAATCTAAAATTATTCTGTGTGATAGAAGAAGAATATTATGTAAAGATTACAGGAAAAATGAAACGATGTCTCTAAATAGCACACTTTTTCAAAAATCGGAACGGAACCCTCGCCTCGGTACGCGAGTCTGACTTGCTCTTGTCAGAGTGAGATGGAGCTATACTTGACTAGCACCATCCCTTTTTTGAACTGTAATAAGGACCCAGTAAGGTGGTTCACGATCTCGCCTCGCAAGCGACTCGAGCGCGCGTCATCTGTTTCCGTCTGCCGATGCCGCGTCGCTGTGACTCGTGGCCACGGGATAAGTACTAAGTGACCGACAAGCCCTTTCACCGGCCGCTATGCATAATTAGTAACGTATTCTTGAAGCTAATTCCCACGTAATAAATAAGGAGTTACTCCCATTTTCCCATGCCTCTATGGTTGCCTAACGGTCTCAGAATTATGCAATAACGTATGTATCTTTTAATCAAATTGCTTGTATAAGAATAGACATGCTTTACGTGTATTCCAGAAAAATGTAATATTATGGCAGTCATGTGCAGTGTACTGAGGAGCTCATAGCTAAGTAATAACAGCTGCACGGGTCGATATAAGTGACCATCTTTACATACCGAGACTCCTCCGTGCGTCGGAAAGCACGTAAAATCCGTTGCTCCCGGCTGTCATTCGTGGATCTTTGAGAGTCGCTACGGGTCATCAGAAGCCCGAAGGTCTGACAACCAGTCTTACCAAGGGGTATCGTATTACTGGGTTGTGGAGGTTAGATAGGCAGTCGCTGGTATTCAGCTGCATCCGATTAGACTGGAAGCCGACCCCAACATAGTTCGGAAAAGGCTATAGGCAGATTGATCATGTGCAGTGTACTCACAGATATATACTGAACATCGAATCAAATTAATTTGTATTTAACGAATAGGTAGATTCTAAGCATGTACTGACATCGATCGCTTCACGCCTGTGTACATTCGTTATTAATTTGATTTTATGCATAGAGTAATTAGTTCTATGATTTTAAGTATATCATAGTGTCACTTAGGGTTCCGTACAAACATCGTAAAAAGGAACCCTTATCTTTCTTATTTGCAACATAGTTGGGCAAACGTCATCTAAAACTGTTCCAAAAGTTGATAGCATTAGTAGTTCTTGAGATAATTAACTACTAATGCTATCAACTTTTGGAACAGTTTTAGATGACGTTTGCCCAACTATGTTGCAAATAAGAAAGTTTTTTTTTGCAACAGGGACTGAAGGGGGGTCTAAAAAATTCAAAGTGGGGTGAAAGAGCATGTGAGGTCCAGTAGGGTGTCTTATGAAAGAACGCTGTTTGCACATTCTCTAACATTTGTTTTTCTTTTTTTAGGCCGCATAGTTTTCGACAGTAAAAAAATACCGTTCCCCTTCCCCCCGTTCCCGTAAGGAAATTATTCTATGTGATAGAAGATATGTAAAGATTACAGGAAAAATAAAACGATGTCTCTAAATAGCACACTTTTTCAGAAATCATCAACAAAAATTACATATAAATGACGGTACGGAACTCTTGGTGCGCAAGTCGACTCGCTCTTGACCGGTTTTTTTTATATTGGCACCTTGTTTTTGTATTCATATAATTGTAAGTACTTTTGTGTGAACTAAGGTTCACCAAATAGAAGTCCAGCTCAGTATGCAGCTGAAGATGATGATGATGGCATAGGCAACTGAAGAAACACGGGTGTCAGTAAAAGTCTGACACGCCCTCCCGCTCCGCCCAGAGCAGGAGAATTCATTGATGACTTCCCATCCACAAAAAAAAAGCTTAGCATGTGACATTACCCTCCTGTGCGTCGCGCAGTCGGTTAAAAAGACAGACAGCGAAGATTTTTTGTGACGGCATTTAGTCTCCTGCCTTCTAATTGGATTAGCAAGGATATTATTGTCCCTTAGAAGCCGGATGAAGATACTTTAAGCTTATACATTTTTGTCACAACTTTAGTCTGCTTCGGTCGTCTAAAGTGAGCATCGGGCTTGAAAGAAAGAAAGAAAGAAGAAAGAAAGAAAGAAAGAAAAACGTTTATTTGGACACACTTCGTGAAACACAAAAACAAAAGAAAAAAAATTAAAATAATGTTTTAAAACAATAGTGTGTGCCTCACGGCTGCGCCAAAAAGGTTCATTTCAGCATTAATGCCAGACAGATGCTGCCTGACGCTGGTTTTCTAATGAACCTGTAGAGACAAGTGACGGGGAGTACAAACAGTTTCAACATACCTAATTGATAATTTATATACTTATAAATAAATAAACTAGTAATCAAAATATAATTAAGTACAAAAAAGATATTAAAAAAAAATAATAATAATTTTGTACTGGATCTAGATAGTTAGATGTTTTATATATTATATTATAAGCATTTTAATGTGTATGAAATATAGTAAATAGGTTAAGACTACAAAAACAACAAGAACTGTCTCAGCAAGCCCTGTTAAATTAATTAATAAATTAATAAACCCTTGAATAAGAGTTATAAGAAGAATGAGTAATTGTATTTATCAAAGTCTAAGTCAAAGTTTTTATTTGATAAACATATTTGTAAAAATAGATGTTATAAATAAGTTCAGAGATCTCTATGTTTAGCCGTTAACAGTGTACAAATATCAAATCAATTAAGAAATTACAGTTTAAAAGAATTTTTGTTAAAATTGAAAGACAAGCAAAATTATAGCAAAATTGTATCCTAAAAACAAAGTTGCAAACAAAATTTATTTCGAACCTATAATATAAATATTGTTAGAAACACATTTCTGATTAAATAATCATGTAATAAGTAGGGAAGTATAAATATTAAATTTCAAATATATTTTCAAATGACAAACATAATCATAAATTAAATACTGGAATACTAAACAAACTAATTCTTAACCCAATTATATTTCTCCACATAAAGTACAATTAGTCACAATATTCAATGTAAAATGTGAAGCCATCAGAGTACCAACCCCGGCAAGCGTAGCACCCACCCGCGGGGATGGGTGACCATACCAAGGCCTCTGCAATCAATCTGCCTAGCCTTTTCCCAACTATATTGGGGTCGGCTTCCAGTCTAACCGGATGCAGCTGAATACCAGTATTTTACATAGAGTGACTGCCTATCTGACCTCCACAACCCATTAACTGGGTAATGCGATACCCCTTGGTAAGACTGGTTGTCAGACTTTCGGGCTTCTGACGACCCGTAACGACTGTCAAAGATCCACGAATGACAGCCGGGACCAACAGCTTAACGTGCTTTCCGAGGCACGGAGGAGTCTCGGTATGTAAAGATGGTCACCCATCCACGGACCGACCCCGGCAAGCGTAGCTTAACCTGATGGATCGACCCGTCCGGCTGTTATTACTTAGCCACGAGCTCCTCCATACCAAGGCCTCTGCGTGCCTCGGAAAATATATTAAGCCGTTGGTCCCGGCTGCCATTCGTGGGTCTTTGACAGTCGTTACGGGTCGTCAGAAGCCCGAAAGTCTGAATAGAATGAGAGGCCAGCTTATACTGGTTTCGCCTAAAATTTAATAATTGGAAAACAATGTTAAATATCACCCAGTAGGTATGATAATATTGTGCAAAGTCATTATCATTTGAAAACAAAAGAACGTTCATTCACTTGTTTTTCATTGTATTTTCAAAATGTTACCAATCTATTATTTGGTCAAACAAAATATTTATAACAACTCCATTGTATGTAAATAATACGATTACGGAAGTCGGACTTTCTCGGTTTTTGTTCAATTTTGGCAGCTCAGAGGCAGCCTAACCATTTCATCACCATCGGCCTACCGTTTTCCCAACTATGTTGGCTGCGGAAACCGTCGCGCACGTGCTCTTTGAATGCACAGGCGTCACCCAGATTAGAACAGAAACCTTCGGAACACAACGATCTTTCACAGATGTTTTTAACAGACCGAGAGAATTGATCAACTACTGGAGAGAGGTGGGCTGGTTGGAATAAACCCGGAAGGCCGCCACAATGGTCCACATGAAGGACTAAGTGCGGAAACCAGATCCTATAACTATGTTAGGGTCGGCTTCCAGTCCAGCCTGATAAAGCTATGGTGATTGTATTAAGGTTCACTATTGCTTGTTCGGGGTTCGGATAAATGAAATACGTGTGGTTCGAACGAAGGTATATTGGCGACTGAACTGGTAGGTACATACATAGTTAGGCTAAAAGGAATTCTCGATCAAACATACCGCCCGCCAAAAGGACTTTAAGTTCTTTTATAATCACAATTAAGTTATAAGAAATTATCCTCTTCTAAACAATCATGTAAGTACCTAACTCCAAATTTTCCGTCAAAAAAGCAAAATATTACAAACGTAAATTAATCATAAATGAAATTCTAACTATACCTACTAAATAATTCACAATATCTCAATAATTCAACAGAAGCTAAGTAGAATCAACTGGCAATGCACATAACTTAGTAATTGTTCTCTTAGTTATAGAACTCCCACTTTTCACACTATACACCCTCGTGTTACCATCCATGCCTGGATGTTTATCTATAATTCGTCCTAAGGACCATTTGCTGGGTGGTTGGTTTTCAGTCTTGATCAACACAATATCTCCAATTGCAAATTCCTTCATTTTCTTCATCCATTTAGGACGCTGCTGAAGTCTGGTCAAGTACTCCTCTTGCCAGCGTCGCCAAAAGTCATGAAAAATCTTCTGTGTATGTTGCCAGCGTGACAATTTATGAACTTTCACAGCTTGCAGATCAGGTGAGGGTACCACAATCGGCGGTTCTCCAATTAAAAAATGGCCAGGAGTTAATGGATCTAAGTTTTCTGGGTCGGTGTTATCTATTGGGCACAACGGGCGTGAATTCAGACAGGCTTCTATCTGACATAATATGGTAGTCATTTCCTCGAACGTCAGGTTAGTTGTAATAATACGTTTTAGGTGGTACTTAATTGACTTCACGCCTGCTTCCCATAAGCCTCCAAAGTTTGGACTATATACTGGGATGAAGTGAAACTGTGTGCCATCTGTTGCTAGCGTGGATGTAACTTCTCCTGTGGTCTGCGCTTCATTCCACAAATCATGAAGTTCCCTGTTTGCACCCACGAAGTTTTTACCGTTATCACACCACAGGTGGCCACATTTACCTCTTCTGGCTACAAAACGTCTAAAGGCTGCTATAAATGCCTCTGAAGTGAGGTCTCCAACTAGTTCTATGTGGATTGCTTTGGTGGACAGGCATATGAAAATTGCCACATATGTCTTTTTAGTTCTGTTGCCTCTTCCTTTAGATACCAGTGTTTGAAACGGTCCTGCGAAATCTACTCCGCTATGCAGAAATGGTCTCGTCGGTGTTACTCTTTCCACCGGTAAGTCTCCCATTATTTGTTCTTTCGTTGTGGCATTCATTCGAGCACACTTCATGCATTTGTGAATATATTTCTTCACCAGTGATTTAGCTCTTATAACCCAGTATTTAAAACGTAAGTGACATAGCATCAACTGAACTCCTCCATGAAGTGTTTTGTCATGTGCATCAGCAATGATTAAATGTATCAGTTCGTTTCTATTTCCCAGGATCACAGGATTCTTTGTCTCATCAGGTAAGTTGGCATGTCTTAAGCGACCGCCCACCCTGAGTACATTGTTTTTGTCTAGGTATGGATTTAGACATCGTAGTTGACTTTTTTTCTTAACTTGTTTTCCTATTTTTATTCTATCTATCTCTTCTTTAAATTCTTCCTCTTGAGCCTTTTTAATACAGATCTGTAGAGTTTCTTCTAATTCTTTGGTTGATAAATTCTGATTTTCACTGCTTATATTCTTCTTATAGTTCAAAAATCTTCTACAGTAAGTAATCGCTTTTATTAAATCTGTTAATGTTTCAAAATTATCAAATTGTGATATTAATGTTGTTTCAGGTTCTTCAGTCTGTTCTGCGTTCAGGTAAGTATTGATTTTAGTTTTCTTCATTTCCAAATCTGTTTCTGTTATTTCATGTTTAATATTTATCTTTGTTTCAGATAGCCAGCCTGGTCCGTGCCACCATAAGTTACATTTCTTCAAGTCGGATAACAACATTCCTCTAGATGCCAAATCAGCAGGATTTTCATGTGACTGAACATGAAACCAGTGCTTGTTATTAATATTTTCAACAATTTCGACTACACGGTTTGCGACGAAGGGTTTCCACCTGTTAGGTTCACCACTAAGCCATGCAATTACGATTGAAGAGTCAGTCCATGCGTACATTCGTGTTGTCGGTATCCTCATTGATTGTCCAACTTGCTTCATTAATTTTGAAAGAAGTAGGGCGCCACAAAGTTCTAGGCGAGGTAACGAAATGGTCTTCAATGGTGCTACTCTGGTTCTGGCAGCTATCAGTTTTGTTTCAATCTTGTTGTCTGGAGTTTCAATTCTTATATAGACTGCCGCAGCATATGCACGCATTGAAGCATCGCTGAATCCGTGAATTTGTATTTTGTCGTTGTTAACACTCATCGTACCAAGCCATCTCTCTATTTGTATTTCAGTTATGTTAACGAGGTCAGATCTTATTTCTCTCCATTCTTGATCTAATGTGTTACTAACTTGTTCATCCCAGTTAACTTTTTCAAGCCAAAGCTTTTGTATTAATATTTTAGCCCTGATAGTACTCGGTGCTATCCAACCAAGGGGATCAAACACTCTTTGTATATCTGACAATATGTTTCGCTTTGTTATGGACTTGGATACGGGTGCAAATCTAAGATTGTATTGAAACTGGTCTGTTTTTAAATTCCATTCAATTCCTAGTGCTTTCAGAGTTCCATCGAGGTTTAGATCAATATGTGCCTTTGCAGATCTTTTATCCTCATCTATATACTTCATTAAATCGATACTGTTGGATGCCCATTTCGTAAGTTGGAAACCGCCTCTTTCTAGTGTGTCTGATAATTCTTTAGAAAGTGTCATAGCTTCAGCCGCTGTGTCTGCGCCAGATAAAAGATCATCCATATAAAAATCCTCGTTTATAGTTTGTGCAACAAGAGTATTATTCCTAGCTTCGTCTTTGGCTACCTGTTGGAGCGTTTTAACGGCTAAATATGGTGCAGACGCTGTACCAAAGGTGACTCTGAGCAATCGATATTCCTCCAGGGTATCAGATTCCTGTTGCCTCCACAGGATTCGCTGAAATTCTGCGTCTTCTTGGCTCACTAATACCTGGAGAAACATCTGCTTTATATCTGCCATAAAACTGACTTGTTTCATGCGCCATCTCATCAAAATGTTTCTCAAGTCTTCTTGCAGCTGAGGACCTACAAGTAACTCATCGTTCAACGAAACGTTGTTTGATCCTCTACACGACGCATCAAATACAACGCGTGTTCGCGTGGACTCTTTGTCAGATCTGATAACAGCGTGGTGAGGTAAGTAGACAGCTCTTTTATCCTTTTCCTTATCAGGTACCTTTTCGATGTGTCCTTGTTCTATATAGTCATTTATAACTTTACTATATTCTCTTTGCAGGTCTGGCGATTTCCTGAACTTCCTTTCTAATAGTGTAAATCTATGCGTTGCTATCGATTTTGTATTACCATCTGGTGATTGTGGACTGTATGTATTAAATGGTAACTTAACAATGTACCTTCCTTCTTCATTTCTAGCAGTTGTCTTTTCGTATAGTTCTTCACACAGTTGTTCTTCCTTTGTTAAGTGTCTTTTAGTGTCTACGTCAATTTCCCATATTGACTTCAACATGTCTTCTACGTCAACTGAATGATGCATGACAACATACTTGTTTTGATGTGTTGTATTAACTTCTCCAAAAAGAATCCACCCCAGGCTGGTTTCCTGAGCGCTTGGTGTGCCTGGTGGACCTTTGATTAGGTTGCTTTGCAGAATTTCCGCATATTCTTTCACACCCAAGAGCAGATCTATAGGCCCTGGCTTGAAGTAAGTTGGATCAGCCAGGTTGAGGTCTTGAATGTGTGCCCAATCTTGTTTATTGATTGTTTTGGTGGGTATCTTTGCGGTCAGTTGCTTGGACATTACGAGTGCCTTGATTGGTAAACAATAGTTTCGGTCCAATCTTGATCGTATTTGTAGCTGTACCACATGTTTTATTTCGGTCTTCTGGGATCCCACACCTATAATGCTTGCTTTTAGAGGTTGTCGTTCGAGCCTCAATAATTGAGTCGCCTTCTCGCTAATAAAAGCTGATTCGGAACCTTGATCTATCAGCGCCCGCAGTAAAATGGTGTTACCTTGCTCGCTTGTTGCTTCCACTACTGCCGTTGCTAAAAGTGCTGCTACTCTCTTCTTAGTATTGCAATGCGACGCTATCATTGTATTGACTTGTAATGCTTGCTCTTCTTCTACATGTGTTACAGCTGGAGGTGAGGTGACCGATGATTCTCCCTGCTGCTTGTTCTTCGTTTCATGTAAAAGGGAATGATGGCGCCTGTGACAAAGACGACAAGACACTGGCACTTTACACTTAAATGCTGAGTGTCCTGGTACTAAGCAGTTAAAACATAATTGTTTATTTTTCACAAATTCTCTTCTTTCAGTAGGCTCCTTCTTTCCGAATTCCTTGCAATGACTTAAACTGTGACTTTCTTTACACATCACACAAACTTTCTCCGTAACTGGTGTGGCAACATGGCATGAACGCTCCTTTATTGTTTTATTGTCCTTTGATGTACTATTCTGATTTGTTAATTCCAGGGTACGGAACTTCGATTCTAAGAATTTCTTGAAATCACTCCAGGTAGGTAAGTTTTCGGTTTCTTCTTTATATGCATGTTCTTCCCAGTTCTTGTGCGTCTCTGAGTCCATCTTCTGCACTAGAAGATATATAAGGAATGGATCCCAAGAGCCGATGTCAATATTTAAATTACTGAAGTTGTTTAAACACTCTGTGGTTGTATCTAACAACCCCTTTAACTGAGAAGCTGATTGAGAAGTCATCTTCTTTTGGTTGAATAACTTTTTCATAGAATGATTCAAAAGAAAGCGTTTGTTACCGTATCTCTTTTTCAAAATATCCCATGCATTTACATAATTTTTATCGGTAACCTGTATATGTTTCAATAGTGATTCGGCTTCTTGTGTAACACTAGTCTTCAAATAATGAAGCTTTTGTACATCGCTGAGCGTAGTGTTATTGTGTACCAACGATACAAACAAATCTTGAAAAGTTTGCCATGATTCATAATTACCAGAAAACTTCGGTATCTCGATCCTCGGTAGGTGCACTAGGTTATTTTGTGAACTCGTGCAACCTAAACTGCTATTTGCTGATTTGGTTTCAACTACTGTTTGTTCAGATAACGATATTACCATGTCCTTTAAGTCACCTTGAAGCACGTTATACAAATCTTCACAAATAAAAAACTCCTCATTCAAAAAATAAGGCAACGTTCCTTTCTGGTCCTTTTGTGTTATTTTTACCAAGTCTTTATGCGCACATTTGAACGTATCCCAATAATCTTCGATGATTTTCATACGTGCCTCGATATATCCTCTTGTTAAGCGTGCTTTAGGACATTTCTTTAGGTTAATTTGTGTTTTCCGTAGCAGGCTTGCAGTATCTTCTAACACGGAGAGAAGTTTCCGTTGTTCCTCAGTTGTTGCCATTTTTCACGTAAAAAAAGCTTGAATGCTGCTGATACCCGATGTATAAAGTACTAGTACTTGATTATTACTACAATACTTCGTAGTGAACAACTTGTTAATTCTCGGAATCCGATGTGCACAAAAAAGGTTTTCTTATCGCTCAGGAATGTGAGCCTATTGTTCTCTCGGTAAATGTCCGTACTGGATGGATCCGGTTCGATTGCGACCATATGGTGATTGTATTAAGGTTCACTATTGCTTGTTCGGGGTTCGGATAAATGAAATACGTGTGGTTCGAACGAAGGTATATTGGCGACTGAACTGGTAGGTACATACATAGTTAGGCTAAAAGGAATTCTCGATCAAACAAGCTAAATACCAGTATTTTACATGGAGCGACTGCCTATCTGTGCTCAGTGGTGGCCCAGTCGTAACAGCCTCGACTTACGAGTCGTAGGTGAGTTCGAACTCAGGCAAGCGCTTTACTTTGTGTAAATAATTTCATTAGCACTGCTCTTAAAAATTATGAGGAAACCGGCATGTCCTAGAACCGATAATTCAAAGACATGTGACATCTACCAACCCGCACTGGGCCCGCGTGGTAGATTACAGCCCACTCCCTCACAGAGAAGAGGCCTGAGTCCCAGCAGTGGGAACATTATAGGCAGATTATGCTATCCTGCTTAACTGACCTCCACAGACCACAACCCACTTGCTGACTACCTGACGCGCCGTATCAACTGTAAAAGATCATTGATATCGCAAGATCAGAGACAGCTTAACGTGCTTTCCGAGGCACAGAGGGGTTTCAGTAAGTTAGGTATGGTCACTCATCCACGCACCGACCTCGGCAAGTGCTGCTTAACCTTGAAGATCTACCCTGATCAAACTACAGAATTAAATATGTCTCATGTAAATGGTGGAAACGGGGCTTTTGGCTACTTAGATTATTTTATGTTTATATTGGCTTGGAGGAGCTCGTGGCTATGTAATAACAGCCGCATTTTTCGATCACCATTGGTGACCATATTTACATATCGAGACTCCTCCGTGCCTCGGAAAGCACGTTAAGCCGTTGGTCCCGGCTGTCATTCGTGGATCTTTGACAGTCGTTACGGGTCGTCAGAAGCCCGAAAGTCTGACAACCAGTCTTACCAAGGGGTATCGTATTACCCAGTTAATGGGTTGTGGAGGTCAGATAGGCAGTCGCTCCATGTAAAATACTGGTATTCAGCTGCATCCGGTTAGACTGGAAGCCAACCCCAACATAGTTGTGAAAAGACTAGGCAGATTGATATATTTTTCTTAATATACCTTTATAATAGGAAGAAGATAAATAATTAAACAAAGGCAGAGCGACATCACAGCATAAACCACAGCGTAAACTAGATAACTTTCAAGACAATAGTTTCTCATGCTTCACTGACCACGGAACATTTTCTTTGTTGTTCTTACGTGTGGGTTTACATGGAGTGTGCGTGTGTGTGTGTATATCCTTTTTTTTAACCGTCGATAAAAAAGGAGGAGGTTCTCAATTCGACACGTATGTTTTATTAATTTTTTTTTTATGTATGACCACGCATAACTTTTTACAGTCGTCCGATCTGAAAAATTATTAATTGATTCGAGAGGCTATACCTCAAAGTTGGTTCCTTATAAAATTGATCAACTTTGCTGGGGTAGTTTTTGAGTTAACTTCAATAATACATATTTTTTCCCTACTTGTATATGGATGATGTTCTAGTTTTTTTGCAGGTAGTGGTATTAGAATTTGTGTGGAGTAGGTACCACAACTAAAAATTTAAAAATAAAACTTTTTTTACAAAAATATACAACCGACTTCCAAAAACAACACTATAAAGTGAATAATAATTTTAATTTCGGAAGTCAGTGGCAAAAAATGAAAATACATTTAACCAGACACCGACTTCTGAAATATTTATGTAAGTTATTTTTCACTTTATAGTGTTGTTTTTAGAAGTCGGTTGTATTTTTTTGTAAAATAGTTTTTTAGCGTGATTAATTTGTATACCCGTGCCAAATTACAGCTTTCTAGTACTAAGAGTCTTTAAGCTAAGCCGTGGACAGACAGACAGAGAGACGGACATGGCGAAACTATAAGGGTTCCTTGTTGACTACGAAACCCTAAAAAATCAAGGAATTCAAATGTCCTGCACAGTTTTAAAATATCGTTCTGTTTCTGTCAGTCGTTTGAAGATGACAGAGACAGAATGTATTTAGTGCTAAAGGCATTAATTCCTGGTTCCTGAAGCTCTCAATAGCAATTATTTCCACAAAATTATCTATTAAGCTCGGCTTTTGAGGCCCTCAGATAAACCCTCGATAGTAATTCACTTGACTTTTAAGCTAAATTCTTCCTTTACGAAGTGTTCATCATAACGATATTGAACCAATAATCACTATCGAATGGATAAACTCAGTTTATAAACCCCAGAAACCGGGCATTAGTGCTTTTTGGTGCAAACGGACCTAACTTTTGTTAATGTTGCCTCCATGTACACCCACTGCAACAATGATGGGCGCCATAGCGGTTACAACAAGAATTACGTCACCATTCAATTAAAAATGTACCAAGTGATGCGTTGATGTTAAATCTATGTAGGCCTAGCCACAGTATACTTTGTTTATACTGTGACCTAGCGAGGTGAAAATGTACGACCAGCATAACAACCATATTCACAACCATTTGATAGGCTGTTGAGTTGAGAATTACACATTTTTAACCCAGTTCAAAAAGGAGGTTCTTTATATTTGGCCCATATACATAAACCACAATTTTCTCAAAAACGAATGAAACAATTTTGATGATTCTTTCACTAACGTGATCTACAGATTATTCTTATACACGAGTTATATGCATAACTTTGTTGTTGTTAAGTTTTTTTTAGCTGTGAGTCTTCCATGCTGAAATAAATAAATAAATAAAAATGTACTGTATCTCCGGCATTTCTGAGTAGATTTTGATGATTCTTCTTTTCCTTCATCTTGGACTTATGTAATTGTATATTCAACTAAAAATGTAAAAATAAATTTACTTTATAAAAAGTAAAACTGATTTCAAAAACCTAAAATGAATAAAATAATTTTCATAAAAAAAAAAACTTAACAGCTTCTGCAGTCGGTGTCTTCAATTCCTCAATGCATCTTAGCTTTGCACCGACTTCAGAAGCTGTTAAGATTTTTTATGAAAGTTATTTTATTCATTTTAGGTTTTTGAAGTCGGTTTTTACTTTTTTTATAAAATAAAATTTAGATTTAGTATTAATACCAGCACCCTAATTGCGTAACATATTATCGATCGGAGTTGGTTTAATTTTGAAACAAATTGCTAATCCATTGCTTCGTATGTTCGAAAAATTTGTCTGCTCGACAACGTAAATAACGCAATGAATGTTGTTGAACTGTCAAAATGAAACCAACTCCGATTGTTAATGTGTTACTTACGCAATTAGGGTGCTGATTTGCCTTGCCCCTGACAGCAGTGGCTGTCGGAAAAATAGTGATCTACCATTTGATTTGAACGGACAAAATGTTCGGTTTTAGGATTTGTGAACAGCGTTTATGGTGATGGTAAGTGCTGGTGACCTTGTGCGACTGCGCGGTACATTTTCGCCGCATGCATGCTGTTCCGTTCAGCTAAGGATTTTTTTTAATATTTTTTTTTTAACGAAAGTATGATTATTTGAAAAAATCACAGATATAATAATTATAGTTAATCAAATAGTCTAGTATTAGATATTAAAATAGTGTATTCATACAAAAATATCATGAAAACATCATAAGTATCTTTATATTTTGGGTAGACATTACTTCCGAATTTATTTCAAAAAGTATTTTACCTACTCTCAAATCGTAAAATTCGAATTATAAATTTCAAAACGAGTTTATATTGACATACTTATATACACAATACCGAAATTTAAAAATAAAATCATAATATAACACTTATCTCTAACAACATAATGTTAAGTATAAAACATTTTTTTTACCATTACGATACACGGCAAATCCAAGAAGCTAATATGACCAAAGAGTTTCCATAATTTTGTTTTTTAATGGAATGAATATTCGGGGCGCGCCTTTTTTATAGCATTACAAAAAAGTTTTGTGCTGGGTTTTGGCGCCATTCATACGTTTTGTTGTACTGAATTTAGTGGGCATTTTTTTATTTAGGTTCAATCCCAATGTTGGTAATACGATACCCCTCGGTATAAAATAAGACTGATTGTCAGACTTTCGGACTTCTGACGACCCGTAACGCACGAATGACAGCCAGGGCGTGCTTTCCGAGGCACCGAGGAGTCTCGGTATGTAAAGATGGTCACCCATCCACGGACCAACCCCGGCAAGCGTAGCTTAACCTGACTGATCGACCCGTGAGGCTGTTATTACTTAGCCACGAGCTGTCAATACACAACATAGATAAATAGATAAAATATTCTTTGTTGTGTACACCGTAAAAACACAAATACTACAAACACAACATAAATAGTTGAAAACACCCATTTGACACTTATTTGTGTGTCCCTAAATACGAGTGTCCATACTACCATATTATAATGATGCCATTATATTCGTCAATATACCTACAATTACGAGTAACACGAACTATTATTTAAACTATTTCACAATACGCCGCACGCTCAATTATTTCTCGTATAGCCTGATGAACGCAAATTCATCCAACTGGTAATATTATTTTGAAATTCTGTGTTTACCCAATGTCATATATAGCTGATTACTTTCGATCTTACGAAAGAACTGTCGCTCAGTCTTTGGATAAAATAATGGTTTTTGGTCTTACCTACCTTTCTGACAGTCGCTGACTATACTCGGTTCCAAAAGAATCTAACAAAAGTGCTACCTAATTAATTAATCCAGTTCAGAGAGCCTAGTCAAATGGCATTCGCTTCAGAGCGACTGTATTTCTACAATGGCTACAGCTTCAAAGTGACATTGACATATCACGTGACATTTCGATAGCTTATGTCAACCCCATACATTTTTTGGTTTTTTTAGATTGTCTACTAGTGTCATCGCTAATCTAATGTTACTTTGTCTAGGTTAATTTCAAATAAACCAATTACAGGCACTTTTGAATTGTCAATGGGTCGGTCAGTCACAAATGGTCACAAAGATGAAGCTAGTTGCCCATTCCAAAGCGTAGTAGATCCCTATGGAGAAGAACGGGCAAGAAACTCCACGGACACTCTTTTAAATCAAAATATTTTTACAAAATATTGGTTACATCGTTCATGTTGAAAATATACATGTGAGAACAATTTAGAAAGACGTGCACGTTAAAAAGCGTTCACTCGCTAAAGGGAATTGTTAACACATTCACAGGTGTTTAGAACTTTTCAATTTTACATCTCATCACTTTTCCTCAACAATTATTGAAGGAATATTATTATTAAATTAATATTAATAGTAGAAACCGAATTGCGCATCGACTACAAAAACAAATAAGTGTTATAATTTCCCTCTAGAAATCACTTTGACGAATTCTAATTTTTTCACCTAATTTTCATTTCTGGCTATGAAAAATAGGTTATGTGTTTCTTCTGATCTATAAGTGCACCTAATTTTCATTTCTGGCTATGAAAAATAGGTTATATGTTTCTTCTGATCTATAAGTGCACCTAATTTTCATTTCTGGCAATGCAAAATAGGTTATATGTTTCTTCTGATCTATAAGTGCACCTAATTTTCATTTCTGGCAATGCAAAATAGGTTATATGTTTCTTCTGATCTATAAGTGCACCTTATTTTCATTTCTGGCAATGCAAAATAGGTTATATGTTTCTTCTGATCTATAAGTGCACCTAATTTTCATTTCTGGCAATGCAAAATAGGTTATATGTTTCTTCTGATCTATAAGTGCACCTAATTTTCATTTCTGGCAATGCAAAATAGGTTATATGTTTCTTCTGATCTATAAGTGCACCTAATTTTCATTTCTGGCAATGCAAAATAGGTTATATGTTTCTTCTGATCTATAAGTGCACCTAATTTTCATTTCTGGCAATGCAAAATAGGTTATATGTTTCTTCTGATCTATAAGTGCACCTAATTTTCATTTCTGGCAATGCAAAATAGGTTATATGTTTCTTCTGATCTATAAGTGCACCTAATTTTCATTACTGGCAATGAAAAATAGGTTATATGTTTCTTCTGATCTATAAGTGCACCTAATTTTCATTTCTGGCAATGCAAAATAGGTTATATGTTTCTTCTGATCTATAAGTGCACCTAATTTTCATTACTGGCAATGAAAAATAGGTTATATGTTTCTTCTGATCTATAAGTGCACCTAATTTTCATTTCTGGCAATGCAAAATAGGTTATATGTTTCTTCTGATCTATAAGTGCACCTAATTTTCATTACTGGCAATGAAAAATAGGTTATATGTTTCTTCTGATCTATAAGTGCACCTAATTTTCATTTCTGGCAATGCAAAATAGGTTATATGTTTCTTCTTATTGGTTATCGCAGAGACAATTCTGATAAGTGCATGAAAATGGTAAAAAAAAATATGTTGTGGATGAACAGTACATTTTATCATTTTCTCAGTTCATAGATATTTTTTGCTACCATACTGCATTTTTAATTTATTGATAAATAATCATTACAACACACACACACGCCATCTAAAGGTTAATTGTGTTAGTATGTAGGTATTTCTTGCAACCTCTGTAACTTTTTTCTTTTGGCATTTTAAATTTCTGTTTATATAGTTTGTTACCATTTAAATTTTTATACTTTTTGTTTTTACCTTGTTATCATTACTTGTGAATGTTGGTTCACCTGTTATTGGCAACTGTATAAGTCTATGACTTTTTACCTACTTTTATTTGATATGCTGTATACAGAAGCTGTTGATGTACCTTTATAAATAAATAAATAAATAAATAAATTAAATAAAATAGTTTATTGTTCCCCCTGAAAACTTAACTAATAAAAACTAGAGGTTTTGGCGCAACGACGTTTGTACTTTTATATCTGTATAGCAGTTTAATATAACTACGACTGCGATAAATAATACGGAAAAATACGAAAAAAGAGAAAGAGATAGCTTGGCATTTTAAATATATTAATATTTATTTATTTAATTTATTAAAACTTTACGCACAAGTAAAAAAAATACTGTGCAATGGCGGACAATGCCTGAGGCATTTATCACGTTACGGACACGATTTGTTTCGCTCGCTGCTATTAGCCGACTAAATCTAATTACAACAATTGTCTGAATTTGTCTGCAATAATTTGCGCGCGCTAGTGCCATATCTACCTCTTTATTTATATATTTAATATCATTGCGGGCTTATAGTGCTCAGAGGCGTGCTCAAGGCACGGAGGAGTTTTGGTATGAAATGGATGATTACTCATCCACGTACTTACTGATCTGGGTCAGTGTAGCTTAACCTTAATCGATTGACCTGTTACTTAGCCACGAGCCCCTCGGACAAAAGAAGATGTAGGTTGAAAAAAACTCTCGAATAAGGTACCTAGGTGTTATGCCATAGGCACAGACAACATCAAAAAGATTACGAGACATACATATTGTTGACTTGACTCTTGACTCTACAAGTCTTCCTAACACTGTCTTAAATTAATGTGTTCTATGGCTACACATTAATACAATATTATGGAACAAACAGTTCCTCAAATTAAGGAAGGCCTTTAGTGTGGGATGCAATGTGCGTCGATACTCTTGCGCCATCCCACCTTCCTGGCTCTGCGTGCTGTGCTGGCACTGCTGCTGCGGCTGCGGAAAACCTCAAGCGGCAAAAGTATAATAACCTTATCGGTAATTATATTTTCGAGCCGTTTGGGGTTGAAACCCTTGGGCCGTGGGGTCCGAGTGCTCATGGTTTATTCAACGAAATCTCCAAGCGGCTGGTTGACACTTCCCGTGACCCAAGGGCTGGCTTTTACCTTGGCCAGAGGCTTAGCATTGCCATACAACGTGGCAATGCCGCCAGTCTCTTGGGTACTTTACCAGTCGACAACGATGCGGAGGAATTTTTCGATGCCATATATTAGTTTTTTAATAGTTTTAGTTATATTAGGATATAATATTGTTATTTTTAGGTTATGTTTATATTACATTTAAATAAATTTTTCAAAATATATATTTTTTTTATTAGCCTACATTGTGTCCCACTGCTGGGCAAAGGCCTCCCCTTTTTCCTTCCACACCTCCCTGTCTTGTGCGATCTCTGGCCATGTTGGCCCTGCAAACCTTATCAGATCGTCACACCACCTTCGCCGTGGCCTGCCTCGACGGCGATGTCCTCCCTCAGGCGTCCAGTGAGTGACGATCTTTGCCCATCTCTCCGGGTGCATTCGCGCGACGTGTCCGGCCCACTCCCACTTCAGCTTGGCTGTTTTTTCTCCGACATCTGCTACTTGAGTTATGGAGCGCAGGATGGTGTTTCTAACTCGGTCTGTACGCTTGACGCCCATTATGCTGCGCTCCATTGCCCGTTGGCAAATCTTGAGTTTGGACTTTTGTTGTTCAGTAAGTGACCAACTTTGTGCACCATAGGTTAGAACGGGCAGGATGCACATGTCGACGAGTTTCCTTTTAAGTGTTATAGGAAGACTACCTTTCATGTGTTCTTTAAGGGCCCAGTAGGTCTTCCAAGCATTTTGGACTCGTCTTTCGACTTCCTGGTCTTGTATAATGTTGAAAGACACTATCTGGCCCAGGTATGTGTAGGTACTCATCGACATATTGCAACACATGTCCGTCCACTTCGACCCTACGTTTTATGTCAAATTATAAAAAAAAAAAATATTCAATGATATTATACGAGTATTTCAATTCAATTTATTTTCAATGACCTGTTTACTAACATAGTGTTTATGATATTTTTTTACTAACAAAATTATGGACATTTAACAGTCTGAAATAAACGTTTTTTTTTTTTTTTAAATAAATTCTTGTTGTCTTTTATTTATACTTCAAGCACTTATAGAAAATGCTTTCTACCAGACAAAGTTTGAGTGATGCAGAGACAAACATCATATTTTTAAAGCTGGACACACACACACACAGCTGGACAGGTATCTACATACTTATGCAATTTTTATCATTTCTACATCTTATACATCTTTGTGTAATTTGCCCATACTTCCGTGGACTATCATCATATCATTATTGTCATGGGGTCTGGCAACCATGACGACAGCATACCCAAGTGATTAGGGTTGATGATAAAATGACGTCTACTTAGATGGGGTATACATAGAATCAACATGTATTCAGGCACAATAAATATATGAACAGTAGGGAAACTACGTACGAAACGGTAAGCGACAGTCGCGGTGCTCTCAGTATTTGTGGCTCTGGGGTCTTGTCGATGTGCTCGTCTGTGTATGTGCCGTTTCGTACGTTTGTTCGTAGTTTCCCTTCTGTTCATATTTATATTGTGATTCAGGTTAGGGAGAGATTAAGTTCCTAATAAAATAATGTTTGTTGTTAATTATCTTATGCAATATATCTAGCGTTGCAGGAGAGTAATATTCCGAAGTATTCTCGTCGTATTATTCGCGGAAGCATTCGGAAGTTTTGAGTAGTATTCGTAATTATTCGCCGAGCTAAGTACATGTTCGGTCACACATAGAGTACTTATCTACTAAAGTTTGATATTCACCGCTAGATGGCGTTAATGCCAGAGACTATGTTACTACGCGTTCATTCATAAATCTGAGTACTATTCGATTTGAAAACTTCTGAATACTTCCGAATATTTATTTCATCTACTTAGATCATAATCATAATCATAATCATAAATCTTTACTTATCTCAACATCAGTATTACAGGCACTAGATAGTATTAAATGCACAATCTTAAATAGAGAAAGGTGTCTGAAGTAGGAGGGCCCTGAGTTACAGATCACCCGGCTCATTTAGATAGGACATGTTAATTTACAAAACGGTTAGTCAAGATATTACATAACATAAGTCTAAAATCGCAATTAGGTAAAATAAGAACCTACAAAATTAAAAGAAAATTAACAAATTTGCATATTAAGTATTGTGTTGTAAAGAAAATATGGTAGATTAGTACCTACTTACGTAATAAGTTTTTGTATGCGGTTTAGGTGTGAAAGTGATAGAGAGGTAAATACACTTCTGGACACATCTTTTGGCCCACCTTGTATTTTCAGTTTCGTTTGGTCCTAGCTAAAATTTTATATTAGGTCGGGCAAAAAGTTTTTATGCAGTTTTGAACCTGGCACATTCACAATTTCATTCAATAGTCTTTTTTTGAATTTCGAACACAGAATTTAAAGAAACAAAAGACAATTTGGAGCCTGCTTGTTGATATCAAACAATCGAATACTAAGAAAACTTGGTTTTATTGGTTTACTTGGATTTAATTCTTGAAAAAGTGATTGATATCTTTGGTTTTGCAACAAACATTACTTATTCTTAACATTAAGGTGAGGTTCTATCAATAATCTATGGATACTTCACCTGAAGTCGCCGCCCAAGCTGTGGCACTTATTCAGGCCGGACACAGCCAAAGAAACGTGAGTGCTCAACTTAATTTAAGTCGATCTGCGGTCCAAAATGTTTATCGGAGGTACCTAGAGACTGGCGGCTTTGTTCGTCGCCAAGGAAGGCCACGATCTCGGGTCACAACTGAAAGGCAGGATCGATTCATCGTGACGACCAGCTTGAGAAATCGTCACCTTACCTCCATTGAGATACAAAACCAACTTCGCGACTTCCACGGAGTATCTGTGAGCGCTCGAACTGTTCGGAGAAGGTTAAAAGAACGCGATATGGTACCACACAAGCCAGCTAATGGCCCCAAACTAACGCGAGCCCACCGAACAGCGCGCCTTCATTTCGCACGCAGTCATTTAAATTGGACACAGCAAGATTGGAGCCGTGTACTCTTTTCTGATGAGTCTAAAATTGTGTTACATGGCAATGATGGAAGGAAGAAGGTCTACCGACGTAAGGGAGAGCGTTTCGCACAATGCTGCTTTGAAGAGAGGGTTGCTTATGGCGGTGGCTCATGGACTGTCTGGGGCGGTATATCCGCGAGCGGCAAAACTCAACTTGAGGTTGTTACAGGACCACGGCTGCCAACATTAAATGCTGAAAGGTACATTCGTGAGTGCTTAGAACCTCACGTGATACCATACGCGGACTATGTGGGCCCAAATTTCCTTTTTATGCATGATAATGCAAGAGCCCATGCGGCCGGCATCGTCAGGGAATATCTTCGGGATGTGAACATCACAGTTATGGACTGGCCAGCCAGAAGCCCAGACATGAACCCCATTGAGCACATGTGGGACGAGCTAGAAAGACGTGTTAGGGCTCGTCAGCCAGTTGCCCAGACGATGCAGGAGTTGAAAACTGCCATAGAAGAGGAATGGGAGATGATCCCTCAAAATTTCATAGAGCGGTTGATAAACTCTATGCCTAATCGTATGAGAGCTGTGGTAGATGCCCATGGAGGCAACACGCGTTATTAAATTAAACCTTTATTTGATAAAACATGTTTTTTATTCAAAAATCAATTGCCTTTAACAAGGCGCATATCCGACTTGTTAGGCGTAGCTCCATGTCGTATGGTATTCTGAATTCAAATTTAAAACAATACGATCGAAAAAGATGGTAAAATGTATCAGGTTTAAAACTGCATCAACAGTTTTTGTTCAATCTAGCAATCATATTTCGGTAGGGGCCATCGAAACCTAAACTCTAAGGTGGGCCAATAGATGTGTCCAGAAGTGTACATAGGTAGAT
This sequence comes from Cosmia pyralina, assembly GCA_946251885.1. Classification (NCBI taxonomy): domain Eukaryota; kingdom Metazoa; phylum Arthropoda; class Insecta; order Lepidoptera; family Noctuidae; genus Cosmia; species Cosmia pyralina. Next base: position 17,268,253 of record OX276366.1, on the reverse strand, counting down.
TACTGAGTTTATAAAAAAGTTTTTTTTTTCTTTTGCTTATATCTCGAAAACGGTGTGTCCTATCGCAAAAATAATGAAAATTTAGCCCCCCTTTATAAAGCCCATAAACCCCTAAACCTCAACATGTAGGTACAAAAAAATAAATTATTTTTTCGTCGGTTAAAAAATTGTGCCACTTGAATAGCCAAATCAGTGTTTATTTTTTTAGGGTTCCGTACCAAACTGGTAAAAAGGAACCCTTACCTATGGTGTAACTCAGTCTGTCTATCTGTCTGTTTGTCCGTCTGTCTTACTGGATATCTCAAGAACTACTAATGCTATCATTTTGAAATTTGGAACATTTTAGATGACGTTTGCCCAACTATTTTGCAAATAAGAAAGAAATAAATATATATGTTATATAATATATATGTTTTTTTTGCAACAAGGACTGAAAGGAGGTCTTAAAAATTCGAAGTGGGGCTACTAGGGCATGTGGGGTATCATATAAAAGAGCGCTGTTTGCATATTCTCAAACATGTTTTCGACTTTTGATGAAAAATGTTTAAAAAAAATACCGTTCCCCCTTATCTCCGAAGTTTGCATAAAGAAAAATCTGAAATTTTGTGATAAAAGTTTATGTATAGATTACAGGGAAAATAAGACGATGTCTCTAAATACACACATCAACACGGTCTAGGGATATTTCATACTCAATTAAATAACTCGAAAAGTACTGGCCGAATTGGAATCTTTTATACACCGATTTGTTTGTAATTTATCTCAGACTAATTCCAAATTAAAATTTTTGAAAATTCTTTTGTTTCGGTGGCATAAAAATGTCTTGATGTGTAGGAGAGGGAATTTTCATTTGTGCGAAATTTAGAAAACAATACGAATTACGTTTAGTTACAGTTTTTTTTTCGTTTTTAAACGAAAGATAAAGTTAAAATTGAGGTATTGTAGCCATGCAACGCCGACATTTGACGAGGGCGGAGATGTTACGAGCTGTGGGAATGCTGGAAGCTGGGTCTGTTCAGCGTAATGTTGCTGAGGCCATAGGGACCCACTAAAATGTAATTTCAAGATTGTGGACACGCTATCGTGCCACAGGTGAAGTAGCGGAGAGGCATTGGTCCAAAGGCTGCGAGTGGAACACCAAGTGCTTGTGAGTGACCAAACTGTAAGAAGGCGACTGCATGAAAGCAATCTACGCTCTCGTAGACCACTCCGGGTCCCACCTTTACGGAGAGGCAATCGTGGACGACGATTAGAATGGGTTCGGAACCACGTGGACTGGGGCCGTGAGCAATGGTCCAATGTGCTGTTCACGGATGAATCCAGGTTCGGCTTCCACCCAGATTCACGAGAGACGCGTGTTTGGCGAGTTCCTGGACGATGGAGCCGTCTCCAGAACCCTCAGGAAGTTCACCCATACCATGGAGGAACAATTTATTTATTTATTTATTTATTTATATATACTTTATTGTACACCACAAAAATACATAACAAAAAAAAAAGACACAAACTACAAAATATACAATGGGCGGCCTTATCGCTTTCTGCAATCTCTCTCGCGCTTTCAACAATTATGGTTTGGGCAGGAATTCGTCTTGGAGGACGGACGGATCTCGTTTGGGTGCGGGGCAATATGACGGCAGAACGATACGTCCAACAGGTGCTGGGGCCCGTAATCTTGCCCCACAGAACACAAATGGGGCAAGATTTCCTGCTCATGCACGACAATGCCCGGGCACACACGGCGAGAACGGTAGCAGCTTGGTTACATACACACAATGTTAGGGCCTTAGACTGGCCTGCTCAATCGCCAGATCTAAATTCCATTGAGTATGCGTGGGATATGCTGCAAAGAAGAGCTCTGAAGGAAGTTCCTGAAAATCTGGCTACAGAAGATCAACTTTTTGCGCACCTCAGAAGGACATGGGACAATATTCCGCAGCAAGACATTGACAACCTTGTTCTGAGCATGCCGAATCGTTGCCGATGTGTTATGAACATCATGGGCGCTTTCTCAGACTACTAACTTCAAGTTTATAAACACAAATTAAATGATTTTTCTATTTTTTTCAGTTTTTACTCACAAATTAAAAGTTAATTCATATACGGTTTCCGTCTATGCTTGTTTTTTTTTTCCATAAAATCCTGAAATTTTAATCTATGTACCTTAACCATTATTAAAAAATGGTTAGAATATTAAATAACGTATCTTTTAAATATATACATGTCATATAAATAATTAACACATTGATAGTAATTCGCTTTTTTAAAAATATCCCTAGACCGTGTTGATGTATGTATCACAGTTTTTCAGAAATCATCAACAATAATTAGGTACTTATAAATGGTGGTACTGATCCCTCGGTGCGCGAGTCCGACTCGCTTTTGACCGGTTTTTTTTTTTTAATATTATATCGATTGGACAATCATTGAACCATAGAAATATAAAAACAGGACTGAACTTACTTACTTATGTTAGGTAGGTACTGTAGAGGTTTGATGGTTTAAACAAGCATCTACAATATTATACTGGCTGACATTCAATCATTTAAATAAGGAATGCATCCTAGAAATACTAGGATGACAGATAGAATCTGGTGAGGGCTCCGCGTAGAACCAATTTAGTAGGAATGTGAAATACACTTCTGGACACATCTTTTGGCCCACCTTGTATTTTCAGTTTCGTTTGGTCCTAGCTAAAATTTTATATTAGGTCGAGCAAAAAGTTTTTATGCAGTTTTGAACCTGGCACATTCACAATTTCATTCAATAGTCTTTTTTTGAATTTCGAACACAGAATTTAAAGAAACAAAAGACAATTTGGAGCCTGTTTGTTGATATCAAACAATCGAATACTAAGAAAACTTGGTTTTATTGGTTTACTTGGATTTAATTCTTGAAAAAGTGATTGATATCTTTGGTTTTGCAACAAACATTACTTATTCTTAACATTAAGGTGAGGTTTTATCAATAATCTATGGATACTTCACCTGAAGTCGCCGCCCAAGCTGTGGCACTTATTCAGGCCGGACACAGCCAAAGAAACGTGAGTGCTCAACTTAATTTAAGTCGATCTGCGGTCCCAAAATGTTTATCGGAGGTACCTAGAGACTGGCGGCTTTGTTCGTCGCCAAGGAAGGCCACGATCTCGGGTCACAACTGAAAGGCAGGATCGATTCATCGTGACGACCAGCTTGAGAAATCGTCACCTTACCTCCATTGAGATACAAAACCAACTTCGCGACTTCCACGGAGTATCTGTGAGCGCTCGAACTGTTCGGAGAAGGTTAAAAGAACGCGATATGGTACCACACAAGCCAGCTAATGGCCCCAAACTAACGCGAGCCCACCGAACAGCGCGCCTTCATTTCGCACGCAGTCATTTAAATTGGACACAGCAAGATTGGAGTCGTGTATTCTTTTCTGATGAGTCTAAAATTGTGTTACATGGCAATGATGGAAGGAAGAAGGTCTACCGACGTAAGGGAGAGCGTTTCGCACAATGCTGCTTTGAAGAGAGGGTTGCTTATGGCGGTGGCTCATGGACTGTCTGGGGCGGTATATCCGCGAGCGGCAAAACTCAACTTGAGGTTGTTACAGGACCACGGCTGCCAACATTAAATGCTGAAAGGTACATTCGTGAGTGCTTAGAACCTCACGTGATACCATACGCGGACTATGTGGGCCCAAATTTCCTTTTTATGCATGATAATGCAAGAGCCCATGCGGCCGGCATCGTCAGGGAATATCTTCGGGATGTGAACATCACAGTTATGGACTGGTCAGCCAGAAGCCCAGACATGAACCCCATTGAGCACATGTGGGACGAGCTAAAAAGACGTGTTAGGGCTCGTCAGCCAGTTGCCCAGACGATGCAGGAGTTGAAAACTGCCATAGAAGAGGAATGGGAGATGATCCCTCAAAATTTCATAGAGCGGTTGATAAACTCTATGCCTAATCGTATGAGAGCTGTGGTAGATGCCCATGGAGGCAACACGCGTTATTAAATTAAACCTTTATTTGATAAAAATGTTTTTTATTCAAAAATTAATTGCCTTTAACAAGGCGCATATCCGACTTGTTAGGCGTAGCTCCATGTCGTATGGTATTCTGAATTCAAATTTAAAACAATACGATCGAAAAAGATGGTAAAATGTATCAGGTTTAAAACTGCATCAACAGTTTTTGTTCAATCTAGCAATCATATTTCGATAGGGGCCATCGAAACCTAAACTCTAAGGTGGGCCAATAGATGTGTCCAGAAGTGTATAATTTATTTGAAGCTTAAAATATAGAGGGCTTCAGCCCCATATATATAGAGTCCCTCTAGTTTTATTATTTATTTAGTAAATCTACTACTGTGAGGTTCGAGCCCTCACAGTACCTACATTAGGTATAATATTCACACACATTTACATTTTAATAGATCTAATAAAAATATGTACTTAGTTTGAATTGGTTGTGAATTCTTACCTTATAGTACACCATAGTAGAGAGATTTTGCGACACCTGCAAAAAAAGACATTTTTTTAAATTTATTATTATAAGTATTAGAATCCAATCAATTGCCTAGTCTTTTCCTAACTATGTTAGGATCGGCTTCCAGTCTAACCGGATGCAGCTGAATACCAGTATTTTACATGGAGCGACTGCCTATCTGACCTCCACTACCCATTAACTGGGTAATACGATACCCCTTGGTAAGACTGGTTGTCAGACTTTCGGGCTTCTGATGACCCGTAACGACGAAAGATCCACGAATGACAGCCGGGATCAAAACAAATAAATGTATTAGTGTATACAGGTGTTGGTTTGTGTTGCAAATTATAAGGGTATCTCTGTGTCCTGATTATTGGCATTTCTTGGTTACAGATATCTGACGTTGAAAATCATTATTCTCCTGCCCTTATACCAATTTATTTGGGGTCGGCGAAACATGTCTTTTCCTTCCATACTTCTCTATTAATCGTCATCTCGGTAGTCACTCCCTTTCTAGCCATATCATCTTTCACAGGCTTTGAAAACGCCCTTAGTACGGTCAGCAACAGAAGTTTGTTAACACTGCTACTTTTTGACATCATATAAATTAACACAAAATGATTCGATATACAGTTTTTTTTTTCGTTTAACTGTTAAGAGTTAATATTCTTAAAATTTTAAGTACTTCTGTTCTGATTTGAATTAAATATTTCGCTTAATAATTAAGATTAAAAAACTGCAAGTGTTAATCGACTTTTGCTGCCGACTGTACAGTCAGCAAGAAAAGTCACACATACGTCTACTACATTCGTAACTGAGAACCAGAAAGTAGTATCTCCACACCTTCTAAATCTGCGATCTAATCCTCGGTCATCTACCATCTCATGCACACAATGGCCCACTCCCACGCAAGATGGCGTCTTCATTATGTAAGTAAAGACTTAGAAAATGCGTTCGCAATTAAAACAATTACATAAAAGTTTAGGAGAAGATTTATGGCGATCAGATTATAGTTTTCCCATAGTTTTGTATAGCTTTTACGGCTTTAACTAAAACTATTAATTATGTGGTAATTACTCTTTATATATGGTGGTATAAACTTCGTTAAGAAACTGCCAATCTATTTTGTAAACATCTCACCGTGAAAACCTAGGTGAAGTGACCTTGAAGTGATCTGTCATTCCATCTGTCAGTCTACTATTGACAGCTCACTTCAAGTTCACTTCACTTACGAGTATATGTAGAATAGAATATAAAAGAAACAAAGAAAAGAAAGAAAAATTTAGCTGTAAAAAAAAATATAATAGGTAATATAAATACACGGTATACACATAGTATATACGATTAATTTTAGGTCGTTCTGTAACCGAAAGCCATGAACTCGGTCATCGAAACCGAATTGAACCGAATTGGATTGGGACTATTATTTTAAAAAAGTAACAATAAAAAAAAAACACGAAAAATTTAATATAATGTTTTTGTTGTGAAATAATGATAGGAACTCGTGGCTTAGTGGCAATAACAGCCGCACGGATGGATCCATCAGGTTAAGCTACGCTTGCCGGGGTTGGTCAGTGGATGGGTGACCATCTTTACATACCGAGACTCCTCCGTGCCTCGAAAGCACGTTAAGCCGTTGGTCTCGGCTGTCATTTGTGGCTCTTTGCGAGTCGTCACGGGTCGTCAGAAGCCCGAAAGCCTGACAACCAGTCTTATCAGGGGTATCGTACCTATTACCCAGTTACTGGGCTGTGGAGGTCAGATAGGCAGTCGCTCCATGTAAAATACTGGTATTCAGCTGCATCCGGTTAGACTGGAAGCCGACCCCAACATAGTTGGGAAAAGGCTAGGCAGATTGATTTTTTTTTGTTGTAAAATAATGAGAACTCGAAGTAACGCTTCCTTGCGATCAATGCATTATGTGTGTGTAAAACGTATCGAAAAACGGCAACACATGCGAACGGTACCCATTGCAAAATCCATTCATCGATCAGACAGCATGATCCGTAACTCCCCTTACCCCCCTCCACACGCTTAACCCCCGTTCGCACGGGCGTAATAAAATCGCGGCGGGATTTTATAGCGCACTGGATTTTCAACTCTCGTTGTTGAACCGAGCGTTGAGAATCCAACTTAACAATAACAGAGTACATTCTAGCGCGTCGAAAAAACACACTGTTAGATTTTGCACTCTCGGCGCTAAGCAGAGCGTTGAAAATCCAGTGCGCTATAAAATTCCGCCGCGATTTTATTACGCCCGTGCGAACGGGGGTTTACAGTCTAGCCGACCGCCCGCCCTTCCTTGATCCGTACGATCTTGCGTTTATGAAATAAATAGTGGAAACGCTACTAAAATTTAACTCGAATGTCAAAAAAAAGTGATAAATTTCTAACTTCTTTATTTGATGTCTTAAAAAAACAATAACAATGATAATAGTAACTATTACTCGTCTGGAGTTCCTGTTCGGCTCCAGAACGATGTAAAATTAGAGAAAAAAAAAAATTTTTTTTTTTAGGTATATTAATGAAATAAAGGAGATAAATATATACCTGTATCTTTATTTTGGAAAAAATATGGTACGTTATAAAGTCTTAAATATAAAATAGTTCCACATATTATTTTGCTTACTTTTTTCAGCATGCAAAAAACACTAAAAATAAAATTATAAACGGTATGTTTTCACGATGAGATTTTTATAGAATTGACTACCTACAGTCCAGCCGACGAAAGAATGCGTTCTTGACACCTGTCAGTTTAATACATACGAATATATGTTTTGCGAATTTCATTCATAAAGTTACTAGAAATTGCCCCACTGACAGGTGCATTCTCTTGACGGCCGGACTATAATTGTATGTATTCTGCTGTTCTGCTATATACTTTTAAGGTGTCGATGTCGTAACCAAATGGCAAAAACGGAACCCTTTATCTTATCCTGTCCGTGAGTGAGTCCGTAAACTAATTTCATGTGTCACAGCCATTTTATCGGGGACTTTTGACACTTTCAACGACGAAAATTGTATTTTATTCTTTTTTCTGTACACACAGCTACATTATTATCAAGCTGTAAATTTCCAGTATAATCTGATCTCGCTTTGCATAGGATTTCCATACAATGAGAGGTCAGCTTATACTGGAAACATATAGCTTGATATGTAGCCGTGTAGGTACATAAATAAATGAAAATACACTGTAGGTATGTTGTCCGACATGCACTTGACCGGCTTTTTTGTTTTAAGCAAATAAACGAATCATAAGCCGTGTACGCACGAAGGAACAAAAAAAATGGTGAACACGAACATCGAACACTTTAAATGTTCAAAAGGTCCTGAGTTCCTTCAAATGTTCCGTGATGTATGTTCGTGTTCACCATGTTTTGTTCGTTCTTGCGTACACGGCTTTAGAGAGCAGTGGTGCCAGTGGTAACGGCCGCGACATACGAGTTACTTATAGGTCGTAGGATCGAACCCAGACAGGCGCTTTACTTTGTGTAAATTATTTCATCACCACTGCTCTCAAAACGGTGAAGGAAAACATCGTGAGGAAACCGGCATATCCTGGAACCAAATATTCGAAGATATTGACATCTACCAACCCGCACTGGGTCCGCGTGGTGGATTACGGCTCGCTCCCTCTCACAGAGAGGAGGCCTGTGTCCCAGCAGTGGGAACGTTATAGATTGTTTGTAAACGAATCTTTCTTTCATCTTAGTTCGAACTTAGTTCTGTATCGTTTAGACTTTAGACAATGTACAGTCAACAAAAGAGATATCTAGGTAGGGTAGAGTAGCATATTATTTGTATATGAATTGCTTTATGTTCAATTTTATTTAGATTACTTTGTTTTTGCAATACAAAAATTGTTTTCAGGATGAGCCGTGTAATAAAATTAGGAAATCAGACTAACTTACCTTAAGTGACGTCTGATGGTAATTTTATGAACGGCTCATCCTGAAAACAATTGGTTCCCTCCCTGTCTGATACAAAGTTGCCAGTTCAAATAAAACGCGCGCAGTCGTTACCTATGTTTAAAAGGCTCGTAAAGGAACATTATTTGTCGTTGTGATCGTGTTCACGTAACTGTAAATATATTTAGTCTTCATTGGTTTTCGTTGCTTATATTTAGTATGTATGTATTTATGTATCTATTATTTAGGTTATGTATGTATCTATTTTAATATAATATTGTAAGTAGGCACTTATTATTTGCACCAGAGACAGCCCCATTTCATATCCAGGCAAATCACTGTCCATTCTAAGGTTGCCTGGAAGAGATTGCAGAAAGCGATAAGGCCGCCCATTGTATATTTTGTAGTGTTTGATTATGTTTTTTTTTGTTATGTATTTTTATGGTGTACAATAAAGTATATATAAATAAATAATAAATAAATAAAGTATCACCCACCCGTTAAATAACGCTTAGTGGCAATAAGTGAACAAAGAGACAGTGACGAAGTATTGTGACTCTAAAGAAAGTGATTTGACACATGATGTCACTGCTGAAGAGCTGACGGCTAATGCTATTAGTCGCGTTCAAATTTATTTTTGTTTAGAATTCTAAATATCTACGCGGACGAGTTCGTTGGAGACGAATACTATAACAATTGACATTGTAACACACCAACACAAAATTGTATATTGTCACGAAATTGAACATGAAGCAATTCACATACAAATATGTTAGGGTTGCCTAGATATCTCTTTTGTTGACTGTACATTGTTTATAGTCAAAGTACGGCGGAAACTTGAATTCTCCCCATTATTTTGAGTTGAAAGGACACTGTTCCCCATAATCTCGCTAATTTTACTAGTAAGGAAAATTAGCGAAAAAAACTTATTCGGAAAATTCTTATTAGTAAGTACTTTCCTATAGTCTGTCAACCTCAGGTGACGTCCTTTCATACTTGTTTTACCGTTGTACCTCTATGTATATCTATCCATATATTAAGAACCGGCCAAGTGTGTGTCGGACCACGCACAATGAAGGGTTCCGTAGTTGGGATTGGAACAAACTTGATATTTGGGAAAAATCGTTTTCTCTATTTTTAACCGAGCAGAGCTCGGTCGACTGCACCTAAACAAGGAATAAGGCCGGATTTTTTAAAATTCCTTACGGGCTAGGGAATATCTTAGGGCTAACGAAGTCGCTGGCAATGCGCTAGGAGATTATGTCGCCTGATTGTACCAGTCTTCATTGTTCCTAGATGAAAAGTTCTTTCAAAAATGTGTTTCTGGTTAATTTGTATTTACCTCATTGTATCTTGTTGTTATTTTTACTGAACAAGTAAATAGGGAATTAAAAAGCTTTTGTGTTTAGAAGTAAATAGGTACTTATGCAATAATTAGGTATACTTGTATTTCCTAAAGACAACAGAATAGGTATTCATTCAATAAATTATACCTATAATCTATTCTACACTTCATGTCATTATTTTTTAAAATTATAAAATAGCCTTCGTATACATAGGCTGGAGTTATCCTATCCTATTGATAATTTTAATTAATTTCAAATATTATTTAGGTATTTATTGGATATATTCTATTACCGACCCGCTTTACATCATGTAGAAATCTCCTTATTACGTATCAAAAACTACTAATTAAAAATAATATTACACAAATTATTTACCTTTTATCCAAATGCAACAACACAATTCAAAAACAATGAAAATAAAAGTCACTATTTTAATTTAGGTACGCAATAGAAATGGCGCGCGAATTTGAAAATAGAATGGAACGCACTGCCCCAGTTCTGTTAACGCACTGATACAGTTTATGCGCCATGTTGTTTTTATATGCTGCTATGTTGAGAGCGCATCTTCAAACGGCCTATTGTAAAAAAATAACGACCTTGTTTATTTTTTATGTCGATTTTTGACATCGATTTTTATTTAAGCTCTAATTAATGGACATAATTGGACATATAAGATTTATTATGCAATTATTTTTGTGCTTCCGTAATTAGAATTAGGTACATAGTTACCAACCAGTGTAGCTGGGACAGACTGGATACGGAGACGGAGGAGAGGGTGTTGTGTCGCAGCCTGCGGTAGGCTAAGTTGATTAACGGGGGGTTATCCGAATTTTACCTGTTTTAGAATCAATTTTAAATGGTCAAATTATTGTATTAAGGTCCTGAAAAAAATATATGTCATAGATACATCCTTTCTTTAGGGAAATTAACGGTTCAAAACACGATAAGTTGTAATTTCCTCGATGAAAAAAAAATCCGAAACATAGTCGATTTCAAAACCATTTTCCGTTTCATTTCCTAAATAAAGCATAAAATTATATGAAAATTGCATATACCATGAGGTAATCGTATTTCAGAGGGAAATTAACGGTTGGATTTTTGAGTTTAATAGATTTTTTTTAAATAAACTCAAAATTAGTAAATTTGGCTAAATCCGCTCGCGGTCAGAGTCCTGCGGGACGTTATTGAGGTTGGACCTGTGTCAAAATTTTTAAAAATTCGCTCTCCCTGCTGTTGTTCAAAAAAATTCAAACAAAAGACGAACACATTAGATATGAAATTGCGACAGCTCAGAAAAAATATCTCGTAATTATATTATAGTTTTAATTCATAATATCGTTTTCGAAAATGTGATTATTTATATGTGGTATGATGACGTTTAATTGTCATCTTACGATAGTGTTAAGTGTTACGACGGGTGGCCAGATATTATAAATAAATAAGACGACCAGACTATTTTATGTTTCGTGTATTTAGCCATTGCATGACGAGCGATCGGAGTCGGTGACAAGACAACAGGATCCGGAAATACCACAGATAATATATATTTTATAAAGACTGATACACATACGTAACATCTCCCTTATTAAGAAAAGAAAATGGAATCATTACGTGGAACATGGTACGTAAGTATACTCTTTTTTTTTTTTTTTTTTTTTTTTTTTAACATTAACAAAATTCTTATATACTAGTAGACTAAGTGGAACGGAACATCTCTAAGAAGTGACAAGTTGACTTGACTGACATTTACATTGCGACAGTTCTGACAGTGACGTCTATCAAATTGACTTAACTAAGTTTTGACAGCTACTAACAAAACAAAATTAGGTTTGACAATGCTTGTACAACAAACAATACATTTAGTATATTAAATTAAAACTAAGTACAAATTAAGAACTTAATCTAGACCAATTTTCAAAATCTTCGGGGCTTTATTATTGCTCTACCGAATGAAGAATAAGTTGTGTGTTGAGTTTGTTTATTTGGTGTATGTGATGTGTTTGTTTTTGTTTCAGATTCTTGGACAGGATTACTTGTACAAGGAGATTGATAATTAGATGGAGATGACGACGGCAGTATATTGGAAGGCGACGGTGGATCAGTGTCAAGTGGAACTGATGGGGATTGAAGTGAACTTCTTCTACTAGGAGCGGACTCAGTTGGTGAATGTTTTGGCTGTAGGATATGTTGGCGATTACGGCGAAAAGTACCTTCCGGGGAGACAATAGTATATGATCTAGGCTGTGGACCTATGTCTGACACAGTACCAGGTGTCCAAATACTGTCTGGCTGTTTCTGGAAGTAAATTTTATCACCAATGTTTAGGGAAGACAACGGTTTAGTATGTTTATTATAATAAATCTGTGATTTGTTCACTTTTATTTGAGTTTTATTTGTTAGAGACCTGTAGTTAGGTATTTTAGGTTTCAGAGTTTGTTCTAAGACTGGAAGTTTAGTTCTGAGTGTCCTGGACATTAGTAATTGGGCAGGCGAATACATATTTTCTTTAGGTGTATTCCTATACTGTAATAATCCTAGATGAGGGTCTGTATTATCAGTAAGACATTTCTTTAATATGTTTTTAACCGTGGCTATGGTTCTTTCTACAAGACCATTAGACCGTGGATAATAGGGACTTGATGTAATATGTTGTATTTGCCAATCTAAAGCAAAATGATTAAACTCTTTTGAGTTAAATGGGGGACCATTGTCTGAAATTAGAATGTTGGGTATTCCATGTCTGGAAAATATAGACTTTAGGTGACTAATGACAATTTTACTAGTAGAACCACCTGCTAGCTTTACAAGCTCGACATATTGGGAAAAATAATCTACGACTATGACATACTTGTTTGAATTGAAATCAAATAGATCAACTCCGACTTTATTCCAAGGGATTGGTTTTACCTCATGGGGCTGTAGTGACTCTTTGGAATTGCTGCGTCTGTTAGTGAGACAGTTATGACAATTATTAACATATTTTTCTATATCAGAGTACATATTGGGCCAGTATACTAGATTTCTTGCCAATCTTTGGCAACTATGAATACCTTGGTGACCTTCATGTATCTGTTTCAAAATGTCTTTTCTCATGGCTACTGGTATAATGACACTGTTGTTTTTGAAGACAATACCATTAATTATATGTATATCGGTTTTTAAAGGAAAATAAGGCCTAAGTATGTCTGGAAGCAATTTTTTATGTTCAGGCCAACCTGTTATGCAATATTTACTTAAGAGTGACAATTCATTGTCTTGGGAAGTCTGTTCTTGAATAGATTTAAGTTTATTTGGACTAACTGACAGTGATCTAATGACTAAATTGACATGTAAATCTAGATCAGAATCTAGATCATGTAATGACTGTTCTGGTAAAGCTGCTCTAGACAGAGTATCAGCTACATAAAGATATTTACCTGGTTTGTAAGTTACGTTCAGGTCATATGGTTGTAATCTTAGCATTATTCTTTGAAGACGGGGTGGAATGTTATAAATTGGTTTTTTATACAGCGATACTATTGGTTTGTGATCTGTTTCAACTAAAGTGTGGCGACCATAGACATATTGGTGAAACTTTGTACAACCAAATAGGATTGCTAACAGCTCTTTCTCAATCTGAGAGTATGACTGTTGACATGAGCTTAATGAAGCTGAAGCATATGCTATGGGGTGTTTATCATGGCAAATCACTGCACCCATGGCATCTTTAGACGAATCAACTGACAGTGTAATTGGTTTATTTTGATCATAATATGTCAAGACAGGGGCTTTTGTTATACATTCCTTTAATTCATTAAATTCTACATTATGTCTCTCTTGCCAAGACCATTCATTATCTTTAGACAGAAGTGTTCTTAAATTAGAAGTTTTATCTGACAAATTCTCTATGTATGAGCCTAAGTACGTAACCATACCTAAAAACCTTTGTAATTCTGTGACATTTGTTGGTGGTGGCATACTGCAAATGGCTTTCACTTTGTTTTCATCAACTCTCACACCATCTTTAGAAAAGATGTGTCCTAGGTACTTGACTTCACTTTTACATATATTAGACTTGTCTTTATTAAATTTTATTCCTATTTCTCTAGCTCTATCTAAGACTTGTTTTAACCTAAAATCATGTTCTTGTTTAGTTTGACCGTAAATTAGGAAATCATCCATCATGATTTTGACTCCTGGAATATCACTGAATCTATTTGTCACGATGGAATGAAACAGTTCTGGGGCTGCATTTATCCCGAAGGGAAGTCTTAGGAATCTATATCTACCTTGAGGTGTGATGAATGTACATAGTTTTGAGGAAGCTTCATCTAACTTTAGCATATAAAAACCTTTGTTTGCATCTAGGGTAGTGAAATATTGTGAACCAGAGAGGCTGGATTTAATTTCATCAATAATTGGAAATTGATAATGAGGACGCATAATGGCTTTATTAAGTTTTCTTGGATCAATGCACAGGCGTAGTTTACCATTTTTCTTTGATGCAATTACAATTGAGCTTACCCATTCAGTAGGTTCCTCGACTTTGACTATAATTTGATTTTTTTTTAACATGGCTAATTCTTCTTTTAATTGTTCTAAGAGACTGAATGGAATTCTACGACAGGCATCTATAGACGGTACAGCATCAGGCTTCATTGACAAATGACATTCATAATCTTTAAGACAACCTATTCCTGAGAAGAGATCTTTATATTTGTCAAGCTGTGATACATTGAGTGACTCATGAAATTGGACATTATGGACTCTTTTAACTAATTTTAAATTCTCACAACTGTTGCGACCAATAATATTCCTACAGGGTATATCTATAATGTGGAAATTAACATTGTATAGTTTGTTGTTATGTGTGACAGACAGAATGCATTGACCTACAGTCGGTAATACTTCACCGCTAAAGGTTGATAGTTTGTGACTACTTTTCTTTAAACTACTCAATGGCAAATTAAGTTTTTTATAAGAGTTAAATGATAAAATGTTAGTGTCAGCACCTGTATCAAGTAAAAAGTCTACATTCTTACTATTTATGGACAAAGTTGTATGATAAGGGTTTTTTATGCTGACAGAAATCTCATTAGTGAAAAGACTATTTAGAAAATAAGTATCAGTACCCGTACTTTCTTCTTCTTCTTCTATGGATCCCACATGTTTGCTGCGGCAACACTTGGCAAAGTGATTGGGCTTGTGGCAGTTGTTACAGATGACTCCTATGGCTGGACATTTTGTTCGGTGAACTTGACCACATCTGGAACAATTCTTGGTTGACTGTTTGGATTGAGGTTCTTGACTGGACGATGCTTTACTTGATTGACGACTTTGACTTGTTTGAGACTGATGACTTTGACTTTCTTGACGGCTATGACTTCTTTGACGACTGTGACTTCTTTGACTGTGACTTTTTTGATTGCGACTCTCTTGACTACGATGTGTTTGGCGACTGTGATGCGATTGACGACTGGCAACGACACTTACTTCTTGGCTTGATAAAGCTTTAGCCTGTAACCTAGTATTTCTTAGTGTTTTAGCGAGACTGACGGCGGCATCAAATGTTGATGGTTTCTCGATCAGGATACGTTCTCTGATGTACGAGCAAGATGAATTTAAGTTCCATGAGAATATGTCCTTTACTATATCATCGGCAAGACCTTCAAAATTGCATTGGATACTTAGATTCTTGAGATCCGTGGCATATGTCTCAATTTCTTCATCTGGACCTTGTTTTCTGTTGAACAGCTTATGTCTTTCGACGGAAATATTGACACGTGGTGTGAAGTAGTCTTCAAATTTGGCGAGTAAATCCTTATAGGTGATCTTGTCAATTTGTATGTTAAACGAGTAAAATATCTGAAGAGCGTCTGGGCCTATGATTTGTAGTAAAATGGCTACCTTTCGTTTGTCTGGTTGTTCTTCTAAATTGTTGGCTATCATGTAAATCTCTAGACTTGTGTTGAAATTTCTCCAAGCCAATGGCATGTTCGAGTTGTTGATATCTAAGCTGAAATTACTCGGCGGCAGGGGATAACTTGTATTATTTGCGTTTTTATTTTCCGGCATTTTAGGGCTGGACCACGCGGCGACGTTTTACTCGAAATTTTTTTTTTTTTTTTTGACTGTTTGCGGCACTTACTTTTGTGGTTTTTTGTGACTTCTTTTTCTTCTGTATCTTCTGACACCATGTTACGACGGGTGGCCAGATATTATAAATAAATAAGACGACCAGACTATTTTATGTTTCGTGTATTTAGCCATTGCATGACGAGCGATCGGAGTCGGTGACAAGACAACAGGATCCGGAAATACCACAGATAATATATATTTTATAAAGACTGATACACATACGTAACATTAAGACACATTGCAAATTATTATCGATAAAATTATAGTCAAGCGCGAGTAGTTTATAATTTTTTTCGTGGTCCTTTATGAAGAAGTTTTAAAACACATTTTTCTAAGATTTTTCATCAGATTCATCCACATTAGTATTTTCACTCTCCATCGAACTGTCTTCACTACTAGTCTACTACCATATCCTACATAAATTAAGTACACATAATATAAATACAATGTGTCCGGTTGTCGGTTGGATACTAATAATTAGAGATCGGATAATCGGATGCATATTAACCTAAAGTTGAGGTGTTGGCTAAGTATGGAGTGGGCTTTTGGATTGTAAAATCCCAAAATTCCGGTATCGGCCAATTTTGACTTCTGATTATAGAATCGAACGTATAATTTGCTTAAGTTCAGATGTTAGTTAATATGGATTGCACTTATGTATCGAAAAAATCCCGGGATTCCGGAACGACAATTTTTAAGTTCTGATTTTGGAATCGAATGTTTTAGTTAGGTACTTGCGTTCAGGTGTTGGCTAATATGGATTGCACTATTGTATCAAAAAAATCCCGGAATTCCGGGATTCACAAATTTAGAGTGCTGATTATAGAATGGAATGTATATTTACTTACGCTTAGGTTTTGGCTAATATGGAATGCACTTTTGTATCGATCGTCAAATTGTCGCGATTCCAGAATTGATAAATTAAGTATTTTTTGACTATTAGAGGGTAACTTTTTATCACTAAATTTTCACAGGGTGTTTTTCTCATGAACAACTTTCACTATGGGATCAACCCTAAATCACGAAACATAAATCAGCTGTTTCATACGTTTTGGTCGAGTAGGTATTAAACTTTTGTATCAAACATCGTAAATTTTTCGTGATTTCAGAGTTGGTCCCATAGTGAAAGCTGCTGAAAATGTAAATCCAAGATGGCGGCTGCGAATATTTTCAAATTTTTCGTCATGGGTTTCGTTTTCATGGTTTTCAACGGTGTTAAAGCTGATAGTGACGTGAAAATGTAAATCCAAGATGGCGGCTGCGAACATTTTCAAATTTTTCGTCATGGGTGTCGTTTTTATGGCTTTCGAGGGCGTTAAAGCCGATAGTAACACTAAAATGTAAATCCAAGATGGCGGCTGCGAATATTTTCAAATTTTTCGGCATAGGTGTCGTTTTTATGCTTTTCGAGGGTGTTAAAGCTGATAGTGACATTAAAATATAAATCCAAGATGGCTGCTGCCAAAGTTTTCAAATTTTTCGTCATAGGTGTCGTTTTCTTGCTTTTTGAGGGTGTTAAAGCTGACAGTGACATTAAAATATAAATCCAAGATGGCCGCTGCGAACATTTTCAAATTTTTCATCATAGGTGTCGTTTTCATGCTTTACGAGGGTGTTAAAGCCGATAGTGACATTAAAATGTAAATGCAAGATGATTGATGGTTTTTTTTAATTACTATCACACGTGTTTTCAGGTTGAAACGCGATACGCTGCGCTGACGCAGGGTTAGTTAACTAAGCATCAGCCAAGCGTCACGCATTTTGACTTCACTATCGGCATTAGCACACTCCAAACCCATGAAAACAATTTATATTTTAACGCCACTATCGGCTTTCTCGAAAACCATGAAAACGACACACATGACGATAAGTTAGAAAATTTTACAGCCGCCATTTTGGATTTACAATTTAACGCCACTATCGGCTTTAAAACCCTCGAAAACCATGAAAACGACACCCATGACAAAATATTTTTAAATGTTGGCAGTCGCCATCTTGGATTTACATTTTAACGCCACTATCGGTTTTAACACCCTCAAAAACCATGAAAATAATAATAAAAAAAAAAAAAAAATAAAAATATTTATTTGACACTAGGAAATACATGTTGCAATCAAGTTAAAATAATAGCACACTAATGTATTGTAACAATCAGATCCTAACCCCCAAACTAGGCCTGGACCTGTATTTTGGGGGTCAGCGTTCAGCAATGGGTTCTATTTCCAATCTAACAGCATTTAAGAGGAGTGTCAGTAGAAGTTAACAGCCAAAGTTATTGCTATTTGGTAACACATATCGGTCAAAATAGCTTTCATTGGGTACAGAAGAAGGTAAAACACATAAAATATGTAGGGATTAAAATTAATTACAAAAAGAAAGTAAAAATGCAAAAAAATATTTGTGTTTGATGTCTGTGAGTGTAATTATGAGAGTTGATGAGTTTATGTGTGTATGCGGTGGAAGTTTGTTGTGTGTGTGCAAGGGAGTGAGTGAGTGTCTGGTTTGGTTCGCACCTTTGAATGTGTGTAAGGACAGGAACAAGTAAGAATGGATGACAGTGTGTATGGGTTTTAGATATCATAATATTATGTTAGGAATGTGAATAAACTTTCAGTTTCGTGATAGTCCATCTTTTGGAGCCAGTCTGCTACTTTCCTTTTCATTTCCCGCCGGCACATTCCAGCTATGTTTAGCTTTTTATTTGCGAGATTGTAAAGTTTGCTGCTTAAGCTATTAAACTGGTGTTTGGCAAATGAGGTGCGGCAGGGTATAGTAGGGCATATGGAGGATTTACTACGCTTTTTTGGGTCGGGTAAGGGAACAATTCCTTGTTTTCTTTGGATGGATTTGAGCACATAGAGCTGGCGGACACTAAGGACTTTAAGTTCAGACAATAATTGTGAGGTGGGGAACCTGTACGGTTTCTTGGTCATAACCTTGAGCACAGCTCTCTGTGCTCGCTCCAATCCCAGCAGATAGGTCTTTGCTGCACCTCCCCACACGGTTATGCAGTATTGGATAATGGACTGACATAGGGCTAGGTAGACTAGTTTTAGATTTTCCAGTGTTGCAGAATCCCTTAGGGTCCTGAAAACATTTAAAAGTCGCCTAGTTCTGTTAATGATCGATCCAATCTGCCTGTCCCACCTCAGTCCATCATCCATCAGCACTCCCAAATATTTTGCCGATTCTACCCGAGAGATAACTTGGCAGGTACAATTGAGTCGGTTCTCGCAAGTATGAGCTGTTATGGAATAGTCAGGCAAGGGTTTAGTGTTGGGTCTCAAGGAAAAGGGTAGGAAATGTGTTTTGTTCAGGTTTAGTGTAAGGAGATTTAGTCTTAGCCATGTCATTATTTTGGAAAGGGAGTATTCAGCTCTATCCTTGACCACCTGCCAATTCTGTCCCCATATAAATACTGCTGTATCATCTGCATATGTATAAATTTTGGTGTATTGAAGCGACATTGCGCAGAGGTCATTAATATACACCAAAAACAACAAGGGTCCTAAAATACTCCCCTGTGGGACCCCAAAGAGGATTGTACGTTCCTCGCTAAGACAGTCGCCTATTTTTACACATTGCTTACGCTGGGAAAGATAGTCTTTAAATATATTTAAGACGGTGCCTCGTACTCCAATTCGTTCTAGCTTTGATAAGAGGATAGGGACAGAAACTGTATCAAACGCCTTGGAAAGATCTAGAAATATACATAGGCATCTATTTCTTTTGTCTAGGTTTTCCACTACTTGCTCTGTCAAATCCAAGACTGCGTTCTCTGTAGAGACACCTGATCTAAATCCGTACTGGTTGTCGGCTAACATTTTGAAGCGATTTAAAAAATGAATGAGCGATTTGTAGAGAATTATCTCCAAGATCTTTGATAAGGCTGACAACACCGATATGGGCCTATAATTATTGACGCAGTCTCTGTCCCCACCCTTGTGAATCGGGTGTACAATAGCTTTTTTCAAAGCATCAGGAAACACGCCAGTAATAATAGCACGATTACAGATGTGCGTTATAGGTGGGATCAGTACCCGTCGGCACTCTCTGAGGAGGGAAGATGGAATTCCATCCCATCCAGTAGCACAATCCGGCCGCAGCTGTAGGATAGTGGTTTCAATGTCCGCTTCATCTACTTCTAGGATAACGAGCGAGTTGGGTATGTTTCCGGAACAGTCTGAGGCAGGGGGTTGAGGGGAGACAGGGTCATCTGTAGATGAGGCTTGAGACAGGAGAATGTTATTGGCTAGATTTTTACCGACGTCGGTGAAAAAATTGCAGACAAGGTCAGCAGATGACTTTGGGCTATCTGATATTTGAAGTAGTTCCAAACGATTGTCTTTGACTTTTTGAGTCTTAGTTATCTCTTTGATAGCTTTCCATAGGGCTTTGGGGTTGTTGCCTGCTTTGTCAAGTTGAGATTTCTCATAAGCGACTTTTAGTTTTCGTAGGAGTTGATTTGTAAAGTTCCTATATCGTGTATATGTTACTTTAAGTATCATGTTATCTGGAGATTTTTTTGCTTTGATATGTAACCTATCCCGATTTTTAATACAGCGCAGGAGCCCTGGTGTGATCCACGGCTTTAGGATTTTTTGCTTATTAGAAACTAAAACTGTTTGCGTGTGCTTATTAATAATTTTTGAAATTGTTGAAATTAAGTAGTTGGTTGCGGTGTTAGCGTCTTCCATTTCTAGGAGAGTTTTGAAGTTTGTGCTTTCTATTTCTAGTTTTATTGACTGATAATCAATACGAGTTTTAGCGTTATTGTACTGACGTTTAGCACACACGTTTTCTATGAATAATACAACAGGCAAGTGGTCAGTTATATTTGATTCTAGTACTAGGGTTGTAGAAGGCAGTTTAGATCTTAGCAAAATGTGGTCCAGACATGTTTTGATCCTAGTAGGTAGTGTGTGCGTAGGGAAAAAGCCGTGGGATGCATTAAAGGTAAGGTATTCCTCTGAAATAGGGTCTTTATTCATGCCACAGATGTCGATGTTGATATCACCAACAAGGACGTGCGTACTAGTTTTTAGTGCAGTGAAGACGGTATTTAAACTGTCTAAGAAATTATCGTGGTTAATTCTAGTGTTAAGTGAAGGGGGGCGATAAATAGCAACAATTTCTAGGTTCTTTCCTATTTGACAAACCATGCAATTTGCATCTTTGAAAGCTGGTTCATAAACTCGACAGGTTAGTTTTTTGCTGGTAAAAATAATAATACCATCATTTTGGTTAAGTATGTTTTTGGTGGAATGTGATACATAACCATCTAGGATAGGGAGATCGTTTACCTTGCTAAGCCAACATTCGGAAAGAACTATGACATCAAAGTTTATTTTTGTAAGAGACAGTAAGATGCGAAGTTCGTCAAAGTTTTTATTTATACTTCTAATGTTGATGTGAATTATCTGTATGGCTCGACTAGAGTTGCCAGCATATTTTTTACAGTCCTCTGGACGGCAAATGTGCGAATTTTTGATATTACACAAGTCAAGTTCGTAATTAATATTATTAATATGGTCATGATTAGCCATTTAGAAGGATTACAGAATCAATATTTGTGCAACAATTGTACATTTTGTATTTGTAAACACTGTCGTACTTTATACTTATTGTTCCTAGTCGTATACGGAACATGTGGGGTGCGAATACATGAGTGTAAGAATGTCTATATGGTAGGTGCAGTAGAGATGAGTGGTAGAGTGAATGAGTGGGGGAATGAATTGTGTTGTATGTTTGTGTGTGAGAGCGAGTTATTGGTTTAGTATACACAAAATACTTATGTTTTATCGGTGAAATAGAGGTAGTTTTCAAATAGTTATCATTAATAATATAAATTAAATGTATTAAAACTAAGACTATCCAGACAATAAAGTACTTGAGGCAGACTAATAGTCACAGACTCCTGCGCAGGTCCAGTAGGGATTGTTCAGACGAGATTAGGAGTTGCTTTTCTCCCTGTACCTTGCGCAGGAATATGCTACCATTTGAAGACCAGCAAAATTGGAAACCGTTTTGCTTTGCAAATTCCTTTGACAGGTGGAATAGTTTCTTTGAGCTAGCCGGGAGGTGATCACTAACATAAACTGGTTGCCGTTTGCCAGAGATACCGATAATTTCGGTGTTGAGCTTGTTTTCTGTAGACGTGCTGTTTTTGTTGAATGCTCGCACTGCGGCTATAGTT
The DNA here is from genome assembly GCA_946251885.1 of Cosmia pyralina. Classification (NCBI taxonomy): domain Eukaryota; kingdom Metazoa; phylum Arthropoda; class Insecta; order Lepidoptera; family Noctuidae; genus Cosmia; species Cosmia pyralina. Next base: position 17,246,210 of record OX276366.1, on the reverse strand, counting down.
TCTTGTTTTAACTGTACGGTTTGGAACTCCGCAACGATTGGGCGAATGGAGTCAGGCTTACCGGGTATGCGGTAAATATCTCGAAGATCCGATGCTGTTGTTGCCGACCCAACAGCCTGACCAATCTTGTATACTACATTAGAAAGGTCAGTACTTGTCTCATTTTCAGCCATTGGGATATTTCTTATTTCTATACTGGACGATCTGGACTTTAAATTTAGATCTAGTAACTTCCTTTCCAGGTTTTCAATACACTTACGCTGGGTCAAGTGTTCGCTGTCCAATTTTTCGACCACCGCTTTGATGTCTTCGTACTGCTTATTAATAAATTTCATTGACTTATCTGTGTCTTCCAAGGATTTTTGCATGGTGGAATTTTGTATCTTCAGTTCAGATATGTCGGTGGAGAGTTTGGATATAAGATTATTTTGTTTTGTGAACATATCAGTTAGTTTTGAGTCAAATTCAGCCTTCCAATTATTTAACATCGCCATTATTTCCTGCTTTAGATCCAGCGGCTCCTGTTCTTTGGATGAATGATCTTTGGATGAATGGAGCTCGTTTATACGCAGGCGGTTTTTATTACGTTTCGTTACGAAAGAGGGGTCACTTACATGCTTGGCGGTTTTTAAGTCAGATTCGGAGTGTGTATGAATTGGAGAGGCAGATTGGCTAGATGGAGGCGAGCGCTGCACCGACATCGTTAGTAACGCTGATTCTGCCCGCGCGTCACGGTCACAAAGTCAGTTCAAGTAGATGAAGCGATGACACAGTAGCACACAGAACGCGATCCTTTCCAACAGCTGGGCACTGTGCAACACGGTGTGTAGTGGGCGGGGCCAACGTACCGGTCGGTCGCCGCGTTAATGACTCAGTGACACGGAGCGACACAGATCAACACAGAACGCGGTCCTTTCCAATTAGATGACACAGTGTTTTTTCCTTTGTGTCCGTTATTTAAAATTGTAATATTTGTTTTGTGTTTTTATCGACAACCAATTATGATTTTTTAGTTCTGTTTTCACTATCACTTATGTGGTTTGAAAGGGCACAACACAGTATATTGCACTTTATGGTTTAATCGTTTTTGAACGTGAAATAGAATTTAAAACACGGCACTCGATTTACACGCTTTTGACTCTCAACACTCCAAAATACCCACTCACAAAATACCCACCCACCCACATGAAAACGATACCCATGATGAAAAGTTTGAAATTTTTGCAGCCGCCATCTTGCATTTACATTTTAACGCCGATATCGGCTTTAAAACCCTCGAAAACCATGAAAACGACACCCATGACAAAAAAAAAAAATTTGGCAGTCGCCATCTTGGATTTACATTTTAACGCCACTATTGGCTTTAAAACCCTCGAAAACCATGAAAACGACACCCATGACAAAAAAATTAAAATGTTGGCAGCCGCCATCTTGGATTTACATTTAAATGCCACTATCGGCTTTAAAACCGTCGTAAACCATGAAAACGACACATGACAAGAAGTTTGAAAATTTTGCAGCCGCCATCCAGAATTTACATTTTAACATAACTATCGTTTTTAAAACCCTCGAAAACCATGAAAACGACACCCATGACAAAAAAAAAATGTTGGCAACCGCCATGTTGGATTTACATTTTAACGTCACTATCGGCTTTAACACCCTCAAAAACCATGAAAACGACACCCATGACGAAAAGTTAGAAAATTTTGCAGCCGCCATTTTGGATTTATATTTTAACGCCACTATCGGCTTTAAAACTCTCGAAAACCATGAAAACGACAGCCATGACGAAAAGTTTGAAAATTTTGCAGCCGCCATCTTGGATTTACATTTTAACGCCACTATCGGCTTTAAAACCCTCGAAAACCATGGGAACGACACCCATGACGAAAAATTAAAAAAAATCGTAGCCGCCATCTTGGATTTACATTTTGATGTCAATATCGGCTTTAACACTCTCGAAAACCATGAAAACGACACCCATGACGAAAAATTTGAAAATGTTTGTAGCCGCCATCTTGGATTTACATTTTAACATTACTATCGGTTTTAACACCTTCGAAAACCATAAAAACGACACCCATGACGAAAAGTTTGAAAATTTTGCAGCCGCCATCTTGGATTTACATTTTAACGCCACTATCGGCTTTAAAACCCTCGAAAACCATGGAAACGACACCCATGACGAAAAATTAAAAAAAAATTGCAGCCGCCATCTTGGATTTACATTTTAACGTCACTATCGGCTTTAACACTCTCGAACCCATGAAAACGACACCCATGACGAAAAATTGAAAATGTTCGCAGCCGCCATCTTGGATTTACATTTTAATGTCACTATCAGCTTTAACACCCTCGAACCCATGAAAACAACCCCACCGATATATTGACGGACCTTCCAGGGACATCCATTTTAAATCGGCAGCTTTGTATTTCTCGCGGGGACCACGTGTAACAAACGATTCCGTTTCGTTGAAATATTCATTTATGTGATCCCGATTTCCTGGTATTTTTAAATAAATAAAACTACATTTTATAAGAAGTCGTTTCCATACCATGTATCCGATTAGTTGTACATTCCCACATTTTCTGGAATCCCGGTATTTATATTAAGAAAAAAAATATTAAGAAGCCGCTTCCATAGTTTGTTAGCCAAATATTAACTTTAGGTAAATATGCATCCGATTATCCGATCACTACTAATAATAATCAACTTTCACTCTGGCAACAACAGTGAAAATTAGAAAAAATAAAAATATGCGGTCGGGGACCACCGTCAGGAATGAAGTTCCTTATAACGTATGATTTAAAACACAAACACAAAATTTTCACATCCGCCATCTTGAATTTTCATTTTGACTTCACTACCGGCTTTGGCTCCCTCGAAAACCATAAAAACGACACCCCATGATCAGTTTTGAGTACAAAAAGTCACAGTATACGATAAAATATCGTGTTCTATACATTCGAAAAATAGCGCCTTGTGAACGTAGCCATGGTTAGGCGGTAACCGTATCACTCAGTGCCCATGTGCCAAGTTCGTCGATGACGTATCCTATTGTTGGTTTGTAACTTTTAACATTGCACTTTTGTTTAGGTAAATAGTCCTATGGGACGGCAATCCCACATGAGCGGGGCCGGTTAGACAATATACTAAATTAATTTTGATGTCTTAGAATAGTAGATTCGATAAATTATAGCGTAGCAGTAGGTACATCCCTTGATAATAAAGTACGGCAATTGTTCCTTCGTATGTAGTTGTCAATAATTACTGATCTTCATGAGCAGTGGTCAACATCAAAAACAAAAGAATATGTTTGCAGCATAAGCAAAACAGTACGACCATTTTTAGCCCATTCTAAAAAAAAATTTGTTTATTCAGTCACTAAAGGGGTTATAGGGGATGCAAGTTAGACACACAATATACTAAAACAACAGCCACATTTTATAAAACTTTCCTTTACAGTACGTTTGTAGTTGTGGTCTCTCTCAGCAGCCAAAATACACAGAGAGTTAGGACTGGTGACGCGGGAGCAAGCGACCGACGACGAAGCAGCTTGTCCTGAGGTCGAAACGCGCAGCCTTCAGTAGCAATTTCCCACTGCTTGCGAAGTTTTTCGTTTTTAGTGGATAAATAAACAAACGTTCCGTCGTTCCGTTCGTGTGTCGTTCCTGCATAGGAACACATTTTTTTCAATTTTTTAGTCAAACGAAGAAAGTTCAAAATTTTCCAAAAAAAAGCTTTTTGTTTTAAGTATCATAAATTCATAACTATTTAAAAATTAACTTATCACAATGTTTCGTTATTTTTTTTTAAATTTTATTTTAATGTAGGTACTGTTTAATAAAAAAATATAGGAATTTTTTTTCTTCACTCTCATTATCATAAATTTCATTCGAACCTATGAGAAAGTGCACGTGTCCTGCTCTATACCTAATTATAGGTAAGTATAGACCAGGACACGTGTACTTACCCTACTAATTATGAATGTGTGTTCCTTCTTCGTGCAAAATCTACTGAACCGATTGTGATGAAACTTGGTACGTACCTAGATAGCAGGAGACCAAGATTTACACATTTTGTCCCGGAATTTCCAACACGGGTGAAACCGTGGGGCGCAGTTAATTATTATATAAGTACCCTAGTTAAAATTTATAATACATATATGGCCGCCAGAGGGGCGCCGATGAGGTGCTTGCTTAGAGCGCTCTCCACATTTAATCCGCCTCTGACTAGACACTTGCTTAGAACACACACCTAGGTTTGATGGAAGTGAAGCCTACGATCGTGTGGATCTAGACTTACTTAAGACTAAAGGCGAATTTCACCAGTAAAACTGAACGCGATCAGCCCATCTAAACCGCGTTCAAGAGCTGTCAATATTCCACGAAAATTATGACACTGACAGTGATTTAAATGTGCTGATCGAAATTCGGCCTAAGTAGAATCTTAGGAAAACAGATTTCGCAGTTCTCGGGGAAAAAGGTCCGTTAGAAAAATTCGCTTCCATTCCGTTTCGCGGCAATGTAAATTGAGCCTTAAGTGGACTTGGTCAAACAACAAATGTATTTTTATTTTTTTTAAACAAGCTTTTATTAATCTAGATATCATCTAGGAAAAGAGTCCTTGTCAAGACAAATCAAACGAGTTCAAACTCGATAGGGTTGCGTTGTTTTATGACCGAATTCCCATAGCCATCATCAGATCAGCTCCATGTCATAATAATATTGCATTGTCATCCGATTTGCATATGCAAGTAAAATTTCAGCTCAATCAGAAACCGGGAAGTGGGTCAAATTTAACTTGCGAGATTTGATCACAGATAGACACTGGGACAAATGAAACTAACTAGAAGTTTGTAAAAAGTAAAACAATTTATGTTACAAAAGTCTAATGAATTATGTTATGGCAACATTCTGAGCTGTTACTGCCGTAAATTGAAGCTTGACATGCGAAGTACCTACTTTTAAACTAGGGCTATTTGACAATACATAGGTACTATAATATTATTACTACTATTGAGGTAAGCAGAATTGAAAGAAAACCAAGTTTTTCTATTGATTCTTGTTCTACGAGGTATTAACAGATTGAAGTGAATAATTTGGTCAGATCTTAGACAGAGTGACAATCTATCAGTGATAGCGATAATGGAAAAGTTGAAAATGTAGGGGACTGACTTATGCTACCGAATCGCCTAGGAAAACCATATATCAATACCATTGACGGTAGGTCAATGGTCATAGACATAGAGAATGGACTGAGCCTCACGGGGCACCTCTACACAATCTGCGATAGTAAACTTTCATCCCCTTTATCATCTCTTATTATTATTAGGATTATTTTTGAGACAAAAAGTACCCTATGTCCTTTCCCAGGATGCCATATATCTCCATGCCAAATTTTATCGAAATCCGTTCAGTAGTTTAGTTCTCCAAGTAATAGTCTATGATCGCCGATTATGACGAGCAGGAATTAGCCTCACAAAAGTGTTCACTCTCTAGAAAGAGACAAAGGTAATATGCGGCCAGTACCTGTCCTACTACTAAAGAGACAACTACTGGCCGCAAATTCGCTTTGTCTCTCTCGTACTTTTAAGTCTGTATTCACAGCACAACTGAATACGGAACTCTCAGTCCGTCCAAACTCGATGTCTAGGGTTGCCATCCGCCCAGGTTTCCCCGGATTTGCCCTAGTTTAGAGGGCGTCCGTGGAGCGTCCGGACGGGGTTTCATTTGTAGTCCGGGTTTCAGGCTAATGATGACGACACATCTACCGAAAATATGCGGCCGAATTTAAACTAAGCGAATTGTTTGTTAAAACTTTAAGATGATTCTGTTTAGTTTTTTTAAAAGACTAAATTCAGTTTAATATTTTACGAAAATAAATAAAATGTTGATTTAATAACAATTAAGACGAAAGCGCCAGGGTAGCCCGCGAAACTCAAAATTTCTTACATTTTTTGCAATTTGGACTGTCTAAGTTCATATTACCCTATTGAATGACTATTTCATGAAACCATGAGATTTGAGGTCAATTCTAACTTATGGAGTTGTATTGCTGATTCTAATGGTTAGGTATTCTGTAAAGCCATGTTAGTTAGGTAAGGCCGTGAATCATATTTTAATCAACATACAACCTAACACTGACCTGCAAATTGCAAAAAACGTAAGAAAATTTGACTTTCGCGGGCTATCTTAGCGCATCCCCCTTAAAACTATCCAAAAAGTCACGAAGCACTACTACTCACACAAACACACCCCACTACATACCACAATCATACACACCCACACACACACACACACACACACACAAACGCACCCCCACACACCCCCTCACACCTTCACCCACACAAAAATTTTGTGTGGGTGAAGGTGTGAGGGGGTGTGTTTGTGACAAAATACAACACAGTCACACATACACACAAAACACTACAAACACACATACACACCACTCATGCATGCATGCATGCACTAAATTCCCTTCATTTTATGATTTAAGTAGGTACTTATTTTAATTTTGTTGCTTAAGTAATTAATTGTTTATGTTCCAAAATTGGGTAAAGACACTGACTCCTGTAACACAGGTACCACCTAGCTCAGGAGTTAGGGCTACAATTGAAAATGTTACTCCATTTTTTATGTCAATAAAATATTTTTTATTTATTAGCTATTTTTTTGTTTTACTGAGTAACTTTAAAATAATAAAAAAAACACTGTTGATATGTCCAGGTTAAACCAGCTCCAAAATCCGGGGTTTTCATATTTCTTGTCCTGGTTGGCAGATTTTAGAAATGGTTTCATTCATCAATAAATCATTCATAGTTTATTAATACTATATGGAAAAAAATAATATCCTTGCGGACGAACAAATAGGTTTCAGGAAAAATAAATCTATTAGCAACGCATTTTACACTTTTTTCAAAACGGTACTAAAAGGCATGGATAGTAAAAAGCATGTCTCAGCACTTTATATGGACATGACGAAGGCCTTCGATTGCGTCAATCATGAAGTATTATTAAATAAATTAGAAGCGTATGGAATACGGGGAAATGCTAAAGATCTCATTCAATCATATTTAAGTGGCAGAGAACAACAAACTGAAATATCTAGCATTTCTCATAACACAAAAGTCGAAAAGAAGCACTTGTCAACACCAATAAAAGTCTGCAAAGGTGTACCACAAGGGAGTATTTTAGGTCCTCCACTCTTTATTATTTATGTTAACGACCTCCCCAAATCCATTAAATCATCCATGGTTCTATATGCTGATGATAGTACTGCGATAGTTGTATCTGAAGACCCTACGACACATGAACATGAAATTAACTGTACTCTATCATCAATAGTTAACTGGCTTAATTTAAATGATCTTAAAATAAACTTCACTAAAACATATATAATGACCTTTAGAAATAAAAATTCAAAATTAAGTACATTCGATATAAATTATGAGCAAATAAATATAGAAAACATTAACACTACACAATTTCTTGGACTACACATAGACTCAGACATGACATGGAGGACCCAAATAGAACAAGTATGTACAAGATTAAATCGGTATTCATATGCCTTATATATGCTTCGTAAAGTGGTAAATCAAAGTGCTCTTCTATCTGCTTACCACGCTTACGTTGGTTCGACACTGAGATATGGTATAATGTTTTGGGGGAATGCCACTGGGAGAGAAACAGTCTTTAAAGCCCAAAAGAAATGTATCCGGGCAATATGTGCATTAAAACCTACAGATACTTGTAAACCACATTTTATAAATTTAAAAATATTGACGTTTCCATCATTGTATATTTATGAACTAGCATTAGACATTAGAAATAATATAAATAAATATGAAACACTAAAAAGTACCAGGCTTGCCAGTACGCTTCGCGCAATACGCCACAGAACGGTTATGTTTGATAAGAGTGCATTTTGTATGGGCCCTAGAATTTATAATAAATTACCTAATAATATAAAGGAAGCAACGAATTTTATATCATTTAAAAAAAGATTAAAGATTTTTTTGATTAATAAAGCCTATTATAAAGTTAATGATTATTTAAATGATAAATGTAATTATTTTTTTTAAATTAAACAATGATAATAAAATTATATAATTAATAAATGTCAATAAATATTGCAATACTAATATTTATTTTAGATAATTTTTTGCTGTTATTTTATTGTGGAAGAAATATTTCTCGCAACGGGCGTGCGTGTACTACCAGATGTGTAAACGTAAACAAGACGATCTTTATTTCTCTGCCTGACCTCACGGCAGGAAGGCGTGGGTTAATGTATGTTTATTTTAATTGTTTTTAATTGTTTTAAATATTTGCACACCTATTAAGGTAGGATATGGTTGAAAGACCTTTATTGTAATTATCACCTTATGTACTACCCATATTCAGGCAAATAAATGATTTGATTTGATTTGATTTGATTAAAATTGCAGAAATGTCACTATGCTCACTACCGTGGAGCTTTTCACTTCGGTGGAGCGGTGTTTTATTTTTTTTGTGAAAACTACAACGAAAATAGCTAGGCTTTTATGTACTTCATAATGTAATAATATAAGATCCTTTCATTTGAGACTACATTGAATCATACCAAAATTTTTTAAATTTTTTTTTACTGCAAAAATTTACTTAAAAAAAAGTAAAAGCCGTCTTCAAAACTTAAAACGAATAAAATAATTTCATAAAAAACTTAGCAGCTTCTGAAGTCGGTGCCAAGCTAAGGTGCATTGAAGAATTGAAGACACCGACTTCAGATACCTTGGCCAGAGGCTTAGCATTGCCATACAACGTGGCAATGCCGCCAGTCTCTTGAGTACTTTTACCAGTCGACAACGATGCGGAGGAATTGTTCGATGCCGTATTTTAGTTTTTTAATAGTTTTAGTTATGTTAGGATATAATTTTGTTATTATTAGGTTATGTTTATATTACTTACATTTAAAAAATAGCTCGTGCTAGGAGCTCGTGGCTAAGTAATAACAGCCGCACGGGTCGATCCATCAGGTTAAGCTACGCTTGCTGGGGTTGGTCAGTGGATGGGTGACCATTCTTTACATACCGAGACTCCTCCGTGCCTCGGAAAGCACGTGCAGCCGTTGGTCCCGGCTGTCATTCGTGGATCTTTGTCAGTCGTTACGGGTCGTCAGAAGCCCGAAAGTCTGACAACCAGTCTTACCAAGGGGTATCGTATTACCCAGTAACTGGGTTGTGGAGGTCAGATAGGCAGTCGCTCCATGTAAAATACTGGTATTCAGCTGCATCCGGTTAGACTGGAAGCCGACCCCAACATAGTTGGGAAAAGGCTAAGCAGATGATGACTTAAGATTACGTTAGTGAAAGAATCATCAAAATTGGTTCATTAGTTTTTGAGACAATCGCAGACATAAAATCATACATACCTACATACAGAACCTCCTTTTTTGAAGTCGTTTAAGAAAGGCAAGCACACCATGGCTGTAAAAGCTCTATGCGAAGATAGACGATGATTCCCGAAGCGCATACCTTATTTGGGATATCTGTAGGTATACTACGTGTTTCCTATTCGGAGATGACATTCAAACCATCACGTCCATATTACATTGTAAGGTCATATTTCTGGAAGGTTGCTGATTGGCATCACATAGAAACAATGAATCATGGCTTTGTCGAAGTTTTGATGTATAATTGTTAGTTTCCTGCGGAGGAAATGCCTACAACGTAATATCAATCAACTGATGGATCATGGTAAATGATATTTATTTTGTGGTTTTTACACGTCAATTTATAATAGAGTAATAGACGTCGGAGTTTCCTAAGCGATTATTCTACGAAGAAACACCGAAACTTTTGATTATAAGGATAATTTACATTAAATTTAGATTTTTGTTGTTGCGTTTATATTGAGGAGGAGTTTTTATTGAAGAGGAGTTTTTATTGAGGAGTTTTTACTGAGGAGCTCGTAGCTAAGTAATAACAGCCGCACGGATCGATCAATCAGGTTAAGCTACGCTTGCCGGGGTGGGTCAGTGGATGGATCCATCCACTATCTTTACATACCGAGACTCCTCCGTGCCTCGGAAAGCACGCTGTCATTCGTGGATCTTTGACAGTCGTTACGGGTCATCAGAAGCCCGAAAGTCTGACAACCAGGCTTACCAAGGGGTATCGTATTACCCAGTTACTGGGTTGTGAAGGTCAGATAGGCCATGTAAAATACTGGTATTGAGCTGCATCCGGTTAGACTGGAAGCCGACCCCAGCATAGTTGTTATAATGTACCTATAATGTCTTTAATTTAATTTTTTTTGTATTGTTTCGTAGAGTTTAAAAGTTCGTATGCTGCTTATAAAGGCGGATATGTGCCCTTGTTGCTACCATATCCGACGAATAAATGTCTTTGTCCTTATTGCTACCATATCCGACGAATAAATGTCTTTGTCCTTATTGCTACCACATCCGACGAATAAATGTCTTTGTCCTTATTGCTACCATATCCGACGAATAAATATCTTTGTCTTTGTTGCTACCACTCCCGACGAATAAATGTCTTTGTCCTTGTTGCTGCCATATCCGACGAATAAATATCTTTGTCTTTGTTGCTACCACTCCCGACGAATAAATGTCTTTGTCCTTGTTGCTGCCATATCCGACGAATAAATGTCTTTGTCCTTATTGCTACCATATCCAACGAATAAATGTCTTTGTGCTTATTGCTACCATATCCGACGAATAAATATCTTTGTCCTTGTTGCTACCATATCCGACGAATAAATGTCTTTGTCTTTGTTGCTACCATCTCCGACGAATATATGTCTTTGTCCTTATTGCTACCATATCCGACGAATAAATGTCTTTGTCCTTGTTGCTACCATTCCCGACGAATAAATGTCTTTGTCCTTGTTGCTACCATTCCCGACAAATAAATGTCTTTGTCCTTGTTGCTGCCATATCCGACGAATAAATGTCTTTGTCCTTGTTGCTACCATATCCGACGAATAAACGTCTTTTTCTTTTTATAGCAAACTCAGAGGTAATGCTGGTACTTATCTGATAAAGGTCCAGTTGCAGAGGTTCTCCGATAATTCTCAAACTCTTAATATGTATAGTTAGTTGATTCGACTCGACTCGATCCGATTTGGACGATTGTGAAAGAAAGTGTGTTTGCATTTGGGGTGCAGGGTATCTTATATTTTCATACAGAATAAGTACAATCGCACCGAGCGATATATAGCTGAACATATTAGCAACTATATCGCTCGGTTTTTTTTTTTTTTTTTTTTTTGTGGATGGGAAATCATCAAATGACTTCTCCCGCTCTGGGCAGAGCGGGAGGGCGTGTCAGACTTTTACTGACTAAAACCCACCCATGCTCCTTCAACTGCCCGTGCCAGGGCCACGGTATCTCTTTCGAACTACCCGCGACCCCGGCGGCATCGGCCCAATTGACCCCGTCACTGCTGACGTCTCTTTGAGGCGCGCGTGGAGCACAACGCGCCGTCGACCCGGGCCTGGTCCTTACCGGACGGCGAGCTGCCCATTACTCGTCGTCCGCAAGCCCGCGCCTACGGTGGCCGGGAATCGGCAAACGATTCCCGCCGCCCAGGGCGTCTCCTACGGCGGCTAGGGGCGCGAGAGCGCGGCTGTTGCCTCTCCCTCACGCGTTCCGCTTCCTCCTTCGCGAGCATTACTGCTTCGCAGAAGGAGGTGACGGCTTCCCATGTGGTCTCCTTTAATTGAGGGAGCACATAGACTTCTGTTCGTGTCTTTTATTATATTGCATGTAAGGTGTATTCTTTGTTGGAGATCCAAATAAAATAAAAATATAATATAACATACACTCTCGCTCCGCACCATGGCCTGGACCAGGTTTGGACGCGAGAGATCGCCGCCGCCGATCGCCTCCGTGAGAACACGGCGGTGCTCCGCCCAAGCCGGGCAGACCTCCACTGTATGCTCCACCGTGTCCTCCGGGTGATCCACACAATGGTGACACCGCTCGGTGCGATTGTATTCTGTAAAAAAAATCGTCCAAATCGAATCGAGTCGAGTCGAATCAACTATCTAATCGAATCAGCTAACGAAGAAGAAGATTAACGTTTTGGATATTGAATCTTTAGGAGAGTAACTAGAAGTAGAAGGTTACCTAATTAAACCAAACGGTACAGTTAAATGTAGTATCTTCAAATGTTAACCGTGACTCCTAATTAATGTGCTACAATAGAAAACTATGGCAATGATCGGTAAGTTCACAAAGGTATGAACGCTTGCGCAAACGAAATGTACCTATCAAACTTTGATTTATTGCGGGAACTTGCAGGGGTTCTCAACTGTTTGTATAAAGCACAAACGATTATAGCGGTACAAGGTTCTTTAGCCAAGATCGAAACTATGACCATCTTGTTTTTATTATGACAAGCTTTTATTTAATTTACTAGTTAGTAGTTATGTATTTATTTAATTTGTTAGTTAGAATGTATGGGTCAAATCTTGCAAGCTGAATTTAAAGCACTGCCTCTTATCCTACGAAGTTGAAATTTTACACGTTAAAGATAATGTGTTTTTTTCAATACATTTCCAAAAACAAATGCACAAATGTTCACCAACAGCGCCCCAGTCAACGTCATTCGAGCGCCAAATAATCCTTGTGACAGTGTATGTAAATACCACAGAACCTGATAACTTTTCTGTGGTAAATACAGACGGACAGGCTTTACGCAAGCTTTTCGGTAGCTTATGTCAATCAAATATATCACCGTTATTGCTGCTGGAAAAGTTTGTTTACTTAGTTTCTCAAGCGAGATTTTTTTTTTTACCTACAAAAAAAACAATTGATTTCCAAAAAAACACTAGAAAGTGGAAAATAACATGTTTTTTTTTTATTTCGGAAGTCGATTTCTTCCTTTTTGTATTTTCGAATTTTGTTAAATGAAAAAATTAAAGTTATTTTTCAGTTTGTATTATTTATTTTTTGGAAGTCAGTTTTTTTTTTTTACTTTTTTTTTATTTTTCACTTTATAGTTGTCATACCAACTATGACAACTAAAATGGTAGGTAGGCATACGAATTTGTGTGGGGTAGGTAGATATTACCTACCCCACACCAATTCATCTTCATACTTACACAAAGTGAATTTAATACATATTATTTAAGCTAACTCAAAAACTTTCAAAGCAAACTTAACAAAATTTATAAATATGGGTCGACCACGCGAGCTTCTGAATTTTCCAAATCGGTCTACAATAAATTGGCGAAAATATCAATGAACGTACACATAACTAAAACATACAGCCGAACATAGAACCTCCTCTTTTTCTGTAGTCGTTTAAAAATAGTTGATAGTTTTCACGTCGCGTCGGGGCGGCGCGGCGGGCGGTGGGGCAGGGGCCATGTGCTATCAATATTTGTTTTTTGCAAAGTACTATGTACCTAAGTACGGTCAGCAACATAAGTCGATTAACACTGCTACTTTTTTACATATCGTATAAATTAATACAAAATGTTTTGACTATCTCCTTTTTCCTAAAATACCTAAGAGTCTATTAGATCTTAAAATTTTACTTGTGTTCCGATTATAATTAAATATCTTGCGCAATAATTAAGATTTAAAAAACTGATATGTTAATCGACTTTTGTTGCTGACTGTACCAGCTATCTGCTTCAACACCATGTCTTTTAATAGGTTTAACAACCCATAAAAATGTTGCGCACTCCCGCCTCGTGCTCGTAATGATCCAAGGTCGTAAGTAATTGCTCCCGATGGCTGATAGTGAGTACTATCTCTGCACAAATTGGTACCAAATGTGTTATTAGCTCATCTATTTTTTGTGTACCTATAGAGGATCCGGTATGGTGAATCAGTCATGGTGAAGAGAAGCTATGCCACCTAAAGGCTCCCACAAACAGGCGCGACACGCGATATAATCGCGCGCGACACATAGGCACCGCTCGTCACGGGATACGTGGTGCCTTTGTGTCGCGCGCAATTATTCGCGTGTCGCGCCTATTTGATAGAGCCTAAAATTTTAGGCCTAATGTGACTAATTTTTTCTAATTCCTTTTCATTTAGGCGCTTTTCAGGGTACAGTCAGCAACAAAAGTCGATTAACACTTGCAGTTTTTTTTTTTCATATTTATTAAGTTCGTGGCTAAGTAATAACAGCCGCACGGGTCGATCCGTCAGGTTAAGCTACGCTTGCCGGGGTTGGTCAGTGGATGGGTGACCATCTTTACATACCGAGACTCCTCCGTGCCTCGGAAAGCACGTTAAGCCGTTGGTCCCGGCTGTCATTCGTGGATCTTTGACAGTCGTTACGGGTCGTCAGAAGCCCGAAAGTCAGACAACCAGTCTTACAAAGAGGTATCGTATTACCCAGTTACTGGGTTGTGGAGGTCAGATAGGCAGTCGCTCCATGTAAAATACTAATATTCAGTTGCATCCGGTTAGACTGGAAGCCGACCCCAACATAGTTGGGAAAAGGCTAGGTAGATTGATTGTCATTTAAATTTATTGTATGGACATTTTTATTATAAAGTTTAATTTTTGTTAATTTTTATAATCGGAAAATTTAAAGTAGGTATTGAAATGCATCAATAGGTCTGTTTATTTTTATTTTAGTTTGTTAATTTATTTACGATATGAAATTGAAAATGACTTTATTGAATGTAATTTGCACGCTTGCTTGCAGGCAGAATACAATAACTTTTAGGCTTTATGATCTTTCCTTGTTAAATAATGTATTTTCTGGCAAATAAATATATATTAGGTCTTTACCTATGAAATTGCCGTTCTGCAGTACTGGCCATTTCAAATCAAAATAATTTTTGTTTGGCTAAGAATTCTAATTTCAAATTAATTTTATTTTAAAAACATGGATTTTTTTTTCCAAAAGTAGTCATTTGTTTATTGATTAGTGTTACATTTTTATCGCATTTCAACCTTTTTCGTCATCATGGATACGTTAAAAATTCGAGTAATTGTGGAATATGAGTACCTTCGTGGCAGCAACGCGGCACAAGCGGCACGCAACATCAACGACGTTTACGGAGCTAACACTACAAACCAACGCACCACTTGTTATTGGTTTGCTCGCTTCCGTTCTGGAAATTTCGATCTGAAAAATGAACCTCGCGGTCGGCCGAAGACTTTGGTCGACAATGACGAATTAAAGGCGATTGTGGAAGCTGATGATACACAATCTACGGCTGAATTAGCAGCAGCTTTCGACGTTAGCGTCAAAACAATATTGGTCCATTTGCGTCAAATTGGCAAGGTAAAAAAGCTTGACAAATGGGTGCCCCACGAACTCAATGATCGCCAGCGCGAAGTACGCGTCGAGACGTGCCTTGCACTGCTCAACAGACACACGTAAATGAAGGAATTTTGAACCGCATTGTTACCTGCGATGAAAAATGGATTCTGTTTGATAACCGCAAGCGCTCAGCAAGTTGGTTGGATCCTGGTTCAGCACCTAAACAATGCCCTAAACGAAAACTTACCCCTAGAAAAGTGATGGTCACTGTTTGGTGGCCTAGCGCCGGTGTGATTCATCACAGCTTCTTACCAAACGGGGTGAGCATTACTTCAGATGTGTACTGTGAAGAACTGAACACAATGATGGAGAAGCTGGCACATCTCCAACCAGCATTGGTCAATCGCTCGTCTCCGCTGCTCCTGCACGACAACGCGTGACCTCATACTGCACAGCAGACGGTCTCCAAGTTGCAAGAACTGGGGCTCTCCGTCATCCGCCCTACTCACCAGACCTTGCGCCTACAGACTACTACTTTTTCCAGAATTTGGATAACTTCTTGGCGGGAAAAAAATTCAATACCCGAGAGGCAGTACAAAATGCCTTTGAAGAATTTGTTGCCTCCCGTCCAGCTGATTTCTTTAAGAAGGGCATCAATAAACTGCCACTGCGTTGGCAAAGATGCATTGATTGCATGGGTGATTACTTCGATTAATACAAATAAAAAATGCATGAAAAAAATTCGTTTAATTTTTTTCATACAAAACGGCAATTTCATAGGTAAAGACCTATTATATATTTTTTTTTTATATCTTTATTAATTTATAGAGGGTTTGATCAGTATGACCATGTCACCCTCATAGGGGCATTCTATGTTTATCTTCACTTAATACCTAGATGTACAATTTTATATAATTTTTTTGCTGACCTGGACAAGGGAGCAGCCGAGATACTTTGAATTTGAACCACTAGACTAACGAGGCAGTCACACATAATAGGGCTGCCATCCGTCCGGGCTAGTTTGGAGGGCGTCCGGGGAGCGTCCGAGCGGGGTTTTTAAAAAGTGTCCGGGTAACCTGGATACTTTTTTATGTCAGGGGAAATCCGATTAATTTGATAGAATGGTATGATTTGCAATAAATTACAGCATTTTCATAATTAAAAATTCGGTGCCGCAAAAATATCCGTTTAAATTTAAGTTGATTTTCCATAAATAAATAAAAATATAATACTTAACTATCTTTTTATTTTATTGTAATTTTTTTTTTCGAGGGAGTCCGGGGAAAAAAAATATTTCACTGAAATGTTCGGGGTTTTTGAAGTTCTTGTCCTGGGTTCGTAATTTAGCTGATGGCAGCCCTACACTTAAGATATAGGTACGTATATACGTACCTGTAACGTTCTGATTTTTCTAAACCCGTGAGAGAGACCTTCAAATCGACGAAACTCCCGATCTCAGCTCACTTGCATAATAATTTTATTCTAATTGTAAGAAGACTATTGCAACTGTATTAATTCTTTATAATACACCATTGTAGTATGTGAAAATCGGTTTCTTTTACATGTAATGGAACTTTTAATGGGGTAAACGTTTAGTTTAGCTAGATACCATGATATTACTCAATCTTGCCATAGGAAAAAGGAAAAGATGGTATCAGTAACCGCGCTAAGCGACTCGTTCATTACGTTGTACCTAATTGTTTCGACTGCGCATTCACATACATAAATCTCACATGAAGAAATACTCAGATCCTGAGCCCAGATCATCTTCTTCCGGGATTTATTGCGATGCTAGCGCCACTTACTTACCAAAAATGTTGTGATGTTATGTTATGTTTCATTAATTAGTTAGAGATTTTAATAATTTTTTAATAGGTAATCATTTCAGACTCGGCGTTATCACGTCAACGCCAGCTGTCGTTGAAAACCAGCGCTCGCGCATGATTCGCAGCATTATGCTAAGCGATGGCCGTTTTGCGTGGATGTGAGGCATATTTTCCCCATTTGTTGGTCTAGTGGGTTCGAATCCCAAATTAAACAAAATTAATTTTTTACCCGACTGGGGCGGAGGGCTATGTATTTGACCTGTATGTATGTTCCTAAGTCCCCTCATAACTACTCAACGGCTCAACCGAATTTGATGAATGACATGTGTCGTTAGATTCGTCTTTATCGCGCGAGTGTCACTGGAAAGGTATGTTAAAATAATAAACAAATCAAAATGGCGGATTTTTGGCGCCAAAATGTTTTTTCCGTAGTTCGTGTTCTTGTTGTCAAGATTTTTCAAATTTCGAAATGGTTATCCGACTATGGGTCAACGTAATATTCCAAACAGCATCTAACATACGATTGTTATTATTGCAGAAAAATTAATAGCAGTAATAATGTGTGCGTGAGTGCATTATTATTTAAGTAGGTATTAAACATTGCAATAAGACGAATTCATTTCTACTAAATAATGTAGTTACGAAATAGTATTGCGTGGAACTGAACTGATTTGGGTAATTAGGAACGTAAGTACCTATCATTTGCAATGATAGAGAAAAAATTACATGTTTTAGTCGTTTCTGGTAAGTAATAACAGCCGCACGGGTCGATCCGTCATGTTAAGCTACGCTTGCCGGGGTTGGTCAGTAGATGGGTGACCATCTTTACATACCGAGACTCCTCCGTGCCTCGGAAAGCACGTTAAGCCGTTGGTCCCGGCTGTTATTCGTGGATCTTTGACAGTCGTTACGGGTCGTCAGAAGCCCGTAAGTCTGACAACCAGTCTTACCAAAGGGTATCGTATTACCCAGTTACTGGGTTGTGGAGGTCAGATAGGCAGTCGCTCCATGTAAAATAATGGTATTCAGTTGCATCCGGTTAGACTGGAAGCCGACCCCAACTTAGTTGGGAAAAGGCTAGGCAGATTGAGTCGTTTCTGGCTATGATGGACATCTATACTATCTATAACTATAACATACCTAATAATAAATAAATAAATAAATAAATAAATATGTTTGGACATATCACACAACGCCATCTAGCCCCAAGCTAAGCAACCTAATGCTTGTGTTATGGTAACGAGATGGCTGATAAACTACTTATATACATTTTTTTTTTTTTGTAAATACATACATATTATAGAGGAGCTCGTGGCTAAAGTAATAACAGCCGCACGGGTCGATCCATCAGGTTAAGCTATGGTTGCCGGGGTTGGTCCGTGGATGGGTGACCATCTTTACATACCGAGACTCCTCCGTGCCTCGGAAAGCACGTTAAGCCGTTGGTCCCGGCTGTCATTCGTGGATCTTTGACAGTCGTTACGGGTCGTCAGAAGCCCGAAAGTCTGACAACCAGTCTTACCAAGGGGTATCATATTACCCAGTTAATGGGTTGTGGAGGTCAGATAGGCAGTCGCTCCATGTAAAATAATGGTATTCAGCTGCATCCGGTTAGACTGGAAGCCGACACCAACTTAGTTGGGAAAAGGCTAGGCAGATTGAGTCGTTTCTGGCTATGATGGACATCTATACTATCTATAACTATAACATACCTAATAATAAATAAATAAATAAATATGTTTGGACATATCACACAACGCCATCTAGCCCCAAGCTAAGCAACCTAATGCTTGTGTTATGGTAACGAGATGGCTGATAAACTACTTATATACATTTTTTTTTTTTTTGTAAATACATACATATTATAGAGGAGCTCGTGGCTAAAGTAATAACAGCCGCACGGGTCGATCCATCAGGTTAAGCTATGGTTGCCGGGGTTGGTCCGTGGATGGGTGACCATCTTTACATACCGAGACTCCTCCGTGCCTCGGAAAGCACGTTAAGCCGTTGGTCCCGGCTGTCATTCGTGGATCTTTGACAGTCGTTACGGGTCGTCAGAAGCCCGAAAGTCTGACAACCAGTCTTACCAAGGGGTATCGTATTACCCAGTTACTGGGTTGTGGAGGTCAGATAGGCAGTCGCTCCATGTAAAATAATGGTATTCAGTTGCATCCGGTTAGACTGGAAGCCGACCCCAACTTAGTTGGGAAAAGGCTAGGCAGATTGAGTCGTTTCTGGCTATGATGGACATCTATACTATCTATAACTATAACATACCTAATAATAAATAAATAAATAAATAAATAAATATGTTTGGACATATCACACAACGCCATCTAGCCCCAAGCTAAGCAACCTAATGCTTGTGTTATGGTAACGAGATGGCTGATAAACTACTTATATACATTTTTTTTTTTTGTAAATACATACATATTATAGATAGAAAAACACCCAGACTCGGAACAAATACTTGTAGGTCGTACAAATATTTGTTCCGTGCGGGAATCGAACCCGCGACATGCTGCGCAGCAGTCAATCGCTCAACCACTGCGCCAACCGTGTCGTCAGATAATATTACGGGGACAAATCGGACGCCGCGCCGCCGGGCTACTACTGAGCGATACCAAAATAAATTGGGGGCTTTTTCGTAACCATTTATTTCACTATTACAGCATGTATGGATTTAATTTTTGTATATGTTTATTGACTATTTGAATAATACACTGACTGAAGGAAAATGCAATTTGGTTAAATTTTCTCGATAAAACTTAATTCCGAAAAGACCTCTACTTTTTTTTCTGTCATTCTGTAAAAGTAATTTCATTGCAAAATTGCATTCAAAATGTGCATATTAGGTTATTGAAAACTCTGGCTGAAAATAGTTTTGATAGATAGCTTAATTTATTTTTAAACAATTTTGATTTGGTTTGGCGCTTTTATTTTGGTTCCAACGCATTGTTACGCTCTCTTTTAGTCGCATGTGGAAGTAATTGACTCTGTCCCTTTCTTATTCCCGCCTAGTTCGCGTTTTACAGAAAACCTAAAAGTATGAACCTACCAACTCGAGTTTTTCTATTAACAAAATGTAGATCCACATTAAATTGGCTGTCGATAATAGAGCACAATCATGGCGGCCATCTCTCCTTCAAGGACTCATAGAGCACGTTCGAATTTCAAACAACAAAGCACGCCAAGAAAATTTCGTCATCGTGAGTAATGTTTTTTTTTAAAGATGCCAGATAGTTAGCGGAGCCAATAAATCACCATTTTGTAATGTTTTCGAAATATTTTAGTACTAAAATTATTGGATTAATGATCTGTGAAAAATATAATTGTGATGTAGGTACCTACCTACCTAACGTGACTCATTATTGTTATAGGTAAAGGCTGGAGATCTACTACAAAACTTTATAATGATACATGAATAGTTTCAATAAATTCAATAGATGTTAGGTACTCAAAGACTCCATTTAATTATTTTAATTGCTTAAAAGAAAAAGACTCGTAATTGATAACAATTTTGTTAATTATTACAATTCCTTTTCCTGTCTTTATTATTTTTATTCAATTAAATATCAAAGACAATGAAGTCTGACTACGTACTTCCTTGCATTGTGATCTATTGAAAAATTGCCTGTTTTGGGGCAGATCAGCAGTCTGGTTCGTGCCTTCAGAACAGGGAAAGCGACATTTGTGGGAAAGGTACAGGGTGAAAAGAAACAGGGCTATCACAAAGCCGTAGGTAAATAATGTTGTGATGGAAAGAGCGCTGTTCGCTCATTCTCAAACATTTGTTTCTTTTTTTTTAGGTGGGTGGTGGTGGTTGGGTGAAAAATATAAAAAAAAAGTTCACCCGGATGGAACGAAGTTCCTTTCGATTAATTAGTGAAGGAATTGTAATATTTTTTTTTTTTTTAAGTTATAATAATATTTTTTTATTATTAACAAATATAATGTAATATAAACTTAATCTTTCTATAAGAGAGAGAGAGAGAGAGAGAGACAGACAGAGAAACATGCGCACGTCGCACAGCTTACAATAGCTTACTATAGCAAAAAGTGTCGTTACAACTTTTCGTGAGATTTTTTTCCGTCTAGCCCCCTTTCACAACGCGCGATAAGGAACTTCGTTCCAAAAAATACCGATACCCCCTTATCTCCGAAGTTTGCATAGAGAAAAATCTGAAATTATTCTATGTGACAGAAGTTTATCTAAAGATTACAGGAAAAATAAAACGATCTCTCTAAATAGAACTCTTTTTCAGAAATCGGAACCCTCGGTGCGCGAGTGAGACTCGCTCTTGACCGGTTTTTATTTATGGTGTGAAAATTCTCTGTACTTATCTCTTTAGGCTGAATTTTTGGTGGGCAGCGGCGAGCGGAGCGGAATATATTCGCAGCTATATTTTCGGTGGACGGCGGGAGCGGGAGTGGACCCGCTCGCTAGTCGCCAGTACACATTGACATTTCCTATGGACAGCGTTTTTCGTAAAGCAAATGGCATTTTCAAAATTACCTACGAATGTATTCGTACTTCTATACATATTATAAAATAAAGTCGCTTTTCGTGTGCAACGGATTTTGATGCAGTTTTCACTATTTATTTATTTATTTATTTATTTAACCTTTTCGCACACAAAACGTACAAAGGCGGACTTAATGCCTTAGGCATTCTCTACCAGTCAACCAAGGGTGGCGAAGAGATTAGATGGCAGGTGCTCAGTATGAGAGGAATACTTATATAAAGAACACTAAAAATATATCTCACTACCACTAAAACATATCTCACATCATACATCATCATCATCATCATCATCTTATATCATACTAAAATATATCTCACTATCATTTAGAGAATTTATTCCGGAAGGTTTTTTGGTATAGTATCTACATTAATATTTAACTTATATCTATTATACAAACCTTCATGTTTTGTCAAGTCGTAAAAACCGTGCAAAGCAGGTGCGGGTGCTAGATGTAATAATTTAAAAAATGCCATTTTCTAAATATCCCATTTTGAAATATCTCATGCCAACAGTACACTATTGGCATGGGATATTTTACTACTACTTCATTCAATTGTTTTATTTCTTCCCACAATTTCTTGATAATATCTATTATGGCCAGCATCGCTTGCTTTCCACAATGCAGGCCGTTTCAAAAAGGCAGTACCTAATTAAATCTTCAGTAGAAAAAGACATTCTTGAAACGCAAGACCAATAAAATATCCGCCTGTTCCGAGCGTTACACGCAAACAGGCTTGCGATTTCGTGATCCGCTCATGATACCTGCTCCACCCGCCGCGTTTTCTGCTCCCCGCTCAAAACAGTTCATTCATACCATGTTCATACAAAATATAATAAATGAAACGAGCGTTTCGCTTCCGCGGTTCCGCTGTCCACCACATATGCGGCCTAACTAGACATGCAAAATTTCGCTATGCAAGGCTTCGTTGAGCATCTTTTTACCCGACTGACAAGGCAGGGTTATGTTTTTCGCGCGTAGATATCTTGCATGTATGTTATGTATGTAATTTTCTTTATTACCTCGTATCTTCCAAACGGCGGGATGGATTTCGACAGTTTAGATTCGTCTCAAAAACCCAAGTGTTCTTAACAATTAATAAAATAAAATTAACCAAACCTATCGAGTAGGGTATCAAAATGAACGAAATTAAAAGAAGATTAAAAAATATAAGTATATACCTGTCATATGTTTAAATTTACTTAGGAATAATAAATTGGCAATCAATGCATTCAAATGGTTGTAAGTATTTATTTTTTGATAGCATAAAAATCGGCCAAGTGTGTGTCGTGTTACGCATTTTTACTAAAAGTATTAGAAATAAACTATAATTATAACTAATAATAAGTATTATAATTACTAAGCATTATTTTAATAAAAGTAAGTACACAGTTTTCGATCTTATAATATGATTGTGCCGGGACACTCAAAAATCTAAAATAAAATAAATCATTTAAAAAAACAAAAACCCGACTGCAAAAAGTCAACTTGTATGCAATGCAGTGAAAAGACCGAAACAAGATGGAGAATAGAAAACAAAATTAAAATAAACTAATAACAAAGCAAACTCCACTTCGGTTTAACATACTCTAAATGAGCTGAAAGCCTAAGTGAAATAGCCGCATTAAGTTTGGCAGCAGGCGGGACTCCGCGGTTTATAATTTGCAAATGGATGTCGCCTACGGGTACGTATCAAAATCCCGAAAGTTCATAATAGCCATGATTGAAATACCGACGTCCATAACACCGAAATTCAAAATACCGAAAGTTTTAAATGTCGATAGCCGTTATATCGAAACACAAAATACCGATGTTGAAATGCCCGAAAGGACGAAATCCCGAATGGATGAAATCCCTAAGAGCGGCGACGTAGTTCCCGCGATTACTCATAGATGGGCACCCCGAGGTTAGGTTTGGTTAGGTTACTTTAAACCCTTTATACAGAGCCCCGCAAAGCGGGGCTTCGTCAACATAGGAGACAAGAGCGAGCGAAAGGCACCCCGAGGTTAGATTTGGTAAGGTTACTTTAAACCCTTTACACAGAATTTCAACAATTTGACAATTAAATTTTTTGACAATTTCGGGATTTTAAACTTTCGGGCAAATGAACTTTCGGGATTTTAAACTTTCGACCAAACAACCATTCGGCGTTTCAATTTTCGGGATTTCGTCCATTGGTATTTTAAAATTCGGTCTTTAAAATTCGGGATTTTGATACGTACCCTCACCTGCTACCAAACTTAATGCGGCTATTTCACATAAGCTTTCAGCTCATTTAGAGTATGTTAAACCGAAGTGGAGTTTGCTTTGTTTTTAGCTTCTTTTAATTTTTGTTTTCTATTCTCAATATTGTTTCGGGCTTTTTAGTGCATTGCATATAATTTGACTTTTTTGCAGTCAGGTTTTTTTTTTTACACCGGATATATCTACCTAATATTTTTTAAAGCTTCAAAACTTAACTTGGATTTTTATCTAATAAGTAATCTACCTACTATTACTAACATTGCAACCCACATAAGTCGTGCTAGGGTCTTTTGAATCTCAAAAGAGGCCGCAATGTCATTATGATTGCCATAAAAAGCGTTTATTGCCACAAAAACACTGAATTACCCATTTTGTTCCTCCGAATTGTCTACCAAGCAAAAAATATGAAATCACTGTTCAAGAGGTATCTACATAATTATAACTAATAGCTACTGCCTGCGACTACTCTGCGATCCAGGTTGAAAAGTAGCCTAAGTATGTCCCTCTCCAGGTCATGTCAGCGAATGTGCTAAGTAATAACAGCCGCAAGGGTTGATCCATCAGGTTAAGCTACGCTTGCCGGGGTTGGTCCGTGAATGGGTGACCATCTTTACTTAACGAGACTCCTCCGTGCCTCGGAAAGCACGTTAAGCCGTGCCGTTGGTCCCGGCTGTCATTCGTGGATCTTTGACAGTCGTTACGGGTCGTCAGAAGCCCGAAAGTCTGTCCTCCGTGCCTCGGAAAGCATGTTAAACCGTTGGTCCCGGCTGTCATTCGTGGATCTTCGTCAGAAGCCCGAAAGTCAGACAACCAGACCAACCAAGGGGTATCGTATTACCCAGTTACTGGGTTGTGGAGGTCAGATAGGCAGTCGCTCCATGTAAAATACTGGTATTCAGCTGCATCCGGTTAGACTGGAAGCCGACCCCAACATAGTTGGGAAAAGGCTAGGCAGATTGATTGTCAGCGAATGTGCCAAAATTCAACCAAATCCATTCAGCCGTTTTAGGCCTCTGCCTCGAATTTTGCGGGCAGCGGGGCGGCAGCGGCGGCGGCGCGGGAGCGGCCGGATTTTATGCGTAAAAACAAATGGACCGGACCTCGAAAACAGCGGCGCGGAAGCGGGGCGGGACAATGCGAGACGCGCCGCCGCCGCCGCCGCCCCGCTGCCCTAAGGCCTCTGCCTCGAACTTTGCGGGCAGCGGGGCGGCAGCGGCGGCGGAGCGGGAGCGGCAGGATTTTATGTGTAAAAACAAATGGACCGGACCTCCAAATCAGCGGCGCGGTAGCGGGGCGGGACAATGCGAGACGCGCCGCCGCCGCCGCCGCCCCGCTGCCCACGAAATTCGAGGCAGAGGCCTTAGGGTGAAAGCGTAACAAACAAACTCACTTTCGTATTATTTTATAATATTACTTAGGATAGTCGATATACTCTCACTCCACCTACCGCTTGTCAAGATGCCAACCTTATCACAATCTCCCTTTCGGGCGAATTTTACCAACGAATGCGATCAACACATTTAAACCGCGTTCAAGTGCTGTCAGACAGTTTGTCCACCGCACCGGGAACGGGACGTCAACGAGAAAACAGATGACGGCGCCGAAGTAGCGACAGTACCTACGCGCCGCGATAACATTAACCTTGTATCCTCCACAGACGGCGGGTGCGTTATGGGAACAACGGCGCGGGCACATGGACAGAACGTCTCCTCACACATACCCCACGCATCCAACGCGTCCCGCTCATCCCGCGCATCCCGCTCATCCTGCGCCGTCATCTGTTTTCTCGTTGGCATCCTGTTCCCGGTGCGGTGGACAAACAGTGTTAGTCGACGTTCGCACGGACGTAAAAATATCGCGGCGGGATTTTATCGCGCACTGGATCTTAGAATCCAACTTAACAACAACAGAGTGCATTCTAGCGCGTCGTAAAAACACACTGTTGGATTTTCAACTCTCGGCGCTAGGCAGTGCGTTGAAAATCCAGTGCGCGAAAAAAAATCGCCGCTTTTTCACGTCCGTCCGAACCTCGTGTAAGTGTCAATATTCCACAACAATGATGAAACACTGGCAGCTTTTGAACGCGGTTTAGATGTGCTGTCCGCGTTTAATTTCATAGGTATATTAAATTCGCCATAAAGCTAACATGTTGACAGCAGATTTACGAGCCTTGATCTAAACGTATCCTTCATCCTGTCCTAGTTCACAAAAAAACTGTTCAGTGCCATTATCATCAGGGCAGTTTAAGCAAGACCAGTTTAAAATTGTTCCACACAAGATACAAAATCACTTGACACTTCGCATTAAGCCGGTGTTAGCACGGACGTAAAAATATCGCGGCGGGATTTTATCGCGCACTGGAATTTCAATTCTCGGTGTTGAATCGAGCATCGAGAATCCAACATAACAACAACAGAGTGCATCCCAAGCGCTTCGAAAAAACACACTGTAAGTCGACCTTCGCACGGACGTAAAAATATCGCGGCGATTTTTTTTCGCGCACTGGATTTTCAACGCTCTGCTTAGCGCTGAGAGTGCAAAATCCAACAGTGTGTTTTTTCGACGCGCCAGAATGTACTTTGTTATTATTAAGTTGGATTCTCAACGCTCGGCTCAACAACGAGAGTTGAAAATCCAGTGCGCGATAAAATCCCTCCGCGATTTTATTACGCCCGTGGAAACGGGGGCTTAGATTTTCAACTCTCAGCGCTAAGCAGAGCGTTGAAAACCCAGTGCGTGAAAAAAAATCGCTGCGATATTTTTACGTCCGTGCGGACGGCGGCTAATAGGTAGGTACACTTTTGGCAAATAGTTGATGGTCAAAATGAATAGCTGTGCTTATTGACTAAAATAACAAAAAAAAAAAAAACTTTTTTATAAAAATAAACACTACAAAGTAAAAAATAAGAACTTTAATTTCGGAAGTCGGTGTCTCTGGTTTTGTATTTTCGTTGCTTGACACCGTCTTCCGAAATTAAAGTAATTTTTTACTTTGTAGTGTTTTCTGTCTGTCTGTCAGTCCGTCAAGCAAGACTCAAGACCCTTTTTCTCAGGAACGCGTAGAAGTAGGTAAGTATTAAGTTGAAATTAATATCAAATACGTAGGTCTACGGTCCCTTGGTGCTCTAAAATCTTATTGTGTATGCTTCGAGGACATTGAACAAGTTGACTGACATGACATTTGAAAGCTATGCCGTAGCAAGAAAGCTCGGAGTATGTACAGACGCCAGCACATCAAGCCACCCGAAATTGTCAAATTTTCCCAATGAACCTTGAACCTAATGCTTTAGCGATAAAGATGAAAATCTATTAAAGAAATTTGACAGATTGTAGTAGCTTGATGTGCTGGCGTCTGTACCTACCTACGTAAGGAAAATTCGACGAATTTTAAAATTAAAAATACTCGTTTCGCACATAATATTTACCAAGATACAAAATGAATTTAATTTAAAAAATCGTTCGAATTTACGATACCTAAGTACTAACGTTTACCTACGTACGTCATGATTGCATTCGTGCTTTGGAAATAGTCATAAAAAATCTGAAGTGTGCCTTCTGTATAACGTTCTCAAATCAGCCCACACCACAGACTACTTAGGGGATACTACGTAGCCCACACATTATTAACACACGAAATAATAATAGCCTTCTACTTATTACTTATCAAACCATAGAGTACCATCACAGGTACCATAGAGCCTCATAGAGCTATCAAATCCTAACAAACGCGGCCTTCCTTTCTTCAATAATAAGCAGATAGGTACCTACATCTCATTACATCAATCTCGTCAAATGTTTATAAAAACAATAAACGAAATGCTTATTGTACGTCTTTTAAGGCGGTGCAGGTTATAAGCGTGTAGCGTTTTTTGAACCCAACCCAGGAGAAAAATATATCTTCTTTCATACGGGTATATGAAAAAATATAGTTTCCTAGGTAGGGTTTACTGGACAGTGCAGTGCCCACGTTATAAGAAAATCCCGTTCCAGAACCAAAGTTCAAAAAATGCCAGAAACTGTAATATGAAGCCCAGGCTTCGTCTCTTTGAGAGGGAATGGGCCATAATCCACCACGCTGGCCCAGTGCGGATTGGTGATTGTCACGTCTACGAATTTTTGGTTCTAGGACATGCCGGTTTCCTCACGATGGTTTCCTTCACCGTTTTGAGATGTCCGCGGTTGTCAGATTTGATTTTGGTCCAAACTAACGCCAAAATCTGAACTAGCGCCGCCATCTTGTTTTGTCAACACAATATGTCTGTGACAATTTCACAAATAAGAAGAATATGAATAATATTTATTACACACACAATATTCATGATAGGTACACAAAAGCAGATGTACAAAACAACAAAACACGGATATCTACATACATCTACACAGATCATGTAACCCTGTCTCCTAAACTAAACTAGGTAGTCCTGTATCTTAGGAGACAATGTTAGGCCATACAGGGCGGTTTATCATGTAGGTATAGCTGCAGCCAGAGTGTTGCCGGTGTGTAATGTATGTGAGTGTGTGCGTGAGAGAGAAAGTATGTGTAGTGTAAGAGTATGATTGGTGAGTATGGGGGTGAGTGTGTACCTCTAAAAGTGCAAGTGAGAGTGAGTGTGTATGCAGGGACCAGGCTTGATAGATAAATGAGTGATCAATCATAGAGTGTGAGTTGGGTAGTGTAATGATAATAGGGATTATTCTATGGATGTAAGTAAAGACTCCGTGGATACCTAGTTTTTTTGTTTTTGTGTGAAATGTTTACCAACAACCCAACAACGTCCCCCTGTCAATGTCATTCGACAAAACATCCTGCTGGATCTATGCTGGGTCTTTTGGCGCTTGCTACCCAGTGATTGTACAGACGCCAGCACATCAAGCTACTACAATCTGTAAAATTTCTTTAATAGATTTTCATCTTTATCGCTAAAGCATTAGGTTTAAGGTTGATTGGGAAAATTTTACAGATTCGGGTGGCTTGAGCTGCTAGCGTCTGTACCTAATAATTTTACAACTGTCCAGTTCCCGCTATCGCCTCCACCTGTAGCTTGCATCGCCTATGGAAGATACCGGACACACAATCAGACCATAATTGCGATCAACTGACCTTGCTCTAAATCCCCTAACGTATTTGTTAGTTCTATAGATTAGATGGGCTGTGAAGAAGTGGCAGTAGGCATGAAACACTAGCTCTTGCCTGCGGCTTCGCCGGTGTTGAGGTCGCAGTTTATCCCACGGGAATGTACATTCTTTTTTCAAGCGGTCAGACCTATAGAATGCATCCAGACGGATGGGCCAGGATTGTCACACAGTGGGTGCCTGAAGACGCGCGTCGTCACCGAGGCAGGCCTTAGAAACGCTGACGATCTGGACTCGTTCCTATCCGATTGGACGGAGAAGGCACAGCATAAATAAAATTGGAAAAATATGGAAGAGATCTTTGCCCAGCAGTGAGACGCAATACTAGTTGTATTAAGGAATGTACGGTCAGCAACAGAAGTCGGTTAACACCGTTACTTTTTGACACCATCTAAATTAACACAAAATGATTCGATAAACTGATTTTTTTTTCGTTTAACTGTTAAGAGTTAATGTTCTTAAAATTTTAAGTACTTCTGTTCCGATTTGAATGAAATATTTCTCTTAATAATTAAGATTAAAAAACTGCAAGTGTTAATCGACTTTTGTTGCTGACTGTACTAACGCGCCCGAGGTAGGAAGTATCCTTTGGACTATCCGTGTACCAAACATCAAAATCTGTTCAGCGTTTAAGGCTTGAAAAGGTAACAGACAGACATGAGTTCCTAAGTGTTCTTACACAAGAGTGACACGCGTCAACGGCAGAGGCATGGCACGGTCGTCGACGCGCCGACGACCGCCTTGCAGCTGTAGCGTATCGCGCACACTACTGCAAGCTTCGCCGCGTCGCTTTAGGTCGGCGGCGGTCGTCGGCGCGTCGATGATCGCAGTCGACCATAGATATATGAAAGGTCGACGCGTGTAGTTGCCTCTGCCGTTGACGCTTAATTGCAAAAACACAGAGTATAGGTAAAAATCTTCTGTCCCATCTACAAAAACAAGATCTTTGTCGCAAACCACACAGTAATAATAAAACGTATGATGTTTTCCGATCTGGATCACTTCGTTTGTGGGTGGTCGAGCTTTTGTAATTACGCCATACTTATTGCAACGGAGATGTAGCCTTATTGTTCTTATTTTGTTTTTAATAGCCGCCATCTTGAACTTCGGAAGGTCGAAGGTTTGAAAGCAAGGAGGTTGCCTCATCCATGAGTGTAAGTAGTCGAGTCGGTCCATGAATGATAACTAACTATAACTACAAAACTAGGTATTTTAATAGGTACAATTTATGTTACATAAATGTTAATTTATACCCAAAATTATTATTGATTATTATCTGTGTTTTTTTTTAACGAAGCAAATCGTAGCAATCGATGGGAAGACAGGCATGGGCATGGGATGGGATGGGATTATGTACGTGTGTATAAAAGCATAACCTCCTAAGGGGTCATTGTACTCATCATTATGAACAACTTTTACTATGGGACTAAACCTGATATCACGAAAAAAAGTCTGCAAACTCAAACTCAAACTCATTTATTTCAAATAAACCAATTACAGGCACTTTTGAATTGTCAATGGGTCGGTCAGTCAGAAAGATGAAGCTAGTTGCCCATTCCAAAGCGTAGTAGATCCCTATGGAGAAGAACGGGCAAGAAACTCCACGGACACTCTTTTAAGTAGGTAATAATATTTTTACAAAATATTGGTTACATCGTTCATGTTGAAAATATATATGTGAGAACAATGTAGAAAGACGTGCACGTTAAAAAGCGTCCGTAATAAAAAGATAAAAACTAAAATAACTAAATTAAATATTAAAATTAAAAATAAGCCATGGCAGCTAAGAGACGACCAGTCCCAACTGACGGCGCCCGTTCACGAACATGACGCATGGATCAGCACCAATTAGCTCAACCATTTTGAAGGGAACTGCTGTTGCCTAACTACATTTTGACGAGTTATACGAATCTAGATGTACAAGAGGTGCTTGTGGAGGTCTGATAGGCAGTCGCTCCATGTAAAATACTGGTATTCAGCTGCATCCAGTTAGACTGGAAGCTGACCCCAAAAAAATTGGGAAAAGGCTAGGCAATTAATGCCGTGCTTTCCTGTAATGTAGATACCTATATGCGAGATCTATAATTGCCACAAAGATTGTGGTTTGTGGGTTATTATTTGCAGTTTGCTGTCTAAGTAGGTACACACGCCAGCACATCAAGCCACCTGAAACTGTCTTTTCCCAATCAACCTTGAACCTAAGGCTTTAGCGGTAAAGATGAAAATTTAACACTTTGAAGGACAATGTACGGCCATAGCAGTAATAACAATAAAACTTGTATTGTGTCTCGTTCGTGTCCTTCAAAGCGTTAATAAAGAAATTTGACAGATTGTAGTAGCTTGATGTGCTGGCGTCTGTACGTAGATATTTAGTTGTTAAGTAAACAAATAAATAAATAACACTGACATTACGCCTGTGTTTCCAGGGAAAGGCAGAGTGTAATAGAGTAAGCCGACGTTCGCACGGACGTAATCAATTTATTAAAAAAAAAGTAAAAACCGACTCCAAAACCTAAAACAAATAAAATAACAAAAAAAAAAAACTTAACAGCTTCTGAAGTCGGTGCCAAGCTAAGATGCATTGAAGAAAGGAAGACACCGACTTCAGAAGCTGTTAAGTTTTTTTTATTCGTTTTTGGTTTTGAAGTCGGTTTTTACTTTTTTTAAAGTAAATTTATTGTTCCATTTTTAGTTGAATATACATACCGGATGACTTTTTTTACCGTCTTGACAAAAATAGGGTAGGTTATATTAGGTGAACGGAGTAGAAGCGTATGGCATAACTAGTTTTTTTTTTTTTAATAGCTTTGTCAGAAAAAAATATCTAAGTATCAATAAATACTACAAATTCGATGTAAACTTTTCATTTTAGAACAATAAAAACATAAATTTTGAAAAAAAATAATAAATCCTTTAAAAATATCAAAATTCAAATCATATGCAACCTGCATTATGATTTGAATTTTGATTTTTTTTAATAAAAAAAAAATAAAAAATAAAAACTGGATATGCCATAGGCTTCTACTCCGTTCACCGAATATTACCCTATTTTTTCGAGACGGTAAAAAAAGTTATCCAGTATTTAATAATTACATAAGTAGGTAAGCCCAAGTCGAACGAAAAGAAGAATCGTCAAAAATCCGCTTAGAGATGCCGGAGATACCTACAGTGCATTTATGAATCTAACTTTGTACATAATAATAATTACATAATGTATTATATACTAAAACCTTCCTGAAAGTATGTAGATTACGGTAGTGAAAGAATCATTAAAATTGATTCATTAGTTTTTGATAAAATCGCGGGCAAACAAACATACATACATACATACATACGGGTCGAATACAGAACCTCCTTTTTTGAAGTCGGTTAAAAATATCGTGGCGGGGTTTTGTCGCGCACTGGATTTTCAACTCTCGTTGTTGAGCCG
The DNA here is from genome assembly GCA_946251885.1 of Cosmia pyralina. Classification (NCBI taxonomy): domain Eukaryota; kingdom Metazoa; phylum Arthropoda; class Insecta; order Lepidoptera; family Noctuidae; genus Cosmia; species Cosmia pyralina. Next base: position 17,213,807 of record OX276366.1, on the reverse strand, counting down.
AGCGTTGATTGAGGAGTGCATTATAATGCACTCCTCAATCAAAGCGCGTCGAAAAAACAGTGTTAGATTTTCAACTCTCGGCGCTACGCTAAGAAGAGCGTTAAAAATCGAGTGCGCGGAACAAATCGCCGCGATAATTCTACGTCCGTGCAGACGTCGGCTTATAGTAATAATACTTACTTATCTGATACTGTATTTACCGCCCTCTATTGTGTATTAGTGTAACTATAGTAACAAAACGATTAGTTAAATTATAATCAAACTGTCTGTCTGTATTTTCATGGAGCGACTGCATGACTGACCTCCAAACCACAACCCAGTTACTGGGTAACACATACCCCTTGGTAAGACTCAAAGACTGGTTGTCAGACTTGGGCTTCTGACTACCTACGCGTATAAAGACTGTCAAAGATCTACAAATGACAGCCGTGACCTACGGCTCAACGTGCTTTCCGAAGCACGAAGGGGTCTCGATACGTAATGGATGGTCACCAATCCGCGACCGACCGCGGCAAGCTTCGATCGACTCGAGCAACTGTTATTTTTTATACTATTCTAAAGAAATGCTACAGAATATTATTATATAATTAATATGATTATTATTTAATATTAATAACGCTCAATACATATAAAAATAAATTTCATTTCAAAAACATTTTATTTAAAACAACGCCATCTAGTATCGAGTAGCAACAACAACTGCGCTACTCGTCGGCATTTCTTTGATTTCAAGCAACGTGCGCCGCGCACGTGGCGGCTTTCTTTTGACAGAAATGTAGCTTCACTTTTATAAATTGTAATACTGTCTTGTTATTTCCAATTTTGTAGTCAATATAGCAAGAATATTGTTAACTAAAGGTGGGAACTAAAAAATAGAAAAATACTGAAAGAGTTTTGTTTAATTTATTATCAATAAGGCATTGATTATGGTGATGTTAAATTCAGATTATTAGTTTTGGTGCACATTGCATTTTGATGCGTATTGGTACTAAAAGTTAAAAGATTAATGAAAATTCAGTAATTTCAGAAACAAAAACAAAAACTACAAGTCAGACTAGAAATCGAACTCGCTTCCAATGTATCTTCTAACCACTGAACATGCATAGTTGGCGGCATCCTTTGTGCGATGCCGAAAGACCAAAATAATTTTGATTTGAATGCCATTTCACCGGCGAATCTTGCGAAGGAAGGACGTGTTTGTTTTGATAGTTTGATGTGCTGAGTGCTCTATCATCGGTAAGTTTCGTTTTTCATAATATTTATTGTTTTTGTGTGTTTTTGTGCGATCTTATTTCGTAGATGTAAGTACTAGGTAAACTGAGCTTCGTGTTCTGATTGTTCTTTTTACGCAATTAACTAACCAGAATCTTTGTGGATTTTGATCAACCCTGCCTTGATCAAAATCTACCAAGATAGCAAATAATCTGATAGAAAACTTAGTACTTCAATTACAGCTAAGATTATATGGTATTGTTATTTTTAATACTATATTTAACCAAATAGACTCGTGAGGTTGCATTCTGATAAAATTACTAAAATATTCTCTACAGGAAGTTATGTACTATTGTTGTTTTACGTCGAGTTGATTAGGTACGATAATTATTCTTTTTACAGTAGGAAATAATAATATCATACCTTTCAATAATTGTGTATATGTAGTAGTTAAATTAGAACCTCTTAAAAGTGGTTGTACTTACGAAATTTTTTAATAAGTTCGACCATCTTGAAAACTTTAAAAAAACGTCACTTCCGTAATTCCGTCAAACTTTCAAAATGGAAGATTTGATTTTTTTCTCTAGGCGAAAATGTAAATAGTGATTTTTTATTTATTTATTTATTATTGTTTTGGTGATATTTCAGATCCAAAAATGTATCCTACGAAGAGTGCGTGCGATTACATGACTGAAATGAACCGTTTGTTCCCCCGGATTGCTGAAAATGGTGAGCATAAAACTTCTACATAGGTACGTAGCTTTGGTCAGTGGGTCGTCTTAGGCTTTTTTTTTTATCAAAACCCTAAGACGCCCACTGACCAAAATTGATTAAGAAAACTTTTAATTTCGTGTTTCGGAAGCGTTTAACAATGTCAGTCTACACATTTTTGCGTTGTTTCAGTGTACTAACTGTCATAGCAATTAAGTAATTGTTTGCGTTATCAATTTTCTTATTTTGTTTTTTGTCTCATTGTTTGTTTTGGTTTTCGTAGGTACAAAAATGACAAAGTTTTTAGGTATAATAGTGTAGATAAACAACTTTGACAGTGTTATCTGCGAGGCCATGACAATGTGTGGATTGATATCAGATATTTTAGTGTCAATAAAGTATTTTAAGCCACCATACCTATTGAATAGATTAAAATCTTGAGTCTGATGTGAATATCCACCACTAATGCATATTTTATCAATTCCAGATGCTTTACGGTCTCCAAACACAGTATCCAACCTGAATCTATATTCACCATTCAGGCAGTCAGCACCAGTCAACCATTCCTCAAGCTCAACCGATTCAATGTCTCCAGACTCTTTCCCAGACATGTCACATCGCTCAGACAACGACAGACAACCCTATGAGACTCCCCTCATTGTCAGACGCCAACGCCCAATCATTGGAAGAAAAATCTTCAACAATCCTGAACGTGTGCCTCCAACATTAGAGTCAACGTTCAAACCTTTTGAACATGATAATGAATTCCCCAACACAACAATATGGCAACCAGATACTGAACATCATTTATTTCCACCAACCCCGCCTAGCATGCGCTTTGAACAGAAGAACTACTCGCAGAATATTTTCTATGAACTATTTCCCACTGAGAAACGAGGATTTGAATTCAAACCACCAGTTTCAACATTGTCTCCTGTATCAAACTATACGCCAGCTTCATCGAAATTCGACACTTCGCCGACACTGCCAACTACGCCGATTTCGGCGAAAGTTCCGGGTCCTCGTATGCCGACATCGCCGTTCAGGATGCCTAGCCGGCCAAACTATGGTCCTAGTTCATCTAACCATCAAGAAACAAGGCCTGCTAAGATGTGCACATTTTGTCGTAAGAATGGGGAGACGCCATTGGTTTACATGACGCATGCTGTGAGAGAGTATGCTGGCAACCAGAATATTGTGACGTGTCCTATATTGAGGTCTCACGTCTGCTCAACGTGTGGAGCTACTGGTGATAATGCTCATACCATGTAAGTAATTGCTCTCTTGATTATGCATGCATTCACTACCTAATATAAACTGTGTGTGTCTAATAGTATTAACTACTTACAGCACAGCACAGAATGATTAACCCGTCAAACATCACTTTATAACTTACTAGCTGACCTGGCAAACGTTGTTTTGCCATATAAATAATTTTTAAGTTCACTAAGGGGTATGAAAAATAGATGTTAGCCGATTTCATGAGAATCGGTCAAGCCGTTTCGGAGGAGTACGGGAACGAACATTGTGACACGAGAATTTTATAAGATGAACCCCATGGGTTATTTTCAATGTGTGCTCGAATGTCAACCAAACTCCCTCGGTCTTATTACAAAACGAGGTTTTTCTTCTGTCGTGGTTTAAACCATCGAGCCAGATTTTGTAATAAGAACCTAGCTGTGATAGAAATACAGTTTTTTACACAAAACTGACAACTTAAGAATAAAGTTCGAATTTCAAAAAGGGACCATGGTTTAAACCTAGGTTTGAAATGAACCGTGTTTTGTAATAAGACTGCGTAGGTTCACAACTACTGTAAGCCCGTGGTCGCCATTGGATGATGGTATTTTATGTTTGGTAACATATAAACAGGGTGAATTTTTCAAGTGTCTCGATAGTTTCGAATTTCAAAAGACTGAATGGTGGCAAATAATTTCATACTTTATCTATACTTCTTCCCTTTTTCAACCTGCTTAATGTAAAGACTAAAAAGTGTTGAATTCTTTTTCCAGCACATACTGCCCAGTACTTCGCAGCAGCAACAATGGCCGACCGCTGCAGTCAACAACCATCACACTGAAAAATACGAGAGTCAAGAGCAATGGTAGGAGACGATTCTAATTATTATAATTTATTTTTATCTCTTAAGGCGAATTTCAGCAATGAAACTGGACGCGATCAGCACATATAGACCACGTCACAAGCTGTCAGTTTCAACAATGATGATACTGATGGTTCTTGAACTCTGTTTAGACGTGCTGATCGCGTTCAGTCTTATTGGTGAAGTTCGCTCTGAAAGCATAGGTCCCACTGAGTTGTGATAAGTAATATTGATCCTATTCCAATATTACCAAAGCAAGATGCTGTTGTTTTGTTTAGAAATGGTGCCTCTAAACCTGATGTCTGGAAAACTCATGCAAACTGCTGTGATTTGCTGATAGAAATAACGACAGCTGAAAGAGTTACGTCTTATCAGCTAATTTTTGCGTTGTTTCATGTCAATTTTAAAAGACTAAAATTGTGTGACCTCATAAATTTTTAAAAAAACTTTACTGCTGAGAATTGCTGATCGCAATTTGACTATATTTGCCATACGAATATGAACTTTACTTGTAAAAAGTTAACATTAATAGTCGTGTGCGACGCTTTTTAACATGCGCTTATACGAATATGAACATTAAAATCGTAAGAATAAGATCGTATTCGCATGAAACGCTTAGCAAAGTAATGTAAAAGTGAGCTATATGAATCTTTGCCTAAGAGAACTGCTCAATATGAAATTAGTGTCTCCATAGACCATGCGTCTTACTTTTAACGAAAAATGCATGACCCCCTCGATTAGACAGATGTTCCTCAATTATTTTTGATAATGATCTAGATGGCCAAAACATAGTATATAGAATTTTTATATGTTCAGCAGTTACAGCAGGCTGCTTGTCATTGTCATTGGGCTAACTTAGTACATACAATAGTCCCCAATCTTTTTGGCCAGGTTGAACGTAGGCGCGATAGGCTCGTAGCTAAATAATAGCAGCCGCACGGGTTGATTGTAGGTTAAGCTACGCTTGCCGCGGTGGGGCCGTGGCAGGGTGACCATCCATTATGTATCGAGATCCCTCCGTGTCTCTGAAAGCACGTTAAAATGCAGGTCCCGGCTGTCATTCTTAGATCTTTGACAGTCGTTATGGGTAGTCAGAAGCCAACCAATCAGTCTGGTGGTCTGCCAACCAGTCGTGTCGGTGTTTGTCTACTCTGATATGACGCTCTCCATTACTTAAATTTGTATACATACACTATGGTAAATGAGGCGCGCCATTTCAGAGTGGACAAGCTCTACCCAGTAACTGGGTTGTGGAGGTCAGATACGCAGTCGCCCCATGTAATATACTGGTATTCAGCTGCATCTAGTTAGACTGGAAGCCGACCCCAACATCGTTTGGAAAAGGCTAGGCAGATTATTTGAACGTCGTAGGCGCAAGCCGATGTGCATTCAAAATTTAAGTATTAGAGACTTGGGACGATGGAGGAGCGCGGGATGTGCTAGATGGCGGTCGCGCTCACTTCAGTCCGACCAAAAGATTGGAGACTACTGCAGTTTCAATAGAATAGAGGCCAGCTTATGCTGGTTTTGTTTATAGTTCGCGTCACGGTAAGTTTGCCGCTCTGAAACCAGTTCCGATGCGCATGACATGGCGCGCTGCTGTTTTAGTACTCAGATATTGACTACTGCGCAGTCATTTGTAGCCTACTTCAGAGCAGAGAACTATACGACTGACGTGCGGTCTACTGTATACTTTGAACTGAAAACAGATTTATTCATGTTTAATATTATTGTGTAATTCATGATCTCTGTCATGAAAGATGATCTACTTGATTTTCTAACATGGTATACCTACCTACAAATTTTTTATTATTAAACTGTAAATATACTAGTTAAATAGTCACAACATATTTTTAACTGGTTTTGACGATTTTATATTTTAAGATGAATGTGCAATGGTACTAAAATGTCATGATTTCGAAAATCATGACATTTTAGAACAAATCTAATTTAGAGAGATATATTGATCATTCTTACAGTTCTAATTATGTACCTAAATAAATAAATAAATAAATATTTACCTACTATAGTAGCAAATCATAATTTGATCAACATCAACCTGACACTGATCTACAAATTGCACAAAGCTTAAAAAAAAATATTTCGAGGGCTACCATTGTGCATTCGCCTTAATTATGACAAATAGGATTACATATTTCAACTTAAAAATTGTTTTGACGAATGTAAAACAATCATGGACTAATGATAAATTCGATCATTTAATTACTATACTGCTTGAAAACACGTAAGTACTTAGTTAATAAAAAGAGTGCTTGAGTTGTTTGATCATATTGTATGACGCTCAATCTAATTTTTGTCCCTTCATATTTCTTCCTTTTGTGTAAAACATGACAAATTATATGAAAATTCTAATGTTATAAATAAGCACTCCATTTCTTTTTTACTTTACTTAATTATAAAACATGCTGCTGTGTTTTAAATAATCTTATCAATGCTTTTATGACAATGTCTACTCATCATGAGACTATTTTACTATGACTAATTTTGTGTTCAAATAATCATGTTTCTTGATTTTTTTTAAACTTTTGACAGCTATTATGCACTTTTTTAATCACATTTTAACATCATGGTTTCTCTTTTATACTTGTTTTTTTACAAGCTTTTATTTAACTTGTTACTATACTCCATGACATTTAGGTAATTAACTAAAGGTAAACAAAAAACCATCTGACGTGGCAAACAACTAAGCAACTAAATGTAATAAGTACCTGTCACTTCAGTTGTCATGCTATGTCATAGTTGTACTCTTCAATTTAACATTATAATTTGTTGTACCTGCCTATATTTTTGGGCTCTTTACAATGGACATATTACAAAATATTATAAATCTAACTAAAAATTTGTGCTCAAGCAGATCAGATACATATTTAATAAGAGTACTTAGTTTAAGAATACCTAAATGATAAAGTTTAACATTTTTTAAAAGAGGAAATATCGAAAATAAATTGAATTAGGTTATAACGTATTTTAAACAAGAGAGTGTCATCTATAAAAACCCATTTTACGATTTATTTACCTTTCGCTAATTACCTAAATCCATGGAGTATAAATGCTTTTATAAGTTCTACAGGTAGAAGTATAAAAAATTGGTGTTTTGACTGATCTATAAATGACTGACTATTAAGTAAAAGAGTAATCATACACAATCTTGGATCATTTTAAAATAAGCGGCAGTGTGGAAATGTATTTAAAGTTCTTAGTTTTTTTTCAAATGTCCTAGTAGGTGCCTATGGAAGGATTATATTCAAATATAAATATTTTACCAAATGACTATATTTCTACACTATCGTTCATCTTAGTATTGTAAGATAATAATATGACAACTGCTATGACATTGTATCATAAGATTTTGACTGATCTGACGTGTAATCATGTTCCTACACTTTAGATCTCCATAATAAGTTGACCCATTGGACTTAATTTTTCTTTACTTGTGTCGATGTTAGGACATGGACAGTTCCACAAATACAGGGTGTATCAAAAAGAGACCATCAAACTGAACAACTTTATCCATGGGACCAACATGGTAATCAGCTGTCCCATAATTTTTGTGACGAGTAGGTATTGAAGTTTTGTATGGGACAGCTGTAATTTTTTTTTCGATTACGATGTTGATCCCATGAAGAAAGTTGTTCAGTTTGATGGTCTGTACCAAGCCCTTAAATCTGACCACATATTTCTGATACACCGGACTGTATACACAATCCGGCCGTCGAGAGAAATGAGTGTTTGCTTGACACATGTCAGTTTCATAGTAACGAATATGAGTTTTGCTAATTTGATCCTTATTAGTTACCTACTCTACTAGAAATTGTCCAACTGACAGACGTCTGGAAAGCTTTCTCTCTACGACCGGACTGTAGTCAACCTCATCCTGAATTTAAAGACTCAAATGGTGAACTGCCAGTTCGGTATGAACGTAAATGTATGAAAAACCAGAAACATTAATCAATCATACATTTACGTCCATGCTAGATCATATTCAGCAACCAAGTGTGCTATGTTCTGAATAATAATTTTGTTAAAGAATAATGATTTCTCTCAGTGATTACTGATTGCTATGTTAGAGCTTGTCTACTCTGAAATGACGCGCCCGACTATCGCATTTACCGTAGTGTAGACATGGTACATATCGAGCTATACATTTCCAGTATAGGCTGATCGCGCGTTGTATAGAATTTCCGTAGAATGAAAGGTCAGCTTATACTGGACATGTATAGCTTGACATGTGGCCGTGTGTACGTATACAAATGTAAGTAGTGGGGCGCGTCATTTCAGAGTGGACTAGCTCTAACATAGGTACTAACCAATTAGTGTTGATAATTGTGTCCTAGTTTTTTTTAAATAAGACAATAATAAAAATGTTCAATTTTTGTGTTTTTAATTGTGAATTGGGCGAGTTTATGTAGTGCCAACATAACAAAACGTTTAGGGTCAGTTCAGACAGCGGAAAAATCGTCGCGGAATTTTACTGACTCTATTGAAAATAGACCGTCTAAACCCCCGTCCGTACCGACCGTAGTCTAAAGAATAAAATTGTCAGTCGGCTCGCGACGAGCCGACTGCGTCGATGTGCATACAATTTTATACTTTAGGCTATAGTGATACGGTCCTATTTTCAATAGAGCCAGTAAATTCCACGAGGATTTTTCCGCTTGGTCTATACTGACCCTTCACTGCGACAAGGATCTTTTTGCGCTCGAATGATGTAGACGGAGGCGCTGTTGTAAACATTTGTGAAATGTGTTAAAAAAAACAAGATTACGCCGTTAGTTCAGATTTGGTCGCTCGTTAAAAGAACCTTGTAGCGCTATATCACTCCTATTGATTTACCAATCTGTAACACTAATTTTTAACCGACTTCAAAACAGGAGGAGGTTATATCTGCCGTCATAAGAAAGAAAGTAACTGCGTCAACGTTGATTCCGAAATAATTGAAGTTTTATCTAAAATGTAGGCCCACGATTTACTGAATGGTTTGAGATAATGATTTTTGTTTTATATCACTTCAAAAAATGCAGGCTTTATTTTGAACTATAATTTATTTAAATTCATATACGCTTATTTATTTTATTTAATTTTTCCTTTTGCTTTAGCAAAAAAATATAATAATAAATTGTGAAATACATATCTGAAAGGGTGATTGCGGCCTTCCAGACTAGCAATACAAAAATACTAACACAAAAAGCCGTTATTGTGTAATGGCTTTTCAGATGAAAAAAAAACATTTTATGTCGTATTTAAGGCTAAAATCCTTTTGATATCTCTAAATCTATATGAGTTTTAGCTTTGTGTGTAAGACCATAAGATAGCATTTTCTTTGCTGATCCCGAACATGTTAATACCTCATTTTTGACAAAATTGTCAGTTACGGCCTTCTTTCTTATGACGGCAGATATGTTGGCCCGTATATAATTTTGATACAGGGTGTGGTGTACAGACCATCAAACTGAACAACTTTCTTCGTGGGACCAACATCGTAATCGCGAAAAAATGTATAACTGTTCCAAACAAAACTTACATAGGTATGTGACGGCTGATTATTTTTTTCGCGATTACGATGTTGGTCCCATGGAGAAAGTTGTTCAGTTTGATGGTCTGTACAACAAACTTTTCGACCACATCTTTCTGGTACTACCTTATAATGTTCATTGATATTTTCGTCAATTGTGGACCGATTTTGAATATTTTTTTTCATTTGGTAGAGGATGCTTGTGAGGTGGTCCCATATAAAAGTTATTAATTTTGTTGTGATCGTTTTTGAGTTATCTTCGGTAATATGTAGGTATTTAATCCACTCTGTGTATCCTGACGATGTTCTAATATTTCCTGTCACTGTTGTTTACATAGCAATTAGTGGTACACGAATTGGTGTGTGGTATGTACCATAACTAAAAAGTGAAAAAAAAAACAGTACAAAATGAAAAATAACTTTAATTTCGGAAGTCGGTGGCAAAAAACTAAAATACAGATCTAAAGACACCGACTTCAGAAACTTCAATTATATTTCACTTAGTAGTGGGTTTTTTTTTAAGTGTTAAGTATCTTTTTTTTGTAAAAGTTTTAATTGAACGTGCTGGATTCTTATAAGATTTTTGATTTTCTGAAAAGTTTATGAAATGTAAGAAAAATAATGATTTTGGTTATGAACTTTTAATTGTTACCAAAGGTCTCGTGTAGACCTTAATTATGTCTTTTATAATAAGTTTGATTTTTGCATAGCATTTATTTAATAATGGTTTTGAACCGATTTTAACGTTCCTAGTTTGTAAGGCTGATTATGGTACAAATGAGTTTATCAAAAGTTAAGAATGGTTTTTGTTTTTTTAATTTTATTGAAAACTTTAGGCGCTTTGTGCGATTTTTGGCAGGGGAAAATGGGTTCGCGTCACTGCGACACCGCGACATGCTATGCATAGTTTTACGTTTAACATCTGACGACAGTCCCCATGACCTCTGTTTGTTTGTTCATGTATATGTTTTAATAATAAGCTATAATTCTAATGATCTTACTATTCTGATACGTATCTAATAATAATTTAATGTTTTCGAAATAATAGCATTTGAACTTTTGATTATTACTTCCGAAATTAAACAAGAGTTGCTTTCAATTGAATTTTCAAATAGGGATTACTCCAAAAAGTTTAATTCAGCTGTAGTCCAACTTTCATGTACTTAATAAAGATTTATTAATAATTATTTACTATTCTAATGTACACTAGGTACAGATTTTATGTATTTATAAGTTGTGTTACTACAAAAGTACAAACTTATTCCCATGTTTTGTAATAAAACTCTTTTTAAATTATCTTTGTTTTTATTTATTTCCCTTGTAGAATATTTTTACTGGAGATGTTGTGGATGCCATTTTTTAACATTTTTTATTTTTTGCAAATTGCCGCGTTGCTTTACGTTGAGGTAGGTGCTATGTTGATCATAATTCAGTTCGCGGCAATTATAAATGACTCCCCCCCCCCCCCCTCTCCCGATGACCCCTCAAAGGCTTTCTGCATCCCATGTGTACAGAAGGAAAATCCCTTTACATAATAGGTATATAAGCTATTATATTATAATATTGTGTTATTTTTTTACGTTTATATATATTATATATATAAACGTAAAAAACACCATCCGATGGAAAAAAATCATCCTACGTAGTTTTGAACCTATGGGGTTCGTTAGTATATGGGTTGATCCACATCTGTCAGCACGGAACAGCATTTATGCCGTGTGTGCTTCAGCGTAAGATCGCACGCCGTCGCCGTTGAGTGTTGTCGAATACGATCATGCAATGCAAAGCATGATATCGCGCTCGATAGCACTCATCAGCACTCCAGCGCCTCTCAGGCATTTTGGCCGTGGTGTCGAGCGCATCGCCGATTCCACCGCGCGGTCTCTATCTTTATCGCTCTAGGAAATGATCCTAAGAGATAGAAAAGGATAAAGCACGAAAAAAGGCGATTCCGTGCTGACAGGATGTGGGTCAACCCTGTAACTGCACATGAAGAGTTAATTACTCGTTGAATTATAACCATACCGACGCTTGTCAAAATAATAATTATCGTCATTGCAGCGGCACATTGTATACATCTTTGATTTAAGATTATTAGGTACCTATGTATTTTTTTTTTGTAAATTATTGTAGCATATTTCAAGCAATAGGTTGATACTTACATACTTACAATACTTTTTCAACGTTTAAATATTTTACTAAAGGTACGATAATTTGAACGTATTAGGTAAATCATAATTCTTATTTCGGCAACAGAAGTTTTATTATTGTAACGTAAATTAGAGCCCTACGCTATAATTTGTTAAAACAGTAACTGTTTTACCAAAAAAGAGACCAAATAGAGCAAGAGCAAGGTTTAATATTTTCAAAGAAGTTTAAGCGCCTCTCTAAGCATAAAAACATGTATTTAATTGACAATTTATCTCTGACATTTCTAAGGACTTTAGACCGATAAAACTAGAAGTACCTATATTAGACATGTTAATAGAAATATTATTTTCTTGATAATTTTTCGTAAACATTTCGATCTGGCTCTTGGACTATACTACCTTAAAAATTTAACTCATTATAACTAAGTCTGTAACTTGGCGAAAACTTGCGACTAATTAGCGACTAAATTTGAGAGATAACAGATCTTAGCTAGGTGCCCCCGTTTCTGAGATATAAAATGGGTCACGCTGGGGAAATTCACTCCAGCTGGGCCCCCTATAAACCCTTATATCTTTTGAACCTGTGACCGGCAAATTCTGATATTTCGCGACTGATTCCGACTAATTAGCGACTAAATTTGTGAGCCAACAGATCTTCGCTAGGTGTCCCAGCTTTTGAGATTCAAAATGGGTCACGCTGGGGAGACTGTCCAGCGGGGCCACCTATAAACCCTTATATCTTTTGAATCTGTGGACGGCAAATTCTGATACTTGGCGGCAAATTTCGACTAATTAGCGACTAATTTTTATGTGTTAAATCAAAATTAAAATCCGTGATGGTGGCCATGCCAGTGTCAGCCACACGTCGCACTCGTCGCAGCCAACTGGTTAATTAGCCGTTTGGCCAACCGTTAACTAAACGCCGCCGTTGAACTAGCGGCCTGACAACCATTCAATTAACAGCTAGGCAAATTACTTGGATCGATAACGTTTACATGACTACTTGCGTAGCCCAGACCAGACATTTAAGGGAGACAATTTTTTTTGGGCCCACTAGTAAACGGTAACGTTTATTCTTAATGCACATAACATAGTGATGACGTAGTGATCATCTTGTTATAATTAATAAACCAAAAATATAAAAAAATGTAACCGGAATAATGAAATAATAGTAAAAGTATGTTATGGTAAAAAAATCTTGTTTAGGAGCGTTTTTAGGTTTATTTTAACGCGAAAAAAAATATATGTGGCTTTAAATTGAACGTTGCAGAAGCAGATGGCCTAAGCATCAGCCAGTAAACGCGGTTAATTAAACTATATGGCTGCGACAGTCAGGCAAAAAAGTCTAAAAATGGAACAAATTTTTAATCTTTGTCAGTGTTTTATCAGGCAACAAATGTGCATGACAACGAAAAGATTGATATAAAACTAACAATAGAGAAATGGTTTTTAAAGTTTAAATTTTATAATGTATGGCTAGTGGCGCCCCCATTTTTTGTACACTTTGAGCTGTAGGTACAGACGCCAGCACATCAAGCTACTAGAATCTGTCAAATTTCTTCAATAGGTTTTCATCTTTATCGCTTTGTAGGTTCAAGGTTGATTGGGAAAATTTGACAGATTCGGGTGGCTTGACCTGCTGGCGTCTGTACATAGTTGCCAATGCTAGGACACTGGCAGGTAGGTACTTCAAATCAAATGCAGTCCCTGTGCAAACTGTAAAATGATATCCTCCTCAAGCATGGTAAGTATGATAGTAAGGTATGATAGGTGCCCTGTAGGTTTCCCAGAAGAAGAGGGCCCTTACAAAGTTATTCTAAACTTTCTTTCCACGCCATCTAGTGTCTACGTGTAGAACGAAAAACGCATACTGCAATCAGTACACCCAAGGTTATGATTTTGTATACTACGCGTCAGTATGTAATCTATAAAATTATCATTGACTAGTTTCAATTTTCATTCGGTGTTAGTCCACACCGGACGTGAAAATAAACGGACGCGTGTAGATAATCAGATAAAAGTGCCAAGACTATTTTTGGTTCGCCGTTCGTCATTGTGTCGTCAACAATGATTAGGTAGTGCGTTTATTCAGCCAAGTGTGTTGTTTTTTCTAAGTTCATCTGGAAAGAAATTAACTATTAAAATGGACATGGATGAATTCAATGAAGATGAATTCGATGAGGATGAAATCGATGAGGATGAATTCGATGAGGATGAATTCGTTGAGGATGAATTCGATGAGGATGAATTCGATGAGGATGAATTCGATGAGGTTGAATTCGATGACGATAACTACAACAATGGTATTTTGATTGACACGGAGAATTTACCAGTGATGCGTCTATTGACTCCATTTAACACTGAAGCGTGTGGAATTTATGGCAGGTTAGTGGAAAGGGAAACGGTGGAATGCTAGAGAATGTAACAAAACAAAAACTAAGTACTTAGGTATTAATAATTAATATCAATCAAAAATAACAAGTATTAAAATAAAATTAGCACAACAATTACTGTTTTCATCTACTTAGCTCACTGTTATAGGTACCTACATACAACACGAGACAACGAGTTAGCAGAACTTTATTTTATGTTTTTAACAGTGGGAATAGAAACCCATAATGTTTTTGTCCTTGGCGTACTTCACAAACGCTGCACTGTCAACGTCAATGTCACATCAATGTCATTGTCATCACAATTCACAATCACAACATTCGAATCATATTTTCTCAAAATAAATAACATCCATTCGGTTATGGCATAAAATTTTAACAAAAACAACAAAGAATGAGTTCGCCAAAACTAGAAAAGTCTGACTCACCTCCTCCACCTGCTTCTACAGCAACAATAAAAAAATCAGGAATTGGCGACGCAATTGTGAGTGGAGATCCAAAGCATGATGAGGACTACTATACGCGACCCGATTTTATTTACGGGGGCCCATTTATTGCTGTGAAATTACCTTCCCCATTTTTGGATACTTGTGCGCCGAGGAATGTTCCGCTGCAGGGGACGTTTAAAAAGTATGTATTACCTTTCATTTTCCGTGAATGGTATACTTATTGGATTGTTTAATGGGACGATCACCAGTGATCATTTTACCGAGAAATCTATACTAATATTTTAAAGCTGAAGTTTGTTTTGAAAGCTGAAATTTCTGGAATTATCAGTTGGAATTGAAGAATTCTTTTTGCATATGATAAACGTAGCCCAATTGTTGAGGAAGGTTACTAGGCACGCTACGTGTGACTAGCATTGGTATGGCCACCATCAGGGATTTTAATTTTGATACATAACAAAGAAATTGTTGCTAATTAGTCAAAATTTGTCACCAAATATCAGAATTTGTCGGTCACTGGTTCAAATGTTATAAGCGTTCATAGGTGGCCGATCTTGAGAGCATCTCCCCAGCTTATAAGAGTTTACACGTAAACTCATCGATCTAGCTTTTGGACTATACTAAGAAATTGAACTCATTATAAATCTGCTAAAGTAAGACCCAACTAAATCTGTGACTTGGCGAAAAATTGCGACTAATTAGCAACTAAATTTGGGAGAAAACAGAATATTCGCTAGGTGCCCTAGTTTATCAGATATAAATGTGGTCAAACTGGGGAGATGCTCTCCAGATCAGCCACTTATAAACCCTGACATCTTTTGAACCAGCAACTGACAAATTCTGATGTTTGGCGATACACTAATTAGCAACTAATTTTTAGTGTTATTAAAATTAAATTATTATTACTATTCCATGTACTTAATGTTTTCATTTTCACAAAATGTCAGCTCATGATATTATTTTTAGCAAAAAGCTGTTGTAAATATTTTATTGTATACTCCTTAGATATTAAACGATTTTCAGCTTTATCTCATCGGAATACGATTTAAAATCGTGCGTTTTAGTTAAATCAGCTGTCGTGCGAAACATCTTCATACAAAGTTTAATTTACAGCATTATGAACTTTATCCTCGAAGCAATAAAGTTGTTATCAACTTGAATAGTTAAATATAACGTAGTGACACACTTTCATCATGCTTTTGAAATGTACTTAATAATTTCAACACTTTTCTCAGAGCCCGGATAGCTCAGTCGGTAGAGCATTGGACTTTTAATCCAAGGGTCCAGGGTTCAAGTCCCTGTTCGGGCGGTATCTTTTTGCGTTTATTTTTTAGTTTTTGTAAATGTTTCTAATTTTTTTTTCAATTTTGATGTATAATTTTGACTGTTTTTTTGTTAAATATTTAAGTAATTTTCTTTTTGATTTTAAAAATTGTAGAACTTTATTACTTCACGACGGAAATAGCATCTTTAATTTTCTTGAATTATTACGATATCCAACATTTTATTTATCAAATATTTAGTTTTTGTTTTTCAGGAGTTTCGCTTATTATTCCCTGAAAGAGAGGCTGCCTGTTATTTTAACTAAACTCATTGATTACTTGTCAAGAGAAGGATCTAAGATTGCAAGTGCCAACTCTGCGGTATGTATTCTTATAATCTTTTGATACTTAAACTGACAACTACACAAATGGTCATCCCGTTTCCGTATACACTCCTACCAACTTATCTGTGAAATGGCGAAAATTGGAACTACGGCCGTCATGTTGAAATGTCATTCGATTGTGCCGACGCATGTCATTCGATTGTGTCGACGCATCGACGGTGGCGTCCTCTTTCAGTTCACAGATAAGTTGGTAGGACTGTAGCAAATTAGCAATACCAACCAAACCAATAACAATTTTCTTTTCTTTCTTACAGTAAAACTAAACACACATTTGGTCATTATTTCTATACTTTATGATTTTAGGAAATCTTTTTGATTTATTGAAGTACAGTTATATCTTGAAACCGACTCTGCGACTCCCGCATTCCCCTTAAACTTAAGGGGAAGATATATAAAACAATGGTTAGACCTGCTGTCTTGTATGGATCAGAATGTTGGGCCACAAAAGGGATAAATGAAAAGCAGTTGCATGCAGCTGAGATGAGAATGCTAAGAGGGATGTGTGGTGTTACACGAATGGATAGAATAAGAAATGAGTACATAAGAGGAAGTCTAAAAGTGGCACCGGTGACTGAAAAGCTGTGCGGAAATCGGCTGTCATGGTATGGGCATGTGATGCGGAGGAGTGAGGAAAATGTCGTAAGGAAAGTTTTGGGTATGAATGTCGATGGCTATAAGGGTAGGGGAAGACCAAAGAAACGATGGATGGATTGTGTGAAAGATGACATGGCTAGAAAGGGGGTCACTACCGAGATGACGAATAATAGAGAAGTATGGAAAAAAAGGACATGTTGCGCCGACCCCAAATAGATTGGGATAAGGGCAGGAGAATGATGAGTTATATCTTGAAACCTGACAGTCTCTATCACAGAACAAAGTTGGCGGCAATTCTGTTGTCATGGTTACAGCTCGCAACTTATTCCGCGTGAAACTTCTTGTTGTTTTAGTTGACCCGTCAGACTTGTCGAAATTTCATTTTCTTTTTTACTCGACTACGGCAAAGCCAAAAAGGGTTATGATTTTTAACCGACTTCAAAAAGGAGGAGGTTATCAATTCGTCGGAACCTTTTTTTTTTTTTTTTTTTTTTTTTATTTTTTTTTTTTATGTATGTTCCCCGATTACTCGAAGATGGCTGGACCGATTTGGATTGTTTTTGTTTTATTCGAGAGGGTATACATCACAGTTGGTCCCATATAAAATTTATTAACTTTGCTTTGGTAGTTTTTGAGTTAGCTTCAATGATACGTATTTTTTCCCCACTTTTATATGGATGATGTTCTACGAGTACTTTGTTTTGCAGGTGGAATTTGTGTGGGGTAGGTTCCACAACTAAAAAGTGAAAAATAAAAACTTTTTTACAAAAAAAATACAACCGACTTCCAAAAACAACTACAAAGTGAAAAATAACTTTAATTTCGGAAGTCGGTGGCAAAAAACGAAAATACATTTAACTAGACACCGACTTCCAAAATTAAAGTTATTTTTCACTTTGTAGTTGTTTTTGGAAGTCGGTTGTATTTTTTTTGTAAAAAAGTTTTAGCAGTCTATGTATGTAAGATGTATTTACGTGTGTTCCGCCGTAGCGCCTACATTACTGAACCGATTTTAATGAATGAGGTATCAATAGATTTGTAATAATGGTCCGGGTGACATAGGCTATATAAATTTTCCCTAAATTTAATATGGTGGACTTTTCACGTAAATTTCTGACCACGAAAAAAATTAAATTGAGATAATAATGACATGTTTGATGTCAAAAGAAAGGTCTTGACGACCACATTACAAATATGTGTACCGGATGACTTTTTTTACCGTCTTGAAAAAAATAGGGTAGGTATATTAGGTGAACGGAGTACAAGCCTATGGCATACCTAGTTTTTTTTTTAATAGCTTATTTAGAAAAAATGATTTAAGTATCAATAAATAATACAAATTTGATGTAAACTTTTCATTTTAGAACAATAAGAACAGAAATTTTGAAAAAAAAAAATAAATCGTTTAAAAATGTCGAAATTCAAATCATAAGCAACCTGCATGTAATTTGAATTTTGATTATTTTTTATGAAAATAAAATAAGTTAGGTAGGTAGGTATGCCATAGGCTTCTACTCCGTTCACCTATTACAGCCTATTTTTTTTAAGACGGTAAAAAGAGTCGTCCAGTATAATTATGTCATATTAAATATGTTTAAATTGTTAAAAATAAGTAAAAGTGGTTACAGACAGACCGCGGCGAGCGTGATTTTTCAGTAGTCGGGTTTTAGTTTTAGAACTTACTTTTTATTCTTTCCATTTTTTTTTCTTTATCTATACTTATCCCAATAAAGAGAACAAAAAAAAAAAAAAAATCGGTCAAGCCGTTTTTGGGTTTTAGCGAGACGCAACTGATTTTTATATGTAGATAAGAACTAGCGACCCACCCCTGCTTCGCACGGTTTTTACAGCTTGACAAAATATATAGATTTCTGTAATAAATGAAGTTCGATATTGATGTTTTACAAACATAATCCTTCCGGAATAAATTCTCTAAGCAATAGTGAATACCGCATCAAAATCTGTTGCGCAGTTTAAAAGAACAACGTGGCGACACAGACAGACACGAAAAGCGACTTTAATTTTTATAATTATGTATAGGAGATGATACTCGGCAATAATGTAGCTTCCCATTTGCGTAAGAACTTTCGGGATCGTATCAGTAGTTCCGAAGATTACTCATACAAACTCATTTTTACTTCTTTACAATATTACTTATTATAGATTTAATTCTATTGTCTTACAGTCTGCAGATGATGTACAAAAATTTATGCAATCGGTCGTTAAATTGAAAAATGACTTGGTTACTAATAAAGATTACGACCCGCTAACGATAGAGTCACCGAACGCTGAGAAATGGAACCGCTGGATCGAAAGTCAGGATAACAAGAAGTATTTTCTGAACACATGGATGTTCACCGAGTGTTATATTTACCGAAAGCTTAAGGAAGGATGTGAATTAACGTAAGTCTAATATGTTACTATACTTTGACAATAACAATTAATAAAAACTCCTTTGCACTATGTTTAATATTTGTAACAGCGCCATCTCGTGTCGTTTGTA
The DNA here is from genome assembly GCA_946251885.1 of Cosmia pyralina. Lineage (NCBI taxonomy): Eukaryota > Metazoa > Arthropoda > Insecta > Lepidoptera > Noctuidae > Cosmia > Cosmia pyralina. The sequence continues at coordinate 17,194,501 of OX276366.1, read as the reverse complement.
GAAAACTGGTGGTAATTTTACAACTACTCACGATAGATGGCGCTTAATTAAACAGACTACTGATAACTGTTCATAATGTTCATGAAATTAGATTTTAAGTCTTCTACAGTGAGAAAAATATTATTTTACTACGTTTTTACACAAAGTTTTTGTAAGAACGTCGCCGTCGCCAGACTAGTATTCTAAACTTGACCACTAGATGGCGTTGATAAAAATTTTCAACCTCTTATTTCAGAAAAGGATTGAAGGAATTCGATTATTTCCAAGAACAAAAGAACAGATCGTTTACGATTAATGAAGAAATAATGTGTTTAGTCGCTGATAGAATGGTGACTATGATAAACAAGTCTGAGAAAGACAAACGAAAAGCTGACTTTAATACTCTTCTGAAGGTAAAGTTGATGTTTTTAAAAAAACGTTTTTACAAAAAAAAAAAAAAAAAACCGACGTCCAAAAAAATACTACAAAGTGAAAAATAACTTTAATTTCGGAAGTCGGTGTCTGTATTTCAGTTTTTTGCCACCAAATTCCGAAATTAAAGTTATTTTTCACTTTGTAGGACCATTTTTTTGGAAGTCGGTTGTTTTTTTTTTTGGAAAAACGTTTTTTATTTTTCTCTTTTTAGTGGGTCAGTCTGTAATTTATCTAAGTTACAATAGCCTAATGTCAACTGCTCATCACATTTTACAAAATATTGCTTTTCCCTATACAAGGACGTTAATTGTTGAGGAGTTCGCCCAGTAAGGAACTAGGAGAACTGGAACTGATGGAGAAGTCACCATCAGCTCCACTTCAACATGTGTATTGTGACGAGCATAAATTGCTTAGTAATAATCGAATCGCAACCCGTGAAATACGTATTATTGAGTAGTTCCGATGGCCATCTGTGGTCTTCTTCATCAGTTCCACTTCACCAAATGGTGCTTTTCGGGAGCAAATGCTCGATTTCTCTAGGATGCCATCATCAGATCCTGGTTTCCTTATCATGGTGCCACCCTTGGGATATTTCCTTTCCAACAAAAAAAGATAAATGATAGTTAAAACCGCATCAAAATCCGTTGCGTAGTTTAGAAGAACAACGCGGCCACACAGACAGACACCAAAAGCGACTTTATTTTACAATAAGTATACATTACAATGACACTGCCTTTCATGTGGACGACTCAACAACATACATTGCGTTATTTACGTTGTTGAGCAGACGAATTTTTCAATCACATGTAGCAATGGATTAGCAATTTCCTTTATAATACATCGGATTGTGGTTGAAAGCGTGTGATGCAATTGCGGTGCAGGTAACACAGCTAAGGTCTTTTTATTTCAAGCTTTTATTTAGTTTCACCTGTCCTGGTGTCTGTCTGTCTGTAATCTAATCTTGCAAGTTAAAGGAGATCATTCCTAAAAAAAAGCAAAAGATTAAAGGATACCCTCCATACATTTTTGGGCTAAATGTAAAAGTAAAGCCGGCCAAACAAAAAAAAAAAGTGATTTTCCGAAAGAATACGTTTTTTTTTCTATATATTTCGGTTTTTTTTTTTAATTTTTTTTACTATGATTCTTTTAACTAAAGCATACTGAAAACAGTATTTTTAAAAGTTTTAAAAATACTGTTTCAGTTGTTAGTTAGTTAGACGAGTTTTAAAACTATACGTATAACAGCGCAGGGATTGGCCCTACAGATTTGGTCCTAGTAAAAAGAGAATAACATGTTTTAACGAAATATAACTTTTTTTTTTGTTTGGAATATAACTTTCATATAATTAGCCCAAAATAAATTATCTCCTGACTCACTTCCAGGTTTCCGATAGAACTGAAATTTTACATGCATATGTAAATCGGATCTGATGATGGAGCCGGAAGGTGGTCACAGGAACTCAGTAATAAGACGACTCAACCCTATCGGGTTTGGGCTCGTACGATTCGTCTTGACAAGTACTCTGGTCCTAGATGATAAACTTACAGAATAATAAAAGCTTTTTTTTTTTAATAATGCACTTGTTAACCGACTTCAAAAAAGGAGGTTCTGTATTCGACCCGTATGTATGTATGTACGTTTGTTTGTTTGTCTGCGATTTTCTCAATAACTAATGAACCAATGTTGATGATTCTTTCACTAACGTGATCTACATACTTTCAGGAAGGTTTTAGTATAATAATTACATTATGTAATTATTCTTATGTACGAAGTTATATGCATAAATGTACTGTATCTCCGGCATTTCTAAGCCGATTTTGAGGATTCTTCTTTTCGTTCGGCTTTGTATTTTGTATATTCAACTAAAAATGGACTTCAAAAAGCAAAAAACGAATAAAATAACTTTCATAAAAAACTTAACAGCTTCTGAAGTCGGTGTCTTCAATTCTTCAATGTGCGGTCTTAGCTTGGCATCGACTTCAGAAGCTGTTAAGCTTTATACAGGGTGTCCCGTAAATAATGGATCAAACGTAACGGGTAGGTAGCTTACCTAATTTCCAACAACTAATTTGAATATTAAAAAAAAAACCGTTACAGTAACCAGGATATTAATTTTTTTTCGAATTTTACGATTTTGTCTTCCAGAATTAAGCTTTTTTAATGCTGTCGCTGCAAATGATGACATTTTTAGGTATGATTTTTATTTAACATTTCTGAATAGCTTACTAATGTTATAAGATACCATTTTTTTTGAATACCGTTTTATTTGCCTTAGAAAAAAAATCTTGAGTTGAAAAGTTTTTTCTTTACGATGTTAGGACCAAAATTGAAAAAATTCTCCTGTAAAAAAAATGTATGACACCGAAGACCACCATTATTTTAAAAACTTGTACATTTAATAAGGTTTGCAAATTGGTATAAAACTTACGTCTAGTCTTTATCGTTACAAAGATATTGCTATGAATGTGATGAAGAAGACAGAAAATAAATTAAATTGGTACTATTCCATTTTTTCCTTTTCGTAATGGCTTATGCTTGAATGCTTGTAATCGAAGCAGGTAGTTAAGCGGATAGCATAATTCCGACCCGATGACGTCATCTGTCCGGAATTTGGGACCGCTACCTGTGGCGGAGTTGCACCTCAGTCAGTGTGAAAGGGATAGATAGCGCCGCTTTTTGGTAAATCGGTTAAATCGGTATGAAGTTGCGCAGGTTCTTTTGTTCTTTCCTGCGCCCTTCACTCGTACAGGCTTCATTGTTGCTTGATTTTATTAGTTTAGTTGTAACTAGTCTCTCTTCGAGTTGCTACGTCAGACAACTTTCGCTCCCGGTCAGTGGCTCGGTGTTTTCTTCTGTAAAATTTGACTTGTGCTGTGTTTTTGGACTTTGCTTTGCCTAATCGATTTGGAACTCTTTGCGTATTGGACAAACGACTTGGCGATCCTACGGACTCCGAAAACATTCGTTTGTGTGTGCTTGTACGTGTGTGCAGTAGCGCTGAAACCTTATTCAGCCCAATGCCTCGTTATGAGTACACGCCACGGCAGTACGCCGAAATGCATTTTATCTACGGAGAAGCAAGAGGTAATGCCAGGGCGGCTGCAAGATTGTACCGTGAAAGATACCCGAACCTGGTTCGTTATCCCGATTATCGCGTCTTTATTAGAGTGCATAACGCGCTTCTTGAGGGAAGAATTCTTGGCACCGGAGTTGGTGGTACCCGTGAAGGACGACCGCGACAAGTTAATGACGAAGTCATTCTTCGAGAAATCGAGGAAGATCCGTCAGTCTCCGTTCGCGTCATAGCGCGACGCGTAGGAATTTCTAGATCGACGGTGCATCGAGTGCTACAACGGTGCCGATTGCACCCATATCACGTGCAACGTGTTCAAACGCTGACGTCGCGTGATTACCAGCCAAGAATAGAATTTTGCCAAAGGATGCTTAGAATGATTCGGGCGGACCCGCAGTTTTTTAACAAGATTTTATGGAGTGACGAGTCTTCATGCCGCCGAGATGGATATTTAAATTTGCATAATTTGCACAGTTAGCAGCTGATAAACCCATATTTGATGCGAGAGGACAGGAGCCAACATCAATTTAAAATAAATTTATGGGTGGGAATAATCAATGGGCAAATAATAGGGCCCTTTGAACTACCAGCTACTCTAAACGCCGAATATTATCTCCATTTTTTAAGGAATGAGTTACCAAGGTTATTAGAAAACGTTCCAGAAGACGTACGGCAAGCAATGTGGTTGCAAAATGATGGGTGCCCCGCTCACTATGCGACGGCAGTAAGGGCGCACCTTGATGAAAGTTATCCGGACAGATGGATCGGCCGATTAGGACCAATTTTGTGGCCTCCGCGATCTCCGGATTTAAATCCCCTAGATTTTTTTTACTGGGGATGTTTAAAAGACAGGGTCTACAAGAATCCAATAACGTCGGAAGAAGAATTACGACAGCGCATCCAATCTGCTGCATCAGAAATAAACCAAAGCCGTTTTGTCCGTCGGATAAGAGCTTCCTTTATTAGGAGATGCAGACTTTGCATTCTTGTAGAGGGAAGGCAATTCGAACATTTATTGTAAAAACCAAATAAAACGATTTATTTGAACTAACTGTTTTTTTTAGTACGGCCTCCTAATTCTTTTCATACGCCTCAATAATTCAATGAACATTGCCTCTGAAATACTACAGTTACACATTTTAAAGAAAAAGTTTAAATGTACACACTTTTTTATTTTTTTTATTAACGTTGATTTGGAGCACCTCTCAGATTCATAGCAATTATCTTTGTAACGACAAGGACTAGAATGTACAACTTCATACCAATTTACCAAAAATACAAAAGCGGCGCTATCTATCCCCTTCACGCTGACTGAGGTGCAACTCCGCCACAGGTAGCGGTCCCAAATTCCGGACAGATGACGTCATCGGGTCGGAATATGCTAGCCGCTTAACTACCTGCTTCGATTACAAGCATTCAAGCATAAGCCATTACGAAAATGAAAAAATGGAATAGTACCAATTTAATTTATTTTCTGTCTACATCACATTCATAGCAATATCTTTGTAACGATAAAGACTAGACGTAAGTTTTACACCAATTTGCAAACCTTATTAAATGTACAAGTTTTTAAAATAATGGTGGTTTTCGGTGTCATACATTTTTTTTACAGGAGAATTTTTTCAATTTTGGTCCTAACATCGTAAAGAAAAAACTTTTCAACTCAAGATTTTTTTTCTAAGGCAAATAAAACGGTATTCAAAAAAATGGTATCTTATAACATTAGTAAGCTATTCAGAAATGTTAAATAAAAATCATACCTAAAAATGTCATCATTTGCAGCGACAGCATTAAAAAAGCTTAATTCTGGAAGACAAAATCGTAAAATTCGAAAAAAAATTAATATCCTGGTTACTGTAACGGTTTTTTTTTTAATATTCAAATTAGTTGTTGGAAATTAGGTAAGCTACCTACCCGTTACGTTTGATCCATTATTTACGGGACACCCTGTATGTTATTTTATTCGTGTTTGGTTTTTGAAGTCGGTTTTTACTTTTTTTAAGGTATTTTTTTTTTTCTATTTCAGATCAGCCTATGGGCAAACAGATGCGACATATCCTTGTCCCTAGGTTCTCAAGTGGACATCATTCAGGCAGCTAAGGATGCCACGGAGAAGCTTCGTTCGAACCCGCCCCCTCCCCCTCCCGAGAAGAAAAAAAAGAATAAAAAAAAAGCAGCTGCCCCCGCTGGCCCCATCATCGTCAGCGCTGACCCATTCCAGATGATACTGGATTTGAAGGATAAAGTATGATTTTAGAAATTAATATAACTAACATAAGTTCAAATCTACCAAAAAAAGTATACGCTTCGGCAATCATCGTCTGTCTTCGAAAATACGAACCCGTGTAGATCTATTACGTACCTATATGGCACATCAACAACATATAAACACACAGAAATCTAAATAATAAGGCTCTAGAAATGCTATCTACTGTCTTTTAATACCGGGACGCGTGTCGCCAGTTCGCTGCTACCAACACATAGACAAACAATAAATACACAATTACGCCTACACATGCCACTAGCTTTGATGCAACGAAAATTTAACTTTATGCTATGGCGTTAAACTATATTTTATAAAAACGCAAAATCTCAGGAGGCGTGGCCACTCGGACCAATCATGCGCACTCTCATACGAATAGTGCAGTGCAACGCTCGTATCGATAACTTTCCGTTGAGCGTCGTTGATCGCTCAAGACTCTCGCAACAATAGATAACTAATTAATTAAAAGTGTCTCATTAGTCACGCGCTTTTAGACGTTTTATTAATAAGAAAAGGGAACATAATAAAACGTTAAGGGTAAGTTTAAAAGTTTAGTTAATAAAAATAAAAGTAAGTAACAGATTCATACAAATACAAATATTTAAGGTGGCACGTTGGTGGCTCGAACTCGTAAAAGTAAACAGATGCATAAATAACATGAATACAATATTATACAAATATACAAACAAATAAATATAAGTAGGTACGGGTGACATATTTTTATATTTTTTCTTAGTTTAACTATATAAAAAGAAAGAAAAAGAAATATTTAAAGAAAAATAACATTTCATTCCCATTTCGGTAAAACTAGGTAAGCCAAACATAATAAATTATCGATAAAAAATAGTAGTGGCACGACTGGCACGTCACTACTTGGCGTTCAACTCATGCGGCCGTGTTCCGGCTGATTTTTTTTCGCAATTTCAGGTTAAGTCCCATATTAAATTTGTTCATAGTGATGAGTACAATGACACCTTAAAAGGTTGCCACTGTTTACACTTACACCCTGTATACAACATGTCGTTTTGCATCTTCGCCAAATTTAAGGGCCATCACACCGAACAACTTTCTCCAGGGCACCAACATCGTAATCGCGAAAAAATAATCAGCCGTCCCATACATTTGCGTCGAGTTTTAGCATTGAAGTTTTCCATGGGACAGTTGAAATTTTTTTCGCGAATACGATGTTGGTTGCTTGGTTTGATGTTCTGTACCACACCCTGAAATTTGACGAGGATGCAAAACGACACTTTGTATACACTGCTACAAGGATTTTTTGGCGTCTGAGAATATAGACAGGGGGGCGTTGTTGGTAAACATTTCTGAAATTGTATTGAGAAAACAACATGGCGGCTTTAAAGAACAAGATGGCTGCGATTTTCGCCACGCGCCAAAAGTACTTTGTAGCGTTATAAAATTTAAATTACGTTTTTTTTTTTCAGGTGCTAGTAGACGAAGCCAATAAAATAGCTGATCAAGTAGTGAAACGATCTGAAAAAATGTTTAGTAGTGTTAATGCGGTATGTATTATTATGCTTTTATTTCACTTTACACATATTTGTTACATTTTTAGGGTTCCGTACCTCAAAAGGATAAAACGGAACCCTTATAGGATCACTCGTGTGTCTGTCTGTCTGTCTGTCCATCTCAGCCAATTTGCTCCGAATCTAATGGACCGATTAAGTTGAAATTTGGTACATATATGAATTTCTGTGACCCAAACACGGATAGGTAAAGTAAATAAATTAATTTTGAATATGGGGGTCACTTTTAGGGGGCAAATAAGAAAATAAAAAAAAAAGTTTTGCAAACTATACCGTGTTACATATCAAATGAAAGGACTTACTATGAGAGTCTCAAATATATTTTTTTATAATTTTAAAATAAATTCTGAGCCTAAAATTTTGAAAAAAATACAGAAAATATAATAGATCTTTACCTGTAGATTACAGGAAAACCTATAAGAAGTCTGTGGTCTTAAAATAACATGGTAAATCTATCAATATTGTGAGTACAAACTTACATTTACAGTTGGAATGTATGGGAGAACATGTTTTTCAACTACAATGTTAAGTTTGTTCTTGGAATAATTCATCCCAACTACGGAACCCTTCATTGTGCGTGGTCCGACACGCACTTGTTAAATATTAGAATAAAAAGAATATAAAACATTAAAAAAAAATAGTAGCCCACCGGTATCGGGAACAGAGTCCAAGCTAACCGGGCGTCAGGGCTCCAGAGAGAGGAACCTCCTACCAATTATTATTCATACATATCCTACTAGTGACCCGCCTTGCTTCACACGGTTTTACAAAACACGCACTTTCCAAAACATCGAAAATTCTTTGTGATATATAAGATTAATATTAATCTATCTATTTATCTATATAGGATGACTGGTAATTAGTGACCCATGATTGTACTCATGTTATCAAACAACTTTCACTATGGGTCCGAACCTGAAATCACGAAAAAAAATCAGCAGCTCCCTACATTTTTTTTTTTATTATTTTTTTTATTAGCCTACATTGTTGTGTCCCACTGCTGGGCAAAGGCCTCCCCTTTTTCCTTCCACACCTCCCTGTCTTGTGCGATCTCTGGCCATTTTGGCCCTGCAAACCTTATCAGATCGTCACACCACCTTCGCCGTGGCCTGCCTCGACGGCGATGTCCTCCCTCAGGCGTCCAGTGGGTAACGATCTTTGCCCATCTCTCCGGGTGCATTCGCGCGACCTGTCCGGCCCACTCCCACTTCAGCCTGGCTGTTTTTTCTCCGACATCTGCTACTTGAGTTATGGAGCGCAGGATGGTGTTTCTAACTCGGTCTGTACGCTTGACGCCCATTATGCTGCGCTCCATTGCCCGTTGGCAAATCTTGAGTTTGGACTTTTGTTGTTCAGTAAGTGACCAACTTTGTGCACCATAGGTTAGAACGGGCAGGATGCACATGTCGACGAGTTTCCTTTTAAGTGTTATAGGAAGACTACCTTTCATGTGTTCTTTAAGGGCCCAGTAGGTCTTCCAAGCATTTTGGACTCGTCTTTCGACTTCCTGGTCTTGTCTATTGTTGAAAGACACTATCTGGTGCAAGTATGTGTACTCATCGACATATTGCAACACATGTCCGTCCACTTCGACCCTACGTTTTATGCGGTTGGTCATGACCTGTGTTTTGGATCTGTTCATTGAAAGTCCAACCTCAAGACTTGCTGTGTTAAGATCTTGGAGCATTTCTTCAAGTTCTGAAGGTGATGTGGAGAATAGTACAATATCATCAGCAAAACGGAGGTTTGTTAGCTGGTGGCCGCTAACATTTATACCTCGTGACGAGTTAGGCGAACATAAATGTAGGGAACAGCTGATTATTTTTTCGCGATTTCAGGTTTGGTCCCCTAGTAAAAGTTATTTGTTATCATGAGTACAATCATGTGCTTAAGTATCGGTCACTAATTACTAGTCACCCTATATAAATAAAACTCAATTGCCGAATGTATGTATGCGCATCACTTCAGAACGGTTTCACCTATTTCGCTAATTCTTTTTTGTTGTGTTTGTAATAAATAAATATTTTTAAATGTTTTTTTAATTTATGTTTTTATAAAAATATTTAAAAATGTAAATAATATTTTTGTAAATAAAATAAAGGAAATAAATATAAATAATAAAAATATAAAAACGTATTGTGATTAGTATTTGGTTTTTTCTCTTTCTTCACTTTACATAACAAAAAAAAAATACTCGGTAGTTTCGTTATAAAGAGTTTACATTGTAGTTGGGAAAAGACTACGCAGATGATGATGCTATGTAAATCTTAGATGGTGTGTTCAAGTTTATGTATGTTTTATAGGCACGAAACGCGACGACATTCAAGGCTAAGTGCAGTTGTGATAGACTAGCGAAGAAAGCGGGCTTGCCGCTCTGTAGGCCAGAAGTAAGTATTAATAATTATTGTTATTTCAAGACTCTACAGAATTCCTTAAAATGTTCAGTTTGCTTTAATTGAACAAAAAAATATCTAATTCACACATACAAGGATTTTTAGACGCGCGGCCGAAATCGGAACTATCGCCGCCATCTTGTTTTTCAATGTATTTCACAAAACGATAGGGATGTTGGATGGATAAAAAAAAAAGAAATTCTATTTAGTCCGTCAGTCAGATGATAAAAAAAAAATGTTAGACACGTAGTTTTTGCTTTATGATATTAAGGGGGATGCGCTAAGATAGCCCGCGAAATTCAAATTTTCTTACGTTTTTTGCAATTTGCAGCTCAGTGTCAGATTGTATGTTGATTAAAATATGAGACGCGGCCGTAGCTAATATGGCTTTACAGAATTATGATAATTGGAATCAGCAATACAACCCCATAAGTTAGAATTGACCTCAAACCTCATGATTTTATGAAATCGCTAGATTTGAAGTCAGTTCTAAGAAATATGTATTTACAGTAATCATCAATACTGCTCTCTAAGTTCAAATTACCCTATTTAATGAAATGTCATTTTAGGCTAATTCTAATTTAGACAGTAGTATTTATGATTCTAATGTGTGTGGTCTCCTGTCACATTAGGCAGCAACACTTTATGGTCACTTTTCTCCCTTATCACGCACTAACCATTATATTTGTGGCTGTTAGTTCCAGCATACTAACAAAAAATCGGCGTCGGATCTTCCGACGGCGTCGAAATCGCTTCCTCCGGCAGACAATAGCCTCCCGTATCCGGTAGCACACGTGCTCAGGTGCCCATTATGTCCCGGAGCGATCCTCGCCCCTTAACTACCTTTTGTGACCCAACTTAGTACCACCCCCTGTAACTTGACCCAGATTTGGGCCAGCCCACTAGCTCGTGCCCTCCCATCGCATCGTATTCTATCATATCGTCTGTCTCGCATCTGTCTCGAGGATCATGTAAAGCGAAACTTTTGTCAACATCCTGGAGAGTTCACTTATTTGCTACGCCTATTCAAATATCAATATCTGCTCTTTTTTTTGCATTCGACATTCGCTGTTTCATTCGCGACGCCATTGTCAGTTGTTAAGATATAAAGCTTAAATAAAACGTAAGGAAAATTTGAATTCCGCAGGCTATGTAGCCTGCAAAAGTGCAAGTGCAAGTGCAAGTGCTGCAAAAGTGTAATGCGCTAATGTTAGCGCATTACACTTTAAGTGTGAAATATCGTACGTATCTTAGGTTCCACCAGAACCCGAGGCTGCGAAAGATGCTGCGGCGGAAACGACAGTTGAGGGGAAAAAAGAAGAGGCTCCGAAAGTTGAGGCGAAAAAAGAAGAGGCGAAAAAAGAAGAGGCTCCTAAGCAAATACCCTGCCCTGCCAAGATGACCGTACCCCAAGCTGTTATGTTTGGTAAGATTATAATTCAGTGGCTTGGTGCTAAAAGGGTCAAAGTACGTTTTTGTGAGAAATGAGATTTTAGTGCCAAATTATAGAAAAAGTGATATATTTATGTGTACTAAAAGGGCGTAATTGTAACGAAAATCTCTCAAAAGATACTATGTTAAAAAGACCAATGTGGTGTGTGCTTTCATACCGTTACACAAAAATTATTAAGTGTTAAAAGGTCTGCAGTGTACTTACGCCAAGGGAATTTAAAAATAAACACTACGCTAGTAATATAGTCGGAACTAAAACGACCAAAGTTTACTTCCGTTTTTGTGATACTATCTTTGCTTTGGCTGCATAATTTAATATATATATACGCAAAATACGCGCATTGTCGTGGAGTTGCGGATACCAGCCCGTATTACTTATAATAATATTATTTTATAAAGCAAAATAGACCAATATACTACATTAGCGCATTTTGCATTTGCACTAAAGACAATAATATTTTTACTATCCTCTTCTATTATACTAAAAAGACTAAAGTTACCATTTGTCATTAACATAGGATTCTTGTTAGTGCTAAAAAGGCTTAAGTAGCAAATATTTTCAAAAATACCAATTTTTTCTTGAATTTGAATTTAATTAATAAATCAACCTACAAATATGTATCAAAGACCAAAAAGAGATTTTGTCATTCTACAATATAACATGTAAATAATAACTATCAATTCTGGTTCATTCTTCGAATGCATATTACTGAAAATAAGGATTATTGACAATGGCCCTTTTAGCTCCAGGCCACAGAATTGTTATTAGGTACTAGACAATTAATTAATAGGATAAAAATATATATTGGATGGATACACTTCTTAAACTATCGTGAGGAACGTACGTTTTGAGTATGAATGCGGATGGCTATATGAGTAGTAGAAGACAAAAGAAATCATGGATGGACTGTGTGAAAGTTAATATGGCTAGAAAGGGGGTGACTACCGAGATAACGACAAACAGAGAAGTATGGAAGAAAAGACATTGCGCTGACCCCCATAAATTGGGATAAGGGCAGGAGAATGATCATGGTGATACTTTTCAATCTAAATAAACTAAAAAAGTATTAAAATAGTATTAGTATTCTTAGATGGCTTGGTCATGTTGCGAGGATGAATGAAAGGCGACTAGCAAAAGGCAAGGCACATGTGAGTGGAAACGCTGGGAGGCCCTAGAAAGACATACCCCCCTGACCTGGACCTTATTGGTGATGTTGTTCAGAAAGGTTAGGTGCGTAGTACTCGCAACCGGCGTGCGTGTGTGATCAGATGTATGAACGTAAACGAAGCAAAAGGAGTATGTAAGGATCGTAGCAGGTGGCGTTCTGTAGTTTCTGCCTACCCCCATGGGAAGAAGGCGTGTGTTTATGTATGTACTAGCTTTTGCCCGCAGCTTCACTCGCGTTAATTTAGAATTTGACAATCAATTCGGGTTGTCCTCTGCTTGTAATAATATAATTCAATCTTGATTCGAAAGACAAGTGGTGCCATCTATTATCATAAAAACGATATTGTTGTTTTCCTCGGGAAAAGTACTTTTTTTCGGGATGAAAGCTACCCTGTGTCCGTTTCTGTGCACCTGACAACGTATATCCAAAATTTCAGGATGATTGGTTCAGTGGATTAGGCATGAAAAGGTAACAAACAAACTTATTTTCGCATTTATAAAATTAGTTAGGATTAAAACATAACAATATAATAGCCTAACAATTATTACTTAACCGTATTCAGGGAGCCGTGAGATAAAAGGTAAACCAAGCAAAATCCATAAAAGTCCGTTCAACCGATTTTGACTTCTATTGCGTTTGTGGCATGACAAATGACAGCTGCAGTAAATAGTTGGTAATTTGGTATTGTAACCACTTTTTTGCCTTTAATGCCTTCCTTAAGCCTACGGAATAGAAGTCAAAATCGGTTAAACGGACTGTAAAAAAGGTTTGCTTCAATGTCTCATCTTATTTGAAAGGAATATAGGTTAACATAACATAACGCCACGCCTGTAATTAGCGACGGGTGTGGTTGAAGTATCTACGAGTTAGTACACCCATATTTCGACAGTTATTTTTAAGTCCCAGGAGAAGCTCGTGCCTAAGTAATAACAGCCGCGCGGGTCGATCCATCAGGTTAAGCTACGCTTGCCGGGGTTGATCCGTTAATGGATGACCATCTTTACATACTGAGACTCCTTGCCTCGAAAAGCACACTAAGCCGTTGATCCCAGCTGTCATTCGTGGATCTTTGACAGTCGTTACGGGTTGTCAGAAGCCCGAAAGTCTCACATCCAGACTTACAGTCCTATCAACTTATCTGTGAACTGAAAGAGGACGGCACTGTCGATGCGTCGACACAATCGAATGACATGCGTCGACACAATCGAATGACATGCGTCGGCACAATCGAATGACATGCGTCGGCACAATCGAATGACATGCGTCGACACAATCGAATGACATGCGTCGGCACAATCGAAGACATTTCAACATGACGGCCGTAATTCCAATTTTCGCCATTTCACAGATAAGTTGGTAGGAGTGTACCAAGGGATGTTTTACCCAGTTACTGGGTTATGGAGGTCCGATAGGCAGTCGCTCCATGTAATATGCTGGTATTCAGCTGCATCCGGTTAGACTGGAAGCTGATCCTAACATAGTTGGGTAAGGCAAGGCAGATTGATTGGTTGTCAGACTTGGGCTTCTGACTAATCGTAACGACTGGCAATGATCTACGAATGGCAGTCAGCTTAACTAACGGCTTAACGTGCTTTCCGAGGCACGGAGGAGTCTCGGTACGTAAAGTTGGTCACCCATCCACGGACCAACCCTGGCAGGCGTAGCTTAATCTGATGGATCGACTCTTTTATGGCTGTTACTACTTAGATGGACCGAAATGGAACGATATACGTATTTAAAACATCGTTTTGTTTTTGTCAATTGTTTGACTATGATAGAGACAGAATGATGTTTTAAATACGTTTAGCGCTAAATGCATTTAATATTTGTGATGTACGCTGGCCTTGTTGTATGAAATTGTGTATTTGTCGACAGATATCGTTTGCGACAACGCTGGGTACGAACTGTTCGCGGATCTTTGCCTAGCGCACTTCCTAGTAGCACAGAAACTCGTGCAAAAGGTAAGGCTTTGCCATAAAATAAGAAATAACCAAGGCTGTTTGACCGTTACCGCTGTACTGCGGGGGTCGGGACACCGCCGCCGTGAGCGTTGAATGAGCGGCCGAACGCCGTGAGCGTAGACGAATGAGCGGCGGCACGTTGTGACCGTTGACGAATGAGCGGTGGGACGCCGGCGCCGTTTGTGTTTTATTTTATTAGGATCTCCAACAAAGAATACACCTTACATGCTATGTTATAAAGGACAAAAACAGAAATCTATGTGCTCCCTCAATTATAGGAGACGACATCATGCAAAAGAAACAAACAAAAAATTATACATTATTATTAAAGTTATACTACTAGATTATTAACATTGACCATTTGAATCTAAATTGAATAAAATATATAGATTACAAAGCAAAGAAAACATAAATAAATACATATAACAAATAATACATTACTAGACAGGCACCTCAACACTTACTCGTACATAACATTTAATTGTGTTGACGAATGAGCGGCGGGACGCCGTGAGAGTTGATGAATGAGCGGTGGGACGCCGTGAGTGTTGATGAATGAGCGGCGGGATGGCGTTGATGTATGAGCGGCGGGACGCCGTGAGCGTTGACGAATGAGCGGCGGGAAGGCGTTGACGAATGAGCGGCGGGACGGCGTTGATGAATGTGCGGCGGGATGCCGTGAGTGTTGACGAATGAGCTGCGGGACGCCGTGAGCGTTGACGAATGAGCGGCCTGCACTGCCGCAATGTCGCTAGGCGACACTGCTGAATGCTATTGTGGGCAGGCGGATGAAACTCGGGACCATGTCCTGTGGGACTGTACCCTGTATGACGACTACAGGCAGGAAATGTTGGGGAACTGGTGTAGGGACGTGGTGGGCCCGGTTTACCATCGAGAGTTAGTTGGTTCGGCGGAGGGCTTCAGGAGGCTGAAGTCATTTGCCCATAAATGGCACAGCCTAAGGAAGGACCTGGAAGCTATAGAATTAGATTTAGCGAATTAGTAATAAGTTAGGATTAGTCTGGTATTCCAGTAGGACTGCTCGGGCACGAAGTCCGTTATGTGCTGTGAGACGCCCCAGAAAGGGGAGAGGTTTTAGTATAGAGGGACAGGACAAAAGAAGGATGGAAAAGGTCCGTATGCCGCAAGGCGGGTAGGACCAAGAGGGTGGGATTTGCTCCCCCCGTCTCGCACACATACCTAAGGCGTGGTACTGCGGTATTTGTCAAACTATAACTATAATAAATACCATTGGGCAAAAATGTATGCGGCTTGGTCCAAAGGTCCTGATGATTGTGGTTAAAAAAAAAAAAACGTTGTTTTTTTATACTCAATCATTTATTGCATTCCACAATGTATATTCTTAGGTGGTAAGTGGTGGTGGTATATTTATAGGCAGCGTCACTTCTGGTGTCCAAATCCAATGATTACTTAATTTTTAGGGTTCCGTACTAAAATGGTAAAAAGGAACCCGTATGGTGCGACTCAGTCTGTCTGTCTGTCCGTCTGTCACAGCTGGATATCTCAAGAACTAATGCTATCAACTTGCTATTTGGAACACTTTTAAATGACGTTTGCCAAGAATTCTGCAAATAAGAAAGAAATAAAAATTCGAAGTGGGGCTACTAGGGCCATGTGGGGTTGATACCCTAAATGGCCCTAGTAGCCCCACTTTAATTTTTCATCAAATCAAAAATTAAAAAAAAAATACCGTCCCCCCCTTATCTGAATAGAGAAAAATCTGAAATTATTCTATGTGATAGAAGTTTATGTAAAGATTATAGGAAAATAAAACGATGTCTTATCTAAATAGCACACTTTTTCAGAAATCATCAACAAAAAATACATTAGTTCCTCTATTTGTCAAGAGATGGCGCTGACCTAAAACTGCAATATTTTACACCGCAGTGTTAAATTCAGTGACGATTATGGGCCTCGCCGATGAATATGTAATAGCTAATTTATATATGATGGTTCGGAACCCTTGATGCGCGAGTCCGACTCACTCTTGACCGGTTTTTATTATTACACAAAATGATTAAAACCTCTTGGAGCAGTAATATACTTTTTTTTTTGTTTTTAGGTCAGATTCCACGTAAAGAATATACCATGGTTTATCTCGGATGTGACACCTAAAGATTTTGAGTAAGTTACCATTTTATTATATTTAATAATATTTAAATATAATTAAATTATAATTAAATAATAGTTTACCGTCCGGTTGAACGTCATGAGCCTGACTGTGCGGTTTAAGGACGCTGTAACAAATGGGTAGTCAAATCAATACTTTTTTACACAAAAGTATGTTTATTAAATAAAATGCTTTACATTCTTAAAATCTTTTTTGTCCAAATTGTTGATAGTTGTGCATGGTACGATTCTGAACTATAAATATAATTTTAGATATGTACAGTTTCTTAATAAATGTACCAGAGTGAACATTTTTACTTCGGTACATTTATTAAGAAAATATAATAAAATGTATCTATATTAAAATATATCTAAAATTATATTTATAGTTCAGAATCGTACCATTACCATGCACATCTATGAACAATTTGGGCAAAAAACATTTTAAGAATGCAAAGCATTTTATTTAATAATAATACTTTTGTGTAAAAAAGTAATTAGTTGACTACCCATTTTCAACAGCGTCCTTAATTGATTTATGTATTTAATACTTTAAGCATGTACGGTCAGCAACCGCACATTGTACTTTGGCCTAGTTAAAAATACTGCAAATATTGTTAATTAATAAAATATAGTATCGTCACGTACGCAAGTACGTCAGTCTTCGGTTTTGTATCGAGCTCTCGCAACATCGAACATTTTCTAACATTTTTTATAACATTTTTATTATTTTCTTTTACATTAATTTAGTGAAGTTTCCTATTAAATCCTTTCTTGAACAGTAACATTTATTTTATTAACATTTTCATTATATGTAAAGGCTTGTCCTTACAAAGCACACAAATTTACTGAGGCGGAAAATAATAATAATAATGGTGCCATGCTCCCCCCGACACCGGCGGACCCTGATCCCAACACTGGCGGAGCACAATTTAATTTATTGACCGAGTGAGCGAAGCTTCTTGAAGTTTCTGCTTCAAGTCTGGCAAAATTAGCTTTCGTCTGTCAGTTTGTTGCTACTCCTCTATAGGTCGTATTTAACAACCGATCCGGACGAAACTTGGTTTATAGGTTTTAGAACTTTATAGATTTTTTTTTTCGTCGGGGTTTTTTTGATTGGAGGGGTACTTCCTCCAAAAAAAGGGCAAAAACTTTAGGAGATCCGATTTCGACGGTTCTTTTTTTATTTGAAAGGAAACTTGTAAGTTGGTCTCATAAAAATTTGGTGAAGATCTGAAGAAAAAAAACCACATGTGCTCGTGAGGTCTACTGTTCGCAGAACTACTAGTTTTTCAATGTTTTTATATGTTTTCTTTATATCTTTTTAAAGAAATATTTAAAAATGTGTTTTACATGAAAAAAAAAAAATAAACGAAATAATAATGGAACCAAACCATACTATAAGTTGAAGCAACAATAAAACAACAAATTAATTTACCGTCTAAACACAACTAACACTGTTTAGACGATAAAGTAATTTGTTGTTTCAATTTTATTGTATGCAGAAAATAAACTTGCATCGAGTTCGGAAAAGGCTAGGCAGATGACGAATCATATGGTGCAAAACTCATTTAATTTCTATCCTTGCATGTAATAAAGAGTATTCTATATGTATTTAATAATGTATGTTTATCTTCCAGATTCGTGATAGACGCTTGCTGCAAGAGTCAATTCAGTGCACCGTCATCGACGGGTAAGTGTTTAAGAGGAAACGCGGTCGCGACGTAGTCGTTGGCGTTCAATATATTCCTCTGTTTTCTCCCTACCATAACCCTGTTTTCTCCCTACCATAACTCTGTTATCTCCCTACCATAACCCTGTTTTCTCCTACCATAA
Organism: Cosmia pyralina; assembly: GCA_946251885.1. Taxonomy (NCBI): domain Eukaryota; kingdom Metazoa; phylum Arthropoda; class Insecta; order Lepidoptera; family Noctuidae; genus Cosmia; species Cosmia pyralina. Next base: position 17,176,265 of record OX276366.1, on the reverse strand, counting down.
CCCTGTTTTCTCCCTACTATAATTCTGTTTTTTCCCTACTATAACTCTGTTTTCTCCTTACCATAACCCTGTTTTCTCCCTACCATAATTCTGTTTTCTCCCTACCATAACTATGTTTTCTCCCTACCATTACTCTGTTTTCTCCTTACCATAACCCTGTTTTCACCCTACCATAACTCTGTTATCTCCCTACCATAACCCTGTTTTCTCCTACCATAACCCTGTTTTCTCCCTACCATAACCCTGTTTTCACCCTACCATAACCCTGTTTTCTCCCTACCATAACCCTGTTTTCTCCCTACCATAACCCTGTTTTCTCCCTACCATAACCCTGTTTTCTCCCTACCATAACCCTGTTTTCTCCCTACCATAACCCTGTTTTCTCCCTACCATAACCCTGTTTTCTCCCTACCATAACCCTGTTTTCTCCCTACCATAACCCTGTTTTCTCCCTACCATAACCCTGTTTTCTCCCTACTATAATTCTGTTTTCTCCCTACTATAACTCTGTTTTCTCCTTAACAAAACTCTGTTTTCTCCTTACCGAATATGTAAACAAAGATGTGTTTTTGGAAAAATAATTTGAGTACCCACACATAAAGTTCATTTTGCGTTACAATTTTTTTTAATGCCTTTTTCAATAGTACAGCACGGCGCGACGCACGTCAGTAGTAACCGTAACAAGTATACAGTTGAAATTGTCACAGACTGTGTACTTATTTCTATTGCCGCTGTAAGAACAAATAATAAAAATAAAGTTAAAAATTATACAAGAAAAATGTTGTTTCAACTGAAGTATTTTTTTGAAATATGTAGTGCTGAATTAATATTGTACGGTGGTCCGAACCCTTCGTCTAACCGTTCGACTCGGTTTCGGCTCGGTCTGAGTCGGTCCTTTTTTTTTGTTTTTTTTTTTGCTTTTACTCTGTACGCTATTAACGTGCTCGTCTTTTTACATCGGTCGTCGTCGTTCGTTCGTTAAGTTTGTATGTTTGTTACTCAATCACGCAAAAACGGCTGAACGGATTTGGATAAAATTTGGTATACAGACAGTTTATAACCTGGATTAAGACATAGTATACTTTTCATCCCGGTAGAAGGTTCCCGTGGGATAATATCCGACATACACGCGGGCGAAGCCGCGGGCAACAGCTAGTATAATTATAAATTCAACATTAATGATGACCTAATGTTTTGTAATAATTTAAAAGAGTGTCCATAGAGTTTCTTGCCTCTTCCTCTCCACAGGAACCTACTACGCTTTGGAATGGGCAACTAGCTTCATCTTTCTGACTGACCGACCGCTTGACAATTCAATAGTGCCTGTAAATGGTTTCATTGAAATAAATGCTTTGAATTTGAAATAATTATGAAACAATCCTATATCCTCAACAGGTGCCACCGAAGGGGAGGCAGGGGAACCTAAGATAACAAAGGCAGATAACTTGAGAACACTCGGTGAAAAATGGAAGCAGTTTGTTGAGGATGGCGTTTTTCTTGTTATGGTATGTACAGATCTCCAAAGAAAAGTATTCGATTCATTCATTCATTTATTTATTCAGTAGTACACTTACATCTCATCACATCATCATCACATCTCATCACATCATAATCTCATCTCATCTCTCTCTCATTCGGGAATCATCGTCTATCTTCGAAATACGAACGCCTGCTGATGAGATCTAATATAACTATTAATCCTACTTAAACATCTCCGTGACAAGAAGTCAAAACTATACCCTACTGCTTGACTCGGGGTCTCCGTGCTGACGATACCGACCCGTGTGCGTGCTTCTTTGGATTTATCAGGCTTCAGCGCTGACGAGGCCTGATATCTGGCCTGCCCTGGTGCTGTACTTCACCTTTTAACCGACTGCAGCGAAGCCATCAAGGAGGGTTTATTATAAAAAATCTGAGAGTGTGTGATAGGTAGGGAAGTGTTTTTTACTATAATTTGTATTTTTTATCTTTCTCTAAATTATATTTGATTAAATTATATTAGTTCTTGCCTACTTTATATTACCATCACACAGTATTGTTTTTGCCTCGAAAAACGGACATCCTCTTTTTATTAACTTATCCGATAAAACAAGATGTTATAAAAGTAAAAGTAAAATAGCCGTGTGCCAATTGTACACCAAACACGAGTAAATAATGTTTTTATATTTTTCCTACTTTTCTAAATTAATTAATTACAAAAAAAATACGCATTATTTTACCCTTTTCTTTATTATTTGTAATAAAACTATATTAAAGATATTTAGAAAAAAATACAAAAGAGTACTAACTAGTACAGATGTAAAGAAATATGCTTTTTTTGTGTTTTTAAGTTTTGATTTTTCATGGTTGTATCTTTGCGTAGTTGGATTCAATATTTATTGTAAATCATATAAATATGATTTTTTATTTTTTTTATTTTTTTTTTTAATGATTTTTATGTGTATAGGTATGTGAACACACATCCGAATCTCGCGGTATCTAGGAGTTATTCACTTCTAAAGGTTTTTCTGATAATTTTGATTTTAGGGTCATCACTTCATAAAAAATTACATTTTTTTTTGTTAGTAGGTTTAAATTTTATGTTGGATTTTAACTTATCTTAGTATAATACTTTCTTATCTACGTACACGTTTTCACCCACTCTCATATTTTACAAACCATATTTTTATATCTTTTTATTATCTTTACATCGAACATACAACTAAAGTTAATTATTTATTTTTTCATGCTTTATTGCATGTTAAGCCAATTTCGGAGATAAAGTAGGGCACACCTTACTTACACGAACCATTTCGAGCTACCTTCGACCACCTAAATCTATTAGACCTACGAAGTTCGTTAAAGCAAAACTCGCAACAATTGCAAACAAATAATTGACTTTGAAAAATTGCCAAGTTGCATAATCAGTAGCAAGGAATCTAATAAACTATCTTTTACCTCCATAGAACTTGGCCCCTATTTTACATTTATGTTTTTGGTGGGACCTAAGAGTTAATTTTGCACTTATGCACACAGCCTGAACCACTTGGTCGATAAACTTGAAATTTTAAAAATAAAACATTAAATATTTACAGACTTCACTTGCTTAAGTACCTACTTTAATTATAATTTTCCGTAGATAAAAATTCAGACTATTGTCATTCATTTTTTTCAATAAAAAAAATATTTTTAAAAAATAAGACATGTACCAACCCTAGTGCCTAAATTTCAGAATCCTGTAAGTTCTAGATAACATAAGATTTGGATATGATATTTTAAATCGGTTCTTCTTAGTGCCAAAGCAACAGCTTGTCTCGATGTTGAATCCAAATGCCATGAAATAAACCCATAAAAAAATAAAATCGAAAATATATTATACATATTACATATATGAATTATATTTATTCAACAAACTTATCAAACAGTAGAAATATTTTTTAACGTAAATGACTAACTAACTATACAAATAAATACAAAACAAAAGGACACTTAGGCGTCGAAGTACTCGTCCGCATCGATGTCATCCGGAAACGTGCCCAGAAGACTGGCAGCATTGCCACGTTGAATGGCAATGCTAATTCTTTGGCCAAAGAACGAGCCAGCCCTCTGGTCACGTGAAGCCTCGACCAGTCGGCGAGAAATTTCCTTAAAAAGTAGACGTGCATTCGGGCCCCATGACCCGAGCGTTTCGACCCCAAACGGCTCAAAACTGTAGTTACCTATAAGGTTACAGTATTTGCGCCGCTTGAGGGTCTCAGCAGCCGCAGCAGCGGCGCCAACACAGCACGTCGTGCTTGGAACATGAGATGGCGCAAGGGTGTCGACACAGGTTGCGTCCCACACCAGAGGCCTACCCATCTTCCAAGGCAACAACGTCATGCCATCTGGTCTCTTCCCATCGTCACGTACCAAGCCGTTTGGTTCTAATACCGCTGGTACGCCGGCGGTAACAAGAGCTCGACGAATAATGTCGTTGATGCTGGCGTGCCGTGCTATGCGACCTGCGCTCCTGTAGCAGGACAAGCCATGGTGCCCGAGACTGTCGACAGCTTCACCGCAGTGACACCGATGCGGAGCAACACAAGGTGCGCCCAAGCGGAGACACGTAGCGAGCCGAAACGATGAGTCATCCATCATAGTACCTATGGTGGATGACGGGAGCGCCTGAAGCCACAAGCCTGACTCCCATTCTCCCACAGCCAGCAGACGGGCACGCTCAACAGTATTAAAAGACGTGTTTAATAGGGTATTCCGTATAATACTGCAGAGCGGCACGTCCCACAGTTTCTGGGAGGACGGGTTGTCGGGCAAATCCGTATTGGGACAAGCCATTTTCCAAGCGTTCAACGCATCGGTCAAAAACGGTACCTCAAAATCGACCAGTGAGGAAGATAAAATTTTCCTGGTTAATTTATCGGTACTGTGGACCGAGGAGAGGAACGCCGGTAAACTAATACTTGAAATTTTGCGGACGCCGAGACCACCCAGGCGGATGGGAAGAGTAGCTTGCTGCCACGCTCGGTTGTCCAGGGCCACATTTAGGATAGAAGTTAGTGTGTTTCTAATAATTTGGTCTACTTTTTCTAAAAGTTGTGGATGCTTCCAAAGGTGGGAGGAGCGAAGGCTATATGTGAATTTTGGTCCAAAGCAACAGTATCGAATGAGTGTGAAGGCCGAATGAATATTAATTTTGTAAAGTCGTTCCGAGACATCATGAAAATTTTGTATTTTCTCCTCAATAAACGTTGGAAAGGATTCGTCAAAAATTGGGGATCCCAGGAGGTGAAGAGAGTTTCTTTCCATAATTTTGATATTTGGTGCTATTGTATTAAATTTTGATATGGTAGTCTGTCTGTCAGTGGTTTGGGGAAGATAAATTTCACATTTTGAGAGGTTAAGATCTAGGCCAATGGAACTGAATTTTTCTTTTAAAAAAACTAAATCTTTTAAGACTGTGTCTACATCACCTCCTAGGGTTCCGTCATCCAAATACCAAACGTTGAATTTAGAATTTAATTGACGAATAATTGGATTTATTGCCAAACTAAAAATGACTGGCCCAAGAGGGTCACCCTGTTGACATCCAACGGCTGATTTCAAAAGGTTGTCTTTATAAAGTAATTTAGAGGGGTGCCTATAACATTGATAAAGAAAACTGTAAATTTTGGGTATTTCTTTTTGAACTTCTGCCAACAAGGTGTCCCTGTTTACGGAATTGAAAGCATTCTTAATGTCAACCTTAAGGATGACCTCACCTTTACCGCTATTGATGTAAGTGGATAATGCATGTACCGCAGCCTCACAGCCCCCTTTAGACCCGAAGCCCAGCTGTAGGGGCTGGAATTTGCTGGCCAGTGTTTCGCTGTAAAAAGCACAGCAAATTTTGGCTGCGATACGACGATAAGTGAGCCCTACGGCAATGGGACGAATGCCGCCATCCTTCTTGCGCAGGGCACATAGATTTGCCCCATACAAGATATCAATGACGGCTACGTTCACATTGCCGGAGAGCATGAGATTAATGAGGGCCGTTAGCTCCTCCAAAAGGGACTCACCAGACTCCCCGGCGCCTGAACACATTAAGTCCTTCAGGTGTTGAGGTGTCAGGCCGTCGAGGCCGCCGGCGGAGCCACTTCGAAAGGAGCACACGGCCGCATACACTTGTTGTGCTGTAATTACAAGTGAGTTGGATTCCAGATCGGGTGGGTCAGGAAAGGAGAGATCATCTGCCGGGGTAGGGTGTTTGCTCTCCAGAGCTGTAAGTGTCTCTGGAGAGTACGGCGCAACCACATCGCTACTAAAGATGATCCTAGCTGCACCTCTGATATCACCGTCGCCTAGTTTAGACTCCACATAGTGCAATAAACCTCTTTGGGGAAGGTGTGCTGTTAATTTAGGGTCGAAACTTTGAGCCGAAATGTTGCAATTATCCTTGATTTGTGATGTTAAATTTTTTTTATTTGCCAAATTCTTTTGCACATGTAGAATCCTAAACGGGAAGGTCAGTAATTGCTCCCAAGCACTCTGTGAGTTCTCTCTGGCGGCGAGGCGGATACAACGCGCTAAACTTAAAGCTACGGATGGTCTCGCGCCACGAGGAACTCTCTTTAAGACTGGAGTTGAAGTTTTCAATTTTGCAAGCGTTTTCCAAAAGGGTTGAGAGGGGGAAACAGGTGTTAGGGAAGTGGGTATGGTAGGGCATGATGAAGGCACATTGTGGGATTTGTGTTTCTTACCAAAATGTACCTTCAAGCCTCGTTCACCCTTAAAAAAGCGTGCTTGGGGACAATGAGGGCATCTCACTAGGACATCCAGCGACGTGGCAGGTTGACTGGCGCTTCGTACAGCGTCACTACCGTCGTCATTGTTTAACATAGAAAAAATTATAAAAACTTACACGATTTTTCCTTAAAAATAGCACATAATATAAATAGAAACTAAAATAAAATAACAACAACAAAAAGACACATAAAAAAGAATTGACAGTTTGTCCGATGACAGCGGCGCAGTCGCGCTGGGGGCCTGGGGCGCCGCGCCGCCGTATGTCAAGTTGGCGCAGCCCAGGCAACCGTTGCTGTGAGACAGCGTCGTCGAATAAATATGGTCGATTTTAGTAATATGCGGTTCGTAATTTGTCTTTTTCGCTTTGCCTTTCTCACTTCGTCAGCTACTCTAGCGTTATTCTCGCGTTTTCTTAATTACTTTAACTTCCTCCGTATTCGATCTTCACGATATTTTCCTTATCTACTATGAAAGTAGTGAACACTACTTTTACAGTAGGATAATTTTAAAATTATTAGCAGCTATCACAAAAACAAATTAATATGTTTTTTCAATTTTCAATTAATATATTAAAATTAATATATTGCAGAATATAATTTGACAGGTGACGTCTTGACGTCTCGACGACGAATCCATATATTACATATATTAGGTCTTTACCTATGAAATTGCCGTTCTGCAGTACTGGCCATTTCAAATCAAAATAATTTTTGTTTGGCTAAGAATTCTAATTTCAAATTAATTTTATTTTAAAAACATAGATTTTTTTTCCAAAAGTAGTCATTTGTTTATTGATTAGTGTTACATTTTCATCGCATTTCAATCTTTTTCGTCATCATGGATACTTTAAAAATTCGAGTGATTATGGAATATGAGTACCGTCGTGGCAGCAACGCGGCACAAGCGGCACGCAACATCAACTACGTTTACGGAGCTAACACTACAAACCAACGCACCACTTGTTATTGGTTTGCTCGCTTCCGTTCTGGAAATTTCGACCTGAAAAATGAACCTCGCGGTCGTCCGAAGACTTTGGTCGACAATGACGAATTAAAGGCGATTGTGGAAGCTGATCATACACAATCTACGGCTGAATTAGCAGCAGCTTTCGACGTTAGCGTCAAAACAATATTGGTCCATTTGCGTCAAATTGGCAAGGTAAAAAAGCTTGACAAATGGGTGCCCCGAACTCAATGATCGCCAGCGCGAAGTACGCGTCGAGACGTGCCTTGCACTGCTCAACAGACACACAAATGAAGAAATTTTGAACCGCATTGTTACCTGCGATGAAAAATGGATTCTGTTTGATAACCGCAAGCGCTCAGCAAGTTGGTTGGATCCTGGTTCAGCACCTAAACAATGCCCTAAACGAAAACTTACGCCTAGAAAAGTGATGGTCACTGTTTGATGGTTTAGCGCCGGTGTGATTCATCACAGCTTCTTACCAAACGGGGTGAGCATTACTTCAGATGATGGAGAAGCTGGCACATCTCCAACCAGCATTGGTCAATCGCTCGTCTCCGCTGCTCCTGCACGACAACGCGCGACCTCATGCTGCACAGCAGACGGTCTCCAAGTTGCAAAAACTGGGGTTGGAAGCTCTCCGTTATCCGCCCTACTCACCAGACCTTGCGCCTACAGACTACTACTTTTTCCAGAATTTGGATAACTTCTTGGCGGGAAAAAAATTCAATACCCGAGAGGCAGTACAAAATGCCTTTGAAGAATTTGTTGCCTCCCATCCAGCTGATTTCTTTAAGAAGGGCATCAATAAACTGCCACTGCGTTGGCAAAGATGCATTGATTGCATGGGTGATTACTTCGATTAATACAAATAAAAAATGCATGAAAAAAATTCCTTTAAATTTTTTCATACAAAACGGCAATTTCATAGGTAAAGACCTATTATTTAGAGCGTGATTTTTCAGTAGTCGGGTTTTAGTTTGAAACTTTTTATTTAAATTATTTTAAAGTTATAATTTAGTGATAAAGTATTTGCAGAGCCACTTTACATTTATAAAAGAAGAATACTTATTAGGCTTATTCTATATGTATTTTAGGTAGATTTGGAGAGAACACGTTTGGCTCACATCTGAGGCGTGATTTTAGAAATTATTCCCAATTAACGGGTGCATGCAAGCAAAGCCGTGAGCAATAGCTAACAATATATATTTTTGAAATGTGCTAGCTATTTTCAATTGATACCCAACACGGCATTATTTTTTTTTTTGTTGTTCTTGCATTTATGTCCTCTAGAAGGCGCCATATTCAATTTAATGTGACGTCACATAGCCTATAACCAGCGGACGATCAAGACGCTTCCAACGATACCTCAATTGTATTATTTGTATTTTTTGTTTTATTGTATTTTTCGCACAACTAACACAACCATATCAATGTAGGAAAAAAATTAAATTAAATTATTTTTGTAATTTGTAAGTTGTAAAAACAGCCAAAGCTATGGAAGAGCGGAGTCTCCTAACACAGGCGTTATTATGCTTAAAAGGAGGCTCCAATCATAAACTAATATGTAAACTATGTAGTTGGTACAGTAATAAATTTTTTTTTTTTTTTAATTGTCAAATTATGATAAGCGGTTTATACCGGTCAAAATCACAACCCTCCTTTTTGCTTCGTCGTAGTCGGGTAAAACGGCGTGATGATGAAGTTCTATCTCTTGCAGGCTGAAGATTACTGGACGTACCCCCACTGCTATAAGGACATGAAGACACTCGAGCCCAATCTGTACAGAAAACTTCAAACCGCGGTCGCCATCTTGTTTAAAGGCGATCTGAACTATCGCAAGCTGATGGGTGATATCAATTGCAACCCTTATATTAAGTTTCTACCTGCTCTGCAAGGTACGTTATCAGAATCAGAACTTATTCATTTTATTTTACAAGGTAAATGATTTTTAACCCCCGATGGGAACAAAGGGGTGTTATAAGTTTAACGTGTGTGTGTCTGTGGCATCGTAGCTCTCAAACGACTGAACCGATTTAGATTTTTTTTGTTTCGTTTGAAAGGTGACTTGATCAAGAGTGTTCTTAGCTATGATTCCTGAAAATCTATTCAGCCGTTTCAAGATTATCAGTTCTTTTCTAGTTGATGATTGGATATGAGCATCTTTCACAGGTCTGATCGAGTTGGAATTTGGTATTCTCTTACTTCAATGATAATAACATAGTAAGCTTGAACTGATGCTGCAGCGTTACCTGGAATTTGCAGGATAGCCAACTCCCTCAGCAACTTACAGCAGAGGTATCGTGTTCGGGCTCATTGGAATGGTCTCAATGAATATATTATATATAGATGGTAATCAGGGTCTGATGATGGAGTAGCAAAAAGAAATGAGGGGTTGTGTGTCGATGGTTGCCTGGCAATAAATAAGGATATTCATACCGTCCATGAACTACTGCTATGTTTCTAGAACTGGAAAGAGCGCAAAGGTCTCTCTTAAAAGTGATGTATTTTAAATCGTATAGATTCCCTACTGAAAACCTTTACTCACAAAGTGGCCTTCTCACAGTCAGAAAATTATATGTACTCCAAGCTACTTTAAAATTATACAAAACCCTCCCCTATGATTCTGGTCTCAACAAAAAACGGAGAAAATATCTTGTTGCACCAGAAGTCTCGGTTAAAACCTCATATGCGAAACGGCAGTTCACCAGACAATCCGCTTCCATGTACAACAAAATAAATAAACTTTTAAATATTTATCCTATGAGTTATCGAGAATGTAAGAAATCTAAAAAAAATCGAAATCTTTAATAGACTGGCTAAAATGTAAGAGTTATGACGACATTGAAACTCTCTTACAAAGTATAATGTGATAACTTAACGAAAGCGACATACACACACACACACACACGCGCGCACGCACCCTCACACCCTTACACACTCACACACATACCCTCCTAGATTTAAGTTAAATTTCTTTTGTATGTACACTCCTACATTATTATTGTTTCTAGTTTTAGAAGAGCGGGCTCTCCTAGTACAGGTATTTATTATACTTAAAAGGAGGCCTCTGTGTAAGATTATATGGTGCCGATTCTCTTGTGAACGCACTAAACTAAAATTAGAGAATCGCTATCTTTTACTAACAGGCAGCGCGAGAAAAGGACGGCTATAGCTATGAACTAAGTTGGAGATGTCAAACTAGTTCACGCCTTGCGCTTCACCGTGTTTTTTAGTCGACATGTTTTTACGTGTCGTCTAAATGTCTATGGAAAAATTAGTTCTAACTAATTTGACAGCTCTAATTTACTTCCGTCCCTTTCTTGTCATAATAGAGAGAAAAAGTTAGCAATAGCCTAAATTAAGTTTAGTTTGTGCACAACAGAATCGGCACCATTGTAGAAGTTTGTAAAGATCGGCACCATTGTAGAAGTTTGTAAAGTTAACTGAAATAAAATTATTATTATTATTTTATTTGTCTTTGGCTTATCTCGGGACTCTGGGGTCCCGGACATTTGGAAGATGTATGAGGGACCAAATCCAACTAGCAGAGGCCCCTTAGACAATTTTAAATGACAAGGAGGCACCAGCCGACGATTATCCCTGTATGCACTATGCAAGAGCACCCAAGGACAACCCCCGGTTGGTGCGGGACTATTGCAGAACATGGAAACAAAACACATTGGGCCTATGGGTTTGGGTGGCTACATGGATTGGGTACCTTGAACTATGGAAGAACTATGTCCCCTGCCTGACCAATGTTATATAATATACACAGATAAATTGGCAGGGGGTGACTTGCACACTCAATAATGGGCTCCCAGAAACGGTCGCTAGCACATAGTGACGTAGCGACAAGGGGCAACATGTCCTGAGGTGCTTGAGGAGTGGAGAGGTATTCCACGGCTCTCAGAACAATCCCAGAGCCCGGAAGATGGTCAAGATCCCTACAAGCACTTACTGGAATACTTCCTTCCTCCGAGCACGTTTGCTCTTGCGAATCTCCACTCAAGCCGGCCAATAAAGGCAAGAATGAGGTGGGAGCTCTGTTCCCGTCAGTGTTCACTCCAGCCGGCCAATAAAGGCAAGCCAGAGGTGAAGAACAAGACTTCTCCCGGGAAATAGGGTCCGTGGGGTCGCTACTGCCCAACAGCTCGCCACATGCTGCCTTGCGGGTTCACGTATCTCTCTTGGTCTGGCTCCTCACCCTAGACCTGTTTCGGCAAATTAAATTCCAGCGGCACAGACCCAGAGTTCGGAGCGCGCAAGCCCCACCACAACGTCAACGTAGAGATACGGCGGTGGGGTTATTATTATTATGAATTATTGCACGTCTATGGTTGCCTGTCACACTATCGAACACAGAACGTTCCTACCTAAGTCTAAAAATAATATTACCTAACACTGGGACATGATATTACAATATGGGGTCACGCTCTTCAAAGAACGGGCTTAGCTCATATTGCATTATCATGTTCCGGCGTTAGGTAATATTATTTTTAGACTTAGGTAGGAACTGTCTGAGTGTTCCAATGTCATGTTCTGAATAAAAGTCTTATTAAGCAGTGTACGCACGAACGAACAAAACATGGTGAACACGAACAACGATCACGAAACATTTGAAGAAACTCAGGACCCTTTTGAACACTTCATTCATTCATTAAATGTTCAAAAGTTCTGGGCTTTAGGCTTTAGGAATTAAACCACGTCGATTCTTTTATTCAAGGGTGGGCGTAGCTCATGTAGAGGTTTGTTGCATTGGTCTCCCTTAGTATGTTACAGGCTGACATTCTATCATTCAAACAAACATCAAATTACTTTTATTCAAGGGTGGGCGTAGCTCATGTAGAGGTTTGTTGCATTGGTCGACCCTTAGTATGTTACAGGCTGACATTCTATCATTCAAACAAACATCAAATTACTTTTATTCAAGGGTGGGCGTAGCTCCTGTAGAGGTTTGTTGCATTGGTCGACCCTTAGTATGTTACAGGCTGACATTCTATCATTCAAACAAACATCAAATTACTTTTATTCAAGGGTGGGCGTAGCTCCTGTAGAGGTTTGTTGCATTGGTCGACCCTTAGTATGTTACAGGCTGACATTCTATCATTCAAACAAACATCAAATTACTTTTATTCAAGGGTGGGCGTAGCTCCTGTAGAGGTTTGTTGCATTGGTCGTTCCTTAGTATGTTACAGGCTGACATTCTATCATTCAAACAAACATCAAATTACTTTTATTCAAGGGTGGGCGTAGCTCATGTAGAGGTTTGTTGCATTGGTCGACCCTTAGTATGTTACAGGCTGACATTCTATCATTCAAACAAACATCAAATTACTTTTATTCAAGGGTGGGCGTAGCTCCTGTAGAGGTTTGTTGCATTGGTCGACCCTTAGTATGTTACAGGCTGACATTCTATCATTCAAACAAACATCAAATTACTTTTATTCAAGGGTGGGCGTAGCTCCTGTAGAGGTTTGTTGCATTGGTCGACCCTTAGTATGTTACAGGCTGACATTCTATCATTCAAACAAACATCAAATTACTTTTATTCAAGGGTGGGCGTAGCTCCTGTAGAGGTTTGTTGCATTGGTCGACCCTTAGTATGTTACAGGCTGACATTCTATCATTCAAACAAACATCAAATTACTTTTATTCAAGGGTGGGCGTAGCTCCTGTAGAGGTTTGTTGCATTGGTCGACCCTTAGTATGTTACAGGCTGACATTCTATCATTCAAACAAACATCAAATTACTTTTATTCAAGGGTGGGCGTAGCTCCTGTAGAGGTTTGTTGCATTGGTCGACCCTTAGTATGTTACAGGCTGACATTCTATCATTCAAACAAACATCAAATTACTTTTATTCAAGGGTGGGCGTAGCTCCTGTAGAGGTTTGTTGCATTGGTCGTTCCTTAGTATGTTACAGGCTGACATTCTATCATTCAAACAAACATCAAATTACTTTTATTCAAGGGTGGGCGTAGCTCATGTAGAGGTTTGTTGCATTGGTCGACCCTTAGTATGTTACAGGCTGACATTCTATCATTCAAACAAACATCAAATTACTTTTATTCAAGGGTGGGCGTAGCTCCTGTAGAGGTTTGTTGCATTGGTCGACCCTTAGTATGTTACAGGCTGACATTCTATCATTCAAACAAACATCAAATTACTTTTATTCAAGGGTGGGCGTAGCTCATGTAGAGGTTTGTTGCATTGGTCGACCCTTAGTATGTTACAGGCTGACATTCTATCATTCAAACAAACATCAAATTACTTTTATTCAAGGGTGGGCGTAGCTCCTGTAGAGGTTTGTTGCATTGGTCGTTCCTTAGTATGTTACAGGCTGACATTCTATCATTCAAACAAACATCAAATTACTTTTATTCAAGGGTGGGCGTAGCTCCTGTAGAGGTTTGTTGCATTGGTCGACCCTTAGTATGTTACAGGCTGACATTCTATCATTCAAACAAACATCAAATTACTTTTATTCAAGGGTGGGCGTAGCTCATGTAGAGGTTTGTTGCATTGGTCTCCCTTAGTATGTTACAGGCTGACATTCTATCATTCAAACAAACATCAAATTACTTTTATTCAAGGGTGGGCGTAGCTCCTGTAGAGGTTTGTTGCATTGGTCGTTCCTTAGTATGTTACAGGCTGACATTCTATCATTCAAACAAACATCAAATTACTTTTATTCAAGGGTGGGCGTAGCTCATGTAGAGGTTTGTTGCATTGGTCTCCCTTAGTATGTTACAGGCTGACATTCTATCATTCAAACAAACATCAAATTACTTTTATTCAAGGGTGGGCGTAGCTCCTGTAGAGGTTTGTTGCATTGGTCGTTCCTTAGTATGTTACAGGCTGACATTCTATCATTCAAACAAACATCAAATTACTTTTATTCAAGGGTGGGCGTAGCTCCTGTAGAGGTTTGTTGCATTGGTCGTTCCTTAGTATGTTACAGGCTGACATTCTATCATTCAAACAAACATCAAATTACTTTTATTCAAGGGTGGGCGTAGCTCCTGTAGAGGTTTGTTGCATTGGTCGACCCTTAGTATGTTACAGGCTGACATTCTATCATTCAAACAAACATCAAATTACTTTTATTCAAGGGTGGGCGTAGCTCCTGTAGAGGTTTGTTGCATTGGTCGACCCTTAGTATGTTACAGGCTGACATTCTATCATTCAAACAAACATCAAATTACTTTTATTCAAGGGTGGGCGTAGCTCATGTAGAGGTTTGTTGCATTGGTCGACCCTTAGTATGTTACAGGCTGACATTCTATCATTCAAACAAACATCAAATTACTTTTATTCAAGGGTGGGCGTAGCTCCTGTAGAGGTTTGTTGCATTGGTCGACCCTTAGTATGTTACAGGCTGACATTCTATCATTCAAACAAACATCAAATTACTTTTATTCAAGGGTGGGCGTAGCTCCTGTAGAGGTTTGTTGCATTGGTCGACCCTTAGTATGTTACAGGCTGACATTCTATCATTCAAACAAACATCAAATTACTTTTATTCAAGGGTGGGCGTAGCTCCTGTAGAGGTTTGTTGCATTGGTCGACCCTTAGTATGTTACAGGCTGACATTCTATCATTCAAACAAACATCAAATTACTTTTATTCAAGGGTGGGCGTAGCTCCTGTAGAGGTTTGTTGCATTGGTCGACCCTTAGTATGTTACAGGCTGACATTCTATCATTCAAACAAACATCAAATTACTTTTATTCAAGGGTGGGCGTAGCTCCTGTAGAGGTTTGTTGCATTGGTCGACCCTTAGTATGTTACAGGCTGACATTCTATCATTCAAACAAACATCAAATTACTTTTATTCAAGGGTGGGCGTAGCTCCTGTAGAGGTTTGTTGCATTGGTCGTTCCTTAGTATGTTACAGGCTGACATTCTATCATTCAAACAAACATCAAATTACTTTTATTCAAGGGTGGGCGTAGCTCCTGTAGAGGTTTGTTGCATTGGTCGACCCTTAGTATGTTACAGGCTGACATTCTATCATTCAAACAAACATCAAATTACTTTTATTCAAGGGTGGGCGTAGCTCCTGTAGAGGTTTGTTGCATTGGTCGACCCTTAGTATGTTACAGGCTGACATTCTATCATTCAAACAAACATCAAATTACTTTTATTCAAGGGTGGGCGTAGCTCCTGTAGAGGTTTGTTGCATTGGTCGACCCTTAGTATGTTACAGGCTGACATTCTATCATTCAAACAAACATCAAATTACTTTTATTCAAGGGTGGGCGTAGCTCCTGTAGAGGTTTGTTGCATTGGTCGTTCCTTAGTATGTTACAGGCTGACATTCTATCATTCAAACAAACATCAAATTACTTTTATTCAAGGGTGGGCGTAGCTCATGTAGAGGTTTGTTGCATTGGTCGACCCTTAGTATGTTACAGGCTGACATTCTATCATTCAAACAAACATCAAATTACTTTTATTCAAGGGTGGGCGTAGCTCCTGTAGAGGTTTGTTGCATTGGTCGACCCTTAGTATGTTACAGGCTGACATTCTATCATTCAAACAAACATCAAATTACTTTTATTCAAGGGTGGGCGTAGCTCCTGTAGAGGTTTGTTGCATTGGTCGACCCTTAGTATGTTACAGGCTGACATTCTATCATTCAAACAAACATCAAATTACTTTTATTCAAGGGTGGGCGTAGCTCCTGTAGAGGTTTGTTGCATTGGTCGACCCTTAGTATGTTACAGGCTGACATTCTATCATTCAAACAAACATCAAATTACTTTTATTCAAGGGTGGGCGTAGCTCATGTAGAGGTTTGTTGCATTGGTCGACCCTTAGTATGTTACAGGCTGACATTCTATCATTCAAACAAACATCAAATTACTTTTATTCAAGGGTGGGCGTAGCTCCTGTAGAGGTTTGTTGCATTGGTCGTTCCTTAGTATGTTACAGGCTGACATTCTATCATTCAAACAAACATCAAATTACTTTTATTCAAGGGTGGGCGTAGCTCCTGTAGAGGTTTGTTGCATTGGTCGACCCTTAGTATGTTACAGGCTGACATTCTATCATTCAAACAAACATCAAATTACTTTTATTCAAGGGTGGGCGTAGCTCATGTAGAGGTTTGTTGCATTGGTCTCCCTTAGTATGTTACAGGCTGACATTCTATCATTCAAACAAACATCAAATTACTTTTATTCAAGGGTGGGCGTAGCTCCTGTAGAGGTTTGTTGCATTGGTCGTTCCTTAGTATGTTACAGGCTGACATTCTATCATTCAAACAAACATCAAATTACTTTTATTCAAGGGTGGGCGTAGCTCATGTAGAGGTTTGTTGCATTGGTCTCCCTTAGTATGTTACAGGCTGACATTCTATCATTCAAACAAACATCAAATTACTTTTATTCAAGGGTGGGCGTAGCTCCTGTAGAGGTTTGTTGCATTGGTCGTTCCTTAGTATGTTACAGGCTGACATTCTATCATTCAAACAAACATCAAATTACTTTTATTCAAGGGTGGGCGTAGCTCCTGTAGAGGTTTGTTGCATTGGTCGTTCCTTAGTATGTTACAGGCTGACATTCTATCATTCAAACAAACATCAAATTACTTTTATTCAAGGGTGGGCGTAGCTCCTGTAGAGGTTTGTTGCATTGGTCGACCCTTAGTATGTTACAGGCTGACATTCTATCATTCAAACAAACATCAAATTACTTTTATTCAAGGGTGGGCGTAGCTCCTGTAGAGGTTTGTTGCATTGGTCGACCCTTAGTATGTTACAGGCTGACATTCTATCATTCAAACAAACATCAAATTACTTTTATTCAAGGGTGGGCGTAGCTCATGTAGAGGTTTGTTGCATTGGTCGACCCTTAGTATGTTACAGGCTGACATTCTATCATTCAAACAAACATCAAATTACTTTTATTCAAGGGTGGGCGTAGCTCCTGTAGAGGTTTGTTGCATTGGTCGACCCTTAGTATGTTACAGGCTGACATTCTATCATTCAAACAAACATCAAATTACTTTTATTCAAGGGTGGGCGTAGCTCCTGTAGAGGTTTGTTGCATTGGTCGACCCTTAGTATGTTACAGGCTGACATTCTATCATTCAAACAAACATCAAATTACTTTTATTCAAGGGTGGGCGTAGCTCCTGTAGAGGTTTGTTGCATTGGTCGTTCCTTAGTATGTTACAGGCTGACATTCTATCATTCAAACAAACATCAAATTACTTTTATTCAAGGGTGGGCGTAGCTCATGTAGAGGTTTGTTGCATTGGTCGACCCTTAGTATGTTACAGGCTGACATTCTATCATTCAAACAAACATCAAATTACTTTTATTCAAGGGTGGGCGTAGCTCCTGTAGAGGTTTGTTGCATTGGTCGACCCTTAGTATGTTACAGGCTGACATTCTATCATTCAAACAAACATCAAATTACTTTTATTCAAGGGTGGGCGTAGCTCCTGTAGAGGTTTGTTGCATTGGTCGTTCCTTAGTATGTTACAGGCTGACATTCTATCATTCAAACAAACATCAAATTACTTTTATTCAAGGGTGGGCGTAGCTCCTGTAGAGGTTTGTTGCATTGGTCGACCCTTAGTATGTTACAGGCTGACATTCTATCATTCAAACAAACATCAAATTACTTTTATTCAAGGGTGGGCGTAGCTCCTGTAGAGGTTTGTTGCATTGGTCGACCCTTAGTATGTTACAGGCTGACATTCTATCATTCAAACAAACATCAAATTACTTTTATTCAAGGGTGGGCGTAGCTCATGTAGAGGTTTGTTGCATTGGTCGTTCCTTAGTATGTTACAGGCTGACATTCTATCATTCAAACAAACATCAAATTACTTTTATTCAAGGGTGGGCGTAGCTCCTGTAGAGGTTTGTTGCATTGGTCGACCCTTAGTATGTTACAGGCTGACATTCTATCATTCAAACAAACATCAAATTACTTTTATTCAAGGGTGGGCGTAGCTCCTGTAGAGGTTTGTTGCATTGGTCTCCCTTAGTATGTTACAGGCTGACATTCTATCATTCAAACAAACATCAAATTACTTTTATTCAAGGGTGGGCGTAGCTCCTGTAGAGGTTTGTTGCATTGGTCGTTCCTTAGTATGTTACAGGCTGACATTCTATCATTCAAACAAACATCAAATTACTTTTATTCAAGGGTGGGCGTAGCTCATGTAGAGGTTTGTTGCATTGGTCTCCCTTAGTATGTTACAGGCTGACATTCTATCATTCAAACAAACATCAAATTACTTTTATTCAAGGGTGGGCGTAGCTCCTGTAGAGGTTTGTTGCATTGGTCGTTCCTTAGTATGTTACAGGCTGACATTCTATCATTCAAACAAACATCAAATTACTTTTATTCAAGGGTGGGCGTAGCTCCTGTAGAGGTTTGTTGCATTGGTCGTTCCTTAGTATGTTACAGGCTGACATTCTATCATTCAAACAAACATCAAATTACTTTTATTCAAGGGTGGGCGTAGCTCCTGTAGAGGTTTGTTGCATTGGTCGACCCTTAGTATGTTACAGGCTGACATTCTATCATTCAAACAAACATCAAATTACTTTTATTCAAGGGTGGGCGTAGCTCCTGTAGAGGTTTGTTGCATTGGTCGACCCTTAGTATGTTACAGGCTGACATTCTATCATTCAAACAAACATCAAATTACTTTTATTCAAGGGTGGGCGTAGCTCATGTAGAGGTTTGTTGCATTGATCGACCCTTAGTATGTTACAGGCTGACATTCTATCATTCAAACAAACATCAAATTACTTTTATTCAAGGGTGGGCGTAGCTCCTGTAGAGGTTTGTTGCATTGGTCTCCCTTAGTATGTTACAGGCTGACATTCTATCATTCAAACAAACATCAAATTACTTTTATTCAAGGGTGGGCGTAGCTCCTGTAGAGGTTTGTTGCATTGGTCGTTCCTTAGTATGTTACAGGCTGACATTCTATCATTCAAACAAACATCAAATTACTTTTATTCAAGGGTGGGCGTAGCTCCTGTAGAGGTTTGTTGCATTGGTCGTTCCTTAGTATGTTACAGGCTGACATTCTATCATTCAAACAAACATCAAATTACTTTTATTCAAGGGTGGGCGTAGCTCCTGTAGAGGTTTGTTGCATTGGTCGACCCTTAGTATGTTACAGGCTGACATTCTATCATTCAAACAAACATCAAATTACTTTTATTCAAGGGTGGGCGTAGCTCCTGTAGAGGTTTGTTGCATTGGTCGTTCCTTAGTATGTTACA
Source organism: Cosmia pyralina (assembly GCA_946251885.1). Taxonomy (NCBI): domain Eukaryota; kingdom Metazoa; phylum Arthropoda; class Insecta; order Lepidoptera; family Noctuidae; genus Cosmia; species Cosmia pyralina. The sequence continues at coordinate 17,156,779 of OX276366.1, read as the reverse complement.
GGCTGACATTCTATCATTCAAACAAACATCAAATTACTTTTATTCAAGGGTGGGCGTAGCTCCTGTAGAGGTTTGTTGCATTGGTCGACCCTTAGTATGTTACAGGCTGACATTCTATCATTCAAACAAACATCAAATTACTTTTATTCAAGGGTGGGCGTAGCTCCTGTAGAGGTTTGTTGCATTGGTCGACCCTTAGTATGTTACAGGCTGACATTCTATCATTCAAACAAACATCAAATTACTTTTATTCAAGGGTGGGCGTAGCTCATGTAGAGGTTTGTTGCATTGATCGACCCTTAGTATGTTACAGGCTGACATTCTATCATTCAAACAAACATCAAATTACTTTTATTCAAGGGTGGGCGTAGCTCCTGTAGAGGTTTGTTGCATTGGTCTCCCTTAGTATGTTACAGGCTGACATTCTATCATTCAAACAAACATCAAATTACTTTTATTCAAGGGTGGGCGTAGCTCCTGTAGAGGTTTGTTGCATTGGTCGTTCCTTAGTATGTTACAGGCTGACATTCTATCATTCAAACAAACATCAAATTACTTTTATTCAAGGGTGGGCGTAGCTCCTGTAGAGGTTTGTTGCATTGGTCGTTCCTTAGTATGTTACAGGCTGACATTCTATCATTCAAACAAACATCAAATTACTTTTATTCAAGGGTGGGCGTAGCTCCTGTAGAGGTTTGTTGCATTGATCGACCCTTAGTATGTTACAGGCTGACATTCTATCATTCAAACAAACATCAAATTACTTTTATTCAAGGGTGGGCGTAGCTCATGTAGAGGTTTGTTGCATTGGTCGACCCTTAGTATGTTACAGGCTGACATTCTATCATTCAAACAAACATCAAATTACTTTTATTCAAGGGTGGGCGTAGCTCCTGTAGAGGTTTGTTGCATTGATCGACCCTTAGTATGTTACAGGCTGACATTCTATCATTCAAACAAACGTCAAATTACTTTTATTCAAGGGTGGGCGTAGCTCATATAGAGGTTTGTTGCATTGGTCGACCCTTAGTATGTTACAGGCTGACATTCTATCATTCAAACAAACATCAAATTACTTTTGAAGAAAAGCGGAATTAGTGGTAGTCAGATTCTAGCTAGGGCAGCGATAGTACTGTGATATATTTTAAGTTGAAACTCTGTTATTTTAATATATAAGGCCCTCGACCCTCTTAACCTCCCTCTACCTCTTTAATGTATAGTGTAACTATCCCCCTATGAGGTTCGAGTCGTCACAGTACCTACTCCGTAGCGTCCATGAAGTATTGCGTTTTTTCGTCTATCGGTGCCTGTCAATGAGGAGCTCGTGGCTAAGTAATAACAGCCGCACTGGTCGATCCATCAGGACAAGCTACGCTTGCCGGGGTCGGTCCGTGGATGGATGACCGCCTCTACATACCGAGACTCCTCCGTGCCTCGGAAAGCACGTTAAGCCGTTGGTCCCGGCTGTCATTCGTGGATCTTTGACTGTTATGGGTCATCAGAAGCCTGAAAGTCGGACAACCAGTCTTACCAAGGTGTATCGTATTACCCAGTTACTGGATTGTGGAGGTCAGTCTCTCCATGTAAAATACTGGTATTCAGCTGCATCCGGATAGACAGGAAGCCGACCCCAATATAGTTGGGATCAGGCTAGGCAGATTGATTGATTTTTGGTTGCCTGTCAATAAATAAGTAACTTCATAGGCGTGCTTATGTCAAAAGTAAAGTAAATGGATTAAAAGAGTACTTATAGTCACTACAATAATATTATAATTTTTTTCGATCCAGGTTTCATCCCGGCACCTATCATAGCGGTCCGCACAGTGAAGTCGGAGACGATCTGCGGTCTAAAGCGTGGCGTTTGGGACAAACTCACGGAGTTCGACCCCAAGTGGATGCAGTCCGGGGACTACGGGTATGTTATACACACTGTAGAAAGAAAAAAAAAACATTATAGGTAAACATTAGGGGTAAAAAAAACATTAAAGGTAAATATTAGGGGTAAAAAAAAACATTATAGGTAATTTTTATTTTTTTTGTTCAATAAAAAAAAAGAAAAAAAAAAAAAGAATTTTTTTAAATATTAGGGGTATTATCTTATGTCTTAACCACGGACTAGAAAAAAAGAAGAACTCCGCGCCACGCATACCTCTTTTTTTAAAGCGAAGCACCGTACCGATCTTTGTGTGGGTGATTTGACAAAGACGCTGTTGTATATGTATATTGTATGTTGTATTGATGTAAATTTGTTTTTTATAATGCTGGCATTTAAGAACTATATTATTATTATTATACAAGGTGTCCCGTAATTAATAGATAACCTCTTAAGGAGTCATTGTACTCATCATTATGAACATCTTTTACTATAGGACCAAACATGAAATAGCGAAAAAAAAATCAACTCCCTACCTTTATTTTCGCATAACTCGTCAATATGTAGGGAACTGCTGTTTTTTTTCGTGATTTCAGGTTTGGTCCCATAGTAAAAGTTGTTCACAATGATGAGTATAATGACCCCTTAAGAGGTTATCCATTAATTACGCGACACCCTGTATATTGTAACTCGAGGGGATTGGCGCTGTTAGCCGAAATACAGGTTCCTCCTAGTTCGGCTCCAGATGCTAAAACTTTTGTGTACTTTTGTTTTATTATGGCACTTTACTGTAATTTAATGTAATCTAAGTACTGTTTTCATGAAATAAATTATTATTATGTAAATGTGTGCGTGAGGCGTGTTTGTACAAACGGTCCCGGCTACATACTGTGCTTCACTTTCGATATGCGTGGCGCGGAGTCCTTCTTTTTTTCTAGTCCGTGGTTTTAACATAAGATAATAATATAATATATATTTTAATTTATTTTCAGTGTTATACAGTTATGTCTGAAGGGCACAGCGCTCAAAGTATCTGATCGTCCGTGTAACGACTACTGTACAACTTGCTTCGGCATCATATGTCCCGAGCACATTGATATGTAATAATGACCCGGTAAGTTTGAATTACCCCTTTGATTCAGGCTTCAAGCCCACGTTCCTGTGGACGTTAAAATATCACGGTGGAATTTTATCGTGCAATGGATTTTGATCTCTAGGTGTTGAGCCGAGCACTGAGAATCCAACAGGGTGGAATCACTCTGTTGCGCGAAAATCTGACAACCAGTCTTACCAAGGGTATCGTATTACCCAGTAACTGGATTGTGGTGGTCAGATAGGCAGTCGCTCCATGTAAGATACTGGTATTCAGCTGTATCCGGTTAGACTGCAAGCCGACCCCAACATAGTTGGGAAAAGATTAGGCAGATGATGATGTCTACATGATTGTATCTGATTTTGTGGCTTGGTTGTGCCAAGTCCTACTCCTATACCTACTTCATAAAGGCTAATATGAAAACAAAAATAAAACAAAAACATTATTATTATTCATTATTATTACAATCTTTTGCAAAAAAAACGGGCACCTAAACAAATTTACGTTCTAAGGTCGATTTGAGTTAATTAAATGAAATGTAATTGTTTGACGTAGTCTGTATACTTATAATCGTGTAAATTAATACGCGTGACGTGAATTCTGACACTTTTTTTTTTAATTTTCGATGATTTCTTTAAAACCGATGTACACGGCCGAACAATAAGAAGTGGTCGGCAATAAAGACAAGAACATTTTTTTACTTTTTTTAATTAAATAAAGTTACAAATGTAAAAACCTATTAACGAGTGTGACCTCCTCTTGCCAAAATTACAGCTTGAATCCTTCTGGGCATGCTTTCCACGATGTTTTTAATAACGTTTTGAGGAATACGTTCCCACTCTTCTGCAGTTACTCTTTTTAGCTCCCTGATGTTTTGTGGAGCAGGTTGCACTGATCTTATCCGTCTCTTTAGAACATCCCAGACATGATCAATTGGACTGAGGTCAGGACTTCGAGCTGGCCAATCTAAACGACGGATACCAACTTCTTGCATGTACGCTTCCACGTCGCCAGAACGGTGTGAGCGAGCATTGTCGTCCATAAAAATGGAATCTTCTCCAAGTGCAGTCAATGCGGGTTGTGCATATTGAATTAGGACTTCCATTAGTACCTGTTGTGTTGTATCAAAATATATTGTATGTGTCGCCATCTAGTGGTAGGAATGTGTACTACACTATGCTTGTGGTCGTCCATGTTTAATAAAAATAGTCCTTCTTTTGTCACCGCACACGTTGTTTCATTTTAGGTTATGGGCCCAGTACGCTTCCACTGCGAAAAAAAAAAAAAATAAAAAAAACAATGAGCATGAGTCGTGTGTCGCACAACTGGCGAAAACGTCTCAACATAGTCCACACCTTCTTTTTGCATAAATCCTTTGGCCACGAGCCTTGCACGATAACGAACATTATTCTCATTGTCATATTTTGTTTCTTAGATACCCATGAGATCGCACCATCAGACAAAGTAAAACATAAACCCGTATATGACTTTCTATCAACAACATTGTTTCCCCAGTCCGAATCAACAAAACCCTTCAATTTTGAATTACCATTTTTAGTATAAGTTAAACCATAATGTTTGGTTTTCTTTAAATATCTTAGAATTCTTTTGGCATACAACCAATGTTCTGAATCATAACAATTATTAAACTGGCTTAAGAAAACAACAGAAAAAAAAATGTCTGGTCTCGTTAAAACTGCCAAATACATCAAACTACCAACAAGCTGTTGATAAGGAAATTGTACGTTACATTTTTTGCTTTTATTTATATTCAACTTAACATCCATAGGGGTGTCTGCTGTTTTACATTCCAACATGTTAAATTTGTTTAATAATTGATTTACATAACTTTCCTGACTTAATGTAATAACTCCATTAGCTTTATCTACACTCACACTCATACCTAGACACTGCCTCACTTCTCCCTAGTCTTTGAATTTGAAATGTGAAGCTAAAACACTTTTTAAGTTTTCTGTTTCTGAAGCATCATCAGAAAATATAAAGAAATCGTCTACATATAATGTTACAATTGTTTTACATTTATTACTATTTTTTGTATACAAGCAAGACTCAATTTTAGACCTCTTATAACCCATACTAATTAGACAATCATCAACTTTCCTATACCAGGCCCTTGAAGATTGTTTTAACCCATATATAGCCTTTTTTAATCTAAGAACCTTCCCGTCATTTCTGGAATCTGGAAAACTAGCAGGTTTCTGCATATATATGGTTTCTTCAAGGTCCCCGTTCAGGAAAGCAGTAGTTACATCCAGATGTGTTATATTCAGATTCAACTGAACAGCCAATGCAAATAATAGTCTAAGAGTTGTGTGTCGCACAACTGGCGAAAACGTCTCAACATAGTCCACACCTTCTTTTTGCATAAATCCTTTGGCCACGAGCCTTGCACGATAACGAACATTATTCTCATTGTCATATTTTTTTTTAAGTACCCATTTGCACTTCACTATAGTACCGTTACCTGGAGCATCCGCTAGCTCCCACGCACTATTATCTTCAAAACACTGTAGTTTTTCACTTACAGCCTTTAACCATTGTTCTCGTTCAGGACCTTTCAGTGCGTCTTCAAGTGTTAAGCCATTTGCATCATCCAGAGTTTCTTCATTGACACACATGTTCATGTATCCGTACCTTTCCGGTTTCTTTCTTTCTCTTACAGACCTGGAGACGGGTACAGGTGAGTCCTCACTATCCTCTAATTCACTTTCACTAGGTAAATAAGTCTCATCCAAGGATTCAATTGTAATAAGTGTATCATCCTCCTCCATCTTTTCGTCCTGATTGGATTCCTTTGCTGAGTCTGATATAGTCCCAATAGACGACTGTGGCTCCTCCACTGGAACAGTAACTTCTATATTTTTCTCACATTCTCTAAATATAACATCTCGACTAGTTGTTATATTCCTAGTTATGGGATTGTAAACTCTGTACCCTTTAACATTTTCTGGGTACCCAACAAATATGTGTTCTACGGATTTCCTGTCCCATTTTTGCCTTTTTTCTTTTGCAATATGCACCATAGCCTTGCTTCCAAAAATCCTCAAATGGCTCACCTCTGGTTTAAATCCTGTCCACATTTCAAAAGGCGTTTTCCCGTTCAATCCAGATGCTACAATACGATTATGTAAATACACCGCTGTATTTGTAGCTTCAGCCCAAAATTCTTTGCCTAAATCTGCATCAAACAGTAAGCACCTAGCTTTCTCTACTACTGTGCGGTTACACCTTTCACTCAACCCATTCTGCTCTGGAGTGTAGGGATTTGACTTTTGATGATTAACACCTTCCTTCTGCAAGTACAAATTAAACTCCTTGTTACAGAACTCTAGGCCATTGTCACTTCTTAAAGTTTTAACCCTCTTGTTAGTTTGATTTTCTACTTTTGCTTTAAACTCTTTAAAACAGGTTAAAGCTTCACTTTTGTATTTTAGAAAATACACAAATATCATTCGTGAGTAGTCATCTACAAACAATAAAAAATACTTAGAACCTCCAATTGATGGTACTTCCATGGGTCCACAAATGTCAGTATGTATTTTTTATTGTTTGTAGATGACTACTCACGAATGATATTTGTGTATTTTTTAAACAATGTTGTTGATAGAAAGTCATATACGGGTTTATGTTTTACTTTGTCTGATGGTGCGATCTCATGGGTATCTAAGAAACAAAAGTCGGTTGCTTTGTCAAGTACAGAGGCTGAATATATGAGTATCACAGAAGCATGTAAAGAGGCAATGTATTTGCGCCGTTTAGTATGTGAAATAACAGATGAACTGTACACCATTAATGTATTTAATGATAATCAAGGTGCTCTGAAGCTGTCAATGAACAATGTTTTTCACAGCCGCACAAAGCATATAGATATACGTTATCACTTTTGTCGTGATTGCGTTAGTAATAATATTGTTAATTTGCAATATTTGGAGACGGCAAAGATGCCGGCAGATTTATTGACCAAAAGCTTAAACAGTGTAAAACATTACTATTTCCTAAAAGCATTAGACATACAAAGTTTACATTGATGTTGTTATTGTATGTTTGCTTTAAACAGCTTGTGTTTAGCAGGATTATTCGTTTATATTATTTATTTGATAAGTGGTAGTGTTGTGTTGTATCAAAATATATTGTATGTGTCGCCATCTAGTGGTAGGAATGTGTACTACACTATGCTTGTGGTCGTCCATGTTTAATAAAAATAGTCCTTCTTTTGTCACCGCACACGTTGTTTCATTTTAGTACCGGTGTGCATTTAATGTTCCATTTTCTATGAAAACTAACACCGTACGCTCCGTCGAATTAATTGCTGCCCAAAACATAACGGAACCTCCGCCATAAGGAGTGATTTCTTCGAAACACGCTTCCGCATAGCGTTCCCGTGGTCTTCGCAGCACTCGCCGGCGTCGGTCCTCTCCATACAAAGATATTCTAGCTTCATCAGAAAACAATTCTTTATTCCAGTCCTCCAGAGTCCATGAAGCACAGTTTCGAGCAAACTGATGTCGAGAAACACGGTGCTCACGGAGTAATTTAGGGCCCCAAGCCGGGCGGTAACTCCTGATATTGGCAGCCAAAAGCCTCCTCCTGACCGTCCACAAGCTAACTTCTACTCCTCTTACTTCTTCAAGGCTCTTCTTCAGGTCCACTCTTGACGCCTTACGATTCCGCAACGCCCGACTCACCAACAAGCGGTCATCTCTTGGTTCTGTGCATCGATATCTTCCCGAACCGGTCTTCTTTTGACCGAACCGGTCTCTTGATACCTTTGACAAGTCCTCTGGACAGTTGAACGACTCACATTTAGCCGCTGAGATACGTAAGTTTGCGAACAACCTTCTTCAAGTAGGGCTATAATTTTACCGGCCCTTATCGCTTTATCACTCATATCAAAAAGTGGTATTTAATGTAAAAAGAAAGATTAAATTGTTGCAGAAAATATCCAAAAAGTTTTAAAATTTTAGTAATCAGTAAAAAAATCGTTTCAGCAATTCGCGCCATTAGTAATGCAATTTTACAATAATCATTATTTTTATTTTGTTCATTTCAAAATTTAAATTTGGGACATAAAGAATCATGCTGGATGCTTCAAATAACATGTCAAATTAATAAAAACCTCTTTCTTGTTCTTCTTCATTGAAGTAGAGAAAAAATTGAAAGTGCCCGTTTTTTTTGCAAAAGAGTGTATATAAAAACATTTGTGATATTAATAATATATTTCTCTCTTTCAGATTTGGATTGAACTCATTTTTTATTGTTTCTCTAAATAAATGTTTGTCAATATTTTGGCACAGTCACACCACTTTTCTTAAATCAATATTAATATATTACTTGTTAAATTTACTTTAGATAAATCTGTTTTGACTCTAATATTGTGTTTTATTTTTTCGAAAAAATTCCAGACTACGCTATAGATTATTGCTAATAAGGGTACACACAGCGTCATTATGTGGGGACCCCTCAGGTTTTAAAATATTACTAGTGGTCGCCCATTAGTCGAAATTCGACCATATTCATTTTTTAGTTTCAATAGTTTTATTCATGTGACAGTGACGAACAGTATGACATGACATAATGTAAAAAGAAATAAATGTAAGTCGAAGCAAAGAGGCTACATAATATGTGTGTGTCAAACGCATGGTAGTGTGTGTAATGTTTTGTTTATTAATTTAATTTATTTCTAATGCATATTATACAAAAATATTAGCTTTCTGCACTCCCATCTCTATATTATAAACTTTAACTGTGCCAAATTTCGTACTCCTCCGTCCTCTTTTTCGTAAAATGACGTAAATACAAAGTTTTTGCTTCACCTTACTAATAATAGAAATGTTTGAAAAGAAAGAAAAAAAAAAGAAAGAAAAAGTATTTATTGTGACTCGCACAGGAAGATCACCAACTAAACTAAAAACACAATAATAAAAGTTTGGATGTTTGTTACTCAATCACGCGAAAACGGCTTAACGGATTTAGATGAAATTTGGCACACAGATAGTTTATAACCTGGATTAACGCATAGGATACTTTTTTTTAGCCCGGTAGTAGGTTCCCGTGGGATAATTTCTGACATCCACGCGGGCGAATACTGCTGCGATGATACTGCTGTAATATATTTTTGTTACGAATATCCTAAAGAATACTTTCCAAAGAGCACGGCTTGACGTGAATTCGAACCAACGTCGCTATTCAATGCTTCGTGTAAATCGCTTTTGACTAACAGCGAGATTGTTGCGATTGTGATGAACTTGTAATATACTATCGTCCGTTCTACTTTGTAATTTGGTCTCTGTATTGATGGTTGTTATAATTTTTGAGTATGCATTCTTTTTATTACCTGATTGAAGTATAAAGTAAACATTAGTCAAGTTAACGACTACAATTCTCCTCAAGTTATTACGAATTCGAAGAACAAATATTGTTGTATCCCTCCATCTGTAAGAAAGTACAGGCACCCGTATGAGGCGTAGCGGCCGAGGCTGGCCGCCGGAGGCGACCAGCAAGCTGAAGCTGCGGAGGTGAACAAGAGTGCCTGTCCTTTGTTACGTAATGGCGAAGGGGCTGCACTTCCCGCAGCACCGGAGACGTTGCTGAAGCAACTTTTAAAGTATTTTGAGGTTAAGTTACAATAATTTGTTTTTCTCAAGAACGGTACGTTATCTGTCATTTTAAATTTGAATGAAATAATATATTTAAATGACCTACCGAAATATTCTATTGCATGACCCTATTGTATAAATGGCCTAAGCATCAGCCAGCCAGTTCATTAAATGTTGTATTGCACGTATCGGCTGAATATCATTCAGGCCCTTGATTGAATGGCAGCGTTTAGTGAAATGGCTAGACGGTTGACGAAACGGTATTTTTTTTTAAATTTATTTAACGTTTATACAAAAGAATACAGGATTAAATTATATAGAAACCAAAAACCACTAAGGTTTAAACTTGTGCTATCATGAGTTTATCTCAAAATCGAACTATACAATGATGCATTTTACAATTAAACTAGTTGGCTGCGATATACTTATCATAAAATGTTTTTGGATGAATACAAATGCTAATAAAGCTCTTATGATTTAAAATTGCGTGTCTTGCTGGGGAGGTACCTAGTTGATGAAGCTATGTGTACATAATTAGATATTAGATTTGATATGAGATCTCGGCTCATAATATGTTTTCTTCAGTCTCTTTTCCTTTGCACGGAAGTTGAGAATAGTATCGTGTACTTATTTATTAGTTACTTCCTCAAATATCAGCTTTTTTGAACATGTCGACTAAGTTCATTTTCAGAATGAAAAAAGAAATTAGGCATACACTTTTTGTGACAAGGGAAACTCAACTTTGTGTCTATTATGTAAAGGTACGTACGTACCTGCTTGTTTTTGGTGAGGCGGAATAAGTGAGACAAGGTATATTTTTTATAAAATCATTTATTTACAAAATAATGAGTTACGCGATCTAAGTGTAGGTATCTACTAGTAAATAATAAAATGAATATATAAATATAATACATAGCCAGAGTTTTCACACAATAATTATTATTATGTCGTTTCTATTATTCGTCCTTTAGGTACTATTTCTAAATATTAAAAGGAAGTAAAAGTGATTAGATGTAGCGTATAAAAATGCTTAATTTTTGTCATTAGGAATAACTGGCCTTTTTAGTCGTAAAATAATTATATCCGTTAATTTCTATAAATAATATTGAATATGTAATTTTATGATCAGTATAAAAATTAAAAACATAGAAAAACAGTTGACCGAAATATATTTTTGAAAAAAGAAGTTGGAAAAATAGAAATAAGTAAGAATATATTTCGCCATTTTGTTTTTCTATTACCTACTACTAAATAGCGTTTTGTACAATAGTCTTTTATTGACTCATATCCTTTAAATACAGCGTATGTCGTCGTCTAAAGTATAATATCAAAAACCTTGCCAAAAACGAAAATATTACTTATCCATTTCCATTACTACTTTAAACAATAGCACAGATTCTTTTAAAATATACATTACTAACGAAGAATAGGTTTTTCCTAAAAAAAATAAGGCACAACACTGACAAATAAAATTTTCGTTTTTCACATACCCTCGAAAAGATTCCCGCCAAAATGCAATCATAGATAAAATATATCAACTGTCAAATATTCGAGAAGTTTCACAATTTACATATTTTATCAGGTCCAAGACATCAAATTTTCAATTACTACATACCATACTAGATTTTCCTAATCTTCTAATTTTTCGTAAAAACACTCAAACATGAAGATACAAAAGTAATTGATAAAAATACTGCCAGCCTAAAAAAACCGAAAACTTTTTAAACAAAGCCAATTATACTTTATAGACCTGGACCTCATTCCCAAGGTAGGTATACGTTGGTGTTAGTATCCCTGTCCCTGACCCTGGTAGCCGTTGTTGTAGTCGGATTGTTGGCTATTTCTGTCATAGCCTCCCTGGCCGAGACCGGTATCTTCGTATGAGATCTTGGGCTTGTAACCGTCTTGATCAGCTTCGTATTGTACAGTCTGTGAATGTAAGAAGATATTTGATAAGTGCTGCAAACAAAGCAGGTTAAATATCTAGTTTATAGGTAAGTTAATCTTGGATTTTAATTTTAGGGCTGATTGTTCAATAGGTTGATAACTTTTACCTGAAGAATAAATGTGACAGTTTGACATTTTTTCTATACAAAAGCTGTCAAACCGCCATATTTATTCCTGTGATAAAAATTATCTGACTATTAAACAATCAGCCCTAAATAACACAATTTTTAATTTTGTACCAAACATGTTTATATTTTAAATTGGCTATAGCTCCAGAAACAACCGATGAATATCGTCAGTTTTTATACTGTTCACAAAGGTACTCCGCATACTTTAATACTATACAAGTATCAGCCTTCCTAGTGACCGTTAATTTTTTGTAATCATAACACGTCTTTGAGCGACCATATCTAGTGAACCGGCCGATGAATATCGTCTGTTTTTATACAGCACAGGTACTATTAATATCATAATGCCGTACTAGTATCAGCCTTCATAATTATTGTAAAATTTTTCCATAACTCGGCTTTGAGCGGCGATACATAATCATTTGGCCAGCCGTATGCGGGCAGATCGTCACCATTCTCACCAGAGGAGGGTCCTGCACCCACCAAATATTGTATCGGCCTTCTTATTGGTAGTTACCAAAAGTACGGTTATCTCTTATATTATAAACACCTTCTACCAAACTTTTCCACTTGAGAGTAGTACCTACCACTAACAAGCGCCACCATTGAGAAAAAAAAAAAAAAAGTCTGGAGACAGAACATTTTGTAATTTCTAGTGCTCACATTTTTAGTCGGACGAGGTAGAATTCTTTGTATCAAAAAACTGCTATACCTGACCTAGAACCTAGGAAGTTTAGTGTTGATTTTTTTGATACAAAACATTCTACCTCATCTGACTAACAATGTGAGCATAGGAAATTTTAAAATGTTCCGTGTCTCCAGTCTTACTATTTTCTCAGTGGTGGCGCTAGTTAGCAGCTCTGCTCGCAGTTACTATAGTTGAAGTACGCCTCACCTGTTTCCTGCCATCGGGAAGCAGCACATAGTACAGTCCCTCGGCCCTGTCTCCCTGCCTCGACTCGCGGTGTCCGAAGTCGTTGCCAGATTGCTCATCTTTCACCATGTACTCGAAGTTGTAGTTAGCGGGCTCCTGGAATGAAGCTCACGTTTTGTTAGCAGTACTTAGGTACTAGCACAGATTAATACATATGGGACACTCCGCAAAATCATTTAAATAAGCGATTCTTGCTACGACACAATAAAGTGCAATTCAGGTCACACAACGCTTCATTACCTACAGTTCACGTATAAGTTGCCTCTCTTTCTATCGCGTAATTCTTATACCTTCTGACTCGTTAGGGTTGTCTACTTTTACAACGCGGCGCATGAGTGAGTATCGAACTAGCGTGCGAGCCGGCCGGTGCACGGCAGCCCACACTGAATTGACCCAATGAGATGAGTCCGCCGCGTAGGTACTTGTAGCTTCATACCTAAACTGCGGAGTGTCCCATCTGTATTAATCTGTGGTACTAGGCACAAGGCATTCCACTAATACTGTGCGAGAGGTGGGAGGAATCAACCAATACGATTTCTCCTAGATTATGAAGGGGGGTAGCCCTACCTACACCTACGCTGTTGAGCGACACGATGACTGCATGCCATATGTCGGGACAGGTCAACTCAAAGCTGCAATAAGTAGTTCTTTCTTCAAAAGGCCCTTCCAGACATTGCCCTGCATTAGACTCACATAAAATCCTAATACCTAATATAATGTCTGGACTTCACTTGAGCTTGTTTTGGCATTCCAAGGGATCAGTTAGCTAGAAAATACGGGCGCCATCTAGTTTTACATTGTTGACGTCTAAAAGTGTCATAAAAGATCTACTTACTTACAGAAATAAACATTTCATTTCACCCGCTTTGATTGGGACCCTATTTAAATGGTATCCGTGGAGTTTCTTCCCCGTTCTTCTCCATGGTGACCTACTACGCTTTATGGGCAACTCGTCATTTCAGCCGAAAGAAGTCCAATGCTGGACATAGGCCTCCTCAAGCACCACCCTTCGATCGGTTCTATGCTTCTCGCATCCAGCGGATTCCTGCGGCCTTTGCTATACTGTCGCTACTTCGGCGTCATCTGTTTTCTCGTTGACGTCCCGTTCCCGGGGCGGTGGACAGACTGTGGGTTGCAAACTCACCCCGTTGCTGCCGTCATCACCACCGTATCCTCCAGAACCAGGGGGCAGGTACTGACGGCTTTGCTCCTGACCTCTTGAAGAGTGGCCTCCGAAAGAACCACCCTGGGAGTGACCTGTAAAATACAGTCGTTACATATAAATATGTTTATGCATATGAGATCAACTTTTTTTTTTAAACTGTACGCATCGGTTTGGTTATCAAGATCAGCACTCTGATTTCGTAACACATTATCAATCGGAGTTGGTTTCATTTTGACAGTTCAACAATATTAATTGCGTTAATTACGTTGTCGAGCAGACAAATGTTTCGAACATATGAAGCAATGGATTAGCAATTTGTTTCAAAATGATTCAAACTCCGATCGATAAGGTGTTACGCAATTAGGGTGCAGTTTGACATTTGATATAGGTAGATCTACATGTTTAATCTAGTTCAGCTTAAGACTAAGCATCTATCTATATGTAGAATAGAATAGAATAGAATAGAATACTCTTTATTATGCACACCATTTAAATTACTGTTACAATTTTACAATGTTGAAACTTTTTTTTTTATTTTTTTTTTTTTATTTTTTTTTTTTTTATTTTTTTTTTTTTATGTATTTCTTTTAATTTAGATAGAGGCTTGCTAGCTTGAGACAAATAACTAGTGCAAACTGATACTCTCAGATTCGCCTGTCAGTCTGAAGAGGAGCGGAAAATAATAATTTGAATGAAAACATTTGGACCTTAAACAACGCTTCTTTTCTAGTATCGCCACGAAAAGCATGCTGAAAATAGCACTTGAGGTTAAAATATCTGTCAGCAAGATAGTAGCTGACTCCATTCAGTGTACCACGTAAATTTAGGTACGTGGTGGCAAAACCGTAATCATGTAATAACTTACCACCAGCACCTCCGAATCCAGGCGCACCATATTGCTGAGAAGGAGCATTAGCTGATGGAGCGCCATACTGCGATGAGGGTGCCCCATACTGGGACGAGGGGGCGCCAAACTGGGCCGAAGGTGCTCCGTACTGCGACGAGGGAGCTCCAAATTGGGATGAGGGGGCTCCATACTGCGAAGAAGGCTGGCTTCCTTGTCCAGGGGCACCGTATTGAGTAGATGGGGCGTTGAACTGCCCTTGGGGAGCTCCGTATTGGGTTGAAGGACGACGGGCACCACCGCGGGATGGTCCGCGGCTTCTAAAATAAAGGATTAGATATTATAAAAGACCCATCACGAAGCCGTTGATGTACGCATTCTGTTCTGATGTACGCATTCTGGCTTTTATTTTTAGGGTAAAAAAGGCGGCCCAACCTGCCGCAACGCTGGACTCATTTTAAACAAAAGTTGTCTGAATTGCACCCGGCTTTCGTTCATCTATTCGAAAATCGAATTGCTTTTTATTGCAGCGCAGAAGCTGTAAAAAGTAGAGTATTCTCCGCGGGGATAAAGGTGTCTTCGTTTTGGGAGAGCTTGAAGTTTGCCCAAAACGAAGACACCTTTATCCCCGCTGCACTCAGGATTCTAGTCTTCGCTTGGGAGTACCAGAATCCTTTGTTGCGCTCAGGCAAGCAAGCGCCCGTGACTTGAGAGCGTTGGCTCCGTACGGCATTTCATACAAACTTTCAAGTCCCTTTTTTATCGAAATGAATGAACCGATTTTAATGAAACTTCATACGCACAAGCAGGATACATAGGTCTAAAAAGTTAGTTAAGAACATTTTCGAAAAATAGTGTTGCAGCTAAATTCGACCGATTTTAAATATTCATAGAAACAGAGATTTCCAATTATCTTTTTTTAAATAAGACATTTCGAAAATGTTCATAACTAATTTTTTAGACCTATGTGTCCTGCTTATGTGTATAAAGTTTCATTAAAATCGGTTCATTCATTTCGAAAAAAAAGGACTTGAAAGTTTGTATGAAATGCCGTACGGAGCCAACGCTCTTAAGACACTAAATTATCCCCTTATTGAATAATCTACTATTAGATTACCTGAAAAAAGCATCAGTCTGCCTCTGAAGGCCTGGTGCTCCGGGGGTTCCGTATAGCTGCGAGGGTGTCCTACCCCCCGCCTGGGGAGGGAGGTACCTGTTGTCCACTGGAGGCTCCGCCAAGCAGACCACTGCTAGCGCGCTGATTAAGAGGATCTGAAAATGATAATTAACTTTAGTACTTACACATTACAGCCGTTCACACGGCGATGTCCTGTACGATATTTCGTGTAAAACGTTCATCACGCATCAATATCCCACAGCTTACATGGTTCCAGTGTGAAAGAGAGACGGAGCTTTATATGACCGCACCGATAGCACCATTCGTTTTTCACAACGGAACCATGACGGCATTAACACGTCATAGTACGGCTCCTGTTCACATCTACGGTTAAAAACAAATGCAGTATGAAACTGTTTGTTCTTCCAAAGTTTTGAAATACGAACAATAATCTCGGTAAACAAACGACCCCCGCGCGCGCCTCCCGTTCCGCAAACTGATTTTCAACCACAGACAACTTTGTTCGTAATGCCGATACAACCTCACAGCTTTGACAAAAATATACCGTACCTTACCACCTTTCCAAAGAACCTAGAACGCAAAGGGTGGGTCCACACACAAAATTACAAAAAATAAAAAAGTAACGCGCGCGCTGTCATTGTTCGTTCAGGCTCACTTTCGTGCAATGGTCGTTTCAGTGGGTACTAGGGGAGTACCGACCTGAATACCAGTATTTTACAGGGAGCGACTACTTAACTGAGCTCCACAACCCAGTTACTGGAGATAATAGGTACGATACATTGGTAAGACTGGTTGTCAGACTTTTGGGCTTCTGACGACCCGTAACGACTGTCAAAGATCCACGAATTACAGCCGGGGCCAAAGGCATAACGTGCTTTCCGAGGTACGGAGACTTCTTTGTCTGAACCAGCTAAGGTTTTTCAAAAGCTAAGGCTTTTGCGGTCCCACTTTCTTTTTCGTGTTCTTGTTTTGAACCTGACACCTAGTATGTGTCAGAGTTTTATTTATGCCTGTAGCAATATCGAGTCGTTTACGATTGGTTATTTTCGTATAAACAGGCAAATTTTGTCGTGTTAGCGTAAAAAGATTTGCAAAAGCTACAATTACATGAATCTATTGAATATACACACATCAAAAGTGTCTAGGGATCAAGCATTTTTATGCGGATTTCTTGAGATTGAGATGTGGCTTTGTAATAAATTTATGATTTTATAAATTTATATGGATCCTTTTTGGTGCATTTCATAATTTGAATCAGGAACTGTGAATCAAATTCGAGTAAAAGATGAAAATCAGCTGTCAATATTTTCCCTATAAAAACATACAACGCATTGAAGACATTATTAGTGCTACTGTTTCCCTACTACTGATTAAAACCAACGTTATTATGGAGCGGCGACGTCATTTAAGCAGGGAAGAAATGCTCAGAGCCGTGGGAATGATAGAAGCTGGTTCCCGGCAACGTACTGTGGCTTTAGCTCTGAATACAAGTCAGAGTGTTATCAGTCGACTTTGGACACGTTACCGAAGCACTGGTACCGTGGCTGAGCGCCATGGAGGACGGTATCGCTGCACCACACGGAGACAAGACCGATACATTCAAATCTTAACTCGAAGAGCTCCAACTATAACCGCCATGATGTTAGCCGTGAGGCTTCATCACTCTTCAGGGAACTTAATTAGCGACCAAACAGTCAGAAACCGCTTGCATGAAGTGAACCTTCATTCCCGAAGACCGCTACGGGTACCACCTATAGCAATGCACAATCGTAGGATTCGATATCAATGGGCTCTTGAACACAGAAATTGGGCAGAAGAACAATGGTGTTTCGTGTGCTTTTCTGATGAGTCTCGTTTTGGTATGAGACCGGATACAAGACGTATACGACACTGGAGAACCCCTGGACGCCAACAGCGATTAAAATCCTGCCAGGAAGTCCATCCTTATAGTGGTGGAACCATCATGGTATGGGCGGGTATTTGGATCGGCGGAAGAACTGAGTTGATTTGGATCAGAGGCAACCTCAACGCTCAAATTTATGCTGAGACGATTGTATCAGACGTCATCGTTCCTCTACAAGTGCAAATCGGTCCCTTATTTCAGTTAATGCATGATAATGCACGACCGCACACCGCAAGAGTTGTAAGACAGACTCTCGCCGCAGCTAACATCAATGTCCTGCCCTGGCCTGCTCAGTCGCCAGACTTGAACCCGATTGAGCATGCATGGGATATGCTACAGAGAAGAGCTCTGCCGAATATGGAGGGTATCCAGTCGCAAGAAGACCTTTTTTTGTTGTTGCAACGAACATGGGCGGCCATTCCACAGCGTGATTTGGATGAACTCATTTTGAGTATGCCAAACCGATGTTCTTGTGTTGTTAGTGTTCGCGGTAGAAACACGGATTATTAATTGTTTAAGTTACCCAATAAAATTTTAAAGAAAACTGTTATTTCAGTCTTTTTTTCGAACTTTAATGTTAGTGGTTCAAATGTCAAAAATCCCTTTATTAGGAAAATGGCAAATTTCTTTATTAATGCAAAGGTGACTTGGTTTATCGTTACTGTGACAAACGAAAACACTTTATTTGATGAATCCTTAAAGAAAATTTTAATTAATATCAATCAGGAGAAAAGTTATTGCAAAAATATATGTTGATCCCTAGACACTTTTGATGTGTGTATATGAAATTAATTCTTAAATTGCTTACCTTCATGGTTATGTGAGGTATTTCAGTTTTTTCTTACACGAAAACGAACCTGAAAAAAAATTCATTACATAACCAAAAAACTAAAAACTTCTATTGGCTTATAACAGTCAGTCTGTTTGCTTATAGTTAGGTACATAGGTATTTTCACGGCATCAGCCGAACTAAACTGATAAATTCGTTAGGTACATAGAAGTACACCCGTCATATGAGTTTTCGAATCCTTTTTTGCAGACCGTACGTAAGCGTATCGGTAAGCGTAGTGTGGGACGCCCCCTAGCTAGATGGACCGATGACCTGAAGAAAGTGGCTGGGGCAGACTGGATGCGCAAGGCGGAGGACAGGGTGTTGTGGCGCAACCTTGGAGAGGCCTATGTCCAGCAGTGGACTGCGATTGGCTGAGTTGATAAATTAAATAATAAAAGAAGCGCTCTTCCTCCTCTCTCCTACTATGCTGTGCCCGACAGGGTCCATAATTGTGTCATTAATTTTAAGCTTACCAACTTTTTTACATTATGGAATGCAATAAAGAATTGAGAATTGAGAATTGAGAATTGACTGTTGATTGACGTAAACGTCAGTGTGACGTAATCGACGCGAGGTGTAAACTTAGCTCGGTCGAGTTGTAGGTATCTAACTTCTGTTGAATTAATGTTAATTTTCTTTCCGGAAAATATAAACTTGATTAATATTATGTAGTAACGTATAGTGAATTAACCCTTACTGATGTACGTAAATAAATATTACAATCATTTAAATTCAAGACTACCTCGTTAGCCTAATAGTCGCATGCGCAAATGCTGCAGGTCCTGGGTTCGATGATCAGGTCGGACAGTGTTATTGGGTTTTTCTACTAGGTACAGTCAGCAACAGAAGTCGGTTAACACTGCTACTTTTTGATATCTTCTAGAAATGAACACAAAATTATTCGATAAACTGCTTTTTGTTCGTTTAACTGTTAAGAGTTAATGTTCTTAAAATTTTAAGTACTTATGTTCCGATTTGAAATAAATATTTCGCTTAAGGGGGATGCGCCAAGGTAATACAACTCCATAAGTTAAAATTGACCTCTAACCTCATGATTTCATGAAATCGCTATATTTGAGGTCAATTAATTATTCTAACTTAAGGAGTTGTATTGCTGATTCTAATGATTATAATTCTGTAAAGCCATATTAGCTGCGGCCGCGTATCATATTGTAATCAACATATAACCTGACACTGACCTGCAAATTGCAAAAAACGTAAGAAAATTTGAATTTCGCGGGCTACCTTAGCGCATCAATCTGCCTAGCCTTTTCCCAACTATGTTGGGGTCGGCTTCCAGTCTAACCGGATGCAGATGAATACCAATATTTTACATGAAGCGACTGCCTATCTGACCTCCACAACCCAGTAACTGGGTAATACGATACCCCTTGGTAAGACTGGCTGTCAGACTTTCGGGCTTCTGACGACCCGTAACGACTGTCAAAGATCCACGAATGACAGCCGGGACCAACGTCTTAACGTGCTTTCCGAGGCACGGAGGAGTCTTGGTATGTAAAGATGGTCACCCATCCACGGACAACCCCGGCAAGCGTAGCTTAACCTGATGGATCGACCCGTGCGGCTGTTATTACTTAGCCGCGAGCTCCTCTTAGGCTACCTTAGCGCATCCGCCTTAATAATTAAGATTAAAAAACTGCAAGTGTTCAATCGACTTTTGTTGCTGACTGTACCTATTTCTAAGTCAGTAGCAGCCTGGAGTCTGGATTCGAGCCCGGTGGACAGTAATAGGCTCGCCCCCTATTACATTGGAACCTGGGAAAATGTGGGTGTGGGTATTTAGATACCTACACCTCTGCCTACACCTTTGGATAATACAGGCCTAATGTTATGACAATCCAAATATGTGGCTATACCCAAATAAAATAAAAAAACAAAATCAAACCTTCACAAAACACTTCACTCAACGGTTTTTCGAAAATTCAAAAATTTGGAACACCACACGAGAACGGCCGATGTTGCCCGAATGATGATCCGTATTGATTCCCATCCGCTTATATACCATAATGCAAGTGATTACTTATTACATGTAATGTATGTACATTCTTACTTACGTACATAGATGTTGTGTCTTTGTGTGTGTAGTGATTGGTGCATCTGCTTATTGAGACGGTTAGAATGTTGCTCTACTTTGTTGTGAATAAGTTTAGGGTCAATGTCAAGCGAGTGATTTGGCACGCCTAGCCTGTGGGGTCGGTGTTGTTTGTTTAATTTTGTATGGCCATCTGATTGATAATATTATTAGACATTTAGCATCGGAGTCGTGATGTCTGCCATCCTCATATCTACAGTTTATTGGTTTAAGTACTTACAAGACCTAAACGCAAGTTTTATAAGGCTTAAAAGTAGGTATATGATCTATGGTAAACAAAATCAATAAAATGTATGATATTCCTCAGAATTGATGCTAGTTAGATAGTGTTTTGAATACATAATACAATTAATTTGGTAAGATAGAAAAAAACCAGCCAAGTGCGTGTCGGACCACGCACAATGAAGGGTTCCGTAGTTGGGATGAATCTATCTTAAGAACAAACTTAACATTGTAGTTGAAAAACATGTTCTCCCATACATTCCAACTGTAAATGTAAGTTTGTACTCACAATATTATCGATTTACCATGTTATTTTAAGACCACAGACTTCTTATAGGTTTTCCTGTAATCTACAGGTAAAGATCTAGTTCCTGTATTTTATTCAAAATTTTAGGCTCAGTAGATTCGGAGATAAGGGGGGGGGGGGGAATGGTCAATTTTCGTTTATTTTCTTAAATAACTTTAAAACAATTTATTTTAAAATTATAAAATTAATTTTTATTATTAATTATTTAAAATTATAAAAAAAATGAAAGGGTGAGGACCCTTTCATTTGACATGCCACATGGTGTAGTTTGCAAAACTTTTTTTTTTAATTTTCTTATTTGCCCCCCAAAAGTGACCTCTATATTCAAAATTTATTTATTTACTTTACCCATCCGTATTTGGGTCACAGAAATTCATATGTGCACCAAATTTCAACTTAATCGCTCCATTAGATTCGGAGCAAATTGGCTGTGACAGACAGACAGACACACGAGTGATCCTATAAGGGTTCCGTTTTTTCCTTTTGAGGTACAGAACCCTAAAAATCACAAAAAACCCTACTAATACATGTAATGATTGTGATTTTTTGTCAAAACAGATTACGTTAAATACAAGCAACATAATATACGCATGACAGATTGATTGACAATCATTCTCCTGCACTTATCCCAATATTTGGGGTCGGCGCAACATGTCTTTTTCATCCATACTTATCTTGTAGTCCGTAGATGGGTGACCATCTTTACATACCGAGACTCCTTCGTGCCTCGGAAAGCACGTTAAGCCGTTGGTCCCGGCTGTCATTCGTGGATCTTTGACAGTCGTTACGGGTCGTCAGAAGCCCGAAAGTCTGACAACCAGTCTTACCAAGGGGTATCGTATTACCCAGTAATTGGGTTGTGGAGGTCAGATAGGCAGTCGCTCCATATAAAATACTGGTATTCGGCTGCATCCGGTTAGACTGGAAGCCGACCCCAACATAGTTGGGAAAAGGCTAGGCAGATTGATTGATTGACTTATCTTGTAGTCGTCATCTCAGTAGTCACTACTCATCACCCCCTTTCTAGCCATATCATCTTTCACACAGTCCATCCATCTTTTACTTAGTCTTCCTCTACTCGTTTAACCAAAGTAAAGTAGAGCAACATACCCAACGTTTTAGCTACATTCGCCTAAAAGCTATAAACGAAGGTGTGCTCCACTTCAAGCCGAGCTGAACTAAATCACTCATGTTTTATTACCTTAGAATATCAACTAAACACTAAAGAAATAGTGCATACAGAAGCTTTGGTTTCATAAGTAAGCGGTGAACAGGGGGCCAACCCCCACTTCTTGAAGCAGTATTGTTTTAATGTTACTTCAGTGTGAGAAAGAGATGGAGCTATACAGGACGTCTAGCTCCATCTCTTTCCCACACTCATGTAAGATTAAAATAATACTGCTTTAAGAGGTGGTGGTCTAGCTCCAGTAGACAACACAATAACGGCTGTACAAGTACCTACAGAGCGTGTTTAGGGTTCCGTTTCCGAAGCGAGTGAAACGGAACCCTATTACTAAGACTTCGCTCTCCGTCAGCGGGCTGTATCTCATGAACCGTAATAGGTAGACTTAATTTTTACCGGACTGCGGCGAAGCCCAAAAGCAGGGTTATGTGTTTGACCTGTATGTATGTAAGTATGTATGTATTGTATGTTTATTTATTTATTTAACATCACATCCTATCTTTACAGGTTAACCTAAATTGATAGAGTGGTATGTAACAAAAGAAAACTGAACAAAATATTAAAACTAGGTACTTAGTTACTAACTATATCAATACACAGGCAGATCTGGATAACATAGCAGTCTAGAGGTTACTATAGTAAAGTCGTTCAGTGTACAAGAGAAGAGGTCCAAGCTCATAGCTACCGTGTTGAGAGTGCACAACGCACGCGTTAGCGGAGCACTGCGGAGGATGTATGTATGTGTGTATGTCCGTTTCTTTGTTCCCTTGTAACTCTTAAACGAATGAACGGATTTGGATAAATTATACGTCTTTAGATTTGTCTTGGTAGCGCGAGTGTCACTGGCTACATCAAAATAGGATACAAAGTAAAATGGCGGATTTGGGGTGCCATATTGTGGACATCGAAATTTTTTTTTTTTTTCTAATACCATCGAGTGGGATATCAAAATGAAGGGTTTTAAAAGGTGATTACAAAAATAAATGCAACTTATATGGTTAAAAGTAGTTCAAAGTGACAAATCGTAAAAAACACATTTTTGTGCACTTGATCCAAAAAAAATAGGTACTTTCACGACCAAAACTCCTTGCAAGAACTAAATACTCTGCGAAATCTTTCACACTTGTAAACTAAAAAGCTGGAAATAAAAAAACAGTAGGTAATTAAAAAAAACTAAAAAACCCGATTGCGGTAAAAAACTGAAAAGGTAAAAACAAGCCCATTTTAAATTAAATAAAAGTTGGAAGCAGGCGGGACCCATTCCATTTTTATATTTTTTCTAGTCAAATGGGTCCAGAGACCAGAATTCCAGAACAGCAACGCATGATCTAACCGAAACTATTTCCAATATTATTATTATTGTAAAATGATTCCGCGATTCAGAAAATGGCGACATTTTTGTTCAACGCCATCTACCGGATACAGTGATTAACTCGAAGCTTGCTCTGCGTAGAATAAACTTACAAAATGAAACCCAGTTTGATTTAAAAAAGTTGTCATGATTAATATAATATATAAAGACATTATTATACTATATAATATATTATAGAGGAGCTCGTGGCAGCCGCACTGGTCGATCCATCAGGTTAAGCTACGCTTGCCGGGGTTGGTCCGTGGATGGGTGACTATCTTTACATACCGAGACTTCTCAGTTATGGATCTTTGCCAGTCGTTACGGGTCGTCAGAAGCCCGAAATGCTGACAACCAGCCTTACCAAGCGGTAACGTATTACCCAGTTACTGGGTTGTGGTGGGCAGATAGGCAGTCGCTCCATGTAAAATACTGGTATTCAGCTAGGCTGCATCCGGTTAGACTGGAAGCCGACCCCAACATAGTTGGGAAAAGGCTAGGCAGATTGAAAATTGATATGAATAGCATTGCATTCTTTATCACTCAGAACAACACATCAATTAGTAACTTACATTATCACCAGTTTTTATTTGAAATAACTTTAGCGCCACTAATCAACCACCAATGGAAAGCGATTTTCAAAACATAATCAATAATCAATATCATAACTTTTTGAATAAAAACTTTTTTTACAAAAAAATACAACCGACTTCCAAAAACAACTACAAAGTGAAAAATAACTTTAATTTCGGAAGTCGGTGTCTAGTTAAATGTATTTTCGTTTTTTGCCACCGACTTCCGAAATTAAAGTTATTTTTCACTTTGTAGTTGTTTTTGAAAGTCGGTTGTATTTTTTTGTAAAAAAGTTTTTATTTTTCACTTTTTAGTTGTGGAACCTACCCCACACAAATTCTAATACCGTAATTCTAATACGTGCAAAACAAACTAGAACATCCATATAAAAATGGGGAAAAAATACGTATTATTGAAGCTAACTCAAAAACTACCGAAGCAAAGTTAATAAATTTTATATGGGACCAACTGTTATGTATACCCTCTCGAACAAAACAAAAAAAAAATCCAAATCGATCCAGCCATCTTCGAGTAATCGGGGAACATACATAAAAAAAAAAAAAGGTTTCGACGAATTGAGAACCTCCTCCTTTTTGAAGTCGGTTAAAAATGGTAGAAATGGCATCTGTTGGTGATTCTTTATCACCCCAACCATTTTTTTTTAATATTTGCAATGTTCAGAAACGCCTCGTCTACAGATTTATTATATGTATAAATATAAGATTTTTTTTCTTTTCCTAGTAAAGAGGAGAATGAAATAATAAATACCTATTCAAATCGGCCCAGCCGTTGTCGAGTTATAGCGAGACAAACGAAAAGCAATTCAATCTGCCTAAGGTTAAGCGTAGCTTAACCTGATGGATCGACCCGTGCGGCTGTTATTACTTAGCCACGAGCTCCTCCTCCTCCACAAACGAACTGCAATTGATTTTTATATTACCACTACAGGATATGAATTTTCAAAAATTCTCCCTTAGAGCTCAGCTTCGTTATTATAAGGAACTTTTGTGCAAAATTTCAAGCTTACCAGCAGTTTACGCTCGTGTCACGCAAAAATCCTGCATCGCGCAATTAGAGTTTACCGCGCGACTAGCACATATCCAACGTCCCGACATCAACCGTCGAACAGTTGCCCATCAGACACAACACCCGTCTGGTCGGATTATCCTCCCTTTTCCATGAGGATGGGTGGACTTTACACCCTGTTCCTCATGCCTCTAAACATGTAAAATACTGGTATTCAGCCGCATCCGGTTAGACTGAAAGCCGACCCCACCAAAGTTGGGAAAAGGCTAGGCAGATTGATTGAGATATAGAGAAAGTATCTTAAAATGATGATATGGCTAGATAGGGGAAGACTACCGTGATGACAACTAATAGAGAAGTATGGAAGAAAAGGACTTGTTGCGCCGACCCTAAATAAATTAGGAGAAGGGTTGGAAAAATAAAATGATAGATAAATAAATGATCATCTATGACAAAAGTTCGTGAAAATATGTAACACTTGCAGTTATTTGGATGTCTCAATAAATACATGTGCAGTTGAGCGACATCGTGAAGAGATTTACAATGGGTATAAAACGCTACGTCTGTCTGTCTGTCTGTCCTCGGTAATATTTCTGAACTGGTATTAAGATGGGAAGTAGGTATGTTGCTAAAATGCTAAATAATTTTATTTTGGAGGTTGGAAATGCAGCATGAATTGAGTGAATTTTGTTTTATTATATGCAAGTAGCAGTTTCCGTGGCTTAATTAATTAAATTAGTAAAACTACCTACTGATTATTTAATTCTTTGAAATGTAGGTACTTTTTATTAAACCTTAAAATTATCTCATAACTAGCTTCTGCCGCGACTTTGTCGCGTGAAATTATTGTTACCGACCCACCTCGTCGCATTGCATCGCCTGCCCGCGCTATACTTCGTTTTTGCTTAGCATTTTTCAGACTTTTTTTCTTTTTGCTTGGCTCCTAAGGGACCTAGCATGAGCTTAGCCTTCCTCAAGAATTGGACAAATGCAAAAGAATTTTTTTTAATCCGACCGGTAGTTTATTTATTTATTTATTTAATACTTCAAGCACACAAATGTACAGAGGCGGACTTAATGCCATGGGCATTTTCTACCAGTCAACCTTTGGATGATGCAGAGACAAACAGTGGCAGGTGCAATGATGAAAAATTAAGGAATAAATATTTATTCATTAAAAAGATACTCATATACCTATTACAAACTATAAATATAATAATGTATACCTAATTATATATAAATATAAGCACAAAAAATAAAGTTGTAGTTGCAGAGATTACATCATCATCACCATCATTTCAGCTTTACTTAGATAAAGTTTCTCAATGACTGCCTCGTTGGTCTAGTGGTTGCAAGCGCTACTGCTGAGTATGACGTCCTGGGTTCGATTCCAAGGTCGGACAAAGTGTTATTAGGTTTTCCATCTAAAATTTCTCAGTTCCTCGGAGTCTGGGTTTGTGCCCGGTTAATAGCAATAGGCTCGCCCCCTATTATATGGGCCTTAAGGCCTTAAACATAACTGACGGAATGTGGGTGTTACTATAATGTGGGTGTTACTATAATGTGGGTGTTACTATAATGTGGGTGTTACTATAATGTGGGTGTTACTATAATGTGGGTGTTACTATAATGTGGGTGTTACTATAAGAACACCACTGCATTTATGACGTAATAAAAAAAAAATAAAAATAATTTATTTCAGACATTTCGTCCATATGATGTTAGTAATACACACTACTTATAAACTATGTTAGTAAATTAGTGACAAATCTTAGACATTATTATTAATTAATTCATGTATCTGTTGCGCTCACCTGACGCACCAGGCACATGCACATGTACATGTACCCAATGCGCCCTGATGGCGCAACAGGGCTTCTCACAGATGACCTTCAGAATGCCGTTGACGCTCCCACACACTCTGTGCATCATGGACGCAATCCTTTTTCGCAGGATGGTATTAAAACCATCAGTATGAGCTTCGGCAAACATTCCTGATGCACTGCAGTAACGTGGAAGCCCCAACAACATTCTGAAGGCGTTATTATATTGCACTCTGAGGGCGTTGTATGCCCTTTGCGTATATCGAACCCACAGGGTGCACGTGTACAATGATTGGCAAAATGCCTTAAAAAGAGTAACGATGTTATGTTACTATCTCATAATTCAGGCAAATTAATGGCCGATTCCTATAATTCGCTAAGCAGAGGGTTGAAAATCCAGTGCGCTATAAAATCCCGCCGCGATTTTATTACGCCCGTGCGTACAGGGTGTTAGTCGACGTTCGCAAGAACGTAAAAATATCGCGGCGATTCTTTTTCACGTGCTGGATTTTCAACGCTCTGCTTAGCGCTGAGAGTTCAAAATCCAACATTGTATTTTTTCGACGCGCAAGAATGTACTCTGTTATTGTTAAGTTGGATTCTCAACGCTCGGCTCAACAACGAGAATTGAAAATCCAGTGCGCGATAAAATCCCGCCGCGATATTTTTACGTCCGTGCGAACGTCGGCTTATTGGTTAAAACCAAGACTCTTGTATCTTTACCATAATGAAGCAAAGACCTCATAGCTTTGCATAGTAGACCATCCCATATGGAAGTAGCTATCACAGGCAAAATTAGCTTACGAATCTATTTAGATGCCCAGTTTGGCAAAAAAAAATGCTACCTTTTGGTAAGCAAAACGGTTCGTTTTTTTAACCGACTTTAAAAAAGGAGGTTCTGTATTCGACCAGTATGTATGTTTGTTTGTCCGCGATTTTCTCAAAAACTATTGAACCAATTTTGATGATTCTTTCACTATCGTGATCTACATGCTTTCAGGAAGGCTGTAGTATATAACACATTATGTAATTATGCTTATGTACGAAGTTGTATGCATAAATGCACTGTATCTCCGGCATTTCTAAGCGGATTTTGATGATTCTTCTTTTGGTTCAACTTTGGCTTACCTGCTTAGGTAGGTATGTAATTGTATATTCAACTAAAAATGGAAAAATAAATTTACCTTCAAAACCAAAAACGAATAAAATAACTTTCATAGAACACTTAACAGCTTCTGAAGTCGGTGTCTTCAATTCTTCTATGCAATTTAGCTTGACACCGACTTCAGAAGCTGTTAAGTGTTCTATGAAAGTTATTGTATTCGTTTTTGGTTTTGAAGTCTGTTTTTACATTTTTAAAGTAAATTTATTTTTGTTTATAGAAACCGAGCATAAGTCGCAGTAAACAGCTTGTATGTTATAAATTCTGAATTTATAATAAATGTGGAGACAGGTTGAGTTTGTCACGACCGGCGTGGAATAGATAGCACATACTAGACCCTAATAGAGACATACAAATATCATCTTTAATGCAGTCTAAATCAAGTTGATTTCAGAATGACCCAATCTATTCAATGGGTCGTAAAATAGTTTTAAGCCAATGGAAACAAAATCCTATGTTTCGGTAGTAAGATTCCAAATCCCTTATCTAATACTAATGTAAGGTGACTGATGTCTGCGTGGGAGTGTAGGTTGATTCATGGTGCGAAGCTGTGAACAATTAATTTCAAAATAGTTGAAAGTAGCTCAGTGCTTGAATGCTCGATTTTCAATGGAAATGCTCTAAAACGTATCTACATTCTGTTCCTAAAGTATTTGATGAAAATGTAAACAATTGGATCAGAAAATCGTACCTACTTGTGGATGCTAATTTGTAGTGCCGCTTACAAATTGAGTGCTTTGATTTGATTATTTGATTATAATTTTAAATCACCTGTTTTTCATTTGACAAATCACACTAATATTATAAAGGCGAAAGTTTGTGAGTGTGTGTGTGTGTGTGTGTGTATGTTTGTTACTTCTTCACGCTCAAACGGCCAGACCGATTTGGATGAAATTCGGTATGTAGACAGCTTATAACCAGGATTAACACACAGGCTACTTTTTATCCCGAAAAAATCAATCAATCAATCAATCATTTATTTTGTAAAACATAGGTATGATTACAGATAGTATATTTAAAAAAAAAATACATGCGCGCTATGTTTTGCCAATATATGGCGTACAAAATTAACACAAATAAGCATGTCACACAGTAAAAATATAGAAACAATAACAATACAATTTAAAATATGTCAATTAGGTTGACAGATCATCAATAAAATAACACATTCCTACTAAATAAATAAATAAAATCATAAGCCTTTAATTAGCAAGTCGGGATCGTCATACCTCTGTTTATCAGTCGTAAATTCAGTGATGGAGTAGTAACATCTATCTAAAAGTAATTTAAACAAACACCTCTTAAAGGATCCCAAACACTCTTTATTTCGAATAGCTGCTGGTATACTGTTATATATTTTTGGGGCCATACCTAGCACACTTTTACCGAAAAATGCGGTTTTATGAGAGGTAACATGAATGGTATTCTGATAACGGCGAGAGCGTAGTTTTTCAAATAAATGCAGGTTACAGCGAACAAACACTCCCATTTCATATATGTACATAGACGGTAGAGTGAGCAAACTAAGTTCCTTAAACAATGGTTTACAACTATCAATCGATTGTAGTTTAGTAAATGATCGCAAGCATTTCTTTTGAGCTTTAAAAGCAATGTCTCTGTCCGTGGAGTTGCCCCAGAAAATGATTCCGTACCTAATGCCAGAAGCCACATAAGCATTATAAGCTATTTGTACTGTAATACGGTTAACAGTTTTAGATAGCTTATACAGAGCATACGCAAATTGGCTAAGCTTCTTTGACAAAGCGTCGATATGATATTTCCAGGTCAGATGACTATCTATGTAAAGGCCCAGAAATTTAGTGATGTCACTTTCAGAGATTGCTACGTTACCATATTTTATATTCAGTTTCGGTTTATTTGTTCTTTGATTAAATGTCATTATTTTAGTTTTGTCAAGATTTATTTTTAGATTATTATTAACTAACCAATTTATTATATTTATAAGATCGTGATTTATGTCATTTTCAAGAATATTAATGTCATTACTAGAGAATAAAATAGTGCTGTCATCAGCAAATAAGACCATCTGGTTTTTACTGACCTTAGGCATATCATTTATGTAAATGTTAAATAATGGAGGGCCAAGAATGCTACCTTGGGGAACACCATAAGTAGTTTTCCTAGGACGCGACATGTATGTTCTTACAACTTTAGAGCTCGCACATAGCCTATCAAGCGTTGTGATTTGAGTGCGATTAGAGAGATAAGATTGTAATAGGCCTAATGCAGGTCCTCTAATCCCTTAACGTTCCAATTTGTTAAGCAGTATACCATGGTCTACATGGTCGAATGCTTTAGACATATCCATGAACAAGGCCGCTACTGGAGTTCTAGCATCAACACTAGAAACAATAGTCTTGATTACGTCATAAATCGCCATATTTATGGATTTACCTTTCCTGAATCCAAATTGTTCTCTGACTATGAGATCATGCTTTTCAAAAAACGATGAAAGGCTACAGTATATCACTTTTTCTATAATTTTGGAGAAAATAGGAATAAGTGCTATCGGTCTATAATTACCCATGATACTTTTATCATCTTTTTTATGAATAGGTTTAATGACAGTCATTTTTAATTTGTCCGGGAAATGGCCATATTCAATGCAAAGATTGATGATATAACTAATAGCAGGTCCTATTAATGGCGCTACATGTTTGACCACCTTTGTAATAATGCCATCATATCCATGGCTATTGGTATTATTTAAAGAGCGAATTATAGTCACTATGTCTGCTGGTACTGTAGGAGGAATAAATATGGAGTCACAATTAGTCTCAATATTTGTATAAGAAGGAGTAGAATTATTCGGTTGTACTTCGTCTATAAAATAGTCATTAAAAGCTTGTGCAATTAATTGAGGGTTATGTATTTTACTGTCATTTATTGTTACATATTCAGGTATATTTTCTTTAGGATAGTTAATCTTATTTTTATTGATAATGCTCCAAGTAGCTTTAGATTTATTCCTGGCCGAATGTATGTGAAAGTCATTCTGAGATTTTTGAGTCAATGTTACTATTTTCTTTAAACGAGCAGTATATTGCTTTAATAAAAATTTATTTTTAGAAGTAGGGGCTCGCCTGAATTGCCATAACATTTGTCTTTTACGCTTACTACTGAGCATAATTCCCTTGGAAATCCATTTAGATTTTTTACGCAGAGTGATTCTTACTTTCCTCAAAGGGAAACAGAGGTCATAAAAAAGCATAAATAGGTCATAGAAACAGTTAAATGCTTCCTCAGGATTGTCGTGTAGATAGACTTCACTAAAACTAAGATTATGAAGACAATTAGTGAATTTAGTGAAGTTTGCTTGGCAATAGTCTCGCCTTAGAGCATACCAATGCTTAATGGAACAAGTTTTTTTCACAGGGCATTTGATCACTTGGGCAGTATGATCAGATAGCGCAAGATCAAGTACTGCACACTTACTACCTTTGATATTATGCGCGATATTGTCTATGCATTTACCACTAGCTAATCGTGTAGGCTGATGAATTCCAATTTTTAAATCATAATTTAAAAGGAGAGCTTGAAAATTATTAGATGGTTTTGATTGTGTCAAAATGTCTATATTAAAATCACCACAAATAACCACTTTTTTTAAATCACCGAGGCTACACATTCGCAAAATACCATCCAAGTTTGCAAAAAATAGTTCTAAACAGCCATTCTGAATTTTGGGCGGTCTATAGATGCAAATCACTATTAAATTATGTATTATTAATTCTATTGCACAGCATTCAAGGACATTAGCTACATAGAATTTACTTAAATCAATAGTTTTATACTTATGCATACGATTTATAAGGATGCAAGAACCACCACGCCTAGTATTCCGCATTGAAAACGCTGCTAATTCGTAGTTAGGGATAGATAGATCCAACTGTTCAACCTGGTTTTTTTGACTACCACTTGTACTACTATGTTTAGTGTATCTGCTAATGTGTATCTCTTTGTACAATAAACTTATTATTTATTTATTTTTATTTATTTTATAGATGGAACTGATCTCCGTTCAGCATATTGTGTTCAGTAATACATAATATGTCAATGTTTTGTCCCTTGTCCCATAATTCTTCTAAATGGATAGTAAGTAGGTCCGACTTACCAATCAAACCATTAATATTTTGATGAAAGATATTTACGTATTTATACACGAAAACAATTGCTAGTACCAGCTTTAGGCACTTTGTTCATACACATAGACAAGTCACAGTTAATAATATTGTCATCAGGAATGTCACAAGTTTGAGTGGCTTTGTCACAGGCAGTACCTAAGGGCATGCTACAAGTTAGAGTTGATTGGTTAGGTTTCAGCTTAGTGAGAATTCGATTTTGCTCAATATACGTCGCAAATTTAGTTTTGAAATCAATATGTAATATTTCTCTAAGTAAGTATCTAAAAATATTAACAGTAAGATGGCGCTGCCTTCGTGGTACAGATTAACTATATCCCATATTCACAAATAGACTATTATATTTATTACATACGTGGCGAAGCAAACTATTCAAGCTCAGTTCATTCAAATGATTGTTGTAAGGGACTTCTGATACAATAATATTGGCATGTTTAATACTTCTAAACCAAACACCGAGATCAATTTGAAAATCCAGAGGATTAGTATCATTAGTACCTGACAGTATAATAACATAGTCATTTTTCGTTAGAGAATCAAAATTATAATAATTGATTAAGACATCTGCTGTTTTTGCACCCGGTTTCCAGAAGCATAATACTTGAAATTCATTGCCCAGCAGGGCTTGCAGAGTGTCTCGAATATTTCGACCTTGGTCATCACCTAAAACAATGACCTTCTTTTGCTGCACAGGTATGGTTTTGTGGGTTGACGTCGTTGTCGTCGTAGTGGATATACATTCCTTTGAAAGAGTACCTACTAGCGCTTGAAAATGTAGTGCTCCCGTGGGATGAGCAAGAAATTCAAATATATTTACTACTCTTTCAAACTCAAACGGCTCGACCGATTTTGATGAAATTTGGTGTGGAAGTAGCTGACACTCTGGATAAACACAAAGGCTACTTTTTATCCCGAAAAAATAGAGAAAGAAAGAAAAAGTATTTATTGTGACTAGCACAGGAAGATCACCAACTAAACAAAAAACACAATAATAAAAGTTTGAAAACAAAAAAAACAAAAATAAATAATCACATCACATCACACTAATATTATAAAGGCGAAAGTTTGTGAGTGTGTGTGTGTGTGTGTATGTTTGTTACTTCTTCACGCTCAAACGGCCAGACCGATTTGGATGAAATTCGGTATGTAGACAGCTTATAACCTGAATTAACACACAGGCTACTTTTTATCCCGGAAAAATGTAGTGCTCCCGTGGGATGAGCAAGAAATTCAAATATATTTGCTACTCTTTCAAACTCAAACGCCTCGACCGATTTTGATGAAATTTGGTGTGGAAGTAGCTGACACTGGATAAACACATAGGCTACTTTTTATACCGAAAAAATAGAGAAAGAAAGAAATAGTATTTATTGTGACTAGCACAGGAAGATCACTAACTTAACAAAAAACACAATAATAAAAGTAAAAAAAAAAACAAAAATAAATAATCACATCACATCACCTAATATTATAAAGGCGAAAGTTTGTGAGTGTGTGTATGTTTGTTACTTCTTCACGCTCAAACGGCTTCACCGATTTGGATGAAATTCGGTATGTGGACAGCTTATACCCTGGATTAACACATAGGCTACTTTTTATCCCGAAAAAATGTAGTGCTCCCGTGGGATGAGCAAGGAATTCAAATATATTTGTTACTGTTTCAAACTCAAACGGCTCGACCGATTTTGATAAAATTACGTGTGCAAGTAGCAGACATCCTGTATTCACATAGCACACATAGGCTACTTTATATCCTGAAAAAATGTAGTGTTCCCGTGGGATGAGCAATTTTTTTGTGAATACTTTTCTCACCGATTAAATATTGCACGTTTTAGTGTATCTCATAAAACGCGGGTAACAACGCGGGGCGCAGCTAGTTGAGGATAATTTAATAACCTCTATTTTCGTTGATGATTTCGTGGCTAAGTAATAACAGCCGCACGGGTCGATCCATCAGGTTAAGGTACGCTTGCCGGGATTGGTCCGTGGATAGGTGACTATCTTTACATACCGAGACTCCTCCATGCGTCGGAAAGCACCGTGTGTTATCGTAGATCTCTGACAGTCGTTACGGGTCGTCAGAAGCCCGAAAGACTGACAACCAGTATTACCAAGGGGTTTCATATTACCCAGTTAATGGGTTGTAGAGGTCAGATACGCAGTCGCTCCATATAAAATACTGGTATTCAGCTGCATCCGGTTAGACTGGAACCGACCCCAACATAGTTGGGAAAAGGCTAGGTAGATTGATTGATTGATTTCGTTGATGATTTTCAATTGCGATTTGCAGACGAAGTGTTACTAATTCCCATTAGTGAGTGATTGTATAAGAATTTAACCTGAACAGGATGTGTTAACACTTTCATTATTTACTCTTGGAACAGCTCATATGTATTCAAGGTATAATTTAAGTAACTGCAGTCAGTTCCTTTCGCTGTATATTATCTATTCATGAACGAAATCTCTTAAGGGATCATTGTACTCATCATTATTGTACGGGTATTATCCTCTCTTGTATCCCACTAAATTCCTGTTGGGTTGCTTAAGTTTCAATTCTCTTGAAGTAAGACGGTCACGCGATCAGATGACTGTAATATTTAAAATTCTTAGGGGGATTATTGATGTTCCTGATCTCCATAATGAAATCTGCAATCTATTTGTCCCAAACAATTATTGTCGTAGCAGAAAACACCGCTTACTGGCTGTTCCAACTTGTCGTACTGTTGCACGCTCCAAGTCACCTATTCCTCGGACATTAGCCGCTGTTAACGCTCTCCTGAACTCAAACACAGATTTTGATGTGTTTGTGACTGAATGGAAGATGATTCTGTCAGAGTGCTTGAATTTTTGTGAGAAGAATGCATGACTGTGTTAAACAAACTATATATTATGTAGTGTAAGTATTTAAATAGTGTAATTGGTTTCGGCCGTTCTATTTAAAATAAATAAATAAATAAATAAATTATGAACAACTTTTACTATGGGATGAAACCTGAAATCGCGAAAAAAAATCTGCTGTTCGCTACATTTATGTTCGCATAACTCGTCAAAATGTAGGGAAGAGATGGTTTTTTTTTAAATTTATTATTTATTTATTTTTTAAATAACTCCTTGTATTAATAGTCCCATTTAGTCGCGTAGTAAAAGGTTCATCGTGGGTAGACCCCATATAGGTAAAGTATAACAACATAACATAACATAACATAACAGTTATGTGAAAAAAATCATGGTTCCAGTGTGAGAGAGAGACGGAGCTATGTACGACCTATAGCACCATCCTTTTTTTTCAACGGAACCATGATGGATCCATGATCTTTTTTCACGTCATAGTACGGCCCCAGATCTGCAGTCTCCATGTAGATATTTGGCTGTTCTTATTCTGTCTGTCCTTGCACTGTTGAAATTCAAAATTTTATTTTAAAGGCTCACGGAGTACGGCTGCCTGTCATTATTGGACATGTGCACATCGTTGACGAGGTCAGGCCGGACGGGGGCCATAAACTTCTAACACCCCTCTGTTTACGTCGGGGGTTAAAAAGGAAGGTTGTCATTTCGAGTTAGTTCACAAGGGTTTTTTGGCGCCCGAATGATGTTGACAGTGGGCACTGTTGTTCCCCCCGGTGGGTTCCCGCATTGTCGAGGCGGGGGGCTCAGTACCCGTGGCTTGGTCACCCACGGTGAAGCGAAGAGGAACCGAGGAGGGGCCGCTCGTCAAGGGTTTTGTCGGTAAGCCGACGACGTAGCGGCCAACAAGTAGGTTGCGGTGCCGCTTGGGCGACATCGCAACTGAGGCGGGCCGCGATGTCGTATGGGACGCATCGCGGCTGAGGGTTGGAGGTCGCGGCGGCAGAGGAGTGTCGGTATGACATTGGCTGCTCTCCCTATCCTCTGCGGCCGAAAATCGGCAGGCGGCGAGGCCAATGACCTGACCCGTCGCAGGGGACCAAAGGTGCCCAGACACGCGTGTCTGGGGTCGTCTGGCGCCCATATGCTGGTTTGGTCCCTGCGGTAGTCACGGCGTGCAATGTGTTCTGGTGCGCCGGTGATTGAGAGTTGGTTCTCCCCAGAGGAGGGTCCGGTGACGGACAACCGCGACGGGTTCACGGATGAGTGCTAACGCGTGCCCGTGTTCCCGCCGTAAGCGGCAGAGGAGGACACCGTGGAGTTTTAGTGGGTTAGAGTCCCACATAACTGCACTATATCCCCGTGGTAGTGCAGTATGCATAAGCATTTCTCTATTGGTAAACATTTGTGAACAAAGTGGCGGCATTAGTACCAATTTTGCCCACGCGCCAAATGATCCTTGTACAGATAGCTGTACCAGGATCATTTGGCGCATGGGTAGTCAAATCAATACTTTTTTACACAAAAGTATGTTTATTAAATAAAATGTTTTACATCCTTAAAATGTTTTTTGGCCAAACTGTTGATAGATGTGCAAGGTACGATTCTGAACTATAAATATAATTTTAAATAGGTACATTTTCTCAATAAATGTACCGAAGTAAAATTTTTCACTCCGGTACATTTATTGAGAAACTGTACCTATCTAAAATTATATTTCTAGTTCACAATCGTACCATGCACGTCTATCAATAGTTTGGCCAAAAAACATTTTAAGAATGTAAAGCATTTTATTTAATAAACATACTTTTGTGTAAAAAAGTATTGATTTGACTACCCATTTGTAACAGCGTCCTTAAAACCGAACTCATTAATGAACACGAAATGGAACGAATGGACGAATTGTCTTATTTATTGTAGGCCGTAGGGACCTAGCTATAGTTACGCCATCTACAATTAGCTTTGCCCGACCTTCCCCACTGAATCGGTTAAATACGAGTAAGATACAGCCAAAACCCTGGGGTAATAGGACCTCTCCAATTCTCGGCCGCTATTGCTCAACTTACATCTTCGCATCATATGATTTATCGACAACTTGCGCGTACGCAACGGATCGTGCTGATCTAAATCGTGACTGCTACCGCGATCTATAAAGGTTTAATTGAATTTTTTACTTGTTTTATTAATACTAGTTGACCTAGTGAGGGGCTTGTGGATAAGTAATAACAGCCGCTCTGGTCGCTCGATCAGGTTAAGCTACGCTTGAAGCGGTTGTTCCCTGGATGGGTGACCATCTTTACATACCGAGACTCCTCTGTGCCTCGGAAAGCACGTTAAGCCGTTGGTCCCGGCTGTCATTTGTAGATCTTTGACAGTTGTTACGGGCTTAGGCCTCGATTACGGACACGCGGGGCGTCGCGCGTCGCGTTGAGCGGCGCGGCCCGTACTAAATTCAAACATAGGGCGTTCTATGAGAGCTTACGTATGTTTTAAGCGTCGTTTGTAGCGTCGCATGTGGCGGGTGAAGCGACGGGCGACGAGACGCCGCGCCGCGGCGGACGCGGCGGGTTTTTACGGCCGCGTGCGACACCGCGAGAGCCACCGCGTGCGCCGTTCGAGCGCCACCGCTTGCGCCGCCGCGTGCGTGCCATAAATCTGTTCTTTGAAAGTGGTGTATTCTGAAATACTGTCAAACTTAAATAACAAAAAAAAAAAACAAGTAAGTATTACTTAATGAGCAGGTATCTTAATTTTATCTGATTATTTATATCTTTCATAACAGCCTCTTGAAATTTGACGAGGATTCAAAACGACACGTTTAGTTTCCTCGTACAAGGCTGAAAGGTAAAGAAGACGAATCGAAGCTGTCTAGACAGTCTAATTTAATACATAAAATAGAAAATAAATGGTCCTGCAATAAGACTATCCGTAACTACCTTCTTGTCAGTTAGTGCACGAACTAAAATGAATATGCAACAGTCGAAATTGTACTTCAATAAAGTCTAGATTATATTACACAACAACAACTTGACAGAGTCGTTGCTCTTACTAAATGAATTATTATGCACTAATTAAGTTTGAACAAGAAATATTTACCTTCCATGATCAAATGGGATGCTTTGACATAGCCTGCACCAGTGGCGATTGTAAAAAAAACCTGGAAGTGCGAGTCGGACTCGCGCACGAATAAAAACGGCAAAAAAATCTCGTTTGTTGTATGTGCGCCCCCTTAAATTTTTATTTTATTATGTATTTTAGTTGTTTATTTCTGTTGTTATAGCGGCAACAGAAATACATCATCTGTGATTTCAACTGTCTAACTATTTTATTTATTTATTTATTTATTTAACCATTTATGTACACACAAATAAACAGACAAACAGAAAGGAACAGAAAAATACGTACAAAGGTGATGCTTATTTCAAAAGAAATCTCTTCCAGCATACCTGCGATAGGACAGAGGATAAAAAGAGATGTAGACAACGTGTGTAAGAGTAGAAGAGAAAATAAAATACATAAAATCCAAAACAATTAACTCATTAAATAAAACATATAATAAATACTTAAATACATACATACTACTAAAATAAATACCACTAAAATAACTAACAACTATGACGAAGTGGAAAGATAGTGTTCTTTCACTCTTCTTTTAAATACTGCAATTGTTTGGCAGTCCCTAATGTCAGGTCTATCATGGTTCATGAGATACAGCCTGGTGACAGACGGACTGACAGACGGACGGACAGCGGAGTCTTAGTAATAGGGTCCCGTTTTATCCTTTGGGTACGGAACCCTAAAAATCCAGCCACGAAGGATTCCGTATCATCGTTTTACGTGTCTACCAATTACAGTGCAAGAGATACAGCGATTTTCAAGGTCGAGCAGAAAACGCCGAAAAAAACACGTTTCTTGTATGGTGAAAAAAGAGACAAGAAGCGTGATTTTTTCGGCGTTTTTTTTAAAACTTTAGCTGATATGTGGGACAGATATTGGATACGCCTTCATGCCACTGTGGCGTAGTAATCAATTGTATTTTGTGTTTGCATTGTATTTCTGATACATGTAAATACTAGCGCTAGTTTCTAAGTCGTGTGTATATACAGGGTGAAATTGAATTCATGGGCAATATTTTAAGGGGTCATTGTACCGATCATTATGAACAACTAAATATATAAATAAATAAATAAAAAAAAAAATTGTATTGTGCTCCGTACAACTTTTACTAGGAGAACAAACCTGAAATCGCAAAAAAAAAATCAGCTGTTCCCTAGATTTTGAAGAATTATGCGAGCATAACGTATGAAACAGCAATTTTTTTTTTCGCGATTTCTGGTTTGTTCCCTTAGTAAAAGTTGTTCATAATGATTAGTACAATGACCACTTAAAATAATGTCCATGAATTCAATTTCACCCTGATACGAACAAAATGGACTATACGTAAGGGCCCGAAATAAAAGAATTTTATTTTTTTCTTATTTGTTATTTTCTGTGAAAATTTAAACTGTCTACCTATTACCTACGGTTCATGAGGTACAGCGGATCCCACGTTATAGGGTCGTTGGCACCCTTTGGGTACTCAAAGGTGGGTTTTTGGGTGGTAGCCTAAACAGAAGGTTAAAAATTAAAACCCAAAAAAAAAAACCAAATAAGTAAATAAGACATAGTACCTAACAAAATAAAATCGAATCGTATGACCAATCACGTGTCCCGCTCCCGGCCCAAAATAACATCGGTTCGTATAACCAATCACGCGTCCCGCCCCTGGCCCAAAATAACATCGGTTCGTATAACCAATCACGCGTCCCGCTCCCGGCCCAAAATAACATCGGTTCGTATAACCAATCACGCGTCCCGCCCCTGGCCCAAAATAACATCGGTTCGTATAACCAATCACGCGTCCCGCCCCTGGCCCAAAATAACATCGGTTCGTATAACCAATCACGCGTCCCGCTCCCGGCCCAAAATAATATCGGTTCGTATAACCAATCACGTGTCCCGCCCCGGCCCAAAATAACATCGGTTCGTATAACCAATCACGCGTCCCGCTCCCGGCCCAAAATAACATCGGTTCGTATAACCAATCACGTGTCCCGCCCCCGGCCCAAAATAACATCGGTTCGTATAACCAATCACGTGTCCCGCCCCCGGCCCAAAATAACATCGGTTCGTATAACCAATCACGTGTCCCGCCCCCGGCCCAAAATAACATCGGTTCGTATAACCAATCACGTGTCCCGCCCCCGGCCCAAAATTGGGTAAAGTGTCCCGGAATCCGGAATTTTTATCGCCACGCGGTGGGTGGCCGAACCACTTATACACGGCTTGTAAACAAAAAAAAAAAAATCTATGAACTGATAGTGAACGTAGGAGAGTTTCCTCAAGTGGACAGACCGTGCTACACTGCACAGCTTGTTTTATAACTTTAAATTACTTTATTTGTTTTTATTAACAATTAAATAATTATTTCAAAATGTAAAGCGATAACCCTATTTTTATTTAAATACTACGTCATCTATCTACTATCGTATCTACGTCAGTTTGCGTCAAATGACATCATAATATTTACCATTTACAAAGTTTTAAAATACAAATAATAATCTCGGTACAAACCGTCGCCAGCGCGCGGCCCCCGCGCAATACCTACTGCGGTGTATTAGACAAATCAACACTAAACCTCCTAGGTTCGATGTTATAGCAATTAACGCCAAAAACGGCCATTTTTAGCGTTAACTGCCTCATCTGACTAAAAATGTGTGCATAGGAAATTTCAAAATGTTCCATATCTCCCGACTTATTAATTTTTCAATGGTGGCGCTGCCTGTTAGCTATACTCGCCTTAAATAGTGGCGCCCTTTGAAAACTACCGCAAGGCTCGTGCCACCGAACATCAAAGGAAACCGCCTTAAGAACGACAAACGATACCGCCACATATCGTTAAATCCGTAAGAAATATTGTAATTTTAAATCTCTGGTGAATCTTTGATTGTAAACACGGGTACACACGGCTACACATCAAGCTATACTATTCCAGTTTACACTGACCTCTCATTGTAAGGAAATCCTATACAATGCAAGATCAGCTTATACTGGAAATTTATAGCTTGATCTGTAGCCGTGTGTATAGTCAACAAAAGAGGTATCTAGGCAGGGTATACTAACATATTTGTATGTGAATTGCGTCATGTTCAATTTTATTTATAGATATTACTTTGTTTTTGCAATACTCTTACATTGTAATAAACCAAAACAAATTTGTATATTGTTACGAAATTGAACATGAAGCAATTCACATACAAATATGTTAGTATACCCTGCCTAGATATCTCTTTTGTTGACTGTACACTCTCGGTGTAAAGGACATTGACTCGCAAACTGCTACCATGCTTACAGCACATATTGATATTCACAAAAGACAATGACAATTTTAGTCGGTTATTAAAAAAAGAGTACACACTGGTGCCGATTCTCTTGTCACAAATGCCTCTAAACTAGACTAAAAATCACTAAAATTTAGTTTATTCCTGTCAAACCACGATTTCCCATTCTGAAATTGACTAAAGTGACACAACTTAACTATATTTTAGTTTGACAGGACTAAGATTGTACGGAGTTATTAGTTTAGTGAAAATGGCAATTTTGCTATTCTGAATTTGACTGTTTTCACCTAAAATTTTAATTGTCAAACTAAATCAGACTATGTTTAATTGCGATTAAAAAGGTGTGGAATAAAATTAGTTGACATGAACTAAAATTCACACCGAGACCTTGACTTCGGATGCAAAAACAGTAGTGTATTTTTTTCTTTTCTTTTGCATATATCTCGAAAACGGTGAGTCTTATCGCAAAAATAATGAAAATTTAGCCCCCCTTTTATAAAACTAAACCCCTATGACTCAACATGTAGTTACAAAAAAAAAGGTACCAAAAAAAAAGGTACTTACATTTCATATAAAACACGTTGAAGTTGCCCCCTCCCTGCGCCCCTCCAGCTCTAAAAGATATTTGACCCGGTAACGACAGCGATGTCGGTGAACAAAATATGACAAGCCTGTCACTTCATAGTGATTTCGTTAGTTCCAATTAAAGCCACCGGGTCAAATATACTACAGGCACTATACCACGCGGAGTCACGATTGTCAAACTCGATTTTAGTTGTGTCAAAATTGTTATTAAATTTAGAGGTTTTTTTTTGCAGAATAGCTCTAAGATTCTCATAGCAAAAAGTAAGGAATTTTAGTGATAGTTTAGTTAGTTTAGTTCGGTGTACAACAGAATCGGCACCACTGTATATTATGTCGCAGCCAGTCTTATAACAAAACGGCGGCCGTTCAATTAGCGGCCTGCTGAATGATATTCAATTTTAAGTTAGGTTGGAACTGTGACCAATCACGCGCGAGCCGAATTGGTCGCAGTAACTAAGCCAGGGCATCCCGACCAAATGGGTTAGGATAGTACGGTGATCAACCGCGTGCGAGCCGAACGAGCGAAGCGAGTGGGCCACAATTTCCAAAGGCTAGACGGTTAACTAAACTGCTAATTAAACCAGTTAGCTGCGACATAACCACCAGCTGATTTTTTTGAACTGTTTACATTAGTTATAAAAATTCGTGCCAAAACAAGAGCAAACAAATATAGGCTTATTTGTCTCATAAAATTATGAAATAATAGTCAAATCTACAATTCCAATTAAAACCAATCCAGATTTTCGAAACAACTAATTAATAAAATCGTTCTAAATTAAACATAAATTCGTGTAGGTAAAAGTAATGAATCGGAAAACGCATAGCGATTGCGATAATCGAATAATTTCGCATAATGTTGGAGATGCGCCGGCGCATCGTGATGTCCATTAAATCGTTGCATATTAGCACGCTTAAGCTATTACGGGATAGACAGAGTGATCGGTGGCTCGATGTGTAACTGTATCAAGCACGGTTTTCGATATAATGTAATTTTACTCAAGGATTTTGACTATCACCTCAGAGAGCACGTAGAGGTTTCGGTGGCCATTGCTAGAGGCGGCACTGTCAATACTTTTCATACAAATCAAGCGAGTCGCTGTTGACTCGCACTTTGACACTAATGACGTATAGAAACTGACGGCTTTGAATGGCAGTTCGTGATAGAAGTCAACGCATCTTCAGTGCCACGAATTTGATGGATAGAATCATCAGTCCAGTCTATACCCCTTGGTAAGACTCGTGTCAGACTTTCAGGCTTCTGACGACCCGTAACGACTTTCAATAATCCAAGAATGACAGCCGGGTTCCGGGCTTTCCGGAGGGGTCTTGTTATGTAAAGATGGTCACCCGTTCACGAACCCAACGTGGCAAGCATAACTTAATCTGATCGA
Organism: Cosmia pyralina; assembly: GCA_946251885.1. Classification (NCBI taxonomy): domain Eukaryota; kingdom Metazoa; phylum Arthropoda; class Insecta; order Lepidoptera; family Noctuidae; genus Cosmia; species Cosmia pyralina. The sequence continues at coordinate 17,113,182 of OX276366.1, read as the reverse complement.
TCGAGCCCTTTTGCCCTGGAATGGAAAAATACATGCTTAAATTATTTCACAGCTGATCGAGGAGCACTCCTTTAATGAAATGCGGGCTTAAATGGCAATATAAAACAGCTGGATTGCCGCAGCAACTCACAGTGGTTTACGAGGAAAATCTAAAATTCTTATCGAAGTGATTTTCGCAATTGAATTAAAAGTCCAATTACCTAATTACTTAAGTAGTTTTTAAACTTTATTTGCTCTTCAATAATTACTTAATTAATCTTTATATTGCTCACAAAACGGTTAAGGATGACATCGTCGTGAGGAAACTTGCATATTATGACACTACAAAGTGAAAAAAAAGACAACCGACTTCCAAAAACAACACTATAAAGTGAATAATAACTTTAATTTCGGAAGTCCGTGTCTGGTTAAATGTATTTTCGTTTTTTTGCCACCGACTTCCGAAATTAAAGTTATTTTTCAGTTGTTTTTGGAAGTCGGTTGTATTTTTTTGTAAAAAAGTTTTTATTTTTCTCAATAATTAAGATTTAGAAAACTCAAGTGTTAATCGACTTTTGCTGCTGACTGTACCTACCTCACACAAATTGTAATACCAGTACCTGAAAAAGGAACTAGAACATCATCAATAAAAAAGTGGGGAAAAAATACGTATTATTGAAGCTAATTCAAAAACTACCCAAGCAATAAATTGTATATGGGACCAACTTTGAGGTATACCTACACTTTCAAATAAAAAACAATGTTTTATTATAATTGCAGTCCCAGCATGTGATGTTCCATCAGGATGATTAGTATTATATTAGGGTGATTAGTACGAGTATCCTTTGATAAGAATGGCTTTTTCGTCAGTCATGTGTGACTCTGGGATTAGAAGAACATCTATTTTGTTGTGTTTCATGAAAAGTGCTACTTCCTGTTTATTTAGGAGAGAGGCCATTTACGTTCCATGCTGCGATGCGTAGATTTTTTTTTTAATATTGGGCAACTAATGTCGTAAGGAGTTCCATTAGGGTGCCTATTTATTTTATGAGAATATCTATTTTCTCTGATTGTTTGGTGATGATTTGTTCTAGTGAAATTGTTGGCTGAGATTGTATATTCTCTTGTTTGTTGTTCCAGTGTGCAGTGTTTCCGGCGTCTTGAGTGCGTGGATTAGGTGGTTGATGTCTAGCGTGTCTACTTGGCTGAAATTGTGGAAAGTCTTCAATTTGAAAGGGGACAGTATTATACTTTGGATTCTTCATATTTGGTAATGGAGCTTTTTTGTGGGGTATCTGTGTACTTTTCCTTGCACGAATCTCCTTGTGTACTTGGCACCCTTTGTAGTTGGCAGGGTGGTATCCAAAGCACAATGTACAGGTGGCTGGTGTATCCCTGTCTTTTTTTAGGCAGTCTATGGTTCTGTGTCCTTCTGCACATTAAACGCATCGATAAGGGCCCATGCAGTTATTTTTAGTGTGCCCATATTGTTGGCATCTAGCGCACTGAGGAATTTCATTTGTTTTTCTTGGATCTTCTACCATAACTTTTGTATGGTATATAGAATCTATACGTTTAAGTTCGGGGTTATTTGGGCCAGGTTCTACATTCACGAAAAACATGTTCAGTGGCTTCTTGTTTCTTCTTGAGAGTGCACATATGATTTCCCCTCTGAATTTATTCCCAGTTTTTTCTATTTCCTCAACAATGGCTTCTTTTGGAGTTGTGTGGTGTAGATTCTTAATCACGATTCTGCAGCTCCTCTTGTATTTCTGTGTGAACGTATGGGACTATAAGTCCATTTTTTCGAATTAGGTCTATAATATTTTTGTACGCTTCACTTGTTTGCGCCATTACTCTCAACTGATTTCTATTGACTATTTTATAGGTGTAAGTGTCGCTTGTTACGGAACTATTCAGGAGTTCTGTCAGTTTTGATATGTCTGTGATACTATATAAAATTATTGGTGGTGGCTTGCTAACTTTCTTAGTTTGGTCTTGGCTTTGCATTGGTTCAGTGGAGTCTTATTTATTTATTTATTTATATATACTTTATTGTACACCACAAAAATACATAACAAAAAAAGACACAAACACTACAAAATATACAATGGGCGGCCTTATCGCTTTCTGCAATCTCTTCCAGGCAACCTTAGAATGGACAGTGATTTGCCTGGATATGAAATGGGGTTGTCTTTGGTGCAAATAATAAGTGCCTACTTACAATATTATACTAAAATAGATACATAAATACATACATACTAAATATAAGCAACGAAAAGAAATGAAGACTAAAGATATTTACAGTTACGTGAACACGATCACAACGACAAATAATGTTCCTTTACGAGCCCTTTAAACATAGGTAACGACTGCGCGCGTTTTATTTGAACTGGCAATGCATTCCACAAACGAGCAGCCTGGACAGTAAAGGATTTATCGAGGAAAGTTGTGGAATGCATAGGCATTTTGAGCTTTAAATTATCAGATGACCTTAAAAATTTCGTGTGGGAGTCGCAAAGAAACTGGAAACGTTTCTTGAGATAGAGAGGGGTGGTAGGGGTAAGAGCACATTATACAAAAGGGAAAGGATATGAGCATTCCGGCGATGGCGAATTGGTAACCACTTGAGCTTCACACGAAATTCAGAAACATGGTCATATTTGCGCAAACCAAAAAAAATTTTTTCTTGGGTTAGGAAAATTTGGTCAAATTTGGTCTTTGGTAAGGTCAAGAGGAGGTGGAGTCATCAGGTATGTTTACTGGAAGTCCACTGTATCTGTTGGAGGTATTAATAGAGCTCTGCGAGTTCTGCGATGGGTTCTTAGGTCCTTCCGTAGAAGGTGGGCTTTTACACAGCTTTTTTCTTTTTGGGTTAGGATAGGTATTCTTTGCCATGTGGGACAGCTGTTGCCATCATCCTTTATGGTGATCGGCTCTGGTGGTGTGGAAGGTAAGTCTTTCTCCTTTGTGGTGCTGGTTGAGCTTGGTTTGTTTCCAAGGGAGGAGATAAACAGGCTCGAATGAAACGCTTGCTGTATAAGATTTCTTTTTGTGCTGCCAGTAGCACTCTCCATCACAGAGGCCTAGTTGCCTACCCCTGCGCAGACTTCGGTAACCAATTTCACACTCGCAGGCCTGGATACCTGCGAGCGCCGGGCGTTAGCCGGATCGCATGCCAAATCGACATCGTAATCATTCATACTTTCATATTATGAGTTGGGACATACATACAGCACTTTCCCAAGGCACTGTGGTCGCACTTTTGGAAGGGATTTAATCCTACCAAGGCCTGCGAATGCCTGTGAACAGGTTATTTACCGCTGCCTGTTGCTCGGCGCTGCTGCTCATTTAGAGGAATAAGGGTGTGGGTAAGATGGGCTGAGGAGGGATGCTGCGATTAGGGACAGGAGGGCAGCAGATGGGAGAGAATGGGTTAAGGGAATTGGGGAAGGAATGTGATGACGCTTGGTGGTTTTTGTTACGTCTATTTCTTATGGAATTTAACCAAGAACGGGGTGCCAACCTCGGGAAGGTGCATCCGCTAGACTTGCCTTGAGGATCTACATGACTGTAGCACTCTCCCTCAAGACCTCGCCACCCTACCATCTCTGAAGGAGGCGGCAGGGTAGGCCTGCATCTATACTACCAAGCAAAGCAAAACATGTCGTTGTGCAACCGCTAAATCAAAAATACAGATCCCCCTAATGGACAACTAGCTTCATCTTTTTGACTGACCGACTGCTTGACAAATTAACCTGCCTAGCCTTTTCCCATCAATGTTGGGGTCGGCTTCCAGTCTAATCGGATGCAGCTGAATATCAGTATTTTAGATAGAGCGACTGCCTATCTGACCGCCACAACCCAGTAACTGGGTAATTCCATACCCCTTGGCAGTGGCGTGCACAGAGATTTCATACAGGGTATGCACGTCTAAAATAAAAATAAAAACTTTAACAAGCTGAAACTAGTACCTAAGTTTTTTTTTTTCCCGACCGTTTGTTTTACCCGACCTCACCTACCATAACCCTAATCTTACACTGACTCTTACCGCACGGCGCCATTGGCTTCGCATGAAGTTTGTTTGCGACCACAACGAATATCTAAAATATTTTATTCTGAATATCCGATAAAGGTCCAAATATTATTTATATCTTGATTTGTAAACAAAAAGCAAGGGATAAAATACAATGTGTTTGCCAGTAGGTAATAATTAGGTATCACAAAACTTTTCTATGAATATAACGAGAGGCATTACCTTTTTTTTGAGTTAAATAAAACCCGGGTTCACACCTTCCGTTTACAATGAATTTAACTTTTTCCTCAAAATATAACGTCGAAAAGCGGCAGATTTTAATTTATTTAACACACTTCGGCAGCACAGGTCTCACAGATTTTTTTTACAAATGATTAAAATAATTACATAATAATATACAGTCAATCACGTGCGCCAAGAAAAACAATCAAATCAAAACAATATGGCGAAAAAACAAACAAATATTGCAAGTTGAATAAAAGCGTGTAAAAACTACAATTACAAAATAATACGAACTAATCTTGGTCAATCCGACTAAAAAGTCAACCCTCTGTAATCAACAACTAAGCGGTGCTTTTACGGCTTCTTAATTTGGACGGGTTGCAAAATAAGCTGTGCTTCCAGAACTTAAACACACGCATACATTTTCACGCACACAGACACACTATTGCTGTGTAGTACACGGGTTGCGTTGTATGAAAAATAAGCACGGCGTTGTTCTGCTTATGCTCACCGGGAGCGCTGCCTGCGCGGTTGTCGCCGCTCGCTTCAAGAAATTAGTTTCAAATAAAAGTAATAGATGGCGCGTAAATCGCGTTATAAACAGTGAGATAGCGAATAAGTTAGATTAATACAGGGTGTCCCGTAAATAATGGATCAAACGTAACGGGTAGGTAGCTTACCTAATTTCCAACAACTAATTTGAATATTAAAAAAAAAACCGTTACAGTAACCAGGATATTAATTTTTTTTCGAATTTTACGATTTTGTCTTCCAGAATTAAGCTTTTTTAATGCTGTCGCTGCAAATGATGACATTTTTAGGTATGATTTTTATTTAACATTTCTGAATAGCTTACTAATGTTATAAGATACCATTTTTTTGAATACCGTTTTATTTGCCTTAGAAAAAAAATCTTGAGTTGAAAAGTTTTTTCTTTACGATGTTAGGACCAAAATTGAAAAAATTCTCCTGTAAAAAAAATGTATGACACCGAAAACCACCATTATTTTAAAAACTTGTACATTTAATAAGGTTTGCAAATTGGTGTAAAACTTACGTCTAGTCTTTATCGTTACAAAGATATTGCTATGAATGTGATGAAGACAGAAAATAAATTAAATTGGTACTATTCCATTTTTCATTTTCGTAATGGCTTATGCTTGAATGCTTGTAATCGAAGCAGGTAGTTAAGCGGCTAGCATATTACGACCCGATGACGTCATCTGTCCGGAATTTGGGACCGCTACCTGTGGCGGAGTTGCACCTCAGTCAGCGTGAAGGGGATAGATAGCGCCGCTTTTGTATTTTTGGTAAATTGGTATGAAGTTGTACATTCTAGTCCTTGTTACAAAGATAATTGCTATGAATCTGAGAGGTGCTCCAAATCAACGTTAATAAAAAAAATAAAAAGGTGTGTACATTTAAACTTTTTCTTTAAAATGTGTAACTGTAGTATTTCAGAGGCAATGTTCATTGAATTATTGAGGCGTATGAAAAGAATTAGGAGGCCGTACTAAAAAAAACAGTTAGTTCAAATAAATCGTTTTATTTGGTTTTTACAATAAATGTTCGAATTGCCTTCCCTCTACAAGAATGCAAAGTCTGCATCTCCTAATAAAGGAAGCTCTTATCCGACGGACAAAACGGCTTTGGTTTATTTCTGATACAGCAGATTGGATGCGCTGTCGTAATTCTTCTTCCGACGTTATTGGATTCTTGTAGACCCTGTCTTTTAAACATCCCCAGTAAAAAAAATCTAGGGGATTTAAATCCGGAGATCGCGGAGGCCACAAAATTGGTCCTAATCGGCCGATCCATCTGTCCGGATAACTTTCATCAAGGTGCGCCCTTACTGCCATCGCATAGTGAGCGGGGCACCCATCATTTTGCAACCACATTGCTTGCCGTACGTCTTCTGGAACGTTTTCTAATAACCTTGGCAACTCATTCCTTAAAAAATGGAGATAATATTCGGCGTTTAGAGTAGCTGGTAGTTCAAAGGGCCCTATTATTTGCCCATTGATTATTCCCGCCCATAAATTTATTTTAAATTGATGTTGGCTCCTGTCCTCTCGCATCAAATATGGGTTTATCAGCTGCCAACTGTGCAAATTATGCAAATTTAAATATCCATCTCGGCGGCATGAAGACTCGTCACTCCATAAAATCTTGTTAAAAAACTGCGGGTCCGCCCGAATCATTCTAAGCATCCTTTGGCAAAATTCTATTCTTGGCTGGTAATCACGCGACGTCAGCGTTTGAACACGTTGCACGTGATATGGGTGCAATCGGCACCGTTGTAGCACTCGATGCACCGTCGATCTAGAAATTCCTACGCGTCGCGCTATGACGCGAACGGAGACTGACGGATCTCCCTCGATTTCTCGAAGAATGACTTCGTCATTAACTTGTCGCGGTCGTCCTTCACGGGTACCACCAACTCCGGTGCCAAGAATTCTTCCCTCAAGAAGCGCGTTATGCACTCTAATAAAGACGCGATAATCGGGATAACGAACCAGGTTCGGGTATCTTTCACGGTACAATCTTGCAGCCGCCCTGGCATTACCTCTTGCTTCTCCGTAGATAAAATGCATTTCGGCGTACTGCCGTGGCGTGTACTCATAACGAGGCATTGGGCTGAATAAGGTTTCAGCGCTACTGCACACACGTACAAGCACACACAAACGAATGTTTTCGGAGTCCGTAGGATCGCCAAGTCGTTTGTCCAATACGCAAAGAGTTCCAAATCGATAGGCAAAGCAAAGTCCAAAAACACAGCACAAGTCAAATTTTACAGAAGAAAACACCGAGCCACTGACCGGGAGCGAAAGTTGTCTGACGTAGCAACTCGAAGAGAGACTAGTTACAACTAAACTAATAAAATCAAGCAACAATGAAGCCTGTACGAGTGAAGGGCGCAGGAAAGAACAAAAGAACCTGCGCAACTTCATACCGATTTAACCGATTTACCAAAAAGCGGCGCTATCTATCCCTTTCACACTGACTGAGGTGCAACTCCGCCACAGGTAGCGGTCCCAAATTCCGGACAGATGACGTCATCGGGTCGGAATTATGCTATCCGCTTAACTACCTGCTTCGATTACAAGCATTCAAGCATAAGCCATTACGAAAAGGAAAAAATGGAATAGTACCAATTTAATTTATTTTCTGTCTTCTTCATCACATTCATAGCAATATCTTTGTAACGATAAGGACTAGACGTAAGTTTTATACCAATTTGCAAACCTTATTAACCCGTCGCGCGCCAATTAGCAGACACAATTGAAATTCTATTGTTATCTGTACACATGGTGTACAATCGACATTTTAAGAGTTAAATGTACAAGTTTTTAAAATAATGGTGGTCTTCGGTGTCATACATTTTTTTTACAGGAGAATTTTTTCAATTTTGGTCCTAACATCGTAAAGAAAAAACTTTTCAACTCAAGATTTTTTTTCTAAGGCAAATAAAACGGTATTCAAAAAAAATGGTATCTTATAACATTAGTAAGCTATTCAGAAATGTTAAATAAAAATCATACCTAAAAATGTCATCATTTGCAGCGACAGCATTAAAAAAGCTTAATTCTGGAAGACAAAATCGTAAAATTCGAAAAAAAATTAATATCCTGGTTACTGTAACGGTTTTTTTTTAATATTCAAATTAGTTGTTGGAAATTAGGTAAGCTACCTACCCGTTACGTTTGATCCATTATTTACGGGACACCCTGTATAGTTATTACCATGATTTTTCTTGCGTTAAAGTTATTTATCATTTCGAGGGGCATGTATGTATGGGACTACAGGGTATGCAGAGCTTATTTGCATGTATGGAGTGCACGCCACTGCCCTTGGTAAGGACTGGTTGTCAGACTTTCGGGCTTTTGACAACCCATAACGACTGTCAAAGATTCACGAATGACAGCCGGGACCAACGGCTTAACGTGCTTTCCGAAGTACAGAGGTGTCTCGGTACCTGAGTGAATTGCATATTTATTGTCCATTTGGAAAAAATTGTCTGTCCACTATAATAAATTAGGTCTAAAAAGAAGTATGGATGGTTTAACATCATAATAATTTTGCATTTATTTACTCTATTGGTTATATTTTTAAGTACAATATTCATAATTTTATTTGGAATTAATTAATAGAAGAAAAAATAAAAATAAAAAAAAATATTTTTAGTTTGTCATACAAAATCACCTTGTCCTACCCCTGGAGCAGTATAATCCAAATCCAGTATCTTTGGAACCAGCCTAAAAATCACAACATTTTTGCATTAATTATCTGTGCTAATAAATTTTCTTTTCGCTAATATGCTTTTTTTTAGATTTGAATAATAATTTCTTTACTAAAATCCCTGAAAAAAACTTGTCTCAATTTTTCTTCCCTTGTATAACATCCTTTGTATGACTGAGATTTAGAAGTTTGTAAACAATAACGAACGCATCCATTACTTTTTTCACGTGCGGCAACATCATTACTACAACCAACTTAGCAAAACCAAATGTCAGCCATCTTAGTTTTCTAGTAGTGGATCCATTTCTACTTTGAAGTGAATTTGGCATTTGAAAAAGGTCTAATTGTGTGACGCTAGTACCAGGTAAGTTTTATGGTTTTTACATAATATTATTTTTTACATAATACATTAATGTATGTGTAACCCATTGAGTACATCGGACCTGTGAAAATCTTTCAAAATTATAACCTAATTGTTTGTAATGGTTTTGTCACAACAAAATTTGGTTCCATTGGATGACATTGTAGAACGTCATACAGAAGAAACGACATAAAGGTCTATACACCACTAAGTTTTTTACCCGACTGCTCAAGGAAGGAGGGTAATGTTTTTCGAATGTATTTGCGTTTGTAAATTTAATTATTTTTTTTATTAAATAAATAATTAATCGAGGCATAACAGCTTAATCCATGAAAATACAACTGAAATGTCTGTCAATCTTTTTACATGGAAATATTATTACAGTACGGCTGAAATATCTTGGCTAGTCCGAAAATAGGCACTACGATCTTTCGCGCATGTTCGCTCACTCAAACTCGGTTCATGTCACCATTTGGTTCCTAAATAATGTTATTGCGCAGCCTTCTGCGCGAAGTTCGGAGACGCCAAGATAATTTGGCCGTACTGTATGATGTAAAAAGCTAACTTTTTGTGGATAGTGGTGATGATAACGAATCGATAATTTTGTGGATGTCTGTGGCGGCAGGAAACGCAATATGATATCTGGCTTATGCAGCAAAACAGCGAATGCACGTTCCTGTCCCACAGTCGTCTACCTCCTGCCGTCGGGCAAACTCGTGTCAAAAATATGTAACTTTTCGTGTGATAAAATTATATCAAGTGTCTATATTCTTTTGGTTTCACTTCTAATGGAATACCCTTTCTGATCTGGACATAACGTAAAGTACAACAGAGAACAATACCCACACACATGAGTGAGAACATATACACCTATAATACCTACTAACATAAACACTACCTAAAACAACCTAAACTGGTGACCCCGGACAAAAGTTAGAAGTGATTTGTGTAGTGACCAACAGTGACATTCAATCGTTAACATGCCTAACGGAGCGTCAGGCAATATTCAAAATTCACCAGCATTAATCACCACGGCTGGAAAAGTTATATATACTACGGCATCAGAGGCAGCAGGAGGTATGCGTACTGTCACCGCAGTACCCCAAGAGGAGTTAGCAGCGATTACCGTAACATCTCGCATCCCAGATTTTTGGACGAACATGCCTCGGATGTGGTTCGCCCAATTCGAGAGCATTATGGCACAGCAGAAGCAGGGGGATGAGATGAAATATAACGTAGTAGTCTCGAAGTTAAATATGGACAATCTACAACAGGTGAGCGACATTATTCGAGATCCACCAGCTCAGGACAAATATCAGACCCTGAAAGATCGGCTGATAAGTGTTTACGAGGAATCAGCGGAGCAGCAGTTTCGTAAATTGGCGAGTGAGATAGAACTGGGAAATCAAAAACCTTCTCAGCTTCTCAGGATTATGGCAGATTTAGGCCGAAACTCAGATATATCGGGTCAAGCCCTGCGTACACTCTGGCAAGCGAAACTTCCAGCAGCAGTCAGAGCAGGATTGGTAGTCACTGAGGAGAAAAATCTGGACAAGTTGGCAATCATCGCAGACAGAATTGTGGAGAACATCAACACCAACAGCGTCGCAGCAGTGCATACAGATGCGTCAGCATCAACCAGCAACAACCAGATATTCGCAGTAGGTGATTTGTTATCGCAACTCAATAAACTATCTGCGGAAGTAGCGTCATTGAGAAGTGAAGTACAAGGGCGAGGAAGAAGCAACTTCCGAGGACGCGGACATAGACGGTGGAATGGACGCTCGAGGTCAAGATCCAGGGGTAACCAGCCGAAGATGACCTCTGACGATCCGAATTGGTTATGCAAATACCACTATAAGTATCGTACTCGTGCACGTACATGTGAGAAACCCTGCGCCTGGAAAGACAAGGAGGGAAACTAGCTGCGGTACATTCTGTGGCGGGAGAGTATGTATCGGCAACCAACAACCGCCTAAGTGTAACAGACTCTCAGAATCATATTACGTTTCTGGTGGACACAGGAGCGAATATTTCCGTATTACCAGCTAGTGTCAGAGACAAAAATCGTGGTGAGTGTTCTGAATATAAATTATTTGCAGCTAATGGCAACGAGATAAAAACGTATGGAATAAAGTCACTTATTCTAAATTTAAATTTAAAGCGAGCATTTCGTTGGACCTTTGTAATCGCAGATGTTACGCAACCCATTATGGGAGCTGATTTTTTGAAACATTATAAGTTGTTAATAGATTTAAGTTCTAAGAAAATAATTGACCAAGTTACAAGTCTAAACATCCTCGCTTCAGTAGTTCAGAGTGACCAACAATCAATTAATACGATTAGTAGTAATCACCCTTATTATGACCTTCTAACGGAATATTCAGAGATAACGAAACCGGTCCTATTCAAAGAGGCAGCCCCTCATGCAGTTTATCACTACATAGAAACTACCGGCCCGCCGGTATATGCACGCCCTAGACCGCTACCGCCGGAAAGGTACCAAAAAGTTAAAGACGAATTTGTTTTGATGCAGGAACTAGGCATTTGTAGACCCTCTAAGGGAGCTTGGGCAAGCCCACTACATGTTGTTCAAAAAAAAGATGGACAGCTACGTCCTTGTGGTGACTATAGACAATTAAACGCAAAAACAAAACCAGATAGGTATCCAATTCCAAGATTAAAAGATTTTACATACGTTTGCTCTAACAAAAAAGTTTTTTCCCGATTAGATATCAACCGTGCTTACCATTGTGTACCGATAGCAGAGCAAGACATTGAAAAAACAGCAATCATAACACCTTTTGGATTATTTGAATTTCTAAGAATGCCTTTCGGCTTACGTAACGCGGCCCAGACGTTTCAAAGGTTTATGAATAACAACGTCTTACAAGGTTTAGAACAACATGTAGAGGACAGCCACGGTTATAAAGATACATTCTATTTTTGTTATCTGGATGACGTCATTATAGCTAGCGACAGCGAAGAAAGTCATAGGCAACATTTAAAAGTGATTTTAGAACGGTTTAGCCAATTTGGTATCACTATAAATCTTAGTAAATGCATATTCGGAGTAACAGAATTAGATTTTTTAGGTTTTAAGGTCACCTCGGAAGGAATAAAACCCTTAAAGGAGAAGATAGAAGCAATTAATAATTATCCAAAACCGGAGACAATTGATCAATTGAGGCGCTTCCTAGGAATGATCAATTTTTATAGGGCACATTTACCGCGAGCAGTAGAATATCAAAAAGAGTTAAATAAGTATTTACACAATTCAAAGAGAAAAGATAAAACTAAAATTATTTGGACGGAACAAGCGGAAAACGCCTTCATTAAATGTAAAGACAGTTTGCAATATAGCATCATGTTATCACATCCAGCTACCGACGTACCGTTATCGCTGATGGCGGACGCATCGAATTTTTGCATGGGCGCTGTATTGCAACAGGAAATAGAAGGGCAGTGGAGACCATTAGGTTATTATTCGAAACAACTGTCTGAAGCACAGCAAAAATACTCAACGTATGATCGAGAGCTATTAGCGATTTACTCAGCAATGCAATATTTCCGTACAGTATTTGAAGGAAGAAAATTAACAATTTTTACCGATCATAAACCATTAACTTTTGCATTTTCCCGGAACATTAGTGAAAAAGAGACTCCACGTCGAACTCGGCAATTATCGTACATTAGTGAGTTCACGACCGATATTAGGCACATTTCAGGTGACGAAAACGTCGTAGCGGACGCTTTATCACGCATAGAGACGATAGATACTCCTTCTAGTATTGATTATGAAGAACTTGCAAGTAAGCAAAAGTTAGATTGTGAGTTAAGTACTAGACTACAAGAGGCAAAAGATACTTTGCAATTCAGGGAAATATTTTTACCAAACTGTAAAGTATCAATAGTTTGTAATATGTCAACTAAGGTAGCTCGACCATATTTAACGGAAAATTATCGTAGATTAATATTTGAACAATTGCATAATTTAAGTCATCCAGGAATAAGGGCAACAAAAAAATTAATTAAGGATAGGTTTTATTGGCCATCAATGAATGTGCAAATTGCCAAATGGACTAAGACATGCGTTAGTTGCCAAAAGGCAAAGGTACAGCGACACACGAAATCGAAATTAGGAAATTTTATGCCTAGTGCCCGTTTTGAGCATATACATGTCGATTTAGTAGGACCTCTGCCGACCTCACAAGAGGGCCATAGGTACCTACTAACTATTATAGATAGAGGCACGGGCTGGCCAGAGGCGTACCCATTGAAAGAGATTACGGCAAAGTCAGTCGCACAATTAATTTTTGAAAACTGGATAACTCGTTTCGGATGTCCTGTTAGGCTGACAAGCGACCAGGGCAGACAATTTGAGAGCGATTTATTTTTACAATTAACAGCGTTTTTAGGTATAGATAAAATACGTACCACCCCATACCACCCACAGAGCAATGGGATGATAGAAAGATGGCATAGGTCATTGAAAGTGGCATTACGAGCACGTCTAAATAATAACTTAAATTGGTTACAAGAATTACCTATAATATTATTGGGGTTACGCGCAGTTCCACGAAGCGATACTCACGTCAGCGCAGCGGAATTGACGTATGGTCTAAAGTTAAAACTACCTAGCGATTTTTACGAGTGTTCAAACTCTAAAATTAAGTATAACGATGAATATGTCAATCAACTCGTGAATTTATTTAATAATCTTAAGCCGCGAAGTGTACAACACAGAGACTCTCGCACCATATTTGTTCACCCAGATTTGAATAGTTGTGATCATGTATTTGTTAGGAACGAAGTAATGAGAGGAACACTTCAACCTCCTTATTTAGGCCCGTATAAGGTCATAAAGAGGGGAAGTAAATCATTTAAGATAAACATTTTTGAAAAAAATACATTAGTTTCGATCGACAGATTAAAACCAGCGTATTTGCTGAATGAAGAAACAACACCTCTGGAACGTGGATGTTTAGATACAAATAGCAGTAATAATAGAATAAGCATACAAGCCAGTCAACATGAGTCACCCGTAAATAGCGATAAGCGTGTCAATTATACCACACGCAGTGGTCGCATATCAAAATTGCCAGTTAGGTTCTTAAATGAATAGTAAGTAATTTAATAATAAATGCAATTGTAAACAAAATCTTAATATAAGTAAGTAAATAGTGAAAGTAACAAACACTTTCATTATATTTTTGTACTCGTACAGTAATACCTAATCAACATGGGTAAAACATACAGTAAGGAACAGGAGATTATTATTGCACAAAATGGAGCAAATAGAGCAAATAACAGTGACATAGAATTACATAAAGAGTTCAAGTTATACGGAAGTCTCATGATGATTGTGTTGATACTATTATCAATATTGATTGTGTATCTCTGTTTTACAACATGTAGAAAACGTTCTCAAGAATGGGTGAAAAAGCAGATAATGTCAACAACCAGATTGACATCAGTTTCTACGGTTGTTCCTAGTAATGTACAGCAAGTACAACCACAGCAACCACAGCAGGTTGTATACGCTTAAGGAAACGTGTGTTAAAGTAACATTACTTTGGTTTTTCCAGTGACCTATATTTTTAAGTGTGTGTAATTAACTAATTATCATAAACATAATTGTCTCAAGTTTTAAAGTCGTAATAAAATATAAAACTAAACTTCAAAGTAAGTCATTTGTAACTTTAAACTTTTGTTTACAGTCAGCAAGCAAGTGTTGCTGAATTGCAATCGATTAAGTGTGAATAATAAAATTGTCAACTAGTATGTTATGACTTCCACTTTGTTTTGTAAAGGTATTAATTTCTGCATAGGTTGTATAAGGATGTTATGATTGTGTTGCAACTTGCTGATAATGTTTACTGAGTAGTATTATTGTGGTACTGCGGTGGTATTTAAGGCATCTAACTAACTTAGGATTTTATGTTTGTCAAAAAAATTTTTTTTATAAGAGGGGGACCACTGTGGCGGCAGGAAACGCAATATGATATCTGGCTTATGCAGCAAAACAGCGAATGCACGTTCCTGTCCCACAGTCGTCTACCTCCTGCCGTCGGGCAAACTCGTGTCAAAAATATGTAACTTTTCGTGTGATAAAATTATATCAAGTGTCTATATTCTTTTGGTTTCACTTCTAATGGAATACCCTTTCTGATCTGGACATAACGTAAAGTACAACAGAGAACAATACCCACACACATGAGTGAGAACATATACACCTATAATACCTACTAACATAAACACTACCTAAAACTACCTAAAATGTCTAATAAATCTGTTTTCAGAGTTATCTCGAAAATTAAATTCATTAAACTAAATTCTTTTTTGAAAAAAATCACACCTAAATTCTGTGAAGCGAATCGTGTCCACGACCATTTAGCTGATTTCTTATAATGATACACTATTATCTGTCAAACGGATTGTCACAAGAATGAAAACTGGTTTGATACTTGAATTTTTGTAGAAAAAAAATTGTTTGATATAAATTAATAAACATTTTTACAAAAAAAAAAAAAAACTGCAAAGTATATTTCGGAAGTCGGTGGCAAATAACCAAAATACAAAACCAAAGACACCGACTTCCGAAATTTAAATTATTTTTTACTTTGTAGTGTTTTGTTGAAAGTCGGTTGTTACTTTTTTTGTAAAAAAGTTTTTAATTTATCCCAAAGAATTTTTTTTTCTACAAAAATTCAAGTATCAAACCAGTTTTCATCGTACTATAAAAGTGTTGACCCCTGTAAGATTTTTGAATTTACCGCCTTTTTCATGGGACACGACTCGCTTGACTGACTCTATATGATATTTTACAGACCGTGAGTTGAGATTATGTTTGAAAATAACATGTGTTGATAGGTTTCATTTTTTTTAGACTATGCCTTTGTCCGGGGCAGAACGACAAAGAAGATATCTTCAAAAGTTAAGAAGTAGCAATCCTGAAAAGTTAGAGGAAATAAAGAAAAAGAATTTAGAACAGACTAAAAGAAAATACAGAAAAGCAAAAGATCTTAATGAAAGTGAACAGGCCCTGCAGCGACAAAAATGGAGGAAGCAGAAAAGAGAAAGAAATGTTAAAGAAGTTTCTAAAGAGTCACAAAAAAATACAGAAGAAAAAGAAAAACGTAGATTTCGTTACCTATTAGCCAAAGAAAATTCAAAGTTAAAGTCTACGATAGATCTGTTACTAAGAAAAATAAAATGTCAGAAAAAGAGCATCTACAGGTACAAAAAACAAGTAAATCACTTAAAAGAAATAGTAACGAATTTAAGAAACCCACCTTCAGAAAAAGACACTGTAAATGTTAATATTAATATAATCCAAGACAACAAACAAACTCCTATTTCTAAAACCGACACTTTTATTCAGGAACGTTTGCCACAAATTAGCAGTTCAGAGAAAAATATTGTAAAAAAAGTACTATTTGAAAACATATTGATTAAAGATTCATTGAGTGAGCAGTACTCCCAAACAACCAACAATCAAGAAAGAAACACATTAAAAAAATTTATAACTAACGACACTATAAAAAAATATAAAATGAAAACAAAATTGAGTACTGTTATAGGATTAAAAGGAAGAATAAGGATCAGAGAGCAATTGAAAAAGAGAAAAATAATTCGCTTGAAAGAAGTTGGTGATTTTTTAAGCAGAGACGATAATAGCCGCGCTACGGCCGGTAAAAAAGAATATAGAACGTTACATAAAAAGAGAGAACAGGTACGATATTTATTAGATACCATGAAAAAATTACATACTAAATATAAAGGTGAAGGTGGGAAATTATCTTACGAAATGTTTACTCGATACAAACCATTTTATATCCTTAGTCCAAAATTGAGCGACAGAAACACTTGTGCATGTGTTAAGCACGCCAATCTAAATTTCATGGTGGAAAGCCTGAAAAAGCTAAATGTAATAGAGAGTGACAATTTAGCCCAGTTAGTTTCTACCATCGCGTGCAATGTCAACGATGTCAAATGTATGTACGGTGACTGTAATAATTGCTCAAACAAAAGCGTTATCTGTAATTTATTGCAACGAAACCTGAAGGACGTAGTGACATGGAAAAGATGGGTTACAAAGAATCACGAATATGATAATAAGATTACTAAGAGAACAGTGAAAGAGGAAGTGACAGAGACACTAGAAATACTACTACAAACCCTTCGTGATCAGATGCTTTTATTCAAGAAACATTATTTCAACATCACTCACCAATACACAATGTATAAAAATTGTAAGGAGAACTTAACTGAACAGGAAGTTCTGTTGCATTGCGACTTTTCCGAAAACTATGGCTGCAAACTAGCAGAAGAAGTTCAAGCTTTACACTTTGGTGCATCAAAACGACAAATTTCCTTGCACACTGGCGTTTTTTATGCTAAATATGATGATAAGCCGCAGACAACATCTTTCTGTACAATATCTTCAAACACCAATCATAGCCCCGGAGCAATATGGGCCCATTTGACTCCTATATTAAAACTTATTAAAGAGAAATATCCCAAAGTAACTATACTGCACTTCTATTCAGATGGTCCAACAACACAATATAGGCAGAAAAAAAACTTTTACATGTTAAATAAAATGATATCACTGTTCAGACTCGAAAAGGCCACTTGGTCCTTTTTCGAGGCAAGTCATGGCAAAGGCGCCGCAGATGGGATAGGAGGAGCCACAAAAAGAAATTTGGACAGTTATGTTGCTCACGGTCAAGATATTCCCGATGCGGAGGCAGCATACAAAGCACTTGTCAATAGCAATTCAAAGATCAAATATTTCTTAATATCTGATGAAAATGTAGATACCCTCGTACAGGATTTAGATTCAACGACAAAAGACCTCATCCCCGTTCCCAACACCATAGCTATTCATCAAGTGATTTCGACGCAAAATCCCGATATCATTAAATTTAGAAAATTAAGTTGTTTTTGTGGGATGACTGCTGGTTATTGTGACTGTTTTGATGTAAAGGAACATAATTTAAAACAGCACAAAACAAATAATGACAAAAAAAGACAAATAAAAGGAAAGTCACCAAAGAATATCAAAAAACGACGAATTGAAAGATCAAGCGATACTAGCGAGTCTGAATGCGAGATCAATTATGCCGAGTCGGATGAAAGTAGCTGGAAGGGTGATAACTCAGAAAGTGAACACGAAGATAATAGAAATACTAACGATGGTACACTTCTGGACACATCTTTTGGCCCACCTTGTATTTTCAGTTTCGTTTGGTCCTAGCTAAAATTTTATATTAGGTCGAGCAAAAAGTTTTTATGCAATTTTGAACCTGGCACATTCACAATTTTATTCAATAGTCTTTTTTTGAATTTCGAACACAGAATTTAAAGAAACAAAAGACAATTTGGAGCCTGTTTGTTGATATCAAACAATCGAATACTAAGAAAACTTGGTTTTATTGGTTTACTTGGATTTAATTCTTGAAAAAGTGATTGATATGTTTGGTTTTGCAACAAACATTACTTATTCTTAACATTAAGGTGAGGTTCTATCAATAATCTATGGATACTTCACCTGAAGTCGCCGCCCAAGCTGTGGCACTTATTCAGCCAAAGAAACGTGAGTGCTCAACTTAATTTAAGTCGATCTGCGGTCCGAAATGTTTATCGGAGGTACCTAGAGACTGGCGGCTTTGTTCGTCGCCAAGGAAGGCCACGATCTCGGGTCACAACTGAAAGGCAGGATTGATTCATCGTGACGACCAGCTTGAGAAATCGTCACCTTATCTCCATTGAGATACAAAACCAACTTCGCGACTTCCACGGAGTATCTGTGAGCGCTCGAACTGTTCGGAGAAGGTTAAAAGAACGCGATATGGTACCACACATGCCAGCTAATGGCCCCAAACTAACGCGAGCCCACCGAACAGCGCGCCTTCATTTCGCACGCAGTCATTTAAATTGGACACAGCAAGATTGGAGCCGTGTACTCTTTTCTGATGAGTCTAAAATTGTGTTACATGGCAATGATGGAAGGAAGAAGGTCTACCGACGTAAGGGAGAGCGTTTCGCACAATGCTGCTTTGAAGAGAGGGTTGCTTATGGCGGTGGCTCATGGACTGTCTGGGGCGGTATATCCGCGAGCGGCAAAACTCAACTTGAGGTTGTTACAGGACCACGGCTGCCAACATTAAATGCTGAAAGGTACATTCGTGAGTGCTTAGAACCTCACGTGATACCATACGCGGACTATGTGGGCCCAAATTTCCTTTTTATGCATGATAATGCAAGAGCCCATGCGGCCGGCATCGTCAGGGAATATCTTCGGGATGTGAACATCACTGTTATGGACTGGCCAGCCAGAAGCCCAGACATGAACCCCATTGAGCACATGTGGGACGAGCTAAAAAGACGTGTTAGGGCTCGTCAGCCAGTTGCCCAGACGATGCAGGAGTTGAAAACTGCCATAGAAGAGGAATGGGAGATGATCCATCAAAATTTCATAGAGCGGTTGATAAACTCTATGCCTAATCGTATGAGAGCTGTGGTAGATGCCCATGGAGGCAACACGCGTTATTAAATTAAACCTTTATTTGATAAAACATGTTTTTTATTCAAAAATCAATTGCCTTTAACAAGGCGCATGCCCGACTTGTTAGGCGTAGCTCCATGTCGTATGGTATTCTGAATTCAAATTTAAAACAATACGATCGAAAAAGATGGTAAAATGTATCAGGTTTAAAACTGCATCAACAGTTTTTGTTCAATCTAGCAATTATATTTCGGTAGGGGCCATCGAAACCTAAACTCTAAGGTGGGCCAATAGATGTGTCCAGAAGTGTATAATAGAAATCAAATCGAAAGAAAATAATGTTGCGGTCAGTACAAAAACTGAAACAGCAGGTAAACACATTGCCGGAAAAGTAACAATTTTGTCAGATATAAGATATAAGCCAGAAAGCAAGGGATATATTGATCTTAATAAGTATAGTCCATTTAAACTCAAACGGATAGACACAAATTTTCAAATAAATAATGATATCTACAAAAATCCTACCCCTTCTACATCAGGCGTTAATAATAAAAATATCAAAAAAGAAAAAACGGTGAGAATCCCAGAACTAGACCTGAAACTAAGAGAATGTGATGTAAATGAAGTTGATACTGTAGAGGCAATGATGGAAGACAAGGAGAATTATAATAATAGATGTTATTTTAAACAGAGTATTAGAACTGAAATAGAAAATGATGGAGGCTGTGAAAATAATTTTAAAATAGAAACTAAAAGTGAAAAACTGACAGAAACAGAAACGAGAGACATGACATATAATATTAAAGATAGCGTTTTAGTAAGATATTATGAAAAAAATAAGTGGGTATATTATGTTGGATTTATTGAAGATGTCGTATTTAAGATAGCTGAAATTTATTATAAAGTTCGCTTTTTAAAAACGGTAAAAAAGCCTCAATTGAAATTCATTACTTCAAAAAAAGTCGATAAAGATGTAGTTCCCGCTGCATGTATTGTAAAAATTTTACATTTAAAATTTGTATCAAATGAGTTTAAACTTGCAGATGATCATGACCAGATTTATTTTTAAATTGTTAAGTTGGATACCGATAAGTCGTTCCCATACAAACTTTGATATAAAATATCTTTAAAACGTTAGGGCCGATTGAGTTGAACCATAATACACGTTTGCAGATAGTAAATGTTTTTTTCCGAAAAATTGTATTTTCACTAAATAATATCTAATTATTAATTATTATAAAGATGTTTTAGTTCAAAGTCTGTAGGGAACAAATTACCAAGAATGGCCTTTTAAAATGTTTTTTTGTTCTTTCTGTTATATTTTTTTCTAATTTCTTTCATTTGATTTCTAAAAAGTTATAAATTTTTGATGAGTCTAGTGTTTACAGATAAAAAATATTATTTTAGTTAAAAACTCCCTTCGAATTGATTTCTATAATCCGCACGTGAACAGAATGGGATGGAACCTTGTAAATCGAGATAATCACAGTTCTCAAGCGAAGTAGCTTTAGCAAATAAGTGAATGCAGAACTGATTTTAGCAGATTGTATGTATGTAGGCATAGGTAACTTATGTTTGAATGTATGTATGCTTACAGAAATAATTATGTTGTATGTACTTTGACATGGTTCCATCCCATTATGATCGCGCGCAAATTATACAGTACCCCGAGTATAAGCTTGCAAGAGAGTAAACGGTAACTATTTCGTTTGCGTTAAAATTTGACTGATAGATCATAATGCTAAGAATATAAGGGTAAGAATAAAAATCTTAACGCAAACGCGATAGTTAAGTTTACACACTTGCAAACTTACACTCGGGGTACAGGCAATTTTTTTATAACGTAGTTTGGAGACCAAACTCCATTTCTTGGATTTGTGTTAAAAAAAATCTGTTTTTTGAAGGCAATGTTTAAACTTTGTTTAATTTTTAATACATTTTATAAACTTCAAATTTGTTTAATTTTTAATAAATTTTAAAATACAAAATATTTTTTTTTAAATATAATTATGTTACAAGATGGAAATTCATTATGAACACATCTTTATGAATTCCTTTGTTTGACTTAAATTCCTTTGTATGACAAAAAAAAAATTATTCCTTTGTATTTCTTTTGTATGACGTACATTTTTTATGCAATTGACTCACCTATGTAAAGATGGTCGTCACCCATCTACGGACTAACCCCGGCAAGCGTAGCTTAACCTGACGATGGAGCGACCCGTGCGGCTGTTATTACTTAGCCACTTGCTCCGATTGCTGCTTGACAAATCTATATAAGCAAAAAGATAAGTCCGGACTGACTGGCTGACTTATCAACGCCCAGCCCAAATCCTTGTACCTAGACAGCTGAAAGTTTGCACAGAGGTGGTTCCTTTTATAATGTAGACAAGGAATAAGGAATAAGGAAGAATTAAAAAAAAAATGTTTCTTGAAGAAAAAACCAAAGTAGGTACTAACTAAAACAATGTTATATTTATAACTAGGTGGCTATGCTATGCACAATACATTGAAACCCTGATCTCCTAACTAGGGGTATCCCTGTATCTTAGAGATCAGTGTCTCTCCGCAGCACAGTCAATAAGACAAACAAGTAAAATTTCCCGGTAATAGGTTCCCGTAGGATATATTCCGACATCCACGTAGGCGAAGCCGCGCGCTAAGCTGGTGGTTAAATAAATGGTAATTAAAAAATTTAATGCTTTGAGTTTTCCTTAAGACCAATGAAGTTCACGTTCTGTGGAACATCCGTTTAACAAGGATGATTGTAACGCCATTTTTATAAAATAACGCGAACCAGTAGAATTTTAACAAGCTGAAATAACCAATGGGAGGTTATTTTGCTAACAGCTCGCCGTACTTAATGACCGTCCCTAGTTAAACTTGAAAGCATAAAGTTAAACGCTGTTAAAATTAACTGCCGTAATAAAACATGAATTGCCGAAGGAAAGGATGTGCAGTTGCAATGAATAAACTCATTGAATAAAGACCTTGCTCTCGATTAGTCGGATACCGATGTATCGATTACGGTTTGCTATCGAATCGATTGTCATAATAGCGACTCGTGCGCCGGTTGTGAAATTTGTTGGAGGGATAGTGTTGTGGAATGTGTCGATAGGGATTTAGAATAAATGTTTTTTTTTTATTTTTGTTAAAACTTATAATGTTTTATTTACAGCATAATATTTATTATGCCTTAATTTTTTTTTTGAATCGTGCATGTTTAAAAAAGAGGAGGGAAAACATCAGTCTGCATCGCTGTCAATTGGAAAAGTGTCCAAAAGGATGGCGTTTTGCTACGTGGAATGGGAAAAAGACCTGACAACAATTTTTGTTGGCTTCAAAAAACCACGGTAACAAATGCTTAACTAATGGACTACACTTTATGACTCGGTTGGTCTTTTCTCGGTTTTTTTTATTTTTTTTTATTGGATTGATCTATTAGGAATTTCTCAGTAGCAGCCCGGACCATGGATTTGTGCCCGGTGGATGGCAATAGACTCGCCGTCATATACGACTTAAACATAACTTTCTATCGATATCCGTCTCTATCGATAACGAACAGCGAACCATAAGTTACAGTTCTGATTTTGATAGCACGAAACAACCTTGTCGTAATTAGATGATACTCGTATTTGATGTGTAATAAATAATAACATTTGTACTATGAGTATGTAGGTATCAATTTCTACAGGGTCAAATTAAATTGGCTAGCGAAACTTTGCGGACGTGATATCTAAACATGATGAAACAAGAAAATAATTAATTTGATGAGTTTTTTTTTGGGGTCATCAACCGCAGGTAGTGTGGTCTCTTGAAATAATAGGTCTTTACCTATGAAATTGCCGTTTTGTATGAAAAAATTTAAACAAATTTTTTTCATGCATTTTTTATTTGTATTAATCGAAGTAATCACCCATGCAATCAATGCATCTTTGCCAACGCAGTGGCAATTTATTGATGCCCTTCTTAAAGAAATCAGCTGGACGGGAGGCAACAAATTCTTCAAAGGCATGTTGTACTGCCTTTCGGGTATTGAATTTTTTTCCCGCCAAGAAGTTATCCAAATTCTGGAGAAAAGCGGAGACGAGCGATTGACCAATGCTGGTTGGAGATGTGCCAGCTTCTCCATCATTGTGTTCAGTTCTTCACAGTACACATCTGAAGTAATGCTCACCCCGTTTGGTAAGAAGCTGTGATGAATCACACCGGCGCTAGACCACCAAACAGTGACCATCACTTTTCTAGGCGTAAGTTTTCGTTTAGGGCATTGTTTAGGTGCTGAACCAGGATCCAACCAACTTGCTGAGCGCTTGCGGTTATCAAACAGAATCCATTTTTCATAGCAGGTAACAATGCGGTTCAAAATTCCTTCATTTGTGTGTCTGTTGAGCAGTGCAAGGCACGTCTCGACGCGTACTTCGCGCTGGCGATCATTGAGTTCGTGGGGCACCCATTTGTCAAGCTTTTTTACCTTGCCAATTTGACGCAAATGGACCAATATTGTTTTGACGCTAACGTCGAAAGCTGCTGCTAATTCAGCCGTAGATTGTGTATCATCAGCTTCCACAATCGCCTTTAATTCGTCATTGTCGACCAAAGTCTTCGGACGACCGCGAGGTTCATTTTTCAGGTCGAAATTTCCAGGATGGAAGCGAGCAAACCAATAACAAGTGGTGCGTTGGTTTGTAGTGTTAGCTCCGTAAACGTCGTTGATATTGCGTGCCGCTTGTGCCGCGTTGCTGCCACGACGGTACTCATATTCCATAATTACTCGAATTTTTAACGTATCCATGATGACGAAAAAGATTGAAATGCGATGAAAATGTAACACTAATCAATAAACAAATGACTACTTTTGGAAAAAAAATCCATGTTTTTAAAATAATATTAATTCGAAATTAGAATTCTTAGCCAAACAAAAATTATTTTGATTTGAAATGGCCAGTACTGCAGAACGGCAATTTCATAGGTAAAGACCTAATAATATATTAGTTTAATTAAAAATCAGTTTTCGCGAGACAAAAACAAACAGATTTTCTCACTTCTACTTCAAGTTACAACACTAACCAGTGGTCGTTGACCCCAAAAAAAAAGAACATCAAATATTTCTTTTGTTTTTGTTAAGGAGATTTAAACTTTTGGAACAAACCATTCGATCTTTAACCAAACTTCATTCTTCCTGTTATTTGAATTTACACTATTTTGTGAAATTTTGTTCAGACCATTATTTCTTGGATGCAGAACTCAAGCAGTGCCACTTTGCCGATTAGCGGTATTCACAAAAAGCTCATGATAACAAAAAGGAGGGTGCTGTTTGTTTATCTGCGTAAAGTATGTCAGTAAGTCTATCAGTGACGTCAGACGGTTTGATGCTTCCTTCACTATAATTGCCATGTTCGGTATATTTAACGTCAAGCGTGTGTTGTGTAAGGCACGATCGTGCGCGGGCGCCACCGCGCCGCTTTGAATATCGATCAGTTAGGTGCAGCGGCGGTGCAACTCACAGGCGGTAGCGGTTTCATTTAATTTAAGATGCAGATATATGCCAATGGCCTTGAGTGGTTAGCTTGAGTTTTCTGTGCTGAACTCACGCAACGTGTCGTGCATTCAGCCAGTAATAGAGCCATCAAGGAGCACTGTTCCAAATTAGACCCATTATTAATTTATTATAGACAAATAAAACTAAAGGTATATTACTTATATTAGGTCTTTACCTATGATATTGCCGTTCTGCAGTACTGGCCATTTCAAATCAAAATAATTTTTGTTTGGCTAAGAATTCTAATTTCAAATTAATTTTATTTTAAAAACATGGATTTTTTTTTCCAAAAGTAGTCATTTGTTTATTGATTAGTGTTACATTTTCATCGCATTTCAATCTTTTTCGTCATCATGGATACGTTAAAAATTCGAGTAATTATGGAATATGAGTACCGTCGTGGCAGCAACGCGGCACAAGCGGCACGCAACATCAACGACGTTTACGGAGCTAACACTTCAAACCAACGCACCACTTGTTATTGGGTTGCTCGCTTCCGTTCTGGAAATTTCGACCTGAAAAATGAACCTCGCGGTCGTCCGAAGACTTTGGTCGACAATGACGAATTAAAGGCGATTGTGGAAGCTGATGATACACAATCTACGGCTGAATTAGCAGCAGCTTTCGACGTTAGCGTCAAAACAATATTGGTCCATTTGCGTCAAATTGGCAAGGTAAAAAAGCTTGACAAATGGGTGCCCCACGAACTCAATGATCGCCAGCGCGAATTACGCGTCGAGACGTGCCTTGCACTGCTCAACAGACACACAAATGAAGGAATTTTGAACTGTATTGTTACCTGCGATGAAAAATGGATTCTGTTTGATAACAGCAAGCGCTCAGCAAGTTGGTTGGATCCTGGTTCAGCACCTAAACAATGCCCTAAACGAAAACTTACCCCTAGAAAAGTGATGGTCACTGTTTGGTGGTCTAGCGCCGGTGTGATTCATCACAGCTTCTTACCAAACGGGGTGAGCATTACTTCAGATGTGTACTGTGAAGAACTGAACACAATGATGGAGAAGCTGGCACATCTCCAACCAGCATTGGTCAATCGCTCGTCTCCGCTGCTCCTGCACGACAACGCGCGACCTCATACTGCACAGCAGACGGTCTCGAAGTTGCAAGAACTGGGGTTGGAAGCTCTTCGTCATCCGCCCTACTCACCAGACCTTGCGCCTACAGACTACTACTTTTTCCAGAATTTGGATAACTTCTTGGCGGGGAAAAAGTTCAATACCCATAGGCAGGCAGGCAATAGGCAGTAGAAAATGCCTTTGAAGAATTTGTTGCCTCCCGTCCAGCTGATTTCTTTAAGAAGGGCATCAATTAACTGCCACTGCGTTGGCAAAGATGCATTGATTGCATGGGTGATTACTTCGATTAATACAAATAAAAAATGCATGAAAGAAATTCGTTTAAATTTTTTCATACAAAACGGCAATTTCATAGGTAAAGACCTATTATTAAAACAAGCATGTTAAAAGACAAATAATTAAATTATCTTTAAAATGGTGAAGGTTTCATAAAAATATTCATATATTTAATTATTAAGGAAATGCTCTAATTTAAAATATATTTTTTCCAAATCATTATCACTACAGGTTTAGACGTGATCTTCAGTTTATAATCATTAAAAGTCGGTTATCGTCGCCTTAATGTGACTTATCAAGTTTTTAAAAATCTTTTAGGCACCTACACCAATCTATAGTATGGGCTTGTGTTTGACCGTTTGACTATTGGTCATAAAATGGGTCGATTAATGACGTTAAGCAGTAGAAAATCATGTTATCTTATGCTTCACAACTGTGCATTACAGTAAGGTGTAAATGATATGCGCGACTGCAAAATTCTTTTGTTTAAAACATGAGCTTTTCGAAAACGTGATGCTGTCCTCACGAGTCAGTAAATGCACTGCTGAATTTAGGTTCAGCAGAGCCAGCTGAAAGTATGGCTGATCGCACTGAAAGGTTTTGGAGTGGCGACCGAGTATCGGAAGGCTTGCCTCAAGGTGGACTGATGACCTTGTGAAGGTCGCCGGAATCCGCTGGATGAGAGAAGCCAGAATCGGTCGAAGTGGCGACGCTTGGGGACGCCTATGTCCAACAGTGGACGTCTTTCGGTGGACATGATGATGATAAGTGCCTAAGTCGACTCACTCATAACTTGGACCACACAAAAGAAATACTTGTAATTTTCTTCTGTCACGATATTACTATCATCTTTCCTTAAGCTAATAACTTGCTTATTTATAATACTCATTATGTATTTGCAAAACTAGCTTGTAACTTTTACTAATTGCTTGACTGAAAGCAACGCGCTGGAACTAAGTCGGCAATAATAATATAATCAGCACGTTTGGCTAACGGTGGGGTAATTGGCTTGTGTAGAGGTCAGATAGGCAGTCGCTTTATGTAAAATACTGGTATTCAGCTGCTGCTGCTGATTGTTGGGGTCAACACCCCAACAATCAATCTGTCTAGCCTTTTCCCAACTATGCCGGATGCAGCTGAATACCAGTATTTTACATGGAGCGACTGCCTATCTGACCTCCACAACCCAGTAACTGGGTAATACGATACTCCTTGGTAAGACTGGTTGACAGACTTTCGGGCTTCTGAATACCCGTTTGACTGTCAAAGATCCACGAATGACAGCCGGGACCAACGGCTGAACGTGCTTTCCGAGGCACGGAGGAGGCCCGATATGTAAAGATACTCACCCATCCACGGTCCAAGCCGGCAGGCGTAGCTTAACCTGATGGATCGACCCGTGCGGCCGTTATTACTTAACTACGAGCTCCTCCTTATGTTGACCCCAACAATAGTTGGGAAAGCGTTAGTCAGATGATAACCAATAGGTCCATCGAAAGACCGATAGCCGGAGCTGACGAGTCCTGGAGTGGAGACCGCGTATTGGCAAGCGTAGCGTGAGGCGCCCCTCACCTAGATATACTGACGATCTTAAAAAAGCGGCCAAGTGCGAGTCGGACTCGCCCATGAAGGGTTCCGTAGCTGCATGTAACATATATAATATAAAAGTTCTTGTAGTTATTTTGATCGATGTTTTAATAATAGACCGATTTATAACGTATTAAAAAAAAACTACTTACTAGATCTCGTTCAAACCAATTTTCGGTGGAAGTTTACATGGTAATCATCATAATCATAATTATAAATCTTTTATTTGCCTGAAATATGGTGGGTATACAAGATGTTAAATTAAATTATAGCACAGGACATATTTCACCCTCATTACGGGCGTGCAAAATATAATTAATTTACAACAATTATTTGAATAAAATTACAATTATTAGAACTATTTGAATTATAACAATTTATAAGGAAAATTTGAATTACAATTATTACAATCATTTAAATTACAATTATTAGAATTACAGTGATTTTAATTACTTAAATAATTGAAATTATTATTAAAGACAAAGTCACAGGAAATAACAGGAAGAACCAGTATCTTAGTGGACACCAAATCGGTATGTGCTTTTATTCAAAAAGTCTTTAACAGTATAGAAGCTCTCCTGGATTAACCATTTTCGCAAGGCACAGCAGAACCTTTTATATGGCAGGTCAGTCATTCCTTTGGGCAAAGAGTTATATATTAGAGGTGCCATATAGGCACAGTTCTTTCTGAAAAGTTTTAGCTTAGGCACAGGCATTTTTAAGGGTAGGTGTCTAATTTTACGTTTAAATGTATTGTCGTTGAGGGTGAACAGATGACTGTAGCTACTTCATAAATGTATATGCAGGGCACAGTTAGAAGATTCTCAGACTTAAAGATCGGTTTACATGATTCCGACCAAACCATGCCATACAGTGCCCGAATGCATTTTTTTTTGTGCTATGAACACTCTCGTGATGTCACAGGAATTTCCCCAGACGACTATGCCATACCGTATAATGGAGCATATGTAAGCGTGATATACAATAATAGAGGTATGTCTGCTCGTCACGTCTTTTACCTTTCGAATTGAAAAAAATGCATATATTTTTATGCATAAACTATTAATATGTTCTTTCCATGAAAGATGTGTATCCAGAATAATGCCTGAGAATTTTGCGCTGTTTATCTGTTGTATAAGTGAATTATTGTAAATAATATTTAATTCGATGTTCTCTTATAAGTTTTGAAGTTAATTAGTTTCATTTTCTCTTTGTTTATTTCCAATTTATTTGTGTATAACCATTGAATAACATCTTCTAACGTTTTATATATTTCCGTTTCAAATGTATCAATATTTTTACAGTCCATATTAATAGTTGTGTCGCCTGCGAACAAGACACAATCATGTGTGAGTGCACTTGGGAGGTCATTCACGTAAATAAGAAATACGATGCTACCCTGTGGCACCCCAGAACAATTAGTCCTTTGTTTCGAGTCAAATATTAATTTCAAATATTGGTAATGTACATCATATATTTTTTTAGTTTTATCATTCTGTTATTTTAGAAGTTACAGGGGGGGGGACACATTTTACCACTTTGGAAGTGTCTCTCGCGCAAACTCGAGTTAACTCGAGTTTAGAAAAAAATGATATTAGAAACCTCAATATAATTTTTAGAGACCTATTCATAAATACCCCACACGTATGGGGGTTTGATGAAAAAAAATTTTTGAGTTTCAGTTCTAAGTATGGGGAACCCCAAAATTTATTGTTTTTTTTTCTATTTTTGTGTAAAAATCTTAATGCGGTTCACAGAATACATCTACTTACCAAGTTTCAACAGTATAGTTCTTATAGTTTCGGAAAAAAGTGGCTGTGACATACGAAAAGACAGACAGACATGACGAATCCATCCAGGCAGGCAGACAGGCAGGCTACTCCAGAGGGCACTAGAGAAGTGGGAATCGCTTCGAAAGCGTTTCTTAATTCTACAACGACTTTCAAAAGGATTGACATACGTAAGCTTATCGGTAACTTATGTCAGTCCCTTATCGCTGATAGAATGTCATTTTCTCTAGGCCTTTTCTTTTTTATTTTTTTCTGTGGATGGGAAATCATCAAATGACTTCTCCCGCTCTG
This sequence comes from Cosmia pyralina, assembly GCA_946251885.1. Lineage (NCBI taxonomy): Eukaryota > Metazoa > Arthropoda > Insecta > Lepidoptera > Noctuidae > Cosmia > Cosmia pyralina. The sequence continues at coordinate 17,083,249 of OX276366.1, read as the reverse complement.
GGCAGAGCGGGAGGGCGTGTTAGACTTTTACTGACTAAAACCCACCCGTGTTCCTTCAGTTGCCCGTGCCAGGGCCACGGTATCTCTTTCGAATTACCCGCGACCCCGGCGGTATCGGCCCAATTGACCCCGTCACTGCTGACATCTCTTAGAGGCGCGCGTGGAACACAACGCGCCGTCGACCCGGGCCAGGTCCTTACCGGACGGCGAGCTGCCCATTACTCGACGTCCGCAAGCCCGCACCTACGGTGGCCGGGAATCGGCGATAGATTCCCGCTGCCCAGGGCGTCTCCTGCGTGCCCAGCGCTGGGTTGCGACAATCGCACTCTCCATGTTGCCATGAGATCCCGCCGGAGCTCTGTCCACTGTACCGTGATTTCTCGCGGCAGCGGAGTTACGCCCCGGCGTTTCGCCTCCTCGCGCCACTCTCACACGTGCGCGAGGACTTTTGCCTCCAGATCCCATGGCGGTAATCCGGCAAGGAGGCTCGCCGCCTCACAGGAGACCGTGCGGTATCCCCGGACTAGCCGGATGGCCATGACCCTCTGGGACGCGTTCAACCGGCGGGCCGGTCGCAGCCTCAGGGAACGCGCCCTCACCGGTGCCCCGTATAGGGCCATGGACCGTACGACCCCCGCGTAAAGCCACCGGCAGGAGGCGTTTGGACTCCCCAGATTGGGCAGGAGCCGCTTCAAGGCAGCTCCGGCCCGCTCCAGTCTGGGAGCCAAACGTCGGAAATGCTCCATGAAGTTCCACCGGCTGTCGAGGACGAGTCCCAGGTACTTCATCGTCGACTTGACTCCGATGTGAACCCCTCCTACCGTTATTTGGGAACCCGACGGTGGCGCGTTCCGAGGACCATGAAAACACATGACCTCGGACTTGTGCAGGGCCACCTCGATTCCCAACAGCCGGATCCTCTCTACGATTGTCGCAACCCCGCGAGTCGCTCGTTCGGCCGTCGCCTGGTGCGACCTCCCTTGCGGCAGGAACAGCGGCGTGTCGTCAGCGTAATATACAACGCTGACGCTAGGGAGGTCGGCGCGCAGCACTCAGTCGTACCCGATGTCCCACAGATGTGGCCCCAGGACCGATCCTTGTGGGACACCGTACGACATCTCTCGCCGGTTCCACTCTACCTGATGACCGGGGTAGATGACGGCCCTGTCCGTCAAATAGGCTTTCTCTAGGCCCTTAGGAGGCCTTTTGAGTAAAGCTTAACAGATGCCCCCGGGGTCGCAGGTAGTTCGAAAGAGATACCGTGGCCCTAGCACGGGCAACTGAAGGAACACGGGTGGGTTTTAGTCAGAAAAAGTCTGACACGCCCTCCTGCTCTGCCCAGAGCGGGAGAAGTTATTTGATGATTACCCATCCACAAAAAAAAAAAAGCTCTGCAGATTACATTAAACTTGTAGATTTTATGATTAGATATAATGTTGAGTTTTCTTGTATGACGACCATCATTAGACCCAATAATGTCGTATATGTTGTAATATTGATGGATTGAATAATTATTAAATGGATAGATAATGATGTCCTGTTATCAAAGATGGTCGTTTTTAGGGTTCCGTACCCAAAGGGTAAAACGGAACCCTAACAAATACTAAAAACCAGCCAAGTGCGTGTCGGAACACGCACAATGAAGGGTTCCGTAGTTGAAAAGAATTTATCCCAAAGACAAACTTAACAATGGATCTCAAAAAAAAATTTTTTATGTCATAAAACTACAAATGAATAATTTTCGGACTTTTTCTTTTATTTGTACTAGGAGACCTTGCTTCTTGTCAAATTTCATTATTCTAGGTCAACGGGAAGTACCCTATAGGTTTTGATTTACTTGCGACAGTTGCGAGTATCAAAATGTGTCGCAAAATTGCCGTATTTTTTTATTGTGTTGACTTACAAGCTTAATTTTTTTAGAACTCCATGAGACCGTAGACTTACGTATTTGATATTAATTTCAGCTTGATCCTTCACGCGTTCCTGAGAAAAAGGGTCTAGACAGACTGACAGACAGACAGACAGACAGACGGACAACGAAGTGATCCTATAAGGGTTCCGTTTTTCCTTTGAGAATAAAATCAGAATAAAATAAATATTTAAGGGACTCCCATACAACAGACATCATTTTTTTCCCGTTTTAATAGATAATGGTGCGGAACCTTCTTTCATATATCTATGTGCGGAACTCTTCGTGCGCGAGTCCTACTCACTTCAGCCGAAAGACTGCTGGAGATAGGCCTCCCCCAAGCACCGCCACATGGACCGGTCCTGTTCTTATCGTATCCAGTGGACGCTAGTAACCGTCAGCTGTTTCTGTTCTGGTTTTCAAGGATATTAAAAAGTAAACGCGCTCTTACTAACCCTAAAAAAATATGGTGTTTGATAGATAAACAACACCAGCGACGATGCGAATCCTAGCGGGATAAATTTGCAGTGTCTGTCCCCATTCTTGCGAGTACGTCTAATCCAGGTCTTGCATGTCCACCGTCGATGTTGGGATCGTTAGCTGTTCCACCAGTTAGTGTTGACAAACAAACAGTTAACTCAGTTGACAAATTGGGGTCATTGATACAAAGACCATCGCGGACATTTGCGGTGAACAACTTATAGACCTTTTTGTTGTTTATTAATCAAAACAACAGTTTACATGCATTAGTTAAAACTTTGAACATACCACATAAACCATCGCGGGTTTAACAGCGGTATGGCAGACACGGCAACTCGGTGCCACTACACATTAATTATTAAGGACGCTGTTACAAATGGGTAGTCAAATCATTACTTTTTTTACGCAAAAGTATGTTTATTAAATAAAATGCTTTACATTCAGTCACACAGTTTGCAGAAATTCTAATTCTTGTAAGATTAGTATGTAATTAAATTACTTATTAATAAATGATTATTTTTGTAATAATGTATTTTTTTTTCAATTTCGAGGAAAGTTCCCTATGTAAGAACGAGATAAGAGACTACGTAAGACGTGAGATAACAGTATCTATCTACTAATAGCATGTAATTTATGCGAAAACTAGTGTTTTAAACGTAATATCCAATATCAGCCTGATGTGTCTCGACTACACATTTAGCTAATTATTAAAGATATTAAAAGAGTTTTTTAACACATTGCATACCGTTGGAAAGGGGATAGACTAGAGAACTTTTTAAAATAATTTGAAGATCCCGATCGCTTTTAGTTTTTTTTTTATAGCTATTTAAAGTTGAGTTTTAAGTTCATTTTTTATTTTTCCAAAAACTTTGTGATTTATTAAAAAAAAACTAGATGTAACTGGCAAGTAATTTTAAATTTGATAGAGCCATACAACAGTACATATGTAAATAATAAATGAAATTTGACGACTACACTTAAAACTTTTTTTTAATTTAAGCTTTAATGCTGAGTTTTGGATTTTTTCAAAATAAAAATTAGAAAGTTGTAATAAAAAAACCGGTGTGGCCAAAAATGAGTACTTGAGCCTGAAGCGATAGCAAATGACCTCTTCTTTCGGCCAATTCAATTTGGCAAACGATGCACCAAACACCCTGTATTATTTTCTTGTTTTTCTTTCACCAAAGTATTACAGACAATATCTAATATCTTTCTTTCTTCTAGATTAGTTTTCTTAAATTCCTTTTTAACTAAGTCCCTGCACCCACAATTCAAGCTCTGCACACTCAGAAGGGTTTACTCCCCGCGATGCACAATTTGCAGGATTCTCCATAGACTGAATGTGTGACCATTGATGATTGTCCATGAAGGTGAGTATTTCAGAAACTCTGTGTCCGACAAATGTCATCCATCGACTTGGGTGGCTACTCATCCAAGCGAGTACCACTGAAGAGTCAGTCCAGACATGTACATTTCTTTTGCAATTTCTAAGGTGTCCGAAACTTCACAAAGAAGTTTTGAGAGAAGCACAGCGCCACATAATTCGAAACGATGTACGGAAACTTGTTTGACAGGGGCCACCTTAGTCTTGGCTGCTCGCAGTGACTTTGAAAAAAGCGACCATTCCGGGCATTGGCATTAAGGTATATTGAAAAAAAAAACGTGCTTTTTCTTTATCGTGTACCTTATTAGGTTTAAGGAATAGGGATTCAATATTTTAGGGTATGATTTTTGACTATATGACCTAGTATCCTCGAAAAGGAATACACGATTGACGATACAATGAAATTTTCTCGATACAAAAATAATGCAAAGTTCTATCTACTTTTATGTTTTTTTGAGTACCAAAGCGTATCGCTTATGAGTTACTTAGTGAAGTTTACTTTAAAACGTAGAGAGTAGTCGAATCAAGGTTTAAGGAAAACAGTTTTTGGCACATACGTTGTTTTATTCCGAGCGCACACACATTATCTTATCGCCATCCCTTCTTTTGCCTATCAAAAGTAATGTCATCACTCGTTAATTCAAAGATCAGTCGCCCCATAGACTACCTATATAAGTCGCCCGGTGGGGCTCGTCGACGTTGAATCTATGTCATTTTTTTGCAAATCGGTGCGATCAAAACGTGATTTAAAATAATTGTTTACAGAAAAGTTAGTAGTACCTACGCGTATAACAAGATAAAGTATTATTTTAATACAAATAGTGTTGAATAGGTATTTAGTCTGTGTGTGTGTATTCTTCTGACTGTAAAATATATAACATTATTTTTATGTTTACATATCTCGGGACTCTGGGGTCCCGGACCTTTGGAAGGCGTACGAGGGGCCGAAGCCAACTCGCAGAGGCCCGTCAGGCGCTTTCAATGAAATGAGGCACCAACCGACGATTATCCCTATACGCTCTATGCAAGTGCACCCAAGGACAACCCCCGGTTGGTGTAGGACTATTGCAGGATATGGAAACAAAGATTTTGGACTATGGATTTGGGTGGCTAAAGTGGATTGGTTACCTAGAACTATGAAAGGACTATGGCCCCTGCCTGACCAATGTTTATCTACACGGAAAAATTGGCAGGGGGTGACTTGCACACTCAATAGTGGGCCCCCGGAAACGGTCGCTAGCACATAGTGACGTAGCGACAAGGGGCAACATGTCCTGAGGTGCTTGAGGAGTGGAGAGGTATTCCACGGCTCTCAGAACAATCCCAGAGCCCGGAAGATGGTCAAGATCCCTACAAGCACTTACTGGAATACTTCCTTCCTCCGAGCACGTTTACTCTTGCGAATCTCCACTCAAGCCAGCCAATAAAGGCAAGAATGAGGTGGGAGCTCTGTTCCCGTCAGTGTTCACTCCAGCCGGCCAATAAAGGCAAGCCAGAGGTGAAGAACAAGACTTCTCCCGGGAAATAGGGTCCGTGGGGTCGCTACTGCCCAACAGCTCGCCACATGCTGCCCTGCGGGTTCACGTATCTCTCTTGGTCTGGCTCCTCACCCTAGACCTGCACCCTAATTGCGTAACACATTATCAATCGGAGTTGGTTTCATTTTGACAGTTCAACAACAATCATTGCGTTATTTACGTTGTCGAGCAGACAAATTTTTCGAACATATGAAGCAATGGATTAGCAATTTCTTTCAAAATGAAACCAACTCCGATTGGTAATGTGTTGCGCAATTAGGGTGCTGTTTCGGCAAAGTAAACTCCATCGGCACAGACCCGGAGTTCGGAGCGCGCAAGCCCCACCACGACGTCAACGTAGAGATATGGCGGTGGGGTTATTTTTATTATTATTTCGTGGCGACATTTAAATGATAAAAATCGGAAGAAATAAAAAACCAAAACTGAACAGTACCTACCTGCAACGTTTGGAGTACTGCACAGAGCAATCAATGAACTAATTTTACAGGAATTCAATAGCAATATGATGATGATATTATTGAGTGGAATTCACCACCTTCACTAAAGCATAACCATAAACCATCTATTCTCGCCTTGCAAAGTAATATTGGGTAAGCATTCTATTTTCTAGAGAAGAACGTCTGTTTTTATACCCACAAATTATAATAATCGTTTATTTAAAGTTGTGATTAATTTTTAGGTTTGAAATACCTATGGGCTTATGGGGTTTATTCTCTAGATATTGAGACAAGCGTGCGAAAAATAAAAACATAAAAATTTACCTATAAAAGTACACAGATACATGTTTGATACTTAGATTTAACATTAGCCTGGTACAAAATAAATAATAAATACGTCAACAATACATCAATATGTCAAGTCCTGTCACTACGAATGATGAGCACAAAAAAGAAATGGAGTCGCATTTAAATTGTGAAAAAAGGCGAGTTTTTACCCGACTACGGTAAATTCAAAGGAGGGATATGATTTTAAAAGGCAATGCATGAATCAAGCACGTTTTTGCTACTTATAAAACATCTGGTTTTTTAATTATAATTTTAGTAACTCCTATGGATACTTTTTTAGTAAATTTCGTCATTTGAAAAGGGAACAGTTTGTGAATTTCAGTCAAAAGATGAAAGTCTTCTGTCAAGTCATACTCCTAAATAGTCTTGTAACGGGTTTGAGGCCAAATCAGTAAAATTTCTGCCATACTTCTGAGTGAAATCTATACAAAAGAACGTTATTATGGAGAGAAGACGTGATCAGAAAAGAACGTTACATAATCACTGCTCGACGAAATCGTACAATAACCGCGATGATTGGTAACGAGGCTTCAATGCTCTTGGGATGTCAATAAGCGATCAAACTATAAAAAATCGCTTGCATGAAGCCAATTTCCGTTCCCAAAGGCCGCTACGAAATAACACAAATTGGGCAGAAGAAGAGTGGCATATTGTGTGTTTTTCTGATGACTTTAAAATCATAATAATCTAATATTATCACTTTAATAAACATGTACCAAATTTGGTACATGTTTATTAAAGTGATAAACAGATGATGATGAGGTGATGGTGAGTTAAGTGAGTGTGAGTGTTTAAATTATTACTTCAATATTTATTTTGTAAATTTACAAAATAAATATTGAAGTAATAATTTCATAAACAATATAATTAAAATACCTACAAAAATAATAGTTTGCACTGTAACTGTGCCAAGAACCAACTCCGAAACAATTAGTATCTGAACGCACAACAACACACACTTTTTTGACAACTGTCAAAAAGTTCGTTTCGTTCATATCGTTAACTCTTTTACGATGCTACAGGTAATGAAATGGCAAACTGCTGCGCGGGTCTCCTATTTCTGTCTGTAGGATTTAAAGGAACCTAACCAAATCGAACCTCGGAACCTAACCTTAGGTTAGGATTTTCGGGTCATGTTCGGAATAAAGTTTATTCAATTAATTTTAAAGCGAAGTATATTTATAGTGGAAACCATTATTTTATTTCAGTTAATTTTAAAGCTAAACATTTTAATATCAAATACGTAACTCTATGGTCTCTTAGAGTCCTAAAAAACTCAAGCTTCTAAGTCAACGCAATAAAAACATACGGCCATTTATGCGACATATTTTGATACTGGCAAGTTAATCAAAGCCTATAGGGTACTTCCCGTTGACCTAGAATAATGAAATTTGGCAAGAAGCAAGGTCTTTCAGCACAAGTAAAGGAAAAAGTCCGAAAATTGTTAATTTGTGGTTTTACGACATAACATTTTTTTTAGGATGCGTTTTTAAGTTTGTTTTTGGGATTAATCCTTTTCAACTACGGAACCCTTCATTGTGCGTGTTCCGTCAAGCACTTGGCCGGCTTTTAAAAAAAAAAAACTGAATTATTGGTTTTTTGAAAAAGCTTCTGTCACAGCCAGGAAACGAACCCGTTTTTTTTTACAAAAACAGCACGCTTTTTTATTGCAATAACTGATAGTGTAGCTAGTATGAATCAAATATTAGGTCTTTACCTATGAAATTGTCGTTCTGCAGTACTGGCCATTTCAAATCAAAATAATTTTTGTTTGGCTAAGAATTCTAATTTCAAATTAATTTTATTTTAAAAACATGGATTTTTTTTTCCAAAAGTAGTCATTTGTTTATTGATTAGTGTTACATTTTCATCGCATTTCAATCTTTTTCGTCATCATGGATACGTTAAAAATTCGAGTAATAATGGAATATGAGTACCGTCGTGGCAGCAACGCGGCACAAGCGGCACGCAACATCAACGACGTTTACGGAGCTAACACTACAAACCAACGCACCACTTGTTATTGGTTTGCTCGCTTCCGTTCTGGAAATTTCGACCTGAAAAATGAACCTCGCGGTCGTCCGAAGACTTTGGTCGACAATGACGAATCAAAGGCGATTGTGGAAGCTGATGATACACAATCTACGGCTGAATTAGCAGCAGCTTTCGACTTTAGCGTCAAAACAATATTGGTCCATTTACGTCAAATTGGCAAGGTAAAAAAGCTTGACAAATGGGTGCCCCACGAACTCAATGTTCGCCAGCGCGAAGTACGCGTCGAGACGTGCCTTGCACTGCTCAACAGACACAGAAATGAAGGAATTTTGAACCGCATTGTTACCTGCGATGAAAAATGGATTCTGTTTGATAACCGCAAGCGCTCAGCAAGTTGGTTGGATACTGGTTCAGCACCTAAACAATGCCCTAAACGAAAACTTACCCCTAGAAAAGTGATGGTCACTGTTTGGTGGTCTAGCGCCGGTGTGATTCATCACAGCTTCTTACCAAACGGGGTGAGCATTACTTCAGATGTGTACTGTGAAGAACTGAACACAATGATGGAGAAGCTGGCACATCTCCAACCAGCATTGATCAATCGCTCGTCTCCGCTGCTCCTGCACGACAACGCGCGACCTCATACTGCACAGCAGACGGTCTCCAAGTTGCAATAACTGGGGTTGGAAGCTCTCCATCATCCGCCCTACTCACCAGACTTTGCGCCTACAGACTACTACTTTTTCCAGAATTTGGATAACTTCTTGGCGGGAAAAAAAATCAATACGCGAGAGGCAGTACAAAATGCCTTTGAAGAATTTGTTGCCTCCCGTCCAGCTGATTTCTTTAAGAAGGGCATCAATAAACTGCCACTGCGTTGGCAAAGATGCATTGATTGCATGGGTGATTACTTCGATTAATACAAATAAAAAATGCATGAAAAAAATTCGTTTAAATTTTTTCATACAAAACGGCAATTTCATAGGTAAAGACCTATTACTATGAACGAAATTGTAATGTGATAAATCAAAGCAAATGGTTTTTTTTTTATTTTCTGTAATTTATGAAACATAAAAATGGCAAAAAACTGATACTTTCTTTAATATTACACAAAGTATCTCTTTGCAGTATTTGATCCTAGTCAGCAACATTATATCTCTGTATAAAATACAGGGTAGTTTTATAAGAGAAATCGGGTTCGATTTCCGGTTTAGGCAGGAGCTTTTTCAAAAAACAAAAAATGCAGTTTTATTTTCCTTCAATATTCAGGAAGGAGGGGGGGAGGTCGTGGTTCCTTTGACCACTTTGACCCATAGTTTCGAATTTAGCCTTGATTTGCCATCGCAACAATCAATTTCATTTACGCGACTAACATATATTCCTCCCACTTCCTTGCAGCTGACTATTTGTTTTAGGCCGAAGATGATCCCAAAAACCGTCCCATAAGGTTTTGACGGTATGAAATTACTTTTTTCATAAGTTTTTATTACAACTTTGACATGCTCTAACTTTGGGATCCCCAACTATTTGAGCAGCTGACCCTCAGATCTCATATGCACTAAGGAAAAACTATTTTTGGTATGATTTTCAGCCGGTATAAAATAACTTTTTCAAACTAACGCCACCGTACTATATTTGTTTATAGTGAGAGCTCGTTTTCTTGAAAACCTTCAACAGATAGACAGCTGACAAGCACCAGCGATATGGCGTCATCTATAATTAGCTTTGCCTGTTCCTCCCCATTACAACGTCCCCACTGCCAATGACTTCTGCGGTTCATTAACCGGTTTCCATGGCAACCAAGGTTTCAAACAACCTACCGCTTACTTCCGGCTACCATTGAGTTAACTAAATATTAACCACCGCAAACACTTGCTTTAAACTATGAATCCTATGTTACATAGGATAACCAATGTACCAATGTATTGTACCTACAGTAACAAATTAAGACTAGATTTATACTTAGGTATTACATTGGTTTTGTATCGAGACAAACAACAAAATTGACATAATATTATGAAGTTTGAACTCTAAATCTGTGGAATAACGTTCCATTTTAACTGTAATTCAGATAAACTTTTTTTTTTTTCTTTTACTTGTGATACGTTGATTTCGGAATTCCCTCCAGGCATATATTCGGAGCGATAAGGTTTAATTATCTACAATTTATATAAACAGTATTTTTCCTTTCTGTTAAATATGACTATTTGGGATTTCTATGCTTACGTAGGTATGTACAGTCAACAAAAGAGGTTTCTAGGCACTGAAGGCAGGGTATACTAACATATTTATTTGTGAATTGCTTCATGTTTAATTTTGTCATTGTAACACACCAACACAAAATTGTCACGAAATTGAACATAAAGCAATTCACATACAGATATGTTAGTATACCCTGCCTTGATATCTCTTTTGTTGACTGTACATAATAATTCCACAAAAACTTTTTCACACAAAAATACAAACGACTTCCAAAAACAACACCCTAAAGTGAAAAACTTCTTTACAAAAAAAAAAAAAAAAACAACAACCGACCTCCAAAAAAATACTACAAATTGAAAAATAACTTTAATTTCGGAAGTCGGGGTGTCGGTTTTTGCCACCGACTTCCGAAATTAAAGTTATTTTTCAATTTGTAGTATTTTTTTTGGAATTCGGTTTTTTTTTTGTAAAAATGTTTTTTATTTTTCACTTTTTAGTGGGTCAGTCTGTAATTCATCTAAGTTACAATAGCCTAATGTCAACTGCTCATCACCTTTTACAAAATATTGCTTTTCCCGATACAAGGACGTTAATTGTTGAGGAGTTCTCCCAGTAAGGAACCAGGAGAACTGGAACTGATGGTGATTTCACCATCAGCTCCACTTCAACATATGTATTGTGACGAGCATAAATTGCTTAGCAATAATAGAATCGCAACCCGTGAAATACGAATTATTGAGTAGTTCCGATGGCCATCTGTGGTCTATCTCATCAGTTCCACTTCATTAAATGGTGCTTTCCGGGAGCAAATGCACGAGTTACTATAAAAAATACCCAAATCGCTATAGGTGTGCCTATAAAATTTTAAGGTTCCCCTCGATTTCTCTGGGATGCCATCATCAGATCCTGGTTTCCTTATAATGGTACCACCCTTGGGATATCTCCTTTCCAAAAAAAAAAAAAAGTCATAAAAACCGGTTCATAAACGACGAAGTTATTCGCGAACACACATAAAAAAAAATATATAATTACGGTCGAATTGAGTAACCTCCTTTTTTTGAAGTCGGTTAAAAATAACTTTAATTTCGGAATTCGGTGTCTAGTTTGAATGTGTTTTATGTTTTTTGCCACCGACTTCCGAAATTAAAGTTATTTTACACTTTGTAGTGTTGTTTTTGGAAGTCGATTGTATTTTTTTGAAAAAAAAGTTTTTATTTTTCACTTTTTAGTTATGGTACCTACCCCACACAAATTGTAATACCACTACCTGCAAAAGAAACTAGAACATCATCCATATGAAAAGTGGGTAAAAAATACGTATTAATGAAGCTAACTCAAAAACTACCCAAGCAAACTTAATAAATTTTATTGTTTATTTTTATCGAATAAACCAAAAAATTTCAAATCGGTCAACTCTGTAAAAAGTTCTATATGGTCATACATAAAAAAAATATATATATAAGTACGTGTCGAATTGAGAACCTCCTCCTTTTTTAACGTCGGTTAAAAATTAGACAGACTCCGTTTGGCAACTTTATCAACTTCTACTTGACCAAACACCGAGAGTTCTTTAATACATAACATAATATACTTAAACTTACGCCTATTTTTGACACCTTTCATCTTGCGCCGCATGCCCTGTGTGCCTGTCACCTGCACACGTGACGACCAAATGTTTGCGTCAGCGAATGGTATTAGCATTACTTGAGCGGGCTAAACAACAAATGTTTGTCAGTGACACGCCAATAAGAAGAAGTAGAGGGTTCCGTACACAAAGGGAAAACCCCTTTTAATTTCGTCATATCCGTCTTTCCGGAAGTGAGACAGCCATTTGACTCGGAGACTATTAACGCCAAATCCATGAAAATCAGAAAGATTGTAAAACAATAATTAGGGCTGGCAAAAAAGTTAACTGCATTTAGAAGTGTGCAGAGAGTGAGAGAGTATTATTACATCCCATAATTCAAAAGATTATGATGTTTCTAAGTGATTATGCTATTGAAGTCCGCCTCGAAGAAACGCAGAAACATAATTATTTCTTTTTTAACCGATTTCAAAAAGAAGGAGGTTCTCAATTCGTCGGAACCTTTTTTTTTTTTTTACTCGAAGATGGCTAGACCGATTTGGATTTTTTTTATTTTATTCGAGAGGGTATACATCACAGTTGGTCCCATATAAAATTGATTAACTTTGCTTGGGTAGTAATACGTATTTTTTCCCCACTTTTATATGGATAATGTTCTAGTTTCTTTTGCAGGTAGTGGTATTACAATTTGTGTGGGGTAGGTACACAACTAAAAAGTGAAAAATAAAAACTTTTTTACAAAAAAATACAACCGACTTCCAAAAACTACACTACAAAGTGAAAAAAAACTTTAATTTCGGAAGTCGGTGGCAAAAACGAAAATACATTTAACTAGACACCGACTTCCGAAATTAAAGTTATTTTTCACTTTGTAGTGTAGTTTTTGGAAGTCGGTTGTATTTTTTGTAATAAAGTTTTTTTTTAGAGAAATACTATGAAATAAAAACTTATTTTTACAGTCCATAGAATCAATACTGTGAATGCGTAGGTGTAGTCATCCCGAATACGGGTTTTTATAATTACATTTTAAGTAGTCAAGTCATGGTAAAGAGAAGCCATTATACAAGTGACTTGTAAGAACTTCAGCTGGATAAATATAACGGTTACGAAGAAACAGCCGTGTGACAGACAGACCGGACCGAGAGTCCCTGTTAGCACTTTGGGTACGGAACCCCATAGAATACGAATCATTACACTGTTCAGATGAAACATCGTATGAGCCATTATTATAATAATCATAAAAAAATTATCACGTTTCCTTCAAGTTTATCAATATGCCTAATGCCTAATATTGCTATAAATATAGCTTCACGTTACAGATAAACCAGTAGTATTGCTTTTACATCTCACGAGCGGTCACCAGGGCGGACGCATCATCTACCTCTGTTGCAAAACATTGTCTGCGGTATAAAATGCACAGGACGCAGTGTGTGTTAGCGTTGTTAGCGCTGTACGTGGGGATGGCGCAATCCTTCTCCTGGGGTGAGTACAAGAGACGTGTTCTTACCATAATTTGAACGATAGTAATAATAATTAACAAAAACCGGTAAAGTGCGTGTTGGAATACGCACAATGAAGGGTTCCGTAGTTGAAAAGAATTTATCCCAAAAACAAACTTAACAAAGGACCCAAAAAAACAAATGTTTTGTCATAAAACTACAAATTAACAATTTTCGGACTTTTTCCATTATTTTTGCTATAAGACCTTGCTTCTTGCCAAATTTCATTATTCTAGGTCAGTGGGAAGTACCCTATAGGTTTTGATTTACTTGCGACATTTGCGAGTATCAAAATGTGTCGCAAAATGGCAGTATTTTTTTATTGCGTTGACTTAAAGCTTGTTTTTTTTAGAACTCAAGGGATCATAGATTTACGTATTAGATATTAATTTCAACTTGATATCTCCACGCGTCTCTGAGAAAAAGGGTCTTGACAGACTGACAGACAGACAGGCAGACTGACAACGAAGTGATCTTATAAGGGTTTCGTTTTTTCCTTTTGAGGTACGGAACCCTAAAAACTAAACATAAGTTTCTTAATTTTGTTTTGGGATCAATTGGTTATAACATAAAAATATAACGCTTCCAAGAATGTATCCATTTTACAAACAAAACGAATAAATGCTCAATTAATTTGATTGCATTAGGTTATGTTAGGCAGGCCAGGCGCACTCTGCATTTTAGGTACGAAGCTACAGGTACGCGGCGGGCTCGACTTGTCGGGCTAATTCAGTGTGGGCTGCCGTGCACCAGCCGGCTCGTACATTAGTTCGATACTCACTCACGCGCGGCGTCGTAAAATAAGACAATCCTAACGAATCAGAAGGTATAAGAGTTACGCGATAGATAGAGAGGCAACTTCTAAGTGAATATAGGCCGGTAAGTTATTACCGCGGTGGGACCTGAATTATACTTTATTGTGTCCTAGCAAGAGTCGCTATTTATTTAAATGATTTTGTGAAGTGAATCTTCTGTTTTTGTACTATTATGTGTTCTGTGGGTTAGGTTAACCTAGTTTAATTAATAAGGTTTTAAGGGTTCCGTACCCAAAGGGTAAAACGGGACCCTATTACTAAAACTCTGCTGTCCGTCCGTCTGTCTGTCACCAGGCTGTATCTCATAAACCGTGATAGTTAGACAGTTGAAATTTTCACTGATGATGTATTTCTGTTGCCGCTATAACAACAAATACTAAAAACAGAATAAAATAAATATTCAAGGTGGCTCCCATACAACAGACATTATTTTTATGCTGTTTTTATAGATAATGGCGCGGAACCCTTCGTGCGCGAATCCGACTCGCACTTGGCCGGTTTTTTTTTTGCATTTGTGTTATTTTATTTTATAAATTTTAGGAAAGCTTACAGCTAATATATTTCCATATCAAGTACAATGTGTATTAGATGGCCAATTACAAGCTTCCACCAACAATTAAAGTGAGTAACATTAACAAATACGCGAAAACAGCGACGTAAGAAATAACTAAAGTCCCACGCTCAAAAAATACAATAAAAAAGTTATAAACAAAAAAAAATGGTTTTACATCGAAAAAACAATTATTGAAAGTTTTCTTTACTTCCCTAATGCTACTAGTAAATAAATCTAACTCAACATCCTGACACACCATATTAAAAGTACGACAAGCTCTTATCACGTACGAGTTCTGTCTGTATACAGTTCTAACCTGAGGCACATGCAGAAGACGTGGTCCCCTAAGAAATCCACTCGGTACACGGAGCCCGATCTTGTCCACCAACTCAGGGACGTCAGTAGATCCATTCATAACACTAAACAAGAAAGCAAGATCTGCAATTTCCCTTCGCTCGTGTAGAGGCAGAACATGAAATCTTTTACACCGACTTATAGAATTCGGGAGATAGATATTTGAGCGATATTGAGTGTACCTCAAAAATCGCCTTTGTATACCTTCAATCCGAATAATGTATACATTATAATTTGGATTCCACACCTGAGAAGCATATTCAAGGTGGCTACAGACAGACGCACAATAAAGAATTTTCATTGTTTTAACATTCTTAAAATCTGAAGAGACTAACATTAAACCCAAGGCTTTAGAAGCCTGGTTAACTATGTTATTAATATGAGCATCAAATAAAAGCTTTGAGTCAAAAGTAACTCCAAGATGACACTCACTCTAGCTACCAAGGTGTTCGAAAGCCAATAATCGAACTTAACAGGGTTTTAGATACATTTAAATCCAACCTATTTCTAGCGCAGTATTCGTGGAACCGGTTCAGATCATCCTGTAATAGGCGCGCGTCCTCAACAGTTGACATTTGACCCAAAATCTTTATGTACTCCGCATACAATAAGACTTTAGAGTTAAAGAAACAAGATCCAACATCATTTATGAAGATATTAAATAAGAGAGGTTCTAATAAGTTTCCTTTTCGCACTGTACCTCATTCATCATCATCTTCCTGCCCTTATCCCATATTACTTGGGGTCGGCGCAACACGTTTTCTTCTTCCATTCTCCCCTGTCAACCGTCACGCTATCATTCACTCCCTTCTCTTTCATATCATTCCTCACACAATCCATCCATCTTTTCTTTGGCCTTCCTCTGCCTCTCCATCCATCAACATGTATATTCATCACTCTTTTACTCACATGCGTTTCGTCTCTCCTCATTACATGCCCATACCAAGACAAACGATTTCCTTTCAACTTTTCTGCCACTGACGCCACTTTCAAACTTCCTCTAATATACTCATTTCTCACTTTATCCATTCTCGTCACTCCACACATCCATCTCAACATTCTCATCTCCGCTGCATGCAATTTTTTTTCATCCGTCTTCTTCACTGTCCAGCATTCCGATCCATAAAGTACGACAGGCCTTATCACGGACTTGTAAATTTTCCCCTTCAACTTGAGGGGCATCCGTGGGTCGCAAGTTGTTCCTGTGACCTGTCGCCATTTCATCCACCCTGAGTTGATCCGGTGCGTTATGTCTCGGTCTACTTCGCCATCCCCTTGGACAAGCGACCCGAGGTACCGAATGTCGGAGCAGATCGGTAAGAGCGTTCCGGCAAGAGATATGGGCACAGGACCGGAGAGACCGCCAAAATCACAAAACAAATACTCTGTTTTGGTCCGATTTACTCTCAGGCCATCGGTCTCCAGTCTTTTCCACCACACTTTTCGCACTGTACCTCATTAATTTGTTAAAATCCATCAAGCCGTTTAGGCTAAAGAGCATACCAAAGAAATAGACATACCTACCTATTAGAATCCCAAGGCGTTGAACAGATCAATTTACAAAGTAAACTAGCAATAAGATTTATACCAGCTTGAAGAATTGTAAAATAAACTTCTAACATAATTCTGATAAAAACACCTCGGGTTATTTGAGAATTATTATTTTCTATAATGAGAATAGAATAGAATATATTTATTTGCAAAAAAAATGAGGTAAAGCTTCTGTAAAGGGATCATTTAAATTAGCAATCAGATAAAAATTAACTCCAAAAAATATGTTTCAGACATTGTAAACGGCGGGAACGACCGACTAGAATTTTATAATCATAACGGAACACTAACGCACACAGAAGTCATTCCGTCAGCTCATATTATCACTTCAATAACTTACGATCCAGTATACAACAGGCTGCTGATTTTCAACGCATATGGCCCACCATCAATATTCAGCTTTGACATAGCAACTAAGAAAATACAATCTTTGGTTGGGATAAACGGAACCACATCCACAGTGCTTGATTCGCTCACCTACGATGCAGTCACAGAAACACTCTTTGGGATTAGCTTATTAGAAAACAACAATATATACAGGTTTTCATTAAAACCTGGAACAAATGACGCAGTTGACGAAAATATTTTAATCAATTTGGATGAGGATCCTCACGATATTGCTGTGGATAGCTGTGGAGGGTACGTTACTAATGAATATTTAAATATTTTTATTATCGAGCAGCAACATGGGTATGTTGGGGTAAGTTCGACGCTGGGATACCTAAGACCGTCGGGGTAGAATAAAATGGCGCAGAATTTGATTTCGACACAATGGTGCCGATTCTGTTGTACAAGGGGGGCCAAATTTTCATTATTTTTGCGATAGGACTCACCGTTTTCGAGATATATGCAAAAGAAAAGAAAAAAATACACTACTGTTTTTGCATCCGAAGTCAAGGTCTCGGTGTGAATTTTAGTTCATATCAACTAATTTTATTCCACACCTTTTTAATCGCGATTAAACATAGTGTGATTTAGTTTGACAATTAAAATTTTAGGTGAAAACCATGTGAAAACAGTCAAATTCAGAATAGCAAAATTGCCATTTTCACTAAACTAATAACTCCGTACAATCTTAGTCCTGTCAAACTAAAATATAGTTAAGTTGTGTCACTTTAGTCAATTTCAGAATGGGAAATCGTCTTTTGACAGGAATAAACTAAATTTTAGTGATTTTTAGTCTAGTTTAGTGGCATTTGTGACAAGAGAATCAGCACCAATGTTGCATTAAAAAAATATTGCCAAATGAGCTGGAAATTTGATTCGTACGGTCAAATGGCGGTCCAAGCGCCGTACTTACTCCAATATAGTCTACATAATTATTTAACTTTATGATGGAGAATGCACAAAAATGTATGGGCAAAAAACCTAGAGTCGATAGAATAAAACTTATATGGGGTAAAAGGGTGTAAATTGTAGATAACAAATATGAAATTACTTTCATTAAAATTCTCCCCATGATTGGCTATGTCTTTTTTTATCTATATTATATCTATACTAATAATAAAGCTGAAGAGTTTGTTTGTATGTATGTTTGAACGCGTTATTCTCTGTCGGATTTGAAAAAAATCTGTTTGCATTTGATAGCCCAATTCTTGAGGAAGGTTTATTAGGTTATAAAACATTACGCTGCGACCCTTAGGAGCCTAGCAGACAGCATTGCATCCGTCGCTGTTTTGTTGAAGTGAGTGAAATTATGAAATGAATTTAGCATTCTCAGTGCACTGACTTTCGTTACGTTGTTTGGATGGTGGAATATGTGCAACACAACCGCATGCTGCACTGCCTACTGTTGTTGACCACAGGAAACTCTTTATTCGACGCTTGCAATGTTGCCGCTTTGAGCACGCTGTGGCGCTTGTGGTTCATTCTGAGAGAAACTAATTTCACTATTGATCTACCATGTATCATACATATAAGTTGTTTTAATCGACCCTGGCTTTTTTTGGTTATTCTTCAAAAGTGATTTACAAATTACAGGTATATTTACTGGATCACAGCAATGAAGATAGAGAGGGCTCGATTTGATGGCTCTGAGAGACAAGTTGTAATACACCATAACGATACATATCTTTACCCTGGCAGCTTGTTCATTGACCAACTGACACATAAACTGTACTGGATTGGCCTGAAGTTTGACCTAATGTTTAAAAATGATACATTGCAAACGGAATATACAAAATATTTGGCAAGTGCAGATTTGAATGCAAATAACTGGCAAATATCAAAAAATACTTTAGAAAAAATGGACAAGTTTAATGCAACCGCAGAAATATTGACCGTATCAAAAAATCGTATGTACTGGGTGACGTCATATTTAGGCCGTGAAAGTAATTTAGTTTGGCACTTATTACCAAAGAGTCTCCCGCGCGACAAAGGTGTGAAATTTAATCAAACAATTATAACTACTGGAATAGGTATTTCTTTGGTGAAACCAATAGCTGCCAATTACCAAATTGAAGATCTAACAAAGGGAATTCAGAACTGCGAAGCTCTAAAGTCTCTGCTACCAATTAACTCATTGCCCAGCGACTACGGCTCCCTCACTGATACTACAGATGTAAGCCTGTCGTGTGTCCATGGCACGAAAGTTAGTGGGGAATCTCGTTGTGAGTGTACACAGGGTTACAGCGGCGAGAGATGCGAGGTTCCCGTCTGTCAGAACTATTGTTTCCAAGGAAATTGTAGTGTCAGTGCTGAGGGACAACCTAAGTGCAGGTAAAACATGTTCATTTTATTTAATTACGGACTAGTTATAGGAAGCGGCCGAGCGCACGCGTTTTATGCTGATCGCTGTAGGCACTATAGTCTGGTTTTTTTTAACAAACGAGTACCGATAATTTTGACAGAGATGCTATTGGTCCACGTAATCAATATAAAGTCCGTTCCACACAACCCGATGACCCTATCACCCTCCTCCAGGAAAGTAGTAGGGAAACTAGCACCGTCCATAAACACAAACACAAATCTACATTCCGGCCTCGCCGCCGAGGCCCACCGCGTTTAAGACCATCTAACGTAAATGTAAATGTAAATTAATGTCCCTTGATCGGTTTAATCGAGCCAGCTGGTGGCGTAGCTGAGTCTGTAGCTTTAAACTCCCCTGATAATAATAATTCCCCTAACTTGATCCAGCCTATTGCTTTGCCTTGTTTATCTATTGTCTATGACAACGACTCCCTAAGCCGAGGTCCGTACCCCACAGGGGGTGCCCTTAGTGCGCAGTCGTTTAGTTTATAAGTTTAGTTAGTATTTTATGCCCCTAGCTGGAGGCTTTTGAGCTCGCTTAAAGGCACCCACAGGAAAGTCCGGTTAAGTAGTCGAGACCTCTCATGGTCACACTACGAGATGCCATTCCAAAAAAAAAAAAAACCAAACGCTGTCTGTACATTCAGTTGAGACATCGACTACCTGCGCGTGGCACGTATTTTAGTGAGTGAACCAGACAATATTATTTATGAGTGAGTCATGGCGGACATGTCTCCTGTACAGTAAATTTTAGAAAACATGAATGGGCCTTAACAATTTCAAAACAAAACAAAGGCGTTGGCCCCACCTCGACCAATGACCCATCTCACTCTGTCAATATCGGAAATGTGCGAGAGACATAACTCAGTACTCGATTGTTAAAAAAAACAGACTATAGTACCTAATCAAACGCAAAAAGATGTAATTTGACTTTTGTTGTACTTTTGAATCGTCAACATGTCCAATGTAACGTTCTGTTTTTTTTAATATAAAACGTCACTGAAAAATAGTAAGACCAAAGCAGATTCTCGGTGATATTCTCCGGCGGCTCGGTCAACCAAGCTTCCAAAATAATCCGAAGAGCTACTAACCCCGTGACCACGTTCAAATGACACGCGTATTGCGACAGCGACTGCGGAGAAACCAAATGAAAGAAGTTGTTTAGAGCAAGCCACGAGTCACCGCGACGCGATTTGCGGAAAGATAAATGGAAATAGTTGAACTTGATGCGCGCGCGTAGCGTTGACGCAAGTCGCGTCGCAAGTCGCATCGCTCGAGCTAAAAGTAGCTAGTCTGCAGAAAAACATTGCGCCAAGAAGGGGCGCGGGTCGTACAAGTGCGTATGGCGAGAGATCCGTAGAGGATGGAACTAAAATTTGAACTAAACAAATAATATTAGTAATAATCTTTTTGTTCTTTCATAAATTAACATACAGTACAAAGTCAAGGCACAGAATAAATAATAGTACCTACTAACGTAGTCAAGACACACAACACAACAACACACAACACACACGACACGTAACACTTAATAGAGTCTGTGACTGTTGTAGGTAAAACCTGTATTACAGATCACGAGGCTTGCCCTCCAGCGGACAACTCACTTCACTTATGACCTAATATGACTGTATTAAATTAACATACAGCTTGTACATAATTTAACACTATTACAAATGAATAAAAACAATAGGATGGCACCTAAGGGTTTTAATAAACGTTCTGTTGCATTGTAATCAAAGGCTTGAAGCCATGAACAAAGTTTTTTCTTGCACTCTGCCCTAGAAAGAGGAAAAAATAGCTGCTTGTTCATATTACCTATTATATTTTATTTTATTTATTTGGAAGAACAAACAATTACACATTATATATTACAAATAAATAGAAAATAAGGAGTTATACAAATGTGCAACCAACAACGTTCTCCACAGATACACAAAAAGACAAAGACAATATTGATAAAGTAAAAGTCGGACAGAATAGAAAAGATAGACATAAATTACAGCAGCAAGGAACACTAGAGAAATTTACAATACATTTTTGATTGTGTCAAGCAAGATCTTTTTAAATTTTCCAACGGATAAAGCAAATAGATCCAAGTTAGAGAAAAACTTATTAAAATTGCCTGTAAGGCGACGTAGAGGTGCCCGCAAGCCTGCATTTGTACGACTAGGAGTGACGGCGAAAACCGGTCGTGTGCGCACCCCACGTCCCTGAATGGTTCTAGGGACAACATAGCATAGCTTGTTACAAATATCCATACAATCATATGAATTGTTACACAGATCGTATAGAAACATAGTTTCTAGAAAGGTACGTCTAGACTTCAAAGAGAGCAAATTGTATTTTTTCAGTAAATCGCTATAGGGAAAGTAAATACGACTTCTAGAACAGCGGTAATGCATCATTTTTAAGAACTTACGTTGTAGACGCTCGATACAGTCAGTATATTTATTATAATAGGGACTCCACACCGGCACCGCATATTCCAGTTGAGACCGGATCAATGATCTATACAGGTGTAAATATGTGCTCGGGTGGACGAATTCCGTGGCTGATCTTATTACGAATCCATACATACGATAAGCCTGACTCATGATTTTATCAACATGTGCGTCTAGATGCAGTTTGTCATCGAGCAGTATTCCTAGATCACGAATTGTGTTAACTCTGGCCAAGACTTCACTTTGTAGTACATAAGGGTGTTTAAATTGGTTTTTGTTTTTAGTAAAGCTGATACAGCAACATTTGGGAATACTAAGTTGGAGTTTATTTTTAATACAATACTCACCCAAGCGATTGAGATCTTGTTGGAGTAAATGACAGTCTAGAATTGATCTAACGGGTCTGAAAATTTTAAGGTCGTCCGCGTAAAGTAAGAACTTAGTATTAAGAAAACACACATCGATATCGTTAATAAACATTACAAACAACAGAGGTCCGAGAATTGAGCCCTGAGGCACCCCTGACGTCACGGTTATGGTAGTGGAATGGAAACCATTGACCGCTACTTTTTGAGTTCTATTTGACACATAAAAAATGAACCAACGTAACAAATCCCCGCGGATACCGTTAAAGGCTAGCTTCTTCAAAAGCAATTCATGATCAACCTTGTCAAAGGCTTTTCGAAAGTCGGTGTATACAGCGTCCACTTGCACACGAGAGTCCATACTATTAAACAAATAGTCAGTGAAAGTTATCATATTAGTTGTTGTAGATCTTCTTTTTACGAACCCGTGCTGTTGCTGTAGTATTTTGTCCTTGACTATCGGATACAACTGATTGTGAACGAGCCTCTCGAAAAGCTTTGACAAGGCCGACAATATAGAAATGGGCCGGTAATTTTCAACGTCCTGCTTTGGACCACTTTTGTGAACTGGAGTAATATTTGCCCGCTTCAAGACTTCTGGAAAAGTTCCCTGACTTAAACATTTATTAAAAATAATACACAATGGCGCACATAACGCATGCGCCGTCTTATTAAGGAAAATTGGTGGAATACCGTCTGGTCCAGGTCCTTTAGTACAATCTAAAGATTTGAGGGCACTGAGTACTTGGTCAGTACCAAGTACAAGGCTACTAATAGGAGAACAATTTTCAGCATATTCAATGTCCTGGGTTTGAATATTTGCGAGAGTGGAGGGTTCGTACACCGAATGGAAGAACTTTGCAAAGAGATTACATATAAATAGATATTATATAAATATAGACTCAGAAAACCGTAAAATGAATGTGCCAGACTGAGCTTATATCTATTTGTCGTGTAGACATCGGTGGTTCTTCTCTTACCTGAGATTGTGTTAGTGACGTAAGAACCTTGAATACTTATAGTATAGTTAAAATCTCGCTGCAGACTCGGTCATAAATCATTCGAGTGTTTCGCTCTCTTTCCCACTCACGGGCCTTATGGGCAGGCCACGCCCACACGTAGTCCTGTGCATTACTGCAGTTGATGAGTGATATCGATAGTTTTATATATTTATAAATGGGTGATAGAAATAAATACACATTTTTTTTTATTTTATTACCAAATTTACTATAAAGCATATTAAATATATAAACAAAAGAACGTATATATAAAACTAAAAATAGAAAATTAAAATTCTTCGTCTGAGTCATCGTCATCATCATTCACATGAATGATGAACTCTTCGCATAAATGTGCTTTTCTTAAGTCTTCATCTTGCAGCAATTCTGCATGTTCCACACATTTTTGCCAATTTTCAATGGAGACATTGGAAATGGCTTCATCGACTAACCTTAATGATTCTGTTATCGATAATGGCCTTGAGCGCGCGCAACTAGCGCACATCCCTACTCTGATTATGATTTATGACCAAGTCTGCAACGAGATTTTAACTATACTATAGTGCGCTTTACGGATGACAACGCTTGGTGTAATTCCGAGAAGTAGCGTAAGTACAAGGCGCCTCGTTCACCTGATATATTAGTTTGGGGAAAAAGTGTTTTCGCATTATAGTATGTATGAACTTAAAATAAAATCTCTTTGGCTATACTATTTGTATCTGGCTGGTTTTGGTATCATTGAAAGTTTAAATTTTAAAGAACATAATTCCAAATTCAAATTAGGAAAATGTGTGATTTTCATTTGTTTTTCGTACTGTCAAGATGAGTGAATCTAATGAAGAAATTCGATACATTTTAAAATTTTACTACAAAAAAGGTAAAAATGCAACGCATGCCGCGAAAAAAATTTGCGATGTTTATGGACCCAGTGCAGTGTCTGTGAGAGTAGCACAAATTTGGTTTAAGCGTTTTCAATCCGGAAATTTTGATGTCAAAGATGCACGTCGCTCTGGTCGCCCTATTACGGATAAAATGGATGCCATTTTTGAAAAAGTGGAGCAAGATTGGCATATCAGTAGTTACGACGTAGCTGAAGAACTGGGAATTGACCACAAAACAGTTTTGGCGCATTTGAAAAAAACTGGGTACACAAAAAAGCTCGATATTTGGGTACCTCACGAGCTCACTGAAATAAACCTAATGAGCCGTGTACTCATTTGTGATTCTTTATAACGACGTAATGAAACCGAACCATTTTTGAAGAAGCTGATAACTGGTGATGAAAAGTGGATCACGTACGACAAGAACGTGCGAAAAAGGTCGTGGTCAAAGGCCGGTCAGGCTTCTCAGACTGTGGCGAAACCCGGGTTAACTCGCAACAAGGTGATGCTGTGTGTGTGGTGGGATTGGAAGAGCATTATTCATTATGAGCTGTTACCACCAGGCAGGACCATCGATTCTGAACTCTACTGCGAACAACTGATGAGATTAAAGCAAGAAGTTGAGAGAAAGCGGCCGGAATTAATCAACAGAAGGGTTGTGGTTTTTCATCATGATAACACTAGACCTCACACATCTTTAGCCATTTAGCAAAAAATAAGAGAGTTTGGCTGGGAGGTGTTAATGCATCCGCCGTATAGTCCTGACCTTGCACCTTCAGATTTCCACCTGTTTCGGTCTCTTCAGAATTCTTTAGGCAGTGTCAGGTTAACATCACGAGAGGACTGCCAAAACCACTTGTCGCGGTATTTTGATCAGAAGTCCCAAAATTTCTATAGCAATGGGATCATGTCCCTACCTACAAGATGGCAAAAAGTTATCGAACAAAATGGTACCTACATACTTTAGATAAATGTAAATAATGTATATTAAAAAATGTTTTGAATTTTCTTAAAAAATGCGAAGAAACTTTTTCCCCAACCTATTATTAAGTCGCAAATATTTGTTGTTTTTCTTGTTTCCCTGTTTCATATCTTCGTTATTTCAGGTGTAATGCCGGTTACTCAGGGGAAAGGTGCGAAGTCAACGCGTGCCATGAGTACTGTTCGAACAACGGTATCTGTTCTCTGAATGCGGAGAGTAAGCCAGTCTGTCAATGCACAGGAGATTATAAGGGTGAAAGATGTGATGTTCCCGGCTCTCTTGTCAAACATTACAGTTTAAATACAGGTAAGAATATTTTGTAAAGCGGTTTAAGGTTTACATCAGTCTTACATTGCTGACTTTCCATCATCGTGATCGTTTGCCACATTTCTGCTTTACCCACACCAGATTTTAGCCGTAGCTACGTGAAATCATCAATCTGAACCGACGAATCTGTGCCATGTCGGTCTGACCGAATGTAAGCAACTTAAAACATTTCGATAATTTTGTTGGTGGTGTGTTTGTGTTTGTGTGTTTGTTTTGTGTTTGAGGAGCTCGTGGCTAAGTAATAACAGCCCTACGGGTCGATCCATCAGGTTAAGCTACGCTTGCCGGGGTTGGTCCGTGGATGGGTGACCATCTTTACATACCGAGACTCCTCCGTGCCTCGGAAAGCACGTTAAGCCGTTGGTCCCGGCTGTCATTCGTGGATCATTGACAGTCGTTACGGGTTGTCAGAAGCCCGAAAGTCTGACAATCAGTCTTACCAAGGGGTATCGTATTACCCAGTTAATGGGTTGTGGAGGTCAGATAGGCAGTCGCTCCATGTAAAATAATGGTATTCAGCTGCATGCGGTTAGACTGGTAGCCGACCCCAACATAGTTGGGAAAAGGCAAGGCAGATTGATTGTTGGTGGTGTGTTTGATTGGTTGTTGGGTGACGTCTCTGACTGCCGCGTTCATCTAGTGGTCGTAAGCGCTACTGCTGGGTTCGGCCAAGAGTTATTGAGGAATTCCTCAGCAGCAATCCGGAGTCTGAATGTGTGCCTGGTTGATGGCAATAGGCTCGCGCCCTATTACATGAGACTGAAACATGACTGATGAAATCTGGGTGTGTATGCTAAGATACAACACTGCTTTAACCCTTCGGGGAATTATAGGCGGGATGTTATGTTATGTTACGTCTCTGAGTGCGGCAGTTGGTGACTAGGTACAGTCAACAAAAGAGATATCTAGGCGGGGTAAACTAACATATTTGTATGTTTTTTTTTTAAATTTTAATTCAACAAAAATTACACAAGAGTACTTCACAAATCTTCTGCCAAACTGCAGGACAGTTTGTCGGCAGTGTTCTCGTGGACACTCTTAAGTTTTCTTAACACTAATGCATCATTATAAAAGGTAAAAGGTAAGGGGACACATAGTTTTATTACTTACGTAGACGTACGCATCACACCACACCCAACTTCACACATACTCGAGCTGCTCAGTGTTTGATCTACAGCTCGAGTATCCGTACATTTGTTTGTTTTTGCAATACTCCTACATTATAAATTTATAATACACCAACACAAATTTGTATATTGTCACGAAATTGAACATGAAGCAATTCACATACAAATATGCTTGTATACCCTGCCTAGATATCTCTTTTGTTTACTGTTTGTTGTTATAGTGAGTTCACACCTGTAAAAACAAATGTAAGTGATAATAAGATTATGCAAGAACACCAAACGATGAGACTCCATAAGTACTTTTAACGATGGATTCTAATAGTGATTGATCCAGTTGCCGTGGATTTTGATTCCGTAACAGTCAGACACAGTATGAACTGAAGATCAGGTGGAGCTGAAGATAGAACTGCGGGCGTACACAAAGTGGCACTCTAGCAACGAAGGGGATGGTGGAGAAGTCAACAATGTATGGGACTGACATACGCTACCGATAAGCTTATATATTGTTAATCTTGTTGTAAGTCGTTGTAGAAATACGAATCGCTTTAAAAAGCGATTGCACTTGTCTGGGCCTTAACCCTAATATACTAATCATATTTTATCATTTTTTATTTGATCACCTGGGAGGCTATTGTATAAATAAATCGAAATTTTGTTGCAAAAATTTTACAGAAATTTAATAATCTTTAAACGACATAACAGGCAAGCATTAGATTCTACCCTTCATACATTTTGTTCAGGAAAATTCCATAAATTAACCTTAAATAGTATTACACCTTATGACACAGCTGTACATCTTTTATAAAAATATAACTATGCATCTGAGAGTGCTGATTTTATAGAGACTTATAATGTATGAACTATCGAATACAAAGCAAATAGCTATCTCACAAAAATAAAAATAGTTCTACAAATGTTCAGCTAACAATGTACCTCATAATACCAATGATCACCTCCCTGGCGATCACATAGTCTAGAACTCGGTAACGGAGTAAGGTAGCTGGTTCCGGGATCATCCTCTAACGCGTTGCGGGTTATCCTGAGTTGGCACGAACATTGCGTCCCCGCAATTTCAAATGGTTAAAAAAAAGCGAAACCCTTCATTGTGCGTGTTCCGACACGCACAATGAAGGGTTTCGCTATACCTAGTAGTGCTCCTATACATATTGCTGTTTATATGAAGCTTTCTCTCTCTTGGGTATCTCCGGTCGCTCCAAGTGAGCTGGCACTTTAAATAATTGCATAGAGTTGCGTAATTTTGTAACCTTGATCATACAAAATAGATAAATAGAGGTGTATTGTACTTCCATGGTTGTAACAGCACTATATTAGATTTCATTATCGCGCGTTCGTATTTCCGTAGATATACGATGATTGCCGAAGCGCATACTTTTTCTGGGATCTGTACGTGCTTCGTGCCTTACTAATCTCATAATAGCATTAATAGTGCATGTTGACGTTTCCTTTACAGATGTGGCGCCGGTTACTCTGGGCACAGGAGTGAAGTCAACGCGTGCTCCAACTGATGTCTGAACACCGGCGCTTGTTCGGAACGAAGCCGCTGAAGAGTTTACTTCCACCTCTACCACCACCACTGCGTACTACTCACTAGAATACATCTAACTCAGCTGGTTCAGTGATCAGTTGGTGACAGCCTGCCGCAATACGATCATTCATCATCATCATCCCATTTTATGGCCGTCATTTCCTAGCCAAATCATGTTTCGGACTCTACGTTAAACCTTTTTTAATAATTTAAGTGTACCTTTACCTAGCCCGCGTAGCATGGGACGCTCCCAGCTTGATGTATCAACTACCTCACACGGGTGGCTGGGACAGGCTGGGTGCAGAAGGTTGAGAGGGAGATTCTTGCCCGCACGTCTATCAAAAATCACTTTATCTTTTATGTCTTCTTCGGGCAGAAGTCTCTCACAAAATGTTTTTGCTGTTTGTTTATTTCTTATTAATTGCACATAACAGAGATACAATTTTTTTTTATTTTGACCTGCTTTATTTTATAATCTACCTGCAACAAAGTAAATTATATTGCTTTTTATTATTCTTTTCTTTTACATTATTTCTATTATTTTATTAAGAAATTGGAGATAAGTTGTTATGTACATTTTATTTTATTTCTGATTTTATTATTTTTGATATAATTCTTTGCTTTAGATTAAGTTTCTCTTTTCAATAAAATTCAAACTTATGTAATATACTAAGATTTTCATTTTCGCACACCATCTCTACTTGATAGGTATAGGTACATCTCTCATTAATTCTTTCAACAACTGACAACGCACAATCTAAACCGCTGGTACTAGAACAAAGTTTGCACATTTTGAGTTCCTTATACAACGGAATTGAGCACTAAAGGGAGGATTGCTGAAATTTCATCCTTTATAGGGGTTAATAGGGGGTGAAGTTTTGTAAATGGAAGTTCGAAATGAATGCCGATAGGAAATCCTATCGGGCACATAAGCACATGGCTTGTTATATCATAAACTGCCTTTAAACGATATTTCGCACGTCAGAGTAGATGATGTATTTGAATATGTTCCACCAAAGTGTATAATCCGGTAATCTTCATCACATCAGACAAATGTCTGATGTGATGAAGATTAAAAAAAAACACACACACACACATGTACTCACAATCTTTCGCCTTTATAATACACTTCTGGACACATCTATTGGCCCACCTTAGAGTTTAGGTTTCGATGGCCCCTACCGAAATATGATTGCTAGATTGAACAAAAACTGTTGATGCAGTTTTAAACCTGATACATTTTACCATCTTTTTCGATCGTATTGTTTTAAATTTGAATTCAGAATACCATACGACATGGAGCTACGCCTAACAAGTCGGATATGGGCCTTGTTAAAGGCAATTGATTTTTGAATAAAAAACATGTTTTATCAAATAAAGGTTTAATTTAATAACGCGTGTTGCCTCCATGGGCATCTACCACAGCTCTCATACGATTAGGCATAGAGTTTATCAACCGCTCTATGAAATTTTGAGGGATCATCTCCCATTCCTCTTCTATGGCAGTTTTCAACTCCTGCATCGTCTGGGCAACTGGCTGACGAGCCCTAACACGTCTTTTTAGCTCGTCCCACATGTGCTCAATGGGGTTCATGTCTGGGCTTCTGGCTGGCCAGTCCATAACTGTGATGTTCACATCCCGAAGATATTCCCTGACGATGCCGGCCGCATGGGCTCTTGCATTATCATGCATAAAAAGGAAATTTGGGCCCACATAGTCCGCGTATGGTATCACGTGAGGTTCTAAGCACTCACGAATGTACCTTTCAGCATTTAATGTTGGCAGCCGTGGTCCTGTAACAACCTCAATTTGAGTTTTGCCGCTCGCGGATATACCGCCCCAGACAGTCCATGAGCCACCGCCATAAGCAACCCTCTCTTCAAAGCAGCATTGTGCGAAACGCTCTCCCTTACGTCGGTAGACCTTCTTCCTTCCATCATTGCCATGTAACACAATTTTAGACTCATCAGAAAAGAGTACACGGCTCCAATCTTGCTGTGTCCAATTTAAATGACTGCGTGCGAAATGAAGGCGCGCTGTTCGGTGGGCTCGCGTTAGTTTGGGGCCATTAGCTGGCTTGTGTGGTACCATATCGCGTTCTTTTAACCTTCTCCGAACAGTTCGAGCGCTCACAGATACTCCGTGGAAGTCGCGAAGTTGGTTTTGTATCTCAATGGAGGTAAGGTGACGATTTCTCAAGCTGGTCGTCACGATGAATCGATCCTGCCTTTCAGTTGTGACCCGAGATCGTGGCCTTCCTTGGCGACGAACAAAGCCGCCAGTCTCTAGGTACCTCCGATAAACATTTCGGACCGCAGATCGACTTAAATTAAGTTGAGCACTCACGTTTCTTTGGCTGTGTCCGGCCTGAATAAGTGCCACAGCTTGGGCGGCGACTTCAGGTGAAGTATCCATAGATTATTGATAGAACTTCACCTTAATGTTAAGAATAAGTAATGTTTGTTGCAAAACCAAAGATATCAATCACTTTTTCAAGAATTAAATCCAAGTAAACCAATAAAACCAAGTTTTCTTAGTATTTGATTGGTTGATATCAACAAACAGGCTCCAAATTGTCTTTTGTTTCTTTAAATTCTGTGTTCGAAATTCAAAAAAAGACTATTGAATGAAATTGTGAATGTGCCAGGTTCAAAACTGCATAAAAACTTTTTGCTCGACCTAATATAAAATTTTAGCTAGGACCAAACGAAACTGAAAATACAAGGTGGGCCAAAAGATGTGTCCAGAAGTGTATTTGTACGGTTCACGTACAATGTATTAAACTGCATACGCAGTAACCTACTTACTTCGTATATTAGCGTTAAACATATTTTTAAGTTAGTTGACAAATTACTACTAACGCGAGCGCTGCGGATTAGCATCCAATCTTTACTTGTAAATCGGGCTACTTAATAAACTTAGTGTTACGAAATCCGTGGTTTCCGTCAACTCATCTAAACTAACTTTTACTACTTCAAGTGAGCGAACTATAGCTTGTTGTACACGTGTAAGGTGCCTACTACTTCCGGACCTTACAATAATAGGTCTTTACCAATGAAATTGCCGTTTTGTATGAAAAAATTTAAACGAATTTTTTTCATGCATTTTTTATTTGTATTAATCGAAGTAATCACCCATGCAATCAATGCATCTTTGCCAACGCAGTGGCAGTTTATTGATGCCCTTCTTAAAGAAATCAGCTGGACGGGAGGCAACAAATTCTTCAAAGGCATTTTGTACTGCCTCTCGGGTATTGAATTTTTTTCCCGCCAAGAAGTTATCCAAATTCTGGAAAAAGTAGTAGTCTGTAGGCGCAAGGTCTGGTGAGTAGGGCGGATGACGGAGAGCTTCCAACCCCAGTTCTTGCAACTTGGAGACCGTCTGCTGTGCAGTATGAGGTCGCGCGTTGTCGTGCAGGAGCAGCGGAGACGAGCGATTGACCAATGCTGGTTGGAGATGTACCAGCTTCTCCATCATTGTGTTCAGTTCTTCACAGTACCCATCTGAAGTAATGCTCACCCCGTTTGGTAAGAAGCTGTGATGAATCACACCGGCGTTAGACCACCAAACAGTGACCATCACTTTTCTAGGGGTAAGTTTTCGTTTAGGGCATTGTTTAGGTGCTGAACCAGGATCCAACCAACTTACTGAGCGCTTGCGGTTATCAAACAGAATCCATTTTTCATCGCAGGTAACAATGCGGTTCAAAATTCCTTCATTTGTGTGTCTGTTGAGCAGTGCAAGGCACGTCTCGACGCGTACTTCGCGCTGGCGATCATTGAGTTCGTGGGGCACCCATTTGTCAAGCTTTTTTACCTTGCCAATTTGACGCAAATGGACCAATATTGTTTTGACGCTAACGTCGAAAGCTGCTGCTAATTCAGCCGTAGATTGTGTATCATCAGCTTCCACAATCGCCTTTAATTCGTCATTGTCGACCAAAGTCTTCGGACGACCGCGAGGTTCATTTTTCAGGTCGAAATTTCCAGAACGGAAGCGAGCAAACCAATAACAAGTGGTGCGTTGGTTTGTAGTGTTAGCTCCGTAAACGTCGTTGATGTTGCGTGCCGCTTGTGCCGCGTTGCTGCCACGACGGTACTCATATTCCGTAATTACTCGAATTTTTAACGTATCCATGATGACGAAAAAGATTGAAATGCGATGAAAATGTAACACTAATCAATAAACAAATGACCACTTTTGGAAAAAAAAAATCCATGTTTTTAAAATAAAATTAATTTGAAATTAGAATTCTTAGCCAAACAAAAATTATTTTGATTTGAAATGGCCAGTACTGCAGAACGGCAATTTCATAGGTAAAGACCTAATATTAATTAAAAGCGAAAGATTGTGAGTACATGTGTGTGTTTTTATGGTTGTTACTTCTTCACGCTCAAACGGCGGACCGATTTCGATGAAATTTTGTATGTAGATAGCTTATACCCTGGATTAACAACTAACCCTTTATAACGCAACAACATAAAAACTGAAAAACATTCAATGGTACGGTAGCAAAAAATAAACAAAGAAATACATATTTTTTGGTTTTTACCAGACTACGGCGAAGCTGGGCGAAGCAAAAAGTAGGGTTATGATTTTGACCTGTATGTATGTATGTATGTTCATCTGTTCCCTCATAACTTCTAAATTACTTTATAATAATTTGACAAATGAGGTATCGTTAGAAGCGTCTTGATCGTCCGCTGGTTATAGGCTATGTGACGTCACATTTGATTGAATATGGCGCCCTCTAGAGTCCAAAAATTAAAAAAAAAGAAAGAAAGAGAGAATGAAAGGGCTTAAAATTTCACAAAAAAATTCACAAATATTTACCAGCAATCAATCCCTGTCAATGTCACCCAGGCGCCAACAGATACTTGTACAGTCCTACCAAGTCATCTGAGAACTGAAAGAGGACGGCACCGCGTCGATTCAGTGTTGCTAATTGATATAAGGTGCCCAAAATAGAGTAAGTTTTCAAGAAGGAAATTTCACATTAGACATAATCGTTTAATAAGAATTACAGTTTTTACAAATTAATAACAATGATACCTATATAAAAATAATAAAATAACATGACGGCAGTAGTTCCAATTTTCGCCATTTCACAGATAAGTTGGTAGGAGTGTAGTACTCTACTTATGTGATGCATCAGCAGTTCTATTCTGTAAACATCTCACCGTGAAAACTTCAGTGAGCTGTCATTCTACCCGATGCTAGTAGGGAATGACACTATTGTCAGCTCACTGCAAGCTCACTTCACGTCACGTTGAGTTTTTACAGAATAGCTCGGCTGGTCCGACTGAGTGACGTGGCGCTGAAGCGTTGGTTCAGGTTGATAACTGAATGAATGTACGCTGGCCTGATAATGTGTTTGGTGCATTAATAGTGCATGTTTACGTTTCCTTTACAGATGTGACTCAGGATACCCTGGGCAAAGGAGTGAAGTCGACGTGTGTTCTAGCTGCTCCATAAATTGTTGCTTCGATTATTTTATTCAAAGTGAAATCAATAAAACTTCAAAAAAAAAAAACAAAAATCAAAAAGTTTTATTTCATTATTTATTGAAGATGGCGCTGCCGTCACGTAAATTATATTTAGCTCCGTGTAAATGTGTTGTTTAAAATATAAAGAAACGAAAATCAGTGACAAAACTAACGTTAACGGATAGACCGTGGTGCATATATTAATGAGTAATGTTAGTGGAAGGATTCATTAAGAAGAAGATCAGTTAAGTGAAAATAAAAAATAAAAAATGCCTAATCATCTGTGACGAAAAAGTGCAAAGTCAACTAACATATAAAGGCAAGGTATTGATACACTTGGACGATATTGACGTTTCACATTTCAATCACAGCAGCATTGGATATCACATTCACAAATTGGACGGATAGAAAACTGAGAAGTAAGAAAAGAGTACCCATAACATCGTTTTTTTTTACATTGGTTTTTGAATCAGCTGACAGCAGTGAACGAATTCACAGTGTTACAAGACAAATGAATGTAAAAATTTAAAAAAAAGAGCCATCTAGTAGATAAATAAGAAACAAAAAATAAAGTGTTACCAGAAAAATAAAAAAAGACCCTATTATAACTGTAGAAAAGTGCCATCTAATGAGCAGAATTTAAATCAGTACAGCATAGGTATATCGGCTACAATTACGATATGCGAAGCTACGGTTCAAGTGGTCTAGAGGTGTAAGACCCTACCTGTGGTGCGACATAGTGAGCGTTCGGATCTCAGATACAGTAAAACTTTGTGATCACTTTTTGACACAAAATAATTCCTGAGATGAATTTCTTCGACAGTTTAAATGTAACATTTAGGCGTCCCAGGCCCCGTTCACAATCGGAATCACCAACTATCGACGACTGTGACACTGTAATTCCTAACACACTGGAGTTCACCACAAGTAGTATGCCTGACTTGTCTGATAATGAAGACGACCAAGTCAAGTTATTAAGAGAGGAGATACTAAACCTTGCAAAACAGTTAGATAGCGCTCATAAAGAAAAAGAACTATTATCGGATGAAAATAATCAACTAAAGCGTGAAAATGAGAATTTGATAAGAAAAAATATCGTGTATAAAAAAGTGGCTACAAATAGTCCAATTAAAACAAGCCAAAATACGCCAAGAAAAAAAACCCAAAATAACTATAAAACAAAACAGACACAAACGGATATTCTAGAACGTGAAAGAACCGATATAACTATTAACACAAAAAATCAACTAAAAACTTCCAAAAATGAACAGGGGACAAAAACATATATGAATAAGTCAGACATAAAAGAAATACATAATTCTAAAGGAACCAAAACCAAAATCCAGACCGAATTTCACCCTCCACAACAACTTAAACAAAACAAATTGTGTATTCTGAGTGCTAATAAACAAAATAAGATCCTGTCTTTAATAGAAGAAACTTTTGAGAAACAATTTAATTTTTGTCACTACCTAACAACAGACGGAGCTACATGTGACCTCCTGCAGGGGATAAACACAAAACTTACGGATTACACAATGAGTGACTACTGTGTGATTTTAATTGGTGAACAAGACTTCAAAATAGCAAAAAATTACTCTAAACTCGTATTAGACATAAGGAAGACTCTTAGTGAAATAACTCATACTAATATTATTATCTGTCTACCCACATATAAATATAACATGAACTCAAATATGTATAATTGGCGAGTCATGAACTTTAACTATTCTTTATGTCAAGATATCTGGACACATAAATATGCTCATGTATTGGATTCAAATGCAAATATCGACTATGATTATAACACATTTTTCAGGAAGTCTGGACAACTAAATAATTTTGGGTTCCATTCCATTTTTGTTAATCTTCTAGCGTTAATTAATGACAATCAATGCATCAACATTTATAATAATAAAACAGTAAATACTCCATAATAATTCATAATTCATAATTCTTTATTGACATAGATGGTTACATAAACTTGTTTGAAGCCTCTGATTCCTGAACTAGGTGTACCTGTATGTCAGGAGTCAGCGCACTCTCCCATTTTATTTGGCTTATAAACTAATGTCAACATAGGAATAGACAAAACAGATGTGCTACAAAATACAATTTTAAAAGAAGCTACAACAAAATAAAATAAAATATAATAACATAAAATTGAAAAAACATGGAAAATACGGAAAAACATTCTTAAATTATTATATCGTGCTGTGTGTGTTTGTGTGTATGTGTGTGTGTGTGTGTGTGGGAGGTGTGTATGTGTACGTGTGGGTGGGTCGTTCGTTTTTGTGTATGAGTAGGTGTATGAAAGAAAGGTATGTTTATGTATGTGTTCCTTTGTAGAATAAAATTAATTAATTATTAATTTCTCTACATCCTCATAATTAAGTGTAAAGAGCCAGTTTTTTACTTTAAGTTTACATTCGAGTAGCGTTAGCGGATAAATATTTAAGATTCTATTAATTTTGTTATATAAGTATACAGAAAGAAAAGAGTATTGTCGTCTTGCAAAAGCCGAGTGACATTTAACAGATTCAATTACGTTCGGAGTTGTTCGCTTATTTCGAAGTTTACCTGGATCATATGGGGTACATACGTGTTTTTTATTAATTATCTGGAAAATAAAAAGTTGTCTTACTGTAAATACCCGGCATAACTCGTATAATGTCTTTGTGGGAAATCTGTATGGTTTGAATGACATTGTCTTCAGCAAGGACCGTTGCGCTCTTTCAAGGCGTAAGAGATACGTTTTACATGCACCTCCCCAAACCCGAATACAGTAACCAATCACCGATTGTGCCAATGCAAAATAAACTGTACGAAGGAGATCACTGTCAGCTATATGCCTCAGATTTTTAAACACCCATGCAAGTTTCCTAACTCGTGACGAAACCATCTCGATATGTGGTTGCCAGGATATTTTCTCGTCTAAGAGAACCCCAAGGTATCTGACCGTCTTAGATTTGCTCAGAGTTGTACACGAGCACTGCTGATCGAAAGGAGACTTGCATGTGTGGATCCGGACAGCTACATTGGGTTGTTTTATGCGAGCATTAGTGAACTGAACAAATGATGTTTTCGATATGTTAAGTGTTAACAGGTTATGCCTCAGCCACAAGCAGACTTTATGGAGTCCCATCTCCGCATTTTGTTGGACTACATCCCAAGTCTCTCCCTGAAATACTAAAGCTGTGTCATCGGCATAGGTAAATATTTTGCCTTTAGTCAGTGTCATTTGACACAAGTCATTAATATAAATCAGGAAGAGACTGGGACCGAGAATGCTACCCTGTGGGACTCCATAGGTGACTGCAACATCCGAACTAACAGCACTACCCACTTTAACCCTCTGCAGACGGCCAGAAAGAAAGTCTTTGTAGATTTTAAGGACCGTTCCCCTTATTCCACACCTTTCCAGCTTGTCAACAAGAGCAGAAATCGAGACAGTGTAACCCCCTAATAACATTAACGTCTCACAATCCCACACACGTATTAGAAACAGAAAAGCAGTTTTTTCTTCACTAAAAGCCTTAACGTGATGCATCAAAATATAGCGGGGCTTTTAAATAAGGTCGATGCTTTAAATGTTTGCTTAGATGAATTGACAGAAAAGGACATTATTATTGACGCGCTGTGTGTTACAGAACACTTCATGAGGTCAGGGTACGAAGGCCATTTAAATATCCCCAATTATTCTTTAGCATCATTTTTCTGTAGGAAAGAAAGTAAACGAGGTGGGGCTTGTATTTTGATTAGAAACGGACATCAATGGAGAGAAGTTCCACATATAGCTGGGGCATCTATAACTGGTGTAGTTGAATGTTGCGGTGTGGAGCTCATACAACACAATATTATTATTTTATGTGTCTACAGAGTACCGAAACAAAATAATCTAAATGTATTCTTTGAAACCATAGGAAAAATATTACAAAAAATATGTAAAAAAAAGTATGAGCATATTATAATGGCGGGAGATTTTAACATTGATATAATGAAGAAAAATAATGTTGTTTTAGATTTCGAATGTCTGTTACTAAATTTCAATCTTAAGTTAGCTTTAAAGCAACCAACCAGAACTCATAGCCAAACTTGCATTGACAATTTCGCACATAATTTTGGAGCCAAATGTAAAACAGACGTTATTGAATTTGCGCTGTCAGACCACACAGCGCAAATAATAAAATGCCCGGTAAAAAAAACGTGTATGTTAAAATACTGGCGCAGAAAACGACGGGACTTAAGCGTAGAGAATATGGATAAATTTAGAGACTGCTTAAAACATTTGACTTTTTCGGAAATATATGAAACTGAAGATCCAAATACCGCTTTTGACATATTTATTGACAACTTTAAACTATTTTATGACCTCTGTTTTCCATATAAACTGACAACTATAAATGTAATTAAAAAGTCAAAATGGATATCTCATGGCATTAAATTATGCAGTAAAAAGAAACGTCAATTGCTCTGGAATTACAGATTAAAACCAAATATGACGAACAAAAATATTTTTAAGAATTACACAAAAAGGTTTAAAAAAGTTATGAGATTGACTCGACATGCTCAAAATAATTACTCAATTAAAACTGCAAAAAATAAATCCAAAATGACATGGAATATAATAAATAAATCGAAACCGTTTTTACCGAAAGAATCCATTAACTATATAAATGTCGATGACAAAATAGTAAATGACCCTCTAGAAATTGCTAACGCGTTTAACAATTTTTTTGTAGATAAAATTCAACCAAGGCAAGGTTCGGGAAGCAAAGTAACAACGAATATTATAAAACAGAAAGACTCAATCTTTGTTGCACCAAGTATACCTATAGACATATTAAACATAATTAAAGCTTTAAATACTACAAATAGTACAGGTTATGATGGTATTTCTACAAAGGTGGTAAAGTATGTTTCTGAAACCATTTGTACCCACTTAAGCTACCTAATTAATCTGTGCATCAGCTCAGGTGTATATCCGGATGCCCTAAAAGTCTCAAGAGTGAAACCATTATTTAAAAAAAATAATAAGGAACACATGGATAACTATAGACCAATAGCCTTAATTCCTATAATGTCCAAAATTTTTGAAAAATACCTTCATAAAGAACTGTACTCATACCTTGAAAAGAAAAATATCTTTAGTGAAGAGCAAAAGGGGTTTAGACAAAACATGTCAACCAGTATGGCCATTTATGACTTTTTATATACCGTAATGACGAATATGGACAGGAGAATCCCGGTGTGTGCTATATACTGCGACATGACACAAGCTTTTGACTACGTTGACCATAGCATTTTGCTACAGAAATTAGAAGCTTACGGCATAAGGGGAAACATTCTAAATCTTATTCAGTCATACCTAACTAATAGAAAACAATACACAGAAATTGAGAGAATTAATGTTAAGACAAAAAAAGAGGAAATTTATATATCAAGCGAACGCACACCTACATACGGTGTTCCTCAAGGCAGTGTAGTCGGATCTTTATTATTCATAATATACATTAATGACATGTCTAATGCTATTGAACACCCCATGACTCTTTTTGCCGACGACAGCACTATGACTATAGCATGTAAAAATAAAGACTTATATGAAAGTGACATAAATGAATCTTTAAATTTAATAATATCATGGTTAAACAGAAACAACCTAAAAATAAATCTGGATAAGACAACGATTATGCATTTTAGGCAACGGACCCAAGCTATATTTGACATTAACGCAATTTACAAGGACACTGAACTTAATAAAGTTGACGCAACAAAATTTCTAGGAATTATTATTGACTCTAAATTGAACTGGAAGGCACACATAGAATACCTAAGTAAACGGCTGAGCACCTCTGCGTACGCTTTATATAAACTGGCCCCAGAGCTAAACACAGATGCCTTAGTAACAACTTATCATGGTCTAGTAGCTTCGTTATTGCGCTACGGTATTATATTTTGGGGGAATTCCACAGACAAAGCAATAGCGTTTAAGGCCCAAAA
The DNA here is from genome assembly GCA_946251885.1 of Cosmia pyralina. Classification (NCBI taxonomy): domain Eukaryota; kingdom Metazoa; phylum Arthropoda; class Insecta; order Lepidoptera; family Noctuidae; genus Cosmia; species Cosmia pyralina. The sequence goes on along the minus strand of OX276366.1, from coordinate 17,043,694 downwards.
GAGATGCATTCGTGCTATGTTCAATATGAATTCGACCGACAGCTGTATGCCATTATTTAAAAAACACAAATTATTGACTCTACCATCGCTGTATATTTTTGAAATTGCGACATTTGTTAGGGCAAATCAATTTCTATTTCCACGACTAGCTGACACCTTCCCCCGTAACAGACGTGACAATACTCAACTGTGTTCGCATACAGCAAAGACTGCATTAATGGGTAAAAGCGTTTTCTGTATGGCTCCTAAAATTTATAATAAAATACCACAGTCATATAAAGCATTGCCGGTAAAGTTGTTTAAAAAACAGATTCGAGATTTATTAACAGACAAGTGTTATTATAATATAAATGACTTTTTGAATGACACTATTTGACATTTTTTTATTTTATTTTATTAATCCTTAAACTTTGTGACATTTTAATGATTAATTTATTTTACTGACGTATCAATGTTTATTACTGACTATTATGTACCTACCCTCTTAGATTGCCTTTAATAATTTGGTTTTTATTTTGTAATTTAGTTTTTGATTTTTTGTAAATTTTTAAATTTGTACGCCTTACGGGTGAAACATGTACGTACAAAATATAAATTAATATTGTGACATCCTGCATGCATAATTTGCATGTACACGCATGTTTTTGACAAATAAAATGATCTTTATCTTTATCTTTATCTTTATTACACGTTACATCATAGGAAACAGCTGGAGGCGTCTCCTTTTAAGCATATAGATGCCTGTGCCTGGAGGCGCCGCTCTTTCTTAACTCGCAAAGTAACATGCTACTAACAAAACAAAATTAAAAAAAAAAACTTTAAAGTTAAAGTTTATTAATATTTATTGACATTAATCTGTTGGTGTGTGTGTGTGTGTGTGGGGGTGGGAGGATGTAAGTGTGGGTGTGTGTATATGTGTACGTGCTTGCGTGTGTATGTATGTATGTTTGTGTGGGGATGTGTGTGTGTGTGTGTGATGGTGTGAGTGCGTGGTTGAGTTATACGGAAGCGGTTTTACCTTATATTTGATAGAAGATTCTCTACTTCATCGTAGCATAACTTGTTTATCCACTGAATCAGCAATGATTTACATTCTTTAAATAGTTTAGTATGTATATCTATTTGTTTATTTATTTTTAGGGTTCCGTACCTCAAAAGGAAAAAACGGAACCCTTAAAGGATCACTCGTGTGTCTGTCTGTCTGTCCGTCTGTCACAGCCAATTTGCTCCGAATCTAATGGACCGATTAAGTTAAAATTTGGTACACATATGAATTTCTGTGACCCAAACACGGACGGGTAAAGTAAATAAATGAATTTTGAATATAGAGGTCACTTTTGGGGGGCAAATAAGAAAATTAAAAAAAAAAAGTTTTGCAAACTACACCATGTGGCATGTCAAATGAAAGGGCTTATGAGGGTCTAAAATATATATTTTTATAATTTTAAAATAAATTGTTTTAAAGATATTTAAGAAAATAGACGAAAATTGACCATTCCCCCCCTTATCTCCGAAACTACCGAGCCTAAAATTTTGAAAAAAATACAGTAAATACTCGTAGATCTTTACCTGTAGATTACAGGAAAACCTATAAGAAGTCTGTGGTCTTAAAAAACTTGGTAAATCTATCAATATTGTAAGTACAAACTTACATTTATAGTTGGAATGTATGGGACAACATGTTTTTCAACTACAATGTTAAGTTTGTTCTTAAGATAAATTCATCCCAACTACGGAACCCTTCATTGTGCGTGGTCCGATACGCACTTGGCCGGTTTTTATTATATAAGAAAGACGAGCGTTTGTCGTAATGAATATTTGCAAATTCTGTTTTTACAAAATGAGTGGAAGCAATATTGTGTTTCCTTCTTCTAGCTAATACAATAGGATCTAAGGGTAGGGTTTTATATGTTTAATATATAATACTATATGTATAATATATAATACTATATGTATAATATATAATTTTCGGACTGATAATAAATTACTTATTTGGTATAGCTCATAGGTGGGGAAACTTACATTACTTACTTACATTGTATTTTAACTAAAATTTCAAAACTTTAAATAGGGTAGAACATAAAATTGTGACAGGGCCTACGCCCACTGGCGGCACGGCCAGGAGGGGGGGGCGCGGGGGGGGGGGGGGAGTCATCCTTCGGCAGTACGCAGTGGTGGTGGTAGAGGTGAAAGTAAACTAAGTAAACTCTTCAGCGGCTTCACATGCTGTGCTCGTTCCGAACAAGCGCCGGTTTTCAGACATCAGTTGGAGCACGCGTTGACTACACTCCTTTGCCCAGAGTATCCTGAGTCACATCTGTAAAGGAAACGTAATCATGCATTATTAATGCACCAAAGACATTATCAGGCTAGCGTACCTACATAAAATTATCAACCTGAACCAACACTTCAGCGCCACGTCACGGACCAGCCGAGCTATTCTGTAAAATCTCCCCGTGCTGACTGACAATAGTGTCATTCCCTACTAGCTTCGGGTAGAATGACAGCTCACTTAAGTTTTCACGGTGGGATCTTTACAGAATATACCTGCTGATGCATCACATAGAGTGCTACAAGTATCTGTTGGCGCCTGGGTGACATTGACAAGGATTGCTTGGGGGGAGGGGGGGGGGGATTGATTGTTGGTCAATATTTGAGAACAATTTTTGAATTGTTTTGTGAAATGTAACCCAAAATATATTTAAAGAAAATAGGCAGTCATGGGACTGACGATAAAAGTGAAAACTTAAACGCATAGCTTGTCGCTCGCTGACGCATGCCGGTGACGTGAACCGTAAGATTTCCCACTACCAAAAATCGCGCAATGCGCCCAAAGAAATTTTCACTTCGTCGACGTTCGCTCGGACGTAAAAATATCTCGGCGATTTTGTTTCGTGTACTGGATTTTCAACGATCTGCTTAGCATCGAGACTTGAGAGTTGAAAAACCAACAGTGTGTTTTTTCGACGCACTAAAATGCACTGTTGTGTTAAATTAGATTCTCAATGCTCGGTTCAACAACGAGAGTTGAAAATCCAGTGCGCAATAAAATCCCGCCGCAATATTTTTACGTTCTGTGTGTTATTGTTGTTGGTTTGTTTAAGAGACTTGACATGTGATGGTATGCCATCCTTGTTTCTTTCCCTACACTTTGTGCAAGTGAGAGCAGTAAAAATACAGTTTATGAATACAAAAACAGTCAAAATAACATCCGGAGCCGATAGGACCACCAGGGTCCGATTCACAGACAGGAACGATTTTGATATCGGACCTTCGCGGTCCCATCTCGCAGTTGGACGGTTTATAGGTATTTATATACTTACGATGTCGTACATGCGCGATTGATCTTGAGTCGGTATCAGTCAGACACAGAACGCGTTGAAGATTCATGGATCAGATTCAGACTGGATGGATGGATGGACTGGATGGATCAGACTGATGTGATGATAGAACCGATCAGTCTTTAGTCGTATTACAAAGATTCTTACCTATATTTAGAATATCCCTCAACAGTGAAACAGTTTGCAAACATTTGACAAGAAAGACGGGAACCTCGCATCTTTCACCCTCATATTGACCTGTGCATTGACAGACTGGCTTACTCTCCGCATTCAGGGAACAGATACCGTTGTTTGAACAGTACTCGTGGCACGCGTTGACTTCGCACCTTTCCCCTGAGTAACCGGCTTTACACCTGAAATAACAAAGATTTGAAACAGGAAAACAAGGAAGACATCAAATATTTGCGACTTGTTATAAACTTATAAATAACAGAACGAGCACGAGTTCAGAGATTACATGCAACGAATTCCAAAGGTACATAACGCGCTGCCATCCGTAAAGCTCGTGCCATAAGTGCGCACGCGTACGACCTGCGCCCCTATTCTCGGAGCAATGTTTTTCTGCAGACTCAGCTACTTAGCTGCGGCGGTCAGCGAAGGGTCCCGTTTACGACCTCGAACGATGCGCCGTGCGTCAAGCGACTCGCGCGCGCGTCTCCTGTATCTATCTATCGCTTCGCAAGTCCCATCGCGGTGACTCGTGGCAACAACTTATTCATTTGTATTCTCCGTAGTCGCTGTCGCAAGACGCGTGTCGCTTGAGAGTGTAGCCCGTGGTCACGGTGTCAGTCGCTCTTCTGATTATTTCGGAAGCTTGATTGGCCGAACCGAAGCCGAAGAAAATCACTGCTAATAGTAAAATCAAGTAGCTAGTCTACTTTGGCCTTATTATTTTCCTTGTCGGTTTTTTTTTCTGTAGGTATCCAAACCCATAAAACACACAGAACGTGATGGCGCCTCATCACAATCGGCAATCATAGACAATTACCGGAAAAACAAAGTTAAGCCACTGAACGGATTTCGATAAAATTTGGCATGGAGATAGATAGCATCCTGGAGAAGAACAGGGGATGATAAAGGGGATGAAAGTTTATGATCGCCGATTGTGAAGAGGCGCCATAATACTGAGCATGTTGATGATTCAAAAGTGACAGCAAAAAATTACATCTTGTTGCATTTGTGTACAGTTGTATTAAAATTAGGGTACCCAATTGATGCAGCGCACTGTACTTCGTCGCTTGTTAAAGCTGTGTGCCGCGCGTGCGTTGCGGCCGGCGCGGATCAGTGGACAAAATGAACATGTTTTACCTGCACTTAGGCTGTCCCTCGGCACTGACACTACAATCTCCTTGGAAACAATAGTTGTGACAGACTGGAACCTCGCATCTCTCGCCGCTGTAACCCTGTGTACACTCACAACGAGATTCCCCACTAACTTTCGTGCCATGTACACACAACAGGCTTACATCTGATGTATCTGGCACTGAGTTACTTGGTAGTAGACTCTTTAAAGCTTCGCAGTTCTGAATTCCCTGCGTTTGATCCTTAATATTGTAGTTGGAGGCTATACCATCAACATACAAATCACGGCCTGGTATATAAGGAATTGATAAAAATTCTTTGAGTTCCTCAACCCTGTCACGCGGTGGATCCTTTGATAATTGCCAACAGGTCTCATCCATCCTCCAGTAGATAAAATCTTTTGATACGGTCAATGCTGATAGTGAAAAATAGTTTCGTTTAATATATAATGTTCTTCTGTTCTCTCCATTTAAATCTGCACTTTCAATAGAAATTTGAAAATGACGGCTACTATAGTCGCCCTGATTGTCTACCCAGTATATTTTCTGTGTGTGTGGATCAATGGCTAAGCCGACTCGCGAAAAAGCATACTTGTCTATTACAATCTCTCTCTCGGAGCCATCAAATCGAGCTCTCTCTATGTGAGTGTCTTTGGTCCAGTAGATATACCTGTAATTTATAAACAGTTAGGGAACCAACATTGTTAACGTTATGTCCAGACGCCAGCACATCAAGCTACTACAATCTGTCAAATTTCTTTAATAAATTTTCATCTTTGTCGCTAAAGCATTAGGTTCAAGGTTGATTGGGAAAATTTGTCAGTTTCGGGTGGCTTGACCTGCTGGCGTCTGTACGTCAAGTACTTTTAACACGAGTTTGATTATCTGTAGCAAAAATAATTTTGTAAGTATTTCATAATTTTTCATGGAAACTGAAATACAAAATAGTTTTTGCTGTTGGAACCGAAAATAGCCCATAACTCAAAAACGACTGACTTAAATAAAAAACCGGGCGAGTGCATGTTGGACCGTGGTCAAACGTTAATTGTGCATGCTTAATGAAGGGTCCCGTAGTTGAAAAGAATTTCCAAATCCAAAAAACGAACTTAACATTGTAGTTGAAAATCATGTTCTCCCACACATATACAATACATACAATCTGCCTAGCCTTTTCCCAACTATGTTGGGGTCAGCTTTCAGTCTAATCGGATGCAGCTGAATACCAGTATTTTATATGGAGCGACTGTCTATCTGACCTCCACAACCCAATTACTGGGTAATACAATACCCCTTGGTAAGACTGGTTGTCAGACTTTCGGGCTTCTGACGACCCGTAACGACTGTCAAGGATCCACGAATGACAGCCGGGACCTACGGCTTAACGTGCTTTCCAAGGCAAAGAGGAGACCCGATATGTAAAGATGGTCACCTATCCAGGGACCAGCCCCGGTAAGCATAGCTTAACCTGATGGATCAAATCATGCGGCTTTTATTACTTAGCCACGAGCTCCTCATCCATACAAAATGGTTGAGCTAATTGGTGCTGATCCATGCGTCATGTTCGTGAACGGGCGCCGTCAGTTGGGACTGGTCGTCTCTTAGCTGCCATGGCTTATTTTTAATTTTAATATTTAATTTAGTTGTTTTAGTTATTAGCTTTTTATTACGGACGCTTTTTAACGTGCACGTCTTTCTACATTGTTCTCACATGTATATTTTCAACTTGAACGATGTAACCAATATTTTGTAAAAATATTATGATTTAAAAGAGTGTCCGTGGAGTTTCTTTGGCCGTTCTTCTCCATAGGGATCTACTACGCTTTGGAATGGGCAACTAGCTTCATCTTTCTGACTGACCGACCCATTGACAATTCAAAAGTGCCTGTAATTGGTTTATTTGAAATAAATGCTTTGAGTTTGAGTTTGATACATTGATATACGTCACGGTTAATTCTCCAACTGCAAAATTAAGTTTGTAATCCCAATTTTTTTTTGTGGTAAAATTACAAATGAACATTTTTTGGACTTTTCCCTTTACTTGTGTTACCTTACTTCTTGCCAAATTTCATGATTCTAGGTCAATGAGAAGGACCCTATAGGTTTTCATTTAGGGTTCCGTACCAAATGGTAAAATTGAACCTTTATGGTGCGACTCAGTCTGTCTGTCACAGCTGGATATCTCAAGAACTACTAATGCTGTCAACTTGAAATTTGGAACAGTTTTAGATGACGTTAACCCAACTGTTTTGCAAACAAGAAGGAAATAAAACAAAATCTTGTTTTTTTGCAACAGGGATTGAAAGAGGGGTCTTAAAAATTAAAGTAAAAATAAACGAAGTGGGGTGACTAGGGCATGTGGGGCATCATATGAAAGAGCGCTGTTTGCACATTCGCAAACATTTTTTTTTTCTTTTTTTAGGCCGCATAGAAAAAATAGCGTTCCCCCTTATCTCCGAAGTTTGCATAGAGAAAAATCTGAAATTGTTCTATGTGATAGAAGTTTATGTAAAGATTACAGGAAAAATAAAACGATTTTCAGAAATCGGAACGGAACCCTCGATGCGCGAGTCTGACTCGCTCTTGACCGGTTTTTTTTTATTGCGTTGATTTAGAAGCTTGATTGTTTTAGAGTTCCAAGGGACCATAAATTTATTTGATATAAATTTTAACTTGACACCTCTACGCGTCCCTGAGAAATAGGGGCTTAACAGACTGACAGACAGACAGACAGACAGGCGGACAACCTTAACGGCTTAACGTGCTTTCCGAGGCACGGAGGAGTCTCGGTATGTAAAGATGGTCACTCATCCACTGACCAACCCCGGCAAGCGTAGCTTAACCTGATGGATCGACCCGTGCGGCTGTTATTACTTAGTCACGAGCTCCTCCACGTCCACGGAGTCCGAAGTCCACGGAGTCACACGTCATGTAAGGGCATAAAACGAACAGATTACGTTTGACTCCGGATTTTGAATGTCTGTCTTTTTCTAATTTCAGATGAGAATATTTTCTTGTTTCATACTTTTTAGAGCGTGATTTTTCAGTAGCCGGGTTTTAGTTTTAGAACTTAGTTTAGTTTTTTCGCTGGTAAGTATACGTATTGTGGAGTTAACCAACAGTTGACAAAGATCAAGTATTTTTCTGAATTATGAAACATATAAATTATCAATAGTAACGTACCCTCCACAGCTATCCACGGCAATATGAGTGGCCCTCAAATTGAGAATGACTTTGTTAACTGCGTTATTAGAGCCAGGTTTTATTAAAAGCGAGTTTATAGTATTTGAATACAGATCAGTCCAAAAGAGTAATTGAGTGGCCGGGTCGTAGGCGATCCGCATATCTAAGATTTTTTCACTTGTATATAGGGATTGTAATTTCCTGGTTGCAATATGAAAGCTTTTAATTGATAAACTGTCCCCAAACAGCACCCTGTTATGTACTGGATCGTAAGCTAGTGACGGCATACGACTACTCCACGTGACTTCTTTGTGCGTTAGTGTTCCATTATTATTGTAAAACTGTAGTTGCTCTCTTACGGCCACGACGATGTCTGAAACATGAAAATACAATTTTCTAAGCTGATTAAAACCTTCTCTTTCCTAACCTTTCTTCATATTACCATAAAATACGCTACCCATTGTATTAATGGTTCCCAAGTAACTTGCATTCTCGCCAACTGCTAGCGCGGCTTCGCCCGCGTGGGTGTTGTTACTTCCCATGTATTATTATACTATATAAACCTTCCTCTTAAATCACTCTATCTATTGCTGAAAACTATAGTATAGTTAAAATCTCGCTGCAGACTTGGTCATAAATCATAATCGGAGTAGGGATGTGCGCTAGTTGCGCGCGCTCAAGGCCATTATCGATAACAGAATCATTAAGGTTATCACGTAAACATACTGCATTCATTAAGTATGCAGGGTAACTAATGAGTACTAATGTGTTTTTACGAGACTTCCTTCTCGTAAGAACACATTAGCATCCATTAGTTAATTCTATAAACAGAAGGTATTATATATTCTAATCTTAGTTATATACGTTCTTTTGTTTATATATTTAATATGCTTTGTAGTAAATTTGGTAATAAAATAAAAAAAAATGTGTATTTATTTCTATCACCCATTTATAAATATATAAAACTATCGATATCACTCATCGACTGCAGTAATGCACAGGACTACGTGTGGGCGTGGCCTGCCCATAAGGCCTGTGAGTGGGAAAGAGAGCGAAAAACTCGAATGATTTATGACCGAGTCTGCAGCGAGATTTTAACTATACTATAGTTACATTAAAATCCAAAAAAAAAAAGAAAAAGATGACAAAAAAAAGATAAAGATAAAAAAAGTAAAGAAAAAAAAAGATAATGATTTTATTTCTGTAATTAAGTTTGAAAAAGCACTTTTACACGTCAAATAACTTTCCACACAAGAACTACCTCCTACAATTATCTACATAAGTCAGTGTTTTTTATTGCGCGCTAATCTCTTTTCTGTTTTGTCCAAACATTACAATTAAATTTAATCCTAGATCAGATAAACTTCCCAAAAACTATACATATCTAGGTACGTATGAATCCCATATGTAGGTATCTACTACCTACCACATTCATTCCTATTATATAACCCACCTAGTAAGTAGATACTAAAATAAAACCGGCCAAGTGCGTGTCCGACCACGCACAATAAAGGGTTCCGTAGTTGGGATGAATTTAACCCAAAAATAAACTTAACATTGTAGTTGAAAAACATGTTATCCCATACATCGAATACGTCACGCACAATTATTTTCCAACTGCAAATGTAAGTTTGTGATCGCAATTTTTTTTTTTTTGCTGAACCCTTCGATTAACGCAATGGTAGGCTTGCTTACGACATGTGAGAGGTACGCGGAGGCTCATGGGCTCAGATACAATGTTAAGAGAAGTGAGGTAAAGAAAACTTACCCAATTGAACCTCAGTTAAAATTTACCCAATTGAACCTCAGTTAAAATTTACCCAATGAACCTCAGTTAAAACTTACCCAATTGAACCACAGTTGAAACTTTGCGGCGTCACTACATTTAAGTGTTTGCAAATTGTTATGATGATGATTGATGAATAATAGAAGCTGTTGTATTAACTCGTTGCCTACATACAAAAAAAGACGTTATGGATGCAGGTGCTAAAGACGTTATGGATGTAGGTGCTAAAGACGTTATGGATGCAGGTGCTAAAGACGTTATGGATGCAGGTGCTAAAGACGTTATGGATGTAGGTGCTAAAGACGTTATGGATGCAGGTGCTAAAGACGTTATGGATGTAGGTGCTAAAGACGTTATGGATGCAGGTGCTAAAGACGTTATGGATGCAGGTGCTAAAGACGTTTTGGATGCAGGTGCTAAAGACGTTATGGATGCAGGTGCTAAAGACGTTATGGATGCAGGTGCTAAAGACGTTATGGATGCAGGTGCTAAAGTGGATGCAGGTGCTAACGAAAACTTTTGTTGCTGCACTTATAATTTCCCATTGTACACGAAATTTTGCCGATTTCGCTCATTTACGTGATTTTACAGTTATAATACTGTATTTCTGTAAGTTTTAATGAAAGCTCATTTCAATTATGATCTAATATGAGCTGCTTTTTTATTTTTATTATTTAATTTTGATTAATCGACCTAAACCGGTGACTGGTTTGTGAATTTTTGCTGTAAGAGGTTTAGAATATCACATATTAACGAATCGTTTTAACGTCTAAAGGGTATGGAAAAATTACAATGTATTCTTGTGAAAGTTGTCTATACAATGTATGAATCACTTGTACGGTCTACGTACATTGACCCTACTTCTGGCTGACAAGGCGAATCAATAAGTTCACTTGTCACAACAAATGCCGCTACTTACTCAGTGTGCAATTAACCAACCCGCGGAACAGACATACATGTAATGATCACCAACCTTTACGGTGTACGACACTAGTGATAAATAAACTTTTGGGTTACTATGTGAAGTGTTTTACATGTTGGACACACTCGCTACTAACAAATAAACAAACTACACAAACAGTACAGTGTACAGTTCAGGAACTAATCTGGACCGTACATTTTTTGGTCCTTCGAGCCGGATTAGTTCCTGAACTGTTGAACTGAACTCTCCACAAATACAACAATTAAAAACCATGAAAATCGGTCCAGCTGTTCAATTTAAATCAATATTATTCAGGAACAATTCACATTGTGTTTAAAATCATAAATATTTAAATAAAACAAAAAAAAAATAAAATTATAAAACGAACACATACTTAAATAAAAAAATAAATAACATTACAAATTAAATACAATTAAAAATTCTCAAATTAATAAATTCAATACAATTAAAAATTCAATAATAATACATACTAATTTTATTTTATTTTTTTATTAACTGAAATTAATCAGGAAAATCCTAGCCTTCACCGAGGCTATGGATGCCTGGAGACTAGCTTGCCCGAATTCAGATCCACCCGACAATCCATCTTCCCAGAGACGGTGGGATGAGCCGCTCTGCAGAGTAGTACAGAACAATTTACTTGATACGTCTGCTACTACTGTGGAGCGTGCGCGCCTGCTGGCTGTGGGTAAGTGGGAGTCGGGTCTTCATGTCAGGTCTGCGTCAGTATCTCAGGAGGAAACGTGATTCTGAGTTGTTGCTGTTGCATCTAGCTAGTTTGTAAACGTACATCCATGATCCAGAGATCCATGATCCATTCGCCTCACTAAAATAGTATTTCCACATTAGCATTACTTACTATATTGTAACAAGCTATACCTGAACCGCTTTGAACTGAGAAACATACTTGTCGGTTAGAAAAGAAAAAACACACAACATTTAATTAACAGAAAAAGGTGCGGTTGAAAACGTCATGCTTTGATTCACCTTTGATTGATGGCTGTTTGCAAATGGCTGCCATGCTATCACAAATATCCCATGACATTACATTATATTTAACTATGAAGTATTGACGTATGGGTGCGAAACTGTAATCAATAATTATAATAGCGTTTCGTTCACTGAGCGTAGGCAGTAACTCACCACACTACAATGTTTAGAGTAAGGAATTATTAAGTATACCTAATGGTATTGGCGCCATTTATGTATTTCATTTTTGTTTCTATAAGTTACGCATAGCTGAAGACATATAGGTATGTATGTTATTTATTTATTTTATTCTGTATGTTTATCTTTATTTATTGGTAAATTATGTTCAGCTAAACTCACACGTATCTCTGTGAATAAAGTTACTTACCCGAGATATTATGTTACACAGGGGGACGTCATTACGTCATTCGATAGGTAGTTGCTGAAAATCAGCGCCGCTGATGATAGGCTCGTCCGACGTCACGGCATTTTGCTGAGCAACGACCTTTCTTGCACAGATACGACGCACGGATTAATGTGTTCTAGTTATTTTTGTTATAAAAGTATTATTTTTACACTATGCAATTCGGATCTGTTATTGTTTGTTTGCTGCTGTTATTGTTAGTTGCATGACATTTCCTAGTGTCACAACACAGACCAGAGGCAATATAGAGTTCATAGTCTACGTAGTATTGTAGAATTACTGTTTTGAATTGTTGTCTTTGGTCTGAGATCGAAGACAACTTGGATACGAGGCTTTTGCTTACTTTGCATAATGTGTGTATTTTGTTATTTTTTAGTTTTCTAATGTGCGTTTTATTTGTGCAAAATAAACGATTTTTCTTTCTTTCTTTCTTTTCTTTTCTTTCATGCACTACCGTCGTCGAACATAGGCACTTTGTTCGACGACACTACTTTCCGCCTCGCTGCTTCCCTGCGTCTAGGAGCTCCTTCTTGTTCTCCTCATCGTTGTCACTGTGGTGAAGTTGTCAACAGCCTCGGACACCACGGCCTGTCTTGCAGCCGAAGTGCATAATAACCTTATCGGTTATTATATTTTCGAGCCGTTTGGGGTTGAAACTTGAATCCCTTGGGCCGTGGGGTTCGTGTGCTCATGGTTTATTCAACGAAATCTCCAAGCGGCTGGTTGACACTTCCCGTGACCCAAGGGCTGGCTTTTACCTTGGCCAGAGGCTTAGCATTGCCATACAACGTGGCAATGCCGCCACTCTCTTGGGTACTTTACCAGTCGACAACGTTGCGGAGGAATTTTTCGATGACATATTTAGGAGTATGCCCTTAGTCATGGGTTACAATGTGACCAAAAGTCAATGCATGGTCTTTGAGATTGGAACGAAACGTTTGCAAAATTATCCACCCGTTTTTCTATACGGTGTTCCACTTGAAAGGGTGGATCAATTTAAGTACCTAGGGCATTTAGTCCAACCTCAAGGACAATGCTGACATGGAGCGGGAACGGAGGGCCTTGTCAGTGCGGGCGAACATGCTCGCACGCAGGTTTGTGCGCTGTTCGAGGGAGGTGAAAATAACGCTCTTCAGGGTGTATTGCACGTCTTTCTACACTTGCGGTCTGTGGGTGAGGTGCACATGTGCATCATACGGAGCCCTCCGCGTACAGTTCAACAACGCGTTCAGGGCTGTATTGGGGCTGCCTCGCTACTGCAGCACCTCAGGTGTTCGCTGAGGCACGTACCGATTGCTTTCGCGCGACCATGCGCAAGCGGGGCGCGTCCCTGGTGCGTGGGGTGTGGGGCAGCACCAATACAGTCCTGGCAATGATCGCGGACCGGATGGACTGCTTGTACATACGGCACTGTGATAGGCATGTTGCCGTCAGCAGGGCCGGTTAGTTGTTAAGTCTTTTAGTTTGTTTTTATTTTATTTTTATGTGTATTCCTTTTTATTGTTTTCACATATGAGTTAACATTGCTCGAATTAAATGTATTTTATTTTTTATTTATTTATTTTATTATATTTTAGTTTTTTAATAGTTTTAGTTATGTTAGGATATAATTTTGTTATTTTTAGGTTTGTTTATACTACATTTAAATAAATATCTATTATTTGTCAAAAAAATACCCAAAATTAAAATTAACCAATACCTACATAATAATAATTATTATTTTTTAAAACGTGGGTATGTCATCATTTCATCATCTATCGAGTAAAGACATTTCTCCAATAGGAACGCTTTGAGCTTCGACTTAAATGAACTCCTGTAAATTATAGTTTTCAAGTCCAATGGCAACCTGTTAAAAATGTTCTCGAGTTATAAGCGTTCGAACAAACCCAACTTTGTTTTATACAATATTAAGATAGTTTAGTGCTTGTGGCACACCTAATATGTTTATGGGGCATGCGGTGTTAACCTGTAAGAAATTGTTACAGTAACCTTAGATTATGGTAGATATTACTTGAACTATTTGCTGTGTAAACAATTGCTGGTTGGCCAATAAAGGCCAATAAAAAATTAATAAAAGTATCTGCGAGCCAACATATTGCTAGGGTAATTTTTGTTTTCAAAATAAAAAGTTCGAATGGGTACCCCCTTTAATTTTTTACTTTATTTTATTTTTATTATTTGCTGTTATAGCCATAATAGAAATACACAATCTGTGAAAATTTCAACTGTCTACCTATTACGGTTCATGAGATACAGCCCTGTGACAGACAGACGGACGGACAGCGGAGGCTTAGTAATAGGGTTCCGTTTGGTATGGGTACGGAACCCTAACAACAATAATTAACGTAGAAATTCAAACATGACAAACAACTTTTGTACTCACCACAGGAGAAGGAGTGCGCTAACCCCACGTACAGCGCTAACAACGCCAACACAAGATGCGTTCTATACATTTTTATTAAATACTGCAGACAAAGTTCTTTCAACAGAGGTAGATGATGCGTCCACCCTGGTGACCACTCGTGAGATATAAAAGCAAATCACTGGTTTATCTCAAACGTGAAGCTATATAGCAATATTAGGCATTAGGCATATTGATAACCCGAGGGAACCTCTGATACGAGGGATTCTAAGTACGGATATCGAGCAGATAATATAATTATGTATGTCACAGCCAAATTGATGAATACGGCTTTATACATGACGTATGTACGTACGTTTGGCGTACCTACGGCATTGGCAGTCCGAGGTAATTATGTTGGCACGGAGGTTCTCCCGCTGCTGTGCTGACCAGGTAAGGATAACTTAGTCATGGCGTATTGTCAAGGTCTGTACTCGGGGGGTCAATGGATTAGCTACACCAAAAGGTAGATAGATACCGATACCGGTGGTTACCGGTGGTGGTTGGTAGATGTCGTGCGAGTCCAATATAATAGGTTGGGGAAAAAGTTTCTTCGCATTTTTTAAGAAAATTCAAAACATTTTTTAATATACATTATTTACATTTATCTAAATTATGTATGAACCATTTTGTTCGATAACTTTTTGCCATCTTGTAAGTAGGGACATGGTCCCGTTGCTATAGAAATTTTGGGAACTCTGCCCGATGGCGCATTGCGGTACGTCTCGTGTTTACTTGATACAAAACACTAAAAATGGGCTTAAATCTAATAAGATTTACTTACTAAAGTAATGATTCAAGAATAACATTTTAAAATCACAATAACATCTCATCAATTGTTTTGAACAAAACTATCGGTTACAATCATCGAAATCAGTTGCCAAAAATCAATCAGTGCGTATACTGAGTATATACTGAGTACTCAATAAATTATGTTCCGATTTTACTTAAATTAGGTTATATTAAGAGAAAATAAAGAAACAAATCATAACAAATTCTGTGTCTACCCGCAATCACAATATTGTAGTTGACAACCATCTCCGACATATATATAAAATTGAACATGAAGCAATTCACAAACAAATATGTTAGTATACCCTGCCTAGATATCTCTTTTGTTGACTACAAAAATTTATTATCCTTACCTTTTAACTACCTTTAAAAAAAAAAAAAAAAAACTACCTTTTAAAAGGAGACCGCAACAATAAGGCTTTTCTATGACTATGACAGTTGATATTTAGTATTCACATTAATAGATGGCGCCTGGAAAAAGACAAGAGTTTTTTAAATACAGTATTAAAAACTCTTTGGCCTTTTGTTAAGTTTATAAAACATCTCCCCTCAAGCACGGTGTTGCCCGGAATCGCCCCGTGGCTCCACGCGAAAATTAGCCTTTTGAAAATTAGTTTTGCGTAGAAGTGAAACTAATTAATACCGAATGTGTTTCATACACTGGTAATAATATTAAATATAAAATATATTAATGTATAAATTTTATTTATTTCTTATTTGAAAAATAGTTGGGCAAAGTTCATCTAAAACAGTTCCGAACCCTAAAAATACGGCTATGAAACATGATCGTATAATGTATCAAATTCGCTAATTTTAAGACGACGCTAAGGCAGCTAAAAAAACCACAAGCAAGTTTTAGATTATGAGTAATAAATATCGATATAAATTATGAAACTTGATAGAATTTTATTGTATTAAAGTCTGCATGATTGTGTTTGTGGTGAAGACGATGAATATTAAATTGTTTTGGATATGTTGTTAATTTATTTATTGGTTATGTTTTACGCAAATAAATATTTTATTATTATTTTATTTGTCTTTGGCTTATCTCGGCACCCTGGGGTCCCGGACCTTTGGAAGGCGTACGAGGGGCCGAAGCCAACCCGTAGAGGCCCCTTAGACAATTTTAAATGACGAGGACGCACCAGCCGACGATTATCCCTGTATGCACTATGCAAGTGCACCCAAGGACAGCCCCCAGTTGGTGCAGGACTATTGCAGAACATGGAAATATTGGGCCTATGGGTTTGGGTGGCTATAGTGGATTGGGTACCTTGAACCATGGAAGAACTATGTCCCCTGCCTGACCAATGTTATATAATATACGTAGATAAATTGGCAGGATTATTGTTAAATCTCAATATTTATCTGTGTTTTTGTTTTATTTTATAAAAGCCGTTGATGATGTAACCTACAAACGACCATATACTACTACTGTATTCTTTATATCTGTAATCTTCACGAGACAGACTTTTGACATGAGTAGATAAGGTATCTATCCATTGCCGCATTGTTACTCTATTTCCTATTTACTTGCTGGGTAAATAATAATTAATTTTACCTACATATCCTCTGACGTGTCGACTGCACCCCATGTGTGCATAAGAAAAAATCCTTTATATAATAGGTATATAAGCTTATATAATACACTATTATTTTTTAATTAGTACAAAAAAAATGGGGCTCTATCCGTACCCATTACTGATCATATTTGTGTAGTTAAAAGTCAAAAAAATGAAATCCCAAAAATTGTCATAATTGGTAAATTCATAATTGAATCAATCATTCATAACAATTGCTACTAGAAAATACTGCGCGCAGTGCTCTTTCATGATTAATGAATACTACTATGTAGCCTGTACAATATTTCCATAAACTGAGTGACATTTTGGGATATAAACAAACGCTAATAACTTTGCTGTTTATGAATATTATTTATTGAGACTTAACATATATAATAACAAGACCTTCACTAATAAGCCCTTTAAGTATTTGTACTAATTAAAAATTAGTGGTGTATATATGTCGGAGGAGAATGTCGGCGTTCGTTGCCCGACTGGTCGTCGTCCATTGTTGAAATAAGACTCAATATGTACTCTACAGTTGTAATTAGATCGATTTAACAAACAATCAGTTAAAAAGCAGCACACACGAATCGGATGGAACTGGATTCGTATCGGAACGCGGCGAGGTTGGTAGCGCAAGTCCGTTCAGTTCGGTGTCTAATCACGAAGTCCTCGTCAGGTACAGGAACCTTGAATGACAGCCGTCATCTGTCACTGTTATTTTCCCCCGCAAACTCAAAATGACATTGACAGCTCGCACAGTGATGCCAACCCCTTTTCCGAACACACCCAAGTTGGTACAAATTGACGTTGCGTTCAGAATCCACGACATATATAAACGTAAAAAAACATCATCCGGTGGAAAAAAAATCATCATCAGTAGTTGTGAACCTATGGGGTTCCCCCTCCCCCTGGGGTTTTGGGTTTATAATTTAGTATTATGACATCGGCTAAAGGGATAAACATATTATACAAAGTCAATCAACTCACTCAAGTTCTTTACTTTTCCATCGTGTCCTACTTTTCAAGTAAATGTATGGCCATCTTATAAGAAAACCAGCCAAGTGTGAGTCGGACTCCCGCACGAAGGGTTCCGTACCATTATCTATAAAAACGAGCAAAACAATCACGTTTGTTGTATGGGAACCCCCGTAAATATTTATTTTATTCTGTTTTTTAGTATTAGAATAGAATAGAATAGAATACTCTTTATTATGCACACCATTTAAATTACAGGTTACAATGTTACAATGTTGAAATTTTACATAGAGTGACACAATGGGCGGTCTTATTGCTAGAAGCGATCTTTTACAGACAACCTTTGGATGGAGTATGGGGACAAGGAGAGACAATTCTGTAGGTAGTCCGTGGTGTACCATATACATATACAACATATACATACATTAATAAATTAGTATAGCAATAAATAAAAAAAAAAAAATAGTAAATAAATAATTAAAAAGTAATAGTAATTAGTTAATAAATTATTTGGTAGTTATTTAGTATTTTTGTTATAGCGGCAACAGAAATACACCATTTGGGAAAATTTCAACTGTCTAACTATTACAGTTCATGAGATACTGCCTGGTGACAGATGTACAGACGGACGGACAGCGGAGTATTAGTGATAAGGTCCCGTTTTACGCTTTGGGTAGGTACGGAACTCTAAAAAAGAAACAATGTTCTAAAAATCAGGTTTCTCTTTTAAGACCAATTTTTTGGTGCCCGTAATCATTCGTGGTAGTACTATATAGCACATACTAATTCCATGGTTCTGTCAATGAAAGCCTGAATGAATTTAAGACTTTTATTTTGTAGATGTAAGTAACACATTCGTTTACTCATCGAACAAGACGCTTGCGCTTGGCTCATCCTCATCATCCTCGTGCCCATATCCCAAAAGATTTCTTATCTGCGCAGCATGAATGCTTCCATACAGTCTATCAGCCGTCTTCTCAGTAGTTACCCCCTTTCCAGCCTCTTCATATAATCCATCGATTCTTTGGTCTTGGATATCTCAGGAAAAGTCGAATGTCACTTACACGACAGCTACCCTGTCGTGGTCTACCACGACAGGGTAACTTCGGTCTGTGACATTTGGATAGTTTCAATCGTAATGAAGTTTTAATTCACTGGGAATTGTTGTCAGGAGCTAAGTAATAACAGCCGCACGGGTCGATCCATCAGGTTAAGCTACGCTTGCCGGGGTTGTCCGTGGATGGGTGACCATCTTTACATATCGAGACTCCTCCGTGCCTCGAACGTTAAGCCGTTGGTCCCGGTTGTCATTCATGGATCTTTGACTGTCGTTACGGGTCGTCAGAAGCCCGAAAGTCTGACAACCAGTCTTACCAAGAGGTATCGTATTACCCAGTTAATGGGTTGTGGAGGTCAGATAGGCAGTCGCTCCATGTAAAATACTGGTATTCAGCTGCATCCGGTTAGACTGGAAGCCGACCCGAACATAGTTGGGAAAAGGCTAGGCAGATTGATTTTGATTTTTGTTCTCAATAGTGGTAAAGCAGTTATGAAGCCAACTACACTAAAACACAAATAGACTACGGAAAAAAATGCAGTTTATGTGTGTTTGTGAGGATGATCTTTAGTTTACTGTTAGAAAAAGGTATCATTTGAAAAGTCCATTAAAATCATCATTACGAACTTTGAACTCCAATTCCGTGGATTATGGTTGAATTTTAACTGTAATTTAATTAAATCTATTTTTTCTTTATAATAGACATAATTATCGGAGCGATAAGGTTTAACTACAATAACATAATAAACAGCTTTGTTCCTCCTGATAATAATTATGATTATTAGGAACTTTATACAACTAGCAACCCGCCCCGGCTTCGCACGGTAGCTAGGGCTTATAATTTACATTTGTCTTCTATCGTAACGTCGTGTCAGCCTGGTGGCGTCGAGCATGAGGGTTCAAACTCAAAGCATTTATTTCAAATAAACCAATTACAGGCACTTTTGAATTGTCAATGGTTCGGTCAGTCAGAAAGATTGAAGCTAGTTGCCCATTCCAAAGCGTAGTAGATCCCTATGGAGAAGAACGGGCAAGAAACTCCACGGACACTCTTTTAAATCATAATATTTTTACAAAATATTGGTTACATCGTTCATGTTGAAAATATACATGTGAGAACAATGTAGAAATTACGTGCACGTTAAAAAGCGTCCGTAATAAAAAGATAATAACTAAAACAACTAAATTAAATATTAAAATTAAAAATAAGCCATGGCAGCTAAGAGACGACCAGTCCCGACTGACGGCGCCCGTTCACGAGCATGACGCATGGATCAGCACCAATTAGCTCAACCATTTTGAAGGGAACTTAATGATCCAACACACACACCACCACCAGCGAGACATTTGAGTGAGCATGACATACTCTCAACCGCTAGGGGTTAGATTAAAATGTAACTGATGTTCTTCCTACTTGGAACATTTTACATATGAAATGTATTTCAGCCAATTTACACAAAGCCCTAATGAATTATACGCATTGATAGTTTTTGAGTTTATCGCGTTCAGACAGACAGATGCGGCGCTGGACTTTGTTATAGTAATGTAGTGATAATAATCCTACATTAATAATTATGACATAACAATTTCAATGATTTGACATGTCAGTAGATTGTATCCGTGTGGAGCAAGGGCGTCGCTAGTTTTACATATTATTAAAAAACATTTTGCTTTGTTTTTGTTGCTTGTTATCAGCGTTTAGGTACCAAGTATACATAGTACCTGGGCGACCGAGCTTTGCTCGATTGAAAATAAAGAAAACGAATTTTCCCAGAAACGAGACATTGGCAGATCTATTTTGTATGGTCTACTTTAAAAAAAAAAAAATATATCAGCGAAGCGGAATACCTCATTGCTGAAATTCATAAATTACGAACAAAAAGAGTAACTGTTAGTAGGTGTCAATAGGTAGGTACGTTAACGTTTTTTAACCGACGAAAAAAAAGGAGGAGGTTCTCAATTCGACACGTATATTTTTTGTTAGCGCCAAAAACGATGGTTCGGTTCATATCAGTGGAGCGGCTTCCTTTGCCAGCTAGTCTGCCCTCTCGTTACCTTGCTTCCAGTCCTGCATGAGCTTTGATCCAAAAAAGTTGAACTTTTTGTACTTGACGCACTTCACGTATTTCAATCTTTGATTTCGGACATTTACCGGTGTCTGCGGTAAAACCTAGGATTTTACCGACTGAATGTCGGTAAAAGTTCGAAATTAAGATTATTATTGAACAATAATTCGGACTTTTACCGGTGAGACTTGGTAAATCTTAGGATTTACCGGTAAAACCTAAGATTTACCGCAGTTCGGGATTTTGAAGTAACATATACATTGATAACATTTTATCAATTGTGTTTACTATACTAGGTATCTGAATGGTGACATATACAGGGTGATATTTTTAAGTACGCGTGGATGGCTAGCTCCAAAACCTTAAATAATAGCGAAAAATACTCAAAGGAGTCTCAGGTCCGATTTTGATGAAAACTAAAACGGTATGTAGGGATCATAGAAATTATTTCTTATATCTATGGTAAGGATCGTAGCCTGAGATCGTAGCAGGTGGCGTTCTGTAGTTTCTGCCAGCCCACATGGCCAGAAGGCGAGGGTTTATGTACGTATGTGAAACGGTATCATAAGATTTTTGAAAAATCAATTTTCCTTGCCAGGAATTCAACCTGTTGATTTTATGGTTTTATGGTTATCGGATGGCTCTTTAATTGGTCAGATTAAAGGTTACACCTCATACTCCATAATAAATACCCTTAACCAGAACGGAGGGGTTGTATATATTAAGGATTGTTGGAACGCGGCAGTTTCAGAACCCTCGTTTCAAGACGTGGAATGTCTATTAATAGAACTTTCTAATAACATTTCTCTAATTGCCGTCTACCGAACCCCATCACGCAAACCAGATGGCTTTATTTCCTCCCTAGATCAAGTGCTCACCTCAATAAGCAAATATCAAACAATTATTGAGACCGGAGACATAAATAACAATCTTTTATGGACGACAGACCTCTCAAAGTCGGATTATTTATGTTTAATGTCCGAAAATGGACTGAAACAGGTTATTTCGAAACAGTTGGTTTCAAAACTCATGCTTAGATCACATATTCCTCAAATCAAGATATCAGACGTTATATCAGATGTTATAGGATTAGTTTGTGATATTGATATCACCGATCACCGTATGGTAATGATGGGGTACAATATGCTCACAACCAATAAACTAAGACACAAAACTAAGCGATTTAATTCTGTTCGAGGCACTGCGGGACCTGAGGCTACGCCACTGAAAGCCGTTGAGTTCCGCAAATACATTCACTTATGGAACATGATGTCCGGGTCCACTGATATCCTATGTTACCTCCAAAACATGTGTCCGACGGGTAACTGTACCGTGAAAGAACTAAAGGGGACTATAAGTCATTTAAGATCGGAGAACCCGAAGAGTTTTTTGAGAAAGCAATTGCAGCTGATATATGGCCTACTAATGACAGAGTAAAGGAATGGTTTTTTCGAAGACAACCGAGCAAATTCCAACAAGCGCGATCTGTATCCAACGCTTAACCTGAAACCAAAACCGCTTATCAGCTTAGTATACCAAAACGACCCCCCCCCCGGCCTGAACTCTAAACTGAAATTCTTTCATCATAACCTATTGACGCTCTCCGGTGACATAATAGCTGTAACAGAATCTTTCCTCACTAGTTCAGTACTGGACTCGGAGGTGACGAGCCACGGATGGAGTGTTTTACGTCGGGACCGCAGCACTTGTGTCGGCGGTGGCGTACTGCTCGCTGCTCGACCCGGTATTACAATGACACGATGCTGTGATCTGGAAACTCCGGCTGGCGAGGATCTGTGGGCACGTTTCACAACAACTTGTGCTACGTTCTATGTTTGTGTTGTGTACATTCATCCAAGAGCTTCCGATGAAGTATATATGAGTTGGTTTCAAAAAGTGGAATCCATTGTTGACTCGTTAAAAAGTGCCGTGATTATAGTCGGTGATTTAAACTTAAATTCTAATCGCACATGAAATAATATATTAAGTTACTATTGTTATTTTCTTACTGTCTGTGGCCTGTCTGAGAGGAATGAGGTGATGAATGCGTATGGAAGTAAGTTAGATGTGGTGTTGGTGTCAGATAGCACCAGCAGTGTTAACGTGGCAGAGATTGATGGGGGCGGTCTAGTTCCGCGACGAGACGCTTATCGTCCACCTTTAGAGGTGTGCCTAACACTCACGGATCCAATGTGCGGACTTAGTTCTAGGAAAATTGGCCCTAGTAACGTTGACGCACAATGGGACTGGAATTTTTCTAAAGGAAATTACGACGCCATGTATAAACTTATTTCGGAAGAAACATGGCATGGGGTGTTCTCTGCTCGTGATGTCGACACTGCTGGAAACTATTTCAATAATACCATGTATAGGATATTTGATGAAAGTGTACCTAAAAAACACAAATTGAAAATCCATGTAGGCGTTTTCTAGTTTGGTTCTCCGCAGAATTAATTAATGACATTTTGTAAGGCTGAACTGCACCGTAAATGGAAGTTATCAAAAAATCGTGATCTGTACAATCAATTCTCTTGTCTTAGGGCCAGTATTAAGAAAAGAGATCCTCTTGCTTACGACGAATACATTCAGCGCATACAAAATAAACTTAAACGTTACCCGTGCCTTTTGGCAGCATATAAACAGCTTTTAAGTCAGAGGCGGCTTTGAACCCAGGGCAAAGTTTAATGGGGCAGAGTAAATCGGTAGTGAAGCTGCACAAGCTTTTTCCAAATTCTTTTCGACTGTATTTTTGCCGGACGCGCCTCTTCTCGATTGTAGTAATCATACCAATAACAATCAGAACAACAGTGCCAATTTTGTGCATATTGATAAAATTGAAATGCGAGATATAGAACAAGCAATTAAGAAACTAAAACTAATTCTGCTATAGGTCCTGATAATATTCCTGCTTATATCCTAAATGAATGTAAAGAGTACATAATATCACCAGTATATCACATTTTTAATCTAGCGCTTTCTACAGGGCAGTATCCACAGCGTTGGAAGGTCTCACGAGTTCAACCTATACCCAAATCTAATGACACTTCACAAGTTGAAAACTATAGGCCCATAGCTATACTATCAACCCTCCCAAAATTATTTGAATCAATATTGCATAAGTTAATCAGTTACCAGATACAGCCATTTCTTTGCGATGCCCAGCACGGCTTCCGATCGAACCGATCTGTTAGTACAAACCTTTTAACGCTTGTGGATCTTATATCGCAGCACTTGGACAAAGGCATACAAGTTGATGTTGTTTATTTCGACTTCAAAAAAACCTTCGATCGAGTGGATAGTGACATTTTGCTCGCCAAGCTCTCTAACATTGGCTTCTCACCAAAGTTACTCCAATTTTTTGCAAGTTACATGCGAGATCGTCAGCAATATGTTAGACATGGTTGCTTTGTCTCAGAACCGTATCACACTTGGTCTGGGGTAAGCCAAGGAACGATTTTGGGACCACTATTTTTCGGAGTTATGGTGAATGACCTTGAGAAGGTTCTGAAACATACCAGGTGCTTACTTTACGCCGATGATCTTAAATTAATATATGGCGTGGAGGAGGATGCTGACTCAACAACACTTCAAGAGGATATTAACTCAGTCTTTCAATGGAGTGTTGATAACAAGTTGCTTTTTAACACTGACAAATGCAGTATTATGTCTTTCAGTCGTTCACATAAACCCAAGCATATTCAATACTTCTTAGGAGAGGAACCAATAGCTCGTGTTAACTCTGTCAAAGATCTCGGAGTAATATTTGACAAGAAGCTTACTTTTCACGAACACATGAGGGCACTCGCAGCTGATTCGTACCGGAAACTAGGCTTTGTTATTAGGAACATGCGAGACTTTACCAACCCACTGGCCATTAAACTAGTTTACATGGCCTTAGTAAGGAGTAAGTTAGAATCAGCTGCAGTGATTTGGAATCCCCATGAGAGCACTTACGCCTTACTTCTTGAGAAAGTCCAAAAGGCCTTTCTTAGATTTCTCTACAAAAAACTCTTAGGACACTACCCTTTTCTTTACCCTACAAAATTTTTACTTGGCGTACTAAACTTTAATTCTCTTGAAGTGAGGCGTAACTACTTCTTGCTTGGCTCAGCTTGCCGTATTATGCGCGGTGAGTCCGATTGTCCAGAACTTGTGGCTCAATTAAAAAAAAAAAATTATTTATTGTCATAAAACAGATGTTACATCAGATATGGAATTCTCTGACTCCTGCACTAGTTAAAACTGTGTTGCAGGAGCCAGTGTCCTCCCGTAATAAAAAAGTACACAAGGTTTTATGATACATAAAAACTATTATAATTTCTAATTTCTAATTTTGCGCGAGGGTATATTTGTATGTTTGTGCGCGAGAGTATCTGAGTGTGTGCGCTGTGTGTGTGAGATGTGTGTGTGTGTGTTGTGTGTGTGTGCATGTGTGTTGTGTGTGTGTGTGAGCTGTGTTTGTATATATGTGAGTTGGCTTGCCTGAATTCCGTGACACTATAAATCAGATCTAAAAATAGCAGATTAGCAATTTGATTCAAGACGAATCAAATTTGAATTTGTGTTACGCAATGGTGATGTTATTAATTACTATTTTATGTAATTTAAATCACAACAGTCAATAAATTCTCTACCGCGTCGTAGTCAAGGGACTTCAGCCAGATGAAGATAACTTCCTTAAATTTATTGTTGCTTAATCTACGTAGGGAATTAATTTTATTGCATTTGTTATAAACATTGGGGGCAATGAAGTTAAAATGCTTTTGTCCAAAAGCTGTTCTTTGTCGAGGAACCGGACAGCGTTCAACTCGCTTAGTTGACACAGGTAGTGTGGGCACATACTTTTTATGGTATCTACGTAGAATTTCATAAACAAATAATTTCCTTACAGTGAGCACACCCGCCTTTTCATAAACATCTAGTGTTGGATGCCTAAACGGTAAATGCATTAGCACTTTTAACACTGCACGCTGTGCCCTTTCTGCTTCCATAATAAATGTCTTGTTTGAACCACCCCACGCGCAAATGCAGTATCTAACTATACATTCACATAACGCTTGATAAGTACGAAGTAACAGCACTTTTTCTGCGACATTGCGAAGCTTTTTGAAAATATATATCATTTTCCTAATCCTAGCTGCAGTAGCTACCACATGCCCTTTCCAATTAAGGTGTTCATCTATTATGACCCCAAGATATTTTATAGAAGCGACTCTGGAAAGTGCTGAACAGTCACAGTTGGGGCGGTTTAAAGCTCGATTGCAGGGATAAGAATGTATCTTAAGACCAAACTCAGCTGTAGGTTTGCTCACTTTCGTCTTACTAAAACAAACATACTTGGTTTTGTTTGTATTCAAAGACAAAAGACTGTCTTCTAACCAGGAGGTAACCTGAGCTAGTCCATTTTCGGCCTTCTCAAAAGTTTCCTTCCAAGTATGTCCATGAAAGACCAAGACGGTGTCATCGGCGAACATGAGCAGGTCAAGACTAGAGAGGGCAGCCACATTACCAAGTTCATTGATGTAGATGAGGAATAATGTGGGACCAAGCGTGCTACCTTGGGGAACACCATAATTGCAGCCAGACCTCATACTTTCACTCCCTGCTACTCTAACTGACTGTGATCTGTCCGACAAGTAATCCCTGAACCATTCCAATGCTACCCCTCTAATACCAACGTTCTCCAACCGAGTCATAAGGATAGGGATAGACACCGTGTCGAAAGCTTTTTGGAGATCCAAAAAGACTCCCAAGCACCTGTCACCCCCATCCAGATAAGACGTCAATTTTGACGAAAGTGTTAAGACTGCATCTTCAGTCGACTGCTTTGGTCTAAAACCAAATTGGTTATTATTAAGCATGCCATTTTTCTCTAAATAGTTCATTACTCTTTTATTGACAATTTTTTCAAGTATCTTGGATAACGTTGATAGAAGAGAGATAGGACGGTAGTTCGATGGTTCAGTTTTATCTCCAGATTTAAATATCGGACACACCACAGCCCGCTTGAATATGGCCGGAAAGACACCTGTTTCCAGACTAAGATTACACAAGAAAGTGATAGGTGGGGCTAGCGATGCAATATTTTGTTTTAATATTTCTGCAGTAATCTTATCCCATCCGGGTGCACTGTGCGATTTTAGTCCCAAAACAACATCTGTGACCTCGTACGGATCCGTTGGCATCATCGAAATTGACTGCATTGGTGCTTTACCAATTTTATAGCCCGCCGTGCCAGGTCATACTCACATGCGTTCATTCTATTTAACAAGTCATTAGCTAAGGTACCACCAATTGATGTAAAGTACTTATTCACCCTGTCAAGTGATTTAATTGGAGTGTCATCAATCCCTAGTAATTCTTCTGATGGTACGTTAATATGTACGCTATACCGATGGTACGTTAGTATGGTAAGCTAATTGATGAGGTTGTTTATTCCTGTTGTGCCCAAACACCAATTGAGACCGCGAAGACACCCGTTATTGGCCGTACCTTCAGCACGCACAGTGTCACGAGCTAACTCGACCCTCTTTCGGGCGCTTACGATGCTTAATGCTCTTTTGACATCAACACCGGAGTGTGACTTATTTGTCGGGAGATGGATAGATGTGTGTCGTGAATGTTTAAGATTCTGTGAGTTAATGAATGAAGGATAAATGAGTAATAAGTAGTAATTTTCTGTTTCTTTTCTGTTGATTGCATTTATACCTCTACATTGTTTCCTATTAATTTCTCGTGTTCTATTTGTTATATTGTTTTCTTTTTTATTGAGTTTTGTTAAAAAAAAAAAAAGAATTGCTGTACAACGCCTTAGATTTATTTAAATCTGTTATGTTGTATACGCATATCTTAAATAGATAAATTTAAAAAAAAGTTACTTTAAGTACAGAATTCATTTCATATAAAAGAAACCTGGTGGAATAACATTAGGTGTGTTCTTTATTAAATCAAGGTGTTCGATTCCCGGCTTGAAAAATTATTAAAATAAACCTCGAATGATAAAGTTTTTGTTTTTAAAAAAAATCAGTTCTTTCTAAGTATTTTACATTAGATATTATTAGTTTCAGATTTGACCATTCAAGCATAATCGGAAAATTCACCCTGTAACTTATTCTAACTTTTCAATATCCGATAGAACCCCTCTTATCAGAGGACCCCTCAGGTTATCAATATGCCTGATGTCTTAATATTGCTATAAATATAGTTTTACGTTTGAAGAAAACCAGTGATTTGCTTTTATATCCCAAGAGCGGTCACCAGATTGAACGCAACATCTACCTCTGTTGAAACAACGCGTTGTCTGTGGTATACAATGTACAGGACGCAGTGTGTGCTGGCATTGTTAGTGCTGTACGTGGGGTTGGTGCACTCCTTCTCGTGGGGTGAGTAGAGAATAAGAGCTGTTTTTCGTGTATGAATTTCAACAATAATATTGTATTTTTTTTTGTGATAATTTATTTTATCACTCAATTATAAAGTAACAAGTCAAACCCAATACTTTTGGCTTTAAAAATGACTATCCGTAAATAAGAATTCTTCAGATCTATTTTATTTTCGATCAGTAGGTGAATATTTTTCAATTTAGCGTTCTTTTTGGGGTTAGCTTCGAGAAGGGAATGTAAAATCATTGAGGCGGGAGCGGTGGCGGCGTGTCCACGCGCAGTTTCATTGCATATTTAGATTTTATTTTGTAAAACGAGAAGCCCCATCACATTAAATTATACCAATATTTTCCTGACCTATTAAAATATCTCTAACTTCTAAGATACCTACTGCCTTTTCCGATTTTTTATTATTTTACCTTGTAAAGGGTGATCCAATTCGAGGTTCCTGCACTGTAATTTTGACAGCTGTTAGTAATGGCGCGTGTTTCAAACGTCAAATGTTAGTTTTTAACAATACATTTACAAAATGAATCGCTTTACCATTGCTCAACGCATTAAACTTGCCACACAGCGCGTGAACCGCTCTAGTGTTTCACTCATCTATCTCTATGTTATGAGTGAAACTTTCAGAGGTCGCATTATTTCACGTTACGGTGACGTCAACTGGCCGCCAAGATCGTGCGATTCAACACCGTTGGATATTTTTTGTGGGATTTTCTTAAGAGTCGTTTCTATACAAACATGCCTGCAAAGTTGGAGCACCTAAAAACTAATATCCGCCAAGTTATTGCCGAGATAACCCACGAAATTTACGAAAAACCATCGAAAATTACCTCAAAGAATCAATTGCTGCAGAAGATCCAGAGGTCGCCGTTTGCCTGGCATAATTTTCCTTAGTTAATGAATAACACTAGATATTCGAATAAAGAAAAAATCATTGAAATATTGTTACATTTTTTGTATTAAAAAAAAAAAAGTAAGGAACCTCGAATTGGATCACCCTTTATTAGTTTGATTTCATCCCGTAACTTGACGTTTAGAATGCTTCTCTCCGTTTTATTTTAACAGACTCTAAGTGCTGCTCCATGTTTGTTATTGAGGACCCAGATTTGTGATCCGTAGGTCAAACATGGCAGTATGCAAGACTTCAATATTTTAGTTTTCTCCTTCAATGGTATGGTGACATACTTCATGACTTCTTTGAGGGACCAAAATCTTCTCCAGGCATTGCGTATTCTGTTGTCTATTTCCTTTTGCAATTGGTTTGTTGGTGAAATTATTTGACCTAAATATGTGTATTGGTCAACATATTCTATTATTTGGTTGGTATTTAGTAAAATAGGTGTTTTTACATGATTTGTCATTAATTTGGTTTTGTGTAGGTCTACATTCATAGTCAAACCCATAATTTTGCTTTCTTGTTCAAATCTTCTTACAGAAATACAATCATCTTCTATACTTATTATAAAATAAAGTCGCTTTTCGTCTGTCTGGCCGCGTTGTTCTTCTAAACTGCGGAACGGATTTTGATGCGGTTTGCTATCATTTAGAGAATTTATTCCGGAAGGTTTATCAGTTTAATACATTCATATTTAACTTATATTATAATATAGAAACCTTAATGTTTTATCAAGTCGTTGAAACCATGCGAAGCAGGGCTGGCTCGCTAGTTTAATAGTATATCACTAGCGGACCCGACAGACGTTGTCCTGTCTGAACGATCCTAGAACTCCACTGCAGCGCCATCTACCGGGTCCAATTGTGTTTTCAAACCATCCAGGACCCCATTGAAAACCCACAAAAAAAAAATCAATCTGCCTAGCCTTTTCCCAACTATGTTGGGGTTGGCTTCCAGTCTAACCGGATGCAGCTGAATACCAGTATTTTACATGGAGCGACTACCTATCTGACCTCCACAACCCATTAACTGGGTTATACGATACCCCTTGGTAAGACTGGTTGTCAGACTGTCGGGCTTCTGACGACCCGTAACGACTATCAAAGAAAGATCCACGAATGACAGCCGGGACCAACGTCAATGCTTTCCGAGGCACGGAGGAGTCTCGGTATTTATAGATGGTCACCCATCCACGGATCAACCGCGCCAAGCGAAGTTTAACCTGATGGATCGACCCGTGTGGCTGTTATTATTTAGCCACGAGCTCCTCCTGAAATATACCCACAAAATATCATCTAACTCGGTCCAGCCGTTTAGGAGGTGACAAACACACGTACAGAAAAATTATATTAAGATAAAGCAGACTGGTGAGAATGCAAGTCATTTGAGAACCATTAGTACAATGGGTAGCGTATTTAATGGAAATAAGAGGAAAGCCTAGGAAAGAAAAGATTTTAATCAGCTTAGAAAATTGTATTTTCATGTTTCAGACATCGTCGTGAGCGGAAGAGAGCAACTACAGTTTTACAATAATAATGGAACACTAACTCACACAGAAGTCATTCCGTCGTATACTCTTATCTTATCAATGGCTTACGATCCAGTTCACAATAGACTGCTGCTTGGTGGATCAAACGAGATATGTAGCTTTGACATAGCAACCAGGAAAATGCAATTCTTACTAAAAAGTAACCTCTACGGTAATATACAGATCGCCTACGACCCGGCCTCAATGTTACTCTTTTGGGTTGAACAAGGAAATAGCTTAAACTCGATTTTATTAAAACCTGGATATTACAACACTGTTAACATAAATCTTTTCAATTTACAAAAGCAACCCAAAGATATCAAAGATATTGCCGTGGATAGCTGTGGAGGGTACGTTACTAATTATACTAATTATTATGTTTTTAACTCAGCAAAATACATATTGACCTTTGTGAACTGTTAGTTAGTTTCACAATATAAAATAATAGAAAGAAAGACAATTTGAAGCAGGTTAAGAGGGGAGCTGGCCTTGGCACACATATTTACACAAAAACAAAAACCAGAAAAATCTTTAAAACAGTATTGTGTGCCTCACGGCTGCTGCACCAAACCAAGAAAGAAGTATTGCCGTCAAGCCCCACCGGTACCATGCGGTACCAGCCACTTGAAACTGATTTAAATTCTATCCCCATTATTCATAAAAAAAACCTACGGTAAGAAACCGACACCATGTGCAATTAATTAAACTACTAGTAATACTAGTCCAAAGAAGTATAGCAAAATTAAATGTTAAATTAAAAACCGTAAATTAAAAAAGTTATTTTTTCAAACATAATAAATTCAGTAAAAGTATCACTCTGTTTAGAGAACCGAGCTTGCCACCTGCGGTGCACTACAGTGCCCAATCCATTGTTCGCCGAACATGATGGTTTTTTTTTTTGCATACATGTTCAAGGATTCCAGTTCATTGACTCATTGCCCTAGTGGTCCAATCTACAGTGTTCAAATTTACTCAAAATTAAAACTCTACTTTTTCACTTAGTTACTGGACCGATTTCGATAATTAGGATTCCGTACCTCAAAAGGAAAAAACGGAACCCTTATAGAATAGAATAGAATAGAATCATTTTATTTCGGACACACAATATCCATATAGTGTTAGTAACATACAAAAAAAAAAATACTTATAGGATCACTCATGTGTTTTTTTTTTTATGAATAAGGGGATATTTGTATAATTGTAAACGATTTAAATTCGCTTGTAAAGGTTTAATTACCGGGATCGAGAAAACGCTTTCATAGATATAAATTCAGCCAATTAGAGCGAAGCGTTTTGTTTATACAATGTTTCAAGTGAAGTGATTTCTTGTTTGAAGTAGGTGGATGTTAACCTGAACAACACTGGTTTGCTAACTGTTTACAATTTACAGGTATATCTACTGGACCACAGACAATAAAATAGAGAGGGGTCGATTTGATGGATCACAGAGAGAAGTTGTTGATATAGACAGGAGTAATATTCGGCGAGAAGCCATGGTTATTGACCACCAGACACAGAAAATATACTGGTTAGAACAACATATTCTTGAGATTGGTCTTCACAATACTATTGAAAGTGCAGATTTAAATGGAGAGAACAGAAGAACATTATATAGTGACAAAGACACAGGAAAATTTAAAGCATTGACCGTATCAAAAGATTTTGTCAACTTGGGTCTAGGGGGTACCTTTTGGCAAATATCAAAGAATCCACCTCGCGGCTGGAACGTGAAACCTAAACAATTTTTGTCAATTCCTGACGTAGCAAACGACGGTTTGTTTGTTCAAGGTATAGCCTCCAACTACAAAATTGAGGATCAAACGCCGGAAATTCAGAACTGCGACGCTCTCCGAGAGCTCAGCGACTACGACTCCCTCAATGATTCTTCAGATGTAAGCCTGTTGTGTGTACATGGCAAGAAAGTTAGTGGGGAATCTCGTTGTGAGTGTACACAGGGTTACAGCGGCGAGAGATGCGAGGTTCCGGTCTTTCTTGTCAAATGTTTGCAAACTGTTTCAATGTTGAGGGATATTCTAAATACAGGTAAGAATCTTTGTAATATGTGTAAAGTGCGATCAGTTCTATCTTCACATCAGTCTGATCCGACCATAAATCTTACGCGTACTATGTCTGGCTGTTACGGACTCAAGATCCCATGCCCATGATGGTTGGAACGAACACTGTCAGCTTAACAAATCGTTGAAACTAAACAGTCTCATCAACGTACTGTATGACTTCGTAAGTATTTATGTACCTACAAGATTTATTGTGCCGCGTGGCTGATCGGAACTAACACGAACGCCAGCATCTTGTTTTTGTAACCGCTTCCAAAATGGAGGAGGTTTATGCTCGACTTTATGTATGTTTTTAGGATTCCGTACCTCAAGAGGAAAAAACTGAACCCTTATAGAATCACTTCAATGTTAGTTAATCTATCTGTCTGTCTGTCAATCTGTCAAGACCCTTTTTCTCAGAAACGCGTGGTGGTATCAAATTGAAATTAATATCAAATACGTAGGTCTATGGTCCCTTGGAGTTCTAAAAAAATCAATGGCCATTTATGCGACACATTTTGATACTCGCAAGTAAATCAAAACCTATAAGGTACTTCCCGTTGAACTAGAATCATGAAATTCGGCAAGAAGCAAGGTCTCACAGCATAAGTAAAGCAAAAAGTCCAAAAATTGTTAATTTGTAATTTTATCACCTAAAAAATGTTTTTTTTTGGGATTACAATGTTAAGTTTGTTTTTGTAATAAATTCTTTTCAACGCTTCGTTGGCACTAGTACCATTAACAGTTCCATAATGGAACTACTGATATTTTTTTTATGTCATTAGTTCCATTTTAAAAGAATCCGAAAATAATGGAACTAATGTTGAATTTGTTATTACTAGTTCCATCATGGAACTTGTGAAATTTTTTAAGCGTGTAAAAACACTTAGTTTTTGTAATAATTATACTCAATATTATCAACAATTTGTTTTTCTACTATTATTTTGTTTTATAATAGGTATGTAGTGATAGTGATCGAATAGAATAAGCAAAACATTTTTTTTTTGCGAATGAATTACTTACATGTTTACATGGCGATACTCGTACCTACTTGATGAGACGAGACAGCCAGTCACATCTTTAGATCGTTTATTGTAATATCGATTTGTTTTTACCTAATCGGGATGTAGTTAGAAAAACTTAAGGCGAAGATTTCTTGAAAACGCTCAAAAAGGTGGTTTTTTAAAGCAGTGTATCTCATAAACCGTAAATAATTTTGACAAATAAAAAATATGATATTTTCAAGTCCTTTTCTTTTAAAATGGAACTAGTGACATAAAAAAATTATGAGTAGTTCCATCATGGAACTGTTAATGGTATTAGTGGCAACGAAGCGATTTCTGCGTCAATTCTGGACCGATTTTGAAAATTATTTTTTTTTGAAACGGTATGCTCTTGAGGTGGTTCCATTGTGACCATTGATTCCCAAGTCATAATCTGATGAGGGAAAAAAATATGGAAATATGAAAAAAAAAATAAAAAGCATTAATAAAATTAAACATTGCTTTTGAAAAGCACCATTTGGTGAAGTGGAACTCATGATGAAGACCACAGATGGCCATCGGAACTACTCAATAATAAGTACCTACATTCACGGGTTGCGATTCAATTACTTTAATATGGTTGATAAGCAATTTATGCTCGTCACATGGAGCTGATGGTGACTTCACCATCAGCTCCAGTTCTCCTGGTTCTTACTAGGAGAACTCTTCAACAATGAACGTCCCTGGATCGCCCCCCCCCCCCTCCTGTCTCTGGGTCGGGGTTTTTGTTTATAAAGTGAAAAGTAACTTTAATTTCGGAAGTCGGCGGCAAAAAACAACTAAAATACAGATCCAGACACCGACTTCCGAAATTAAAGTTATTTTTTTCTTTAAAGTGTTTTTTTGGAAGTCGGTTGTTCTTTTTTTTTCAATATGTTTCAAGTGACATTTCGCAAAACAATTGCACAATTATTGTTTACCAACAACGCCCCCCTGTCAATGTCACCCAGGCGCCAACAGATAGGTACCTGTAGTACTCTATGTGTGATGCATTAACAGGTCTATTCTGTAAACATCTCACCGTGAAAACTAAGTGAAGTGAGGTTGCAGTGAGCTGTCATTCCACCTGATGCTAGCAATTGATATTATTGACAGCTGACTTCACCTCACGGTGAGTTTTTACAGAATAGCTCGGCTGGTCCGGCTGAGTGACGCGGCGTTGATGCGTTGGTTCAGGTTGATAATTTCATGTAGGTACGCTGGCCTGAGAATCTCTTTGGTTCATTAATAGTGCATGTTTACGTTTCCTTTACAGATGTGGCGCCGATTACTCTGGGCAAAGGAGTGAAGTCAACGTGTGCTCCAACTGATGTCTGAAAACCGGCGCTTGTTCGGACAGCATGTGAAGCCGCTGAAGAGTTTACTTTCACCTCCATCACCACCACTACGTACTATTCAGTAGAACTACATCTAACTCAGCTGGTTCAGTGATCAGTTGGCGACAACCTGCCGCAATCTGTGATACATCATCCTCCTTCCCCTATCCTAATTGTTTGTTGTTATTTCAGAATTCACTTCCTCCCTCTCCAGTTAGACTTTATTTTTATTTTTGACCAGTTTTATTTGATAAACTACCTACCTACAATAAACTGCATTCCTTTTTTTCTATTTTATTATTTTACATAAGATAATTCTTTATAATAAAATTCTTACTTATTTATAAATTATTTTTATTTTCGCATACCTATCATAATTGTTGACCTAATATATATTTTTTTTAATCTGAGACTGAGGTCTTTA
Source organism: Cosmia pyralina (assembly GCA_946251885.1). Taxonomy (NCBI): domain Eukaryota; kingdom Metazoa; phylum Arthropoda; class Insecta; order Lepidoptera; family Noctuidae; genus Cosmia; species Cosmia pyralina. The sequence continues at coordinate 17,008,243 of OX276366.1, read as the reverse complement.
CCTATGAAATTGCCGTTCTGCAGTACTGGCCATTTCAAATCAAAATAATTTTTGTTTGGCTAAGAATTCTAATTTCAAATTAATTTTATTTTAAAAACATGGAGTTTTTTTTCCAAAAGTAGTCAAATGTTTATTGATTAGTATTACATTTTCATCGCATTTCAATCTTTTTCGTTATCATGGATACGTTAAAAATTCGAGTAATTATGGAATATGAGTACCGTCGTGGCAGCAACGCGGCACAAGCGGCACGCAACATCAACGACGTTTACGGAGTTAACACTACAAACCAACGCACCACTTGTTATTGGTTTGCTCGCTTCCGTTCTGGAAATTTCGACCTGAAAAATGAACCTTGCGGTCGTCCGAAGACTTTGGTCGACAATGACGAATTAAAGGCGATTGTGGAAGCTGATGATACACAATCTACGGCTGAATTAGCAGCAGCTTTCGACGTTAGCGTCAAAACAATATTGGTCCATTTGCGTAACAACTAAAAGACCTCACTATCTCTATGTAAAGCTTACTTGGAAACAAAACCATCTAAAGAATAGTCTTCGCTCCATGGTATGCTCTCTGTCGGTGCCAATGCACAGAACTACAGCATTCAGGGGTGTTTCAAGTATGCAGTCACACGCTGTTGGAATGATCTCCCACCACCAATGCGACGCCTGAAATCAATACAATCTTCCAAATTCCAACACAAAAAGTAACTCTTACATGAATAAATGTCTCTCTAGTATTGCTTCACTGTAAGTACCTACCTCAGGTGTCATGGCCTGCAGGCTTTGGAGTGGGATCTTTTAGAGTGTGGGCTGCTTGGTAGTGCGCTCGTCTGTCCGTGTGGCTGTGCTGGGGTTTGTGTTTCGCCGTTACAATTCATCCTTTTATGGATAGGAACGCCACATTTGTTTCTGTAATTTTCAGTTTAATCTAATTATTCAACGGGCACACTACGGTTTGTTAGGTATCGTCCCTTGTTTGTATCATATCCTAATTTATATTTATCCAACCTAATTTAATTTATTTATTAGTAATATAATTCAATAGTCTCGATGCATGAATTCATATTTTATTTTAACCAAGTAATTCTCACTTACCATTTCTTATTGATCTCATTTGTGTGTCCGAGTCTTTGTCATCATTCACATCTAACACAAATTCACTTTAAAACTTTTAAATTCACTTTTAATATGTCTAATGTTTCCGCTGACTGCTAGCGCATTCTGCGGCGTGGGAGTCGGTGCTGTCGCGGAGCGGTTTGCGGGAATATTGTAATTTTCTGTATATTTTATCTATACCTTTAGAATTAACTTTATATTTTATTTAGTTTTTAATTGCATATTATTTTTTACATGCTGCACCGGTCGACGTCATCGCGTCAACGCCGGCTATCGCTGAAAACCAGCGCTGGGGCTCCGTTTTGCATGGGGTCGCGGCATTATGCTGAGCGGTAGCCGTTTTGCGTAGATGTGACGCATATTTTCCCCAAAACTTGTTTTATAAATTGTTATTTTATTTTGTTGTCCTTTGCGTCATGTTTACCGCAAATAAACGTATTTTCTTTCTTTCTTTCTTTATGTACCTCTTTAAGAGGTATATCCTATTTGATAGAATCCAAGTTAGGGGAAGGTGACATTAGCGGAGCAGCCAGGATTCTTTTTAGTAGTGATGTGGTGGCACTGTGTTCTCCAGAAACATTCGCAGCTCTGGAGAGCAAACGTCATGCCCCAGCGGATGGTCTTTCTTTTCCTGACCCCTCTGATCTGGATAATCACTCCCTCACCATTACAGGTCGAGAGTTGGTCACAGCCGTTTGCTCCTTCCGGAGTGGCTCCGCTGGTGGCCTCGACGGCCTAAGTCCTCAGCACCTTAAGGACCTTATCTGTTCAGGCGCCGCCGGGGCAGCTGGTGAGTTGCTCTGGAACGAGCTTACGGCTCTGACTAACCTCATGCTCTCCGGTAAGGTGAACGAGGCCGTCATCGACGTTCTATACGGGGCCAAGCTATGTGCCCTGCGTAAAAGGGATGGCGGCATCCGTCCCATTGCCGTGGAAACTATTTACCGTCGTATGGTAGCAAAGATTTGCTGTAAACTTTATGGTGAGGGTGTTTTCGAAAAATTGCAGCCCCTGCAGCTAGGTTACGGCTCCTAAGAGGGCTGTGAGGCTGCCGTACACGCCTTATCGACCTACCTAAATTCTGGTAAAGGTGAGGTCATCCTGAAGGTTGACATTTATGTGACATTTATGTCCCTATTAACAGAATTGAAGGCATTCTTTAGAATGCCTTCAATTCTGTTAATAGGGACACCTTGCTGGCAGAAACTAGAAAAGAAATACCCCAAATTTATAGTTTCCTTTGGCAATTTTACAGACACCCTTCTAAATTACTGTATCGGAACAACCTTCTGAAATCTGCTGTTGGCTGTCAACAAGGTGACCCCCTCGGGCCAGTGATTTTTAGTTTAGCCATTCACCCAATTATTCGACAACTAAATTCCAAATTTAATGTTTGGTATCTTGATGATGGTACCTTGGGAGGCGATGTATAAACTGTTTTAAATGACCTTCTATTCTTACAAAATGAACTTCATTGCATTGGCCTTGACCTAACCTTTCGAAATGTGAACTATTCTTAGCGGACGATACTGACAGACATCTAACACTTCCCAAATTTAACGCAATAGCCCCAGAAATCAAAATTATTGAAAAGAACTCTCTTCGCCTCCTTGGGTCTCCAATATATGAAAATTCATTTCTTGTTTTCATTGAGGAAAAAATTCAAAATTTCAATGACGTTTCGGAAAGATTGCTCCAAATTAACATGCATTCGGCAATAACATTAATACGTTACTGCTGTTTCGGCCCTAAATTAACATATATTATTTCCTTCGCGCTTCCCATTTATAGTAAATAAATTTATGGAAGCACACTTGCCTTTTAGACAAAATGGACAAAACTATCCGGCATAATTTATCTTCGATCTTAAATGTGGCCATGGACGACCGCGCTTGGGTACAAGCTACTCTTCCCATTCGTATGGGAGGCCTCGGCGTCCGAAAAATTTCTAGTATTAGTTTACCGGCATTCATATCCTCAGTCCACGGCACAGAGAAATTAATCAGGAAAATCCTAGCCTCCACACTGGTTAATTTTGATGTGCCTTGTGTTTGCGCCTGAACCTTTGCTGACTTTATAGTGTCCGTATCAAGTTGTTGCTGTTTCATTTTCATAAGGCGCACATAAGTGGCGGTAGTTCGCGAACAAAATAATTTAGCTAAGGAAAAATTTCTACCTGACTTTATAAAAAGTTGATTGAAAAAACATTCTCAAGAAGGTGACATCGGTCCGTACAAGTCTGCACAAAAAACCATTTATTTTACACCTAAATATATCTAAATCATAATAGAACGAAGTGTAATGTTTTCTACAGTTATTTCAATTAAATTCACTGTTTAAAGTAAAATTCCTACGTTTTATTGAGCACCAAGCTCCAGTGTCTCGTAGTAGACATAATTGGCGACCGTGACAGGACACGAACGTGCAATCTTCGGATTACCAAGGTCTAGCTGGAGCTGGCCAGCACCGCGCCGCAACTATCAGTCGGTCAGCACCGCGCCGCATCCAGCCTTTGGGAGAAACAAGTATATCGGAAGAATACGAGCAGAACTTAGCACCGCCGGACCTTGATGCTAAATACAGCGTCACACCGCAGCGCAGCAGCATTTCTGCAGCTAAGTGCCCTTCCTTAATTCCTAAACTTTCGTTTAAACCACGTAGCCTACGTCCTTATCCAATTTCTGTATGGTTTTTTCACTTGTGCGATTTCACATTTTTATAAAGGTCACCTTTGTCAAGGTTACAGTATTGCGTCATACTTTCTCAAATGATATTTCTTTCTTTATATTTCCATAAATCCGCTATTATTTAGTGTTATTGACAATTCGCAGCGGTACTACGTTATATTTTCCTAATTATTTACCGTTTTGGTGAATTTCAAGCGGATATTTCAAGTACATTTCATATCTCAAAGTACCTACAACATACCTAAAGTTATTAGTGTATTTCTTTTAGGAAATTAATTCCACAGGTTGCCGTGCCTATCTAGTTCAGTTTAAAGATTATTCCGCCGAACATTTCAGATTTGCCCAAGTTTCCCGTGCATCGCTGGGTGTCGTTGCCGCAGCGCGCAGCGCCCGCGCAGCGTCCGTGCAGCCTAAGGCTGTCCGCAGACCGGTGCCTGCGACTTCGGCCTCCCGTGCGGCAGAGACCACCAACTAGGGGCGTGAGCGTATTCTTTTATTTTATTTGGTTAAGTTTAACATTAGTTTTTCTTGAGTTTATTTAAATCTTACATAACTTTAATTTCTTTTTCGTGAGAATTTTGTTTAATTTAAACAATCATAATGGGTTTAGGCGATGATGCCAAGAGCTTGGCGGAATTAAATGTTAGACGTAGTTCCGTCAAGGGCCAAGTCACAAAATTTATAAATTATTTAGAAAAAATATCACGGTTAGACACTTTTACTACAACACATAGGGCGGAGCTTACACTTAAACTTGGTAAATTTGAAACCTTATCTTCAAGGTTTGATGACTTACAAAGTCAAATTGAAATTTTTAATTCTGGTGAGTTAAGGGATGAACTTGAAGAACGAGAAAGTATTGAGAGGGAATTCATTAGCAATATTGTAATGGCTCAAGAGTTATTACAAATGCACGGTAAGGATGAAAGCGTCTACGATTCAAGCAGTCCTCACAATATAACACATTGCGCTGTCGATCATAATGAAATGGGTTTCAAGCTACCTTTGATACAGGTATCTAAATTCGATGGATCATACTTTCGATGGATGGAATTTCGTGACACGTTCCGATCTTTAATACATGAAAATAGTAGAATTGGGTCAGTAAACAAGTTTCATTATTTAATTTCTTATTTAGAAGGTGAAGCAGCACAAACCGTTTCTAATCTAGAAATATCTGCGGATAATTATCAGGAGGCTTGGAACCTATTGCTTGAACGTTACGACAATAAACGTTTGTTGATAAGTCATCATCTCAGTGCATTATTTAACATTAATTCTATAAATAAGGAGTCTGAAAAATCGTTGCGTTTCTTGATTGACCACGTGACTAAAAATCTACGTGCCCTCTCCAACTTAGGACAAGCCACTGAGCATTGGGATGTCCTTATCATTCACTTAGTCGCCTCCAAGTTGGACAATAACACCTTCGTGAAGTGGGAGGAACACCGACAACACCCACACTTAAGGAACTTTATAAATTTTAAACGATCGTGCAACCGTGCTTGAGTCCTTACACCGCAGCAAGTCAGACAACACATTTAAACCTAATCACGACAAACAGCGTCCAGAAAGCCATTCAAAAAAACCGGAACACAAACGTCATACTAAACCATGTGCATACATTAGTAGTAGTAACCAACCACAAACACAATCATCCTCGTCGTACCTGTTACGACGGGTGGCCAGATATTATAAATAAATAAGACGACCAGACTATTTTATGTATCGTGTATTCAGCCATTGCATGACGAGCGATCGGAGTCGGTGACAAGACAACAGGATCCGGAAATACCACAGATAATATATATTTTATAAAGACTGATACACATACGTAACATCTCCCTTATTAAGAAAAGAAAATGGAATCATTACGTGGAACATGGTACGTAAGTATACTCTTTTTTTTTTTTTTTTTTTTTAACATTAACAAAATTCTTATATACTAGTAGACTAAGTGGAACGGAACATCTCTAAGAAGTGACAAGTTGACTTGACTGACATTTACATTGCGACAGTTCTGACAGTGACGTCTATCAAATTGACTTAACTAAGTTTTGACAGCTACTAACAAAACAAAATTAGGTTTGACAATGCTTGTACAACAAACAATACATTTAGTATATTAAATTAAAACTAAGTACAAATTAAGAACTTAATCTAGACCAATTTTCAAAATCTTCGGGGCTTTATTATTGCTCTACCGAATGAAGAATAAGTTGTGTGTTGAGTTTGTTTATTTGGTGTATGTGATGTGTTTGTTTTTGTTTCAGATTCTTGGACAGGATTACTTGTACAAGGAGATTGATAATTAGATGGAGATGACGACGGCAGTATATTGGAAGGCGACGGTGGATCAGTGTCAAGTGGAACTGATGGGGATTGAAGTGAACTTCTTCTACTAGGAGTGGACTCAGTTGGTGAATGTTTTGGCTGTAGGATATGTTGGCGATTACGGCGAAAAGTACCTTCCGGGGAGACAATAGTATATGATCTAGGCTGTGGACCTATGTCTGACACAGTACCAGGTGTCCAAATACTGTCTGGCTGTTTCTGGAAGTAAATTTTATCACCAATGTTTAGGGAAGACAACGGTTTAGTATGTTTATTATAATAAATCTGTGATTTGTTCACTTTTATTTGAGTTTTATTTGTTAGAGACCTGTAGTTAGGTATTTTAGGTTTCAGAGTTTGTTCTAAGACTGGAAGTTTAGTTCTGAGTGTCCTGGACATTAGTAATTGGGCAGGCGAATACATATTTTCTTTAGGTGTATTCCTATACTGTAATAATCCTAGATGAGGGTCTGTATTATCAGTAAGACATTTCTTTAATATGTTTTTAACCGTGGCTATGGTTCTTTCTACAAGACCATTAGACCGTGGATAATAGGGACTTGATGTAATATGTTGTATTTGCCAATCTAAAGCAAAATGATTAAACTCTTTTGAGTTAAATGGGGGACCATTGTCTGAAATTAGAATGTTGGGTATTCCATGTCTGGAAAATATAGACTTTAGGTGACTAATGACAATTTTACTAGTAGAACCACCTGCTAGCTTTACAAGCTCGACATATTGGGAAAAATAATCTACGACTATGACATACTTGTTTGAATTGAAATCAAATAGATCAACTCCGACTTTATTCCAAGGGATTGGTTTTACCTCATGGGGCTGTAGTGACTCTTTGGAATTGCTGCGTCTGTTAGTGAGACAGTTATGACAATTATTAACATATTTTTCTATATCAGAGTACATATTGGGCCAGTATACTAGATTTCTTGCCAATCTTTGGCAACTATGAATACCTTGGTGACCTTCATGTATCTGTTTCAAAATGTCTTTTCTCATGGCTACTGGTATAATGACACTGTTGTTTTTGAAGACAATACCATTAATTATATGTATATCGGTTTTTAAAGGAAAATAAGGCCTAAGTATGTCTGGAAGCAATTTTTTATGTTCAGGCCAACCTGTTATGCAATATTTACTTAAGAGTGACAATTCATTGTCTTGGGAAGTCTGTTCTTGAATAGATTTAAGTTTATTTGGACTAACTGACAGTGATCTAATGACTAAATTGACATGTAAATCTAGATCAGAATCTAGATCATGTAATGACTGTTCTGGTAAAGCTGCTCTAGACAGAGTATCAGCTACATAAAGATATTTACCTGGTTTGTAAGTTACGTTCAGGTCATATGGTTGTAATCTTAGCATTATTCTTTGAAGACGGGGTGGAATGTTATAAATTGGTTTTTTATACAGCGATACTATTGGTTTGTGATCTGTTTCAACTAAAGTGTGGCGACCATAGACATATTGGTGAAACTTTGTACAACCAAATAGGATTGCTAACAGCTCTTTCTCAATCTGAGAGTATGACTGTTGACATGAGCTTAATGAAGCTGAAGCATATGCTATGGGGTGTTTATCATGGCAAATCACTGCACCCATGGCATCTTTAGACGAATCAACTGACAGTGTAATTGGTTTATTTTGATCATAATATGTCAAGACAGGGGCTTTTGTTATACATTCCTTTAATTCATTAAATTCTACATTATGTCTCTCTTGCCAAGACCATTCATTATCTTTAGACAGAAGTGTTCTTAAATTAGAAGTTTTATCTGACAAATTCTCTATGTATGAGCCTAAGTATGTAACCATACCTAAAAACCTTTGTAATTCTGTGACATTTGTTGGTGGTGGCATACTGCAAATGGCTTTCACTTTGTTTTCATCAACTCTCACACCATCTTTAGAAAAGATGTGTCCTAGGTACTTGACTTCACTTTTACATATATTAGACTTGTCTTTATTAAATTTTATTCCTATTTCTCTAGCTCTATCTAAGACTTGTTTTAACCTAAAATCATGTTCTTGTTTAGTTTGACCGTAAATTAGGAAATCATCCATCATGATTTTGACTCCTGGAATATCACTGAATCTATTTGTCATGATGGAATGAAACAGTTCTGGGGCTGCATTTATCCCGAAGGGAAGTCTTAGGAATCTATATCTACCTTGAGGTGTGATGAATGTACATAGTTTTGAGGAAGCTTCATCTAACTTTAGCATATAAAAACCTTTGTTTGCATCTAGGGTAGTGAAATATTGTGAACCAGAGAGGCTGGATTTAATTTCATCAATAATTGGAAATTGATAATGAGGACGCATAATGGCTTTATTAAGTTTTCTTGGATCCATGCACAGGCGTAGTTTACCATTTTTCTTTGATGCAATTACAATTGAGCTTACCCATTCAGTAGGTTCCTCGACTTTGACTATAATTTGATTTTTTTTTAACATGGCTAATTCTTCTTTTAATTGTTCTAAGAGACTGAATGGAATTCTACGACAGGCATCTATAGACGGTACAGCATCAGGCTTCATTGACAAATGACATTCATAATCTTTAAGACAACCTATTCCTGAGAAGAGATCTTTATATTTGTCAAGCTGTGATACATTGAGTGACTCATGAAATTGGACATTATGGACTCTTTTAACTAATTTTAAATTCTCACAACTGTTGCGACCAATAATATTCCTACAGGGTATATCTATAATGTGGAAATTAACATTGTATAGTTTGTTGTTATGTGTGACAGACAGAATGCATTGACCTACAGTCGGTAATACTTCACCGCTAAAGGTTGATAGTTTGTGACTACTTTTCTTTAAACTACTCAATGGCAAATTAAGTTTTTTATAAGAGTTAAATGATAAAATGTTAGTGTCAGCACCTGTATCAAGTAAAAAGTCTACATTCTTACTATTTATGGACAAAGTTGTATGATAAGGGTTTTTTTTGCTGACAGAAATCTCATTAGTGAAAAGACTATTTAGAAAATAAGTATCAGTACCCGTACTTTCTTCTTCTTCTTCTATGGATCTCACATGTTTGCTGCGGCAACACTTGGCAAAGTGATTGGGCTTGTGGCAGTTGTTACAGATGACTCCTATGGCTGGACATTTTGTTCGGTGAACTTGACCACATCTGGAACAATTCTTGGTTGACTGTTTGGATTGAGGTTCTTGACTGGACGATGCTTTACTTGATTGACGACTTTGACTTGTTTGAGACTGATGACTTTGACTTTCTTGACGGCTATGACTTCTTTGACGACTGTGACTTCTTTGACTGTGACTTTTTTGATTGCGACTCTCTTGACTACGATGTGTTTGGCGACTGTGATGCGATTGACGACTGGCAACGACACTTACTTCTTGGCTTGATAAAGCTTTAGCCTGTAACCTAGTATTTCTTAGTGTTTTAGCGAGACTGACGGCGGCATCAAATGTTGATGGTTTCTCGATCAGGATACGTTCTCTGATGTACGAGCAAGATGAATTTAAGTTCCATGAGAATATGTCCTTTACTATATCATCGGCAAGACCTTCAAAATTGCATTGGATACTTAGATTCTTGAGATCCGTGGCATATGTCTCAATTTCTTCATCTGGACCTTGTTTTCTGTTGAACAGCTTATGTCTTTCGACGGAAATATTGACACGTGGTGTGAAGTAGTCTTCAAATTTGGCGAGTAAATCCTTATAGGTGATCTTGTCAATTTGTATGTTAAACGAGTAAAATATCTGAAGAGCGTCTGGGCCTATGATTTGTAGTAAAATGGCTACCTTTCGTTTGTCTGGTTGTTCTTCTAAATTGTTGGCTATCATGTAAATCTCTAGACTTGTGTTGAAATTTCTCCAAGCCAATGGCATGTTCGAGTTGTTGATATCTAAGCTGAAATTACTCGGCGGCAGGGGATAACTTGTATTATTTGCGTTTTTATTTTCCGGCATTTTAGGGCTGGACCACGCGGCGACGTTTTACTCGAAATTTTTTTTTTTTTTTTTTTTGACTGTTTGCGGCACTTACTTTTGTGGTTTTTTGTGACTTCTTTTTCTTCTGTATCTTCTGACACCATGTTACGACGGGTGGCCAGATATTATAAATAAATAAGACGACCAGACTATTTTATGTATCGTGTATTCAGCCATTGCATGACGAGCGATCGGAGTCGGTGACAAGACAACAGGATCCGGAAATACCACAGATAATATATATTTTATAAAGACTGATACACATACGTAACAGTACCTCTGCCCATGCTGCAATGCTGATCATAAAATATTTGATTGTCCATCGTTCAAGGCGAGGAGCATAAGCGAGCGTATAGTCGAGGCAACTAAATTGAAATTTTGTCTTAATTGTTTAAGGTCGGGTCACCCTACGTTTAAATGTCGTTTCGGCCGTTGTCGTGAATGCAACAAAAGACACAATTCTAGGTTGCACCTTCCTACTGGTACAGCTGACAGCACCGACAGTTCTCCTGAGACGTTAGTTAACTGTAACAATCAAGGTAACAAATATGCTCTTCTTTGTACTGCCTTGATTGAAATAGTCAATCCCAAGACTAATAAACGTGAAACAGTGCGCGCTTTACTTGATTGTGGCAGCCAATCCTCTTTCATAAGTCTAGGCCTGAAACAAAGGTTATCATTAGAGGACTGCCCTATTAATGCTGCTAAGGTAATCGGTTTTGGCAACAATGAGGCAGGTACGATATCTGAATATTGCATTGCCCAACTAAAATCGATAAATACACCATTCAACGTTATCTCTAACTTTTATGTTATGAAGGAACTAACAGCTTTACTTCCCAATGCGGTAATTGATATTAGATCATTTAATATTCCCAAGGATATTATCTTGGCAGATCCTAAATTCTATCAGCCTTCTTTCATAGACATTCTCATAGGCTCAGATTTATTTTGGGACATTATAGGTTGTGAGCAGCGGTCATTAGGCCCCAATTATCCTAAGTTGCATAGCTCAAGGTTGGGCTGGTTGATTGGAGGTCCCCTGCAACATAAACAACACAAGGATATTAAATGCAATCATGTACTTACCCATTTTTCTCATGATGAAAACATGCAATTAAAATTAAATAGATTTTGGGAGCTTGAAGAAATCCCATCTAAATCTTATCTAAGTGAAAGCGAGCAGGCATGTGAAACGCATTTTTTGCAGCACACTTGCCGCTTAGAAAATGGCAGATTTTCTGTCAAGTTACCTCTCATTGACTCACCGGATTGTCTCGGTGACTCTTACAGCATGGCCAAGAAAAGGTTTTACAATTTAGAACGGCGATTTAGAAGACAGCCTGAAGTTAAGTCGCAATATATTGAGTTTATCAGAGAATATGCAGAATTAGGTCATCTTTCTGAAATTGCACAAAATAGCATCAATTCTAATTTATGTTATTTCTTACCTCATCATCCTGTATTTAGAGAAAAGAGCGAATCGACAAAAATTCGCATCGTTTTCGATGGATCGGCTCGCACTTCCTCAGGCCTCTCTGTTAACGACATACAAATGGTTGGGCCTCAAATTCAAGACTCTCTTTTCTCCATATTAATTCGAGCTCGTTTCTATAAATATCTTTTAGCAGCAGACGTAGAAAAGTTATTTCGTCAAATATTGGTGGACGAGTCAGATCGAAATCTTCAGCTTATTCTATGGAGAGAAGACGAGCGCCAGCCTCTTGAAACGTTGCGTTTAAATACAGTGACTTATGGTTTCACAAGCGCAAGTTATTTGAGCACAAGGTGTCTTTGGCAGTCGGGTGAGGAATGCGAGGATCCACTCATTAGGACGATTATACAGCATGATCTATACGTAGATGACTTAATTACGGGCTGTAATTCTGAGGAGGAACTTATACATATTCAAAAACCTGTATCAGAAGCCCTTAAGGCAGCATGTTTTAATCTACGAAAATATAAATCTAATTCGTCTAGCGTTCTTGAAGTCTGCTCCGAAAACTCTACAGACACGCTTATCCTTAGTGAGTCCTCAAATGCTCTCGGTTTAGGGTGGAATGCTAAAACTGATAGTCTACATTATTCTTTCGAAATTCCCTCTATCAATGATAAAATCACGAAGCGCTATATTCTATCAACATCGTTTAAAATCTTTGACCCACTCGTTTTTGTCAGCCCCTGTATTGTTATTCCTAAATTAATAATGCAGCAACTTTGGCTGGACAAGGTTGGCTGGGACGAACCTCTTTCAGATGAAATAGAAAAGGCTTGGCGTAGGTTTTCCAATAATCTGTCTTGTCTAGCTACATTTACACTGCCGAGAAAGGTTCTATGTGACTCACCTGCTGTTACGGAGCTACATGTGTTCAGTGACGCCTCCCAAAGAGCTTATGGCGCTTGCGTCTACATAAGGTCTATTGATGAAGCAGGTATCGTACCTTTTGTGCTCCAAGTCAAAGGTGGCACCAATCAAGGCCTGTACTATACCTCGTTTGGAGCTATGTGCCGCGTTACTAGCTGTCAGACTCTGCAAAGCTGTCGTCGATTCCTTGAGGTTCCCAGTAACACGTAAACTGTATTGGTGTGACTCCAGCGTGGTCCTTGCTTGGCTGCATACTAGCGCTAGAAGGTTGAAGACCTTCGTGGCTAATAGAATAGCAGAAATACTAGAACTGTCAGATGTTTCGTGTTGGCGTTATGTACCTACCTCTCAGAATCCTGCTGATCTCGTGTCACGCGGCGTGTATCCCGAAGAGCTTAAAGATCGTAATCTGTGGTGGTCAGGGCCTGAGTTTTTACTTCTAGGCGAATCTTCTTGGCCTACCTTACCAAATAAACTCCAACACGAGTCGGAAATTCCTGAAATGAAATCGAATATTGTTGCTAAGCTAGATAATTCTTCGATCATTCCATTTCATAAATATAATAAATTACATAAGATACAGCAAGATTATGCGTATGCATTAAGATATTTTTATAATTTGCGCAATCCTAATTCTAGACGTCTTGATGCCCTTAATTTAGAAGAATTACAAAATTCATTTCGTCTTTTATGCCGCAAGGCTCAACAGGAATCCTTTCCTGTTGAGTACGACTTGTTATCTAAAGAAAAATCAATTAGTACAAAATCACCCATCATAGCGCTTACACCTTTCATGGACGAAAATGGGTTGATACGAGTAGGAGGCCGGCTAGATGCTTCGGCTATTTCATTTAATGGCAAATACCCTATCCTACTACATTCCTCGCACCATTTCACGAAATTAATCTTTAAGCGGGAACACCTACACAAATTACACGCTGGCCCACAACTTCTCCTCGCTAGTGTCAGGCAATACGTGTGGCCTATTAATGGGCGTCACCTCGCTAGGAGAACTGTGCACAACTGCATCACATGCAGAAAGGTACAGGGCAAGACTTTAGCACCCTTAATGGGGAACTTACCCTCGCAGCGCGTTACGGTGGATTTTCCGTTCCGTAGTGTTGGTATAGATTTCGCCGGACCCTTTTTTGTCTCAAATAGGAAGGGTCGCGGATCAAGAGTTACAAAATGCTATTTATGCATTTTTGTTTGCTTAAGGTACAAGTGTGTACACTTGGAGGCGGTAAGTGATCTTTCAAAGGACGCTTTCATTCTTACCTTGCGTCGATTCATATCCCGTCGGGGTAAGCCTGCTGAAATTTTTTGTGACAACGGCCGCAATTTTGTGGCCGCTGCTAAAGAAATTGGCAACTTTTTGAAGCACCACCGCCAAGCAATTACAGATTTTTCTAACGACGAAGAAATTAAATTTTTGTTTTCCCCTGCTTACGCTCCTCACTTTGGTGGTATCTGGGAGGCCGGGGTAAAATCCGCTAAGTACCATATAAGACGTGTAATGGGCAACACGCACTTAAATTTTGAAGAGATATCCACGTTGTTCGCACAAGTGGAAGCCATATTGAATAGTCGCCCACTTTACCCCATGTCCTCGTCTCCAAATGATCTCCTTTTCCTCACCCCAGGGCACTTCCTGCTTGGACGGCCGCTAACTGCATTGCCTTCACCGAGCTTAGAAAACTGCAACCCCACTCAACTGAAGCGCTACCAACGACTTGAACAAATCCGGCAGCACTTTTGGAGGAGATGGCAGAGGGAGTACCTGGCGGAGCTGCAGCAAAGATCAAAATGGCGAACCAATGATACTCCTCTGAACGTTGGCGACTTAGTGCTGCTTCAGGAAGACAACTTACCACCATTGTGCTGGCGAATGGGTCGAATCAGCAAACTCTTTCCTGGTCCTGATGGAGTATGTCGCGTAGCAGATGTTCAAACAACACATGGAAGTTACCGAAGGCCCTTCAAGCGACTCTGCCCTCTGCCAGCGACGGAGCACCTAATCGAGTGAGAGTTAAAAGCCGGAGACTTTTAACGGCGGGGAAGATGTTTGCGCCTGAACCTTTGCTGACTTTATAGTGTCCGTATCAAGTTGTTGCTGTTTCATTTTCATAAGGCGCACATAAGTGGCGGTAGTTCGCGAACAAAATAATTCAGCTAAGGAAAAATTTCTACCTGACTTTATAAAAAGTTGATTGAAAAAACATTCTCAAGAAGGTGACATCGGTCCGTACAAGTCTGCACAAAAAACCATTTATTTTACACCTAAATATATCTAAATCATAATAGAACGAAGTGTAATGTTTTCTACAGTTATTTCAATTAAATTCACTGTTTAAAGTAAAACTCCTACGTTTTATTGAGCACCAAGCTCCAGTGTCTCGTAGTAGACACCTTGTTTCACCGAGGCTATGGATGCCTGCAGACTCGCTTGCCCGAATTCAGATCCACCCGACAATCCATCTTCCCAGAGACGGTGGGATGAGCCGCTCTGCAGACTAGTACAGAACAATTTACTTGACACGTCTGCTACTACTGCGGAGCGTGCGCGCCTGCTGGCTGTGGGTAAGTGGGAGTCGGGTCGTAGCTTCATGCACTACCGTCGTCGAACATAGGCGCTTTGTTCGACGACACTACTTTCCGCCTCGCTGCTTCACTGTGACTAGGAGCTCCTTCTTGTTCTCCTCATCGCTGTCACTGTGGTGAAGCTGTCATCAGCCTCGGACAACACAGCCTGTCTTGCAGCCGAAGTGCGGGTCGCTTTGCGCGGCACGCAAACATCAATGACATCATCCGACGAGCCCTTGTCACCGTCGGCGTTCCAGATGTATTAGAACCCAATGGCTTGGCACTCGACGATGGCAGGAGACCGGACGGCGTGTCTTTATTTCCATGGAAGGTGGGTAGACCTTTAGTATGGGACGCAACGTGCGTCGATACTTTTGTGCCATCCCATCTTCCTGGCTCGGCGTCCTGTGCTGGCACTGCTGCTATGGCTGCGGAAAACCTCAAGCGGCGAAAGTATAATAACCTTATCGGTAATTATATTTTCGAGCCGTTTGGGGTTGAAACCCTTGGGCCGTGGGGTCCGAGTGCTCATGGTTTATTAAATAAAATCTCCAAGCGGCTGGTTGACACTTCCCATGACCCAAGGGCTGGCTTTTACCTTGGCCAGAGGCTTAGCATTGCCATACAACGTGGCAATGCCGCCGGTCTCTTGGGTACTTTACCAGTCGACAACGACGCGGAGGAATTTTTCAATGCCATATTTTAGTTTTTTAATAGTTTTAGTTATGTTAGGATATAATTTTGTTATTTTTAGGTTACGTTTATATTACATTTAAATAAACATATCACAATTATATGAATTTTGTAATCTACTTTTAATTTCCTTCATTTTGATACCATACTCGATAGGTTTGGTATTTTTTTTTTTTTTATTAACGACTTACAATTCAGCGCCAAAAACGGCCATTTTGTTTTTTTTAACCTCTCTAGGGACACTTGGGTTTATGAGACGAATCTCACGATACGTTTGGAAGATAAGAGGTAATAAAGAAATTTACGTCTAAACATACGAGTAGGTCCAAGATATCGCGCGAAAAACATAACCCTTCCTTGGCAGTCGGGTAAAAAAGGTCTCGCAAGAAATTAATGTTTGATGTACCTACAAGCCTCATTAGAAGCCTTCAAGACAGTAATAAAATATGTTTATCCAGTTTATATAAGGAAATAGAATCAAGCAATGAAGTAGGTAGACATAAGTACAGAGTGACAAGATATCACAAACATCAGCTGAATGTGTATTTCTTTGTAAAGGTTCACAAGTTGATATTGAAAACACGTTTGGGACAATTAATAGATATAAAACTGATGATAAAGATAACCAGTTTTACACAGGATTTGGATCATAGACGAAATTTTATTTTGTGTATTCTACCTTGATCCCAGTAGCTCATAAAATAAACTATTTTAGAAGCAAAGTTATCAATCAACCTTAGCACAGAAGATCAGTTCTTTTTAACTCTAATTAAATTAAGGCAAAACAAATGTAAACCTATTGGAATTGAGTCAATATTTTAACATAAGCACCACAATACAACTGTATCAAATAATATTTATTATTTGGATTAATTTTATATACCTATCAACTTTGGTTAAAAATATGTCGGCGGGAACGTGGGCGCAGAGATAGGTTGGTCGTCTCTCTGGCCCTGTGGTAAGGGTTCCATTGCGTGGGTTACTCAGGCAAACCAATATGATGCTGTGGCAACACTATTACTGAAGAGTATACTGAAGTAATGACTAGGTATAGGTACTGTGAACTTGGTAGGTTCGATGGCAGCGTGCGCTCCCTTTGAGCTCTTGATCCAGTCTGCTTCGCACACTTCCCAACGACCCCGTCCACGTGCGGCGACCGAACAATACTGGCGCCACACGGCGTTCTCCGTACGTACTAAACCAATAACCAATCAGAGCTAAGCTACGTAATTTGACGTGTACTAAGAAATCAACTGAGTGACTTATTATCGCTAAACTTCCGTTCGTGACGACAAATACATATAAGGATCAGCTAAATATTTGGGTCAGTATTGTATGCCAGATCATTTAAAAAAATAAAATATTAATGTTAGGGTAATTTTAGACGGTACAGAAATTTTCATGTGCAGAAACCAAAACATCCTACTGCTCAGCGGCATCATGGAGTAGCTACAAGCATGGAAACACATTAAAGATACTTGTTGGTGCTACTCCAGGAGGCCTGTTGTCCTATTACTCTCCTGTATATTGTAACAAAATAAAAATGAAAATTCACTAGTTTAATAAGTAACTCTACTTTTAATTGTGAAACAGTCCAAAAAGAGTAATACATTATAGGTATAAAATTATTCGAAAACAGCAATTACAAAGTCACCTAAACGTCCAACAGAAACTTTACAAGGCAGAGTCGATGCTAGCGACATCTATGTCGACCTTTGAGTTTTTCTCGTCATTGACGAGATTTAGCATGAGACAAGCACGAGGACCACAGGCGTGATGTCATGCTGTGACCAGCACCCTAATTGCGTAACACATTATCCATCGGAGTTGGGTTAATTTTGAAACAAATTGCTAATCCATTGCTTCATATGTTCGAAAAATTTATCAAATCAAATCAAATCAATCTTTATTTGTGAACATAATACAAAAAGGTGTTATTTATACATTTTAGCTGATCTGTATGTTCGGCCAATAATCGGCATACAAATATAATATTAGTAAGCAGGTTATTTTTACTATCATATTTAATAAAGTCTAGGATAAAAGAAATGAAGCAATTGAAAAATGTCAGGAGCCGTATAAAATAAAGTAATTGAATTATATTATTAATTATTTAGAATGTCTAAGAAAATTAAATTTAGTCATAATTTGTCATTTAAAAAGTCTTCAATCGAGTAATACGTCTTTTCAACTAGAAACAGGAACAACTTTTTTTTTAAATGGCTGACATTTTCCTCACTTCTGATACACTTTGGCAATTTGTTGTATAATTTTGGAGCCATTACGAAAATACTGTTCTTGTATAAAGCAGTTTTAGATCCAACAGTTTGTAGCCGGTCAGCTCGACGCTGACTACCTACTCGGTCAAATTTATACATATTATTTTTGATGAACATAGATGTCTGGTATATGTACAATGAGGGCACTGTTAAAATTTTCATACTTTTAAAATATTGTTTACAACTGTCAGTGGTTTGCAAGTTACAGATCGCTCTATTACACCTTTTCTGACACTTAAACACAATTATGCTTATCTGCTCGACAACGTAAATAACGCAATGAATGTTGTTGAACTGTCAAAATGAAACCAACTCCGATTGATAATGTGTTACGCAATTAGGGTGCTGTGCACCATCTGTCCAATTTGAGTAACTTTTAAGTACCTACGGAATACTCAGTTTGATTAAAGTTGAAGAAAATTTAAATAAGAAACAAAAATAATTTTAGACAAGTGATCAATCCAAAATCCTCAATTTAGAAACCGGCTGCTATAAAAAAAGATAATGTAATAATGTTATAGTTCACCTTTTAACCTTTGAATGATGTAATCTTGCTATTCGTTAAAACAAAAAATAAACAAATTTTTGTCAAAATAAAAAATACGTGTGTCTGACTTACCTACTAGTCCTGCTTCTGCTCTATTTTCATCATCTTTAATATTATAATTAAGTGTATAATATAAAACAAGCTGCATTTCGTCTCTCTGTGTGTAGGTACGCCGAGTTCTTCTAAACCATACAATAGATTTTGATGCAGATGTCGCCAACATTTAGGAAATTTATTCGGGAAGTTAAAAATGTTTATTTATTTATTTATATATTTATTTATTTATTTATTTATTTATTTATTTATTTATTTATTTATTTATTTATTTATTTATTTATTTATTTATTTATTTATTTATATATACTTTATTGTACACCACAAAAATACATAACAAAAAAAAAGACACAAACTACAAAATATACAATGGGCGGCCTTATCGCTTTCTGCAATCTCTTCCAGGCAACCATAGAATGGACAGTGATTTATTTAGACAGTGTTTACTTCATTAATATACAACATTATTTTTAGTCAAACTCAAACTCAAAGCATTTATTTCAAATAAACCAATTACAGGCACTTTTGAATTGTCAATGGGTCGGTCAGTCAGAAAGATGAAGCTAGTTGCCCATTCTAAAGCGTAGTAGATCCCTATGGATAAGAATGGGCAAGAAACTCCACGGACACTCTTTTAAATCATAATATTTTTACAAAATATTGGTTACATCGTTCATGTTGAAAATATACATGTGAGAACAATGTAGAAAGACGTGCACGTTAAAAAGCGTCCGTAATAAAAAGATAAAAACTAAAACAACTAAATTAAATATTAAAATTAAAAATAAGCCATGGCAGCTAAGAGACGACCAGTCCCAACTGACGGCGCCCGTTCACGAACATGACGCATGGATCAGCACCAATTAGCTCAACCATTTTGAAGGGAACTTAATGATCCAACACACACGACACCACCAGCGAGACATTTAAGTGAGCATGACTTACTCTCAACCGCCAGGGCACACTCAAGTCAGTGAAAGACGTACCCAGTAAAAGGTAGCTTAATAGTAGCTACATAGTGCTCACACATGTGCTATGCAATTATATAATACTAAGAGATTGAATTAAAACAATGCAAAGAAAGTTTTCTTTCATCTTAATCTTCTTCTTTTTTTAGTATATGCGAAACCTGAATATAGTTTGTTCAAAATAAGTAACTGAATCGATTCCAATAATTTTTATACCGTGTTATAGATATTTTGCCCCAAAAATCTTTAAAAAAGGTCATTATGGACACCGACCAACGAACACAATTCACGGCAAGTCATAGCGGCACTAGGCACGGGCGCACAGCGGGCGCCGCGTGGTGATCATGTTTTTGTACAGACAACCAGGTAACATAACAAGCTTATAACTTTGCAATTTTTCATGACACAGTTTTGAAATTTTGTACATAGATTCTTTACATAAAAATACTAGACACGTGTTTCGGGTTTCGCATTATACTAAAACTGATGTTGTATAACTTAGACATAGCAATCTGAATGTTTTGAGTTGTCAGTACATTGCACCCGTGCGGAGCAAGGGTCGCTAGTGTTACATAATATTAAAAACATTTTGATATGTTTTTTTGCTTGTTATCACCGTTTAGGTACCTAGTATACAGTTGATAACACTTTATTTTGTACTAGGTATCTAAATGGTGGCTTATACAGGCTGTAATTTTTGTGTGCGCGCGTAAATAGCTAGCGAAATAGTGAAAAATACTCAAAGGAGGTTCAGAGCCGATTTTGATGAAAACTGAACGGTATGTAACTAAAAGAGTATGTTAGGATCGTAGCAGGTGGCGTTCTGTAGTTCCTACCTACCCCCGTGGGAAGAAGGCGTGGGTTATGTATGTAAAACGGTATCATTAGATTTTTGAAAAATCTATTTTCCTTGCCTGGAATCGAACCTGTTGATTTTATAGAAAAAACTCACGCACTGTGTGAGTACCATTCGATCCATCAATGGGTACATTGCACCATCCGATAGTGTAGCATATTTTTAACAGACGAAAAAAAGGAGGAGGTTCTCAATTCGACACGTATGTTTTTATTTTATTTAGGTATGACCACGCATAACTTTTTACAGAGTCGTCCGATTTGAAAAATTTTTGTTTTATTCGAGAGGGTAGGTATACTCAAAGTTGGTCCCATATAAAATTTATTAACTTTTCTTGGGTAGTTTTTGAGTTAGCTTCAATAATACGTGTTTTTTCCCCACTTTTATATGGATAATGTTCTAGTTTGTTTTGCAGGTAGTGGAATTAGAATTTGTGTGGGGTAGGTACCACAACTAAAAAGTGAAAAATAAAAACTTTTTTACAAAAAAAAAATTCAACCGACTTCCAAAAACAACACTACAAAGTGAAAAATAACTAATTTCGGAAGTCGGTGGCAAAAAACGAAAATACATTTAACCAGACACCGACTTCCGAAATTAGTTATTTTTCACTTTGTAATGTTGTTTTTGGAAGTCGGTTGTATTTTTTTGTAAAAAAGTTTTTATAAGGTTCTTTTCGGAATTAATGACTTACTTTCCTTTAGTTTGTCGCTTGAAGTTACTTTACAGAATTTGTTTCAAATAAAAGAAACCATTTGCTGGTGGACTAACACAGGTATGTTCTTTATTAAATCAAGATATTCGATTTCCTGCTTGAAAAATTACAAAAAAAAAACATCGAATGATAAAGTTTTGTTTTTAAAAAAATGGGTTCTATAGTTATTTGTTATACAAGAGTGCAAAGTTGCTTTTTAACCGCGTGCTCAATTTTGATGACCGAGCAAGCGAAGGGTTCTAAAATTGAATCACGAGCGGTAGCGAGTGATTCTAGGTTAGAATCTGAGCGTTAGCGAGGGAATCAAAAGAATCCCACCTCAGCGAGGTAATGACTAAATGCAAAAAAAAAACATTTACAATCACAAGATACTTTTATTTCAGTTTAGGTATTACAGAATAAGAAGAAGAAGCCCGAAAGTCTGACAACCAGCCTTACCAAGGGGTATCGTATTACCCAGTTAATGGGTTGTGGAGGTCAGATAGGCCGTCGCTCCATGTAAAATACTGGTATTCAGCTGCATCTGGTTAGACTGGAAGCCGACCCCAACATAATTGTGAAAAGGCTAGGCAGATTGAAGTATTACAGAATAATCTTTAAATTATAACAAATATTACTTAGGTATAATTAAGAAAAAATTAAAGTAACGTTGAGTTGAGTGTAATATTTTTGTTAGGTACCTACTAATGATGGTGTTAGTGATTTGTGTACTGTTTTTCGGTAAACTATCTGGCATACTTAATAGTTATACCGATTCACCGGATTCCCTTGGCGTAAATGTTGGCGAGAGAGAGCGATGGTTAGGTGTTTCGTAACGGCTAATTTTTTATGTACAAGGCCCAGTCCAAGGATCTGACTGAGGCTCTTTCAGTGTAATGGCTCCTACGATGCCTTTACATATTTTAGACTTATTTTGGATGGAATCCTCTATGTATCCCTCTACAACCGCATTGGACTTCCAGCCTCCATGGCGCTTAAGGGATCGGCCAAATGTGTGGCTGAAGTTTGTCGGAAACAATGACCTGTGTACAACAGGGGTTCTGGAAGTTCATGAAATGTTGCCTTTTCTCCTGGGATACTGCCAATTTTATTAGCACCCATAGGCTGTCTAACACACTTTCCGTTGCGATATTGTAGAAAAAATCGATTGATTGGAGTGTTAGGCGGGCGTAAGGCTTGATATTTCTCAACAATTGTTACGTATTCCTTACGAATGACGAAGTTGCGGTCTCTTCTTGTCTTTGTATTAGGCAAACTAATTAATAGTAAGTCATCTGAATGTTTCTCTATGTTTTTGACATTAATGTTATCAATAATAAATAATATCGTATTTTATTCAATTAGCTATGTTAAAATTATATCTGTTCTAATATTAAAAGTATTGTATTGACTATTTTAGTACCGACTGAGTTTGTAGATGGCACGACTAACCAATCACAGCGTATCGCAAAAAGGCGGGGATAAGAATGGCGGGAAAACGCCATCTTGGTTGTCGTGCCCATCCTCAAAACTCAGTCGTGCATAAGTCGTCGAAAAACGAGTGCTAATCTCTAGCTGTGTTTCAAGGATACCGAGTGGTGATTGTAAAAGTATATTTGATTTTGTGTGTTTGGGAAATACACTAAGTAAGTACTATGTGTCTATTATTTCTAAAACCTTATTTTTGAAAGCCATGAACCTGAATAATAGTTAATTCTTCATAAGTATTTAAACTATTACTAGATTATCTGTAAAAGTACAGAGTCTACATTAAGTTGTGTTTTTTCATTAGTTCGACATGCTCCGTTTATACCAGTAATAAGAACAACGTGTAGCGTACAGAGTATTTTATAATAGATAAATTAATAAAATTGATATGCATGCATAATTACGCCTATCAACATCTACTAAGTACTCGTACGTATTAGATTATGTTAAGTAGTTAATTAATATACTTACGCATATACTGAATGTGCAACTGACTTACTTTTGTCGCCACATATACGGAATCAGGTGCTTCGTTAAGAAACTTTTCAATTTCAGATGCTGTGAAAACCTTCGATTTTTAGGGTTCCGTACCTCAAAAGGAAAAAACGGAACCCTAATAGGATCACTCGTGTGTCTGTCTGTCTGTCCGTCTGTCACAGCCAATTTGCTCCGAATCTAATGGACCGATAAAGTTGAAATTTGGTACACATATGTATTTCTGTAACCCAAACACGGACGGGTAAAGTAAATAAATGAATTTTGAATATAGAGGCCACTTTTGGGGGGCAAATAAGAAAATTAAACAAAAAGTTTTGCAAACTACACCATGTGGATGTCAAATGAAAGGGCTTACTATAAGGGTCTCAAATATATATTTTTTATAATTTTAAAATAAATTGTTTTGAAGATATTTAAGAAAATAGACGAAAATTGACCATTCCCCCCCTCCCCCCTTATCTCCGAAACTACTGAGCCTAAAATATTGAAAAAAATACAGAAAATAGATCATTACCTGTAGATTATAAGAAAACTTATAAGAAGTCTGTGGTCTTAAAATAACATGGTAAATCTATCAATATTGTGAGTACAAACTTACATTTACAGTTGGAATGTATGGGAGAACATGTTTTTCAACTACAATGTTAAGTTTGTTCTTAAGATAAATTCATCCCAACTACGGAACCCTTCATTGTGCGTGGTCCGACACGCACTTGGCCGGTTTTTGGTTGATGACCACATGAGGCTCTTTTAAAAATGCCACTATTATATGATAGGTGTCGATGTGTATGAAAAAAGTTTCATCTTTATTGTTGCTTTTAGCATTGAATACGTACTCCATAGAGTGCTTGATTTCTTGGTCTCGGATAATTCAATAAAATATGCCTGCAAAACGTTTTCTGAGAAAGTTTTGGCTCCTTTAGCTAGTCGCCACGTGTTAAACATATCGTACTGTTTCAAATACTTCTCGCGTGATTGTTGAGGGAGAAAGCTCATTTGCACATTATTAACAGTTTCAGTCAATTCTGTTGGCGTTAAATAAACTTCCTCGTCGCTGGAACCACTCATTTTAGGTTTTTCACTTGTTTTCAAGGGGCGTTTTACACTACATAAATTCGAAAAACTTTATTCCATCAGTCACAAATACGAATTTCAAAATACCAATTTTCATAATTCCAAATGGTTCAAAATACCTAACATAACAACTCCGACTTATCATTCACCCTATTTTTATAATTCCTAAATTTCAATATTCCTAACGTTTAGAATTACTATTCTCAAAAAAACCAGTTCGATCTGAAGATCGAATAACAAAAAATCCGACTTAATGATAATTCGAAACATCAAAAATACGAATTCTGTTTATTAAAATAAAACTGAATAGCAAGACAAATCACATAATTGCTCGTCCAGTTCTAACCTAACGTAACCCAAATGATTCACCAACAATAGAGGTACCTAATGGTCACTTTTCTAAATTATCCCAAATGATTCACCAACAATAAACAGGATCTGGCGCTCGGCGGCCTTTACCGCGGCACGCTCGCTTCGCTCGCTTGCCTTCGCGCATTAATGGTATCTGTTCTAACCTAACCTAACCTAACCCAAATGATTCACCAACAATACAGATAATGGTCACTGTTCTAACCTAACCCAAATGTCGGATTGCTCTGAATCGGGGTTTTATAACAATATATATTTTAAACGATAGACATTTGCGACGACAAACGAGTTTCGATTAAATAAACGTTATATCCAATAACGTTATACGAAATAAGTTTTGGAGTATATACATGTTATATGTAAAAAAATTATATCAACAATTAGTATATCTCACGTTTATTTCACCTTGTGATCGTTATTGAAATGAAAATATACCAACTAGATAGTTGGTATATTTTAGTTGGTATAAAGATTTATATGATATGAGTCGCACCTCTTTTTATGACACTGTTTTAATTTAATATTGCAAATATTCCGTAAAACGTTGTTTCGGTGTGGTGAAAATATGGCAAATAAATCATTTGGCAAATGAAAAAAGTTCAAAAGAGGCTTCCAATAGCAAAAAGTTATTTTGTGAATCGGCGAAAAATAATCAAAAATAAAAATAAAATAAAAAAAAAAATAATAAAAAAAAAACACACACACACACATCACAAAATAACACACACACACACATACAGAAAAAAAACACATCACCTATAAAAATATGTCAAATAATGCATATATAGCAAAAAAGACGTCGGTCAATAGTTTTCGGTAAAATGAAATTCGAACAAAAAAAAAATCGGAAAAGTGATTGGTTCCCATCAGAATCAGAATCCTAATTTTAGCAGATTAAATATTCGAAGTATTGAAAATTGGAGTCTTTTTTTCGGACCGAGAACCCATCGAGCAGAACAGTTGATTCTTCGAATGCATGAAAATCGGAAAACAAAGAAATCGCATTAATAAATTTCGTGATTTTTAATAATAAACATTATAATGATTAGGAATAGGAATTATGCAATTTGGACTTTTCAAAATCTGAAATTCGGAATAAAATATTTCGGAGTATTTGGGTGTTCCAGTTTTGAAGTTTCATGTTTTTAACCTAAGGTTTTAACAATATGACGTGAAAAGAAAATGGCGCACTCAAAGCAAATTAAAAAAACGTACACCAAGAAGGTTCCGAGTCTGAGTTTTTAAAAATTAAAAGAAGAAAGAAAAGAAAGAAAATACGTTTATTTGCGGTAAACATGACGCAAAGGACAACAAAATAAAATAAGAATGTAAAAAGCAAGTTTAGGGGAAAATATGCGTCACATCTACGCAAAAAGGTTGTATGATAAATTCGATACCATGGAGGGAGAAGTAAATAGGTTTAATGATGTCTTGAATTCACAAACTTGTGCACACGATGTTCTAAGTTCAATTTACTTTATCCTCCAGCGGATAAAAACGGCTTTTGCACTCAGATATCGAAGAGCAAAAATACTTTTTCCGAGATGGGGGGATGAAAAGTATTTTAAGTTATTACTTGTAGTTTCAGATTTGGCCATTCACGCATACGTGGATAATCACCCTGTAACTTACTATATGTGCTCGATATCCGTTATTAGCACCCCTCTTATCAGAGGACCCCTCAGGTTATCAATATGCCTGATGTCAAAATATTGCTATAAATATAGTTTTACGTTTGAAGAAAACCAGTGATTTGCTTTTATATCCCACGAGCGGTCACCAGGGTGGACGCATCATCTACCTCTGTTGAAACAACGCGTTGTCTCTTGTCTGCAGTATACAATGTATAAAACACGATGTGTGTTGGCGTTGTTAGTGCTTTACGTGGGGTTGGTGCACTCCTTCTCCTGGGGTGAGTAGAGAATAAGAGTTGTTTGTCGTGTTTGAATTTCAACGATAATATTGTTATTTTTTTTTTTTGTGAGCGTTTATTTTATCACTCAATTCTATAGTATCAAGTCAAACCCAATATTTTTGACTTTAAAAATGGCTATCCGTAAATAAGAATTCTGATCTATTCTATTTTCCATCAGTAGGTGAATATTTTTCAATTTAGCGTTATTTTTGGGATTAGCTTCGAAAAGGGAATTTAAAATCATTGAGGTGGGAGCGGCGGGCGGCCGGCGTGCCCACGCGCAGTATAATTAGATTATTTCGCAAAACGAGAAGCCCCATCATATTAAAATAAACCAGTATTTCGCTGACGTATTGAAATATCTCTCACTTTTATGATACCTACTGCCTTTTCCGGCTATTTTTTATTATGTATTTTACCTTGTATTAGTTTGATTTTATCCCGTAACTTGACAACTAGAATGCTTCTCTCCGTATTATTAAGATATTTTAGTTTTGTCCTTCAATGGTATGTGTGGATTCTTCATGACTTTTTTAAGGAACCAAATCTTTTCCAGTCATTGCTTATTCTGTTGTCTATTTCCTTTTGCATTTGGTTGGTTGGTGAAATTATTTGGCCTAAATATGCATACTTTTTATCCATGAGGTTGAAAATAGTTTATTTTAATTTTTTTCAATTTTAGAATAAAATAAAACTTTTCAATACCTACCTACTTTATTTATAACTTTTAATTTTCATTATTTTAGAAAAAGCTCCAAAATTGTGTAGGTATAGATGTTTTATTGAGTTTTGGTACATTTTGTGGTTTTATAACAAATTAGAACTGATAACAAACTTACATGGTTTTACAAAATCCGACAAGGCTGTTTGGGCATCGTTCTTTTGCCTCTCCACTGACATGAGAACCGAACCAACGTTTTTGGCGCCAACAAAAACGTTAACGTATTGACTTAACTGCTAACAGATAATATTCGCTTTTTGTTCGTAAGTTATTAAATCTCCAAATGGTGTTCAAATAAAATAATCATTCAAATGTGCTTTGTAGAAAAGATTATAAATCCTCGTGGACCTCCGAGAAAACAACAAAAAGTTTCAATTTCAATGATATTATATTATTCAATTTCCAAAATTCATAACCTACAATTTTTTTTTTTTATAGTAGGTAGGTACTTTAAACAAAATTGATCTACATAAGTCTAATAACAGGGAAAATTCGTTTTCCCTATTTTCACTCGAGCAGAGCTCGGTCGACCAGGTACTGGAAAGAATAAGCCTAGGAAAGAAAATATTTAAATCAGCTTAGAAAATTATATTCTCATGTTTCAGACATCGTCGTGAGCGGAAGAAAGCAACTACAGTTTTACAATAATGGAACACTAACTCACACAGAAGCCATTCCGTCGAGTACTTTTATCACATCAATAGCTTACGATCCAGTTCACAACAGAGTGCTGATTGGTGGAACAAACCAGATTTCTAGCTTTGACATAGCAACCAGGAAAACACAAACCTTAATTTATAGTAACCTATACGGAAACATACGGATCGCCTACGACCCGGCCTCAATGTTACTCTTTTGGATTGAACAAGGAAATAGCTTAAACTCGATTTTATTAAAACCTGGATATTACAACAAAGTTAACTTAAATATTTACGATTTACAAAAGCATCCCAAAGATCGTATCAAAGATATTGCCGTGGATAGCTGTGGAGGGTACGTTACTAATGATAATAATTATTATGTTTTTAAAACTCAGCAAAATACATATTGAACTTTGTGAACTGTTAGTTAGTTTCACAATATAAAAGAAAAGAAAGAAAGATAGTTTGAAGCAGGTTAAGGCACACAATATTTACACAAAACCAAAAAAACAGAAAAACTTTAAAACAGTATTGTGTGCCTCACGGCTGCTGCGCCAAATCAAGAAAGAAGTGTTGCCGTCAAGCCCCACCGGTACCATGCGGTACCAGCATAGATATTTTATATTTCTATGGGTACCAGCCACCCGAAACTGAATTAAATTCTATCCCCATTATTCATAAAAAAAACTATTAGTTATAGAAGTGTTCTGTCTTCTTCTTTCAAACTCACATCATAATTCGAAAGACATTGACAAAACACTTCTACATATAACTAAAATAGGTTTATAGAGCATTTTAGTTTTTATAAGAATAAGGGGTATTTGTATAATTATATACGATCTAAATTTGCTTGTGAAGTTTTCATTATCGGGATCGAGAGCAAACGCTTTCATAGATATAAAATCAGCCAATTAAAGCAAAGCATTTTGTTTGTACCTAATGTTTCAAGTGAAGTGATTTCTTGTGTTTGAAGTAGTTTGCCCATAGACGTATAAAAAAATGCGGACAGATTCTCGCTAACGAAAAACTGTGTCTATCGGAGTCAGGCAGCTCGCTGTACCTCACGCAGACATTTCACAAGACATGCTGTATTTTTACCTGATATTATTAGTCCGGGCGACCGCCGCACGATTACTTACCCCATTGAGTTACTGGAAAATACCACATTCCACAAAAAGTAGAGCTAAAATAGGTAGGAAAAAGTTTGCTCTGCCGGGGCTCACCTTGGAGGATCCGTGGCAGTAAGAAGTTATGCTACCCATTTTGGACCATCATTTTACCTCATGTGGTTACTGAACGAAACCTTTTCGTTGGTATTAGTGTCTATTAATAGAGTCTAAAAAACTATGTAGGCCGAACGTGGTGTTGGAGGGTTTCGCAGTCCAATCATTTTTAAGGGCCGCATCGGGTGGTCTATTTTACCTCATCGAGTTACAGGGTGAAACCAAGTTCTCCTAGTAGCTAAAATGATGCCCTTTAAAAATTAATTGGTCTGCCAGTTCTCAACCTGGCACATTTTGCAGTCCAACCAAATTTATACAGGGTGGAATTTTTTAACCACACCTGGAGGGAAAGTACTCTAAATACTGGAGATAGCAAATTTTACTCAAAGGAAACATTCCTTTATTTAAAAAAAAAAACAAATCTACATTCAAAGATTTTCGAAAATTCGCTTGCTACGCTCAGGAATCAAACCGGCTAAAATCCAAAAAAATAACAGTATGTAGTTTTATTGCATCAATCGATAAGGTCAATCATAAGGATCAAATCTCTTTAACAAGCATGATAAATTAAACGAAAGGAAAACCATGAAATCTAAACTTTATATTCAATGGGACAAGTTAATGCACTTTTACTCAAAGTTCCATCAGATTAATCAACTAACAATTAACAATTATGTTTGGCATCAATTATTTTTTAAAATGACGACCACTGCCTATTTTAATAATCATTTCAATACCTGGATTGGTTGGTACAAACGGCACATTCAGATGGCCTGCAAGATCAACAATAAAAATTAACAAAAATAAAATTAACAATCGGAAAATTTAACAAAGTCAAATTATACAGGGTGGAATTTTTTAACCTCACTTGGAGGGAAAGTACTTTAAATACTTACTGGAGATAGCAAATTTTATACAAAGGAAACATTAAATATTAAGTTTATTATAACAGTTTTTTTTTATACAAATAACACACATTTTTATTGCTTATTAAACACTACACAACTTATTAACACTATTAATCACTTGCTTATTTAACACTATTTATTATTACTATTGCTTTAAAACCAATACCAAACACATGATTGTGCTTATGATAAAAAACAACTTTTACTAAGGGAACAAACCTAAAATCGCGAAAAAAATCAACTGCTCCCTACATTTTGACGAATTATGCGAACATGAATGTATGGGGCAGCAAATTTTTTTTTCGCTTTTGGTCACGTAGTAAAAGTTGTTGTTATCATGAGTATAATCATGTGTTTAAGTATCAGTCACCCTATATATAAAACAAAGGCGTGTTAGCTACACCATTTATTACTCAAGAACGGCTGGACCAATTTTTATGACTTTTTTTTTGGATTTGACTTCGTCCGGAATAGGATAATAAGTATTAAAACAGAAAATTCACAAAAAAAAAATATACATGAAGAAAATTAATTTTCTCATACATGCAATTTGGACAGGGTAACGCCTGTCGGGTCAGCTAGTACAATTAAAACAAAAAAAAATGCGTGTTATCTGCGTAAGCTGCAACGGAAACAGAGTGCCAAAATTTAATGCATAAGATTACGGTTGGTTGTTAAAAGACAATAAATTGCAACCTAAATGGTTTGAAGGCGATCACTGCGTGTAGAGGATATAGTTGTTGAAGATGAGAATACAGATAGCTCCTCTGATGAAGATTAGATAAATGGTAACCTGTTTCGGTATTTTTTATGATATATTTTTTGGAATTTGTCTTTTTATATTGTACTATCTGACCCAACAGACGTTAGTTACCCTATCCAAATTTCATGTATGAGAAAATGAATTTTCTTCATATATTTTTTTATGAATTTTCCTGTTTTAATACTTATTATCTTATTGCGGACGACGACAAATCCAAAAACATAAAAATTGGTCCAGCCGTTCTGGAGTTATAAATGGTGTAATTAACACGACTTTGTTTCATAAAATATAGATTTTTTATTAATTACCTATTTTAGTTTCGTTTATAAACAATAGTAATAATAAATATTGTTAAACAAGCAAGTAATTAATAGTGTTAATAAGTTGTGTAGTGTTTAATAAGTAATAAAAAAATGTGTTATGTGTGAATTATCTCTATAAAAAAACTATTATAATAAACTAAATAATTAATGTTTCCTTTGAGTAAAATTTGCTATCCCCAGTATTTAAAGTACTTTCCCTCCAGGTGAGGTTAAAAAATTCCACCCTGTATAATTTGACTTTGTTAAATTTTCCGATTGTTAATTTTTATTGTTTATCTGGCAGGCCATATGATTATGCCGTTTGTCAAAAAATCAAAGTCATGTCAAATAATTGATGTCAAAGATAATTGTTAGTTGAGTGGCAAGCGAATTTTCGAAAATCTTTAAATGTAGATTTGTTTCTTTTTAAAAATAAAGTAATGTTTCCTTTGAGTAAAATTTGATTTAAAGTACTTTCCCTCCAGTTAAAAATTCCACCCCGTATAAATTTGGTTGGACTGCAAAGAGTGCCAGGTTGCGAACTGGCAGACCAATTAATTTTTAAACGGCATCATTTTAGCTACTAGGAGAACTTGGTTTCACCCTGTAACTCGATGAGGTAAAATGTAGATGTAGCCCTTAAAAATGGTTGGACTGCGAAACCCTCCAACACCACGCTCGGCCGACATAGTTTTTTAAACTCTATTAATAGACACTAAAACCAACGAAAAGGTTTCGTTCAGTAACCAGATGAGGTAAAATGATGGTTCAAAGTGACCACGGATCCTCCAAGCTGAGCCCCGGCAGACCAAACTTTTTCCTACCTATTTTAGGTCTACTTTTCGTGGAATGTGGTATTTTCCAGTGACTGGATGGGGTAAGCAATCGTGCGGCGGCCGCCCGGACTATACATATACCTTACCATATTACGAATACATTACCCTATTACGAATGTTTAACTGATTTATTAATGTGTGCATGCCAGCCTGTAGGTACAACGAGCTGGCTGAATCCGATAGACACAGTTTTTTGTTAGCGAGGATCTGTCCGCCTTTTTAACCGACTTTAAAAAGGAGGAGGTTCTCAATTCGTCGGAACCTTATTTTTTTTTATGTATGTTCCCCGATTACTCAAAGATGGCTGGACCGATTTGGATTTTTTTTGTTTTATTCGAGAGGGTATACGAGTACATCACTTTTGGTCCCATATAAAATTGATTAACTTTGCTTCAGTAGTTTTTGAGTTAGCTTCAGTTTAGTAATAATACGTATTTTTTCCCCACTTTTATATGGATGATGTTCTAGTTTGTTTCTAAAAAAAAAGTGAAAAATAAAAACTTATTTACAAAAAAATACAACCAACTTCCAAAAACAACACTACAAAATGAAAAATAACTTTAATTTCGGAAGTCGGTGGCAAAAAACGAAAATACATTTAACTAGACACCGACTTCCGAAATTAAAGTTATTTTTCACTTTGTAGTGTTGTTTTTGGAAGTCGGTTGTATTTTTTTGTAAAAAAGTTTTTTTTATACGTGTATGAGGTTGACGTTAACCTGAACAACACTGGTTCGCTAACTGTTTACAATTTACAGGTATATCTACTGGACCACAGACAATAGCATAGAAAGGGGTCGATTTGATGGATCAATGAGAGAAGGTCTTAATATAGACAGGAGTCATATTCGGCGAGAAGCCATGGTTATTGACCAACAGACACAGAAAATATACTGGTTAGAACAACAGACTCTTGACACTGGTCTTCACAATACTATTGAAAGTGCAGATTTAAATGTACAGAACAGAATAACATTACATAGTTACAGAGACACAGGAAAATTTAAAGCATTGACCGTATCAAAAGATTTTATCATCTTGGGTCTAGGGGGTACCTATTGGGAAATACCAAAGGATCCACGTCGCGGCTGGAACGTGAAACCTAAACAATTTTTGTCAATTCCTGACATACCGCACAATGGTTTGTTTGTTCAAGGTTTAGCCTACAACTACAAAATTGAGGAACAAACGCCGGAAATTCAGAACTGCGACGCTCTGCGAGTGCCCAGCGGCTACGACTCCCTCAATGATTCTATAGCTGTAAGCCTGTTGTGTGTACATGGCAAGAAAGTTAGTGGGGAATCTCGTTGTGAGTGTACACAGGGCTACAGCGGCGAGAGATGCGAGGTTCCCGTCTGTCAGAACTATTGTTTCCAAGGAAATTGTACTGTTAGTGCTGAGGGACAACCTAAGTGCAGGTAAAACATGTTCATTTTTAACCACCGAAAAAAAGGAGGAGGTTTTCAAGTCGACACGTATTTTTTATTTTTTTCTTATTTATGACTACGAAGTAAGGAAGAGGTTTCACGTTTTACAGAGAAGTCAGATTTGAAAAATTTTGTTTTATTCGAGAACCCTCCCGAATAAAACAAAATTGTACCGACGTACCTCAAGGTTGGTCCCATATAAAATTTATTACCATCGCTTTGGTAGTTTTTGAGTTAGCTTCACGTATTTTTTCCCCACTTGCAGGTAGTGGTATTAGAGTTTGTGTGGGGTAATTACCACAGCTAAAAAGTGAAAAATAAAAACTTTTTTACAAAAAAATATAACCGACTTCCAAAAACAACACTACAAAGTGAAAAATAGCTTTAGTTTCGGAAGTCGGTGTCAGGTTAAATGTATTTTCGTTTTTTGCCACTGACTTCCGAAATTAGCCGTGGGCAAAAGCTAGTTATTATAATAATAATAACCAGAAAAATAATAATAGGCAGAAATAGACACGTTATGTGATGAATGACTGATGAAGTAATGAGTCTAGTTAAATTAAAAATTATTAATAGAGATATTTCAGTGTTTATTCCGCTCGAAAACTTGAAAATAAATACCACAAACACGGACTAGAAAAAAAAGAAGGACTCCGCACCACGCGTATCGAAAGTGAAGCACCGTATCGATCTAATGTGTGCGTGATTTGACAAAGACGCCTGTCGTGTCACGTAATGGCGGCCGGTTAGCATACTATGATCTAAATGTGTGCGTGAGGCGTGTTTGTACAAACGGTCCCGGCATACTTACTGTGCTTCACTTTCGATATGCGTTGCGTATGCGTTGCGTGCGTGCGTGCGTTTCTTTTTTTTTCAAGTCCGTGACCACAAATGGGTACTTAGTTCTTCAAAAAGTATTCTTCGCGTAACTTTCATAGCTATTTTATTTTTATTTTTAAATGAATGGACACACATTTAAAACACCTGTGAAAATAATGTAAAAAAATAAAAAATATAAATAAATTAATAAATTGTTTTCCATGTTTACGTGTTTCAAATCTTCGTTATTTCAGGTGTAAAGCCGGTTACTCAGGGGAAAGGTGCGAAGTCAACGCGTGCCACGAGTACTGTTCGAACAACGGTATCTGTTCCCTGAATGCGGAGAGTAAGCCAGTCTGTCAATGCACAGGTCAATATGAGGGTGAAAGATGCGATGTTCCCGTCTTTTTTGTCAAATGTTTGCAAACAGTTTCACTGTTGAGGGATATTCTAAATACAGGTAATAATCTTTGTAATATGTGTAAAGTGCGATCAGTTCTATGTTCACATCAGTCTGATCCGACCATAAATCTTACGCGTACTATGTCTGGCTGTTACGGACTCAAGATCCCATGCCCATGATGGTTGGAACGATCACTGTCAGCTTAACAAATCGTTGAAACTAAACAGTCTCATCAACGTACTGTATGACTTCGTAAGTATTTATATATAATACTTACAAGGCTATTGTGGCTCATGGCTGATCAGAACTAACACGGAACGCCAGCATCTTGTTTTTTTTACCCGACTTCCAAAAAGGAGGAGGTTTATGTTCGACTTATGTACGGTCAGCACCAGAAGTCGGTTAACACTGCTACTTTTAGACTCATCTAAATTAACACAAAATGATACGATAACCTGCTTTTTAGCATTTTATTTATTAGATAAGAGTTCATTTTCTTTTAAAGTTTACATTTTAATGAAGTATTTTTCTCAATAATTAAGATTTAGAAAACTCATATGTTAATCGACTTTTGTTGCTGACTTTACCTATGTTTTTTTTTTAATGTATGTCCACCGATTTCCCCGTCAATTCTGGACCGATTTAGAAAATTATTTTTTTGTTTGAAACGGTATGCTCTGAGGTGGTCCCATTGTGACCATTTACCAAGTCAGAATCTGATGACGATCCCATGGAAATCCGAGGGAATTTGGTTATGAATTTATACTACTTAGAGTATTCTCTAAGTAGAAATAACCAATAAATTAATTAATATCTCTTAGGTGCATTAATACTTAGTGCATGTTCACATTTCTATTACAGATGTGACTCAGGTTACTCTGGGCAAAGGAGTGAAGTCAACGCGTGCTCCAACTGATGTCTGAACACCGGCGCTTGTTCGGAACGAGCACAGCATGTGAAGCCGCTGAAGAGTTTACTTCCACCTCTACCACCACCACTGCGTACTACTCACTAGAATACATCTAACTCAGCTGGTGCAGTGAGCAGCTGGCGACAACCTGCCGCAATACCATCTGTGATACATCATCATCATCCTCCTGCCCGTATCGCAATTGTTTGTCGTTATTTGAGAATTCACTTCCATCCTCTACAAAGATACTTTTTTTTACCTAAAATAAATTATAATATTTTTAATCGAATTCAAAAAAAGAAGGAGGTTATCAATTCGTCGCGTATTTAATAAATATCTATACTTTTTTATGTATGTACACCGATTTCTTCGTTAATTGTGGACCGATTTTGGTATTTCTTTTTTCTTTTTGAAAGGATATGCTCTCGAGGTGGTGCCATTGTCACCAAGTCAGATTCTGAAGAGGGGATCCCATGGAAATCGAGGGAAACCCTCAACTTTGTTTGTTTTTTGGAAGTCAGTTTTTTTTTTTATTTGTAAAAATTTTTTTTATTATTTTATTTTATTCTTTTACATCAGATTAAGTTTGTCATCTTTTTATTAAAATTCATACTTATGTCTTACATAATTATTATTTTTAACCCCCGACGGAAACTGTAACAGATGTTATTATACCTATAAGTTTTTAAGAGTGTGTCTGTGTATCTGTCTGTGGCATCATAGCTCCCAAAAGACTGAACCGATTTAGATTTTTTTTTTGTTTTGTTTGATAGATGACTTGGACGAGAGTGTTCTTAGCTATGATTCAAGAAAATCTATACAGCCATTTTAATATTATCAGCTCTTTTGTAGTCGATGAATGGATGTGCGCATCTTCCACAGGTCTGATCGAGTCGAAAAGTTTGGCCCAGTAGTGCTGGGCGGACAAGCACAGACAAAGAGATAATTAGCATTAAAAAAATAACTAATAATATTTGAAATCCCACCACAGCTTTCGTTACTTAGCAAAACTTTGAAAGAAATATTTAAAAAAAGATTGTTATTTTGATCTGAAAGTGAAGTGCGTTACGCTGAAACCTGAAATGTAAAACATTAAAATGCAGTAGTCTAGATACTACGAGAGAATAAATCATTCTACATACATAGGTATATATCATAGATAGATAGAATACTCTTTATTATACACAACATCAAAATTACAGGATAAAATGTTGAAATTTTTTATCGGCCGACACAACGGACGGTCTTATCGCTAAAAGCGATCTTTTACATGTCTGTAAAAGATCAACCTTTGGATAGTTTAAGGGGAGAAGGAGAGGCAATACTGTTGGTAGTCAGTGATGTACCAAAATGTGCATTATATGTATACATACATAATACAAATATATATGTCGGAGAAACACCATCCTCCTCGACATCGTCTTTAGAATTCACGTCGGTTCAAGTGGGCGTCATTGGGATATGCGAGCACAAAACACTATTCACACACACACACACACACACACACGCACACACACACACACACACACGCACACGCACACGCACACGCACACGCACACGCACACGCACACGCACACGTACACGCACACACACACACACACGATTTTATTATGGCTCTACTATTTAAATCACTAGGTAATTTTAACTATAAAGGAGCAGCAGGTTCGCGGCACCGATCTAACTTCACCACTTGTGATCCACCTCGATCAACCACCATTACAAGAATGAATGATCCACCCGGCGAACGTTAAGATGGCGCCTCGACCCCACTCTAGGTCTATCCTCTGCTCTGATTGGACGTTATTCAATTCAGTGACTTTTTATAAGTTTGTTAGATTTTACACAACATTAAAATGCAATAAATCAAATTAAATTAAGACTACACGTTATTTTTAATTAACAATGAATCATTTAATTAGCAATCAATCTTATCTATTCGTATGCGACCAGCAATCAACTCTCCGTTTACTTCCTCCGACATATATATATATACACTTCTGGACACATCTATTGGCCCACCTTAGAGTTTAGGTTTCGATGGCCCCTACAGAAATATGATTGCTAGATTCAACAAAAACTGTTAATGCAGTTTTAAACCTGATACATTTTACCATCTTTTTCGATCGTATTGTTTTAAATTTGAATTCAGAATACCATACGACATGGAGCTACGCCTAACAAGTCGGATATGCGCCTTGTTAAAGGCAATTGATTTTTGAATAAAAAACATGTTTTATCAAATAAAGGTTTAATTTAATAACGCGTGTTGCCTCCATGGGCATCTACCACAGCCCTCATACGATTAGGCATAGAGTTTATCAACCGCTCTATGAAATTTTGAGGGATCATCTCCCATTCCTCTTCTATGGCAGTTTTCAACTCCTGCATCGTCTGGGCAACTGGCTGACGAGCCCTAACACGTCTTTTTAGCTCGTCCCACATGTGCTCAATGGGGTTCATGTCTGGGCTTCTGGCTGGCCAGTCCATAACTGTGATGTTCACATCCCGAAGATATTCCCTGACGATGCCGGCCGCATGGGCTCTTGCATTATCATGCATAAAAAGGAAATTTGGGCCCACATAGTCCGCGTATGGTATCACGTGAGGTTCTAAGCACTCACGAATGTACCTTTCAGCATTTAATGTTGGCAGCCGTGGTCCTGTAACAACCTCAAGTTGAGTTTTGCCGCTTGCGGATATACCGCCCCAGACAGTCCATGAGCCACCGCCATAAGCAACCCTCTCTTCAAAGCAGCATTGTGCGAAACGCTCTCCCTTACGTCGGTAGACCTTCTTCCTTCCATCATTGCCATGTAACACAATTTTAGACTCATCAGAAAAGAGTACACGGCTCCAATCTTGCTGTGTCCAATTTAAATGACTGCGTGCGAAATGAAGGCGCGCTGTTCGGTGGGCTCGCGTTAGTTTGGGGCCATTAGCTGGCTTGTGTGGTACCATATCGCGTTCTTTTAACCTTCTCCGAACAGTTCGAGCGCTCACAGATACTCCGTGGAAGTCGCGAAGTTGGTTTTGTATCTCAATGGAGGTAAGGTGACGATTTCTCAAGCTGGTCGTCACGATGAATCGATCCTGCCTTTCAGTTGTGACCCGAGATCGTGGCCTTCCTTGGCGACGAACAAAGCCGCCAGTCTCTAGGTACCTCCGATAAACATTTCGGACCGCAGATCGACTTAAATTAAGTTGAGCACTCACGTTTCTTTGGCTGTGTCCGGCCTGAATAAGTGCCACAGCTTGGGCGGCGACTTCAGGTGAAGTATCCATAGATTATTGATAGAACCTCACCTTAATGTTAAGAATAAGTAATGTTTGTTGCAAAACCAAAGATATCAATCACTTTTTCAAGAATTAAATCCAAGTAAACCAATAAAACCAAGTTTTCTTAGTATTCGATTGTTTGATATCAACAAACAGGCTCCAAATTGTCTTTTGTTTCTTTAAATTCTGTGTTCGAAATTCAAAAAAAGACTATTGAATGAAATTGTGAATGTGCCAGGTTCAAAACTGCATAAAAACATTTTGCTCGACCTAATATAAAATTTTAGCTAGGACCAAACGAAACTGAAAATACAAGGTGGGCCAAAAGATGTGTCCAGAAGTGTATATTCACGTACAATAATAATAAACATGAAACAAGAGCAAGGAACTATATATGTAATGATGATGTTTAAAGCGAGATGAAG
The DNA here is from genome assembly GCA_946251885.1 of Cosmia pyralina. Classification (NCBI taxonomy): domain Eukaryota; kingdom Metazoa; phylum Arthropoda; class Insecta; order Lepidoptera; family Noctuidae; genus Cosmia; species Cosmia pyralina. Next base: position 16,969,065 of record OX276366.1, on the reverse strand, counting down.
AGTTCTTTGAACAGATTTTTAAAAGTAGACAAAGATTGAGCACGCCTTTTCGACACGGGCAAGGCATTTCCATAGTCATACTGCTTGAACTGTGAAGGACTTGTCTTAAAAGCTGGTGGAATGCATCTCTAGTCTCAAGTTTTCCGATGACCTCAGATGTCCACTATGTGTGGTATGTGTGTGGTATGAAGGTACTTGAAGCACTATTTAAGATAAGACGGGGTTGTAGGATTGAACATTAGACTGTAGAGCTGAAATAAGATATGAGAAATGTATAATGCAATGTAAATAACACACAAACAAATACATGCGCCATAAATATGAATAACCCTTCTTGTCGGTTGGATCTGTCTTTGACAATTTCTATTTTATTTATAACTCTGTGGTGCTGCGTGTGTCAGCATCATGAACGTTTTGTTGTGATAAGGTTTCAATTAATTTTTTAAAGTCATCAGATTTGGAAAGAAGTTTTATGACGAATAAAAATATACAGGGCTACTGCACAATTACCTATAGCTTCATAATACCTACTTTTTGTTTTACACGAGGACCTGGTGGAGCCATAGATCGACCCGTGCGACTGTTATTACTTAGTAGAGCTAAGTAATAACAACCGCACGGGTCGATCCATCAGGTTAATCTACGCTTGCCGCGGTTAGCCCGTGGATGGGTGACCATCTTTACATACGGACTCCTCCGTGCCTCGGAAAGCACGTTAAGCCGTTGGTCCCGGCTGTTATTCGTGGATTTTTGATAGTCGTTACGTGTCGTCAGAAGCCCGAAAGTCTGACAACCAGTCTTACCAAGGGGTATCGTATTACCTAGTTACTGGGTTGTGGAAGGTCAGATAGGCAGTCGCTCAATGTAAAATACTGGTATTCAGCTGCTTCGGATTAGACTGGAAGCTGACCCCAGCATAGTTGGGAAAAGGCTAAGCAGATTGATTGATCGAATTTGAATAAAATTTGAGACGCAATTAGACTATGACCCGGATTTAAATCTTGGGCAATTTTTATCCGGGTTCATGCAGCAGTTCGCTAATTATGGGAGGGGAATAGCTAGTTACAAATAAATTGAAGATTTGTTTGAAGACATTTATTTTGCTATAATTGTACTATTTATGTTTGTGTTATCAAGTCTGTCTTTGCAATAGCAGTACTTATTTAGATGTGCATGCGTGGAGCTGATGCAATTTGGTTCGTCACCATATCTGAAACAATTTGTCGTACTGAATCACCGCCTCTCTCGGGAAGGTCCTAATGTCCAGCAGTGGAAGACAAAGTGGCAATTCATCATCATCATCATTCAGCCGAAAGACGTTCACATTTGGGAAGAGTTGGACATATGCTTCCTGTAGGTATAGCTCCATCTCTTTCCCACACTGAGGTAGGCGTATTTTGTCACCTCTCTCGCTCATGCGGGACCAAATTTTTAAGAATGTTAAATGAAAAGATGCTTTTTTGAAAAGTGTAATTAATTACGAACTTGTGAATAATATTTTAATAGGTATCTAATTATTAAAAGCACATTTTTATTGTGGAATTAATTTAACTCATCTCAAAAACAGATAATACTTTTTGAGCTGAGTTTATTATATAACATGATAGAAATGTGTTTTAATATTTAGGTACCAATTAAACTAATAATATTTCCTAGTTCGCTAATTGATTAAATTATTCAAAAAAGCATCTTTTCATTTAACAATCTTAAAAATTTGGTCCCGTGTGAGCGAGAGAGACAGCCCTCCCCGAATCATCAGTTCACCTTGGGGGCCTTGGAACTTAGCCACACTGCGCCTGTTCATTAGGCCCTCTTTAAGCCATTCTTGAAATACTACACAAATCACAAAAAACTAGCAGGCCTTAGGCGAAGTGCGCACAGACGTAACAATATCGCGGCGGGATTTTATCGCGCACTGGATTTTCAACTCTCGTTGTTGAGCCGAGCGTTGAGAATCCAACTTAACAACAACAGAGTGCATTCTAGCGCGTAGAAACAACACATTGTTGGATTTTCAACTCACGGCGCTAATAAGAGCATTGAAAATCCAGTGCGCGAAATAAAATCGCCGCGATATTTTTATGTCCGTGCGAACGTCGACTTACAGTAGTCGCATAAGATGTGTACCTACCTAACATCTTTCATCTGAGCTTGGTTACAACAACATTATATCCTGAAAAAAAATATTCAGGTATTCGAACAGTAATTTGTCTATGACAAAAGTATTTCATAGTTCCATACCAAATAAGCAACGTTTTAAGGTACGGCCACATTTCAATCCAAAGAGCAAACATTTAAAAAATATACTTTTCGTATCTGTGAGTTGTTGTCATGTCAGTGTTATTATTGTTGGAAGTGTACCCTCATGTATGTTCCGCGACTTTTAATAGTTTTCGAGTTATGAATTTTTTTTTTTGAATTTTTGAGAATTTTCTACCTTATAAATATACTAAAATTCTAAAAAAAAAGTAGGTAGTTTTGTCGATATTGTTTTGCAACTGATATTCATGAGTAGTACTTTTATGCATAAAATAATCAGCTTCGTAACTGTTATGAAAGTTATGAAAATGTTGGTCTAAATTGAAAAATTTACTTTCGGAGAAATAAGACTTAGATTTTCAATATTATGGACGCTGTTACAAATGGGTAGTCAAATCATTACTTTTTTACAAAAAAGTATGTTTATTAAATAAAATGCTTTGCTTTCTTAACATGTTTTTTGGCCGAATGTGCATGGTACGATTCTGAACAATAAGTATAACTTTAGATAGGTACAGTTTCTCAATAAAGGTACCGAAGTAAAAATTTTCATTTTGGTACCTATTTTGAGAAACAGTACCTACCTAAAATTATATTTATAGTTCAGAATCGTAACCATGCAATTCGGCCAAAAAACATGTTAATAATGCAAAGCATTTTATTTAATAAACATACTTTTGTGTAAAAAAGTAATGATTTGACTACCCATATGTAACAGCGTCCATAAATTAAAAATCTAAAATCGTGTCTAGATTTTTAATTTAAAGTTGAAAGTATAAGTCACTACTCATAATTCACCGAACGTAAATTTTTCAATTTAAACCAACATTTTTTATAACTTGCATAACAGTTACGAAGCTGATTGTTTTATGCATAAAACTACTACTCATGAAGACAGTTGCAAAAAAAAAACTCGACATTGTTCTACGTTTTTTTTAGAACTTTTTTAAAAAGTCGAAAAAAAAATCTCGACAGTTTTCTACTTTTTTTAGAAATTTTCTAAGTTCCTTAACTTAGAAAATTTCTAAATTTTCTAAGTTAAGGTCGAAAATTTTCAAAAATTCAGAAAATAATCATAACTCGAAAACTATGAAAAATCGCGGAATGGTGGTGATTCGGATACCCTACGATACGAGTGACCTTAATTATTTTTTTGGACGTGAATATTTCGACCACCCTAAATGTAGAAGTATTAAATAAGCTTATGATAGATACCAATGTTTTAAATCTACTTGATCATATTTATTTAGCGCACAGCTGATGCTGTAACTCTCGGAAAATGGGTTGGTATGGTCAACAACAGAAGTCGGTTAACACTGCTACTTTTTGACATCATCTAAATTAACACATAACGATTTGATAACCAGCTTTTTTTTTCATTTAAGTGTTAAGAGTTAATGTTCTTAAAATTTTAAGTACTTGTGTTAGTAGGATAATTGGGCACTCTACCCCACACTTCAGTTCCATCGGCTTCACTCCGTTTGCCTCGTCACTCTCGGTGGGCTAGGCTGCCCAAAAATATCAATGAAATCCAGGCAGTAAAATACTGGTTCGGCGCCTATTCCAATTCGGCGCGTATTCAACGCGATGGAACGGAAACATTTTTCAGTGCATGGCTTAGACGCTACTCCACTTTTTGAATCTCGTTTGGTTGCGAATGGAACGGAAAGTGGTCTAAAAATACGTACCGTAAGGGCGGGTTACTTTGAATCTAGGGCATAACTTTGGCCCAAATCGAGACCACTGTATAAACTGCCCGAAGTGTCACGACCACACAACCGAAGGTCTATGTCCTTCGGTAACTATTACATGGTGATATAGACGCGTACTTGTGGAACCTTGTGTAGATTTAATGACAGTAAATTTTCATCAAAACCTAAATAATTTGATAACCACTCACCCAATGGACATTTTTATTATAATTGGTGATTTTAACTTCGGTAATGATGTAGAATGGCTCAGCCGAAGTGATAGTGCTGAACTGAACCCCTCAGGTATGACTTCCCAACACATTATACATTTCCTTGATACTTTAAACACTTGTAACTTGTCTCAATATAACAGCGTGCGTAACTTCAATGGAAGATTATTAGATCTTGTTTTTTCTAATGGATTGCTAAACGTAAAGGAGTGTTGTGACCCATTGGCCACTCCAGTGGATTCGCACCACAAACCTTTAGTTATACACGCTGACTTTATTGAGATACACAAATGTTTTGAAAAACACAGTGCTAAGTACCTTTATTACCAAGCCGATTATCCTGCTATAATTACTGCATTGGATCGGGTAGATTGGAGTGAATTTTTATCCGCTGAATCTCTGGACCAAGCTGTTTGCCTTTTTTATAATAAACTTTACGAACTCAGGGACTTATACATTCCGGTTAAAACAATTAAAAAAGCGGCTCATCCCCCATGGTTCACTCGTGCATTGATTAAAGTTTTAAATGAAAAATATAAACATCATCACAAATATAAAATATACGGTAACATATCAGATTATCACTCCTTTGTTCTCTTGCGAAGCCGCGCCAAGCAGCTAGAGAAAGAGTGTTTTTCTGCTTATATGATAAAAATCGAAGCCTCAATCGTTACTAACCCGAAATTATTCTGGTCGTACGTAAAGGGTAAAAGGCGTAATAACACCTTGCCTAAAGTATTTCACTATATGGATAAGACCGCAGACACAGGTGAGAGTGTCACTGAACTTTTTGCCTCTTATTTTCAGTCAACCTTTCAGGTCACTCCTCCAAGTGATTTGAATTTGAATTCTGACACCAACTCCACTACATCAGTATGTTTGAGCTCGGTCACAGTTTGCCCGGATCGAGTATTAAAGCTACTTAAAAATCTGGATCCGTCGAAATCGGGTGGCCCAGACATGATCCCTCCTATTTTCATAATAAACTGTGCGGGGAGTCTAGTGGCACCTATCTGTTTTTTGTTTGATTGGTCGTTGAGATGTGGTGTCGTACCTAATATATGGAAGTCTGCCTTTGTCACACCTATCTTCAAAAAGGGAGACAAATCTGACGTACAAAACTATCGGCCTATATCTAAATTGTGTCTTTTTTCAAAAGTTTTGGAGAGAGTAGTGTACACAGAAATTTACTCGGCTTTGAAAAGTCACTTTAGTGATGAGCAGCACGGATTTCTCAGAAAACGGTCTACTATCACCAACTTAGTATTGTCCAACGATATCATAACAGATGGAATGGAGGGAGGTCATCAGGTAGACGTGATTTATACCGTCTACAGTAAATGTTTTGACAGGATAGATCATCGTGTGCTTCAACAGAAGTTGTTGTCTGTTGGAATACACGGTGATTTGTTTCGATGGTTTTCGTCATATATAGAAAATAGATCACAGGCTGTCGTGTTACGGGGATATACATCTCGATGGAGTTCTATCCCATCAGGAGTACCTCAAGGTTCGATCTTGGGTCCTTTATTATTTATTATATTTATTTCTGACATTAAAACCTGTTTTAAAAACGCACATATCCTTTTATACGCAGATGATATGAAGATCCTTAAATCGGTGCGTACGTTATCTGATGCAGAGCAACTCCAGTCCGATCTGGACAGGTTTGTGGAATATTGCAGGCATAATAAACTGCAGCTTAATGTGTCAAAATGTTTTCACGTACCGTTTACACGGCAAAGGCGTTTAATTGATTCTGCGTATAAATTAGATGGTAACTATATCAATAAACTATATAGTGTTAGAGATCTAGGCGTGATACACGACAGTAAACTAATTTTTGACGAACATGTAGAATCCATCGTAAAGAAAGCCTCCAAAGCCATGGGATTCATAATGCGAACTTGTTCTGACTTTCATTCTCTAAAACCAGTAAAGGTACTTTACTGTTCTTACGTGCGCAGTACTCTTGAGTATGCCTCCCAAGTATGGAACCCCCAATATGATTTGTATAAATCTCGTATTGAATTAGTTCAGAGGAAATTTATGAGATACCTAGATTTCAAGGCACAGCAGTTTTCAGACGGCTATGCACACCGGTGTAAGCGTTATCACTTTCTACCATTAGAATTAAGGCGTTATATTAATGACATCTGTTTTCTTGTAAAAATTGCAAATGGATCAATAGATTGTCCCGATTTACTTAGTAAAATTTATCTTCGCACCAATCAAAATAATCTAAGATTACGACCATTACTGCAGGTACCGTTTACAAAAACAAATTATAGGCGTAACGCTTTTTGTATACGCAGTGCAATATTATTTAACAACCTGCCATCGTATTTAGAAGTCGATTTATTTTGCACGAGTCCGTCAAGAATCAGGAAAGTCTTGGGTGAGGAATTCTTTAATGGGTCATTCCCCCATTGAAGAGTTCTTTACTCGGGATTTCGCTTTTTATTATTTCAGGATTTCAGGGTTTATCATGGCATGCCTACCTAATTTCCATAACTCTTCTTTTTTTTTTTTCTTCTTTGATCTTCTTTTTATAACACTGTATTTTAAATGTGGAAGCTTGTAATTAGCGATTGTCAGTTGTTATTTATTGTTACTATTTACGTGTATTAGTCTGTAAGCTTTCCTAATATTGTAAAAATAAAATAAAAATAAAAAATAAATAAAATAAACATCTGTCTCGATTTGGGCCAAGTTATGCCCTAGAGTCAAAGTAACCCATAACATAAATGATGAATCTACAAAGTGTTTGGTTTAAGCTCACTTTTAAAAGCCACTTTTAAATTCTCGTTTAGTTGCAGTTGGGTCGATCCCTGCAAACCTACCGTTTACCGCTATGTAACTAAAGATTTAATCTCTTTTAGCAGGGAAGGGGAATTACTTATAAATAATTGTTCGAAATAATTTAACGCTACATTCGATTCTTACAATTGTAGTGAGAAGGTTGAATTTTTTATCTCGAAACTAAATACATATAAGTAATTTAGTTAACCGCAATGCATGATTCAGTGAAATTTGATATAAAAGAAATTTCTAAACTTAGTATCACGAATCCTAGCGGCGATATTATATATATTCAAGATTTGCATACTGATCAGAAAAATACAGATAATGGTTCATCAAGACATCAGGACAGCTTTACAGCACAAACAGAAGATTTGTTCCTCCGACAGATGCAAGATTCGGTGAAATCAAATTTAGAAAACACTCACTATCTTACATTGAAGGACAGCCATGGTGAAGTTGCTCGTACATTTGTACGAGTTAGCGACAATGAGTTATAAATGTCGATGTAATACATTAATTGACTCATTATTAATATAACCGTTCCAAGCAGTCGTCATGAAATTTGTAAACAATCTTTGTATTCATTCTCAGGAGACTGGTTTTCGCCGTGGAGAATTATTACCTAAATCAGTACGATGCATCATTTGCGGTCCGTCAAATTGTTGAAAAACGAATTTATTAATTGGTCTTCTTATACAGGAGAATGGTTTAAGATTTCAAAATGTTTATGTTTATTCGAAAACCTTGCAATTTGCAATTGCAATTTGTGTACATTTTTTTAGAAAAAGTCTTGCAACGAGTACCAGGCATTTCATTTCAGAAATATCATGAAAATGAGCAAGTACTGAGTGTTCGGGTCGCAAAACCGAATTCTGTAATTGTATTTGATGATATTGCTTGTGAAAATCAAAGTAGTATGCGTGATTATTTTGCTATTGGGAGACACAAGTTCATCGATTGATTTTATTTAAATCAGACGTATAGTAAAATCCCTAAGCAGTTAGTAAGAGACAACGTAAACCTAATCGTACCTTTTAAACAAGATGAAAGAAATATGAGACATGTTTATGAAGAACACAACAACACTGACATGACGTGGATTGAATTTCGTGAAATGTGTTCAAAAATATGGAGTATACCTTTTAGTTATGTTGTAATTAATAAAGATTGTTCAAAAAACAAAGGACGTTATACAAGTAAATTTGAAACATTCGTAATATTTGAGTAAGAACACGAAAACATGTATAAAGCCTTTACCTGCCTGGCATTACTACTCACCTTACGATGCTTAATCAATTACAACCTATTGTACTAATATGGAAAAATCATTGAAATGACAAATTGTTGATGCGGCAGAAGCTGTAAAGATAAAAGTACGAAAAATGAGAGATGCTGAGATTAACAATAAACAAGCACTGGAATCTGTTTTCAAACCTGTAACAGAACCTCTCAACTTAATTGCTAATGCTAGTAAGTAAACTCTTCTCCTGCGTGCTAGTGATGATTTTGCTGATGTTCCGTTTATTGACGAAACTTTTCAGAAAGAAGGAACTGGTAGCGCAGGAAGTAATGATATTAATGACGATGAAGACAAATATGAATCCGATATCAACAGTGACTCTTCTTACGAGTCAGTAGTTGAAAAGTATCAAGATACGTCATCCTGGTCACTTTCTTCTGAAGTGTTGGTAGACGTTCCATTTGGGGTTAGATCAGACCGCGGGAAACTGATGTTAGCTTCTGCTTCCATAACGATCATCGATCAATACATCACCGTGGCTGGAAGTGAATACCGAAATACATCTGGTTTAAAACAGTTGTTGCTTAAGAAAGATGTAGACTTAAGCTTGGTTACAGATAGTGATACGCAATATTATAAGTCAATGCTACTTGATACAAATGCACATCGTCGAGACTATGAGCCAAGTAAGCCAATAAAAAGTAATAAAGGTCAAAAATATTTGCAAGTTATTAAACCTCTTTTTAAACTGAAGAATGCAGTTCAGGGAAAAACGTAGATTTAGTGTACTGGGATAATCCTAATGAATTAGTGGAAAGGTTGATATTATTAATTGCGTCTAGAGATGCTGGCAACACAGGATTAGATAATGAAATTATATCTATCATTGAAGAATTGCGTGAAAGTAAAGTTATAAATAAATAAATATTATAAAAATGTGTTTATTTTACTATCAGCCTCTCGATATAATACACCTTAAACATAAACGTAGATAAATTCGGACACTACATTCACAAAAGAATGCGATTATCAGAGTTATTTGAGTTTAATGAAAATGCATTGTTAAAATCAGAAAACGGAGATTTTCAGATAAGACTGAGAGGAATTAGATCTCCAGTAGAAGCAGACGATGCTGTGATCAAAGATTATGTAGATCGATTGAATGCTAACACGATAAACGAATTAAATAACCTGGCTGTGAACAAGGATTATGTAGACCAACTGAATGCTAATATGTCTAAACAATTTAATAATCTGATTGGTACTTTGCGTTCTCAAATCATAAAAGATGCAAAGACTACAGTTCAAACTATTTTAAAAGCAAGGATACCTGAGGTTTCAACTCATATGCAAGATAAGTTTTATACTAAAGCAGAGGTAGACAAATTACTTCAAAAAACTCCGTAATGGTAAAACAGCAAATTGAAAAAGAAATACACAAAGTGGCACGAAGAAATTTTCTTCGACGTTCTGTTATTCTAAAAGGAATCCACGACTTATGGCAAGCAGACTTGATGGACATGCAAAAACTGAAAAAGTATAACAAAGGTTACAATTTCATCTTAGTGGTGATTGACTGCTTTTCAAAGTATGCCTGGGCAGAACCGTTAAAATCAAAAAATAAATCTGAAGTCACTCCAGCATTTGAACGTATACTAACAAGCAGCAATAAAAATCCAGTACTAAATCCAGAACTTACAAACTGACATGGGTACAGTTTTATAACAACATATTCCAAACGCATATGAAGAAGTACAACATTAACCATTAGGTACTCATCTTTCTCAATTAAAAAAGCTTCTATTGTAGAGCGACTAATTAAAACTTTTAAAAATAATTTATATAAATATTTTAGTTTCATTGGAAACTATAAGTGGTTAGGATCACCATTAGAAGATTTATTTAAGACATAATTATAACAACACAAAACATCGTACTATTAAAATGAACCCGATTTATGTGAATAAATTTAATGAAGCAGTCATAAAAGAAAATATTTAAAAAATATGTAAACATGAATCCATCCAGCGGAAGCCTAAGTTTGAAAATGGTGACTGTGTTCGTATCAGTAAATACAAACACAATTTCGAGAAAGGTTATACTCCTAACTGGTCAACTGAACTCTTCACGATAAAAAAGATTAATAAAACTGTACCAGTAACATACCACATAGAAGATCAAAGAAAGCAAGATATATTAGAAACTTTTTACGAGCAAGAACTTCAAAAATCTGACTATCCTGATATTTATTTAGTAGAAAAAAATACTTAAAAAGAAAGGAAAGAAACTATTCGTCAAATGGTTAGGTCTCAGTAATGAAGAAAACAGTTGCATTGATAAATCTGCATTAATAAATTGAGATATAAAAGAAGTATTTTGTAATAAAAAAAAAATTAAAACTATTTATTTCATAAAACATGACATGGATATTATCATAACAATAGCGCTCAATCTTGGATATAACAATAAGATTATGTGCACTATTAACTTATTTTAGAGTTAACTCACTTATAGTTAAAGGTTAAAAACCTACACGCAGACCTCCTCCATTCCAAACTTCCCCACGGTTAAGGAAGCTTTTAAGATATTTTTAATTTGTTGACTATTTTCTGTTTTCTAATTTTTTGACAATTTCCTTTGGCAGCTTATTTAGAATGTTAGGAAAGGCGTACGTCCAGGCTCTCTTGCCATTCACATTATTAACCTTTGGCAGCGTATATAGAGGCAAGTACGACAGGTTACGAACAAAGTTTGGTCTGTTTGTTTTCTGCAGCTTATTCACAAAAACAGAATAATCAGAGGCCATAGCCAATTTGACTTTCAATCAATCAATCAATCAATCAATAGTTTATTTGTGAAACATAGGTATTTACATGCATAGGTGTTTACATAAATAAGGGGTGCGCTATGTTTTGTCATAATTAAGACATACAAATTTCTAGGTGACACATTAGGTGTCATTAGAAACTGCAGTGCGATTCTGTATAGCCATCTCACCGTGAATACTTAGGTGAAGTGAGCGTGGAGTGAGCTGTCAATAGTGTCAATTCCTAGCAAAAACAAACTCACTTCACCTAAGTTTTCACGGTGAGATTTTTACAGAATCGACCGGCTGTATCTAACACGTGTACTTTATCAAACACATTAATGATTTTACAATATTTAAATAACATATCATAATTGGGCTTAAATTTTAGTTTAATTTTATATGGTACCAATATTTTTAAAATCCTTATCTGAATATTATAATTTTTTTTAAGATACGTTTTATAAGTTCTTCCATAACTAGTTATACCATAATTAAGGGTCACCCTTGTTTGACCGAAAGGAATTTGACAAATTTTCACTTCCCAAAAATTTTTCGCATAATTTTATTTGCCAAATTATTACTTAGCAAAAAATCTATTCACAAAAAGTTGTAACGCAAACCTAATGTTTGGCAAATGAACGTTTAAACTATAACTTGTTTACCAACTACGAGTAGTACTTCTAACATTTTTTATTTAGTCAAATATTTCATTTGGAATAACAGTTTTTATGCAAAATCAAATAAGCCAAATACTTACTTAGTATCGTCAGTTTTCAATTCACCCTTTCCTATTCAGTCAAACTTCAATGACAAAAATGTGAACTACTAAGTGGGTAGGAGGTAAATCATCAATGTGTGCTCTTTTTTTTTCTATATAATGTAGTCGTTCCTGGCACAGTAGGTCACAGTTTTAACCTAACCTAACCTAACCATTTTTTTTAAATAAGTAATTAACATTTTTTTCAGTTCCGGGTAACCTACTAAAAACAATCTCTTTTTTCTATTAATGCAAGTCGTTTCTGGCACTCGCCGGCCGCTGCCTCGGGTAACCTACTAAAAACAATCTCTTTTTTCTATTAATGCAAGTCGTTTCTGGCACTCGCCGGCCGCTGCCTCGGGTAACCTACTAAAAACAATCTCTTTTTTCTATTAATGCAAGTCGTTTCTGGCAACATACTTTTATTCAAATGCGGCGGTCTGTTTGCGGCGGCGGTATGTAGTTTTATAGCCGTCAAAAGACTCCACTTCTCCGATAATACACTCAAAGTTCAACACATTACTCGGTAGTCGTACGAATGATATACTTTTATGCACGTAAATAATAATGCCGCCTCCTTTTCTATTATGACGTAGCTCAGTGTGCATTGAATAATCTTGAAGTTCAAATAACGAGCTTATTGAGTCTTTAATATTAACTTGCGTAATTATAATCAGGTGTACAATCACTGGGCTATTAGAAATAATATACTCTAGGTGCGAGTGATTTTTTATCAATGATCTTATATTAACATGTAGCAGTAATTCGTTGTTTTCCGGCCGTATGTCGCAGGTGAACTCGTTCCATTAGTTATGTAAAGTATTTAATAAGAATGAATCTGTGTGATTATTATTCGTAACAATCAGTTAGGTGGCGCTGACAATTAAATGTTTGTAAGTACTTACAATGTCAGGACATGATGACGGTTCCATTGTGGTATGCATACCTATTATTTATTTTGCAGTTCTTTGGCGATTCTTTCGACATCACTGTTTGAGCGCACCGTGTAGACTTGTTTGTCCCCACCTTGCTTACGCACCTTAATAGAACCGTGCTTGCACCACACATATTTACACAGCTCCTTGTCTTTTAGAAGGGATTTTGTTTTCCACAGAAGAAACGCTGTTGTGCGGCTCAGAGATTCGCGAATGGATAATCTTAACATCACTCTCTTCACCTATGTCACGAGCAGTCATGGTCGTAGTCTTCGTCGCCTCGAGCCAACAGTCACGGCCATTATCACTCAAGAACACGACGATTGGCGCTACAGTCGGCGTAATGACCATTGTACTTTTGGTCGTTGAGCGGTCGTTAGGTTTTTTCTTTCTGTAAACTTTGATGATGTCTTCAGATTTTTGATTAAGCTTTTGGCAAACCGATAAGGCATATGAAGGGCACTTTCGCCCTCTTTTTCATTCACTCTACATATCTCAATGTTATTGTACGATAACGCTTGCTCCAATTTATTTATTTTTTGTTCAAGAACATCGTTCTGTAAAGTAATGTTTTAATCTTGTTTTGCAGATCTTTACATTGATTATCAATCAGCTTCTCACGGATTTCGACCTCCTTCGTTTTTTGTTCGTAGTCGTCGATTTTTCTAGAATAAAAATTGAGGGTAGACTGCAATTCTTGCTTGATTATTTCGCGAGTTTCTTGGCGAAATATCGCAAGGATAGCATCCTTGTCAGGAACGGTAAGCACATCACCTCCTTCCTGGTCTGAATCGTCATCATTGGCCTCTGGTAGAATACAGGAAATGCGTTTTGGTTTTGAACCAGTACAATTGCGGCATTTCCAATCTACTGAGTCCGCAACCGACAATGCACTTAGCTGATTTGTATTTAGCAAAGAACAAACACTATGTAACCATTTGTTACAATTACTACACTGCAATCCAGGATTTTTTTTCGTAATTACTTTGGCATATTTAGCACACTTAACCATTGTTGACGTTCATGTACGAGCACCGTAGGTAATTAGACTCGCCAACGACCTTCCGCTCGCGGTGCGCGTGAGCAACTGAAATAAAATAATAAAGTATAATAATATTTGTATCATTATACTTTAAATAATGCAACGTGGTGCACCACGATATAGCGTAAGCAAAACATACAGATATACCTAATCGTCACGAAGCCGACTTACAGCTATTAAACATGGCTAAACGTCAACGAAAATAAAAAAACTAAAACCCAAGAATAGTAAGTCTTTAGCAAATTCAGATGATGATAGATAGACCAGCCGGCAGGCAAGAACCAGGTCTGTAGCAGACTAGCTATTTCAAATTCAGATCAGGATAGTTAGACCAGCCGGCAGGCAAGAACCAGGTCCGTAACTGAATACTATGTAAAACTTAGTAGGTAGTACTTACTCACATTTTATAGTTGTAGGATGATGAAGATCACTTAAAGATACTGGAGCGAATGAAATTTTATGATTAAAATTGCTTGGTTTTATACATAAAACATTCCATTTCAGCAATATTTACTTCATACAAAATTAAACCTTAACTACATATCTTCACAGTTGTATGACTAATTTATGACACTTACGTCTAATTAATCCGTAGTGATTGAAAAACTTTCTGTCAAATTGCAATTTTTCGTGAGAAATGAAATACAAAAGTAGCTTCTTACCTCGCCGACAAAGGTGAAGCCGATACCATGCTGTTACTTATAATAAATACAATAGGTATTATAATAAAGTATGTATGTTTGTTTAATTAACATTGATATAAAATTCTGAATGACATCACACTAATGAAATTAATAAAATCGCATTTTTAAGAGTCAGAAATCAGAACGTACTTAAAGATGCAAAATCCTTACAAAATTTGTTGTGTGCAGAACAATCCGCATGAACAAACTCGCGTTAAAAACTTAGTTAATTTTATGTTGCAGCTATACTCAAAGCTGCTGTAAAATCATCAAACTACTAAAACTAACAAACTTATATAATCAGCGCCTAACCGTTGACCGGCGCAGCTCCAGTTTGATGTTGAGTGGACGCTCAGCTTTAGTATGCGAAACCAGCAGTATGCTCGGTATGCAGTATATGAGAGAACTACTCAATACATTATTTGTGTAATAACGTGAAAAGGTTGTGTCATCTTTGGCTGAGACTGGAGCGGGCCGGGGCTGCCTTGAAGCGGCTCCTGCCCAATCTGGGGGGTCCAAACGCCTCCTGCCGGAGGCATTACGCGGGGGTCGTGCGGTCCATGGCCCTTTACGGGGCACCGGTGTGGGCACGTTCCCTGAGGCCGCGACTGGCCCGCCGGTTGAACGCTTCCCAGAGGGCCATCCGGCTAGTCCAGGGATACCGCACGGTCTCCTGTGAGGCGGCGAGCCTCCTTGTCGGATTACCGCCATGGGATCTGGAGGCAAAAGTCCTCGCACACGTGTGGGAGTGGCGCGAGGAGGCGAAACGCTAGGGCGTTTCCGCTGCCGCGAGAAATCACGGTACAGCGGACAGAACTCCGGCGGGAACTCATGGCGACATGGAGAGTGCGATTGTCGCAACCCAGCGCTGGGCACGCCACAATTGCGGCGATAAGCCCCCTCTTTGAGGAGTGGTTGGAGAGGCGCCACGGCATCCTCACCTTCCGCCTGACGCAGGTCCTCACCGGACACGGTTGTTTCGGGAGGTTCCTGTTTCGGATAAGGCGGGAGGAAACGCCCAGGTGTCACCATTATGTGGATCGCCCGGAGAACACGGTGGAGCATACAGTGAAGGTCTGCCCGGCTTGGGTGGAGCACCGCCGTGTTCTCACGGAGGCGATTGGCGGCGGCGATCTCTCGCGTCCAAACCTGGTCCAGGCCATGGTGCGGAGTGAGAGTGCATGGGAGGCCGTCACCTCCTTCTGCGAAGCAGTAATGCTCGCGAAAGAGGCAGCGGAACGCGTGAGAGAGAGGCAACAGCCGTGCCCTCGCGCCCCTAGCCGCCGCAGGAGACGCCCTGGGCGGCGGGAATCTATCGCCGATTCTCGGCCACCGTAGGCGCGGGCTTGCGGACGGCGAGTAATGGGCAGCTCGCCGTCCGGTAAAGACCGGGCCCGGGTCGACGGCGCGTTGTGTTCCACGCGTGCCTCAAAGAGATGTCAGCAGTGACGGGGTCAATTGGGCCGAAGCCGCTGGGGTCGCGGGTAGTTCGAAAGAGATACCGTGGCCACGGGTGAGTTTTAGTCAGTAAAAGTTTAACACGCCCTCCCGCTCTGCCCAGAGCGGGAGAAGTCATCTGATGATTTCCCATCCACAAAAAAAAAAAAAAGTTGTGTCGTCTGTTTGAATTAATTAAATTAAAATTTGAATGTCCTTGGTGCCCAATCTGGGGTCATAGAAATAGAATGTGTGTGTGCCTGTAGGTACATGCTATTTCTTGCTTTGTGGAGAGACACGAGACAATCTGTCCTGAACTTTAGCTTACTATGTTCGTATAGTTCGACTAGTAAACGAAGTGTGTGTGAAACTTGTAAAACTATTCAACTAAAGTTTTAGTGCTCAATCCGAGAATCTGCTGTAGTTGACCGAGGTAAGCCATCCGTAATAATAATATGCTCAACCCCTTTTAACTTACATACCCTTTTAACTTTTAACTTACAACTG
Source organism: Cosmia pyralina (assembly GCA_946251885.1). NCBI lineage: Eukaryota > Metazoa > Arthropoda > Insecta > Lepidoptera > Noctuidae > Cosmia > Cosmia pyralina. The sequence continues at coordinate 16,952,670 of OX276366.1, read as the reverse complement.
AATGAATTCATCTGAAAAATGTTTCCGTTCCATTGCGTGGAATACGCGCCGAACTGGAATAGGCACCGAACCAGTATTTTACTGCCTGGATTTCATTGATATTTTTGGGCAGTCTAGCCCACCGAGAGTGACGAGGCAAACGGAGTGAAGCCGATGGAACGGAAGTGTGGGGTAGAGTGCCCAATAATATCCTACTTGTGTTCCGATTTGAATTAAATATTTCGCTTAATAATTAAGATTAAAAAACTGCAAGTGTTAATCGACTTTTGTTGCTGACTGTACCATCTGACCGCCAACTCTAGCACTGCGCGCGCTCATTGGTGAAATCAAATAGCGCGTGCTTCCAAGTATGAAAAGGGACGGAAGTGTGTAACAGTTACACACTTCCGTCCTTTTTCCTGAAATCACTTCCACGGATTGCAGGAAAGCCAGAGGAAATATGTTACACATAAAACAAAATGAAATACTATTTGTTTGATCAATAAAAACGGCTCCATATGATGTCGTCTTCACACATCTATACACACATACCGTCTCATCACAAAACGAATTCTAACTTTAATCCAAGCCCAAACCTTGGAGTCAGTTATTGTATTTTAAACTTAATTCCGATAATCGTAAAGTTCATAATACAAAATTAACAACTTATAGACTCGTGTCTAACGTCAGTTTTTGTAATTAGAACATTGACATTGTCGAAGTTCGAAATTCTTAAATTATTTGATGCTTTCAACCTGGCTCCAAAGATAAACCTTGTTTTGTAATAAGGCTGATAAGAATGTATGACGACTGTCACACTCACACAGATCGAAGTTTTCCTAAAACAGGATGTGCTTTATAATATGGCTGCGTCTCCCTCCATGAAAGAAGACTACTTACGCGCTAACTCGAGATATATCCCTTTGCGTGATCATATAATAATCACCGGCTCTATTGTATATCATTGTGCCTTCAAACACACTTTTACCAGGACTCATAACTATCTGAAACATTATATTTAACGTAATGTAGACGAATATTATTCATTAAAAGCCAGCCCAAGACGTCTACTGCTGGACATAGGCCTCCTCCAAGTATTGCTACAACAACAGGTCTTACGCTTCCCGCATCCAGGGGATACCTGCGATCTTGCGACCTTGAGGGGGTCTGTGTCCTATCAATCCTGCACCTTCAGATCATCACTACGAATTTCTTGGCCCTGTCGGCCGTCCCGTGCGCATTTCTGTGAGCAATAGCCCTCGCCACTTAGGCACCTGTACCACCGTCGACGAGTAAACGAGTAGCTATCGGCTATATTCTGACTCGGGAAACGTCAATAGTTGTAAATCCCGTGTTAGTAAAAGAGATAATTATATTATGATAATAATAGTTGACTGTTCACAATGCTGGCGAGAACTCTTTCTCAACTAGTTTGTCGCAGCGACAAGAAAGAAAGAAAATAAGAAAGGGAGAGCTATCAAAACAAAAAAAAACCGGTCAAAAGCAAGTCGGACTCGCGCACCGAGGGTTCCTCCGATTTTTGTGCTATTTAAAGTCTTCGTGTTATGTTTCCTGTAATCTTTACATAAACTACCACATAAAATAAAAACTTCGGAGATAAGGGGGGGGGGGAGGGGGTATTTTTTTACATTTTTCATCAAAAGTCGAAAACTATGCGGCCTAAAAAAAATACTAAAATGTTTGAGAATTTGCAAACAGCGTTCTTTTATACGATCCCTACATGCCCTAGTAGCCCCACTTCGAATTTTTAAGACCTTCTATAAGGCCCTGTTGCAAAAAAAAAAAGATTCTTTCTTATTTTCAAAATATTTGGGCAAACGTCATCTAAAACTGTTCCATATTTTAAGTTGATAGCATTAGTAGTTCTTGAGATATCCAGCTGTGACAGACGGACAGACAGACAGACTGAGTCGCACCAAAAGGGTTCCTTTTTACCATTTTGGTACGAAACCCTAAAAACTCGCTCAGCGAAGCTCGCTTGGCGGGCAGAACACCTGGAGCTCATTGCTCGCCAACTCGTTCTAGTTGCTAGCTCTACTCGCTTTTCGCTTAGACAGGTGCCTTAAGTTTGAGGATTCTTCGAGCTACGTCGTTTATCTCGATTCTTTTGCGAACCTGCTTATTTCAGATTCAGAAAATCCAAGCATAGCCCTCTCTAATTGCCTCTATTGTGCGCTTTTATAATTTCTAACGTGACGATATTATCGTGGATATCCACGGTATCACGATAACGAGGAAGTAAAATATAAATGAAGACGCTTTCTAACCGACTTCAAAAAGGAGGAGGTTCTCAATTCGTCGGAACCTTTTTTTTTTATGTATGTTCCCCGATTACCCGATTTTTTTTTTTTTTGTTTTATTCGAGAGGGTATACATCACAGTTGGTCCCATATAAAATTGATTAACTTTGCTTCGGTAGTTTTTGAGTTAGCTTCAATAATACGTATTTTTCCCCACTTTTATATGGATGATGTTCTAGTTTGTTTTGCAGGTAGTGGTATTAGAATTTGTGTGGGGTAGGTACACAACTAAAAAGTGAAAAATAAAAACTTTTTTACAAAAAAATACAACCGACTTCCAAAAACAACACTACAAAGTGAAAAATAACTTTAATTTCGGAAGTCGGTGGCAAAAAACGAAAATACATTAAATTTAACTAGACACACACAACTCAATACACAATACAATACAATATACAATTACATAAGTAAGCCCGAGACGAACGAAAAGGAGAATCATCAAAAATCGGCTTAAAAATGCTGGAGATACAGTACATTTATGCATATAACTTCGTTTATAAGAATAATTACATAATGTAATATACACTAAAACCTTCCTGAAAGTATGCAGATCACGATACTGAAATAATCATCATCATTGGTTCATTAGTTTTTGAGAAAATCGCGGACAAACATACATACATACATACGGGTCGAATACAGAACCTCCTTTTTTGAAGTCGATTAATAAATTCGCTTTTCGTATCTGTCTGTGTGGCCGGGTTGTTCTTCTAAACTACGCAACGAATTTTGATGCGGTTTTCACTATCGTTTAGAGAATTCATTCCGGAAGGATTATACCGGATGACTTTTTTTACCGTCTTGAAAAAATAGGATATAGGTATTAGGTGAACGGAGTAAAAGCCTAGCCTAGCTTAGTCAGAAAAACCGGCCAAGTGCGTGTCGGACCACGCACAATGAAGGGTTCCGTAGTTGGGATGAATTTATCTTAAGAACAAACTTAACATTGTAGTTGAAAACATGTTCTCCCATACATTCCAACTGTAAATGTAAGTTTGTACTCACAATATTGATAGATTTACCATGTTATTTTAAGACCACATACTTCTTATATGTTTTACTGTAATCTACAGGTAAAGATCTATTTTCTATATTTTTTTCAAAATTTTAGGCTCAGTAGTTTCAGAGATAAGGGGTGTGGAATGGTCAATTTTCGTATATTTTCTTAAATAACTTTAAAACAATTTATTTTAAAATTATAAAAAAAAATATATTTGAAACCCTCACAGTAAGCCATTTCATTTGATATGCAACATGGTGTAGTTTGCAAAACTTTTTTTTTTAATTTTCTTAGTTGTCGCCCAAAAGTGACCTCTATATTCAAATTTAATTTATTTACTTTACCCGTCCGTGTTTGGGTCACAGAAATTCATATATGTACCAAATTCCAACTTAATCGGTCCATTAGATTTGGAGCAAACTGGCTGTGACAGACGGACAGACAGACAGACGGACAGACAGACAGACACACGAGTGATCCTATAAGGGTTTCGTTTTTTGCTTTTGAGGTACGGAACCCTAAAAATGATCTAAGTATCAATAAATACTACAAATTCGATGTAAACTTTTCATTTTAGATCAACAAAAACAGAAATTTTGTAAAAAAATAATAAATCGTTTAAAAATATCGAAATTCAAACCATATGCAACGTGCATATGATTTGAATTTTGATTTTTTTTATTTTTTTGAAAAAAAAAAGTTAGGTATGCCATATTCTTCTACTCCGTTCACCTATTATAGCCTATTTTTTTCAAGACGGTAAAAAAAGTCATCCAGTATATAGAACCTTCATGTTTTGTCTAGCTGTAAAACCCGTGCGAAGCAGGGCTAGGTCGCTAGTAAATTATAAAAGCGCACAATGTGACCTTGACCTTTCTATTAAGAATTATAAATTACCTTGGCTTGATAATATTCGTCGAGCGTCTTCAACACTGCACTATTAGGGTGTTTATAGAAATGGGTCAATTCCTTGATACCAAAATAATTAACTTTTGAAAGATAATCTGTTGCAGTTTGATGTTTCACCCATTCTGTGGACATTAGGCGTCTCTTGGCGCATTTTGACCTGAGAATGTTATAAGGTATTCTTATATAACTTATCCTCACCAATATTATAAATGTGAAAGTGAGTTTATTTGTTACACTTTCACGCTAAAACGGCTAAACGGATTTGGATGAAATTTGGCATATGAGTAGACCATGATCATGACATTAGGACAAAGGATACTTTTTATTCCAGTACCTAGTACGTTTGCGTGAGATAGTTTCCGACAACGAAAGCTAATTAAAAAATAAGGAAGAAGTTTGTAAGTAAAATAAAACGATTACCATATTATTACTAGCTTTTGCCCCCGGCTTCGCCCACGTGGATACTGGCAAATATCCCACGGGAATGTAATGTGTAATGAGACAAAAAATCTTCGTTACTACTTTATTATATGTATAGATAAATTAACCCCTAAAACTAACCGCTGTTGGACGCTGATGCTATCAATATACTCTGCCAGTACTTTTGCCACTTGCTCGTATATCGGGCTGGAGTGGGACACAGTTGACCACTGTGTGCAGGCGCACCAATGCGGCATGACGCCGGCCTCGCCACACGAACGGGATTTAGGAATCTAGAACATTTATCATGTTGCTCTGGGTCGTATAATGTACTCACGGCTGAGTGCTAACCTGCACCTTAGGTTCCTGTTAGGGCCTGTTTCACCTCCTACGTTTTACTTGGCAGATAATTTCATAAAAATTCTGTTCCATTTTTGTATTTATTCGGTAAGTACTGGCTATACGGACATGTGAAATTGCTCTTAGATAAGGGTCTTCATATTCACCATTTTTAACCGACTTCAAAAAGGAGGAGGTTCTCAATGCGTTTCCCGATTACTCGAAGATGGCTGGACCGATTTGGATTTTTTTTTGTTTTATTCGAGAGGGTATACATCAAAGTTGGTCCCATTTAAAATTGATTAACTTTGTTTGGGTAGTTTTTGAGTTAGCTTCAATAATACGTATTTCTTCCCTCCTTTAATATGGATGATGTTCTAGTTTGTTTTCACAGGTATTGTTCCAGACTTTGTGTGGGGTAGCTACCTACCACAACTAAAAAGTGAAAAATAAAAACTTTTTTACAAAAAAATACAACCGACTTCCAAAAACAACACTACAAAGTGAAAAATAACTTTAATTTCGGAAGTCGGTGGCAAAACACGAAAATACATTTAACCAGACACCGACTTCCGAAATTAAAGTTATTTTTCACTTTGCAGTGTTGTTTTTGGAAGTCGGTTGTTTTTTTTTTTTTGTAAAAAAGTTTTTTAAGAGTTGTGGTGAAGAAAAAAATTGCACAAACTAAACTGCATGACTGTCTTTGTTTCGAATATACGACCGAAAACTCATAAAGTCATACGTCGAGGCCGTTGCCTTGTCACCACAGCAACATGTTTAAAAACCGGCCGTAGTTGGAATGAATACGCACGCATAGTATTGATTTTAACGACCGCAAACATAAGTTTGTATTTCATAGTAATTTTCGAAAAAAGTACTTTTATAAAACCAAGTTATTACAACGTTTGTAACCGAAAATATTCCATACTTATCTCAAAAACGATAGAATTTTAAAAAAGCGGCCAAGTGCGAGTCGGACTCGCCTTTAAAGAGTTCCGTAGCAGCAAGTAACATAGGTAATTATAAAAGTTCTTGTAGTTCGTTGTAACTTTGATCGATGTTTTAATAATAGTGTATTTTTTTTAAATCTTATACACCTAATGATTTATTATTAGAAAATAATGGTTCACGTTTATGTATAAGGTTTATGTTTATGAAATTAAATGTTTTTTTTTTAATTTTTATATTTGAGTTGATTGAATGAAAGGTAAATTGCGGTTTACGATTTATGACGTATTAAAAAAAAAACTACTTACTTACTAGATCTCGTTCAAACCAATTTTCGGTGGAAGTTTACATGGTAATGTACATCATATATATTTTTTTTTATCATTCTGTTATTTTAGAAGTTACAGGGGCAGGGACACACATTTTACCACTTTGGAAGTGTCTCTCGCGCAAACTATTCAGTTTAGAAAAAAAAAAGAAACCTCAATATCATTTTTGAAGACCTATGCATAGATACCCCACATGTATGGGTTTGATGAAAAAAAAATTCTGAGTTTCAGTTATAAGTATGGGGAACCCCCAAAAAAAATTTTTTTTTTCTATTTTTGTGTGAAAATCTTAATGCGGTTCACACAATACATGTACTTACCAAGTTTCAACAGTATAGTTCTTATAGTTTCGGAAAAAAGTGGCTGTAACATACGGACGGACAGACAGACAGACATGAATCCATAAGGGTTCCGTATTTTGCCATTTGGCTACGGAACCCTAATAAAAAAAGTCTCTTAGAACTAGCTATCATCTCTTATTACCTAACTATGGGATTCAATGATACACACGTTACACACGATACACACGCGATGATATACACGCCTTTATGCATTAGATTATTTTTATTCATCACTCGAAAAAAAACAGAAATAAAATGGTGTTCGTTGGTAAGCGCATCGCTTGAGAACGGCTGGACCGATTTGGCTATTTTTTGTTTTGAAATGTTCGTAATAGTTCGAAAAATTTAAAAAGTTGCTCGAAAAATTGAAAAATTTGGAAAAAACTGAAAGTTTTTTCTATGGGATTTTTTATGAACTCAACCATTGTAATTTTGACAGTACAGCGTCTATCGGGTCAGTTAGTACTTATTATATGTATTGTTTTAATTTCACTACCATATTGCTTAGCGGTGCACGGAATAGGTACAACTTCGTTCTAATTTTCATCGATATAGTGCAAATAGTGTGACTAAAAGAGTGATGAACATACATGTTGATGGATGGAGGCCAAAGAAAAGATGGATGGATTGTGTGAGGAATGATATGAAAGAGAAGGGAGTGAATGATAGCGTGACGGTTGACAGGGGAGAATGGAAGAAGAAAACGTGTTGCGCCGACCCCAAGTAACATGGGATAAGGGCAGAAAGATGATGATGATGACAGTGCAAATAGTGTCCAAGTAATACGGCTGTGTGAATCTGGATGGACGGACATGACGAAATTATAATGGTCCTGTTGTAGGGACTACAAGCAGCAATGTGCTAACGCTGCAAATGGTAATATTCCCCCGCGCATATGGTTTAGCCGGCAGTCGTTTGCGCCGCGCCGAAACGGTAACTTGTGTACACTGTATTAATCCTGTCAATGTGAATATCGAATAGACTGGTTTTATGGACTTGTGCATTTTATTTACGCTCCTCACCACAACCACCTAGCGACTTCAACATTGGTGACCCCGACGTGATCTTATTAGCGACGTGGTTGTGTAGGATAAATTCGGACAGTGCGTTAGTGTAAACGAACAGTAAGCAGCAAGTGTATAAGTAGTGCGGAAATAGGCGCGGCGCAAACGACTGTCGGCTAAACCGTATGCGCGGGGGAATATTACCATTTGCAGCGTTAGCACATTGCTGCTTGTAGTCCCTACACTGTTTTTGCAATTTGGCTATGGAACCCTAAATAAAGAAGACTAAAATTACCGGTTCTAATAAGCTCATTGCTCTCGGGAGATCAGACCCTGGTATTTTGTGCGTATTGCTCTTTTCTTTTAGATCCAATACGTCTAAAATTGTTGCGTGTATGTCAAAAGGAGTTGTTAGCACATCTACGTTATTTCTCAGCGATGTCAAAGCTGTAGGCCTTAGTTTTTTCAGCTTTTCCGGTAAGAGAATTGCCATTAGAGGCAGGCGTTCTTCTAGATTGCCTTGAGAAGTTCCCCGGATTGTTGAGAATCTGAAATAATAATATATACATCAGTAATCACGTGTATGTATGTATAAGAGGAGCTCGTGGCTAAGTAATAACAGCCGCACGGGTCGGTCCATCAGGTTAAGCTACGCTTGCCGGGGTTGGTCCGTGGATGGATGACCATCTTTACATACCGAGATTCCTCCGTGCCTCGGAAAGCACGTTAAGCCGTTGGTCCCGGCTGTCATTCGTGGATCTTTGACAGTCGTTACGGGTCGTCAGAAGCCCGAAAATCTGACAACCAGTCTTACCAAGGGGTATCGTATTACCCAGTTAATGGGTTGTGGAGGTCAGATAGGCAGTCACTCCATATAAAATACTGGTATTCAGCTGCATCCGATTAGACTGGAAGCCGACCCCAACATAGTTGGGAAAAGGCTAGGCAGATTGATTTATTGATGCAAGCCTAGTACTTTTTGTTAGGTTAGGTTAGATTGAAACAGAACTTTTGCATAACGTATACCGTCTTCACTTGTAAATCGTACCCGTGCAAAGCCGGGCGAGTCGCTACTGAATAATAAAGGTAACATAATCGCAGAATAAAAAAGTAAAATACCTCCTAACCTCTAATACTGCCACAATTAAGAATACAAAAGACTGTTTGAAAAGGTGACATAATAAACAATATACCTTCGCCTGAAATGCGAGAAAGGAATATTTTGAAAAGCCTTTTCGTCCTGACACTGAACATTCATGATGGCTCGTTACCTTGATCCATGGTCTCCCATTACCAAAACGAGGGTGTCTTCAAGAGCTCTTCTAGCAGACAAGGTCTGGAGGAATGACAGAAGAGTCTCGTCTGCTGTGGGCAGTACTGTGAAATTCTCAGACGCCGTGTCTACTATTAACGTGAAACAGAACTTCTTGCCGTCTAGTTGGAGGAACTGTAACAAAAGTAAAAGAAACATCATCATCTTCCTGCCCTTGTCCCTTAATAGGTACGTGGGGACGGCGCAACATGTTTTTTCTTCCAATCTCCCCTGTCAACCGTCACGCTATCATTCACTTCCTTCTTTTTCATGTCATTCTTCACACAATCCATCCATCTTTTCTTTGGCCTCCATCCATCAACATGTATGTTCATCACTCTTTTAGTCACACTATTTGCACTATATCGATGAAAATTAGAACGAAGTTGTACCTATTCCGTGCACCGCTAAGCAATATGGTAGTGAAATTAACACAAACTGAAATTATGTCAGCGGTCACTCTATCATTCACTTCTTTTTCTTTCTTATCATAACCTCACACGATCCACCCATCTTTTATTTGTCCTACCACTCCCTCTCCATCTACATTTATATTAATCACTCTTTTAGTCACATACGTTTGAGAGAAGTGAATTCAAGAGTATCCGTTGAAATGTAATGATGACTGACTTTGCCAACTCGCTAATCTATTAGCATTTCTTGTCGAGAGGAGAAAAGAAGACCTCGTGGCTAAGTAATAACAGCTGCACGGGTCGATCCACCAGTTTAAGCTACGCTTGCCGGGGTTGGTCCGTAAATGGGTGAGCATCTTTACATACCGACACTCCTCCGTGCCTCGGAAAGCACGCTAAGCCGTTGGGCACGGCTGTCATTCGTGGATCTTTGATAGTCGTTACGGGTCGTCAGAAGCCCGAAGGTCTGACAACCAGTCTTACCAAGAGGTATCGTATTACCCAATCACTGGGTTGTAGAAGTCAGATACGCAGTCGCTCCATCTAAAATATTGGTATTCAGCTGCATCTGGTTAGACTGGAAGCCGACCCTAACATAATTGGGAAAAGGCTAGGCAGGTTATAGAGGATAAAAGAAGACGGATTTATGATATATGGCCTTTTCTTATTCAAGGTGTAACTTATATAACCAGTTAACCCATTCTTGACCACTGTACCTATTTGGAAAAACTTAATAAATTAATGCCTGATGGGTACGTTTTGCCTTTCCACATTTAAGTGTTCCCAAATTTGTACAGTGGTCAAGAATGGGTTAAGGGGTCATTGTACTCATCATTATGAACAACTTTTACTATGGGACGAAAAAAAACACCTATATTTTGATTAACAGCAACAGTAAAAGCTAATTTTTTTTCGCGATTTCTTGTTTGGTCCTATATTAAAAGTTGTTCATAATGACGAGTACAATGACTCCTTAAGAGGTTGTGCGTTATTTAAGTTACACCTTGTATAGGAAAGGTATTATCATTGGTAGTTTTGCTCCTTCGTTTTCTACTTTAAATTATTTATTGTTTACTTCCCCTGTTTACTCTACAACTATCTGCCTTTAATGTTCCCACTGCTTGAACACAGATCTCCTCTCTGTGAGAGGGAATGGGCTGTAGACCATAATGCGGGTCAAGCACGGATTGGTCATACAAAGTGAATACGACAATACGACAATAAATTTAAATACGAGCAGAACTAATGTATAGCAGTTTATAGGAATTATTAAATAAATCCTAACATTGAAATTAAAAAAAGTGATTTTTTGTAACAAACTAAATAGCTTAAAAATGTAAAGAAAATGGGTCTCCCTTGTTTGACCAAAAGGAATTTGACAAATTTTCACTTCCCAAAAAATTTTTCGCATAATTTCATTTGCCAAATTATTACTTAGCAAAAAATCTATTCACAAAAAGTTGTAACGCAAACCTAATGTTTGGCAAATGAACGTTTAAACTATAACTTGTTTACCAACTAGTACTTCTAACATTTTTTATTTAGTCAAATATTTCATTTGGAATAACACTTTTTATGCAAAATCAAATAAGCCAAATACTTATTTAGTATCGTCAGTTTTCAATTCACCCTTTCCTATTCAGTCAAACTTCAATGGCAAAAATGTGAACTACTAAGTGGGTAGGAGGTAAATCATAAATGGCGCTCAATGTGTGCTCTTCTTTTTCTATGTAATGTAGTCGTTCCTGGCACAGTAGGTAGTAGGTCACAGTTTTAACCTAACCTAACCTAACCATTTTTTAAAAATAAGTAATTAACCTAATCTAAATAATTCAGTTCCGGGTAACCTACTAAAAACATCTCTTTTTTCTATTAATGCAAGTCGTTTCTGGCACTCGCCGGCCGCTACCGCGGCACCGCTCGCTTCGCTCGCTCGGCTCGTGCGTAGGAGGTCACAGTTTTAACCTAACCTAACCTACCCATTTTTTTAAAAGAAGAAATTAACCTAATCTAAATTGTTGAGTTCCGGATAACCTACTAAAAACAATATATTTTTTTCTATTAATGCAAGTCGTGTCTGGCACTCGCCGGCCGCTACCGCGGCACCGCTCGCTTCGCTCGCTCGGCTCGTGCGTAGGAGGTCACAGTTTTAACCTAACCTAACCTAACCATTTTTTTTTAAATAATTAACCTACTCTAACTACTTTCATAAATAAACTAATATCAAGTAACCATAAATTTTACTTGTTTCAGACAAATTCAAGCACAAAAACTTACAAAGAAGTACGCAAAAGACATCAAATTTAACCAGCAAGTCAAATGTCTAAAAATCTTATTTTTGCCCTAATATTTTTTGTCTTAGCAAATCATTTCACCAAACGTTTATTGTCTGAAGATTGTTTGCTGTAATAAATCATTTGATTAAAGACCAAATTCCATAATGACATTATACTTAGTAATATTTTGCCAAGTAAAAATTTGACCAAATGAAAATATGCGTACTAAAATCATTCGAAATATTGCAATGGTATAAAAAAAGGTTGCTAAAATTTGTTTGGGTAATGAAATTTTGTCAAAATCTTTTTGGCAAAACGGCAGGCACCCAAAGAAAATAGAACACCATTTTTAACACGGCTGGCGACTGGGGCACTGACCGACCCAACACACAATGGTGTGTCACAAACAAAAATGGTCACAAACAATGGTTTGTGACCATTTTTTGCAGGTTTGGGTTGCTAATGTTTCGGCGAGAAAGTGACGTAGAAATAAACGAACTATAATCTACATATCGTATCTCTTTCGCACATTCAAAATTTTCGATTGACAAGAGTGAGTAGATGTAACTTCCGCATGCATTATTTTCTTATCTAATTCTGATGACACGCTTTATGACTCTTATGCCTCTGGTATAAGGTACAACATGCATTAATTCCCACTGGCAACATGTGTGTGAAGAATATTGCAATAACACCAAACAACAACAAACATCAAATCATCATCTGTATAACATCTACATCCTATATTCTAGCAAATAAAGTCCAATCATTCATTTAATGTCTTTAACCTATAATTTTTTAGGCGAGGCTGGTCTAATAACCGTATTATCAGATACAATATGTTGAAAATCATGAAAATGAAAAATATTGTCTTGTGGCTAAACTATTAATTAAATTCAATTGAATTTTTGCGCGCAGATTGGGTACGTGACGTATACGAAGTTTAATTTATTGTTGTATTGTCGTATCCATTCTGTATATTATTAAGAGCATGATGCTGTACCTACATTTACTACTACTAATAGGTGCGTTTGTAATAAGCACCTCATCAGCTAGATTCATCATTAGTTGGTACTGTGGCGTAGCTCCAAAGCAATGCCTGGCAGGTCGGCCTTGGCTCATATTAGCCAATAGCAACGCTCGGAGGTAATGGTCAGCTGGTTGGTTTTGAAACCAATTAAACTTGTTCTGAGGTGTACCAATCCAGGGCATGTCTTCAAAGTATGCTGTACGGTACCTGAGCAATAAATAATCAATTAAAGTACACAGCCTGTCGTAGTCCATTGCTCGGCATTAGGCCTCTCTCACACGCTTCTTCACTGTCACGATTTGTGGTCTCCTCTCAAGAACTCGTCTGCTTCAACGGCTACCGGTCCTTCGACATTTATCTCTTTCTTTGACTAGTCTACAGACCACAGTCGAACCAGCTATTCCGTATACAGGCAAAAGTTCACTTCCTAGACCTCTTCTCTCAATTCTCTTTCCATTACACTGCCAATATATTTTATTTTTGTGTGCGTAATTATGGCATACATAAACGAGTGATGTAGAAGATTTGACTACTGAGCGCACTATTAACAACATTATTTAAAAGTAGATGCAAGTTACTTGTACTTATAACAAATAGCTTTTTCGGCTGTACTTAGTTGAAAAAACCGGCCAAGTGCGTGTCGGACCACGCACAATGAAGGGTTCCGTAGTTGGGATGAATTAATCCCAAGAACAAACTTAACATTGTAGTTGAAAAACATGTTCTCCCATACATTCCAACTGTAAATTTACCTAAGTTTGTATTCACAATATTGAGAGATTTATCATGTTATTTTAAGACCAACTTCTTATAGGTTTTCCAGTAATCTTCAGGTAAAGAACTATTTTCTGTATTTTTTTTTTCTAAATTTTAGGCTTAGTAGTTTCGGAGTTAAGGGGGGCGGAATGGTAAATTATCGTCTATTATCTTAAATAAATTTAAAATAGTTTATTCTAAAATTATAAAAATATATATTTGAGACCCTCATAAGCCCTTTCATTTGATATGTCACACGGTACAGTTTGTAAACTTTTTTTTTTAATTTTGTTATTTGCCCCCCAAAAGTGACCCCCATATACAAAATTCATTTATTAACTTTATCCGTCCGTGTTTGGGTCATAGAAGTTCATATGTTTACCAAATTTCAAATTAATCGGTTCATTAGAATCGGAACAAATTGGCTGCGACAGACGGTCAGACAGACACGAGTGATCCTTTAGGACTCCGTTTTTCCTATTGAGGTACGGAACCCTAAAAACAAACAACTCAAACACCAAGGAACAAGGAACTCTTTTCACTTCTAAACCTACCCGTATTCCTTCAGCATATGGAAAATAAACTTCTTAGAATCAACGTATTTATTTCTCGTTGCCCGATTTCCTGCGTAAATGTGTTCCTCTTCGGATTTACCCGTAAGGATCGGATACAGTGCCCCGGTTGTGCCATCCCCAACGATATTGTAACTGGAAATAACATAATATAACTTAACATCACATCTATAGACAACCTAGGGCGTCATGACAATAGTACATTTTGATACAAGTGGAGAACTTTTGTTACTGCATTCGAGGCGGAATTAACACCCGAGCCGTAGGCGAGGTTGTTTTTGAGCCGAGAACTGCAATAAAAAATATCCACGTGTATCAAACGACGTTTTTCAATACACTTTTAAATAACGAAAAATATTTTTGTCATGAATTATTAGGAAACTATGATTTAAATTTTCTTGTTTTTCCGCGCTTTGCTTTCGCCAGGTTGAAGGAGAAGCAAAGGTATAAAAGCCGTTAATCAGCCTAATATGAAAAATAGAAAATTCAAATATTTTTGAGTTTAGAACACAAAATAATATTTGTTCATAAACGTTTTTTTTTTTTTATTGTAATAATCGTGGTTTTTGAGGAAATTCTATTTATAAACATTATTTAAATATTCAAAAAATATTAACGCCGTAAAGACACTTAACTCTTTGCCGAGATTTAAAAAAAACATTCACCTCCGAATAGAGACGGTGTGAATAGAGGCATTGAACTAATTTGGACTCAGTATAGGTATAAGCTATCTGTGGCAATTTATATTTCCGCACACATGTTGGAAAATGAGAAATCGCACGCGTGTGAACTATATTCCATTGTGAACCTAATCGTAGTGCGATATGAACCAGTTTTCGAGGAAGTGTATTGAAAAATAATTTAGTGTGTGTGGCTACTAGTGACATCTGTCGATGACTACATCGCAATAATATATTACCGAGCATAAGCGCAGACTAAACGGCGAGCTAAGTTAACGTTTAGCTTTGCTCATTTAGATATAATTAATCGGAACGCGTTTATTAGGCATATTACGCGTTTATTAGCTACAGTCCGGCCGGGCGACCCCAGCCATTGACAGAATGTGTTCTTGACTCCTATTAACTGATAGTATGAAACTTCATATTATCGAATATGTGTTTTGCGAATTTGATCCTTATAATTACTATAAATTGGCCAACTGACAGGTGTCAGTAACGTATTCTCATTGACATATAAACCTATGGAAATGGATGGCAAAGGTAGGTATGCTAAAGAATAACAGTTATACAAATATCTCTCATATCGAATTATCGACACACACATGTCAAAAAGCGTTCTGCCTCTTTTTAACTAATCAAGAGCTTCTTATGAAAAGAGAGAAATCTAAATATTTGTGAAGGACAAAATTTGGCAACACTTTTGTGTGACGTCAAAATCATGTCTTGCGTGATCGGTCGCCACTCGCCATGTTGAGTGCTGAGTTTTGTGGTAGATGATTGGTAGATGTGCTGTCAAACGGTTGCTTGCTCTCTCTTGCACTCGCAGTAACAATCCTACAAAAGGCGGTCATGTTAAGTGCCCGATTTTTGTAGCTATGCACGCTAATTTTGTAGGTATGGCAAGTCCATAGGTTTATAAGTCATCATCGTCAGTATAAGTTTCGATGGCTGGACTGCAGGTAGGCTACCGGCTGGATACCTAGCTAGCTAAATATTTAGGCTTTAAACAACGATTCCCAAGGGTGTATTCCCGTTCATCCCCTCGACTGCGTCCCCCGGAAATTCGTTTTTTTTTTTGTTGGTGGGGACGAACGGGAATACACGAAAAAAAATTATAAATTATTCCCGTTCGTCTCCACCAACAAATTCAGGGGACGATCGGCAAAAAAAATAACGAATCAATCCCGTTCGCCCCCCTTGAGGAACGAAGTCGTGGGGACGAACGGGAATACACCTTCCCAAGGGAGTCCCAAAAAAAATATGTTAGCTGGGGCTTGGTAGGTTAATTTTCCAAACCAGCATATCAACTTAGTACGAGTATCACCAGGTTGAAAACTGACCTGTTCAAGATAACAGCATGCAACTTTTCAGTCAAATATTTATAGCTATTTTGCATTTTTCTTATAAATCCGTTGCGCGATGTGGAATCGAAACATAGGATCATGACGTTAAAAGAATCCTCACGGTCAGGTGGGATTTGTTCAGTCGGGACTGGTCGAAAGCCAGCCTTGTAGCCTGACCAATGGGCACGTACTTCTGGACTGAAAATGGAAAAAAAAATTGCCTAAACAGAAGAAAAAATAAATTATATAGAAGGTTGATAAGAGCGAGAGGCATTAAATTAAACCACATATACTTTGTATCATTTTCAGCCTCTTTACTAAAAATTAGATAAATAGAAGCAATAAGTAGTTTAGTTTAGTCACAGGATTATTTTTTAGTTTTTTTTTTTGTTGAAACACGACGTATCTGCCCTAACAGCTGACTAAGTATGTTGTTGAAAATTATGTCGTTTAAATGTGTATGCGTAGGTACCTACGCATAGTTATCTAGGGTCATACACCATAAAACGACAGAATTTTTGACGCGACGTTGCCGTTTTGTTACGCACGTCAGTGGAAATATCTACAAAGGATGTTTACATTATAATTAGATCAAAAAGCTATTTTATTTGTTCGAAAAAAGTTTTTTCTTATATTTCTTCTAAACTTTTTTTTTTAATAGTTCCAAGTTAACACTATGCATCTACAGTACATGTGGTTTAATTTAATGCCTCTCGCTCATATCAACCTCGAATATCTATCACGGGAAAGAACATAAACTCAATGCAATCATTTCAATAAATAAAACAGAAATACAGACTGCTTCGTTAGTCTAGTGGTTGCAAGCGCTACTGGTGAGCATGAGATCCTGGGTTCCCGGGTCGGGCAAAGTGTTATTAGGTTTTCCCATCAGGAATTTCCCAGCAGCAGTCCGGAGTCTGGTTGTGTGCTCGGTTGATAGCAATAGGCTTTCCCCCTATTACGTGAGACTTAAACATATCTGGCTAAATGTGGGTGTACTATAGGTACACCTCTGCCTCTCTCTACTTCGGGGGTTATCTGGCTATTGAAAAATCAGCCCTACTATTAACATAATCTATAAAAACTTTTTTACAAAAAAATACAACCGACTTCCAAAAACAACCACAAAGTGAAAAATAACTTTAATTTCGGATGTCGGTGTCTAGTTAAATGTATTTTCGTTTTTTGCCACCGACTTCCGAAATTAAAGTTATTTTTCACTTTGTGGTTGTTTTTGGAAGTCGGTTGTATTTTTTTGTAGAAAAGTTTTTATTTTTCACTTTTTAGTTGTGGAACCTACCCCACACAAATTCTAATACCACTACCTGCAAACTAGAACATCATCCATATAAAAGTGAGGAAAAAATACGTATTATTGAAGCTAACTCAAAAACTACCAAAGCAAAGTTAATCAATTTTATATGGGACCAACTGTGATGTATACCCTCTCGAATAAAAAAAAAAAAATAAAAAAAAATAAAAAAAATTGATAACCTCCTCCTTTTTGAAGTCGGATAAAAATAAGAAAATACTCTAATTTAACATATATTTTTTCCAAATCAAAATCAACTGACTTATGATTTTTTTCTCAATGGTGAGGCTAGTTGGCAGCACTACTCGCCTTTAGTAGATATATGATTATAGAGGGTACAGATACCTCTTTATCTGTTCTGTGGTAGATGCCGAACGAAATTTGCCGATTGGCTTGAGCCGACGGAAAACTGTATAAGTACGTGTAATTGCTTTGGGTCAGCTTTGATATTCAACAAATACTGTCGAATCGAATGTTTGTGTAGTAGGGTAAACTCATCCAATTTCGTGATAAAACAAAATACAGTGTTAGTTTTCAATGACCAGCCAAATTTTCACAGGGCGTTCTACCCGTGAATATGAACAACTTTTACTATGGGACCAACTTTAAAATCACGGAAAAAAACAGCTGTTTCATACAAAAGCTGAATACCTACTCGACCAAAATTTTTGAAACAGCAGATTTTTTTTTTCGTGATTTCTAAGTTGGTCCCATAGTGAAAGTTGTTCATAATCATGGGTAGAACACCCTATGAAAATTTGGCTGGTCATTGAATACTAACCCTGTATGTAATAAAACTCCGATACAGTAAAATCTTCTTTTTTATAAGGGTTCCGTACCTCAAAAGGAAAAAACGGAACCCTTATAGGATCACTCGTGTGTCTGTCTGTCTGTCTGTCCGTCTGTCACAGCCAATTTGCTCCGAATCGACCGATTAAGTTGAAATTTGGTACACATATGAATTTCTGTGACCCAAACACGGACGGGTAAAGTAAATAAATGAATTTTGAATATAGAGGTCACTTTTGGGGGGCAAATAAGAAAATTAAAAAAAAAGTTTTGCAAACTACACCATGTGGATGTCAAATGAAAGGGCTTACTATGAGGGTCACAAATATATATTTTTTTTTATAATTTTAAAATAAATTGTTTTAAAGTTATTTAAGAAAATAGACGAAAATTGACCATGCCCCCCTTATCTCCGAAACTACTGAGCCTAAAATTTTGAAAAAAATACAGAAAATATATCTTTTCCTGTAGATTACAGGAAAACCTATAAGAAGTCTGTGGTTTTCAAATAACATGGTAAATCTATCAATATTGTGAGTACAAACTTACATTTACAGTTGGAATGTATGGGAGAACATGTTTTTCAACTACAATGTTAAGTTTGTTCTTAAGATAAATACATCCCAACTACGGAACCCTTCATTGTGCGTGGTCCGACACGCACTTGGCCGGTTTTTTCAATAAGGGCCGATTTTTCAATCGTCAGATAACTATTAATTGACGAATTAATATGGCGAATTGACATTTTTTCTATACAAAAACTGTCAAAACGTCAAACATTTTCCCCAGATAAAAGTTATCTGACGATCGAAAAATCGGCCCTTAGGAACTTATAGCAATCTTTCTTTAACAATAAGTAATTAGGA
This sequence comes from Cosmia pyralina, assembly GCA_946251885.1. NCBI lineage: Eukaryota > Metazoa > Arthropoda > Insecta > Lepidoptera > Noctuidae > Cosmia > Cosmia pyralina. The sequence continues at coordinate 16,933,731 of OX276366.1, read as the reverse complement.
TAGTCACCACGGTCACCACCACCCACCACGGTCACGGTCTAGAAAAAAAAAGACGACTCCGCGCCACGCATATCGAAAGTGAAGCACAGTATGCGCCTCACGCACACATTTACATCATAGTATGCCGACCGCCATTATGTGACATGACATGTCTTTGTCAAATCACGCACACATAGATCGGTACGGTACTTCACTTTCGATACGCGTGGCGCGGAGTCCTTCTTTTTTAATCGACTTCAAAAAGGAGGAGGTTCTCACTTCGTCGGAACCTTTATTTTTTTTTTATTTTTTTTTTATGCATGTTCCCCGATTACTCGAAGATGGCTGGACCGATTTGGATTTTTTTTGTTTTATTCGAGAGGGTATACATCACAGTTGGTCCCATATAAAATTGATTAACTTTGCTTGGGTAGTTTTTGAGTTAGCTTCAATAATACGTATTTTTTTCCCCACTTTTATATGGATGATGTTCTAGTTTGTTTTGCAGATAGTGGTATTAGAATTTGTGTGGGGCACAACTAAAAAGTGAAAAATAAAAACTTTTTTACAAAAACATACAACCGACTTCCAAAAACAACACTACAAAGTGAAAAATAACTTTAATTTCGGAAGTCGGTGGCAAAAAACGAAAATACATTTAACTAGACACCGACTTCCGAAATTAAAGTTATTTTTCACTTTGTAGTGTTGTTTTTGGAAGTCGGTTGTATTTTTTTGTAAAAAAGTTTTTTCTTCTAGTCCGTGCGTGACTACTATTTTAAGATAGCTAATAATCGAAACCTTTGCTAAAACTCAACGAAACGGACTATCACGAAATTAGGACTGTCACTTATTTGCGTGAGTTTACTCTACTATTAATAAATTATGAGAATAATCCAACCTCTTCACATCTTTGCCAGTACAATCTATTTTCACATGGTCGCTGTTGTTGAGCGAAAACTTTTCCTTTCCAATAACTTTGGTTGGTTGGCCGATGTAAAATTTTCTTTCATCCACGTAAATAATATCATTGTAAATACAGACAATATCTTTCACAGTTCTCAGGATTTCTTTCGTGATGTTGCATTCAGATTTCTGTAATATGATTTTTTTTTTTTTCTTAACTGCCATCAGTCCTTTCTAAACTATTATCAGCGTGAGACAGTTGGCGGTTCAGGTACAGGGCCCATTGCCACTGCTACCTCTTCACATTATTTGGTCGATTGACAGATTGGCTGATGTCCAGCAATTTAACAGCCAGAGGATTTGGGTGGACGGCTAGACGGTAATATTAAATTTGGGGTTAAATACTGTTAGCCTCCTTGGTCTAAGCCGTCATTCGCACTGACGTAAAAATAGCGCGGCGTTTTTTTCGCGCACTAGATTTTAACGCTCTGCTTTGCGCCGAGAGTTGAAAATCCAGTGTGCAATAAAATCCCGCCGCGATATTTTTACATCCGTGCGATCGTCGACTAACTGCTGTGCGTAGTATTATCACGTATTATCGGGTTCTCCTGTCAGGTTTCCCTCCGTGAGAGAGAGTGGTCCGTCGCAATCCACCACTTGGGCCCAGTGAGAGTTGATGTCTTGTCTTTCGCTATTATTCTTAATTAGCTTTTGCAACAAATTGAACCCCCCATATGTATGTCCGAAATTCAATAGTTTTCGAGATATTTGAATTTTAAGAGTTTTTTGATATTTACCCAAAATTTGACATTTAATACCAAATATTATAAAAAATACAAATTTAAATGGGTACCATTCAAAATGATGTTGTAGCTGGCACTTTAATTAAGCTATTGACATAATTAAAACTACTTAATTTAACAAAATAATTAAAATAATGAGCGATTTAAGAATAATATCTTACCAATATTTTCATTTTACGCTTCAAAAATGTTGTCTCGTCACAAAAATTACTATTTACATACATTACATAATTAGGCGCGCGGTGCGGGGTGAGAAATCATCTGTGTTTTTAGTTTATGATCCTCGCTAAAACAACCGATTTTACTGGCGAAATTCTTCGTGATGCAGATGGGGCGGCGTGTGCGGGCGGGGGAGTACACGGCGTCTGCTGCGCTCGCGTCGCCTTCCTTAGTAAGCAGGGGGGGCACACTTAACACTGTCATCAATTTCCATAGACAACAGCGACATCTGGAGTTTGGTGCGATAAAAAAAAACTGCAGCCATCTTGTCTTGTTTGTCAAATAAACATCAATGTCATTTCATTGTTGCCATTTTTGATTTTCGGCCACTGTTTGTCAACTCGTTCCCGACGTTGATACGCTTCCCGAGTTTATCTCAGCTAATTCTGTTAAAATTGTTTCCTGTTACTGTTATTTGTTTTGTTGAGTTTTGTTTTTATTTCATAATATTGTTATCACTTTGTTTTCGTTAGTAATTTTTGTTGTTTTGTTATCATGAGTGAACTCCCAAGAAGATATTGTATTTTTGGCTGTGATGCTTTAGGTAAGTGTTTATTACCATACCGTACCGAATTACCTTTATTAGAAGTAAGAAAAAGTTTTATGTTATTCTATAATTTCCTTATATTTAGCCATATTCTGATATTCATGAATTTCATTCCAATTTCAGTTGCATACGGTGTACCCCTTCACCGGTTCCCAAAACCTGACAACTGCCCCGATTTGTTCGCTGCTTGGATAGCGGCTGTTGGCAGCGAGGTTAGAGAAAGTGATTGTATGAAGATTTATAAGAACAAAAGAATATGTGATCACCATTTTGATCCCACATTCAAGACAACTCCAACAGCAATACCAACAGTTAATTTGAATCAATACCAACAATCAGCAATACCAACAGTTAATTTGAATCGTAAGTAGAATTAAATTAGCTCAATATTTGTGAGAAAACAACATTTATAACAATTTGTATAACAGAAAAAAGTTATTCAATGGGTTATAATATAGCAATGTTATGTTACAGGTGTTCAGCAAACAATCAGTACCTTTGTGGAGACAGACCATAACTACTGTCGGCCTAGAAGAGAATCTGGTTATACTGGACGACCTATGATTGATATCACCAACTTGCCTGGGTCATCGGTTCATACTAGACACCTACTTGGTCCATCCACATCTGGATCTTCATCTACTGTTGAATACAGTGAAGGGCCGGATCAGGCAGGATCTACTTCTTTGATGTCAAGTGAAAAGTACAGTGCTCGCACACTATGGACAGAATTTGATGCAGGTACTTTTTTTTATCAGTATTATTATTATTATTTTTTTTTTAATCTAATATTTAGAGGCTATCAGTATTATCACTAATGTAAACTGGTCTGTCTGTTTGTTATATAATAGGCCTACCATGATCAGAAACAGAGCACAAGATAGGGAAGTTTGAAAATTAAAAAGGAAGACCTTTGCTCAGCACTGGGACATACCATAGGCTAAAAAGACGACCAACTTTTTAAAAACACATATTTCATAGATTTTACCAGATCTTTAGTCTCTTGTGTGACAAATTTTATCTAATATACTTGAACATCTTCTAAGTATGTTTCTAAATTTCAGATAAAACTTTCGAGTATCTGCAGAAAAAGGCTGAAACGCAGTGTGCCAGAAAAGCAAGACAAATGCAAAATGAAGTAAGGAGATTGCGCCAAAAACTTAAAATTTCCAAGTTGTGCATTAAGCAACTTCGAAACGAAAGTGCTAACAGGGATTTTGAAAAATTATCCCGTAACATGTCCGAGTCACCTAAATTGTTTACTCGAATGCAATGCATTGAAGGACGGAAGAAAAAGAAAGGGCATAGATTTACTCAGGAAGAAAAGATTTTATCGCTTTCAATTTTTAAGAAAAGCCCTAAAGCCTATAAGTTAATGTGCAAACATTTTACCTTGCCATCTAAAAAAGTCCTGAAGTCATTGCTTGCTCAAGTAAAATTGAATCCAGGCATAAATGAAATCGTTTTTAAAGAAATAAAGTCCACAGTGTCGAAAATGTTGGAACAAGATCGTCTCTGTACGTTAATATTTGATGAAATGTCCATAACTCCCCATATCCATTACAATGTATACACAGACGATCTTGTAGGTTTTGAGAACTATGGGAACTGTAAGACACAAAATTTTGCCAATCATGTTTTGGTGTTCATGGTCAAAGGGGTAAGGAAAAATTATAAACAACCAGTAGCTTACTACTTTACGCACACATTGAAAACATCGAAACTTAAAGAAATTTTAGTAGACGTTATAGCTAACGTACAAGCTACTGGTCTAAAGATTATCGCAACTGTATGCGACCAAAGCTCGGCAAATGTAAGCACTATAAATAGCTTAATGTCCGAAGCCAAAACTGCATATTGCCGAGCAGGGAAAGAATGGCGAAAGGACATAATTAATGTTAAAAACCATGAAATAATCCCGCTGTTTGATGTTCCTCACTTGTTAAAAGGAATTAGAAATAATTTATTGAATAAAGAAATGCATTATATGCACGAAAATGTGTTAAAAATAGTAAAGTGGGAATACTTTCAGTGGGTTTATAAAGCCGACATGTTGCGTGGAGAGTTGTGTATGCTGCACAATTTGACCGATGAACACATAGATCCCGGCAAAATAAAAAAAATGAGGGTGAAAAATGCGGCTCAAGTATTAAGTCGTAGTATGGCAGTTGCTACTGATAATGCAATTGCAAGAGGAGATTGTCCCTCAGAATGTCGGGATCTAATACCGTTTCTACTCTTAATTGACAAATTATTTGATTCGTGTAACGCGTCATCTTTTACGCCGCCAGGTGGCAAAATATATAAAGCTGCTGTAAAGAGAAATTCTCCTCATCACATGTTATGGCAAGATGCGTTAAAAATGTTAAAAACCGCCAAATTTATGGTGACAAGAAGTGATGAGGAGAAAATCGAAAAGTCTGTACCAACTTTAAATAATTTCATTCGAACAATAGAAGGTTTCAAATCGATTTGGCAATTATTATCAAAAAAATATTCCTTTGACGCAATGTTGACACGCAATTTTAACCAAGACCCACTCGAAAATTTCTTTGGAAGTGTTCGAAGTTTGGGTGCTCGAAATGTTATGCCCAACTGTGTGGGATTTGAGGGAGCATATAAAACTTTATTATTAAATAATTTCAGCACAAATCATTCCGTAGGCTCCAATTGCGAAGAGGATTCCAATGAATGTCTACAATCCCTTTCCTTTTTCCTTAAAAATAAAGAAAAAAGTAATGCTCCCTTGCAATCCCAAAGTATTGTAATTGATCAGCCTCTGAATGTTATGCAAAATACAAGAAATATTTCTGATTCAGGGGCTGATCAAAGAACTTATGTCTGTGGGTGGGCCTTGACGAAGTGTCTACAAAAAGTCGTTAAAGGTTGCAAAAATTGTAAAAGCAAGCTACTAGGCAATTCGGACAATGAAATGTACAAATACATACGTGCCAGAGAATATTGCCAAAATAAGAAGTGGCTTTGCTATCCCTCTGAGTGGCTAGTAGCTTGTTTTCAGGAAATACAAGAAACAACTGTTGCATTTTTAAATAATGATTGCCACAAAAAGAACATCAAAGAAAGAATTAAAACCTTCATTGAAATATTCACCGATTTTAGTTTTCTAGATTGTGAAATACATAATGAAAAAGTAAAACAATGTTTTGTTGACACGTCCATAAATATAATTATTTATAGTTGGTGCAGGTCTATTAATAGAATACTAGAAGGTAAAATCACCTACGAAGGTGAGGATATAACAAAAAAAGCAGCCCAAATGTATTTTAATAAAACGAATAAATATTAATAAAATTTGTTTAGTAATAATAAAAGACATTTTTCTTAACTGCATACGTTTTTTTTAAATAACCCCGATTGCCCATAATTTACAAACTCGTCGAGTTATATACATAGATACCTATAGCTGGTATGCATACTGTAAGTACCTACTCATATTATGCTCAGCTATAGGTAGGTGTATATATTAGACCCTTAGTTCACCCACCAAACGTAAGGTGGCAGCACTTTCCGTACATGCAAATTTTACCACAGAGTTGTCACTCTTTCTCTGTATACTTACTTTACTCTTTGTTAGTAAGTTTCGACTCTACGCCGCGCAAGCACGTGTGTTGTTATCTTGCTATTAACCAATCTCTCATCGCGTAAAGAACAATGGCAGCCGCCCATACATTAATTTAGCTGAGATTAAATTCTTGCGTCTTTTAATGAAAAATATCTTGTTTAACTCGGTGTCAACTACTGAATTAGTTTGGGCAAGAATTTTTGTTCGAGAAGGCCGAGATTAATAGAAATTCAGTCATGAACTTTTGTAGGTTATGTCTATGGTAATTCCAATTCGAAACCAACCGCGGTGCATGCTGTGAACGGGCACGCGGTGCATTTTAGCTACGTGGATTCATTTGTTTTACAACGTGGGTTTACGTTTCCATTGCAGACTTACACACTACATACTCACAACTATACAACTGTAGCGTGCGTGGCACACTGACCACAAACATATTCGTGCATACTGTGTACCGCATGCATGGCGTTGAGATATCTGTGTGAGCGCCTTATTTGAGCAAGTCTAATGACGTCAATTGATGCTTATTGTGTCCGTGGTTTGCAGTGGACACAATCACATACATTTTCTTGCAAACCGTAGCAAGACAAGTGCGTGACCTATCCGTGCGTCGTGGTGGGCATGGGCCTTGAAAGGTCAATAATGCATTAGTATTTTCTTTACCCAGTTATTTCAGCATGCAATGCATTGTAAAAGATATAAATACCGTTTGGTTGGCCTTACCTTAGGTATAGGTTTGTGTAGCAGAATAGGACTGAGGCTGCCAGTTACCGTCAGTATTGTCTTAGGTATTGAAGCAATAGGATTGTAATAGTATTCTAGGGTTATATAAATACTTGCTAATTTTCAAATAAATAAGTACTTAAGTATTTATATAATCCTAGAATGTGTCTGGACTAAGTTGATGTAAATCAATAAAACCAGTTTTTTTTTAATATTAATATTTATTCTTCGTCATCCTCTCTTACAATGATGTCATCCAGAAATTCTGCAGGTGCTGTAATATTTTGCTGATGTCTGGCCCATCCTAAATACCAGACTAGCGTCATTACATGAGCGCAACAGCCTACTGTGCGCCGACCAACTAAGCAATTACAGCAGTACTCACCGATTCCTGTCCTACCAGGAATATCATTTTCTACTATAATGTATACATACTGCTTTCTATATACGTGACGTGACTTAATTTTACCTCTTATTAGTGTTGTCACGCCAGTGCCTCTAAGATTATATTCAGAGGAATCAATGTGTTCACTGGAAACTTCAATTCTGTACCCACCGTGGAAACGTACATGCTCGCCATAATATGAGCGATCTTGTCTTATTTGGTACGTTCCCAGGGCGAAGAGAATTAAATCTCTATATTCCAGGGTTGGGAAGAATAAAACATTATTGCGATCAGCAGTAATACTACGAAATTGTGAGGTTCGTCTATTCATATTTAAGGCATCAACCATATTTGCCAGATTGTTTGGTAAGTTCATCCTTTCTCTAATTATTTCAAGTATTTCATTTGCATATTCATTATTTTGAAAGCGAACACCAAACTTGTTCAAAAGAGCTGCCGCTATTTGAAATGTTTGCATCATGTGTGGTAGAGACCGATGAAAGTATTCTTGCCTAAAAAGTTTAAAATCCCGTTTAAAGTGGCCATGGACAGCCTCTACCACCCAACGGCAGATAGTGACACAGCGACTTCTGTTAGCTTGAGCTGTAGTTAATTGGTGTTCGCCTTTTAAAAGTGATTCTGGCATACATGTTCTAAAGCCACAACCCTCTAGTAAACTTATACTGTCCCTAAAACCCCTGTCCAGAATGAACACATCATCTTCTCTGAAATATGATCGTAAAGAACTGCCAGAAGAAAATAGACTGGACATAATTTCAGCGTCTGATGTAGTTGCTTTATATGGGCCATAACAATCAACAATATATCCATCACATGCAACAATCATAAAAGGTTTTAGCAAGTTCCTGTATTTATGTAGAGAATAACTTTGTTTCTGGAACATATAGTTCGAACTTTTATGTATATAAAGGGTCTTTCAAATAGAGCGGGTCGATGTTAATAATCTGTGGCGGCCATTTTGTTTTGGCGGCAACTGTCAAATCTGTTTTTTCTTATTCAGTCACTGATGCCAAATCACCATGGCAAGTTACACGGTTGAGCAGCATGTGCAAATGATAAAACTTTATTATCAAAATGAGTGTTCGTTAGTGCAAACGTTGCGCGCATTGCGCCCATTTTACGGCAGACGCGGTGGCCCTTCAAAGTCCACTCTCCAACGATTGGTGACTAAATTTGAGACGACCGGTTCGGTAAACAACCAACCAACACCTTTACGTCAAAGGAACGCCAGATCGGCCGAGAACATCGCCGCTGTACGTGAGAGTGTTCAGGAGACTCCGACGCAGTCGATTTCTCGCCGTGCTCAAGAACTCGGCCTTTCGCAGACCTCAACTTGGAGAATTTTGCGTCGGGACTTGGGTCTGCATCCGTACAAGATCCAACTGACCCAAGAGCTCAAAGTTAATGACCATAGACAACGCCGTGTGTTCGCTGAATGGGCATCGGAACGCTTGGAAGAGGACCCCGATTTTGGCCGAAAAATAATCTTTAGCGACGAGGCACATTTTTGGATGAATGGTTTTGTTAATAAGCAAAATTGCCGTATATGGGATGACCACAACCCACATGAGGTTCACCAGGTGGCAATGCATCCACAAAAAGTTACTGTTTGGTGCGGATTTTGGTGTGGCGGCGTCATTGGTCCGTACTTCTTTGAAAACGACGTTGGCACCGTCAACGGCGAGCGCTACAGATCAATGATAAACAATTTCTTTTGGCTTGAATTGAACAATATGGACGTGAACGACATGTGGTTCCAGCAAGATGGCGCTACTTGCCACACAGCGAACGACACAATCGACATTCTGCATGAACGGTTTGAGGGTAGAGTTATCTCTCGCAGAGGTGACGTGAATTGGCCACCAAGATCGTGTGATTTGACTCCGCTAGACTTTTTCTTGTGGGGTTTTCTGAAGTCGCAGGTCTATGCCAATAAACCACATTCGACCGTTGCCCTGAAAGCCAACATAACGCAGGCCATCGCTCGGATTCAGCCAGATCTATGCAGCAGAGTCATTAAAAATTGGACCTCTCGGATTCGTGCCACCATACGAAGCCGCGGCGGACATTTGAACGATGTCATATTCCATCCATAATGGCATAAATGGGCCTTTTAAATAAAAAATAAATTTCGATAATATCTCACACACATCTTGTTTTATTCAATTTTAACATCGACCCGTCCTTGTTGAAAGACCCTTTAGATGTATGTGCCATCACATATTACAATGGCATTGTTACCATTTCCGTAGAGTCCATTTGGTATTAACAAATTATGTTGCAATAACTGTTCCCGTCTTAACTGATTTATGCCCAGATGCACTGGCACAAAATCCTGAAGGAGGACCTCTCTAACTTTGTCCATCAAAGACTCCAAGGTTCGCGGTGGAACTTTAACTAATGTGGCAATTCTCTCGTCTGAATCACCCGTTCTCATTTTTAATAATAATGCTGCTAAGCCTAAACTTCCTCGTTTTATTTGACTAAGGCGGGAAACCTCTTGTAATAAAATATTGAATTTCTCTTTTGTTAGGCCTGTCCAATATTCGAAAATGCTATCATCCATTTCTTGCACATTTTCAAAGTTTAGCGTTGGGTCGAATGCATTTACGAAAGAAAATACATGCTGTACTTGTTGAGCAGTGAATGTATCCATGCTGTTTTCAGAATCGAATAGTGTCTCCCATGAATTACTTATTAAATGGTCTGAGCAGATTCGAGCTAGGCTTGGCAAGTAATATTTATGATTACTTAAAACAGTTGCACGTAAATTATCCGATATACCATGCAGTGTGGTACTACCACAATTTGGATATACGCAATGATGGTTAGCATTAGCTGCTCGTCTGTATTCAGGTAAAACTATGCTCTGCACATCCGCTTGACGATTAGGACTTGGGTCTGATGGATTGGATCCAGAAGGCTGATCATCCTCTTGAGATTCCTCTTGATCTAGGTTGGAACTACCAGGTAGGGATCTAGTGTCATCAACAACGTTACCACGTCGTGCTTCTCTTTGAGTGCGTAACCAACAAGGATGACACACACGATCAGATACTGTAATCTGCAAATAAAGAAAAATAAATTAATAGGCCTGTCATTTTAAGCTCCTATGCGGCTGCTGGTATAGAAACTTATACTTGGAATTCCCCGATGAAACATTATGAGACCCAAGACCGTAACCCTATAAATTCTTTGTGTTTCTAATGTCACATATTTTATTAATGCAACTGTATACCATACCTACCACAGAAATATATCTTATATCTATGATACCTACTTATTTGATAAAATGTCGCACGTAGGGACGTAGGGTATTTTTGTTTTGTTTTAGCTAACTTTTTATATGTACCCACTCAGTATTAATTATAGCAGAAGAAATTGTACATAAGAAACTGATTCCACGAAATACATTAATTCCACAATCAACCAGCATTTGCGTCTCGTTCCATATCCAACACATATTATAACTTTTAAACAGGTTGTGGAGAGAATATAATATAGTAGTGTACCTGTCGCGGTGCTAATCTGCTCTCTAGAATATTTATTATGGACTGCTGTAGTTCAGAAGGGTTTTCTCTCAGTATTCTGTCACTTTGTCTACGTAGAATAGAAGAGCCACATAAAAGACACACATTAGTGTGGCCTTGGTGACTTGATCCAGCTTGTTGGTTATCATTGCTCGAAACTTCTTGTTGCAACTCATGATTGACACTAAACATCGCAAGATCTCTGCATGCTTCGCAAACATAGTCTCCTTCAGTGATCTGAAACCAATTGAAAATATTGTTATCAGCAATTGTTCCCTATAACCTTCTTGTAAAATAACAGAAACTATAATAATGTACCTGCCTATAAAGTATTCCTAAAAATGGCCAGTTCTTAGTGTCAATGTCAACATTTACAATTTGAACAAAATATAAGTGTTGTGGTATCTAAATGTAAACTAATAATAGTAAGGAACATAATCAAGAATAGCTACTTACGATTCGGGGATGTACCCAGCTACACAGTAATGTAGTCACTCTAGTATCAAGTTGCAAGGCATAATATCGGCGCAGTGTATTGCCGCATATATTGCAGTTGATACACAGAATTCGTGTCGGTCTGCCACGACGACCTTCCATCTTAGCGATACTTAGCAAACAACTAGTTCACTAATAACAAATCCAAACAATAAGGCGAGATCGGTGTCCAGTAAAGAAAAAGCACAATGTCACACAGGGAAAATCTCGGAGTCCTTAAACACGCACAGGGTTACACAGAGGAATATCACAGTCCATAAGCAGTCCGGGTCAAGTAAAAGTGAAAGAAAACGGAAAACAATTACACAAGAAACACGATGAGAAAGCGTCTGTTTGTCAAACCAACTTATATTTTTTTTTTTAGATTTGGGATACTAGTCTTTTTGTCCGTCATTAATTGAAAGTAATTGATTTATTTTTACACTACAATATTTTTACCTCTCTGTAAGGTACATTTATCATTTATTATTAGTTATGATGAAACTGAGGATCTTCTTCATGGTAATTTATAATAATTTACAATGATAAGGTACTTTACATATACTACATACATATATATATATATATATATATATATATATATATATATATATATAATTACTAGTCTAAATCTAACCATAAATCTTACACTTACCACACACACACACACACCACAGACACACACATACACACACAATACATTCATTTTATTCACCTCACCACACAGTTAAACGTTTTCGATTTTGTGTTTTCTGCACAGTTTATATCCTGTTTTATTTTACGCCATTTGCTTAGTGTTGTAACGTCCCGATTTATTATACTATGGCTTCCTTGTTTGTTACGGAGAATCACTGACTCCTAAGACACAGGCACATACACCTAGTTTAGGAGTCAGGGAATTAAATTTTTGTGACCTAGTTTTAAGCCTTAGATCATAATTATGCTCTTACTTGATTCTTGTACTGTGATGGCTTTCGGTTGAATAAAGAATTATTATTATTATTATTTTCTTTATTCCATTTATATACATATATTTCACATTTTTAAATATTTTTTTATAAAAACATGAAATAAAAAAAAAAAAAACATTTAAAAATATAAAACATAGTAGCCCACCGGTATCGGGAACAGGGTCCAAGCTACCGGCGGTCAGGGCTCCAGAGAGAGGAACCTCCTAACAATGCGCGCCGTGTCCAGAAGTACCGCTCTCTGAATCAGGCCCTTAATCCAGCTGCCCAACGAGAGCCTCCTTAGATGTTGGTCGAGGCTCTTAGCGATTAAGCCATTGGCTGATACGACTATCGGCACAATGATCGCTGAGTCCACATCCCACATGTCGACAACCTCGCGAGCCAAGTCAAGATACTTGATTTGTTTATCTTTCTCGGCTTTCACGAGGTTCCCGTCATGCGGGACTGTTATGTCAATAATCATTGTGCGCCGCTCTGTTCGATCCACCACCACTATATCAGGCTTATTGGCAACAATAGTCCTGTCAGTGATGATGGATCGATCCCAGTACAATGTGATATTTCCATTTTCGAGAACTGGGTCGGGCACATACCTATAGTACGGCACTTCCGATTCCGCAAGGTTGTATTTCAGTGCAAGTTGCTGATGGATAATCCTGGCTACAAGGTTGTGTCTATGCAAGTACTCTTCGTTAGCAAGACGAGAACACCCGGAGATAATGTGTCGGATTGATTCTCCCGGACGGTGGCATGCCCGACAGATGTCAACCGTGCCGTCTTTCACAATATATTTCCGGTAGTTGTTCGTCATCATAACTTCGTCCATAATTGCACAAACAAAACCTTCGGTTTCCCCAAAGAGGTCACCGGAACGCAGCCAGGCTACGGACGCTAACAAATCTACGTCGGGTCCATGTAGGGCCCGGAAAAAGCGTCCGTGAAGCTCCTTACTCTGCCATACCTCCCTGCGATCGTTAGTGTCAAGCACTACAGGTTTGCGCCAGTTCTCTTTAGCCAAGGAGAGCGGAGTGAGGCCCTTGTCCACCGCGACCACATCTCGATGCATCCCCACATCGGCTTCTAGGAAATATTCCCTGAGACTGCATATCTCGCGGTTGTGGAGAGTCTTAGCGTTTAAAAAGCCTCGGCCTCCACACTTTCGCGGGATATACAGTCTCATTACCGATGACCGTGGGTGATGCATTCGATATGCAGTCAACAGCGTACGGACCCTCCGATCCAGGGCGTCGAGTTCCGTCTGAGTCCATTTGAGTACGCCGAAAGAGTACATCAAAACCGGCATGACCCAACCGTTGAAGGCACGCACCTTGTTTCCGCCTGATAGAAGACTATTAAATACTTTCTTCAGGCGGCCAAAGAAGCGCTCCTTCAACGATTGCTTCATGTCAGTAACATTGATGCCCAACGCTTCCGACATACCCAAATACTTATAGGTTTCGGGTGCGGAGAGGGCTCTAAGGTTTATGGAATCCGAGAGTTGGGTTCCCACGGATTCCACAATCTCTCCTCGCTTTACATGCATGACCGCACATTTGTCCACACCAAATTCCATCCTGATGGCGCTACTGAATGTTTCAGTTACTTTCAGTAGCTCCATCAGTTGCAAATTGTTGGGGGCAAAGAGTTTTAGGTCATCCATGTAGAGGAGGTGGGATATAACCTGACCACCTCTCCGCAGCCGATATCCTAGACCTGAATCCTCCAGCAGTGTGCTTAGAGGATTCAAGGCTAAGCAGAACCAAAGCGGACTCAAACTATCGCCCTGAAATATGCCTCGCTCGATCCTTATCGGCTCGCTGTTCCTCTGGATATTTCGACATCCTGGATAGCGAAGGACCGTCCTCCATTGCCCCATACACGACATCAGGAAGGTGCGCAGAGTTGCATCTACTTTATACAACTCCAACACCCTCATGAGCCATGTATGTGGCACCGAGTCATAGGCCTTCTTATAGTCTATCCAACATGTCGACAGATCCTTTCGGGAACGACGAACCTGTTGGCTAATGGCCATATCAATGAGGAGTAGCTCCTTAGTACCACGGGACCCATTCCTACATCCATTTTGAGAGGCAGACATGATGGAGTTGGTGTCTATATGTTCGTTAATTTTAGCTCTCAAAATGGATGTAAGAACTTTATAGACCGTCGGTAAACACGTGATCGGTCTATAATTTTTGGGTTCCGCGGTGTTACCGGATTTATGGAGCAGGTGGGTAACTCCTGTCGTTAGGAACTGGGGTAGCGAACCAGACTCTAAAGCAGACTGGTACTGAGCCGCCAAGCGAGCGTGCGATCCAAGAAACCATTTGATCCAGAAGTTGTGCAGTCCGTCCGGCCCTGGAGACTTCCAGTTAGGCAACGGACGGACTGCACGAGCTACATCTTGGGAACAGATGGTAATAGCCTCCATTTCTCGTATTGGATCGCAGGCTCGCTCGACTTCCCGAGCCCAATCACCTTCGGTGTGACTGACAGGTACCGCCCAGATACTGCGCCAGAAAGAACACATGGCATCATCATCCGGCAGGTGCGTGTCAGTCACACCTTGGTCCGGTCGCTCCCAACTCCTATAAACCCACCTTTCATCGCTCTGGAAGGTGCGATTCTGAGTGTATCGTTCCACTCGCCGCTTATACCTACGAATACGGTTTGCCCATGCATAGACTTTCTGCTTCAGGAAGTCGATGCGCTCTGTGACACGGGACATATAGTCCTGAGGGCTGACATCAGTCCCTGAGAACGCCCGTCTCACAAAGCGCATCACTCTAGGGCGAGTATTGCCCTCCCTGAAGCAGATTAGTTTGCCGATGAGTGCTCTGGCCCCACCAATACGGCGCTCAATTCTGCACTGCCAAGCTGGTACGGCTGGTTTCGGTCGTGTAGCTCTAGAGTCATTAGCAAATTTGACGTGAGCTACACGACATGCCGCTACAGCCGCGCAGTACAGAATTGAATGAGTATCGGTGAGGTCTTCGCAGTCATCAAAATAGTTTGACAACTGCGAATCCAGAGCCGCCACAAGCGCCCTATTTTTGTTATGCATGGGCAAACGAGGTAAGCGTGGTCTAAGTTCGGGAGACATGAATCGATATTCCCGAATCGCACCTTCCAAAGCACTCCTCAATTCTTCATTGCACTGGGTACTTACGTTTATAGCCCTGTCATCACTTCCCTCATCAGCTTGGTTTGTGTCCGACTGTGGTGGTTCTATATTAGTCTGCGACGGGGGGGCAATGACATGGCTACTCAGCATTTCATTTCGCAAGCGATCAAGTACAGTGTCATCCAACATATGATTACGCTGGATGACCCGCACCTGATCCGACAGTCGTTGTGCCGAAACGTTGACAACTGGCTCAAGCACCTGAAAAAGAGAGAGCATCCGAACACGGTACGCGGTCAGATTGTTTCCCCCCTCTGTAGCCCCATAGTATGAGCGCATGACGTTCTCATTAATGGATCGTGTCCATCTCATGCGCTGCACACTTCCGCCGGGAGCTGGGACCCTATCAGAGGCCGGTGGGCCTCGAGGTCCTAAACCGTCCGGCGGCCGGCGTCCTCCCCGTCGACGAGCAGGTGGTGGTGTCGTGGGCGGGGAGAAATACTCGTCGCTCGAGCTCGACGCAACTACCGCGGCCAGTGTCGTCACAGCGCTCACAGTGAGGCTGGATACCGGCGGCGGTGAGGCGGAGCTGAGCGAAGAGTCCGGAGGTGGTAGGCGTGCTTTTCGTGCGGCTGATCTTGTCAACATATTTTGTCGGAATTTTTCATCGATGTTATTTTCGGAGATGACATGACAGATGTCATCTCCTATTCGGTAGTTTTTTATTCATATCGAAATGCTCTTTTTGGATTTAATTGATTGTAGGTATATTGCTGGGTTTTTTTTTTTAAAAAGCACTTATGAAATTCAAAATATTGTTGATACCTAATCGTTAAAACTGATAAAATATTTGTATATTATAAAATCAAATTCCAAGACCGACCATTATTATTATTATTATTATTATTATTATTTCCACTTAGAAATAAACAGTATTGTTAATTCATTTATACCGTTTAATTATAATAACAAACTAAAACTGTTTTTTTCACAATAATGCTGTACCTAGTGTCACTTAGCCGAATAAATATAAAATGGCAACACTAAACGTCAATGAAAAAATCAAATTAATTTTCATTTAAAATATCCTCAGAAGAATAACTAAAGCATAGAAGGCGCTTTACGACATTTGAAGTGTACGCTGTCATAGACAAAAGAGTATTAGCTAGTGACGTGACTATGCATAAAATAAATATCGATATCGACTTCTTAGTTTATGGTATCGCTCCATGGCAATAAATCTAAATAGCATATTTAGATTTATTGGTGAAAACGTGAAATAAAAAACTCACTTCTGTCTGATCAACTTATTTATTTATAAACACAGGATAAATTATTAACAAATTGAAATTACTAAGAAAACGCTGAAATAATTTTAAAAGAGCGATTGGCCCCGGAACGAGTAACAAAAAATTAAAATCACTGTCCTTTAAAAATTATAGTTTTTGTTAGGAATGTCCTTACTTTTTCTACAGGAGAAGATAATTCTTTTGCGATATAATGAATTCTAATTGTTAAATATTCTTTGCTTATCAATTTAATCAAATAATTTCTATGATCATCCAATACATCATTATCGAATGAATGTTCGAGTAAATCATCAAAAATTGACGTTGGTAGCAATATTTGCGATATTTTATTTATCATTGACAAAAAATACTTGGGTTGTTCTAAAACTTTGGAACCTGCACGAATTTCGTATTCACGTAGGATTTTTTCAGCGGTTTTACAGACTTTGCAAACCCCATTGGAGGGTTTTATAAGACCACCTCTATCTTTAAGAGAAATCAAAGAAAATGATGCTTGGCTGAATTTATTTTCCAAACATTGGACACATTTTTCGCAGCTTAATTCTTTTTTTATTTTCCGCACTACAAAGCCTGCTACATAATGTACAACGTGATTTGCGTACTCCGTCCACAGACATAATATGTCTGTGTACTCCGTCAAAGTTCGTGCGCTCAAAACATTGTCGTGGTCAAATATGGCACTCGACACATCTGTAAGTTCGACAAGCCTGCTATTTCCTGTGGTCGAATTTATTATTTCTTTATATTTTTGAACGTTATAATTGAGAACTGTTACAGTTTCTAATGGTACACAATTACCGGTTGAACTATCTTTAAATTGTGCGTGCACAAGTAACCTTTTATAAGCAGCACGGAACATTCGAGCTGAAGGGTTGTTGTTGAAACCACATTTTGACCTGATAGCTCCGAAAAACAATTCTATGTGGTCCTGACTCAATTTGTAGGTACATAAATACATCATAACGCTGTTTTTAGGGGCGACATATTTATCGTATAAGGCTATTAAAGATTTCATACAAATAATAAAGCCCCGAAAGCCACTTGACCTATTTGAATTGATTACAAGAGAACCATTTAAGAATTTAAGATTTTTTATATATTCCTCAGCAGCAACAAAAAATATTTTAGTTTCATCTATATTAAATTTGGCGGTTGCCCGTTTCAATCCTTTTGCCCTCATGTTTCTGCTGTTCATAGTATCGAAAAGATTATTAAATATTCTTATAAATTGAATAGTGCCATCACAATCAGCAAACTCAGGAATTCCCAGATTTTTACAAAATTCTAGGGCATCTGCAACAGACGCACTAAGTAGTTGTGTGGCTAATCGAACCTTCATTTTTTGTTTTATGTAATTAATGTGATCTTTCCTTAATTTTGTACCTAAATGAAGTCTTTCATTATTCTGCAGGTTGTGTAAGAGTTCAATATAGTTCCAAGATATTTTTTTTCCTTGATTATCTATCAAAACTTTCTTGTCCCCAAATGTGTTACGTATTAACTTAATATTATGGCACGGATCTGGCCACAAACAAACTTCGTTACCATTTTGAATTACAGTATAATTAAGTGTATTCATTTCGCAGCCTAAATGACTACACATGGCTTTATTAGTTGTAGCACCATCAAAAGTAAGGGAAACCACTTTAGCCCCAGTGTTTTCTATTAATGTTAGACATTGCTGTACTAATAAGGATTTCTGTTCAGCTGTGATGGAGTCTATGAGAAAATATCCTACAGGGATTTTCCACGTGTCATTTACAGCCGTTAATACGAATGTCAACGCTTCCCTTGCTAGCGGTATATCCTGTGAATCAAGATCACATCCGATGTTAACATACCCAAAATAATTTTTCCCATTCCATTCGACTAACTTACGAAGTGCCATTTCGTCGAATGACAATGCGCAATATAGAGGCTTGCCACTATTAAATTTAACTCTTTCTTTTATTGCGTCAAAAGCTTCCCCTGTGAAACCCGGGTTGCAGTTAATACACTGGTACCATTTAGAAATTGTCTTCGGATGAGGCAAAACATCTTTTAATTCATTACGCACGTAAGCATATGCGCGCGGGGATAGGTAATTTAAGGTAACTGCGAATTTTTTCAGCTCTAAGCTTTATTCACGCGTGTTGTCTCTCTGTTGCTTCGATAAATATTTTTCAATAACTGGATTGTTTTTCACACAGTCCAGTAAAAGCATATTTTCTTTTTCAATTTTGTCTTTTTCTAAGAATTCTATTAATCTTAAGTTTAAATTCTTATTTTTATTTTTTAAACGTTTTGTCTTTTGTTGCAAAGAATTAATTTTTAGCAAACGTTTAGAAACTTTTTTAGTCTTTCTAGATCCTGTTCTAACTGAACTACACGATTAATCAATCGTTGCCGACTTGGTGACGTGACAGATGTTGCACTGGATACAGATACAGCTCCACTGGTAGATGCAACTCCACCAGAAAATGTAGCTCCGCTATTAACCTGAAAAAAAATTTGTTTCGTTTACCGGTGTGCTATAAATCTTTGTTCTAGTGGTGAGAGCATTCACCTCACGATTCTGAGGTTCCGGGATCGATTCCCAGTGGGGACTATTTCCCCAATTGGTTAGGACAATGCAAGCTGAATCACCTGATTATCTGAAAAGTAAGATGATTCCGTGCTTCGAAGGGCACGTTAAGCCGTCATTCTCGGGCGCTGTCACAACGGTAGTGGCCGTTACAAAAACCACGTCAGAGGCTAATCAGGCGGTTTGGAAACTCTGATATCATGGTTTGAAGAATCGTCTAGGTCCAAACAACCCACACAAGAACCACATCTGTATTCTAAATAAAATGAAAATACTAACCTCAGTGGACATAAATTCCTCCTTGCGCAGATGTAAGGAAGGCACTGCAGCTATTTTTAACCTGCGCCATTTATGACCAATGTTAATAAAGCAGTCATCGCTGAAATGCTTGGAACAAATTGGATGTTGTTTTTCCATTCCCAGTTGTTACGTGCAATAGCGTTGATCCATTTTTGCCTCATATCAACATCGGGGGGAAATCTGAAAATGACAAAAAAATCATAGCCACACATGAGTTTAAATTATTATACCATGTGCCACACGCATTTTTGGCAACTGTCATTTCATTACTCATACGTACGATTCGCTCGCAAGACCGTAGGTATTTAGGTATTTATTTCACTCATATATATTTAATCCTTCCCAAAACTACGTGTGAAGAAAAATAACGCAATAATTTAGATGACGCTAGTTCTATCGATATTGTATCGATAGTTTATTTTTGCAAGCACTATTGCAAAAATGTATATGCCGATTTAAAATTTATGATTTCCCTATAATAGAACTATTAAATTGCATAAAATATTGATTTCAAAACACGACCGTGTACACTTAGTTCAAATAATTAGAAAAAATGCCAAAATAACCTACAATGAGAATGCAAAACTGACAAAATGACCATATTTGATTACTTACCGATGGACGCTTATGATTTCTGCATCATTTTCTTTGCGGGATGAATGTGATTTACATCCCACTATAATGCAGGACATTATTTAATCTTTAAGCTTTGCGATTTACACTAAATCACTGTTAATTTTGTACAATTTTTACAAAAACACGTAAAATCAACGAAGCACTTCAACTCACATGCGCCCCTAAGCATTATACGAAAAATTGCGATGAACAAAGTCATAGACAAAAACCTGAGACGTTAAGTAGCTTTTAAACTTAGTATCATAAAGGTAGCCAAGGTATCCAAATTGACGTTTGCTTTGTGACGTTTTGCATTTTGAGCAACCTACATCTGTCTCTTTCTAATGCTGTTTTAAGTGTATAAGAAAACAGAGACAACTGTATTACTTAAATTTAGCTTCCTTCTATGCTTTAGTTATTCTTCTGAGAAAATATCCTCAGAAGAATAACTAAAGCATAGAAGGCGCTTTACGACATTTGAAGTGTACGCTGTCATAGACAAAAGAGTATTAGCTAGTGACGTGACTATGCATAAAATAAATATCGATATCGACTTCTTAGTTTATGGTATCGCTCCATGGCAATAAATCTAAATAGCATATTTAGATTTATTGGTGAAAACGTGAAATAAAAAACTCACTTCTGTCTGATCAACTTATTTATTTATAAACACAGGATAAATTATTAACAAATTGAAATTACTAAGAAAACGCTGAAATAATTTTAAAAGAGCGATTGGCCCCGGAACGAGTAACAAAAAATTAAAATCACTGTCCTTTAAAAATTATAGTTTTTGTTAGGAATGTCCTTACTTTTTCTACAGGAGAAGATAATTCTTTTGCGATATAATGAATTCTAATTGTTAAATATTCTTTGCTTATCAATTTAATCAAATAATTTCTATGATCATCCAATACATCATTATCGAATGAATGTTCGAGTAAATCATCAAAAATTGACGTTGGTAGCAATATTTGCGATATTTTATTTATCATTGACAAAAAATACTTGGGTTGTTCTAAAACTTTGGAACCTGCACGAATTTCGTATTCACGTAGGATTTTTTCAGCGGTTTTACAGACTTTGCAAACCCCATTGGAGGGTTTTATAAGACCACCTCTATCTTTAAGAGAAATCAAAGAAAATGATGCTTGGCTGAATTTATTTTCCAAACATTGGACACATTTTTCGCAGCTTAATTCTTTTTTTATTTTCCGCACTACAAAGCCTGCTACATAATGTACAACGTGATTTGCGTACTCCGTCCACAGACATAATATGTCTGTGTACTCCGTCAAAGTTCGTGCGCTCAAAACATTGTCGTGGTCAAATATGGCACTCGACACATCTGTAAGTTCGACAAGCCTGCTATTTCCTGTGGTCGAATTTATTATTTCTTTATATTTTTGAACGTTATAATTGAGAACTGTTACAGTTTCTAATGGTACACAATTACCGGTTGAACTATCTTTAAATTGTGCGTGCACAAGTAACCTTTTATAAGCAGCACGGAACATTCGAGCTGAAGGGTTGTTGTTGAAACCACATTTTGACCTGATAGCTCCGAAAAACAATTCTATGTGGTCCTGACTCAATTTGTAGGTACATAAATACATCATAACGCTGTTTTTAGGGGCGACATATTTATCGTATAAGGCTATTAAAGATTTCATACAAATAATAAAGCCCCGAAAGCCACTTGACCTATTTGAATTGATTACAAGAGAACCATTTAAGAATTTAAGATTTTTTATATATTCCTCAGCAGCAACAAAAAATATTTTAGTTTCATCTATATTAAATTTGGCGGTTGCCCGTTTCAATCCTTTTGCCCTCATGTTTCTGCTGTTCATAGTATCGAAAAGATTATTAAATATTCTTATAAATTGAATAGTGCCATCACAATCAGCAAACTCAGGAATTCCCAGATTTTTACAAAATTCTAGGGCATCTGCAACAGACGCACTAAGTAGTTGTGTGGCTAATCGAACCTTCATTTTTTGTTTTATGTAATTAATGTGATCTTTCCTTAATTTTGTACCTAAATGAAGTCTTTCATTATTCTGCAGGTTGTGTAAGAGTTCAATATAGTTCCAAGATATTTTTTTTCCTTGATTATCTATCAAAACTTTCTTGTCCCCAAATGTGTTACGTATTAACTTAATATTATGGCACGGATCTGGCCACAAACAAACTTCGTTACCATTTTGAATTACAGTATAATTAAGTGTATTCATTTCGCAGCCTAAATGACTACACATGGCTTTATTAGTTGTAGCACCATCAAAAGTAAGGGAAACCACTTTAGCCCCAGTGTTTTCTATTAATGTTAGACATTGCTGTACTAATAAGGATTTCTGTTCAGCTGTGATGGAGTCTATGAGAAAATATCCTACAGGGATTTTCCACGTGTCATTTACAGCCGTTAATACGAATGTCAACGCTTCCCTTGCTAGCGGTATATCCTGTGAATCAAGATCACATCCGATGTTAACATACCCAAAATAATTTTTCCCATTCCATTCGACTAACTTACGAAGTGCCATTTCGTCGAATGACAATGCGCAATATAGAGGCTTGCCACTATTAAATTTAACTCTTTCTTTTATTGCGTCAAAAGCTTCCCCTGTGAAACCCGGGTTGCAGTTAATACACTGGTACCATTTAGAAATTGTCTTCGGATGAGGCAAAACATCTTTTAATTCATTACGCACGTAAGCATATGCGCGCGGGGATAGGTAATTTAAGGTAACTGCGAATTTTTTCAGCTCTAAGCTTTATTCACGCGTGTTGTCTCTCTGTTGCTTCGATAAATATTTTTCAATAACTGGATTGTTTTTCACACAGTCCAGTAAAAGCATATTTTCTTTTTCAATTTTGTCTTTTTCTAAGAATTCTATTAATCTTAAGTTTAAATTCTTATTTTTATTTTTTAAACGTTTTGTCTTTTGTTGCAAAGAATTAATTTTTAGCAAACGTTTAGAAACTTTTTTAGTCTTTCTAGATCCTGTTCTAACTGAACTACACGATTAATCAATCGTTGCCGACTTGGTGACGTGACAGATGTTGCACTGGATACAGATACAGCTCCACTGGTAGATGCAACTCCACCAGAAAATGTAGCTCCGCTATTAACCTGAAAAAAAATTTGTTTCGTTTACCGGTGTGCTATAAATCTTTGTTCTAGTGGTGAGAGCATTCACCTCACGATTCTGAGGTTCCGGGATCGATTCCCAGTGGGGACTATTTCCCCAATTGGTTAGGACAATGCAAGCTGAATCACCTGATTATCTGAAAAGTAAGATGATTCCGTGCTTCGAAGGGCACGTTAAGCCGTCATTCTCGGGCGCTGTCACAACGGTAGTGGCCGTTACAAAAACCACGTCAGAGGCTAATCAGGCGGTTTGGAAACTCTGATATCATGGTTTGAAGAATCGTCTAGGTCCAAACAACCCACACAAGAACCACATCTGTATTCTAAATAAAATGAAAATACTAACCTCAGTGGACATAAATTCCTCCTTGCGCAGATGTAAGGAAGGCACTGCAGCTATTTTTAACCTGCGCCATTTATGACCAATGTTAATAAAGCAGTCATCGCTGAAATGCTTGGAACAAATTGGATGTTGTTTTTCCATTCCCAGTTGTTACGTGCAATAGCGTTGATCCATTTTTGCCTCATATCAACATCGGGGGGAAATCTGAAAATGACAAAAAAATCATAGCCACACATGAGTTTAAATTATTATACCATGTGCCACACGCATTTTTGGCAACTGTCATTTCATTACTCATACGTACGATTCGCTCGCAAGACCGTAGGTATTTAGGTATTTATTTCACTCATATATATTTAATCCTTCCCAAAACTACGTGTGAAGAAAAATAACGCAATAATTTAGATGACGCTAGTTCTATCGATATTGTATCGATAGTTTATTTTTGCAAGCACTATTGCAAAAATGTATATGCCGATTTAAAATTTATGATTTCCCTATAATAGAACTATTAAATTGCATAAAATATTGATTTCAAAACACGACCGTGTACACTTAGTTCAAATAATTAGAAAAAATGCCAAAATAACCTACAATGAGAATGCAAAACTGACAAAATGACCATATTTGATTACTTACCGATGGACGCTTATGATTTCTGCATCATTTTCTTTGCGGGATGAATGTGATTTACATCCCACTATAATGCAGGACATTATTTAATCTTTAAGCTTTGCGATTTACACTAAATCACTGTTAATTTTGTACAATTTTTACAAAAACACGTAAAATCAACGAAGCACTTCAACTCACATGCGCCCCTAAGCATTATACGAAAAATTGCGATGAACAAAGTCATAGACAAAAACCTGAGACGTTAAGTAGCTTTTAAACTTAGTATCATAAAGGTAGCCAAGGTATCCAAATTGACGTTTGCTTTGTGACGTTTTGCATTTTGAGCAACCTACATCTGTCTCTTTCTAATGCTGTTTTAAGTGTATAAGAAAACAGAGACAACTGTATTACTTAAATTTAGCTTCCTTCTATGCTTTAGTTATTCTTCTGAGAAAATATCTTTTTTATCCGGCCGTAACTAGTTATTGTGACAATTTAAAAAGACGTAGAAAAATAATGGAACTACCTTCGTATATAAGTCACTTACAGACGCTCCAATCAAATTCAGCTAAGAAATCGCCATTGTTCTTTGTTTTTGTGTTTTGCTGTTTTTTGTTTGTGTTTTGTGTTATTTGTTTTGTTTGTTGTTTTTGTTTGTTTTTTGTTGTTTTGTTTGTTGTGTGTGTTTTTTGTGATTTGTTTTTGTTTTTGTGTTTGTTTGTTTGTGTAATTTGTCGTTTTTTGTTTTGTTGTTATCGATCATTATTGTTAATTCTTGTTTCTCTTGTTATTCTTTTTGTTATCATTGTTATTTCGGATAACATGGCTTCGTATTCTAATAACGAATACGCAGACATAATGTTTTGTTATGGTTTTGCCGATAGAAACGCGGCTGCGGCTCGGCGAGAATACCAACGCCGCTTTCCCGATCGTCGACTTCCCCACGTTACTGTTTTCGGGAGCACCTATCGACGATTGTCTGAAACTGGCAGTGTTCAGAGAGCACAAGTCAACGCTGGTAGACCTCGACGGTACACGGCTAACGAAGAGGACACCATTCTTCTGTGTTTTATTGATGACCCAAACATCTCAACGAACATTGTTGCAAGACAGCTCGGTGTGTCCTAGTGGAAAGTGTGGTCGGTAGTACATCTATCAGGTAGACACCCATACCATTATCAACCTGTCCAAACATTGCACGAGAGAGATCCTGCCAGGCGACTCGAATTTTCTCGGTTTATGTTAAACGCTGACGCTGACCGGGAACATTTCCTAAGAAATATTTTGTGGACTGACGAGTCAAAGTTTGACCGGGATGGTATAACGAATTACCATAACTTACATTTTTGGGCACCTAAAGTAGGCAGGAATCCAAAAAAACTAAAAAAACTGCGTCGCAAATGAGATTTTCCCTGAACTTATGGATGGGTGTCCTTGATAATTATTTGCTGGGCCCTCATTTCTTGCCCCAAAATTTGAACGGCGAAAATTACGAGGAGTTTTTAAGAAACAACCTAGACGATTTGTTGGCGGATGTTCCCGAAGAAATAAAAAACAACCTCATGTTTCAACATGATGGTTGCCCAGCACATTACCGGATTATTGTCCGACAGTGGCTAGACAAGAGATATCCAAACCGATGGATTGGGAGGGGAGGGAAAATTCCGTGGCCAGCACGAAACCCTGATATCACACCACTTGATTTTTACGTTTGGGGTCATATGAAGGAATCAGTTTATGTGACCCCAATAAATTCAGTCGAAGAACTGCGACAGCGAATAATAAACGCGACGCAACAGATGAGAACAACGTTCACATCAAGAGTGACGAATACCGAAGTTAGGAAGAGAATTCGAACGTGCATTTGTAATTGAGGGGCTCATTTTGAACAAGCTGTGTAATTTTTTTTATAAAATATGACGTAAATTTTTTAATGCATTTTATTTCATACAAATACAAATGACCTTTTCTCTCCCCGCTCCGATTCAATCACATGCCATGCCACGAATTATGTATTTTAAAATTGACTTTAATACCTTTTTGGAAAGCTTACAGAATAGGCAAGTTATTTTAGTTATTTGTACGATTAATGTCATAGGAATTTTTGTGACGAGACAATATTTTTGAAGCGTAAAATGAAAATATTGGTAAGATATTATTCTTATATCGCTCATTATTTTAATTATTTTGTTAAATTAAGTAGTTTTAATTATGTCCATAGCTTAATTGAAGTGCCAGCTACCACATCATTTTTAATGGTACCCATTCAAATATATTTATTTATTATTTTATTTATTATATTATTTCAAATTTATTTTATTTTCTCTTCTACTCTTACACACGTTGTCTACATCTCTTTTTATCCTCTGTCCTATCGCAGGTATGCTGGAAGAGATTTCTTTTGAAATAAGCATCACCTTTGTACGTATTTTTCTGTTCCTTTCTGTTTGTCTGTTTATTTGTGTGTACATAAATGGTTAAATGGTTAAATAAATATATATTTTTTTTTTTATTTGGTATTAAATGTCAAATTTTGGGTAAATATCGAAAAACTCTTAAAATTCAAATATGTCGAAAACTATTGAATTTTGGCCATACATATGGGGGGTTCAATTTGTTGCATTTTGGCCCCCTTATCAGCCCCTGTATATTTTTTTTGTTTATTAGCTGCGCCCCGCGGTTCCACCCGCGTGGACCGGGACAAAAAGTAGCCTTTGTGTTAATCCAGGGTACAAGCTATATATATACTGAATTTCATCCAAATCGGTCCAGCCGTTTGAGCGTGAAGAAGTAACAAACATACAAACACACAAAATTTCGCCTTTATAATACTAGTGTGTGTGGACTAGTTGTATTAGTAGGCTGTTCACTTTCTATCTACTTACATAGCAATTGACCCAGTCTGTCCCTTCACACTTTACAATCGGCAAATTTTCAATTAACCTCGCAAAGTCTTCGTCAAACAGGTCGAGCTGCGGAATTTTGCAACCTCTGCCTTTATCTTCCAAGCTCTTCTGGACTAGCCTAGAAATAAGTTCATTAACATTATTTTTCATCTTTTTTATTGGAGATTTTTTTTTATCTAGAGCTTGGGTTTTAGTAAGTGGTGCGCGCAAGTGCTAGTCACTGCCTGAGGTATGTCAGTGGTGAGACGGGGGAGGTAGACAAACGTGAAGCTATAACTCAGTATGCCGTCGACCGCCGCCTTGTCAATCGCGCCCTCCCCGTCTCACCGCTCACATACCTCAGGGGGTGACTAGT
This sequence comes from Cosmia pyralina, assembly GCA_946251885.1. NCBI lineage: Eukaryota > Metazoa > Arthropoda > Insecta > Lepidoptera > Noctuidae > Cosmia > Cosmia pyralina. Next base: position 16,906,302 of record OX276366.1, on the reverse strand, counting down.
ATTTGCGCGCACCCTATACTACATTACATTTGTTACTATGTATACTTAGGTTAAGGTACCTATGGGTCTTTGTTACCTGAAAATAAATGGTTTATTAATTTATTTATCACACCGTGTTTGGATCGGTTTGATTTGGCACTGGCCATTAGCAAAATTGAATGTTTTATTTTGCGCCCAGCCGTGCTGAAACATGCCGAAGCATGCCGCCTCGAACATGGTGTTTAGCACGATGCAGGATGAACACAATGCTGTTCCGTGGACAATGTCGAGTACCTGCTGGTAGCAGTCAAATCCTCAATGATAACTTTTGCTCGGTCCGTCGTGAACAAGACTATTGGGCTCAGTAGCAACACCAACAGGACACCAAGAAATGAACGTCTTGAGCGCCAGAGCATCTTCGAAAAAGGTAACTTCTGCAAGTAAGTGGGAATCGCTAAAGCCAAACATCAAATACGAAATTATAAATAACTCACTGACTACACGCTGGGTACACAAGTTCACAAGTCGAAAAATCATCCCCTAGAGGGGTTAAATAGGTGATGTGAAAGTTCGTATGGAAGATTGTCAATTTTGCTGGTGAGAAATCCTGTGGCGGCTAGACATCGCCACATGCGAACTACGCATCACACTGATGTCACGCAAAATCCTGCATCGCGCAAGCAGAGTTTACTGCGCGATTAGCATATATAGATACAACGTCCCGACATCAACCGTCGCCGTCGGACAGTAACCCACCAGACACAACACCCGTCTGGTTGGAGGATCCTCCGTTTTCTATGGAGGATGAGTGAACTTGACACCCTGTTACTCATACCTCTATAATTCTATCGGAAGAACGACTTGTCATATAGATATTTGCTTTTCGCTTACAAAATATCCTGATCAACACTCAATAAACTTGATATCAAATCGAGATATTAGCGCACAGGAGGGGTTCGTGGATAAGTAATAATATCAACAGCCGCACGGATTGATCAAAGGTAAAGCCACGCTTGCCAAGGTCTGTCTGTGGATGAGTTACTCTCCATTACAAACCGAGCCCCCACCGTGTTTCGAAAAGCACCAGCATGTTAAGCCATTGGTCCCGGCTGTCCTTCGTAGATCTTTGACAGTCGTTACGAGTAGTCACGAAGCCTAATCTGACAACCAGTACAAGGGGTATCGTGTTGCTCAGTAACTGGGTTGTGAAGGTCATTAATAGGCAGTCGCTCCATGTAAAAACTGGTATTCAGCTGCATCCGGTTAGCTGGAAGCCGACACCAACACACCAACAGAGTTGGGAGAAGGCGAGGCAGATGATGATCTCAATGTTACGGCTTAGCGCTTTTCCAACAAATGTGTTTACATCCCTGCCAGCGTCTGTGTTCGCTACGTTAATCTCTAAAGTAAATATAAATTTTCGTCATCTATTGATTTTCGCCAGTTGAGATCGAAGTTAAAAGTGGGCTAATCTAGATACTTTTATACTAATATTATTAAACAGAACGAATTTTGTGAGTTTCTATATGTGGAGTAACTGGGTTGTGGAGATCAGATAGGCAGTCGCTTCATGTAAAATACTGGTATTCAGCTGCATCTGTTTAGACTGGAAGCCGACCCCAACATAGTTAGAAAAAGGCTAGGCAGATGATGTACATTGTGGAGGGTAATCATCGGAACCAAAGCTCGTATTTAATAAATTCTTTCACCATTTGAAAGGTGCATTATTCGATATTATGGACATAGGATCATTGAACATAGGCTATATATTATATACCTACAAAAAGTACTAGAAAATACTATCTTGAATTCATGTAAGCCTATGTACTTTTTGTCGTTGCTCAGAAATTGTGCACAATGTGTCGTAAACAGAATACCAAATACCGTCTTTACATGTAAACTGCGCCTGGTGCGAAGCACCAGCAATATATTGAATGCAAGATTGATGCATATTGAATGAATAAAAAGAGAAAGATTTTAGAAAACCGACGGGTCGAAAGGCAAACTAGTCCTTCGTCGTTTTTCCTTTTTATTTATATAGCATCAGTTGCTGCGGTTCACGTAAACAAATGTAGGATCTAGAATAATTCTAGATGGATCATTGACATGTCATTTCATCGAAAGACATCCACTGCTGGACATAGGCCTTCCCAAAGCGTCGCCTCATCGACCCGTCCGTGCTTTTCGTATCCAGCGGATTCCGGAGACTTCCACCGTTGATGTTTAATTCATAGTAAAACATAAAATATCCTACCTTAGCCATTTTCTTGTAAAATATTTGTTATTCATTCAATTTTTGTAAAATGTCAAAGAAATCAAAGTCCACAGATACTAACAAATTACTCTTTTTAAAGGAGGAATTTATTATGATCATGATCATCGCTATCATCGTAATCTTTAGGAATACCAGAGTGATAAAAAGAAGCAAACAGGTATTTCAAAAGTGATTTGAAAAGCCATTTTATTATAGCAAAAAATGAAAATTTTATCGCCGATACAATTATTACTAGATTGATAACCATCAAAAAAAGTTGTTTATTGGTTCTACAAAGCACTGCCACAGAATAAATAATAGTACTAACGTACAGAAGTTGCACTCCTTTGATCTTGATGAAAGCCGCTCTTATAATAGACTACAAAATCACTTCCCACCAAGCGTAAGCTAAATTGCACTTAATGGCCGCGCTTGAGAGTTGTTATTACTTTGTGTACTTTCTCGTCCGTAACATACCTACGCCGCTTAACCGAGTACCTACTAGAGCTGTCCGGAAAGAAAAATAAAATATGGTATCTACCTTTTTATACTTTTATTGTATTTATGAGTAGTCTATCTAGAGTTGTTTCACTTTAATATACTTAATGTCTTATAAAAAAATAACCGTCTCTAAAGTACCTATTACGAGTATTAAATATCATGTTGCAAATACGCGGCACTTGTTCGTAAGGTTCGTAAGCTATTATACACTTCTGGACACATCTTTTGGCCCACCTTGTATTTTCAGTTTCGTTTGGTCCTAGCTAAAATTTTATATTAGGTCGAGCAAAATGTTTTTATGCAGTTTTGAACCTGGCACATTCACAATTTCATTCAATAGTCTTTTTTTGAATTTCGAACACAGAATTTTAAGAAACAAAAGACAATTTGGAGCCTGTTTGTTGATATCAAACAATCGAATACTAAGAAAACTTGGTTTTATTGGTTTACTTGGATTTAATTCTTGAAAAAGTGATTGATATCTTTGGTTTTGCAACAAACATTACTTATTCTTAACATTAAGGTGAGGTTCTATCAATAATCTATGGATACTTCACCTGAAGTCGCCGCCCAAGCTGTGGCACTTATTCAGGCCGGACACAGCCAAAGAAACGTGAGTGCTCAACTTAATTTAAGTCGATCTGCGGTCCGAAATGTTTATCGGAGGTACCTAGAGACTGGCGGCTTTGTTCGTCGCCAAGGAAGGCCACGATCTCGGGTCACAACTGAAAGGCAGGATCGATTCATCGTGACGACCAGCTTGAGAAATCGTCACCTTACCTCCATTGAGATACAAAACCAACTTCGCGACTTCCACGGAGTATCTGTGAGCGCTCGAACTGTTCGGAGAAGGTTAAAAGAACGCGATATGGTACCACACAAGCCAGCTAATGGCCCCAAACTAACGCGAGCCCACCGAACAGCGCGCCTTCATTTCGCACGCAGTCATTTAAATTGGACACAGCAAGATTGGAGCCGTGTACTCTTTTCTGATGAGTCTAAAATTGTGTTACATGGCAATGATGGAAGGAAGAAGGTCTACCGACGTAAGGGAGAGCGTTTCGCACAATGCTGCTTTGAAGAGAGGGTTGCTTATGGCGGTGGCTCATGGACTGTCTGGGGCGGTATATCCGCGAGCGGCAAAACTCAACTTGAGGTTGTTACAGGACCACGGCTGCCAACATTAAATGCTGAAAGGTACATTCGTGAGTGCTTAGAACCTCACGTGATACCATACGCGGACTATGTGGGCCCAAATTTCCTTTTTATGCATGATAATGCAAGAGCCCATGCGGCCGGCATCGTCAGGGAATATCTTCGGGATGTGAACATCACAGTTATGGACTGGCCAGCCAGAAGCCCAGACATGAACCCCATTGAGCACATGTGGGACGAGCTAAAAAGACGTGTTAGGGCTCGTCAGCCAGTTGCCCAGACGATGCAGGAGTTGAAAACTGCCATAGAAGAGGAATGGGAGATGATCCCTCAAAATTTCATAGAGCGGTTGATAAACTCTATGCCTAATCGTATGAGAGCTGTGGTAGATGCCCATGGAGGCAACACGCGTTATTAAATTAAACCTTTATTTGATAAAACATGTTTTTTATTCAAAAATCAATTGCCTTTAACAAGGCGCATATCCGACTTGTTAGGCGTAGCTCCATGTCGTATGGTATTCTGAATTCAAATTTAAAACAATACGATCGAAAAAGATGGTAAAATGTATCAGGTTTAAAACTGCATCAACAGTTTTTGTTCAATCTAGCAATCATATTTCGGTAGGGGCCATCGAAACCTAAACTCTAAGGTGGGCCAATAGATGTGTCCAGAAGTGTAGTATTATCTTAAAGCTTATTATCGAGTGACACGTGTACCTTTATGATTCTCAACATTACTGCATTACACCAATGACGAAGTACATAGAAAAATAAGACTGGCAGAGAGTGACAAAAAAGCAGCGCGCGAAAAATGTCTATAGGTTTGTGCGATCGTACGATCGCGGGTACAGTGGCTTCAGCTCTGATCTTTAATTACTTTAAGCGATGTTGGACCTTACTCCTGAGACAATACGACGTGCACACAAACCTCCACCACTCCGCCGAGAGCTCAAGTCAAATGCCGGCAATATAGTAGCACAGTATAAAAACATACAGTAGGACGACGCCTTTGATCTCGTGGTAAATGCCGACAACGTCTAGACATTGTCGCAATAGCAAGGGTTGTCCCAAGTAAACGATATTAATTAATTAATTTGTTTATTTGAGATCAACATCGTCATCAACATTATTTGAGTGCCTGCTTGTTTCTTAAGTTTTTTTTCTAATTATTTTATTATAATTATTTCTCTTTAGTTTATTTTTTTTCGACATGGATGTCATTCTTATGGTTTTTGAGGTCGCTGATAACGATAACGGGGTTAAGATTAAAATTCAAGATGGCGCCCAATCCTTTGAAAGAATACAGGCGTGATGTTATGGAAAAATCTCATTTCCGCAACTTTAATTTTCGCTCAACTGTCCTGACGCGCAAGTGGATTCGCGCAAGTGTCTTTCGCTCAAGCGTCTTGCGCGCAAACGTCCATGAGCCCAAAAGTCCGTTCACGCAAAAGTCCATTCGCGGAAATGTCTTTTCGCGCAAGTGGGTTCGCGCAAGTATCCTGCTACCCTCAAATGGTACTATGTCGTATCTCCGTATTTTTCCGTGTACATAAATTAAATAGCAATAATAAATTAAAACAAAAATAAAATCAACACGATAGCCCTGAAAATTATGTACCGAGCTACTAACACGGTGGAAGTATGCAGCTCGGTCTCTCGAAAAAAATAGGGTGTATTAATAATAAATAATAAATAATAAATAATAAATATCTTTATTTCCCAAAACATACAGATAATTGTGATTGTAGTTTACAACTATGGAGATATGTGATTTACATAATAACATCTAAACGCTGCAAAATCTGTACACAAAAGATTAAACTCTGTCTCTTAAACTAGGGTATCCTGTATCTTAAGAGACAGTGTCTCACAATGAGGTTCCAATTAATATAGTTACGAGTATGTGTGAGTGGACTGTGTCAGTATTTCATCAGAAGGAGAAAAAAAAAAAAAAAAAAAAAAGAAAAATGTTTTAATTTACATCTGCTATTAAATTATGTATGAGTATGAAAGAGAACAAAAGGTGAGGGTGAAAGAATGTGATTGTTGGTGTGTATAGGTGTTTATGTGTGAGTATGTATGAGTAGGTGATGAGGTGTTTGGAGTGTAAGTGAGTAGGGGAGTTGTATTATATTCAAGTGTGTTTGGTTGCGAGGAAAGAGTATTCATGCACGCATGCATAAAGTTGGGTGAGTACTTATTAGGCGATGTAGGTAAGTAAAGTCTCCGTTGCAGCATAGTCCTGTTTAAGAAGCCATTCCGTCACTTTTAATTTTAGGTTGTGTTTGTTGAGGTCTAAGATATTCAGTTTTTTATGAATCTTTTTGTAAATGTAAGCGCTAATTACGTAATACTGATGCTGTGCGAACGAGGTCCTGTGTTGGGTGCCGGAGGGAAGGTTTGTACGCTTAGTTGGGTTAGACGGGGGAAGGCTGCTATGTTTCCTAAGGACAGATTGAAGCACAAAGAGCTGACGAACTGTAAGAACCTTGCAGTCCGCGTACAGTTGAGTTGTTGGGTATCTATGGGGCTTCTTAGCCATTACTTTTAGTACTGCTCTTTGTGCTCTCTCTGTCTTCAGGATGCAACCTTTTGTTGCGGCACCCCAGACAGAGATGCAATATCCTATGACCGATTGGCATAATGCATAATACACCATTTTCAGAATAGCGGCATTAGCAGAGTTTCGAAGGGATTTAAAAATATGTATAAGGCGCAATGTTCTAGTCGTGACAGCTCCAAGTTGTTTTTTCCATGTAAGTCCGTCGTCTATATGGACTCCTAAGTACTTTACGTTGTCACTTCTAGTTAGTGCTGGGCACCAGCATGGAGATGATCGGTTAAAGCATGAATGGGCAGTAATTGAAAAACTGTGTGACGGTGCGGTCTTTCGCCTAATTGCGAAAGGGATGTAGGAGGTTTTGTTTATGTTTAAGGTAAGAAGATTAAAATTGAGCCATTTCATTACTCCTGCTACAGCCGACTCTGCCATAAATTTTATACTATCCCAGGTAGAACCATGAACTAAGATCGCGGTGTCATCAGCGTAAGTATATATCTTAGTATTTGGGAGATTCATTTTGCAAAGGTCGTTAACGTAAATTTGAAATAAGGTGGGACCCAGTATGCTGCCTTGAGGGACGCCGAAAGTAACAAACTCCTCATCACTGAGGTGGGTATCAATTTTTACTCTCTGGGTGCGATTCTTGAGATAATCTTTAAATATTTCAAGTGCCATGCCGCGTACACCTAAGTGTTCTAATTTTGAGATAAGGATGGGAACAGAAACTGTGTCAAATGCCTTGGAAAGGTCTAGAAATATACATATGCATTTTGTCTTCTTGTCCAGATTTTTAGCAACCTCTTGTGTCAATCCCAGCACTGCATCCTCAGCACTGCATTAGGTGAAAAATACGGTATATTAGATGAAGTAGAAACGTATGGCATACCTAGTTTTTTTTTTTTTTTTTTCTTGTAATAGCTTAGTCAGATAAAAATATCTAAGTATCAATAAATATTACAAATTCGTTGTAAACTTTTCATTTTAGAACAATCAATCTGCCTAGCCTTTTCCCAACTATGTTGGGGTCGGCTTCCAGTCTAACCGGATGCAGCTGAATATCATTATTTTACATGGAGCGACTGCCTATCTGACCTCCACAACCCATTAACTGGGTAATACGATACCCCTTGGTAAGACTGATTGTCAGACTTTCGGGTTTCTGACGACCCGTAACGACTGTCAAAGATCCATATGCCATAGGCTTATACTCCGTTCACCGAATATACCCTATTTTTTCGAGACGGTAAAAAAAGTCATCCAGTATATGGTGACTTGTAATTAGTGACCGATACTTAAACACATGATTGTGCTCATGATAACAAACAACTTTTACTATGGGACCAAGGGACCAAACCTGAAATCGCGAAAAAAAAAAAGTCAGCTGCTCCCTACATTTTGACCAGTTTTGCGAACATGAATGTATGAGGCAGCTAATTTTCATTTCGCGATTTCAGATTTGGTCCCCTAGTAAAAGTTGCTTGTTATCATGAGTATAATCATGTGTATCGGTCACTAATGACCAGTCACCCTATATACACTGGTCATCAAAAAAATCGACCCACCTGCGTTTTTACCGCACATCACGTTTTTCTTAGGCAAAACCAAACAAAATGTTCTAGTACTGAAATGTTTTATTTAACTTGTTTATTTACACCAATTTAATCACAATTTAAACTTCAAAATGTTTTTTTTTTAAAGAATTTTGATTTAAAAATCAAAATCCTTAATTTTACACCATTTTTTGATTAATTTTAAAAACGCTGTAGTTTTTTTGTCATAAGTGTTATGTACACAATTGTTTCAAATTAATATTGCGTATTCCCTCCTCTTGCTCGAATGACGGCCTGCATTCGCCGTTTTAACGACCTTATCAAGATTTTGATAGTCTCTTGAGGGATTCGGGCCCATTCTTCCGTAATGGCGGTTTCCAGGTCTCCTAATGTTGTCGGGGCTGGATTACGGGCTCTAACCTTTTGTTTTAGGGTGTCCCACATATGCTCTATCGGGTTAAGATCGGGGCTTCTTGCTGGCCAGGACATAACCCGAATGCCGACCTCTTCAAGGTAATCGGTGGTGATGTGCGCTACGTGTGGTCGTGCATTATCATGCATTAATTCAAAGTTCTCACCAATATAGCCGGCATATGGCACCACATGGTCTTCTAAGATCTCTGTGATGTAGCGTGCGGCAGTTAAAGCACCTCTTCGTATGAAAACCAGCTCCGTGCGTCCAGTCAAAGATATCCCAGCCCAAAACATTACAGAGCCCCCACCATAACTGACAGTTTCTCTTATGCAACATTGAGTATAACGTTCACCTGGCCTTCGCATCACATTACGGCGTCCATCAGAACCGTATAAAGTCATTCGACTCTCATCACTAAAAAGAACTGACTCCCATTGACCTATAGTCCAGTTGATGTGATTACGGGCAAATTGAAGTCTGGCTTGTTGATGAGCTGTGGTCAATTGTGGTCCTGTTGCAGGCTTGTGTGGTCTTAAATTTTGCTCACGAAGTCTTCTTCTTACAGTACTATCACTTATAGCCACACCCCGAACTTCACGTAAGCGTCGCTGGAGATCAACACCCGACTGATGTCGATTTCGTAGAGCTGATACCACTATAAAGCGATCATCCCTTTGAGATGTCACCCTATGCCTTCCAGATCCAGATCTTCTTCGATACTGGCCAGTTTCCAGGAACCTTTGGTAAACTCGCCGCACTGCAGAACGGCTCAGTTGTAACCTCCTGGCCACGACACGTTGACTTAAGCCTTGTTGGAGCAAAGCCACCACTTGGGCCGCCTCAGCCTCAGTAGTGTCCATTATTTTTAAGTAAAGTAATCAAATCCACAGCCTCGGTAAATAAACTTAACGTTATTAACAAGAAATCCCTACAAAAGTCTGTTTCGGACTGAAAGAACGGTTCGAATTTGTTTCGACGTAAAACCACCAAATCAGCACTCGACAGTATTTCTGTATAAAAAATTGTTAAGTACCTTCAAGTGCAATAAGATTTACGACAAACAAGATGTCAAACATCATATCCGACCCTCAAAATAAAAAACAAACGTGTGAAACAGCTTATCTGTGAAACAATCGATAAATATTAAACAAAAAGTGGGTGGGTCGATTTTTTTGATGACCAGTGTAGTATACCTAGTGATAATATGAATAATACTATATTTACATTTAAAATCTAAGATTTAATTTTTTCATGATTGTCATTGTCACAACATAAGAACGTCTAGATTATTATACATACAAATTTATTTTACTCATGTCACACTCACAAACTCCCTGCTCACATTACCTATGTACAATTGTGTTTTATGATGATATTATACATAATGTACCTACTGTATGCATAATACACAATTGTAACGAATTATGGAATGGAATTAACTTATTTTTCAAAATGGCTTGGTAACTTAAAAAGATATCTTTGAGTTCTTCTGTTTATTAATCCGTCCACACAACAACTGTTAGTGTTACGATTTAATTTTGATTCCATAACGGAGGGTGCACAAAATCAAAAATAAAATAAAAACGACGCGTTCGGTCGGCGGCGCGGTGGCACGCGGGGCGGCGGGGCGTCGCGTTATACACCCTGACTGACTTGAAACTCATAGTTGTCGCGAGCTGTAGGTACTTATCTCGAGCGGAATGTACCAGTGCAAGAGGCCTGGCACTGCCGCGTAGGTTCGACAAGAAAGACGTTCATAAAAGAGTACAGTCCTACCAACTTATCTGTGAACTGAAAGAGGACGCCACCGTCGATGCGTCGACACAATCGAATGACATGCGTCGGCACAATCGAAGACATTTCAACATGACGGCCGTAGTTTCAATTTTCGCCATTTCACAGATAAGTTAGTAGAAGTGTAAAAAAATCGCGGCAAATTAAAAAAAAAAAACTATTTGTAGTACGAATAAAAAAAATTGATACTTGACAAAAAAATAATATAATTATTATAATAAAGGCCTTTTTTTATCATGAAAATAAAAAATCGGCGCCGTTGGCAGACTCCCTTGTTCACAGACTGTACTCAGCCTGGACAGCCCGACAGTCCGGGTGATACACCCCATTCACGCGGCTTAGACATCTATTTTACTTTTAAAATTTATAAGGTTTCGAATCAGTTAGTCGACAAGAATTTCCTTCAGGCCATACTGTGAAAGTGTACGTAGTTTCACTCTCTAAAATAAGGTATAGGTAAGGTATAGGTACAATAGGGTAACAGGGCAACAGGTAGGCTGAATACAGTCTGTGAACAATGGAGTCTGCCAACGGTGCCGATTTTTTATTTTTATGATGAAAAAATGGGCCTTTATCATAATAATTATATAATATTTTTAGACAAGTATCAAAATGTTTTTGTCAAGTATCAAAATTTCCCTCAAAATTGCCTGAAGGAAATTCTCGTCGACTAACCGATTCGAAACCTATACCATTCAAAAACTTAAAAAAAAAGTATAAAACTGCCGCGCCCGCCCCGCCCGCGTGTTCCGCACGCCGCGTGAACTTGCTCGGTCCTGACGTCATAAGTTTGCGCAGCGGAGCGGTTAAAAGAAATAATAAAATTGTAATACTTACTAATTTCATGCAGAGTTGATATGTCTTGAGCCCCATTTACACGGTTCAAGTTTCTGGGTCGTTCAAGAGCAATAATCGTGCCATTAAAAAATTGCATGCAAGTGTTTACTCGCGTGCGATTGCCATGTAATGGCATACATCAATTGAATGTAAGTTTTGCCGTTCAATAATTGCATGCGTTGCACGTACGTCCTTGTACAAAATTGATTCCAGTTTCTCGCTGCCAAATATTTCATTCAATTTTATTGAACGTCTTCTCAAGATTTCTTTTAACATTGAATGATGGAAAATTTTCATGCCAGAATTGAATGTGATTTTATTGTACCGTGTGCTGTTTACATCTAGTAAATAGGTATACCAGTTTTGAATGACATCTAACTTGCCCGTGTCGTGCAACAACTATACGTGTTCTTTGGCGACAGTCAATCGTTGCTTCAATTTTATAATAATTATGTCGTTTAAAAGAAGATTTAGTGACAAAACTTTAAAAGAATGATCATGCTTAGATGGTTTTTCATGTGGAGAGAATAAGTGAAAGATGACTAACAATAGTATATTGTTAAATAAGGGGCTAAAATTATCCATTATATACGAGATAGTTTTATATAGGAGTAAATAGAAACCGAGTTATATATAATGGGTTTTAAGCGCCGTGTCCACTTCACTCCACTCCTCGCCACTCTAGCTTTCACTTTTAAATAGTTTATTTTATTATAAATAAAATATACAATTTGTTCTGGATATTTAACGCGATGTTTTTTCCCGGCAACTTAATTCCAGTCCGTTGTGAAGATGAATGTTGAGTTCTCTGTGGGGATACATGTAGAGGGTTCGTGGGAGATACATGTAGTTCCAGGTTTGAGGGTTCCTCGTTCGAATGTTCTGAATAGAGAATCGGTTGAGTTGACACATCCCTTGATGTCGATGGTCGTGGGCGTTGGGAGAATATTGATGCTGGGTGATCTGAAATTTGTTTTGAATGGAGTTCTTTATATAGCCAACCGCCACTTGATCGGATCTCCATCCACCTGGCGTTTTAGCGTTGTTAGAATTGCACCAGAATTCGCCAAGAGAGTAGCGGATGGTCTTCGGAACCAATGGCCAGTGTGTGTTCCGGATTAGGCAAAGGAGATGTCCGCTTTTTGTATGGACGTTGGTTTTTTATAGCGAGAAAAATCTAACTAGCATCAAACTACACTTAAATATGGATATTACGGATAAGTAATATATGATATAATTACAAAATCTCTAATATTTACAAGGTATAGCAACTGAATCTATAATTTTATTTTATGTAATGATCAGTTAATATAATAAACGATTGATATAATTTTAAAGTAACTAATTTTTATAAACATAATATACATTGAATATAAAATCGTTTGATATACTTACCACTCAAAAGACATAAAACTTATTTAATCTTATATGATAAAACGCCTAGCAAAAAACACAATGCAAAAGCTTTCATCGTCTAACATACGAGACATTCACCGCCTCATCTAACCCAAATGATTCACCAACAATAAAGAGGATCTGGCGCTCGGCGGCCACTGCCGCTGTCGGATTGCTCTGAATCGGGGTGTTATAATAATGATGGTATCAATATATATTTTAAACGATAGACCTAATGATTTTCGATTAATTATACGTTATATCCAATAACGTTATACGAAATAAGTTTTAGAGTATATACATGTTATAATTGTAAAGAAATTATATCAACAGTTGGTATATCTCATGTTTATTACATCTTGTGAACGTTATTGAAATGAAAATATACCATCTATCTTTATATGATATGAGACGCACCCGAATGTTACTTGTCCGAAATAAAGGTTATTTTATTTATTTTTTTTTATTTTAAATAAAAACGACAAAAATATGGAACTTAGAACCACTGAAATAATATTTTTAGACCCCCCATTTAAGAGAAAAATGATAAACTATTTAAATATTTTATTTATTGATGGCAACCCGAACAAAAACCTCCCTCACACTGAAAATGTCATAATTGACAGATGATTGATTCTTTTCATCTGTCAAATATGACAAAGTGTTCATATGATATAAACTGATAGGCGACAGGCCTGATGAGGCCTCATCTATCATCATCATAAAAAATCAAATATATTATTGACTGACAGTAATCACAGTACCTACCGTGTGTCAAGTTTGACAGTTTACTATTTTTTTTGGGATGTGTTCACTTTATTATCCAAGATAATTAGAAAGTAAAATAAATATTTTTCTCAACATTTGAGACCTGTAAAAATGTATGATATAGTTAGAACCACTAGTTTTTGGGATGTCTATCCAAATATATCCATGTTAGAATTGTTGAATAATAAAAAACCATTTCGGACATATACTTTAAATAATATACGTGGCGATCTCTTTTGCCATGTTGCAATTTTTTTTTTTTATCCTGTTAAGTATCTGCATTTTCTGTTCTGATAGTTGAGAAAAAATTTCGGCGTGCCCACTCCATTCGGCCGTAAATCTTGGTAGGCTTTGACAATGTATAGAAATTCTCCACTTATAACGAATTTACTCTCCATTATTGGTCTGTGTACTGGGCAAATTTATCGCTTGAATATGGGTATCAGTTTCGACATCTTCCACTGATATGTTAGCCAGTTCTATCCCTCTGCAGGCACTGCTGATCCCAAAAATTAAAGCAACCTCTAAAACAAAAAATAAGTAAGTATGTTTGAACTGTATTTTGGTTGATACCTACCAATTTAGTTTGATGAAAATAATTTAAAACGTTTACGAATGTAAGTACTCGTAAATCCAAGGACACTATCGGTGACTATCACAATGAAATGAATAACGATAACTACGAAAAATGGCTGGTTAATCAATTAATCCCAAATATACCCAGTGATTCTGTTCTAGTTATCGACAACCGCACCCTATCACAACAAATATGTTGAAAGACCCCCCAACTCAAACACCATTAAACAGGAAATGATCAACTGGTTATTCAGACACGAAATTCCAGTTGATCCAAAATTAACAAAAACCCAGATTTGCGCTATTATACGAGTATGTCAGCACAAGGAGAGGTATACAGAGTTTTCCGTGGACAAAGTACTTGCCGAACATGGGCACACTGTGTTGCGATTGCCATCCGGAGTTTAATTCAATTGAAAATATTATTTTAAGGTCCATTGTTACGAAACGAGACAAAAAGTTTTCAGAATCTTCTTTAAACTTGTCCAAATTGTTGGACAAGTTTAAAGAAGATTGACTGATTGACTTGACATTTCGAAGATATTGATCTTCGAAATGTCAAGTCGATTTTGTTTTTGACTGTCGGATAACATTCTCGGCACCCATCTTGCGGAGACTTTTCTCATATTCAAAGATTGTTTCAGGATTGAATACTTCCATATGAAATGCCCGTTTCTTGAATTAAGTATCGATAACTCTTCGATCGCTCAATACAATTTTCTCGACTTTCGCAACATTTTCTTAGGTGACTGACGTCGATGGACGGCCGCAACGATGTTCGTCTTCCGTGCTCGTTCTCCCTACTCGAAATTGAGAAGCCCACCTTGCGATAGTGGAATAAGGCGGAGCAGACTCTCCTAATGTTGCCTCCAAATCGCAATTAATCTCTTGCGTCGTTAACTTTTTTAAACAGAGGTATTTAATAACGGATGGCACTTCGTTTTTCTCCATTTTCGAGAACACGTTCCGACACGAAGCAAACAAATGACTACATTCAGAAAAAAAACAAAAGAGAATCGAAGATTTTTTTCTTTATTAATATTACAAATATGTATCTGAGCTATCCCTTGCCAGTATTTATTTATTTCTTTTCAAGGAGTATGTCGTTCTCACTACTTTTTGATCCCCCCTCGTATGTATGTAAAAAAATAATCTTGCCACACAATTAAAAAAAAAAACTAAAAAGACTTGGTTTCAAGCCAGTTCAAACAACTAAACATAGATAAGAACAAAGCGTGGCGAGGGAATGCGGGAAATCCCCTGTGTATGTGTAGTGAATGCTGCAGGCATGTTGTGAACTTACGAGTTAATTAGATATTTCTTCATAATAATATTTTTATAATAACAATTTCAATAAAATAAATCAGGCAATTTACACCCATAGCCATAAAATTAAATTAAATCTGATTAAAATCAAATAAAGCCAAATAATTTTTAATAGTTTATTAACAATAAATCATTTAGAGGTAAACGAGGCAAAAAAGGAGTAAGTGTAAGGATCGTAGCAGGTGGCGTTCTTTAGTTTCTGCCTACCCCCATAGGAAGAAGGTGTGAGTTTATGTATGTACCTATCTATGTATTTTGACCTATGGTCACTGAATGTAATGTATACCTGGTGAAGGTCACGGGAATCAAATGTATGCGAGAAAAACACGTGGATGTGGCGACATTTTGGGGAGGCCTATTTCCAGCTGTGGACATCTTTTAGCTGAATTGCTGATGTCAATGATATAAGTAGCTATATTTCTGCGATACTTGGAGGACAGAAAGTGACAAACAGTGGTTTTCCATTAGAATTAATAGTCAATTCATTAGAGGAATGCACTAAGAGCGGTTTTCAAGGGCGCTGATATAGAAAATAAGCTAATAACTGAAATACAAGATAGTGGCTATGAATATTGTAAATTATTCATATTGATTATCATTAATAAGGTTTTGGAACCTTGGAAATGTGCTAGTTGCTTCGTTTTATAAACTGCTTCGATAAATATATAAATGAGGTATAGGTAGGAACATGTTGGAATGTCTTACTTTTATTTTGACTGCAACAATCACGGTGTGTCATAGACTCAACCAATCTGCTCATAGGGTTATTCTAGTATTACTTAGTCTGTGGCTATTATTTAAGTAGCGGCTAGCGGCAAACACGTTATCGTCATCACATCTTATACATGTATATGAATTCCAGAGTAAGAGAGTTGTAAATTGTGTAGTGCTCTGTCCAGAATTCCAGATATTCAGTTCAACAAAGGAGTATTAATTTAATCTGTAAGTGTTTTAATATACTTTTATTTATGCCTCGCTGAGTATACACGAAATAGCACAAATCTTATTTCGCCTCTTCACAATCGGCGATCTTAACGATCACCTGAAAAAGTAAACTAAGCTATTGAACGGATTTCGATAAAATTTGGCATGGAGATAGATGGCATCCTGGGGAAGTACTTAAGCTACTTTTTAACCGACTTCAAAAAAGTAGGTTTTTAACCGACTTCAAAAAAAGGAGGTTTCTCAATTAGACCATACACAGGGTGTTTGGCAGAACGTTGAACATACGAAAATGGTGGATAAGTGGGGTAATCTGCTACTTTAAGCCCTAATTTATTAGGCCCTGGCCCCCTGGATATTTAAAAAAATGTTTTTTTGCTTTCTTGTAGTTTCACCACTTTCTTAAGTTTAAAGTGTATTCTTTATTAAAAATTACTTAACTTACTAATTTCAATCGATCATTTAATTTTTACCAACCTTGCAGTATTTAATTTCGCAAAACATTTCACTTTTCGTAAAGGTAGAGTTTCGTCAAAAATTTCCTACTTGATAAAATTATGAAATAAACCGTTCCTCCTTATCTCCGAAGTTTGCATAGAGAAAAATCTGAAATTATTTTATGTGATAGAAGTTTTTCAGAAATCACTCTTAAAGTTTTTTTCTTATATAAATGCAAATTACATACCATTAGAAAGGTCACACACTAGGGATCTTTTGCTAGAATTGGAACTCCTCAATCATTTTTTGTTTTTTTAAATGCAAGTTGAAATTAAGATTTAAGTATATTGTTTACATCTTTCTGTAAGTTTGAGGACTCTTTTCTTTTCTAGCTAACATCTGAATAAAGCAATAATTTTATAAGAATCTGCCAACATTAAGGATTAAAAAAAAAAACAAAATTGGCCTGTTTTACTCATTTTTAATAAAAATTACACTTTAAAGTTAAGAAAGTGGTGAAACTAGAAGAAAGCAAATATTTTTTTTTTTATTATCCAGGGAGCCAGGGCCAAATAAATTAGGGCCGAGTAAGTAGCAGATGACCCCACCTGTCCACCATTTTCGTATGTTCAACGTTCTACCAAACACCCTGTATATATATTTTTTTTTATGTGAGTTCGCGGATAACTTCGTCGTTTATTAACCGATTTTGATGACTCTTTTTTTTGATGGAAAGAAGATATCCCAAGGGTGGTATCATAATAAGGAAACTAGGATCTGATGATGGCACCCCAGAGAAATCGAGGGGAACCTTCAAATTTTATAGGCACACCTATAGCGATTTGGATATTTTTTATAGTAACTTGTGCATTTGCTCCCGAAAAGTACCATTTGGTGAAGTGGAACTGATTAAGAAGACCACAGATGGCCATCGGAACTACTCAATAATACGTATTTCACGGGTTGCGATTCGATTATTGTTAAGCAATTTATGCGTCACAATACCTACATATGTTGAAGTGGAGCTGATGGTGACTACACATCAGTTCCAGTTCTCCTGGTTCCTTACTGGGAGAACTCCTCAACAATTAACGTCCTTGTATTGCGAAAAGCAATATTTTGTAAAAGGTGATGAGCAGTTGACATTAGGCTATTGTAACTTAGATAAATTACAGACTGACCCACTAAAAAGTGAAAAATATAAAAGTTTATTACAAAAAAAAAAAAAACAACCGACATCCAAAAAATACTACAAAGTGAAAAATAACTTTAATTTCGGAAGTCGGTGGCAAAAAACTAAAATACAGATCCAAAGACACCGACTTCCGAAATTAAAGTTATTTTTCACTTTGTAGTATTTTTTGGAAGTCGGTTGTTTTTTTATTTTTTTTTTGTATAAAAAAAAAAATATAAAGAAAAATAAAAATATAGAAAAATATAAATATTAAGGCCGAGACTGCGTGCTCTAATAATATATCTATAACGTTTTTAGATATGGCGTCATCATGACTTAAGGTGAAGGCGCAATGGTAGCCCGCGAAATTCAAATTGACATTGGTACGTAGGTACATTTTTAAGTTCGCGGAATGGAGGGTGAGAAGTGAAAATAAAAATACTAAATTATTTTTATTTTTCAATACATTCTCCTGCTACCCTTATACATTTTTCAGATCTTTCAATTAGCTTATGTATACCTTCATAAAAAAATGCTTTGTCTTTGTCCGAAAAATAAGCTGAAACCGCGTCCTTCACTTCTTCATCAGTTGAAAATTTCTTTCCACGAAATTCTTTTTTCAGTTTTGGGAAGAGGTAATAATCACTGGGAGCCAGGGGCCCGACCACCACTTCTTAAAGCAGTATTATTTTAATGTTACTTCAGTGTGAGAAAGAGATGGAGCTATACAGGACGTCTAGCTCCATCTCTTTCCCACACTCATGTAAGATTAAAATAATACTGCTTTAAGAGGTGTTGGTCTAGCTCCAGGTCTGGGCTGTAGGGTGGATGGTCTAAAATATCGAAGCCCACCTTATACAGGGCAGCCAACGCAACACGGCTCTTGTGAACAGGGCGTTGTCGTGAAGAAGAAGGACACCTTTGGTCAATTTACCCCTCCTTTTTTCTTTAATGCTTTCTTTCAACCTCTCGAGGATAGAAACATAATATTCTCTGGTTATAGAAACGCCTTTATCTTTATAATCGGTCAACAGGATCCCTTCTGAATCCCAAAACACTGTTGCCATGATTTTTCCAGCCGATTGTGACACTTTAAACTTCTTGGGTGGTGGTGTGCCTTTTTTGTGCCACTGCATAGAGTCTTGTTTCGACTCAGGTTCATAATGATGAACCCAAGTTTCATCTCTAGTAACAATTCGAGTTAATAGTCCATCCTTATCTTCGTTACAGAGGTCCAAAAACGTGCGAGAACACTCCACGCGGTGTTGTTTTTCAGGCGGCGTGAGCATTCTTGGCACCCATCTTGCACTGACCTTTGTCATGCCAAGATGATCGTGTAGAATTTTGAAAATTGTCGTATCAGATACTCCAACCATTTCTGCAAGCTGTTTCTTCTTTAGTCTGGCATCTTCAAATATTATTTTTTAGACTTTTTAATGATTTCCGGAGTAGTCACCTCGATCGACCGTCCGGGCCGTGGGTCGTCTTCAAGTGAGGTCCTGCCTTGTTTAAAGAGACTGTGCTACTTGTAAACCATGGTTTGAGTCCCCGTAAATGGATTCTATCTCTTCCAGCATATTTTGAACTGACTTTCCTTGCTTGGTAAGGAACTTTATTACGGCACGGTACTCTATTTTTTCCATAATTCACACTTTCTTCCCAATTCACTTGTTTGCTTGACGATAGTTCAAAGACTAATGATCCAATTATAGTTATTATAGTTTATAGACTAATGATCCAATTATAGTTATTAGTATAAATGGCATCTCGCAGTTGACCACTGAGGGTCGAGACTGCTCAACCGGGCGTTTCCTGTGGGTTCTTTAAGCGAACTTAAAGCCCCCGGCCAGGCTTAAAACTAAGGTAAATTATTAGTCGACTGAGCGTCGCTAATAATAGGACAGCCAGACGGGGCAGGCTGGATCATAACGGGGATATGATCCAATTAGTTATTAGTTATTTATATATGGCATCTCGCAGTTGACCACTAAGGGTCGAGACTGCTCAACCGGGCGTTTCCTGTGGGTTCTTTAAGCGAACTTAAAGCCCCCGGCCAGGCCTAAAACTAAGGTAAATTATTAGTCGACTGAGCGTCGCTAATAATAATATGACAGCCAGACGGGGCAGGCTGGATCATGACGGGGGGGACAAGTGCTACAGGCTCAGCTGTGCCCCCAGCTGGCACAGCTTCACCGAGTAGGGGATAGGGGGGGGGGGGCGGTTACGATTGCGACCTCGGCGGCGAGGTCGGAATGTATTCCGGGGTGGTCTACGTTTATAAACCGTACTGGTGGCCTTGCTGCTCTCCTGAAGGAGGGTTATGGGGTCATCAGGGTCGGTGAGAATATGACGCGGACGGCGAGTCTTACTAATTTGAGAGGGGGTATAACGCGCGGCCTCGACAACCAAAGGGTTGCGATGCTTCGCGGCGGCATCAAAGAAACGCTTCGAGCCGCGCTTCAAAAATTGATGGATCGTGGGGATCCTGAGGTCAAGGTGGAGGTCCGCGTTCCGAACGAACCAAGGGGCGCCCGTTATCCTTCGGAGGAAACGGTTTTGTAATGTCTGCATCCGATGCAGATAGCGGGGTTTGGCGTGTGCAAATACCGAACCCGCATACGTCATGATGGGAATATGATCCAATTAAGATGAAACCTGGTATTTATACTAATATTAAGTGGCTAAAGTTGTGGCCATCCCGATAATGACCTATTGTTATCCCCTCCCCCCCATTCCGCGAACTTAAAAACGCCCCCTCGTATGTAATTATATACAGGGTCAAATTAAATTAGCTAGCGAAACTCTGCAGACGTAGTGGGTATCGATATCTAAACATGATAAAAGAAAAAAAAATTGATGGCTTTTTTTTTGGGTCATCAACCGGGTAGTGTAGTCAATATCAGTAAGTAAAGTACCTACTTATAAATATTTGTTTTTTTTTGTGTACACTTCACAGACGTGATGGGTATCTCAACACGATAAAACAGATTTTATCGACGCATACTTCAAGTAACAGCACTACCAGCGGTCGTTGACCCAAAAGAATAATCATCAAATCTTTTTTATTTTTATTTTGACAATTTATTTTTTAATTTATAAAAATACAGATATTAGATTGCTGCATTTGACTATGCAAACATTGAAAAAAAAAATTGAATTTCTTTGGTTAGCCAAAGAAATTATTTTTTTTTTTTTTGGGTTTATTGCAATTTGCAGATCCGTGTCAGGTAGGATCCGTGTAAGGCAATAAAACATATCTTAATATAATAGGTTGGGGAAAAAGTTTCTTCGCATTTTTTAAGAAAATTCAAAACATTTTTTAATATACATTATTGACATTTATCTAAAGTATGTAGTTACCATTTTGTTCGATAACTTTTTGCGATCTTGTAGGTAGGAACATGATCCCATTGCTATAGAAATTTTGGGACTTCTGATCAAAATACCGCGACAAGTGGTTTTGGCAGTCCTCTCGTGATGTTAACCTGACACTGCCTAAAGAATTCTGAAGAGACCGAAACAGGTGGAAATCTGAAGGTGCAAGGTCAGGACTATACGGCGGATGCATTAACACCTCCCAGCCAAACTCTCTTAATTTTTGCTGAGTGGCTAAAGATGTGTGACGGTAAAACGTTATCATGATGAAAAACCACACCCCCCTACTGTTGATTAATTCCGGCCGATTTCTCTCAACTTCTTGTTTTAATCTCATCAGTTGTTCGCAGTAAAGTTCAGAATCGATGGTCCTGCCTAGTGGTAACAGCTCATAATGAATAATGCCCTTCCAATCCCACCACACACACAGCATCACCTTGTTGCGAGTTAACCCGGGTTTCGCCACAGTCTGTGAAGCCTGACCGGCCTTTGACCACGACTTTTTTCGCACGTTCTTGTCGTACGTGATCCACTTTTTATCACCAGTTATCAGCTTCTTCAAAAATGGTTCGGTTTCATTACGTCGTAATAAAGAATCACAAATGAGTACACGGTTCATTAGGTTTCTTTCAGTGAGCTCGTGAGGTTCCCAAATATCGAGCTTTTTTGTGTACCCAGTTTTTTTGAAATGCGCCAAAACTGTTTTGTGGTTAATTCCCAGTTCTTCAGCTATGTCGTAACTACTGATATGCCAATCTTGCTCCACTTTTTCAAAAATGGCATCCATTTTATCCGTAATAGGGCGACCAGAGCGACGTGTATCTTTGACATCAAAATTTCCGGATTGAAAACGCTTAAACCAAATTTGTGCTACTCTCACAGACACTGCACTGGGTCCAAAAATATCGCAAATTTTTTTCGCGGCTTGCGTTGCATTTTTACCTTTTTTGTAGTAAAATTTTAAAATGTATCGATTTTCTTCATTAGATTCACTCATCTTGACAGTACGAAAAACAAATGAAAATCACACATTTTCCTAATTTGAATTTGGAATTATGTTCTTTAAAATTTAAACTTTTAATGATACCAAAACCAGCCAGATACAAATAGTATAGCCAAAGAGATTTTATTTTAAGTTCATACATACTATAATGCGAAAAGACTTTTTCCCCAACCTAATATATAATTCTTCTGTACGTGTGTTTGTCACCTAACTCCTCCTAAAGGGCTGGACTGATTTAGATTAAAAAAAATACGTGTTACAGGTCCGTGTCAGGTTGTATCTTGATCAAAATATGATACGCGGAAATAAAACATATGTCGGGACGTCAGGATTTACTCAGTTAGATTTAGACAGACACGTGGGCAGAAGATGGGTTGCGTGCAATGAAAACACACTGGGTGCGATACACGGTGTTTAAAATCACAATCTAACACAATCACTAAGCACAACGAATCGAATACAGTTCCGTGGCGTACCAACCCCGACGTTGCCTCGATGCGAACCGACCCTAGACTGTTCTTCTCGCCATCAGGTTAAAACATCACGACTCTGTAGAAGCGCGCTGTAGGCGTGGGCACCTCACGTGATGTCGCCTATGGCACGCCTGCGATTCGTTATGCGTCCGTACTGCCTGCGATTCGTTACGCGACCGGACCCGACACATATACAGGGTTACTGGTAACTCGACGTATTCCTTGCAGGACGTCATAGTAGGGTTAAAATGCAGCAAATTAGGCCACCAAATGTTCTACCGAAATTCAGTAGTTTTTGAGTTAATTCGATTTTTAGCTTTTTTATGAAAAATCCCAGATTAAATCATTTGGAGCCAATTTAAAAATGATTTACGGCGCGACTGTACTGAAATTTAAGTTAACATCATAGCTGACGCCGTAGCAGATCCTTGTTAATAATTCAAAGTTCAAAAATGCCAAAAACTTTGGCAAATATCACTAAAGAAACATTTAGTTTTTTGTGAATTTTGCTATTACTTCATACAAAATGTTGTCTAGTGAAAATAAAAATTACTACGCCTGATGTACAAATTACTAGGAAAATATCCTTGTCTTATCAGCTATTCAGAAAGGTATGATTGTCAATACTTTTGCATGTGTGACAGGGAAAGAATGAGTTTTATGAGGAGCAGGTAAAATTGCGAGACGGTCAACCTATTGTTTCATATTCGTATTATTCGTAGTTTTTACCTGCGCTTGAACCCCAAACACTCGGCAAGCTTTGTGATTGGTCACTATTGTTCTCCCGACATGACACGGGGTGCGACTTTACAAAATCTGGTCGTCAGAGTCAGTTAGTTTCAACTCTACGTCGCGCAAGCTCGTGTTTTGTTATCTGGCTATTTCCTTAACTGATACTGCGTATCTTGCTCTTGTGCTGTGCTGTGCCTTCATAAGTGCTGACTATGGCTGCATATTCTAACCTTGAATACGCTGACATAATGTACTGTTACGGACTTAGTGACGGTAACGCTGCTCAGGCGCGGAGAGAATATCAACTTCGTTTTCCCAACCGCCGACTCCCACACGTTAGTGTTTTTGGATCGACTTATCGGCGATTATCTGAAACTGGCAGCGTCCAAAGAAGCAGGCAAATTGACACTGGTCGTTCTCGGAGATACACGGCTGAGGACGAAGAGCTGATTCTTCAACGTTTTATTGACGACCCCAACATATCGACAAACATCGTAGCGCGTGAGCTTGCTATGTCACAGTGGAAAGTCTGGTCTGTAGTTCACTTATCAGGCCGACATCCATACCACTATCAACCTGTCCAGTCATTAGAAGAGGGAGATCCGCCAAGACGGCTTGAATTTTGTCGTTTTATGCTAAATGCCGACGCCGAAAGCGAAAACTTTTTAAAAAACATTCTGTGGACCGATGAGTCATGTTTTGACCGTGATGGTATCACAAATTACCACAACTTACATTACTGGGCACCGAAGGCAGAAGCAAATCCTAAGAAACTGAAACCAACCGCATCCCAGCGTAGATTCTCGCTTAATGTTTGGATGGGTATTATCGACGACAAATTAATTGGCCCACATTTTTTACCCCAAACATTAAATGGGGAACTTTATGAAGATTTCCTAAGAAATCATTTAACACCACTGCTCACGGATGTACCGGAAGACAGAAGAGCAAACATGATGTATCAACATGACGGATGTCCAGCCCACTTCCGAATCACAATTCGACAATTGCTGGATGAAACCTACCCAAACCGATGGATAGGGCGCGGTGGGCCAATTCCGTGGCCTGCACGTAGCCCTGATCTTACGCCACTAGACTTTTACGTCTGGGGTCATATGAAAGACCTAGTTTATGTGACCCCAGTAAATTCAATTGAAGAACTAAGGGAGAGAATAAGAGATGCAGCGGACCAGACGAGGGCAACAATCACATCAAGAATCACAAAAACTGAAGTGAGGAAGCGAATAAGAACGTGTATTAGAAACCGAGGGCAGCACATCGAACAAGACGTGTGAAAGTGTAGTAAAAGTTTTTAAACTGATATTTTATTATTAAAAATAATGCTAATATTCACGAAATAGTTTTGTAAGGTGCTGACGCACACATTTGTAATAGTTCGACGCGGGGCTTGTCGACACGGGCAGTTAGCCTCTCGCCTCGGACTAAGTAGGTCAATGTATCGAATTGAGTAATAAATATCATAACGTGTCTTTACAAGCAGTGTATCATTTATATCCACCACCTGTAGGGGCGTAGGGCTAACTCACACTGGTGACCCCTGTGTTAAGAAAAAAGGTGGTGGAAATATTAAATAGTGACGGACAGTACAGAAAACAGAAAAAAAATGGCGAAATACGACACGGAGGTTGCGGCGGTCTCTCTGACGTCGAAGATCCCTACGTTCTGGAGCGATCAACCCAGGTTGTGGTTCGTACAGTTTGAGGCTGTGGTTGCAAATCAAAAGATGTCAGACGGGGATAAGTACAACATGCTCGTAACGAAACTCGTCAAGGACAACGTGGAGCAGGCAAGTGACGTGTTACTAGCACCACCGGAAACAAAAAGGTACGAGTTATTAAAGAATCGTCTTATGACAGTGTATGAAGAATCAGAGACCAAGCAATTCCAGAGACTGCTATCCGAAATGGAGTTGGGTGATCAAAAACCGTCGAAACTACTCGGGAAAATGAAGGACTTGGCACGGAAGAAATTGCCAGACGAGACACTCCAAATGATGTGGACGGGGCATTTACCGTCGTCCGTCAGAGCGGTACTAGCAGTCAGCGAAATTCAGGAACTAGATAAACTGGCGGAGTTAGCGGACAAAATCATGGAGACGACACGACCTATAGAAGTTGCGGAAGTAGCATCTCAAAAACCAAAGCCACAGGAGCGAGATTTGGCAGCAGAACTGGAGGAACTGCGACTGGAAGTGATACAGCTACGAGGAAGACAGCCATGGCGTGGAACAGGGCGAGGTCGATTCCGCCCACGATCAGGCTCAGGGCGCAGGCAGGGGGCGGTTCCGAAGCGACGCTCCAGTAACGATCCTGATTGGTTGTGTGATTATCATTTTAGGTACGGGCAACGAGCAAATAGATGTCTGGAGCCGTGCGCGTGGAAGAAGACGCAGGGAACGTCGGGAAACTAGCAACAGTGCAAGCGACGGCGGACACCTGCACTGTCACACCCGCTCACCGCCTGTGTATAGCTGATGACGCCAGTGGATTCAGGTACCTAATAGATACGGGAGCAAATGTTTCAGTGATTCCAATTAATAGTAGATTACGGACGTATTCGAAATCTAGTGATTACAAACTGTATGCAGCTAATGGTACGGCTATAGAAACGTATGGCACTAAGACTTTGACTCTAAGTTTAGGATTAAGGCGGGCATTTATGTGGACTTTTGTGGTTGCGAATGTAAGGCAACCAATATTAGGGGCAGATTTTTTAAGTCATCATGGCCTTTTGGTTGATGTAAAAGCTAGGAGACTAATAGACAAAGAAACTAACTTAGACGTAATAGCCTCTGTTGTTTGTTGTAAGGATCAGTCAGTTAAAACCGTCGAGGGCGGTCATGCTTTTGCAGAATTGCTAACTAAATATCCGGAGATAACGAAACCATTGTCTTTTAGAGAAACGCCCCGCCACCCTGTGTTGCATCACATAGAAACAACGGGCCCACCTGTGCATGCCAAGGCGCGCCCGTTGCCGCCCGATAAATATAGAAAGGTTAAAGAAGAATTCCGAATAATGCAGGAAATGGGGATCTGTAGGCCCTCCAAAAGTCCGTGGGCTAGCCCACTCCATGTTGTTCCCAAGAAAAATGGCGAGTTGCGACCGTGCGGGGATTACAGGAAGTTAAACACGGTTACTAAACCGGATAGGTACCCAATACCCAGACTTCATGATTTTACATATTTGCTAGCCAACAAAAAGATATTTTCAAGAATAGACGTAAATAGGGCGTATCATTGCATAGCAATTAATCCGGAGGACATCGAAAAAACCGCGATAATTACACCATTCGGGCTATTTGAATTTCCCCGCATGACGTTCGGTCTATGTAACGCAGCGCAGTCATTTCAAAGGTTTATGGATCAGACGGTTTTAAAAGATTTAAGTAATGTTTTTTGTTACATAGATGATGTATGCTAGCGCCACGAGGGCGGAACATGAAGCAGACTTAGAAAAAGTTTTCAAGCGTTTCAATGACTATGGGGTGACTATTAACCTATCTAAAAGTAGTTTCGGACAAGAGAGCGTCGAATTTCTGGGGTTCGAGGTATCCACGCAGGGCATCAGGCCACTAAAAGAGAAAGTAGAAGCAATTTCGAAATATCCCAAGCCAAAAACGGTAGAACAATTAAGACGTTTTCTAGGGATGGTAAATTTTTATAGGACGCACATTCCAGGGGCAGTCAAATCGCAGAGAATATTAAATCAATATTTAAAAGGCGCAAAGAAACGGGACAAATCACTCATACAATGGTCAACGGAAGCTGACGAGGCATTCTTGCAATGTAAAACATGCTTACAGAATGCGGTCACATTATCGCACCCATTGCCAAACACAACGCTAGCGCTTATGACTGACGCGTCGGATACATGTGTGGGTGCAGTTTTGCAACAACGTAGCAACAACGAATGGTTACCTATAGGCTATTTTTCAAAGGCAATGAGTCAGACAGAACAAAAATACGCAGCGTACGATAGGGAATTATTAGCGATATACTTAGCGATCCAATATTTTCAGAATCAGGTGGAAGGCAGACAACTGATAGTTTATACTGATCACAAGCCAATAACCTTTGCGTTCACAAAAAGCAACTCCGGTAAAGAAATACCTAGGCGGACACGGCAGCTGGCATATGTTAGTGAATTTACAACAGACATAAGACACATCAACGGGTCCGAGAACCCAGTAGCAGACGCCTTATCGCGATTAGAAACAATATATTGCCCACAGGCGATTGATTACTCAGAATTAGCTGAAGCTCAGGCAAAGGATAGTTACTTGTTAAGGCCAACAAATAATAGTAATGTCGTTATTAAGGAAATTGAGGTACCGCAAACAGGCGGGAAAACAATTTCCTGTGAAATATCTACCAAGAACGCGAGACCGTACTTACCAGAAAGTTTAAGAAAAAAGGCGTTCGATGCGACACACAACATAAGCCATCCAGGCATTCGAACCACGCGCAAATTAATGCAGGATAAATTCTTTTGGCCAAATATGAATCGAGATGTAGGGCAATGGGCAAAAACTTGTGTACATTGCCAACGCAGTAAGGTCATTCGGCATACGAACTCGGAATTAGAGAATTTCACTAATTGCGATCGATTTGAACACATCCATGTGGACATTGTAGGTCCACTGACTACTACAGAAGAAGGGTTTAGGTATTTAGTAACGATAGTAGATAGGCGCACACGATGGCCAGAGGCGTTTCCTATCAAGGACATCACGGCAGAAACGGTAGCTAAAATAGTTTATGAAGGGTGGATCGCACGTTTTGGGTGCCCGGTAAAAATGACGTGCGACCAAGGCAGACAGTTCGAAAGCGCATTATTCATGTCACTATTAAAAATGTTAGGTATACACAAAAGTAGAACTACACCATATCATCCACAGTCCAATGGGGCAGTAGAAAGATGGCACAGATCGCTGAAAGTAGCATTAACGGCAAGATTAAATTCGATTACATCATCATGGGTTACCGAGTTACCAACAGTCATGCTAGGTCTTAGGTCAGCATTACGCTCGGACAATGGTATAAGCGCGGCGGAAATGGTGTATGGTCAAACGATAAGAATGCCAGCGGATTTCTACGTAGAGAATAATAAAGGTGGTTATACGTCCGATTATGAATGTGTCAACAGGATACGTCAGGCGATTAAGGAATTAAAACCGGTACCGATAGGATATAAGAACACTAAAAGCTTGTTTGTGCACCCAGATCTACCAAAAACGGAGTTTGTATTTATTAGAAATGATACAGTAAGGAAACCATTACAGCCTAATTATGATGGTCCGTTTCGAGTATTACAAAGAAAAGATAAAGTATATACGATACAGTTGCCAAATAGACAGACTAACATTTCGATAGATAGACTTAAACCGGCGTATTTAGTAAACCAAGAAATAAACGAAAGTACTAGCAGTAATAATGAGGAAATCGCCCGTAGCGTGTCACCGATACCACGCGTTACACGTTCCGGCCGGGTCAGCAAAAAACCTGTGCGATTCATGTAGGTACACAGGTCATTCACAGTAAGGTAAAGCGCGAACACAGTAAAGAATAGGAGCAAAAATGGGTAACACTCAGAGTCCCAATAACCCCCACGAACAAATTGTCATGACCCAGGCGAAGATAATTACGAACCAAACAGAAGTGACTGACAAGTTAGACAAATTTGGGCTTATAGTACTGGGAATTTTGGGAATCATAATAATAGTCATAGTGATCATGGCATGTACCAGGTGCCAAACAAGCATTAAGGATTGGTTATATAAGCAAGTTGCGCGTAATGTGGATCGTAACATGAAGGAGCAAAGGCGAATGGGTACGTCTCAAGTGGACATAGAATAATACAACAATAAGCAGAAGTGACAATAATAACACAGTGTCAATAGGAATGACGGTTTCGGAAGCATGTTACAACAACCAAAAACCATGACGACGTTTAAGACAAAAGTGCAATTGTGAGTACCAGATGTGTTTATGATGTAATAGTATGTACCATTAGGCAGTATAATGAATGTATGTTGTTGGCGTTGTCATAATGGGTACTGCAGGCCCTAAGCGGTGATAATTTGAGTATAGCAGAGTATACCATTATGGCAACTACCCTTAAGTAAAAACAAACGCAAATAATGTCTAAATGTAATAGACAACATACGGTCCAATAAATGACCTTTTAGGTTTAGAGTTATGAATAGTAAGATCATGGGTATTTTGTTAATTAAGGCATAGAAATAAGATGTAAAATATTAGTATGTCCGTTGTTATGTTAAATATGTGACCATTATTGATATCAGTTAATTAGAGAACAGTAAAACAGCTTAGAGTATCTACAGAAAATAAAAACAATGTTGATCTATGACAATACTTTAATGATAAGCCAGTACAAAGTAACTATGCAACAAAGAAGCATGTAATCATAAACAGAGAATTATATTGTACAACTAAGAACACAAACATAAAATAAATTGTAAGTAAAAACCAAAAACATGGAAAATAGTAAATAAGTGTAATATATGATTTATGTAATACAAAAATTAAAAAAAAACGGGGGGGAATGATGTAAGGTGCTGACGCACACATTTGTAATAGTTCGACGCGGGGCTTGTCGACACGGGCAGTTAGCCTCTCGCCTCGGACTAAGTAGGTCAATGTATCGAATTGAGTAATAAATATCATAACGTGTCTTTACAAGCAGTGTATCATTTATATCCACCACCTGTAGGGGCGTAGGGCTAACTCACAGTTTTATTGATTTTCCGAATAATCACCTTTTTGTGAGACGCACATAATGTAGTCCTTAACTTTGTATTAACTTTCATACCTTTCTGAATAGCTGATAAGACAAGGATATTTTCCTAGTAATTTGTACATCAGACGTAGTAATTTTTTTTTTCACTAGACAACATTTTGTATGAAGTAATAGCAAAATTCACAAAAAAACTAAATGTTTCTTTAGTGATATTTGCCAAAGTTTTTGGCATTTTTGAACTTTGAATTATTAACAAGGATCTGCTACGGCGTCAGCTATGATGTTAACTTAAATTTCAGTACAGTCGCGCCGTAAATCATTTTTAAATTGGCTCCAAATGATTTAATCTGGGATTTTTCATAGAAAAGCTAAAAATCGAATTAACTCAAAAACTACTGAATTTCGGTAGAACATTTGGTGGCCTAATTTGCTGCATTTTAACCCTACTATGACGTCCTGCAAGGAATACGTCGAGTTACCAGTAACCCTGTATATTTACATAATTTTAACCATAAAAATCATCAATACATCTCTCTAAGTTAGATTTCGTTCTTTCGACGAATCTGCACGAAATCTAACTTAGAGAGATATATTGATGATTTTCATGGTTAAAATAATATAAATACACTAGCGGACCCGACAGACTTTGTCCTGTCTGAACGATCCTAGAACCCAACTGCAGCGCCACCTACCGGGTCCAATTGTGTTTTCAAACCATCCAGCACCCTAATTGCGTAACACATTATCAATCGGAGTTGGTTTCATTTCGACAGTTCAACAACATTCATTGCGTTATTTACGTTGTCGAGCAGACAAATTTTTCGAACATATGAAGCAATGGATTAGCAATTTGTTTCAAAATGAAACCAACTCCGATTGATAATGTGTTACGCAATTAGGGTGCTGAACAAGATGGTGTAAATAAATCTATTTGGCCAAAATGTGCCCTTTGAGCCCCGAGGTATCGATATTTCTATCCCTTTCTGCAAATGGCGATCTCGCAGCACTAATAATTAATCAGGAGAATTTAAAAAAAAAAGTTTTCAAGTAAATACACACATCAACACGGTCTAGGGATATTTTTAAAAAAGCGAATTACTATCAATGTGTTAATTATATATATGACATGTATCCATTTAAAAGATACGTTATTTAATATTCTACCATTTTTTAATAATGGTTAAGGTACACTTAGATTAAAATTTCAGGATTTTATGGAAAAAAATGAAGCATAGACGGAAACCGTATATGAATTAACTTTTAATTTGTGAGTAAAAACTGAAAAAAACAGAAAAATCATTTAATTTGTGTTTATAAACTTGAAGTTAGTAGTCTGAGAAAGCGCCCATGATGTTCATAACACATCGGCAACGATTCGGCATGCTCAGAACAAGGTTGTCAATGTCTTGCTGCGGAATATTGGCCCATGTCCTTCTGAGGTGCGCAAAAAGTTGATCTTCTGTAGCCAGATTTTCAGGAACTTCCTTCAGAGCTCTTCTTTGCAGCATATCTCACTCATGCTCAATGAGATTTAGATCTGGCGATTGAGCAGGCCAGTCTAAGGCCCTAACATTGTGTGTATGCAACCAAGCTGCTACCGTTCTCGCCGTGTGTGCCCGGGCATTGTCGTGCATGAGCAGGAAATCTTGCCCCATTTGTGTTCTGTGGGGCAAGATTACGGGCCCCAGCACCTGTTGGACGTATCGTTCTGCCGTCATATTGCCCCGCACCCAAACGAGATCCGTCCGTTCTCCAAGACGAATTCCTGCCCAAACCATAATTGTTCCTCCTTGGTATGGGTGAACTTCCTGAGGGTTCTGGAGACGGCTCCATCGTCCAGGAACTCGCCAAACACGCGTCCTTCGTGAATCTGGATGGAAACCGAACCTGGATTCATCCGTGAACAGCAAGCACATTGGACCATTGCTCACGGCCCCAGTCCACGTGGTTCCGAACCCATTCTAATCGTCGTCCACGATTGCCTCTCCGTAAAGGTGGGACCCGGAGTGGTCTACGAGAGCGTAGATTGCTTTCATGCAGTCGCCTTCTTACAGTTTGGTCACTCACAAGCACTTGGTGTTCCACTCGCAGGCTTTGGACCAATTGAGTCGCCGTTGCATTTGGTTGAGCTCGCCCAGTAATTTGCAAAAATCGGTCTTGTCTGGGGGTAGTGATGCGACTTGGCCCCCGATGCCTCTCCGCTACTTCACCTGTGGCACGATAGCGTGTCCATAATCTTGAAATTACATTTTGGTGGGTCCCTATGGCCTCAGCAACATTACGGTGAACAGAGCCAGCTTCCAGCATTCCTACAGCTCGTAACATCTCCGCCCTTGTCAAATGTCGGCGTTGCATGGCTACAATACCTCAATTTTAACTTTATCTTTCGTTTAAAAATGAAAAAAAACTGTAACTAAACGTAATTCGTATTGTTTTCTAAATTTCGCACAAATGAAAATTCCCTCTCCTACACATCAAGACATTTTTATGCCACCGAAACAAAAGAATTTTCAAAAATTTGAATTCGGAATTAGTCTGAGATAAATTACAAACAAATCGGTGTATAAAAGATTCCAATGCGGCCAGTTTTTTTCGAGTTATTTAATTGAGTACGACATATCCCTAGACCATGTTGATGTGTGTACTTAAGAGTTTAAAGTAATCCCGTGGAACTTGATTTTGGTTTTTGAACTATTTGTGCACATTTTGAAAACACAGGAAGGTATTGTTGTTGTTTATTTAGAAGATTACGGGGGATTAATCAGCAATTTAACTAAGAGAAAACTTAAGCGAATTAAGCACCCCATAAAGCCTAGGTGAAAACTCATGGGATTCGAGAAAATCCAATTTTTGTGTATTTTTAAATATTTCACAAAATTCGTCATGTAAACCGCGGATATTTGCGGTAAACCTTTTCGACCTTACTGCTAAGGTAATAAGGTTGAAAAGTGGTTCACCGCAAATGTCTGCGATGGTACGTAGCTACATGAACTTTGACACCAGTTATCTCAAAATTTTAGACATTAAGCGTACAAATTACGAGGAAGACATCTTCAATTAACCAGCTATCTAACTCAAACTCAAAACTCAAACTCAAACTCAAAGCATTTATTTCAAATAAACCAATTACAGGCACTTTTGAATTGTCAATGGGTCGGTCAGTCAGAAAGATGAAGCTAGTTGCCCATTCCAAAGCGTAGTAGATCCGATAACGAGGTAGGTACTTGACAAAAGTTAAACAAATATTTAGAAATAATTACGAAAGTTAAACAAACATTTAGAAATAATTACAAAAGTTAAACAAACATTTCTAAATTAGATGAAACAGTCGATAATGCTGGCAAAGATCGAATATGCTAAATGTTGTAAATTTAAAAACGGTTTTTTTTTCAAGTGCGTGTCGGACCACGCACAATGATTCCGTAGTTGAAAAGAATTTATTCCAAAAACAAACTTAACATTGTAGGTGGTTGAAAAACATGTTCACATTGATATACGTCACGGTCAATTCTCCAACTGATTTAAGTTTGTTATCCTAAAATATATTTTTTTATGTGATAAAATTACAAATTATCAATTTTCGGACTTTTTCCTTTACTTGTGCTGTGATTGCTTCTTGTCAAATTTCATTTCATTCCAGTTCAAGGGTAAGTAAGTAGTATAAACATATAGGTTTTGATTTATTTACCAAATTTCATGATTCTAGGTCAACGGGAAGAACCAGGTTTTGAATTATCTGCGAGTATTAAAATATGTCGCATGAATGGCCGTATTTTTTTATTGCGTTGACTTTTAGAGCTTCAAGGGACCGTAGACCTTTCTTTTTCTGGATGGGAAATCATCAAATGACTTCTCCCGCTCTGGGCGGAGCGGGAGGGCGTGTCAGACTTTTACTGACTAAAACCCACCCGTGATCCTTCAGTTGCCTGTGCCAGGGCCACGGCGGTATTTCTTTCGGACAACCCACGCGCGACCCTGGCGGCAAGGGATCGTATACCTACGTATTTGATATAAATTTCAACTTGATACCTACACGCCTTACTGACAAAAAGGGTCTTGACAGACGGACAGACAGACAAACAGACAACGAAGTGTCCCATAAGAGTTCCATTTTTCCTTTTGAGGTAGGTACGGAACCCTAAAAATGTGTTATTATCGAATTAATTACTTAACTGGTTTATGCCATCCCACTACTTTCTACTAACCTCCCAGCAATCCATCACACGTAAGGCATCCAGCCCCCTAATTGCGTAACACGCTGTCAATCGGAATCGGTTTCATTTTGACAGTACAACAACATTCATTGAGTTATTAACGGGGTTGAGAAGGCAAATTTTTCGATTGTACGAAACAATGGATTAGCAGTTTGTTACAATATGATTCAGATTCCGATCGATAGCTTGTTACGCATTTAGGGTGCAGCACCTTTGCGTAACACATTATCAATCGGAGTTGGTTTCATTTTGACAGTTCAACAACATTCATTGCGTTATTTACGTTGTCGAGCAGAAAAAACCGACTTCAAAAAAAGTAAAAAACCGACTTCAAAACCTAAAACGAATAAAATAACTTTCATAAAAAAAACTAGCTTTTGAAGTCGGTGTCAAGCTAAGGTGCATTGAAGAATTAAAGACACCGACTTCAGAAGCTGTTAAGTTTTTTATGAAAGTTATTGTAATCGTTTTAGGTTTTGAAGTCGGTTTTTACTTTTTTTAGAGTAAATTTATTTTTCCATTTTTAGTTTGACATACAATTAGGACAATTACATTAGCCCAAGACGAACGAAAAGAAGAATCATCACAAAATCAACTTATAAATGTCGGAGATACAGTATATTTATGCATATATGGGGGGGGGGGGGGTCGGGGAGGGGACCTTAGTAGATAATGCCGTAAAAGATAGAATTGGCAATTATTGGAATAATTCAAAACCAACCTGATAGCTGTTGGTTATAGGTTTTGTTTGAAATGGGCACCTCTGTGCCGTTTACAAGCCCTGACTCTTCTTCTAACTTCTGTCTTGGTAACTTTTGAAGTCAAATTAGTTCTTCTGTGTTCCGCTTCATGTATTATTCTTTGCCTTCTCAGTACTTCTACTGAAGGATAGTGCCTTTAGTAGAAGTACTGCAATGACAATTTCATTTATCTTATAAAACCTTTTTAATGGCCTGCACCCTACTTGCGTAACAATATAAATCGGAATCTGAATCATTTTGAAGCAAATTGCTAATCCATTGCTTCATAATATGTTCGAAACTCTGTGGCCACACGCTCAAGCGACAGCGACAAAGCAAATGGAAGAATTTATTTGGATTTAGAGTATGCCGAGTCATCGTGACGTGACTTGCAGAGCGACAGGCGGAAACAGGTGAAGCGCTCGCCTCACTTCTTCGATTTCCTGTCGCTTGACTTCTCTCGCCCCTCACGTCTTCATGACGCTCGAATTGAGGAGAAGCAATAACTAAACCATCATTAATTCTGTTTCAGAAATTAAAATGAGGATCGTCCAATACACAAAGTATATAGACTCCGAGGAGACGCAAGAATGTTCTCTAAGAAACTGTCCCGTTGTCATTGATGGACAGTATTACTTACACTACAATGTGGTGTATGAAAAGACCAATATCCCCAACGTCTTCGGTTTTAAAGCCGACCAATACGCTCAGTACTTGAAAAGACTATTTAAAATGTACAAAGAGGCTAACGTCAAATGCTACATAGTATTTAAAGGCGGTGATACGGATATAGAGAAGAAAATAAAAATGTTTCAACTTTATATCTTCGATATTGATACAAACTATGTATCTAAACCACCTATATTTATAAAGGATGCCACTGTGCAAATATTGGATGAAATGGGCATAAACTACGCGTTCTGCGTCACGGAGAGCAAAGATGAGTGTGTTGCTTTAGCTCAAAAACTAGAATGCCCTATCATCAGCTTTGATATAGACTACTGCTTCAGAAAAGCCCCTTATATACCATCCGTAACAATGAAATTCGACGACAGGACGAAGTCAATCCAATGTCGCCAGTACAAACTTCAGGATTTTCTCCACAAGAATTCCCTAACTGAAGAGAAAACTGCCATCTTTGCTGCGTTAACCGACTCAACAGTATTTCCGATGGACTTTTTCGATTCACTATTACAAACTTGGGGTGTATTAATTATCCATCAATACTTCAAACTCAAACATCTGATCCTGTGGCTCTCGGAGCATAGTGAACAAGAAGCGAGAGACGGAATTTCAAAAACATTGTCTAACGATGAAGATCGAAACAAATTTTGGTTAAATTATCATAAAATATTAATGAATATGCGGAAGGACGAAGCCGGACTTGTCACTGAGTATCTGCTTAATTCGAATATCCCGATAGTGACGCAAGATCCCGAATGGTTTGAGAAAGGAGTGGTATGTCAACACGTTTCGCCAGTATACATCAATCTGTACAAATCGAAGGTTATTGAAGGATCTTGGGACTTTGAACCAAAATCTTGTGACAGTCTACTCCTATCGCTTGATATAGTAAAATATGCATACAACTTACTGACAAATTACAGAACAGATACATTGAAAGTGTACCAGGATGCCAACACATATAAAGAGATAGATACTGATGACACGAACGTTCGTAAGCCAAGCTACAGCTGCAGTGTGTCGGTGTTCGAGAATGGTTGGGATCAAGTGAAGCATTTGAAGCTGTTCGAGCATTTTCTTATTGAGAATGATATAAACATTGAAGTTTTAGCGAAACTACAACCAGATTGTGTTGTATTGTTTATTGCACTAGTGTACTTTGCTCGCAGAAAGCAGTTGGAAGGTGAGGATGTGACCAGAGAAGTGTATGCGGTTGTACTGTCATACGTCATGCTGAGCTTTGTTTTAATTAGAGACACTCGTTGTGAGGATTGGAAGGAGTTTTTACAAGTTACACGTGCCACAGCCAAGTATTTCCAATACGATAAAGTTGAAGCTAAAAGAATTTTCGACGGAAAAGCGCTCAGCAGTTTAATGGAACTCCAGTACTGTATCCAGCATATGAATTATTTGAATACTTTATGCGGTTCACCGTATGAATCTACTCAGTACAGCAAGTTGTACAACGGCACGTTTGTATACAAGATGTTTTGTGCTATGCGGGATTATGGAGATGGCGAAGATTTTGTAAACAAACTGTTTCAGATGGCTCCGACAGTTTTAGCAGTCGTAGAGGAACTGATTAAAGTTTACCGAGAACTTTTGATGAGTGAATAATAATTATTGCTTTGATAATATTGAATATAAGATTTAGGGCTGATTGTTCAACAGTCAGATAATTTTTATTTGAGGAATAAATATGGCGGTTTGACAGCTTTTGTATTGAAAATATGTCAAACTGTCACATTTATTCTTCAGATAAAAGTTATCTGCCTATTGAAAAATCAGCCCTTACGTAAATAGTTATTACGACTTACGTCATATATTATCTATTTATACGAGTATAAGGTCTATCTATTCATACACAATTTTTTTTATTGTATTCATCATTAAGAAAAACTTTTATATGGGACTGTTAAGCACAGAATTAACACTGGACGGATGAAATGGCGGCAGGTCACGGGAACAATCTGCGGCTCCCGCATTCCCCACAGATCAGAATGTTGTGCCACAAAAGGAATGAATGAAAGGCAATTGCATGCAGCTGAGATGACAATGCTAAGGATGTGTGGTGTTACACGAATGGATAGAATAAAAAATGAGTAACAGGGTGTCTGAGATATGGTGTCGGAAAATTACATTACCATTATGGTACAGACTATCAAACGGCATAAACTCCCGGGGACCAAAATCGTAATCGTGAAAAAGAAATTTGACGTCCCATACAAAACTACAATACCTGCTCGACCAAATGTATGTATGGGCCGAGTGATCATTTTTTCGCGATTACGATGTACAAAGAGAAAAAAAAGAAAAAAAAAGAAGTTGAAAAAAGAAAGAAAGAAGAAAAAAAGAAGAAAAGAAAAAAAAGAGAAAGAAAAGAAAAAAAAGAGAGAAAAGAAAAGAGAAAGAAAAGAAAGAAAAAGAAGAAAGTGGTTGAGTTTGATGGTCTAAGACACCGTGTATAAGAGGAAGTCTAAAAGTGACACCGGCGACTGAAAAGTTGTGCCGAAATCGGTTATCATGGTATGGATATGTGATGCGGAGGACTGAGGAAAATGTCATCAGGAAAGTTTTGAGTATGAATGTGGATGGCTATAAGAGTAGGGGAAGACCAAAGTAACGATAGATGGACTGTGAAAGATGATATGGCTAGAAAGGGAGTGACTACCGAGATGACGATAAGTAGAGAAGTATGGAAGAAAAATACATATTGCGCCGATCCCCAATTTATTTGGGGTCGGATAGGAATGATGATGGAACCAAACCTCAAATCACGAAAAAAAAATCAGCTGTTTCCTCATTTCGACGAGTATGCGAACATAAATGTAGAGAACAGCTGATTCTTTTTTCGCGATATCAGGTGTGGTCCAATTGTAAAAGTTGTTCATAATGATGGGTACAATGACCTCTTAAGAGATTTTTTGTGTGAATAGATATACCTTATACTTAGACCTACTAGCGACCTGCCCCTGTTTTGCAAGGTTTTACTTGACAAAACATCGAGATTTCTTAGTAAGTTTAATGTTCGTGTTCCTATTAAAAACATATTAATATAATAAAATGTTTAAAACCGCATCAAAATCCGTTGCGCAGTTTAGAAGAACAACGTGGTCACACAGACAGACACGAAAAGCGACTACTTCGCAAGGAGCGGCACCTGTCGGGTTCAAAACTATTCCATCTTTCAAGCAGGAACCAACGACACACATTCACAAAATTTCATTAATTAAAATAGGTTGGTTGGTTTCGGAGGTTAGCGTGTACGAATATGTTGGTAGTTACACACTAAAAATTCACGTGTTTTTTTTATTTCATATTTTATTTAACTTAATTTAGGTACATAAAGAAGTACAAAAATATAGGAAAATACTGTTGCCATCTATTTTCATACAGATCCAAACAAACGTGCCAAATGGGGGGGAAATCCGTTACATAAAACGTATGAATAGCTCTTTTCTTTTTTGTGTTTGACATTATTATTAATCATAATTATTTACCAAAAATACTTTTAAGCTATTTTTATTACTAATTTTTAATGTACTACCACGGACTAGTCCGTGTGTACTACTGATCTCTTTTGTGAGGAATAAATATTTTATAACACACGACTGTCTGTTTTTCTTTTAACTTTGAATTGGGTAATGCCACACTGATCTAGTGGTCGCAAGCGATACTGCTGAGTACCTATGAGGTCCTGGGTTTGATTCCCGCGGGGCAATTGCGTAACACACTCCATCATCTGCTTAGCCTTTTCCCAACTATGTTGGGGTCGGCTTCCAGTCTAACCGGATGCAGCCGAATACCAGTATTTTACATGGAGCGACTGCCTATCTGACCTCCACAACCCAGTAACTGGGTAATACGATACCCCTTGGTAAGACTGGTTGTCAGACTTTCGGGCTTTTGACGACCCGTAATGATTGTCAAAGATCCACGAATGACAGCCGGGACCAACGGCTTAACGTGCTTTCCGAGGCACGGAGGGATCTTGGTAATGTAAAAATGGTCACCTATCCACAGACCAACTGTGGCAAGCGTAGCTTAATCTGATCAATTGACCCGTGCGGCTGTTATTACTTAGTCACAAGCCTCTATACTGAAAGATGCCGAATGAAAGGCAAAAATGAACAACAAGAGAAGCGGCTAATGATGAGCACAATCGACCCTTGCGACCCTGGTCCCTGACCCTGGCTGGTTTAATCTGCTTTTTTATTTAATTACGCTGTATTCTATCAAAAACATTTTTTGAATCACTGTGCCCGGTGCCAAAGCGCGTAGTGCCCTTTGATATGAAGTCTGATATGAAGAACTGATATGAGGTCGGGCAGTTAAAAGGTTACATTGTTATTTGACGACGACCATAGATATAAGAAATAAGTTGAATTGCTGTATTTTATATTTCTATGACGACGACTATCGCCATCTATTGGCTTCTTTGTGAATTACAAACAACTGGTAAATATATAATGTAATAAATGTAATAAACAGCGATGTGGACGAATTTTTTGATGTCCTATGAGCTCTTCCCCTTTTTATTTTTTATTATATACTAAAGGGAATATATAACGGCTTTTATTAAATAGTACATTTTGTTATTTTTAGGTTATGTTTACAGTTAAATGTAAATTATTTATATACTTGTACATAATACCTATATATATTTTAGTGTTAGCTTGTACATTGTAATTAAGGTAAATATTTAAGTGTTCATAATTAATAAACAAATAACTAAGGAAAAAAAAAACTGGTAAGTAAATTGTTAAACTATTTCTGATGTTCCCGTTAAAAGTACATCTAGTACCTACCTATTAAAAGGGAACATTTATTTAATGACTTTTGGGTTAAAATCATAACAACAACTCCACACTTCAACTTGACTTAGTACCTACCTATAAAGTTATGTTTATGAGCGAGCGTCACCTAATATTATAGAATATGGCGCGGATTACGTTTTAATAGTCAATACATCAATTTTATAATTTAGTTCTCTTATTACATCAGTAACAATATTATTTTACACAGCAATTCATTATTGAATGCCTGTTGTTTAATATTTTTTTTTGAATTACAGGAAGTGTTGTCAAATTAAGTAATAATGAAACTGCAGAAAACAATGAAGCTTCTAATTTAACTTTAATTCTGAAAACACCTTTGTATTTGTGAGTATAACATGGTTTAATGACAAAATAACTAACTGATGAGGTCAAGGGAGGTGACACAATAAAACACATTGTTTATAAATAAATAAATTACTGTTATTGTAGAAGTTACTACTTCTTATCAATCTCTTATATACGGAATAGGATTATTCAGTTTAACTATATTATCAATTACAACATAAATCGGATCCCCTTGTCTATTAAACACTAATTCTCTCAAATTAACAATATTAGAAACTTTATCTAAAGCATACTTGTATTTATTATAAACATAAACTCCATTTGTTGTACTTACATACGGCTTATAATTAAAATCTGTTGAAATAACATCAACTGTGAATCTTTCATGTGTATTAACTGCTCTAGTTCCTAATTTGACTCTAGATAGTTTTCTGTTTTGTAAGAAAAACATATTAAACTCATCATCAACTATTAGTTTGTCAACGGCTATTCCGTTCACTTCCTGTAGTGGACTGACAAACCCGTTGTCAAATCTATACGCTTCTCTCCTTCGATTAATGAAGAAGATTATATCTTTGAAGAAGAGGTATTGTATGTTCTCTTGTACTGGCAGTTGCTCAGGGACTTTGTTTTCATTTAAGAAGAAGAGACCGTCAGCACCACCTACGTAAATTCTGTTTCTTCTTTGATCAATGGCTACTCCTGTAGCGTTTCTGATACCTTCAATGATGCCAGATGCCTTCGTGTTTAAGTTAAAGAATCCGAGTCCCCTCATTGGTACTTTGGCGATTTGATCGAAAGTGAAGTACAAAGTGTTGTCATTATCGTTCAAAGCTAGCTGGTGGATGTTATTGATCCCTTCCTTTAGGATGTCGACCGCATAGCATCTGTTGCTGAAGATTATTCCGTAACACTTCTCGGTAGTCGCCGTCGTTAGCAGGGTTGTCAGAAGCAGCAGGATCATTTTCTGGAAAGAGAAACAATTTTCGTTATAGAATAATTTGTGGGTATTGTTTTTTCCAGGGGCGGAATGACTCCTGCCGGGCATCAGCAGTGTTATTCTGGAAAAATCTAACCGTGATCATTTACGTGAAGTGAGGTTGAAGTGGAATGTCATCCTACATGACGCTAGTGTCTAGGGATTGATAGCTCACTTCAAGTTTACTTCACCTAAGTTTTCACGGTGAAATTTTTACCCAGTATGCAAGTACGTTTCTCGTCGCGGCGGCGCGGCGGCGGTGGGAGAGGTGCTATAGGTTAGACCAGATTGCTCTAAGGGAACAGCAATGCTATTCTGTAAATATCTCACCGTAAAAACTTAGGTGAAGTGAGTCATTAGTGACAATCCCTAGCATCAGATGGAATGACAGTTCATTTTAAGCTCACTTCACCCAAGTTTTCACGGTGAGATTTTTAAAAAAACTTTTTTACAAAAAAATACAACCGACTTCCAAAAACAACACAACAAAGTGAAAAATAACTTTAATTTCGGAAGTCGGTGTCTAGTTAAATGTATTTTCGTTTTTTGCCACCGACTTCCGAAATTAAAGTTATTTTAAAAACTTTTTTACAAAAAAATACAACCGACTTCCAAAAACAACACCACAAAGTGAAAAATAACTTTAATTTCGGAAGTCGGTGTCTAGTTAAATGTATTTTCGTTTTTTGCCACCGACTTCCGAAATTAAAGTTATTTTTCACTTTGTAGTGTTGTTTTTGGAAGTCGGTTGTATTTTTTTGTAAAAAAGTTTTTATTTTTCACTTTTTAGTTGTGTACCTACCCCACACAAATTCAAATACCACTACCTGCAAAACAAACTAGAACATCATCCATATAAAAGTGGGGAAAAAATACGTATTATTGAAGCTAACTCAAAAACTACTGAAGCAAAGTTAATTAATTTTATATGGGACCAACTGTGATGTATACACTCTCGAACAAAACAAAAAAAATCCAAATCGGTCCAGCCATCTTCGAGTAATCGGGGAACATACATAAAAAAAAAAAGTAAAAAAAAAAAAGGTTCCGACGAATTGAGAACCTCCTCCTTTTGTTAAAAATAGACCGGCTGACTCCGTCATGGCGTTCCACTCCTACAGCGGTACTTTACGCATAATGAACGTAGGATTCA
This sequence comes from Cosmia pyralina, assembly GCA_946251885.1. NCBI lineage: Eukaryota > Metazoa > Arthropoda > Insecta > Lepidoptera > Noctuidae > Cosmia > Cosmia pyralina. The sequence continues at coordinate 16,863,377 of OX276366.1, read as the reverse complement.
GTTCATTCAGTGATGCGTGATATGACTCAAATAATTCAGACAATAGCTATACATATATGGAGTAGGTAGGTACGTTCAATACCACTGAAAAGGCCATCAACGGTTATACCTACCTATACGTTACTACATTACATAGTACTATTAATCATACTTATGTAGCATATCAATCTGCCTAGCCTTTTCCCAACTATGTTGGGGTCGGCTTCCAATCTAACCTGCACCCTAATTACGTAACACATTATCGATCGGAGTTGGTTTCATTTTGAAACAACTTGTTAATCCATTGCTTCATATGTTCGAAAAATTTGTCTGCACAACAACGTATATAACGCAATGAATGTTGTTGAACTTTTAAAATGAAACCAACTCCGATTGATAATGTGTTACGCAATCAGGGTGCGGATTTAGCTGAATATCAGTATTTTACATGGAGCGACTGCCTATCTGACCTCCACAACCCAGTAACTGGTTAATACGATACCCCTTGGTAAGACTGGTTGTCAGACTTTCGGGCTTCTGACGACCCGTAACGACGGTCAAAGATCCACGAATGACAGCCGGAACCAACGGCGCTTTCCGAGGTACGGAAGAGTCTCGATATGTAAAGATGGTCACCAATCCACTGACCAACCCCGGCAAGCGTAGCTTAACCTGATGAATCGAACAGCGCGGCTGTTATTACTTAGCCACGAGCTCCTCGCTTGTGTACTTATGTAGCATATCATAAACATAACACCATGCATGTATTACCCAAAGGGGTAAGCTGAGGTGTACCTTATAGTACACCCACATGCCAGTTATTAGGAGGCGAGCTTGTTGCCATCAACAGGGCACAAATACAGACTCCGGGCTGCTACTCAGAAATTCCAGATGGAAAAACCGAATAACACTTTGCCCGACCCGGGAATCGCACCCAGGAACTCAAACAAAAAACAAGTGCGTGTCGGACCACGCACAATGAAGGGTTCCGTAGTTGGGATTGAACAAAGTTAACATTGTAGTTGAAAAACATGTTCTCCCTTTTTTTCTGTGGATGGGAAATCATCAAATGATTTCTCCCGCTCTGGGCAGAGCGGGAGGGCGTGTCAGACTTTTACTGACTAAAACCCACCCGTGTTCCTTCAGTTGCCCGTGGGCAACGGTATCTCTTTCGAACTACCCGCGACCCCGGCGGCAACATGTTCTCTCTTACATTCCAACTGCAAATGTAGCTTTGCACGCATAATATTGAGCGATTTAAGTATCATGTTATTTTAAGATCCTCTTATTTTCTGTATTTTTTTTTTCAAAATTTTAGGCTCATTGGTTTCGGAGATAAAGGGGGGGGGGGGAGGGTGATCAATTTTCGTCTATTTTCTTAAAAAACATGACAACAATTTATTTTTAAAAATCTACTTGAGACCCTCGCAGTAAGCCCTTTCATTCGATACCTACAGTTTGCAAAACTTTTTTTTTAATTATCTTATTTGTCCCCCTAAAGTGACCCCCATATTCAAAATTTATTTACCTATTTACATTACACGTCCGTGTTTGGGTCACAGAAATTCATAAAAATGTGACAAACAGGCGAACACGATATGATCCTATAAGGGTTCTGTTTTTTCCTTACGAGGTACGGAACCCTAAAAACTACATTATTAAGACAAAACTGTCTGCATGTTTGTCTGACGTGATTTTGATGAGGTATAGTCGAACTCTTTTGTCAACAATTTCGAGTTAATTAACTTCACTTGATGAACTTGAACATAAATTGTAACTTGACTGCTTGATTGGTCTTCTCCTGTCTCTAGTGGTCGCAAGCACTACTGCTGAGCATCAGGTCGTAGGTTCGATTCCCAGGTCGGGCAAACTGTTACTTATTGCGTTTTGTCACCTGGAATTTAGCAGCCCGGAGTCTGGATTTGTGCCTGATTAGTGGCAATAGGCTTGTCCCTTATTACATGGCTGGCGAAATATGGATGTACAAAAAGTAACTTAGAGTATAATATACTCTAACCGTCTTATTACAAAAAAACTTTTTTACAAAAAAATACAACCGACTTCCAAAAACATCACTACAAAGTGAAAAATAACTTTAATTTCGGAAGTCGGTGTCTGGTTAAATGTATTTTCGTTTTTTGCCACCGACTTCCGAAATTAAAGTTATTTTTCACTTTGTAGTGTTGTTTTTGGAAGTCGGTTGTATTTTTTTGTAAAAAAGTTTTTATTTTTCACTTTTTAGTTGTGGTACCTACCCCACACAAATTCTAATACCACTACGCAAAACAAACTAGAACATCACCCATAAAAAACTTTTTTACAAAAAATACAACCGACTTCCAGAAACAACACTACAAAGTGAAAAATAACTTTAATTTCGGAAGTCGGTGTCTAGTTAAATGTATTTTCGTTTTTTGCCACCGACTTCCGAAATTAAAGTTATTTTTCACTTTGTAGTGTTGTTTTTGGAAGTTGTATTTTTTTGTAAAAAAGTTTTTATTTTTCACTTTTTAGTTGTGTACCAACCCCACACAAATTCTAATACCACTATCTGCAAAACAAACCAGAACATCATCCATATAAAAGTATGGGGAAAAAATACGTATTATTGAAGCTAACTCAAAAACTACCGAAGCAAAGTTAATCAATTTTACATGGGACCAACTGTGATGTATACCCTCTCGAATAAAACCAAAAAAATCCAAATCGGTCCAGCCATCTTCGAGTAATCGGGGAACATATATAAAAAAAAAAATTAAAAAATGAAAAGGTTCCGACGAATTGAGAACCTCCTCCTTTTTGAAGTCGGTTAATAAAAGTGGGGAAAAAATACGTATTATTGAAGCTAACTCAAAAACTACCCAAGCAAAGTTAATCAATTTTATATGGGATTAACTTTGATGTATACCCTCTCGAATAAAACATTTTTTTTTCAAATCGGACGACTCTGTAAAAAGTTATGCGTGGTCATACTTAAAAAAAAACATACGGGTCGAATTGAGAACCTCCTCCTTTTTTTTCGTCGGTTAATAAGTTTCATCTTCAAACCCATGGTTTAAACTTTAAACCATGGATCTTTTTTTGAATTTCGAACTTTATTCCGACACAGTTTTGTATAGAGAACTGTATTTCTATCACAGCTAGGTTCTTATTACAAAAACTGGCTCGATGGTTTAAATCGTGACAGAAGAAAAACCTCGTTTTGTAATAAGACCGTGACGGTCTTATTACAAAACGAGGTTTTTCTTCGTCATGGTTTAAACCATCGAGCCAGTTTTTGTAATATGAACTTAGCTTTGATAGAAATACAGTTCTTTATACAAAACTGACAACTTAGTCCGGTACTAAGTTGTCAGTTTTGTAAAACTGACATCTTAACGTGTCAGAATAAAGCTCGAAATTCAAAAAAGGGTCCATGGTTTAAACCTGGGTTTGAAGATGAACCTTGTTTTGTAATAAGACGGTGAGGGTTTAAAGCTTTAGTCAAACCTTAGCATGATACTGGCAAACATTCTATCATTCAAACATCGAATTACTTTTGAAAAAAAAGTGAAACTCGCTTTTCTTCAAGGTTGACAGTCAGATTCTTTTAGGACTTCACCTAGGAAGTGTGTTTTTTCTTTAAGTTTAAAACTGAGCAATAAATAGAGGCATTGGGCATATGGCCCTTAGCCCATCGGCTTTAATCATTTCAGAAGCTAGCCTCCCACTGTGAGGTTCCAACCCTCACAGTACCTACGCCTCTGCCCAACCCTTCGGGGTAACAAGGTGAGGTGGTAAGTAATGTCACTTCACTGAGGTTGGAACTGTCTAACTGTCACATAGACAATACACCTTGTTGTATTGTGACGTGCGCGTGACATTCAAACGGTGTCAAATAACTAGATACATAGGTAGGTACCATCATCATCTGCCTAGCCTTTGACCAATTATGTTGGGGTCGGCTTCCAGTCTAACCGGATGCAGCTGAATACCAGTCATGGAGCGACTGCCTGTCTGACCTCCACAACCCATTAACTGGGTAATACGATACCCCTTGGTAAGACTGGTTGTCAGACTTTCGGGCTTCTGACGACCCGTAACGACTGTCAAAGATCCACGAATGACAGCCGGGACCAACGGCTTAACGTGCTTTCCGAGGCACGGAGGGGGCTTGGTATGTTCACCCATCCACGGACCAACCGCGGCAAGCGTAGCTTAACCTGATCGATCGACACGTGCGGCTGTTATTACTTAGCCACGAGCCCCTCTACATAGGTACCGATCACCAGTTATTTTACCTCAGACAGGCCAGCTGTGACAGCAACAACCCGCAAAATTGAGCAACAATTAAGAAAAATTTGAGAGTTAATAAAAGTCATCGGTTGCTTTAATTCTATTGTTAAGTATGCAAGAAACTTGCATCGTGTACATAGGGCTTAAGTTTCCGAGTTAGCCGACGCCGACGTTCGCACGGACGTAATAATATCGCGGCGATTTTTTTTCGCGCACTGGATTTTCAACGCTCTGCTTAGCGGCGAGAGTTGAAAATCCAACAGTATGTTATTTCGACGCTCTGGGATGCACTCTGTTTTTGTTAGGTTGGATTCTCGAAGCTCGGCTCAACACCGAGAGTTGAAAATCCAGTGTGCGATAAAATCCCGCCGCGTTATTTTTACGTCTGTGCGTACGTCGGCTAAGATTACTTACATAATGTAGGTAAGTAGGTACTTATATGTATTTGCAATATATTGTATACTTTAAAGTTACATACGCACTAGAAATCAACAGCTGTCAAAGTAAATTATGGCCAAACTTAATGAATATCATCTCGTCTCCCCTCTTGGAGGCGTGTGCTAATGGCTGCAACACAGTTTTTAAACTAACTTTTTCCATTTTGTAAACCTGTTTTTTGTTCCATTAAAAAAAAACTGACCAAGTGCGTGTCAGACCACGCACAGGGTTCCGTAGTTGAAAAGAATTTATCCCAAAAAAAAATGTTGTGTTATAATTACAAATTAACAATTTTTAGACTTTTTCCTTTACTTGTGCTGTAAGACCTTGCTTCTTGCCAAATTTCATGATTCTAGGACAACGGGAAGTATCCTATAGGTACTTAGGTTTTAATTTACTTGCGAGTATCAAAATATGTCGCATTAATAGCCGTATTTTTTATTGCGTTGACATAGAATGATGGAAGCTTGATTTTTTTACGACTCCAAAGGACCATAGGCCTACGTATTTGATATTAATTTCAACTTGATACCACCACGCGTTCCTAAGAAAAAGGGTCTTGAGTTCTTGACAATCTGACGGACAGACAACGAAGTGATCCTATAAGGGTTCCGTTTTTCTTTTGAGGTACGGAACCCTAAAAATAAAAACTAAGTACTTAACATCACCTCCGATTCTCCGAACCCAAGTGGGAAGCGTCAGTCTGTAACTACCTCATAAACTGGGGCTACCTCGACGGTACGGTAGCAGGAAGTGGATGAGGAGCTATTTCGCAACCCAAAAAATGCAGCCAAAGTGCCCTCTGCCAACGAACGACGCCACCGCAGAAGTGGCGAAGTTGGGCAAGCAAAATTTAACAAACTGTGGTGCCATAAACACAAAGAAGAAGACCACTACTAAGAAGTCGTAAGCAAAAACAAAAGAAATAAATAACTTACGTAAAACATTGTTGATTAATCACAGACACGGCACACACGTTATGTCACAGCGAATGTTAAAACATACTGATGCTATTATCGTACTCGTAACTCGTACCTAAGGCCACTGGGCCATGACATTGTTTGTATTCAGTCAGACCTCTCGAACAGTTTGATGGAAAATTATATATTCAGTATCGGATGCGGAAGGTAAACGACGGAAAACATATTATTGCTATGATTATCTGAGTATTTTGACTAGCTCCTTGAAAGCTTTCTGCATCCATTGTGTATATAAGAAAAACCCTTTACATAATAGGTATATAAGCTTATATATTATATATATAAACGTCAAAAAACATCATCATATATGGAAAAAAAATCATCCTAAGTAGTTGTGAACCTATGGGGTTCGCAACTAACCCCCCTCCCCCTCCCCCTGGGGGTTTTGGGTTTATAAATTAGTATATTGTATCACCTGTAGAGATAATTCCCAAATCTATCTTTAACAGTTCACTACAATGACAAAACAAAGTCCGGGCCGCCGCGTTTGTCTATCTGAAAGCGATTAACTCAAAAACTACCGAACGGATTTTCATATGTTTTCACCAGTGAACGGAGTGATTCATGAGGAAAGTTTCTGATTGTGTAATAGAATTCATTATGGTTTTATGTAGGTAAATTAGTGAAGGAAAACGTAGTGAGGAAACTGTAAGCGCCAGGGTAGCCCGCTATACTCACATTTTCTTACGTTGTTCCAATTTGAAAGTCAATTAGGTTTTGAGTAAAGTCAATTTGAGGATTATACTAAGTTATGAAGTTGTATTACTGATTCATAAGATTATAATTCTGTAAATACATACTTGTTACGGTCACGAATCATACTTTGATCAACATATAACCTAATTGCAAAAAGAGACTTGCAAATTGCAAAAACCGTAAGAAAATTTTAATTTCGCGGTCTACCCTGGCGCTTCCGATTGCTCCGCTGGCTTTTCGCGATTGTATTAAAGGTTGCAGAAATAATTGGTTTTTAGTGTTCCGTATGTCCGATAAAAAAACGGAACCCTTATAGGACAAATTAGCTGAACAGACGGACACACGAGTAATCCTTTATGGGTTCCGTTTATTCAATTTGGACACAACAATTTGTATGACACTTTTGGGAGGCAAAAATAAACAAATTTAAAAAAAATTACCACCCATACACTGAGGGTCTTAAGTACCTACTTAGATGTATTTATATTTTTTTTATAATTTTAAAATTAATAGTTTTAAAATTAAATTAATTTTTTTTTTAATTTTTTTTAGTTTTTTTTTGGCCAAAGAATTAGCATTGCCATTCAACGTGGCAATGCTGCCAGTCTTCTGGGCACGTTTCCGGATGACATCGATGCGGACGAGTACTTCGACGCCTAAGTGTTCTTTTGTTTTGTATTTATTTGTATAGTTAGTTAGTTAGTCTTTTACAATAATAATTGAATTAAATTAAGATATTATATAATATGTAGCTACCACATATTAATTATAAGACCTCTACATGTTATCAAATTAATAGTCATAAATGTCAATAATAATCATGTCAATAATGGAAGAGATTTGCCACACAATAAAAAAATAACAATAACAATATAGAATGACCATGCAATTTACAAAACTTATAATTTATAATCTAAAAACTCATGTACACTATAATAGTTTTAAAGTTACACTGGTTTATTTGGACAGGTATGGTTTACTTTTATTATTAATTTAATACTAACATTAGGATCTGTTATACTACTACCTAATAACATTATATCTATTTATCTGAAATAAAATATTTGAATTTGAATAAGAAAATAGATGAAAATTGACCATCTTAATCTCAAAAAACAGGTCCTAAAATTTTGAAAAAAATACATAAAATACTATTGATTACCTACAGGAAAACCTATTAGAAGTCTATAGTCTTAAAATAACATGATAAATCTCCTAGTATTGTGTGTACTAACTTACTTTTGCAGTTGAAATGTATGGGAGAGCAAGTTTTTCAACTACAAAGTTAAGTTTGTGCTTGGTATAAATTTTATCCCAACTACGCCTACGTTACCCTTCATTGTGCGTGGACTCGCACTTGGCCGGTTTCTATTATTATGCGGCTGACGCGACGTGGCAGTGAAAGCTGTTTCGTAAAGACGGTAAAGACCATACGACTGATTTTGGTAGTGATGTAAGTACCATCGCGGACATTTGTGGGGAGTTTGTGATGAACCACTTTTCAACCATAATTATTACCTTTATCTTTTAGTATCCTATACCTACCACAGAATACGTAATAGTACCTAAATACAAGTTCTATAGGTACTTACTAATAATAAAGTAGAAATTTGTTTTTTAGGGTTCCGTACCTCAAAAGGAAAAAAACGGAACCCTTATAGGATCACTAGTGTGTCTGTCTGTCCGTCTGTCACAGCCAATTTGCTCCGAATCTAATGTTGAAATTAGGTACACACATGAACTTCTGTGAACCAAACACGAACGGGTACAGTAAATATTAAATTAATTTTGAATATGGGGGTCACTTTTGGGGGCAAATAAAAAAATTTAAAAAAAAGTTTTGCTTATTGCACCGTGTGACATACAGCTATTAAATGCAAGGGCTTACTAACTGTGAGGGTCTCAGATACATTTTTCATATAATTTTAAAATAAATTGTTTGAAAGTTATTTTAGAAAATAGACGAAAATTGACCATCCCCCCCCCCCTTATCTCCAAAACTACTAAGCCTAAAATTCAAAAAAAAAATACAGAAAATAGTTTTTTAGCTATAGATTACAGGCAAACCTATAAGAAGGCTAAATCTCTCAATATTATGAGTACAAACTTACAGTTGGAATGTATGGGAGAACAAGTTTTTCAACTACAATGTTAAGTTTGCTCTTGGGATAAATTCATCCCAATCATTGTGCGTGGTCCGACACGCACTTGGCTGGTTTTTTTGTTTGTTTGAATGCGCTAATCTCTGGAACCAACCACCAGTCGGATTTGAAAAATTCTGTTTGCATTTGATAGCCCAATTCTTAAGGAAGGCTTTAGGCTATTATACCATCACACAATTAAAATTAAAATTTTAACAATAAGTTTAATGTTTTTAACTATAAACTGGTAACCAGTTTCTAATAATTTTTTAACAACACTATTAAATCCCCATCCCTATACCTATATTAAAATTAATTATAATATCATAAAGTAAGCCAAAAATACATTAGCCCTTTCAGCGGAATTTCGAAAGTAATATTAGCTAAGGGAAAAAGTCTTTTCGCATTATAGTATGTATGAACTTAAAATAAAATCTCTTTGGCTATACTATTTGTATCTGGCTGGTTTTGGTATCATTGAAAGTTTAAATTTTAAAGAACATAATTCCAAATTCAAATTAGGAAAATGTGTGATTTTCATTTGTTTTTCTACTGTCAAGATGAGTGAATCTAATGATGAAATTCGATACATTTTAAAAATTTACTACAGAAAAGGTAAAAATGCAACGCAAGCCGCGAAAAAAATTTGCGATGTTTATGGACCCAGTGCAGTGTCTGTGAGAGTAGCACAAATTTGGTTTAAGCGTTTCCAATCCGGAAATTTTGATGTCAAAGATGCACGTCGCTCTGGTCGCCCTATTACGGATAAAATGGATGCCATTTTTGAAAAAGTGGAGCAAGATCGGCCATATCAGTAGTTACGACGTAGCTGAAGAACTGGGAATTGACCACAAACAGTTTTGGCGCATTTGAAAAAAACTGGGTACACAAAAAAGCTCGGTATCTGGGTACCTCACGAGCTCACTGAAAGAAACCTACTGAACCGTGTACCTACTCATTTGTGATTCTTTATTACGACGTAATGAAACCAAACCTTTTTTGAAGAAGCAGATAACTGGTGATGAAAAGTGGATCACGTAGGTACGACAAGAACGTGCGGAAAAGGTCGTGGTCAAAGGCCGGTCAGGCTTCACAGACTGTGGCGAAACCCGGGTTAACTCGCAACAAGGTGATGTTGTGTGTGTGGTGGGATTGGAAGGGCATTATTCATTATGAGCTGTAACCACCAGGCAGGACCATCGATTCTGAACTCTACTGTGAACAACTGATGAGATTAAAGCAAGAAGTTGAGAGAAAGCGGCCGGAATTAATCAACAGAAGGGGTGTGGTTTTTCATCATGATAACGCTAGAACTCACACATCTTTAGCCACTCAGCAAAAATTAAGAGAGTTTGGCTGGGAGGTGTTAATGCATCCGCCGTATAGTCCTGACCTTGCACCTTCAGATTTCCACCTGTTTCGGTCTCTTCAGAATTCTTTAGGCAGTGTCAGATTGACATCACGAGAGGACTGCCAAAACCACTTGTCGCGGTATTTTGATCAGAAGTCCCAAAATTTCTATAGCAATGGGATCATGTCCCTACCTACAAGAGGGCAAAAAGTTATCGAACAAAATGGTACCTACATACTATAGATAAATGTAAATAATGTATATTAAAAAATGTTTTGAATTTTCTTAAAAAATGCGAAGAAACTTTTTCCCCAACCTATTATAATTACAACACTAGCAACTTTTTTCTTTGATGTAGCCACAAATTAGATGGTCCTAACGGCAACACTGTTTGCGTTTGGTTCTTCTTCACGTACGCACGGACGTAAAAATATCGCGCCGATTTTATTTCGCGTAGGTACTGGATTTTCAACGCTCTGCTTAGCGCCGAGAGTTGAAAATCCAACAGTGTGTTTTTTCGACGTGTTATAATGCACTCTGTTGTTGTTAAGTTGGATTCTCAACGCTTGGCTCAACACCAAGAGTTGAAAATCCAGTGCGCGATAAAATCCCGCCGCGATATTTTTACGTCCGTGCGTACGTCGGCTTGATGACTACTAAGACACCTCTGCCTACCTTCAGAGAATACAGGCGCAATGATAATGTTTGTGAACGTACAGTCCGACAAAAATGTCTAGAAACGGAACTAATGTTTTTGCCTTTGTCAGTACCTATTGTCTCAGTCCGTGTTTTATCAGGCAACAAATGTGCGTGAAAACGATTAAAAAAAATAAGATTATGTATTTAAAGTTCTGTCAGAAAAATGGTTTTTAAAGTTTTTATAATGTATGGCTAGTGGCGCCCCCATTATTAACCGACTTCTAAAAAAGGAGGAGGTTCTCAATTCGGTTGTATTTTTTTCCCACTTTTGTGTCGAGCTTTAATATACACTGATTTTGCGTCACGTGCGTCGCAGTTGTAATTAGGTACTTACCTAGATAATGTTCCGTGCCTATTAGATAATGGCCGGCCTCGGTTTGATTACAGTTTCCTTTCTGCTCTGAAATTATTATTATTGTTTAGTACCTACCTAGTTATAGGCAGTCGCTCCATATAAAATACTGGTATTCAGCTGCATCCGGTTAGACTGGAAGCCGACCCCAACATAGTTGGGAAAAGGCTAGGCAGATTGATTTAGTACCTACCTACTTAGTTCTTCTAAATTGTGACATTGAGCCATTTTTAAATAAATAGTGATTCCCCATAATCCCAATTTATGCGATATTGTTTGGGAAGCAACTACCTATGTGGTTTAGTAAACGTCACCTTTTGATCTGGCCAAAATTTTTACAGCTAAAGTCAATTGAAAATAAATCAAAATGCCAAAAAGTTTATAGAACTTGGTAAACAAATGCGAATCGGACTCGCACACAAATGGTTCCCCATCGCACAATATTGAACACTACTTACTTACTTACATTTATTTTTTACGTTTCTTGTATGTATGGGGACCCCATTTTTTTTTTTTAATGAAATTTTTACTAAACGAAGAATATTTTTCATCAATATCATGATAAACAGAAGTTTCAAATTCCTAACTTGTTTAGTTGTTGCGTTAGAGCTCGTTCAAAAATGGTCTGAAACTGACAACTTATGTGGCTACCTATTTCATAATTTTTAGAAGTTATGTAGATAAAAATAAAATTCTACTCGACGAGTTCTAGACAGTTGACATGAACACATCCCACATGCCAGGGTCAGAAAAACTATTATTTTAAATTCAACAGGTAGTTTATTGTATGGGGATTTTTAACTATAATTTATTATTTGTTGTTAGAGCGGCAACCGGCAATAGAAGTACTTCAAATTTCAACTGTCTACCTATTGCGGTTCATGTCATACAGCCCGCAATTAGTCTGTGCAGCCCGCTGATAGACCTGACGGACGCACGGACAGCTGAAGATTTTATTACTAAGCCTCCGCTGTCCGTCCGTCCGTCAGGTTCGTTAAGTTTGGCACCCTCCGGGTACGGAACCCTAAAAAAGAGGTGGATATGGTAAAAAATACTATTATTGCGAAAGTAATCTTGGGACTGATATCTCTTTGCGATTATAGATGGCGCTCTTCCAAATCTAAGATCACTTTTAGTTTACTATTAGACGTAAAAACCAATTAAACCTACTATTGTGTACAAAATATCTCGGTAATAAGAAAAAAAAGAAAGAAAGAAAGAAAAACTGTTTATTCACATGAAGGTGACGCACATTTATCTTACTTACTAATTTTTATAAATTATATTTCGTTTAAGTAGTGCAATGAAAACGAAAACGATCGCTGTTTAGCTGTCTTCGTAAATTCTCTGCATCACATGTCAAAGCTTTCAAAGAGCTGTCAAAAAGAAAGATTGAATTGATTTGTTTCGTATTTGTTTCCTACCATTTTCGGATTTTCGTTCGGTAAATGTGGTATTAATTACTCCATCTCGAATACGGTCTCGTGTTTATGTTTATTACTAGTTTAGCTATTAAACATCCGTCGTAAAAAATTGGATAAATCGTGAATAATAGTGAATCTCATTGTATAATCGACGCCTATTGTTTAGGTAGCCAGTGTTATATTTTCCATAACCGGGTGAGTAAAAAAATATTGTTTACACTATGCAAGTACGTAGATAAAAAAGTCGATAGCAAAATAATTTACTACTAGGTATCTATTAATTTGCCTTTCGGTAAATTGACCTCGGCAACATACCAGTTGGGTTAACTTAACTTCCTCATAATTTTAAGGAAAAATCCCTAATACTTACCATAATAATTTGTTAAGTAGGTACCTTATTTCATGAAAAAGTAATTTTTTGTACGATATTTTACTTGATTAAAATGAGTTTTAAATTTCGGTCAGTTTCCAATCTTAAAAGTACATTTGGTATTTTTTTTTATAAAGTTGTGTGCCTTATCAAAGTTTACTTCCTTTAGTTAAATGATAAAGACTATCCTAGTACAGTAGAACTATTTGTGAAAGATCTTGCTAGGGGAACCTGCCTCGCATAAGGAAATATAATATTAATGTAAGTTTAAGCCACAATGCCATTCAAACGAAAAATATAAAAAAATGGTTTAGCACAGCCACTATTTTAATATCTCTCGGTAAGCCACAAACCGGTTGAACGCCGTTATTACAGAAACAATTAAAAAGCCACACTCCACATTCAAAGGGATAAAAATGTTATCTAAATTTTATGAATTTACCCTGAATGTTCAATGTACTAGACATAATTTGTTGGCCTTATTGGAGCAATGGCTGAGCAAATAGGTTTTAATGTCAATCAAATAATCTCTATGCATAATTTCAAGAATCAATAATATTTCATTGTTTAACATAAAGTAGCTAAAGCCGATATCGGACGCTTCACTCAGTGAATGGAGTGAAGGTTCATTTTTGTTTCATTTCATGTTCAAACAACACTGACAAAATTATTTAGGAATCAACGTTCATCTGCTCCTTTCATCGGATTGGCTCACAAATTAATTTATTTTTAATTTTTGGTTCTTTTGTGAAAGATGCCGAATTAGTGTCAAAAATGAACAAAAAAGTTGATATCAGATGCTTCACGCGTCTGTTATCGACTTTACAATAAACTGTCTCCTTCGTCATCCTATTGCCTGTATCTTAATTTATTTGGGGGTGGCGCAGCCAACAGACTTCCATAGGTACAACTCTATTTATGTCATCTAAAATGTCCCCCCTTTCTAGATATAAAATCATCATTCACACTGTCAATACTTGTTTCTTTGGTGTTTTTCTGCTCCTGTAAACATTAAAATTCACAGGATATTTTTTTTTCCAGGAAATATACAAGAAATGAGAAAGATATTGCGGTTGTATTTATAATTTTGATCAATCTTGAAATAAAAGCGTAGAAAGTATCTTAGTACTTACCTACCTTATTGTAGTATTTGTAATTGTAAGTCGTAGTTTATAAAAAATCCAGTATCTGTTGAATATAGATCCAGTATCTCGTAAACTTTTACGCTTATACAGGGTGACTTGTAATTTGACATATATTATTCTTTCTAGAATGTGATAGTGTGTGTGACCCATTTGCAACAATAAATTAAGCACTCCACAAAGCCTAGGGGGAAATTCATGGGATTTGAGGAAACCCATTTTACTTATTTTTGAAAATTTGCCAGCTTTCGTCACTCAAAATAAATATCAAATTTCTCTAAACTCTCAAATTGAATGTCCTTCATCGCTATTCATCAAGTAACTAATACTTTAACGGACCTTTCGATGTAGGTAACAAAATTTTGTAAGGGTGGGTGGCACCATCTTACTTTAACAATAGCAAACATCACCTTCAGTTCGATGTTTGTTATTTTTAAAATGAGATGGTGCAACCTACCCGTGTTAAAGTTCTTGTTAGACAAAAAATGGGTTGTTCCATTTGACAATTTGTTAGCTGACGTCATAACTTTAACTGTAACCTTAACCGCCCACGCATCGCTGGTTAAACATATTGTTAAATATCTGTCACTTCTGTCAGACGCGTTGTTAGAGCTTAACTCTAAGTGACACATATTTAACAATATGTTTAACCAGCGATGCGTGGGCGGTTAAGGTTACAGTAAAAGTTATGACGTCAGCTAACAAATTGTCAAATGGAACAACCCATTTTTTGTCTAACAAGAACTTTAGAGTTAAGCTCTAACAACGCGTCTGACAGAAGTGACAGATATTTACCAATAAGTTTAACCAGCGATGCGTAGGCGGTTAAGGTTACAGTTAAAGTTATGACGTCAGCTAACAAATTGTCAAATGGAACAACCCATTTTTTGTCTAACAAGAACTTTAACACGGGTTTTTATTCCTCTAGCTTAAGCTAGAGGAATTTCAAAAATAATCTAGGCATTAAGCATATAAAATACTGGGAAGACATCTTCATTTAATTAGCGGTCTAATGAGGTACAAAAGTTAAAAAAAAATGTTAAGTGGTGCCGATGAAACAATTGATAATGCTGGCAAAGGTGGAATTTGCAAATGGTTGAAATATTAAAAACCTAGTTGTGGAGCGGCTTTTAAGAGGGTACCGTCCGCGCAGTGGCGCCCTCATCGTTTGTTTGGTTATTTCTTTTATTTTAGAATGAAAATGAAACCGGAATAATTGTGCTCCACAAGACTATACGTTACTATTATTACAAATAGTAGCTTTATAGTGTTAAGTTTTATTATAATCGTTAAAACGGAAAATAGTGGCCACTTTTTTCCGTTTTAACGATTATAACAAAACTTCCATTTATTTTCCATTAGTCCATTCCATTTATTTTCCATATAGTCTTGTGGAGCACAATTATACCGGTTTATTTTCTGCACTTTCGTTCTAAAATGAAAGAAATAACCAAACATACGATGAGGGCGCCACTGCGCGGTCGGTAGCCTCTTAAGTTTTTAACATGATTACCGTCCGATGGTTTTGCATCACAATGATCTTTATTATCGTTGCTATAAGGTTGCTGTCAGATGTACAATCATTGTGAAAGGACTCAATATAAGGAACACACTGTAATGCGTACTTAGGGCCTGTTTCACCACCTACGATTAAGTTCATATTAACTTACTTGGCTGATAATTTCATACAAATTCTGTTCCATTTTTGAATTTATTCGGTGAGTAGTGGCTATTCGGACATCGTGAAATAGGACCTTATGGTTAGTTTTGAATCGACGAAAAAAGGAGGAGGTTCTCAAGTCGAGACGTGTTTTTATTTTCTTATGTTAGCCGACGTACGCACGGACGTAAAAATATCGCGGTGATTTTTTTTCGCGCACTGGATTTTCAACATTCTGTTTAGTGCCGAGAGTTGAAAATCCAACAGTGTTTTTTCGACGCGCTGGGATGCACTCTGTTGTTGTTATGTTGGATTGTCAATGCTCGGCTCAACACCGAGAGATGAAAATCCAGTGCGCGATAAAATCCCGCCGCGATATTTTTACGTCCGTGCGAACGTCGGCTAAGACCACGCATAACTTTTTACAAAGTAGTCAGATTTGAACGATTCTTATTTTATTCGGGAGGGTATACCTCGATGTTGGTCCCATGCAAAATGTATTAACTTTGTTTGGATAGTTTTTGAATTAGCTTCAATATGACGTATTTTTTCCACTTAGTCAATGTGGATGATGTTCTAATTTACTTTGCAGGTAGTGGTATTCAAATTTGTGTGGTACCACAACTAAAAAGTGAAAAATAAAAACTTTTTTACAAAAAATAAAAACAACCGACTTTCAAAAAAAACACTACAAAGTGCAAAATAACTTTAATTTTGGATGTCGGTGGCAAAAACGGAAATAAAATAAAAAAGCAGACTTCCGAAATTAAAGTTATTTTTCACTAAGTACTGTTTTTTTGAAAGTCAAATGTTTTTTTTTTTGTCAAAAAGTTTTTTCTTTTTAACAATCTAAATACTTACCAAATTATATTTTCTTGGTTTGACGTACGCACGGCTACAGATCAAGCTATACATTTCCAATATAAGCTGATCTCGCATTGTATAGGTTTTTCTTACAATGAGAGGTCAGTGTAAACTGGAAATGAATAGCTTGATGTGTAGCCGTGTGTACGCAAGTATACGGTATAAAAAAAAATAGAGGAATTAACAATTTATTTTTATTTTTTCAGCTTTCTGATAGGTGGGATCAGATTGATTTTAAAGCTGGTTTGGCTCCGTCTTGTTTCGGACTGCACTCAGAGGCACTCCGGAAATTGCTGTATACACAGAAATTTGGTAATAATCTATATACATTTTTATCTATCTTTATTCTATTGTATCTATACTAATCTATACTAATAATAAACCTGAAGAGTTTGTTTGTTTGAACGCGCTAATCTCTGGAACTACCAGTCCGATTAAAAAAAAAATTGCATTAGATAGCCCAGTTCTTGAGGAAGGCTATAGGCTATTTAACTTCACGCTATGACCTTTAGGATCTGAGCAAAACGAAAAAAAAGTCAGAAAGAACGCTAAGTGAAAACGAAATAGGTAATGACGCGGGCAGGCGACGTCACTGCTACTCTTGTTCACACACGGCTACTGTGCCAGTTTGAAAAACATGAAAGTTGAAAAATCCATATTCAATATTTTGTATGAAATTGGGCTGAACTGAGTTTTCATAATATGAATTACAAATAGCTTGTCCTTCATTTCATATTCTAGTAGCGTGACGTGTCTGCTTGTAGAATATTATGAAAATATGAACGTTTAAAACTAGGTATTGACGACACGATAACGCATTGCGTGGCGCCACAGAGTATTGGAAACAGAAGGTCCAATGCACGGAGTATCATATTTTATTAACACGCTTCTATTAGCTTCACCTGTATGTATGTTTGTAAGTAACGAAATCTTTGAACTCGATTTTTACCCACTTTAAATGGTCAGATTAATTCGAAATTTTGCACACATAACAGGGCCCGATGACAATACAATAATTTAAAAATTCTGTCCCATTGACAGAAGATATTGAGATTGAGATTGTGTTTGATCAGGATCATCAGGATTACAATTTATCTCTAAAAAAATAAAAAATAAATTATAGTTTAAAAACTAAAAAAACACGTTTTATTACCATTAAACTGTATTAAAAAGTAGAAAATAAATCTTTCAATATAAGAATAAAGCGATTAACGAGAAAATTAATATCATTGTAAAAAATTACATACACATACACACACATTTCGAATTACAGAGTCAGTGTAAGAATGTCGTACAAAGCAACCCGCGCTTTTTTTACAATGACATTAATTTTCTCGTTAATCGCTTTATTCTTATATTGAAAAATTTATTTTCTACTTTTTAGCACGGTTTAATGGTATTAAAGCGTGTTTTTTAGTTTTTTAAACTATAATTTATTTTCTATTTTATTCTGTGCTAGCAATCCGCTCCGGCTTCGCGCAGGTAGCAGAACATAAATGCCTACTTTTTTGTTGTTGTAGTGTTGTATCAGCCTGTAACTGAGCATGTAAAATGTAACTGAAGTTCATCCTACTTTGAGTATTTTTTAATGTATTTTATTTCCAATCCTGACTATACTTAAATAAGTATTGTTTTCATATATATATATATATATATATATATATATATATATATATATATATATATATATATATATATATACTCCGTCCATTGGTGAAAACCGTATGAAAATCGGTTCGGTAGTTTTTGAGTTTATCGCGTTCAGACAGACAGGCAGATGCGGGGGACTTTGTTTTATATTATGTAGTGATGAATATTCAAGTCAAATTATTTGTAACTGTACAATGGTCTTTAGGCGCGCGGCCAAAATCAGAACTAACGCCGCCATCTTGTTTTTCATTAGAATTTCAAACTCAAAGCATTTATTTCAAATAAACCGATTACAGGCACTTTTGAATTGTCAAGGGGTCGTTAATAAGATGGGTATCATTTTGACAGTTCAACAACATTCGTTGCGTTATAGTCGTTGAGCAGACAAATTTTTCGAACATATGAAGCAATGGATTAGTAATAGTAATCTTTTTATTTCTCTCTTCACCAAGGTAAACTTAGTTTTATTTTATAAATAGAGACAAGAATAATAATGTTGTTACAAAATAAAAAATATGATCCTTTGTGAGAGACTGGCGTCCATACTAGGATACCCTTTGTGACAGATCACCAGGCTCTCACCCCGCATTTAATCTATTTTTTTTGGTTTTTTTTTATGGTAAATTATTATACTCTTGACAAATTATTATTAAATTAGTAATACGCTTCAAACTCATTTAGATTGTGATTGATAATGTGAAACGCAATTAGGGCGCTGAAGTCGTAATAATCGTTTCGGTTATCGCACAAATTTTTAAAAAGTCTAACGGAGTAGGTTTTCTGATCATTATTGTGATACTGTGACTGCCATGTCGGCTATAATCTGTCTGTCATACATCATTCAACATTTACGCCCATTGACACAATACTTTGAACATAACATCAAGCCTGTATTTATTTATTTTATTTTATTTGGGAAACAAACAGATACAATAATATAAGAAAATAGTACAAAATAGCAATACATAATCCAAAATAGTTTCCACACATTATTAATACAAATTTTGTTAATTTAGAAAGTACGACGGCCGCTATTAGAAGGAAAAAAAAATACATATCAAAATGATTTAACAATGAAAATGAAAAGAACAACAATAATATTAAAAATATCAAAAAAACAAATCATAATTTTGCTGCAAGAACGTCTCGAACAGACTTCTTGAATTTTGAGAGGGAAATGTGAAAAATATCCAAACAATCACATTCACTAGTAGCCGTTAGTTTGTTATATGAACGACAAGATCTTTTTACGAATGTGTTAGCACCATAGTTAGTTCTAGTAAAGGGAATGCAGAAGAGAGATTTCTTACGAGTACTAATACGCGGACACCTGAAACATATCTTACTAAGAAGATACGAAGAGTCCGCCTGATTACATATAATTTTATAGAGAAACACTAAATCACGCTCGGTTCGTCGGGTTTCCAGTGATGGGAGTTTAATTACAACTTGAGAGTTATACAGGGTGTTTGGTGCATCGTTTGCCAAATTGAATTGGCCGAAAGAAGAGGTCATTTGCTATCGCTTCAGGCTCAAGTACTCATTTTTGGCCACACCGGTTTTTTTATTACAACTTTCTAATTTTTATTTTGAAAAAATCCAAAACTCAGCATTAAAGCTTAAATTAAAAAAAAGTTTTAAGTGTAGTCTTCAAATTTCATTTTTATTTACATATGTACTGTTGTATGGCTCTATCAAATTTAAAATTACTTGCAAGTAACATCTAGTTTTTTTTTAATAAATCACAAAGTTTTTGGAAAAATAAAAAATGAACTTAAAACTCAACTTTAAATAGCTATAAAAAAAAAAATAAAAGCGATCAGGATCTTCGAATTATTTTAAAAAGTTCTCTAGTCTGTCCCCTTTCCAACGGTATGTAATGTGTTAAAAAACTCTTTTAATATCTTTAATAATTAGCTAAATGTGTAGTCGAGACACATCAGGCTGATATTGGATATTACGTTTAAAACACTAGTTTTCGCATAAATTACATGCTATTAGTAGATAGATACTGTTATCTCACGTCTTACGTAGTCTCTTATCTCGTTCTTACATAGGGAACTTTCCTCGAAATTGAAAAAAAAATACATTATTACAAAAATAATCATTTATTAATAAGTAATTTAATTACATACTAATCTTACAAGTCTTGTTCAAACTGTCTACCACTATTGCGTATGCACGCGCGACATCTTCGTCTTATCTCAACTGTAGTGGTGCGTAAACGCATTTCTGCTTTGATCGTCATGAAAGCCGCCTCAATGCGTTGGACTAAATCATCTCTTGTCTCAACTTCCGTGGCGTAGACGAGTTCTTTGGCCCGTCCCCAGACGTAAAAATCCAACGGAGTTAAGTCTGGAGAACGTGGAGGCCAAGGAATAGGGCCATCCCTCCCAATCCATGAGTCCGGGAATGCATCATTCAAGTACTCCCTGACGGTTATTCTCCAATGAGCGGGACAACCGTCATGTTGGAAAACAAAAGACCTGTCTTCACTGAAAATTGGCAAATCAGCTAATAATAAGGGCAACTCTGTTTGCAGAAATTCTAAGTAATTATCCCCGTTCAGGTTGTCAGGTAAGTAGTGTGGTCCAATTACATGATTTGCAATGACTCCTGCCCAAACGTTCACACTAAATCGTCTCTGGAATGACCTTTGTCGTTTTACGCGTGGGTTTTGATCTTTTGCTGTCCAGTGGTGTAAGTTATGTAAATTGAGGATTCCCTCTTTAGTAAATTTGGACTCATCCGTCCACAGAATTCTTTTTAAAAAGACCGGATTATCCACGTCTGAATGCAGTAAAAAACGACAAAACTGGACACGGTTATCAAAGTCTTGATTCTCGAGACCTACAACAAATAAAATACGCGTAAGAATGCATTACTTTCTCGCAAGATTTTTTTTTATTGTTTGTAAAAAGTACGGGCAGTACAATGTAAAAGACAATGGCCTGACCGCTGAAGGTTTATGACATCTGGCAGAGTGACGTCAAAGCCGCTACCTGCTGCTGCGTCGGGTACGCGGTAAAGCTAGAAAGGGTTCGCAATCTACGTTAGCGCCTACGGTTGTGAGTCTATTAATTTAAAAATTACGTACCTTGCACCGGAGTGTAATGGAAAGCATGTTTGTTATTTTGGCGAAGTACTCGCCATACTTTCCAGATCGAAATTCCCAGTAATGCAGCTACATTTCTTATGCTTCTAGTGGGATCTTCTTCAAACAGTGCCAGAATCTGTTCATCTACGTCAACATTATGACGCACTACAATCCCTCTTGGTTCACTAGCAGTCAAATTACCAGTCTCACGTAAGCGTCGATAAGTGTTCTGGAAAGTATGGCGGGAAGGCAATCGTCTATTGGGAAAGCGTTCCTGATAAATTCTTTGTGCTTCGCGAGCAACAGCATCGGCTCTTCCATAAGCCATCAAAATATCAGCGTATTCTTCATTAGAGAATGTAGCCATATTGTAACACAAAAAAAATCACGAAAGTTAACACAAACACCCACAAAACTCAATGAAAAGATAACAGTAACAGAAATTAACAGTAACAGAAAATAACAGTAACAGAAAATAACACAACAACAACAAGGGGTTAGTTTTCAGAGACAGTCAAATAACGACTAACAAACTTAACCAATTTGCGGCCAACCCAATAACAAAAAGAGACAGATAATGAATTCTACTGTGTAGGAGGGAGATAGCAGGCTTTACCTGCTTCGTATGTATTGTTTACGCGAAAACACTTATTTATCCCGAATATGCAATAGTTTGATGGTGCGTCCCGATACACAAACTTAGCGTATTAGTGAACTTACTGACACATTTTTTAAACACATTGCATACCGTTGGAAAGGGGATAGACTAGAGAACTTTTTAAAATAATTCGAAGATCCCGATCGCTTTTAGTTTTTTTTTTATAGCTATTTAAAGTTGAGTTTTAAGTTCATTTTTTATTTTTCCAAAAACTTTGTGATTTATTAAAAAAAAACTAGATGTAACTGGCAAGTAATTTTAAATTTGATAGAGCCATACAACAGTACATATGTAAATAAAAATGAAATTTGACGACTACACTTAAAACTTTTTTTTAATTTAAGCTTTAATGCTGAGTTTTGGATTTTTTCAAAATAAAAATTAGAAAGTTGTAATAAAAAAACCGGTGTGGCCAAAAATGAGTACTTGAGCCTGAAGCGATAGCAAATGACCTCTTCTTTCGGCCAATTCAATTTGGCAAACGATGCACCAAACACCCTGTATATCTTAGACCTTCTCCAAGTTATGTGTCTCATAAATTTATTTTGTATCCCCTAAGGGATGGGCAGAGATGTAAACCACTTCGATTACAAGTAATCCCCGCAGTCCATAAGAAAGAGAAGCTTTTTTTAATGTTTTTTTTTTTTTCAGATGTCAGTGATGGTCGTGAAACGATGGTATCGTTCAAGAAGAAATCAGTTAATTATATTAATAATAAGTATAATCTGTATAATATATTATATTTCTCTAAATGACAATTTGCCACGAGAACCTGATCTAGATATTACAAGGAGGTAAGTCTATTTGGAAGATTTTATTAAGTTTAGTACTAACAGCTTTCCGAAGAAAAGTATGCGCTTCGGGAATCATCGTGTTTCCGAATTAGCACGAAAGTTGCGTCACAGAATAAACCCCCACAGAGACAATACTTCTAAGTTTTGTACAACTGCGCTTTGTAGTAGTGCACGTGCACCTATAAGTTTTATGTCTGTCGGGTCACCTACTCAGATCGTCATTTGTCACTCAAAAGTGTTGAAAAGTTTTTTGGAATTGCATAATACAAAATATAAAATTACTTCCTTGTTTGTAACAGCTCTATAGTAGATCTTATCTTCGCGCTTTCGTAATTCCGAAGATAGACGATGATTCCCGAAGCGCACACTTTTCTTTGGAAAGCTGTAGATGTTTTGTTCTCAGAAGCCTTATGCCCCGTATTTAATGGGAAACAAAGTTGCCCAAGATTGTTTTAGCAACATGTTGCAGTGTTGCCGTCAACATGCTATGTTGCTAGCAACATGAAGCCTTATGCCCCGTATTTAATGGGAAACAAAGTTGCCCAAGATTGTTTTAGCAACATGTTGCAGTGTTACTGTCAACATGCTATGTTGCTAGCAACATGCTAATGTCCCGTATTCATGATAGTCAAAAGTTGCCTAACATTTGATATTGGGTAACAATATTTCTCAACGGTATTACTAATTAATATACGACTTAACTGTTCTATGATCAAGCGCTTTGCTTTGAATCATCATCATCCGTTTCATTTGTACAATCCATCAATTATTTATTCCGTTATTTTTGCTGTTGAGTTGATCTGATAACATTTTCAGAGCAGATATGAAGCAATGAATGGTTTTAGTCACAACTGATAAAGAGGAACTCTTTATCTGTTGTGTGGTTTTAGTTTTATGTATTACCAAAATTAAAGGAAATGTTATTTCAAACGTGTTACGCAATTAGGGTGCAGGAAATAAGGACTAAAATAACAAAAAACAATCATATTATATTATTGTTTTTTGTTTATTTTATTTTATTTTATTTGGGAAAACAAACAATCGTACATTGTATATTATATCTAGATACACAGTATGCTATAAATAAATGTACAATCCACTACGTTTCCACATGTTACTAGTTTAAAAAAAAAAAAAAAAAGATACAGTGTTGGGAAAATTAAGCAGTAATTAATTAGCTATTACATGTCTAAATAAAAGGTACATAATAATTAAAATTTATGAGCAAGGCGCTTAGTAATTTGTTCTCTAAATGTATATTTAGATAGGGCAAAAACATCAATATCATTAAAGTTATTATTGTAAGCCTGAACCAATCTCTGGAGCGGCGCTCTCTCCCCTGCATTTGTGCGGCAGGGAGTTGTAGCAAACAGTGGATAAGAGCGCGCCTCACGTCGTTTATTTTAGTCAACCAATCAAAACTACTAACATGACATTTGTCCTTATTTCCTGGGTCACCCGGGGCAATGGTAGCCAAGGGGCAAATGTAACTGATTAACTCGTTGTTGCATTTTTAGAATGAGTGACATCTTTGGCTTTCTGTATTTTACTCTCATGGAGTAGTTTAATCCAATCCTAAGACAGCACGGTTGTCACTAATTCTAAAAACGCAACAATAAAGAGTTATCTCAATTAGTTATATTTGCCCCCTGGCTACAAAAGCCCCGGGAGACTTACTTAATAAATGAAAATTAACAATAAATAATTATGAAAGTTGACATGAGAATATTAGACCACAGATTAACGGCCGGATACTCAAATGCAACTCAATTTTATGTCTCTCAAGACTTATGCAGTCTAGCTGTCATTTTAAGTCAAACCGTACCGTACTGAAAAAGTTTTAAGAAGATGAAACTTAGTGCCCTTTGAGTATAAGCAAGGGTAAGTCGAAAAGGCTATAGAAAACCAGTTTTAAAAATCTATGCATGATTGTTTAAAAAAAAAGTTGTACCGACGTAATTTTGATTGCTAATGTAAGCCAGATGTTTGCTTATACTTACATCCAAAATCAATGGCAAAAAATAATGAAAATAGGCGTTATTTTGCAGACGTAAAAATTACCGCCCGTAACAAATCTACATGTGTATACAGGATGTTATTCAGCATATCATACTAAGATAACCGGTATGTGAAATTATTTCAGGAACGTTATGGGAATCCAATAAACCTGATTTGTTTTAATACCTCACACGCAATGTATCGTTACCGTGGTAAAACGCAACCAACATTGTATTTCAACATACATTGCTGTTTTTTTTATTATTATTTTAGCTGTTTATTTACATAAATGGAGTGCTGCTTGCAGAGAACGTAATTTTAAATTAAAATAAAACTTAACTGAAAAAACGATAAAAAAAATTAAAATTTTCCTGAGAGTATGATTCTAAATAAGGAGCTGAATTCATCCTGTTAGTTTGCGGAGGGTTGTCCCTTACACCCTGTATACTAATGCGAGCATGAGTGTTGCATCCGTATATCGTAAATGCAAATGGAAATTTTGTTTGTTACCTTTCACGCATAAACCACTGAACCGGTCGTTCTGTTTGACCGATAAGTAGCCTAGGACCTGGAAAAGGACATAGGCTACTTTTCACCCTGGCTACTAGTATTAAAAAACGATGAAAAACAAAATGGGAAATTTTTTTATTGCTCCTCTAAAAGCTTTTTATGTTTCTAATGATATTTTTTTTCTATAATAAATGGGCTTCCAGAAACTTTTTTTGTTGATTTTAATGATGTACGCTTTTTTTTTAATATAAATATGTATTTTTTAACATTCTCTGCCCTATACGACAAAACTTAACAAGTCTACAATTCCACAAAATTGTTAAATTGTAGAACAAATTGCGTAACACAGACATTACAAATATGTATGAGTTACAATATTGTAGACTTGTTACTACAATTTACATATTTGTAAGGTTTTTCCGTTACAATTGTGTGGCTTAGAGTTTTGTGGTACACGCACTTGTATCTTACAAGTGTGTGTTACAAATTTGTAAATTGTATCTAGTTGACGTTTAGTAGTATAGAGCCCTGGCCTTTTTTCAAAGTTGGCCACAGTAACTAATCTAGGGCACTCCGACCATGGGTAAGGTTAGCTTAGAACTTAAATACAAGGCCATACTAAATACACGCAGACGAAGCCGGCAACAGCTAGTATTGCATAAAAGCTAAAACGTTTAATTATTAGAATCAATACAATTTTCGAAAACTTTCCGGTATCCGGCCTATTCGACCTTATTTTGTTATAAGTATCCGGTTTCCTATATCCGGCCAAACCACTATCCGTTTCATAGCTACAGTAAATTGTATGTAATTGCACTTTTGTGGTTAGTCTAGACTTACCATATTATTATTATTGGCTTAATATTTGATGTGCTTGCCTAGTCTAGGAGCCAAAACCCAAAGTAATTTCACCGAAATAAAAATGATCTCGTATTAGAATAAACGCTTGGCGAATTCTATATGCATAATATAATTATGTAATTCTGATCTAATGCTTTAATTAAAATCGTATAAGAATCATAAACTTCAAAGCTAGTAGAATGTAACTAATGGGGAAGGTCGGGCAATACTAATTGTAGATGGCGTGAGCATAGCTAGGGTCCCTAAGGGCAATAATAAATTTGACATTTTGTTCGATATTTTGAAAGAAGAAGAAAGAAAGAAAGAAAATACGTTTATTTGCGGTAAACATGACGCAAAGGACAACAAAATAAAATAAGAATGTAAAAAGCAAGTTTAGGGGAAAATATGCGTCACATCTACGCAAAATTTTCGTTTATTTCAATATTTATAATCAATCTTCTAATTTAGGGTCTCTCGGGAAATGGTGGATTCCAGTTTCGGAGTATTTAGGAACATAACGCGTCATTTTCACAAAAATAAAATAAAACCACCTCGCGCCTTGTATTATTAGCTTGTGTTGGGAACTAGCTACGACAGCGCCATTTTGACAGTTGCCTTCCGCATTGAAATTTGAAACTTGACTAAAGCTACGGTTTATTTTAGCGGTGGCCGCCACATAACGGCCGCAGTGACGGCAGCCATGAAAATGATGGCAGCGATGTTTGCCTTTACGGTGTAAAAAAACGCTCTCTAAGAAAACACATCAACTAAGTCGACGTTCGCACAGACGTAAAAAAATTGCGGCTATTTTATTTCGCGCACTGGATTTTCAACGCTCTGCTTAGTGCCGAGAGTTGAATTTTCAACGCGCTAGAATGCACTCTGTTCTTGTTAAGTTGGATTCTCAATGCTCGGCTCAACAACGAGTGTTGAAAATCCAGTGCGCGATGAAATCCCGGCTTACTTTCATAAATAACATTTCAGTGACGTCATTCGCCGGTATATTGCGGACGCTATGTAGCGGCCACCGCTCTTCTGGAAAACCGTAGCTAAGGAGAATGGACTTTTTCGATCGCTGACGCTATTTCATTGCCTCTCATTTCCCGTTTTTTTATTACAGTTTGTAGTCTAGTTATATTTAAGTAGCGTTCATCCCACGCGAGCTGGCAACATCGCATTTCTAGAAGTTTTTCGTGATTATTTTATTAAATTTAAATCAAAGTACCTACTATTTTTTTTCGGCGAAGCACTATATTGTTGTATTTTACAATTATTTTTATGATTTGCTTTACAGTAAATAAAAAATTTTAATCGTAATACTGCAAACAGAAAATAATGACAATTTCTATCAGTAAATACCAAAATAATTGTCAAAAAATTGCTTACATACCAACGCACTAGTGCTTGGTCGAAAAAAAAATAGTAAGTACTTATTTTGATTTAAATTTATTAAAATCACGAATAACCTCTAGAAATGCGACGTTGCCAGCCCGCGTTTGTTCATCCCACTCTTCTGCTTCACTTCCGCTCTTCATTCTTAAAACTTATTTCTTAAGGTGTGCTAACCATGATACGCTTTTTCGAAAATTGCAGCCATTAAGCTGATATCAGACGCTTCACTTTTTGTTAATTTTCAATCGGTATCTTTCACTCGGAAGTGAAACTTCTGAACACAAAATCGCTTAATATTAATAATAATACTAATATATATATATATACTAATATTAATTTATCAGTTTATACTCACAAGCAACCCTACACTACAAACATACACACACATACATCCACACACACACACTCTTGCATGCATTATATTTTTTTTCCCTTCTTTATTTTAATTATAAACTTGTAAACTAAGCTAAATTAAAAATTATAATCACTAGGTAGATCGACACAAACCACAAGTTGTATAAATCTTATTGCATTAACCCCATAGCTGAACACTGTCTCTTAAGATACAGGTAACCCTAGTTTAAGAGGCAGGGCTCACCAATTATTGTTTACAGATTTCTGCAGCATAGCTTATTCCTCCGTACTTGCTTCCTACCACTACCATTTTGTTAACCAAGGTTTATATATAAGTCTGTAACCTTCTCTTTTTTGGAAATAAATAAATTTTATTATTTATTTATTTATTTATTTAAAATGAATCAAAAGTGAAAAATTAGTTACAAATACAAATAAATACAAATACAATTTCATTAGTGAATCGATCTAATGATGTTGAATTTTTTCACTTTTACTTTTACTCGCCTACCGAATGATTAAAAAATTAAAAGAAAGAAGCAGATGAACGTTCATTCCTATACAGTATGAACCAGAATTAAGGGCACAAGCAGCCGCTTACGAGGGTCATTCAATAAATACTTAGCCTACAAAAAGTAAACGAAAATTTTGGAAAAGTGGCAATTTATTTTTCAACATAGTCTCCTTTTAGTTCGATACACTTAGCCCAGCGATGCTCCAACTTTTTTAACCCGTCCGAAAAATAGTTTTTGTCAAACTCTGCAAAATAGGCCTCCGTGGCGGCGATGACCTCCTCATTCGATCCATATCTATTCCCGGCGAGTGATTTTTTCAGATTAGGAAACAGAAAGAAGTCACAAGGGGCCAAATCTGGAGAATACGGTGGATGGGGCAGCAATTCGTAGCGTAATTCGACCAATTTGGCTATGGCAACGGCAGACGTGTGAACCGGTGCGTTGTCGTGGTGAAACAGCACTTTTTTCTTCGCCAGATGGGGTCGTTTTTTCTTTAATTCGGCGTCGAATCGGCCCAATAAATCGGCATAGTGAAGCCCTGTAATTGTTTTACCCTTCTCGAGGTAATCGATGTAGATCACACCTTGTGAATCCCAGAAAACGGTGGCCATAACTTTTCCGGCCGATTTTACAGTTTTCGCCTTCTTTGGAGCACGTTCCCCGGTCTGGATCCATTGTTTTGATTGCTCCTTGGTCTCTGGTGTGTACCAGTGGATCCAGGTTTCATCGACGGTCACAAAACGACGCAAAAACTCCGCTGGATTCCGCTTAAACAGCGCCAAACACGTCTCCGATGTGGTCTCACGGTTGCGCTTGTTTTCTGGTGTGAGTAAACGCGGCACCCATCGCGCCGACAGCTTTCTCATGCCGAGTTCCTCGTGAAGAATATGATGCACTGTTCCTTCTGAAATGCCTACAGTCTCAGCTAGCTCCCGAACCTTCAATCGGCGATCTGCCAATACGAGATCATGGATTTTTTTAATGTTTTCCTCCGTAGCAGCTGTTTTCGGTGCACCTGGACGTGGTTCATCAAAAACCGACGTACGGCCACGTGCAAACTCGTTGAACCAATTCTTGACGGTGGCCATCGATGGAGAAGAGTCACCGTACACAGCATCCAAGCGCTCTTTGATTTCGATGCGCGTTTTCCCTTCCAAAAATAGGAATCGAATCACCGAACGATATTGCTCTTTTTCCATTTTTGTAAAACCGATCGACACGTTCGCTTCCATAAGTTGTCAAATTAAAACAAATGAAGGGATTGGAATGAAAATTTGAAAAAAGAATTAAAAAAGAATGTGCTACACTGTGGTAAAACTCTTTTGAAACTACAGCGCCCTCTGGCGATGAGGCTAGGTACTTATTGAATGCACCTCGTAAGTTGTCATTATACTCATGAACAACTTTTACTATGGGACTAAACCTGAAATCGCGAAAAAAAATCGGCTGTTCCATAGGTACATTTCAAAATTAGGGAGCAGATTTTTTTTTTTTTGCGATTTTAGATTAGTAAAACTTGTTCTTAATGATGAGTATGACCCCTTAAGCGGTTGTGCCCTTAACTCTGGGACATGTATATTTTTGTCGGTGTCGTGTCAATGTGGAATGGACCAAAAAAATAACCTTAAATTGAGTGAAGCGTCTGATATCAGCTTTACTGTTTATTTCTTCTCTTCGACTCTTATTCTTCAGCCAACTGGTTTAGTTAGCCGTTTGGTCAACCGCCTAGCCAATTCGCTAAACGCCGCCATTTAATCAACGGCCTGAATGATATTCAGCCACTGAATCACACGGCTAGGCAAATTACTTGGATCGATAGCGTTTAATTACTTGCCTAGCCCAGACATATCAATTTAGTGTCATTTTCTGCCACCTGGCGCTGAAATTCACTGTCAATATGGCGTCGACAAGCCACAATATTTCTGGTGTTTCTCACAGTTTAAATTCGTTTACGCAAAACCGAATCGTGGCACCCCGACCCAACGTAGTCTTTTGGCTGCTTCCCCTAGAGTGTATAAAAATCCGGAGGCGCGAAGGGTGCCTGTCCTTTGTTACATAATGGCGAAGGGGCTGCACTTCCCGCAGCACCGGAGACGTTGCAGAAGAAACTTTAAAGTATTTTGAGGTTAAGTTACAATAATTTGTTTTTCTCAAGAACAGTGTGTTACCTTTACACTGTAATTTAAATTGGAATGAAATAATATATCTAAATGACCTATCGAACTATCTACCAATGAACTATCTACCCTATTGCATGGCCCCAATGTATAAATGGCCTAAGCATCAGCCAGCCAGTTCATTAAATGTTGTATTACGTATCGGCTGAATATAATTCAGGCCGTTATTGAAAGGCGGCGTTTAGTTTAATGGCTAGGCTAGGCGGTTGACCAAACGGCAAATTCAACCGGTTGGCTGCGACAGATACTTTTTTAAGCCGTAGAGTTTCAGCCAGTCTTATTCATACTTTATGGGTTGGCGAAGATTTGGCGAAGCGCAGTACAACCAATCTTGCATGAGTTGAAATAAAGTTGAAAATGCCAAATTTGCGCCGGCCCTAAAGCCTAGTAGTATGCTTTTCTCTTTCTGTTTTGTGTGTCTTTTTATTTTCTGTCTTTGTCTAGAAATGCACGCTTCACTGTCAGTAGTACAAGCAGCTCGGTTGTGGTTAAAAAGAATAAAATTAAAGATGTAAATTTTAAAAACAGGTAAGGGTTTTTGTGTTTTTCTTTCAAAATAGTCGTTGATGCCAATTGAGAGCTAAATAAAACAATTTAATTTTTACTTTTACTTTAATAGAAAAAATGGCAAGCTTTGTATGTAATGCTAGCAAGTCGACATAACTTAAGACTAATTAGAAGAAGTTAAGGTGAAAGCGCCAGGGTAGCCCGCGAAATGCAAATTTTCTTACGGTTTTCGCAATTTGCAGGTCAGTATCAGGTTGTATGTTGATCCGAATATGATTCGCGTCCATAACAAATCTGTATTTAAAGAATTATAGTCATCAAAATCATCAATACAACTCTCTGAGTTCATAATATTTTTCGCTATCGCTAAGGTCAGTGGCATAGTGGCATAGGCTTACCTACATATGCCCGTAAACATACACTTACACTCCTACCAACTTATCTATGAAATGGCGAAAATTGGAACTACGGCCGTCATGTTGAAATTTCATTCGATTGTGCCGACGCATGTCATTCGATTGTGTCGACGCATCTACGGTGGCGTCCTCTTTCAGTTCACTACTGTAGTCTTTTGGACTACTTTTGGAAAAAAAAATCCATGTTTTTAAAATAAAATTAATTTGAAATTAGAATTCTTAGCCAAACAAAAATTATTTTGATTTGAAATATTTTTTTGATTTGATTTCATAGATAAAGACCTTAATGGATGACTATTTCATGAAATATTGACATTTGAGGATTATACTAACATAAGGAGTTGTATTACTGATTTTAATGATTATAATTCTGTAAATATACATTTGTTACGGTGGCGAATCATGTTTTAATCAACGTACACCCAGATACTGAGCTGCAAATCGCAAAAATCGTAAGAAAATTTTAATTTCGCGGGCTACCTTAGCGCTTTCCCCTTAAACAAAAAGGGAGAAAAATAAAAGTGTGTGTATCAGCTCTGACGCACGACTGGAGTTTACTCCTGTTTTTTGTGTCGTTCCGACTTTTTATTGTTGGACGAAAACAAAGGACTATAGGGGCAGGGTTTCTTCAAATAATCAGTGTTGTACAAACAGCAACTTTAAGGTGTAAAGGCGTTCGTTTTGTTTTCCGTAACGCTTTTGAGTTAACACTTATATTATTTCACTCCTCATAAAATTCCCATACCGGGGGCCTTATATGAAAATCGATTCTTAAGGAGTAAATTCCAAAAATCCCTCTTCGAAACTACTGGGCCTATTTGGATAAAGAAACAGAAAATAGTTCTATACTTTTAGATTACAGGAAAACCTATTAGAACTCTTTGATCTTAAAATAACATGATAAATCTCTCAATAATGTGCATACATTAGCTTACTAGCCTAAAAATGAAGACAGTTCTGTATACACGAGGCTAGAGGGACGAGCTTGCTAGCTTAATATCCTAGCTTCAAAAACTAGCTAACTGTGTAACGCGGGCCTTACAGAGGTACGGTCAGCAACAAAAGTCGATTAACACTTGCCGTTTTTTAAATCTTAATTATTAAGCGAAATATTTAATTCTAATCGGAACAGAAGCACTTAAAATTTTAAGTACATTAACTCTTAACAGTTCAACGAAAAAAAGCAGTATTACGAATCATTTTTTGTTAATTTAGATGATGTCAAAAAGTAGCAGTGTTAACCGACTTCTGTTGCTGACCGTACAGAAATAGGCGACAGTAGCCACTTATCATCAGATGGCCATGGCTGTCGGTCTGTTGCCATCCAATAGCAAAAACTATTTGGGTCCTGCTGTCTGAAAGTGTAAGAAAATAAGTTTCGCGAAGGCCTCTTCTCATACTGAGCACATACATACATTGATCACCACTGTTGGCCCAGAGCAGTGGTAAACCAGTGGTAACGGCCGCCACTACACTTCAAGTCGTAAGTACGAACCCAGGCAGGCGCTTACTTTGTGTAAATAATTTTATCACCACTGCTCTCAAAACGGTAAAGGAAAAAAAACATCGTGAGGAAACCAGCATGTCCTGGAACCGAAAATTCGAAGACATGTGACATCTACCAACCGAGTCTCGCGACTGATTACCGAGATGACGACTAATAGAGAAGTATGGAAAAACTTTTTTACAAAAAAAATACAACCGACTTCCAAAAACAACACTACTAAAGTGAACAATAACTTTAATTTCGGAAGTCGGTGTCTGGTTAAATATATTTATTTTCGTTTTTTGCCACCGACTTCCGAAATTAAAGTTATTTTTCACTTTGTAGTGTTGTTTTTGGAAGTCGGTTGTATTTTTTTGTAAAAAAGTTTTTATTTTTCACTTTTTAGTTGTGTACCTACACACACAAATTCTAATACCACTATCTGCAAAACAAACTAGAACATCATCCATATAAAAGTGGGGAAAAAATACGTATTATTGAAGCTAACTCAAAAACTACCCAAGCAAAGTTAATCAATTTTATATGGGACCAACTGTAATGTATACCCTCTCGAATAAAACAAAAAAAATCCAAATCGGTCCAGCCATCTTCGAGTAATCGGGGAACATACATTAAAAAAAAATAAAGAAAAAAAAAGGTTCCGACGAATTGAGAACCTCCACCTTTTTGAAGTCGGTTAAAAAGAAGGATTTGTTGCGCCGACCCCAAATAGATTGGGATAAGGGCAGGAGAATGATGATGTGACATCTACCAACCCGCACTGGGCCCGCGTGGTGGATTTACAGCCCACTCCCTCTCACAGAGAGGAGGCCTGTGTCCCAGCAGTGGGAACGTTATAGGCTGATTATGCACCACTGTTGCTTAAGGCGGATTGACGATTTCAGACATATTAAACCAGTGAAACAAGTCTGGCGAAATCTCACAGGTGGTGGTTCACCTCTGCTTATCCCTTCGGGGAATACAGGCGTGGTGTTATGTGTGTATTATTAAACTAGTTTCTGGCCGCGACTTCGTTCGCGTGAAGTTTCTCGTTTTCAAATAAAACATAATCCTACGGCACTCAGGGAAAATGTAGCTTCCAATTAGTGAAAGAATTTTCGGAATCGGATCAGTAGTTCCGAATATTACCATGGCATGTGATGGCAGCAGGGCATGTGATGAGGTGAGATGAAGCGCATGTGACTAAAAGAGTGATGAATATACATGTTGATGGATGGAGAGGCAGAGGAAGGCCAAAGAAAAGATGGATGGATTGTGTGAGGAATGATATGAAAGAGAAGGGAGTGAATGATAGCGTGACGGTTGACAGGGGAGAATGGAAGAAGAAAACGTGTTGCGCCGACCCCAAGTAACATGGGATAAGGGCAGGAAGATGATGAGTTCCGAAAATTACCTCTTACCTACAAACACAGATTTTGTCCAGGTTTCCTCACGATGTTTTCCTTCAGCGATGTCAGTAATGTCCAAGAAAAACTCAAAAAGTACATATGAATTGAAAAACTCACATTGGTAGGTACTTGCCGTAGGTAGTTAGGTATGTTGCCCAGATTTGAACCTACCACGTGCATGAGTCTATGCCTTAACCACTGGGTTATCGCGACGTGGTTTATTTAAAATATAATTATATAATTTTGATTGGCACCTTAAAATATCTGAATTGGTATCAGTGGCTAAGAAAAAATTGCATGCATGCTATTAATAATAATAGGTTGGGGAAAAAGTTTCTTCGCATTTTTTAAGAAAATTCAAAACATTTTTTAATATACATTATTTACATTTATCTAAAGTATGTAGGTACCATTTTGTTCGATAACTTTTTGCCATCTTGTAGGTAGGGACATGATCCCATTGCTATAGAAATTTTGGGACTTCTGATCAGAATACCGCGACAAGTAGTTTTGGCAGTCCTCTCGTGATATTAACCTGACATTGCCTAAAGAATTCTGAAGAGACCGAAACAGGTGAGAATCTGAAGGTGCAAGGTCAGGACTATACGGCGGATGCATTAACACCTCCCAGCCAAACCCTCTTAATTTTTGCTGAGTGGCTAAAGATGTGTAAGGTCTAGCGTTATCATGATGAAAAACCACACCCCTTCTGTTGATTAATTCCGGCCGCTTTCTCTCAACTTCTTGCTTTAATCTCATCAGTGGTTCGCAGTAGAGTTCAGAATCGATGGTCCTGCCTGGTGGTAACAGCTCATAATGAATAATGCCCTTCCAATCCCACCACACACACAGCATCACCTTGTTGCGAGTTAACCCGGGTGTCGCCACAGTCTGTGAAGCCTGACCAGCCTGTGACCACGACCTTTTTCGCACGTTCTTGTCGTACGTGATGCACTTTTCATCACCAGTTATCAACTTCTTCAAAAATGGTTCGGTTTCATTACGTCGTAATAAAGAATCACGAATGAGTACACGGTTCATTAGGTTTCTTTCAGTGAGCTCGTGAGGTACCCATATATCGAGCTTGTTTGTGTACCCAGTTTTTTTCAAATGCGCCAAAACTGTTTTGTGGTCAATTCCCAGTTCTACAGCTACGTCGTAACTACTGATATGCCGATCTTGCTCCACTTTTTCAAAAATGGCATCCATTTTATCCGTAATAGGGCGTCCAGAGCGACGTGCATCTTTGACATCAAAATTTCCGTATTGAAAACGCTTAAACCAAATTTGTGCTACTCTCACAGACACTGCACTGGGTCCATAAACATTGCAATTTTTTTTCGCGGCTTGCGTTGCATTTTTACCTTTTCTGTAGTAAAATTTTAAAATGTATCGAATTTCTTCATTAGATTCTCTCATCTTGACAGTACGAAAAAAAAATTAAAATCACACATTTTCTTAATTTGAATTTGGAATTATGTTCTTTATACCTAATTTAAACTTTCAATCATACCAAAACCAGCCAGATACAAATAGTATAACCAAAGAGATTTTATTTTAAGTTCATACATACTATAATGCGAAAAGACTTTCCCCAACCTAATATTTTCGCTTATTGATTGGTAATAGAGGTAGGTACTTACACTAAAAATATTACTCGCTTTTCTTAAAGTCTGACTGCTGATTTTTATGTATTTATGTTTTACAGAATATTGTTAATAATCAATACTGCTAGACACTTCCCGTCGGCAGTTTTTTTCGCCAGACGGTTTAAAGCTCGCAAAAAAATAACTTCATCTTACTTATACATAATCTGAGACTTAATTATACTTATACTCTGGGAACTACTTCAATACTATTTGTAAGCAGCCAACCAATCGTAGCTGCCAAACATCCCCCAGACACAATTAACAAGGTCTCTGTTAGTATGCCCGCGAGCGTGATAATTAGATGGTTTGTGTGTAGATTTTTAAGACTACCTAATTAAAGATTAGATAAGAAATACTTTAAGGTAATTTGGCTGCTATCTACGTCTATTATTAGTAGTTCTATAATTAGTACTTAATTTTGTATATAAAGCTTTGAGAGAGAAAAAAAATTATAGCAATGCAGCCGCTGTCAAATTTTCTGCTAATACGAGTGAACTTGACAGTAGACACCACAGACAGTGGACCTTTATGTCCTCGCATGACAGAAGCTCAGCTCGCCGCGAACGGTCACACGAGGAAAGTACGCCATGAGGCCATTTGACACTGGCACGTACGGTCAGTCCGGTGTGGACCCAGCTATTTGTGTCGTAGTGCGAGACAACGTTGACACTCTTGGTTATGGATAGTGTTGACAATGCCACATGCCGCCTCTAGAAGCGGCAGCCGCGCGCCTTGGCGTCTCTTGGCTCTGTGGCTGTAAAACCATGAATGAGTCTTTGCAATGTAACTCTTATTCCATTGGTCATCATCTTCCTGCCCTTATCCCATATTACTTGGGGTCGGCGCAACACGTTTTCTTCTTCCATTCTCCCCTGTCAACCGTCACGCTATCATTCACTCCCTTCTCTTTCATATCATTCCTCACACAATCCATCCATCTTTTCTTTGGCCTTCCTCTGCCTCTCCATCCATCAACATCTATATTCATCACTCTTTTAGTCACATGCGTTTCGTCTCTCCTCATTACATGCCCATACCAAGACAAACGATTTCCTTTCAACTTTTCTGTCACTGGCGCCACTTTCAAACTTCCTCTTATATACTCATTTCTCACTTTATCCATTCTTGTCACTCCACACATCCATCTCAACATTCTCATCTCCGCTGCATGCAATTTTTTTTCATCCGTCTTCTTCACTGTCCAGCATTCCGATCCATAAAGTACGACAGGCCTTATCACGGACTTGTAAATTTTCCCCTTCAACTTGAGGGGCATCCGGGGGTCGCAAGTTGTTCCTGTAACCTGCCGCCATTTCATCCATCCTGCGTTGATCCGGTGCGTTATGTCTCGGTCTACTTCGCCATCCCCTTGGACAAGCGACCCGAGGTACCGAAAGTCGGAGCAGATCGGTAAGGGCGTTCCGGCAAGAGATATATAACTCTTATTCCATTGGTATAAAGTATAAATTAGAATGGTTGCCGTGAGTATGATAAAACTACGGTAATCATTCTAATTTATACCCTACCTTACCGAGATAAGAGTTACATTACAATGACCTACTAATGTTTTTACGTCATTTAAATTTGATCATCGATTTAATTTTTACGTCGCATATTTGTACGGCAATCAGGCAGCATGTGTATTTTGTACTTCAATGTCAGGTTCGTGAACGGGCGCTGTCAGTGGAGGCTGGTCATTATCTTAGCTGCCACGGCTTATTTTAATTTAATTTAAATGTTTTTTTTTTTTAACGTTCTGCATCGTTCTCACATGTGTAATTTCAACATGATGTTGTAACCAATATTTTGTAACAATATTTTGATTTTAAAAGAGTATCCGTGGAGTTTCTTGCCCGTTCTTCGCCATAGGTATTTACTACGCTTTGGAATGGGCAACTAGCTTCATCTTTCTGACTGACCGACCCCTTGACAATTCACCTGTAATTGGTTTAATTGAAAAAAAAAAATGGGAAAAAAAATGCTTTAAAATTATTCTAAGGTTTGAGTTGAGTTGGAGTTTACATGTGTCAGGTGTGTAACGCGCATGCGTGCTCGAAGCATGGTATCTCATGTTTCTTCCCCTATCTTTTAATTTATCTTTCCCTCACTTTTTTTTTATCTTTTCAGAAACTCTGTGATTGAGTAAGTAGATAGTAGTAAGTTGAACTTTGCATGTCTTTTTTGTATATTAATGCATGCTGCATGGTGACGGTTTAGAAAATAATAAAAAGTTTTAAAGGATTAATAAAAAATATAAGAATTTTATTGTACACAGCAGCAGCAGGTCAAGTTACTACAAACTGTCAAATTTTCTCATTCGATTTTGAACTTAACCATCAACATTTAAGGTTTAAAATCATTTGGAGAAATTTGACAGTTTGGTATAACTTGATGTGATGTTGTTTGTATGTGTACAGACGCGTGCAGAAAAATGGATTCAATATTCTGTTTTGCTGTCAAAAATATAGCCTTGGTCTTAGTTTTTATTAAACATCTTTTTGCACGTGACTAGTTGACTATACAACCTAGATGTGAAAAAGTATCTATGAATATGTAATGACTCGATAAAAAATGGCGTATCGGTATTCACTTTTCTCCACCAGTATACAGTGTACTTTTGTATACAGTGTTTTTTATTTTAATTCTTTTTTTTTTTCTTGAATTTTATATCTAATATTCAGAAGTAGTAGTATGTTTTACTATACCTAGCAACGTTTACTAGGTTAGCGCTTTCTTTAATAACTTTTTAAGAGGGTGCATTCATAAGTTGGCAACGTCGCAATAGCTATCAAATATTTCGCCGTTTTCATTAATTTGTCAACATTACTGAATCGAATTATGAAATATCGTTCTGTAGTGCAATATACACTTCTGGACACATCTTTTGGCCCACCTTGTATTTTCAGTTTCGTTTGGTCCTAGCTAAAATTTTATATTAGGTCGAGCAAAGTTTTTATGCAGTTTTGAACCTGGCACATTCACAATTTCATTCAATAGTCTTTTTTTGAATTTCGAACACAGAATTTAAAGAAACAAAAGACAATTTGGAGCCTGTTTGTTGATATCAAACAATCGAATACTAAGAAAACTTGGTTTTATTGGTTTACTTGGATTTAATTCTTGAAAAAGTGATTGATATCTTTGGTTTTGCAACAAACATTACTTATTCTTAACATTAAGGTGAGGTTCTATCAATAATCTATGGATACTTCACCTGAAGTCGCCGCCCAAGCTGTGGCACTTATTCAGGCCGGACACAGCCAAAGAAACGTGAGTGCTCAACTTAATTTAAGTTGACCTGCGGTCCGAAATGTTTATCGGTTTGTTTTCTTTGTTCGTCGCCAAGGAAGGCCACGATCTCGGGTCACAACTGAAAGGCAGGATCGATTCATCGTGACGACCAGCTTGAGAAATCGTCACCTTACCTCCATTGAGATACAAAACCAACTTCGCGACTTCCACGGAGTATCTGTGAGCGCTCGAACTGTTCGGAGAAGGTTAAAAGAACGCGATATGGTACCACACAAGCCAGCTAATGGCCCCAAACTAACGCGAGCCCACCGAATAGCGCGCCTTCATTTCGCACGCAGTCATTTAAATTGGACACAGCAAGATTGGAGCCGTGTACTCTTTTCTGATGAGTCTAAAATTGTGTTACATGGCAATGATGGAAGGAAGAAGGTCTACCGACGTAAGGGAGAGCGTTTCGCACAATGCTGCTTTGAAGAGAGGGTTGCTTATGGCGGTGGCTCATGGACTGTCTGGGGCGGTATATCCGCGAGCGGCAAAACTCAACTTGAGGTTGTTACAGGACCACGGCTGCCAACATTAAATGCTGAAAGGTACATTCGTGAGTGCTTAGAACCTCACGTGATACCATACGCGGACTATGTGGGCCCAAATTTCCTTTTTATGCATGATAATGCAAGAGCCCATGCGGCCGGCATCGTCAGGGAATATCTTCGGGATGTGAACATCACAGTTATGGACTGGCCAGCCAGAAGCCCAGACATGAACCCCATTGAGCACATGTGGGACGAGCTAAAAAGACGTGTTAGGGCTCGTCAGCCAGTTGCCCAGACGATGCAG
Organism: Cosmia pyralina; assembly: GCA_946251885.1. NCBI lineage: Eukaryota > Metazoa > Arthropoda > Insecta > Lepidoptera > Noctuidae > Cosmia > Cosmia pyralina. The sequence continues at coordinate 16,823,462 of OX276366.1, read as the reverse complement.
GAGTTGAAAACTGCCATAGAAGAGGAATGGGAGATGATCCCTCAAAATTTCATAGAGCGGTTGATAAACTCTATGCCTAATCGTATGAGAGCTGTGGTAGATGCCCATGGAGGCAACACGCGTTATTAAATTAAACCTTTTTTTGATAAAACATGTTTTTTATTCAAAAATCAATTGCCTATAACAAGGCGCATATCCGACTTGTTAGGCGTAGCTCCATGTCGTATGGTATTCTGAATTCAAATTTAAAACAATACGATCGAAAAAGATAGTACAATGAATCAGGTTTAAAACTGCATCAACAGTTTTTGTTCAATCTAGCAATCATATTTCGGTAGGGGCCATCGAAACCTAAACTCTAAGGTGGGCCAATAGATGTGTCCAGAAGTGTAATATCGTTACTGAATATTTTGTTTTGTGGTTTACAAAAGTCATTTCAGGCATACAAGGTTATTTTAAATTAGTAAGCTGAACTCCGCAGACGCGATGGGTAATAAGTATTTATCGATAATTAAACACGATAAAATAAAAAATTAATTAATTTGATGATTTTTCAATTCGGCGCGGCGAGTCATAAATAATTTGAAAGGGTCGCCCTTTGAAATTATTTATGACTCGCCGCACCGAATTTAGCTTTAAAAGGCATTTACAATATTTCCAATTTTGTTTTCTGAATGCACCCTCTTAAACACCATTTTAGGTATATTTGGGCGCGCTTGCACCACAAGTCACTAAATACGTTTCACGCTAAACGTATTTAAATCATCGTTGTCTCTGTCGTATTCAAAGGATTGATAGAAACAGAACGATGTTCTAAATACTTTTAGTGCACACGGGTCGATCGATTAGGTTAAGGACGCTGTTACAAATGGGTAGTCAAATCATTACTTTTTTACACAAAAGTATGTTTTTTAAATAAAATTCTTAACATGTGTTTTGCCCGAATTGTTGATAGATGTGCATGGCACGATTCTGAACTATAAATATAATTTTAGATAAGTACATTTTCTCAATAAATGTACCAAAGTAAAAATTTTTACTTTGGTACATTTATTGAGAAAATTTACCAATTCAAAATTATATTTTTAGTTCAGAATCGTACCATGCAAATCTGTCAACAATTCGACCAAAACATATTTTAATAATGCAAAGCATTTTATTTAATAAACATACTTTTGTGTAAAAAAGTAATGATTTGACTACCCATTTGTAACAGCGTCCTTAAGCTATCTTTACATACCGAGACCCCTGCCTCGGAAAGCACGTTAACCCGTTGGTTCCGGCTGTCATTTGTGGATCTTTGACAGTCGTACCAAATGGTTTCGTTTTACTCAATAACTGGGTTGTGGAAGTTAGATAGGCAGTCGCTCCATATAAAATACTGGTATTGAGCTGCATCCGGCTAGACTGGAAGCCGACCCCAACATAGTTGGGAAAAGGCTAGGAAGATAATGATGGTGCAAGCGGGCCTTAACCTTCGTATTCGAACGTGGATCCACGCGAGACACAAGTAATTAGAGAAACTTTAATGTGATTTTTGTCACAATATTTTGTTCGATATTTCAAAGTATACGTCCGTAGGTTGCCTTATCGCGTTTAGGGAAGCCATAACCAATTTGGCTAGCGCGTTTAATTAAGATCAACGTAGAATTCGTGCGTCAAATAACCATAATGTTACTCAAGTATAGCTAACGCTTGCTTGCATGGTTCGCCTGTACCTGATTTTGGATGAAACTACCAAACTTAAAACAGTATGCAATGGTTGCGCGAGTAGGCGATCGCCGCGTTTTCACTTTTCGTTCGGCGAACCCGAATGCATGGTGGAGCCGACAGAGGGCGCTTTCCAGTTTTCCGAACAAAACGTGTCATATGAATACGACGATTGCGTATTCGCGCGAATGATTATTTTGGTTAGGACGCGGGGTCAGTGTTAAGTTATTGCGCCATTCAAACGACGCGAATCAGTTTAGTTGAACTATGTAAGATTGCTTAATATTAACTCGTGTTGCTTTATGTGCCTTGTCAGTTGCCAAGCGGATCTGAGCTTAAATGCGCTTTTTGTATGTAGCATGTGCAATTCCTTGCTTACTGCATAAGTTATGTTCTAAAATGCGAAATGAGCTTGATCTAAATCTCTGACCTTAAGCGAATTAGTTTGGTTGAACTGTCTATTACTGCCTTAAGGGGGATGCGCTGAGGTAGTCCGCGAAAATCAAATTTTATTACGTTTTTTGCAATTTATAGCTTTAGCTTTTTTTGTTTTTTTTTTTATGAGAGCTATGCGGAGGCTCATGGCTTGAGGTATAATGCAACAAAGAGTGTAGTTATAGTGTTTAAAGTGCGTAATAACACACCTGCAAATATACCACCTGTGAAGCTGCGAGGTACTCCGTTACAGGTAGTCACTCAATTTAAGTACCTCGGCCATGTGGTCACATTTGGTGAGCGCAAGGCGTTGGCAGCCAGATGCAATATGCTTGCCCGCAGGTTTGCACGGTGTACTACTAAAGAGGTAAAACTGACTCTATTCAGAGCTTATTGCCAGTCGTTCTACTCGTGCAGCTTGTGGGTTAGGTATACGCAGAAGGCTTACAACGCTCTGCGCGTTCAGTATAACAATGCGTTGAGGATGTTGTTGGGGCTGCCTCGATTTTGCAGTGCGTCACATATGTTTCCGAAAGCGTGGCTGGACGACTTCTATACCGTCATGCGCAAGAGATGTGCGTCTATGCTGCGGCGGTTCAGAGGTAGTCCTAACAACATCCTGGCTGCACTGGCGGACAAAATAGATGGGCCGTTTATCAGGCACTGGGTGGGTAAACATGTGCGCGCAGATGTCCATGTCACCAATTAATTTGTTTTAAATAATTACTAACATTTAGGCTAAGGCTGTACTAACACTATATGGGTCTATGGTCTGAAATAAAAATTTGAATTTGAATTAACCTACAAATTGCAAAAAAAAACGTAAGAAAATTTCATTTTCACGGGCTACCTTATCACCAAACTTGTATTTTCCGGTAAACAAAAGCGCGGCATTGTATCCAACATTTTGATGTTTTCAAATTCAAAATTCTTTTATTTGGGACAACATAGGAACCAATTTTTGTTAGTAAACATCATAAATACAACTTATACACTAGGATTAGTAACAAACTTATGAATAAAACCAAGTTAATGAGTCATGTACCTACAAATTCAAATTCAAATTCTTTATTGCATTCATGTGTACATTCAGTTGTTACATATATGTAAGTAAGTTCCAACATGAAACCCGGTTAGGGCACGGCAACATAGTAGATTTTAACAAAACAAGCATCCAGTCAGTATGTATACTGGATTGCGAGTTTGTTAAGCAAATATAATATAAGTAATATAATTAGTAAGGTTATTAAAATATTTTATTCACGTGTATTAATTATTATATTTTATTAATTTGTATCAGATAATAAAATTAAATAATCAATATCGTTAATTTGTATGAATATTTATTAATTTATATTCTCTATTAAATTAGTTTATTAATATGTATGAATTACTATATTTTATTCATTTATATTCTCTATTTTGTTTACATTGTATTAATTTATATTCTCTATGTTATTAGCATTTTATTATTCTATTTATAAGTTATGTGTGTGTATGTATATGTGTTTTTTTTTTTTTTTTTTTTTTTTTTATTGAATTATCTATCTATCATTTTCACTATTTTATTCTAAGTATTCTGCGACCGAGTAAAAGCATTTTTGTGTTAGATATTCTTTTAATTTTCTGTTAAATGTATTGAATTTGGGTTCTTCTTTAATTTGTTCCGGTAATTTGTTGAAAATTTTTACTGCCATGTAGTATGGGCTATGGTAAAGCATTTTAATCCGAGATTGTGGAAGATATAATCTATTTTTATGGCGTGTGTTTACGTTATGCAAGTGTTTAGTTTTGGGGAAAATGTTGCTATTTTTAAATACAAATATGCAAAGGTCCTGTATGTATATAGAAGGTAAAGTTAGGAGTTTTAATTTAACAAAATATGGCCTACAGCTTTCAGTATTGTCAATGTGGGCCAGTATTCTAACACATTTTTTTTGGATTATAAATACTTCGCTTGCGTTTACGCTGTTACCCCATAACATCACCCCATAAAGATATGGGGCATATATATATATGGGGCAGATATGGATATGGGATATATATGCTAAGAAGCCACGAGTTTGCGTAAGCGTAGTATGCCGATAGTGCCGTTTCTGTATTTGTGCTATGTTTAAGTTGAAACAAGGCGTACGTAAATTTAGATAATTTAGATTTAACTGTTTCTATGTGTTTTTTCCAATTGAGATGTGTGTCTATGTTTATACCGAGTAGGTTAAATGTAGTTACTAATTCTATAGGGGTGTCATTAAAAATTACATTATTGCTTAAGGGGGGGGCTTTGTACGATCTAAATTGTATCATTTTGGTTTTTTTACAGTTAATTTCTAAATTGTGATCTAGTAGCCAAAGTGTTACCGTCTGGAGAGTATTTTGTAAGATTGAGTTTGGGTCAGAATTTTTGTCACATTTTATAAGTACAGAGATATCATCGGCGAATAGTACTGGTAATGTAGTTTGTTTATTTAGTATTTTTGGGAGGTCATTGATATATATTAGAAATAGTATGCAGCCCAAAACACTGCCTTGAGGGATGGAGCATGTGAGATTTCTAACCTGGGACCGCACTGTTATTGTCTCCCTATCTTTAATATTATGGTGTTCAATCTGGACTATTTACTTCCTGTTATTTAAATATGATTTAAACCAATTATAAGCCGGGCCACGTATACCAGAACCGTAAAGTTTTGTTAGTAATATAGTATATGATACTTTATCATAGGCTTTTGACATGTCGAGTAGCAGGCCTAATGCATATTTCTTGTCATTTATTTGTTGGAGAGCGGTTTGGACATATTTGTAAACTGCACATGTTGTGGATCTTGTCTTCCTAAAACCATTTTGACAGTCATCAAGAATATTGTATTTTTCTAAGAAAAAGTTTAGTCTGTTGCACATAGCTTTTTCAAAAATCTTTGAAAAGGTTGGCAACAACGCTATGGGTCTATAATTACTAGGGGTGTGGGTATCATCTTTTTTATGTATTGGTTTTACTAGGGAAATTTTTAGTAAGTCGGGAAATTCTCCAAACTCAAAGCTCTGGTTTATTAAGAATGTGAGTGGTGCGGACAATTCTTCTGCACATTTTTTGACTAAAATAGGGGGTACGTCATCTATTCCGCAGCTATGCTTATTTTTTGTTTGTTTTATTATATTAAATATTTCTTTTTGGTTTACTGGGCGAAGGTACATTGACGTAGTTGGTGAGGACATTACTGGACGTCCAGTTTTTAAGGGATTATTTGTATTTGTGTCTGTTTTCGTTTCACCTACTGTAGCAAAAAATTCATTAAATATATTTGATACCTTTTTAGGGCATGAAGTAGTTGTATTGTTTACTTTAAGCGATATATTTTCATACTGCCTTGGCCTAGTTTTGCCAGTTTTGTTATTTATAATATTCCACATAGTTTTAGTTTTATTATCTGACTTTTTCATTTGTCTGGTATATTCTATTTTCCTTGAAAGTGTTATGCTACGTTTTAATATTTTGCTAAATTTGCTATGATAGGTTTTTATGATATTAGATTTAGATTCGTTTAGTAAAATTCTTAGTACTCTTTTGTGTTTGCATGATTTTTTTAGCCCTGTTGTCATCCATCCTTTAGCTTTTTTTGATTTTAATTTAACTCTTTGTTTTGGTATTATTTTATCTAGGAGCTGTGTTATAGTTGTGATGAATGTGTAGTAGTTTTCATTTACGTTTTTATTTGTATTTATAGTGTTTCCCCAATCAATTTCTTTTAATGCATTTTTGAAGTTTATCATGTTTTTATCTGTAAATAATCTTTCTGTTTTATACCATATTTTGTTGTTATTTGTATACAAGTGCCTACGAGGCACTTCATGCGGACAGTGATTCCGCATGAGATGCCTCAGTACAGGAGCTCTCGGGTCCTCAGCCACAACTTTCAGGATGCTATTGCTACTCCCTCGAATCCTCCCCACAAGCGATGCCACCTTTTTCCTGATGATAGCATGGAAACCATCTATACTCGATTGGGCAAACATCATCCTGAAAACATTATTATATTGGTCGCAGTGCATTTAGCGCCCACGAGAACAGCTGAACCACAGACTTCCCGTGTCTTGTCTGCCTTGACAGTACGCTTTAAACAAGGTTATTTTGACCTGACCTGTACAACGAGAAAATCTGCGCGCCAACATGTTCCCACGGACCGCCAACGCCCTGCGCTCCCTCTCCACGTCATCATCATCTTTAAGGTCGTCGACAAGTATATGGCCCAGATATTTAAATTTGGTCACCTGCTTTATATTAGCGCCGTTCAATGTAATTGAGGGAATGGTGTCTGGGCACTTGCCGGCCGGCGGCCTTGAAGACCATGAACTCGGTTTTTCTTACATTATAAATAAGACCATGTGATGCGGCGTATTTTTCACAAACCTTAAGCATTTCCCTGATTGACCTCGCAGTCGGGCCCAGCAACACCATGTCGTCCGCGTAGCTGATGTTGTTCACACAAACACCCCCCACTCGGCAGCCGACACGCATGCTGCTGATCTCGACTAAGAGGTCATTAATATAAAACTTAAACAGCTTTGGAGAGCACAGCCCCCCCTGTCTCACTCCGCACTCCAACCTGTATGACTCTGAGAGGCAGTTTAACCACCTAACACAATTAGTCTGATTCGAGTACCAGTATTGAAATATTTTCAATAATTCCGCCGGTATACCCCTGTCCTCCATCTTTCTCCAAAGCACTTCATACGAAACAAGATCAAAGGCTTTGGAGAGATCCAAAAAACAGGCGTATACCGGAGTTTTCCGTTCAGTGTAGTATTGGACAGTGTGCTTAAGAACTAGAATCACGCTTTCAGTTGACAGTCCAGGTCTGAACCCGAACTATGCGTCATGTACCTATGTTTATGTACTTATCCAGGCAAGACTCAAGCACAGTATCCAACACTTGTTTTGTTTAGCAACACTATTTAATTTTCGTAAGTAATATTTTCTTCTCATAAATATAGTGTCGGCCGGTATCGGTATCGGTGAGGCTGCCGATAAATTGGTATCGGTTCGGTGTCTTTATTAGCTAATACTAACACGGGTGTCGTTGTAATTCGCGTCTTTTATTTAACTGGTTGCTTTGTATGGCGATTTTAAACCTTTAAGGTGTAGGAAGACAAAGCAATTTGAACTATATTCCAGTGATATTATCGTTCAAGTTATTTTATCTTCCTACATTACAGTAAGTTCCCTACCCCCATGGGAAGAAGGCTTGAGTTTTTGTATGTATGTATGTTGTCGAAAATGGCCATACTTGGCCGTAATTCGACTCGACCACATACAATATTATTGACATGAGCGTATATGTCGTGATACGCGCGGTGTTTGCAGTGTAAACGCGTTAACCTTACACGCGCGTATCTATTTGTCAGTCAGTAGCAACGTGGCGGCTTGGGCGTACTTAACTCTGCAAACAGAGTCTCCTAGCAATCGAACGGCTTCTCTATGCCTAGTACCTTTAAGGATTAAAATCGCCTGACCTAACACTGTATTTAAGTCTCTCTCTGTCAGATATATAGAGCATAAGATTGAGGAAGCTTTGAAAGAAGACAAAGGAAGTGGATGCGAGATTCCACAGCTGGATCCTTTTGCAAGAGAGGTGATGCAATTCGAAAAATACTTTCCTCCAATCAGCTGCCAGGGAGGAAAAGACTGGGTGAAGTGCTATGTAAGTACACTGCTACAAGTATATAAATAGGTCTTTACCTATGAAATTGCCGTTTTGTATGGAAAAATTTAAACGAATTTTTTTCATGCATTTTTTATTTGTATTAATCGAAGTAATCACCCATGCAATCAATGCATCTTTGCCAACGCAGTGGCAGTTTATTGATGTCCATCTTAAAGAAATCAGCTGGACGGGAGGCAACAAATTCTTCAAAGGCATTTTGTACTGCCTCTCGGGTATTGAATTTTTTTCCCGCCAAGAAGTTATCCAAATTCTGGAAAAAGTAGTAGTCTGTAGGCGCAAGGTCTGGTGAGTAGGGCGGATGACGGAGAGCTTCCAACCCCAGTTCTTGCAACTTGGAGACCGTCTGCTGTGCAGTATGAGGTCGCGCGTTGTCGTGCAGGAGCAGCGGAGACGAGCGATTGACCAATGCTGGTTGGAAATGTGCCAGCTTCTCCATCATTGTGTTCAGTTCTTCACAGTACACATCTGAAGTAATGCTCACCCCGTTTGGTAAGAAGCTGTGATGAATCACACCGGCGCTAGACCACCAAACAGTGACCATCACTTTTCTAGGGGTAAGTTTTCGTTTAAGGCATTGTTTAGGTGCTGAACCAGGATGCAACCAACTTGCTGAGCGCTTGCGGTTATCAAACAGAATCCATTTTTCATCGCAGGTAACAATGCGGATCAAAATTCCTTCATTTGTGTGTCTGTTGAGCAGTGCAAAGCACGTCTCGACGCGTACTTCGCGCTGGCGATCATTGAGTTCGTGGGGCACCCATTTGTCAAGCTTTTTTTACCTTGCCAATTTGACGCAAATGGACCAATATTGTTTTGACGCTAACGTCGAAAGCTGCTGCTAATTCAGCCGTAGATTGTGTATCATCAGCTTCCACAATCGCCTTTAATTCGTCATTGTCGACCAAAGTCTTCGGACGACCGCGAGGTTCATTTTTCAGGTCGAAATTTCCAGAACGGAAGCGAGCAAACCAATAACAAGTGGTGCGTTGGTTTGTAGTGTTACCTCCGTAAACGTCGTTGATGTTGCGTGCCGCTTGTGCCGCGTTGCTGCCACGACGGTACTCATATTCCATAATTACTGGAATTTTTAACGTATCCATGATGACGAAAAAGATTGAAATGCGATGAAAATGTAACACTAATCAATAAACAAATGACTACTTTTGGAAAAAAAAATCATGTTTTTAAAATAAAATCAATTTGAAATTAGAATTCTTAGCCAAACAAAAATTATTTTGATTTGAAATGGCCAGTACTGCAGAACGGCAATTTCATAGGTAAAGACCTAATATTATGTTGGCGCTCGAGTGACGTAGACAGGGGGCGCTGTTGGTAAACATTGTGAAAAGTATTCAAAAACAAGATGGCGGCGTAAGTTCCCATTTTGGCCGCGCACCAAAATAACCTTCTAGCGTTTATACGTCACGTTACAATCTATATTTGAATTCAGAATCTCACACAATTATAAGTTTTGGGAACACACATACGCTCAATATCATACATGACAAAGCTCAAATTCCATTGCAACCGAAATGATTTAGGACCTTTTTTATTACAAACGATCAAACAAAAATCAACTTAGACTACATAACGCTAAAGTAAAAATTTATTGATTGATTTTTGAAGTGAAGTTTGATTAAGTGGCAATACATGTAAATTATCTAAGATTGTGTCAAGCAAGCAAAAACGTTCAGCAATATTCAAACAAATTCCTCTCCTACCTAGCGGGCGCATGTCACCATTTTGAACTGTCATTCGCATTCAAAATGTTGACAATACGTAGTTGGATGAAATAATAAGATGCAAGTAAAGTTCCGGATAAGGCGGGAGGAAACGCCCGGGTGTCACCATTATGTGAATCGCCCGGAGGACATGGTGGAGCATACAGTGGAGGTCTGCCCGGCTTGGGTGGAGCACCGCCGTGTTCTCGCGAAGGCGATCGGCGGCGGCGATCTCTCGCGTCCGAACCTGGTCCAGGCCATGGTACGGAGCGAGAGTGCATGGGAGGCCCTTACCTCCTTCTGCGAAGCAGTAATACTCGCGAAGGAGGAGGCGGAACGCGTGAGGGAGAGGCAATTGTCGCGCCCTCACGCCCCTAGTCGCCGCAGGAGACGCCCTGGGCGGCGGGAATCGATAGCCGATTCCCGGCCACCGTAGGCGCGGGCTTGTGGATGGCGAGTAATGGGCAGCCGTCCAGTAAGGACCAGGCCCGTGTTGACGGCGCGTCGTGTTCCACGCGCGCCTCAAAGAGATGCCAGCAATGATGGGGTCCGATAGGGCCGATGCCGCCGGGGTCGCGAGTTGTTCGAAAGAGATACCGTGGCCCTGGCACAGGCAACTGAAGGAACACGGGTGGGTTTTAGTCAGCAAAAGTCTGACACGCTCTCCCGCTCCGCCCAGAGCGGGAGAAGTCATTTGATGATTTCCCATCCACAAAGAGAAAATAAAGTTAAAAATTTACCTAACATTTTCATTTCTTTACTGTACAATGCGCGGCCATTATTATGGCATCGAAAATTTGATTGAAGAGATAACAGCGTGCTATGGACCTTTTTAGGGTTCCGTACCCTTTGGGTACGGAACTAGACCCTATTCCACTTGAAATTTTCACAGAATGTGTACTACTATGGCCGCCATAATAACAAATAGTAATAAAAATAAAATAAAGTAAAAATTAAAGGGGGTAAAAAAAACAAGGGGTACACAAAATATGTCAGTAGTGTTAAATAGTAGTTTATGTGGTACGGAACACTTTGTGTGCGAGTCCGACTCGCACTTGGGCACTTTTTTTGACTCACTGAGCGTTTTCAGTCTATCACCTTAACATTTTATACATCTAAAAATAACTTTTAGAAAATTTAAAAGTTAAGCTTTTAATAAACATAAGTTTTGATTTTTCCAGCTCTCCGAATGTAGGGTAGTGGATGAAATATTATCTACGACGGCAGATATAGTGTGTAACTACCAAGATATTATACACGTGAGTGACAATAAGTACTACTTAGGAGCATCCACAGAAGTGACGGGTAATAAGCCGTACACACTGAACGTGAGTGACCATGTCAAAATAAAATGTACGGGGACACATAGAAAAAGGTAAGGTGCAAGATTATTGGAGTTTTTTTTATTTTATTATCACGCCTGTATTCCGTGTGATGGTAGGCAGCAGTGTGCATAGCACTGTCAGGGAAAAACATTGTTCTATAACGTTATGTAATTTTTAACAGACTTCAAAAAGGAGGAGGTTCTCAATTAGTCGGAACCTTTTTTTTTTTTATGTACGTTCCCCGATTACTCGAAGATGGCTGGACCGATTTGGATTTTTTTTTGTTTTATTCGAGAGGGTATACATCACAGTTGGTCCCATATAAAATTGATTAACTTTGCTTCGGTAGTTTTTGAGTTAGCTTCAATAATACGTATTTTTTCCCCACTTTTATATGGATGATGTTCTAGTTTGTTTTGCAGATAGTGGTATTAGAATTTGTGTGGTTTGGTAATAATTTGGTACACAACTAAAAAGTGGAAAATAAAAACTTTTTTACAAAAAAATACAACCGACTTCCAAAAACAACACTACAAATTGAAAAATAACTTTAATTTCGGAAGTCGGTGGCAAAAAACGAAAATACATTTAACACCAACACCGACACCGACTTCCGAAATTAAAGTTATTTTTCACTTTGGTAGTGTTGTTTTTGGAAGTCGGTTGTATTTTTTTGTATAAAAGTTTTTAATGTCTTCATGTATTATTATTGTGCTATTTCATACTCCTTACAATGAATGACAGCCAGCCTATACCATTCCACTGCTGGGCAAGGACCTCTTCTCATACAGAGAAGGCACGATCACCACGCTTGCTCAAGACGGGTTGGCGATTTCAGACTTTAAGTCCAGGTTTTCCCTTGATCTTTCCCTTCGTCGATATCAATGATATACGGATATGCCACATGGAGGGAAAGTACCTTGAATATTGTTTTTACTGAAAGAAGACATTATTTGAATTTAAAAAACAATTTAAACTGCATTCCAACCAGCGCTGGGGCACCGTTTCGCATGGGGTCGCGGCATTATGCTGAGCGGTAGCCGTTTTGCGTAGATGTGACGCATATTTTCCCCAAAACTTGTTTTATAAATTGTTATTTTATTTTGTTGTCCTTTGCGTCATGTTTACCGCAAATAAACGTATTTTCTTTCTTTCTTTCTTTCATTCATAGATATTTAAATAATTACATGGTTGAACCGGATATCGAACCCGTTACATGAGACAAATAATCACAAATAAAAGGAAGACCATGAATTTTAACATTTTTAATTTTTTCATTTCAACAAAAGAGTACGAATTTGTATTCAACAGGAAGGGACTCATTTTGAGCATTTGAGAAATTGGTTAAGTTTGTATTAAAAATGTTAAAATTCATGGTCTTCCTTTTATTTGTGACACTATGTTGAAGATGAAGCCTTTCGATCGGTATGATAAAGCTACAGAGTGATTATTTTTCTCATGTAACGGGTTCGATTTCCGGTTCAACCATTTAATTATTTAAATATCTATGAATGCAGTTTAAATTGTTTTTTAAATTCAAATAATGTCTTCTTTCAGTAAAATGTGCCCCAGCTGAGGAACCGTTATAGTCTGATTGTTACCTTACATATTATTTTAGTAACGAAACACCAGATACCTGGTTGAATATGACGTAAACTTACTATGTATTTATTTGTCAACTAATTGTAGTCGTATTCTTGCAAATAAACATTATTCTTATTCTGCTTTCTTTTGTTGCAGCATTCTCAGCTCAACTTGGATAGGCTATTCCTTAGGGTTCCGTAAGTCAGTACCACGGATAGATCCTCCACCGAATCGAGAAGACACACTCAATGTACTTATATTTGGCTTCGACTCCACCTCCAAAAATGGCTTTATACGAAAAATGCCGAAGAGTTACGAACACCTCAAGAATCACGTCAAAGCAACAATACTCAATGGGTATTTATCTGTACTAATACTAATAATAAATCTGAAGAGTTCGTTTTCTTTGTTTGTTTGAACGCGCTTATCTAAAGTAAGAAGTATCAGTCTGATTTGGAAAAATCTTTATGCATTTGATAGCCTCCCGAACAAGCCGGATTCCGTAAAGGCTTTAGCACTGCAGACCACATACATACGCTGCGCCAAGTTATACAGAAGACTGAAGAGGATAAACTGCCTCACTGCTTAGCGTTCGTGGACTACGAGAAAGCCTTCGATTCGATCGAGCCCATAGGCTGTACTGCAGTCTTTTCAATGGCGCCAGATCGACTATCGGTACTTGTGAGGTGCTGAAGTGTCTGTACGAAAACGCCACAACGTCAGTCTGACTCCAGGACTAGACCTTGGAACCTATCCTTCTGCAGCGAGGTGTGATGTACTGGAGGATATCTTCAAGGTTCTGGACTGGAAAGGGCTAGGCATCAACATCAGTAATTTGCTTGACGATATAGTAGTCATGGCTGAGACTATGGAGGACCTCAGTACAAGGCTCTTCGACCTCAGTAGAGCTTCCGAAAGAGTGGGTCTTATAATGAACATAGACAAGACAAAGGTCATGTCAAATGCCCATGTAACGCCCACTCTCATGAAGATCGGAGACGCTATACTCGGAAGTTGTGGACGATTATGTTTACCTAGGACAAACTGTCCAGTTGGGTAGGTCCAACTTCGAGAAAGAGGTCAATCGTCGAATCCGACTTGGCTGGGCAGCGGTCGGGAGGCTAAACAATATCATCTCGTCCCACATACCGCAGTTTCTCAAGGTGCGTGTTGCCAGTGAAGACCTACGGCACTGAAACATGGTCGCTCACAATGGGCCTTATTAGAAGGCGAAAAGTCACCCAAAGTGCAATGGAGAGGGCTATGCTTGGAGTTCCCCTACGTGATCGTATCAGATCCGCAGGAGAACCAAGGTAATTGACATAGCACGAAGCAAACTGAATTGGTAAACTTAAGTGGTAGTGCGCAGCGCACATTGCTCGCAGAACAGATGGCCGGTGGGGCCGAAAGATTCTGGAGTGGAGACCACGTACCAGAAGACGTAGCGTTGGAAGTAGTATTATTATTAGTATCTTATTTAATTTATATAAATAAAAATTAATGGCTAAATGTGTTGCTAAGCGCAAAACTCGAGAACGGCTACTTTTTTTTCCAAATATGTGTTGAAGTGCGATGCAGATTCTTATGAAAAGAAAAATTGGAAAAGTTGACGGGAAAATTGAAAGTGGATTTTCGTCTGTCAGGTTAGCTAGTGTATAGATAATTATATTAATAATGATTATTACAGATACAACATTGTCGGCGATGGTACGCCAGCCGCCCTTTTCCCGATACTCACTGGGAAGACGGAACTGGAATTGCCTGATGTCAGGAAGACAGCTAAAAACAATGGAACACTGGATTCCATGCCTTTCATATTCTACAAGCTCACGAAAGATGGGTAAGCGATCATAATTATTATCTTAAGGCGAGTAAAGCTGCTAATCGGCAGCGCCACCATTGAAAAATTAATAAGTCTGGAGATATGGAACATTTTGAAAGGATCATGGGCAAAAATATATGAAGCCTGGTACTCGGTCCAATAGCCATAATATATATATCATTGGAAAGGTCTTTTTACAAGGATTAATGATAACCGAGTCGCTTGTCTCCATTTGCTGTCGGAACGGAGTTATTTTGTGTTAAGTATTTTTTTTTTTTGTTTTTGTTTCATTTTGTTAAGATAATGGTGATATTATATAATTTTCTTCTATAGAATCCTGTGTTTGTTGATTAATAGATACTAAAATGAATAAACACTCAGGAATAAAAAAAAAATTGAAAAAGTAAGAAACGTTATTTATTTTTTTAAACATTATTATCAACAATAATGACATCGTTGAGGAACGCTGCAGGAGCAGTGAAGCCTACATGTCTGGCATATCCTAGATACCAAACGATTGAAACTATATGAGCACAAGTGCCGATTGTTCGTCGTCCGGTCAAACACGTGCAGTAATAATTGCATAAAATGTTATGGATATTGGTTTCGTTTTCATGAACATTGTTTTTTACTAATACATAACAATAATAAGTTCTTGACCGTACGTGACGCGACTGTATGCGTCCGCGTAAAAGCCAGGCATCTTCGTTTATACCATATTCATTTAAATCTTGGAGTGCGCTTTCTCTATATACTTGTAGAATGTATAGTCCATTTGATAAATGCTCGCTGCAGTAGGATCGGGCTAGCTTCAGTTGATAGGTGCCCAATGAAAGTAAAATAATCTGTTCTTCCGTCAGTAGTGGGAAGTTCTGTATTTCGTGACTTTCTATTCTTTGAAAATCCGCTCTTCGGTTATTCAAATGTTTTCTTTCAACATAATCATAAAGTAGATTCGGGGAATCTATTTTCTCCCTGATTATGTTTAGGAAGGCCTCTGCGTGAATGTTGTCATCGATGGGTATGTGGAAGTTATTAAACATAGCTGCGGCGATTTTAAAATCAATGAACATTTTTGGTAGTGTTTTATTAAAATATTTTTGCCGCAAAAGCTTGAAATCTCGTTTGAACCTCCCGTTCACCACTTCCACTACCCACCGGCATAGTGTAACTGATCGAGCTTCATTACCTTGCTCAGTAGTTAGCTGTGTCTCCCATCTGTCTTTAGATGGTGGAACGTAGGATTCATATCCCCATGCTTCGATAGCATCTAAGCTGTCCCGGAAGCCGCGATCTAATATGAAGACATCGTTCGGTTGAAGAAAGCAATGCAATGGGTTTTCTCCATCATTCATTATATCGCTCATGATGTTCGCATCAGTCTTAGTGGCAGCGTATGGTCCCAAAACATCGATTATATAGCCATTGGAACACACAATTAAAAACGGCTTCAGCAAGTTCTGGTACTTATGCAGGCTATAAGATAGACGCTGGAACAAAAAGTTCGAGCTTTTATTGATATATATATAAGTCCCATCGCATATAACGATAGCTTTATTGTTTTCTTCATTGCCAAATAACCCTCTTGGTATAGTGAGGTTCTTTTCTAAAACGTCGTTTCTATTCATATGGTCCACTCCCAAGTGTAATATTACATATTCATTCATGAGGCATTCGCGCACAATAGTTAGTAAACGTTCCAGCTTTCTTCGTGACATATTAAATAACGTCGCTAGTCTTTCATCTGAGTCTCCGGTACGTAGTTTCGTCAGATATATGCCTAACGCAGTTCGAGGCTCCTTGCACCTCCCACTTAGTGAGGGTGTTTGTTCTAATATGGAATCAAACTGTTCGCATTTGCGTCCTGTCCAAAAGTACATATCCTCGTTGCTTAAAGCACCTCTTGTGTTGAAATCTAGCCTAGGTCCACGATTTAAAACCATTCTCAACATGTCACAAACGTCGCTAAACTGTTGCGCATTGAAGTTATGTGTGACATTGCAGAATTGAGGCAGCTCTTCCCAAGCATTGCTCTCAAGGTGTTGTCCACATACTCTAGCACCGTCAGGAATATATAACTTATATTCACAGAAAATGTGAATCTTGATCGTCTCTGGTATTCGATGGCGGGTTGCGTTTTGGCAAGTGTTAAAGATACAATGCCCTGGAGTGTTTGGAGCTCGAGTGTAGTCTGGAACCTGAAGCTCTCGTACATTCTGTTCTACTTCTGGTATGACAGGTGGTCTTCCTACAACGTTGTCAATTCTCTGCCAACATCGGTGACACATACGTCGTGTGTTGTCGAACTCTACCTGAAAATGGTAGAATACGATCTTGCTGATGTTATGTTGTATTTTTATGAAAACATTTAAAACAATGCGGTATGTAGGTGTTCAGGTCTAAAGTCATGGCATACTTGTATTGTTTTCATATTTTAAGTAATGCAAGTAAAAATATATCTTATGTATAGCCGATGTGACGGCTTAGTGAATAGATAACAATAGCAAACACACAATAGGTGGTCAGAGAAGTGTTTTAATAAGAAGAACTATAAACGTGCGAACTGAGTCATAAAAGGATTAAAGGATTGTGAGAAAGCTGCACAAGTCATTACTGATATAAAGGGATGCCGCTCGGAAGCAGGTAGCTAGTACTGCACGTGTTTTTTTTTTCTATGAAGCGAACACCCCTAGCTACGGACCATACAGCCGCGCTACATAGAAAATAAACACGTGCAGTTGGTAGTTTGCAGCTCGGTTCGGAAACGCACTTTTACACACAACACTAGAGTAGTTCAATAAGACCTGTAAGTGCGAGCAAGAGGTCCGATTAAAATGATTTAGGGCTCAATTCGCACGTTTGTAATAGCTCAGGTATAAAAATATAACAGACAATAATAATATAAACAAACCGCTTCTAAAAAGAAAAACTGAAGCTGGTGAAGTTCGAAATAGTTTAATGAAGTATGTACTAACCTCCAAAATGGCATGTTCTCGTATGTAAGCCACAAACTCGGGGTGCATTCTTGGAAGATCATCAGTTAAAACATGCTGTTGGTATCTAGCATGATGTAGGCCTCGCCGACACATCACACAGTTGCGATTTTCTTCCATAACGATGTTCCAAATCGATAAGCACTACAATAGTCCACAACACTAGCCAAGATAAACGTTTGTAGCGGGTAACAATGTCCAAAAGGGGCGCCGGGGTCAGTGATGAAAACGGTATAACAAAGTACTAGGTAGAATAAACAGCTGCGGAACGTCGTTTCACGCACAGAACGATACAACGACTAGTGAATGTCGCGGCACAAAAGGCTGTCCACTGGCACAGCGCACCACCTACCCCACCCCGCGGCTGGTTCCCTATCCCCGAGGTCTATAGTCACCGTTGTAACAAAAAACAGAAATGTTAAAGATAATACTACTTTTTTATGTAAAAAAAACATATTTTCAAAAGTGTTCACCATTATCATATCATATCACGATATAATGCATGAATAGTAACACAATAGACGTATAAAAAAAAGAAGGACTCCGCGCCACGCATATCGAAAGTGAAGCACCGTACCGATCTATGTGTGCGTGATATGAGTACCTGCAAAGACGCCGTCGCTTGTGTCACGTAATGGCGTCCGGTTGGCATACTATGATGTAAATGTGTGCGTGAGGCGTGTTTGTACAAACGGTCCTGGCATACTTACTGTGCTTCACTTTCGATATGCGTGGCGCGGAGTCCTCCTTTTTTTATGAGTCTATGAGTAACACAATACATTTCTCGTTTTAAATAATGTTGTTTTACATTGTTTTTTTCGTATTTCAACCATGATAGGTATGTAATATTATCGTACTTGCAATTATGATATTAACTAAAACTGGAACTTTGGGGGCTTGCCGTGGTTTTCAGACAAGGATTTGGGACATGTCGCCATAGTAAATATTTTTCCTGATTAAAAGACCTATCCAATGACACCACAATGATTGCTATTGGAGCGAGTACCAAAATGCCCATTCTCCTTTCCTATGTACACATTTTTAGTCATATGAGGTAGAATTTTTTGTATTACAAAAATTAAAGCTAAACCTCCTAGGTTCGAAGTTAACGCCAAAAACCTGAAATATATATATTTTTTTCTCAATGGTGGCGCTGTTAGCTTAAGCCGAAACCATGTAAACAAATATGTGTTTTAGAAAAACAATTTTACTTTCGCGCATAAAGTTTAGTTTACGCTGCACTTTATAACATTTTTATGACTCTTTCAATGGTAATACTCCAAGAAATTTAAACAAACCTTTTTTACATCCGTTCAACCGATTTAGACTTCTATTCCGTAGGTATAAGGATGACATTAAAGGCAAAAAAGTGGTTACAATACCAACTGTTTACTGCAGCTGCCATTTGTCATGCCACCAACGCAATAGAAGTCAAAATCGGTTGAACGGACTGTAAAAAAGGTTTGTTTAAATGTCTAATCTTATTGCATTGTTCTAAATTCTACTGATGTTAAAAGTGTATGGTGTTCAACTTAGCTGATAATTAATTTTGCTATATTACGCTAGATGGCGTCACTGAAACATAGATACACAGTTTTTCTATGTTTATTCTGATAACCTCCCTACAGTAATCTTACATCTCTTTGGCTGTAATTTAATATTTTTATAAAAACATAAAATATAAAAATTGTAGCCCACCGGTATCGGGAACAGGGTCCAAGCTACCGGTGGTCAGGGCTCCAGAGAGAGGAACCTCCTCACTATGCGTGCCATGTCCAGGAGTACTGTTCTCTGAATCAAGCCCTTGTCCTCCTGAGGTGTTGGTTGAGGCTCTCCGCTCCTCGTGTGCTAAGTGAAGATACTTGATTTTTTTATCTTTCTCAGCTCTCACGAGATTCTCGTCATAAGGGACTGCGATATCAACAATCATTGCACAGCGCTCATCGTCGATCTATCAACACAATATCGGGCCTATTGGCATTATACTTAATAAAATAATTTTCAGATTTTTTTTTTACTTCCTGAGGTCCTAGGGTCGATTTCCGGGTCGGGCAAAGTGTTATTAGATTTTTTCATGTGCAATTTCTCAGTAGCAGCCCGGAGTCTGGATCTGTGCCCGGTTGATGGCAATAGGCTCGCCCCCTATTACATGGGACTTTAATATAACAACGACACGTAAGTGTACTAGGTACACCTCTGCCTAACCCTTTGGTCAATACATGCGTGTTGTTATTATTTATCATCCTTCAAATAATTTCCAGGTAATTATTTTTGTTCTCATTCCCTATTTCAGCTACCGCACCGCATACTTCGAAGACATGCCGTGGATAGGTACCTTTCAATACCGCTTCAACGGGTTTCGTCACCAACCAGCTGACCATTACCTACGTTCCTTCTACCTTGAGGAATCCAAAAACGGAAAGAAATGGTACAAACCACGATCTAAATATTGCGTGGGAGATACGCCACAGTTCCAACTGATGATGAATATCACTGATCAGGTATTTATTAACTACGCTCTCCACCAGTGAGGGTCGTTAGTGTTGGCCTAGTGGAAACGGCCGCGACGTACGAGGTCTTAGGTTCGAACCCGGCGCAGGCACTTCACTTTGTGTAAATTATTTCATCACCACTGCTCTTAAAATGGTAAAGGAAAACATCGTGAGGAAACGGCATGTCCTGTAACCGAAAAATCGAAGATATGTGAGATCCACCATCCCGCACTGGGCTCGCGTGGTGGATTACGGTCCACTCCCTCTCACTGAGAGGAGGGTTGTGTCCCAGCAGTCGGAACATTATACACTGATTATGGTTATGCTTCTCTATCTTAACTTCTGCTGGACATAGGCCTCTCCCAGGTTCTCCAGGCGTAACAACACCCTGTCCTCCGCTTTCCGCATCCAGTCTGTCCCAGCCACTTTCTTAAGATCGTCGGTCCATCTAGCTGGGGGGCGTCCCACACTACACGCTTCCCGATACGCGGTCTCCACTCCAGGACTCGACTGCTCCACTGGCCATCGGTCCTTCGACAAACATGGCCAGCACACTGCCACGTCAGTTTGCTTACTCTGCAAGCTATGTCGATTACTCCGAATCTTTTCCGGATACCTTCATTCCTGATCTATCTTAACTTGCTTTTCTCGTCTTGAATAGATCCTTTACAACCTCAACCACCGACCCCCCCCCCCCCCCACACCCCACCACCGGTCACCACCGATCTTCATCAACGACGTAAAGTACTGTAAAAGTACTGAAAAGCTACGTTTAAATGCAAAAACAAACATCATCTGCCTAGCCTTTTCCCAACTATGTTGGGGTTGCAGCTGAATACCAGTATTTTACATGGGGCGACTGCATGTCTAACCTCCACAAGCTAGTTACTGGGTAAGACTGGTTGTCTGACTTTCGGGCTTCTCATTACCCGGAATGAATGTCAAAGTTTTACGATTAACAGCCGTTGGAAAAGACCGTCTTTTTTCTTAGGCGCGGAGGGGTCTCGGTATGTAATGGATGGTCAGACATTCACGAACCGATCTGGGCAAGTGTTGCTCAGCCAAGAGTGCAGCTGTAATTATGAATACCAGCCTATTACTGTCCCATTGCAGGGCAATGGCCTCTTCTTGTACAGAGAAGGCACGAGCATTGATCACCACGCTTGCTCAAGATGGTTGGGGAATTCAGGCTTAGATTACCTCCAGGTTTCCTCACGATGTTTTTTCCTTCGCCGATGTTGGGACTCAAAAGTCACATTGGAGTCACGTTGGTACTTGCCCGGATTTGAACCCACTACCTCGTGCATGAAAGAAGAGGCCTTAACCACAGGGCGTCACGAATATAAGGTCAAATCAAATTATGTAGCGAAATTCCGGGGTCATTATTGACCCCAAAAAGTCATTAAATCTTTTTTGTTTTATCGTGTTGAGATATCGATGCCCATTATGTTAATTTAATTTGAAATCATCAAAAATTGTCGTTTCACTTCGGCTTTAACAGTTCCTGCGTCTGGATGGCAAGCGGTTTTGTTTCACATTTGTGGCTGACATCACCCACGATGACAGCATGATATCGGTAGCAGATGATGCTATGGTGAACCTCCTTCGGACCCTGGAGCAGAGGAACGTCTTCGAAGACACACTACTCATCGTCTTTGGAGACCATGGACCGAGGTAAGGTAAAGATTTAAAAAAAAGAAAAAGTAAAGAAAGAAAAAAGAACAGATGTAGGTAGTTAGGATACCATATTCTAATTAAAAAAAAAAAACTTAAATTCACTGACAAACATCGCACAGCCTAAACCGCTTGGTTCAGAAACATACAATTTTGGCACAAGAGTTCCTTAATTTTAACGCATATTATTTCTTTTACAAGCCGATGTCTGCCCGATGGAATTTCTCATAGGCAGAAATGGCGAACTTCTAAAGTCAAAAGATCTTTATTGTGAGACAGTGGTTACAGAGTTGTTCTTGAGTTAAGTTGGTGTGCGTTTGGACTGCTGTACTATGTTAGGTATACAATAGTTTGAACAATTTCTTATCTTAGACCTAAGTTTATGTGATATTTATAAAAAAAAAAAATAAATAAAAAAATACCAAAAGAAAAATAACCAAAAAATAAAAAAGTAGGTAGGTATAACAAAATTAAGTTCTACAACTACCTGTGGAGTGTAGTATTGTCAAAATGTGAGTCAGCGTGATGAATGATAAGTGAGATTAGTGTTATGTGGTGTTACGAGTGGTGTGTTCGTGTGCTGTGTGATATGTAGTAATTATTAATTCAAAATAGACATTTTGTGGCAGTATCTACATTGCCACATGTGAACTACGCATCACACTGACGTCACGCAAAATCCTGCATCGCGCAATTAGAGTTTACGTCTTAGCATAGAACTTTAATATTTTATTAAAATCTTGAGGATTATCTTAAAAAGTAAGAAACACGTTCACGCCTCAAGATGTACCAAGGAGCCCCATAGTGGAATTTGCTAGAGGCCCCGCGCTCGCTTAAGGCGCGGACTGACTACGACTTTAAATGGCACACAACCGCGTAATCTATTGTCACCATTAGCTGGCTTGAAATAAGGTTGAAAATTGAAAATAATATTTGTGTTGCCGAGATGTGACTAAGCTGCGAATGTGCATTTATTTTCCGGGTTTTCTTTAGATTATTCAGAATATATATAAATCAATTGCTGTTCGTTTGTCTCGCTAAAACTAGAGAACGGCTGGACCGATTTGAATTATTTTTTGTTTTGTTTTATTGTTCTCTTTACTGGGATGGTTTATAAGGAAAAAAAAAATTGTTTTGACAGGACGTCTGCCGGGTCAGCTAGTACACAATACGTTAAATAATTGTCCGGTTACAGTTTAAAAAAAAATGCTAATACTATTAAATTCTTAAAAAAACGAATGTCGTTATCGCTGAAAATACAGAGATGTTCGATGCCAAAGTTTATTTTTGTGGAGCAACTCCAAATTTTTTATTGGCAATATCAAACTATTTTTTACTATTCTATTCGGTTAAAATTTTTCTTTAAACCCTTCTCTGTGCACTGTATTTTTTGCTTCGGATAGTTTCATTGCGTTACGTCATACTCGACAATCCAAGAAACCAATTTTTGTGAATATTGAGCTAATACCGCGCCTTAATCTGTCACTAACTGTGGATCCCATTAACACAGCATCATGCCGAGTGGAAGCCATTTTGTCACAGTCACGACGTGCACCTACATACATTTTTTCTCCGTGCTTTTTATTATAATATTTGTTAAGTTTTATGACGCAGATAAGTGCCAGCGGCCTTGAGTGATTAGCTTGCGTGTTCTGTGCTGAGCTCACGCAACGCGTCATACGTCCACCCAGTAATAGGACTCGCCCATCCAGGAGCGCTGTCCCAAATTAGACGCATTATTCATTTATCACACTATCATCACACTAATATTAGGTCTTTACCTATGAAATTGCCGTTCTGCAGTACTGGCCATTTCAAATCAAAATAATTTTTGTTTGGCTAAGAATTCTAATTTCAAATTAATTTTATTTTAAAAACATGGATTTTTTTTCCAAAAGTAGTCATTTGTTTATTGATTAGTATTACATTTTCATCGCATTTCAATCTTTTTCGTCATCATGGATACGTTAAAAATTCGAGTAATTATGGAATATGAGTACCGTCGTGGCAGCAACGCGGCACAAGCGGCACGCAACATCAACGACGTTTACGGAGCTAACACTACAAACCAACGCACCACTTGTTATTGGTTTGCTCGCTTCCGTTCTGGAAATTTCGACCTGAAAAATGAACCTCGCGGTCGTCCGAAGACTTTGGTCGACAATGACGAATTAAAGGCGATTGTGGAAGCTGATGATACACAATCTACGGCTGAATTAGCAGCAGCTTTCGACGTTAGCGTCAAAACAATATTGGTCCATTTGCGTCAAATTGGCAAGGTAAAAAAGCTTGACAAATGGGTGCCCCACGAAAACAACGATCGCCAGCGCGAAGTACGCGTCGAGACGTGCCTTGCACTGCTCAACAGACACACAAATGAAGGAATTTTGAACCGCATTGTTACCTGCGATGAAAAATGGATTCTGTTTGATAACCGCAAGCGCTCGGTAAGTTGGTTGGATCCTGGTTCAGCACCTAAACAATGCCCTAAACGAAAACTTACCCCTAGAAAAGTGATGGTCACTGTTTGGTGGTCTAGCGCCGGTGTGATTCATCACAGTTTCTTACCAAACGGGGTGAGCATTACTTCAGATGTGTACTGTGAAGAACTGAACACAATGACGGAGAAGCTGGCACATCTCCAACCAGCATTGGTCAATCGCTCGTCTCCGCTGCTCCTGCACGACAACGCGCGACCTCATACTGCACAGCAGACGGTCTCCAAGTTGCAAGAACTGGGGCTGGAAGCTCTCCGTCATCCGCCCTACTCACCAGACCTTGCGCCTACAGACTACTACTTTTTCCAGAATTTGGATAATTTTTTGGCGGGAAAAAAATTCAATACCCGAGAGGCAGTACAAAATGCCTTTGAAGAATTTGTTGCCTCCCGTCCAGCTGATTTCTTTAAGAAGGGCATCAATAAACTGCCACTGCGTTGGCAAAGATGCATTGATTGCATGGGTGATTACTTCGATTAATACAAATAAAAAATGCTTGAAAAAAATTCGTTTAAATATTTTCATACAAAACGGCAATTTCATAGGTAAAGACCTATTATTATAAAGGCGAAAGTTTGTGAGTGTGTGTGTGTGTGTATGTTTGTTACTTCTTCACGCTCAAACCGCTGGACCGATTTGGATGAAATTCGGTATGTAGACAGCTTATAACCTGGATTAACACATAGGCTACTTTTTATTCCGAAAAAATGTAGTGCTCCCGTGGGATGAGCAAGGAATTCAAATATATTTGCTACTCTTTCAAACTCAAACGGCTCCACCGATTTTGATGAAATTTGGTGTGAAAGTAGCTGACACTGGATAAACACATAGGCTACTTTTATCCCGAAAAAATAGAGAAAGAAAGAAAAAGCATTTATTGTGACTAGCACAGGAAGATCACCAACTAAACTAAAATCACAATAATAAAAGTTTGAAAACAAAAAAAAAGCCAAAATAAATAACCACACTATCACACTAATATTATAAAGGCGAAAGTTTGTGAGTGTGTGTGTGTGTGTGTATGTTTGTTACTTCTTCACGCTCAAACGGCTGGACCGATTTGGATGAAATTCGGTATGTAGACAGCTTATAACCTGGATTAACACATAGGCTACTTTTTATCCCGAAAAAATGTAGTGTTCCCGTGGGATGAGCAAGAAATTAAAATATATTTGTTACTCTTTCAAACTCAAACGGCTCGACCACGGAGTAGAGAAAGAAGCGGAGATGCCGCAAGGCAATTAGGTCGTGCGCCATCAATTAGGTCAAGACGTCACAGGTGGGCGGGGACACAAATCTTAGTTTCGAGTGAATCGTCATCGCGTTCGGGTCCGTTGTATTTTAATGGCTTTTTATTTGTTATATTGTTTTTATAATGAAGTGCGCTGTTGTTGGATGCAAAAATTGTTCAGGATCAAAACTGAAACATATTGATGACATAATATTTCACGTATAAGTCCCTAAACTGTATATTTTCATTTTAAAACACATTTTCTCGTTTGCTAGTAGCTAGAGACATCTGTCGTCGAAGAGATGCAATATAACCACTCTTGACAACTCCGTGTTTTTATCACAATTACAACAAGCTAAATAAACTTAAGCAAGTTATTTGAGCCGAAAATTGATCATCGTATTATGCATAAGTTATTTTATAGATAAATTACATACCTTGATACATGAAACAAGAAGAATTTAAAATAAGAAAAGTGCGCCATCTAACGGTAAGTAGTTGGTCCTAACTGACAAATAAAAATGTGGGTCTCATGCCATCAAGACCCTATTTTTTTTTCGAATGTATTATCTTCATGTAATTTATTTGTTTTTTTTTACAGAAAAAAGAAACTCTAAATATTGGAAACAAACTAACGGATAGACATCAACTTTCACCGGGAAAAGATGAAAGTTAAATTGGCAAGTCAACTTTTTAGTACAAGTGTTGCCAAAGCCTTAGAATCTTGCCGAGAAAGGTATAATTATTTCAAAGAAGCATTTGGAACAATTTTATTTTTAAAATTAATCAACGACTTATTTGACATACTAAATTCGAAAAAATTAAAACAATACAGAACCAAAAAAAGCACTATTTGAAGGCAATTTTTCCAAAACGTTATCATTTTTAATATTTTCTAAAAATTACATCTTGCATTTAGCAATATGTTCTCAAAATATTATTCAGTCAAGAAGAAAAACTGGTTTCAATGGCATCATTGTTTGTATAGACAGCGCAATAGGATTGTACAAAAGTTTTGTACAAGAAAAAAAGGAACTTATTTTTTTACCCTTGTATAAGTTTAGCCAGAATCACCTTGAATTATTCTTTGGCAATATTAGAGCACATGGAAGGACAAACAACAACCCTACGGCGCGATAGCTTCAGGCGGCGTACAAAAAAACTTATTAACACGGAGTTAAAGGATTCCTTTAGAGGAAATTGCATTCCCCTTGAGCACATTGGAATCCTGTCTTGTTCTTCGCGTCTTAATGCTGTTAAATAAAACTGTGTTGTTTAGTGGCCAACAATAAGCATTGTCCAATAAAAATTGATTATGTTAACAATTTTTTGATTTGACTACCTACCTACCTACTTAAACAAACTTTAGTTTTTGTTTACCCTAAACCCGAAAAGGGGTCATTGTACTCGTCATTTTGAACATTTTTATCTATGGGACCAAGCTTGAAATCGCGAAAAAAATCAGCTGTTCAGTACAGTTATCTACACCAAACTCGTCAAAATGTACTGAACAGCTGATTTTTTTTCGCGATTTCAAGCTTGGTCCCATATAAAAAATTGTTCAAAATGATGAGTACAATGACCCCTTTTCGGGTTTAGGGTAAACAAAAACTAATGTTGTATTCCCGATACTCCACATGACACTATATTTTTTTTTTAAATTTCAAACAGGGAACACATTACCCACCTTTTTGGCCTCACCCGCAGTTGGGTAATAAATAATGTGGTCCCGCCATATTAATACCCGTAGAATGTTCTAAAACAATGTGTCGTGATATGTTACGCCATGGTGGCCAGTAGACGAACTAAAATAAAAATAGCTAGTTCAGTTTCACTGTAATAATTCCTTTCACCGGTAGATAGCGTTACGAAAAATGGGCGGGATTTCCATCGTGGGGCGTAGCCATCGCCGTACCTCGTCCCCCTCTCACCCGCACTCAGGCGACGCTTGTTTCTGAAGAAATTAGGCCTTGCGGCATCTCCGCTTTATTCTTTTCTCCATGGGCTCGACCGATTTTGATATAATTTGGTGTGGAAGTAGCAGACATCCTTTATACACATAGCACACATAGGCTACTTTACATACTGAAAAAATGTAGTGTTCCCGTGGGATGAGCAATTTTTTTGTGAATACTTTTCTCACTGATTAAATAACACACGTTTTAATGTATCCCATAAACCGCAGGTAACACCGCGGGGCGCAGCTAGTTATACATAAAACAAGGTATTATATTAAAATACGTATACTAAAAGATAAATAATTAAATTATCTTTTAAATGGTGAAGGTTTCATAAAAATACGCTTGATAGTTTTTGGGTGATTCTCAGTTTTTTCTCCGCGTTAGACATAACTTTGCAAATTAATTACACTATATAATATAAACATAATCTAAAATATTCACATATTTAGTTATTAATAAAATGCTCTTATTTAACATATATTTTTTCCAAATCATTAACACTACATACTCTTTTAGACGTGATATTCAGTTTAAAATCATTAAAAGTTCCTTATGGTCGCCTTGAAGTAAGTGGGTATTTTAGCAGAATTTGTCGTTTTAATATGAACATAATTATGTTGTTTTTTCTTTCTTTCTTTTGTTTTCTGTTAACGAACAACACTATTTATCTTGTAAATCTTTCTCCTACCTCTCCTTTCCTTAGAGAAATACAAGCATGATATTAGAAAAAAGTTTTTTTTCCTCAACAGGTTTGCAAAAGTCCGGGACACACTGCAGGGCAAATTGGAGGAGCGTTTGCCTTTAATGAGTATTCGTTTACCGGAAAAGTTTAAACGTATGCGTCCAAATGCGCAAGCGCAACTAGAAGCTAACGCCAACGTTCTAACCTCGCCTCACGATATTTATGCTACTATAGTGGACGTACTCGACTGGTCAGAACATATGAACCCTTTCAAAGTAACCGGAGCTGACTTCCCGAGAGCAATGACGCTATTGGAACCGGTATGTTTTTTTTTATTTAATTTGATGGCAAACGGTGGTTTGATGGTTAAGCTACGCTTGCCGAGGTCGGTGCGTGGATGGGTGACCATCCATTATAACCCCTCCGTTCCTCTTAAAGCAGCTTTGTCATTACGGGTAGTCAAAAGCCCGAAAGTCTGACAACCAGTCTTACCAAGGGGTATCGTACTCGTATTACCCAGTAACTGGGTTGTGGGGGTCAGATAGGCAGTCGCTCCCTGTAAAATACCGGTATTCAGCTGCATCCGGTTAGATTGAAAGCCGACTACAACAGAGTTAGAAAAGGCTAGGCAGATGATGATGATGCTTGGATGGCAAACAACAAAACGTCCCACCTGATTTTCAATGGTCACTGCCACGTAAGGACACCTGCGATAACAGAGTCATGACAGATGCGTTGCCGCTGGGTAATCCTTCTGAGTTGTCAAAGAGTGTACGTGTGTGAATTTATTAAATTGGCCGACCCCAGCATGGTTTGGACAGACTCGATTACTCGAATGAACCCCAAGATTCACACTAGCCCCTGGAGCCTCATGAGTAGACCGGAGGCCCGATAATGGTAGGGGAGACGTGCACGGCTCTAATAATACTTCCATATCCTAAATATGGAAGGATTGTTAGAACTGGATGTGCATCCTAAAATAGGCAATGGAATTGTGGAGAGACGGGTGACATTTATCAATGGATGGGCATCTTTTAACGACGTCGCCGCCAGGTTGGTTCAGGTCCAGCTTCACCGGTGAATCTTTTGGCGGGGTTAAACTGGTTATTCTTTTCTATGTCGCTGTGTATAAAATATCTGAAGAAGTATTTACAATTCTGCACCACCACACTCTTAATCACTTCTCTAGTTCCTTCTCTGGAATTCAAAGATGCAGAACTGTCTACTTTGGGGCGCACTGGCAACTAAACGAATGTAACCTAGCTGTAGGTAATATTTTAAGCCATATATGACATTTTAGTCGAACTTAGAGAAAGAGGTCAATCGATGAAGCCGACTCGGCTGGGCAGCGTTCGGGAAGCTTCGCAATATCTTCTCGTTTCACATACCGCAGTGTCTCAAGACGAAAGTCTTTGACCAGTGCATGTTAACTACGGCACTGAAACGTGGTCGCTCAACCAAAGGGCAATGGAGAGGACTATGCTTGGACTTTCCCTACGTGATCGAATCAGAAATGAAGAGATCCGCACGAGAACCAAGGTAATCGACATAGCCCGAAGAATTGCTAAACTTAAGTGGCACTGGGCAGTGCTCGCAGAACAGATGGCCGATGGAGGTTCTGGAGTGGCGACCGCGTACCAGAAGACGTAGCGTTGGAAGGCCTCCCATAAGGTGAACCGATGACCTTGTGAAGGCCGCAGGAATCCGATGGATGCGGGAAGCACAGAACCGGTTGAAGTGGCGGTGCTTGGGGGCAGCAGTGGACGTCTTTCGGCTGAAATGAGGATTTGATAGTCCAAATCTTGAGGACGGCTATTTTATATGTACTAAGGCCTCCCACAAGGTGGACCGATGACCTTGTGAAGGCCGCAAGAATCCGATGAATGCGGGAAGCACAGAACCGGTTGAAGTGGCGGTGCTTGATGGAGGCCTGTGTCCAGCTGTGGACGTCTTTCGGCTGAAATGATGATGATGAGATTTTAATTTGTGTTTAACCTGTGTACCTGCTTATGGATTGCCTGGTTATTAAACAATCTGAGAGACAACGTTGAAATGTCTCGTGTCCCTGTAATCACACCGGCACCCCCCCTTCCCCCCACCCTTTAAACCGGAACCCAGCGACGCGGCTTGGTGGTACATATAGGTATGGTGCTGAGGTATGCTGGAGTACGTCCCCGGACGAGCTCCTTCATTAAAAGCTACTATAGTCTGGCCGTCGAGAAAATGCGTTCCTGACACCTGTCAGTTGCACAATTTCTAGTTGTAATAAGGATCAAATTAGCAAAACACATACTCGTTATTATGAAACTGACAGATGTCAAGAACTCATTCTTTCAACGGCCGGACTATAATCAAAAATAATAATTTGCTTACACGCACAGAATAATCGTTGGCCTTCATTGATCATTTTCAGATTCCTAAGAACAGGTCGTGTAGTGAAGCGGGTATAGAACCCCATTGGTGTGCATGTGTCAATTGGAAGAATGTTACTGATAGCGCACTGGTTCACAAGACCGTTGACGCCTTTGTCAATTACATCAACGAGTTGACGGAAAGCCAAAGGTAATTATTTTTTACTAGCTTTTAACAGCGTGGTCGGAATTTTTTTTTATTTTGATTATCCTACGGTAACGTACTACCCGGGATGAAAAGTAGCTATGTCCTAATCCAGGTCATGGTCTACCCATGTGCCAAATTTCATTCAAATCCGTTCAGCCGTTTTAGCGTGAAAGCGTAACAAACAAACAAACTCACTTTCAAATCAAATCAAATCAAATTTATTACTGAACCAAAAAGTTGTACATTAGTTGGTGATTGGAGCCATCTGTTAGGCAAGTAATGCCTGTGTTAGGTGACTCCGCTCTTCCACAGCAGT
This sequence comes from Cosmia pyralina, assembly GCA_946251885.1. Classification (NCBI taxonomy): domain Eukaryota; kingdom Metazoa; phylum Arthropoda; class Insecta; order Lepidoptera; family Noctuidae; genus Cosmia; species Cosmia pyralina. The sequence continues at coordinate 16,792,739 of OX276366.1, read as the reverse complement.
ATACAATTTTCTCAGTATCTTAGACATAAACATAAGCAGTATGTGATGGGTGTGTGTGCGTGTGTGTGAGAGAGAGAGAGGGTGTGTGTGTGTGAGAGAGAGAGGGTGTGTGTGAGGGTGTGATATGTGGGTGAGTGTGTGGGAGTGTGCATGCGAGTATCATTTTGTGTGTTGCAATAGTTCCTCAGTATCGGCGTAATTTAGTGTAGCTATGTCCTAATCCAGGTCATGGTCTACCCATGTGCCAAATTTCATTCAAATCCGTTCAGCTGTTTTAGCGTGAAAGCGTAACAAACAAACAAACTCACTTTCGCATTTATAGTAATAGTATTGATTGTACATTCAAATTATAAAAAGTTTTTAGGGTTCCATATGCAATAGGTACCAATGGACGTTGTTTAATATCAAACGTCACGATATTATCGTGGAAATGGATATGGAAATATATGAAGACTTTTTTGCCATCCACGAACGTGCACGTTTAGTTTGTTTTTACATTTTAGTTGCATACCGTGGACGTTCACGATAGAAATCTATATAAATAAAAAATTGCCGAATGTATTAGGTTGGGGAAAAAGTCTTATCGCATTATAGTATGTACTAGCTTTTGCCCGCGACTTCGTTCGCGTGGAATAGTGACTTCCGGCAGATTTTTGGTTTTACCCACGTAGTTCCCGATCTCGCGGGATCTCTTCAAAAATGAAATGTGGAAGATATTCTAGGGAACTCTTCAAAAATCAACATAATGAGCTATGCGTTTGAATTGAAGATATGTATACTCACTTAGGGCATTAAGCCGTTCTTGCCGATCGAAAAAGGCGAAAATGTTATTTTTCCCTTATTTTCAAAATATTATTTTGATTTGCCATTTCAAAAAAAAATACTGTTTCTCCCTTGACAAATTTTCTATTATTTTAGGCTTTAAAGATTATTAAAGTTTCTTACACCAAGACATTTCTGTATACCACGTTTTTAGTTTTGCCATCCTTTGCAAAAATAGGTCTTAGGTCTTGTGGTTTTGACACTCTGGAGCACGCAACGTAGAGTTGTCCATGGGAGAAACAGTCTTTTTCAAGAGGTACCCCCGCAACTTTAAGCGTTTGCCCTTGGGCTTTATTTATGGTCATTGCAAACGCAGTTTTCAGCGGAAACTGAACTCTTTTGAATTGGAATGGCAAATCAGTTGGAATGATGGGAATGCGGGGAATAATTACAGTTTCGCCTTTTGCCATTCCAGTCATAATAACGGCTTTAATGACATTCCGTCCTAAATAGGTTACTTGTAACCGTGTGCCGTTACATAGCCTTGGTGGATCTAGGTTTCTCATAAGCATCACAGGAACTCCAACTTTCAGCCTCAACTTGTGAGAAGGCACTCCTGATAGCTCTAAGGAGTTGAGAAACTCTGTTGGGTAAGATGTCACTTGCTCGGTATCCACGACGTTATATACTGATAGATACTCGATGACATCTCCCTCTACGTCAGACATAATTTGGTCATTTATCGGGCCTACTATTTCATTTGTTGGCGCCAATATCGCCCTTTCGCATAACCATTCCCGATTTTCGATATTAGCGCGTAAACCCGGATAGACACTATTTTTTAAATTGTATGTGCTATCCACAATTTGCCATAATTCACTGCTCAACGTGATCATACTCTCGGAGTCGGTAGGCATACGATCCTCGCCGATCTTCAGAAGAGCAGCAGCATACTGCCCGGCTTGACAATCATTAAGGAGTAATACTCGCATATTCGTCGACAGTGAAACCTTTTTCACATGTGTCCATAGCACAGATGCTTTTAAACAGGCATTGATTTCATCTGCCGATGTGCCCCTTGCTATAACCGGCAGGGTCTGCCGGAAGTCACCGGCCAATAGAACCACCATTCCTCCCATAATACCTTGATTGTTTTTAATGTCTTCATCGTGCGATGAAGTGCTTCGATTGCTCTTTTATGGGACATCGTACATTCATCCCAAACCAGCAGTGTACATTGTTGCAACATTCTTCCACGCTCACTACTTTTACTTATGTTACAAACTGGCATTTCCTCATGAGCTAAATTTAGTGGCAATTTCAGAACTGAGTGGGCCGTTCGTCCTCCACTAAGCAGCGTAGCAGCTATTCCGGATGAATGACGTTCGATGTCTAACAGCCGGCGCTCCCGAGTCATGTCAGCGGTCTCAGCAGCTCTTTGAGCAGCGTGACGTTCGGTGTCTAAGAGCCGGCGCTCCCGAGCCATCTCTTCGGTTTCAGCAGTTCTTTGAGTAGCGTGACGCTCAGCGTCTAAGAGCCGTCGCTCCTGCCTCACCTCTTCAGTCTCAGCAGCTCTTTGAGCAGCGTGACGCTCGGCGTCTAAAGTTAAACGGGCTTGAGTCTGTTCTTGAGACTCTTGACTTCTTGCAACTCTTCTAGCTCGAGCTCCGCTGGAACTACGTGCTAAATTGGACTTGCGTTTTCTCGTCATTGAAAAAAGTAGTTTAAAAAAGAACTTAAACTAAAGAAATATTACAATCTTACCGAACTTAAATTGAAAACTAACTGAAAACAAAAGAATTTAAAAAAAATACGAATTACGAACTTGATAACAATTTAAAAGAAATTATATTACAACCTATTCTCTTAATAACCAAGCTTAAAACTAAATAATTTAAAAGGAACGATCTAATTAATTTAAAAATTAAAACGAATTTAGACATACAATTTTAGTATCTACTAATAATCGATATCAAACTAAACTTACATTATACAACAACCAGACAACCCAACAAATAAACCTTTTAATCGACAAATACAACGGAACCAATTTTGAAAACAACCACCAGACAACCCAACAAATAAAACTTTTAATCTACTAATACAACGGAGCCAAGTTTAAATTTACGAAACGATCAGTCTACAATTCCACGACAGTACCGAAGCGCTCGGCAGATACCCAACCAAATGCGTGTAACGAAACCATAGCGCGATCTATTTCGATCCCAACGCCATCTATCGAGCATAGTGACAACTCGGATTATTTATCTATACTCCGTTCGGGCATTTTCTTTGTATTTACTAAAAGTTTTATTATATTGATATTATTTTTTTCATACTTTTTTACTATTTATTTACTTTTTTACGATGAATTAAAACAATAACATGAACCGAACTCGTGTAACGATCGACACCATTGCGCGATTACCAACTCGACATATAGTACTAATAGAATTATCTATACTCCGTTAGAGCATTTTCTTTGTACTAAAAGTTGTATTATATTATATTTTCATACCTTTTTACTATTTATTTACATTTTTCCGATGAATTTTCACTACTGAATTGATGCCGACTCTTGACCAATAGATGGCGCTGTATGTCCGGAATAAATTTTATTTTTTATTTTATTTTTTCTAATAAAAACTATCCTATGTCCTTTCTCAAGTTCCAAACTATGTCTGTACCAAATTTCACACAAATCGGTTCAGTAGTTTAGGCGTGAAGCAAAGACAGACAGACAGACAGACAGACAGAAAGACAGACAGACAGACAGACAGAGTTACTTTCGCATTTATAATATTAGTTTGGATGAACTTAAAATAAAATATCTTTGGTTATACTATTTGTATCTTGGCTGGTTTTGGTAACATTGAAAGTTTAAATTTTAAAGAACATAATTCCAAATTCAAATTAGGAAAAAGTGTGATTTTCATTTGTTTTTCGTACTGTTAAGATGAGTGAATCTAATGAAGAAATTCGATACGTTTTAAAAGTTTACTACAAAAAAGGTAAAAATGCAACGCAAGCCGCGAAAAAAATTTGCGATGTTTATGGACCCAGTGCAGTGTCTGTGAGAGTAGCACAAATTTGTTTTAAGCGTTTTCAATCCGGAAATTTTGATGCCAAAGATGCACGACGCTCTGGTCGCCCTATCACGGATAAAATGGATGCCATTTTTGAAAAAGTGGAGCAAGATCGGCATATCAGTAGTTACAACGTAGCTGAAGGACTGGGAATTGACCACAAAACAGTTTTGGCTCATTTGAAAAAAACTAGGTACACAAAAAAGCTCCATATTTGGGTACCTCACGAGCTCACTGAAAGAAACCTAATGAACCGTGTACTCATTTGTGATTCTTTATTACGACGTAATGAAACCGAACCATTTTTGAAGAAGCTACTAACTGGAGATGAAAAGTGGATCACGTACGACAAGAACGTGCGAAAAAGGTCGTGGTCAAAGGCCGGTCAGGCTTCACAGACTGTGGCGAAACCCGGGTTCACTCGCAACAAGGTGATGCTGTGTGTGTGGTGGGATTGGAAAGGCATTATTGATTATGAGCTATTACCACCAGGCAGGACCATCGATTCTGAACTCTACTGCGAACAACTGATGAGATTAAAGCAAGAAGTTGAGAGAAAGCTGCCGGAATTAATCAACAGAAGGGGTGTGGTTTTTCATCATGATAACGCTAGACCTCACACATCTTTAGCCACTCAGCAAAAATTAAGAGAGTTTGGCTGGGAGGTGTTGATGCATCCGCCGTATAGTCCTGACCTTGCACCTTCAGATTTCCACCTGTTTCGGTCTCTTCAGATTCTTTAGGCAGTGTCAGGTTAACATCACGAGAGGACTGCCAAAACCACTTGTCGCGGTATTTTGATCAGAAGTCCCAAAATTTCTATAGCAATGGGATCATGTCCCTACCTACAAGATGGCAGAAAGTTACCGAACAAAATGGTACCTACATACTTTAGATAAATGTAAATAATGTATATTAAAAAATGTTTTGAATTTTCTTAAAAAATGCGAAGAAACTTTTTCCCCAACCTATTATGTACACGCATCACTTCAGAACGGTTGCACCTATTTGGCTAATTCTTTTTTTGTTGTGTTTGTAATTGTTAGGACAAGAAGGTTATATGCCAGATTATTTTGGAAAATTCACCGAAAAATTCGATTTTTGTTTGGATGCGAATTTTGTATGAAAACAGACAACACACAGCCTAAACCACTGGAGATAGAGACATGAAATGTACCCGGGCGACGCTGGGCACGAACAGCTAGTACATAGTAAAAATTATATGCTGTTCGTTGGTAAGCGCATCACGTCAGTTGGGACTGGTCGTCTCTTAGCTGCCATGGCTTATTTTTAATTTTAATATTTAATTTAGTTGTTTTAGTTATTATCTTTTTATTACGGACGCTTTTTAACGTGCACGTCTTTCTACATTGTCCTCACATGTATATTTTCAACTTGAACGATGTAACCAATATTTTGTAAAAATATTATGATTTAAAAGAGTGTCCGTGGAGTTTCTTGCCCGTTCTTCTCCATAGGGATCTACTACGCTTTGGAATGGGCAACTAGCTTCATCTTTCTGACTGACCGACCCATTGACAATTCAAAAGTGCCTGTAATTGGTTTATTTGAAATAAATGCTTTGAGTTTTGAGTTTTTTTTTTTTGAGTTTTGACTTCAGAACGGCTGCACCGATTTGGCAAATTTTTGTTTAAAGTGTTCGTAATAGTCCGAATCAGGATTTTAGGAAAGAAAAAAAAATACGAGTTAATGCCCAGCGTCCCTAAAAGATAGTGGGTAGGGTACATGTAGGGAAAGAAATGGATATAACCTTTGGAAGAGGCATCTTAGGAAAATTTTCTGTACCTTTTCTAGTATCAGTGTTTGGGTCGCCGAGGGGTACCAAACACAGGCACTGGACTCGAATTTGCTTCAAACCAGAGCTTTGTACAATAGCATAATACATTTGGATAGCGAAAGTCACGAGCGTTTCGCAAAACAAATTCCAAGCGCCTGAATTATTCCTTCGCAAGGGTATAAGCCGACGTTCGCACTGACGTAAAAATATCGCGCACTGGATTTTCAACTCTCGGTGTTGAGCTGAGCATTGAGAATCCAACCTCTAACAACAGAGTGCATTCCAGCGCGTCGGAAAAACACACTATTGGATTTTCAACTCTAGGCGCTAAGCAGAGTGTTGAAAATCCAGTGCGCGAAAAAGAATCGCTGCGTTATTTTTACGTCCGTGCAAAGGTCGGCTAAATGTGATCTCTAAAAGTCGATATAGTGCAAATAGTTTCCGAGTAAAATGACTATGTGACATCCGGATAGACGGCCAGACGGACATTACGACATTGTAAGGGTTCCGTTTTTGCCATTTGTCTACGGAACTCTAATTTTTTTACATGAATTTATTAACTTTCAGGTCGAAATGCGTCCCTCGCACACTGACTCAAATCCAATGGGTGATGAGTCAGACACCGAACAGCAAAATGCTCTCTTTCGTCTCCAATAAAGACAGCGACGGTTACATCGGAAAATTCGGAGCCAACACCAAGATATCAAAAGAGAACTATCAGTTAAAGGTTAGTGATACTTATACTACACTTATTGTGGTCAAGCAAAGTGTTATTGGAATTCATCAAGAATTTCTCAATAACAGAATTTGGATTTGTGTCCGGTTGATGGCAATAGGCTCGCCCCCTATGAGATGGGACTTAAGTGGCGACATGTGGGTGTAGTATAGGTACACGTCTGCTCAACCCTGTGGGGATTACAGGCGTGACGTCACGTGTAACGTTTCTTAATGTTTGCAGGTGGTACTCGGTCCTGGTCACGGCATCTATGAAGCCTCAATGACGTACCTGAAAAATGAAGATAAATTCTTGATCAACACGAGGGATATATCTAGAACGAACGCGTAAGTATTAGAGCATACTCATCATTCTCCTGCTCTTATCCCAGTTTTTTTGGGGTCGGCGCAACATGTCTTTATCTTCCATACTTCGCTATTAGTCGTCATCTCAGTAGTCACCCCCTTTCTAGTCATATTATCTTTCACACAGTCCATCCTTCCTTTCTTACCCATGGTGTTCTCCTATTCTTATAGCACACACACATACATTCATACTCGAAGCTCATACTTTGATTATTTCCATGACCTCCGGAATTGTACCTTAAGGGGATATATCATTATACTCCATCGGTTTAGGTAATTAAACAAAGGTAAACAAAAGAAAAACACGTGTTTGGTTAACCGACTATACGTAATACCTGTCACTTCTGTCGTCATGCAACGACACAGTTGTACCACAGTCCATACATCATACAGTGTCCGACGAAGCCGTCTGCCGTCTAGACAGGGCAATCGTGCGGGGTGTGAGGGGCGAGACGCGGGAGGCGCGAGACCGAGCTGCATATTTCCACCGTGTTAGTAGCTCGGAACATAATTTTCAGGGCTATCGTGTTGATTTTATTATTGTTTTAATTTATTATTGCCTTTATTTCTTTAATATACATACAAATTATATTTTTAAATATTAGAATATAAAAATATAAAACCATTTAAAAATATAAAACATAGTAGCCCACCGGTACAACACAACAGCACACAACAGGGTCTAAGCTACCGGCGGTCAGGGCTCCAGAGAGAGGAACCTCCTAACAATGCGCGCCGTGTCTAGAAGTACCGCTTTCAGAATCAGCCCCTTAATCCAGCCGCCCAACGAGAGCCTCCTTAGATGTTGGTCGAGGCTCTTGGCAATTAAGCCATTGGCTGATACGACTATCGGCACAATGATTGCTGAGTCCACATCCCACATGTCGACAACCTCGCGAACCAAGTCAAGATACTTGATTTGTTTATCTTTCTCGGCTTTCACGAGGTTCCCGTCATGCGGGACTGTTATGTCAATAATCATTGCGCGTCGCTCTATTCGATCCACCACCACTATATCAGGCTTATTGACAACAATAGTCCTGTCAGTGATGATGGATCGATCCCAGTACAATGTGATATTTCCATTTTTGAGAACTAGGTTGGGCACATACCTATAGTATGGTACTTCCGATACCGCAAGGTTGTATTTCAGCGCAAGTTGCTGATTGATAATCCTGGCTACAAGGTTGTGTCTATGCAAGTACTCTTCGTTAGCAAGACGAGAACAGCCGGAGATAATGTGTCGGATTGATTCTCCTGATCGGTGGCATGCCCGACAAATGTCAACCGTGCCGTCCTTCACAATAAATCTCCGGTAATTGTTCGTCATGATAACTTCGTCCATAATTGCACAGACAAAACCTTTGGTTTCCCCAAAGAGGTCACCGGAACGCAGCCAGGCTACGGACGCTAGCAAATCTACATCGGGTTTATGTAGGGCCCGGAAAAAGCGTCCGTGAAGCTCTCAGCCATACCTCCCTGCGATCGTTAGTGTCAAGCACTACAGGTTTGCGCCAGTTCTCTTTAGCCAAGGAGAGCGGGGTGAGGCCCTTGTCCACCGCGACCACATCTCGATGCATCCCCACGTCGGGTTCTAGGAAATATTCCCTGAGACTCCATATCTCGCGGTTATGGAGAGTCTTAGCGTTTAAAAAGCCTCGGCCTCCACACTTTCGCGGGATATACAGTCTCATTACCGATGACCGTGGGTGATGCATTCGATATGCAGTCAACAGCGTACGGACCCTCCGATCCAGGGCATCTAGTTCAGTCTGAGTCCATTTGAGTACGCCGAAAGAGTACATCAAAACCGGCATGACCCAACCGATGAAGGCGCGCACCTTGTTTCCGCCTGATAGAAGACTATTAAATACTTTCTCAGGCGGCCAAAGAAGCGCTCCTTCAACGATTGCTTCATGTCAGTAACATTGATGCCCAACGCTTCCGACATACCCAAATACTTACAGGTTTCGGATGCGGAGAGGGCTCTAAGGTTTATAGGTTTCGGATGCGGAGAGGGCTCTAAGGTTTATGGAATCCGAGAGTTCGGTTCCCACGGATTCCACAATCTCCCCTCGCTTTACATGCATGACCGCACATTTGTCCACACCAAATTCCATCCTGATGGCGCTACTGAAAGTTTCTGTTACTTTCAGTAGCTCTATCAGTTGCAAATTGTTGGGGGCAAAGAGTTTTAGGTCATCCATGTAGAGGAGGTGGGATATAACCTGACCACCTCTCCTCAGCCGATAGCCTAGACCTGAATCTTCCAGCAGTGTGCTTAGAGGATTCAAGGCTAAGCAAAACCAAAGCGGACTCAAACTATCGCCCTGAAATATGTCTCGCTTGATCCTTATCGGCTCGCTGTTCCTCTGGATATTTCGACATCCTGGATAGTGAAGGACCGTCCTCCATTGCCCCATACACGACATCAGGAAGGTGCGCAGAGTTGCATCTACTTTATACAACTCCAGCACCCTCATGAGCCATGTATGTGGCACCGAGTCATAGGCCTTCTTATAGTCTATCCAACATGTCGACAGATCCTTTCGGGAACTACGAACCTGTTGGCTAATGGCCATATCAATGAGGAGTAGCTCCTTAATACCACGGGACCCATTCCTACATCCATTTTGAGAGGCAGACATGATGGAGTTGGTGTCTATATGTTCGTTAATTTTAGCTCTCAAAATGGATGTAAGAACTTTATAGACCGTCGGTAGACAAGTGATCGGTCTATAATTTTTGGGCTCCGCAGTACTACCTGATTTATGCAGCAGGTGGATTATTCCTGTCGTTAGGAACTGGGGCAGCGACCCTGACTGTAAGGCTGACTGGAACTGGGATGCCAAGCGGGCGTGCGACCTTTGAACCACTTTATCCAAAAGTTGTGCAGTCCGTCCGGTCCTGGAGATTTCCAGTTAGGTAACGGACGAACTGCACGAGCTACATCTTGGGGGCTGATGGTAATTGCCCTCATTTGTGGTATTTGATCGCACGTTCGCTCGATCTTCCCAGTCCAATCACCTTCGGTGTGATTGACAGGCACCGACCAGATGCTTCGCCAGAACGAGCACATAGCATCATCATGCGGCAGGGGCGTGTCAGCCACACCTTGGTCCGGTCGCTCCCAAGCCCTATACACCCACCTTTTATCACTCTGAAAGGTGCGATTCTGAGTGTATCGGTCTACTCGCCGCTTATACCTACGGATACGGTTTGCCCATGCATACACTTTTTGCTTCAGGAAGTCGATGCGCTCTGTGACACGGGACATATAATCCTGAGGGCTAAATCAGTCCCTGAGAATGCCCGCCTCACAAAGCGCATCACTCTGGGGCGAGTATTGCCCTCCCTGAAGCAGATTAGTTTGCCGATGAGCACTCTGGCCCCACTAATACGGCACTCAATTCTGCACTGCCAAGCTGGTATGACTGGTTTCGGTCGTGTAGCCCTAGAATCTTTTCATTTATTATTATTATTTAATTTTTGTACACGGAAAAATACAGAGATACGACATAGTAACATTTGAGGGTAGCAGGACACTTGCGCGAAAGACATTTCCGCGAATGGACTTTTGCGCGAAAGACACTTGCGTGACAAGACATTTCCGCGATTAGACTTTTGCGCGAATGGACTTTTGCGAGCATGGACGTTTGCGCGCAAGACACTTGCGCGAAGGACACTTGCGCGAAAGACACTTGGGCGAATCCACTTGCGTGTCAGGACAGTTGCGCGAAAAAGTTGCGGAAATGAGATTTCTTCATAACGATATGTTATGAAGAATTCTCATTCTTTCAAAGGAATACAGGCGATGATGGCAGTGATGTACAGTACATTTTCAATTTTTTTTTTTCTTAATGTATACAGAAAAATACATTTGAGTGCCTACTTATTTTATTAAGTTTTTTTTTCTAATTATCTTATATTTTTTTTATTTTAGTTTATTGTTTTTTCGACATGGGTGTCATTTTCATGGTTCTTGAGGTGTCGCTGAAAACGATAATGAAGTCAAAATGAATATCCAAGATGGCGGCTGCGAAAGTTTTCTAATTTTTCGTCATGGGTGTCGTTTCTATTGCTTTTGAGGACGCTAAAGCCGATGAGCTCAAAAACCAAATTGATTTTGACAAAAAAAATTGAATGTTTCGCAGTCGCCATCTTGGATTTTGATTTTGACCTCACTATCGGCTTTACCGTCTTCGAAAACCATGGAAACGATACCCATGACGAAAAATTTTAAAATTTTCGCTGCCGTTATCTTGAATTTTGATTTTTACCCCGTTATCGTTATTAGCGACCTCAAAAACCATGAGAATGACATCCATGTCGAAAAAAATAAACCAAAGAGAAAAATAATAAAATAATTAGAAAAAAAAACTTAAGAAATAGCAGGCACTAAAATGTCGATTATAATAATAATAATGTTGATGACGATGTTGATCTCAAATAAACAAATTAATTAATTAATATCGATTACAACCCTTGCTATTGCGACAATGTCTAGACGTTGTCGGCATTTACCACGAGATCAAAGGCGTCGTCCTACTGTATGTTTTTATACTGTGGTTGTATGTACTCTTCAACAACGTTATACAACGAATTATAAAGTTGGTAAATTGAAGAGTACAACTGTATCGTAGCATGAAGACTGAAATGACAGATATTACGTTTAGTCGGTTAACCAGACACGTGGCTTTTTTTGCTTATCTTTATTTAATTATCTAAACCGATGGATTTTGTGTTTTTAAAATTCCTATAAAACCAAATCTTTAGGGTTAAATCATTTGGATTTTCCATAAAGTGTTATTTGACTATATTGTCTACTGTTCTTCTAAAACCGAAACATGACTACTTGAATTTTTTTCGATAGCAAAAAAAACAAAGTGGCACCGTCTATTTTCTGTTTTATACGATACGTCAATAGTTCCTTATTGTGCAGTAAAATTTCTTTAAATCGAAGGTATTTAAATATGTTAGGAACTTACTAAGCTAAAAATTGATTTAAGTATGGCATTCTGTCATAAATCTACATTTAAACGAAGCACGTTTAGTTCCAGTGCGCGTGAGAGTTTTCTATCTCGCGCGTCAAACTAGACAGCTATAACGCCATTTCACTTACACACCGAGCTAAACTACGCTTCGTATCCTGCCTCTAAACAAAAACCTGGGTTCTACTTTTAATACATATTTATAATTTATTCTTTTGTATCCCAGGTACGGAAACGAGCCAAGCTGTATAAGTGCCACTCACCCACATTTGAACCCGTATTGCTATTGTACTGACTATGTTCCTCAAACAGTATAACAATATAGGGTAAGCAGAGATCGAGGCAATCGGGGAACGGATACAAAGTAGAGAACGTAGCCTTAATAGATACCAAAATACAATCCACAATGATCTTTTGGCGCTCGAGTGACATTGACAGGGGGGCGCTGTTGGTGAACATTTTTGCAATTCTTTTGTGAAATGTATTGGAAAAACAAGATGGTGGCGTTAGTTCCGACTCTAGCCGCGCGCCGAAAGATCCTTTTATAGCTATAACTATAAGATTACCCTTCTTATTTTATAGTGAGTCTTAGTAATTTAACTCAGAATGTCCTTGTCCTTTTTTGTTTTATGTGGTGTACGGTCAACAGCACATTAGTGGTAACAATTTAACATTGACAGCGCCTTTATGTCGTAGCTGTAAGAGCGTTTTTCGTAAAGCAAGTGTTACTTTTAATGTGTGGTTGACCTTAAATGTTGAATAAATAAACGTAACTAAAAAGTTTCGCTTCTATATTTTGTCTTTAAGTCAGGAATAAGCTAGTAACTTATACAAACGTATGCTTGTATGTTAATGTGCCATAACAACTTGTGATTACGCATAACGTAACATCACGCCTCTAATCATCGAAGGGTTAGGCTGAGGTCTACCTATAGTACACCCACTCTTCGCCAGTTATGTTAAGTCCCACGTAATGGGGGGCGAGCCTATTGCCATCAACCGGGCACAAATCCAGACTCCGGACTGCTACTACTGGCATAAGTATTCCAAGTTTTATTCTAATAATAATAATCGTGATCTTTTTATAATTTAATTTTTTGTGATGCATATAAAAATCCATGTTGTAAAGATAAAACCATTAATTTTATTATAAAAGGGACTTTTAAAGTTACAAAAACATAACATGCCATTGAAATATAGCATTATGTTTAGAAATATAAGTCATACTTAACTCATAATACTACTCGTTTATGAATAGAAATAAAACATACCTATCTCAAATGATAGTCTATGGTCATATAAAGTTAAGTTTCAAACGAGCATTATGTTTGAAACATAACCGCGCGTTTGCACTGGCGAAACATCGCATAATAACATAAATTGATATCTCTATATAGAACACAAATTGATATCTGACAGAGATATCAACATGTTTTTATTAACAGACTGTTTCGCCATTGCAAACGCACGGTAAGTTATCTCGTTTATGGATAGAACATAGTATCTACAGGTTTCAGTGCCCTAGCACACCTCCGCCGCGAAGCCACATGATGTAGTAGCGGAACATCATGAGAGTCAGTTGAATTGATACTACTGCGGTTTCGCTAGCACTATTGGTTCGTGGTGGAGGTGTGTTAAGGCCCTCAAACTCAAAATATCAATCTCTTTAAGGACGCTGTTACAAATGGGTAGTCAAATCATTACTTTTTTACATAAAAGTATGTTTATTAAATAAAATGCTTTGCCTTTTCTTAACATGTTTTTTGACCGAATTGTTGATAGATGTGCATGGTACGATTCTGAACTATAAATATAATTTTAGATTGGTACAGTTTCTCAATAAAGGTACCGAAGTAAAAATTTTCATTTCGGTACCTTTTTTGAGAAACTGTACCTATCTAAAATTATATTTATAGTTCAGAATCGTACCATGCACATCTATCAACAATTCGGCCATAAAACATTTTAATAATGCAAAGCATTTTAATTAATAAACATACCTTTGTGTAAAAAAGTAATGATTTGACTAGCCATTTGTAACAGCGTCCTTAATATTAAAATATATGAATCTGATTTTGTTTTTAGTTATAAAAAGGAGCATGTCTTTTTTATGATTGTGTAAAGTTACAACACATTATAAAGGTTTTTAATTTTGTTATTTATTTTTGGGGTTCCGTATTATAGGAAGGAGGTATCTGATAGTTACATTAAGCTCTATTGTGTTCAGTCGAACCTTTTCATAGCTACGGAACCTTTTTTTATTCTTGAAAAAAATTTCAGAAATGCAATTTCTAAATATTTTTGTTGTATTTTATTTTACAAAATATTGTGGGTTTTCCTCAACACTTGGAACTTAAACACATTTCGTTCAACGAAACGAACATATTTACATAACGTAACGCCTGTAATCCTCAAAACAGTTGGGCAGAGGTGTACCCACATTTCGCCAGTTATGTTTTAGTCCTATTTTATAGGTGGCGAACCGATTGCCATCAACCGGGCACAAATCCATGGAAAAACCCAGGAACTCATGCTCAGCAGTAGCGCTTGAGACCACGAGACCAACGAGGCCGTCAAATTCTAAATTATAATCTCACGAACACTCAACGAACTTATTTCTAAATTATGATCTCAATATTGAATTACCGAAATATTGTAGGTACCTACTAATCGATCTGATTGTTTAATCTGCTGTTAATTTCTCATGTTATGCACTTTTATCATCTCTAACGTGACGATATTCTCGTAAACGTTCACGTCCATAACATGTACGGAAATACGTGCACGTATAACGTTATCGTGGACGGAAATTTAAAAGCGACTTCATATACTTCGCTGTGTAATGCCGTGAAGTGGACGTGGACTTCCACGATAATATCGTCACGTTAAAAATTATAAAAGCCCACAACCTATCATAAATCAGTTCATAAAACGAAATTCAATTCAATTATAAGTTTATAAAGATAAAAAAAAAAGTAGTTGGAACGATACGTAGGTAGTCATTGCATAAAATAGTTAAATGTATAAAATTCTGTATTAAATGTTATGACAATTTGAGTTGGGGTAATTATTAAAACGCAGTAGCGTTTCGACAAGGACTGACTGTATATTACAGCTCCTCATCATCATTTCAGCCAAAAGACGTCCACTGCTGGACTTAGGCCTCCCCCAAGCACTTCGACCGTTTCTGTGTATTCCGCATCCAGCAGATTCCTTTGACCTTCACAAGGTCATCGGTCCACCTTGTGGGAGGCCTTCCAACGTTACGTCTTCCGGTACGCGGTCGCCATTCCAGAATTTTGCGGCCCCATCGGCCATCTGTTCTGCGAGCAATGTGCTCTGCCCACTGCCACTTAAGTTTAGCACTTCTTAGGGCTATGTCGATTACCTTGGTTCTCCTGTGGATCTCTTCATTTCTGAATCGATCTCCCGTTGCACTTTCAGCCTTTTAATAAGGCCCATTGTGAGCGACCACGTTTCTGTTTATAGGTCATCACTGGCAAAGACTCGTCTTGAGACACTGCGGTATGTGAGACGAGAAGATTTTGCGTAGCTTCCCGAACATTGCCCAGCCGAGTCGGATTCGACGATTGACCTTTTCCTCGAAGTTGGACCTACCTAACTGGACAGTTTGTCCTAGGTAAACATAATCGTCCACAACTTCGAGTGTAGCGTCTCCGATCTTCATGAGAGTGGGTGAAACAAGGGCTTTTGACATGACCTTCGTCTTGTCTATGATCATTATAAAACCAACTCTTTCGGAAGCTCTACTGAGGTCATCGAGCATTGTACTGAGATCCTCCATAGTCTCATAGTTCCGCAGAGAATTTCAATGTCCCATCATATTAGTCCCATGGACGCTCACGTTGCTATCAGCGTCAAAATGGCTAAATCCAAATGTCTTCATTTGACATCGATATTGTAAGTTAAGTCCAGCATACTTTGATCTTTTAGAAAATTATTTCTAAAACAGAATACAAAGCGAGCCAATAACATCGGAGATATGACAAAAAATGTAAAGCCATTTTAGAGGTCAATGGTCTAGCTAGACCCTCTGTTGTCTGCACGTTACAGGAACTGATGGAGCCAAACTCGTTGCCAAATTCTGGGCCGAACCCATTTAGATTGCCATCGACACGCTAAGATAAGGAAGTAAGTAGGTAGGAACAGATACATAGGTAATCCATATAGTTCTGTGTATTGTGAAATCTATTATATAATCTACTATTGTGGGGGACACCAATAATTTAATTTAAATCTAGGGGGCACTTGATTAATTTATTGTCAAGTTGTTACATAGTAGTACATCGATGACAACGGTTTTTTGCTGCATTGTTGCTGAGGTTTTTTGTGTCTGACATTGACTAAGACGTTGACACTTTTTAATGTGACTTTATAATACTGGAATAGAGTGCCATCTCAAGGGATTTTTATGCCAATCTCACAACCTGTCACGAGTAGCGCCATCTGGATTTTGTGTTCCATGCTTATCGAACCATACTATATATACCTACCCTTCATTTTCATTTGGTTGCTTTTGCAAATATTTCCCAGTGTAAAACCATGTTTGGTAGCCATGAATGTTAATCAATCTATAAGCATGGAAAATATGCACATTTATTCTCATAAGATATATATCAGAAGGTTGCGTGTTCAAATCACGTCGGGGTCACCACTTTAGGTAATATATGGGTTGCAAGTGAGAAGACGAATAACGATCTGTGTGGTTTATTAAAAAGCGCTGCTTATATACAGTACCAGTCAATATGAATATAAATAAATAGGGTACATTAATAAATTTATTGCAATCACAATTCGGTAATGTCGGTAGTACGTGCCGCGCTCCCGTCGTACAACTAGCGCGATGATACAGCCGGGCGTTCGCCTCCTTGTCCTTCGGCTACTCAGTACACGCTGGCCCACGATGGCGCGCGGCCGTATGATCTCTTCTAATTTGTATGTTGTACGTAAGTATGAGCTGCTACATCACGCCAAGAAGAACGATAAAACAAAAATACAGTGGACCGAAGAGGCAAAAGAAGCATTCAATCAATGCAAACAAGATATCAAGAACTGCGCATTATTGTCCTATCCATCACTGAGCGAACCTTTCGCATTGATGACAGACGCCTCAAACACATGTGCTGGTGCCGTTATACAACAAAAGATCAACGGCAAGTGGAGACCACTAGGATTTTTCTCCAAGAAATTCAGTGACGCACAACGCAATTACAGCACGTACGACCGTGAGTTGCTGTCAATCTACATGGCAATACGTCATTTCCGTCGTGTGTTTGAAGGACGAGATTTAATTGTTTACACGGACCACAAACCGCTGTGTACTGCATTAACGTCAAACAGCAAGTCTGAGACGCCCCGCCGAACAAGATACCTTGAATATATCGGACAGTTCACGTCAAATATTCAACACGTAACCGGCCAGGACAACAAAGTCGCAGATGCACTATCACGTGTCGAAACAATAACATGCCCGACACCACTGGATTACACCGAGTTAGCAAAAAAACAAGACCAAGACGAAGAATTGAAAACGCTAGCAAACAAAGGAAAATACCTATTCAAAAAAATCATCATACCCAACACAACCACCAAAGTTACCTGTGAGATGTCATTAAACACTGCTCGACCATATCTGCCTCCAGATTTTCGGAAACCCACATTCCAAGCAATACACGACCTTAGTCACCCCGGCATAAGGGCGACAAGGAAGCTAGTCACTGCCCGCTACTGGTGGCCCTCTATGAATAGTGACGTAAATGTGTGGACTCGAGCGTGCGACGCGTGCCAGCGTGCTAAGGTGCAACAACACACGAAGACACCAATAGCAAGTTTTCAACAAGCAAACAGACTGGAGCACGTGCACATAGATATCGTTGGCCCGTTACCGATTTCTGACGGCTATCGATATTTATTGACAATGATAGACAGGGCAACAAAATGGCCCGAAGCCTGTCCATTGGAAGACATAACCGCAGAAAAGGTTGCTAATGCATTCTATGATGGTTGGATAGCGAGATTCGGTTGCCCAGTAACCATAACCACCGACCAAGGCAGACAATTCGAGTCTGACCTATTTAATAAATTGATGCAACGCATGGGAATCCATCGTACCCGCACCACTGCCTACCACCCGCAGTGTAACGGCGTGATAGAACGATGGCATCGCTCACTTAAGACGTCACTCACCGCGAGACTCAAAACTACAACATGGTCGCATGAGCTACCTACAGTGTTGCTGGGACTGCGCGCCTCGATAAAAGAAGATGTTGGTGCAAGTACTGCTGAACTATTATATGGCCAAACATTGCGATTACCCGGAGAATTCTATGAAGAATCTACAAAACATCGCGACACAATTTCAAACTTCATGAATAAGTTGAATGGAGTGTTAAAGAAGGCCCAGGCGCAACGAAAATCAAACCAATCCCGAGCGACATTTATTCACGACGACCTACATAAATGTTCGCATGTTTACCTACGCAATGACGCATCAAGAAAGCCTCTGACGCCTACCTACAATGGCCCATACGAGGTGATCAGTCGTAATGACAAGTATTACACTATCCAGTTATGCAATAGACGCGCCAACATCACTATAGACAGACTAAAGCCTGCTTTCCGTATGAACACTGAGTCAGAAACATCAGTCACAGATACGTACGCATACGTTACCAAATCAGGAAGGACGTCGAAGCCCTGTGTACGTTTCACTAGCGGGGGAATGATGTAGCAGCTCATACTTACGTACAACATACAAATTAGAAGAGATCATACGGCCGCGCGCCATCGTGGGCCAGCGTGTACTGAGTAGCCGAAGGACAAGGAGGCGAACGCCCGGCTGTATCATCGCGCTAGTTGTACGACGGGAGCGCGGCACGTACTACCGACATTACCGAATTGTGATTGCAATAAATTTATTAATGTACCCTATTTATTTATATTCATATTGACTGGTACTGTATATAAGCAGCGCTTTTTAATAAACCACACAGATCGTTATTCGTCTTCTCACTTGCAACACATATATTACCTAAAATATTTTGTAAAGGTTAATTTAGTTTTTAAAGAAAAAAGCTTGTTGAATACTTAATACATAGATTTATTTGTAAATTGTAAGAACACTTAACTAATAGGTAGCGTCCAATACCGCAACACTTAACTAATAGCGTCCAAAATCCAAATATCGCAAACAAACACCGAATTCAGTCGGCCTTCGCCCCGCGGATACACTCGACGCAAGGACGGACTGACGAATCTGATGATTGACTCATCAAGCCTTTACGGAGGAGCAGAGCTTCAACTCAACGTATTAGCAGCAAAGAAAACAGCATAATCAACACGAAAACAATTCAGCGCACACACAAAATGCAAAACGTATCAGCCATTTTCTTTTGACAATTTTGAATTTTGACATATTTTGTGATTTTTGACAATCGATAAACGAAATACAAATATTTGCCCGTAACTTATGTCTTTAAAATTAAACTAAAATAATTAAAATTAATTAGAAATTAAAATAGTAATTTTCAACAACTTCGTAGTCTTAAGTCGTTTCGTAGCGACATCTAGTATGTGCTATGTGAATTATTGGCCTTAAATTTAAACAACACAATTAATAGATGGCGCACCTAAAAAATAGCGGGTACATGAAGGTAAGTTTACCCCCCGCGCCCTGATGTGACGTAATTGATAAAGAAAAATTAAACAAGAGGTTGTTTTTTATGCTGCTTTTTTATTTTTCGATAAAAATGCTCCGCCTACAACGTGTCTGTTCCACCAACATTCATCTCCATGGCCAATCATTTTGATAATATGGCATCCGTTATGGTGTATGGCCATAATTTTTTGTATTTATTTTGTAGAATATGCACAATATATTCTTTTAGTCTGTGCCAAATAAATGTACAGTCCTACCAACTTATCTGTGAACTGAAAGAGGACGGCACCGTCAATGCATCGACACAATCGAATGACATTTCAACATGACGGCCGTAGTTCCAATTTTCGCCATTTCACAGATAAGTTTGTAGGATTGTACCTACAGACCGTTCCTGGTTCTTGGTTGGTTGTACCTTAGATTTTGCATCATTGTCAAAATCACAGTGATCTTTATTGTCGATTTAATAAGGTTGCTTTTGGTTTGCTACCATTCACACGTCTGTTAAAATTCCAGTGATCTTTATTTTCGTTGCAATAAAGTTGCTATTGGATTGCTGTTTTAGAGATGTCAACTGAACGGTACCTACGGTGTGGTGTGGTGGTGTGGGTAGAGTGCTGAAGCATATTTTGACACCTGAATGAAGTTGACAGGGGGACGTTGTTGTTACAAACATTTTTGTGCTGTGAAATGTATTGATTAAACAAGATGGCGGCTGTAGTTCCGATTTTGGCCACACGTCAAAAGTACCTTGTAGCGCTGTTATTGGAATTAGTATAAAGGCGAAATCAGATAAACACGCACAGATTTGCATGTATCTCTATCCCTTTCTGTTATTCAGAAGTGTAATTAATTAGAGCGAGAAGTCCATTTGCGAATGAGTGCGGATGCTTGCGAGCGGACTTCTCGCTCTAGCGAATGATGTCTCTAAATGATGGACAGAGATTAGTATAGAAGGCAGTTGTCCAAATTCATGGGTAATTTTCATAATAAAAGGTAGGTACCATTCTGTTTCGAATTGCGTACTCGATAGAAAACGAATAATACCTATATGTGAAAAATTCAGTTTAAGTTTTGTTAAGAGGGTACCGAAAAAAGTGGCCACCATTTTCCGTTTTAACAATTATAATACAACTAAACAATATAAACCTACTATTTGTGATAATAATAACGTATAGTCATGTGGAGCACAATTATTCCGGCTTATTTTCTGCATTTTCATTCTAAACTAAAAGAAATAACCAAACAAACGATGAGGACGCCACTGCGCGGTCGGTAGCCTCTCAAGCAGGGATATTAATTTAATTTTCATATAGGTACCTAGATATTTTTTGAATATAGGTACCTATGTACTACTTAGACGCTTATATTTTACTCTTTAAAATGCATTTTATTCTCGAATCAAGTATTTTGTATTATTATACAACGTGTCGTTTTGCATCCTCGTCAAATTACAGGCTGTGATACAGAAAATCGAACCGAACAACTTTCTCCATGGGGCCAACATCGTAATCGCGAAAAAAATTTCAACTGTCCCATAGAAAACTTCAATACCTACTCGACGCTAATGTATGGGACGGCTGCATAGATATAAGAAATAAGTTTTTTATATTTCTATGGACGGCTGATTATTTTTTCGCGATTACGATGTTGGTGCCATGGAAAAAGTTGTTCGGTTTGATGGTCTATAAGTACCACACCCTTAAATTTGACGAGGATGCAAAACGACACGTTGTATTACTGCCATACAAATCTGCGCCTGATTGTAAATACTAACAGCCTTACTAATAAAGATTTACACACGACGTATACCGGAGTTATAGCGCTTTTTAAAAGGGCCAAAAGCGTTATAACTCCGGTATACGTCGTATGTAAATATTTATTAGTAAGGCTGTAATACTATGGCTTATAATTTCTGTAAAGCTTTGCTATCCTAGGAAAGTTGTTCCGTCATATTATAACGGCCGCCATGAATATCTGCCAGTTTCACCAGTATTTGCCCTCACCGAACTTGGTCACAAGAAAAAGCGTCCTTATTGTGAAAAGTGAGATCACACATGATTATTAAATAGCATTTCCATGACAAACATGTGTAGTCACTGCGTCATTGTGTGTCAGGTGTCAAAAATAATCAGAAATGCGACTATCTTTTGACGCGGTAGGGCGAATCTTACGATTTAAATCTGCTACTGCCATCATTTTCATGACAGCTGTCATTGCGGCCGTTAGGTGGTGGTGGCCACCGCTCTTCTAGGAAACCATAACGTTTGTCAGATAACAAAAAAAAAAAAAACTTGCATTCTCAGCTATTGCATTACATTTTATAAAGTAAACTCAATCTACTCTAAAGGAGGTTATAAAAAAAAATACTCACGCTGTTCTCGAAAATTTATCTAATATCGTACTTGTATAAAATGTTCGTTCTAGGCATATCTGTTATTCCAATCACATAACAATAATATATAATATATATATTTTTTATATTGTATCTTTCTTAGATGTTAAGTTTGTGATATAATTAGAATAAGTCTATATTATTTTTAAGTTCAAAGTAAACATCTGATAACTGTTTACTATGGTTGAACTTTTAATTAGCTGCTGTGAAATGACACTTCTACTGTCATTTCGCTATCAAATGGGAACATGGACAGTTATGAAGTGTCATTTTAGTGCAACTAATTAAAAGTCTGATCATAGAGGCCTTCTCACTGTAAAGGTAGGCGCGCGCACATCATTGTAATACAATCACGCCATACACCGCAGGCGCGCCTGTGGTGTATGGCTCGTGTGGTGTACGAACGTTGATGTAGGATGTCCCAGCATTGGGAACTTTATAGTTTGATCGACCGACTTAAGGGTGTTAGGCTACGTTCGCCGTAAAAATATTGGGCACTGGTATTTCAACTCTCGGCGCTAAGGAGAGCGTTGAAAATCCAGTGCGTGAAAAAAAATCGCCCGTGCGAACCTGGGCTACGACAAAGAAATGAAATTAGTCAACGTCGGTCGGCAGTTTTTTTTTTTTCTAGAAAGGTACCTAATCCTTACCCCGCTGCCTAACCAAAGCAATCGGTCGCGCGAGTACGCGATCGCCGCGTTGATATATGTCACTCATTTGTTAGTGTTCGAGTTCGCTGAACAAAATGAATACGACATTTGCGAGCTCGCGCGACGATCCTTATGGCCGCCCACGTCCTAACCAAAGCGATTACTTACATAATTAAGTTAACTTAATTTCTCAGCTTCATTACCATTGTATATAAGTTGTAGGTAAGTCAAAGTAAGTTGTAGGTATATAAGTTGTAGTCTCAAATTCCAATAATTTCCTGATAACGTGTACTTTAAAGCATTATTTCATTACTTATTTGTTTTAAAATGTAATCAGTTTAACTTGTTCACATTCATAATTTATTTGTGCTAGTTTTAGCATAAACTTAACCTAATTTACTAGCCGACCGAGTCATTTAACCCTTTAACCGCTTACGTCGGATTAATCCGACAAATATTTTCGTGTCCATTTCGCCAGAGTCGTATATTTCCGACCAAATACCACAGCTCCTGTAATCTGGTTTTTTATTTCATTACGCTGTATTAAAAAAAAAAAATTCAATTTACTGTGCCAGGCGCTGGGGGCACGACAACTGATATGAAATCAGGCGGTTAAAATGACAACTAGATGGAACCATCTTAGGGGCTCAGGTGAACTCGGCACAAATTTCCAACATGCTCGAGCTCCACACCTAAACTACAAACCTAATTGATAATGAACTACCTATATCACAACTAAAATAGAGTTGCAAGAGATGATTCCCTGTGGCGCGTGTTTGAACATGCTCGAGCATTTTGCTGCTGTCTGTGTCACATATTCACTAAATATGTGCAAGGCTGCTGGGTTAATTCCATAAATAAAACTCGGTGTTCAATTGCACGTGAGACTTTTTACTGCAGAAAACCATAGACTGCGAATAATATATACACAGACAATCATTCTAGTCTAGAGCACAGATTATATATGCAACACTCCTCTCTTCTAATTTTTATTAAATTTTTAAATTACTACAAATCCAGTCTCTGAACAGGCTTATGAGTTCGTGCACTTTTACACACTTCTGGCTGAACTAGAATAGGAGAATTAGCAATGTTATTTGGTATTTCTTTGTTAATTAACGGCTTATTTACATCTAATTTCTCCGATTCTTTTTCTTGCTCCAATACACTTTCATTAGTTACACTATTATAGTTAGGCAAACACTGAGTAACATTCCTGGTGAGTATACCTTTGTCAGTGTGCACATCATACATAACATTTCCTACTGGGTTTTCAATAACACCATCTAACCATTTTCGAGAGTTATCATATGATGCAATCAGTACTTTATCACCAGGTAAATATTGCTTCACAGGTTTCTTACAAATCAACTGGCGAGGGATGATTACATCTTTTTTTATTAAAGATAAACGTGTACGGAGTTTTCTACCAAACATTAACTCACACGGTGCCTTGCCTGTTGTGGCATGTGGTGCTGTACGATAAGCTAATAGCCATTGTTGTATACTATGATCTAAACAATTTTTATCAAACTTATATGCTAACATGGCCTTTTTGAAAGTTTGAACACCCCTT
This sequence comes from Cosmia pyralina, assembly GCA_946251885.1. Taxonomy (NCBI): domain Eukaryota; kingdom Metazoa; phylum Arthropoda; class Insecta; order Lepidoptera; family Noctuidae; genus Cosmia; species Cosmia pyralina. The sequence continues at coordinate 16,768,723 of OX276366.1, read as the reverse complement.
TCTGCTAAGCCATTGCTGGCTGGGTGATAAGGTGCAGTACATATGTGTCGAATATTATTATTCTTACAAAAAGTATTAAACTCTTCAGATGTCCATTGTGGACCATTATCAGTCACCATTTGTTCCGGTAGACCAAATCTAGCAAAAATACTACGTAGACATTTAATTGTACTGCTGGAGGTAATATTGTTCATTTTAACTACTTCTGGCCATTTTGAGTGTGCATCTACAATTATTAACCACATATGCCCTAAAAATGGACCAGCAAAATCAGCATGAATACGTTTCCATGGCTCCTCTGGCCACTCCCATCTATGTATAGGTTTGATAGGTGGTAAGTTCCTATTTTGGATACAACCTGCACAATTATTAGTTAATGTTTTTATATCATTTGTGATGTTTGGCCACCAAAAACAACTATTAGCTAAAGATAACATTTTATTAATACCCAAATGACCAGAATGCAGTTCAGTTAAAACTTTATCCTTTAAACTGTCAGGTATAACTACTCTATCCCTCCATAAAATGCAATCTTTAATTATATATAACTCAGTCTCTTTGCCTTTAAAATTACACAACTCTCTATTAATCAACTTTGGCCAGCCCTCTCTTAAGTAAGAACAAACCTTGCTTAAATTAGGGTCTTTCTGAGTATGTTTGGCAATTTCAGTTAAAGTTACAGGTGGATTATCCAATACAATGCTGTTAATGTTGCCTTCCAAATTAATTTATGTGCGTCATGATTGCTCCGCCAAGTTATCAAATCAGAAAATGGTTTCAGCCAAAAATTTGTCGATATTTGTCAAAATCGAAAGAAACAAACCCCGTATTTGTCAAAGCAGAAATAAAGAAGTTATAAGCGTTTTAAGTTGGCCGCGCAATCCTGACGTCAAGGACTGCGCGGCCACGGAGATCTCAGCAACTACTTGGGATAGAGAAATAATTCCTTTTGTCAACTCAAGTCTGTATTTGTCAAAATTTGTCGAAAAATGAATCAAAGCTCTATATCAATATTATAATTAAATATTCGCCTTGAAAGTCATGGCCGCGCAGTCCTTGATTTGCTATTTTGTTTTTAGTATTTTTTTTATTAAAATTGAAGACTTCATATAGTATAGGAGTTAAAAGGAGAAAGGTCTTAATTTGTCGAAACTGACAAAAGCTTTAAAATACGACTAAAGTGTAATTAAACAGACGAAATCAATTTAAAACACAAAACTCGTGGCCGCGCAGTCCTGACGTTACTTTAAACCATGATATCTCAATAACTATAGTAGCTAGGATTTTGCTGTAGACGTCCATATAATCCTTATATTAACCCCATTAAAATGACATATCCTTTTACCCTCAACACTGTTTGGGACGCGAGTAATCTCAAGAATTATGTTACCCCATACAATGTTCTAGTAGAGTGACCATAATTTCGATTTGTTTTTAATCTTTGTCAAACTGGCTATGACAGCACAGTTCAAGGGCATTCTGTTCTGTTAGTCAAAAACTTAAATAAAATACTAAATAAGACGAAATAAAAAACTTGTTTAATATTTGAATATTTTTATTCATTGCACAAATATAAAGATTTCAAAAATCAACAAAATCATTATTCTTCAACTTTAAATGTCTTTCATCGGCTCTTACACCTCTACTAAAACATAAGTTAAAAAATGGATATATACAGAATCGTTTGTACTCTCTTCTAATTTACTCTTGTTATCGTCGTAACAAAGCATTCCGCTATTTCTTATAATATGACACTTATAATGCCCTATTGTTCCAAGTATTGGAGGAACATATTCTACGGCACCTAATAATTTATAAATGTTTTGTTTAATTATTATACTTTTAGGTACCTCATGTAAAAACACCATTTGCGTGCCATTTAAATCGAATGTAACAATTTTTGACAAGGTATAATGAAATAGAACTACTTCATTGCATTTTCTGCATTGCTTGTTTTCCCAATCATGAATAATAATAGAATCTTCCAAGTTACTGATGGTGAAAATATTAATTATATCTAAATTTAACGGTATAAACACATGTTTTCTTCTTGATGGGGTAGAATTTATGCATGCACTATTTGAACAGTTACTTACAGAAGAAGCACTAAAAATAATATCATTTAAGACGTGCTCATAAATAAATGCAGCGTTACATTCACAATCATAATGATTGTTTTTGAAATGTATCGAAGCAATTCTTATTCTTAATTTGTTTGCTTCTTCACTGTTATTATCAGAGTTACAGAGGATTTGTAAAAACGCTGTTATATCCCTATTTCTGCAATTATTGTCAAATAAATCGCGTATGCATGAATACTCTTTAAATCCGTGGGCCAATAAAAAAAATACGGAATCAAATGCACAAGTGTTTGTTAATTTAATATTTTTTTCAGATATATCTTGTACAGTAAAATTACTATTTTTTAAAAACATTATATTTACAGGTTTATTTGCAGAATCATCTTTAGGAACACCTTCGCCTCTCCAGTTTTCAACATACGTAGGAATTACTGAGAATACCGAATCATTTAAAAACGTTTTGGTTACACTAGGTTTTTCTTTTTTGCAGCATTTGTTTTCAAATGGTAACATTTTTCGCTTCCTAGTCTTACCTCGTTTTCTTTTAATGTTTTTCTCCTTTTTGTCTACAATGTCGGCGAAATTATTTAAACAATTTAAAGCAATTTTTATTTCACCTAATAAATAATCATAATGCATATTTAAATATTCATCAATGTTATATTTCTTCGACCTTGTTGTGAATAACAAATTTTTCATAGTTTTAAAATAGCTCTCTATAGCTGAAGATGTTGGTACTTTGTTTTGTGATTTATATAATGGGCACATAATATTACTCCAGAGGGGTAACTTTAGGAGTAACCGTTTGAGCGTTGTTATTAAATGAGGCATGTAGAAAGAGTTTTGTGATTCTGACGAACTTTTTGTTTTATCTAGGCTTTTTTCCCTCTCAACAATTTCATCAAACCATGAGAGCAAACCGTCATCATCGTCGAGGATTATGTTTTCGTGAATATTTTCCTTCTCATCGGTGTCTTCATTAGGTTCCGTATATGTAGTATTACCTAAGGTGCAACTTATTTTCTGAATATAAACAGAAACAGGGTTTTCTGGGTTATCGTATTCGGTTAGACATAGTCTTACAACATCAGTAATGAGAGTTTTAATTTGCTGAAACGATTCACATTCTTTCATATACAAAATGCAACGAACGTATAACATTTTAACATTTATATCCCTATTTTCAAAGCAACGTAAATTATAAATTGTTTTGATAAAATGACTTGTATCTAGCCTAATAAATACTTCAGGTAATGCATAATTGCGGCCACTTAAGACTAAAACAGATCGTTTAACATAATCTTTTATACTGCTAAACGTAGTAAATGCTGAAACATTAGCTGCAATTAATGCTGATGAGTCATCGGTAATAATTTCATGTGGCGGGCTCCTTACTTGAATTAACCATTTTTTTAACCACGCTGCAATTGAATCTTTATTGTGAGAATCGGTAACCATTTGAAAAATTGGAGTAGATTTAATTGAATCCGAAGCAATCATGCCAATATATACAAATAGTCGTTTTGTTAGTGTAGTTCCATCGGGAAGCTTTATAGCCTGAAAAAAAGATCCAGTTGCATCTACAGTAATGGTCACTTTAGAAAAACTATTACAATAGTTAGTATAGTACTCTATTTGCTGATCAGACCAATAATATAAATGAAAACACGGTATCAATGTCACTTCACGGATAAAGTTCTGTACCTCTTGAGTCATCATGAGTATACTTAAAATTGGGTGAGCATGAAGTCTCTTGCTTTGTCGTTTCTCATACTTGATCTGGCGGAGAGCTGCTAAACTTGGCAGCACTGGTGGGCAAACTTGATTTGGGTCTTTAATTAATTTGGCCGCAAGTTCTTTTTGTACGACTACGGCAGGCTTATACTGTAGAATTTTTGCTAATTTACCTCTTTTGTATGGAGTTAATTTTGATTTTTTTTTAGGATTGTGTGGTACATTCTCTTCCTTACAAGTAAGTATATCGCATGTAAATCTTACAGTTTTTTCAGAAATTGCTTCGGTTTTTATTATTGTTTCTCTTTGACATTGTGAGCACTTTCCAAATAACGAAATGTTATTTTCACCGTCAACTTTCTTATTTTTAAAGTTCCAAGTACATGGTAGCTTAGATAAGTCCCAGAGCTTTTCTCTCAAAAAAGTCGCCCACTTAAACTTTGGCAGACTCCTGTATTTTTGGTGTGTCGATGAGGTCCTTATATCTCTTCTAGCATAATGTACCATCACGGGTTGAATTTTTTTCCATTCATGCTCGTCCATTGTAAAACTAAATGTTTTCACCTTGTCTTGATATGTCAGCGATAATGAAGCCACACTATGACGCGACGGTGAAGAAGATGAACTACTCTGAACTCGGGGTGAATAAAGGTTATCATCTTCATCATTTTGAAAATACTCGTCGTAGTGCCTTTTCAATGCTTTGTAGATTGCATAAGGAGCTATCGTATTATCTAACTCATTAGATATTGTTTTAAATACTGGATCATTATATTTAATACTGCGATTTCTGCATACATCTCCGTACTTAAGAAATATTTTTTTTAATTTTTCACTATTGACTTTTCCTTTGCGACCCGCTTTTATCTGAAAATTAAATTAAAAAGTATATTTTTAAATATCTATTTATTTATAACTGCTTTTTAATAATTTGAGATTACCAGGAGTTAAAAGTTGCGTCTGGTTTAGGCAAAACCTTAAACGCTCTATTTAGTTTTTAAATAGAGAGCCTGGGAAAGGTTTACCTTACCCAGGCTTTATTTATTATTATTAATTATATAAAACACAATAAATTCCATCCTTGTTCATTAAGGCCTAATTTGTTAGGACTTTATTCCGATCTACTTTTTAACTAGGTACCTATGTAAAAGTACTGACTACAGCAAAACTGGTAAAAGTTTTAACATGGTATGGTGGTAGATAACACAAAATAAATATCGTTAACAAATTTAATTCAAAAATAAATAACTCACCATATTGATTAATATCACGTAATTATTTATATCACGTTTAAATATACACTAAGTCTCTCACTGAATACACACTTATGTCCTTTTTATCGGAATATCACTGTCGGATCCACAACGTACAGCAGTAACAGTCCGTTGAGATATAATACTGGTATCGTGACGATTCGACGCGAGCGCGGTGGTCCGCTGACCAGCAGTTGTGCGAATGAAAAGCAATATTAGAAAGAGAGCGCAATAGGCAAACTCGCGTCGATGCTCCTGTAGTGCGGCCGAAGAGACCAACTTAGAATAATGTTAAAATAGTAATTTTACTGATTTATCTGTAAAAAATATTAAATTTACTCGTGCATTTGATTCAGTGTTTTTTTTTACTGACCCTGGGAATAAAGAGTATTTATGTATACTCAATTTATTTGACAATAATCACAGAAATAACGATATAACAGCGTTATATTAACAGTGAAGAATCAAACAGATTAAGAATAAGAATTGCTTCGATATATTTTAAAATATATCATTATAATTGTGAATGTAACGCTGCATTTATTCTTGAGCACGTCTTAAATGATATTTTTTTTTAGTGCTTCTACTGTAAGTAATTGTTAAAATAGTGTATATCTATTTATAACGTTATTTTAGATATAATTAACATTTCCACGAGCAGTAACTTGCAAGATTCTATTAATATAATTCTGTACATTTTGTTTATAATGTATAAGAATATCTAAATATTAAAAAAGTTTTTTATCAGTTAACAATAGAAACCAGAACAGAAATGCGCTTAGACTGTATTGTCTTGAACTTATGGTCTTGAAATTATGGTCACTCTACTAGAACATTGTATGGGGTAACATAATTCTTGAGATTACTCGCGTCCCAAACAGTGTTGAGGGTAAAAGGATATGTCATTTTAATGGGGTTAATATAAGGATTATATGGACGTCTACAGCAAAATCCTAGCTACTATAGTTATTGAGATATCATGGTTTAAAGTAACGTCAGGACTGCGCGGCCACGAGTTTTGTGTTTTAAATTGATTTCGTCTGTTTAATTACACTTTAGTCGTATTTTAAAGCTTTTGTCAGTTTCGACAAATTAAGACCTTTCTCCTTTTAACTCCTATACTATATGAAGTCTTCAATTTTAATAAAAAAAATACTAAAAACAAAATAGCAAATCAAGGACTGCGCGGCCATGACTTTCAAGGCGAATATTTAATTATAATATTGATATAGAGCTTTGATTCATTTTTCGACAAATCTTGACAAATACAGACTTGAGTTGACAAAAGGAATTATTTCTCTATCCCAAGTAGTTGCTGAGATCTCCGTGGCCGCGCAGTCCTTGACGTCAGGATTGCGCGGCCAACTTAAAACGCTTATAACTTCTTTATTTCTGCTTTGACAAATACGGGGTTTGTTTCTTTCGATTTTGACAAATATCGACAAATTTTTGGCTGAAACCATTTTCTGATTTGATAACTTGGCGGAGCAATCATGACGCACATATTAATTTTATCGTCCTCATTACTATTTTTAATTGGCAACCTAGACGGAAAATCTGCTGCCGCAGTATGTTGCGAAGTCCTGTACTTTATATCATAATTATAATTACATAAAATTAATGCCCACCTAGTCATTCTATCTGCATATATACTACCAGCTGTTTTATTTGGATTAAATATAGATCTCAGTGGTTTATGGTCAGTAACTAATGTAAATATTCTGCCTTTTAAATACAAATCAAATTTCTTAACTGCCCAAATAATGGCTAAGGCTTCTTTATCTATCTGTGAATATTTTACTTCTGCTTCATTGAGTGTTCTACTTGCAAAAGCAATAGGGCGTTCAACAATATTATTACCTAACTTAATTTCATGAGCTAAACAAGCTCCTAACCCATACTTGGAAGCGTCACAGCTCAATACAATTGGCAGCTTTGGATTATAATGAATTAATACTTGATCTGATACAATAGCTTTCTTGGCCCATTCATACGCTTGTTCTTGTTGCTTAGACCATACCCATTTTTCTGAATCCTTTAGTAATGTATATAAAGGTTTTAAATTTTCTGCGGCATTCTTCAGAAATTTATGATAAAAATTAATAGTGCCAAGGAAACTACGTAATTCTTTAATATTTTTAGGTTGTGGTGCTTCCAATATGGCCTTAATGTGCCCTGGTGTCTTGTGAATGCCTTCCTTATCAATCACATGCCCGCAATACTCTAATTGTGGGGACATCAAAACAGTTTTCTCTTTATTTACTTTAATATTTAAATTTTTAAGTTTTTGAAATATACACTCTAAAGTTTTTAAATGGCAATCCACATCACTACTTGCAACTAAAATATCGTCAATGAAACAATATACATTTGGCATATTAAAATGTTCATCCATAAAATCTTGCCATTCCTGTGGAGCAGGTGACATACCGAACATCATGAATGTTGGTCTATACAACCCCCATGGTGTGGTAATTGTCATAAGCTTTTGTGCCTCCTCATCCATTCGCCTGTTCATATATGCCTTTCTTAAATCAATTTTACTAAATACTGTTTTAACATTTTGATCATCTTTATTTAATTTTGCAAAAATGTCTTCAATGACAGGGATTGGATGATTTGGTACCTCCAAAAATGGATTTATTGTTACCTTGTAATCCCCACAAATTCTTATATTATGAGGTCCTTTAATGATGGTCACTATGGGTGTAGCCCATGTGCCTGTTTCTTTATTTGTCACTTTATACATTTTACCTTCGGTACATAACTTGTCAAGCTCTTTTTTAACTAAATTTTCTACAGCATAAGCTATTCTTCTTGGTTTAAATGCAATGGGTTTAATATTAGCTTCTTTTAATTTTAAAGAGCCTACAGTACCTTTAATTTCGCCTGGAAACCCTGAAAATATATCACTATATTTTTCTACTAAATTGTTAAGTTTAATTTGTGAATCTTGGTGAATAATTAAATTGCACCGTTTTATACAAGTTTGCCAATCAATTTTCATAGCACTCAGCCAATCCCTACCTAACAAGGGCTTTTTACCTTCTTTGACAATAATCAATGTTGCTAAGTATTCTTCATTTCTAATTTTAATATTTACATTTGTCTTACCCAATACGGTGATATTGTTACCACCATAAGCTGATAGTTTTAGGTTACATGGAAATAATTTTAAATTAGGAAAAGATGCTATGAACATTGATTCAGGCATTAACGTGACATCTGATCCACAATCAATTTCAAATGATATATTTATATTATTAATTTTTAAAGTTATATACCAAGGGCTTGGACGCTTCTCATCTATTGATACCACTTTGTTAATATTTAATTGACGCTCCGTTTCCTGTAATAAACTGGACAAATCATAACTATCACACACAGATTCACTATTCAATTGTACTTCACTAACTTGCATAACAGAAAATTCTTCATCGTTTGTAATTTCATGGACCTTCTTGGTTTTGTTACTGTTTGCTTTGCAAACACTTGCCATATGCCCTTTCTTGTGGCATTTAAAACATTCTTCTTCTCTAAATTTGCATTGGGGTTTTACGTGCCCCATCTTCCCGCAGCAATGGCATTTAATGTTCATCTGTTTTTCACTTATTTTGTGTATGTCTGAGCTTTCTTGCCCAGAACTTCCAGCAGTTATTAATTTTGCACCCTTCTCCGCCAGCTCCATGCTCATTGCTATCTCCACTGCTTTTGCAAACGTTAAATTTTCTTCACCAAATAATCTTTTAACTATGCTTGCACTCTTTAATCCATGAACGAATTTATCTCTTAAACATCTTTCTAAATGTGTGGTAAAGTTGCACGTCTGTGCCAATTTCTTTAACGCCGCCACAAACTCACAGATTGACTCGTCTGCCAACTGTTCACGTTTCATAAACTTATATGTTTCCGCAATTTCTGATTGCTGTGGCTCCAAGTGTTTTTCAACAAGTTCCACTAATTCAGTATAAGTTTTATCTTGTACTGTTTTCGGGAAACAGAGTTCTGATAGCAACGTGACCATGTCAAAACCTATAAACGAGATTAAATATTGCGGCCATTTCGTTTCATCCACCTCGTGGATCTTCATTTTATTTTCAAACACCTGTTTGTACACCTTAAATGTGCATTTTGCAGCTGAAAACTCAGGCAGTGAGAGCCCAGCAGCCGCCATTTTGTGAAATTTCGTCCGACGTAACAAGACGAAATTATTCTACTAACTTTCTTTGTAGTTTGCGGACGTAACACGTAAACCTGTTTTCTTTTTATCCTCGTCGCCACTGTCACATATTCACTAAATATGTGCAAGGCTGCTGGGTTAATTCCATAAATAAAACTCGGTGTTCAATTGCACGTGAGACTTTTTACTACAGAAAACCATAGACTGAGAATAATATATACACAGACAATCATTCTAGTCTAGAGCACAGATTATATATGCAACACAAAAGATGTGTCCAGAAGTGTATAATGGGTTTTAAGCGCCGTGTCCACTTCACTCCACTCCTCGCCACTCTAGCTTTCACTTTTAAATAGTTTATTTTATTATAAATAAAATATACAATTTGTTCTGGATATTTAACGCGATGTTTTTTCCCGGCAACTTAATTCCAGTCCGTTGTGAAGATGAATGTTGAGTTCTCTGTGGGGATACATGTAGAGGGTTCGTGGGAGATACATGTAGTTCCAGGTTTGAGGGTTCCTCGTTCGAATGTTCTGAATAGAGAATCGGTTGAGTTGACACATCCCTTGATGTCGATGGTCGTGGGCGTTGGGAGAATATTGATGCTGGGTGATCTGAAATTTGTTTTGAATGGAGTTCTTTATATAGCCAACCGCCACTTGATCGGATCTCCATCCACCTGGCGTTTTAGCGTTGTTAGAATTGCACCAGAATTCGCCAAGAGAGTAGCGGATGGTCTTCGGAACCAATGGCCAGTGTGTGTTCCGGATTAGGCAAAGGAGATGTCCGCTTTTTGTATGGACGTTGGTTTTTTATAGCGAGAAAAATCTAACTAGCATCAAACTACACTTAAATATGGATATTACGGATAAGTAATATATGATATAATTACAAAATCTCTAATATTTACAAGGTATAGCAACTGAATCTATAATTTTATTTTATGTAATGATCAGTTAATATAATAAACGATTGATATAATTTTAAAGTAACTAATTTTTATAAACATAATATACATTGAATATAAAATCGTTTGATATACTTACCACTCAAAAGACATAAAACTTATTTAATCTTATATGATAAAACGCCTAGCAAAAAACACAATGCAAAAGCTTTCATCGTCTAACATACGAGACATTCACCGCCTCATCTAACCCAAATGATTCACCAACAATAAAGAGGATCTGGCGCTCGGCGGCCACTGCCGCTGTCGGATTGCTCTGAATCGGGGTGTTATAATAATGATGGTATCAATATATATTTTAAACGATAGACCTAATGATTTTCGATTAATTATACGTTATATCCAATAACGTTATACGAAATAAGTTTTAGAGTATATACATGTTATAATTGTAAAGAAATTATATCAACAGTTGGTATATCTCATGTTTATTACATCTTGTGAACGTTATTGAAATGAAAATATACCATCTATCTTTATATGATATGAGACGCACCCGAATGTTACTTGTCCGAAATAAAGGTTATTTTATTTATTTTTTTTTATTTTAAATAAAAACGACAAAAATATGGAACTTAGAACCACTGAAATAATATTTTTAGACCCCCCATTTAAGAGAAAAATGATAAACTATTTAAATATTTTATTTATTGATGGCAACCCGAACAAAAACCTCCCTCACACTGAAAATGTCATAATTGACAGATGATTGATTCTTTTCATCTGTCAAATATGACAAAGTGTTCATATGATATAAACTGATAGGCGACAGGCCTGATGAGGCCTCATCTATCATCATCATAAAAAATCAAATATATTATTGACTGACAGTAATCACAGTACCTACCGTGTGTCAAGTTTGACAGTTTACTATTTTTTTTGGGATGTGTTCACTTTATTATCCAAGATAATTAGAAAGTAAAATAAATATTTTTCTCAACATTTGAGACCTGTAAAAATGTATGATATAGTTAGAACCACTAGTTTTTGGGATGTCTATCCAAATATATCCATGTTAGAATTGTTGAATAATAAAAAACCATTTCGGACATATACTTTAAATAATATACGTGGCGATCTCTTTTGCCATGTTGCAATTTTTTTTTTTTATCCTGTTAAGTATCTGCATTTTCTGTTCTGATAGTTGAGAAAAAATTTCGGCGTGCCCACTCCATTCGGCCGTAAATCTTGGTAGGCTTTGACAATGTATAGAAATTCTCCACTTATAACGAATTTACTCTCCATTATTGGTCTGTGTACTGGGCAAATTTATCGCTTGAATATGGGTATCAGTTTCGACATCTTCCACTGATATGTTAGCCAGTTCTATCCCTCTGCAGGCACTGCTGATCCCAAAAATTAAAGCAACCTCTAAAACAAAAAATAAGTAAGTATGTTTGAACTGTATTTTGGTTGATACCTACCAATTTAGTTTGATGAAAATAATTTAAAACGTTTACGAATGTAAGTACTCGTAAATCCAAGGACACTATCGGTGACTATCACAATGAAATGAATAACGATAACTACGAAAAATGGCTGGTTAATCAATTAATCCCAAATATACCCAGTGATTCTGTTCTAGTTATCGACAACCGCACCCTATCACAACAAATATGTTGAAAGACCCCCCAACTCAAACACCATTAAACAGGAAATGATCAACTGGTTATTCAGACACGAAATTCCAGTTGATCCAAAATTAACAAAAACCCAGATTTGCGCTATTATACGAGTATGTCAGCACAAGGAGAGGTATACAGAGTTTTCCGTGGACAAAGTACTTGCCGAACATGGGCACACTGTGTTGCGATTGCCATCCGGAGTTTAATTCAATTGAAAATATTATTTTAAGGTCCATTGTTACGAAACGAGACAAAAAGTTTTCAGAATCTTCTTTAAACTTGTCCAAATTGTTGGACAAGTTTAAAGAAGATTGACTGATTGACTTGACATTTCGAAGATATTGATCTTCGAAATGTCAAGTCGATTTTGTTTTTGACTGTCGGATAACATTCTCGGCACCCATCTTGCGGAGACTTTTCTCATATTCAAAGATTGTTTCATTATGGATTGAATACTTCCATATGAAATGCCCGTTTCTTGAATTAAGTATCGATAACTCTTCGATCGCTCAATACAATTTTCTCGACTTTCGCAACATTTTCTTAGGTGACTGACGTCGATGGACGGCCGCAACGATGTTCGTCTTCCGTGCTCGTTCTCCCTACTCGAAATTGAGAAGCCCACCTTGCGATAGTGGAATAAGGCGGAGCAGACTCTCCTAATGTTGCCTCCAAATCGCAATTAATCTCTTGCGTCGTTAACTTTTTTAAACAGAGGTATTTAATAACGGATGGCACTTCGTTTTTCTCCATTTTCGAGAACACGTTCCGACACGAAGCAAACAAATGACTACATTCAGAAAAAAAACAAAAGAGAATCGAAGATTTTTTTCTTTATTAATATTACAAATATGTATCTGAGCTATCCCTTGCCAGTATTTATTTATTTCTTTTCAAGGAGTATGTCGTTCTCACTACTTTTTGATCCCCCCTCGTATGTATGTAAAAAAATAATCTTGCCACACAATTAAAAAAAAAAACTAAAAAGACTTGGTTTCAAGCCAGTTCAAACAACTAAACATAGATAAGAACAAAGCGTGGCGAGGGAATGCGGGAAATCCCCTGTGTATGTGTAGTGAATGCTGCAGGCATGTTGTGAACTTACGAGTTAATTAGATATTTCTTCATAATAATATTTTTATAATAACAATTTCAATAAAATAAATCAGGCAATTTACACCCATAGCCATAAAATTAAATTAAATCTGATTAAAATCAAATAAAGCCAAATAATTTTTAATAGTTTATTAACAATAAATCATTTAGAGGTAAACGAGGCAAAAAAGGAGTAAGTGTAAGGATCGTAGCAGGTGGCGTTCTTTAGTTTCTGCCTACCCCCATAGGAAGAAGGTGTGAGTTTATGTATGTACCTATCTATGTATTTTGACCTATGGTCACTGAATGTAATGTATACCTGGTGAAGGTCACGGGAATCAAATGTATGCGAGAAAAACACGTGGATGTGGCGACATTTTGGGGAGGCCTATTTCCAGCTGTGGACATCTTTTAGCTGAATTGCTGATGTCAATGATATAAGTAGCTATATTTCTGCGATACTTGGAGGACAGAAAGTGACAAACAGTGGTTTTCCATTAGAATTAATAGTCAATTCATTAGAGGAATGCACTAAGAGCGGTTTTCAAGGGCGCTGATATAGAAAATAAGCTAATAACTGAAATACAAGATAGTGGCTATGAATATTGTAAATTATTCATATTGATTATCATTAATAAGGTTTTGGAACCTTGGAAATGTGCTAGTTGCTTCGTTTTATAAACTGCTTCGATAAATATATAAATGAGGTATAGGTAGGAACATGTTGGAATGTCTTACTTTTATTTTGACTGCAACAATCACGGTGTGTCATAGACTCAACCAATCTGCTCATAGGGTTATTCTAGTATTACTTAGTCTGTGGCTATTATTTAAGTAGCGGCTAGCAGCAAACACGTTATCGTCATCACATCTTATACATGTATATGAATTCCAGAGTAAGAGAGTTGTAAATTGTGTAGTGCTCTGTCCAGAATTCCAGATATTCAGTTCAACAAAGGAGTATTAATTTAATCTGTAAGTGTTTTAATATACTTTTATTTATGCCTCGCTGAGTATACACGAAATAGCACAAATCTTATTTCGCCTCTTCACAATCGGCGATCTTAACGATCACCTGAAAAAGTAAACTAAGCTATTGAACGGATTTCGATAAAATTTGGCATGGAGATAGATGGCATCCTGGGGAAGTACTTAAGCTACGTTTTAACCGACTTCAAAAAAGTAGGTTTTTAACCGACTTCAAAAAAGTGGGTTTTTAACCGACTTCAAAAAAAGGAGGTTTCTCAATTAGACCATACACAGGGTGTTTGGCAGAACGTTGAACATACGAAAATGGTGGATAAGTGGGGTAATCTGCTACTTTAAGCCCTAATTTATTAGGCCCTGGCCCCCTGGATATTTAAAAAAATGTTTTTTTGCTTTCTTGTAGTTTCACCACTTTCTTAAGTTTAAAGTGTATTTTTTATTAAAAATTACTTAACTTACTAATTTCAATCGATCATTTAATTTTTACCAACCTTGCAGTATTTAATTTCGCAAAACATTTCACTTTTCGTAAAGGTAGAGTTTCGTCAAAAATTTCCTACTTGATAAAATTATGAAATAAACCGTTCCTCATTATCTCCGAAGTTTGCATAGAGAAAAATCTGAAATTATTTTATGTGATAGAAGTTTTTCAGAAATCACTCTTAAAGTTTTTTTTTTATATAAAAGCAAATTACATACCATTAGAAAGGTCACACACTAGGGATCTTTTGCTAGAATTGGAACTCCTCAATCATTTTTTGTTTTTTTTTAATGCAAGTTGAAATTAAGATTTAAGTATTGTTTACATCTTTCTGTAAGTTTGAGGACTCTTTTCTTTTCTAGCTAACATCTGAATAAAGCAATAATTTTATAAGAATCTGCCAACATTAAGGATTAAAAAAAAAACAAAATTGGCCTGTTTTACTCATTTTTAATAAAAATTACACTTTAAAGTTAAGAAAGTGGTGAAACTAGAAGAAAGCAAATTTTTTTTTTTTATTATCCAGGGAGCCAGGGCCAAATAAATTAGGGCTGAGTAAGTAGCAGATGACCCCACCTGTCCACCATTTTTGTATGTTCAACGTTCTGCCAAACACCTTGTATATATATATATATTTTTTATGTGAGTTCGCGGATAACTTCGTCGTTTATTAACCGATTTTGATGACTCTTTTTTTTTGTTGGAAAGAAGATATCCCAAGGGTGGTATCATAATAAGGAAACTAGGATCTGATGATGGCACCCCAGAGAAATCGAGGGGAACCTTAAAATATTACAGGCACACCTATAGCGATTTGGATATTTTTATAGTTGTGCATTTGCTCCCGAAAAGCACCATTTGGTGAAGTGGAACTGATGAAGAAGACCACAGATGGCCATCGGAACTACTCAATAATACGTAATAGGTCTTTACCTATGAAATTGCCGTTTTGTATGAAAAAATTTAAACGAATTTTTTTCATGCATTTTTTATTTGTATTAATCGAAGTAATCACCCACATGGGTGATTACTTCGATTAATACATCAATCAATGCATCTTTGCCAACGCAGTGGCAGTTTATTGATGCCATTCTTAAAGAAATCAGCTGGACGGGAGGCAACAAATTCTTCAAAGGCATTTTATACTGCCTCTCGGGTATTGAACTTTTTTCCCGCCAAGAAGTTATCCAAATTCTGGAAAAAGTAGTAGTCTGTAGGCGCAAGGTCTAGTGAGTAGGGTGGATGACGGAGAGCTTCCAACCCCAGTTCTTGCAACTTGGAGACCGTCTGCTGTGCAGTATGAGGTCGCGCGTTGTCGTGCAGGAGCAGCGGAGACGAGCGATTGACCAATGCTGGTTGGAGATGTGCCAGCTTCTCCATCATTGTGTTCAGTTCTTCACAGTACACATCTAAAGTAATGCTCACCCCGTTTGGTAAGAAGCTGTGATGAATCACACCGGCGCTAGACCACCAAACAGTGACCATCACTTTTCTAGGGGTAAGCTTTCGTTTAGGGCATTGTTTAGGTGCTGAACCAGGATCCAACCAACTTGCTGAGCGCTTGCGGTTATCAAACAGAATCCATTTTTCATCGCAGGTAACAATGCGGTTCAAAATTCCTTCATTTGTGTATCTGTTGAGCAGTGCAAGGCACGTCTCGACGCGTACTTCGCGCTGGCGATCATTGAGTTCGTGGGGCACCCATTTGTCAAGCTTTTTTACCTTGCCAATTTGACGCAAATGGACCAATATTGTTTTGACGCTAACGTCGAAAGCTGCTGCTAATTCAGCCGTAGATTGTGTATCATCAGCTTCCACAATCGCCTTTAATTCGTCATTGTCGACCAAAGTCTTCGGACGACCGCGAGGTTCATTTTTCAGGTCGAAATTTCCAGAACGGAAGCGAGCAAACCAATAACAAGTAGTGCGTTGGTTTGTAGTGTTAGCTCCGTAAACGTCGTTGATGTTGCGTGCCGCTTGTGCCGCGTTGCTGCCACGACGGTACTCATATTCCATAATTACTCGAATTTTTAACGTATCCATGATGACGAAAAAGATTGAAATGCGATGAAAATGTAACACTAATCAATAAACGAATGACTACTTTTGGAAAAAGAATCCATGTTTTTAAAATAAAATTAATTTGAAATTAGAATTCTTAGCCAAACAAAAATTATTTTGATTTGAAATGGCCAGTACTGCAGAACGGCAATTTCATAGGTAAAGACCTAATATTTCACGGGTTGCGATTCGATTATTGCTAAGCAATTTATGCTCGTCACAATACCTACATATGTTGAAGTGGAGCTGATGGTGACTTCACCATCAGTTCCAGTTCTCCTGGTTCCTTACTGGGAGAACTCCTCAACAATTAACGTCCTTGTATTGCGAAAAGCAATATTTTGTAAAAGGTGATGAGCAGTTGACATTAGGCTATTGTAACTTAGATAAATTACAGACTGACCCACTAAAAAGTGAAAAATTAAAAACTTTTTTACAAAAAAAAGAAAAAAACAACCGACATCCAAAAAATACTACAAAGTGAAAAATAACTTTAATTTCGGAAGTCGGTGCAAAAAACTAAAATTCAGATCCAAAGACACCGACTTCAGAAATTAAAGTTATTTTTCACTTTGTAGTATTTTTTGGAAGTCGGTTGTTTTTTTATTTTTTTTTTGTATAAAAAAAAAATATAAAGAAAAATAAAAATATAGAAAAATATAAATATTAAGGCCGAGACTGCGTGCTCTAATAATATATCTATAACGTTTTTAGATATGGCGTCATCATGACTTAAGGTGAAGGCGCAATGGTAGCCCGCGAAATTCAAATTGACATTGGTACGTAGGTACATTTTTAAGTTCGCGGAATGGAGGGTGAGAAGTGAAAATAAAAATACTAAATTATTTTTATTTTTCAATACATTCTCCTGCTACCCTTATACATTTTTCAGATCTTTCAATTAGCTTATGTATACCTTCATAAAAAAATGCTTTGTCTTTGTCCGAAAAATAAGCTGAAACCGCGTCCTTCACTTCTTCATCTTGAAAATTTCTTTCCACGAAATTCTTTTTTCAGTTTTGGGAAGAGGTAATAATCACTGGGAGCCAGGGACCCGACCACCACTTCTTAAAGCAGTATTATTTTAATGTTACTTCAGTGTGAGAAAGAGATGGAGCTATACAGGACGTCTAGCTCCATCTCTTTCCCACACTCATGTAAGATTAAAATAATACTGCTTTAAGAGGTGTTGGTCTAGCTCCAGGTCTGGGCTGTAGGGTGGATGGTCTAAAATATCGAAGCCCACCTTATACAGGGCAGCCAACGCAACACGGCTCTTGTGAACAGGGCGTTGTCGTGAAGAAGAAGGACACCTTTGGTCAATTTACCCCTCCTTTTTTCTTTAATGCTTTCTTTCAACCTCTCGAGGATAGAAACATAATATTCTCTGGTTATAGAAACGCCTTTATCTTTATAATCGGTCAACAGGATCCCTTCTGAATCCCAAAACACTGTTGCCATGATTTTTCCAGCCGATTGTGACACTTTAAACTTCTTGGGTGGTGGTGTGCCTTTTTTGTGCCACTGCATAGAGTCTTGTTTCGACTCAGGTTCATAATGATGAACCCAAGTTTCATCTCTAGTAACAATTCGAGTTAATAGTCCATCCTTATCTTCGTTACAGAGGTCCATAAACGTGCGAGAACACTCCACGCGGTGTTGTTTTTCAGGCGGCGTGAGCATTCTTGGCACCCATCTTGCACTGACCTTTGTCATGCCAAGATGATCGTGTAGAATTTTGAAAATTGTCGTATCAGATACTCCAACCATTTCTGCAAGCTGTTTCTTCTTTAGTCTGGCATCTTCAAATATTATTTTTTAGACTTTTTAATGATTTCCGGAGTAGTCACCTCGATCGACCGTCCGGGCCGTGGGTCGTCTTCAAGTGAGGTCCTGCCTTGTTTAAAGAGACTGTGCTACTTGTAAACCATGGTTTGAGTCCCCGTAAATGGATTCTATCTCTTCCAGCATATTTTGAACTGACTTTCCTTGCTTGGTAAGGAACTTTATTACGGCACGGTACTCTATTTTTTCCATAATTCACACTTTCTTCCCAATTCACTTGTTTGCTTGACGATAGTTCAAAGACTAATGATCCAATTATAGTTATTATAGTTTATAGTTTATAGACTAATGATCCAATTATAGTTATTAGTATAAATGGCATCTCGCAGTTGACCACTGAGGGTCGAGACTGCTCAACCGGGCGTTTCCTGTGGGTTCTTTAAGCGAACTTAAAGCCCCCGGCCAGGCTTAAAACTAAGGTAAATTATTAGTCGACTGAGCGTCGCTAATAATAGGACAGCCAGACGGGGCAGGCTGGATCATAACGGGGACATGATCCAATTAAGATGAAACCTGGTATTTATACTAATATTAAGTGGCTAAAGTTGTGGCCATCCCGATAATGACCTATTGTTATCCCCTCCCCCCCATTCCGCGAACTTAAAAACGCCCCCTCGTATGTAATTATATACAGGGTCAAATTAAATTAGCTAGCGAAACTCTGCAGACGTAGTGGGTATCGATATCTAAACATGATAAAAGAAAAAAAAATTGATGGCTTTTTTTTTGGGTCATCAACCGGGTAGTATAGTCAATATCAGTAAGTAAAGTACCTACTTATAAATATTTGTTTTTTTTTGTGTACACTTCACAGACGTGATGGGTATCTCAACACGATAAAACAGATTTTATCGACGCATACTTCAAGTAACAGCACTACCAGCGGTCGTTGACCCAAAAGAATAATCATCAAATCTTTTTTATTTTTATTTTGACAATTTATTTTTTAATTTATAAAAATACAGATATTAGATTGCTGCATTTGACTATGCAAACATTGAAAAAAAAAAATTGAATTTCTTTGGTTAGCCAAAGAAATTATTTTTTTTTTTTGGGTTTATTGCAATTTGCAGATCCGTGTCAGGTAGGATCCGTGTAAGGCAATAAAACATATCTTAATATAATAGGTTGGGGAAAAAGTTTCTTCGCATTTTTTAAGAAAATTCAAAACATTTTTTAATATACATTATTGACATTTATGTAAAGTATGTAGTTACCATTTTGTTCGATAACTTTTTGCGATCTTGTAGGTAGGAACATGATCCCATTGCTATAGAAATTTTGGGACTTCTGATCAAAATACCGCGACAAGTGGTTTTGGCAGTCCTCTCGTGATGTTAACCTGACACTGCCTAAAGAATTCTGAAGAGACCGAAACAGGTGGAAATCTGAAGGTGCAAGGTCAGGACTATACGGCGGATGCATTAACACCTCCCAGCCAAACTCTCTTAATTTTTGCTGAGTGGCTAAAGATGTGTGACGGTAAAACGTTATCATGATGAAAAACCACACCCCCCTACTGTTGATTAATTCCGGCCGATTTCTCTCAACTTCTTGTTTTAATCTCATCAGTTGTTCGCAGTAAAGTTCAGAATCGATGGTCCTGCCTAGTGGTAACAGCTCATAATGAATAATGCCCTTCCAATCCCACCACACACACAGCATCACCTTGTTGCGAGTTAACCCGGGTTTCGCCACAGTCTGTGAAGCCTGACCGGCCTTTGACCACGACTTTTTTCGCACGTTCTTGTCGTACGTGATCCACTTTTTATCACCAGTTATCAGCTTCTTCAAAAATGGTTCGGTTTCATTACGTCGTAATAAAGAATCACAAATGAGTACACGGTTCATTAGGTTTCTTTCAGTGAGCTCGTGAGGTTCCCAAATATCGAGCTTTTTTGTGTACCCAGTTTTTTTGAAATGCGCCAAAACTGTTTTGTGGTTAATTCCCAGTTCTTCAGCTATGTCGTAACTACTGATATGCCAATCTTGCTCCACTTTTTCAAAAATGGCATCCATTTTATCCGTAATAGGGCGACCAGAGCGACGTGTATCTTTGACATCAAAATTTCCGGATTGAAAACGCTTAAACCAAATTTGTGCTACTCTCACAGACACTGCACTGGGTCCAAAAATATCGCAAATTTTTTTCGCGGCTTGCGTTGCATTTTTACCTTTTTTGTAGTAAAATTTTAAAATGTATCGATTTTCTTCATTAGATTCACTCATCTTGACAGTACGAAAAACAAATGAAAATCACACATTTTCCTAATTTGAATTTGGAATTATGTTCTTTAAAATTTAAACTTTTAATGATACCAAAACCAGCCAGATACAAATAGTATAGCCAAAGAGATTTTATTTTAAGTTCATACATACTATAATGCGAAAAGACTTTTTCCCCAACCTAATATATAATTCTTTTGTACGTGTGTTTGTCACCTAACTCCTCCTAAAGGGCTGGACTGATTTAGATTAAAAAAAATACGTGTTACAGGTCCGTGTCAGGTTGTATCTTGATCAAAATATGATACGCGGAAATAAAACATATGTCGGGACGTCAGGATTTACTCAGTTAGATTTAGACAGACACGTGGGCAGAAGATGGGTTGCGTGCAATGAAAACACACTGGGTGCGATACACGGTGTTTAAAATCACAATCTAACACAATCACTAAGCACAACGAATCGCATACAGTTCCGTGGCGTACCAACCCCGACGTTGCCTCGATGCGAACCGACCCTAGACTGTTCTTCTCGCCATCAGGTTAAAACATCACGACTCTGTAGAAGCGCGCTGTAGGCGTGGGCACCTCACGTGATGTCGCCTATGGCACGCCTGCGATTCGTTATGCGTCCGTACTGCCTGCGATTCGTTACGCGACCGGACCCGACACATATACAGGGTTACTGGTAACTCGACGTATTCCTTGCAGGACGTCATAGTAGGGTTAAAATGCAGCAAATTAGGCCACCAAATGTTCTACCGAAATTCAGTAGTTTTTGAGTTAATTCGATTTTTAGCTTTTTTATGAAAAATCCCAGATTAAATCATTTGGAGCCAATTTAAAAATGATTTACGGCGCGACTGTACTGAAATTTAAGTTAACATCATAGCTGACGCCGTAGCAGATCCTTGTTAATAATTCAAAGTTCAAAAATGCCAAAAACTTTGGCAAATATCACTAAAGAAACATTTAGTTTTTTGTGAATTTTGCTATTACTTCATACAAAATGTTGTCTAGTGAAAATAAAAATTACTACGCCTGATGTACAAATTACTAGGAAAATATCCTTGTCTTATCAGCTATTCAGAAAGGTATGATTGTCAATACTTTTGCATGTGTGACAGGGAAAGAATGAGTTTTATGAGGAGCAGGTAAAATTGCGAGACGGTCAACCTATTGTTTCATATTCGTATTATTCGTAGTTTTTACCTGCGCTTGAACCCCAAACACTCGGCAAGCTTTGTGATTGGTCACTATTGTTCTCCCGGCATGACACGGGGTGCGACTTTACAAAATCTGGTCGTCAGAGTCAGTTAGTTTCAACTCTACGTCGCGCAAGCTCGTGTTTTGTTATCTGGCTATTTCCTTAACTGATACTGCGTATCTTGCTCTTGTGCTGTGCTGTGCCTTCATAAGTGCTGACTATGGCTGCATATTCTAACCTTGAATACGCTGACATAATGTACTGTTACGGACTTAGTGACGGTAACGCTGCTCAGGCGCGGAGAGAATATCAACTTCGTTTTCCCAACCGCCGACTCCCACACGTTAGTGTTTTTGGATCGACTTATCGGCGATTATCTGAAACTGGCAGCGTCCAAAGAAGCAGGCAAATTGACACTGGTCGTTCTCGGAGATACACGGCTGAGGACGAAGAGCTGATTCTTCAACGTTTTATTGACGACCCCAACATATCGACAAACATCGTAGCGCGTGAGCTTGCTATGTCACAGTGGAAAGTCTGGTCTGTAGTTCACTTATCAGGCCGACATCCATACCACTATCAACCTGTCCAGTCATTAGAAGAGGGAGATCCGCCAAGACGGCTTGAATTTTGTCGTTTTATGCTAAATGCCGACGCCGAAAGCGAAAACTTTTTAAAAAACATTCTGTGGACCGATGAGTCATGTTTTGACCGTGATGGTATCACAAATTACCACAACTTACATTACTGGGCACCGAAGGCAGAAGCAAATCCTAAGAAACTGAAACCAACCGCATCCCAGCGTAGATTCTCGCTTAATGTTTGGATGGGTATTATCGACGACAAATTAATTGGCCCACATTTTTTACCCCAAACATTAAATGGGGAACTTTATGAAGATTTCCTAAGAAATCATTTAACACCACTGCTCACGGATGTACCGGAAGACAGAAGAGCAAACATGATGTATCAACATGACGGATGTCCAGCCCACTTCCGAATCACAATTCGACAATTGCTGGATGAAACCTACCCAAACCGATGGATAGGGCGCGGTGGGCCAATTCCGTGGCCTGCACGTAGCCCTGATCTTACGCCACTAGACTTTTACGTCTGGGGTCATATGAAAGACCTAGTTTATGTGACCCCAGTAAATTCAATTGAAGAACTAAGGGAGAGAATAAGAGATGCAGCGGACCAGACGAGGGCAACAATCACATCAAGAATCACAAAAACTGAAGTGAGGAAGCGAATAAGAACGTGTATTAGAAACCGAGGGCAGCACATCGAACAAGACGTGTGAAAGTGTAGTAAAAGTTTTTAAACTGATATTTTATTATTAAAAATAATGCTAATATTCACGAAATAGTTTTGTAAGGTGCTGACGCACACATTTGTAATAGTTCGACGCGGGGCTTGTCGACACGGGCAGTTAGCCTCTCGCCTCGGACTAAGTAGGTCAATGTATCGAATTGAGTAATAAATATCATAACGTGTCTTTACAAGCAGTGTATCATTTATATCCACCACCTGTAGGGGCGTAGGGCTAACTCACACTGGTGACCCCTGTGTTAAGAAAAAAGGTGGTGGAAATATTAAATAGTGACGGACAGTACAGAAAACAGAAAAAAAATGGCGAAATACGACACGGAGGTTGCGGCGGTCTCTCTGACGTCGAAGATCCCTACGTTCTGGAGCGATCAACCCAGGTTGTGGTTCGTACAGTTTGAGGCTGTGGTTGCAATTCAAAAGATGTCAGACGGGGATAAGTACAACATGCTCGTAACGAAACTCGTCAAGGACAACGTGGAGCAGGCAAGTGACGTGTTACTAGCACCACCGGAAACAAAAAGGTACGAGTTATTAAAGAATCGTCTTATGACAGTGTATGAAGAATCAGAGACCAAGCAATTCCAGAGACTGCTATCCGAAATGGAGTTGGGTGATCAAAAACCGTCGAAACTACTCAGGAAAATGAAGGACTTGGCACGGAAGAAATTGCCAGACGAGACACTCCAAATGATGTGGACGGGGCATTTACCGTCGTCCGTCAGAGCGGTACTAGCAGTCAGCGAAATTCAGGAACTAGATAAACTGGCGGAGTTAGCGGACAAAATCATGGAGACGACACGACCTATAGAAGTTGCGGAAGTAGCATCTCAAAAACCAAAGCCACAGGAGCGAGATTTGGCAGCAGAACTGGAGGAACTGCGACTGGAAGTGATACAGCTACGAGGAAGACAGCCATGGCGTGGAACAGGGCGAGGTCGATTCCGCCCACGATCAGGCTCAGGGCGCAGGCAGGGGGCGGTTCCGAAGCGACGCTCCAGTAACGATCCTGATTGGTTGTGTGATTATCATTTTAGGTACGGGCAACGAGCAAATAGATGTCTGGAGCCGTGCGCGTGGAAGAAGACGCAGGGAACGTCGGGAAACTAGCAACAGTGCAAGCGACGGCGGACACCTGCACTGTCACACCCGCTCACCGCCTGTGTATAGCTGATGACGCCAGTGGATTCAGGTACCTAATAGATACGGGAGCAAATGTTTCAGTGATTCCAATTAATAGTAGATTACGGACGTATTCGAAATCTAGTGATTACAAACTGTATGCAGCTAATGGTACGGCTATAGAAACGTATGGCACTAAGACTTTGACTCTAAGTTTAGGATTAAGGCGGGCATTTATGTGGACTTTTGTGGTTGCGAATGTAAGGCAACCAATATTAGGGGCAGATTTTTTAAGTCATCATGGCCTTTTGGTTGATGTAAAAGCTAGGAGACTAATAGACAAAGAAACTAACTTAGACGTAATAGCCTCTGTTGTTTGTTGTAAGGATCAGTCAGTTAAAACCGTCGAGGGCGGTCATGCTTTTGCAGAATTGCTAACTAAATATCCGGAGATAACGAAACCATTGTCTTTTAGAGAAACGCCCCGCCACCCTGTGTTGCATCACATAGAAACAACGGGCCCACCTGTGCATGCCAAGGCGCGCCCGTTGCCGCCCGATAAATATAGAAAGGTTAAAGAAGAATTCCGAATAATGCAGGAAATGGGGATCTGTAGGCCCTCCAAAAGTCCGTGGGCTAGCCCACTCCATGTTGTTCCCAAGAAAAATGGCGAGTTGCGACCGTGCGGGGATTACAGGAAGTTAAACACGGTTACTAAACCGGATAGGTACCCAATACCCAGACTTCATGATTTTACATATTTGCTAGCCAACAAAAAGATATTTTCAAGAATAGACGTAAATAGGGCGTATCATTGCATAGCAATTAATCCGGAGGACATCGAAAAAACCGCGATAATTACACCATTCGGGCTATTTGAATTTCCCCGCATGACGTTCGGTCTATGTAACGCAGCGCAGTCATTTCAAAGGTTTATGGATCAGACGGTTTTAAAAGATTTAAGTAATGTTTTTTGTTACATAGATGATGTAATAATAGCTAGCGCCACGAGGGCGGAACATGAAGCAGACTTAGAAAAAGTTTTCAAGCGTTTCAATGACTATGGGGTGACTATTAACCTATCTAAAAGTAGTTTCGGACAAGAGAGCGTCGAATTTCTGGGGTTCGAGGTATCCACGCAGGGCATCAGGCCACTAAAAGAGAAAGTAGAAGCAATTTCGAAATATCCCAAGCCAAAAACGGTAGAACAATTAAGACGTTTTCTAGGGATGGTAAATTTTTATAGGACGCACATTCCAGGGGCAGTCAAATCGCAGAGAATATTAAATCAATATTTAAAAGGCGCAAAGAAACGGGACAAATCACTCATACAATGGTCAACGGAAGCTGACGAGGCATTCTTGCAATGTAAAACATGCTTACAGAATGCGGTCACATTATCGCACCCATTGCCAAACACAACGCTAGCGCTTATGACTGACGCGTCGGATACATGTGTGGGTGCAGTTTTGCAACAACGTAGCAACAACGAATGGTTACCTATAGGCTATTTTTCAAAGGCAATGAGTCAGACAGAACAAAAATACGCAGCGTACGATAGGGAATTATTAGCGATATACTTAGCGATCCAATATTTTCAGAATCAGGTGGAAGGCAGACAACTGATAGTTTATACTGATCACAAGCCAATAACCTTTGCAACTCCGGTAAAGAAATACCTAGGCGGACACGGCAGCTGGCATATGTTAGTGAATTTACAACAGACATAAGACACATCAACGGGTCCGAGAACCCAGTAGCAGACGCCTTATCGCGATTAGAAACAATATATTGCCCACAAGCGATTGATTACTCAGAATTAGCTGAAGCTCAGGCAAAGGATAGTTACTTGTTAAGGCCAACAAATAATAGTAATGTCGTTATTAAGGAAATTGAGGTACCGCAAACAGGCGGGAAAACAATTTCCTGTGAAATATCTACCAAGAACGCGAGACCGTACTTACCAGAAAGTTTAAGAAAAAAGGCGTTCGATGCGACACACAACATAAGCCATCCAGGCATTCGAACCACGCGCAAATTAATGCAGGATAAATTCTTTTGGCCAAATATGAATCGAGATGTAGGGCAATGGGCAAAAACTTGTGTACATTGCCAACGCAGTAAGGTCATTCGGCATACGAACTCGGAATTAGAGAATTTCACTAATTGCGATCGATTTGAACACATCCATGTGGACATTGTAGGTCCACTGACTACTACAGAAGAAGGGTTTAGGTATTTAGTAACGATAGTAGATAGGCGCACACGATGGCCAGAGGCGTTTCCTATCAAGGACATCACGGCAGAAACGGTAGCTAAAATAGTTTATGAAGGGTGGATCGCACGTTTTGGGTGCCCGGTAAAAATGACGTGCGACCAAGGCAGACAGTTCGAAAGCGCATTATTCATGTCACTATTAAAAATGTTAGGTATACACAAAAGTAGAACTACACCATATCATCCACAGTCCAATGGGGCAGTAGAAAGATGGCACAGATCGCTGAAAGTAGCATTAACGGCAAGATTAAATTCGATTACATCATCATGGGTTACCGAGTTACCAACAGTCATGCTAGGTCTTAGGTCAGCATTACGCTCGGACAATGGTATAAGCGCGGCGGAAATGGTGTATGGTCAAACGATAAGAATGCCAGCGGATTTCTACGTAGAGAATAATAAAGGTGGTTATACGTCCGATTATGAATGTGTCAACAGGATACGTCAGGCGATTAAGGAATTAAAACCGGTACCGATAGGATATAAGAACACTAAAAGCTTGTTTGTGCACCCAGATCTACCAAAAACGGAGTTTGTATTTATTAGAAATGATACAGTAAGGAAACCATTACAGCCTAATTATGATGGTCCGTTTCGAGTATTACAAAGAAAAGATAAAGTATATACGATACAGTTGCCAAATAGACAGACTAACATTTCGATAGATAGACTTAAACCGGCGTATTTAGTAAACCAAGAAATAAACGAAAGTACTAGCAGTAATAATGAGGAAATCGCCCGTAGCGTGTCACCGATACCACGCGTTACACGTTCCGGCCGGGTCAGCAAAAAACCTGTGCGATTCATGTAGGTACACAGGTCATTCACAGTAAGGTAAAGCGCGAACACAGTAAAGAATAGGAGCAAAAATGGGTAACACTCAGAGTCCCAATAACCCCCACGAACAAATTGTCATGACCCAGGCGAAGATAATTACGAACCAAACAGAAGTGACTGACAAGTTAGACAAATTTGGGCTTATAGTACTGGGAATTTTGGGAATCATAATAATAGTCATAGTGATCATGGCATGTACCAGGTGCCAAACAAGCATTAAGGATTGGTTATATAAGCAAGTTGCGCGTAATGTGGATCGTAACATGAAGGAGCAAAGGCGAATGGGTACGTCTCAAGTGGACATAGAATAATACAACAATAAGCAGAAGTGACAATAATAACACAGTGTCAATAGGAATGACGGTTTCGGAAGCATGTTACAACAACCAAAAACCATGACGACGTTTAAGACAAAAGTGCAATTGTGAGTACCAGATGTGTTTATGATGTAATAGTATGTACCATTAGGCAGTATAATGAATGTATGTTGTTGGCGTTGTCATAATGGGTACTGCAGGCCCTAAGCGGTGATAATTTGAGTATAGCAGAGTATACCATTATGGCAACTACCCTTAAGTAAAAACAAACGCAAATAATGTCTAAATGTAATAGACAACATACGGTCCAATAAATGACCTTTTAGGTTTAGAGTTATGAATAGTAAGATCATGGGTATTTTGTTAATTAAGGCATAGAAATAAGATGTAAAATATTAGTATGTCCGTTGTTATGTTAAATATGTGACCATTATTGATATCAGTTAATTAGAGAACAGTAAAACAGCTTAGAGTATCTACAGAAAATAAAAACAATGTTGATCTATGACAATACTTTAATGATAAGCCAGTACAAAGTAACTATGCAACAAAGAAGCATGTAATCATAAACAGAGAATTATATTGTACAACTAAGAACACAAACATAAAATAAATTGTAAGTAAAAACCAAAAACATGGAAAATAGTAAATAAGTGTAATATATGATTTATGTAATACAAAAATTAAAAAAAAACGGGGGGGAATGATGTAAGGTGCTGACGCACACATTTGTAATAGTTCGACGCGGGGCTTGTCGACACGGGCAGTTAGCCTCTCGCCTCGGACTAAGTAGGTCAATGTATCGAATTGAGTAATAAATATCATAACGTGTCTTTACAAGCAGTGTATCATTTATATCCACCACCTGTAGGGGCGTAGGGCTAACTCACAGTTTTATTGATTTTCCGAATAATCACCTTTTTGTGAGACGCACATAATGTAGTCCTTAACTTTGTATTAACTTTCATACCTTTCTGAATAGCTGATAAGACAAGGATATTTTCCCAGTAATTTGTACATCAGACGTAGTAATTTTTTTTTTCACTAGACAACATTTTGTATGAAGTAATAGCAAAATTCACAAAAAAACTAAATGTTTCTTTAGTGATATTTGCCAAAGTTTTTGGCATTTTTGAACTTTGAATTATTAACAAGGATCTGCTACGGCGTCAGCTATGATGTTAACTTAAATTTCAGTACAGTCGCGCCGTAAATCATTTTTAAATTGGCTCCAAATGATTTAATCTGGGATTTTTCATAGAAAAGCTAAAAATCGAATTAACTCAAAAACTACTGAATTTCGGTAGAACATTTGGTGGCCTAATTTGCTGCATTTTAACCCTACTATGACGTCCTGCAAGGAATACGTCGAGTTACCAGTAACCCTGTATATTTACATAATTTTAACCATAAAAATCATCAATACATCTCTCTAAGTTAGATTTCGTTCTTTCGACGAATCTGCACGAAATCTAACTTAGAGAGATATATTGATGATTTTCATGGTTAAAATAATATAAATACACTAGCGGACCCGACAGACTTTGTCCTGTCTGAACGATCCTAGAACCCAACTGCAGCGCCACCTACCGGGTCCAATTGTGTTTTCAAACCATCCAGCACCCTAATTGCGTAACACATTATCAATCGGAGTTGGTTTCATTTCGACAGTTCAACAACATTCATTGCGTTATTTACGTTGTCGAGCAGACAAATTTTTCGAACATATGAAGCAATGGATTAGCAATTTGTTTCAAAATGAAACCAACTCCGATTGATAATGTGTTACGCAATTAGGGTGCTGAACAAGATGGTGTAAATAAATCTATTTGGCCAAAATGTGCCCTTTGAGCCCCGAGGTATCGATATTTCTATCCCTTTCTGCAAATGGCGATCTCGCAGCACTAATAATTAATCAGGAGAATTTAAAAAAAAAAGTTTTCAAGTCACACACATCAACACGGTCTAGGGATATTTTAAAAAAAGCGAATTACTATCAATGTGTTAATTATATATATGACATGTATCCATTTAAAAGATACGTTATTTAATATTCTACCATTTTTTAATAATGGTTAAGGTACACTTAGATTAAAATTTCAGGATTTTATGGAAAAAAATGAAGCATAGACGGAAACCGTATATGAATTAACTTTTAATTTGTGAGTAAAAACTGAAAAAAACAGAAAAAACATTTAATTTGTGTTTATAAACTTGAAGTTAGTAGTCTGAGAAAGCGCCCATGATGTTCATAACACATCGGCAACGATTCGGCATGCTCAGAACAAGGTTGTCAATGTCTTGCTGCGGAATATTGGCCCATGTCCTTCTGAGGTGCGCAAAAAGTTGATCTTCTGTAGCCAGATTTTCAGGAACTTCCTTCAGAGCTCTTCTTTGCAGCATATCTCACTCATGCTCAATGAGATTTAGATCTGGCGATTGAGCAGGCCAGTCTAAGGCCCTAACATTGTGTGTATGCAACCAAGCTGCTACCGTTCTCGCCGTGTGTGCCCGGGCATTGTCGTGCATGAGCAGGAAATCTTGCCCCATTTGTGTTCTGTGGGGCAAGATTACGGGCCCCAGCACCTGTTGGACGTATCGTTCTGCCGTCATATTGCCCCGCACCCAAACGAGATCCGTCCGTTCTCCAAGACGAATTCCTGCCCAAACCATAATTGTTCCTCCTTGGTATGGGTGAACTTCCTGAGGGTTCTGGAGACGGATCCATCGTCCAGGAACTCGCCAAACACGCGTCCTTCGTGAATCTGGATGGAAACCGAACCTGGATTCATCCGTGAACAGCACATTGGACCATTGCTCACGGCCCCAGTCCACGTGGTTCCGAACCCATTCTAATCGTCGTCCACGATTGCCTCTCCGTAAAGGTGGGACCCGGAGTGGTCTACGAGAGCGTAGATTGCTTTCATGCAGTCGCCTTCTTACAGTTTGGTCACTCACAAGCACTTGGTGTTCCACTCGCAGGCTTTGGACCAATTGAGTTGCCGTTGCATTTGGTTGAGCTCGCCCAGTAATTTGCAAAAATCGGTCTTGTCTGGGGGTAGTGATGCGACTTGGCCCCCGATGCCTCTCCGCTACTTCACCTGTGGCACGATAGCGTGTCCACAATCTTGAAATTACATTTTGGTGGGTCCCTATGGCCTCAGCAACATTACGGTGAACAGAGCCAGCTTCCAGCATTCCTACAGCTCGTAACATCTCCGCCCTTGTCAAATGTCGGCGTTGCATGGCTACAATACCTCAATTTTAACTTTATCTTTCGTTTAAAAATGAAAAAAAACTGTAACTAAACGTAATTCGTATTGTTTTCTAAATTTCGCACAAATGAAAATTCCCTCTCCTACACATCAAGACATTTTTATGCCACCGAAACAAAAGAATTTTCAAAAATTTGAATTCGGAATTAGTCTGAGATAAATTACAAACAAATCGGTGTATAAAAGATTGCAATGCGGCCAGTTTTTTTCGAGTTATTTAATTGAGTACGAAATATCCCTAGACCGTGTTGATGTGTGTACTTAAGAGTTTAAAGTAATCCCGTGGAACTTGATTTTGGTTTTTGAACTATTTGTGCACATTTTGAAAACACAGGAAGGTATTGTTGTTGTTTATTTAGAAGATTACGGGGGATTAATCAGCAATTTAACTAAGAGAAAACTTAAGCGAATTAAGCACCCCATAAAGCCTAGGTGAAAACTCATGGGATTCGAGAAAATCCAATTTTTGTGTATTTTTAAATATTTCACAAAATTCGTCATGTAAACCGCGGATATTTGCGGTAAACCTTTTCGACCTTACTGCTAAGGTAATAAGGTTGAAAAGTGGTTCACCGCAAATGTCTGCGATGGTACATGCTGCTACATGAACTTTGACACCAGTTATCTCAAAATTTTAGACATTAAGCGTACAAATTACGAGGAAGACATCTTCAATTAACCAGCTATCTAACGAGGTAGGTACTTGACAAAAGTTAAACAAATATTTAGAAATAATTACGAAAGTTAAACAAACATTTAGAAATAATTACAAAAGTTAAACAAACATTTCTAAATTAGATGAAACAGTCGATAATGCTGGCAAAGATCGAATATGCTAAATGTTGTAAATTTAAAAACGGTTTTTTTTTCAAGTGCGTGTCGGACCACGCACAATGATTCCGTAGTTGAAAAGAATTTATTCCAAAAACAAACTTAACATTGTAGGTGGTTGAAAAACATGTTCACATTGATATACGTCACGGTCAATTCTCCAACTGATTTAAGTTTGTTATCCTAAAATATATTTTTTTATGTGATAAAATTACAAATTATCAATTTTCGGACTTTTTCCTTTACTTGTGCTGTGATTGCTTCTTGTCAAATTTCATTTCATTCCAGTTCAAGGGTAAGTAAGTAGTATAACCATATAGGTTTTGATTTATTTACCAAATTTCATGATTCTAGGTCAACGGGAAGTACCAGGTTTTGAATTATCTGCGAGTATTAAAATATGTCGCATGAATGGCCGTATTTTTTTATTGCGTTGACTTTTAGAGCTTCAAGGGACCGTAGACCTTTCTTTTTCTGGATGGGAAATCATCAAATGACTTCTCCCGCTCTGGGCGGAGCGGGAGGGCGTGTCAGACTTTTACTGACTAAAACCCACCCGTGATCCTTCAGTTGCCTGTGCCAGGGCCACGGCGGTATTTCTTTCGGACAACCCACGCGCGACCCTGGCGGCAAGGGATCGTATACCTACGTATTTGATATAAATTTCAACTTGATACCTACACGCCTTACTGACAAAAAGGGTCTTGACAGACGGACAGACAGACAAACGGACAACGAAGTGTCCCATAAGAGTTCCATTTTTCCTTTTGAGGTAGGTACGGAACCCTAAAAATGTGTTATTATCGAATTAATTACTTAACTGGTTTATGCCATCCCACTACTTTCTACTAACCTCCCAGCAATCCATCACACGTAAGGCATCCAGCCCCCTAATTGCGTAACACATTATCAATCGGAGTTGGTTTCATTTTGACAGTTCAACAACATTCATTGCGTTATTTACTAAAATAACTTTCATAAAAAAAACTAGCTTTTGAAGTCGGTGTCAAGCTAAGGTGCATTGAAGAATTAAAGACACCGACTTCAGAAGCTGTTAAGTTTTTTATGAAAGTTATTGTAATCGTTTTAGGTTTTGAAGTCGGTTTTTACTTTTTTTAGAGTAAATTTATTTTTCCATTTTTAGTTTGACATACAATTAGGACAATTACATTAGCCCAAGACGAACGAAAAGAAGAATCATCACAAAATCCACTTATAAATGTCGGAGATACAGTATATTTATGCATATATGGGGGGGGGGGGGGGTCGGGGAGGGGACCTTAGTAGATAATGCCGTAAAAGATAGAATTGGCAATTATTGGAATAATTCAAAACCAACCTGATAGCTGTTGGTTATAGGTTTTGTTTGAAATGGGCACCTCTGTGCCGTTTACAAGCCCTGACTCTTCTTCTAACTTCTGTCTTGGTAACTTTTGAAGTCAAATTAGTTCTTCTGTGTTCCGCTTCATGTATTATTCTTTGCCTTCTCAGTACTTCTACTGAAGGATAGTGCCTTTAGTAGAAGTACTGCAATGACAATTTCATTTATCTTATAAAACCTTTTTAATGGCCTGCACCCTACTTGCGTAACAATATAAATCGGAATCTGAATCATTTTGAAGCAAATTGCTAATCCATTGCTTCATAATATGTTCGAAACTCTGTGGCCACACGCTCAAGCGACAGCGACAAAACAAATGGAAGAATTTATTTGGATTTAGAGTATGCCGAGTCATCGTGACGTGACTTGCAGAGCGACAGGCGGAAACAGGTGAAGCGCTCGCCTCACTTCTTCGATTTCCTGTCGCTTGACTTCTCTCGCCCCTCACGTCTTCATGACGCTCGAATTGAGGAGAAGCAATAACTAAACCATCATTAATTCTGTTTCAGAAATTAAAATGAGGATCGTCCAATACACAAAGTATATAGACTCCGAGGAGACGCAAGAATGTTCTCTAAGAAACTGTCCCGTTGTCATTGATGGACAGTATTACTTACACTACAATGTGGTGTATGAAAAGACCAATATCCCCAACGTCTTCGGTTTTAAAGCCGACCAATACGCTCAGTACTTGAAAAGACTATTTAAAATGTACAAAGAGGCTAACGTCAAATGCTACATAGTATTTAAAGGCGGTGATACGGATATAGAGAAAAAAATAAAAATGTTTCAACTTTATATCTTCGATATTGATACAAACTATGTATCTAAACCACCTATATTTATAAAGGATGCCACTGTGCAAATATTGGATGAAATGGGCATAAACTACGCGTTCTGCGTCACGGAGAGCAAAGATGAGTGTGTTGCTTTAGCTCAAAAACTAGAATGCCCTATCATCAGCTTTGATATAGACTACTGCTTCAGAAAAGCACCTTATATACCATCCGTAACATTGAAATTCGACGACAGAACGAAGTCAATCCAATGTCGCCAGTACAAACTTCAGGATTTTCTCAACAAGAATTCCCTAACTGAAGAGAAAACTGCCATCTTTGCTGCGTTAACCGACTCAACAGTATTTCCGATGGACTTTTTCGATTCACTATTACAAACTTGGGGTGTATTAATTATCCATCAATACTTCAAACTCAAACATCTGATCCTGTGGCTCTCGGAGCATAGTGAACAAGAAGCGAGAGACGGAATTTCAAAAACATTGTCTAACGATGAAGATCGAAACAAATTTTGGTTAAATTATCATAAAATATTAATGAATATGCGGAAGGACGAAGCCGGGCATGTCACTGAGTATCTGCTTAATTCGAATATCCCGATAGTGACGCAAGATCCCGAATGGTTTGAGAAAGGAGTGGTATGTCAACACGTTTCGCCAGTATACATCAATCTGTACAAATCGAAGGTTATTGAAGGATCTTGGGACTTTGAACCAAAATCTCGTGACAGTCTACTCCTATCGCTTGATATAGTAAAATATGCATACAACTTACTGACAAATTACAGAACAGATACATTGAAAGTGTACCAGGATGCCAACACATATAAAGAGATAGATACTGATGACACGAACGTTCGTAAGCCAAGTTACAACTGCAGTGTGTCGGTGTTCGAGAATGGTTGGGATCAAGTGAAGCATTTGAAGCTGTTCGAGCATTTTCTTATTGAGAATGATATAAACATTGAAGTTTTAGCGAAACTACAACCAGATTGTGTTGTATTGTTTATTGCACTAGTGTACTTTGCTCGCAGAAAGCAGTTGGAAGGTGAGGATGTGACCAGAGAAGTGTATGCGGTTGTACTGTCATACGTCATGCTGAGCTTTGTTTTAATTAGAGACACTCGTTGTGAGGATTGGAAGGAGTTTTTACAAGTTACACGTGCCACAGCCAAGTATTTCCAATACGATAAAGTTGAAGCTAAAAGAATTTTCGACGGAAAAGCGCTCAGCAGTTTAATGGAACTCCAGTACTGTATCCAGCATATGAATTATTTGAATACTTTATGCGGTTCACCGTATGAATCTACTCAGTACAGCAAGTTGTACAACGGCACGTTTGTATACAAGATGTTTTGTGCTATGCGGGATTATGGAGATGGCGAAGATTTTGTAAACAAACTGTTTCAGATGGCTCCGACAGTTTTAGCAGTCGTAGAGGAACTGATTAAAGTTTACCGAGAACTTTTGATGAGTGAATAATAATTATTGCTTTGATAATATTGAATATAAGATTTAGGGCTGATTGTTCAACAGTCAGATAATTTTTATTTGAGGAATAAATATGGCGGTTTGACAGCTTTTGTATTGAAAATATGTCAAACTGTCACATTTATTCTTCAGATAAAAGTTATCTGCCTATTGAAAAATCAGCCCTTACGTAAATAGTTATTACGACTTACGTCATATATTATCTATTTATACGAGTATAAGGTCTATCTATTCATACACAATTTTTTTTATTGTATTCATCATTAAGAAAAACTTTTATATGGGACTGTTAAGCACAGAATTAACACTGGACGGATGAAATGGCGGCAGGTCACGGGAACAATCTGCGGCTCCCGCATTCCCCACAGATCAGAATGTTGTGCCACAAAAGGAATGAATGAAAGGCAATTGCATGCAGCTGAGATGACAATGCTAAGGATGTGTGGTGTTACACGAATGGATAGAATAAAACATGAGTAACAGGGTGTCTGAGATATGGTGTCGGAAAATTACATTACCATTATGGTACAGACTATCAAACGGCATAAACTCCCGGGGACCAAAATCGTAATCGTGAAAAAGAAATTTGACGTCCCATACAAAACTACAATACCTGCTCGACCAAATGTATGTATGGGCCGAGTGATCATTTTTTCGCGATTACGATGTACAAAGAGAAAAAAAAGAAAAAAAAAGAAGTTGAAAAAAGAAAGAAAGAAGAAAAAAAGAAGAAAAGAAAAAGAAAAAAAAGAGAAAGAAAAGAAAAAAAAGAGAGAAAAGAAAAGAGAAAGAAAAGAAAGAAAAAGAAGAAAGTGGTTGAGTTTGATGGTCTAAGACACCGTGTATAAGAGGAAGTCTAAAAGTGACACCGGCGACTGAAAAGTTGTGCCGAAATCGGTTATCATGGTATGGATATGTGATGCGTAGGACTGAGGAAAATGTCATCAGGAAAGTTTTGAGTATGAATGTGGATGGCTATAAGAGTAGGGGAAGACCAAAGTAACGATAGATGGACTGTGAAAGATGATATGGCTAGAAAGGGAGTGACTACCGAGATGACGATAAGTAGAGAAGTATGGAAGAAAAATACATATTGCGCCGACCCCCAATTTATTTGGGGTCGGATAGGAATGATGATGGAACCAAACCTCAAATCACGAAAAAAAAATCAGCTGTTTCCTCATTTCGACGAGTATGCGAACATAAATGTAGAGAACAGCTGATTCTTTTTTCGCGATATCAGGTGTGGTCCAATTGTAAAAGTTGTTCATAATGATGGGTACAATGACCTCTTAAGAGATTTTTTGTGTGAATAGATATACCTTATACTTAGACCTACTAGCGACCTGCCCCTGTTTTGCAAGGTTTTACTTGACAAAACATCGAGATTTCTTAATAAGTAAGTTTAATGTTCGTGTTCCTATTAAAAACATATTAATATAATAAAATGTTTAAAACCGCATCAAAATCCGTTGCGCAGTTTAGAAGAACAACGTGGTCACACAGACAGACACGAAAAGCGACTACTTCGCAAGGAGCGGCACCTGTCGGGTTCAAAACTATTCCATCTTTCAAGCAGGAACCAACGACACACATTCACAAAATTTCATTAATTAAAATAGGTTGGTTGGTTTCGGAGGTTAGCGTGTACGAATATGTTGGTAGTTACACACTAAAAATTCACGTGTTTTTTGTATTTCATATTTTATTTAAGTTAATTTAGGTACATAAAGAAGTACAAAAATATAGGAAAATAGTGTTGCCATCTATTTTCATACAGATCCAAACAAACGTGCCAAATGGGGGGGAAATCCGTTACATAAAACGTATGAATAGCTCTTTTCTTTTTTGTGTTTGACATTATTATTAATCATAATTATTTACCAAAAATACTTTTAAGCTATTTTTATTACTAATTTTTAATGTACTACCACGGACTAGTCCGTGTGTACTACAGGAGCTCCACCACCTCTTAAAGCAGTATTATTTTAATCTTACATGAGTGTGGGAAAGAGATGGAGCTAGACATCCTGTATAACTCCATCTCTTTCTCACACTGAAGTAACATTAAAATAATACTGCTTTAAGAAGTGGTGGTTGGCCCCCTGATCTCTTTTGTGAGGAATAAATATTTTATAACACACGACTGTCTGTTTTTCTTTTAACTTTGAATTGGGTAATGCCACACTGATCTAGTGGTCGCAAGCGATACTGCTGAGTACCTATGAGGTCCTGGGTTTGATTCCCGCGGGGCAATTGCGTAACACACTCCATCATCTGCTTAGCCTTTTCCCAACTATGTTGGGGTCGGCTTCCAGTCTAACCGGATGCAGCCGAATACCAGTATTTTACATGGAGCGACTGCCTATCTGACCTCCACAACCCAGTAACTGGGTAATACGATACCCCTTGGTAAGACTGGTTGTCAGACTTTCGGGCTTCCGACGACCCGTAACGACTGTCAAAAATCCAGGAATGACAGCCGGGACCAACGGCTTAACGTGCTTTCCGAGGCACGGAGAGTCTCGGTATGTAAAGATGGTCACCCATCCACGGACCAATCCCGGCAATCGTAGCTTAACCTGATGGATCGACCCGTGCGGCTGTTATTACTTAGCCACGAGCTCCTCAATTGCGTAACACACTATCAATCGGAATTGGTTTCATTTTGATAGTCCACCAACAGTCATTGCGTTATTTACTTTGACGAGCAGACAAATTCGAACCTCACACATTTGATTACAAGACACATTACACATTTAAAGCCTAAAACATTATAAAAAAGCCAAAATTTTACTAAGGAGTCAAAATTGAAGAACGCGTGCAGTGACAGAAGGAAACCTATATTAAAAAATGGACGTAGACAAGCATAATGTAGTGCATATTACTACCACTAGATGGCGACACATATAAATGTATGTCGCCGCGTTAGCGTCTACCTGTAAAGATTATAACATAGTCCATTTAACCCTTTAACCGCTTACGTCGGATTAGTCGGACAAATTCATTCGTGCCCTTTTCGCCAGGGCCGTTTATTTACGACCCTTGCGACCCTGGTCCCTGACCCTGGCTGGTTTAATCTGCTTTTTTATTTAATTACGCTGTATTCTATCAAAAACATTTTTTGAATCACTGTGCCCGGTGCCAAAGCGCGTAGTGCCCTTTGATATGAAGTCTGATATGAAGAACTGATATGAGGTCGGGCAGTTAAAAGGTTACATTGTTATTTGACGACGACCATAGATATAAGAAATAAGTTGAATTGCTGTATTTTATATTTCTATGACGACGACTATCGCCATCTATTGGCTTCTTTGTGAATTACAAACAACTGGTAAATATATAATGTAATAAATGTAATAAACAGCGATGTGGACGAATTTTTTGATGTCCTATGAGCTCTTCCCCTTTTTATTTTTTATTATATACTAAAGGGAATATATAACGGCTTTTATTAAATAGTACATTTTGTTATTTTTAGGTTATGTTTACAGTTAAATGTAAATTATTTATATACTTGTACATAATACCTATATATATTTTAGTGTTAGCTTGTACATTGTAATTAAGGTAAATATTTAAGTGTTCATAATTAATAAACAAATAACTAAGGAAAAAAAAAACTGGTAAGTAAATTGTTAAACTACCTATTTCTGATGTTCCCGTTAAAAGTACATCTAGTACCTACCTATTAAAAGGGAACATTTATTTAATGACTTTTGGGTTAAAATCATAACAACAACTCCACACTTCAACTTGACTTAGTACCTACCTATAAAGTTATGTTTATGAGCGAGCGTCACCTAATATTATAGAATATGGCGCGGATTACGTTTTAATAGTCAATACATCAATTTTATAATTTAGTTCTCTTACTACATCAGTAACAATATTATTTTACACAGCAATTCATTATTGAATGCCTGTTGTTTAATAATTTTTTTTGAATTACAGGAAGTGTTGTCAAATTAAGTAATAATGAAACTGCAGAAAACAATGAAGCTTCTAATTTAACTTTAATTCTGAAAACACCTTTGTATTTGTGAGTATAACATGGTTTAATGACAAAATAACTAACTGATGAGGTCAAGGGAGGTGACACAATAAAACACATTGTTTATAAATAAATAAATTACTGTTATTGTAGAAGTTACTACTTCTTATCAATCTCTTATATACGGAATAGGATTATTCAGTTTAACTATATTATCAATTACAACATAAATCGGATCCCCTTGTCTATTAAACACTAATTCTCTCAAATTAACAATATTAGAAACTTTATCTAAAGCATACTTGTATTTATTATAAACATAAACTCCATTTGTTGTACTTACATACGGCTTATAATTAAAATCTGTTGAAATGACATCTACTGTGAATCTTTCATGTGTATTAACTGCTCTAGTTCCTAATTTGACTCTAGATAGTTTTCTGTTTTGTAAGAAAAACATATTAAACTCATCATCAACTATTAGTTTGTCGACGGCTATTCCGTTCACTTCCTGTAGTGGACTGACAAACCCGTTGTCGAATCTATACGCTTCTCTCCTTCGATTAATGAAGAAGATTATATCTTTGAAGAAGAGGTATTGTATGTTCTCTTGTACTGGCAGTTGCTCAGGGACTTTGTTTTCATTTAAGAAGAAGAGACCGTCAGCACCACCTACGTAAATTCTGTTTCTTCTTTGATCAATGGCTACTCCTGTAGCGTTTCTGATACCTTCAATGATGCCAGACGCCTTCGTGTTTAAGTTAAAGAATCCGAGTCCCCTCATTGGTACTTTGGCGATTTGATCGAAAGTGAAGTACAAAGTGTTGTCATTGTCGTTCAAAGCTAGCTGGTGGATGTTATTGATCCCTTCCTTTAGGATGTCGACCGCATAGCATCTGTTGCTAAAGATTATTCCGTAACACTTCTCGGTAGTCGCCGTCGTTAGCAGGGTTGTCAGAAGCAGCAGGATCATTTTCTGGAAAGAGAAACAATTTTCGTTATAGAATAATTTGTGGGTATTGTTTTTTCCAGGGGCGGAATGACTCCTGCCGGGCATCAGCGGTGTTATTCTGGAAAAATCTAACCGTGATAATTTACGTGCAGTGAGGTTGAAGTGGAATGTCCTCCTACATGACGCTAGAGTGTCTAGGGATTGATAGCTCACTTCAAGTTTACTTCACCTAAGTTTTTACGGTGAAATTTTTACCCAGTATGCAAGTACGTTTCTCGTCGCGGCGGCGCGGCGGCGGTGGGAGAGGTGCTATAGGCAAGACCAGATTGCTCTAAGGGAACAGCAATGCTATTGTGTAAATATCTCACCGTGAAAAGTTAGGTGAAGTGAGTCATTAGTGACAATCCCCAGCATCAGATGGAATGACAGTTCATTTTAAGCTCACTTCACCCAAGTTTTCACGGTGAGATTTAAAAAAAAACTTTTTTACAAAAAAATACAACCGACTTCCAAAAACAACACTACAAAGTGAAAAATAACTTTAATTTCGGAAGTCGGTGTCTAGTTAAATGTATTTTCGTTTTTTGCCACCGACTTCCGAAATTAAAGTTATTTTTCACTTTGTAGTGTTGTTTTTGGAAGTCGGTTGTATTTTTTTGTAAAAAAGCTTTTATTTTTCACTTTTTAGTTGTGTACCTACCCCACACAAATTCAAATACCACTACGTGCAAAACAAACTAGAACATCATCCATATAAAAGTGGGGAAAAAATACGTATTATTGAAGCTAACTCAAAAACTACCGAAGCAAAGATAATTAATTTTATATGGGATCAAATGTGATGTTATACAATCTCGAACAAAACAAAAAAAATCCAAATCGGTCCAGCCATCATCGAGTAATCGGGGAACATACATAAAAAAATAAAAATAAAAAGGTTCCGACGAATTGAGAACCTCCTCCTTTTTGAAGTCGGTTAAAAATAGACCGACTCCGTCATGGCGTTCCACTCCTACAGCGGTACTTTACGCATAATGAACGTAGGATTCAGTTCATTCAGTGATGCGTGATGTGACTCAAATAATTCAGACAATAGCTACATATATTATATGGAGTAGGTAGGTACGTTCAATACCACTGAAAAGGCCATCAACGGTTATACCTACCTATACGTTACTACATTACATAGTACTATTAATCATACTTATGTAGCATATCAATCTGCCTAGCCTTTTCCCAACTATGTTGGGGTCGGCTTCCAATCTAACCTGCACCCTAATTACGTAACACATTATCGATCGGAGTTGGTTTCATTTTGAAACAACTTGTTAATCCATTGCTTCAAATGTTCGAAAAATTTGTCTGCATAATAACGTAAATAACGCAATGAATGTTGTTGAACTGTCAAAATGAAACCAACTCCGATTGATAATGTGTTACGCAATCAGGGTGCGCATTTAGCTGAATACCAGTATTTTACATGGAGCGACTGCCTATCTGACCTCCACATCCCAGTAACTGGTTAATACGATACCTCTTGGTAAGACTGGTTGTCAGACTTTCGGGCTTCTGACGACCCGTAACGACGGTGAAAGATCCACGAATGACAGCCGGAACCAACGGCGCTTTCCGAGGTACGGAAGAGTCTCGATATGTAAAGATGGTCACCAATCCACTGACCAACCCCGGCAAGCGTAGCTTAACCTGATGCCTGTTATTACTTAGCCACGAGCTCCTCGCTTGTGTACTTATGTAGCATATCATAAACATAACACCTTGCATGTATTACCCAAAGGGGTAGCCAGAGGTGTATCTTATAGTACACCCACATGCCAGTTATTAGGAGGCGAGCCTGTTGTCATCAACCGGGCACAAATCTAGACTCCGGGCTGCTACTGAGAAATTCCAGATGGAAAAAAATCGAACCCAGGAACTCAAGCAAAAAACAAGTGCGTGTCGGACCACGCACAATGAAGGGTTCCGTAGTTGGGATGGAACAAAGTTAACATTGTAGTTGAAAAACATGTTCTCCCTTTTTTTTTTGTGGATGGGAAATCATCAAATGATTTCTCCCGCTCTGGGCAGAGCTGGAGGGCGTGTCAGACTTTTACTGACTAAAACCCACCCGTGTACCTTCAGTTGCCCGTGGGCAACGGTATCTCTTTCGAACTACCCGCGACCCCGGCGGCAACATGTTCTCCCTTACATTCCAACTGCAAATGTAGCTTTGCACGCATAATATTGAGCGATTTAAGTATCATGTTATTTTAAGATCCTCTTATTTTCTGTATTTTTTTTTCAAAATTTTAGGCTCATTGGTTTCGGAGATAAAGGGGGGGGGGGAGGGTGATCAATTTTCGTCTATTTTCTTAAAAAACATGGCAACAATTTATTTTTAAAAATCTACTTGAGACCCTCGCAGTAAGCCCTTTCATTCGATACCTACAGTTTGCAAAACTTTTTTTTTAATTATCTTATTTGTCCCCCTAAAGTGACCCCCATATTCAAAATTTATTTACCTATTTACATTACACGTCCGTGTTTGGGTCACAGAAATTCATAAAAATGTGACAAACAGGCGAACACGATGTGATCCTATAAGGGTTCTGTTTTTTCCTTACGAGGTATGGAACCCTAAAAACTACATTATTAAGACAAAACTGTCTGCATGTTTGTCTGACGTGATTTTGATGAGGTATAGTCGAACTCTTTTGTCAACAATTTCGAGTTAATTAACTTCACTTGATGAACTTGAACTTAAATTGTAACTTGACTGCTTGATTGGTCTTCTCCTGTCTCTAGTGGTCGCAAGCACTACTGCTGAGCATCAGGTCTTAGGTTCGATTCCCAGGTCGGGCAAACTGTTACTTATTGCGTTTTTTCACCTGGAATTTAGCAGCCCGGAGTCTGGATTTGTGCCTGATTAGTGGCAATAGGCTTGTCCCTTATTACATGGCTGGCGAAATATGGATGTACAAAAAGTAACTTAGAGTATAATATACTCTAACCGTCTTATTACAAAAAAACTTTTTTACAAAAAAATACAACCGACTTCCAAAAACATCACTACAAAGTGAAAAATAACTTTAATTTCGGAAGTCGGTGTCTGGTTAAATGTATTTTCGTTTTTTGCCACCGACTTCCGAAATTAAAGTTATTTTTCACTTTGTAGTGTTGTTTTTGGAAGTCGGTTGTATTTTTTTGTAAAAAAGTTTTTATTTTTCACTTTTTAGTTGTGGTACCTACCCCACACAAATTCTAATACCACTACGCAAAACAAACTAGAACATCACCCATAAAAAACTTTTTTACAAAAAATACAACCGACTTCCAGAAACAACACTACAAAGTGAAAAATAACTTTAATTTCGGAAGTCGGTGTCTAGTTAAATGTATTTTCGTTTTTTGCCACCGACTTCCGAAATTAAAGTTATTTTTCACTTTGTAGTGTTGTTTTTGGAAGTTGTATTTTTTTGTAAAAAAGTTTTTATTTTTCACTTTTTAGTTGTGTACCAACCCCACACAAATTCTAATACCACTATCTGCAAAACAAACCAGAACATCATCCATATAAAAGTATGGGGAAAAAATACGTATTATTGAAGCTAACTCAAAAACTACCGAAGCAAAGTTAATCAATTTTACATGGGACCAACTGTGATGTATACCCTCTCGAATAAAACCAAAAAAATCCAAATCGGTCCAGCCATCTTCGAGTAATCGGGGAACATATATAAAAAAAAAAATTAAAAAATGAAAAGGTTCCGACGAATTGAGAACCTCCTCCTTTTTGAAGTCGCTTAATAAAAGTGGGGAAAAAATACGTATTATTGAAGCTAACTCAAAAACTACCCAAGCAAAGTTAATCAATTTTATATGGGATTAACTTTGATGTATACCCTCTCGAATAAAACATTTTTTTTTTCAAATCGGACGACTCTGTAAAAAGTTATGCGTGGTCATACTTAAAAAAAAAACATACGGGTCGAATTGAGAACCTCCTCCTTTTTTTTCGTCGGTTAATAAGTTTCATCTTCAAACCCATGGTTTAAACTTTAAACCATGGATCTTTTTTTGAATTTCGAACTTTATTCCGACACAGTTTTGTATAGAGAACTGTATTTCTATCACAGCTAGGTTCTTATTACAAAAACTGGCTCGATGGTTTAAATCGTGACAGAAGAAAAACCTCGTTTTGTAATAAGACCGTGAGGGTTTAAAGCTTTAGTCAAACCTTAGCATGATACTGGCAAACATTCTATCATTCAAACATCGAATTACTTTTGAAAAAAAAGTGAAACTCGCTTTTCTTCAAGGTTGACAGTCAGATTCTTTTAGGACTTCACCTAGGAAGTGTGTTTTTTCTTTAAGTTTAAAACTGAGCAATAAATAGAGGCATTGGGCATATGGCCCTTAGCCCATCGGCTTTAATCATTTCAGAAGCTAGCCTCCCACTGTGAGGTTCCAACCCTCACAGTACCTACGCCTC
Organism: Cosmia pyralina; assembly: GCA_946251885.1. NCBI lineage: Eukaryota > Metazoa > Arthropoda > Insecta > Lepidoptera > Noctuidae > Cosmia > Cosmia pyralina. Next base: position 16,723,888 of record OX276366.1, on the reverse strand, counting down.
TGCCCAACCCTTCGGGGTAACAAGGTGAGGTGGTAAGTAATGTCACTTCACTGAGGTTGGAACTGTCTAACTGTCACATAGACAATACACCTTGTTCTATTCTATTCTATTCTTAATAAATGGCAAGCAAAGCCGATGTCGACTATTCTGCCAATGTCTAAAGTGAGCTAGAAAAACAAGTGTGTATGAGAACAAAAAAAAAAAAAAAAAAAATTATTATTATTATTTGGTTGATCCAGTTGATACATTAAATAACTTGTTGGATTAGTACGGGACTGAAACAAACAAAAAATAGAGATAAATAAATATTATAATTGTTAAAACATAAAATACACGCATACCACACCAACACAAACGGAGTAATTCATAACTTTATATTATTGTGACGGATGAAGGTCATCAGCGCCACATGTAGATCTGGAGAGGAGTGTGTTAGCAAAGAAGGAAAATTAATCGGAAGAGGAATCTTGAATTTTTGGAGACGTCTATATAAATCTAAAGGTGGGACATTGTTCGAGCATTCAAAGAAGATGTGGTCCAGAGTGCCTTCCTCCAACCCGCACTCACAGAGAGAGGAGTCACGAACACGAATCTTCTGCAAGAAAACTGGAGTACAACAGAAACCCAAGCGAATTCTACAAAGGGTAGAAATAATTGTTTTGGAGGCTTTTTTGTAGCCATAGAACCAAGGTTTAGATTTTATTATTGGTTGTACTGCATAGTAAAACCTGCCCTTTTTCCTTCCAGTGATATTCCAGTGTTCCTGCCATGAGGATTGGAGTTTAGCCTTTGGAAGGCTCAGTAAGTCATACCCCTGATGAATGTTGTAGGTGGGATCAGCTGTTGCTGAAGAGCAAGCATCTTTGGCCAAAGCGTCAACACACTCATTGCCCTTAATGCCACAATGACTAGGTATCCAAACTAACTGAACTTCCTTTTGACTACTAGCACAAGATAATAAAGATTTTTTAATTTTTAAAACAAGGGAACTGTGCAATTTACTTTTGAAAGGGTTTTGTACTAAGGCTTGCAGACAGCTAAGAGAGTCAGTGAAAATAACGGCCCTGTCAATATTATGATGTGACTCTATGAAGAGACAAGCTTCCAATAAAGCCACACACTCGCCCGTGAACACAGAAGCCTCCTCAGGACATTTGTACTGTAGAATAATTCTGGAGCTTTGGTAATAAACCGCAGCGCCAATGTTACTGAGATCATTAAATTTTGAAGCATCTGTAAAAAATCTTTGGAACCCGGACCATCGCTCTCCCACCGCCGCATTGAAGGCCGAATTCGCTGAAGGGGACTTTTTGGAAATACCGATGTCAAAGAAAATTTTTGGTGTGAAACATAAGACTTCATAGGGAACGTTAAAAAGAGGTAAACGGGGATTCTGTTCAATTGGACATGCTAAATTATGAATTTGACGAAATGCTTTTATGATTAAGGGGATTTCTTTGTTTTTCCAGAAATTTGAGCTTCTACATAAGGCATCTAACTCATTCAATCTTGCTAAAAGGGGATGGGAAGATCTAGATATTAACCTAGCCAGAAAACGGGAGGCCAGATACTGCCGTCTCAAGGTCAGGGGAGGTTCAGCACACTCAACCTGCAATGCGTTAATGGGAGAAGACTTCATACAACCAGAGATGATCCGAAGACATTTTGACTGAATCCTATCCAGCCCCGCCAAAGCACCCCTGTTGCATGGCACTAAATGGAACGTACCATAGTCTAGAACACTACGAATTAGGGCGTTATAGACCAATTTCATAGTGTAAGGATGGGCACCCCACCAGACACCCGAGAGAGCCTTTAAAATCGAAACCACTTTTTCACATTTTTTAATTAATAAATTAATATGATGTTTACCATTTAATTTTGTATCTAGAAAAACGCCTAAAAATTTTACCTTATTCACTAACGGAATATTAGAACCCGAAATGTCCACTGTTGTGTGTGGGATCAATCTTTTACGAGTAAAAATTACTGCCGAACTTTTTTGTGCCGATAACGACAAACCATGGCTTAAAAGCCACTGGTTCAGAGAGTCCAGAGAGAGGCATAGGGATGACGCAGCGTCTATGATGGAGGAATCTGTCACATACAAGACTAAGTCGTCGGCATATTGGAGGATGTGACAGTTACTATTTAGGCAGGAGCCAATGTCCACTGTATACAGGTTATAAAGAAGGGGGCTCAGCACGAAGCCTTGCGGGAGTCCCTTCCAAGTATGTCTTTCATCAAAATCCTCTCCCTGGACCCTCAGAACTAAAGAGCGAGACAAGAGAAGAGCACAGATGCATTCGATCATCTTAACCGGGAGACTCAGCTGGTGCAGTTTCTGCCTGAGTACGGGAAGAAGAACGTTGTCGTATGCAGAGGAGATGTCTAGGAAGGCGGCTACAACGGATTCGTTTTTGGAAAACGCTAAGCGAATATCCGTAACTAAAACGCCAACACTATCCATAGTACCGAGCCCCTTCCTGAAACCAAATTGATAATTCGGCAGCAAATCTCTCGCTTCGACTATCCACTCAAGTCGATTTTTAATAAGGTGTTCCAATAGTTTGGACAAGACAGAGGATAAAGCAATTGGTCTAAGGCCGTTCGGATCATCTACATGTTTGCCTGGCTTCAATAGGGGGATAACAATTTGTAACTTCCACTGATCCGGAACCCAACCATTACTGTAACAAAAATTAATGATGTCAAGGAAGTAAAGTTTAGCCTTGTCTCCAGAATGAACAATAAAAGAATATGGCACGCCATCAATACCGGGGGCTGAGTCCCGAACATGACTCAGTACCACATTCAATTCCTTCAAAGTAAATGGCACATCAAACGGATCCTGTGAAACACTTTGCAGGGACATATTATTGGAACATTCAGAAGAAAGAGGAACATATGGTGGAGCAATTTTGTCAAAAAAAAAATCAGCGGTTTCCCTAGTGATCGGTGAAGAGACTGATGAAGAGCACCCACGTCTAAACCTATTGATGTTTTTCCAAACTAACGAGATTGGAGTAGAGGGAGATAAGGAGGTACAGAACTTAACCCAACCCACACGTTTTTTCTTGCGGAGGTGACGCTTGGATCTGGCATTTATCCGCAAATATGTCAGTAGATTTTCGGTGCTCATATCTGCATTGTAACACTGTTCGGCCTCATTTCTCTCCCTGATTGCCGAAGTGCATTCTGGATCCCACCACGGGGGAGAAGGTATTTTGTTACGGGCACTGTTTTTCAGCGGAAAGCAGGAATCCGCACTGGAGGTGATGGCTGTGACAAATCTCTCATAACAGCTTTTGGCATGGCAGTGACCAGAAGGATCTATTAAACTTGAATTTAAATTTGGAAGAGTATCAATCTTGTCCTCCAATAATGATACAAATTTTGTCCAATCTGGATTCGACAGGTTATATTTCAAAAGTGGAGGGGAAGTTTTCTCTAAATAAGTCTTATTGACCAAAGATATAACAATAGGGTAATGATCACTACCATGCGACAAGGTCGTACATTCCCAATGGGTTGAAGCTGCCAACTCAACCGAACAAAAAGTTAAATCCACACAACTTTTTTGTTGACCAGGAGGGGATCTGCGAGTTGGGCAACCATTATTGAGAATACATAGATCCAGGTCGTCCAAGATCTCAACCAGAGCTATACCAAAGGCATCACAGCGCTCCGACCCCCACCTGTAATGGTGGCAGTTAAAATCACCCATAACCAAAATTGGTCCATGAATATTGGAAAAAATGTTTTTTAAAATAGCCAAAAAATCGTGATGAGGATGGGCAATGTATAACGAAAACACTGTAATGCCTTCCACCCCTCCTGCTACAATACTCATGTCACCTGTGAGCGAAGGCAAAGGGAAGGGAAAAAGGGGGACCCGATTGTTAACAAGGAGAGCCGATCCTCCATAGCCATCAGATCTATCACATCTGAGAATGTTAAAGTGTGGCATACGAAAGTTAAGACTTGGAGTGAGCCAAGTCTCAGCTATGGAACAAGCCAGTGGCTTGTATTTATTTAAAAGAAATATGAGGTCGTGCTTTTTATGCCACACGCTCCTCACATTCCACTGTAGGAAAACTTGGCGAGACGCTATTTTTAATTTGTAGAAGTAGTGTAATAAGTTGATCGGCAACGTTGGACGGTGATTGGGAACTAGCAGAAGAAGAAGAGATAATAGTAGGTAAGAGTTTTATAAGCAGTTCAATAATAGAACTGGTATTGTTAGAAGTAGCATTGTTGTAATTAAGAGCGCAGCCATTAGGCTGTGAAGGTAGGGGAGAACTAACTATTTGTTGATGAGAAACTTTGTCATAAGACGGGGAAAGAGGGGCATGGGTCTTGGGTTTAAATGTCACAGTTTTGCGGTAAGACTGAGAAATTGGAGTTTTGGCGATGTTGGCATAATTACGGGAAGCTGTTGGGATAATCTTACTAGCCTCTGCATAGGGAATAGATTTCTCAGCCATGACAGTCTTAATAGCTTTCTGTCTACCATACTCGGGGCATGACCTGCTATCAGCAAAGTGATTACCCGAACAAAGCACACAGAATGCCTCGCCCTCAGAAATGCTGCAACCATCACCAGGGTGATCGTGGCCACATTTACTGCAGCGGGGTTTAGACCTGCATAGATTCGCCACATGACCAAATCTGCAACACTTGCGGCATTGGATTGTCGGGTATATGTACTGCTCAACAGGGAGGGATGTATAACAACAGTAAATCCTATTTGGTAAAACTTGACCATCAAACGTCAGAACACATGTCTCAGTGGATTTCCACTCATTAACTCCATCTCTTTGAGTTTTCCTGTTTATACGGCGGACTTTCAGTATTTGCCCGCAGCCTGAGGGCACAGTCAAATAAGTTAGAGCTTCTTCTTCCGTAAGATCTGAGGGAACACCGGTAACAACACCCATCCTTGTGATATTAAATGTAGGGATTGATGCAGTATAACTATATTTGGACAACAGATTATTATTCAAAAAAGAGTTAGCATCCTGGGGAGAAGCAAACTCCACTGAAACACGGTTTCTACCGACTCTGTTAACACCACCACGAACAATGTTCGCAATGTTGTTATTCATAAGGAATTTACCAAAATTAACAGGATGTAGGGTGGTGCCAGCATTTGGTTGATTCTCAATTCGAGAAACGTGAACAATATAGGGAGCCTTATCCATTACGCAGTACTTAGAGCGACCAATTTGGCTTTTTGGTTGCTTGCTTGGAGGGATAGAAGTCAAGATTTCTTCAGTACCAGAACGTTTGCGTGAATTTTGTTGGGATTGTGTTGCATCCATTTCTGTAACTCTACAAACAACATCCGCGAATTGGGCGAGTGGATTCGGAGACAGAGGAGAAAAAGGAATTGAAGGATCTGGAATATCTGGGGGGTCAGGATCAGGGGGTTTATTCTCATCTATGTTGAATAGAACGAGACTTAAAATAAGACAATCACAATACAAACCTGGTTACGAACACAAGAACAATACACTTAAACAATAAAAAGTCACAAAAGTATCAACAATCACACAAAAATAGCTAACAATTCTAGACACACGTGATAACCTAGAACACCGTGGCGAGAATCCTCAATACACCTTGTTGTATTGTGACGTGCGCGTGACATTCAAACGGTGTCAAATAACTAGATACATAGGTAGGTACTGGTAGGTACCATCATCATCTGCCTAGCCTTTGACCAATTATGTTGGGGTCGGCTTCCAGTCTAACCGGATGCAGCTGAATACCAGTCATGGAGCGACTGCCTGTCTGACCTCCACAAACCAGTTACTGGGCAATACGATGGCCCTTGGTAAGACTGGTTGTCAGAATTTCGGGCTTCTGACTACCCGTAACGACTGTCAAAGATCCACGAATGACAGCCGGGACCAACGGCTTAACGTGCTTTCCGAGGCACGGAGGGGGCTTGGTATGTTCACCCATCCACGGACCAACCGCGGCAAGCGTAGCTTAACCTGATCGATCGACACGTGCGGCTGTTATTACTTAGCCACGAGCCCCTCTACATAGGTACCGATCACCAGTTATTTTACCTCAGACAGGCCAGCTGTGACAGCAACAACCCGCAAAATTGAGCAACAATTAAGAAAAATTTGAGAGTTAATAAAAGTCATCGGTTGCTTTAATTCTATTGTTAAGTATGCAAGAAACTTGCATCGTGTACATAGGGCTTAAGTTTCCGAGTTAGCCGACGCCGACGTTCGCACGGACGTAATAATATCGCGGCGATTTTTTTTCGCGCACTGGATTTTCAACGCTCTGCTTAGCGGCGAGAGTTGAAAATCCAACAGTATGTTATTTGGACGCTCTGGGATGCACTCTGTTTTTGTTAGGTTATCCAGTGTGCGATAAAATCCCGCCGCGTTATTTTTACGTCCGTGCGTACGTCGGGCTAAGATTACTTACATAATGTAGGTAAGTAGGTACTTATATGTATTTGCAATTTATTGTATACTTTAAAGTTACATACGCACTAGAAATCAACAGCTGTCAAAGTAAATTATGGCCAAACTTAATGAATATCATCTCGTCTCCCCTCTTGGAGGCGTTTGCTAATGGCTGCAACACAGTTTTTAAACTAAGTTTTTCCATTTTGTAAACCTGTTTTTTGTTCCATTAAAAAAAAAACTGACCAAGTGCGTATCAGACCACGCACAGGGTTCCGTAGTTGAAAAGAATTTATCCCAAAAAAAAATGTTGTGTTATAATTACAAATTAACAATTTTTAGACTTTTTCCTTTACTTGTGCTGTAAGACCTTACTTCTTGCCAAATTTCATGATAGGTTTTAATTTACTTTTATCAAAATATGTCGCATTAATAGCCGTATTTTTTATTGCGTTGACATAGAATGATAGAAGCTTGATTTTTTTACGACTCCAAAGGACCGCCTACGTATTTGATATTAATTTCAACTTGATACCACCACGCGTTCCTAAGAAAAAGGGTCTTCAGTTCTTGACAGTCTGACGGACAGACAACGAAGTGATCCTATAAGGGTTCCGTTTTTCTTTTGAGGTACGGAACCCTAAAAATAAAAACTAAGTACTTAACATCACCTCCGATTCTCCGAACCCAAGTGGGAAGCGTCAGTCTGTAACTACCTCATAAACTGGGGCTACCTCGACGGTACGGTAGCAGGAAGTGGATGAGGAGCTATTTCGCAACCCAAAAAATGCAGCCAAAGTGCCCTCTGCCAACGAACGACGCCACCGTAGAAGTGGCGAAGTTGGGCCAGCAAAATTTAACAAACTGTGGTGCCATAAACACAATAAAAACTTTTTTACAAAAAAATACAACCGACTTCCAAAAACAACACTACAAAGTGCAAAATAACTTTAATTTTGGAAGTCGGTGTCTGATTAAATGTATTTTCGTTTTTGCCACCGACTTCCGAAATTAAAGTTATTTTGCACTTTGTAGTGTTGTTTTTGGAAGTCGGTTGTATTTTTTTGTAAAAAAGTTTTTATTTTTCACTTTTTAGTGGTTCACATGTGCTTACCCCTTCACAGCTTACTGGCGTGATGTTATGTTATGAACTGGTGTGAACAACAAACAGACATGAGATTTCAGCAATCCCAGTCCATTTGCTATCATTTATTGAGGAGTTCCGTTGCCTATCTCAGAAGTTCTTCATCAGATCTTCACCAAATTGAAATGGAACCACTCCAAGAAAGTACTCTTCCAAAAACTATCCAAATCGCTTCAAGTGTGCCTATAAAATTGGAAGAGTTCTCTCTATTTCTCCAGGATCCCATCATCAGATCCTGACTTGATGATCATGGGACCACCTGGGAAGTATACCCTTTCAAACAAAAAAAAAATAATCCAAATCGGTCCAGCCATCTTCGAGTAATCGGGGAACATACATAAAAAAAAAAAATAAAAAAAAAAAAAAAGATTCCGACGAATTGATAACCTCCTCCTTTTTGAAGTCGGTTAAAGAAGAAGACCACTACTAAGAAGTCGTAAGCAAAAACAAAAGAAATAAATAACTTACGTAAAACATTGTTGATTAATCACAGACACGGCACACACGTTATGTCACAGCGAATGTTAAAACATACTGATGCTACTATCGTACTCGTAACTCGTACCTAAGGCCACTGGGCCATGACATTGTTTGTATTCAGCCAGACCTCTCGAACAGTTTGATGGATAATTATATATTCAGTATCGGATGCGGAAGGTAAACGACGGAAAACATATTATTGCTATGATTATCTGAGTATTTTGACTAGCTCCTTGAAAGCTTTCTGCATCCATTGTGTATATAAGAAAAACCCTTTACATAATAGGTATATAAGCTTATATATTATATATATAAACGTCAAAAAACATCATCATATATGGAAAAAAAATCATCCTAAGTAGTTGTGAACCTATGGGGTTCGCAACTAACCCCCCTCCCCCTCCCCCTGGGGGTTTTGGGTTTATAAATTAGTATATTGTATCACCTGTAGAGATAATTCCCAAATCTATCTTTAACAGTTCACTACAATGATAAAACAAAGTCCGGGCCGCCGCGTTTGTCTATCTGAAAGCGATTAACTCAAAAACTACCGAACGGATTTTCATATGTTTTCACCAGTGAACGGAGTGATTCATGAGGAAAGTTTCTGATTGTGTAATAGAATTCATTATGGTTTTATGTAGGTAAATTAGTGAAGGAAAACGTAGTGAGGAAACTGTAAGCGCCAGGGTAGCCCGCTATACTCACATTTTCTTACGTTGTTCCAATTTGAAAGTCAATTAGGTTTTGAGTAAAGTCAATTTGAGGATTATACTAAGTTATGAAGTTGTATTACTGATTCATAAGATTATAATTCTGTAAATACATACTTGTTACGGTCACGAATCATACTTTGATCAACATATAACCTAATTGCAAAAAGAGACTTGCAAATTGCAAAAACCGTAAGAAAATTTTAATTTCGCGGTCTACCCTGGCGCTTCCGATTGCTCCGCTGGCTTTTCGCGATTGTATTAAAGGTTGCAGAAATAATTGGTTTTTAGTGTTCCGTATGTCCGATGAAAAAACGGAACCCTTATAGGACAAATTAGCTGAACAGACGGACACACGAGTAATCCTTTATGGGTTCCGTTTATTCAATTTGGACACAACAATTTGTATGACACTTTTGGGAGGCAAAAATAAGTAAATTTAAAAAAAATTACCACCCATACACTGAGGGTCTTAAGTACCTACTTAGATGTATTTATATTTTTTTTATAATTTTAAAATTAATAGTTTTAAAATTAAATTAATTTTTTTTTAAATTTTTTTTTAGTTTTTTTTTGGCCAAAGAATTAGCATTGCCATTCAACGTGGCAATGCTGCCAGTCTTCTGGGCACGTTTCCGGATGACATCGATGCGGACGAGTACTTCGACGCCTAAGTGTTCTTTTGTTTTGTATTTATTTGTATAGTTAGTTAGTTAGTCTTTTACAATAATAATTGAATTAAATTAAGATATTATATAATATGTAGCTACCACATATTAATTATAAGACCTCTACATGTTATCAAATTAATAGTCATAAATGTCAATAATAATCATGTCAATAATGGAAGAGATTTGCCACACAATAAAAAAATAACAATAACAATATAGAATGACCATGCAATTTACAAAACTTATAATTTATAATCTAAAAACTCATGTACACTATAATAGTTTTAAAGTTACACTGGTTTATTTGGACAGGTATGGTTTACTTTTATTATTAATTTAATACTAACATTAGGATCTGTTATACTACTACCTAATAACATTATGTCTATTTATCTGAAATAAAATATTTGAATTTGAATAAGAAAATAGATGAAAATTGACCATCTTAATCTCAAAAAATAGGTCCTAAAATTTTGAAAAAAATACATAAAATACTATTGATTACCTACAGGAAAACCTATTAGAAGTCTATAGTCTTAAAATAACATGATAAATCTCCTAGTATTGTGCGTACTAACTTACTTTTGCAGTTGAAATGTATGGGAGAGCAAGTTTTTCAACTACAAAGTTAAGTTTGTGCTTGGTATAAATTTTATCCCAACTACGCCTACGTTACCCTTCATTGTGCGTGGACTCGCACTTGGCCGGTTTCTATTATTATGCGGCTGACGCGACGTGGCAGTGAAAGCTGTTTCGTAAAGACGGTAAAGACCATACGACTGATTTTGGTAGTGATGTAAGTACCATCGCGGACATTTGTGGGGAGTTTGTGATGAACCACTTTTCAACCATAATTATTACCTTTATCTTTTAGTATCCTATACCTACCACAGAATACGTAATAGTACCTAAATACAAGTTCTATAGGTACTTACTAATAATAAAGTAGAAATTTGTTTTTTAGGGTTCCGTACCTCAAAAGGAAAAAAACGGAACCCTTATAGGATCACTAGTGTGTCTGTCTGTCCGTCTGTCACAGCCAATTTGCTCCGAATCTAATGTTGAAATTAGGTACACACATGAACTTCTGTGAACCAAACACGAACGGGTACAGTAAATATTAAATTAATTTTGAATATGGGGGTCACTTTTGGGGGCAAATAAAAAAATTTAAAAAAAAGTTTTGCTTATTGCACCGTGTGACATACAGCTATTAAATGCAAGGGCTTACTAACTGTGAGGGTCTCAGATACATTTTTCATATAATTTTAAAATAAATTGTTTGAAAGTTATTTTAGAAAATAGACGAAAATTGACCATCCCCCCCCCCCCCTTATCTCCAAAACTACTAAGCCTAAAATTCAAAAAAAAAAAATACAGAAAATAGTTTTTTAGCCCCTCACACGAGTTCGGTGTGAATCGGGTCCGTGAGTAATTTTACCTAATATTGTACGTAGTATGAGTTCTATACCAAGAAAATATTTTTTTATTATTAACGTTGTTCCATCACTATTAAGTAATAATAAAAAAATATTTTCTTGGTATAGAACCAATATTAGGTAAAATTACTCACGGACCCGATTCACACCGAACTCGCTATAGATTACAGGCAAACCTATAAGAAGGCTAAATCTCTCAATATTATGAGTACAAACTTACAGTTGGAATGTATGGGAGAACAAGTTTTTCAACTACAATGTTAAGTTTGCTCTTGGGATAAATTCATCCCAATCATTGTGCGTGGTCCGACACGCACTTGGCTGGTTTTTTTGTTTGTTTGAATGCGCTAATCTCTGGAACCAACCACCAGTCGGATTTGAAAAATTCTGTTTGCATTTGATAGCCCAATTCTTAAGGAAGGCTTTAGGCTATTATACCATCACACAATTAAAATTAAAATTTTAACAATAAGTTTAATGTTTTTAACTATAAACTGGTAACCAGTTTCTAATAATTTATTAACAACACTATTAAATCCCCATCCCTATACCTATATTAAAATTAATTATAATATCATAAAGTAAGCCAAAAATACATTAGCCCTTTCAGCGGAATTTCGAAAGTAATATTAGCTAAGGGAAAAAGTCTTTTCGCATTATAGTATGTATGAACTTAAAATAAAATCTCTTTGGCTATACTATTTGTATCTGGCTGGTTTTGGTATCATTGAAAGTTTAAATTTTAAAGAACATAATTCCAAATTCAAATTAGGAAAATGTGTGATTTTCATTTGTTTTTCTACTGTCAAGATGAGTGAATCTAATGATGAAATTCGATACATTTTAAAAATTTACTACAGAAAAGGTAAAAATGCAACGCAAGCCGCGAAAAAAATTTGCGATGTTTATGGACCCAGTGCAGTGTCTGTGAGAGTAGCACAAATTTGGTTTAAGCGTTTCCAATCCGGAAATTTTGATGTCAAAGATGCACGTCGCTCTGGTCGCCCTATTACGGATAAAATGGATGCCATTTTTGAAAAAGTGGAGCAAGATCGGCCATATCAGTAGTTACGACGTAGCTGAAGAACTGGGAATTGACCACAAACAGTTTTGGCGCATTTGAAAAAAACTGGGTACACAAAAAAGCTCGGTATCTGGGTACCTCACGAGCTCACTGAAAGAAACCTACTGAACCGTGTACTCATTTGTGATTCTTTATTACGACGTAATGAAACCAAACCTTTTTTGAAGAAGCAGATAACTGGTGATGAAAAGTGGATCACGTAGGTACGACAAGAACGTGCGGAAAAGGTCGTGGTCAAAGGCCGGTCAGGCTTCACAGACTGTGGCGAAACCCGGGTTAACTCGCAACAAGGTGATGTTGTGTGTGTGGTGGGATTGGAAGGGCATTATTCATTATGAGCTGTAACCACCAGGCAGGACCATCGATTCTGAACTCTACTGTGAACAACTGATGAGATTAAAGCAAGAAGTTGAGAGAAAGCGGCCGGAATTAATCAACAGAAGGGGTGTGGTTTTTCATCATGATAACGCTAGAACTCACACATCTTTAGCCACTCAGCAAAAATTAAGAGAGTTTGGCTGGGAGGTGTTAATGCATCCGCCGTATAGTCCTGACCTTGCACCTTCAGATTTCCACCTGTTTCGGTCTCTTCAGAATTCTTTAGGCAGTGTCAGATTGACATCACGAGAGGACTGCCAAAACCACTTGTCGCGGTATTTTGATCAGAAGTCCCAAAATTTCTATAGCAATGGGATCATGTCCCTACCTACAAGAGGGCAAAAAGTTATCGAACAAAATGGTACCTACATACTATAGATAAATGTAAATATGTATATTAAAAAATGTTTTGAATTTTCTTAAAAAATGCGAAGAAACTTTTTCCCCAACCTATTATAATTACAACACTAGCAACTTTTTTCTTTGATGTAGCCACAAATTAGATGGTCCTAACGGCAACACTGTTTGCGTTTGGTTCTTCTTCACGTACGCACGGACGTAAAAATATCGCGCCGATTTTATTTCGCGTAGGTACTGGATTTTCAACGCTCTGCTTAGCGCCGAGAGTTGAAAATCCAAAAGTGTGTTTTTTCGACGTGTTATAATGCACTCTGTTGTTGTTAAGTTGGATTCTCAACGCTTGGCTCAACACCAAGAGTTGAAAATCCAGTGCGCGATAAAATCCCGCCGCGATATTTTTACGTCCGTGCGTACGTCGGCTTGATGACTACTTAGACACCTCTGCCTACCTTCAGAGAATACAGGCGCAATGATAATGTTTGTGAACGTACAGTCCGACAAAAATGTCTAGAAACGGAACTAATGTTTTTGCCTTTGTCAGTACCTATTGTCTCAGTCCGTGTTTTATCAGGCAACAAATGTGCGTGAAAACGATTAAAAAAAATAAGAATAAGTATTTAAAGTTCTGTCAGAAAAATGGTTTTTAAAGTTTTTATAATGTATGGCTAGTGGCGCCCCCATTATTAACCGACTTCTAAAAAAAGGAGGAGGTTCTCAATTCGGTTGTATTTTTTTCCCACTTTTGTGTCGAGCTTTAATCTACACTGATTTTGCGTCACGTGCGTCGCAGTTGTAATTAGGTACTTACCTAGATAATGTTCCGTGCCTATTAGATAATGGCCGGCCTCGGTTTGATTACAGTTTCCTTTCTGCTCTGAAATTATTATTATTGTTTAGTACCTACCTAGTTATAGGCAGTCGCTTCATATAAAATACTGGTATTCAGCTGCATCCGGTTAGACTGGAAGCCGACCCCAACATAGTTGGGAAAAGGCTAGGCAGATTGATTTAGTACCTACCTACTTAGTTCTTCTAAATTGTGACATTGAGCCATTTTTAAATAAATAGTGATTCCCCATAATCCCAATTTATGCGATATTGTTTGGGAAGCAACTACCTATGTGGTTTAGTAAACGTCACCTTTTGATCTGGCCAAAATTTTTACAGCTAAAGTCAATTGAAAATAAATCAAAATGCCAAAAAGTTTATAGAACTTGGTAAACAAATGCGAATCGGACTCGCACACAAATGGTTCCCCATCGCACAATATTGAACACTACTTACTTACTTACATTTATTTTTTACGTTTCTTGTATGTATGGGGACCCCATTTTTTTTTTTAAATGAAATTTTTACTAAACGAAGAATATTTTTCATCAATATCATGATAAACAGAAGTTTCAAATTCCTAACTTGTTTAGTTGTTGCGATAGAGCTCGTTCAAAAATGGTCTGAAACTGACAACTTATGTGGCTACCTATTTCATAATTTTTGGAAGTTATGTAGATAAAAATAAAAATTCTACTCGACGTGTTCTAGACAGTTGACATGAACACATCCCACATGCCAGGGTCAGAAAAACGATTTTTTTAAATTCAACAGGTAGTTTATTGTATATTTAACTAAAATTTATTATTTGTTGTTAGAGCGGCAACCGGCAATAAAAGTACTTCAAATTTCAACTGTCTACCTATTGCGGTTCATGTCATACAGCCCGCAATTAGTCTGTGCAGCCCGCTGTAGACCTGACGGACGCACGGACAGCTGAGCATTTTATTACTAAGCCTCCGCTGTCCGTCCGTCCGTCAGGTTCGTTAAGTTTGGCACCCTCCGGGTACGGAACCCTAAAAAAGAGGTGGATATGGTAAAAAATACTATTATTGCGAAAGTAATCTTGGGACTGATATCTTTTTGCGATTATAGATGGCGCTCTTCCAAATCTAAGATCGCTTTTAGTTTACTATTAGACGTAAAAACCAATTAAACCTACTATTGTGTACAAAATATGTCGGTAATAAGAAAAAAAAAGAAAGAAAGAAAGAAAAACTGTTTATTCACATGAAGGTGACGCACATTTATCTTACTTACAAATTTTTATAAATTATATTTCGTTTAAGTAGTGCAATGAAAACGAAAACGATCGCTGTTTAGCTGTCTTCGTAAATTCTCTGCATCACATGTCAAAGCTTTCAAAGAGCTGTCAAAAAGAAAGATTGAATTGATTTGTTTCCTACCATTTTCGGATTTTCGTTCGGTAAATGTGGTATTAATTACTCCATCTCGAATACGGTCTCGTGTTTATGTTTATTACTAGTTTAGCTATTAAACATCCGTCGTAAAAAATTGGATAAATCGTGAATAATAGTGAATCTCATTGTATAATCGACGCCTATTGTTTAGGTAGCCAGTGTTATATTTTCCATAACCGGGTGAGTAAAAAAATATTGTTTACACTATGCAAGTACGTAGATAAAAAAGTCGATAGCAAAATAATTTACTACTAGGTATCTATTAATTTGCCTTTCGGTAAATTGACCTCGGCAACATACCAGTTGGGTTAACTTAACTTCCTCATAATTTTAAGGAAAAATCCCTAATACTTACCATAATAATTTGTTAAGTAGGTACCTTATTTCATGAAAAAGTAATTTTTTGTACGATATTTTACTTGATTAAAATGAGTTTTAAATTTCGGTCAGTTTCCAATCTTAAAAGTACATTTGGTATTTTTTTTTATAAAGTTGTGTGCCTTATCAAAGTTTACTTCCTTTAGTTAAATGATAAAGACTATCCTAGTACAGTAGAACTATTTGTGAAAGATCTTGCTAGGGGAACCTGCCTCGCATAAGGAAATATAATATTAATGTAAGTTTAAGCCACAATGCCATTCAAACGAAAAATATAAAAAAATGGTTTAGCACAGCCACTATTTTAATCTCTCGGTAAGCCACAAACCGGTTGAATGCCGTTATTACAGAAACAATTAAAAAGCCACACTCCACATTCAAAGGGATAAAAATGTTATCTAAATTTTATGAATTTACCCTGAATGTTCAATGTACTAGACATAATTTGTTGGCCTTATTGGAGCAATGGCTGAGCAAATAGTTTTTAATGTTAATCAAATAATCTCTATGCATAATTTCAAGAATCAATAATATTTCATTGTTTATCATAAAGTAGCTAAAGCCGATATTGGACACTGCACTCAGTGAATGGAGTGAAGGTTCATTTTTGTTTCATTTCATGTTCAAACAACACTGACAAAATTATTTAGGAATCAACGTTCATCTGCTCCTTTCATTGGATTGGCTCACAAATTAATTTATTTTTCATTTTTGGTTCTTTTGTGAAAGATGCCGAATTAATGCCAAAAAAGTTGATATCAGATGCTTCACGCATCTTGATATCAGATGCTTCACGCATCTGATATCGACTTTACAATAAACTGTCTCCTTCATCATCCTATTGCCTGTATCTCAATTTATTTGGGGATGGCGCAGCATGTTGACTTCCATAGGTACAACTCTATTTATGTCATCTAAAATGTCGCCCCTTTCTAGATATAAAATCATCATTCACACTGTCAATACTTGTTTCTTTGGTGTTTTTCTGCTCCTGTAAACATTAAAATTCACAGGATATTTTTTTTCCAGGAAATATACAAGAAATGAGAAAGATATTGCGGTTGTATTTATAATTTTGATCAATCTTGAAATAAAAGCGTAGAAAGTATCTTAGTACTTGCCTACCTTATTGTAGTATTTGTAATTGTAAGTCGTAGTTTATAAAAAATCCAGTATCTGTTGAATATAGATCCAGTATCTCGCAAACTTTTACGCTTATACAGGTTGACTTGTAATTTGACATAATATTATTCTTTCTAGAATGTGATAGTGTGTGTGACCCATTTGCAACAATAAATTAAGCACTCCATAAAGTCTAGGGGAAAAATCATGGGATTTGAGAAAACCCATTTTTTATGTACTTATTTTTGAAAATTTGCCAGCTTTCGTCACTCAAAATAAATATCAAATTTCTCTAAACTCTCAAATTGAATTGAATGTCCTTCATCGCTATTCATTAAGTAACTAATACTTTAACAGACCTTTCGATGTAGGTAACAAAATTTTGTAAGGGTGGGTGGCACCATCTTACTTTAACAATAACCAACATCACCTTCAGTTCGATGTTTGTTATTTTTAAAGTAAGATGGTGCAACCTACCCTTGTTAAAGTTCTTGTTAGGCAAAAAATGGGTTGTTCCATTTGACAATTTGTTAGCTGACGTCGTAACTTTAACTGTAACTTTAACCGCCCACGCTTCGCTGGTTAAACTTATTGTTAAATATCTGTCACTTCTGTCAGACGCGTTGAGAGTTAAGCTAGAGGAATTTCAAAAATAATCTAGGCACTAAGCATATAAAATACTGGGAAGACATCTTCATTTAATTAGCGGTCTAATGAGGTACAAAAGTTAAAAAAAATGTTAAGTGGTGCCGATGAAACAATTGATAAAGCTGGCAAAGGTGGAATTTGCAAATGGTTGAAATATTAAAAACCTACCAGCAATCCATCACACGTTAGACACCCGACGTCATGATTTGTGGAGCGGCTTTTAAGAGGGTACCGTCCGCGCAGTGGCGCCCTCATCGTTTGTTTGGTTATTTCTTTTATTTTAGAATGAAAATGCAGAAAATAAACCGTAATAATTGTGCTCCACAAGACGTACGTTATTATTATTACAAATAGTAGCTTTATAGTGTTAAGTTTTATTATAATCGTTAAAACGGAAAATAGTGGCCACTTTTTTCCGTTAAACGATTATAATAAAACTTTCATTTATTTTCCATTAGTCCATTCCATTTAGGAGGAGCTCGTGGCTAAGTAATAACAGCCGCACGGGTCGATCCACCAGGTTAAGCTACGCTTGCCGGGGTTGGTCAGTGGATGGGTGACCATCTTTACATACCGAGACTCCTCCGTGTCTCGGAAAGCACGTAAGCCGTTGGTCCCGGCTGTCATTCGTGGATCTTTGACAGTCGTTACGGGTCGTCAGAAGCCCGAAAGTCTGACAACCAGTCTTACCAAGGGGTATCATATTACCCAATTACTGGGTTGTGGAGGTCAGATAGGCAGTCGCTCCATGTAAAATACAGGTATTCAGCTGCATCCGGTTAGACTGGAAGCCGACCCCAACATAGTTGGGAAAAGGCTAGGCAGATTGATTTTTAGTCCATTCCATTTATTTTCCATATAGTCTTGTGGAGCACCATTATTCCGGTTTATTTTCTGCACTTTCGTTCTAAAATGAAAGAAATAACCAAACATACGATGAGGGCGCCACTGCGCGGTCGGTACCCTCTTAAGTTTTTAACATGATTACCGTCCGATGATTTTGCATCACAATGATCTTTATTATCGTTGCTATAAGGTTGCTGTCAGATGTATAATCATTGTGAAAGGACTCAATATAAGGAACACACTGTAATGCGTACTTAGGGCCTGTTTCACCACCTACGATTAAGTTCATATTAACTTACTTGGCTGATAATTTCATACAAATTCTGTTCCATTTTTGAATTTATTCGGTGAGTAGTGGCTATTCGGACATCGTGAAATAGGACCTTATGGTTAGTTTTGAATCGACGAAAAAAGGAGGAGGTTCTCAAGTCGAGACGTGTTTTTATTTTCTTATGTTAGCCGACGTACGCACGGACGTAAAAATATCGCGGTGATTTTTTTTCGCGCACTGGATTTTCAACATTCTGTTTAGTGCCGAGAGTTGAAAATCCAACAGTGTTTTTTCGACGCGCTGGGATGCACTCTGTTGTTGTTATGTTGGATTGTCAATGCTCGGCTCAACACCGAGAGATGAAAATCCAGTGCGCGATAAAATCCCGCCGCGATATTTTTACGTCCGTGCGAACGTCGGCTAAGACCACGCATAACTTTTTACAAAGTAGTCAGATTTGAACGATTCTTATTTATTCGGGAGGGTATACCTCGATGTTGGTCCCATGCAAAATGTATTAACTTTGTTTGGATAGTTTTTGAATTAGCTTCAATATGACGTATTTTTTCCACTTAGTCAATGTGGATGATGTTCTAATTTACTTTGCAGGTAGTGGTATTCAAATTTGTGTGGTACCACAACTAAAAAGTGAAAAATAAAAACTTTTTTACAAAAAATAAAAACAACCGACTTTCAAAAAAAACACTACAAAGTGCAAAATAACTTTAATTTTGGATGTCGGTGGCAAAAACGGAAATAAAATAAAAAAGCAGACTTCCGAAATTAAAGTTATTTTTCACTAAGTACTGTTTTTTTGAAAGTCAAATGTTTTTTTTTTTGTCAAAAAGTTTTTTCTTTTTAACAATCTAAATACTTACCAAATTATATTTTCTTGGTTTGACGTACGCACGGCTACAGATCAAGCTATACATTTCCAATATAAGCTGATCTCGCATTGTATAGGTTTTTCTTACAATGAGAGGTCAGTGTAAACTGGAAATGAATAGCTTGATGTGTAGCCGTGTGTACGTAAGTATACGGTATAAAAAAAAATAGAGGAATTAACAATTTATTTTTATTTTTTCAGCTTTCTGATAGGTGGGATCAGATTGATTTTAAAGCTGGTTTGGCTCCGTCTTGTTTCGGACTGCACTCAGAGGCACTCCGGAAATTGCTGTATACACAGAAATTTGGTAATAATCTATATACATTTTTATCTATCTTTATTCTATTGTATCTATACTAATAATAAACCTGAAGAGTTTGTTTGTTTGAACGCGCTAATCTCTGGAACTACCAGTCCGGTTTAAAAAAAAAAAATGCATTAGATAGCCCAGTTCTTGAGGAAGGCTATAGGCTATTTAACATCACGCTATGACCTTTAGGAGCCGAGCAAAACGAAAAAAAAGTCAGAAAGAACGCTAAGTGAAAACGAAATAGGTAATGACGCGGGCAGGCGACGTCACTGCTACTCTTGTTCACACACGGCTACTGTGCCAGTTTGAAAAACATGAAAGTTGAAAAATCCATATTCAATATTTTGTATGAAATTGGGCTGAACTGAGTTTTCATAATATGAATTACAAATAGCTTGCCCTTCATTTCATATTCTAGTAGCGTGACGTGTCTGCTTGTAGAATATTATGAAAATATGAACGTTTAAAACTAGGTATTGACGACACGATAACGCAATGCGTGGCGCCACAGAGTATTTGAAACAGAAGGTCCAATGCACGGAGTATCATCTTTTAATAGGTCTTTACCTATGAAATTGCCGTTTTGTATGAAAAAATTTAAACGAATTTTTTTCATGCATTTTTTATTTGTATTAATCGAAGTAATCACCCATGCAATCAATGCATCTTTGCCAACGCAGTGGCAGTTTATTGATGCCCTTCTTAAAGAAATCAGCTGGACGGGAGGCAACAAATTCTTCAAAGGCATTTTGTACTGCCTCTCGGGTATTGAATTTTTTTCTCGCCAAGAAGTTATCCAAATTCTGGAAAAAGTAGTAGTCTGTAGGCGCAAGGTCTGGTGAGTAGGGCGGACGACGGAGAGCTTCCAACCCCAGTTCTTGCAACTTGGAGACCGTCTGCTGTGCAGTATGAGGTCGCGCGTTGTCGTGCAGGAGCAGCGGAGACGAGCGATTGACCAATGCTGGTTGGAGATGTGCCAGCTTCTCCATCATTGTGTTCAGTTCTTCACAGTACACATCTGAAGTAATGCTCACCCCGTTTGGTAAGAAGCTGTGATGAATCACACCGGCGCTAGACCACCAAACAGTGACCATCACTTTTCTAGGGGTAAGTTTTCGTTTAGGGCATTGTTTAAGTGCTGAACCAGGATCCAACCAACTTGCTGAGCGCTTGCGGTTATCAAACAGAATCCATTTTTCATCGCAGGTAACAATGCGGTTCAAAATTCCTTCATTTGTGTGTCTGTTGAGCAGTGCAAGGCACGTCTCGACGCGTACTTCGCGCTGGCGATCATTGAGTTCGTGGGGCACCCATTTGTCAAGCTTTTTTACCTTGCCAATTTGACGCAAATGGACCAATATTGTTTTGACGCTAACGTCGAAAGCTGCTGCTAATTCAGCCGTAGATTGTGTATCATCGGCTTCCACAATCGCCTTTAATTCGTCATTGTCGACCAAAGTCTTCGGACGACCGCGAGGTTCATTTTTCAGGTCGAAATTTCCAGAACGGAAGCGAGCAAACCAATAACAAGTAGTGCGTTGGTTTGTAGTGTTAGCTCCGTAAACGTCGTTGATGTTGCGTGCCGCTTGTGCCGCGTTGCTGCCACGACGGTACTCATATTCCATAATTACTCGAATTTTTAACGTATCCATGATGACGAAAAAGATTGAAATGCGATGAAAATGTAACACTAATCAATAAACAAATGACTACTTTTGGAAAAAAAATCCATGTTTTTAAAATAAAATTAATTTGAAATTAGAGTTCTTAGCCAAACAAAAATGATTTTGATTTGAAATGGCCAGTACAGCAGAACGGCAATTTCATAGGTAAAGACCTAATATTAACACGCTTTTATTAGCTTCACCTGTATGTATGTTTGTATGTAACAAAATCTTTGAACTCGATTTTTACCCACTTTAAATGGTCAGATTAATTCGAAATTTTGCACACATAACAGGGCAGGGCCCGATGACAATACAATAATTTAAAAATTTAGTCCCTTTGCCCTGATCAGGATCATCAGGATTAACAATTTATCTCTAAAAAATTAAAAAATAAATTATAGTTTAAAAACTAAAAAACACGCTTTATTACCATTAAACTGTATTAAAAAGTAGAAAATAAATCTTTCAATATAAGAATAAAGCGATTAACGAGAAAATTAATATCATTGTAAAAAATTACATACACATACACACACATTTCGAATTACAGAGTCAGTGTAAGAATGTCGTACAAAGCAACCCGCGCTATTTTTACAATGACATTAATTTTCTCGTTAATCGCTTTATTCTTATATTGAAAAATTTATTTTCTACTTTTTAGCACGGTTTAATGGTATTAAAGCGTGTTTTTTAGTTTTTTAAACTATAATTTATTTTCTATTTTATTCTGTGCTAGCAATCCGCTCCGGCTTCGCGCAGGTAGCAGAACATAAATGCCTACTTTTTTGTTGTTGTAGTGTTGTATCAGCCTGTAACTGAGCATGTAAAATGTAACTGAAGTTCATCCTACTTTGAGTATTTTTTAATGTATTTTATTTCCAATCCTGACTATACTTAAATAAGTATTGTTTTCATATTAACTCTATAACTGGTTTACGGCGCACGCCAGTAAAGCTCCCAGTCGGCATGATTTTCTCCGACATCTTTAACAATCACGTCATATTTCAGCCAATTTACACAAAACCTTAATCACTCCGTCCATTGGTGAAAACCGTATGAAAATCGGTTCGGTAGTTTTTGAGTTTATCGCGTTCAGACAGACAGGCAGATGCGGGGGACTTTGTTTTATATTATGTAGTGATGAATATTCAAGTTAAATTATTTGTAACTGTACAATGGTCTTTAGGCGCGCGGCCAAAATCAGAACTAACGCCGCCATCTTGTTTTTCATTAGAATTTCAAACTCAAAGCATTTATTTCAAATAAACCGATTACAGGCACTTTTGAATTGTCAAGGGGTCGTTAATAAGATGGGTATCATTTTGACAGTTCAACAACATTCGTTGCGTTATAGTCGTTGAGCAGACAAATTTTTCGAACATATGAAGCAATGGATTAGTAATAGTAATCTTTTTATTTCTCTCTTCACCAAGGTAAACTTAGTTTTATTTTATAAATAGAGACAAGAATAATAATGTTGTTACAAAATAAAAAATATGATCCTTTGTGAGAGACTGGCGTCCATACTAGGATACCCTTTGTGACAGATCACCAGGCTCTCACCCCGCATTTAATCTATTTTTTTTGGTTTTTTTTTATGGTAAATTATTATACTCTTGACAAATTATTATTAAATTAGTAATACGCTTCAAACTCATTTAGATTGTGATTGATAATGTGAAACGCAATTAGGGCGCTGAAGTCGTAATAATCGTTTCGGTTATCGCACAAATTTTTAAAAAGTCTAACGGAGTAGGTTTTCTGATCATTATTGTGATACTGTGACTGCCATGTCGGCTATAATCTGTCTGTCATACATCATTCAACATTTACGCCCATTGACACAATACTTTGAACATAACATCAAGCCTGTATTTATTTATTTTATTTTATTTGGGAAACAAACAGATACAATAATATAAGAAAATAGTACAAAATAGCAATACATAATCCAAAATAGTTTCCACACATTATTAATACAAATTTTGTTAATTTAGAAAGTACGACGGCCGCTATTAGAAGGAAAAAAAAATACATATCAAAATGATTTAACAATGAAAATGAAAAGAACAACAATAATATTAAAAATATCAAAAAAACAAATCATAATTTTGCTGCAAGAACGTCTCGAACAGACTTCTTGAATTTTGAGAGGGAAATGTGAAAAATATCCAAACAATCACATTCACTAGTAGCCGTTAGTTTGTTATATGAACGACAAGATCTTTTTACGAATGTGTTAGCACCATAGTTAGTTCTAGTAAAGGGAATGCAGAAGAGAGATTTCTTACGAGTACTAATACGCGGACACCTGAAACATATCTTACTAAGAAGATACGAAGAGTCCGCCTGATTACATATAATTTTATAGAGAAACACTAAATCACGCTCGGTTCGTCGGGTTTCCAGTGATGGGAGTTTAATTACAACTTGAGAGTTATACAGGGTGTTTGGTGCATCGTTTGCCAAATTGAATTGGCCGAAAGAAGAGGTCATTTGCTATCGCTTCAGGCTCAAGTACTCATTTTTGGCCACACCGGTTTTTTTATTACAACTTTCTAATTTTTATTTTGAAAAAATCCAAAACTCAGCATTAAAGCTTAAATTAAAAAAAAAGTTTTAAGTGTAGTCTTCAAATTTCATTTTTATTTACATATGTACTGTTGTATGGCTCTATCAAATTTAAAATTACTTGCAAGTAACATCTAGTTTTTTTTTAATAAATCACAAAGTTTTTGGAAAAATAAAAAATGAACTTAAAACTCAACTTTAAATAGCTATAAAAAAAAAAATAAAAGCGATCAGGATCTTCGAATTATTTTAAAAAGTTCTCTAGTCTGTCCCCTTTCCAACGGTATGTAATGTGTTAAAAAACTCTTTTAATATCTTTAATAATTAGCTAAATGTGTAGTCGAGACACATCAGGCTGATATTGGATATTACGTTTAAAACACTAGTTTTCGCATAAATTACATGCTATTAGTAGATAGATACTGTTATCTCACGTCTTACGTAGTCTCTTATCTCGTTCTTACATAGGGAACTTTCCTCGAAATTGAAAAAAAAATACATTATTACAAAAATAATCATTTATTAATAAGTAATTTAATTACATACTAATCTTACAAGTCTTGTTCAAACTGTCTACCACTATTGCGTATGCACGCGCGACATCTTCGTCTTATCTCAACTGTAGTGGTGCGTAAACGCATTTCTGCTTTGATCGTCATGAAAGCCGCCTCAATGCGTTGGACTAAATCATCTCTTGTCTCAACTTCCGTGGCGTAGACGAGTTCTTTGGCCCGTCCCCAGACGTAAAAATCCAACGGAGTTAAGTCTGGAGAACGTGGAGGCCAAGGAATAGGGCCATCCCTCCCAATCCATGAGTCCGGGAATGCATCATTCAAGTACTCCCTGACGGTTATTCTCCAATGAGCGGGACAACCGTCATGTTGGAAAACAAAAGACCTGTCTTCACTGAAAATTGGCAAATCAGCTAATAATAAGGGCAACTCTGTTTGCAGAAATTCTAAGTAATTATCCCCGTTCAGGTTGTCAGGTAAGTAGTGTGGTCCAATTACATGATTTGCAATGACTCCTGCCCAAACGTTCACACTAAATCGTCTCTGGAATGACCTTTGTCGTTTTACGCGTGGGTTTTGATCTTTTGCTGTCCAGTGGTGTAAGTTATGTAAATTGAGGATTCCCTCTTTAGTAAATTTGGACTCATCCGTCCACAGAATTCTTTTTAAAAAGACCGGATTATCCACGTCTGAATGCAGTAAAAAACGACAAAACTGGACACGGTTATCAAAGTCTTGATTCTCGAGACCTACAACAAATAAAATACGCGTAAGAATGCATTACTTTCTCGCAAGATTTTTTTTTATTGTTTGTAAAAAGTACGGGCAGTACAATGTAAAAGACAATGGCCTGACCGCTGAAGGTTTATGACATCTGGCAGAGTGACGTCAAAGCCGCTACCTGCTGCTGCGTCGGGTACGCGGTAAAGCTAGAAAGGGTTCGCAATCTACGTTAGCGCCTACGGTTGTGAGTCTATTAATTTAAAAATTACGTACCTTGCACCGGAGTGTAATGGAAAGCATGTTTGTTATTTTGGCGAAGTACTCGCCATACTTTCCAGATCGAAATTCCCAGTAATGCAGCTACATTTCTTATGCTTCTAGTGGGATCTTCTTCAAACAGTGCCAGAATCTGTTCATCTACGTCAACATTATGACGCACTACAATCCCTCTTGGTTCACTAGCAGTCAAATTACCAGTCTCACGTAAGCGTCGATAAGTGTTCTGGAAAGTATGGCGGGAAGGCAATCGTCTATTGGGAAAGCGTTCCTGATAAATTCTTTGTGCTTCGCGAGCAACAGCATCGGCTCTTCCATAAGCCATCAAAATATCAGCGTATTCTTCATTAGAGAATGTAGCCATATTGTAACACAAAAAAAATCACGAAAGTTAACACAAACACCCACAAAACTCAATGAAAAGATAACAGTAACAGAAATTAACAGTAACAGAAAATAACAGTAACAGAAAATAACACAACAACAACAAGGGGTTAGTTTTCAGAGACAGTCAAATAACGACTAACAAACTTAACCAATTTGCGGCCAACCCAATAACAAAAAGAGACAGATAATGAATTCTACTGTGTAGGAGGGAGATAGCAGGCTTTACCTGCTTCGTATGTATTGTTTACGCGAAAACACTTATTTATCCCGAATATGCAATAGTTTGATGGTGCGTCCCGATACACAAACTTAGCGTATTAGTGAACTTACTGACACATTTTTTAAACACATTGCATACCGTTGGAAAGGGGATAGACTAGAGAACTTTTTAAAATAATTCGAAGATCCCGATCGCTTTTAGTTTTTTTTTTATAGCTATTTAAAGTTGAGTTTTAAGTTCATTTTTTATTTTTCCAAAAACTTTGTGATTTATTAAAAAAAAACTAGATGTAACTGGCAAGTAATTTTAAATTTGATAGAGCCATACAACAGTACATATGTAAATAAAAATGAAATTTGACGACTACACTTAAAACTTTTTTTTAATTTAAGCTTTAATGCTGAGTTTTGGATTTTTTCAAAATAAAAATTAGAAAGTTGTAATAAAAAAACCGGTGTGGCCAAAAATGAGTACTTGAGCCTGAAGCGATAGCAAATGACCTCTTCTTTCGGCCAATTCAATTTGGCAAACGATGCACCAAACACCCTGTATATCTTAGACCTTCTCCAAGTTATGTGTCTCATAAATTTATTTTGTATCCCCTAAGGGATGGGCAGAGATGTAAACCACTTCGATTACAAGTAATCCCCGCAGTCCATAAGAAAGAGAAGCTTTTTTTAATGTTTTTTTTTTTTCAGATGTCAGTGATGGTCGTGAAACGATGGTATCGTTCAAGAAGAAATCAGTTAATTATATTAATAATAAGTATAATCTGTATAATATATTATATTTCTCTAAATGACAATTTGCCACGAGAACCTGATCTAGATATTACAAGGAGGTAAGTCTATTTGGAAGATTTTATTAAGTTTAGTACTAACAGCTTTCCGAAGAAAAGTATGCGCTTCGGGAATCATCGTGTTTCCGAATTAGCACGAAAGTTGCGTCACAGAATAAACCCCCACAGAGACAATACTTCTAAGTTTTGTACAACTGCGCTTTGTAGTAGTGCACGTGCACCTATAAGTTTTATGTCTGTCGGGTCACCTACTCAGATCGTCATTTGTCACTCAAAAGTGTTGAAAAGTTTTTTGGAATTGCATAATACAAAATATAAAATTACTTCCTTGTTTGTAACAGCTCTATAGTAGATCTTATCTTCGCGCTTTCGTAATTCCGAAGATAGACGATGATTCCCGAAGCGCACACTTTTCTTTGGAAAGCTGTAGATGTTTTGTTCTCAGAAGCCTTATGCCCCGTATTTAATGGGAAACAAAGTTGCCCAAGATTGTTTTAGCAACATGTTGCAGTGTTGCCGTCAACATGCTATGTTGCTAGCAACATGAAGCCTTATGCCCCGTATTTAATGGGAAACAAAGTTGCCCAAGATTGTTTTAGCAACATGTTGCAGTGTTACTGTCAACATGCTATGTTGCTAGCAACATGCTAATGTCCCGTATTCATGATAGTCAAAAGTTGCCTAACATTTGATATTGGGTAACAATATTTCTCAACGGTATTACTAATTAATATACGACTTAACTGTTCTATGATCAAGCGCTTTGCTTTGAATCATCATCATCCGTTTCATTTGTACAATCCATCAATTATTTATTCCGTTATTTTTGCTGTTGAGTTGATCTGATAACATTTTCAGAGCAGATATGAAGCAATGAATGGTTTTAGTCACAACTGATAAAGAGGAACTCTTTATCTGTTGTGTGGTTTTAGTTTTATGTATTACCAAAATTAAAGGAAATGTTATTTCAAACGTGTTACGCAATTAGGGTGCAGGAAATAAGGACTAAAATAACAAAAAACAATCATATTATATTATTGTTTTTTGTTTATTTTATTTTATTTTATTTGGGAAAACAAACAATCGTACATTGTATATTATATCTAGATACACAGTATGCTATAAATAAATGTACAATCCACTACGTTTCCACATGTTACTAGTTTAAAAAAAAAAAAAAAGATACAGTGTTGGGAAAATTAAGCAGTAATTAATTAGCTATTACATGTCTAAATAAAAGGTACATAATAATTAAAATTTATGAGCAAGGCGCTTAGTAATTTGTTCTCTAAATGTATATTTAGATAGGGCAAAAACATCAATATCATTAAAGTTATTATTGTAAGCCTGAACCAATCTCTGGAGCGGCGCTCTCTCCCCTGCATTTGTGCGGCAGGGAGTTGTAGCAAACAGTGGATAAGAGCGCGCCTCACGTCGTTTATTTTAGTCAACCAATCAAAACTACTAACATGACATTTGTCCTTATTTCCTGGGTCACCCGGGGCAATGGTAGCCAAGGGGCAAATGTAACTGATTAACTCGTTGTTGCATTTTTAGAATGAGTGACATCTTTGGCTTTCTGTATTTTACTCTCATGGAGTAGTTTAATCCAATCCTAAGACAGCACGGTTGTCACTAATTCTAAAAACGCAACAATAAAGAGTTATCTCAATTAGTTATATTTGCCCCCTGGCTACAAAAGCCCCGGGAGACTTACTTAATAAATGAAAATTAACAATAAATAATTATGAAAGTTGACATGAGAATATTAGACCACAGATTAACGGCCGGATACTCAAATGCAACTCAATTTTATGTCTCTCAAGACTTATGCAGTCTAGCTGTCATTTTAAGTCAAACCGTACCGTACTGAAAAAGTTTTAAGAAGATGAAACTTAGTGCCCTTTGAGTATAAGCAAGGGTAAGTCGAAAAGGCTATAGAAAACCAGTTTTAAAAATCTATGCATGATTGTTTAAAAAAAAAGTTGTACCGACGTAATTTTGATTGCTAATGTAAGCCAGATGTTTGCTTATACTTACATCCAAAATCAATGGCAAAAAATAATGAAAATAGGCGTTATTTTGCAGACGTAAAAATTACCGCCCGTAACAAATCTACATGTGTATACAGGATGTTATTCAGCATATCATACTAAGATAACCGGTATGTGAAATTATTTCAGGAACGTTATGGGAATCCAATAAACCTGATTTGTTTTAATACCTCACACGCAATGTATCGTTACCGTGGTAAAACGCAACCAACATTGTATTTCAACATACATTGCTGTTTTTTTTATTATTATTTTAGCTGTTTATTTACATAAATGGAGTGCTGCTTGCAGAGAACGTAATTTTAAATTAAAATAAAACTTAACTGAAAAAACGATAAAAAAAATTAAAATTTTCCTGAGAGTATGATTCTAAATAAGGAGCTGAATTCATCCTGTTAGTTTGCGGAGGGTTGTCCCTTACACCCTGTATACTAATGCGAGCATGAGTGTTGCATCCGTATATCGTAAATGCAAATGGAAATTTTGTTTGTTACCTTTCACGCATAAACCACTGAACCGGTCGTTCTGTTTGACCGATAAGTAGCCTAGGACCTGGAAAAGGACATAGGCTACTTTTCACCCTGGCTACTAGTATTAAAAAACGATGAAAAACAAAATGGGAAATTTTTTTATTGCTCCTCTAAAAGCTTTTTATGTTTCTAATGATATTTTTTTTCTATAATAAATGGGCTTCCAGAAACTTTTTTTGTTGATTTTAATGATGTACGCTTTTTTTTTATATAAATATGTATTTTTTAACATTCTCTGCCCTATACGACAAAACTTAACAAGTCTACAATTCCACAAAATTGTTAAATTGTAGAACAAATTGCGTAACACAGACATTACAAATATGTATGAGTTACAATATTGTAGACTTGTTACTACAATTTACATATTTGTAAGGTTTTTCCGTTACAATTGTGTGGCTTAGAGTTTTGTGGTACACGCACTTGTATCTTACAAGTGTGTGTTACAAATTTGTAAATTGTATCTAGTTGACGTTTAGTAGTATAGAGCCCTGGCCTTTTTTCAAAGTTGGCCACAGTAACTAATCTAGGGCACTCCGACCATGGGTAAGGTTAGCTTAGAACTTAAATACAAGGCCATACTAAATACACGCAGACGAAGCCGGCAACAGCTAGTATTGCATAAAAGCTAAAACGTTTAATTATTAGAATCAATACAATTTTCGAAAACTTTCCGGTATCCGGCCTATTCGACCTTATTTTGTTATAAGTATCCGGTTTCCTATATCCGGCCAAACCACTATCCGTTTCATAGCTACAGTAAATTGTATGTAATTGCACTTTTGTGGTTAGTCTAGACTTACCATATTATTATTATTGGCTTAATATTTGATGTGCTTGCCTAGTCTAGGAGCCAAAACCCAAAGTAATTTCACCGAAATAAAAATGATCTCGTATTAGAATAAACGCTTGGCGAATTCTATATGCATAATATAATTATGTAATTCTGATCTAATGCTTTAATTAAAATCGTATAAGAATCATAAACTTCAAAGCTAGTAGAATGTAACTAATGGGGAAGGTCGGGCAATACTAATTGTAGATGGCGTGAGCATAGCTAGGGTCCCTAAGGGCAATAATAAATTTGACATTTTGTTCGATATTTTCGTTTATTTCAATATTTATAATCAAGTATTTGACATGGAATGGAGGAGCTCGTGGCTAAGTAATAACAGCCGCACGGGTCGATCCATCAGGTTAAGCTACGCTTGCCGGGGTTGTCTGTGGATGGGTGACCATCTTTACATATCGAGACTCCTCCGTGCCTCGGAAAGCACGTTAAGCCGTTGGCCCCGGCTGTCATTCGTGGATCTTTGACAGTCGTTACGGGTCGTCAGAAGCCCGAAAGTGACAACCAGTCTTACCAAGGGGTATCGTATTACCCAGTTAATGGGTTGTGGAGGTCAGATAGGCAGTCGCTCCATGTAAAATATTGGTATTCAGCTGCATCCGGTTAGACTGGAAGCCGACCCCAACATAGTTGGGAAAAGGCTAGGCAGATTGATTTGACATGGAAAGTTTCGGAATTTAAAACCTTAAATATTTCCTCGTAATCACTTTCTTCAAAATGTTTCGAACTCTGTTTTATTTATTTTTTTATCTTTACGAATAGTTTTAATCCACAATCTTCTAATTTAGGGTCTCTCGGGGAATGGTGGATTCCAATTTCGGAGTATTGAGGAACATAACGCGTCATTTTCACAAAAATAAAATAAAACCACCTCGCGCCTTGTATTATTAGCTTGTGTTGGGAACTAGCTACGACAGCGCCATTTTGACAGTTGCCTTCCCCATTGAAATTTGAAACTTGACTAAAGCTACGGTTTGTTTTAGCGGTGGCCGCCACATAACGGCTGCAGTGACGGCAGCCATAAAAATGATGGCAGCGATGTTTGACTTTACGGTGTAAAAAAACGCTCTCTAAGAAAACACATCAACTAAGTCGACGTTCGCACAGACGTAAAAAAATTGCGGCTATTTTATTTCGCGCACTGGATTTTCAACGCTCTGCTTAGTGCCGAGAGTTGAATTTTCAACAGTGTGCTTTTTCGACGCGCTAGAATGCACTCTGTTCTTATTAAGTTGGATTCTCAATGCTCGGCTCAACAACGAGAGTTGAAAATCCAGTGCGCGATGAAATCCCGGCTTACTTTCATAAATAACATTTCAGTGACGTCATTCGCCGGTAAATTGCGGACGCTATGTAGCGGCCACCGCTCTTCTAGAAAACCGTAGCTTAAAAGGAGAATGGACTTTTTCGATCGCTGACGCTATTTCATTGCCTCTCATTTCCCGTTTTTTTTATTACAGTTTGTAGTCTAGTTATATTTATTTAGCGTTCATCCCACGCGGGCTGGCAACATCGCATTTCTAGAAGTTTTTCGTGATTATTTTATTAAATTTAAATCAAAGTACCTACTATTTTTTTTCGGCGAAGCATTATATTGTTGTATTTTACAATTATTTTTATGATTTGCTTTACAGTAAATAAAAAATTTTAATCGTAATACTGCAAACAGAAAATAATTGAAAATAATTACAATTTTTATCAGTAAATACCAAAATAATTGTCAAAAAATTGCTTACATACCAACGCACTAGTGCTTGGTCGAAAAAAAAATAGTAAGTACTTATTTTGATTTAAATTTATTAAAATCACGAATAACCTCTAGAAATGCGACGTTGCCAGCCCGCGTTTGTTCATCCCACTCTTCTGCTTCACTTCCGCTCTTAATTCTTAAAACTTATTTCTTAAGGTGTGCTAACCATGATACGCTTTTTCGAAAATTGCAGCCATTAAGCCGATATCAGACGCTTCACTTTTTGTTAATTTTCAATTGGTATCTTTCACTCGGAAGTGAAACTTCTGAACACAAAATTAATCAAAAGTGAAAAATTAATTACAAATACAAATAAATACAAATACAATTTCATTAGTGAATCGATCTAACGATGTTGAATTTTTTCACTTTTACTTTTATTCGCCTACCGAATGATTAAAAAAATAAAAGAAAGAAGCAGATGAACGTTAATTCCTTTACAATATGTCCCAGAATTAAGGGCACAAGCAACCGCTTAAGTTGTCATTATACTCATGAACAACTTTTACTATGGGACTAAACCTGAAATCGCGAAAAAAAGTCGGCTGTTCCATACATTTCAAAATTAGGGAGCAGATGTTTTTTTTTTTCGCGATTTTAGATTAGTAAAACTTGTTCATAATGATGAGTATGATCCCTTAAGCGGTTGTGCCCTTAACTCTGGGACATGTATATTTTTGTCGGTGTCGTGTCAATGTGGAATGGACCAAAAAAATAACCTTAAATTGAGTGAAGCGTCTGATATCAGCTTTACTATTTATTTCTTCTCTTCAACTCTTATTGATATGTCGCAGCCAACTGGTTTAGTCAAACGCCTAGCCATTTCGCTAAACGCCGCCGTTTAATCAACGGCCTGAATGATATTCAGCTACTGAATCACACGGTTAGGCAAATTACTTGGATCGATAGCGTTTAGTTACTTGCCTAGCCCAGACATTTCAATTTAGTTTCATTTTCTGCCACCTGGCGCTGAAATTCACTGTCAATATGGCGTCGACAAGCCACAATATTTCTGGTGTTTCTCACAGTTTAAATTCGTTTACGCAAAACCGAATCGTGGCACCCCGACCCAACGTAGTCTTTTGGCTGCTTCCCCTAGAGTGTATATAAAAATCCGGAGGCGCGAAGGGTGCCTGTCCTTTGTTACGTAATGGCGAAGGGGCTGCACTTCCCGCAGCACCGGAGGCGTTGCAGAAGAAACTTTAAAGTATTTTGAGGTTAAGTTACAATAATTTGTTTTTTTCAAGAACAGTGTGTTACCTTTACACTGTAATTTAAATTGGAATGAAATAATATATCTAAATGACCTACCGAAATACCCTATTGCATGGCCCCAATGTATAAATGGCCTAAGCATCAGCCAGCCAGTTCATTAAATGTTGTATTACGTATCGGCTGAATATAATTCAGGCCGTTATTGAAAGGCGGCGTTTAGTTTAATGGCTAGGCTAGGCGGTTGACCAAACGGCAAATTCAACCGGTTGGCTGCGACATATACTTTTTTAAGCCATAGAGTTTCAGCCAGTCTTATTCATACTTTATGGGTTGGCGAAGATTTGGCGAAGCGCAGTACAACCACTCTTGCATGAGTTGAAATAAAGTTGAAAATGCCAAATTTGCGCCGGCCCTAAAGCCTAGTAGTATGCTTTTCTCTTTCTGTTTTGTGTGTCTTTTTATTTTCTGTCTTTGTCTAGAAATGCACGCTTCACTGTCAGTAGTACAAGCAGCTCGGTTGTGGTTAAAAAGAATAAAATTAAAGATGTAAATTTTAAAAACAGGTAAGGGTTTTTGTGTTTTTCTTTCAAAATAGTCGTTGATGCCAATTGAGAGCTAAATAAAACAATTTAATTTTTACTTTTACTTTAATAGAAAAAATGGCAAGCTTTGTATGTAATGCTAGCAAGTCGACATGACTTAAGACTAATTAGAAGAAGTTAAGGTGAAAGCGCCAGGGTAGCCCGCGAAATTCAAATTTTCTTACGGTTTTTGCAATTTGCAGGTCAGTATCAGGTTGTATGTTGATCCGAATATGATTCGCGTCCATAACAAATCTGTATTTAAAGAATTATAGTCATCAAAATCATCAATACAACTCTCTGAGTTCATATAATCCTAATGGATGACTATTTCATGAAATACCTATTGACATTTGAGGATTATACTAACTTAAGGAGTTGTATTACTGATTTTAATGATTATAATTCTGTAAATATACATTTGTTACGGTGGCGAATCATACTTTAATCAACATACACCCAGACACTGAGCTGCAAATTGCAAAAATCGTAAGAAAATTTGAATTTCGCGGGCTACTTTAGCGCTTTCCCCTTAAACAAAATGGGAGAAAAATAAAAGTGTGTGTATCAGCTCTGACGCACGACTGGAGTTTACTCCTGTTTTATGTGTCGTTCCGACTTTTTATTGTTGGACGAAAACAAAGGACCATAGGGGCAGGGTTTCTTCAAATAATCAGTGTTGTACAAACAGCAACTTTAAGGTGTAAAGGCGTTCGTTTTGTTTTCCGTAACGCTTTTGAGTTAACACTTATATTATTTCACTCCTCATAAAATTCCCATACCGGGGGCCTTATATGAAAATCGATTCTTAAGGAGTAAATTCCAAAAATCCCTCTTCGAAACTACTGGGCCTATTTGGATAAAGAAACAGAAAATAGTTCTATACTTTTAGATTACAGGAAAACCTATTAGAACTCTTTGATCTTAAAATAACATGATAAATCTCTCAATAATGTGCATACATTAGCTTACTAGCCTAAAAATGAAGACAGTTCTGTATACACGAGGCTAGAGGAACGAGCTTGCTAGCTTAATATCCTAGCTTCAAAAACTAGCTAACTGTGTAACGCGGGCCTTACAGAGGTACGGTCAGCAACAAAAGTCGATTAACACTTGCCGTTTTTTAAATCTTAATTATTAAGCGAAATATTTAATTCTAATCGGAACAGAAGCACTTAAAATTTTAAGTACATTAACTCTTAACAGTTCAACGAAAAAAAGCAGTATTACGAATCATTTTTTGTTAATTTAGATGATGTCAAAAAGTAGCAGTGTTAACCGACTTCTGTTGCTGACCGTACAGAAATAGGCGACAGTAGCCACTTATCATCAGATGGCCATGGCTGTCGGTCTGTTGCCATCCAATAGCAAAAACTATTTGGGTCCTGCTGTCTGAAAGTGTAAGAAAATAAGTTTCGCGAAGGCCTCTTCTCATACTGAGCACATACATACATTGATCACCACTGTTGGCCCAGAGCAGTGGTAAACCAGTGGTAACGGCCGCCGCGACACTTACAGGTCGTAAGTACGAACCCAAGCAGGCGCTTACTTTGTGTAAATAATTTTATCACCACTGCTCTCAAAACGGTAAAGGAAAAAAAACATCGTGAGGAAACCAGCATGTCCTGGAACCGAAAATTCGAAGACATGTGACATCTACCAACCGAGTCTCGCGACTGATTACCGAGATGACGACTAATAGAGAAGTATGGAAAAACTTTTTTACAAAAAAAATACAACCGACTTCCAAAAACAACACTACTAAAGTGAACAATAACTTTAATTTCGGAAGTCGGTGTCTGGTTAAATATATTTATTTTCGTTTTTTGCCACCGACTTCCGAAATTAAAGTTATTTTTCACTTTGTAGTGTTGTTTTTGGAAGTCGGTTGTATTTTTTTGTAAAAAAGTTTTTATTTTTCACTTTTTAGTTGTGTACCTACACACACAAATTCTAATACCACTATCTGCAAAACAAACTAGAACATCATCCATATAAAAGTGGGGAAAAAATACGTATTATTGAAGCTAACTCAAAAACTACCCAAGCAAAGTTAATCAATTTTATATGGGACCAACTGTAATGTATACCCTCTCGAATAAAACAAAAAAAAATCCAAATCGGTCCAGCCATCTTTGAGTAATCGGGGAACATACATAAAAAAAAATTAAAAAAAAAAAAAGGTTCCGACGAATTGAGAACCTCCTCCTTTTTGAAGTCGGTTAAAAAGAAGGATTTGTTGCGCCGACCCCAAATAGATTGGGATAAGGGCAGGAGAATGATGACTGTGACATCTACCAACCCGCATTGGGCCCGCGTGGTGGATTTTCAGCCCACTCCCTCTCACAGAGAGGAGGCCTGTGTCCCAGCAGTGGGAACGTTATAGGCTGATTCTGCACCACTGTTGCTTAAGGCGGATTGACGATTTCAGACATTAAATCAGTGAAACACGTCTGGCGAAATCTCACAGGTGGTGGTTCACCTCTGCTTATCCCTTCGGGGAATACAGGCGTGATGTTATGTGTGTATTATTAAACTAGTTTCTGGCCGCGACTTCGTTCGCGTGAAGTTTATCGTTTTCAAATAAAACATAATCCTACGGCACTCAGGGAAAATGTAGCTTCCAATTAGTGAAAGAATTTTCGGAATCGGATCAGTAGTTCCGAATATTATTACCAAGGCATGTGATGGCAGCAGGGCATGTGATGAGGTGAGACGAAACGCATGTGACTAAAAGAGTGATGAATATACATGTTGATGGATGGAGAGGCAGAGGAAGGCCAAAGAAAAGATGGATGGATTGTGTGAGGAATGATATGAAAGAGAAGGGAGTGAATGATAGCGTGACGGTTGACAGGGGAGAATGGAAGAAGAAAACGTGTTGCGCCGACCCCAAGTAACATGGGATAAGGGCAGGAAGATGATGAGTTCCGAAAATTACCTCTTACCTACAAACACAGATTTTGTCCAGGTTTCCTCACGATGTTTTCCTTCAGCGATGTCAGTAATGTCCAAGAAAAACTCAAAAAGTACATATGAATTGAAAAACTCACATTGGTAGGTACTTGCCGTAGGTAGTTAGGTATGTTGCCCAGATTTGAACCTACCACGTGCATGAGTCTATGCCTTAACCACTGGGTTATCGCGACGTGGTTTATTTAAAATATAATTATATAATTTTGATTGGCACCTTAAAATATCTGAATTGGTATCAATGGCTAAGAAAATATTGCATGCATGCTATTAATAATAATAGGTTGGGGAAAAAGTTTCTTCGCATTTTTTAAGAAAATTCAAAACATTTTTTAATATACATTATTTACATTTATCTAAAGTATGTAGGTACCATTTTGTTCGATAACTTTTTGCCATCTTGTAGGTAGGGACATGATCCCATTGCTATAGAAATTTTGGGACTTCTGATCAAAATACCGCGACAAGTAGTTTTGGCAGTCCTCTCGTGATATTAACCTGACATTGCCTAAAGAATTCTGAAGAGACCGAAACAGGTGAGAATCTGAAGGTGCAAGGTCAGGACTATACGGCGGATGCATTAACACCTCCCAGCCAAACCCTCTTAATTTTTGCTGAGTGGCTAAAGATGTGTAAGGTCTAGCGTTATCATGATGAAAAACCACACCCCTTCTGTTGATTAATTCCGGCCGCTTTCTCTCAACTTCTTGCTTTAATCTCATCAGTGGTTCGCAGTAGAGTTCAGAATCGATGGTCCTGCCTGGTGGTAACAGCTCATAATGAATAATGCCCTTCCAATCCCACCACACACACAGCATCACCTTGTTGCGAGTTAACCCGGGTGTCGCCACAGTCTGTGAAGCCTGACCGGCCTGTGACCACGACCTTTTTCGCACGTTCTTGTCGTACGTGATGCACTTTTCATCACCAGTTATCAACTTCTTCAAAAATGGTTCGGTTTCATTACGTCGTAATAAAGAATCACGAATGAGTACACGGTTCATTAGGTTTCTTTCAGTGAGCTCGTGAGGTACCCATATATCGAGCTTGTTTGTGTACCCAGTTTTTTTCAAATGCGCCAAAACTGTTTTGTGGTCAATTCCCAGTTCTACAGCTACGTCGTAACTACTGATATGCCGATCTTGCTCCACTTTTTCAAAAATGGCATCCATTTTATCCGTAATAGGGCGACCAGAGCGACGTCAATCTTTGACATCAAAATTTCCGTATTGAAAACGCTTAAACCAAATTTGTGCTACTCTCACAGACACTGCACTGGGTCCATAAACATTGCAATTTTTTTTCGCGGCTTGCGTTGCATTTTTACCTTTTTTGTAGTAAACTTTTAAAACGTATCGAATTTCTTCATTAGATTCTCTCATCTTGACAGTACGAAAAAAAAATTAAAATCACACATTTTCTTAATTTGAATTTGGAATTATGTTCTTTCAAATTTAAACTTTCAATGATACCAAAACCAGCCAGATACAAATAGTATAACCAAAGAGATTTTATTTTAAGTTCATACGTACTATAATGCGAAAAGACTTTCCCCAACCTAATATTTTCGCTTATTGATTGGTAATAGAGGTAGGTACTTAAACTAAAAATATTACTCACTTTTCTTAAAGTCTGACTGCTGATTTTTATGTATTTATGTTTTACAGAATATTGTTAATAATCAATACTGCTAGACACTTCCCGTCGGCAGTTTTTTCCGCCAGACGGTTTAAAGCTCGCAAAAAAATAACTTCATCTTACTTATAGTCTGACACTTAATTTTTATATAATATTATGAATTATGATACTCTGGGAACTACTTAAATACTATTTGTAAGCAGCCAACCAATCGTAGCTGCCAAACATCCCCCAGACACAATTAACAAGGTCTCTGTTAGTATGTCCGCGAGCGTGATAATTAGATGGTTTGTGTAAGGATTTTTAAGACTACCTAATAAAAGATTAGATAAGAAATACTTTAAGGTAATTTGGCAGCTATCTACGTCTATTATTAGTAGTTCTATAATTAGTACTTAATTTTGTATATAAAGCTTTGAGAGAGAAACAAAATTATAGCAATGCAGCCGCTGTCAAATTTTCTGCTAATACGAGTGAACTTGACAGTAGACACCACAGACAGTGGACCTTTATGTCCTCGCATGACAGAAGCTCAGCTCGCCGCGAACGGTCACACGAGGAAAGTACGCCATGAGGCCATTTGACACTGGCACGTACGGTCAGTCCGGTGTGGCCCCAGCTATTTGTGTCGTAGTGCGAGACAACGTTGACACTCTTGGTTATGGAGAGTGTTGACAATGCCGCATGCCGCCTCTAGAAGCGGCAGCCGCGCGCCTAGGCGTCTCTTGGCTCTGTGGCCGTAAAACCATGAATGAGTGAGCAATGTAACTCTTATTCCATTGGTATAAAGTATAAATTAGAATGATTGCCGTGAGTATGATAAAACTAC
Organism: Cosmia pyralina; assembly: GCA_946251885.1. Lineage (NCBI taxonomy): Eukaryota > Metazoa > Arthropoda > Insecta > Lepidoptera > Noctuidae > Cosmia > Cosmia pyralina. The sequence continues at coordinate 16,684,900 of OX276366.1, read as the reverse complement.
GGTAATCATTCTAATTTATATCCTACCTTACCGAGATAAGAGTTACATTACAATGACCTACTAATGTTTTTACGTCATTTAAATTTGATCATCGATTTAATTTTTACGTCGCATATTTGTACGGCAATCAGGCAGCATTTGTGTATTTTGTACTTCAATGTAAGGTTCGTGAACGGGCGCTGTCAGTGGAGGCTGGTCATAGCTGCCACGGCTTATTTTAATTTAATTTAAATATTTTTTTTTTTTTACTATCGACGCTTTTAACGTTCTGCATCGTTCTCACATGTGTAATTTCAACATGATGTTGTAACCAATATTTTATAACAATATTTTGATTTTAAAAGAGTATCCGTGGAGTTTCTTGCCCGTTCTTCGCCATAGGTATTTACTACGCTTTGGAATGGGCAACTAGCTTCATCTTTCTGACTGACCGACCCATTGACAATTCACCTGTAATTGGTTTAATTGAAAAAAAAATGCTTTGAGTTTTAATTATTCTAAGGTTTGAGTTGAGTTGGAGTTTACATGTGTCAGGTGTGTAACGCGCATGCGTGCTCGAAGCATGGTATCTCATGTTTCTTCCCCTATCTTTTAATTTATCTTTCCCTCACTTTTTTTTTATCTTTTCAGAAACTCTGTGATTGAGTAAGTAGATAGTAGTAAGTTGAACTTTGCATGTCTTTTTTGTATATTAATGCATGCTGCATGGTGACGGTTTAGAAAATAATAAAAAGTTTTAAAGGATTAATAAAAAATTTAAGAATTTTATTGCACACAGCAGCAGCAGGTCAAGTTCTACAAACTGTCAAATTTTCTCATTCGATTTTGAACTTAACCATCAACATTTAAGGTTTAAAATCATTTGGAGAAATTTTGACAGTTTGGTATAACTTGATGTGATGTTGTTTGTATGTGTACAGACGCGTGCAGAAAAATGGATTCAATATTCTGTTTTGCTGTCAAAAATATAGTCTTAGTTTTTATTAAACATCTTTTTGCACGTGACTAGTTGACTATACAACCTAGATGTGAAAAAGTATCTATGAATACGTATCATCATCATTTCATTCTCCTGCCCTTATCCCAATCTATTTGGGGTCGGCGCAACATGTCCTTTTTTTCCATACTTCTCTATTATTCGTCATCTCGGTAGTGACCCCCTTTCTAGCCATGTCATCTTTCACACAATCCATCCATCGTTTCTTTGGTCTTCCCCTACCCTTATAGCCATCGACATTCATACCCAAAACTTTCCTTACGACATTTTCCTCACTCCTCCGCATCACATGCCCATACCATGACAGCCGATTTCCGCACAGCTTTTCAGTCACCGGTGCCACTTTTAGACTTCCTCTTATGTACTCATTTCTTATTCTATCCATTCGTGTAACGCCACACATCCCTCTTAGCATTCTCATCTCAGCTGCATGCAACTGCTTTTCATTTATCCCTTTTGTGGCCCAACATTCTGATCCATACAAGACAGCAGGTCTAACCATTGTTTTATATATCTTCCCCTTAAGTTTAAGGGGAATGCGGGAGTCGCAGATTGTCCCCGTGACCTGCCGCCATTTCATCCATCCAGTGTTAATCCTATGCTTAACCGTCCGATCTACTTCGCCATCGCTTTGCACGAGTGAACCGAGATACCGAAAGTCGGAGCAGACTGGGAGAAGCGCGCCATCAAGCGCTATGCCTCCAGAACTGGAGATACCGCCGAAATCGCAGAACATATATTCAGTTTTGGTTCTGCTGATTTTCAAGCCAACATTCTCCAGTTTCTGTTGCCATTTCTCCAATCTGCTCCGAATCTCAGGTAAATCTTCACCGACAAGAACAATGTCATCGGCAAACAGCATGCACCAGGGTGCCTCTTCCTGTAGATTCGACGTCAGAGCATCCATAATCAACAGGAAGAGGTAAGGACTTAAAGCCGACCCTTGGTGCAAGCCAACAGGCACATTGAACTCGTTGGTATTCCCTGCAGCCGACCGGACGTAGGTACGAGATTGACTGTACATAGCACGAATTAACTCTACATACTTCCCGGGCAAACCTTTCTCTTTCAAGGCCCACCACAACACATCCCGAGGTACCCTATCATACGCTTTCTCCAGATCAATGAACACCATGTGCAAGTTCTTGTGTGCACGTCTGTACTTCTCGCACAATTGGCGGAGTGCAAAAGTGGCGTCCGTTGTTCCTCGACCTGGCATAAACCCAAACTGGTTCGGGGTAATTTCACTCTCCTCTCGCAGTCTTTTCTCTATTACTTTCTCCCATACCTTCATACTATGTGACATGAGCTTTATTCCTCGATAGTTGTTGCAGTCCTGTACATCACCTTTATTCTTGAAGATGGGCACTAGCGAACTATTGCACCATTCTTGTGGGATCCCTCCTTCATCCAACAACTTATTAAAGAATAAAGTCAGCCACATACATCCATCTTCTTTTAAGCACTTCCATACTTCTACTGGTATATCATCTGGGCCCAAGGCCTTTCCATTTTTCATACTTTGAACTGCCTTTCTGACTTCATCCATGCTAATTTCCCTTACCAAACCCATATTTACTTGTATCTCTTTAAGCACACCATTCCATTCATTCTCTTCGTTCATTAGCCTTTCAAAATAAATCTTCCATCGTTCTTTTATTTCGTCATCTTTGGACAGAACCTTACCGGCGTCGTCTTTCATACATTTAATGTGAATAATATCTCTCGTTCTCCTTTCTCTTGCTTTTGTAATCCGGTAGAGCTCTTTCTGGCCTCTAGGGCTGTCCAGTGAGTCATACAACTTCTCCTGCGCCTTAGCCCTCGAAACTGCTACCGCTTTTTTTGCCTTTCTCTTGCACTCTATATAAGTGTTCTTCTTATCATCTTTCAAACTATCATTCCCAATTTCTACACCCTGCCATTCTTTAAACGCAATTTTCTTTTCTTTTAGCATCTTTTGCACGTCTTCATTCCACCACCATGTATCCTTTTTTATCACACCTTTCCCATTCGATTCTCCAAACACATCTTTTGCTACTCTCCTTATGCAATCCGCCATCTCTTTCCAACATTCATTCACAGTTTTTCCTTCCATATCCTTCATTTCTATCATTTTATCTACCACTTGACTCTTAAACATACTTGCAAATTCCTCTTTTTCTATCATACGCCATCTGGTTTTGGGTGGGGGCCGTTCCTTGTTCCTACTGGACGAGACACCGACTTTTACCTCCATTATTTTATTTTATTTATTTTATTTTATTTTATTTGATAGGAATAACAAACAGCAGTATATTACACAGTAGGCATAAGTAATAAGTCTATGTTGTGAGACTAAGTCTTCACCTGGGAGCACTTTACAGTTTTTGACACTTTTAAGGCTGTTCCGTCTTACCAGCAAGTAGTCAATTTGTGTCGCGTGGCGGCCACTTTTATATGTTATAAAATAAGATGCTCATTTTTTTTTTCGAACCATGTATTTGTTATTGCCAGGTCGAAGGCCGAAGCAGCTTGGAGCAGTGTCTCGCCGTCAGTGTTACGGTCTCCGTATCCACTCCGTATGCACTCTCTCATACCCATCCTTCTGTCTTCCTACATGCCCGTTAAAATCACCCCCCACATATACTTCTTCACTATCTGGCACATCCATCATTACACAATCGAAATCCTTCCAAAACTTCTCTTTTACACTATCCTCACATCCTGACTGGGGTGCATACACACTAACTATATTAATCACCAAACTCTCCACAATTACTTTTACCGCTATGACTCTATCACTCACTCTTTTAACGTCCACCACACATTCTTTCAACTGACTATCCAACACTATACCAACACCATTTCGCTTGCCATCGCTTCCACAGTAATAAAACTTATATCCTTCTCCTATCTCTCTAGCTTTCGCACCCTTCCACTTCGTCTCTTGCAGACACACTATGTTCAGTTGTCGTCTTTTTAAAACACCTGCTAATTCCCTTCCTCTTGTAACGTAATGACTCGATAAAAAATGGCGTATCGGTATTCACTTTTCTCCACCAGTATACTTTTGTATACAGTGTTTTTTATTTTAATACTTTTTTTTTTCTTGAATTTTATATCTAATATTCAGAAGTAGTAGTATGTTTTACTATACCTAGCAACGTTTACTAGGTTAGCGCTTTCTTTAATAACTTTTTAAGAGGGTGCATTCATAAGTTGGCAACGTACGCAATAGCTATCAAATATTTCGCCGTTTTCATTAATTTGTCAACATTACTGAATCGAATTATGAAATATCGCTCTGTAGTGCAATATAATATCGTTACTGAATATTTTGTTTTGTGGTTTACAAAAGTCATTTCAGGCATACAAGGTTATTTTAAATTAGTAAGCTGAACTCCGCAGACGCGATGGGTAATAAGTATTTATCGATAATTAAACACGATAAAATAAAAAAATAATTAATTTGATGATTTTTTAATTCGGCGCGGCGAGTCATAAATAGTTTGAAAGGGTCGCCCTTTGAAATTATTTATGACTCGCCGCACCGAATTTAGTTTTAAAAGGCATTTACAATATTTCCAATTTTATTTTCTGAATGCACCCTCTTAAACCCCATTTTAGGTATATTTGGGCCCGCTTGCACCACAAGTCACTAAATACGTTTCACGCTAAACGTATTTAAATCATCGTTGTCGCTCCATATAAAATACTGGTATTGAGCTGTATCCGGCTAGACTGGAAGCCGACCCTAACATAGTTGGGAAAAGGCTAGGAAGATAATGATGGTGCAAGCGGGCCTTAACCTTCGTATTCGAACGTGGATCCACGCGAGACACAAGTAATTAGAGAAACGTTAATGTGATTTTTTAGTCACAATATTTTGTTCTATATTTCAAAGTATACGTCCGTAGGTTGCCTTATCGCGTTTTGGGAAGACATAACCAATTTGGCTAGCGCGTTTAATTAAGATCAACGTAGAATTCGTGCGTCAAATAACCATAAGGTGTTACTCAAGTATAGCTAACGCTTGCTTACACGGTTCGCCTATACCTAATATTGGATGAAACTACCAAACTAAAAACAGTATGCAATGGTTGCGCGAGTAGGCGATCGCCGAGTTCTCACTTTTCGTTCGGCGAACCCGAATGCATGGTGGAGCCGACAGAGGGCGCTTTCCAGTTTTCCGAACAAAACGTGTCATATGAATACGACGATTGCGTATTCGCGCGAATGATTATTTTGGTTAAGACGCGGGGTCAGTGTTAAGTTATTGCGCCATTCAAACGACGCGAATCAGTTTAGTTGAACTATGTAATATTGCCTTAATATTAACTCGTGTTGCTTTATGTGCCTTGTCAGTTGCCAAGCGGATCAGCCGGTCGATTCTGTAAAAATCTCACCGTGAAAACTTAGGTGAAGTGAGTTTGTTTTTGCTAGGAATTGACACTAATGACAGCTCACTCCACGCTCACTTCACCTAAGTATTCACGGTGAGATGGTTATACAGAATCGCACTGCTGAGCTTAAATGCGCTTTTTGTATGTAGCATGTGCAATTCCTTGCTTACTGCATAAGTTATGTTCTAAAATGCTGAAATGAGCTTGATCTAAATCTCTGACCTTAAGCGAATTAGTTTGGTTGAACTGTCTATTACTGCCTTAAGGGGGATGCGCTGAGGTAGTCCGCGAAAATCAAATTTTATTACGTTTTTTGCAATTTATAGCTTTAGCTTTTTTTGTTTTTTTTTTTTTATGAGAGCTATGCGGAGGCTCATGGCTTGAGGTATAATGCAACAAAGAGTGTAGTTATAGTGTTTAAAGTGCGTAATAACACACCTGCAAATATCCCACCTGTGAAGCTGCGAGGTACTCCGTTACAGGTAGTCACTCAATTTAAGTACCTCGGCCATGTGGTCACATTTGGTGAGCGCAAGGCGTTGGCAGCCAGATGCAATATGCTTGCCCGCAGGTTTGCACGGTGTACTAAAGAGGTAAAACTGACTCTATTAAGAGCTTATTGCCAGTCGTTCTACTCGTGCAGCTTGTGGGTTAGGTATACGCAGAACGCTTACAACGCTCTGCGCGTTCAGTATAACAATGCGTTGAGGATGTTGTTGGGGCTGCCTCGATTTTGCAGTGCGTCACATATGTTTGCGGAAGCGAGGCTGGACGACTTCTATGCCGTCATGCTCAAGAGATGTGCGTCTATGCTGCGGCGGTTCAGAGGTAGTCCTAACAACATCCTGGCTGCACTGGCGGACAAAATAGATGGGCCGTTTATCAGGCACTGGGTGGGTAGACATGTGCGCGCAGATGTCCATGTCACCAATTAATTTGTTTTAAATAATTACTAACATTTAGGCTAAGGCTGTACTAACACTATATGGGTCTATGGTCTGAAATAAAAATTTGAATTTGAATTAACCTACAAATTGCAAAAAAAACGTAAGAAAATTTCATTTTCACGGGCTACCTTATCACCAAACTTGTATTTTCCGGTAAACAAAAGCGCGTCATTGTATCCATCATTTTGATGTTTTCAAATTCAAAATTCTTTTATTTGGGACAACATAGGAACCAATTTTTGTTAGTAAACATCATAAATACAACTTATACACTAGGATTAGTAACAAACTTATGAATAAAACCAAGTTAATGAGTCGTGTACCTACGAGGCACTTCATGCGGACAGTGATTCCGCATGAGATGCCTTAGTACAGGAGCTCTCGGGTCCTCAGCCACAACTTTCAGGATGCTATTGCTACTCCCTCGAATCCTCCCCACAAGCGATGCCACCTTTTTCCTGATGATAGCATGGAAACCATCTATACTCGATTGGGCAAACATCATCCTGAAAACATTATTATATTGGACGCAGTGCATTTAGCGTCCCACGAGAACAGCTGAACCACAGACTTCCCGTGTCTTGTCTGCCTTGACAGTACGCTTTAAACAAGGTTATTTTGACCTGACCTGTACAATGAGAAAATCTGCGCGCCAACATGTTCCCACGGACCGCCAACGCCCTGCGCTCCCTCTCCACGTCATCATCATCTTTAAGGTCGTCGACAAGTATATGGCCCAGATATTTAAATTTGGTCACCTGCTTTATATTAGGTCTTTACCTATGAAATTGCCGTTTTGTATGAAAAAATTTAAACGAATTTTTTTCATGCATTTTTTATTTGTATTAATCGAAGTAATCACCCATGCAATCAATGCATCTTTGCCAACGCAGTGGCAGTTTATTGATGCCCTTCTTAAAGAAATCAGCTGGACGGGAGGCAACAAATTCTTCAAAGGCATTTCGTACTGCCTCTCGGGTATTGAATTTTTTTCCCGCCAAGAAGTTATCCAAATTCTGGAAAAAGTAGTAACCTGTAGGCGCAAGGTCTGGTGAGTAGGGCGGATGACGGAGAGCTTCCAACCCCAGTTCTTGCAACTTGGAGACCGTCTGCTGTGCAGTATGAGGTCGCGCGTTGTCGTGCAGGAGCAGCGGAGACGAGCGATTGACCAATGCTGGTTGGAGATGTGCCAGCTTCTCCATCATTGTGTTCAGTTCTTCACAGTACACATCTGAAGTAATGCTCACCCCGTTTGGTAAGAAGCTGCGATGAATCACACCGGCGCTAGACCACCAAACAGTGACCATCACTTTTCTAGGGGTAAGTTTTCGTTTAGGGCATTGTTTAGGTGCTGAACCAGGATCCAACCAACTTGCTGAGCGCTTGCGGTTATCAAACAAAATCCATTTTTCATCGCAGGTAACAATGCGGTTCAAAATTCTTTCATTTGTGTGTCTGTTGAGCAGTGCAAGGCACGTCTCGACGCGTACTTCGCGCTGGCGATCATTGAGTTCGTGGGGCACCCATTTGTCAAGCTTTTTTACCTTGCCAATTTGACGCAAATGGACCAATATTGTTTTGACGCTAACGTCGAAAGCTGCTGCTAATTCAGCCGTAGATTGGGTATCATCGGCTTCCACAATCGCCTTTAATTCGTCATTGTCGTCCAAAGTCTTCGGACGACCGCGAGGTTCATTTTACAGGTCGAAATTTCCAGAACGGAAGCGAGCAAACCAATAACAAGTGGTGCGTTGGTTTGTAGTGTTAGCTCCGTAAACGTCGTTGATGTTGCGTGCCGCTTGTGCCGCGTTGCTGCCACGACGGTACTCATATTCCATAATTACTCGAATTTTTAACGTATCCATGATGACGAAAAAGATTGAAATGCGATGAAAATGTAACACTAATCAATAAACAAATGACTACTTTTGGAAAAAAAAATCCATGTTTTTAAAATAAAATTAATTTGAAATTAGAATTCTTAGCCAAACAAAAATTATTTTGATTTGAAGTGGCCAGTACTGCAGAACGGCAATTTCATAGGTAAAGACCTAATATTAGCGCCGTTCAATGTAATTGAGGGAATGGTGTCTGGGCACTTGCCGGCGGCCTTGAAGACCATGAACTCGGTTTTTCTTACATTATAAATAGGACCATGTGATGCGGCGTATTTTTCACAAACCTTAAGCATTTCCCTGATTGACCTCGCAGTCGGGCCCAGCAACACCATGTCGTCCGCGTAGCTGATGTTGTTCACACAAACACCCCCCACTCGGCAGCCGACACGCATGCTGCTGATCTCGACTAAGAGGTCATTAATATAAAACTTAAACAGCTTTGGAGAGCACAGCCCCCCGTGTCTCACTCCGCACTCCAACCTGTATGACTGAGAGGCAGTTTAACCACCTAACACAATTAGTCTGATTCGAGTACCAGTATTGAAATATTTTCAATAATTCCGCCGGTATACCCCTGTCCTCCATCATTTCTCCAAAGCACTTCATACGAAACGAGATCAAAGGCTTTGGAGAGATCCAAAAAACAGGCGTATACCGGAGTTTCCCGTTCAGTGTAGTATTGGACAGTGTGCTTAAGAACTAGAATCGCGCTTTCAGTTGACAGTCCAGGTCTAAACCCGAACTATGCGTCATGTATGTTTATGTACTTATCCAGACAAGACTCAAGCACACTATCCAACACTAGTTTTGTTTAGCAACACTATTTAATTTTCGTAAGTAATATTTTCTTCTCAAAAATATAGTGTCGGCCGGTATCGGTATCGGTGAGGCTGCCGATAAATTGGTATCGGTTCGGTGTCTTTATTGGCTAATACTAACACGGGTGTCGTTGTAATTCGCGTCTTTTATTTAACTGGTTGCTTTGTATGGCGATTTTAAACCTTTAAGGTGTAGGAAGACAAAGCAATTTGAACTATATTCCAGTGATATTATCGTTCAAGTTATTTTATCTTCCTACATTACAGTAAGTTCCCTACCCCCATGGGAAGAAGGCTTGAGTTTTTGTATGTATGTATGTCGTCGAAAATGGCCATACTTGGCCGTAATTCGACTCGACCACATACAATATTATTGACATGAGCGTATATGTCGCGATACGCGCGGTGTTTGCAGTGTAAACGCGTTAACCTTACACGCGCGTATCTATTTGTCAGTCAGTAGCAACGTGGCGGCTTGGGCGTACTTAACTCTGCAAACAGAGTCTCCTAGCAATCGAATGGCTTCTCTATGCCTAGTACCTTTAAGGATTAAAATCGCCTGACCTAACACTGTATTTAAGTCTCTCTCTGTCAGATATATAGAGCATAAGATTGAGGAAGCTTTGAAAGAAGACAAAGGAAGTGGATGCGAGATTCCACAGCTGGATCCTTTTGCAAGAGAGGTGATGCAATTCGAAAAATACTTTCCTCCAATCAGCTGCCAGGGAGGAAAAGACTGGGTGAAGTGCTATGTAAGTACACTGCTACAAGTATATATTATGTTGGCGCTCGAGTGACGTAGACAGGGGGCGCTGTTGGTAAACATTGTGAAAAGTATTCAAAAACAAGATGGCGGCGTAAGTTCCCATTTTGGCCGCGCACCAAAATAACCTTCTAGCGTTTATACGTCACGTTACAATCTATATTTGAATTCAGAATCTCACACAATTATAAGTTTTGGGAACACATATACGCTCAATATCATACATGACAAAGCTCAAATTCCATTGCAACCGAAATGATTTAGGACCTTTTTTATTACAAACGATCAAACAAAAATCAACTTAGACTACATAACGCTAAAGTAAAAACTGATTGATTAATTTTTGAAGTGAAGTTTGATTAAGTGGCAATACATGTAAATTATCTAAGATTGTGTCAAGCAAGCAAAAACGTTCAGCAATATTCAAACAAATTCCTCTCCTACCTAGCGGGCGCATGTCACCATTTTGAACTGTCATTCGCATTCAAAATGTTGACAATACGTAGTTGGATGAAATAATAAGATGCAAGTAAAGTTCCGGATAAGGCGGGAGGAAACGCCCGGGTGTCACCATTATGTGAATCGCCCGGAGGACATGGTGGAGCATACAGTGGAGGTCTGCCCGGCTTGGGTGGAGCACCGCCGTGTTCTCGCGAAGGCGATCGGCGGCGGCGATCTCTCGCGTCCGAACCTGGTCCAGGCCATGGTACGGAGCGAGAGTGCATGGGAGGCCCTTACCTCCTTGTGCGAAGCAGTAATACTCGCGAAGGAGGAGGCGGAACGCGTGAGGGAGAGGCAATTGTCGCGCCCTCACGCCCCTAGTCGCCGCAGGAGACGCCCTGGGCGGCGGGAATCGATAGCCGATTCCCGGCCACCGTAGGCGCGGGCTTGTGGATGGCGAGTAATGGGCAGCCGTCCAGTAAGGACCAGGCCCGTGTTGACGGCGCGTCGTGTTCCACGCGCGCCTCAAAGAGATGCCAGCAATGATGGGGTCCGATAGGGCCGATGCCGCCGGGGTCGCGAGTTGTTCGAAAGAGATACCGTGGCCCTGGCACAGGCAACTGAAGGAACACGGGTGGGTTTTAGTCAGCAAAAGTCTGACACGCTCTCCCGCTCCGCCCAGAGCGGGAGAAGTCATTTGATGATTTCCCATCCACAAAGAGAAAATAAGGTTAAAAATTTACCTAACATTTTCATTTCTTTACTGTACAATGCGCGGCCATTATTATGGCATCGAAAATTTGATTGAAGAGATAACAGCGTGCTATGGACCTTTTTAGGGTTCCGTACCCTTTGGGTACGGAACTAGACCCTATTCCACTTGAAATTTTCACAGAATGTGTACTACTATGGCCGCTATAATAACAAATAGTAATAAAAATAAAATAAAGTAAAAATTAAAGGGGGTAAAAAAAAACAAGGGGTACACAAAATATGTCAGTAGTGTTAAATAGTAGTTTACGTGGTACGGAACACTTTGTGTGCGAGTCCGACTCGCACTTGGCCACTTTTTTTGACTCACTGAGCGAATTTAGTCTATCACCTTAACATTTTACACATCTAAAAAGTTATTTTTAGATGTGTAAAATGTTAAGGTGATAGACTAAATTCAAAAGCTTAACTTTTAAATCTTCTAAAAGTTATTTTAGAAGATTTAAAAGTTAAGCTTTTAATAAACATAAGTTTTGATTTTTCCAGCTCTCCGAATGTAGGGTAGTGGATGAAATATTATCTACGACGGCAGATATAGTGTGTAACTACCAAGATATTATACACGTGAGTGACAATAAGTACTACTTAGGAGCGTCCACAGAAGTGACGGGTAATAAGCCGTACATACTGAACGTGAGTGACCATGTCAAAATAAAATGTACGGGGACACATAGAAAAAGGTAAGGTGCAAGATTATTGGAGTTTTATTTTATTATCACGCCTGTATTCCGTGTGATGGTAGGCAGAAGTGTGGATAGCACTGTCAGGGAAAAACATTGTTCTGTAACGTTATGTAATTTTTTTTTGTGTACGTTCCCCGATTACTCGAAGATGGCTGGACCGATTTGGATTTTTTTTTGTTTTATTCGAGAGGGTATACATCACAGTTGGTCCCATATAAAATTGATTAACTTTGCTTCGGTAGTTTTTGAGTTAGCTTCAATAATACGTATTTTTTCCCCACTTTTATATGGATGATGTTCTAGTTTGTTTTGCAGATAGTGGTATTAGAATTTGTGTGGTTTGGTAATAATTTGGTACACAGCTAAAAAGTGAAAAATAAAAACTTATTTACAAAAAAATACAACCGACTTCCAAAAACAACACTACAAAGTGAAAAATAACTTTAATTTCGGAAGTCGGTGGCAAAAAACGAAAATACATTTAACTAGACACCGACTTCCGAAATTAAAGTTATTTTTCACTTTGTAGTGTTGTTTTTGGAAGTCGGTTGTATTTTTTTGTAAAAAAGTTTTTAATGTCTTCATGTATTATTATTGTGCTATTTCATACTCCTTACAATGAATGACAGCCAGCCTATACCATTCCACTGCTGGGCAAAGACCTCTTCTCATACAGAGAAGGCACGATCACCACGCTTGCTCAAGACGGGTTGGCGATTTCAGACTTTAAGTCCAGGTTTTCCCTTGATCTTTCCCTTCGTCGATATCAATGATATACGGATATGCCACATGGAGGGAAAGTACCTTGAATATTGTTTTTACTGAAAGAAGACATTATTTGAATTTAAAAAACAATTTAAACTGCATTCCAACCAGCGCTGGGGCACCGTTTCGCATGGGGTCGCGTCATTATGCTGAGCGGTGGCCGTTTTGCGTAGATGTGACGCATATTTTCCCCAAAACTTGTTTTATAAATTGTTATTTTATTTTGTTGTCCTTTGCGTCATGTTTACCGCAAATAAACGTATTTTCTTTCTTTCTTTCTTTCATTCATAGATATTTAAATAATTACATGGTTGAACCGGATATCGAACCCGTTACATGAGACAAATAATCACAAATAAAAGGAAGACCATGAATTTTAACATTTTTCATTTTTTCATTTCAACAAAAGAGTACGAATTTGTATTCAACAGGAAGGGACTCATTTTGAGCATTTGAGAAATTGGTTAAGTTTGTATTAAAAATGTTAAAATTCATGGTCTTCCTTTTATTTGTGACACTATGTTATTTAGCAAAAAATTATCCTTATGATGAAGCCTTTCGATCGGTATGATAAAGCTACAGTGATTATTTTTCTCATGTAACGGGTCCGATTTCCGGTTCAACCATGTAATTATTTAAATATCTATGAATGCAGCTTAAATTGTTTTTTAAATTCAAATAATGTCTTCTTTCAGTAAAATGTGCCCCAGCTGAGGAACCGTTATAGTCTGATTGTTACCTTACATATTATTTTAGTAACGAAACACCAGATACCTGGTTGAATATGACGTAAACTTACTATGTATTTATTTGTCAACTAATTGTAGTCGTATTCTTGCAAATAAACATTATTCTTATTCTGCTTTCTTTTGTTGCAGCATTCTCAGCTCAACTTGGATAGGCTATTCCTTAGGGTTCCGTAAGTCAGTACCACGGATAGATCCTCCACCGAATCGAGAAGACACACTCAATGTACTTATATTTGGCTTCGACTCCACCTCCAAAAATGGCTTTATACGAAAAATGCCGAAGAGTTACGAACACCTCAAGAATCACGTCAAAGCAACAATACTCAATGGGTATTTATCTGTACTAATACTAATAATAAATCTGAAGAGTTCGTTTTCTTTGTTTGTTTGAACGCGCTTATCTAAAGTAAGAAGTATCAGTCGGATTCGGAAAAATCTTTATGCATTTGATAGCCTCCCGAACAAGTCGGATTCCGTAAAGGCTTTAGCACTGCAGACGACATACATACGCTGCGGCAGGTTATACAGAAGACTGAAGAGAACTGCCTCACTGCTTAGCGTTCGTGGACTACGAGAAAGCCTTCGATTCGATCGAGCCCATAGGCTGTACTGCAGTCTTTTCAATGGCGCCAGATCGACTATCGGTACTTGTGAGGTGCTGAAGTGTCTGTACGAAAACGCCACAACGTCAGTCTGACTCCAGGACTAGACCTTGGAACCTATCCTTCTGCAGCGAGGTGTGATGTACTGGAGGATATCTTCAAGGTTCTGGACTGGAAAGGGCTAGGCATCAACATCAGTAATTTGCTTGACGATATAGTAGTCATGGCTGAGACTATGGAGGACCTCAGTACAAGGCTCTTCGACCTCAGTAGAGCTTCCGAAAGAGTGGGTCTTATAATGAACATAGACAAGACAAAGGTCATGTCAAATGCCCATGTAACGCCCACTCTCATGAAGATCGGAGACGCTATACTCGGAAGTTGTGGACGATTATGTTTACCTAGGACAAACTGTCCAGTTGGGTAGGTCCAACTTCGAGAAAGAGGTCAATCGTCGAATCCGACTTGGCTGGGCAGCGGTCGGGAGGCTAAACAATATCATCTCGTCCCACATACCGCAGTTTCTCAAGGTGCGTGTTGCCAGTGAAGACCTACGGCACTGAAACATGGTCGCTCACAATGGGCCTTATTAGAAGGCGAAAAGTCACCCAAAGTGCAATGGAGAGGGCTATGCTTGGAGTTCCCCTACGTGATCGTATCAGATCCGCAGGAGAACCAAGGTAATTGACATAGCACGAAGCAAACTGAATTGGTAAACTTAAGTGGTAGTGCGCAGCGCACATTGCTCGCAGAACAGATGGCCGGTGGGGCCGAAAGATTCTGGAGTGGAGACCACGTACCAGAAGACGTAGCGTTGGAAGTAGTATTATTATTAGTATCTTATTTAATTTATATAAATAAAAATTAATGGCTAAATGTGTTGCTAAGCGCAAAACTCGAGAACGGCTACTTTTTTTTCCAAATATGTGTTGAAGTGCGATGCAGATTCTTATGAAAAGAAAAATTGGAAAAGTTGACGGGAAAATTGAAAGTGGATTTTCGTCTGTCAGGTTAGCTAGTGTATAGATAATTATATTAATAATGATTATTACAGATACAACATTGTCGGCGATGGTACGCCAGCCGCCCTTTTCCCGATACTCACTGGGAAGACGGAACTGGAATTGCCTGATGTCAGGAAGACAGCTAAAAACAATGGAACACTGGATTCCATGCCTTTCATATTCTACAAGCTCACGAAAGATGGGTAAGCGATCATAATTATTATCTTAAGGCGAGTAAAGCTGCTAATCGGCAGCGCCACCATTGAAAAATTAATAAGTCTGGAGATATGGAACATTTTGAAAGGATCATGGGCAAAAATATATGAAGCCTGGTACTCGGTCCAATAGCCATAATATATATATCATTGGAAAGGTCTTTTTACAAGGATTAATGATAACCGAGTCGCTTGTCTCCATTTGCTGTCGGAACGGAGTTATTTTGTGTTAAGTATTTTTTTTTTTTGTTTTTGTTTCATTTTGTTAAGATAATGGTGATATTATATAATTTTCTTCTATAGAATCCTGTGTTTGTTGATTAATAGATACTAAAATGAATAAACACTCAGGAATAAAAAAAAAATTGAAAAAGTAAGAAACGTTATTTATTTTTTTAAACATTATTATCAACAATAATGACATCGTTGAGGAACGCTGCAGGAGCAGTGAAGCCTACATGTCTGGCATATCCTAGATACCAAACGATTGAAACTATATGAGCACAAGTGCCGATTGTTCGTCGTCCGGTCAAACACGTGCAGTAATAATTGCATAAAATGTTATGGATATTGGTTTCGTTTTCATTAACATTGTTTTTTACTAATACATAACAATAATAAGTTCTTGACCGTACGTGACGCGACTGTATGCGTCCGCGTAAAAGCCAGGCATCTTCGTTTATACCATATTCATTTAAATCTTGGAGTGCGCTTTCTCTATATACTTGTAGAATGTATAGTCCATTTGATAAATGCTCGCTGCAGTAGGATCGGGCTAGCTTCAGTTGATAGGTGCCCAATGAAAGTAAAATAATCTGTTCTTCCGTCAGTAGTGGGAAGTTCTGTATTTCGTGACTTTCTATTCTTTGAAAATCCGCTCTTCGGTTATTCAAATGTTTTCTTTCAACATAATCATAAAGTAGATTCGGGGAATCTATTTTCTCCCTGATTATGTTTAGGAAGGCCTCTGCGTGAATGTTGTCATCGATGGGTATGTGGAAGTTATTAAACATAGCTGCGGCGATTTTAAAATCAATGAACATTTTTGGTAGTGTTTTATTAAAATATTTTTGCCGCAAAAGCTTGAAATCTCGTTTGAACCTCCCGTTCACCACTTCCACTACCCACCGGCATAGTGTAACTGATCGAGCTTCATTACCTTGCTCAGTAGTTAGCTGTGTCTCCCATCTGTCTTTAGATGGTGGAACGTAGGATTCATATCCCCATGCTTCGATAGCATCTAAGCTGTCCCGGAAGCCGCGATCTAATATGAAGACATCGTTCGGTTGAAGAAAGCAATGCAATGGGTTTTCTCCATCATTCATTATATCGCTCATGATGTTCGCATCAGTCTTAGTGGCAGCGTATGGTCCCAAAACATCGATTATATAGCCATTGGAACACACAATTAAAAACGGCTTCAGCAAGTTCTGGTACTTATGCAGGCTATAAGATAGACGCTGGAACAAAAAGTTCGAGCTTTTATTGATATATATATAAGTCCCATCGCATATAACGATAGCTTTATTGTTTTCTTCATTGCCAAATAACCCTCTTGGTATAGTGAGGTTCTTTTCTAAAACGTCGTTTCTATTCATATGGTCCACTCCCAAGTGTAATATTACATATTCATTCATGAGGCATTCGCGCACAATAGTTAGTAAACGTTCCAGCTTTCTTCGTGACATATTAAATAACGTCGCTAGTCTTTCATCTGAGTCTCCGGTACGTAGTTTCGTCAGATATATGCCTAACGCAGTTCGAGGCTCCTTGCACCTCCCACTTAGTGAGGGTGTTTGTTCTAATATGGAATCAAACTGTTCGCATTTGCGTCCTGTCCAAAAGTACATATCCTCGTTGCTTAAAGCACCTCTTGTGTTGAAATCTAGCCTAGGTCCACGATTTAAAACCATTCTCAACATGTCACAAACGTCGCTAAACTGTTGCGCATTGAAGTTATGTGTGACATTGCAGAATTGAGGCAGCTCTTCCCAAGCATTGCTCTCAAGGTGTTGTCCACATACTCTAGCACCGTCAGGAATATATAACTTATATTCACAGAAAATGTGAATCTTGATCGTCTCTGGTATTCGATGGCGGGTTGCGTTTTGGCAAGTGTTAAAGATACAATGCCCTGGAGTGTTTGGAGCTCGAGTGTAGTCTGGAACCTGAAGCTCTCGTACATTCTGTTCTACTTCTGGTATGACAGGTGGTCTTCCTACAACGTTGTCAATTCTCTGCCAACATCGGTGACACATACGTCGTGTGTTGTCGAACTCTACCTGAAAATGGTAGAATACGATCTTGCTGATGTTATGTTGTATTTTTATGAAAACATTTAAAACAATGCGGTATGTAGGTGTTCAGGTCTAAAGTCATGGCATACTTGTATTGTTTTCATATTTTAAGTAATGCAAGTAAAAATATATCTTATGTATAGCCGATGTGACGGCTTAGTGAATAGATAACAATAGCAAACACACAATAGGTGGTCAGAGAAGTGTTTTAATAAGAAGAACTATAAACGTGCGAACTGAGTCATAAAAGGATTAAAGGATTGTGAGAAAGCTGCACAAGTCATTACTGATACAAAGGGATGCCGCTCGGAAGCAGGTAGCTAGTACTGCACGTGTTTTTTTTTTCTATGAAGCGAACACCCCTAGCTACGGACCATACAGCCGCGCTACATAGAAAATAAACACGTGCAGTTGGTAGTTTGCAGCTCGGTTCGGAAACGCACTTTTACACACAACACTAGAGTAGTTCAATAAGACCTGTAAGTGCGAGCAAGAGGTCCGATTAAAATGATTTAGGGCTCAATTCGCACGTTTGTAATAGCTCAGGTATAAAAATATAACAGACAATAATAATATAAACAAACCGCTTCTAAAAAGAAAAACTGAAGCTGGTGAAGTTCGAAATAGTTTAATGAAGTATGTACTAACCTCCAAAATGGCATGTTCTCGTATGTAAGCCACAAACTCGGGGTGCATTCTTGGAAGATCATCAGTTAAAACATGCTGTTGGTATCTAGCATGATGTAGGCCTCGCCGACACATCACACAGTTGCGATTTTCTTCCATAACGATGTTCCAAATCGATAAGCACTACAATAGTCCACAACACTAGCCAAGATAAACGTTTGTAGCGGGTAACAATGTCCAAAAGGGGCGCCGGGGTCAGTGATGAAAACGGTATAACAAAGTACTAGGTAGAATAAACAGCTGCGGAACGTCGTTTCACGCACAGAACGATACAACGACTAGTGAATGTCGCGGCACAAAAGGCTGTCCACTGGCACAGCGCACCACCTACCCCACCCCGCGGCTGGTTCCCTATCCCCGAGGTCTATAGTCACCGTTGTAACAAAAAACAGAAATGTTAAAGATAATACTACTTTTTTATGTAAAAAAAACATATTTTCAAAAGTGTTCACCATTATCATATCATATCACGATATAATGCATGAATAGTAACACAATAGACGTATAAAAAAAAGAAGGACTCCGCGCCACGCATATCGAAAGTGAAGCACCGTACCGATCTATGTGTGCGTGATATGAGTACCTGCAAAGACGCCGTCGCTTGTGTCACGTAATGGCGTCCGGTTGGCATACTATGATGTAAATGTGTGCGTGAGGCGTGTTTGTACAAACGGTCCTGGCATACTTACTGTGCTTCACTTTCGATATGCG
This sequence comes from Cosmia pyralina, assembly GCA_946251885.1. Lineage (NCBI taxonomy): Eukaryota > Metazoa > Arthropoda > Insecta > Lepidoptera > Noctuidae > Cosmia > Cosmia pyralina. The sequence continues at coordinate 16,666,170 of OX276366.1, read as the reverse complement.
TGGCGCGGAGTCCTCCTTTTTTTATGAGTCTATGAGTAACACAATACATTTCTCGTTTTAAATAATGTTGTTTTACATTGTTTTTTTCGTATTTCAACCATGATAGGTATGTAATATTATCGTACTTGCAATTATGATATTAACTAAAACTGGAACTTTGGGGGCTTGCCGTGGTTTTCAGACAAGGATTTGGGACATGTCGCCATAGTAAATATTTTTCCTGATTAAAAGACCTATCCAATGACACCACAATGATTGCTATTGGAGCGAGTACCAAAATGCCCATTCTCCTTTCCTATGTACACATTTTTAGTCATATGAGGTAGAATTTTTTGTATTACAAAAATTAAAGCTAAACCTCCTAGGTTCGAAGTTAACGCCAAAAACCTGAAATATATATATTTTTTTCTCAATGGTGGCGCTGTTAGCTTAAGCCGAAACCATGTAAACAAATATGTGTTTTAGAAAAACAATTTTACTTTCGCGCATAAAGTTTAGTTTACGCTGCACTTTATAACATTTTTATGACTCTTTCAATGGTAATACTCCAAGAAATTTAAACAAACCTTTTTTACATCCGTTCAACCGATTTAGACTTCTATTCCGTAGGTATAAGGATGACATTAAAGGCAAAAAAGTGGTTACAATACCAACTGTTTACTGCAGCTGCCATTTGTCATGCCACCAACGCAATAGAAGTCAAAATCGGTTGAACGGACTGTAAAAAAGGTTTGTTTAAATGTCTAATCTTATTGCATTGTTCTAAATTCTACTGATGTTAAAAGTGTATGGTGTTCAACTTAGCTGATAATTAATTTTGCTATATTACGCTAGATGGCGTCACTGAAACATAGATACACAGTTTTTCTATGTTTATTCTGATAACCTCCCTACAGTAATCTTACATCTCTTTGGCTGTAATTTAATATTTTTATAAAAACATAAAATATAAAAATTGTAGCCCACCGGTATCGGGAACAGGGTCCAAGCTACCGGTGGTCAGGGCTCCAGAGAGAGGAACCTCCTCACTATGCGTGCCATGTCCAGGAGTACTGTTCTCTGAATCAAGCCCTTGTCCTCCTGAGGTGTTGGTTGAGGCTCTCCGCTCCTCGTGTGCTAAGTGAAGATACTTGATTTTTTTATCTTTCTCAGCTCTCACGAGATTCTCGTCATAAGGGACTGCGATATCAACAATCATTGCACAGCGCTCATCGTCGATCTATCAACACAATATCGGGCCTATTGGCATTATACTTAATAAAATAATTTTCAGATTTTTTTTTTACTTCCTGAGGTCCTAGGGTCGATTTCCGGGTCGGGCAAAGTGTTATTAGATTTTTTCATGTGCAATTTCTCAGTAGCAGCCCGGAGTCTGGATCTGTGCCCGGTTGATGGCAATAGGCTCGCCCCCTATTACATGGGACTTTAATATAACAACGACACGTAAGTGTACTAGGTACACCTCTGCCTAACCCTTTGGTCAATACATGCGTGTTGTTATTATTTATCATCCTTCAAATAATTTCCAGGTAATTATTTTTGTTCTCATTCCCTATTTCAGCTACCGCACCGCATACTTCGAAGACATGCCGTGGATAGGTACCTTTCAATACCGCTTCAACGGGTTTCGTCACCAACCAGCTGACCATTACCTACGTTCCTTCTACCTTGAGGAATCCAAAAACGGAAAGAAATGGTACAAACCACGATCTAAATATTGCGTGGGAGATACGCCACAGTTCCAACTGATGATGAATATCACTGATCAGGTATTTATTAACTACGCTCTCCACCAGTGAGGGTCGTTAGTGTTGGCCTAGTGGAAACGGCCGCGACGTACGAGGTCTTAGGTTCGAACCCGGCGCAGGCACTTCACTTTGTGTAAATTATTTCATCACCACTGCTCTTAAAATGGTAAAGGAAAACATCGTGAGGAAACGGCATGTCCTGTAACCGAAAAATCGAAGATATGTGAGATCCACCATCCCGCACTGGGCTCGCGTGGTGGATTACGGTCCACTCCCTCTCACTGAGAGGAGGGTTGTGTCCCAGCAGTCGGAACATTATACACTGATTATGGTTATGCTTCTCTATCTTAACTTCTGCTGGACATAGGCCTCTCCCAGGTTCTCCAGGCGTAACAACACCCTGTCCTCCGCTTTCCGCATCCAGTCTGTCCCAGCCACTTTCTTAAGATCGTCGGTCCATCTAGCTGGGGGGCGTCCCACACTACACGCTTCCCGATACGCGGTCTCCACTCCAGGACTCGACTGCTCCACTGGCCATCGGTCCTTCGACAAACATGGCCAGCACACTGCCACGTCAGTTTGCTTACTCTGCAAGCTATGTCGATTACTCCGAATCTTTTCCGGATACCTTCATTCCTGATCTATCTTAACTTGCTTTTCTCGTCTTGAATAGATCCTTTACAACCTCAACCACCGACCCCCCCCCCCCCCCACACCCCACCACCGGTCACCACCGATCTTCATCAACGACGTAAAGTACTGTAAAAGTACTGAAAAGCTACGTTTAAATGCAAAAACAAACATCATCTGCCTAGCCTTTTCCCAACTATGTTGGGGTTGCAGCTGAATACCAGTATTTTACATGGGGCGACTGCATGTCTAACCTCCACAAGCTAGTTACTGGGTAAGACTGGTTGTCTGACTTTCGGGCTTCTCATTACCCGGAATGAATGTCAAAGTTTTACGATTAACAGCCGTTGGAAAAGACCGTCTTTTTTCTTAGGCGCGGAGGGGTCTCGGTATGTAATGGATGGTCAGACATTCACGAACCGATCTGGGCAAGTGTTGCTCAGCCAAGAGTGCAGCTGTAATTATGAATACCAGCCTATTACTGTCCCATTGCAGGGCAATGGCCTCTTCTTGTACAGAGAAGGCACGAGCATTGATCACCACGCTTGCTCAAGATGGTTGGGGAATTCAGGCTTAGATTACCTCCAGGTTTCCTCACGATGTTTTTTCCTTCGCCGATGTTGGGACTCAAAAGTCACATTGGAGTCACGTTGGTACTTGCCCGGATTTGAACCCACTACCTCGTGCATGAAAGAAGAGGCCTTAACCACAGGGCGTCACGAATATAAGGTCAAATCAAATTATGTAGCGAAATTCCGGGGTCATTATTGACCCCAAAAAGTCATTAAATCTTTTTTGTTTTATCGTGTTGAGATATCGATGCCCATTATGTTAATTTAATTTGAAATCATCAAAAATTGTCGTTTCACTTCGGCTTTAACAGTTCCTGCGTCTGGATGGCAAGCGGTTTTGTTTCACATTTGTGGCTGACATCACCCACGATGACAGCATGATATCGGTAGCAGATGATGCTATGGTGAACCTCCTTCGGACCCTGGAGCAGAGGAACGTCTTCGAAGACACACTACTCATCGTCTTTGGAGACCATGGACCGAGGTAAGGTAAAGATTTAAAAAAAAGAAAAAGTAAAGAAAGAAAAAAGAACAGATGTAGGTAGTTAGGATACCATATTCTAATTAAAAAAAAAAAACTTAAATTCACTGACAAACATCGCACAGCCTAAACCGCTTGGTTCAGAAACATACAATTTTGGCACAAGAGTTCCTTAATTTTAACGCATATTATTTCTTTTACAAGCCGATGTCTGCCCGATGGAATTTCTCATAGGCAGAAATGGCGAACTTCTAAAGTCAAAAGATCTTTATTGTGAGACAGTGGTTACAGAGTTGTTCTTGAGTTAAGTTGGTGTGCGTTTGGACTGCTGTACTATATTAGGTATACAATAGTTTGAACAATTTCTTATCTTAGACCTAAGTTTATGTGATATTTATAAAAAAAAAAAATAAATAAAAAAATACCAAAAGAAAAATAACCAAAAAATAAAAAAGTAGGTAGGTATAACAAAATTAAGTTCTACAACTACCTGTGGAGTGTAGTATTGTCAAAATGTGAGTCAGCGTGATGAATGATAAGTGAGATTAGTGTTATGTGGTGTTACGAGTGGTGTGTTCGTGTGCTGTGTGATATGTAGTAATTATTAATTCAAAATAGACATTTTGTGGCAGTATCTACATTGCCACATGTGAACTACGCATCACACTGACGTCACGCAAAATCCTGCATCGCGCAATTAGAGTTTACGTCTTAGCATAGAACTTTAATATTTTATTAAAATCTTGAGGATTATCTTAAAAAGTAAGAAACACGTTCACGCCTCAAGATGTACCAAGGAGCCCCATAGTGGAATTTGCTAGAGGCCCCGCGCTCGCTTAAGGCGCGGACTGACTACGACTTTAAATGGCACACAACCGCGTAATCTATTGTCACCATTAGCTGGCTTGAAATAAGGTTGAAAATTGAAAATAATATTTGTGTTGCCGAGATGTGACTAAGCTGCGAATGTGCATTTATTTTCCGGGTTTTCTTTAGATTATTCAGAATATATATAAATCAATTGCTGTTCGTTTGTCTCGCTAAAACTAGAGAACGGCTGGACCGATTTGAATTATTTTTTGTTTTGTTTTATTGTTCTCTTTACTGGGATGGTTTATAAGGAAAAAAAAAATTGTTTTGACAGGACGTCTGCCGGGTCAGCTAGTACACAATACGTTAAATAATTGTCCGGTTACAGTTTAAAAAAAAAATGCTAATACTATTAAATTCTTAAAAAAACGAATGTCGTTATCGCTGAAAATACAGAGATGTTCGATGCCAAAGTTTATTTTTGTGGAGCAACTCCAAATTTTTTATTGGCAATATCAAACTATTTTTTACTATTCTATTCGGTTAAAATTTTTCTTTAAACCCTTCTCTGTGCACTGTATTTTTTGCTTCGGATAGTTTCATTGCGTTACGTCATACTCGACAATCCAAGAAACCAATTTTTGTGAATATTGAGCTAATACCGCGCCTTAATCTGTCACTAACTGTGGATCCCATTAACACAGCATCATGCCGAGTGGAAGCCATTTTGTCACAGTCACGACGTGCACCTACATACATTTTTTCTCCGTGCTTTTTATTATAATATTTGTTAAGTTTTATGACGCAGATAAGTGCCAGCGGCCTTGAGTGATTAGCTTGCGTGTTCTGTGCTGAGCTCACGCAACGCGTCATACGTCCACCCAGTAATAGGACTCGCCCATCCAGGAGCGCTGTCCCAAATTAGACGCATTATTCATTTATCACACTATCATCACACTAATATTAGGTCTTTACCTATGAAATTGCCGTTCTGCAGTACTGGCCATTTCAAATCAAAATAATTTTTGTTTGGCTAAGAATTCTAATTTCAAATTAATTTTATTTTAAAAACATGGATTTTTTTTCCAAAAGTAGTCATTTGTTTATTGATTAGTATTACATTTTCATCGCATTTCAATCTTTTTCGTCATCATGGATACGTTAAAAATTCGAGTAATTATGGAATATGAGTACCGTCGTGGCAGCAACGCGGCACAAGCGGCACGCAACATCAACGACGTTTACGGAGCTAACACTACAAACCAACGCACCACTTGTTATTGGTTTGCTCGCTTCCGTTCTGGAAATTTCGACCTGAAAAATGAACCTCGCGGTCGTCCGAAGACTTTGGTCGACAATGACGAATTAAAGGCGATTGTGGAAGCTGATGATACACAATCTACGGCTGAATTAGCAGCAGCTTTCGACGTTAGCGTCAAAACAATATTGGTCCATTTGCGTCAAATTGGCAAGGTAAAAAAGCTTGACAAATGGGTGCCCCACGAAAACAACGATCGCCAGCGCGAAGTACGCGTCGAGACGTGCCTTGCACTGCTCAACAGACACACAAATGAAGGAATTTTGAACCGCATTGTTACCTGCGATGAAAAATGGATTCTGTTTGATAACCGCAAGCGCTCGGTAAGTTGGTTGGATCCTGGTTCAGCACCTAAACAATGCCCTAAACGAAAACTTACCCCTAGAAAAGTGATGGTCACTGTTTGGTGGTCTAGCGCCGGTGTGATTCATCACAGTTTCTTACCAAACGGGGTGAGCATTACTTCAGATGTGTACTGTGAAGAACTGAACACAATGATGGAGAAGCTGGCACATCTCCAACCAGCATTGGTCAATCGCTCGTCTCCGCTGCTCCTGCACGACAACGCGCGACCTCATACTGCACAGCAGACGGTCTCCAAGTTGCAAGAACTGGGGCTGGAAGCTCTCCGTCATCCGCCCTACTCACCAGACCTTGCGCCTACAGACTACTACTTTTTCCAGAATTTGGATAATTTTTTGGCGGGAAAAAAATTAAATACCCGAGAGGCAGTACAAAATGCCTTTGAAGAATTTGTTGCCTCCCGTCCAGCTGATTTCTTTAAGAAGGGCATCAATAAACTGCCACTGCGTTGGCAAAGATGCATTGATTGCATGGGTGATTACTTCGATTAATACAAATAAAAAATGCTTGAAAAAAATTCGTTTAAATATTTTCATACAAAACGGCAATTTCATAGGTAAAGACCTATTATTATAAAGGCGAAAGTTTGTGAGTGTGTGTGTGTGTGTATGTTTGTTACTTCTTCACGCTCAAACCGCTGGACCGATTTGGATGAAATTCGGTATGTAGACAGCTTATAACCTGGATTAACACATAGGCTACTTTTTATTCCGAAAAAATGTAGTGCTCCCGTGGGATGAGCAAGGAATTCAAATATATTTGCTACTCTTTCAAACTCAAACGGCTCCACCGATTTTGATGAAATTTGGTGTGAAAGTAGCTGACACTGGATAAACACATAGGCTACTTTTATCCCGAAAAAATAGAGAAAGAAAGAAAAAGCATTTATTGTGACTAGCACAGGAAGATCACCAACTAAACTAAAATCACAATAATAAAAGTTTGAAAACAAAAAAAAAGCCAAAATAAATAACCACACTATCACACTAATATTATAAAGGCGAAAGTTTGTGAGTGTGTGTGTGTGTGTGTATGTTTGTTACTTCTTCACGCTCAAACGGCTGGACCGATTTGGATGAAATTCGGTATGTAGACAGCTTATAACCTGGATTAACACATAGGCTACTTTTTATCCCGAAAAAATGTAGTGTTCCCGTGGGATGAGCAAGAAATTAAAATATATTTGTTACTCTTTCAAACTCAAACGGCTCGACCACGGAGTAGAGAAAGAAGCGGAGATGCCGCAAGGCAATTAGGTCGTGCGCCATCAATTAGGTCAAGACGTCACAGGTGGGCGGGGACACAAATCTTAGTTTCGAGTGAATCGTCATCGCGTTCGGGTCCGTTGTATTTTAATGGCTTTTTATTTGTTATATTGTTTTTATAATGAAGTGCGCTGTTGTTGGATGCAAAAATTGTTCAGGATCAAAACTGAAACATATTGATGACATAATATTTCACGTATAAGTCCCTAAACTGTATATTTTCATTTTAAAACACATTTTCTCGTTTGCTAGTAGCTAGAGACATCTGTCGTCGAAGAGATGCAATATAACCACTCTTGACAACTCCGTGTTTTTATCACAATTACAACAAGCTAAATAAACTTAAGCAAGTTATTTGAGCCGAAAATTGATCATCGTATTATGCATAAGTTATTTTATAGATAAATTACATACCTTGATACATGAAACAAGAAGAATTTAAAATAAGAAAAGTGCGCCATCTAACGGTAAGTAGTTGGTCCTAACTGACAAATAAAAATGTGGGTCTCATGCCATCAAGACCCTATTTTTTTTTCGAATGTATTATCTTCATGTAATTTATTTGTTTTTTTTTACAGAAAAAAGAAACTCTAAATATTGGAAACAAACTAACGGATAGACATCAACTTTCACCGGGAAAAGATGAAAGTTAAATTGGCAAGTCAACTTTTTAGTACAAGTGTTGCCAAAGCCTTAGAATCTTGCCGAGAAAGGTATAATTATTTCAAAGAAGCATTTGGAACAATTTTATTTTTAAAATTAATCAACGACTTATTTGACATACTAAATTCGAAAAAATTAAAACAATACAGAACCAAAAAAAGCACTATTTGAAGGCAATTTTTCCAAAACGTTATCATTTTTAATATTTTCTAAAAATTACATCTTGCATTTAGCAATATGTTCTCAAAATATTATTCAGTCAAGAAGAAAAACTGGTTTCAATGGCATCATTGTTTGTATAGACAGCGCAATAGGATTGTACAAAAGTTTTGTACAAGAAAAAAAGGAACTTATTTTTTTACCCTTGTATAAGTTTAGCCAGAATCACCTTGAATTATTCTTTGGCAATATTAGAGCACATGGAAGGACAAACAACAACCCTACGGCGCGATAGCTTCAGGCGGCGTACAAAAAAACTTATTAACACGGAGTTAAAGGATTCCTTTAGAGGAAATTGCATTCCCCTTGAGCACATTGGAATCCTGTCTTGTTCTTCGCGTCTTAATGCTGTTAAATAAAACTGTGTTGTTTAGTGGCCAACAATAAGCATTGTCCAATAAAAATTGATTATGTTAACAATTTTTTGATTTGACTACCTACCTACCTACTTAAACAAACTTTAGTTTTTGTTTACCCTAAACCCGAAAAGGGGTCATTGTACTCGTCATTTTGAACATTTTTATCTATGGGACCAAGCTTGAAATCGCGAAAAAAATCAGCTGTTCAGTACAGTTATCTACACCAAACTCGTCAAAATGTACTGAACAGCTGATTTTTTTTCGCGATTTCAAGCTTGGTCCCATATAAAAAATTGTTCAAAATGATGAGTACAATGACCCCTTTTCGGGTTTAGGGTAAACAAAAACTAATGTTGTATTCCCGATACTCCACATGACACTATATTTTTTTTTTAAATTTCAAACAGGGAACACATTACCCACCTTTTTGGCCTCACCCGCAGTTGGGTAATAAATAATGTGGTCCCGCCATATTAATACCCGTAGAATGTTCTAAAACAATGTGTCGTGATATGTTACGCCATGGTGGCCAGTAGACGAACTAAAATAAAAATAGCTAGTTCAGTTTCACTGTAATAATTCCTTTCACCGGTAGATAGCGTTACGAAAAATGGGCGGGATTTCCATCGTGGGGCGTAGCCATCGCCGTACCTCGTCCCCCTCTCACCCGCACTCAGGCGACGCTTGTTTCTGAAGAAATTAGGCCTTGCGGCATCTCCGCTTTATTCTTTTCTCCATGGGCTCGACCGATTTTGATATAATTTGGTGTGGAAGTAGCAGACATCCTTTATACACATAGCACACATAGGCTACTTTACATACTGAAAAAATGTAGTGTTCCCGTGGGATGAGCAATTTTTTTGTGAATACTTTTCTCACTGATTAAATAACACACGTATTAATGTATCCCATAAACCGCAGGTAACACCGCGGGGCGCAGCTAGTTATACATAAAACAAGGTATTATATTAAAATACGTATACTAAAAGATAAATAATTAAATTATCTTTTAAATGGTGAAGGTTTCATAAAAATACGCTTGATAGTTTTTGGGTGATTCTCAGTTTTTTCTCCGCGTTAGACATAACTTTGCAAATTAATTACACTATATAATATAAACATAATCTAAAATATTCACATATTTAGTTATTAATAAAATGCTCTTATTTAACATATATTTTTTCCAAATCATTAACACTACATACTCTTTTAGACGTGATATTCAGTTTAAAATCATTAAAAGTTCCTTATGGTCGCCTTGTAGTAAGTGGGTATTTTAGCAGAATTTGTCGTTTTAATATGAACATAATTATGTTGTTTTTTCTTTCTTTCTTTTGTTTTCTGTTAACGAACAACACTATTTATCTTGTAAATCTTTCACCTACCTCTCCTTTCCTTAGAGAAATACAAGCATGATATTAGAAAAAAGTTTTTTTTCCTCAACAGGTTTGCAAAAGTCCGGGACACACTGCAGGGCAAATTGGAGGAGCGTTTGCCTTTAATGAGTATTCGTTTACCGGAAAAGTTTAAACGTATGCGTCCAAATGCGCAAGCGCAACTAGAAGCTAACGCCAACGTTCTAACCTCGCCTCACGATATTTATGCTACTATAGTGGACGTACTCGACTGGTCAGAACATATGAACCCTTTCAAAGTAACCGGAGCTGACTTCCCGAGAGCAATGACGCTATTGGAACCGGTAAGTTTTTTTTTTATTTAATTTGATGGCAAACGGTGGTTTGATGGTTAAGCTACGCTTGCCGAGGTCGGTGCGTGGATGGGTGACCATCCATCATAACCCCTCCGTTCCTCTTAAAGCAGCTTTGTCATTACGGGTAGTCAAAAACCCGAAAGTCTGACAACCAGTCTTACCAAGGGGTATCGTACTCGTATTACCCAGTAACTGGGTTGTGGGGGTCAGATAGGCAGTCGCTCCCTGTAAAATACCGGTATTCAGCTGCATCCGGTTAGATTGAAAGCCGACTACAACAGAGTTAGAAAAGGCTAGGCAGATGATGATGATGCTTTGATGGCAAACAACAAAACGTCCCACCTGATTTTCAATGGTCACTGCCACGTAAGGACACCTGCGATAACAGAGTCATGACATATGCGTTGCCGCTGGGTAATCCTTCTGAGTTGTTAAAGAGTGTACGTGTGTGAATTTATTAAATTGGCCGACCCCAGCATGGTTTGGACAGACTCGATTACTCGAATGAACCCCAAGATTCACACTAGCCCCTGGAGCCTCATGAGTAGACCGGAGGCCCGATAATAGTAGGGGAGACGTGCACGGCTCTAATAATACACCCCTCACACGAGCGCGGTGTGAAACGGGCCCGTGAGTCATTTTACCTAATATTGTACGTGGTATGAGTTCTATACCAAGAAAATATTTTTTTATTATTACCGTTGTTCCATCACTATTAAGTAATAATAAAAAAATATTTTCTTGGTATAGAACTTATACCACGTACAATTTTAGGTAAAATGAGATTCACACCGCGCTCGTGTGAGGGGTTTGTACTTCCATATCCTAAATATGGAAGGATTGTTAGAACTGGATGTGCATCCTAAAATAGGCAATGGAATTGTGGAGAGACGGGTGACATTTATCAATGGATGGGCATCTTTTAACGACGTCGCCGCCAGGTTGGTTCAGGTCCAGCTTCACCGGTGAATCTTTTGGCGGGGTTAAACTGGTTATTCTTTTCTATGTCGCTGTGTATAAAATATCTGAAGAAGTATTTACAATTCTGCACCACCACACTCTTAATCACTTCTCTAGTTCCTTCTCTGGAATTCAAAGATGCAGAACTGTCTACTTTGGGGCTCACTGGCAACTAAACGAATGTAACCTAGCTGTAGGTAATATTTTAAGCCATATATGACATTTTAGTCGAACTTAGAGAAAGAGGTCAATCGATGAATCCGACTCGGCTGGGCAGCGTTCGGGAAGCTTCGCAATATCTAAAGAACAGACTAAACAATATCATCTCGTCCCACATACCGCAGTTTCTCAAGGTGCGTGTTGCCAGTGAAGACCTACGGCACTGAAACATGGTCGCTCACAATGGGCCTTATTAGAAGACTAAAAGTCAACCAAAAGGCAATGGAGAGGGCTATGCTTGGACTTTCCCTACGTGATCGAATCAGAAATGAAGAGATCCGCACGAGAACCAAGGTAATCAACATAGCCCGAAGAATTGCTAAACTTAAGTGGCACTGGGCAGGGCATATTGCTCGCAGAACAGATGGCCGATGGAGCCGAAAGGTTCTGGAGTGGCGACCGCGTACCGGAAGACGTAGCGTTGGAATGCCTCCCACAAGGTGAAACGATGACCTTGTGAAGGCCGCAGGAATCCGATGGATGCGGGAAGCACAGAACCGGTTGAAGTGGCGGTGCTTGGGGGCAGCAGTGGACGTCTTTCGGCTGAAATGAGGATTTGATAGTCCAAATCTTGAGGACGGCTATTTTATATGTATTAAGGCCTCCCACAAGGTGGACCGATGACCTTGTGAAGGCCGCAGAAATCCGCTGGATGCGGGAAGCACAGGACCGGTTGAAGTGGCGGTGCTTGATGGAGGCCTATGTCCAGCTGTGGACGTCTTTGGGCTGAAATGATGATGATGCGATTTTAATTAGTGTTTAACCTGTGTACCTGCTTATGAATTGCCTGGTTATTAAACAATCCGAGAGACATTGTTGAAATGTCTCGTGTCCCTGTAATCACACCGGCACCCTCCCCCCCCTTTAAACCGGAACCCAGCGACGCGGCTTGGTGGTAGATATAGGTATGGTGCTGAGGTATGCTGGAGTACGTCCCCGGACGAGCTCCTTCACTAAAAGCTACTATAGTCTAGCCGTCGAGAAAATGCGTTCCTGACACCTGTCAGTTGCACAATTTCTAGTTGTAATAAGGATCAAATTAGCAAAACACATACTCGTTATTATGAAACTGACAGATGTCAAGAACTCATTCTTTCAACGGCCGGACTATAATCAAAAATAATAATTTGCTTACACGCACAGAATAATCGTTGGCCTTCATTGATCATTTTCAGATTCCTAAGAACAGGTCGTGTAGTGAAGCGGGTATAGAACCCCATTGGTGTGCATGTGTCAATTGGAAGAATGTTACTGATAGCGCAATGGTTCACAAGACCGTTGACGCCTTTGTCAATTACATCAACGAGTTGACGGAAAGCCAAAGGTAATTATTTTTTACTAGCTTTTAACAGCGTGGTCGGAATTTTTTTTTTATTTTGATTATCCTACGGTAACGTACTACCCGGGATGAAAACTAGCTATGTCCTAATCCAGGTCATGGTCTACCCATGTGCCAAATTTCATTCAAATCCGTTCAGCCGTTTTAGCGTGAAAGCGTAACAAACAAACAAACTCACTTTCAAATCAAATCAAATCAAATTTATTACTGAACCAAAAAGTTGTACATTAGTTGGTGATTGGAGCCATCTGTTAGGCAAGTAATGCCTGTGTTAGGTGACTCCGCTCTTCCACAGCAGTATACAATTTTCTCAGTAGGTATCTTAGACATAAACATAAGCAGTATGTGATGGGTGTGTGCGTGTGTGTGAGAGAGAGAGAGGGTGTGTGTGTGTGAGAGAGAGAGGGTGTGTGTGAGGGTGTGATATGTGGGTGAGTGTGTGGGAGTGTGCATGCGAGTATCATTTTGTGTGTTGCAATAGTTCCTCAGTATCGGCGTAATTTAGTGTAGCTATGTCCTAATCCAGGTCATGGTCTACCCATGTGCCAAATTTCATTCAAATCCGTTCAGCCGTTTTAGCGTGAAAGCGTAACAAACAAACAAACTCACTTTAGCATTTATAGTAATAGTATTGATTGTACATTCAAATTATAAAAAGTTTTTAGGGTTCCGTATGCAATAGGTACCAATGGACGTTGTTTAATATCAAACGTCACGATATTATCGTGGAAATGGATATGGAAATATATGAAGACTTTTTTGCCATCCACGAACGTGCACGTTTAGTTTGTTTTTACATTTTAGTTGCATACCGTGGACGTTCACGATAGAAATCTATATAAATAAAAAATTGCCGAATGTATTAGGTTGGGGAAAAAGTCTTATCGCATTATAGTATGTATGAACTTAAAATAAAATATCTTTGGTTATACTATTTGTATCTTGGCTGGTTTTGGTAACATTGAAAGTTTAAATTTTAAAGAACATAATTCCAAATTCAAATTAGGAAAATGTGTGATTTTCATTTGTTTTTCGTACTGTTAAGATGAGTGAATCTAATGAAGAAATTCGATACGTTTTAAAAGTTTACTACAAAAAAGGTAAAAATGCAACGCAAGCCGCGAAAAAAATTTGCGATGTTTATGGACCCAGTGCAGTGTCTGTGAGAGTAGCACAAATTTGTTTTAAGCGTTTTCAATCCGGAAATTTTGATGCCAAAGATGCACGACGCTCTGGTCGCCCTATCACGGAAAAAATGGATGCCATTTTTGAAAAAGTGGAGCAAGATCGGCATATCAGTAGTTACAACGTAGCTGAAGGACTGGGAATTGACCACAAAACAGTTTTGGCTCATTTGAAAAAAACTAGGTACACAAAAAAGCTCCATATTTGGGTACCTCACGAGCTCACTGAAAGAAACCTAATGAACCGTGTACTCATTTGTGATTCTTTATTACGACGTAATGAAACCGAACCATTTTTGAAGAAGCTACTAACTGGAGATGAAAAGTGGATCACGTACGACAAGAACGTGCGAAAAAGGTCGTGGTCAAAGGCCGGTCAGGCTTCACAGACTGTGGCGAAACCCGGGTTCACTCGCAACAAGGTGATGCTGTGTGTGTGGTGGGATTGGAAAGGCATTATTGATTATGAGCTGTTACCACCAGGCAGGACCATCGATTCTGAACTCTACTGCGAACAACTGATGAGATTAAAGCAAGAAGTTGAGAGAAAGCTGCCGGAATTAATCAACAGAAGGGGTGTGGTTTTTCATCATGATAACGCTAGACCTCACACATCTTTAGCCACTCAGCAAAAATTAAGAGAGTTTGGCTGGGAGGTGTTGATGCATCCGCCGTATAGTCCTGACCTTGCACCTTCAGATTTCCACCTGTTTCGGTCTCTTCAGATTCTTTAGGCAGTGTCAGGTTAACATCACGAGAGGACTGCCAAAACCACTTGTCGCGGTATTTTGATCAGAAGTCCCAAAATTTCTATAGCAATGGGATCATGTCCCTACCTACAAGATGGCAGAAAGTTACCGAACAAAATGGTACCTACATACTTTAGATAAATGTAAATAATGTATATTAAAAAATGTTTTGAATTTTCTTAAAAAATGCGAAGAAACTTTTTCCCCAACCTATTATGTACACGCATCACTTCAGAACGGTTGCACCTATTTGGCTAATTCTTTTTTTGTTGTGTTTGTAATTGTTAGGACAAGAAGGTTATATGCCAGATTTTTTTGGAAAATTCACCGAAAAATTCGATTTTTGTTTGGATGCGAATTTTGTATGAAAACAGACAACACACAGCCTAAACCACTGGAGATAGAGACATGAAATGTACCCGGGCGACGCCGGGCACGAGCAGCTAGTACATAGTAAAAATTATATGCTGTTCGTTGGTAAGCGCATCACGTCAGTTGGGACTGGTCGTCTCTTAGCTGCCATGGCTTATTTTTAATTTTAATATTTAATTTAGTTGTTTTAGTTATTATCTTTTTATTACGGACGCTTTTTAACGTGCACGTCTTTCTACATTGTCCTCACATGTATATTTTCAACTTGAACGATGTAACCAATATTTTGTAAAAATATTATGATTTAAAAGAGTGTCCGTGGAGTTTCTTGCCCGTTCTTCTCCATAGGGATCTACTACGCTTTGGAATGGGCAACTAGCTTCATCTTTCTGACTGACCGACCCATTGACAATTCAAAAGTGCCTGTAATTGGTTTATTTGAAATAAATGCTTTGAGTTTTGAGTTTTTTTTTTTGAGTTTTGACTTCAGAACGGCTGCACCGATTTGGCAA
Organism: Cosmia pyralina; assembly: GCA_946251885.1. Taxonomy (NCBI): domain Eukaryota; kingdom Metazoa; phylum Arthropoda; class Insecta; order Lepidoptera; family Noctuidae; genus Cosmia; species Cosmia pyralina. Next base: position 16,650,696 of record OX276366.1, on the reverse strand, counting down.
ATTTTTGTTTAAAGTGTTCGTAATAGTCCGAATCAGGATTTTAGGAAAGAAAAAAAAATACGAGTTAATGCCCAGCGTCCCTAAAAGATAGTCCTAGAAGATAGTGGGTAGGGTACATGTAGGGAAAGAAATGGATATAACCTTTGGAAGAGGCATCTTAGGAAAATTTTCTGTACCTTTTCTAGTATCAGTGTTTGGGTCGCCGAGGGGTACCAAACACAGGCACTGGACTCGAATTTGCTTCAAACCAGAGCTTTGTACAATAGCATAATAACATTTGGATAGCGAAAGTCACGAGCGTTTCGCAAAACAAATTCCAAGCGCCTGAATTATTCCTTCGCAAGGGTATAAGCCGACGTTCGCACTGACGTAAAAATATCGCGCACTGGATTTTCAACTCTCGGTGTTGAGCTGAGCATTGAGAATCCAACCTCTAACAACAGAGTGCATTCCAGCGCGTCGGAAAAACACACTATTGGATTTTCAACTCTAGGCGCTAAGCAGAGTGTTGAAAATCCAGTGCGCGAAAAAGAATCGCTGCGATATTTTTACGTCCGTGCAAAGGTCGGCTAAATGTGATCTCTAAAAGTCGATATAGTGCAAATAGTTTCCGAGTAAAATGACTATGTGACATCCGGATAGACGGCCAGACGGACATTACGACATTGTAAGGGTTCCGTTTTTGCCATTTGTCTACGGAACTCTAATTTTTTTACATGAATTTATTAACTTTCAGGTCGAAATGCGTCCCTCGCACACTGACTCAAATCCAATGGGTGATGAGTCAGAGACCGAACAGCAAAATGCTCTCTTTCGTCTCCAATAAAGACAGCGACGGTTACATTGGAAAATTCGGAGCCAACACCAAGATATCAAAAGAGAACTATCAGTTAAAGGTTAGTGATACTTATACTACACTTATTGTGGTCAAGCAAAGTGTTATTGGAATTCATCAAGAATTTCTCAATAACAGAATTTGGATTTGTGTCCGGTTGATGGCAATAGGCTCGCCCCCTATGAGATGGGACTTAAGTGGCGACATGTGGGTGTAGTATAGGTACACGTCTGCTCAACCCTGTGGGGATTACAGGCGTGACGTCACGTGTAACGTTTCTTAATGTTTGCAGGTGGTACTCGGTCCTGGTCACGGCATCTATGAAGCCTCAATGACGTACCTGAAAAATGAAGATAAATTCTTGATCAACACGAGGGATATATCTAGAACGAACGCGTAAGTATTAGAGCATACTCATCATTCTCCTGCTCTTATCCCAGTTTTTTTGGGGTCGGCGCAACATGTCTTTATCTTCCATACTTCTCTATTAGTCGTCATCTCAGTAGTCACCCCCTTTCAAGCCATATCATCTTTCACACAGTCCATCCTTCGTTTCTTACCCATGGTGTTCTCCTATTCTTATAGCACACACACATACATTCATACTCGAAGCTCATACTTCGAATATTTCCATGACCTCCGGAATTGTACCTTAAGGGGATATATCATTATACTCCATCGGTTTAGGTACTTAAACAAAGGTAAACAAAAGAAAAACACGTGTTTGGTTAACCGACTATACGTAATACCTGTCACTTCAGTCGTCATGCAACGACACAGTTGTACCACAGTCCATTCATCATACAGTGTCCGACGAAGCCGTCTGCCGTCTAGACAGGGCAATCGTGCGGGGTGTGAGGGGCGAGACGCGGGAGGCGCGAGACCGAGCTGCATATTTCCACCGTGTTAGTAGCTCGGAACATAATTTTCAGGGCTATCGTGTTGATTTTATTATTGTTTTAATTTATTATTGCCTTTATTTCTTTAATATACATACAAATTATATTTTTAAATATTAGAATATAAAAATATAAAAACATTTAAAAATATAAAACATAGTAGCCCACCGGTACAACACAACAGCACACAACAGGGTCTAAGCTACCGGCGGTCAGGGCTCCAGAGAGAGGAACCTCCTAACAATGCGCGCCGTGTCTAGAAGTACCGCTTTCAGAATCAGCCCCTTAATCCAGCCGCCCAACGAGAGCCTCCTTAGATGTTGGTCGAGGCTCTTGGCAATTAAGCCATTGGCTGATACGACTATCGGCACAATGATTGCTGAGTCCACATCCCACATGTCGACAACCTCGCGAGCCAAGTCAAGATATTTGATTTGTTTATCTTTCTCGGCTTTCACGAGGTTCCCGTCATGTGGGGCTGTTATGTCAATAATCATTGCGCGCCGCTGTATTCGATCCACCACCACTATATCAAGCTTATTGGCAACAATAGTCCTGTCAGTGATGATGGATCGATCCCAGTACAATGTGATATTTCCATTTTCGAGAACTGGGTCGGGCACATACCTATAGTATGGTACTTCCGATTCCGCAAGGCTGTATTTCAGCGCAAGTTGCTGATGGATAATCCTGGCTACATGGTTGTGTCTATGCAAGTACTCTTCGTTAGCAAGACGAGAACAGCCGGAGATAATGTGTCGGATTGATTCTCCTGAACGGTGACGTGTCCGACAAATGTCAACCGTGCCGTCCTTCACAATATATTTCCGGTAGTTGTTCGTCATCATAACTTCGTCCATAATTGCACAGACAAAACCTTCGGTTTCCCCAAAGAGGTCACCGGAACGCAGCCAGGCTACGGACGCTAGCAAATCTACATCGGGTGCATGTAGGGCCCGGAAAAAGCGTCCGTGAAGCTCCTTACTCTGCCATACCTCCCTGCGATCGTTAGTGTCAAGCACTACAGGTTTGCGCCAGTTCTCTTTAGCCAAGGAGAGCGCGGTGAGGCCATTGTCCACCGCGACCACATCTCGATGCATCCCCACGTCGGCTTCTAGGAAATATTCCCTGAGACTGCATATCTCGCGGTTGTGGAGAGTCTTAGCGTTTAAAAAGCCTCGGCCTCCACACTTTCGCGGGATATACAGTCTCATTACCGATGACCGTGGGTGATGCATTCGATATGCAGTCAACAGCGTACGGACCCTCCGATCCAGGGCGTCGAGTTCAGTCTGAGTCCATTTGAGTACGCCGAAAGAGTACATCAAAACCGGCATGACCCAGCCGTTGAAGGCGCGCACCTTGTTTCCGCCTGATAGAAGACTATTAAATACTTTCTTCAGGCGGCCAAAGAAGCGCTCCTTCAACGATTGCTTCATGTCAGTAACATTGATGCCCAACGCTTCCGACATACCCAAATACTTATAGGTTTCGGATGCGGAGAGGGTTCTAAGGTTTATGGAATCCGAGTTCGGTTCCCACGGATTCCACAATCTCCCCTCGCTTTACATGCATGACAAATGTACATTTGACCACACCAAATTCCATCCTGATGGCGCTACTGAAAGTTTCTGTTACTTTCAGTAGCTCCATCAGTTGCACCGATAATGAAGTCAAAATGAATATCCAAGATGGCGGCTGCGAAAGTTTTCTAATTTTTCGTCATGGGTGTCGTTTCTATTGCTTTTGAGGACGCTAAAGCCGATGAGCTCAAAATCTTAATTGATTTTGACAAAAAAAATTGAATGTTTCGCAGTCGCCATCTTGGATTTTGATTTGAACTCACTATCGGCTTTACCGTCTTCGAAAACCATGGAAACGATACCCAAGACGAAAAATTTGAAAATTTTCGCTGCCGCTATTTTGAATTTTGATTTTAACCCCGTTATCGTTATTAGCGACCTCAAAAACCATGAGAATGACATCCATGTCGAAAAAATAAACCAAAGAGAAAAATAATAAAATAATTAGAAAAAAAACTTAAGAAATAGCAGGCACTAAAATGTCGTTTACAATAATAATAATGTTGATGACGATGTTGATCTCAAATAAACAAATTAATTAATTAATATCGTTTACAACCCTTGCTGTTGCGACAATGTCTAGACGTTGTCGGCATTTACCACGAGATCAAAGGCGTCGTCCTACTGTATGTTTTTATACTGTGGTTGTACTCTTCAATTCAACAACGTTATACAACGAATTATAAAGTTGGTAAATTGAAGAGTACAACTGTATCGTAGCATGAAGACTGAAATGACAGATATTACGTTTAGTCGGTTAACCAGACACGTGGCTTTTTTTGTTTATCTTTATTTAATTACCTAAACCGATGGATTTTGTGTTTTTAAAATTCCTATAAAACCAAATATGATTAAATAATTTTGATTTTCCATATATGTTATTTGACTATATTGTCTACTGCTGTTCTAAAACGGAAACATGACTACTTGAATTTATTTCGATAGCAAAAAAAAACAAATTGGCACCGTCTATTTTCTGTTTTATACGATACGTCAATAGTTCCTTATTGTGCAGTAAAATTTGCTTTAAATCGAAGGTATTTAAATATGTTAGGAACTTACTAAGCTAAAAATTGATTTAAGTATAGCATTCTGTCATAAGTCCGTGCCTCAGAAAGCACGTTAAGCCGTTGGTCCCGGCTGTCATTCGTGGATCTTTGACAGTCGTTACGGGTCGTCAGAAGCCCGAAAGTCTGACAACCAGTCTTACCAAGGGGTATCGTATTAACCAGTTACTGGGTTGTGGAGGTCAGATAGGCAGTCGCTCCATGTAAAATACTGGTATTCAGCTGCATCCGGTTAGACTGGAAGCCGACCCCAACATAGTTGGGAAAAGGCTAGGCAGATTGATTCTGTCATAAATCTACATTTAAACGAAGCACGTTTAGTTCCGGTGCGCGTGAGAGTTTTCTATCACGCGCGTCAAACTAGACAGCTATAACGCCATTTCACTTACACACCGAGCTAAACTACGCTTCGTATCCTGCCCCTAAACAAAAGCCTGGGTTCTAGTTTTAATACATATTTATAATTTATTCTTTTGTATCTCAGGTACGGAAACGAGCCAAGCTGTATAAGTGCCACTCACCCACATTTGAACCCGTATTGCTATTGTACTGACTATGTTCCTCAAACAGTATAACAATATAGGGTAAGCAGAGATCGAGGCCATCGGGGAACGGATACAAAGTAGAGAACGTAGCCTTAATAGATACCAAAATACAATCCACAATGATCTTTTGGCGCTCGAGTGACGTTGACAGGGGGGCGCTGTTGGTGAACATTTTTGCAATTCTTTTGTGAAATGTATTGGAAAAACAAGATGGTGGCGTTAGTTCCGACTCTAGCCGCGCGCCGAAAGATCCTTTTATAGCTATAACTATAAGATTACCCTTCTTATTTTATAGTGAGTCTTAGTAATTTAACTCAGAATGTCCTTGTCCTTTTTTGTTTTATGTGGTGTACGGTCAACAGCACATTAGTGGTAACAATTTAACATTGACAGCGCCTTTATGTCGTAGCTGTAAGAGCGTTTTTCGTAAAGCAAGTGTTACTTTTAATGTGTGGTTGACCTTAAATGTTGAATAAATAAACGTAACTAAAAAGTTTCGCTTCTATATTTTGTCTTTAAGTCAGGAATAAGCTAGTAACTTATACAAACGTATGCTTGTATGTTAATGTGCCATAACAACTTGTGATTACGCATAACGTAACATCACGCCTCTAATCATCGAAGGGTTATGCTGAGGTCTACCTATAGTACACCCAAACTTCGCCAGTTATGTTAAGTCCCACGTAATGGGGGGCGAGCCTATTGCCATCAACCGGGCACAAATCCAGACTCCGGACTGCTACTACTGGCATAAGTATTCCAAGTTTTATTCTAATAATAATAATCGTGATCTTTTTATAATTTAATTTTTTGTGATGCATATAAAAATCCATGTTGTAAAGATAAAACCATTAATTTTATTATAAAAGGGACTTTTAAAGTTACAAAAACATAACATGCCATTGAAATATAGCATTATGTTTAGAAATATAAGTCATACTTAACTCATAATACTACTCGTTTATGAATAGAAATAAAACATACCTATCTCAAATGATAGTCTATGGTCATATAAAGTTAAGTTTCAAACGAGCATTATGTTTGAAACATAACCGCGCGTTTGCACTGGCGAAACATCGCATAATAACATAAATTGATATCTCTATATAGAACACAAATTGATATCTGACAGAGATATCAACATGTTTTTATTAACAGACTGTTTCGCCATTGCAAACGCACGGTAAGTTATCTCGTTTATGGATAGAACATAGTACCTACAGGTTTCAGTGCCCTAGCACACCTCCGCCGCGAAGCAACATGATGTAGTAGCGGAACATCATGAGAGTCAGTTGAATTGATACTACTGCGGTTTCGCTGGCACTATTGTTTCGTGGTGGAGGTGTGTTAAGGCCCTCAAACTCGAAATATCAATCTCTTTAAGGACGCTGTTACAAATGGGTAGTCAAATCATTACTTTTTTACATAAAAGTATGTTTATTAAATAAAATGCTTTGCATTTTCTTAACATGTTTTTTGACCGAATTGTTGATAGATGTGCATGGTACGATTCTGAACTATAAATATAATTATAGTTAGGTACAGTTTCTCAAAAAAGGTACCGAAATGAAAATTTTAACTTCTAAATGTTTTTGTTGTATTTTATTTTACAAAATATTGTGGGTTTTCCTCAACACTTGGAACTTAAACACATTTCGTTCAACGATACGAACATATTTACATAACGTAACGCCTGTAATCCTCAAAACAGTTGGGCAGAGGTGTACCCACATTTCGTCAGTTATGTTTTAGTCCTATTTTATAGGTGGCGAACCGATTGCCATCAACCAGGCGCAAATCCATGGAAAAACCCAGGACCTCATGCTCAGCAGTAGCGCTTGAGACCACGAGACCAACGAGGCCGTCAAATTCTAAATTATAATCTCACGAACACTCAACGAACTTATTTCTAAATTATCATCTCAATATTGAATTACCGAAATATTGTAGGTACCTACTAATCGATCTGATTGTTTAATCTGCTGTTAATTTCTCATGTTATGCACTTTTATCATCTCTAACGTGACGATATTCTCGTAAACGTTCACGTCCATAACATGTACGGAAATACGTGCACGTATAACGTTATCGTGGACGGAAATTTAAAAGCGACTTCATATACTTCGCTGTGTAATGCCGTGAAGTGGACGTGGACTTCCACGATAATATCGTCACGTTAAAAATTATAAAAGCCCACAACCTATCATAAATCAGTTCATAAAACGAAATTCAATTCAATTATAAGTTTATAAAGATAAAAAAAAGTAGTTGGAACGATACGTAGGTAGTCATTGCATAAAATAGTAAAATGTATAAAATTCTGTATTAAATGTTATGACAATTTGAGTTGGGGTAATTATTAAAACGCAGTAGCGTTTCGACAAGGACTGACTGTATATAACAGCACCTCATCATCATTTCAGCCAAAAGACGTCCACTGCTGGACTTAGGCCTCCCCCAAGCACTTCGACCGTTTCTGTGTATTCCGCATCCAGCAGATTCCTTTGGCCTTCACAAGGTCATCGGTCCACCTTGTGGGAGGCCTTTCAACGTTACGTCGTCCGGTACGCGGTCGTCATTCCAGAATTTTGCGGCCCCATCGGCCATCTGTTCTGCGAGCAATGTGCTCTGCCCACTGCCACTTAAGTTTAGCACTTCTTAGGGCTATGTCGATTACCTTGGTTCTCCTGTGGATCTCTTCATTTCTGAATCGATCTCCCGTTGCACTTTCAGCCTTTTAATAAGGCCCATTGTGAGCGACCACGTTTCTGTTTATAGGTCATCACTGGCAAAGACTCGTCTTGAGACACTGCGGTATGTGAGACGAGAAGATTTTGCGTAGCTTCCCGAACATTGCCCAGCCGAGTCGGATTCGACGATTGACCTTTTCCTCGAAGTTGGACCTACCTAACTGGACAGTTTGTCCTAGGTAAACATAATCGTCCACAACTTCGAGTGTAGCGTCTCCGATCTTCATGAGAGTGGGTGAAACAAGGGCTTTTGACATGACCTTCGTCTTGTCTATGATCATTATAAAACCAACTCTTTCGGAAGCTCTACTGAGGTCATCGAGCATTGTACTGAGATCCTCCATAGTCTCATAGTTCCGCAGAGAATTTCAATGTCCCATCATATTAGTCCCATGGACGCTCACGTTGCTATCAGCGTCAAAATGGCTAAATCCAAATCTTCATTTGACATCGATATTGTGAAGTCCAGCATACTTTGATCTTTTAGAAATAATAAACAGAATACAAATCGAGCCAATAACATCGGAGATATGACAAAAAATGTAAAGCCATATTAGAGGTCAATGGTCTAGCTAGACCCTCTGTTGTCTGCACGTTACAGGAACTGATGGAGCCAAACTCGTTGCCAAATTCTGGGCCGAACCCATTTAGATTGCCATCGACACGCTAAGATAAGGAAGTACGTAGGTAGGAACAGATACTTACATAGGTAATCCATATCGTTCTGTGTTTTGTGAAATCTATCAAATCTTTAAGAACTTTCAGTCTCATCTAACACGCCTTTGCACGAACGCGTGACGTACTTAAATACTTTAATTACTTAAATTTGAACGATTTTTTAATCGAAAAAATTGCATTGCATTTTGCTTTGGCTTGACTTACTGTGCACGACGCAAAAATTTTAATCTAAATTTTTAAAATTTTTGTATCATGCACAGTAAGTATCACAGAAAGATATGAATAATAGTCTTAGAACTAAGTAAATATTTATTGTTTGAAATTAGTATTTTCGATTTATAGAATTTTATTTATCATAAGAACTTGGTTCACTGTTCTGTTCTTTGTTCACTTAAAATGAGATACAGATCGCTTACGTCTAAGTAATTATAATGTCCGTGCGGTCGTGCGGTGCGAGGTCCACCGATAGCAAGTTTGAGTGAGTTTAGATACTTATAGATACACTTTATACATAAAACAATCTTCACACTGAAGACCACTTTCGTATTTGATGGTGTTGGCTCTTTGTCAGCGACTAAGATATTCTTCACTTTGTGGCTGAGCGAAACATTTTTCAAGCAACTTTTACACAACCATGATTATGTGAACTTGTTCCCGAGTCTTTAAACCAGTCCGCATCTTAAAACTAAGCTTAGAACTGATGCTGAAAATTGCACTAAATGCGTTTTCTATCTTTTGCCGACTATTGTGGGGGGCACCAATAATTTAATTTAAATCTAGGGGGCACTTGATTAATTTATTGTCAAGTTGTTACATAGTAGTACATCGATAACAACGGTTTTTTGCTGCATTGTTGCTGAGGTTTTTTTGTGTCTGACATTGACTAAGACGTTGACACTTTTTAATGTGACTTTATAATACTGGAATAGAGTGCCATCTCAAGGGATTTTTATGCCAATCTCACAATCTGTCACGAGTAGCGCCATCTGGATTTTGTGTTCCATGCTTATCGAACCATACTATATATACCTACCCTTCATTTTCATTTGATTGCTTTTGCAAATATTTCCCAGTGTAAAACCATGTTTGGTAGCCATGAATGTTAATCAATCTATAAGCATGGAAAATATGCACATTTATTCTCATAAATATTTTGTAACGGTTAATTTAGTTTTTAAAGAAAAAAGCTTGTTGAATACTTAATACATAGATTTATTTGTAAATTGTAAGAACACTTAACTAATAGGTAGTGTCCAATACCGCAACACTTAACTAAGAGCGTCCAAAATCCAAATATCGCAAACAAACACCAAATTCAGTCGGCCTTCGCCCCGCGGATACACTCAACGCAAGGACGGACTGACGAATCTCATCAAGCCTTTACGGCGGAGCAGAGCTTCAACTCAACGTATTAGCAGCAAAGAAAACAGCATAAGCAACACGAAAACAATTCAGCGCACACACAAAATGCAAAACGTATCAGCCATTTTCTTTTGACAATTTTGAATTTTGACATATGTATTTTGTGATTTTTGACAATCATCATTCTCCTGCCCTTATCCCAATCGATTTGGGGTCGGCGCAACATGTCTTTTTTTTCCATACTTCTCTATTATTCGTCATCTCGGTAGTCACCCCCTTTCTAGCCATGTCATCTTGATTTTTGACAATCGATAAACGAAATACAAATATTTGCCCGTAATTTATGTCTTTAAAATTAAACTAAAATAATTAAAATTAATTAGAAATTAAAATAGTAATTTTCAACAACTTCGTAGTCTTAAGTCGTTTCGTAGCGACATCTAGTATGTGCTATGTGAATTATTGGCCTTAAATTTAAACAACACAATTAATAGAAGGCGCACCTAAAAAATAGCGGGTACATGAAGGTAAGTTTACCCCCCGCGCCCTGATGTGACGTAATTGATAAAGAAAAATTAAACAAAAAAGGAGGAGGTTCTCAATTCGGATGTTTGTTTTTTTTTTTTTATGTTTGTTCGCGCATAGCTCCGTCGCTTGCCAACCGATTTGAAAAATTATTTTTTTGTTGGAAAGGGTATACTTCCCAAATGGTCCCATTTTTGTCAAAATCCAGTTCTGATGATGGTATCCTGGAGAAATCGAAGGAACTCTTCAAATATTATAGGCACACCTATAGTGATTTGGGTATTTTTTATAGTAGCTCGTGCATTTGCTCTCGGAAAGCACCACTTGGTGAAGTGGAACTGATGATGAAGACCACAGATGGCTACCGGAACTACTCAATGATAAATATTTCACGTGTTGCGATTCGATTACTTTAATATGGTTGCTAAGCAATTTCCGCTCGTCACACAATGCGTGTGGTGAGTGGTTGTTGAGGAGTTCTCCTGGTTCTTACCAGCAGAACTCCTCAACAATTAACGTCCCAGCATCGGGAAAAGCAATATTTTGTAACATGTGATGAGCAATTGACATTAGACTATTGTAACTTATACAAATTATAAACAGACCCACTAAAAAGTGAAAAATAAAACTTTTTTACAAAAAAATACAACCGACTTCCAAAAACAACACTACAAAGTGAAAAATACCTTTAATTTCGGAAGTCGGTGGCAAAAACAAAAATACATTTAATCAGACACCGAGTTCCGAAATTAAAGTTATTTTTCACTTTGTAGTGTTGTTTTTGGAAGTCGGTTGTATTTTTTTGTAAAAAAGTTTTATTTAAGTATGCTGCTTTTTTATTTTTCGATAAAAATGCTCTGTCTACAACGTGTCTGTTCCACCAACATTCATTTCCATGGCCAATCATTTTGATAATATGGCATCCGTTATGGTGTATGGCCATAATTTTTTGTATTTATTTTGCAGAATATGCACAATATATTCTTTTAGTCTGTGCCAAATAAATGTACAACAAATGTATAAATGTATCTGTGAACTGAAAGAGGACGGCACCGTCAATGCATCGACACAATCGAATGACATTTCAACATGACGGCCGTAGTTCCAATTTTCGCCATTTCACAGATAAGTTTGTAGGATTGTACCTACAGACCGTTCCTGGTTCCTGGTTGGTTGTACCACCTTTGATTTTGCATCATTGTCAAAATCACAGTGATCTTTATTGTCGATTTAATAAGGTTGCTTTTGGTTTGCTACCATTCACACGTCTGTTAAAATCCCAGTGATCTTTATTTTCGTTGCAATAAAGTTGCTATTGGATTGCTCTTTTAGAGATGTCAACTGAACGGTACCTACGGTGTGGTGTGGTGGTGTGGGTAGAGTGCTGAAGCATATTTTGACAACTGAATGAAATTGACAGGGGGACGTTGTTGTTACAAACGTTTTTTTGCTGTGAAATGTATTGATTAAACAAGATGGCGGCTGTAGTTCCGATTTTGGCCACACGTCAAAAGTACCTTGTAGCGCTGTTATGTGAATTAGTATTAAGGCGAAATCAGATAAACACGCACAGATTTGCATGTATCTCTATCCCTTTCTGTCATTCAGAAGTGTAATTAATTATAGCGAGAAGTCCATTTGCGAATGAGTGCGGATGCTTGCGAGCGGACTTCTCGCTCTAGCGAATTATGTCTCTAAATAATGGACAGAGATTAGTATAGAAGGCAGTTGTCCAAATTCATGGGTCATTTTCATGATAAAAAGGTAGGTACCATTCTGTTTCGAATTGCGTACACGATAGAAAACGAATAATATATGTGAAAAATTCAGTTTAAGTTAAGAGGGTACCGAAAAAAGTGGCCACCATTTTCCGTTTTAACAATTATAATACAACTAAAGAATATAAAGCTACTATTTGTAATAATAATAACGTATAGTCATGTGGAGCACAATTATTCCGGCTTATTTTCTGCATTTTCATTCTAAACTAAAAGAAATAACCAAACAAACGATGAGGGCGCCACTGCGCGGTCGGTAGCCTCTTAAGCAGGGATATTAATTTAATTTTCATATACCTAGATATTTTTTGAATATACCTATACCCCATTTGCAATAAGGTTAGACATTTAAACACACCGTTTTTACAGTCTGTTCAACCGATTTTGACTTCTATTCCGTAAGCTTAAGGATGGCATTAAAGGCAAAAAAGTGGTTATAATACCAACTGTTTACTGCAGCTACCATTTGTCATGCCACCAACGCAATAGAAGTCAAAATCGGTTGAACGGACTGTAAAAAAGGTTTACCTAAATATCGAATCTTATTGCAAATGGAGTATATGTACTACTTAGACGCTTATATTTTACTCTTTATAATGCATTTTATTCTCGAATTAAGTATTTTGTATTATTATACGTGTCGTTTTGCATCATCGTCAAATTACAGGCTGCGATACAGAAAATCGAACCGAACAACTTTCTCTATGGGGCCAACATCGTAATCGCGAAAAAAATTTCAACTGTCCCATAGAAAACTTCAATACCTACTCGACGCAAATGTATGGGACGGCTGCATAGATATAAGAAATAAATTATCTATATTTCTTTGGACGGCTGATTATTTTTTCGCGATTACGATGTTGGTGCCATGGAAAAAGTTGTTCGGTTTGATGGTCTATAAGTACCACACCCTTAAATTTGACGAGGATGTAAAACGACACGTTGTATTACTGCCATACAAATCTGCGCCTGATTGTAAATACTAACAGCCTTACTAATAAAGATTTACACACGACGTATACCGGAGTTATAGCGCTTTTTAAAAGGGCCAAAAGCGTTATAACTCCGGTATACGTCGTATGTAAATATTTACTAGTAAGGCTGTAATACTATGGCTTATAATTTCTGTAAAGCTTTGCTTTCCTAGGAAAGGTGTTCCGTCATATTATAACGGCCGCCATGAATATCTGACAGTTTCACCAGTATTTGCCCTCACCGAACTTAGTCACAAGAAAAAGCGTCCTTATTGTGAAAAGTGAGATCACACATGATTTTTAAATAGCATTTCCATGACAAACATGTGTAGTCACTGCGTCATTGTGTGTCAGGTGTCAAAAATAATCAGAAATGCGACTATCTTTTGACGCGGTAGGGCGAATCTTACGATTTAAATCTGCTACTGCCATCATTTTCATGACAGCTGTCATTGCGGCCGTTAGGTGGTGGTGGCCACCGCTCTTCTAGGAAACCATAACGTTTGTCAGATAACAAAAAAAAAAAAAACTTGCATTCTCAGCTATTGCATTACATTTTATAAAGTAAACTCAATCTACTCTAAAGGAGGTTATAAAAAAAAATACTCACGCTGTTCTCGAAAATTTATCTAATATCGTACTTGTATAAAATGTTCGTTCTAGGCATATCTGTTATTCCAATCACATAACAATAATATATAATATATATATTTTTTATATTGTATCTTTCTTAGATGTTAAGTTTGTGATATAATTAGAATAAGTCTATAATATTTTTAAGTTCAAAGTAAACATCTGATAACTGTTTACTATGGTTGAACTTTTAATTAGCTGCTGTGAAATGACACTTCTACTGTCATTTCGCTATCAAATGGGAACATGGACAGTTATGAAGTGTCATTTTAGTGCAACTAATTAAAAGTCTGATCATAGAGGCCTTCTCACTGTAAAGGTAGGCGCGCGCACATCATTGTAATACAATCACGCCATACACCGCAGGCGCGCCTGTGGTGTATGGCTCGTGTGGTGTACGAACGTTGATGTAGGATGTCCCAGCATTGGGAACTTTATAGTTTGATCGACCGACTTAAGGGTGTTAGGCTACGTTCTCCGTAAAAATATTGGGCGCTGGTATTTCAACTCTCGGCGCTAAGGAGAGCGTTGAAAATCCAGTGCGTGAAAAAAAATCGCCCGTGCGAACCTGGGCTACGACAAAGAAATGAAATTAGTCAACGTCGGTCGGCAGTTTTTTTTTCTAGAAAGGTACCTAATCCTTACTTACCACTTTGCCTAACCAAAGCAATCGGTCGCGCGAGTACGCGATCGCCGCGTTGATATATGTCACTCATTTGTTAGCGTTCGGGTTCGCTGAACAAAATGAATACGACATTTGCGAGCTCGCGCGACGATCCTAATGGCCGCCCGCGGCCTAACCAAAAAGCGATTACTTACATAATTAAGTTAACTTAATTTCTCAGCTTCATTACCATTGTATATAAGTTGTAGGTAACTCAAAGTAAGCTGTAGGTATATAAGTTGAAGTCTCAAATTCCAATAATTTCCTGATAACGTGTACTTTAAAGCATTATTTCTTTACTTATTTGTTTTAAAATGTAATCAGTGTAACTTGTTCACATTCATCATTTATTTGTGCTAGTTTTAGCATACCTAAACTTAAACTTAACCTAATTTACTAGCCGACCGAGTCATTTAACCCTTTAACCGCTTACGTCGGATTAATCCGACAAATATTTTCGTCTCCATTTCGCCAGAGTCGTATATTTCCGACCAAATACCACAGCTCCTGTAATCTGCTTTTTTATTTCATTACGCTGTATTTAAAAAAAAAAAAAAAAAAAAAAAAAACAATTTACTGTGCCAGGCGCTGCCTGGGGGCACGACAACTGATATGAAATCAGGCGGTTAAAATGACAACTAGATGGAACCATCTTAGGGGCTCAGGTGAACTCGGCACACCAACATGCTCGAGCTCCACACCTAATTGATAATGGACTACCTAGATCACAACTAAAATAGAGTTGCAAGAGATGATTCCCTGTGGCGTGTGTTTGAACATGCTCGAGCATTTTGCTGCTGTCTGTGCTGACCCTCAAATTAAATCCGTCAAATATTTGAGAATAACGTCACAAAAGTTGTCCATAACTTGGTCGACCTATAGATTAGAAGTATAACTATCTTTACTACATCGATCACTAAACTATTATAAAATAGAAATAATAAATGGCAGTATCATACTATAAAAAACAACTAGTGGCGTCAGCTGTAGCATTTTTTCCGTCTAGTATTTTGGCAACGATTTTTAAAGTATAATAATATAAATATAAAGCCGTGTCTCCTGCGCGTCTTTTTGCGAAACATTACTTATATAATAAACCATACCTACACATAAACATTTGTGTATTCTAATATGTTTAGTAACACATTTTGTGTAGCTGTAGATGTCAGGTACCTAGATGTATTTTGTGTAGATGTCGTAATGAGTACCGACGAGGAAGACGTGCTATCAGATGTGCATGGTGCGCGCGGCAGTTGAAAATGAAAGAAATCCTTCCCCTCTTGCCCCGCGCGTGGAATGTTTTCCATGTAATTCGGAAAACAAAAACATCGTGTTTGCATACACAAATGTTTATGGTCACGCCTCTTTGTTTCGATAGTTTTGTATAATGTTTCGAAAAAGCACGTGCAGGAGACACGGCTTTAGTAGATTGGATTTACCCGGGTCTTTATTACTACAAGGATATTTTGGCGCCTGAATGACATTGACAAAGGGGGCGTTGTTGGTAAACATTTGTAAAATTGACACAGAAATTGTATCGACAAAAAAATATGGCGGCGTTAGTTCCGATTTTGGCGACGCGCCAAAATGAGCCTTGTAGCGTTGTAATTATCGCCTACGTTCACATGGGCATAGAAATATCGCAGCATGATTTTATCGCGCACTAGATTTTCAACTCTCGGTGTTGAGCCGAGCATTGAGAATCCAACATAGTGCATCCCAGCGCGGCGAAAAAACACACTGTTAGCAGAGCGTTGGAAATCCAGTGTGCGAAAAAAGTCACACCTGGGCTTAGCGCGAAACTGTCACACTCATACCTGATGAGTGACAGAGACGACGCTCTAAGAAGCCGTAAACTAGATATTATGCTATAATTACGGTAATTTTTGTGTCGCATGTATTAGCCCTAAATCAGCAATAAATTGTGTAATATCTGACCGTACCAAATTATTAACCAATAAGTACCTATCATGTAAATTGTACATTATTTTATTATTTACTTCGTAATTATAAGAAAAGATTGAAACCAAAATCGAGTTTTATTTAGTAAAAATAAAATAAAGTATTTTCAGAGCTGAGTTACCAGTCTGTTAGTCAGTCCGAAAGCTGGTGAACAAGTTTGGGTAGGTTTTTACTTCTTCAGTGAAAATGTAAATCCAAGATGGCGACTGCGAAAAGAAGGATGGCGATATTGTTTTACCTTTCACTTTGACAACATGTAAAGTATGTGTACCTATACGAGTATATTTGTTACAAACAAGCTTTTATTAAACTTGCAATGTTTGTTTGTTAGTTAGTTTGTTTAGATCGAATCTTGCAAGCTGAACTAAAACCACTTCCTCTTATCCTACGGGGTTGATATTTTACATAATCATAAACATAATCATTTATTCACATTTAAATAGAGTAAGTACAATCGGTGGTTTGATATGTTACATTATTTGGTCTTATAGTCTATTTAGCCTTAGTATGACATGTTGATTCAGATCCAAAGACAATGCATTTTTATGAAAAGTATGACCTGTTGGCTGATGGCTATAGAAGACAGTATTGGCTCCAGACGAGGGAACTCCTCAACGGTCGACAGTAGGCACACACGAAATTTTATGTAGGTACGCTTTAATTGTGATAGTCCGCTCTAAATTCCACCATTACCTGGCTACTGCACCCTAAATTTAATATAGTTCCTGTAGTGCTATTCTGTAAACATCTCGCCGTGATAACTCAGGTGAAGTGAGCCGTCATTCCACATAATGCTAGGGGTTGACACTATTGACAGCTCACTTTAAGATCACTTCACTTATGTTTTCACGGTGAGATATTTACAGAATAGCACCGCTGCAGAGGTTTCATGCTTAGGCAATCCTTCTGCCTTCAATTCAATTCTTCTTCCTTGGCAATGAGATGCTGACTGACATTCTATTATTCAAACATCGAATTACTCTAAAAGGAAAACGAAGCTCGTTTTTCTTGTAGGTGGACAGGTGGCTTCGCCGAAGTATTAAATTTTATTTCTAAAAAGTGATTCTTAAAATATAGCGGGCTGGGGGATTTCGTAACTACTGAAAATAGAGACAGGCCGGGAGACGAAAGGCATAAGCCGTATATATTTATAATAATAACTCCATTCCAAGATAAAAATATATCACACTGCCTAAGCGGAGCCCTAGCAGAATCCATCTGTCATCCTACAAAGAAAAACGAAGTTCGTTTTTCTTCCTAGAATACATTCCATATTTGAATGATTGAATGTCAGCCAGTTTAATATTGTCGAGGCTTGACCAAAGCGTCAAAGCGAGATGTTTTTTTCCATCAAAAAACATCTCAAAATCTTGGTCAAATTTTAATGCAATATTTACAACTAAACTACACTTCTGGACACATCTTTTGGCCCACCTTGTATTTTCAGTTTCGTTTGGTCCTAGCTAAAATTTTATATTAGGTCGAGCAAAAAGTTTTTATGCAGTTTTGAACCTGGCACATTCACAATTTCATTCAATAGTCTTTTTTTGAATTTCGAACACAGAATTTAAAGAAACAAAAGACAATTTGGAGCCTGTTTGTTGATATCAAACAATCGAATACTAAGAAAACTTGGTTTTATTGGTTTACTTGGATTTAATTCTTGAAAAAGTGATTGATATCTTTGGTTTTGCAACAAACATTACTTATTCTTAACATTAAGGTGAGGTTCTACCAATAATCTATGGATACTTCACCTGAAGTCGCCGCCCAAGCTGTGGCACTTATTCAGACCGGACACAGCCAAATAAACGTGAGTGCTCAACTTAATTTAAGTCGATCTGCGGTCCGAAATGTTTATCGGAGGTACCTAGAGACTGGCGGCTTTGTTCGTCGCCAAGGAAGGCCACGATCTCGGGTCACAACTGAAAGGCAGGATCGATTCATCGTGACGACCAGCTTGAAAAATCGTCACCTTACCTCCATTGAGATACAAAACCAACTTCGCGACTTCCACGGAGTATCTGTGAGCGCTCGAACTGTTCGGAGAAGGTTAAAAGAACGCGATATGGTACCACACAAGCCAGCTAATGGCCCCAAACTAACGCGAGCCTACCGAACAGCGCGCCTTCATTTCGCACGCAGTCATTTAAATTGGACACAGCAAGATTGGAGCCGTGTACTCTTTCCTGATGAGTCTAAAATTGTGTTACATGGCAATGATGGAAGGAAGAAGGTCTACCGACGTAAGGGAGAGCGTTTCGCACAATGCTGCTTTGAAGAGAGGGTTGCTTATGGCGGTGGCTCATGGACTGTCTGGGGCGGTATATCCGCGAGCGGCAAAACTCAACTTGAGGTTGTTACAGGACCACGGCTGCCAACATTAAATGCTGAAAGGTACATTCGTGAGTGCTTAGAACCTCACGTGATACCATACGCGGACTATGTGGGCCCAAATTTCCTTTTTATGCATGATAATGCAAGAGCCCATGCGGCCGGCATCGTCAGGGAATATCTTCGAGATGTGAACATCACAGTTATGGACTGGCCAGCCAGAAGCCCAGACATGAACCCCATTGAGCACATGTGGGACGAGCTAAAAAGACGTGTTAGGGCTCGTCAGCCAGTTGCCCAGACGATGCAGGAGTTGAAAACTGCCATAGAAGAGGAATGGGAGATGATCCCTCAAAATTTCATAGAGCGGTTGATAAACTCTATGCCTAATCGTATGAGAGCTGTGGTAGATGCCCATGGAGGCAACACGCGTTATTAAATTAAACCTTTATTTGATAAAACATGTTTTTTATTCAAAAATCAATTGCCTTTAACAAGGCGCATATCCGACTTGTTAGGCGTAGCTCCATGTCGTATGGTATTCTGAATTCAAATTTAAAACAATACGATCGAAAAAGATGGTAAAATGTATCAGGTTTAAAACTGCATCAACAGTTTTTGTTCAATCTAGCAATCATATTTCGGTAGGGGCCATCGAAACCTAAACTCTAAGGTGGGCCAATAGATGTGTCCAGAAGTGTATTAACTACTTATTACAAACAAATATTCCAGTTTTTACTTAAAACTAAAAATTACGATATAATTTTTTTTTTTATATATTAACTTTATAACGTGCGTCCCTGGTACCCCTCTTACCCCGTCGTGCGATACCCCGCCACCCTGCGTGGCCTGTCCGCGCGCATGCCGTTAGTACACGAAAATCCTTCGCGCGCGTCACCCGTGTCACTTTTGCGTGCGCCCGCGCCCCTAGTTTTAAGGTCCTTGTATGTACTTACTCGTTTATGTAATGTTAAGTGTGTAACGTGTTTCGATATATTCATTAAAATTACCTATTCCGAGTCACGCGTTTCATTAATAACATTATACTGGCTCCCAACGTATTGGCCGATATTCTAGACTGTTCGATAGTGCACGGGACTTTTAGTGAACACAATGCCGCCGCGTAAAGTTCGTAATAACGACTCCAGTTCGGACGATGAACCAGTGACTATGACAGAGACACCTGTGGCTCCTGTGCTTATGTCTGAAACTCAGTTAGCGTCGCTCCTGGCCGCCTTCTCTTCGGCGCAGGCCGAAGCGAACCGGAAGCTCGTCGAGTCACTACTGACATCGCACTCAGGGACGCCGCCCAGTGTGAACTCCGCCGCTGCATCTTCATCGTATTCTGGGAATCTCGTCAAATGCACCTCGCGCTTCGATGGTTCGTCGGAGTATCCGGAGGCGGTCGAGGCATTCATAGACGCCGTCGAGATGTTTATGGATTGCGCTTCGGTCAGCGATGAGATGGCACTTCGTGGACTCCCCATGTTACTACATGGGCAAGCAGCAGTTTGGTGGCGGGGCATCCGTCATGAAGTTACGTCATGGTCAGAGGCTGTCAAGCGCCTGCGTTCGATGTATGGCATACCACGGCCACCGTACAAACTATACAGAGATGTTTTCGCTGCTGAGCAAGGGTTGGAACGCGCCGACGTTTTTATCGTAAGATTACGATCTCTGTTGGCGAAGCTACCTTATCAATTACCAGAGGAAGCGAGACTGGATATGATTTATGGTCTACTGCACAAGAGAATCAGGAAGCGGTTACCAAGAGACGCTGTGAGTGATATTGAATCACTGATAGGAAAATCTCGCAGCATAGAAGAATCATTGTCGGAGAACAGCGCGTCGCCGTCGTCGTCGTGTTTACCTACGAAGGCTCCCCTCGCGCTCAACGAGAGCGCGCAGCAACACGTCGCTCCTGGATCGAGTTCGACGCCGCCGCCGCCGGTTCGCGCTGCCCGTGCTCCGCGAGCGAAATCGCCGCGTAGTGATCAATGTGCGAGCAAAAGTGATAACAGTGATAAGAAGTTGTTCTGCGTGTATTGTAAGGTGCGAGGACACGTACGGGACTCGTGTGATAAGCTAAGTAAACGTTCTCTTTCTACTAACTCTGGCACAGTTTGCTATAATTGTGGTGAAAAAGGTCACGTTAGAGTTAATTGTCCTAAAGGTAAACAAGACAGTGCCGGAGATAGTAACACAAATGTTAAGATAGAAAATGTGTTTTCTTCTGTGTATATAGATAGTAAGAAGTCATCTTCGGATTTTGTTAATGATAATTATAAGCAGGGTCGGCCTATCGTGCGCGTGTGTGTGGAGGGATATCAGGGTACTGCGTTGTTAGATACCGCCGCGCGTCGTAGTATTGCGAGTTATTCACTTTATTCCTTACTGAAACGTATTGGTTCAAACTTTCGCGCCGAAACGATGTCGTTGAAGCTTGCGGATGGTATAGTTAGGAATAGTGATGTGCTACTGACGATAGTTAATGTGCAACTTGCTTC
Organism: Cosmia pyralina; assembly: GCA_946251885.1. Taxonomy (NCBI): domain Eukaryota; kingdom Metazoa; phylum Arthropoda; class Insecta; order Lepidoptera; family Noctuidae; genus Cosmia; species Cosmia pyralina. The sequence goes on along the minus strand of OX276366.1, from coordinate 16,629,600 downwards.
ATTATCGATACCTATTGAATTCATTATTTTACCTGAGGCCGTTAACAACGATACTCTGTTAGGTATTGATTTTATTACTAAAGCTAAGATGGTTATCGATTTTTCTAATTGGACCTGGCGTACAATGGATCAGCCTCGGACACTTTACACTTTGTCATGGAAATCTGAACGCGCACCCATTCAGTGTGCTTCAGTGAACGTACTGAGGACGGATGAGGGCGCTATGTTATCAGGGTCGGAGAGGTCGACGTTGGAGACTCTTTTATGTGATTACTCCGATATTTTTGATATAGTCGGAGAGCCTACACCATTTGCGGAACACCACATAGATACCGGCAACCATCCGCCTATTGCTTTGCCCCCGTATCGCCTTACGCCTGCCAAGAAGGAAATCATGCGCGCCGAGTTAGACAAGATGTTAGCTGAGGACGTGATCGAGGAGTGTGAATCCGCCTGGGCAGCACCATGCGTCTTAGTACCGAAACGTAATGGTACATATAGGTTTTGTGTCGACTACCGAAAGTTGAACGCTGTTACTAAGACTGATGCGTACCCCATGCCGCGTATTGACGAGCTCTTACAGTCTACCAAGAAGGGTTGTGTAATGAGTTCTCTAGATCTTCGCAGTGGTTATTGGCAGGTAAGCACCGCCGATCGTGATAAAACTGCGTTCGTCACGCCTTATGGTACCTACCGCTTCAAACGTATGCCGTTTGGCCTCAAGAATTCGCCAGCGACGTTTCAGAGGCTCATAGACCGCTTCAGATCAGGGTCTACACTTGGTGGTAAGACTATTTTAGGTTATTTGGATGACCTTTTGGTTATTTCGGAGGACCTGGAGTCCCATATAGCAGATTTGCGTGCGGTATTCGAGCGTCTCCGTATGTACAAGCTTCGAGCAAACCGAGAAAAGTGTGTGTTTGCCAGAGACCGGCTCAAATACCTTGGCCACGTGATATCTCATGATGGTATATCTCCAGACGAAGAGAAGGTAAGTGCTGTTTTAGAGATGAAGGAACCGACAACTCTCCAGCAACTTCGCACCTTCCTCCAAACTTGCTCATGGTTCCGCAAGTTTATCCCAGACTTCGCCAAGGTGGCTGAACCTCTTACGCGTCTAACCAAAAAGTCACAGACCTGGAAATGGGATAAGGTTCAAGCTAGCGCTTTTATACAGCTTAAGTCTCTTTTAGCTTCACCCCCCATTCTGACCCAGCCGGACTACCTAAGGCCTTTCATACTTAGAACGGACTCCAGCGATTTCGCCTTAGGTGCAGCCTTACTCCAGGGGGAGTCACCACAAGATGAACACCCCATCGAGTACGCTAGTCGTCTCCTTACGCCAGCAGAACGGAACTACTCCACCACAGAGAGGGAGGCATTGGCCGTTGTCTGGGCAGTGGAGAGATTCCGCGGCTACATCGATGGTCATCAGGTATGTGTCAGGAGTGATCATCAACCCCTGAAGTGGCTGTTTACGCTTAAATCGCCTACCGGTAGGCTTGTTCGTTGGGCATTGAAGTTACAGTCTTTTGATTTACAAATCGAGTACACTCCTGGGAAGGCTAATGTAGTAGCCGACACACTCAGCCGCCCAGTTATAGATAATACATCGGAATGTGGTGTCTGTCCGGTCACCGTGGACATTCCACGATGGGACGCCACCTCTACCCGTGAAGCTCAATTGTCCGATCCAGAAGTAGCTAAGATTCTCACTGACTTGGAAAGTTCTGATGAATTGTCAGTGCACCGTTGGACGGATAGAGGGTACTTTATCAATCAGGGAGTATTGTACAGGTATGTAGAGGATTCTGATGCTGAAGAGCCTCAGCTGGTCGTTCCGGAGAGCCTGAGAAGCAAAGTTATGTACGAGTGTCACGATTCGCTGACCGCCGCTCATGGGGGTATCCAGAAAACTCTTCATCGCATATCTCAGCAGTTCTATTTCCCAGGCATGAGGAAGTATATTACCGACTACCTGAAGACCTGTATGGAGTGTCAGCGGTACAAGTCCTCAAACCTGAAACCACTTGGCTTACTCCAGACTCCTATACCCGCTCAGAGATTTGAGATCATAGCTGTTGATCTCTTCGGACCGTTACCTAAAGGGCCTCAAGGTGAAAGGTGGGTTTTAATAGTAGAGGACACCGCTAGTAAATGGGTTGAACTTTTTGCCCTTACTGAAGCTACAGCCGAAATCTGTGCGAAAACCTTAGTGGGTGAGATTTTTATGAGGTATGGACTTCCTAGGCGTATGATCTCAGACAACGGAGTTCAATTCGTAGCTGATGTAATGCAGAAGGCGCTGTTTGTCTTGGGTGTGAAACAGAATTTGATACCACTGTATCATCCCGAAGCCAACCCGGTAGAGAGAAAAAATCGGGACTTGAAGGCTCACCTGGCTATTCTTGTAGAGGGCAACCACAAGCAATGGCCTGAGGTTCTACCGTTCGTCCGTTTTGCTCTAAATAGCTCATTTACCATTTCCACCGGTTCCACTCCAGCTTACTTGACATTTGGTCGCGAGCTTCGTTCTCCTCTCTCTGTCCAGGCTGATTTACGAGCAGTCATCGAATCTGAGAATTTGGTCCCTCAGATCACACCGTACCTTTTGAAGCTTGTCGATTCTCTCTCTCAAGCTCAGGAGAACATCAAGCATCAGCAGGATCTTCGCAAGCAACAAGCTGATTCTGGCCGTCGTGCTTCGGATCCTTTTGAAGAAGGCGATCTTGTGCTTATGAAGACACATGTCTTAAGTAATGCTTCCAAAGGTGTTACTTCCAAGTTTATTCCGAAACAGGATGGTCCGTATGTAGTCTCCAAGAAGGTGAGTCCTACTACATATGCTCTTACCTCACAAAAGACTGGTGAAGTTGTGGGTAAGTACCACATGTCGGATCTGCGTAGATATCATGACAGAGGTGGTGAGTGTCCGGAGCCTATTGTTCCGAAGCGCCGCAGAGGTCGCCCTCGGAAAGTCCAACCGTAGGTTCGCTTTTTATTGTTAGGAGTTTGACCAATGAGATCTTGCCTCTTGGTCAAAAGGGGGAGAGTATAACGTGCGTCCCTGGTACCCCTCTTACCCCGTCGTGCGATACCCCGCCACCCTGCGTGGCCTGTCCGCGCGCATGCCGTTAGTACACGAAAATCCTTCGCGCGCGTCACCCGTGTCACTTTTGCGTGCGCCCGCGCCCCTAGTTTTAAGGTCCTTGTATGTACTTACTCGTTTATGTAATGTTAAGTGTGTAACGTGTTTCGATATATTCATTAAAATTACCTATTCCGAGTCACGCGTTTCATTAATAACATTATAACTTCAAAAAGAAATTATGTAACTCAAAATTATGAAACAACTTTAATTTCGGAATAAGTCGGTGCTCGGTGGCAAAAAACTAAAATACCTACAGATCCCAAGACGCCGACTTCCGAAATTAAAGTTATTTCATAATTTTGAGATTTTCTTTTTGAAGTCGATTTAATTTTTTCAAATTTATTTTATTATTGCGTTAACTTATAGCAGAAAATCATATCAATAAAGACTTTAGTAGTTTTTGGAAACACACTAAAAAGCTAAACACAAGGTCGGGCCTTCCTGCTAGCGTTGGTGGTAAACATGACCCCCATGATATAGCCTGTGCATTCCAGCGGCATTTCAGGGTTGAGTCCCCGCTTGGGTCTACGTCTGGGGTGCCCGCTGCTGAAAACCACCTCACCGCACTTAATGTCAGATTTTCTGCGAAGACTGTTGCTACGGTTATTAATAAAATGGTGAGGAGCAAGTCTCCCGGCCACGATGATCTCAGCATCGAGCACCTAAAGTATGCGGGAATACACCTGCCTAGAGTTCTATCGACGTTCTTTAACCTCTGTATTAGTCACAGTTACTTACCCGAGAGTCTTATGTACACTACGGTGGTACCGATCGTAAAGAATAAAACAGGTGACTCATCGGATCTGTCAAATTATAGATCCATTTCTCTGGCTACTGTTATAGCAAACGTGCTGGACAGTTTGCTTGACAAGCAGTTGGAAAAGCATCTTCAGTTGCATGATGCCCAGTTTGGGTTCAGACCGGAACTTTCGACTGAGACTGCTATCCTCTGCTTCAAGCAGACTGTTCAGTACTATACTAGTCGGGGCACACCTGTCTATGCATGTTACCTAGATTTATCAAAAGCCTTCGACTTGGTGTGCTATGACAAGCTGTGGCAGAAGCTGGAGAGTGATACGGAGGTGCCTCGGGAGATGATTTCATTGCTTAGGTTCTGGTACGCCAACCAACGCAATAGAGTGCGGTGGGCGGGTGCATATTCAGATGTATACGGTTTGGAATGTGGGGTTAGGCAGGGCGGAATCAGCTCCCCCCACTTCTTTAATTTATACATGAACCGGCTCATCGGTGAACTCAGTGACACTGGTATTGGTTGTTCCATAGACGGAGTAATTGTTAACAACATAAGTTACGCGGACGATATGGTGTTACTGAGCCCATCGATTGCAGCGTTACGGAAATTGGTGTGCATCTGCCAATCGTACGCGGAAGCCCATGGGCTCAGATACAACGCGAATAAGAGTGAGTTCATGTTGTTCCAGTCAGAAAGCAAAGGCTACTCCCATGTTCCTCATGTTACTCTATGCGGCATGCGTTTAAAAAAGGTAAGTGCCTTTAAGTATCTGGATCACTGGGTGACCGAAGAGCTGTGTGACAATGAGGACATCGAGAGGGAGCGCAGGGCGCTGTCCATCCGGTGTAATATGTTGGCTCGTAGGTTTGCACGTTGCACTAATCAAGTAAAGATAACATTATTCAAGGCATACTGTCAGACCTTCTACATGTGCAGCCTATGGACTAATTTTACATTGCGGGGGTACAGTGCTCTGCGTGTCCAGTATAACAGTGCGTTTAGGATATTGTTGGGGCTGCCACGCTTTTGTAGTGCTTCCGCGATGTTTGCCGAGGCTCAGACTGATGATTTTTTCGCGATAATCAGAAAAAGGTGCGCCTCGCTGTTACGGCGTGTGCGTGGCAGCCCGAATGGTTTTCTTAGCGCATTGTCCCAGAGGTGGGACTCACCAATGTTGATGAGATGGATGCGGCTTCACGCTAGCGGCCCCTCATTATTATAGAATAGGTACCTACTATTATATTTTATGTGTTTTTGATTATCTTTTTATTTCTGTTTAAATTATATTTTGATTATTATTATTATTTGACAGTTTAAATTAAATTATATTTGATTATTATTATTATTTGACCTAATTATTCTTTTACACATGTTTTGACACTCATGATTAATTTTTTATAATATTTTCAAATTTTTGTATTTAATTTATTCATCTTTATGTTTTTATATTGTTTTTTATGTAATATTATGGATTTTTATTATCTGAAATAAAATAAATTGAATTGAATTGAATTGTTAACTTGGAAGCTTAATTATTTTAGGACCGCAGACCTACGTATTTCACATTAATTTCAACTTGATACCTCCGCGCGTTCCAGAGAAAAAGGATCTTGACAGACTGGCAAATGGACAACGAAGTGATCCTTAGGGTTCCGTTTTGTTCCTTTGTGGTACGGAACCCTAAAAAAGGACAAACACATTATGAGTTATATTACCTACTAATGGCGCTCCTAAACGAGCTGTACTTTCCCGGCAATGTGTGGCTGCACTATTGGCAACTATTGCTCGGACATCTCAAAAACATTTTATTACAGCAATGGCTGAGCAATCTATATGTCTGATCTATTGCAATATATCAATGTTGCCGGCCACCGTGTTACAGCCACAAATTGCAGTAAAATTTTGCCCGTTTATGACTGACTATATGAGAGAGAGTATGTCATGCTCACTCAAATGTCTCGCTGATGGTGGCGTGTGTGTTGGATCATTAAGTTCCCTTCAAAATGGTTGAGCTAAATGGTGCTGATCCATGCGTCATGTTCGTGAACGGGCGCCGTCAGTTGGGACTGGTCGTCTCTTAGCTGCCATGGCTTATTTTTAATTTTAATATTTAATTTAGTTGTTTTAGTTATTATCTTTTTATTACGGACGCTTTTTAACGTGCACGTCTTTCTACATTGTTCTCACATGTATATTTTCAACTTGAACGATGTAACCAATATTTTGTAAAAATATTATGATTTAAAAGAGTGTCCGTGGAGTTTCTTGCCCGTTCTTCTCCATAGGGATCTACTACGCTTTGGAATGGGCAACTAGCTTCATCTTTCTGACTGACCGACCCATTGACAATTCAAAAGTGCCTGTAATTGGTTTATTTGAAATAAATGCTTTGAGTTTGAGTTTGAGTTTGAGTATAAAATGAGAAGGGGTAAATAATCTTACAGTTATAGCTATACAAGAATCTTTTGGCGCGCGGCTAGAGTCGGAACTAACGCCGCCATCTTGTTTTTAACAATTGCACAAATGTTTACCAACAGCGCCCCCCTGTCAACGTCACTCGAGCGCTAAAAAATCCTGTGGCAGTGTATTTTGGTATCTATTAAGGCTACGTTATCTACTTTGTATCCGTTCCCCGATGGCCTCGATCTCTGCTTACCCTATATTGCTATACTGTTTGAGGAACATAGTCATTGCAATAGCAATACATGTCCAAATGTGGGTGAGTAGCACTTATACAGCTTGGCTCGTTTCCGTACCTGGGATACAAAAGAAAATAATAATATCTTTTAAAACTAAACTAAGTAGTAAATCAAATCAAATTATTTATTTCCAGAAAAAAATCCCTTTGTTAATAAACACACTTAAAACTATATGATTACGTTACATATGCTAAATCGTATCGTACGTTTAGAACAACGATTCACACACAACTAGAACAGCATGTACCTAGGTACTTTTTTTTTGAGGATGGAAAATCATCAATGACTTCTCCCGCTCAGGGCGTAGTGAGAGGGCGTGTCAGACTTTTACTGACTAAAACCCACCCGTGTTCCTTCAGTTGCCTGATGAGCCAGGGCCCCGGTATCTCTCGAACAACCCGCGACCCTGGCAGGCATCGGCCCAATCGGACCCTATCACTGCTGACATCTCTTTGAGGCGCGCGTGGAACACAACGCATGTATCTGAGAGGCATACCATGAGGACGACAACGAGTTACAGAGTGTCCATCTTCTATCTCAGTCATCGCCTGTACGAGATGCCTCCGTATAGGTGCATGCACTTCCTCAGCAACATTTTTCAGGTTGCTGTTGTTACTCCCCGTCACCCTCCTCACCAGAGACGCAGCATTTTACGAATGACCGCATGAAAGCCGTCAGTCCGGGTCTGCGCGAACATTTCGGAGGTACTACAAAAATGGGGAAGTCCCAACATCTTCCTGAAGAAGTTGTTATACTGTATACGTAGGGTATTTAGCTATCTTCTGGTGTAGGTATCTGACCTCAGGGTCTGTACATGGGCGGTCAAAGTTATTCTTTTCAAGGCATACTGTCAGCAGTATGCCTTGAAAAGAATGACTTTGAACTGACAGAACATGGGATGAATCGTCGGGTCAGCATGTTCCCGCGGATCGCCCCACAGCCCTACGCTCCCTTTCTATATCAACATCGTCCTTTAAGAAAGTGCCCCAGGCACTTAAAGTGACTCTCAATCGGGTGTCGATTGAGATTCACTCCGTTTAGGATAATTGGCGGGATAGATTCAGGACACTTACCACCGGCGGCCCTAAAGACCATGTAATGACATTACATAGCATTATATGCACTTTAGGGATTCTCCTTTCACGGTATGCTTATAACGATCCCTTTTAATAATAGGTCTTTACCTATGAAATTGCCGTTTTGTATGAAAAAATTTATACGAATTTTTTTCATGCATTTTTTATTTGTATTAATCGAAGTAATCACCCATGCAATCAATGCATCTTTGCCAACGCAGTGGCAGTTTATTGATACCCTTCTTAAAGAAATCAGCTGGACTCCCGTCCAGCCTTGCCTCCCGGCAACAAATTCTTCAAAGGCATTTTGTACGACTTAGGTGACTACTCATCCGCAAATATTTCATCCGCGGATGAAACGTTACCCTGTTACAATTGTAAGGTGACGACTCATCCGCAAGTTCGGATGAGTCGTCGCATAGTTAATATTGATGTGGTCATATCAGCCAAGTAGACAAAAAAACATTTGTGTATAGGAACATTGTGTGTTCTTTAGTTTCGCTGGTTTCGCTAGCCGCTATGTGTAATAATATCGTGGTTAAATCGAACAAAAATACTTCTATGTCTAAGAATCGTTTTTTTTTTATCAAGAATATAATTTTTTCTCAGAATAGTAAGCAATGTACAAGACAAAAAGTTACTGTTTTACTGCGAAAACTGAGTTTTGTTATAAATATGAGTACATTTAAATAAATTGTTATTAAGAATTATACATTTTTATACATATGTGAGAAAATATTAATTAGTAAAGAAAAACCCAAATAATTTAAACCGTCTTAGTATTTAGGTACAAAAAAAATATCTATAATCATACAATCCCTTCTGGAACAAATGAACAAAACTACAATGTTGAATTCGCAAAATGTTGAATTGGCAAAATATTGAATCCCAAAATGTTAAATTCGTAAAAAGTTGAATTCAACCACTACGAAATTTTGTGAACCACGATGTTATCACTAATATGATAATTTCTCTATACAATGTCCGAGGCTAATTTCATTATCAATAAACTCGCAAACTGCTATATTTTTTTTTCCTTTAGTATGCTAATAATAGTAATAATAGCCCCACCGCCGTATCTCTACGTTGACGTCGTGGTGGAGCTTGCGCGCTCTGCACTCTGGGTCTGTGCCGGTAGAGCTTACTTTGCCGAAACAAGTCTACGGTGAGGAGCCAGACCAAGAGAGATACAGAAACCCGCAGGGCAGCATGTGGCGAGCTGTTGGGCAGTAGCGACCCCACGGACCCTATCTCCCGGGAGAAGTCTTGTTCCTCATCTCTGGCTTGCCTTTACTGACCGACTGACGGGATCAGAGCTTTCACCTCATTGTTGTCTTTATTGGCTGGCTTGAGTGGAGATTCACAAGAGTGGTACTCGCAGGAAGGAAGTATTCCACTAAGTGCTTGCAGGGATCTTGACTATCTTCCGGGCTCTAGGATTGTTCTGAGAGCCGTGGAATACCTCTCCACTCCACTCCTCAAGCACCTCAGGATATGATGCTTCCTTGTTGCTACGTCATTATGTGCTTGCGACAGTTTCCGGGGGTCCATTACGAGTTTGCAGGACCCCCTCTGCCATTTTTTCCATGTATAATAAAACATTGATCTGGCTGGAGCCATAGTCCTTTCATAATTCTAGGTAACCAGACCACTTTAGCCACTGAAATCCATAGTCCAATATTTTTATTTCCTTATCCTGCAATAGTCCTACACCAACCGGGTTTGTCCTTGAGTGCACTTCCATAGTGCGTACAGAGATAATTATCGGTTGGTGCCTCATTTCATTGAAAGCGTCTAACAGACTTCTGCGACTTGGCATCGGCCCCTCGTACGCCTCCTAAAGGTCCGGGACCCCAGGGTCCCGAGAATTGTCAAGATTCATAAAAGTAATAATAGTAGTAATAATAGTTGGTTATTAAAGCATTAACAATCTATTTAAATGTACTCATATTTATAATAAAACTCAGTTTTCGCAGTAAAACAGTAACTTCTTGTCTTGTACATTGCTTATTATTCTGAGAAAAAATTATATTCTTGATAAAAAAAAAACGATTCTTAGACATAGAAGTATTTTTGTTCGATTTAACCACGATATTATTACACATAGCGGCTAGCGAAACCAGCGAAACTAAAGAACAGACAATGTTCCTATACACAAATGTTTTTTTGTCTACTTGGCTGATATGACCACATCAATATTAACTATGCGACGACTCATCCGAACTTGCGGATGAGTCGTCACCTTACAATTGTAACAGGGTAACGTTTCATCCGCGGATGAGATATTTGCGGATGAGTAGTCACCTAAGTCTTTTGTACTGCCTCTCGGGAATTGAATTTTTTTCCCGCCAAGAAGTTATCCAAATTCTGGAAAAAGTAGTAGTCTGTAGGCGCAAGGTCTGGTGAGTAGGGCGGATGACGGAGAGCTTCCAACCCCAGTTCTTGCAACTTGGAGACCGTCTGCTGTGCAGTATGAGGACGCGCGTTGTCGTGCAGGAGCAGCGGAGACGAGCGATTGACCAATGCTGGTTGGAGATGTGCCAGCTTCTCCATCATTGTGTTCAGTTCTTCACAGTACATCTGAAGTAATGCTCACCCCGTTTGGTAAGAAGCTGTGATGAATCACACCGGCGCTAGACCACCAAACAGTGACCATCACTTTTCTAGGGGTAAGTTTTCGTTTAGGACATTGTTTAGGTGCTGAACCAGGATCCAACCAACTTGCTGAGCGCTTGTGGTTATCAAACAGAATCCATTTTTCATCGCAGGTAACAATGCGGTTCAAAATTCCTTCATTTGTGTGTCTGTTGAGCAGTGCAAGGCACGTCTCGACGCGTACTTCGCGCTGGCGATCATTGAGTTCGTGGGGCACCCATTTGTCAAGCTTTTTTACCTTGCCAATTTGACGCAAATGGACCAATATTGTTTTGACGCTAACGTCGAAAGCTGCTGCTAATTCAGCCGTAGATTGTGTATCATCAGCTTCCACAATCGCCTTTAATTCGTCATTGTCGACCAAAGTCTTCGGACGACCGCGAGGTTCATTTTTCAGGTCGAAATTTCCAGAACGGAAGCGAGCAAACCAATAACAAGTGGTGCGTTGGTTTATAGTGTTAGCTCCGTAAACGTCGTTGATGTTGCGTGGCGCTTGTGCCGCGTTGCTGCCACGACGGTACTCATATTCCATAATTACTCGAATTTTTAACGTATCCATGATGACGAAAAAGATTGAAATGCGATGAAAATGTAACACTAATCAATAAACAAATGACTACTTTTGGAAAAAAAAATCCATGTTTTTAAAATAAAATTAATTTGAAATTAGAATTCTTAGCCAAACAAAAATTATTTTGATTTGAAATGGCCAGTACTGCAGAACGGCAATTTCATAGGTAAAGACCTAATATGAGCACTGCGCTAACCAGTTATGGAACCTCTGGGTCTGTTTAAATAAACGACTGTTTATTACTGAATGAGTTTTATTCCGATTAAACCCAGGGAGAACCTTCCTACCGGCCTAGTGCGCAGTAACTAGTCCGCCGTCCATACGTCACGCTCACATATACATTCACATATGCATTCCGCCGTGCACGCTTACATGTGTCCCTACACACTTTTTTTTTTGTGGATGGGAAATCATGAAATGACTTTTACTGACTAAAACCCACCCGTGTTCCTTCAGTTGCCCGTGCCAAGGCCACGGTATCTCTTTCGAACTACCCGCGACCCCGGCGGCATCGGCCCTATTGGACCCCGTCACTGCTGACATCTCTTTGAGGCGCGCGTGGAACACAACGCGCCGTCGACCGGGGCCTGGTCCTTACCGGACGGCGAGCTGCCCATTACTCATCGTCCGCAAGCCCGCGCCTACGGTGGCCGGGAATCGGCGATAGATTCCCGCCGCCCAGGGCGTCTCCTGCGGTGGCTAGGGGCGCGAGGGCGCGGCTGTTGCCTCTCCCTCACGCGTTCCGCCTCCTCCTTCGCGAGCAGTACTCCTTCGCAGAAGGAGGTGACGGCCTCCCATGCACTCTCGCTCCGCACCATGGCCTGGACCAGGTTTGGACGCGAGAGATCGCCGCCGCCGATCGCCTCCGTGAGAACACGGTGGTGCTCCGCCCAAGCCGGGCCGACCTTCACTATATACTCCACCGTGTCCTCCGGGCGATTCACACAATGGTGACACCCGGGCGTTTCCTCCCGCCTTATCCGAAACAGGAACCTCCCGAAACAACCGTGTCCGGTGAGGACCTGCGTCAGGCGGAAGGTGAGGACGCCGTGGCGCCTCTCCAACCACTCCTCAAAGAGGGGACTTATCGCCGCAATTGTGGCGTGCCCAGCATTATATGCACTCACAGTCGGGCCCAGCAGCACCATGTCATCAGCATAACTGACGTTATTCACACAGACACCACCTTCCTGGCATCCAACCCGCCTGCTGCTGTGCTCGGCTATGAAGTCGTTAACATATAGGTTCGGATAATAGCTTCGGAGACGATAACCCTCCCTGCCTCACACCACACTCCATTCGATATGCCTCAGAGACACTATTTGATCATTTGACATTGTTCGTCTGGTTAGCAGAATCGAAATATATTTAATATCTCCACCGGTACACCCCTATCTGCCATCTTTCTCCAGAGCACATCGTAGGAGACGAGATCGATGGCGTTGGAAAACCCAAACTAAATTTTTTGTTTAGGGCCAGTAAGGTACAATTCCTGAGGTTATGGAAATACTCAAACATGTACTCAAAGTATTAACTTTGGGTATGAATGTACAATTACATAATAAATATATAGCTATAAGATTAGGGGAAGAATAAAGAAGCGATGGATGGACAGGGGCCGTAGAATGATGAGAATGATGAGTATGCTCTAATACTTACGCGTTCGTTCTAGATATATCCCTCGTGTTGATCAAGAATTTATCTTCATTTTTTAGGTACGTCATTGAGGCTTCATAGATACCGTGACCAGGACCGAGTACCACCTGCAAACATAAAGAAACGTTACACGTGACGTCACGCCTGTAATCCCCACAGGGTTGAGCAGACGTGTCCCATGTAAGTCGAAGTCCCATATAATAGGCTTGCCAGATCTAAATTCTGTTATTGAGAAATTCTTGATGAATTCCACTTTGCCTGACCACAATAAGTGTAGTATAATATAAATAAGCAACTATCACAGTCAATAAATTGATTCTAAACTCAGCCAGCTATGTCCGTTTCGCGTAGCCCACCACCAAATGAATCAAAAAAACAAAAGGCGAGTGTTGGAGGACATGAATCTGAACAAGATCTGGAGGTACATAAGAATTTATGTGACAATGTGACTCGCAGGACAAACAAAAAACCTTTGAAATCGTCTCCTCTGATTGAATCTGCGATTACTGCGAATATTAATAATAATAATAATAACCCCACCGCCGTATCTCTACGTTGACGTCGTGGTGGGGCTTGCGCGCTCCGAACTCTGGGTTTGTGCCGGTGGAGTTTACTTTGCCGAAACAGGTCTAGGGTGAGGAGCCAGACCAAGAGAGATACGTGAACCCGCAGGGCAGCATGTGGCGAGCTGTTGGGCAGTAGCGACCCCACGGACCCTATTTCCCGGGAGAAGTCTTGTTCTTCACCTCTGGCTTGCCTTTATTGGCCGGCTGGAGTGAACAATGACGGGAACAGAGCTCCCACCTCATTCTTGCCTTTATTGGCCGGCTTGAGTGGAGATTCGCAAGAGCAAACGTGCTCGGAGGAAGGAAGTATTCCAGTAAGTGCTTGTAGGGATCTTGACCATCTTCCGGGCTCTGGGATTGTTCTGAGAGCCGTGGAATACCTCTCCACTCCTCAAGCTCCTCAGGACATGTTGCCCCTTGTCGCTACGTCACTATGTGCTAGCGACCGTTTCCGGGGGCCCATTATTGAGTGTGCAAGTCACCCCCTGCCAATTTATCTGTGTATATTATATAACATTGGTCAGGCAGGGGACATGGTTCTTCCATAGTTCAAGGTACCCAATCCATGTAGCCACCCAAACCCATAGGCCCAATGTGTTTTGTTGTCATGTTCTGCAATAGTCCTGCACCAACCGGGGGTTGTCCTTGGGTGCACTTGCATAGTGCATACAGGGATAATCGTCGGCTGGTGCCTCCTCGTCATTTAAAATTGTCTAAGGGGCCTCTGCGAGTTGGCTTCGGCCCCTCGTACGCCTTCCAAAGGTCCGGGACCCCAGGGTCCCGAGATAAGCCAAAGACAAATAATAATAATAATAATAAGTTTATTTAACCAAAAATAGTTACAGAAATGTACACAAGTAGATATAACTAGTGGGTAGATTTATGCTAGGCATTACAGTGTGTTGCAAAAATTTCTGAACATAATTATAGTAGTAACCCTGCCTCTTAAACTAGGCTAACCTGTATTTTAAGAGACAGTGTCTGGCTTATAAATTCACCATTTTTAAATACCAGTGGACGGTGTCGATCTACCGCTTAAACTTGACAGCAGTAATAGTTGTGCGTGTACGAGTAAAATGTGGAGGGGATGTGTAGTGGTGTGATGTGGTATGTGCTTGATGTGGTATGTGCTTGTTGTTGGTATGTGTGTGTGTGAATATAGGGCTGAGTGTGTGTGGATGAATGTGTGAGTATGTTTGTAAGTGTGCGTCTTTTTAGTGTTTAGGCGATGTAAGTAAGTAAAGACTCCGTGTATGTGTAGTCTTTCTGTAGTAGCCACTCTGTTACTGTTTGTTTTAATGTGTGTGAATTTAAATCTATAATTTTTAGATGTTTGTGAACTTTTTTGTAAATGTGCCCACTTAGGGTATAAAACTGGCGTTTAGCGAAAGATGTTCTGTGCTGAGTACCCGGGATAACACATGTTCGCTTGTTTGGGTCGGACTTAGGAAGACTGGTGTGTTTTCTAAGAATCGATTTAAGCACAAAGAGTTGACGAACCGAAAGGACTTTGCAATCAGAGTAGAGTTTAGTAGTTGGGTATCTATAGGGCTTTTTCGTCATGACTTTTAGAATCGCTCTCTGTGCTCTCTCAACTCTCAGAAGGATAGTCTTTGCTGCACCGCCCCAGACAGCGATACAATAGCCAATGACCGATTGACACAGAGCGTAGTACACGATTTTCAGGGTGTCAGCATTAGCCGACTGTCTGAGAGACTTGAAAATGTGTATCAGGCGCATCGTTCTGGTAGTGAGGGCATCAATTTGTTTGTCCCATCGCAAACCGTCATCTATCTGCACTCCCAAATACTTTACACTGTCAGATCTAGTGAGTGTTGGGCATGTACAGGGTCCTAAGGTGTTAGAGCATGTGTGAGCAGTTAAATTAAAGGTATCTGTCGGTGCGGTGTTACGACGTATTGCAAAAGGAATGTAGGTGGTTTTTTGTAGGTTAAGTGTAAGCAGATTTGAGTTGAGCCATTCCATTACTACAGCCAGAACCATTTCTGCTTTTGTTTTGACTATATCCCACGTAAGTCCCTGCACAAGAATAGCAGTGTCATCTGCATACGCATATATATTACAGTCTGGGAGACTCATTCTGCACAGATCATTGGCGTAAATAAGGAATAATGTTGGACCCAGGATACTGCCTTGGGGTACGCCATATGACACCGATTCCTCGTCGCTAAGGTACGCTTCAATTTTGACACATTGAGTACGATTTCTGAGGTAATCTTTAAAAATATCTAGTAACATGCCACGTACACCGAGAAGCTCCAACTTAGAGATAAGTAGGGGAATAGAAACTGTGTCAAATGCCTTGGAAAGGTCTAGGAAAATACCTAGGCATTTTATCTTTTGATCCAAACATTTCGCAACCGTTTGCGTGAAATCCAGTACAGCATCTTCCGTTGACAGCCCAGGTCGGAATCCATACTGATTGTCAGCAATGATCTGGTTTTTGTTAAGGAAGCTGCGTAAACACTTATTGAGAATCTTCTCAAGAATTTTCGATAGTGCTGGCAGAACAGATATTGGCCTGTAATTATTGACACAATTTCTACTCCCCCCCCCCTTGTAAATAGGGTGAACAATTGCCCTTTTCAGGGCATCGGGAAAATCTCCAGTCTGTAGGCAACGGTTGCAGAGGTAGGTTAGTGGTTGAAGCAATACATGTCGGCAGCTTTTTAGGATAGAAGAAGGTATTCCATCCCAGCCCACTGCACAGTCATTTCGTAATTGGAGGATAATTGATTCCACCTCAGCTTCGTCGACGTCCAGAATGACAGGAGAATTTAATGTGGAGTTTTGAGGGGTTTTCCCGATAAAGGGGGCCTTATTACTAGCTGGGGATGACGGACCTAGGTTCCGTGTTATAATGTCTGCTGCCAGGTTTCTCCCCATTGTACTAAAAAAGTGACATACTTCGTTAACGGAGGATTTCGGATTATCTCGTATTTTCAACAGCTCTGAAGGACTGACATGCGTTTTACATGTGTTGGTTATTTGTTTTATTGTTTTCCACAATTTTTTCGGGTTCTTACTAGCTTTTTCTAGTTCGCTCTGCTCATACGAAATTTTTAGTTTTTTAACTCTTAAAATGTCGATTGCACACCATGTGTACAGATAACAATAGAATTTCAATTGTGTCTGCTAATTAGCGCGCGACGGGTTAAGTAAATCATTGCAAAAATTTCGGTACCAAGCGTAGGTAGTTTTAAGAATCAGGTTGTCTGGTGTCTTTTTTGAATTCATGTGCATTTTGTCTCGATTTTGTATGCATTTTAGCAAACCAGGTGTTATCCATGGTTTAATAATCCTTTTTTTTCTTGGAATTTTTATTATCTGCGAATGTTTTGATATGGCTGATTTTATTATATTTATGAATTCATTCATGCATGCATTAACATCAACTATTTGGTATATACTTGCAAAATCGACCTCTTCTAGCTCCAACATAACAGCTTCGTGATTTATGCGAGTGTTGTAGTAACAGGTTTTCCGTTGTGGGTTGGCTTTTGCAATATTAAGTACGACGGCTTTATGATCTGTTATAAACGAATCTAAAACAATTGTAGTTGATGAAAGGTTAGACTTCAGCAGTATGTGGTCTAAACAATGTTCTAACCTAGTTGGAAAAAGATGGGTTGGCATGAGCCCGTGAGAAGCGTTAAGAGTTAAGTAGTCAAAACTACGGACATCCCTGTTTCCTGGTCTAATATCAATATTTAAATCACCTACAATGGCGATATTAGGGCATGAAGATAGGCCGTCATAGACATTATTCAGGCTAGTTATGAAATTGTCGAAATTGTCCTTTGAATTGAATGATGGAGAACGATACACAGCAACCACGGCAAGGTTTTTGTCTATTTGACATACGAGACAATTTCCACCCTGGAATTCCGGTTCCCATACGTGGCTATGTAGACTCACTTTCGTGTAAATCATGACGCCATCGTTTTGATTTGCATTGATACCTGTTGAGTGCGACACAAAACCATCCAATGCTGGTAGATAAGTAGCTTTACTAAGCCAACATTCGGTTAAAACGACAATGTCAAAGTCAATTTTAGTTGAACTTAGTAGTACTTGGAGCTGGCTAAAGTTTTTGTTCACACTACGTATATTTATATGTAACAGGGTAATATTGCCATTAGAAATATTGAAATATTTCAAACATTCCTCTGGACTACAGACAAAAGAATTAAAATTTATTTGATCAAGCTCGTCATTTATATTATTAATGATAGCCATTTGGACTTAGCAGCACAACCAAAGAGTGGAATAAATATACGTAGGTATGTAAATAGTTGGGATATGTCCAAACATATAATAATAACAACATAAACATATAATAGCCTAAGTGAATGGTGCATCGCTTTATGGAGATTAGATATGTTGTTGTGAGTGTGTCATAGTGAAGAGGTTTATTGTGTTTTGGGTTTCGTGTTTTTTTGTGGAGTATATCTGAAGAAATGTGAGGTGAAAATTGGTGATATCTTATATGTTTAGTTAGAGTAAAGAAAGATAAATATTTTAAATCTATACATTAATGAAAAATACAATAAAAATAGTCAAATGTTTGTGCTTCCAAGATCTTGAAGACATTTGTCCGAATGGATTATAATTTGTTTGTCTCCTTCTTGTTTGCGCAGGAAGATATTACCGTTGGATATCCAGCAGTATTTGTAGGCTTTACTTTTAGCAAACTCTCTAGCTTGATAAAACAGCTTTTTAGTAGTGGCAGGGAGTTGTTCGGCGATGTAAAACGGCTGGGGCTTACCTGGTATACCGACGAGTGCGGTGTTTAATTTTTCTTCCTTCCCCTTAACTTTATTAAACGATCGAGTAGCAGATATAATTGCCTGTTTTGTTTGCACCTTTGTGAACTCCGCAATAATCGGGCGCGGAACGGTAGGACTGGTAGATTTACCAGGAAGCCGATAAATATCACGAATATCTGATTCCGGGATAGACAGCCCAACCACGTTTCCAATCTTGCCCACCGTTTTTATCAGGCTGGTAAAGGTTTCGGAATTGTCCTGCGGGATATTTCGGATTTCAATCGCAGACGAGCGTGACTTATGTTGAAGGTCAAGTATCTTCTTTTCCAGATTCTCAATGTAATTTTGTTGTATCCGGCGATCTTTCCTTAATTCCTCGATCTCTTTTTTCATATCTTCGAATTGTGAATTCATAAAGGACATTGATTTCATGATCTCATCATTAGTCACTTGAATTTGAGCATTGGACGCCTTAATTTGATTATTTTGGCTCTTAATTTCTGCGATATCTTTCGATAATGTAGCCATAAGGGTAGTCTGTTGAGCCAAGGTACACGATATATCTTGATTATTATTGTCTGCATCTAGCAAGCTAAACTCAATCCCACCTTGTGGGGAATTCCCTTGGCGTGGCCGCTTGTTCCTGTTAACATTTACATAATCGCTAATCTTGACGGCTGAGTTAATATCAGGTACGGATTGGGTCTGAGTCAGGCCCAGAGTATTGACTTGTGATTTAGGCGTATTAGGAGGTGAATGCTGTACTGTGGCCATAATAGGTGGTTCCAAATAAAATTTATGAAACTTCAATCACTCGGCCCACAAGCGCATCCGGTAAACAATCCGTCCAACAATCCACTTCAATCTTGTAGCACGCACCGGTCAAGTGTCGTAGAATTCGTAGTCGATGCAGTGTTCGTAGGCAATCTCGTAGGCTCGTAGCACCAGTAACCGTCGTAGGCGAGCGTGACGTCAGTAGCGCGTAGCGCACCGGTATTTGGGAGCCGGTCTCAACTTGCTCGGTGGCGCGTTGGTTACGTGCTAGTCTTGGTCGTCACTGCGCTGGGGCGTCGCCGGTTCAAATCCAGCCAATTCACACTCACTTTTGGGATTCTATTTCGAGCAGCAATTACAAAAAATAGTTGCGTCCCCTTCTAGGACCGCCCAGTGGGAGTAGCCATCAGGTAAAAACATTTAAAGAGTGACAAGGAATTGGATTTAACTAACTTCAACCAATCACAGAATTTAGACGGTAAATTTCTTAAGATGATCGACACACGTCCACTCCGTACAAGGTTCACCGGTCGAGAATCAAATATTGCTGATGTTATGCAAGAAATGCGTAGGTACACTTTTCAGTTCTCTGACTGCTGAGCAGGATTTACGCTTCCAGGAGTTACAAGCGACCTTACAGAAACAGAGTGAAGATATTAGGGAAAGTATCAGTTTCTTATCGGAGAAGTACGACGTGGCTCTGAATCAGATTGAATCGCTACAAAATGAGAAGAAAGAGGACAGGAAACGGATTATTGCGTTGGAGGAAAGAGTGGATTATTTGGATAGGAAAACCTGTTCAACAACAATTGAAATTCGAAACGTTCCAAAACTGATATCCGACCAAAATAAGTTTGAAGGAAGAGAGGAACTAAACAATTTTATGTCGGAGCTGGGTGAGATAGTCAAATTTGAGATTAAGGACACTGACATTAAAGACATTTATAGAATAAAGCCGCAGGAAAAATTTAATGGCACAGGTACTATTATAGCCGAATTTTCCACAGTGCTGAGGAAAGAAAATGTTCTAAGAGCTATAAAAAAATTTAACAAAGTTAAAGACTTAAGTGATAAGTTACATACTGGATATCTTAGCTTGAAAGTGGAAAAGAAACCCATCTATGTGTCTGAGAGTGTTACAAAAAAGACTGCCAAATTATTCTCTCAAGTCCGAGAATTTGCAAAAACAAATGGCTACACATGCTGGATTTTTCGTGGTGCGGTTTTTCTACGTCTCGGAAATAACGAACGCGTGCAGATCAGATCAGAGCACGATCTCGGCAGCATTAAAAATAAGGCATAACTTTAAGCATTTTTACCATTTTAAAATGTTTTGTATAATTCTAATTTATTTATTAGCTTTAAATGAAAATTTTATCACTTTTAAATATACACTCATCTCCAAAAAACAAAATAATACACATAATTGCATCAATCACTTTAGAACACTCAACTACAAACACACTTTTAAAATATATGTCCAAACAAACACAAACACACACAAGACAAACATTAACATCACTCTAACACACTATTCATATTTGAAGCAATGGTTAGCCAGGACAAGTATTACTTATTATTTAAAAAATGGCTGCCGCGTGTGAATCATTACAAACACTACAAGAAATAGACAACATAAATCTTGCTAAGTCGATTTCGTGCGACTGTACAGATCTTGAGAAACATACCTCTATACACAAAAATGATTTTACTGTAATTTCCCAGAACATTAGAGGCATTTGCTGCAATTTTGATGACTTTTTACTTACATTATCTAGTCTTAAATTTGAAACAGACACCATTATATTGACAGAATGCCAGCATAAGTTGAATAAACCTGTACCTCAACTTGATAATTACGATAGTTATTATACTACTAACCTGTCAAATAAACATGACGGAGTCGGTGCATATGTCAAAAAATCTTTAAAACATAAAGTTACAGAAGTTAAACTCTTGCACGCATCTTGTCTTCAAATTGAGGTACTAAATAACATTGTCCTTGGTGTGTATAGGTCCCCTGCAAATTTAAGCGCAGATGATTTTATTGACTCCTTAAGTTTACATTTGGAATCTTTAAACGTACAAAAGGGAAACATTGTGATCATAGGGGACATAAATATAAATTTAATAACCAGAGAAACTGAACAATACTATGAACGCAAAAATAGAATAAATTACCTTACTATGTTATCGTCGCATGGAATTCTGGCCGGCCATACACTACCTACTAGAGAAATGAGTTGTCTTGATCATTTTATGCTAAAAATTAATCCGAAAAAAAATTCTGCATTTATAGCTATCTTACGCACTACCACTACAGACCACTATACCACTTTTCTTTCTTTGGCTAAAGCAAAAGACAAAATCATACCAGATAAAATAAAAACAACTATTGATTTTAACGGGGCTCTCCTACATTTGGGGAATAAAAATTTAGCTGAACTTCTGTTTATTGATGACCCAAGTGTAGTTATATCCTCTTTAATAGAAAAAATATCTGGATCCTTGACTGATAATACACGTACTATTACAATACCAAGCAATAAACGTTTATTAAAACCCTGTATTACTAAGGGTATTCTGAGATGTATTCGGAATCGCAATGCGTTACAGAAAAAGACTCGAAATGATCCTCACAATGAAATTGCCAAAATGACATATACGCGGTATAGAAACTATTGCAATAATCTCCTGAAAAAGTTAAAAAGAAAATATAGTAGGGACCAAATTACTAAAACCATCAAAAACAATAGACTACTCTGGAAAAATATAAAAAATATCACATATACTAATAAATCACGAACAGAGAACTTGGAATTGCTGCAGGTTAAAACGTCTACCATAGAATCTGCTAACTTTATAAATAAATATTTTGCAAGTATTGGCAGAGACTTGGCCCAAAACATAACATCTGGTACTAACTTAATTAGTAAACTCCTTAATAATTCGCCGGCACAGTTAAACTCAATGGTACTTCTGGAAACTGATCAATCCGAAGTTTGTACTACGCTTATGAATCTGCGATCTGACAGCGCCCCCGGATGGGACAATATACCTACTTGCTTCCTGAAACTTGCTAAAAACGAAGTTGTACCAATTATCACGCATATTACCAATCTATGTTTCCAAAAAGGTGTTTTTCTAGCTCCATTAAAAAAATCCATTATTACACCTGTGTATATGGGTGGTGGTAGAGACGACGTCAACAATTATCGACCTATTTCTGTTCTAACTGCAATTTCTAAAATTATAGAAAAATTGATAAATACTCGCCTTTTGCAGTATCTAAATAGATTTGATATTCTGTCACCTTCTCAATTTGGATTTAGGCAAAAAAAGTCAACTGAAGATGCTGTTGTAGCACTAAGTTCACTAGTAACCGAACAGCTGGATAAAGGAAATAAATGTATGGCAGCCTTTCTGGATCTAAGAAAAGCTTTTGATACTGTCTCTACTGCCATTCTTTTACGCAAGCTTGAAGCTATTGGAGTTCGTGGAATACCTCTGGCACTGTTAAAAGATTATCTTTCTGGTAGAACACAAAAAGTGAAACTTGGACAAATCGTTGGTGGGGACGCGGATGTATCATACGGCGTACCTCAAGGAAGTGTACTTGGACCTACACTGTTTTTAATTTATATTAATGACCTATGCAACATGAAGATTAATAATGCCAAAGTATTCTCTTACGCCGATGATACAGCTGTCGTCTTCACAGGGAAAACATGGGATGATGTTAAAAATAGTGCAGAAGATGGGCTTGCTCTTATTGCAACTTGGTTAAAAGAAAATCTGCTCACCCTGAACGCTAGCAAGACTAATTACATCTGCTTTAATATTTATGATCGGGTTCAACCAGACAAGGAATTTAATTTAAGAATCCATACGTGCGACATTGCTAGGGATAGAACTAGCTGCAATTGCCCAACTATCCAACAAGTTACCCAAGCAAAATATCTAGGAGTCATTATTGACCAGCGTCTTTCCTGGTATCCTCAACTGGAACAAGTCATGAGTCGATTAAGGAAACTTATATGGATACTCAAAGAGCTGAGATATGTTGTACCAAGGAGAATACGTAAATAAAAATAAGAATAACCAAAGAAATCTATTAAATGAAATTTATGTATCTTTGGTCCAGTCTGTTTTAGTGTATTGCATAACTGTGTGGGGTGGAGCAGCGAAATCTAGCTTTCTAGGGGTTGAACGCGCTCAAAGAGCGATACTTAAGGTGATGTATTTCAAAAAAAGAAGATTCTCTACTGACAAGCTATACGAATTATGTAATCTGCTGTCAGTGAGAAAATTGTATATCCTTCTTATCATCCTCAAAATGCACAAAGAGATACCATATGATGCTAAAATACTAAGAAAAAGAAATAAACACTGCATAGTAAACGTACCCCCAACTAGGACAGAATTTGCCAGTAGACAATATAAAAAGCGCTCAGCTTTTTTATACAATAAAATTAATAAATTAATATATATTTATGATAAAAAAAAATATGAATGTAAAAAGAAGTTAATAGCATGGCTTCACACTTTAAACTATAATGACGTAGAGTTACTTCTGCAACGTGTGACTTAATAATATTATTATAAGAGTGATGTTATTTGCTTTTTTAGTCACTCATGTACACCCAAAATCTCTTTCACACACACACATACCTACACACACCCTCACACACACAAACACACCCCCACATACACATACACATACACACGCACACATATAAATCTCGCACACACTCGTATAAATTGATCGCATTTTTTCCTTGTTTTGTTTCTTTATACATATACCTATTTGTACTTGTAAGTTTCTAATGTAAGGGAAGAGCGGAGCCTTCAACTACAGGCATATTTATATGCCTAAATGGAGACTCCTCGACAGGCATTGTAAGCCAAATATGCTATATGAAATAAATTTATTTAATTTAATTTAATTTATCACAAACCTTTAACTGATAGTTCTCTTTTGATAACTTGGTCTTGGCTCCAATTTTCCCGACGTTGTAACCAACGATGCCTTTTTTGGCGACGAAAGAGAGCATTTTGCTGTTCGGTCTCTGACTCATCACCCATTGGATTTGGGACAGTGTGCGGGGGACGCATTTAGACCTGAAAGTTCAGTACATTTCGATACAAGTGGAGAATTTTTGTTATTGCATTCGAGGCGGAATTAACACCCGAATAACGAAAAATAGTTTTGTCAAATGAATTATAATATAGTTATCTTTGATTTAAATTTTCTTATTTTTCCGCGCTTTGCTTTCGCTAGGTTGAAGGAGAAGCAAAGGTATAAAACCGATAAACAGCCTAATATGAAAAATAGAAAATTAAATATTAATTTGCTCATAAACGTTTTTTTTTACTGTAATAATCATGGTTTTTGATGTATTCTATTTATAAACATTATTTAAATATTCAAAAAATATTAACGCCGTAAAGACACATATCTCTTTGCCGGGATTAAAAAAACATTCACCTCCGAATAGAGAGGACCGTCTCGCGCCAGGAGGCATTGAACCAATTTGGACTTAGTATTGGTATAAGTATCTGTGGCAATTTTTATTCCTGCACACGTGTTGGAAAATGAAAAATTGCACGCGTGTGAAATACATTGCATTGTAAACCTAATCGTAGTGCGATATGAACCAGTTTTCGACGAAGTGTATTCAAAAATAAATTATACTGTTTGCGTTGTAGCATGATGCGGGTGACATTAGACTTGATTAGACGAACCAATGATATTATATGTAAAAAGGCGTAGATAGGTTACCGACCCAACATTCGGTGTTCAAAAACGACACAATTTCGTACGATTAGATGACATGTGGAAGTAGGACGGCATGTCTTAATTATCGGGAGCGAAAAAGAGACAAGACGACGAAAATGTGGCTAATTAGCCAGATTTTGACGTGCCACTTGCGGAGCGTGTGTAACCTATCTACCTCTTTCTACATATAATATCATTGAGACGAACTGTTCCTTTCACTCTTGAATGTTACGGCGATTTACAATCAGTATTTAATTATTTTAGCTGCACCCTAAATTTCATAGTCATCAGCACCTAATAAGTATTAACTGTAGTAAAAATAAATTTACCGTGCCAAAATGTATGATGGGTAGTCGATATTTTTAAAGAAAAAGAAGTAGGTATACTGTATGTATTTTTTAATTTTTGTTGTTAGTTATATTGACGCAAAATGGCCGCCGACTTACCGCGCCACATGACATAAATGTAGGCATAAAAAAATATACATAAATATCGGTTGTGCTTTGAAAAAAGTTAGTTTGTTTGTTTGTTACAAATTAAAACGGCTGAACGGATTTGGATGTTTGGCACATGGGTAGACCATGACCTGGATTAGGACACAGTATACGTTTTATCCCGATAGTAGATACGTTCCCGTGGAATAATTTCCAACCTCCACACGGCCGAAGCCGCGGGCAAAAGCTAGTAATTTAATAAATCAATCACGCCTAAACAGCTTAAAGAATTTGGATGAATGGCACACGAGAAGACCATAATCTGGATTAAGATATATCTTATTATCCCAGGACGTAACTTTTTATATTTTTGCTCCCTTAGGGCGAAGCCGCGGGCAAAAGCTAGTAAAAAATAATTACCTTTGGCTTTCCGTCAGCTCATTGATGTAATTGACAAAGGTGTCAACGGTCTTGTAAACCATTTCGCTGTCTGTCACATTCGTCCATTTGACACATGCACACCAGTGGGGCTCTATACCCGCTTCACTACACGACCTGTTCTTAGGAATCTGAAAATATTTAATGTAGGCCAACGATAATATTCTGTGCGTGTAAGAAAATGATTATTTTTTATTACAGTCCGGCCGTTGAAAGAATGAGTTCTTGAAATCTGTCAGTTTCATACTAGCGAACATGGGTTTTACGAACTTGATCCTTATTACAACTAGAAATTATCCAACTGACAGGTGTCAGGAACGCATTCTCTCGACGACCGGACTATAGTAAAGAGCTTTTAGTGAAGGAGCTCGTCCGGAGACGTACTCCAGCATACCTCAACCAGCACCAAAGAGATTAAAGATACTATAGAGATGCTATCAAAAGAAATCTCATACAAAAACTGTTATCCCATGTCTCAGTGACGCCATCTAGCATAATATAGCAATTTTACATAATAGCCAAGTTTGACCCGATACACTTTACCGACATCAACCATTGATAAGTTTATAGCATATTAAAAAACGTACACGGAAATGAACTCATGACTTCCAAACTAAGTAGGACTTGTATTATGGAAGTCAAGGCACTCTCTCATTATATATGCTTAATTAATACAATAAAAGTAAGGGATGCATGCAGCAAACAAAAAAAAAAAAAAAAATTAAAATACCAACAGAAAAATAACCAAAAAAATAAAAAAGTAGGTAGGTATAACAAAATTAAGTTCTACAACTACCTGTGGAGTGTAGTATTGTCAAAATGTGAGTCAGTGTGATGAATGATAAGTGAGATAAGTGTTATGTGGTGTTACGAGTGGTGTGTTCGTGTGCTGTGTGATATGTAGTTAATAAGTGTTAAGTATGTTCTGTACGCGGCGAGTTTCGTGGGGTGTGTAATATGAGGCGTTTTGTACAGATGAGTATGCGTGTGAAATATAAAATAGTAACGAAAAAAAACCGTAGTTGAATCGGTGTATTCCCGTTCGTCCCCTCGACCTCGTCCCCCTCTGGGGACGAACGGGAATTCACAAAAATAATATTTATTTTGTTCCCGATCGTCCCATTACTAATTCAAGAGGGGACGAATGGGAATATGTTCTTCGATTATTGCCATTCGTCCCACTAAAAAGATTTGTGCATAATATGTTTATTCGTTGTTTCGTAGTTTACTTTTAAATTAGTTACTTCGTTAGATTTAATAATTATTTCACAAAATTCTTCTCTATTTTTTTATGAATTATAAAAACGGATCCTAAGTTTATCATTGTTTCATTTAAAATGTTTACCTACACTAAATGTAACAGCTCTGGCGGGATGCGCCGGCGATGCCGGTACTTAACAAAAGAGTGCCGATAACATTGTGCTATTTGCGTAAACCCTATTGGTTTACCTGACATTCAAACTCAAAACTCAAAGCATTTATTTCAAATAAACCAATTACAGGCACTTTTGAATTGTCAATGGGTCGGTCAGTCAGAAAGATGAAGCTAGTTGCCCATTCCAAAGCGTAGTAGATCTATGGAGAAGAACGGGCAAGAAACTCCACGGACACTCTTTTAAAGAGTCATTTTATCACTACGAAGTTTGCAATACCACAATGTACAATTCGGCATATTTTCTTCGAAAATAATTTTCTTTTGGTGGATACGAATGTGACTTGTCACTTCTGATGTTAGAAAGTGGATTGTACACTAACCTTATAGGTATATACCTATATATATATCCACTTAATTAAAAGCTTTGTATGTCAAGATGATTATTAGTTATTTACTGTGTATGAAACTAGTTATGAACATGGTGTGTAAGGAAAGGGTTTCATGAAGAAAAGCACAGAAAGACAAGACTAGGTATTTATTATTTCAATTAGGCTTGTCAATAATTATTTATCTAAGAAAGCTATTTGTCCGTTCGCAAAACTAGGTAGACATGGAGAAGAACGGACAAGAAACTCCATGGGAACTTTAGTATTTTATCCATACATTTTTACATTAGGATCAGTCTCAATTAGGTATCACATTACCTTATAAATATAGATCAGATCATCATAGATCATTTTTCTCAAAGTTAGCAACTATAACAATAGATAGGAATTTGCACAATATCATGAGCAATATTAGTCGTATTATAACACATACAGAACAACATAGTTATCAACAATAATCAAGATATAATATTATCAATCAACTTACATGAACATTGTAGTTAGATCTTTCACCAGATCCAAGAGAATCCATTTTACACAGAACTTCTGCTATGCAGCGTGGTGTTTTGCATTGGCTTAGCCAATGACGTATTATAACTTTTAGCAACTTAATAATTACGGACATGGGACACCACTCATGGTCTGTCTGTACCGTTTAACAGTTGTAACCAAAAGACTTGGATGATAGGTCCTCCTTAGCAGCTTTATATTTACGGCAGACACCAGAGGGTCTTTACCGTACGACAGCTAGCATAACGAGTCCCCCTAATTCGTTAGTTATTAGTTATTTATATATGGCATCTCGCAGTTGACCACTAAGGGTCGAGACTGCTCAACCGGGCGTTTCCTGTGGGTTCTTTAAGCGAACTTAAAGCCCCCGGCCAGGCTTAAAACTAGAGTAAATTATTAGTCGACTGATCGTCGCTAATAACAATATGACAGCCAGACGGGGCAGGCTGGATCATGACGGGGTCCCCCTAATTCGGGGTAGTCCCGTCTTTTATAGTTTTTAAATATTACTGGTACCTACCTACTAGGTACAAACTATTCCCACCACTTGGCGCCATTTTAGACCAATCACAGATGGTTATACATAATTGCCAAGTAACTTCTAAAATAGGTATTACTTAACAAATCATATATTGCGAGACTGTTTTAAAACATTAAGGGATCATTTAGGAATACAGTTATTGTGTATTTATAATCTAGAAGTAAGATCTGATACGATATTAGTTTCAACCAATCAAGGGTCATGATTTATTTCTGCCAATCACAGGTCGTGACTATTGTTACAAGTTATTTAGAAATAACTTGGTACATAGAAATTGCAATGTAAAATCATGAGAAACATTATTAGTATCATATTAATTATTACTTATTCATTTACAGTATTGTTATTATAATAAAGTCTAAACTTGATTATCAGTAGCCACCATCATTGCCTATTGTGCGACAACTCTACAATCGTTGTTGGTAATACGAGTCTTTTAAGTCACAATATAAGCAATTAATATAAAATACATCTGTCTATGAAATATCAATCAAAGAAATGCAAATAACAATATGTACATTTCTACATATAAAACATTAATTTACGTTTAATAAAGTTTATTCAAATGTTATTGAAATGGAACGTTTCCGAACGTCACTGTCATCTGTCATTCTGACAGAGTGACACTGATGTTCGTAATAAGATTATCAATAAACTATTCAATTACTTAATTATTCTCCATAAATACGAACAATCGTTAATAATCCAACACACGCATACCTCACAAGACTGAGCGACTTTTGACCACTAGGACATATGTATCGGATTACGATTTTGTTCGCTATGTCCCGTCTATTGTTAAGTAATATTTAATGTCTTGCTCAGCACCATACCTATATCTACCACCAGGCCGCGTCGCTGGGTTCCGATTTAAAGAGGGGGGGTGCCAGTGTGATTACAGGAACACGAGGTATTTCAACTCTGTCTCTGGGATTGTTTAATAACCAGGCAATACATAACCAGGTACCAGGTTAAACACAAGACAGTTAGTCTGTATCTTGGGGCTCGGGTTTTGATTTCCAGAGAAGGGTCTAGAGAGGTGATTAAGAGTGTGGTAGTGCGGAATTCTGACAACCAGTCTTACCAAGGGCTATCGTATTACCCAGTAACTGGATTGTGGAGGTCAGTTAGGCAGTCACTTCATGTAAAATACTGGTACTCAGCTGCATCCGGTTAGACTGGAAGCCGACCCCAACATAGTTAGTTGGGAAAAGGTTTGGCAGATTGATTGACTTCCGATCCTCCTTAAAGATGCCTCAGTCACCTCATTGACGTTTAAATCTCATCCACTCCATCTAAATACCAAATAAAACCCAGCCAAAACCAATAATAACAGTTTGTTTCAAATCTCCATCTGAATCTAATGCTTCTAATAGTACAATGGTGCCGATTCTGTTGTGCACAAACTAAACTTAATTTAGGCCATTGCTAACTTTTTCTCTCTATTATGACAAGAAAGGGACGGAAGTAAATTAGAGCTGTCAAATTAGTTAGAACTAATTTTGCCATAGACATTTAGACGACACGTAAAAACATGTCGACTAAAAAACACGGTGAAGCGTAAGGCGTGAACTAGTTTGACATCTCCAACTTAGTTCATAGCTATAGCCGTCCTTTTCTCGCGCTGCCTGTTAGTAAAAGATAGCGATTCTCTAATTTTAGTTTAGTGCGTTCACAAGAGAATCGGCACCAATATCGATTATTTTTAGTTTAATTGCATTTAATTTATGATTTAAGTCCTAATTATACCTAGAATGATCCTGCCTAAGTACAGGCTAGGCAGATGATGATAGAAAACAGTCGAGAAAGCAGTCCATCGGTGAAGCTGGACTTGAACCAATCTGGCGGCGACGTCGTTATGCCCATCCTTAAATAAATATGATCACCCGTCTCTCCACAATTCCATTGCCTACTTTAGGATGCATATCCGGTCCTTCCATATTTAGGATAATTGCAAGGATTATTAGAGCCGTCCACGTCTCCCTTTTCATTATCTACTCCTTGATATGCAATGATTTCTGTAGACCCATGAAACATGAGGCTCCAGGGGCTAGTGTGAATCTTGGGGTTCATTCGTGTAATCGAGTCTGATCAAACCACGCTGGGGTTGGTGCATTTCATTCATTCATTACCAAACACACGTCCACTCTTTGATAACTCAGAAGGATTACCCAGCGGCAACACATCTGTCATGCCTCTGGTATCTCAGATGTGCTTAGGTGGCAGTGACCATTGAACATCAGGTGGGACGTTCTGTTGTTTGTATGGTGGTTTGCCATCAAAGCATCATCATCATCATCTAGCCTTTTCCCAAATATGTTGTAATCAGCTTCTAGTCAAACCGGATGCAGCTGAAAACCAGGATACAGGGAGCGACTACCTATCTGACCTCCAAAATCCAGTAACTAGGTAATACGATATCCCTTGATAAGACGGATTGTCAGACTTTCTGGCTTCTGACTGTAATGACAAAAATCTACAAATGACAGCCGGGACTAACGGCTTTCCGGAGGGGTATATAATGGATGGCCACCCATCTACGCACCGACCCTCGGCAAGCTAGCTACCATCAAACCACCGTTTGTCATCAATTTTTTTTTTTTTAATACTTACCGGTTCCAATAGCGTCATTGCTCTCGGCAAGTCAGCTCCGGTTACTTTGAAAGGGTTCATATGTTCTGACCAGTCGAGTACGTCCAATATAGTAGCATAAATATCGTGGGGCGTGGTCAGAATGTTGGCGTTAGCTTCTAGTTGCGCTTGCGCATTTGGACGCATACGTTTAAACTTTTCCGGTAAACGAATACTCATTAAAGGCAAACGCTCCTCCAATTTGCCCTGCAGTGTGTTCCGGACTCTTGCAAACCTGTTGAGGAAAAAAAAACTCTAATATCATGCTTGTATTTCTCTAAGGAAAGGAGAGGTAGGTGAAATCAAATCATAAATTGTGTTGTTCGTTAACAGAAAGCTAAATAAAGAAAGAAAAAAAAATATTTTGTCACAGAAACACGAACATATTTATTAAAACGACAAGTTCTGCTCGAATACCTACTTACTACTTAAATACAACCCCACACAACACATGTTCACACATTGTCATGTGTAATGGCTAGTTTACATTGTGTACTCGCATTTCAGTAGCTCGGCTTGCCTTGGCTGTTTACACTGTGCGAGCAGCTGTCTAGTCAGCTGCTCGCACTGTGTACACGCATGTCAGTAGCTCGGCTTGCCTTGGTTGTTTAACCAGTGCGAGTTGTTTGGACTGCAGCTACTCGGTAGGCCGACTCGCATGCTAACTCGCACGAAAACCAAAAATGTTGAAGTTACTCGGCTGCAAGCTACTGTACTGTCCACCACGCAAGTGCGAGTAACTCTACGTCTACACAGTGCGAGTTGCTGCACTGCAGTACAGTCCAAAATCCATTCCTACATAAAAGGACCACAAACGAGGCATAATACAAAATTGCATCGCATTATGTAGCAATTTGGCAGTTGTAATTTACGTTTATTTTGAGTCTTTTTTTTTTGTTTTATGGAAGTAAGTTTAAATCTTATGAACTAACGTTTATTCTGGTATACATTTTACGTAACAATATTAATGTATATGAAGAAATTTACAGTTAATTCTGAGCGTTTTTAGTAGTTTTATGGTTTTTAATGGGTTTTTTTTTTATAGATATTCCATAAATTTAAAATTCTTAGACCGCTATGAACTAAAACACTATTCAAGAGATATTATTATATATATTTTTCATTTAATTTTCTTTTGAAAGTAGTTCAATCCACGAGCTCAAAAATATGCTGTCGTGTATTTTATGAAAAACTTTCTTCGGAATTTCGGCTTTATTTATATAGATAAGAAAAAATTGCGAAGAGCGAGGCCGCTGTGAACTATATATAGTTCACAGTGGCCTCGCTTTTCAATAAGTCAAAGTTGTCGAAGTCTTTCAGTTTCACGCCAAAGTTGGCCATTTAGCGTAAAAATCATGTAATAATAACCTTCAATTCATTCATTCACTGACAGACAACGCACAGCCTAAACCTTTGGGTCTAAAAGCTTGAAATTTTGCACTAGAGTTCCTTTTATACTGAAAGTGAGCATTAAGGCGAGTATAGCTGCTAACTAGCGCCACCATTGTGAAAAAAATAATAAGTCTGGAGATAGGGAACATTTTTACTCGACTACGACGAAGCAAAAAGGAGAGTTATGATTTTGACCGGTATGTATGTATAATTATACAAATGAGGTATCAGTAGAAGCGTCTCGATTGTCCGCTGGTTATGGGCTATGTGACGTCACATTAAATTGAATATAGCGCGCTCTAGGGGACATTGAAAGTCATAAATTAAAAAAAAAAATTAAGTACCTATACTGATATGAGCTGGGGTTCGGGATAAATAAACTTATGCCAGTTTTCATCACAAACACACTATATTTAAATAATCACAAATACAGTAATCAGAAACTTTAAGCAGAATCACCTGAATCACTTGCTGCAGCAAGCAGAATCAGCTGAACTGCCATACACCGCTGGCAACCCTCTATTTATATGACGAGTGTAAGCTTCTCGAAAGTTCGAGGCCATAATTCGAGAACATTCTAGTACTTACAGGAATGATCTAGAATGCTGCAAAACGACACTTAACCATCTAGAACATTCTGGAAGGGTTTAGAATGTTCTAGAAAAATCTGTCACGAATCGACGTATCGTGTAGTTCTGCTACTCGATAACAGATGGCGTTAGCGTCTACGTAACAATACCCTGTTATTAAATGAAAATGCATAATTAGCACATTTCAAAAATATATGATGGTTCGCTATTGCTCACGGCTTTGCTTGCATGCACCCGAGCATTGAGAAAAAATTATATAAAATCACGCCTCAGATTTGACAAGCATATTTTCTCTCCAAACCTACCCAAAATACATATAGGTATAATCATTTTTCTTTTTAAAAATGTAAAGTGGCTCTCCAAATATTATACTTTGTTATGAAATAATAAACCCAAAATAATTTAAAGAAAAAAAAAATTAAAACTAAAACCCGACTACTAAAAAATCACGCTCTGAAACGAGTATGAAACAAGAAAATAATCTCATCTGAAATTAGAAAGAGACGGACTAATTAAAAATCCTTACTTTATGAAATTTCCTATGCTCACATTTTTTGTCAGATGAGGTAAAATTTTTTGTAAGTATCAAAAAAATCAACAATAAACCTCCTAGATTCTAGATTATAGCAGTTAACGCCAAAAACGGCCGTTAACTGCTATAAATTCTACCTCATCTGACTAAAAATGTGAGCATAGCAAAATGTTTCTCTCTAGACTTATTTTTTTTTTCAATGTTAGCGCTAGTTAGCAGCTCTACACGCCTTAAGGAAGGATTTTTGAAAACTAAAACGAAACTTAAGATTTTTTTTTAAATTAGTTTATGCCACCCTAACTACAGTTGTTCTTTTATTTTTCAGTACTTTTTCTTTTTTAAATCTATACTTTACCTAGGTCCATGGTCTCCAAAGACGATGAGGAGTGTGTCTTCGAAGACGTTCCTCTGCTCCAGGGTCCGAAGGAGGTTCACCATAGCATCATCAGCGACCGATAACATGGTGATATCGTGGGTGATGTCAGCCACAAATGTAAAACAAAACCGCTTGCCATCCAGACGCAGGAACTGTTAAAGTCAAAATCAAAAGACAATTTTTTTATAATTAAAAATGATCTAAAGGGTCAAATTAAATTAGCTAGTGAAACTCCGCAGATGTACCTAATGGGTATCGATATCTAAACACGATAAAACTAAAAAGATTTGATTACTTTTTTGGGGTCAATGATCCCAGAGTTTCGCTACCTAATTTAAGGACGCTGTTACAAATGGGTAGTCAAATCATTACTTTTTTACACAAAAGCATGTTTATTAAATCAAATGCTTTCTTAAAATGATTTTTGGTCAAATTGTTGATAGATGTGCATGGTACGATTCTGAACTATAAATATAATTTTAAATAGGTACATTTTCTCAATAAATGTACCGAAGTAAAAAATTTCAGTCCGGTACATTTATTGAGAAACTGTACCTATCTAAAATTATATTTATAGTTCAGAATCGTACCATGCACATCTATCAACAATTTGACCAAAAAACATTTTAATAATGTAAAGCATTTTATTTAATAAACATGTTTTTGTGTAAAAAAGTAATTATTTGACTACCCATTTGTAACAGCGTCCTTAATTTGACCTTGTATTCGGCCCTGTGAAATTATCAACATCGGCGAAGGAAAAAAATCGTGAGTTAACCTGAAGTTAGTATAAAAAGTATAAGTCTGAAATCGCCAACACGTCTTGAGCAAGCGTGGTGATCAATGCTCGTGCCTTCTTGGTATGAGAAGAGTCCTTTGTCCTGCAGTGGGACAGTAATAGACTGGTATTATTAATATAAGTAAGTGGACTGCGACAGGCAGTTGTAGTTAAGTTATAGAAGCATAAGCATAATCACAATGTTCCAATTGCTAGGACATTGAGAGGACTCAGTGAGAGAGAGCGGGCCGTAATCCACCACGCGAGCCCAGTGCGGGCTGGTGGATGTCACATATCTTCGATTTTTCGGTTCTAGGACATGCCGGTTTCCTCACGATGTTTTCCTTCACCATTTTGAGAGCAGTGCTGATGAAATAATTTACACAAAATAAAGTGCCTGCGCCGGGTTCGAACCTAAGACCTCGTACGTCGCGGCCGTTCCCACTAGGCCAACACTAACGACCCTCACTGGTGGAGAACGTAGTTAATAAATACCTGATCAGTGATATTCATCATCAGTTGGAACTGTGGCGTATCTCCCACGCAATATTTAGATCGTGGTTTGTACCATTTCTTTCCGTTTTTGGATTCCTCAAGGTAGAAGGAACGTAGGTAATGGTCGGCTGGTTGGTGACGAAACCCGTTAAAGCGCCATTGGAATGTACCTATCCACGGCATGTCTTCGAAGTATGCGGTGCGGTAGCTGAAATAGGGAATGAGAACAAAAATAATTATCTGATAATTATTTGGAGAATGATAAATAATAACAACACGTCTATTCCTCAAAGGGTTAGGCAGAGGTGTTCTTATGGTGCACTCACATAATATGTCGCCAGTCTCTCATATAATAGGGGGCGAGCCTATTGCCATGAACCGCGCACAAATCCTGATTCCGGGCTGTTACTGGGAATTGAACCCAGGACCTCATGCTCTGCTGTAGCGCTTGCTACAACTGGACCAACAAGGACGTAAAAAAATTATCAGAAAATTATTTTTTATCATTAAAAATAAAAATCAATTGCCACAATGTATGTATTTACGCGCATCACTTCAGAACGGGATGCACCTATAAATTGGCTTTTTCTTTTTTGTTGTGTTTGTGATTATTGGACAAGGTTTTTATGAAAGAAAATGTTTGAAAAATTGTACGGAAAAGTGAGAAATGTGTAAAAAATCTCCTTATAAAAAACTAAGAGATACAGAAGACCTTGGAGGATTTTGAATTTTGTCAGAATTGACAAGTTGATGAGTTGTTCAGTTTCTTACAGTCCTACCAACTTATCAGTGAACTGAAAGAGGACGCCACCGTCGATGCGTCGACACAATCGAATGACATGCGTCGGCACAATCGAAGACATTTCAACATGACGGCCGTAGTTCCAATTTTCGCCATTTCACAGATAAGTTGGTAGGAGTGTAAAAAAGTTTTAGAACTTTATGTTATATAATACAGGGTGTTTGGTGCATCGTTTGCCAAATGAAAATGGCGGATAGGAGGGATCATATGCAATCTTCACAGGCCCCAAAAAAAATTCTTGGCCCCAAAGAATTTTTTATGTAAATATTTTATTAAAAAATCGTATGAATTATTAAAATTTGGACAGGACAACGTTTGTCGGGTTTGCTAGTGATAAATAATTAATTAAAAAACAGGGTTGATGAGAGATGTAAGATTACCTACTGTAGAGAAGTTATCAGAAGAAACATAGAAAAACTGTGAATCTGCTATGTCTCAGTGACGCCATCTAGCGTAATATAGCAAAATTATATAACAGCCAAGTTGAACACCATACACTTTTAACACCAGTAGATACTCAATAGGAATAACGGACAGCCCTCTATGCAGGGCCTGCATGGAGGCTGAGGAGACCGTTGAGAATGTGCTCTCTGTATGCACAGGCGTCACCCAGATTAGAACAGAAACTCTCGGAATACCCCGATCTTTCACAGATGTTCTTAACAGACCCGGAGATTTGATTAACTTCTGGAGGAAGATGGGCTGGTTGGAATAAACCCCCGACGGCCGCCATGGCCCACGCACAATGGTCCACATGAAGGACTAAGTGCGGAAACCAAATCCTTATCATATATACATATATACATAGTCATTCTGAAATGTACGGGTGGTATATATACACACATCAAAAGTGTCTAGGGATCAACATATATTTTTGCAATAACTTTTCTCCTGATTGATATTAATTAAAATTTTCTTTAAGGATTCATCAAATAAAGTGTTTTCGTTTGTCACAGTAACGATAAACCAAGTCACCTTTGCATTAATAAAGAAATTTGCCATTTTCCTAATAAAGGGATTTTTGACATTTCAACCACTAACATTAAAGTTCGAAAAAAAGACTGAAATAACAGTTTTCTTTAAAATTTTATTGGGTAACTTAAACAATTAATAATCCGTGTTTCTACCGCGAACACTAACAACACAAGAACATCGGTTTGGCATACTCAAAATGAGTTCATCCAAATCACGCTGTGGAATGGCCGCCCATGTTCGTTGCAACAACAAAAAAAGGTCTTCTTGCGACTGGATACCCTCCATATTCGGCAGAGCTCTTCTCTGTAGCATATCCCATGCATGCTCAATCGGGTTCAAGTCTGGCGACTGAGCAGGCCAGGGCAGGACATTGATGTTAGCTGCGGCGAGAGTCTGTCTTACAACTCTTGCGGTGTGCGGTCGTGCATTATCATGCATTAACTGAAATAAGGGACCGATTTGCACTTGTAGAGGAACGATGACGTCTGATACAATCGTCTCAGCATAAATTTGAGCGTTGAGGTTGCCTCTGATCCAAATCAACTCAGTTCTTCCGCCGATCCAAATACCCGCCCATACCATGATGGTTCCACCACTATAAGGATGGACTTCCTGGCAGGATTTTAATCGCTGTTGGCGTCCAGGGGTTCTCCAGTGTCGTATACGTCTTGTATCTGGTCTCATACCAAAACGAGACTCATCAGAAAAGCACACGAAACGCCATTGTTCTTCTGCCCAATTTCTGTGTTCAAGAGCCCATTGATATCGAATCCTACGATTGTGCATTGCTATAGGTGGTACCCGTAGCGGTCATCGGGAATGAAGGTTCACTTCATGCAAGCGGTTTCTGACTGTTTGGTCGCTAATTAAGTTCCCTGAAGAGTGATGAAGCCTCACGGCTAACATCATGGCGGTTATAGTTGGAGCTCTTCGAGTTAAGATTTGAATGTATCGGTCTTGTCTCCGTGTGGTGCAGCGATACCGTCCTCCATGGCGCTCAGCCACGGTACCAGTGCTTCGGTAACGTGTCCAAAGTCGACTGATAACACTCTGACTTGTATTCAGAGCTAAAGCCACAGTACGTTGCCGGGAACCACCTTCTATCAATCCCACGGCTCTGAGCATTTCTTCCCTGCTTAAATGACGTCGCCGCTCCATAATAACGTTGGTTTTAATCAGTAGTAGGGAAACAGTAGCACTAATAATGTCTTCAATGCGTTGTATGTTTTTATAGGGAAAATATTGACAGCTGATTTTCATCTTTTACTCGAATTTGATTCACAGTTCCTGATTCAAATTATGAAATGCACCAAAAAGGATCCATATAAATTTATAAAATCATAAATTTATTACAAAGCCACATCTCAGTCTCAAGAAATCCGCATAAAAATGCTTGATCCCTAGACACTTTTGATGTGTGTATATATACCACCCGTACATTTCCTATTAATAAAGGAGTCATAAAAATGTTTGAAGTTTCAGCGTAAAGTAAACTTCTGTGGTTTCGGTTAAAGATAATTGTCTACGCATCCATGGACGACAGCTAGGGCGACCGCGGGGTGAGGGAGACACGGGGGGGTATCGAGACGAAGGTTCGGTGCGCCGCCAGTCTGGGACTGACCATACGCGCGATTGCATATCATTTTGTAAATCTTTAGTATTTCTGCTTCTAATAAAGTCTTGTTAAAATATAAATAAAAACCACATCATTGATGAGCTCCTGACCTTGGATAGCTAAATTTGAGAAAGCCTGCCTACGCGCTTACAATAATAATTATGATCGCTTACCCATCTTTCGTGAGCTTGTAGAATAAGATAGGTAACGAATCACATGTTTCATTGTTTTTAGGTGTCTTCCTGACGTTGGGCAATTCCAGTTCTGTCTTCCCAGTGAGTATCGGGAGCAGGGCTGCCCGCGTACCGTCGCCGACAATGTTGTATCTGTAATACTCATTTTTAAAATGTCTTTGGCTTATCTCGGGACCCTGGGGTCCCAGACCTTTAGAAGGCGTACGAGGGGCCGAAGCCAACTCGCAGAGGCCCCTTAGACAATTTTAAATTATGAGGAGGTACCAACCGACGATTATCTCTGTATGCACTATGCAAGTGCACCCAAGGACAACCCCAGGTTGGTGCAGGACTATTGCAGAACATGGAAACAAAACACATTGGGCTGTGGGTTTGGGTGGATGTGGACTGGGTACCTAGAACTATGGAAACACTATGGCCCCTCCTGACTAGCGTTGCAAAACTTCGGAAGTATTCGCAATAATTCGCAAATATTCAAAAGAATACTTCGATTTGAAGGAATACTACTAGTAAAAACTTATTACGTAAGTACTTATCGAAGTAGATGAAAAGAAATATTCGGAAGTTTTCAAATCGAATAATACTCAGATTTATGAATGACCGCGTAGTACGTTCATTCATAAATCTTTTTTTTTTTTGGTACCTACATGTTGAGCCTTATGGGTTTATGAGTTTTATAAAGGGGACCAAATTTTCATTATTTTTGCGTTAGAACACACCGTTTTCGAGATATAAGCAAAAGAAAAAAAAAACTATTTTATAAACTCAGTAATCTACCTATGTATTTACCTCTCTATCACTTTCGCACCTAAACCGCATACGAAAACTAATTACGTAAGTACTAATCTAAAATAAATATTCGGAAGTATTCAGAAGTTTTCAAATCGAATAGTACTCAGATTTATGAATGAACGCGTAGTAACATGGTCTCTGGCATTAACGCCATCTAGCGGTGAATATCAAACTTTAATAGATAAGTACTCTATGCGTGACCGAACATGTACTTAGCTCGGCGAATTATTGCGAATACTACCCAAAACTTCCGAATGCTTCCGCGAATGATACGACTGGAATACTTCGGAATATTATTCTCCGGCAACGCTACTCCTGACTAATGTTTTGTGTAAAATACTCAGATAAAATGGCAGGGGATGACTTGCACACTCAATAATGGGCCCCCGAAAACGGTCGCTAGCACTTAGTGCAGTAGCGGCAAGGGGGCAACATGTCCTGAGGTGCTTGTGAGGAGTAGAGAGGTATCCCACGGCTATCAGGACAATCCCGGAAGTATTGTATTAAGTA
This sequence comes from Cosmia pyralina, assembly GCA_946251885.1. NCBI lineage: Eukaryota > Metazoa > Arthropoda > Insecta > Lepidoptera > Noctuidae > Cosmia > Cosmia pyralina. The sequence goes on along the minus strand of OX276366.1, from coordinate 16,589,763 downwards.
AGTAAAAAATTCATTATTATTATAATTATCTATGCACTCAGACTAAATAAAAAACCAGTCCGAGTCTATACATATAATAAGATAGTAACAAAAAATCTTTGTCTATTTTTCCGTTTGTCCGGATGTATGTTCTGGATTAGTGCAAAAACGGCTGAACGGATTTTGATGAAAGGAACACAGATAGTTTATAACTTGGATAGAGTACTTTTAATCCCCGTATCACGTTCCCGTGCGTTTTTTATATTTCTATACGTGGAATATTTTCCGACATCCACGCGGGCGAAGCCGCGGGCAAAAGCTACTAAGACATATAATAGCCTTTCTGAAGATTTGGGCTATCAAATCCCCATTTCAGGCAAAAGACCTCCACTGCTGCCCCCAAGTACTGCCACTTGGCCCTGTTATGTGCTTCCCGCATCCAGCGGATTCCTGCGGCCTTCACAAAGTCATCGGTCCACCTTGTGAGAGGCCTTCCAACGTTACGTCTTCCGGTACGCCACTCCAGAACCTTTCAGCATCATCGGTCATCTGTTCTGCGAGCAATGTGCCCTGCCCACTGCCACTTTGCCAATTCTTGGCGCTTTGTCGATTACCTTGGTTCTCTTGCGGATCTCTTCATTTCTGATTCGATCACGTAGGGAAACTCCAAGCATAGCCCTCTCCCTCCATTATTCTTTGCGTGACTTTTAGCCTTCTAATAAGGCCCATTGTGATCTACCACGTTTCAGTGGCATCACTGGCAACACGCACTGGTCAAAGATTTTTGTCTTGAGACATTGCGGTATGTGGGACGAGAAGATCATGCGTACTTCCCGAACCTCAGTCGAGTCGGATTCGACGATTGACCTTTTTCTCGAAGTTGGACCTACCTTACTGGACAGTTTATTCTAGGGAAACATAATCATCTATAAGCGACTCCGATCTTCATGAGAGTGGGCGTTACATGGGTATTTGACATGACCTTTGTCTTGTCCATGTTCATTTTAAGACCCACTCTTTCGGAAGCTCTACTGAGGTCGTCGAGCTACTGTCCTGAGGTCCTCCATAGTCTCAGCCATGACTACTATATCGTCAGCAAACCAAAGGTGAGTGACGTACTCGCCATTAATGTTGATGCCTAGCCCTTTCTAGTCCAGAAACTTGAAGTGCAAGTGCAGCAGTGAACAGTTTCGGAGAGATAACGTCTCCCTGTCTCACACCTCAGAAGGAGGAGGGGGGTTTCGAGGTCTGGTCCTGGTGTGGGACTGACATAGTGGCGTTATCGTACAGACACTTCAGCACCTCAAAGTACCCATAGTCGATCTGGCACCGTTGAAGAGAAAATAGTGCAGCCCATGTCTCGATCGAATCGAAGGCTTTCTCGTAGTCTACAAACGCTACGCAGAGAAGCATGTCTCAGGTCAAGCTCTTGGTCTTCTGTATAACCTGCCGCAGCGTATGTATGTGGTCTACGGTGATAAAGCCTTAACGGAATCCGCCTTGTTTGGGAGGTTATCAAATGCAAAAAGATTTTTTCAAATCCGCCTGATAGTTCCAAAGATAGTTTGTTTGAACGCGCTAGTTCAAACAAACAAAGAAACAAATTCTTCAGCTATATTATTAGTGTTAGTACCTACAGATAAATACCCATTGAGTATTGATGCTTTGACGTGATTCTTGAGGTGTTCGTAACTTTTCGGCATTTTTCGTATAAAGCCGTTTTTGGAGGTGGAATCGAATCCAAATATAAGTACATTGAGTGTATCTTCTCGATTCTGTGGAGGATCTATCCGTGGTACTGACTTACGGAACCCTAAGGAATAGCCTATCCAAGTTGAGCTGAGAATGCTGCAACAAAAGAAAGCATAATCAGAATAAGAATAATGTCTACTATAGTACCTACCTACAAAATTAGTTGACATATATACTATGTAAATACCTTATATTTGTCAACTACTTGTACATACTCGTATTTTCTGTATATACAGGGTTACAGGTTAAGTCGACCTATTCCCTTTAAGGGCATGTTCTTTACATTGTTTCTGATTGATTTGGCTATGAAACACCCTATCCTAAATCTAACCGTTTTCGAGATATTTGAAATTAATTGTTTTTTATAAAAAATACCCGATTTTTGTCTATCAGCTCAGATATTGTGAAACGTGTAAGTCTTATTATTACTGTTATTTATTTTTTACATGTAAAATAAGATGCTTTATGACCTAAATAACCAAGATTGTCCATAAAATTAATAAATAAGTCGTTGTAGATGATTAAACTTTCAAAAAAGTAATTAAAATTTAGAAACCTTAATTTTTGTTTAAGGATATCTAAAAAAAAAATTATGGCACTTGTTTTGCAGATGAGCTTAAAAATATCTACGTTTCATCAGCTATCCAACGAGGTATGATAATCTGGGGTTTTATCAAAAATGCAGAGCAAAACTTAATTTCATTGGCTACAGGGGAGGTAAAAAAAATACTAAATAAAACAATCGCTTAGTACAAGATGCTTTTAATAAACTATTAAAACTGTTAAATTTCTAAATTTCGTGTTCGACATGTCCGCCTCTATTTTGCACACATCTTCGCATTCTTTTTCGAAGTCCACTTTTAACAACACCAGTAGTTAAAGTTCTTCTTATTTCATTCGCCGCATTAATTATTTTTTCTCTCAATACCTCAACGGATGAAACTGGGTTGGGGTCACTGTATACAAGACTCTTCATGTGCCCCCATACGTAAAAATCCATGGGGGTTATGTCAGGACTTCTAGCTGGCCAGGGTAAAGGCCCACCTCGTCCAATCCACTTATTTGGATAATTTGTATCCAGCCATTCTCTGACACTTCTCCTGAAATGGGCGGGGCAGCCATCATGCTGATACCACATGTCTCTTATTAGATTTAGTGGTAAATCATCTAGTAAATCACTTAAGTCTCCTCGTAAGAAATTTTCATAGTGTTCTCCATTTAAATTATCAGGGAGAAAATAAGGCCCAATCAAATTATTTGAAATAATACCCATCCACACGTTGAGGCTAAATCTTCGTTGTGACCCCTTTACTCTCTTTTTGTTTGGATTTCTCTGTTCTTTCGGGGCCCAATAATGAGCGTTATGGTAATTGGTAATCCCATCTTTATCAAACTTAGACTCATCTGTCCACAAGATTTTTTTAAGGAAAGTCGGGTCTTCGAAATCAGCATTTAACATAAATCTGCAGAAATCCAATCTTCTCGCAGGATCTCCCTCTTCGATAGCATGTACCGGCGTATAATGGTAAGGGTATAGGCCCGCTGTGTGAACGGTAAACCATACCTTCCATTGCGAGAGTCCCAGAGCACGGGCAACAATATTAGTGGAAGTGGTTGGATCCAATCGAAATTGTTCCACTATCTCATTATTTTGTTCTTCGTCGTCATCAATCACACGTGGTCTTCCCAAGTCTGTACGTCGTCTTGAAACGGAGCCAGTTTCTCGAAGTCTTCGATAAACTCCGTTGAACACGCTCACATCCGGCACTCGACGGTCGGGATAGCGTATTATGTACTCATTGCGAGCATGCGCAGACACACAATTGCAGTATCCATAGCAAATTAGCATGTCAGCATATTCCTCATTCGTGTAGGCTGCCATCTTGAACAGTTCCGTATCACAAGCACAATCAGAATCCAGTTAACACGCACAGTAAGTCAGGAATCAGAAGAAACAGTCCAGAAACACAGCCAAGTCGAATAGAAAACAGAGAACAAAATAATATCGCATCTACCACGGACGAATCACAAGCAGACTAACAGATTATTGTTGGATAATGATAACCAAACACAAAGCGCATTGTATTACCAAACCGGTTTCTTCACGTTATGTTTCCCACTCACACCTGCACAAAGCGTATAGTAAGGTATCTCGCTCACACTCACCGCATTAACCTTAAAGGACAATAGGCTAGGGTCTACTACCTGGGGGCTCGCAACTAAGTTTTTTCTATGACTGTTTTTTTTAACCCTAGATTATCATACCTCGTTGGATAGCTGATGAAACGTAGATATTTTTAAGCTCATCTGCAAAACAAGTGCCATAATTTTTTTTTTAGATATCCTTAAACAAAAATTAAGCTTTCTAAATTTTAATTACTTTTTTGAAAGTTTAATCATCTACAACGACTTATTTATTAATTTTATGGACAATCTTGGTTATTTAGGTCATAAAGCATCTTATTTTACATGTAAAAAATAAATAACAGTAATAATAAGACTTACACGTTTCACAATATCTGAGCTGATAGACAAAAATCGGGTATTTTTTATAAAAAACAATTAATTTCAAATATCTCGAAAACGGTTAGATTTAGGATAGAGTGTTTCATAGCCAAATCAATCAGAAACAATGTAAAGAACATGCCCTTAAAGGGAATAGGTCGACTTAACCTGTAACCCTGTATACATAGTAAGTTTCCGTCATATTCTACAATTCTCGGCAACTCTCGTATTTTTAACAACAAAAAATCGTATTATGCGTTTACCTACACTTTTGACATTTGATTGTCGCTGGCATGAGATCGCGACTTGAATTTGAACGTGTTTAGGTACGAGAATTGGCCTTCAGGTGCAAATCCCGCGCAGTGGCGCCCTCATCGTTTGTTTGGTTATTTCTTTCATTTTAGAATGAAAATGCAGAAAATAAGCCGGAATAGTTGTGCTCCGCAAGACTATACGTTGTTATTATTACAAACAGTAGCATTATATTGTTTAGTTTTATTATAATCATTAAAACGGAAAATGGTGGCCATTTTTTAGCACAAATATTCCGGCTCATTTTCTGCATTTTCATTTTAAAATAAAAGAAAAAACCAAACAAAAGATGAGGGCGCCACTGCGTGGTCGGTAGCCTCTTAAAATTACATAACGTTACAGAACAATGTTTTTCCCTGACAGTGCTATGCACAGTTCTGCCTACCATCACACGGAATACAGGCGTGATAATAAAATAAAAACTCCAATAATCTTGCACCTTACCTTTTTCTATGTGTCCCCGTACATTTTATTTTGACATGGTCACTCACGTTCAGTATGTACGGCTTATTACCCGTCACTTCTGTGGATGCTCCTAAGTAGTACTTATTGTCACTCACGTGTATAATATCTTGGTAGTTACACACTATATCTAACGTCGTAGATAATATTTCATCCACTACCCTACATTCGGAGAGCTGGAAAAATCAAAACTTTTATTATTATTTATTGTTTTATTGTTAATTAAAACGGTAACACCAATTACATTAATTAACATAGTTTCAAACAGAAGATACACACAAAAAAAAATACTAACATATAATAGAGGACACCCTAGCATACTTTCTCTCACAAAACATCAGACACACGCATAATTCTACTCCATTCATCAGCAAATTGATCACATTCAGGATTGGTGGTCCGCTCTGGCAACAGTTTTAGAAGACGGCGGCGCAAACAGATTGCGTCGACGGCTTTTGCGATGTCCGATGTATTTGTCGGGAACAAATAGCCGACTGAAAAGATCGTGGAGTTCGGGACTGTCAATGCGTCCTCTAAGAGTTTTACAGGCTACTGTGAGCTGTAAAAAGCCTCGTCTAACCTCCAACGAGTTGAAGCCCAAAACTCCTAGGAGGTAATTAGTGGGGTACATGAACGGAAAGAAGTGGTACATTTTTTTATACAGAAATCTCATAAAGTTTTCTGTACCTAAATTATGTTTAATAAAAGCTTAACTTTTAATTCTTCTAATTATGTTATTTTTTGGATGTGTAAAATGTTAACGTTACAGACTGAAAACTCTCTGTGAGCAAAAAAAGCGGCCAAGTGCGAGTTGGACTCGCACACGAAGGGTTCCTACCACCGTACAATATTATTTAACACTACATATTTTGTACCTCCTTAATTTTTAACCTCTTTAATTTTATTTTTATTACTATTTGTTTTTATAGCGGCCATAGGCCATACACACACTGTGAAAATTTCAAAATAGGGTCCAGTTGACACCTTTCGGGTACGGAACCCTAAAAGGTCCATACACGTTGTTGTCTCTTCAATTTTTTATTATCTATGCCTTGTACAGTGAAGGAATGAAAATATTAAGCACTTTAAGGTTCATTTTTATTTGCACCTTATTATTTCATCCAACTACGTATTGTCAACATTTTGAATGAGAATTGCAGTTCGAAATGGTGACATGCGCTCGCTAGGTAGGAGAGGAATTTGTTTGAAAATTGCTGAATAATTTCGCTTGCTTGATAGAATCTTAGATAATTTACATGTATTGCCACTTAATCAAACTACACTTCACAAATCGCTCAATCAATTTTAACTTCAGAGTTATGTAGTAGGTATAAGTTGATTTTTTTTTGACCGTTTGTAATAATTTCAGTTGCAATGGAATTTGAGCTTTGTCATGTGTGAAATTGAGCGTGTGCCGCCATCTTGTTTTTGAATACATTTCACAATGTTTACCAACAGCGCCCCCTGTCTACGTCACTCGAGCGCCAACATAATATATACTTGTAGCAGTGTACTTACATAGCACTTCACCCAGTCTTTTCTTCCCTGGCAGCTGATTGGAGGAAAGTATTTTTCCAATTTCATCACCTCTTTTGCAAAAGGATCCAGCTGTGGAATCTCGCATCCACTTCCTTTGTCTTCTTTTAAAGCTTCCTCGATATTATGCTCTTGATATCTGGCAGAGAGAGACTTAAATACAGTGTTAGGTCAGGAGATTTTAATCCTTCAAGAAACAGGGCATAGAGAAGCCATTCGACTGCTGGGAGAGAATTTGCAGAGTTTATAAGCGCAAGCCGCCATGTTGATACTGACTGACAAGATACGCGCGTTTATGATCGATACGTGCATACACACGGCCACACATCAAGCTATAGGTACATTTCCAGTTTACACTGACCTCTCATTGTAAGGAAATCCTATACAATGCGAGATCAGCTTATACTGGTAATGTATAGCTTGATCTGCAGCCGTGCGTACATTGCAAACGTACGCGCGTATCGCGCAAACAATAAAAAAAAACAATCAATCATTAATTTTATTTTCAGGCAACTGAAAGCCCATAGAAAAAATACACAAAATAATATCAACTACAATTATAAACTAATACATATTACTATATAACTACGTCATAAAAAAACCATAACCACCATAACCATAACCATTGTCATAAAAAAATCATAACCATTGCGTTAAAAAACCATAACCACCATAGCGTCGTGTTTCGCTGCACGGAGTCGCGTAAGCGTCCTCGGAAACGTCGAAACACGACACCTTTCGGCCAAAAGTCCTCTTTCAAGCAGGTTTGCAGATGAGTTGGAACTCGCACCAGTTGACGTCGTGGCGCGACTCCAACCTTCCGACCCTCAGAGTCCAGTTGGTCTTCACTTTCACATACTGCACGACCTCCTCAACTGTCGTGGAGTGATACAGACGCGAAATGTACAGCTACGTCGTAGGCACAGCAGGGCGCAGCAACATGTTGGGTCCACTCGGTGCAGTACCACACAGGTTACGAGAGCTAGGCTTCTTCTATTCCTTTCCAATACACACCCAATACACGCCCATGTCAATAATATTGTAAGTAGGTCGAGTTAAGGCTAATGGCCATTTTCGACTTACTGTAGGTGTAGGAAGATAAAACAATTTGAAGTATACATACATTACAATTCAAATTGTGCTCCTATGCCAGGTTTAAGATCGCTTTCTAAAGTAACCAGTAAGGTGTGGCGCTCGCGAAATTCAAATTTTCTTACGTTTTTTGCAATTTGCTAGTCAGTGTCAGATTGTATCTTGATCAAAATATGATTGGCAACAGTAAAATATACGTCATAATTTACTTATTAAACATTGTTTGAATAAAAGGGAAAAAAATACAACAATAAAAAACACCCTGTACCTATACAGGGTAGTGAAAACTGATACGCGCCATTGTTTGTCGAGACATTAGATAGATACTTTTACATCCAGGTGTTGACCTTGTGTCGTCACGTGCAAAAATATGGATAAAAAACTAAGACCAATGCTATATTTTTGACGGCAAACGGAATATTGAATCTATTTTTCTGCACGCGTTTGTACCTACAATAAAATTCTTATAATTGATTAAACCTTTCATACAAACTTTCAAGTCCTTTTTTCATCGAAATGAATGAACCGATTTGAATAAAAACTTCATACGCATAAGCAGGATACATTAGGTCTAAAAAGTTAGTTAAAAACATTTTCGAAATGTTTTATTTAAAAAAAGATAATTGGAAATCTCTGTTTCTATGGAATATTTAAAATCGGTCGAATTTAGCTGCAACACTATTTTTCGAAAATGTTCTTAATTCACTTTTTAGACCTATGTATCCTGCTTATGCGTATGAAGTTTAATTAAAATCGGTTCATTCATTTCGATAAAAAAAGAACTAAAAAGTTTGTATGAAATGTCTTACGGAGCCAACGCTCTTAAATCTGAATTATTATTTTCTAAACCGTCAGTCACCATGCAACATGCAATAACATACAAAAAAGTCCAGTCATATTTATTATCTACTTACTCAATCAGACGTTTTCTGAAAAGTTAGGGAAAATAAATCAATTAGAAAATTAAGTGTAAGGGGATCTACCTAGCCGTCGGGATCGCGGGTTGGTCGAAAGAGATACCGTGGCCCTGGCACAGGCAACTGAAGGAACACGGGCGGGCAGGAGGGCGGGTCAGTAAAAGTCTGACCCGCCCTCCCGCTCCGCCCAGAGCGGGAGAAGTCATTTGGTGATTTACCATCCACAAAAAAAAAGGAAAAAAAAAGGGGATATACCTAACGATAATTTTGTGTTTTTTGAAATTTCTATAAAACCAAATGTAATGGCTTTATCATTTGGATTTTCCATACCTTATGTGTTATTTGAGTATAAATTGTCTACTGAAATCGTATATGATTCATGATCAATGCCTTAAAATTTACTTGCGTCGTGTAAATAGCTCTAGTTATGGTGGAGTCATAAAGGTATTTTTGAAGTGAAAACTTTTTTAGTCGCTCTTTTTGAACATTGAACAAAACTTAATCGTCACGCTCGAGTCGGTGTCGCTGAATCGGGTATACTTGGCTCCAGTCGTAAGTGTTCACTTATACTTATATCGTGAGCTCATGCCTGTATGCACAGAGCACACACCCGCTTTTTTTCTGTCTTCGTTTAAAGTTATGACGACTGCGACGTGACGTGACGTGTAGTTATGTCGACTTGGCAGCATTACATACAAATTGGTCTGGCTGCTTACAAGGGGGTCTTAAAATAGTAGGTACTTTCTCTAAAGAAAATATTTTAAAAATTAGGCTTTTTAATATAACGTAGTTTACCTCAATTTTAAAAGAACTTTACACGGATCTGGCGGAAGAAAAGTGTCTGGCAATAATGAATATTGCTTTTTCACAATATTCTTTAAACTTTAACGTAGATGAGAAGGATTCTTATGTACCTTTGGTACCTAATGGTACCTTTCAATCTAGCAAGTATGCATATCGTCTTAACTGCATATTAGACTATCAATCTTCAAAACTTTAGCTTTTCTAAAATAACATAGGTCTGGGGGTTCTGGGATCTTGTCTATTATGTGTCTATTAATAAAATCTTCCAAATAGACTTACCTCTTTGTAATATCTAGATCAGGTTCTCGTTGCAAATTTAGATAAATATAATATATTATACAGAATATACCTATTGTTAATATAATTAAAAACTGATTTCTTCTTGACCGATACCATCTTTTCGCCACCGTCACTGACATCTGAAAAAAAAGTTTTTTTTGGGTTCCGTACCTCAAAAGGAAACAACGGAACCCTTATAGGCTCACTCGGTGTCTGCCTGTCCGTCTGTCATAGCCAATTTGCTCCGAATCTAATGGACCGATTAAGTTGAAATTTGGTACACATATGAAATTCTGTGACCCAAACACGGACGGGTAAAGTAAATAAATGAATTTTTAATATTCACTTTTGGGGGAGCAAAAAAGAAAATTAAAAAAAACTTTTGCAAACTATACCGTGTGACATATCAAATGAAAGGGCTTACTATGAGGGTCTCAAATATATTTTTATTATAATTTTAAAATAAATTGTTTTAAAGTTATTTAAGAAAATAGAAAAAAAAATACCATACCCCCCTTAAAATTTCGAAAAAAAATTCAGAAAATAGTTTTTTACCTATAGATTACAGGAAAACCTAAAAAAAGTCTGTGATCTATGGTAAATCCAACTTACATTTACAGTTGGAATGTATGGGAGAACATGTTTTTCAACTACAATGTTAATTTTTTTCTTGGGATAAATTCATTTCAACTACAGAACCCTTCACTGTGCGTGGTCCGTCAAGCACTTGGCCGGTATTTTTTTTTAAATACGACTGCCCTGCAAAAAAACGAACTAAAAAGTAAATAAAAACAAGTTGCAGTTGGTATTAGTTAATCTGTACATATGTCGCAGCCAACTGGTTTAATTAGTCATTTAGTTAACCGCGCAGCCTTTTCACTAAACGGCGCCGTTCAACAAGCAGCCTGAATGATATTCAGCCATTCAATCAAACAGCTAGACAAATTACTTGGATGGATAACGTTAACTACTTGCTTAGTCCAGACATTTAAATTTAAACTTAGTTCCATTTTCTGCCACCAGGTGCCAAAATCCATACTAAGACAAAAGGCAAAGACAAGGCACAATATTTCTAGTGTTTCTCACAGCTTAAATGCGTTTACGCAAAACCGAATCGGGGCACCCTGACTCCACGTAGGCTTTTGGCTGCTACCCCTAGAGTGTAGGTATATAAAAATCCGGAGGCGCGAAGAGAGGGCAGTCCCCGCCCGCTATAAAAAAGGGTGCTTTTCTTTTGTTACGTAAGGGCGAAGGGGTTGAGGCTGCGACCAGCCCGCCGGTTGAACGCGTCCCAGAGGGTCATGGCCATCCGGCTAGTCCGGGGATACCGCACGGTCTCCTGTGAGGCGGCGAGCCTCCTTGCCGGATTACCGCCATGGGATCTGGAGGCAAAAGTCCTCGCGCACGTGTGGGAGTGGCGCGAGGAGGCGAAATGCCGGGGCGTAACTCCGCTGCCGCGAGAAATCACGGTACAGCGGACAGAGCTCCGGCGGGATCTCATGGCGACATGGAGAGTGCGATTGTCGCAACCCAGCCCTGGGCACGCCACAATTGCGGCGATAAGTCCCCTCTTTGAGGAGTGGTTGGAGAGGCGCCACGGCGTCCTCACCTTCCGCCTGACGCAGGTCCTCACCGGACACGGTTGTTTCGGGAGGTTCTTGTTTCGGATAAGGCGGGAGGAAACGCCCGGGTGTCACCATTGTGTAGATCGCCCGGAGGACACGGTGGAGCATACAGTGGAGGTCTGCCCGGCTTGGGCGGAGCACCGCCGTGTTCTCACGCAGGCGATCGGCGGCGGCGATCTCTCGCGTTCAAACTTGGTCCAGGCCATGGTGCGGAGCGAGAGTGCATGGGAGGCCGTCTCCTCCTTCTACGAAGCAGTAATTCTCGCAAAGGAGGAGGCGGAACGCGAGAGGGAGAGGCAACAGCCGCGCCCTCGCGCCCCTAGCCGCCGTAGGAGACGCCCTGGGCGGCGGGAATCGATTGCCGATTCCCGGCCACCGTAGGCGCGGGCTTGCGGACGACGAGTAATGGGCAGCTCGCCGTCCGGTAAGGACCAGGCCCGGGTCGACGGCGCGTTGTGTTCCACGCGCGCCTCAAAGAGATGTCAGCAGTGACGGGGTCCAATAGAGCCGAAGCCGCCGGGGTCGCGGGTAGTTCGAAAGAGATACCGTGGCCCTGGCACGGGCAACTGAAGGAACACGGGTGGGTTTTAGTCAGTAAAAGTCTGACACGCCCTCCCACTCTGCCCGGAGCGGGAGAAGTCATTTGATGATTTCCCATCCACAAAAAAAAAAAAAAAAAAAAAAAAAAGGGCGAAGGGGTTGCACTTCCCGCAGCGCCGGAGACGTTGCAGAAGCAGATTGCCCTATTGTATAAAATGGCCTAAGCATCAACCAGCCAGTTAATTAAATGTTGTATTAGACGTATCGACTGATTGTCATTGAGGCCGTTGGTTGAACGACGCGGTTTAGTGAGAAGGTTGGCTGTGACATATACGTACCTACAAAGCGAAAGACACTCATTACTCCCCGTCTAAAACATAAATAAAATTGTCATTGCTACCGGAGGACCGTTCTGTAAATCAGTCTTTAATCTAAGAGGTGGGGAACAGATAAATAAAGTTGTCATTGCAGTCGGGGGCGTCTGCAATGACAATTTTATTTATCTGTTTATTATAGTCAGGGAGTAAATGAGTGACCTTTCGCTTTGATATAGATTAACGAGTACAACTTGTTTTTACACGACTGCCCCAAAAATGGAGTGTATTTTTTACTTTTTAGTTCCTTTTTTGGCAGGGAAGTCGTGTTTTTATTTTTATTTAATTATTAATTTTTATTTTATACATTTTAATGACAAGTTTTTTTTTTTTGGAATGTGCTTATTATTTATCAAGGCGACAGTTTGATAGTGTTCGGTATCGATAATACCCATCACATTTGCAAAGTTTCGCTAGCTAATTGTACTAAATCGGAATTATTTAGAGGTTTGGTTAATTACTCGTATATGCCTATTTATAACTATTTATAATACGAGCTAAGGCGCTTACCTGCGTTTGTAAAAATCTGAAACACAACATCTTGTAAAACTTACAATACAACTAAACCAGAACGACTGCAATCTGCCTAGCCTTTTCCCAACTATGTTAGGGTCGGCTTCCAGTCTAACCGGATGCAGCTGAATACCAGTATTTTACATGGAGCGACTGCCTATCTGACCTCCACAACCCATTAACTGGGTAATACGATACGTCTTGGTAAGACTGGTTGTCCGACATTCGGGCTTCTGACGACCCGTAACGACCGTCAAAGATCCACGAATGACAGCCGGTACCAACGGCTTAACGTGCTTTCCGAGGCACGGAGGAGTCTCGATATTTATTTAAATATGGTCACCCATCCACGGACAACCCCGGCAAGCGTAGCTTAACCTGATGGATCGACCCGTGCGGCTGTTATTACTTAGCCACGAGCTCCTCTCCTCCTCTAAATCAGAACGACTGACGAGTCAAATACTGTAGCATGTACCTACTACATAATTACGTCATAAGTAAAAGTTGTTCATAATGATGAGTACAATGACCCCTTAAAAGCTTGCCACTGTTTACACTTACACCCTGTATTTCTAAAATGTGTGGTATAATATTTCGCTATTTTAAACTACACCTTTTATTTATTACATTTAACGAGCTGTGTAAGTAGCTGATCTACAGGATGTTTTATTTATTTATTTGAGATCTCCAACAAAGGATACTTACACAGATACAATAGAAAGTGATTTCTAGAGCACACGTAAAAGAACGTTTTGTATTATTGTGAAATAATACAAAACGTTTTTTTACGTGTGCTCTTTCATTTAGGTACAGGAATAAAAACCGGCCAAGCACATAATGAAGGGTTCCGTAGTTGGGATGAATTTATCCCAAAAAAACTAACTTGACATTGTAATTGAAAAACATGTTCCCCCATACATACATCGATATACGTCGCGGTCAATTCTCCAACTGCAAATGTAAGTTTGTAATCGCAAAAATATTTTTTTTTATGAAAGTAATAAAACAACAAATTATCGATTTTCGGAGTTTTTCCTCTATTTGAGCTGTGAGACCTTGCTTCTTGCCTTTTATGATTCTAGGTCAATGGGACGTACCCTACTGGTTTTGATTTATTTGCGAGTATCAAATATGTCGCATAACAGTCTAGTCCAGTGGTTCCCAAAGTTGACTGGACCGCGACCCACCTAACAAAAACTTCTAAATTCGGGACTCACCACTTGGCTGTCAAGGAAATAAAACAAAGTTAAATTTTAAATACAAGGAGTGCTATTTCAATGAGTTACTGATTTATTTCGGTTCGTATTTAGTTTTAATATAGCTCAAAATCGAAAATCAATTTTTTAAGGCCAAACTATGGGTCGCGAGTCGCGACCCATAGTTTGGGAAATGCTGGTCTAGTCAACAACTTCAACTTTCAGGAGAAAATTTCCTAAAAGAAAGTCCCAACTCCCAGAACTGTAGCTTCAATACTTAAGGTACCTGCGGTAAATAAAAGCCAGCGGCTATCAAGGGCCATCAGAGAAACAACACACTTTCGATAGTTTTAAAAAATACAACCGACTTCCAAAAACAACACTACAAAGTGAAAAATAACTTTAATTTCGGAAGTCGGTGTCCAGTTAAATGTATTTTCGTTTTTTGCCACCGACTTCCGAAATTAAAGTTATTTTTCACTTTGTAGTGTTGTTTTTGGAAGTCGGTTGTATTTTTTTGTAAAAAAGTTTTTATTTTTCACTTTTTAGTTGTGGAACCTACCCCACACAAATTCTAATACCACTACCTGCAAAACAAACTAGAACATCATCCATATAATAGTGCCGAAAAAATACGTATCATTGAAGCTAACTCAAAAACTACCGAAGCAAAATTAATCAATTTTATATGGGACCAACTGTGGGACCCTCTCGAATAAAACAAAAAAAATCCAAATCGGTCCAGCCATCTTCGAGTAATCGGGGAACATACATAAAAAAAAAAATAAAAAAAAGGTCCGACGAATTGAGAACCTCCTCCTTTTTGAAGTCGGTTAATAAGTTGGATCTCACGCATACATAAAAAGGACCAATAGTATTGCTATCTAACGCAGGGACGTTGCCGAGCTCGCCGTCATTTTGTCAGTAGCCCCGAGTCACTGGAGACGGTCGAAGTTACATTTTTTTTTAAAAATGCCCATGCATAAATATTCACTGTAAAGAAAATAGTGTATTTTACAATAATCTAACACCTAATTACTGTAGAGTGGACATTAGAGCTGTCGAATCAAGGTAAGTTCTTTTATTTTGTTGATATTTGCCAACTTTCAAATCAAGTCTTGTAAAAAGTGACGCTATTGCTAATAAGGGCCACCTGAAAGGAAGTCAATAAGGGCCGGTCCTTATTGGCCTGTCTAAATATTATTTTTTTAGTTTGGTTTTCTTTTCATCTATCCGCTCACACGGCAGGCACGCCCGCTTAAAACCTAGTCGAGTGTACCACCCGCTGACGTCATTCGGCCCGCGGCGCGCGTTTGTTTACATAATGCGCTAGCGGCATAGTTTCTAGGAATTCTGTAGCTCCAATTCTTTACTTGGAAACCTTCTGAGTAAAGCACCATTATATTGAATGTTTCATTTGAATTTGTTATTGTTTACATTTCTAGAAATGGTTAAAAAGACGAACAAAGACAATTTAGCTTCAGATTTCAAAGAAATGGCTCTAGTAAGAAAAAACAAGCGATGACCTATATGTTTTAAGGTTTAAAATGCATGGTGTGTTAATTCTTAATATGAAACATAAATAAACTCACTTACCACAGTACAATTAAACTATTAACTGAGTAAAACACGTTTCACAGTCGACCGACCGAACAATGACATGTCAGAGAAAAAAATATTTTTTAATGTCATAGACGAGTCTCAGTCAGTGTTGACGTATCTTAAATCGTTCGGAAATAGATAATGCATCAAATTAAATGCATAGAATTCGATATTAGTACTTAATAGTGATGGAACAACGTTAATAATAAAAAAATATTTTCTTGGTATAGAACTCATACCACGTACAATATTAGGTACGGACCCGATTCACACCGCGTTCGTGTGAGCGGGTAGATAAATAGCTTTATCTTTTTATTAACCTTGATGTTATTGAGAGCTATATCTATTTAAAACATTTTACAAGCTTTTTAACTCGCTGTCTATGGGTTTTTATGTGTGTTCCAATTGATTTGAACCTTTGCATGCTTGTCTAGTTTTGACGAAAACACAATATTATAGTAAGAACGAGTTGATCTGATAATGGAGACAGAAGGTAGACAGCGGATTTATGGTTTTTGGGCAAATTTTGATAATATACCATTACTGACTCTTAAGCAGAATAAAAGATTGAAATCTCTTTTCCAACAGCTAATACCAACTCCAAATTATGCGGTGGTGAAGCAAAATAAACCAAGATGGAAACTACAAGGGCGAGCTGGTTACTAGAGACTTATTTATGTAAAGACAACAAAAAGAAAAGACAAAAAAGTCAGCAAACCCCTAAAGGGGCCAAAATGATTAATAGAATTATTCTATTAAGATTTTCGTGATTGTTACTATTTCATTATTTTACTAAGGGCCAGGGCATTTGTCGGGCAAAAAATAACCATTTGTTTTTAAATTTTTGTTAAACCTATATTTTTGGTTAAGAGGTTTTAATCTAAAAATAGTATACATTAGTTAATTTTACTTAAATAACATCTTTTTGCTACAAATTATTGATTACTTGAGTTTTATAAGGGCCGTTTTGTTTTTTTGTTATATAATTAATAATAAACTGTTAACTATTTTGGCTGAAAATGTTAAATATGTTGAGTTATGGAGAAAAACCATTTACTTTATTTTTTAACGGCTTAGTTTCTTTTAATTTAGTCTTGGACCATAATAGACTACCTGAGTATATTAAGGTCCATAGTAAAGGATTTTTTAAAGTTTATTTTTGTTCACAAAATGTTTAAAACCTCGCCATATAGGCATTTTATTAAGATCTTAAATAAATACTGTTCCATAATATTCCTGATTTTTATTTCAAATTCATCTATTTTTTTAAATATTTATGTTTTAATTATGCTCTTATTTACCGCAGGTACCTTATGATTTTCCCAAAAGGGTGAAAATACGGCCGAAAACGGGTACTCTGGCTTGCGCAAGCCACGCCCACTTCGGATACTTTAACAATCAAAAATCTATATGAAAATTTAGTAATGAAAAAATTCAGGCACTTACTGGATAAATGAATGACCAATAATCCATCGGCAAAAATGTTTTATCGCGATTTTTCAATTAGTTATTGTAATAGTTAATTAACAATTTTTTGCTGCTTGAATATGAACATTGCAAGGGTGATACGAGTAAGTTGATAACTGATCATTGTTAAACTATAAATCTGAGATTTTCGTTTACAACACACTAAGTGTTGTAAAAAATCTCAGATTTCACAGCTTTACAAGATAACTGCAATAACAATTTTACTTTCATGTGGACTCAGCACAGCTTTTTTTTTTTTAATTTAATTACCAGCTTATAGCCTTCTTCAAGAAATGTAAAAAGAATTTTACAAATCCGACTGGTGGTTTCAGAGATTAGCGCGTTCAAACAAACAAAAAAAAAACCGGCCAAGTGTGTGTCGGAACACGCACAATGAAGGGTTCCGTAGTTAAAGAAAAGAATTTATTCCAAAAACGAACTTTAAAAATGGATAGCAAAAAATTTTTTTATGTCATAAATTTTCGGACTTTTTCCTGTACTTTTGCTGGGAGACCTTGCCTCTTGCCAAATTGCATTATTATAGGTCAACGGGAAGTACCTTAAAGGTTTTGATTTACTTGCGACAGTTGCGAGTATCAAAATGTATCGCAAAATGGCCGTATTTTTTTTATTGCGTTGACTTAGAAGCTTGATTTTTTTAAAACTCTAAGGTACCATAGACTACCGTATTCGATATTAATTTCAACTTAATGTCTCCACGCGTCCCTGAGGAAAAGGGTCTTGACAGACTGACAGGGTTGACATTTTTTTTATATGATAGAATTACATTTTAACAATTATCGGACTGTTTCCTTTATTTGTGCTATGAGAGCTTGCTTCCTGCCAAATTTCATGATTCTAGGACAACGGGAAGTACCCTATAGGTTTTGATTTACTTGCGAGTATCAAAATATGTCGCATAAATGGCCGTATGTTTTTATTGCGTTGACTTAGAAGCATGAGTTTTTTAGAACTCCAAAAGACCATAGACTTACGTATTTGATATTAATTTCAACTTGATACCTCCACGCGTTCTTGAGAAAAAGGGTCTTGACAGACTGACAGACAGACAGACGGACAACGAAGTGATCCTATTAGGGATCCGTTTTTCGTTTTGAGGTATGGAACCCTAAAAATACCTAAATCGCTTTAAATTAGTGTTGCCCAAATGCAAGAACAAGACGAGACTTAGCCAATCTTGGTCTTGGTCTTGCGCCAATACACCTGGTCTTGGTCTTGGTCTTGGTCTTGCGCTCCCAGTCTTGGTCTTGGTCTTGGTCTTGCAGCAAGAGTCTTGCAAGTCTTGCAATTACCTATTAGTCTATTACTATTTATTAAAGTTTACTTTAAATCTTAGAAAAACGTATTAGAATTGGAACATTGTGAGCTTGAATTAACATAGCCATAGTAAAGATCAAGCAGATTAATAAATAACTGAAGATTTGATAAGAAATTCGAAAAATCAACTGACCTATATGTCGTTTTCCATGGAAGTAACTGTTTCTTAATAAACATTTATGATTTATAAGCTTACATTTGCTAAAACATGTAAAAAAACAAATTAATTACAATAACTTGACTGTATTTTAAAGAACAATACTTATCTGTCTAGAAAGAGATTGAACCCTCAACTTATAAGAAATTTAATAAAAGAGTTTTACGATTTATCATTTATTTACGTGCCGGCTCTATGAAAAGGATGCCGCCGCAAATCAAACAATGCCGCGTGCGGCGTACAAACACACACTAAATATTACCTACTTGTACAGACACGACGCGTGAATAAAATAGAATTAGTGCCAATCACTATTCTTTACATATAAGTGAATGTTTTGGCGTACATCTATACTAATATTATAAAGCTGAAGAGTTCGTTTGTATGTTTGATGACAGAAGTTTTAAAATAAATAAATAAGTCCTGAACGTCACTATACCTCCAAAGTTACTATTCCTCGTGGACGAAGTCGCGGGCACAGCTAGTAAATACTTACTCTCATCATCTCTCTCAGAGATATTCGGGCTGGTAAGTAATACAAAACTCTTATCGCAGGCTTTTTATTTTATTAGTAGGTAAGTACCTACGCTTTTTATATTATTTTATTAGTTTTGTAGATTTTTTTTACACGTTTCAAGTATATTTAAAAGTGGCTACAATATTTATTAAACGGGTGATATTTGAACACTTTTTTGCTATTTTTTCTTGTAAAAACTTAAGAAATATAATGACTAAATGTACAATAATAGTACCTAAGTAATTAGTTTAAAACCATATAAGTAATCAATATTATAATATATACTTACTAGAATGAATTAATATGACATCTACTACCTATCCTTACCATTTTATCCTAATCATAATACTACTTGCGTGATCAGTATAATGTATTCATTTTCATTCTAAGCACTCTGAAACTTATTTATTCTTTGGAACACCTGTAGGTACTCTACTACTATTTATTATATTTATTTATTTATTTATTTCAAAAGAAGCCGCCGGCGCGTGTATCATAACCATGTACTTCCGAAAAGCGGCAAATTTCTTTGAGAAGTAAGTACAAAACCTTTGATGCCGCATTATCAAAGTGCCGATGGTTAAAACATAACTATGCATGCACTCAGTTTGATTTTAATAGATATTTTTTTATTCGCTATGTTTATGGTATTAGTCGTAATGCGCATAGGTCCAGTTTTTCATATTCTTTGATACAGTTTTTTGCGTCTCATAGAATTCCTAAGCGTACCTACCTATACACCGAACTGTTACACCCAACTACTCAGTGAAATAGCGCTAAGTCCTAGCTGCAAGACGCAAGAGTCTTGCAGGCTATGTCTTGTTCTTGCTCAAGTCTTGCACGGTCAGTCTTGGTCTTGGTCTTGCTAAAAATACGCGGTCTTGTTCTTGGTCTTGGTCTTGCAAAAACGCAAGAACAAGACCAAGACTGCAAGACCAAGACTGAATTTGGGCAACACTACTTTAAATGTGCCTATGAAATTTGAGGGTTTCCTTCGTTTTCCTGGGATGGGATCCTCTCATCAGATTCTGACTTGGTGACGATGGGACCATCTCGAAAGCATAGCCTTTGAAACAAAAAAAAGAATTTTCAAAATCAGTCCACAATTGACGGAGAAATCTGTGTACATAAAGACAACCTTTTGAAATCAGCCGTTGGATGTCAACAGGGTGACCCTCTTGGGCCAGTCATTTTTAGTTTGGAAATAAATCCAACTATTCGACAACTAAATTCTAAATTCAACGTATGGTATTTGGATGACGGAACTCTAGGAGGTGATGTAGACACAGTCTTAAAAGATTTAGGTTTTTTAAAAGAAAAATTCAATTCCATTGGCAATTGTGAAATTTATCTTCCGCGAACCATTGACAGACAGACTACCATATCAAAATTTAATACAATAGCACCAAATATCAAAGTTAAGGAAAGAAACTCTCTTCACCTCCTGGGATCCCCAATTTTTGACGAATCCTTTCCAACGTTTATTGAGGAGAAAATACAAAATTTTCATGATGTCTCGGAACTACATTACAAAATTAATATTCACTCGGCCTTCACACTCATTCGATACTGTTGCTTTGGACCAAAATTCAGATATAGCCTTCGCTCCTCCCATCTTTAGAAGCATCCACAACGTTTAGAAAAGTAGACCAAATTATTAGAAACACACTAACTTCTATCCTAAATGTGGCCTGGACGACCGAGCGTGGCAGCAAGCTACTCTTCCCATTCACCTGGGTGGTCTCGGTGTCCGCAAAATTTCAAGTATTAGTTTACCGGCCTTCCTCTCCTCGGTCCACAGTACCGATAAATTAACCAGGAAAATTTTATCTTCCTCACTGGTCGATTTTGAGGTACCGTTTTTGACCGATGCGTTGAACGCTTGGAAAATGGCTTGTCCCAATATGGATTTGCCCGACAACCCGTCCTCCCAGAAACTGTGGGACATGCCGCTCTGCAGTATTATACGGAATACCCTAGTAAACACGTCATTTAATACTGTTGAGCGTGCCCGTCTGCTAGCTGTGGGAGAATGGGAGTCAGGCTTGTGGCTTCAGGCGCTCCCGTCATCCACCATAGGTACTATGATGGATGATTCATCGTTTCGGCTCGCTACGTGTCTCCGCTTGGACGCACCTTGTGTTGCTCCGCATCGGTGTGACTGCGGTGAAGCTGTCGACAGTCTCGGGCACCATGGCCTATCCTGCTACAGGACCGCAGGTCGCATAGCACGGCACGCTAGCATCAACGACATTATTCGTCGAGCTCTTGTCACCAGCGGTATTAGAACCAAACGGCTTGGTACGTGACGATGGGAAGAGACCGGATGGCATGACGTTGTTGCCTTGGAAGATGGGTAGGCCTCTGGTGTGGGACGCAACCTGTGTCGACACCATGTCGACACCCTTGCGCCATCTCATGATCCAAGCACGACGTGCTGTGCTGGCGCCGCTGCTGCGGCTGCTGAGACCCTCAAGCGGCGCAAATACTGTAACCTTATAGATAACTACAGTTTTGAGCCGTTTGGGGTCGAAACGCTCGGGTCATGGGGCCCGAGTGCGCGTCTAGTTTTTAAGGAAATTTCTCGCCGACTGGTCGAGTTTTCACGTGACCAGAGGGCTGGTTCGTTCTTTGGCCAAAGAATTAGCATTGCCATTCAACGTGGCAATGCTGCCAGTCTTCTGGGCACGTTTCCGGATGACATCGATGCGGACGAGTACTTCGACGCCTAAGTGTCCTTTTGTTTTGTATTTATTTGTACAGTTAGTTAGTTAGTAATTTACTTTAGTACCTAGTGTATATAGTGTTAACTTGTATAATGTTTATAAACCACAAAAATAAAGTATCTTTATGTGTACATACAGAAAAAACAAACTACTCAGCTGATCTCAACGCGCGTATATATGCGTGATGTTATGTTATGGATTGGAGTGAACAGTAAATACATAGACATGTTATTGCACCAATCGCGGGAGGTTTAATGAAATAACTGTCGTGTATGAATTCAGTTCCAACAAAGAAAAATACAATTCGATTCGATCCAGACAAAATTATCGATTCTAATAACTGTGTTATTACGGTCTTAATTAATTACAAAAACATTGTTATGAAAACCATATTTCTGCTTAATAGCTTGATAAATTTGAATTTTATCCGACATTGTGTTTCGTAATAACTGTACTCCGAGGGGTTTGTTCTAAAGTTTTTGGTATTTTACTAGGTACACAAAAACACATCTTTTAATATATTTAGCATTTAGAGAATCAATAATAAAAATAATAAAATTCTGAGGGCGCGTTCACACGACACGCGCACGCTCAGCGCACGCCACCCGCGTCCAACTCGCATTGAAATTTGTTAAACAAGAATTTGAGTCTTATTATAATCCATCAATAGATCTCAAATTGCATTTAACGAGGTCTACACGCGCACGCCCCGCGCCCGCCTCGCGCCTACCCTGCGCTCGCCCTGCCCGCGCTCTGTACCCTCCCCGCGTACGCCTTGCGCCCGCGCTATGGCTAGTGATGTATTGACTGTGATCAAGTTTAGTCGTGTGGCGTGTTTTTTTTTTAGTAAATATGATGGATAACTTCGATAAAGAAACATTAATTTCTTTGGTGGAGGAAAGAGATGTGCTGTGGGATAAAACTCTTGAAAGGTCTAAAGATAAAAGAAAAACTACAGGCTTGGCGTGAAATATGTATAATTATTAATGACGATTTTGAATCGCTGTCGGATGTGGAAAAAAATAAATACGGTAAGTATGTTAGAATATATATATTTAATAAATTGTTAACAATATTTAATTTGCCATGGTACTCGTCCATGCTCAGACAAAGTATTCCGCAAAATGATTACAAACTGTACTTGCTGTTATAGTATTGTATTGATGACGACCTTGATAAAGCCGATAGTTCAGGGCCAAGATTTATGGTTGATATTTCACGCATACCCTCTTCTTTACGTATAAAGTTCTGTGGTAAACAACACGTTTTTACAATTTTAACTGCTAAATCAAGTGACACATCTAGAGGACGATGGAGAATTCTCCATTTATTAGTCATAATGCCAAAAGCACATTCTACATATCGCCTTGCTCGGGTCAAACGATAGTTAAAGACCGATTTAGTCGCATTCAGCTGTTGACCACAAAATGGGCGAAATATGTTTTCATATAACGCAAAAGCCTCGTCCCCAACAAAAATGTAGGGTAGATCGACATTTGATTCTTCCAGTTGTGCAGGCGTTGGCAAATTTAACGTCTTGTTCACTAAGCTTTTCCAAAAAGCAGTCTCCTTGAAAACATTTGAATCACACTCTTTGCCATATGCACCAACATCAATGAAAATATAATTATAATTTGTATCAACTACCCCCATTAAAACAATTGAAAAGTAATGTTTGTAATTTAAAAACATCGACCCACTTCTTTTGGGCTTTATCTCTTATGTGCTTGCCATCTATAGCACCCAGACAATGAGGAAAGTTGGCTTTTAAACAGAAGTTGCGAACAATTTCATACCACTCATTTTTAGTTGATACTTTCATATATGTTTCTGGCAATTCTTCCCAGATACTTTGGCAAACTTCTCTGACTATATAACTTAAAGTACTTTTTCCGATTCTGAATCCGTATCGTAGATCAGCGAAATTATGTCCTGTTGCTAAATACCTGACAAAAAAATGGAATAATAAATAATTATTATAATTCTGTTTGACTGAAATAATTATCATAAATCTGTTTGACTTATTTACAGGAAAACTGGTTGTGAAAAAGTGGAAATCTATGAGAGACGAATGGATGAAATGTCATAGAAAATTAAGCGAGAGCAAGTCGGGATCGGGAGCTAATCCATCAGTTCATAAGTACACATACTACGACAATATGAAATTTTTGACAAAAATTGCCCAACATAGGAATACTGAGTCAAATATGGTACCACCCTGCAACACTGAAAGAGATGACAGTCATGATACATCAATGATCAGGAAGAAGAAGAACGAACAAGTGCATAACGATAAAGATTTGAGTGCAGTAGATATAAAAATGATTCAATTTATCGATTCTATGCAAAAAGAAGAAAAAAAAACTTCTGATGACAGCAGAATTATGTCATTTTTCAAGAGTATTGCTCCAACGGTAGAGAAGTTCAATGACGATGAAGTTATCGAATTCCAATATCAAGTTATTTTAATACTAAGAAATTTTAAACAAAGAAATCTAAACAGCAACACGTCAAAATCACAAAATATACACTTACAACAGCCCATCCAACCTCAGCCAACCTATGATACTAAAGCTTATGGATATTCTACTGCAGCTGTACCTTCTAATGTGAGGAGCCAAGAAGCTTATGGATATTCCACTGCACCTGGACCCTCTAATGTGAGAAGCCAATCTAGGCTTACTAATTATAATTCCGAACTAGAATTTGACACTTACACTAGAATTGAACAAAGTCAACCCAGTGTGCAATCCAGTATGAATGATGACCTTGATTCCGACACTGAATTAATTTTATTATTTTTCTACTGTTATATCTACCGCTGTAATTTAAGATAATTATCGTTTTTGATTAATGTAATTATCTTACATTTGAAAGATATTTAGCAGTTTTAATTTAATAAAAAAAATATACCAATATGTTACAAAATTCTGACTTACATTTTTCTCTGGTGTAATTTTTATTATCCATGAATATTTACAAAATTTAAAATCTAACAATCTTAAAAACAAAAAAGTATGTACAAGTATATAAAAAAGGAGGGGAAATAATCATAGGGCATCAAAAAATTCGTCCGCATCACTGTCGACAGGAAAAGTGCCCAAAAGGCTGGCAGCATTGCCACGTTGTATGGCAATGCTAATTCTTTGGCCAAAAAATAGGCCAGCCCTTTGGTCACGTGTAGAGTCGACCAACCGCTTGGCGATGTCCCTAAAAGGGCACTCGGACCCCATGGCCCTAGTGTTTCAACCCCAAACGGCACAAACATATAAGTCCCAATAAGATTAGAGTATTTGCGCCGTTTGAGGTTTTTTCGCACCCGCAGCAGCCGCCCCAGCACAGCCCACCGTGCTAGGAAGATGGGATGGCGCAAGGGTGTCAATACACGTTGCATCCCACACCAAAGGCCTACCTACCTTCCAAGGCATTATGGTCATTCCGTCTGGTCTCTTCCCATCGTCGCGTGCCAAGCCAATGGGTTCTAAAACAGCTGGCACCCCGGCGGTGACAAGAGCACGACGGATGATGTCATTAATGCTGGCGTGCCGTGCTATCCGGCCTGCGCTCTTACTGCAGGATAGGCCATGATGTCCGAGGCAGTCGACATCTACGCCGCATCGGCAGCGATGTGGAGCCACGCAAGGAGCGCCCAGACGTAGACAGGTAGCGAGCCGGAAGGTGGTGTCACCCAGCATAGTTCCTATGTTGGGTGACGGTAGTGCCTGAAGCCAGAGGCCCGACTCCCACTCACCCACAGCCAGCAGGCGGGCACGCTCAGCAGTATTGGTGGACGTATTAAATTTACGTCTTACATTTTCTAAAATTAATAAATGATTACAACAAAAATATGTTACGTTCAAAATTGGAGCCATATTACTATAAGTAGTTTGAAATAATTGATTTAAAAAGGACATGCGCTTTATTATACACTTCTGGACACATCTATTGGCCCACCTTAGAGTTTAGGTTTCGATGGCCCCTACCGAAATATGATTGCTAGATTGAACAAAAATTGTTGATGCAGTTTTAAACCTGATACATTTTACCATCTTTTTCGATCGTATTGTTTTAAATTTGAATTCAGAATACCATATGACATGGAGCTACGCCTAACAAGTCGGATATGCGCCTTGTTAAAGGCAATTGATTTTTGAATAAAAAACATGTTTTATCAAATAAAGGTTTAATTTAATAACGCGTGTTGCCTCCATGGGCATCTACCACAGCTCTCATACGATTAGGCATAGAGTTTATCAACCGCTCTATGAAATTTTGAGGGATCATCTCCCATTCCTCTTCTATGGCAGTTTTCAACTCCTGCATCGTCTGGGCAACTGGCTGACGAGCCCTAACACGTCTTTTTAGCTCGTCCCACATGTGCTCAATGGGGTTCATGTCTGGGCTTCTGGCTGGCCAGTCCATAACTGGGATGTTCACATCCCGAAGATATTCCCTGACGATGCCAGCCGCATGAGCTCTTGCATTATCATGCATAAAAAGGAAATTTGGGCCCACATAGTCCGCGTATGGTATCACGTGAGGTTCTAAGCACTCACGAATGTACCTTTCAGCATTTAATGTTGGCAGCCGTGGTCCTGTAACAACCTCAAGTTGAGTTTTGCCGCTCGCGGATATACCGCCCCAGACAGTCCATGAGCCACTGCCATAAGCAACCCTCTCTTCAAAGCAGCATTGTGCGAAACGCTCTCCCTTACGTCGGTAGACCTTCTTCCTTCCATCATTGCCATGTAACACAATTTTAGACTCATCAGAAAAGAGTACACGGCTCCAATCTTGCTGTGTCCAATTTAAATGACTGCGTGCGAAATGAAGGCGCGCTGTTCGGTGGGCTCGCGTTAGTTTGGGGCCATTAGCTGGCTTGTGTGGTACCATATCGCATTCTTTTAACCTTCTCCGAACAGTTCGAGCACTCACAGATACTCCGTGGAAGTCGCGAAGTTGGTTTTGTATCTCAATGGAGGTAAGGTGACGATTTCTCAAGCTGGTCGTCACGATGAATCGATTCTGCCTTTCAGTTGTGACCCGAGATCGTGGCCTTCCTTGGCGACGAACAAAGCCGCCAGTCTCTAGGTACCTCCGATAAACATTTCGGACCGCAGATCGACTTAAATTAAGTTGAGCACTCACGTTTCTTTGGCTGTGTCCGGCCTGAATAAGTGCCACAGCTTGGGCGGCGACTTCAGGTGAAGTATCCATAGATTATTGATAGAACCTCACCTTAATGTTAAGAATAATTAATGTTTGTTGCAAAACCAAAGATATCAATCACTTTTTCAAGAATTAAATCCAAGTAAACCAATAAAACCAAGTTTTCTTAGTATTCGATTGTTTGATATCAACAAACAGGCTCCAGATTGTCTTTTGTTTCTTTAAATTCTGTGTTCGAAATTCAAAAAAAGACTATTGAATGAAATTGTGAATGTGCCAGGTTCAAAACTGCATAAAAACTTTTAGCTCGACCTAATATAAAATTTTAGCTAGGACCAAACGAAACTGAAAATACAAGGTGGGCCAAAAGATGTGTCCAGAAGTGTATTTTTGTGCTCGTTTGTAAATAAACTATAAACCTTTTAGAAATACAAAAATACTCGTATATTCAACTATACGCGCATGCTACAAACTTGAGCGAGACCGTGACTCAAAGTTACAACCAGCCTTTCGGCAGAAGAAATACTATCTCGCATAGCTGTGTTCTGATGCTTCAGTTTAATGTTTAAAACGGACAGTAATTTATCAAATGTCCTTTTAGTCATTCGAAGATAGTTATAAAATTCATCATCATAATTGATTAATTCCGCATAAAGGATATGAAATTCGCCATGCTTCTATGTGCGTGTTAATATAGGGTGAATCCGATATTTTCTTGTAGTATTAATCTTTTTACTGTCTTTTTCTTTCTTCCATTGTTTATACATATAGAATGTAATTAAAACTTTGTTTAACCTAGTCAAATCCATTTTGGTTTAAACGTTCAGACGTTGTGACACCTGGAAGCCACTATGCCTAGTGAACGAAGTAGGCCAGTCACTAGTAGTATAAGTGGGCGTGTGCGAGGCGGACGCAGCGCGAGTGTGGGTGCGGGTGGTGAGTAGGGGTGGTTTAAGGCGGGCACAACGCGTGCGCGGGTGCTGCGCGTGATCGGCGCGTGTCATCTGAATACGCCCTCAGGGTGCGTATCCACTGACGCGGAACTGGGCGTAGCGGAGCGGATACGTGCAGAAATCGTCCAATTAACAGACAAGACAAGACAACTATTATGATTGGTCGATTCCTGGACGTCTCCGTTCCACTCCGCCCATTGTTTTTTTTATTTTCACGATTTCGGTTCCATAGTAAAAGTACTCAGTTCGATGGTCTAAATTGGCTAAAGAATCTCATAAAGTTTTGTACCTAAAGTTATCTTTGAAATACCTTATATAATACTTAAGGCCAGGTTATTCGGGCCTGTAGGCCTTTGAAACGCTACCTCCGCCTCCCCCAAATGCAGCGCGACGTGTTTATTTACGACGCGCCGCCGACGATTTCACAGAAAATCAATGCCACAGTGTAAAATATTTGCAGTTGATTTTCTTAGGTCGATTTTTTTCCTTATGTTTACTTTTTATGGTGTCTACGGTGGAGTAAACTAAGATTATTACATAAAATGTCGTTTTGTTTTCACATTATCAAATAACGATACCAACACGATTCGATAGCGATAGGTACAATTATTACCGGCCCCATGATATTGGTGAATATCGATGACCATCGCGACGCGACAAACAAGCACACTAATAAGTATCGACGTCTCGAAGTCGGCAGTGTGATAAAGTTTGCTCAAGTGAAAGAATGCTCGCTACTCTCACCCCGCACTGTCTTCGCTGGTAGATATCGTGCCGATATCGGTGTCAGTGTGTGAATTATTCCATTACTTCATTGGGCTGAATATGTAATGCATATAGCAGATAGTTACAGATTTAACCTTTAAATGATTATCATCGCGCTAAATCTTTGAGTTAAGGCTTAGCGGAAGGATGTCAATCATGACATAATAATAACATAAGAACGTCTATTTTAGTCAACTTTCATCAAATCAAACCACAAAAGTTCGATTCTCAACTGTTGATATTTTTTTTCGATTCTTTTTTTTTCATTTTGATATACTGTTATTTGATAGTTCGTAGAACGTACACAGAATACATGAAGTTTATTCCTCTTATATCATCTATGTTTATAATAGAAATAAATATCAATGGTTAGCAGACAGTATTAATGAGAAATCCCGTGTGTACAATCCACTGTTTATATTTATATTTTATTTTTTATTTATTTTTTAGCGATAGCCGGGTTCATCAGGAACAATCTGTAAGAATCACTCAGTGTATCAGTGTTGTGCCATTAGATATTATATGCTGTTAAGGCTGCGGGTTTCGACCTCAGGACAAGCTGCTCCTTAAACGGACGACTCTCTGTATATTTAGGCTGCTGATACCACAACTACTAACGTACTGTACAGGAAAGCTTTTTATAATGTGTCTGTTGTTTTAGTATATTGTGAACGAAGTCGCGGGCAGAAGCTAGTTAGAGAAAAACATGATTTTGCGGTACTAAGGTGAAATTTCAAAATAGCAACGGTTTTTTAAATTGCAATTTTAATAGAAATTTAATTACTTTCGTTACAAAAAGAACTCTTTTGCAAAATTTCATGCTTCTAGATCCAGCGGTTTAGGCTGTGCATTGTCTGTCAGTGAATATAAGAATTTTATCAAGTAGACAAGCCGTGTGCCCGATGGTATTCCATCGACATAAATGGTGAATTTCCATACAAACTTTCATCCCCTATTTAACCCTTTTAGTTTGAATAAAAAAAACAATAATATTTTTATTAAAGATGGGCTAAAAATGGTCGTACTATTTTGCTTATGCTGTAACCATATTCTTTTGTTTTTGATGTTGACCACTGCTCATGAAGATCAGTAAATATCGACAACTACATATGAAGGAAGAATTGCCGTACTTTATTATCAAGGGACGTACCTACTGCTACACCTATAATTTATCGAATCTACTATTATAAGGGCAAATTTTTAAATCGCCAGATAAGTTTTATTTATGTTATTTATTGTTATTATTGTTTTTTATTTATTGTTATTTAGTTTTACCGACAACCGGACACATTGTATTTATATTATGTATGATTATTGTAGGATATGGTAGGGTATGGTAGCGAAGACGGTTCGATGAAGATTGAAAATAGTAATATGGATGAATCTGATGAAAAAATCTTAGAAAAATGTGTTTTAAAACTTCTTCATAAAGGACCACGATAAAAAAATTATAAACTACTCGCGCTTGACTATAAATTTACCGATAATAATTTGCAATGTGTCTTAACACTATCGTAAGATGACAATTAAACGTCATCATACCACATAGAAATAATCACATTTTCGGAAACGATATTATGAATTAAAACTATAATATAATTACGAGATATTTTTTCTGAGCTATCGCAATTTCATATCTAATGTGTTCTTCGTTTGTTCGACTTTTTTTTAACAACTGCAGGGAGAGCGAATTTTTAAAAATTTTGACACAGGTCCAACCTTGATGAAGTCCCGCAGGACTCTGAGCGCGAGCCGATTTAGCCCGATTTACTATTTTTGTGTTTATTTAGAAAAAATGTATTACCCTTAAAAATCCAACCGTAGAATTCCCTCTGAAATACTATTACCTCATGGTACATGCAATTTTCATATAATTTTGTGCTATAACTAGGAAATGAAACAAAAAATAGTTTTGAAATCGACCCCATTTCGGATTTTTTTTTCATCGAGCAAATTACAATTTATCGTGTTTTGAACCGTAGATTTACCTAAAGCAAGGATGTATCTATGACATATTTTTTTTTCAGGATCTAAATACCCTAATTTGACTATTTAAAATTGATTCTAAAAACAGGAATATTCAAATAGTGTGCCCTTAACATCTGTACAATATTTACCGTATGTTCACAAACTGAAGGTGAAGCCTGTAGGTATTAGGTCTTTACCTATGAAATTGCCGTTCTGCAGTACTGGCCATTTCAAATCAAAATAATTTTTGTTTGTCTAAGAATTCTAATTTCAAATTAATTTTATTTTAAAAACATGGATTTTTTTTTCCAAAAGTAGTCATTTGTTTATTGATTAGTGTTACATTTTCATCGCATTTCAATCTTTTTCGTCATCATGGATACGTTAAAAATTATATTGCGATGGTTACACTCCGTCTGGTTCATAACCATTTCAAGCTACTTATCTCTCTTTGTACAGTCCTCTACCTCAGATCTCAGACCTCGTAATTTAGTTGCGCTTAGTTGGTTGCGCTTAAAAATAGCTGCGCTTTAAGGAATACCCCAAAATCAGTGATCTATAATGTCATTACAATAAGTTTACTAATGTCAAGTCCGTCAAAATCACAGTGATCTTTATTTGCGTTACAATAAGGTTGTTTTTAGGTAGCTGCTGTCAGAGGTACTGTGAATAGTTGCGCTTTGAGGATCAGCCCAAAATCATTGTGATCTTTATTGTCATTGTAATATGTTTGCTAATGTCTATTAAGTACACCAGTGTGCGATATGCATATATCGCACACTGGTGTACTTACTTAATTTGTTTCTTGGTCTCGCTCTCATCACCACATTGCTTATGTAACGCATATATCTATGATTTCTTTTAAATCTCGGAGACTAAATTGACAAGTGCAAATGTCCAACTGACTTAAGGACTCTGAATCACAAATAGATAGTCAAATCATTACTTTTTTACACAAAAGTATGTTTATTAAATAAAATGCTTTCCATTCATAAAATATTTTTTGGCCGAATTGTTGATAGATGTGCATGGTACTGTGAGGTTCGAGCCCTCACGTACTGGTGGAGGCGCCGGGTATATTCGACGTACCTCTCGCAGTGATTTGAGTGCGCCGATACGGCCTACGAGAGTTTGTTTCAGAGATATAAGTGTTGGGCGTGAAAAATATTCCGTCGGACGCAGAGCTATCGCACGACTAGCGAGTCCAGGAGCAGTGGAGCTTACCCTCATATAAAAAACAGCTAAGTGGTTATTCGAAAGAAGTGCACCACGTCGCAAATACAATTTACAGGCACGGGTGCATATTGCTTCGAAGATTTTATTGCACAGTTTTGTCAAATAGCGGCCATTGATTCCCTAGATTTGATTTTTGTTTTTTTTTTATTTTTTATTTTTTTTTTTTTGAGTTCCTAGTATAAACTAGGAGCCTACTTACAAGGTCCAGCGCTTGCATATTACAAATACGTTTACGTGGAAAACGTAGATTTTAAAGGGATTTGCGACCTCTTAACGGCAGAATTCCCATCCAGTTTGGATTATGTAGAAAGATTTTGTAACGCAAATCAAAAAAGCCAATCAAGGTGTAATTGAATTCTTCTACATATTAGCAGATATTGCTCTTAAAGCGGGAATAACGGACGAGAAAAACTTCATAAAAAAAAATTTAAAAGGGGTCACAACCGATTATTGATTAAAATTAGGCACTAAAATTTATTCCTCGAAGGCTTGAATTGCGAGCCACACTCGAACAATCAAAAGATATTTTCGATGAGACTGAGACACACGAATATGGTGAACTTACCCCTACAACCTCCTAAAGGTATTTCATCTAAAGTAATGTTTGAACATCCCTCATCTATAGTTAGCCATAGATCACCAATGGCTATGAGATCGTCTAGCCCTACACCTTCACCTTCTGCTGGGACTCCTCCACGCTCAGTTGGCGAACATAGAGATGTTGAAACGTTCCATACCGCGAGGTATAATTTTCGGCCAAGATACCGTTATTACAAACATGCTACAACTATGGCTGTGTCAGAGAAAAATGACAGGGTGCATTGTTCTCTGCATAATAAGGAGATACCTGAAGAGTTTGACATAAAAGAAAAGAAACAGAACAAATGAGAGCTAGAATGATGGATATAAAATCTGGTGAGGGCTCCGCGTAGAACTAATTAGTAGGAGTGTGAATTATAATTTATATGAAGCTTAAAATATAGAGGGCTTCAGCCCCATTTAAATAGAGTCCCTCTACTTTTATTATTTATTTAGTAAATCTCCTACTGTGAGGTTCGAGCCCTCACAGTACGATTGTGAACTATAACAAAAATTTTAGATAGGTACAGATTCTAAATAAATGTACCTAAATGAATATTTTTACTTCGGTACATTTATTGAGAAAATGTACTCATCTAAAATTATATTTATATTTCACAATCGTACCATGCACATCTATCAACAATTCGGCCTTAAAACATTTAAAGAATGCAAAGTATTTTATTTAATAAACATACTTTTGTGTAAAAAAGTTATGATTTGACTACCCATTTGTAACGAAAGTAATGTAAGAAGTCAGTTTGACATTAGGTATTTGCGCTTGTCAATTGATTTGTCTCCGAGATTAAAAAATGCACTTTACATGCATACTTTTGTGCGAGTTACTGGCATAAAAGTTAACTCTTGGCTTAAAAAGAAAAATACAGAAGGGAAACTTTTTAGTTGAACATATATTTTATTAAACACTTTACTGTACGGTCAACCACACATGAATGGTAACACTTGCTTTACGAAAATCGCTCTTACAGCTATGACATATAGGCGCTGTCAATTTTAAATTGTTACCACTGATGTGCTATTGACCGTAAACCACATAAAACAAAAAAGGTCGAAGACATTATGAGTTATAATACTAAGACCGGTTATAAAACGAGAAGGGGGTAATCTTACAGTTAAAATAAGAATCTTTTGGCGCGCGGCTAGAATCGTAACTAACGCCGCCATCTTGTTTTTCCAATACATTTCACAAAACAATTGCACAAATGTTCACCAACAGCGCCCCCCTGTCAACGTCATTCGAGCGCTAAAAGATCCTTGTGGCAGTGTATTTTTGTATTTATTAAGGCCTCGATCTCTGCAAACCCTCTAATGTTATAGGTACTGTTTGAGGAAAATAGTCATTGCAATAGCAATACGGGCTCAAATGTGGGTGAGTGGTACTTATACAGCTTGGCTCGTTTCCGTATCTGGGATACAAAAGAAAACATGATTCTGTTAAA
The DNA here is from genome assembly GCA_946251885.1 of Cosmia pyralina. Lineage (NCBI taxonomy): Eukaryota > Metazoa > Arthropoda > Insecta > Lepidoptera > Noctuidae > Cosmia > Cosmia pyralina. The sequence continues at coordinate 16,555,940 of OX276366.1, read as the reverse complement.
ACCCATGGGTTTATTTGTTCAGGCCCATTAATAAGGTACAATACGTAGGCTAGTTGACAGTTTTAGGGAAACTAATTAGTAGGTAATGTTCCTCAAAATATGATTTTTCGTCGAGATCTTTCTCATTTTTTTTTTTGACATTGAAATTTTGACAGGACAACGTCTAGCGGGTCAGCTAGTCATCGATATCACAAAACAGATCAACCTATTAGTAGTTCCGGAGATATTATTATTTTTTTAATATTAATCTAAATTCTTAACAAATACTCAAACAAAAAACTTAAGAAAAAGCAAAAAAAAAAAAATCCACGTTTTCATAAAACATTAAATATCTTCGAACCTAGAAACGGCCATAAGGTACATTTTGCCGTGGACTGTCACAAGGCTAGATAGTGGGTGACTACCGAGATGACGCCTAACAGAGAAGTATGAAAGAAAAACACACATTGTGTCGACCCCAAATAAATTCGGATAAGAGCAGGAGAATGATGAGTATGCTCTAATACTTACGCGTTCGTTCTAGATATATCCCTCGTGTTGATCAAGAATTTATCTTCATTTTTCAGGTACGTCATTGAGGCTTCATAGATGCCGTGACCAGGACCGAGTACCACCTGCAGACATAAAGAAACGTTACACGTGACGTCACGCCTGTAATCCCCACAGGGTTGAGCAGACGTGTACCTATACTACACCCACATGTCGCCACTTAAGTCCCATGTCATAGGAGACGAGCCTATTGTCATCAACCGGGCACAGATCCAAAGTCTGCTACTGAGAAATTCTTGATGAATTCCAATAACACTTTGCTTTACCACAATAAGTGTAGTATAATATAAGTATCACTAACCTTTAACTGATAGTTCTCTTTTGATATCTTGGTGTTGGCTCCGAATTTTCCGATGTAACCGTCGCTGTCTTTATTGGAGACGAAAGAGAGCATTTTGCTGTTCGGTCTCTGACTCATCACCCATTGGATTTGGGTCAATGTGCGAGGGACGCATTGCGACCTGAAAGTTAATAAATTTATATAAAAATCGGATCATTTATTTAAATAGAACCACTAGGCGCTTTTGAATGTCCTTCTTTTTAAAGTTCTGTAGACAAATAGCAACAGCGGAACCCCTATAAGTAATTTCGTCATGTCCGTCTTGGTCTGGCCGTCAGCCAGGCTACACACAGCCATTTTACTCGGAGACTACTTGCATTCTATCGATTAAACTGGTAAAGAAGGTGTATTCTGTGTACCGCTAAACAATGATGTAGTGAAATTACGAAAAAAATAATTATGAGTAGCACTCTCCATACCTGTAGGTAACCGAGAGATGAAATAGTAGATTGTTATACAAGGGGCTAAAATTACCAATTATACAGGGTGTCCCGTAAATAATGGATCAAACGTAACGGGTAGGTAGCTTACCTAATTTCCAACAACTAATTTGAATATTAAAAAAAAAACCGTTACAGTAACCAGGATATTAATTTTTTTTCGAATTTTACGATTTTGTCTTCCAGAATTAAGCTTTTTTAATGCTGTCGCTGCAAATGATGACATTTTTAGGTATGATTTTTATTTAACATTTCTGAATAGCTTACTAATGTTATAAGATACCATTTTTTTGAATACCGTTTTATTTGCCTTAGAAAAAAAATCTTGAGTTGAAAAGTTTTTTCTTTACGATGTTAGGACCAAAATTGAAAAAATTCTCCTGTAAAAAAAATGTATGACACCGAAAACCACCATTATTTTAAAAACTTGTACATTTAATAAGGTTTGCAAATTGGTGTAAAACTTACGTCTAGTCTTTATCGTTACAAAGATATTGCTATGAATGTGATGAAGACAGAAAATAAATTAAATTGGTACTATTCCATTTTTTCATTTTCGTAATGGCTTATGCTTGAATGCTTGTAATCGAAGCAGGTAGTTAAGCGGCTAGCATATTCCGACCCGATGACGTCATCTGTCCGGAATTTGGGACCGCTACCTGTGGCGGAGTTGCACCTCAGTCAGCGTGAAGGGGATAGATAGCGCCGCTTTTGTATTTTTGGTAAATTGGTATGAAGTTGTACATTCTAGTCCTTGTCGTTACAAAGATAATTGCTATGAATCTGAGAGGTGCTCCAAATCAACGTTAATAAAAAAAATAAAAAAGTGTGTACATTTAAACTTTTTCTTTAAAATGTGTAACTGTAGTATTTCAGAGGCAATGTTCATTGAATTATTGAGGCGTATGAAAAGAATTAGGAGGCTGTACTAAAAAAAACAGTTAGTTCAAATAAATCGTTTTATTTGGTTTTTACAATAAATGTTCGAATTGCCTTCCCTCTACAAGAATGCAAAGTCTGCATCTCCTAATAAAGGAAGCTCTTATCCGACGGACAAAACGGCTTTGGTTTATTTCTGATACAGCAGATTGGATGCGCTGTCGTAATTCTTCTTCCGACGTTATTGGATTCTTGTAGACCCTGTCTTTTAAACATCCCCAGTAAAAAAAATCTAGGGGATTTAAATCCGGAGATCGCGGAGGCCACAAAATTGGTCCTAATCGGCCGATCCATCTGTCCGGATAACTTTCATCAAGGTGCGCCCTTACTGCCGTCGCATAGTGAGCGGGGCACCCATCATTTTGCAACCACATTGCTTGCCGTACGTCTTCTGGAACGTTTTCTAATAACCTTGGCAACTCATTCCTTAAAAAATGGAGATAATATTCGGCGTTTAGAGTAGCTGGTAGTTCAAAGGGCCCTATTATTTGCCCATTGATTATTCCCGCCCATAAATTTATTTTAAATTGATGTTGGCTCCTGTCCTCTCGCATCAAATATGGGTTTATCAGCTGCCAACTGTGCAAATTATGCAAATTTAAATATCCATCTCGGCGGCATGAAGACTCGTCACTCCATAAAATCTTGTTAAAAAACTGCGGGTCCGCCCGAATCATTCTAAGCATCCTTTGGCAAAATTCTATTCTTGGCTGGTAATCACGCGACGTCAGCGTTTGAACACGTTGCACGTGATATGGGTGCAATCGGCACCGTTGTAGCACTCGATGCACCGTCGATCTAGAAATTCCTACGCGTCGCGCTATGACGCGAACGGAGACTGACGGATCTTCCTCGATTTCTCGAAGAATGACTTCGTCATTAACTTGTCGCGGTCGTCCTTCACGGGTACCACCAACTCCGGTGCCAAGAATTCTTCCCTCAAGAAGCGCGTTATGCACTCTAATAAAGACGCGATAATCGGGATAACGAACCAGGTTCGGGTATCTTTCACGGTACAATCTTGCAGCCGCCCTGGCATTACCTCTTGCTTCTCCGTAGATAAAATGCATTTCGGCGTACTGCCGTGGCGTGTACTCATAACGAGGCATTGGGCTGAATAAGGTTTCAGCGCTACTGCACACACGTACAAGCACACACAAACGAATGTTTTCGGAGTCCGTAGGATCGCCAAGTCGTTTGTCCAATACGCAAAGAGTTCCAAATCGATAGGCAAAGCAAAGTCCAAAAACACAGCACAAGTCAAATTTTACAGAAGAAAACACCGAGCCACTGACCGGGAGCGAAAGTTGTCTGACGTAGCAACTCGAAGAGAGACTAGTTACAACTAAACTAATAAAATCAAGCAACAATGAAGCCTGTACGAGTGAAGGGCGCAGGAAAGAACAAAAGAACCTGCGCAACTTCATACCGATTTAACCGATTTACCAAAAAGCGGCGTTAACTATCCCTTTCACACTGACTGAGGTGCAACTCCGCCACAGGTAGCGGTCCCAAATTCCGGACAGATGACGTCATCGGGTCGGAATTATGCTATCCGCTTAACTACCTGCTTCGATTACAAGCATTCAAGCATAAGCCATTACGAAAAGGAAAAAATGGAATAGTACCAATTTAATTTATTTTCTGTCTTCTTCATCACATTCATAGCAATATCTTTGTAACGATAAGGACTAGACGTAAGTTTTATACCAATTTGCAAACCTTATTAAATGTACAAGTTTTTAAAATAATGGTGGTCTTCGGTGTCATACATTTTTTTTACAGGAGAATTTTTTCAATTTTGGTCCTAACATCGTAAAGAAAAAACTTTTCAACTCAAGATTTTTTTTCTAAGGCAAATAAAACGGTATTAAAAAAAAATGGTATCTTATAACATTAGTAAGCTATTCAGAAATGTTAAATAAAAATCATACCTAAAAATGTCATCATTTGCAGCGACAGCATTAAAAAAGCTTAATTCTGGAAGACAAAATCGTAAAATTCGAAAAAAAATTAATATCCTGGTTACTGTAACGGTTTTTTTTTTAATATTCAAATTAGTTGTTGGAAATTAGGTAAGCTACCTACCCGTTACGTTTGATCCATTATTTACGGGACACCCTGTATACGAGGTAGTTTTACTCCCGAGTTTTAGCGAGGGAGAAAATGAAACCGAGTTATATTGGGTTTTTAGCGCCGTGAGTTACACTCTACTTTTCACTACGAATTGCGAGAAAATAAAATAATCCAATACATTATTAAATAGTTTATTTTATTAAAAATTAAATGTACAATTTGCAAAATTGTTCTAGACAACACTGTCTGTCAATCTTTTTTATAGGTTATTTTTATTTTGGGAGTAAACGGTGCCTGTCATTCGCAGGAACTTATAATAGGTATATCAACAGACGATATCGACATCCACGAGAATTAAATAAATGTCAAGCTTCCTAACACAAAAAACCAAATTCAGCTATCATTTGCGACTTATTTTATGAAATTGTGAAGAAATATATAACTTCGCCCTAATGACCTGAGCACCAATCGCTTTTTATTGCAGTATAAACACAAGAAATGTATAAAAGAAGTAATTCTGAAAAATAAAATAAGTACATTGCCAAAAGAAATAGCTTCCTATCTAAATTTATCCAATCCACAAGACACTGGCCACTGCTTTCACAGAACATCAGTGACTATTATTGCAGATACTGGTGCCGATTTAACCACAATAAAAACTTTTTTACAAAAAAATACAACCGACTTCCAAAAACAACACTACAAAGTGAAAAATAACTTTAATTTCGGAAGTCAGTGTCTAGTTAAATGTATTTTCGTTTTTTGCCACCGACTTCCGAAATTAAAGTTATTTTTCACTTTGTAGTGTTGTTTTTGGAAGTCGGTTGTATTTTTTTGTAAAAAAGTTTTTATTTTTCCCTTTTTAGTTGTGTACCTACCCCACACAAATTCTAATACCACTATCTGCAAAACAAACTAGAACATCATCCATATAAAAGTGGGGAAAAAATACGTATTATTGAAGCTAACTCAAAAACTACCCAAGCAAAGTTAATCAATTTTATATGGGACCAACTGTGATGTATACCCTCTCGAATAAAACAAAAAAAAATCAAATCGGTCCCGCCATCTTCGAGTAATCGGGGAACATACATTTTCCGACGAATTGAGAACCTCCTCCTTTTTGAAGTCTGTTAATAAAACGTCATGGAGGTTGGAAATTAGTCGCTGTTGCAGAAGGTTACATCGAGAATAGAGATGTGTGGGTAAAAAAAAAGAAATTCTATTTAGTCCGTCAGTCAGATAATAAAAAAATATTAGACACGTATTTTTTGCTTAATCATATTAATAGAAAATTACTGATATAACACGCATTAAAGTTGGGGAGTGGGGGCTCGTTACGTCACTTGTACCTACGTATAAAATCTAGCTACACGTGACGTCACGTGATGTTTTAACTCAATGTATCGCCGTAATCTTTTAATTTTATAAAAAAATAAAAAATACGTGTCCAATATTTTCTAATAATCTACGTGACGGACAAAATAAAACTTATTAATCATCATCCCTATTCAATTGAAAACAAAACACCAACAATTAAATAACCAAATAGTGGAACAGTGAATAGTGGATTACTATGCCTCAAGATTCATCAACCATTAACAAGCGCGGCATCGCCAGTGACACCTCGTCGGGAACCAGTTGCCCCTTTGGCACCATAGCCTTCCCTTAGCGCAGTGCCAATAGCACAGACAGGTCTCAAACCAATATTAATATCTCTGGCAACAGTATTATACATTGAATTTTAATAACTGTAACAATTTTAATAACTTCACTTCACTTGCAAAATTATCTTTTATTACTCGGAAGAAAGTGCGATTCCTAACTCGTGTGTAATAAGGCCCTCAGCTGAGCCTTGGGCCTCAAACTACACTCTCGGTAGTAATCGGTCACTTTTCCCCTCGGTGAACACTATACTATTGTATAATGTGTCAATCCCATTAAAGAATACTGACCTTCAAGATACAGGATTTTCCTAGTTTGAAAGGTCTTACTCCCCGTAATAGCGATACCCATCCGTTTATGAAACAACACAGATGTTCCCCAGGCTAAGTTGGCTCTATTTGTAAAAAAAAAAATTACTTAAAAAAAAAAATCTTGTTTGAGACTCTAAACCAGTTTGCGACACAGAAACTGCTGCATTTTTTTTTTTTATTAGTAGTAGTAATTCCTGACATATTTACAATTTTACATGCCTTAAATTGGTACCTAGTGCACATTCACTCAACATCTTACAATCTTAAATATATTGCAAGGTGTTGAGTGAATGTGCATTAATTCTACAAACACTGTTAGCAATAAAGATTTCATTCGGCTGTTTTAATCCATCACGCCTGAACAGCAAGAATTTGGATTAAAGGCACACGGCCCCGGTTAGGATATCTTTTCGTCCCGGTAAAACAGTTCCTTGGGTACCTAATTAAAACGTTACTTTTTATCACCTTCCGTCCTCCACGAAGCCGTGGGGCGAAGCTAGTAAACAATAATTACCTTTGGCTTTCCGTCAGCTCATTGATGTAATTGACAAAGGTGTCAACAGTCTTGTAAACCATTTCACTGTCTGTCACATTCGTCCATTTGACACATGCACACCAGTGGGGCTCTATACCCGCTTCACTACACGACCTGTTCTTAGGAATCTGAAAATATTTAATGAAGGGCAATGATATTATTTGTAAAAAGAAGTATAGGTTACCTATCCAACATTCTATGTTCAAAAACGGCATTAATGTAATGTAAGGCAGTATTGTAATGTAAAACTTTAGATTACAGTGGAAGTAGGACGCCATGACGTAATTATTAAAAAATACGAACATGTGCTTATTAAAAAATACTTTTTTTAAACAATCTTTCATTATTCTGGATATCACCTATGACCAGAGTCCTTGTCAAGACGAATCAAACGAGCCCAAACACGATAAGGTTGCGTCGTTTTATTACTGAGTTCTGTGGCCACCTTCCGACTCCATCATCAGATCAGCCCGAGGATACCAAAATATTGCATTGTCACCGAATTTACATACGTATGCCAAATTTAACCTTTCTGAACATGTACCTACATGTAGATTTTTCTTTTATATCATAAATAAGTATAGATAGAGAGGAGCTCGTGGCTAAGTAATAACAGCCGCACGGGTCGATCCATCAGGTTAAGCTACGCTTGCCGGGGTCGGTCCGTGGATGGGTGAAAATCTTAACATACCGAGACTCCTCCGTGCCTTAGGAAAGCACGTTAAGCCGTTGGTCCGACTGGCATTCGTGGATCTTTCACAGTCGTTACGGGTCGTCCGAAAGTCTGACAACCAGTCTTGCCAAGGGGTATCGTATTAGCTAGTTAATGGGTTGTAGAGGTCAGACAGGCAGTCGCTCCATGTAAAATACTGGTATTCAGCTGCATCCGGTTAGACTGGAAGCCGACCCCAATGGGAAAAGGCTAGGCATTTGATTGATTGATCATAAATAAGTATAGATGTTGGGTACATTATGGACCCCGAAAATATGACAACTTAGAGCCTTTTTTTATTTTTTTAAGAATTATGTACCTAATTCAGTTTTACTTTTTTGTACATTGTAGACCTCTTCAATATCTACAGATATTTTGACACCTCAATTACTCATATTGACTTAGAAATAACGGAAATATCAGCATGTCGCACTTTTTTTATATGCCATATCAGAGCGATCGAAAAAACATTTCCAATGTTAAAATAAATTTGTATAAGTATTCCCTATTGTAAATACTTCTCCGGATATTACATTTTACCAAACACACGTCCACTCTTTGACAAACTCAGAAGGATTACCCAGCGGTGACCACTGAACATCAGGTGGGTCGTTCTGTTGTTTGTCATCAAGCCATCAAATCATCATCATCTGCGTAGCCTTTACCCAACTTATGTAGTCGCCTTCCTGGCCTGGAGTCAAACTTAATGCAGCTGAATATCGGTATTTTACAGGGAGCGACTGCCTATCTGACATCCATAAACCAATTACTGGGTAATACGATAAAACAGGTTGTCAAATTTTCGGTCTTCTGACTACCCGTAACGATTGCAAGATCTACAGACGGCAACCGGGACCTGCCTTAACGTGCTTTCTGAGGCACGGAGGGGTCCCGACATAATAATGGATAATCACTCATCCACGGACTCACCTCGGGAGGCGTAGCTTAAAAATCAAACCACCGTTTGACATCAAATAAAATAGTAAAAAAACACTTACCGGTTGCAATAGCGTCATTGCTCTCGGGAAATCAGCTCCGGTTACTTTGAAAGGGTTCATATGTTCTGACCAGTCGAGTACGTCTAATATAGTAGCATGAATATCGTGGGGCGTGGTCAGAATGTTGGCGTTAGCTTCTAGTTGCGCTTGCGCATTTGGACGCATACGTTTAAACTTTTCCGGTAAATGAATACTCATTAAAGGCAAACGCTCCTCCAATTTGCCCTGCAGTGTGTCCCGGACATTAGCAAACCTGTTGAGGAAAAAAACTTTTTCTAATATTGTGCTTGTATTTCTCTAAGGAAGGGGGAGAGGTAGGTGAAATCAAATAAGATCAAAAGTGTTCGTGTTGTTCGTTAACAGAAAAGAAAGAAAAAAACTAAAAAACCCGACTGTGGTACAAAACTTCAGTTAAAAAAAAACTGAAAAGCTAAAAACAAGCCCATTTTAAATTAAATAAAAGTTGGAAGCTGGCGGGACCTATTTGAGTTTGAAAATATAAAAATGGAATGAGTCCCTCCCGCCTGCTTCCAACTTTTATTTAATTTAAAATGGACTTGTTTATAACTTTTCACTTTTTTCCGCAGTCGGGTTTTTAGTTTTTTAATTAGGTACTTTTTTTTTATTTCCAGGTTTTTAGTTTACAATTGTGAAAGATTTTGCAAACGATTTAGTTCTTGCAAGGAGTTTTGAGGGTTATTTTGATTTTGATTTTCTTTTCGTGTTTTTTACGATTTGTCACTTCGAATTACTTTTAACCATAGAAGTTGTATAATAATATATTTTTTATCACATCCATTAAAAAAAAAACTAGTTTATCCTAGGGATTAAAAGTGATTTGAATTTGGAACGTGGATATTGTTATTAAAATTTGCAATCACTAAAGAGATCAATCTCGAACATTGTGAACAAGTAACAGACTGTATGGTAAACTAAACCGCGCAAGTCAAGTTAACGAGATCAGAGAGTCAACAATAAAGATAACGCCATTGCCCGATAACAACGGCATAAGCGGAATCGATTATAAATAGTGATAAACATAAGATGAATTGTGGTGACAAACGTCCTGTCCCCACCACTGTATTAACTGATAAGACTTAGTATATAAACTAACCTAAATATAATTCAAGGATCATTATTGTATTGACTCTGTAACATACCACTGTACTACTAACACGTTTTGAGAATAAAACTATTTTTATCTCCATCACAAGTCTCAGTCTTATAACTCACGCGAGCCAAATAAAAACAAAAAAGTTTGTGAAAAAACAAAAAACGCTCGAAATGCATTCCGACTTCGTTCGTACCTATTTGTTTACTCAAATTCGTAAGTTTTATAATTTGTGAATTTGTGTGTTTTCCTCAAGTACCTAGTGAGAATGAAAGTATTATGTTAACTCCAGAGAACATTGCATCGGACGCTGAAAATGTGATACAATAGTACATTTTGATACAAGTGGAGAATTTTTGTTATTGCATTCGAGGCGGAATTAACACCCGAGCCGTAGGCGAGGTTGTTTTTGAGCCGAGAACTGCAATAACAAATGTCCACGTGTATCAAACGACGTTTTTCAATACACTTTTGAAGAAATAAAATAAAACAACGAAAAATATTTTTGTCATGAATGATTAGGAAACTATGATTTAAATTTTCTTTTTTTTCCACGCTTATCTTTCGCCAGGTTGATGGAGAAGCAAAGGCATAAAGCCGATAAACAGCCTAATATGAAAATTCAAATATTTTTGAGTTTAGAACACAAATAAATGTTAATTTGTTCATAAACTTTTTTTTTTTATTGTAATAATCATGGTTTTTGATGATAGTCTATTTATAAACATTATTTAAATATTCAAATAATATTAACGCCGTAAAGACGCATATCTCTTTGCCGAGATTAAAAAAAAAAACATTCACCTCCGAATAGAGACGGTGTGAATAGAGGCATTGAACCAATTCGGACTAAGTATAGGTATAAGTTATCTGGGGCAATTTTTATTCCCGCACACGTGTTGGAAAATGAAAAATCGCACGCGTGTGAAATATATTTCATTGTGAACCTAATCGTAGTGCGATATGAACCAGTTTTCGAGGAAGTGTGTGTTTTGTGTGTATGTGTGTGTGTGTGTGTGTGTGTGTGTGTTTGTGTTAGTGTGTGTGTGTGTGTGTGAAAAGTCTTTTACCTACAAAATCCCGTGAACAATAGGTATATGAAATAACAATATCCTGTGGAAAAATGCAAGAAGAGCGAAATCTTTTTCAGAAAATGTGTTGAGACACCGTTTTCTACAACTGTAACGGATGGTAGTGATAAAATTGTTACGATGCACTTTCCATATTGATCAAATATAAATTGGCCACTAATGATTTCTTTTTTATGTCTTATTGTTCCCAATTGTACCTATGTAAATAAATAAACTTACTTTTCTTTTTCATAAGTTCCACTTACTTATTTTCTCATAGAAGGTGATAAAAAGTAGAGTGTCCACCTCGGGAGCAACACTATTTAAAGCTCGAGTGACGTACATTGAATCCCTCGCTGCACTCAGGCTTTTACTCTAGAATCCTTCGCTCGGCTCTGGATTCAAAGAAACACTCTCGCCTTTAAAATAATTGATTGCTCCCTCGGCAAACAATCTACTATTTGTAATCACCTTTTAAAACCCTTCATTTTGATATCCCACACGATGGTATTAGAAGAAAAAAAAAATTTAACTCCACAATATGGCACCCCAAATCCGCCATATTACTTTGTTTTTTATTTTAATCTCACGAAAATTTTATGAAAACAATATATAATAATTTTAAAAAAAAAATCGAATTCAAACAGAAATTACATAAAATAAAATTATAAAATAACTTTAATTTCAGAAGTATATCTTGTGATCTGTATTATAGTTTTTTGGCACCGAATTACGCAATTATAGAAATTTCAAAATTTTGCGTTATACAGGGTGAAATTTTAATCGTTTTAATCCTCTTAAGGGGTCATTGTACTCATCATTATGAACAACTTTTACTATGGGACCAAACCTGAAATCGCAAAAAAAAAATCAGCTGCTCCCTACATATTGAAGAGTTAAATGTAGATAAATGTACTGAACAGCAGATTTTTTTTTGCGATTTCAGGTTTGGTCCCATAGTAAAAGTTGTTCATAATGATGAGTACAATGACCCCTTAAGAGGATTAAAACGATTAAAATTTCACCCTGTATACATATGGAATTCTTGTGCCAAAATTGTTTGCTTCTTCTGAACCCAGCGGTTTAGACTGTGCGTTGTCTGTCAATGAATTTAAAATTTAAATTAGATTATGGTACCATAACTACAGCTGTTCTTTTTTCGTTGTTTACTTTTGTTTTTTATATCTTACCTCGGTCCATGGTCTCCAAAGACGATGAGTAGTGTATCTTCGAAGACTTTCCTCTGCTCCAGAGTTCGAAGGAGGTTCACCATTGCATCATCAGCGACCGATAACATGCTGACATCGTGGGTGATGTCAGCCACAAATGTAAAACAAAACCGCTTGCCATCCAGACGCAGGAACTGTTAAAGCCGAAATCAAAGGTCTATTGTTTTTAAGTAAAAATGATCTACAGGGTCAAATTAAAATAACTAGCTGTACTCCGCAGACGTAAGGGGTATTGTTATATACCTACATTAAGTACATTTGCTTTATATTCATTGACTAGCTTTTGCCAGCGGCTTCGCTCGCGTGTAATTCGGAAATTATCCCAGGAGAACGTACTACCCGAATAAAAATTATCCGAACCCAGGTCATGGCCGGCGTGAAAAGGTAACAAACAAACGAATAGACCGACAAATAATAAACTCAAATAATCTTTTTTATACATAAAACAGGTTTTGATTCCAAGGCCCGCTTGCACCAATCTGCCTAGCCTTTTCTCAACTATGTTGGGGTTAGCTTCCAGTCTAATCGGATGTAGCTGAATACCAGTATTTTACATCTCTATGTAAAATACTGGTATTCAGCTGCAACTGCCGATCTGACCTCCACAACCCGTAACTGGGTAACACGATACCCCTTGATAAGTTTTCATCAAAATAGCATTTATAATAATTTTTTTAAAACTATGCTATACATAGCATGCGCGGTGTCGTGGTGACGCGGTGACGCGATCCCGAAAGATTTCCCCCTATCAAAAATCAATTACTCAACACACATAAAGAACTTTTCACTGAAAATCGCTCAAAGCGTCTAAAGAAGTTTTTACTCCAAAAATTCGCGGCGCTGCGATGGAGTAACCAACGCGCCAATCACCAGAAACCATCAAATTTCGCCTAAAAAACGGAACCCATGGAGAGCGTTTACTGAGCCAGTTTACCATTTAACTGATGAAAGAGAGAGACAGATGATGAATCTATTGTGTAAGAGAGAGATAACAGTTTTTATCTGCTTTGCGCGTGTTTTTTATTTACAAAAAAAAAACAAGTTTTTATCCTGTAATCCGTATATGCGCCCACAAATTAGCAAATTATTGAAGTTATTAAAAAGTTTTGTAATATCATTAGAAAGACAATAGACTAGAGAACTTTTTAAAAGAGTACGAAGAACAGGATTCGTGTTCTTTAAGAAATAAATAAATAGATTTTTTCCTTCACCGTTTTATGAACAGTGGCAATGAAATTGTTTACACAAAGTAAAGCGCCTGCTTGGATTCGAACCTACGACCTACAACTCGTAAATTGGGGCCGTTACCGCTGGGCCACCACTGCTCAATCTAATTGGAGAGTTCAATAATATTTGTATACTCTGACCACTAGGTTATTCACTATTTGACACCTGTCAGTTTCATACTAACGAATATGTGTTTTGCGAATTTGATCCTTATTACAACTGACAGGTGTCAAAAAGTGAATAACCTAGTGGACAGAGTGTAGGAAATCAAAATTAGGTTTATGACGCGGTTTCATCCGCGTAGACTGGGATAAAAAGTAGCCTATGTGTTAATCCAGGGTATAAGCTATCTACACACCAAATTTCATCTAAATCGGTCTAGGCGTTTGAGCGTGAAGAAGTAACAAACATACAAGTACACACACACTCACAACTTTCGCCTTCATAAACAGTAAAAATAACGTTGGAGACTCGATAGGACCACTGGGGTCCGATTCACAGACAGAACTATTTTGACATCGGACCATTGTGATCCGTCTCGCAGCTAAGCGGATAGTATGATGATAAATACCTGATCAGTAATATTCATCATCAGTTGGAACTGTGGCGTATCTCCCACGCAAAATGGATTGAACCTTTTCTTTTCGTTTTTGCATTCCTCACGGTAGAAAGAACGTAGGTAGTGGTCGGCTGGTTGATAACGAAACCCGTTAAAGCGCCATTGGAAGGTACCTATCCAGGGTTTGTCTTCGAAGTATGCTGTACGGTAGCTGAAATAGGGAATGAGAACAAAAATAATGGGGAAGGCAACTGTCAAAATGGCGCTATCATAGCTAGTTCACAACACAAGCTAATAATACAAGGCGTGAGGTGGTTTTATTTTATTTTTTCGAAAATGACGCGTTTTTGTGTACTTAAATACTCCGGAATTGGTGTCCACCATTTCCCGAGAGACCCTAAAATTAGAAGATTATGGATTAAAGCTCTTCGTAAACATTAAATCAAAAAAAAACAGAGTTCGAAACGTTTTGAAGAAAGTGATTTCGAGGAAATATTGAAGGTTTTAAATTCCGACACTTTCCATGTCAAAGACTATAAATATTGAAATAACTGAAAATAAATAACAAAATAGTGAAATAAAACCAAATTCATGAATTAACGAAATGTCAAATATAATATAGACCAAATGGACCTAGCTATTTTATATATATTACAATTAGTTTTGCCCGCCCTTCCCCATTAACTCGTCGCGCGCTAATTAGCAGACACAATAGAAATTCTATTGTTAACCGACTTCAAAAAGGAGGAGGTTATCAATTCGTCGGAACCATTTTTTTTTTTTTTTATTTTTTTTTTTTTTTTTTTTATGTATGTTCCCCGATTACTCGAAGATGGCTGGACCGATTTGGATTGTTTTTGTTTTATTCGAGAGGGTATACATCACAGTTGGTCCCATATAAAATTTATTAACTTTGCTTTGGTAGTTTTTGAGTTAGCTTCAATAATACGTATTTTTTCCCCACTTTTATATGGATGATGTTCTACGAGTACTTTGTTTTGCAGGTAGTGGTATTAGAATTTGTGTGGGGTAGGTTCCACAACTAAAAAGTGAAAAATAAAAACTTTTTTACAAAAAAAATACAACCGACTTCCAAAAACAACTACAAAGTGAAAAATAACTTTAATTTCGGAAGTCGGTGGCAAAAAACGAAAATACATTTAACTAGACACCGACTTCCAAAATTAAAGTTATTTTTCACTTTGTAGTTGTTTTTGGAAGTCGGTTGTATTTTTTTTGTAAAAAAGTTTTTATTATCTGTACACATGGTGTGCAATCGACATTTTAGGAGTTAAGGAGGATGCGCTAAGGTAGCCCGCGAAATTCAAATTTTCTTACTTTTTTTGCAATTTGCAGGTTTTGAGATGATACGCGGCCGTAGCTAATATGGCTTTACAGAATTATAACCATTAGAATCAGCTATACAACTCCTTAAGTTAGAATTGACCTCAAACCTCATGATTTCATGAAAACGCTAGATTTGAGGTCAATTCTAGCATATGAAGTTGTATTAATCTAATGATTTTATTTCGGGGAAATACATATTTGATACGGTCGCGAATCATACTTTAATCAACATACACCCAGACACTGAGCTGCAAATTGCAAAAATCGTAAGAAAATTTGAATTTCGCGGGCTACCTTAGCGCTTCCCCCTTAAGATATGATCGCTTACCCATCTTTCGTGAGCTTGTAGAATATTATAGGCAAGGAATCACATGTTTCATTATTTTTAGCTGTCTTCCTAACATCGGGCAATTCCAGTTCTGTCTTCCCAGTAAATATCGGGAACAGGGCGGCCGCCGTACCATCGCCGACAATGTTGTATCTGTAATATTCATAATCGGGGTTGGCTGGATCGCTCTAACGCGAATGTATACGTAGATCCATGGTGGGACCCAGACTGCCAGGCACTTCTTCTCTTGCTACCGAGCGGGTGGGCAGATTGCGGATGGCCCAACTCCGGTTGCGGGACCGCCTGTCAACGGTCGATCCCGTACCTGAAGCATCACGACAGAGATCCCGGACAAGAGAAGATCCCGAATGCCAAATCTCAGGCTTAAGGTAACCCATATATCTTTTCCTATATACTATCACCTAACCAAGCCATCCTTCCTTATCCATACATCCCGTCGACGCCAAATCCCTAGGCCAAATTCCAGGCCTCGGGTGAAAGAACCCACACCCTTCACCCACCAAATGCTTTCCCTTCTATATTCCGTCGGTCCCAGAGGAGGGGGTAACCTCAATTACAAAAAAGCCCACCCCCACAACAATGAAACAGAAGGAACAAATTAATACCCAGCTGGGAATCCCACACCGCTTCAGTGGTGTGGGCAGCCCACAAAGTAATCTGGAGCGGGGGGGGGGGCACCTAATAACACGACTACGGCTGCGACCCACGCGCCAACACCCTACACAATGTATGCCTGCCATGAGCCTCTGGCAACAGAGCATCGTGCGGGACAGCATCACCAACCCTGACAATGACCAAGACTGGCACAGACAGATAAGAACTACCAGTCCCCCAGTTGATGTTGATGGAGTACGCATGGCTGAAAAAGCGCGGAAAAACCCGGGAGAGCAAAGTAGGCGACCGAAAGCGCAATACTCGCGAAGGCACTAGCGATCGGACGCCGCAGAGGAAATACGTGACCAGACCAGCCAAAGTACGCGAAGGAGTAACCCAGCGCGAAAAGCAGCCGGACACAGGGCCACGCGACCAGTCGCAAGTACGCGAAGGGGTAACCCAGCGCGAAAAGTGGCCGGAAGAGGATCCACGCGGGTTGGCAAGTATGCGAAGGGGCAACCTAGCACAAAAAGCCTCTACAAGTGACAGAGTCCACCGGAGTCACCATTCGACCCAGAACCCACGAGTCACGACCAAGCTCGACCTAGGTTGGTCGTGACTCGTGGGTTCTGGGTAGACGGAACAGGGGTAGGCGATCTGGATCCGTGTTTCAAGCGTTGCCGGCAAACAATACCCTGGCAGGCATCTCTAAACCGCAACCTGGACCGAGTGGTACAGGGCCGGCGAAGAGCCTGATGACACGGCTTCACCAAGCACGCTTCAGGGGGACGCCAAACGTGTAAGGGTCCACTCCGCTCAGGGGGAGCAGAGCTTCTACGCGCGGGCCACGAAGGTCATTAATGCGCGGCTGGCCGTAGCAATCTGCTTCCCTCCTCTCTCTAGAGACCTGACTAAAGAAGAGGCCAAATACATTAAGACGAACCTGGAAGACCTATTAATGGACACAGACTCGACGACACCACTCCGCCTTACCCCACCCCCTACCGCCTTCCGCGGATACCCACGGATAGCGGCAGGCACCTTGCAAACCCCTGCAAGGTGCCTTCCGCTATCCGCACTGGGTCAGCCAGGTCCTGACCTGGCTGACCCAGAAGACAGTCTGACGTGCCCACCCGTTCCCGAGCACGAGGCTTTTAGTCCTTTGGTACAAATGTGACGTAGCCCGATTCCAGAGTATTCTGATCTGTCAGAATACTTAGTATGACATTGCCAGGTGGTCGCTATATAGGTACTTATTTGACTCTAGGTGTGCCACCGGAGGAAGCTGAAAACTCTGAAAAGGTCCTGGGCCGGGAGCAACGGATACCGTATCTACTCGGGTCGATATACGTATGCTTCTGGCCCATGACCCAACCCTCTGAAACCCAAACCGACAGCATGGACACGATGACGACAAAATTGACACCGACACAGACTAACGACACGGACATTGCCCAACTAGAAGAAGTGATGGCCCGAGCAGTAACGGACGACAACGACGACACCATACCGTCCGCATCACCTGGCTGGAACGATCAGCTGCTAGTCTCGTCGCCGGGCGATTGACACAACGACCAGCCCAGAGTGGAGATGGTGGATAACAATAGCAAGAAAATTACACTATATAAATAAAATGAATAAATCGACAAACAAAATCAAAACTATGTGGAATATTGTAAAAGAACGAACAAACAAGACAATAAAACGAGATAAACAGAATATAACACTACAAACAAAAAACCTGGTGAGTGACCCAAAACAAGTGGCTAATATCTTCAATGATTTCTTCGCATCCATTGGGGAAAGCACCTCCCAAACACCTGGTTTCGCAGGAACGAAAACATCGGTGATTAACCCCACTCAAAACACGATGTTCCTTAGCCCAGTTGATGGATACGAAGTTAATAACATCTTAAAAAATCTAAAAAATAAAAGTAGCCACGGGATCGATGAACTCCCACCAATTCTTTTTAGACAGTGCGCCGATGAACTAACCTTACCATTTTTTAGACTGATTAATCAATCATTTGAGGAAGGTAAGTTTCCAGATAAATTAAAAAAGGCTTTAATAAAACCAATCCACAAAAAGAATGCAAAAACAGACCCTAATAATTATAGACCAATCGCCCTTCTTCCTACTGCGTCCAAAGTCTTTGAAAAAGCAATGTGCGATCGCGTATATTCTTTTTGTGAAAAATTTAAGATATTTAATGACTGCCAAAACGGGTTTCGCAAAAACAGATCAACAACGTTAGCAGTATATAAGTATATTCAAGCAGCTCTAAACATAATTAATAATAAACAATACGCAATAGGAATATTACTTGACATGACGAAAGCCTACGACAAAGTGCAATTTCAAATCCTGTTAAATAAATTATACGGTATAGGAATACGTGGAAAAGCCCACGACTGGTTTGCGTCATATCTAGAAAGTAGAGAGCAATTGGTTGAGGTAGAATTCTACAATAAGAAAACAAAAGAAGCACAGCTCATACGATCAGATGTCAGACCAATGCAAGCTTCAATTCCCCAGGGAAGCGTTATAGGATGTCTCTTATTCCTGATCTATATAAACGACCTTCCCAAAACTATAGAAGAGCCTTGTGTTTTATTTGCGGACGATATTTCAATCCTCACCTCATGTCAAACAAATATAAATCTAAATGAAAAATTAAGTAACATTTTTAATAATATAATTAATTGGATGAAAGATCATAATCTACAAATAAATTTTTCAAAAACCAAATTAATAACATTCCATCCACGCCAAAAAAATCAGATAAATATAAATTTTACAATCAATCAAATTAAATTAGAAACAGTTAATGAATTCACCCTCTTAGGTTTGACAATAGACACAAATATTAATTGGAAATCGCACATACTTCAATTGAATTCAAAAATTGCAAAGTTTTCATATGCCCTTCGGGAGATTAAAAAGACTACCAACCTACAAACCGCAATAGTCACATATTATGCATATGCCCATGCTTGGTTCACTTATGGTATCATTCTATGGGGAAATAGCACGGACGCTTCTTCCGTATTTATCCTACAAAAACGTCTAATAAGAATAATAATGAACATACAACAAACCGACAGTTGCAAACCATATTTTAAAGAACATAAAATCCTCACCTTGATTGGTATTTATATTTTGGAATTGTGTAAATTGGTGCGTAAACATCCTGATACATACAAAACTCGAGGAGATACACAAACAAGCCATTCGTTCCGTCATAAGAACAGATTAAATTTACCTCGGTCCCATCTTAAAATGCACTCTTCTAGTCCTTATTCTATGTCAATCAAAATTTACAATAAATTACCAGAGAACTTTAAACAAAGAGAAAAAACAAATATATTTTTAAGCAAAGTAAAACAATTTTTAATTAATAAAACCTACTACTCATTAGACGAATTTTTAAATGATAAAATTTAACTATTTTTTGACTAATAATTTGACTAATTTGACTGGAGGAATACCAAACTATTTCTGGTTTTGTCTTTTCATTAATATTGTATATTAAATAAACAATAAATTATTTAGTAAATATATGACATTTTAAAATAACAAATATGCACCCAATAAAACTGAAATACAATAATGTTACAAATTATAAATACATAAAATAAATAATTGAGAGATATATACTAAATATAATAATAATAATAAATCATTTATTTTAATAAAAAGCAACGATATAAATATAATAAAATAATCTACTAATTTCCAATTTACTTTAGTCTTATGGAATTAAACGGTTTAAATAATAAAAATGCACCCATTAAATAAAATTAATATAACTGGAATATAATAATATTACAAATTATAAATAGATAGAATAAAAAATATATAAAAAAAAACGAATGATAAAATCAAATAAAATAATTAATTTCTATATAAATTAATGATATGATTACAACGAGTAAAGTCTACCTATTTTAATTGTTTTAGTGTTATGGATAAAAGCGCTCTTCCTCTCTCCTACCTATTTTTATAATTTTGCTGTGCCCGACAGGGTCCATAATTGTTTCTTCCAATTGTATTTTAACACCTGCATATGTACATTATGGATTGCAATAAAGAATTTGAATTGAATTGAATTGAGAGACTGTCCTATGGATCCATCTCCAACTAATCTTACTCCACTGCCGTCATCGTCTCTCAACATCATACAGGCCAACCTCCAACGTAGCCAGACTGCCACGGATGGCTTACGCAGGGGACTGGAGGTAAAGCTCCCAACTATCGCACTGATCCAAGAGCCGTGGATCAGGAAAAATAGAAGATGTGGCCTCAGTAACATCGGAGGTAAGCTAATCTCAACACACACCGCTCAGACAAACCAAGAACCCGCGCCTACAAACCCGAAGAAATTCCTATCACACTACTCACTCAATTCTATTTTAGAGACCTGACAGCTACAGCTGTCAGGCTCCAGACCCTGGACCCAAGGTAACGTTCCAGATGTTGTACTGGCCTCGACATGCATGCCAGACGAGGACGCAAACTGCCCGTCGAAAGAGATGGCCGACCTGGTAGAGCACTGCAAGCGAGCCAAACTAGACCTGATCATCTACACTGACTCGAACGCCCACCACCCGCTCTGAGGCAGCGATGAACCGAACCCCAGAGGAGAGGTATAATCTACCTATTTATTCTCTACTAACTTTAACATGGTAAACCGCGGTTCAGAACCCACCCAACTCTTCAGCTTTATTATTAGTACGTATAGTTAGATAAATACCCATTGAGTATTGTTGCTTTGACGTGATTCTTGAGGTGTTCGTAACTCTTCGGCATTTTCCGTATAAAGCCACTTTTGGAAGTGGAGTCAAAGCCAAACATAAGTACATTGAATGTGTCTTCTCGATTTGGTGGAGAATCTATCCGTAGTACTGACTTACGGAATCCTAAGGAATAGCCTATCCAAGTTGAGCTGAGAATGCTGCATCAAAAGAAAGCATAATAAGAATAATGTTTATTTGCAAGAATACGAGTACAATTAGTTGACAAATATACATAGTAAGTTGATGTCATATTCAACCAGGTATCTGGTGTACAAATCTTAATCGAAGGTCGTCAGTAAAATAATATGTAAGTTAACAATCAGACTATAACGTTCCCACTGCCGGGACACAGGCCTCCTCTCTATGAAAGGGAGTTGACTTAACCCACCATGCGGGCCAAATGTGGGTTGGTGGATGTCACATGTCTACGATTTTTTGGATAGCTAGGACATGGCGGTTTCCTCACGATGTTTTCCTTCACCGTTTTGAGAGCTGTGTTGATAAAATAAATTACCTACACAAAGTAGTGTCTGGTTGGTTTCGACCCACGATCGGGTTTGGGGTCGTTACCTTTGCTCTTGCATCTCAACAAAAAAATTATGAATAAAAATTCACCTCGTGCACGAGATTGTGGGTTCAAATCCGGGCAAGTCCCAATGTGACTTTTTCAATACTATGTACTTTTTAGGTTGGACATCATTGACATCGGTGAAGGAAAAGATCGTGGAGAAACCTGGACATACAATTACGTCTGAAATCGCCAACCCGCCTTGAGTAAGCGTGGTGATCAATGCTAGTGCCTTCTCTATATGAGAAGATGTCCTTGCCCTGCAGCGGGATAGCTGGCTGTCATTCTTTGTAAGGAGTATGAAATGGCACAATAATGAGAGACATGGAGACATTAAAATTACGTAACGTTACAGAAAAATGTTTTTCCCTGACAGTGCTATGCACAGTTCTGCCTACCATCACACGGAATACAGGCGTGATAATAAAATAAAAACTCCAATAATCTTGCACCTTACCTTTTTCTATGTGTCCCCGTACATTTTATTTTGACATGGTCACTCACGTTCAGCATGTACGGCTTATTACCCGTCACTTCTGTGGATGCTCCTAAGTAGTACATATTATCACTCACGTGTATAATATCTTGGTAGTTACACACTATATCTAACGTCGTAGATAATATTTCATCTACTACCCTACATTCGGAGAGCTGGAAAAATCAAAACTTATGTTTATGAAAAACTTAACTATAATATTCTTCTAATTATGTTATTTTTGGATGTGTAAAATGTTATGGTGACAGACTGAAAACGCTCAGTCAGTGAGTCAAAAAAGAGGGACCAAGTGCGAGTCGGATATGAGTGTCATTTTCATGGTTTTTGAGTTCAAGATGGCTGAAAAAAAAATTTAAAATTTTTCGTCATGGGTGTCATTTTCATGGTTTTTGAGGTCGCTAAAAACGATAATGAGGTCAAAATAAAAATCCAAGATGGCGGCTACAAAAATTTTTAAATTTTTTGTCATGGGTGTCGTATCCGTGGTTTTCGAGGGCGCTGAAAATGATAATGAGGTCAAAATGAAAAACCAAGATGGCGGCATTGAAAATTTTCAAATTTTCCGTCATGGGTGTCGAACTTCGTCCCAACCAAGTGTTCGAAGTGTCCCGAAGTTCTAACACGAAGCGTCTCACTATTCTACTCGGCTCACTTCGGTACGCGTCGAGAATTCGAGACGCGAAATATGCACGTAGTCTGGTTAATACGCGAGAGTGCACATTGCAACGGCAGTTGCCACATGAACGTTATCCATAGTGCATAGAGTGCGGGTAACGCGGACACCGTGACCGGACGACTGAGCTCTTCGCGAGGTGTCATGAGTGTATAGACACGTACTTCGGACTTCGGTCAACTTCGAACAGTACTTCGTCAAAGCAATTTCGCAAGTACTGTAGTGCAGGCTTATCATGTATGACATTGAGCGTGAGTTCCCAAAACTTGATAATTGTGTGAGATTCTGAATTAAAATATAGATTGTAACATGACGCTACAAGGTTATTTTGGCGCGCGTTGGAACTAAAGCCGCCATCTTGTTTTTTAATACATCATTTCACATTTTTATCAACAGCGCCCCCTGTCTATGTCACTCGAACGACAACATATACGTCTTGTAGCAGTGTACTTACATAGCACTTCACCCAGTCTTTTCCCTGGCAGCTGACTGGAGGAAAGTATTTTTCGAATTGCATCACCTCTCTTGCAAACGGATCCAGCTGTGGAATCTCGCATCCACTTCCTTTATCTTCTTTCAAAGCTTTCTCGATCCTATGCTCTATACATCTGACAGAGAGAGAGACTTAAGTACAATGTTAGGTCAGGCGATTATGTTTTTACACCAATGAACTATTGGCTTATAATTCACATTGTTGCTATTCATTCATACAATCTACTAGGAGATAACAAAGATCTCTCATAATGGACTTCGGACGTCAAACGGAACACATAATATAAAAATGTTACCTTCAAATAAAATTTGTGTTATGTTTCCTAAGAAACCGAAGTCCAGGTAAGGTCTTCCTGGTGCATACCTATCTACCTTTGCATCATTATGAGCCCAACAATGACATAACACTTCATCATGGGGCGGCTTGAATGCGTTTTTTGAAAGTAGTTCACAGATATGACGGGGGCGCTAGTGGCGCGATTACGAGGCGGAAAGTATGGATATCATCAGTATCTAGCGGTTATTCATGAAACGAAGCGTGCACTTTCTCATAATGGACTTCGGACTTAGGAAACATAATAATACAAATTTTATTTGAAGGTAAAATTTTTATATTGTTCCGTGGGGGGTACTCTGTGACGCAACTTTCGTGCTAAATCGGAAAGACGATGATTCCCGAAGCGCATAGGTTTCTTCGGAACGCTGTTTGTACTAAAGTTAATAAAATCTTCCAAATAGACTTACCTCCTTGTAATATCCAGATCGGGTTCTCGTGGCAAACTGGCATTTAGAGAAATATAATAATAATAATACATTATACAGATTATTATAGTTAATACAATTAACTGATTTCTTCTTGAACGCAACCATCGTTTCGCCACTATTACTGACATCTGAAAAAGAAAAGAATAAAAAAAAGTAATTAAATAAACTAAAAAACCCGACTGCGGTAAAAAACGGAAACGCTAAAAACAAGCCCATTTTAAATTAAATAAATGTTGGAAGCAGGCGGGACCCATTTGAGTTAGAAAATATAAATGGAATGGGTCCCGTCCCGCCTGCTTCCAACTTTTATTTAATTTAATATGGGCTTATTTTTAGCTTTTTAGTTTTTTACCGCAGTCGGGTTTTTTAGTTTTTTTAATTACTTTTTTTATTTCCAGCTTTTTAGTTTGCAAATGTGAAAGACTTCGCAGACGATTTAGTTCTTGCAAGGAGTTTTGGTTGTGAGCGTATTTTTTTTTTTTGGGTCAAGTGCACAAAAATAGCCGTCTTTTTTTTTACGTGTTTTTTACGATTTTTCACTTTGAATTACTTTTAACCATATAAGTTGCACATATTTTTGTAATCACCTTTTAAAACCCTTCATTTTGATATCCCACTCGATGGTATTAGAAGAAAAAAAAAATCGATCTCCACAATATGGCACCCCAAATCTGCCATTTTACTTTGTTTTTTATTTTAGTGTAGCCAGTGGCACTCACGTTACCAAGACAAATCTAAAGACGTATAATTTATCAAAATCCGTTCATTCGTTTAGGAGTTACGAGGGAACAAAGAAACGGACATATACACGTACATACATACATACAGGTCAATCAAACACATAACCCTCCTTTTGGGCTTCGCCGCAGTCGGGTAAAAATAAACATAAAATAATCTCACTACCCTCCTTTGCGCCGCGCAGTCGGGTAATAAAGCTACTATTTCGAAGTGTTTGCTCTTCCATCTAGCTCTTGAACTATACTTAAAAATTGAACTTATTACCTCTTCAAAACTTAGACCTGACTAAATCAGTGACTTGGCGAAAAATTGCGATTAATTAGCGACTAAATTTGGGAGAAAACAGACTTTCGCTAGGTGGCCTAGTTTTTGAGAAAATGTGGCCAACCTGGGGAGATGCTATCCTGATCGGCCATCTATTAAACCCTTATAACTTTTGAACCAGTGTCCGAAAAATTCTAATATTTGACGACAAATTTCGACTAATTAGCGACAATTTTTTTATTTTATCAAAATTAAAATCACACGTGTCAAACTGTACATATCTCAGGACAGACTTGACAGATTGAGATAAAAACTGGCCTCAGTTTTTTAAGTTAGAGAAGTCAGTTCAGCGGTTCTCAAACCGAATTACAATGTGGAGGCAACGTTACGACAATAATTTAAACTTTGTAAAATATAATCAAATACGTACCTATATCCAATAGTTTAGTCACTCCAGGCTATTGTTGATAGGCAAAACCCATATACATGGTCAAATTAAGTTAGCTAGCAAAACTCCGCAGACGCCAGGGGCGACATTACGAACCGAATCTTTTTGCGTGAAAATACGGACAAAACGAATTTTCCCAGAAATGAGACCAAGCTAAATCGATTTTTCGCCACCGTAAACCCCTATATTGCAAGTTTCATAGAAATCGATAGAGCCGTTTTCGAGAACGTGATTACAAATATAAATAGGTACTAGCTTTTGCCCGCGGCTTCGCCCGAGTGGATGTTAAATTATATCCCATAACGTACGAAATAACGACCGTACATGTGAACGTACATAGGGCCATCCGATTTAACTGTTCAAACTCAAATCGCTATGATATATCGTTGCCGTGTATGGTGGGCTTAAAGCTCCCAGTCGGCATGATTTATTACGACATCTTCAACAATTACGGCATATTTCAGCCAATTTACACAAAACCCTAATACCTACACCTTCCTCATGAATCACTCCGTCCATTGGTGAAAACGGTATGAAAATCCGTTCGGTAGTTTTTGAGTTTATCGCGTTCAAACAGAGTATAATAATAATAAATATTGATTAGTCTTTACTCCGGGGTGTTTGTGAGGTGATATGCAACGTGAGTTACCTCCTTGAATGTAGTATTTATGGTAACGTGACGTTTGTGACAGCACTATCATCTTTGTCACAATTATTATAGTCAGTGTAATTCATAAAGCCACATTTCTTGATTGGTTTTATGTCTATTATGCTACAATTTATTTAACTAAAAATGCCTGACGAAAAACTAGACAAATCATCACTGTCAAGGTATCACCGACCCAACAAGTTTGACGTCGAACCTGAAATTAAATGAAATTGGAATATTTCTGGCGGAAAAGCAAAGGGATGTCCCGGAACTTAAAAATCCTGATTGGTTGTGTGATTTGGCTTTTTTAGTTGACATTAGAAATCATTTGAATGTCTTGAACACACGGCTTCAAGGCAAAAATCAACTGATATCCCAGCTCTACGCTCATGTATCATCCTTTCAATGCAAGCTGACACTTTTCAGATCGCAATTGAATTCTGGAAATTACTATCATTTTCCGAAATAGAAGAAAATGGCTGAAAAATTCAACAAAACTGCGATTAATTTCAGTTAGTAGAAAAGCTAGTTATTTTGATTCAATCTTTTCAAGACAGATTTTCGGAGTTTAAAAAAGTGAAACCTCTGTTGGACATATTCAGCAATCCTTTCACGATTTCAGTTGAAAATGCGCCAGAGTCAATGCAGTTAGAAATTATCGACATTCAAAACGACCAAGATTTACGCAAAAAATTCAACGAAGGAGACTTGCTGAACTTTTACCGCTGCATTGATAAAAATACGTACAAAGAGTTGCGCATAAACGCTCTGAAATGTGCCAGCTTATTTGGTTCTACCTATATTATGTGAACAAACCTAAATAATAATAAAACAAAAAATCGAAACCGCCTTGCAACCGAAAATTTGGAAGCAGTTTTACGTGTTGCTACAAGTAAATTTGAGCCAAATATAACCTCTCCAAAGCATTTGACCTGGTTGATTATAATATCTTATGGTCGAAATTGCGGGAGCAAGGTCTTCCTAATGAGCTTATTAAGCTCTTAGACTACTGGTATGACCACCAAATCAACCAGGTCAGATGGTCGGGTGCGTTGTCTGGGGCGTATGGGTTGGAGTGTGGGGTGAGGCAGGGGGGCTTGACTTCCCCAGCGCTCTTTAGTCTATACGTCAATAATTTAATCGAGGAGCTCAGCGGCACTGGTGTCGGATGCTCGATTGATGGTAAGACTATCAATAGTATTAGTTATGCAGACGATATGGTGCTGCTGAGTCCCTCGATTGATGGACTCAGACGAATGCTGAAGATTTGTGAGAGGTACGCCACGTCTCATGGTTTAGTGTACAATGTGCGCAAGAGTGAACTTGTGGTGTTTAGGGTAGGTACTAAAAAGCCTAAGACAGTTCCTCCGGTATGCCTTTATGGTGTACCACTAAATAGAGTGTCGCATTTTAAGTACCTTGGCCATATTGTGAATGAGGACTTGAATGATGACAGTGATATAGAAAGGGAGCGAAGAGCGTTGTCGATCCGATGTAATATGCTGGCCCGCAGGTTTGCACGATGTAGTAAGGAAGTGAAACTCACTCTTTTCAAGGCGTTTTGCCAGTCTTTCTACACGTGCAGTCTGTGGGTTAGACATACGCAGAGGGCCTACAACGTTCTTCGCGTACAGTATAATGACGCCTTTAGGGTGCTGTTGGGGCTCCCGCGTTTCTGTAGTGCATCGGGCATGTTTGCTGAAGCAGATACAGATAGCTTTCAAGCTATCTTGCGAAAAAGAACAGCATCCCTGATGCGAAGGATTCGGGGGAGCACCAACAGCATTTTAAGGGTGATAGTGAATAAGCCTGATTGCCCGTTCTTGGGGCACTGGACCCGAATGCACTGCTGCAGGTCTGGTGCCGCGGGAAGCGGACATAGTTATAGGTTTTTAAATTAATTGTAGTTTTGTTTTGTTTTATTTTAATGAGGATTGTTACTAACATAGTTTTATATATGTTACTAACAACAATATGAATCTTGTGTTCGATTTAAATAAATAATAATAATAATAATAACCCCACCGCCGTATCTCTACGTTGACGTCGTGGTGGGGCTTGCACGCTCCGAACTCTGGGTCTGTGCCGATGGAGTTTTTTTTGCCGAAACAGGTCTAGGGTGAGGAGCCAGACCAAGAGAGATACGTGAACCCGCAGGGCAGCTTGTGGCGAGCTGTTGGGCAGTAGCGACCCCACGGACCCTATTTCCCGGGAAAAGTCTTGTTCTTCACCTCTGGCTTGCCTTTATTGACCGGCTGGAGTGAACACTGACGGGAACAGAGCTCCCACCTCATTCTTGCCTTTACTGGCCGGCTTGAGTGGAGATTCGCAAGAGCAAACGTGCTCGGAGGAAGGAAGTATTCTAGTAAGTGCTTGTAGGGATCTTGACCATCTTCCGGGCTCTGGGATTGTTCTGAGAGCCGTGGAATACCTCTCCACTCCTCAAGCACCTCAGGACATGTTGCCCCTTGTCGCTACGTCACTATGTGCTAGCGACCGTTTCCGGGGGCCCATTATTGAGTGTGCAAGTCACCCCCTGCCAATTTATCAGGCAGGGGACATAGTTCTTCCATAGCTCAAGGTACCCAATCCACTATAGCCACCCAAACCCATAGACCCAATGTGTTTTGTTTCCATGTTCTGCAATAGTTCTGCACCAACCGGGGGTTGTCCTTGGGTGCAATTGCATAGTGCATACAGGGATAATCGTCGGCTGGTGCCTTCTGTTCATTTAAAATTGTCTAAGAGGCCTCTGCGAGTTGGCTTCGGCTCCTCGTACGCCTTCCAAAGGTCCGGGACCCCAGGGTCCCGAGATATGTCAAAGACAATATAAATAATAATAATAATAACCCCACCGCCGTATCTCTACGTTGACGTCGTGGTGGGGCTTGCGCGCTCCGAACTCTGGGTCTGTGCCGGTGGAGTTTACTTTGCCAAAACAGGTCTAGGGTGAGGAGCCAGACCAAGAGAGATACGTGAACCCGCAGGGCAGCATGTGGCGAGCTGTTGGGCAGTAGCGACCCCACGGACCCTATTTCCCGGGAGAAGTCTTGTTCTTCACCTCTGGCTTGCCTTTATTGGCCGGCTGGAGTGAACACTGACGGGAACAGAGCTCCCACCTCATTCTTGCCTTTATTGGCCGGCTTGAGTGGAGATTCGCAAGAGCAAACGTGCTCGGAGGAAGGAAGTATTCCAGTAAGTGCTTGTAGGGATCTTGACCATCTTCCGGGCTCTGGGATTGTTCTGAGAGCCGTGGAATACCTCTCCACTCCTCAAGCACCTCAGGACATGTTGCCCCTTGTCGCTACGTCACTATGTGCTAGCGACCGTTTCCGGGGGCCCATTATTGAGTGTGCAAGTCACCCCCTGCCAATTTATCTGTGTATATTATGTAACATTGGTCAGGCAGGGGACATAGTTCTTCCATAGGTAAAGGTACCCAATCCACTATAGCCACCCAAACCCATAGGCCCAATGTGTTTTGTTTCCATGTTCTGCAATAGTTCTGCACCAACCGGGGGATGTCCTTGGGTGCAATTGCATAGTGCATACAGGGATAATCGTCGGCTGGTGCCTTCTTTTCACTTAAAATTGTCTAAGGGGCCTCTGCGAGTTGGCTTCGGCTCCTCGTACGCCTTCCAAAAGTCCGGGACCCCAGGGTCCCGAGATATGTCAAAGACAATATAAATAATAATAATAATAACCCCACCGCCGTATCTCTACGTTGACGTCGTGGTGGGGCTTGCGCGCTCCGAACTCTGGGTCTGTGCCGGTGGAGTTTACTTTGCCAAAACAGGTCTAGGGTGAGGAGCCAGACCAAGAGAGATACGTGAACCCGCAGGGCAGCTTGTGGCGAGCTGTTGGGCAGTAGCGACCCCACGGACCCTATTTCCCGGGAAAAGTCTTGTTCTTCACCTCTGGCTTGCCTTTATTGACCGGCTGGAGTGAACACTGACGGGAACAGAGCTCCCACCTCATTCTTGCCTTTACTGGCCGGCTTGAGTGGAGATTCGCAAGAGCAAACGTGGTCGGAGGAAGGAAGTATTCTAGTAAGTGCTTGTAGGGATCTTGACCATCTTCCGGGCTCTGGGATTGTTCTGAGAGCCGTGGAATACCTCTCCACTCCTCAAGCACCTCAGGACATGTTGCCCCTTGTCGCTACGTCACTATGTGCTAGCGACCGTTTCCGGGGGCCCATTATTGAGTGTGCAAGTCACCCCCTGCCAATTTATCAGGCAGGGGACATAGTTCTTCCATAGTTCAAGGTACCCAATCCACTATAGCCACCCAAACCCATAGACCCAATGTGTTTTGTTTCCATGTTCTGCAATAGTTCTGCACCAACCGGGGGTTGTCCTTGGGTGCAATTGCATAGTGCATACAGGGATAATCGTCGGCTGGTGCCTTCTGTTCATTTAAAATTGTCTAAGAGGCCTCTGCGAGTTGGCTTCGGCTCCTCGTACGCCTTCCAAAGGTCAAAGACAAAAGATATGTCAAAGACAATATAAATAATAATAATAATAATAATAACCCCACCGCCGTATCTCTACGTTGACGTCGTGGTGGGGCTTGCGCGCTCCGAACTCTGGGTCTGTGCCGGTGGAGTTTACTTTGCCAAAACAGGTCTAGGGTGAGGAGCCAGACCAAGAGAGATACGTGAACCCGCAGGGCAGCATGTGGCGAGCTGTTGGGCAGTAGCGACCCCACGGACCCTATTTCCCGGGAGAAGTCTTGTTCTTCACCTCTGGCTTGCCTTTATTGGCCGGCTGGAGTGAACACTGACGGGAACAGAGCTCCCACCTCATTCTTGCCTTTATTGGCCGGCTTGAGTGGAGATTCGCAAGAGCAAACGTGCTCGGAGGAAGGAAGTATTCCAGTAAGTGCTTGTAGGGATCTTGACCATCTTCCGGGCTCTGGGATTGTTCTGAGAGCCGTGGAATACCTCTCCACTCCTCAAGCACCTCAGGACATGTTGCCCCTTGTCGCTACGTCACTATGTGCTAGCGACCGTTTCCGGGGGCCCATTATTGAGTGTGCAAGTCACCCCCTGCCAATTTATCTGTGTATATTATGTAACATTGGTCAGGCAGGGGACATAGTTCTTCCATAGGTAAAGGTACCCAATCCACTATAGCCACCCAAACCCATAGGCCCAATGTGTTTTGTTTCCATGTTCTGCAATAGTTCTGCACCAACCGGGGGATGTCCTTGGGTGCAATTGCATAGTGCATACAGGGATAATCGTCGGCTGGTGCCTTCTTTTCACTTAAAATTGTCTAAGGGGCCTCTGCGAGTTGGCTTCGGCTCCTCGTACGCCTTCCAAAAGTCCGGGACCCCAGGGTCCCGAGATATGTCAAAGACAATATAATAATAATAATAAAAAAGATTGTAAGCACTATGCAGTGCCACGCTTCAAATTAATAAATTCTTTTTCAATTTTAATACATTATTATCAATTCTTTATTGTCTTTAATTACCTATACTTCTGGCGGCCCGCCATCAGTTCATAATTTGCCCGAGTGCCCCCTAGTCTTTATAAGTATGTGCATCCCTGCCCTAGACTCTTCCTCTTTCACTCCTTCTGTTTCCATTGGACGGCCACTTAATTCTACTCTCATCCACAGGTCTCTGATGGCAACGTGAAATACCTGCAAAGCTTTGGCAGCACACCATATGTTCGATGGGTCCTGACTACTTACCCTGGCAGTGAGGTGAACACATCGAGGGCCATCATTTAGTGGGCACCACTCATATTTGCCCCCTTCCAGATTTTTGAAGTCTACGCTTCAACCCGGGCAGCATGTTGGAAATCGAACCCAACAAAACACTCTGCATGCGGTCCGCACGCGCAGGCAGCGGAGCGGCGCGACGGCGACACGGCTCGGCCCGATGACCACTCGCGTCCACGGACTCCACCGCGACGGACGACACTCCTCTCTTTTAACCTCGATTATTAATTGTTTGTCCGGGAACTTATATTCTGTAATATTAGATGGCAATACACCAGCCTTATTTTGATACAGTCTACGCTTTTCATTGCTCCCCGCGCTAACACGCTTCGATCTACAAACATATCAAGTATTGCCCGACTTATAAATCATCTATGAAAGTTCTAGAAGACCAAAAAACACGATACTAGCTCGACATGTTCTATTCAATCGAAAACAAAGAGCGGACGAGACTATTTCCGAATATGCTAGAGCTCTTCGACTGATTGCTAAAGATTGCAGAAGCTGTCACCGCGATAGAACATGAAGAACAGGCAATTCGTAGTGCTCTTATTTCCGGCCTGCTCTCACAAAAAATCCGTGAACGACTTCTAGAAATATAATTTTAGATAGGTACCGTTTCTCAATAAATGTACCTGACTGAAAATTTTTACTTCGGTACATTTATTGAGAAAATGTACCTATTTTAAATTATATTTATAGTTCAGAATCGTACCATGCACATCTACCAACAATTTGGGCAAAAAACATTTTAAGAATGTAAAGCATTTTATTTATTAAACATGCTTTTGTGTAAAAAAGTAATGATTTGACTACCCATTTGTAACAGCGACCTTAAAGAGCTGTTGAGTTCAACAATAATTCTTATATCTAAACCATTGCCTAAACTACAGAACCGATCTGTTCTGTGCGAGCGTCCATAGGTTTACCTTTAGATAAAGCGTCCATATGTTTACCTCATCATCATTCTCCTGCCCTTATCCCAATCTATTTGGGGTCGGCGCAACATGTCCTTTTTTTCCATACTTCTCATCATTCGTCATCTCGGTAGTTACCCCCTTTCTAGCCATGTCATCTTTCACACAATCCATCCATCGTTTCTTTGGTCTTCCCCTACTCTTATAGCCATCGACATTTATACCCAAAACTTTCCTCACGACATTTTCCTCAGTTATGACACTCATTTAACTCACATGTTACACACCTCCGAACACTGTTACGGCTGAAAAGTAAGCTTTTACTGATAATGTAAATATTATTTTACTTTATGTTTAAATCATTGAATATTTTTATACCTTTTTACTTCAGATCCAGGTCTTTGCCTTTTCATCATAAATTGTCATCTGTCACATTTATTTTTCTATTAAGGTCAAGTCTCCACCATAACTTTTCGTATTTCAGTCAGGTTTACATTGTAAACTCTTTTAATAAGGTCATGTCCTCACTGTAAGCTAGTGTGTTAAAGCCAAGTGTCTACCTACTGTAGCCGATTAAGAGGGCTATTACATTTTTTTTTTTGTATTTGAGCGTTTGACTTGAGTTTTGATGTGTAATTTATGGTTTAGATATAGCCACAAAATGAAAAATAAGATATGCCAAAGAAAGCTTGATTATTTCTCTTGGGAGTGTTCTAAATAAATATTTCGATTTGTTTAGATAAATCAGTAAAAACCTTGTCTCTGCAAAGGATGTTTCATAAAACTGTACTTTTGCACGTTTTGATGCTTAATTACATCAAAGATATAATAATTTAATCATTTATAAAAAATGTCTTAGGTATAACTGTACGAAGGGGGATCAAAAAGTAGTGAGTAAGAAAAAAAATAAATACTGGCAGGCATAGCTCAGATACTAATAAAGATTTGTAATATTAATAAAGAAAAAAATCTTCGATTCTCTTTTGTTTTTTTCTGAATGTAGTCATTTGTTTGCTTCGTGTCGGAACGTGTTAGAGGAGGAGGAGGAGCTCGTGGCTAAGCAATAACAGCCGCACGGGTCGATCCATCAGGTTAAGCTACGCTTGCCGGGGTTGGTCAGTGGATGGGTGACCATCTTTACATACCGAGACTCCTCCGTGCCTCGGACAGCACGTTAAGCCGTTGGTCCCGGCTGTCATTCGTGGATCTTTGACAGTCGTTTCAGAAGCCCGAAAGTCTGACAACCAGTCTTACCAAGGGGTATTACCCAGTTACTGGGTTGTGGAGGTCAGATAGGCAGTCGCTCCATGTAAAATAATGGTATTCAGCTGCATCTGGTTAGACTGGAAGCCGACCCCAACATAGTTGGGAAAAGGCTAGGCAGATTGATTGTGTCGGAACGTGTTCTCGAAAATGGAGAAAAACGAAGTGCGAGCCGTTATTAAATACCTCTGTTTAAAAAAGTTAACGACGCAAGAGATTCATTGCGATTTGGAGGCAACATTAGGAGTCTGCTCCGCCTTATTCCACTGTCGCAAGGTGGGCTTCTCAATTTCGAGTAGGGAGAACGAGCACGGAAGACGAACATCGTTGCGGCTGTCCATCGACGTCAGTCACCCAAGAAAATGTTGCGAAAGTCGAGAAAATTGTATTGAGCGATCGAAGAGTTACCATCCGATACTTAATTCAAGAAACGGGCATTTCATATGGAAGTATTCAATTCATATTGAAACAATCTTTGAATATGAGAAAAGTCTTCGCAAGATACTGCCGAGAATGTTAACCGACAGTCAGAAACAAAATCGACTTGACATTTCGAAGATATTGTTGGACAAGTTTCAAGAAGATTCTGAAAACTTTTTGTCTCGTTTCAGCAAAACAGCAATCTTCGCAATGGAAACGGCCATCATCACCGACCCCGAAGAAGTTTCGTGCCGTGGCATCGACTGGCAAGGTTATGGCCTCAATATTTTGGGACTCAGAAGGGATATTGTTGATTGATTACCTGGAACGTAGAACCACTATTACAGGCTAATATTATGCAGCTTTAATTCCTAAGTTGAGGAATGCCATAAAAGAGAAAAGGAGAGGGAAACTTCGAAGGGGCGTGCTGTTTCATCACGACAACGCACCCGCGCACAGGTCGGCAGTTGCGATGGCTGCCATTCAGCAAGCTGGCTTCGAATTGGTTGACCACCCCCCTTATTCACCAGATCTGGCGCCTAGCGATTTTTATCTGTTCCCCAAATTGAAAGAATACTTAAGGGGAAACAGGTACGAAGACGATAACGAGGTGATGGATGCCGTGAGAGCTTTTTGCAGGACCAAGACAAAACTTTTTTTTTTGAAAGGGATTGAAGTCTTGGAAAAGCGCTGGACTCGGTGTGTAGAGAGACTCGGAGACTATGTAGAAAAATAAATTATTAAGTTATCAATAGTCATTATAATCTATCTCATTCTCACTACTTTTTGATCCCCCCTCGTACCTTCTACTTTGGAGTGCTTAATTCAATTTATTATGTTTCATACAGTAATACATCAAAACTAATTCCGTAAACCAGAGTTACTGGTAATTTTTCGTCCGAAATTATATTTTTTATCTATGGATATATAATCCAAATTCAAACAAAAAGCCTTTAATAACTAAGGTTATATTACTTTGCTTGAAAAAAAAATAGTCTTATTTAAAAGTAGAATAGTATTTTTAATCAATTGTTGTATGCAGTCATGGAGAAAAGAATAAAGCGGAGATGCCGCAAGGCCTAATCTCTTTAGAAACAAGCGTCGCCTGAATGCGGGTGAGAGGGGGACGAGGTACGGCGATGGCTACGCCCCATGATGGAAATCCCGCCCATTTTTTGTAACGCCATCTACCGGTGAAAAGAATTATTACAGTGAAACTGAACTAGCTATTTTTATTTTAGTTCGTCTACTGGCCACCATGGCGTAACACATCACGACACATTGTTTTAGAACATTCTACGGGTATTAATATGGCGGGACCACATTATTTATTACCCAACTGCGGGTGAGGCCCAAAAGGTGGGTAATGTGTTCCCTGTTTGAAATTTTAAAAAAATATAGTGTCACGTGGAGTATCGGGTATACAACATTAGTTTTTGTTTACCCTAAACCCGAAAAGGGGTCATTGTACTCATCATTTTGAACAATTTTTTCTCTACTCCCGTGTATGCAGTGCTAAAATCAATGTACCTAAAGCTCGGGACACGCGGTCTTTAATTATTATTTTTTTGTTTAAAGTGTGTTTCAATGAAAAAATCACGGTCAAAATGTAATAGCGCCCTTAAGATCTGACCGTCAATTAATTAAGAAATATTTTGATGTGACTTTAAAAATGTTGACAGATATTTCGGAGGTAGGAGGAAAAACCTTGTAAAGTCAGTTCACGTTCATCTTTCGAAACGAAAGAATTTAATTTAATTTGAAATCATAATGAATTCTTTCCTTTTGGAGTACTCCGGGAGTGAGACGAATTTCGGAGGTCTCCGACGCTGAGGGGCTCTCGACAGTGTCCACTCCCTCCAAACTCAATCAAAAAAAATCTGCTGTTCCATACAGCTGGTTTTTTTTCGCGATTTCAGGTTTGGTATTAAAAGTTATTCATAATTATGAGTTAATTAGGAACTCGTGGCTAAGTAATAACAGCCGTAGGGGTCGATACAGGACTACCTACATTACATACGATCACGCCATCTACAATTAGCTTTGCCCGACCTTCCCAATTCAAAGTTTTGAAAAACAAAAACAGACACGCAATATAAAAAATATTTATTCCTCACAAAAGGGGTCATTATTACATTAAAAAAAAAAAAATAGCTTAAAAGTATTTTTTGTGAACTTATGATTAGATACTTATAATCTCAAAAACAAAATAATTAGCATACATAATGATAATGTCTAAGTGTCGTTATAAAACAAAAAAAAAAATAAGCTTATTGTACATACAAAGAGATACACATAGAACAGCTACACTAAATATGGTAGTACGCACGGCTACAGATCTAGCTATAATATATTTCCAGTATAAGCTGAACTCGCATTGTATAGGATTTCATTACGATGAGAGGTCAGTGTAAACTGAAAATGTGCTTGATGTGTAGCCGTATGTACAAGTGGTTGTCAGAATCAGGTTGAACAACTGGCTCCTGAATAGATACCAAAACATTTTATTTGTCAAACTGCTTTTCCGTCGATAACCGATGAAACCTTTGACCGTAGTCGTACAGTCGACCGCACATTATTGGTTACAAAACCAGTATAAGCTGGCCTCGTATTCATTGAAACTCCGTACTACGCTACGTCAGTTCAAAGTCTAAGTGTTACCACTGAAGTGCGCTCGACTGTACTAGACATAATGTTATAGATACGCCCGATTCACTTTATCGTCAAAAAGTATTTTTCGACAGAAAAAAAGAATAGAGCTTTATAGGGTAAGGAAAGGTTTTTTGGTGATATAGGAAGTATGGTGACATTTTTTTAGAAAGGGGCGGACCGCTAGCTTTCTGCGGGACCGCGTTGTTCTTCTACAACGCAAACGGATTCTGATACGGTTTTCACAATTTTTCAATGTTTTAAATACACTAATATTAAACTTACATACAAAAGAAAGAAAGAAAAATAATAAAGAAAGAAAAATAATAAAGAAAAAAAAACAAAGAAATCTCGATGTTTTGTCAAGTAGTAAAAACCATGCGAAGCAGGGGCAGGTCGCTAGTACGTGCTAGTACGGAGGCCAGCACATTAAGCTACCCCAATCTGTCAAATTTCTTTGATAGATTTTCAGCTTTATAACAAAGGAATAAGGTTCATATACAATTGGGAAAATTTGACAGATTGGGCTAGCTTGATGTGTGGGCCTCTGTACCGAGATATACGGGGGGGCAGGAACATCGACGCTCAACCTATTGCCATGAATTCAGTACATGATTCTGGACTCCCTGCATTGAAATATTACGTCGATTATACGAATTCGGATCTGTCAGAAAGAGAGAACCGAAAGCTTGCTTGTTTTGAAATCTATTGTTTAATTGAAAGAAGAAAGAAAATACGTTTATTTGCGGTAAACATGACGCAAAGGACAAAAATAAAATAAAATAAGCAATGTAAAAAGCAAATTAATAATAATTAATTGCACCGAGTAAATTCCCAGACTGTGACTGATTAACAGAGAAACAAAAGTAATATTCTTATTGTTAGTAATTTTATTTTTTTGTTATTGTAACTAAGATGAATTAAGCGAGTCAAATCAGAAGACTGATTGTACCTAATTGAACCTACAATACCTGCTGTGATTTATGGGACTGTGGCTGATTGATAGAAAAACAGAAAAGTAATTTATTTAAATACAGATGATTATAAACCCAAACCATTAGTCTTGTATTTAATGTAATGCTGTAATGTAAATGTGTGGAATTAATAATTATATTAAATTCTGTGGGGGACAAATAGAAATAAAAAGTGTTATCTGTCCCCTAGGAACTTCGATCAATAATAGTACTAGATTCCCGATAAGCGCTTCAAAAACGGCCCGAAAAATAAAAACACAAATACTTTTGTGGTCTTATTTCAAACATCGACTGTTCGGGAACAGGGAAATGCATGGAGTAGTATTGTTACTTTATATGTTGTTTTTGTTTGTAGATTTCCTAGTGACCCATTTCGCAATGCAGAATGGGTATCTATTGTCACGAAAGAAAGAGGAGAAGAAATATATAAACCTTGTAAAAATTCAACAATTTGTTTTAATATTTTTATTAAAATAATTAATTATCAAATTAATAATCAAAATTAAAATAACTATTGTACTAATTTACTCCTTCTACTTTTAAAAATCGGTCAAAAATATTTGCTACCATATAAAACGAACCTTGGCCTAAAAAATATATTATTATTCTGCTACTCTACATCTTTCAATACTTACTGTGTTCTGAGCATTGAAATGTAAATACCAAGAATTATGTCTAGTTCCAAAATAGAGTAAGCACAAAATTTTCAACAAAATGTTTTTAACCTTATTGCTTAAGTTTTAAGTACACTTTAGAATAAATATTTTTGTACTTATTATAAAAATGACCTATTATTTTCAAGCGACATTTTTAATTTATTGCTTTTACCTTTCTCCGATGATAGAAGGACTTAAATATAAATATTTTGCAATCGTAATTAAACTTTATGTTTGATTGTTAAGGTTTATAATGAATTGAAGTTGTAAATATTATAAAACTTTTTTCTATATTTCGTAGTAACAAATGTAAATGTTTATGTGTGTGTAAACGTGGCCACTACAGCGACTTATTTTTGTTCCTGATCCTGTATCTAGTGCTATTATTGATCGAAGCCTAGGAATGAATAAAGTTCGAACTGTCCCCTCGTTGCTATCAGGGGGACAGATCGAACTTTTTTTCCGATCTGTCCCCCTGAGGGGACAAAACGGCGGGACAGATCGGCATAATCTGACGATACCTACCCGGAGTCAAAATGTGTGTAACAGCAATTTTGTTTTTTAATAACCAGCGAAAAATTCCTACTCAGGGGTTCCAGGATCATGTACTGAAACCATGGTAACAGTTTGTGCGTCGATGTCTCTATCACCTTTTATAAATAGATAATAATTATGACGTAGGACGTAATTAATGAATTTTTAAAATCTTAGATTCAAGAATAACAAAGCATAATATTACACACTCATCAAAAGTTCTCGGTAAACTTGAAACAGATCCTTTACGTCCGCTAAAACTGTCGGAGCCATCTGAAACAGTTCGTTTACAAAATCTTCGCAATCTCCAGAATCCCGCATAGCACAAAACATCTTGAATACAAACGTGCCGTTGTACAACTTGCTGTACTGAGTAGATTCATACGGTGAACCGCATAAAGTATTCAAATAATTCATATGCTGGATACAGTTCTGGAGTTCCATTAAACTGCTGAGCGCTTTTCCGTCGAAAATTCTTTTAGCTTCAACTTTATCGTATTGGAAATACTTGGCTGTGGCATCTTTAACTTTTAAAATCTCCTTCCAATGCTTACAACGTGTGTCTCTATTGAAATCAAAGCTCAGCATGACGTATGACAGTACAACCGCATACACTTCTCTGGTCACGTCCTCACCTTCCAACTGCTTTCTGCGAGCAAAGTACACTAGTGCAATAAACAATACAACACAATCTGGTTGTAGTTTAGCTAAAACTTCAGTGCTTATATCATTCTCAGTAAGAAAATGCTCGAACAGCTTCAAATGCTTCACTTGATCCCAACCATTCTCGAACACCGACACACTGCAGCTGTAGCTTGGCTTACGAACGTTCGTGTCATCAGTATCTATCTCTATAAAGGTGTTGGCATCCTGGTACACTTTGAATGTATCTCCTGTGTAGTTTGTCAGTAAGTTGTATGCATATTTTACTATACCAAGCGATAGGAGTAAAGTGTCTTTAGGTGTTGGTTCAAAGTCCCAATATCCTTCAATAACCTTTGATTTGTACAAATTGATGTATTTGTGCGACACGTGTTTACATACCACTCCTTTCTCGAACCATTCCGGATCTTGCCTCGCTATCGGGATGTTCGAATTAAGCAGATACTCAGTGACAAGTCCGGCTTCGTCCTTCCGCATATTTGTTAATATTTTATGATAATTTAACCAAAATTTGTTTCGATCTTCATCGTTAGACAATGTTTTTGAAATTCCGTCTCTCACTTCTTGCTCGCTATGCTTCGAGAGCCACAGGATCAGATGTTTGAGTTTAAAGTATTGACGGATATTTAATACACCCCAAGTTTGTAATAG
The DNA here is from genome assembly GCA_946251885.1 of Cosmia pyralina. Classification (NCBI taxonomy): domain Eukaryota; kingdom Metazoa; phylum Arthropoda; class Insecta; order Lepidoptera; family Noctuidae; genus Cosmia; species Cosmia pyralina. The sequence continues at coordinate 16,515,543 of OX276366.1, read as the reverse complement.
TGAATCGAAAAAGTCCATCGGAAATATTGTTGAGTCGGTTAACGCAGCAAAAATTGCAGTTTTCTCTTCAGTCAGGGAATTCTTGTGGAGAAAATCCTGAAGTTTGTACTGGCGACAGTGGATTGACTTCGTCCTGTCGTCGAATTTCATTGTTACGGATGGTATATAAGGTGCTTTTCTGAAGCAGTAGTCTATATCAAAGCTGATGATCGGGCATTCTAGTTTTTGAGCTAAAGCAACACACTCATCTTTGCTCTCCGTGACGCAGAACGCGTAGTTCATGCCCATTGCATCCACCATTTGCACATTAGCATCCTTTAAAAATATAGGTGCTGTAAATACGTAGTTTGTATCAAAATCGAAGATTAAATGTTGAAACCTTTTTATTTTCTTCTCTATATCCGTATCACCGCCTTTGAATACTATGTAGCATTTGACGTTAGCATCTTTGTACATTTTAAATAGCCTTTTCAAGCACTGAGCGTATTTGTCGGCTTCACAACCGAAGATGTAGGGGATCTTGCTCTTTTCATACGTGTAGTGCAGGTAATTCTGTCCATCAATGACAACGGGACAGTTTCTTAGAGAATATAACTTCGTCTCCTCGGAGATTATATACTTAGGGTATTCTATGATCCTCATTTTGATTTCTGAAACAGAATTAATGATGATTTAGTTAGTGCTTTTCCTCAATTCGAGCGCATCACGACGTAAGTGGTGAGAGGAGTCAAGTGACAGAAAATCGAAGAAATTAGGCCCCGTTCACGTCCTCGGGCGATGATTTGCGTGACGCACAGATAAAAACAGCGCGCGTGTCGCTTGAAGCATGACACGCGCGCTGTTTTTGTCAGCAAGTCACGTCGCGATGGCTTGTGGCACAACCGCACAAGACTAAAAAACTAAGTAGACGGAAAGCTTCATACTAACGCCGTGCGCGTGTACACTACTACACGCACAGCTATGTGTGCGTGACCTGTCACTGACAAGGTGTGGGGGGCGTGCACCGGCGCCCGCTCGGGTACAAACCGGTTTAAGAGCGTTTTTCAAATTTTTTGACCCATGTACAATCATCATGTCCATGGATTACAAACTTCAATATTTTTTTTTTTTTTCATTTTTTAATGCAACATGTGTTATGTCAAAACAGAAAATTAAAATAGAAGTAGATTCTAATACATAAATATATTGAAATATGTACAGAATTTTGATAATTTAAACAAATGTGACGAGGGTCCCCCCATTTTAACGATGTCCCATGCATACCTTGCTAGCTTTGGAGTACCCATCCATAAAATGTATTAATCAAAATCACCGAAAAACTATTTTATTTATTTTTTAAAGTTTTTGTAAATAAAATAGTTAACAGTTTTAATTCTACTTTAGAACAAAATTATATGAATAATTAAATTTAAAGTTTGTCCACGAATTCCAGGTATACCGGAATTCCCATTAAGTAACGGTAGTTTTTGGCATTTTACGGAAAAAAATACTAAATTGGGAGCATTTTTTTTGGTCTAGCAACCCTTTTTTGACAGATTAAAATCATTTCCGGTGCCATTTTAAGTGTCTATGGTTGTTTTAATTGTTACTTTCTGTTGCGAACGTGACCTCGGACCAAAATTGTGTTCCCGTAAGTACTGTATTTTTTATATGTTTAAATGTTATTTTGAGATGAAAACTTCTTATTTTTAAGTGGACAGAGTATTTTAAGAACATTTTAGACAGTGGGATTCATCGAATGTAAAGTATTTTAAGTTCTAAATAGGTTATGTTGTTTAAAAATGTGCTTCCGTAACGTCATGTTCATAACGTTAAATTCATTATCATTACATTTCAAAATTGATGTTCCGGTTGCGTAACGGGTCATTTTTTTTGAAAAACGCTCTTAAGCCAGCTCAGTGAGCGGACAAAGTTAAGGTGTGCCACTAGCAACCACTGGCAGCGACACGTCGCCAAAACGTTTAGGTTTTAAGTTACCAAACTGATGTACTGTGTGTACAAATAATGGTTATAAGACCAAGGAGATATCTTTTTTGTATAACCAAAATGATCTTGTCAGGTAATTATTATGTCCAACTAACTATACCTTCACATTTTTAATGATTATTACAGAAGTATTTAGTTACGAGGCAGGTAATATTAGGTCTTTACCTATGAAATTGCCGTTCTGCAGTACTGGCCATTTCAAATCAAAATAATTTTTGTTTGGCTAAGAATTCTAATTTCAAATTAATTTTATTTTAAAAACATGGATTTTTTTTCCAAAAGTAGTCATTTGTTTATTGATTAGTGTTACATTTTCATCGCATTTCAATCTTTTTCGTCATTATGGATACGTTAAAAATTCGAGTAATTATGGAATATGAGTACCGTCGTGGCAGCAACGCGGCACAAGCGGCACGCAACATGAACGACGTTTACGGAGCTAACACTACAAACCAACGCACCACTTGTTATTGGTTTGCTCGCTTCCGTTCTGGAAATTTCCACCTGAAAAATGAACCTCGCGGTCGTCCGAAGACTTTGGTCGACAATGACGAATTAAAGGCGATTGTGGAAGCTGATGATACACAATCTACGGCTGAATTAGCAGCAGCTTTCGTCGTTAGCGTCAAAACAATATTGGTCCATTTGCGTCAAATTGGCAAGGTAAAAAAGCTTGACAAATGGGTGCCCCACGAACTCAATGATCGCCAGCGCGAAGTACGCGTCGAGACGTGCCCTGCACTGCTCAACAGACACACAAATGAAGGAATTTTGAACCGCATTGTTACCTGCGATGAAAAATGGATTCTGTTTGATAACCGCAAGCGCTCAGCAAGTTGATTGGATCCTGGTTCAGCACCTAAACATTGCCCTAAACGAAAACTTACCCCTAGAAAAGTGATGGTCACTGTTTGGTGGTCTAGCGCCGGTGTGATTCATCACAGCTTCTTACCAAACGGGGTGAGCATTACTTCAGATGTGTACTGTGAAGAACTGAACACAATGATGGAGAAGCTGGCACATCTCCAACCAGCATTGGTCAATCGCTCGTCTCCGCTGCTCCTGCACGACAACGCGCGACCTCATACTGCACAGCAGACGGTCTCCAAGTTGCAAGAACTAGGGTTGGTTGGAAGCTCTCCGTCATCCGCCCTACTCACCAGACCTTGCGCCTACAGACTACTACTTTTTCCAGAATTTGGATAACTTCTTGGCGAGAAAAAAATTCAATACCCGAGAGGCAGTACAAAATGCCTTTGAAGAATTTGTTGCCTGCCGTCCAGCTGATTTCTTTAAGAAGGGCATCAATAAACTGCCACTGCGTTGGCAAAGATGCATTGATTGCATGGGGATTACTTCGATTAATACAAATAAAAAATGCATGAAAAAAATTCGTTTAAATTTTTTCATACAAAACGGCAATTTCATAGGTAAAGACCTATTATTACAGCAGTGTAGCTACAACATAATATTACACATTCATTTTACATGCCTTAGGCAGCGACGACAAAAAAAAAGGAGAATAAAGACAACAGTCTCTTGTGGTCTCATGGATGCATGCACAGGCGAAAAGAGAAGTCAGTAAGATAAGTTGTCGAGTGACCTTGATTCGTAATCATTTTACAAAGCAAATATAATATTACGAAAAAATTACCATTGTGAAAATACGGTGTGACCAGTTAACAGGAGTTTTTGTGAACTGTAGGTATAGCGAACTTTTTTAAAATATACATTAAGTCAAGGCATACTTATAATAATTTTATTTAATAGGGATGTTGCTTTTACAGTTTTTACACAATATTTTTTATTTTATAGAAAGTTATACACATAATTGTATTTATCTTAAAAGAACATGAAATTCTACTGGATTTGACAGGTTTATGTTATCTTCCTTTACAATAATTAATATACATCCATATTCCATTTAAATCCATATGTAGCTTAGCTCTATCTATGAGAGTAACTTTCTGGTAAACAATATTCTTGCCACACAGTAACAAAAAAAAAAGAAAAAAAAGTTGACTAAAAAGACTTGGTTTCATGCCCGTTCAAACAACTAAATATAGATTAGAACGAAGCGTGGCGAGGGAATGCGGGAAATCCCCTGCGTATAGTGAATGCTGCAGGCACGTTGTGAACTTACGAGTTTATTAAATATTTCTAATAAGATTTTTATAATAATAATCTCATTTAATCAGGTAATTGACATCCATAATCATAAAATTAAATTAAAGCTGATTTAAATCGAATAAAGCCAAATAGCTTTTATTAAAATTATTTTGACGTTAAGGATCTTAACACCTGGCGTTCTTTAGTTTCTGCCTACCCCCATGGGATGCAGGCGTGAGTATTTATGTAGGTACTTATATGTATGTATTTTGACCTGTAGCCGCCGAATATGATGTATACCTGGTGAAGGACACGGGAATCGACTGGAAGACCTCATACTGCACAGCAGACGGTCTCCAAGTTGCAAGAACTGGGGTTGGAAGCTCTCCGTCATCCACCCTACTCACCAGACCTTGCGCCTACAGACTACTACTTTTTCCAGAATTTGGATAACTTCTTGGCGAGAAAAAAAATCAATACCCGTGAGGCAGTACAAAATGCCTTTGAAGAATTTGTTGCCTGCCGTCCAGCTGATTTCTATAAGAAGGGCATCAATAAACTGCCACTGCGTTGGCAAAGATGCATTGATCGCATGGGGATTACTTCGATTAATACAAATAAAAAATGCATGAAAAAAATTCGTTTAAATTTTCTCATACAAGACGGCAATTTCATAGGTAAAAACCTATTATTATCCAAAATAACGAAGATGGCGTTAAGGTTTTCCCATAGGAATTATTATTTATTACTCTTGTGGTTTACCGAATTACCGCCTATCACACTAATATTATAAAGGCGAAAGTTTTTGAGTGTGTGTGTGTGTGTGTATGTTTGTTACTTCTTCACGCTCAAATGGCTGGACCGATTTGGATGAAATTCGGTACGTAGACAGCTTATACCCTGGATTAACACATAGGCTACTTTTTATCCCGGAAAAATGTAGTGCTCCCGTGGGATGAGCAAGAAATTCAAATGTATTTGCTACTCTTTCAACCTCAAACGCCTCTACCGATTTTGATGAAATTTGGTGTGGAAGTAGCTGACACTGGATAAACACATAGGCTACTTTTTATCTCAAAAAAATAGACAAAGAAAGAAAAAGTATTTATTGTGACTAGCACAGGAAGATCACCAACTAAACTAAAATCACACTAATAAAAGTTAGAAAACAAAAAAACAAAAATAAATAATCACACTATCACACTAATCACACTAATATTATAAAGACGAAAGTTTGTGAGTGTGTGTGTGTGTATGTTTGTTACTTCTTCCCGCTCAAACGGCTGGACCGATTTAGATGAAATTTGGTATGTAGATAGCTTATATCCTGGATTAACATATAGGCTACTTTTTATCCCGGTCTACGCGGGCGAAACCGCGGGGCACAGCTTATAATAATAGGAATAAATAAAAATTAACAGGTACGTGTAGAAGTTATTAAGATGACAAAAGTTACTGTAATGACAGTTAATTGAGTACCCCTATTAGAACACACACTCAGCGGGCATACAGCGACCTACGCTGAGGGTAGGTACTGCTATTATAAAGTGCTCTGTGGTACTGCTGCGGCTGCCGTGGCGTTGTAGTGCGTCAGGGATGTTCGCAGAAAATAACACTGATGGTTTTGCCACCATCATTAGACAAAGATGTGCATCCCCAGGGCCGTAGCTAGGGGGGGCATTGTAGGGGCAATGCCCTACCTTTAAACTATGGACATGTTTTAGTTTTTTTTTTGATTTAAGTAATTTGATTTGGATTTAATTTTAATTTAACTTTGATTTAATTGACTTGATTTTTAATTTAACTTTGATTTGATTCAAATTTAATTTTGATTGATTTTTTATTGTTACTTTGATTTTAATACTTATTGATTTTAATTTTAAGTTTTAATTTTAACTCTGATTGTGATTTTAACAACAGCTGCCCTACGTAAAATTCAAGTCTAGCTACGGCCCTGTGCATCCCTGATGTCGCGTATCCACGGCGGGCAGCGAGAATCTTTTCAGTGTGTTCACAGATCGGTGGGATTCCCCGATTTCGCCAAAGTACTCTGTGGATTTCGTGGATGTAGCTCCACGCTGAATTTAATTTTTGTTAATTTGTGCCTGTACCTACTAACGGGTCAGTGGGTCGTCTTAGGGGGTAAAATTGTTACTAACCCTAAGGTATGGATTCTGTCGGAAATAAAATATTGTATTGTATTGTTCAAATGTAACAACAAAGAAAAACTAAATAAATAGGTACAATAATTATGTAATTTCCTTCAATGGAGGAATTTGACAATGGTGCCGATTCTGTTGTACACCGAACTAAACTATCACTAAAATTCCTTACTTTTTGCTATGAGAATCTTAGAGCTATTCTGCAAAAAAAACCTCTAAATTTAATAACAATTTTGACACAACTAAAATCGAGTTTGACAATCGTAACTCCGCGTGGTATAGTGCCTGTAGTATATTTGACCCGGTGGCTTTAATTGGAACTAACGAAATCACTATGAAGTAACAGGCTTGTCATATTTTGTTCACCGACATCGCTGTCGTTACCGGGCCAAATATCTTTTAGAGCTGGAGGGGCGCAGGGAGGGGGCAGCTTCAACGTGTTTTATATGGAATGTAGGTACCTTTTTTTTTGGTACCTTTTTTTTGGTACCTAAATGTTGAGTCATAGGGGTTTATGTGTTTTATGAAGGGGGGCCAAAGAATCATGGTCATTTTGGACTAGGGAAAAACAGAATTCCGACCTAAGATGAGACTATCACCAAAATGTAGTACATTATTAATGAAATTATTAGGTATCATCAATTTATTTTTAAAAGATTGGGAGGTATTTAAATAATCATCATTATAATTATAACTTTGCTTTATCAGAACGCAGTAAAAAGTATTGATTTTGAACGCATTTATAATTATTAACGTAACTAGAGAAGTCCATACTTCAACTTAGATCTAAATCGATTTTATTTTTTAATCGAAATGAAATCCCAGGCAATGAGTTTTTTTGTCGTAGGTGTTTTAAATTAGTAATTTTGAAGTAGAGAGGTTGAGCTACCTATACAGAGCAGTTTTTAAAACTCCTCTATTATCAGGGATAAATTCAATATATTTTTTTTTCTGTCCATGTCTTTTATGGGACCTACTTATGAATGAAGATAACTCAACCTTAACAGATATGTAGAGTGCGAGCCAGATGAGTCTGCAGCTGTGACACGACCGAGGGTGCTGCTTGGTACTAATATGTATATATGAACTAATATGCACCGTCAGTAAAAGACCACGATTAGTGATCACATACACGCATAGACACATATAGACACGCATAGACTTATCTGGCTTGCATTCGACATAATTTGTAACCTATGTAAAAAAACAGGTGAGAAACCTCTCAATTCAAAAAGCCACAGATTAATAACATACCACCTAACCTCAAAAAACATATTTCTTTATTACTCGACTCTCCCATCTTTTAAAAATATATTGAAGGGCCGTACTTAGTTACATTCTAAAGGTAAATGAAACAACGTATGTTTCATCAAGGGTCGTTTTGTTAAATTTCACTAGTCCAAGCATGTTAGCAGCGTGGCCATGATTCTTTCATTATTTTTGCGATAGGACTCACCGTTTTCGAGATATATGCAAAAGAAAGAAAAAAATACAGTACTGTTTTTGCATCCGAAGTCAAGGTCTCGGTGTGAATTTTAGTTCATGTCAACTAATTTTATTTCACACCTTTTTAATCGCGATTACACATAGTCTGATTTAGTTTGACAATTAAAATTTTAGGTGAAAACAGTCAAATTCAGAATAGCAAAATTGCCATTTTCACTAAACTAATAACTCCGTACAATCTTAGTCCAGTCAAACTAAAATATAGTTAAGTTGTGTCACTTTAGTCAATCTCAGAATAGGAAATCATCGTTTGACAGGTATAAACTACATTTTAGTGATTTTTAGTCTAGTTTAGAGGCATTTGTGACAAGAGAATCGGCACCAATGTAATTAGTCGAAAGCGCCAGGGTAGCCGGCGAAATCGAAATTTTCTTACGTTTTTTGCAATTTGCAAGTCAGTATAAGCTGTGTTGATATTTTTGTTAGTACCTTATATACTAATAAATGCATTGATATTACAATCAGACACTTCATTTTTATTTATTTGTATGTGGTATTGTATGTATATATGTACCTATGTACGAATAGGTACAACTCTTTATGACCAAGTACGTACTATTGAATGACTATTTCATGAAATCTTCACATTTGAGGATAATACTAACTAAAGGTGTTTTGCAACAAACGCGGTTTAAATCCAGCTAAGTGTGGCTAAGTATACGGTAGCCAAGTTTAGCTCAAGATCTGTTAGATTCGTAATGAGAGAAACACGCGATTTGTGTAGACCTCACTGTAGACTCAACGTGGCATAAATAAAAGAGTATAATTTAAAATACTTACAGATTAACTAAGTACTCCTTTGTTGAACTGAATATATGGACAGCACTGCACAATTTACCACTCTGGAGTTCATATGATGAGTTGATGACGATAACGCGTTTGCCGCTACTTGAATATAGCCAGATAGCTATAGCTAGCTAGCTTTGCTATGACTCACCGCGATTGTTGCAGTCAAAATAAAACTAAGACATTCCAACATGTTTCTACTTATACCTACCTCATTTCAATATTTCTCTGTAATATAAATAGTAGCATGAAAACGGAGCAACTACGAATTAATGTAGGTTAACAGTTTCCAAGGTTCCAAAACCTTGTTAATGACAATCAACAATCACTGGTTAACCAAAACCCAACCTACCTAACCACCTACCTACCTAATTCCTACCTATTGGTACCTAATTTTCTCCATCAGCGCCCGTGAAAACCGCACACAGTGAATTCCTTTATAAAGCGTAAAAAAAACCACAGTTTATTACTTTCTATCCTCCAAGGATCGCAAAAATATAATAATAGGCTTTAACTTTGACATCATCAATTCAGCTGAAGGATGTCCACTGCTGGACATAGGCCTCCGTGTCTTTCGTGTTATCATATTCGGCGGCTACAGGTCAAAATACATACATATAAGTACCTACATAAATACTCACGCCTGCATCCCATGGGGGTAGGCAGAAACTAAAGAACGCCAGGTGTTAAGATCCTTAACGTCAAAATAATTTTAATAAAAACTATTTGGCTTTATTCGATTTAAATCAGCTTTAATTTAATTTTATGATTATGGATGTCAATTACCTGATTAAATGAGATTATTATTATAAAAATCTTATTAGAAATATTTAATAAACTCGTAAGTTCACAACGTGCCTGCAGCATTCACTATTATACGCAGGGGATTTCCCGCATTCCCTCTCCACGCTTCGTTCTAATCTATATTTAGTTGTTTGAACGGGCATGAAACCAAGTCTTTTTAGTCAACTTTTTTTTTTTTTTTTTGTTACTGTGTGGCAAGAATATTGTTTACCAGAAAGTTACTCTCATAGATAGAGCTAAGCTACATATGGATCTAAATGGAATATGGATGGATATTAATTATTGTAAAGGAAGATAACATAAACCTGTTAAATCCAGTAGAATTTCATGTTCTTTTAAGATAAATACAATTATGTGTATAACTTTCTATAAAATAAAAATATTGTGTAAAAACTGTAAAAGCAACATCCCTATTAAATAAAATTATTATAAGTATGCCTTGACTTAATGTATATTTTAAAAAAGTTCGCTATACCTACAGTTCACAAAAACTCCTGTTAACTGGTCACACCGTATTTTCACAATGGTAATTTTTTCGTAATATTGTATGATATTTTTTACTTTGTAAAATGATTACGAATCAAAGTCACTCGACAACTTATCTTACTGACCATTACTGACTTCTCTTTTCGCCTGTGCATGCATCCATGAGACCACAAGAGACTGTTGTCTTTATTCTCCTTTTTTTTTGTCGTCGCTGCCTAAGGCATGTAAAATGAATGTGTAATATTATGTTGTAGCTACACTGCTGTAATAATAGGTCTTTACCTATGAAATTGCCGTTTTGTATGAAAAAATTTAAACGAATTTTTTTCATGCATTTTTTATTTGTATTAATAGAAGTAATCACCCATGCAATCAATGCATCTTTGCCAACGCAGTGGCAGTTTATTGATGCCCTTCTTAAAGAAATCAGCTGGACGGGAGGCAACAAATTCTTCAAAGGCATTTTGTACTGCCTCTCGGGTATTGAATTTTTTTCCCGCCAAGAAGTTATCCAAATTCTGGAAAAAGTAGTAGTCTGTAGGCGCAAGGTCTGGTGAGTAGGGCGGATGACGGAGAGCTTCCAACCAACCCCAGTTCTTGCAACTTGGAGACCGTCTGCTGTGCAGTATGAGGTCGCGCGTTGTCGTGCAGGAGCAGCGGAGACGAGCGATTGACCAATGCTGGTTGGAGATGTGCCAGCTTCTCCATCATTGTGTTCAGTTCTTCACAGTACACATCTGAAGTAATGCTCACCCCGTTTGGTAAGAAGCTGTGATGAATCACACCGGCGCTAGACCACCAAACAGTGACCATCACTTTTCTAGGGGTAAGTTTTCGTTTAGGGCATTGTTTAGGTGCTGAACCAGGATCCAACCAACTTGCTGAGCGCTTGCGGTTATCAAACAGAATCCATTTTTCATCGCAGGTAACAATTCGGTTCAAAATTCCTTCATTTGTGTGTCTGTTGAGCAGTGCAAGGCACGTCTCGACGCGTACTTCGCGCTGGCGATCATTGAGTTCGTGGGGCACCCATTTGTCAAGCTTTTTTACCTTGCCAATTTGACGCAAATGGACCAATATTGTTTTGACGCTAACGTCGAAAGCTGCTGCTAATTCAGCCGTAGATTGTGTATCATCAGCTTCCACAATCGCATTTAATTCGTCATTGTCGACCAGTCTTCGGACGACCGCGAGGTTCATTTTTCAGGTCGAAATTTCCAGAACGGAAGTGAGCAAACCAATAACAAGTGGTGCGTTGGTTTGTAGTGTTAGCTCCGTAAACGTCGTTGATGTTGCGTGCCGCTTGTGCCGCGTTGCTGCCACGACGGTACTCATATTCCATAATTACTCGAATTTTTAACGTATCCATGATGACGAAAAAGATTGAAATGCGATGAAAATGTAACACTAATCAATAAACAAATGACTACTTTTGGAAAAAAAAAATCCATGTTTTTAAAATAAAATTAATTTGAAATTAGAATTCTTAGCCAAACAAAAATTATTTTGATTTGAAATGGCCAGTACTGCAGAACGGCAATTTCATAGGTAAAGACCTTAGGTTGGGGAAAAAGCCTTTTCGCATTATAGTATGTATGAACTTAAAGTAAAATCTCTTTGGCTATAAGTACTATTTGTATCTGGCTAGTTTTGGTATCATTGAAAGTTTAAATTTTAAAGAACATAATTCCAAATTCAAATTAGGAAAATGTGTGATTTTCATTTGTTTTTAGTACTGTCAAGATGAGTGAATCTAATGAAGAAATTCGATACATTTTAAAATTTTACTACAAAAAAGGTAAAAATGCAACGTAAGCCGCGAAACAAATTTGCGATGTTTATGGACCCAGTGCAGTGTCTGTGAGAGTAGCACAAATTTGGTTTAAGCGTTTTCAATCCGGAAATTTTGATGTCAAAGATGCACGTCGCTCTGGTTGCCCTATTACGGATAAAATGGATGCCATTTTTGAAAATGTGGAGCAAGATCGGCATATCAGTAGTTACGACGTAGCTGAAGAACTGGGAATTGACCACAAAACAGTTTTGGCGCATTTGAAAAAAACTGGGTACCTACGCAAAAAAGCTCGATATTTGGGTACCTCACGAGTTCACTGAAAGAAACCTAATGAACCGTGTACTCATTTGTGATTCTTTATTACGACGTAATGAAACCGAACCGTTTTTGAAGAAGCTGATAACTGGTGATGAAAAGTGGATCACGTACGACAAGAACGTGCGAAAAAGGTCGTGGTCAAAGGCCGGTCAGGCTTCACAGACTGTGGCGAAACCCGGGTTAACTCGCAACAAGGTGATGCTGTGTGTGTGGTGGGTTTGAAAGGGCATTATTCATTATGAGCTGTTACCACCAGGCAGGACCATCGATTCTGAACTCTACTGCGAACAACTGATGAGATTAAAGCAAGAAGTTGAGAGAAAGCGGCCGGAATTAATCAACAGAAAGGGTGTGGTTTTTCATCATGATAACGCTAGACCTCACACATCTTTAGCCACTCAGCAAAAATTAAGAGAGTTTGGCTGGGAGGTGTTAATGCATCCGCCGTATAGTCCTGACCTTGCACCTTCAGATTTCCACCTGTTTCGGTCTCTTCAGAATTCTTTAGGCAGTGTCAGGTTAACATCACGCGAGGACTGCCAAAACCACTTGTCGCGGTATTTTGATCAGAAGTTCTAAAATTTCTATAGCAATCGGATCATGTCCCTACCTACAAGATGGCAAAGTTATCGAACAAAATGGTACCTACATACTTTAGATAAATGTAAATAATGTATATTAAAAAATGTTTTGAATTTTCTTAAAAAATGCGAAGAAACTTTTTCCCCAACCTATTAGGTAGGTATTAATAGTCCTCCAGACTGAAAGTCGGCCATGGCGACAAATCTCAGCTGAGACTACCTTCGGCGCGGGAGATAATTTTTTATAGTGCATGCGAGTGCGCAGACAGGTGCACTCTCTCTTCCCTCACTCCCATAGTCCGATGGTACGGCACGCAATCCAACACGACCGGAGAGAGATCTCTCATTTTATATATGTATACTAGTCTATGGTCGGGAAGAGGAACTATCACAATGTCCGTTTCAGCGGTGTGTGTAACAAATAGACAAGGAGTTATATAAGTGGATTCACTGTGCCCCACGGTCCATTGTACCCCCCTCTCCCCTACATACACCAACAATACACTTCTTTCTGGAATATTCTATTTTTACTTGTAAAATTAGTTTTGTGAACCGTAAATGTGTTTTTTCTGAAATATTTTTTTTTTTTTGTTTACTTATTTATTTTATTTAAACTCGTTTCTCAAACTTTTCTTCATAGTTTGATAAAGATACTCCAATTTCTGTATAAATGGTGAAAAGAAGACTTACCTAGAGGCATGGTGCTACAATTTTTATTATGTGTGTGAATTGAGGGACCAAACTGGAATTCGCAAAATTTTAATCCTAGGATTTAGTAGAACTCTTAAACCAATTGTAGAACGAATCTGGGAATTTGTAAACAAATACATTAGAAATTACAGCTCATAAAGTGTGGTCCCTCAGTCCTCACACACCATCAGCCAGATCTCGGAGAGTATCTTAAAAATTAAGGTTTTGTGATTACAGACATTTAGTAAAGCTATTTACTAAATTACAGACCACAACGCATTCAAGATAAAAAAATATAACGACAAAACTGTGGTCCCTCAGTCCACACAAAAAACGTAAATATTTTAGTGAATATTACCGAATATTACGAGAGGCGTTTCCGCCAGAAGCGCGCCGATTGTGGCGGGAGCGGTTGGAAATAGTTTCGCTTTATAAACATAAAAAGCGAGGGTAGTTTAATCTAATCTTACTTCAAATATACCTTTGGAAACACCTTACTAAAAAATTTTTTTTTCATGATTTGGTTTTACCACTTTGTCGCGTGATGAATATGTATATCCATACCAAATTATAGCTTTCTAGTACTAAGTCTCTGAGCTAAGGTGCAGATGGACAGACGGACATACCGAAACTATAAGGGTTCCTTGTTGACTACGGAACCCTAAAAAGCCATTACGTCTCGCGTGGATCCTCGTTCATACGAAGGGATATTCAATAAAGTTTAATAGTACTGTCTACATTTTGTTTAATTGTGTGGTGACACTACTCTGTCTATTTCCATAGGATTACTAAAATAATATTATCTCAGCTAAGAGGAAAGCAATTCACAATTATACTTTTCTGTTATTTAGTAGACATTTTTTACTAAAAGTTAAGTATACTAGACTTTTAACGATTTAGTAAGTCTTAAAACGTTTTGTAAAAAGAAATGGAGCAAAAATATCGACGCAATTTGAATAATAGCGATTTTTAAAACTGGTCCCTCAATCCTCACACCTCTACTGACATATGCCTGTGTTAAATGTCTGTAATCACAAAACCTTCATTTTTAAGACACTCTCCGAGATCTGGCTGATGGTGTGTGAGGGCTGAGGGACCACACTTTATGAGCTGTAAGTTTCTAATGTATTTGTTTACAAATTGCCAGATTCGTTCTACAAGTTTTAAGAGTTCTACTAAATCCTAGGATTAAAATTTTGCGAATTCCAGTTTGGTCCCTCAGTTCACACACACATTTTTTATTAACTTCGAGCTTGCTGTTTGGAGGATAATGTGAAACAAGAAACAGGTAGACGCGGCACCGACGTCTATGGGCGTTGAGTGTCCTTGGAAGCGTTAAATCCAACAATATTTTGTCAGGTCACGGTCAAGGTCATTCATTAAGCTGTTGTTCGACAAACCCCTTGGGGTTGTTATATACATTTTGACCTAGAGGACGTCTAGTTTTAGATATTTGCAAAAAACGGATTTGAAAGTTTAGGACGCAACTTACGTTGACATTCCAAAGACAATGCTGCAATGTGATTTAGACACAGATCTCGCCTTGAGAAATGATTTTTAGTAATTTGATTGGTTGAATCTAGTCTTACATTAAGATTGGTGAGAACCCATTTATAAAAATGAAGAAAATAATGAAGAATCAATATAAAAGTAGGATTCGTTGTCTAAACTAAAAAAAATAAGAAGAAAACAAATGACTTGGATCATATAAAAAATATTTTATTCCATCGAACAAAAATCAATCTGCCTAGCCTTTTCCCAACTATGTTGGGGTCGGCTTCCAGTCTAACCGGATACAGCTGAATATCAGTATTTTACATGGAGCGACTGCCTACTTATTCCATCGAACAATAGACTGCATATTATTTACAATTAAAATATCCTATATATACAAATTACAATATTATTAACAATTTCCGCTTTGCGGTATTTTCTATTAAAATACATAATTTTTTAAGATTTACTCAGGCCACAATATTGTTCTAAAAATTCGACTCTAGAACTGGCAATCGTGAAAAACTATTGACTTAGGACGTCTGTCCACCGCTGGCGTCAACGAGAACGAAATGACGGCGCCGAGCGAGACGAGCTTTAATTTGATATACTACAGACTTTCACTTGGTAAATACTAAGAATAGAAAGGGCATAGAAAAAAACTCCAATGTAATTTCTGCTAAGGTTTTTGAAAATAAATCGATAATTTGTGTAAAGTACCTACCATCGCGGACACTGGCAGTGAACCACTTTTCAAATCATAATTTTATAATAAAGACTGTTTTATCATAATATGGACTTAATAATAAAACAAACGCCACATAATAATATTAAAAGTTATTTGTTTGAAATCTCTTTTTCTCTCCTTATGTAAGGCTTAAGAAATAAACTAATCATTATTATATAGAGGTAGGAACAGGGTGTAAGGTTCACTCATCCTCCTTAGAAAAGAAAGGATCCTCCGACCAGACGGGTGCCGTGTCTGTCGGGATGTTGTATAAATGCCAGTCTCGCGATAAACTCTGATTGCGCGATGCAGGATTTGTGTGACGTCAGGTCTTTGATGCGTAGTTCGCATGTGGCGTTTGTAGATGCCGCCACAATTATTATCCGGTTACACTGGAAGCCGAGCCCAACATAGCTGGGTAAAGACTAGACATCATGATCTAAATTATTGGTGTTCGTGTTAAAGGCACTCTTTTTATATTTCTTAGTATCAGCGGTTAATAGCGACCCATCCGTTGTTCCCATCCGGCAGTTTGATTTGTATTAGACGCACCATTCCGCCATTTTCATCATTTGCTACGATCTGAAATATTAAAATATAATATTATTCATTTCAAAGTCTTTGACATGGGTCCCGGACCTGCGGAAGGCGTACGGAGAACCGAAGCCAACTCGTAGAGGCCCCTTAAGCAATTTTAGGTGTTGAGGCAAAAACCGACGATTATCCCTGTTTGCTCTATGCACGTGCACACAAGGACAACCCCCGGTTGTTGCACGACTTATTATTACAAAATATTATAATAACAAAATTCAAAATTTATTCACAGGATAAGACAAAGGGTCTTATCACACCTCTGCTGAGAAACCGCAGTAGTTCAATCGAGTAGCGAAACATCAGCGCAACATCATGCAGTTTCGCGGCGGAGGTGTGCTAACGCCCTTATACTAAGAAGTTTGGTCGATTTTACCCTAGTTACACAGTGCAGTTTTTTTGCCTATGATGGCATACAATAAAATTTAAATAACAACGGACTCGCATCCTGTAAACACTGTTGAAACGGTGCTACTTTTATTGTTGCTTCAACGTAAGGCTTAAGAAGGCTGTCGCATTTTGTCATCTCTCTCGCTCACACGGAACTAAATTATTAAGAATTTTAAATGAAAAGATGCTTTTTTGAAAAATGTCTAGTAATGATTTATAAGGTAATTTATTAAAAACACATTTTTATTGTGACATTTATTTAACTGAATATCTGCCTAGCCTTTTCCCAACTATGTTGGGGTCGGCTTCCAGTCTAACCGGATGCAGCTGAATACCAGTATTTTACATGGAGCGACTGCCTATCTGACCTCAACAACCCATTAACTGAGTAATACGATACCCCTTAGTAAGACTGATTGTCAGACTTTCGGGCTTCTGACGACCCGTAACGACTGTCAAAGATCCACGAATAACAGCCGGGACCATCGGCTTAACGTGCTTTCCGAGGCACGGAGTAGTCTCGGTATGTAAAGATGCGTCACCCATCAACGGACCAACCCCGGCAAGCGTAGCTTAACCTGATGGATCGACCCGTACGGCTGTTATTACTTAGCCACGAGCTCCTTAACTGATCTTAATAACAGATCATAATACTTATTGAGCTGAGTTTATTAGATAACACAATAGAAATGTGTTTTTAATAATTACCTATCAAGGAGGATGCGCTGTGGTAGCCCGCGAAATTCAAATTTTCTTGCGTTTTATGCAATTTGCAGGTCCGTGTCAGGTTGTATCTTGATCAAAATATGACACGCGATAATAAAACATATGTATTTATATAATTTTACCATAAAAATCATCAATACATCTCTCTAAGTTAGATTTCGTGCAGATTCGTTAGATTTCGTTCGATTGACGAATCTGCACGAAATCTAACTTAGAATAAAACTTTGTATAGTCACAAACGCTACCTCAAAAGTTAATCAATCTGCCTAGCCTTTTCCCAACTATGTTGGGGTCGGCTTCCAGTCTAACAGGATGCAGCTGAATACCAGTATTTTACATGGAGCGACTGCCTATCTGACCTCCACAACACAGTTACTAGTTAATAGGAGACGCCTTGGTAAGACTGGTTGTCAGATTTTCTTGCTTCTGACGACCCGTAACGACTGTCAAAGTTCCACGAATAACAGCCGGGACCAACGGCTTAACGTGCTTTCCGAGGCGCGGGAAGCCTTGGTATGTACGTATGGTTACCCATCCACGGAACAACCGCGGCAAGCGCAGCTTAACCTGATCGATCGACCTGGCTGTAATACTTATTAGTCATAAATGAGAGATATAAATAAAATAAATACATAATACTTAATTCTAAATGCTTATACTGTTGATTAAAGATAGTACATGCTTTGTTATGTGACTGTATAACTGTTTAGCATTATTACTGACCTCAGTCTGTTCCCCAAGCTGATCGGCATCTACCGCTTCTAGAATAGTGCCCTCAGCTCTCTCTCCTATGTTATCTGTGGTAATAATAAAAAAACAGAATTAATAAAATAGAAGGAATAGAAGCCCAAAGATAATGGCCTCGATTTACATCTTCTCTATTAGTCGTCCTCCCTTTCTAGCCATAATAATATCATCTTTCACACAGTCCATCCATCGTTTCTATCTTATAGGCATCCACATTCACATCAATACTTTCCTCACGACATTTTCCTCATAGGCTGATTATGCTCAAGGGGAAGAAAACTGTCAAATTAGTTCCGCGTAGATGGCGCTAAGTGTTTGTTACACATGGCGGCATTGTTTTCAGCAAGAAACTCCATTGACAGCTCTGTCAATAGAGTTTCTTGCTGAAAACTTTGCCGCGAGATGGCGCTAAGTGTTTTTTCTTGACGCCGATTGCAAGATGACTGACAAGTGACAAACACAGAGCGCTCTCTTGACGCGAAGCTTCCGGAAAACAACCCCATTACTAAAACTCGAAGCGTCATATTTACAGTAGGGTACTACAACCAATTTTTATTCCTATTTCTGTCGCAAAACATATATGTACCATCGCGGCCATTTCCGATGAACCACATTTCGACCTTATTACTATGTCAATAGGGTTCATTTACTTTATTATATTGTTTAAACTTACGTATAGTTAGTAACGTAGACTCTTCGCCCTCTTGTATTAGATTCAAAGTTGTTTTATCTGAAAGAAAAGAAAAACACGAATTAATATTTTTTACAGAATGTTTATGAAATTGAATCGAAACTCGTTTATGTATTCTATATTCAAATCCTTGTATATCTATCTAATCTACCTAGCCTATACTGTCCTACTGCAGGGCAAAGGTCTCTCTCTCTTTTTCACACAATTCTGCCTTATGCTATAGTATTGTTAAAATCTCGCTGCAGACTCGGTCATAAATCATAATCGGAGTAGGGATGTGCGCTAGTTGCGCGCGCTCAAGGCCATTATCGATAACAGAATCATTAAGGTTATCACGTAAACATCAAATGGCTTCGGAGCATGGTCATGAAGTTATCCGCTTGCCGCCTTACCACTGTCAGTACAATCCCATCGAGTTGGTGTGGGCTCAAGTAAAAAATGAAGTTGCAACGAAAAACAAAACCTTCAAGATAGCTGATGTCGAGAAGTTAGTCGATGAAGCCATTTCCAATGTCTCCATTGAAAATTGGCAAAAATGTGTGGAACATGCAGAATTGCTGCAAGATGAAGACTTAAGAAAAGCACATTTATGCGAAGAGTTCATCATTCATGTGGATGATGATGATGATGACTCAGACGAAGAATTTTAATTTTCTATTTTTAGTTTTATATATACGTTCTTTTGTTTATATATTTAATATGCTTTGTAGTAAATTAGGTAATAAAATAAAAAAAAATGTGCATTTATTTCTATCACCCATTTATAAATATATAAAACTATCGATATCACTCATCGACTGCAGTAATGCACAGGACTACGTGTGGGCGTGGCCTGCCAATAAGGCCCGTGAGTGGGAAAGAGAGCGAAACACTCGAATGATTTATGACCGAGTCTGCAGCGAGATTTTAACAATACTATAGTGCCGGCCAGTCCTTTCGACAGGAGTCAAGCTCGTCCGTGTATACGTGTCGTTTTGCATCCTCGTCAAATTTAAGGGTGTGGTATCATTCACACTTCACATCACACTAATAAAGGCGAAAATTTGTGAGTGTGTGTGTGTGTGTGTATGTTTGTTACTTCTTCACGCTCAAACGGCTGGACCGATTTGGATGAAATTCTGTATGTAGATAGCTTATACCCTGGGTTAACACATAGGCTACTTTTTATCCCGGTCCGGTCTACGGTGAAACCGGGGGGCGCAGCTAGTAGACCATAAACCGAACAACTTTTTCCACGGCACCAACATCGTAATCGCGGAAAAATAATCAGCATTCCCATAGATTTGCGTCGAGTATGTATTGAAGTTTTCTATGCGACAGTTGAAAATTTTTTCGCAATTACGATGTTGGTCCTATGGAGAAAGTTGTTCGCTTTGATGTTCTGTATCACACCCTGAAATTTGACGAGAATGCAAAACGACACGTTGTAGGGTGACTCTAGTGTCCGATGTGTTCACGATAACAAACAACTTTGAAATCGCGTTCCCTACATTTATGTTCGCATAATTCGTCAAAATGTAGGGAACAGCTGATCTTTTTTTCGCAATTTCAGGTTTGGTCCCATAGTAAAAGTTATTTGTTAACACGAGTAAAATAATTTTGTTTAAGTACCTATCGGTCCATAATTCCTATACTTTTATCAAAGTTAAAATAGTGTGAATAAGTTGATACCAGAATGACTCGTACTATTAATGCGTCTAGTGGTCGCAAGCGCTACAGCTGAGTATGTTCGGTCTAAGCAACCGAACACCTGCTAACGCAGCAGTTTACAACAACCGTTATACTTTAACATCAGTGGACCAAATGGACCGGGTGCATTCATAACATAACATTTTACATTAAACTTGTAGAACATTTAATAAACTCTTCAATCAGTGCTTTAATATTACCAAAAAATCCTGCACCCCGCACATAGTGGTCCTTCGAGCCGGATCGCGCGCGTTTCGAAAAGTAATCGCGAGTGTTGCGTGAACATCGGTGCTTTTACCAAAAAACCTGCACCCCGCACAGTATGAGGTCGTAAGTTCGATTCCCGGGTCGGGCAAATTGTTATTGGGATTTTTCCATCAGTAATTTCTCAGTAGCAGCCCAGAGTCTATCTGACCTCCACAACCCAGTTACTGGGTTACAGGCTTCCGATGACCCGTAACGACTGTCAAAGATCCACGAATGACAGCCGGAACCAAGGCTTAACATGCTTTCTGAGGCACGGAGGAGTCTTGGTATGTAAAGATGGTCACCCATCCACGGACCAGCCGCGGCAAGCGTAACCTGATCGATCTACCCTAGGTTTGATCGCTCGAGCGATGCCGGGAATGGTCGCTAGTGTTAAAATAAAGGAATACTGACCACTATCTTGTAATATTAACTTCTTATCTTCCGTTATGTAGAATTTGGCGTCTTCTAGATTCACTTCCGCTTCCGCTTTCACTGAAATAATATTAATCTGGCTGTTATTAACATTATTTTTGTATCAATTTTGCGGATTTTGTTTCAAAGATTAAAAATTCAATGTCAGCAGAAAAAATGCTCTGCCTCGGTGTAGAATAATTAAAAAAGAAATTATATGAAATTCTTTTTTCTGTAAATAGGATAATGCTCCTTTGGCTCCTGACATTTACTTAGTTCAGGAGCCAGATGTAACCTGATTTTGACTACCACTTGTACTACTGTGGCGGCATCTATATCGCCACATACGAACTACGCATCACAATGACATGACGTCACGCAAATCCCGCATCGCGCAATTAGAGTTTACCGCGCGACTAGCATATATAGGGTGACTGGTAATTAGTAGCGTCGGGCAGTTGCCCACCAGACACAACACCCGTCTGGTCGGAGGATCCTCCCTTTTCTATGGAGGACGAGTGAACTTTACACCCTGTCCCTCATGCCTCTATACAACCATGTTTAGTGTATATGTTCTATGTGTGTGTTCCTTGTACAATAAACTTATTAAGTATTTAATTTAATTTAACGGAATCACTTTTACACGTCCACTAATAATATTAAGCTAGATGGAGTCAAAATGTCCTATCTGACTACCCCTGAAAAGAAATGGCAAAACAAACTCAAAAGTAATATAATACTTTACAAGGTAAATTATAGTGTGCGCGCAAGTGCTAGTCACCGCCTGAGGTATGTGGGCGGTGAGACGGGGGAGGAAGACAAAGGCCAAGCTAACTCAGTCTGCTAATCTTCTCAATCGCGCCCTCACCCGTCTCACCGCTCACATACCTCAGGCGGTAACTAGGACTTGCACACGCGCTATAATATTCATCAATGTGGATATAAAATGGTATGAATGAAAGTAAGACTTACCGACAGACTTTACGCTCGCCTCCAATTCACCGTCTTCAAATATCTAGAAATATTAAAAAATGTTAAATAACGAGAAATAGTTATCACTGTCCCTTGAATAGATGTTCAATATGCAACAATTATATTACAATGTCAATATTCGACGATACCGTTTAATCGTAATCTACACTACGGCCGAAATACCATTTTTTAAGGACCAAATGGTGACATGAGGGGTGTGAGTAAAAGTATATGCACGAAAGTTCGTAGCGCCTATGTTCAGATTCGCCAAGGTATTTCGGCCGTAGTGCATCATCTATCCGGGACATTTTTCACCCGGGGGTCGGGCGGAGGGCGGGTCGCGTGAGTGGCTATAGACCTTATTGTAAAACTAACATTAATATTGATTTTAAAGCCTCGTTTTAGAGAATTCTGATAATTATTTTCAGAATTCTCTAGTTTTGTGATGAGAAGGTGGTCCCAGGTTGTTAATGAGTTATTCTGCTCATCACGCCTAAGATACTCATCAGATCTTCACCAAATTTTTATGAGACTAACTTAAAGTATAAATACCATCAAATAAAAAATAAAAAAGAACCATCGAAATCAGATCTCATAAGGCGGAGATATCTAGCAGCCCCTTTTTGGAGGAAATACTCCAATCAAAACATCTATAAAGTCGTAAAACCTGTATACCAAGTTTCGTCCATATCGGTTGTAAAATAAGACCTGTAGAGGAGTAGCAACAAACTGACACAGGAAAGCAAATTTCGCTCGGTCAATAAAGCTGAAGAGTTTGTTTAAACGCCCTAATCTCTGGAACTACCAGTCGGATTTGAAAAATCCTTTCTGCATTTGAAAGCCCAATTCTTGAGGAAGCCATACGCTATGACCCTTACGAGCCGAGCAAAAAAAAAAAACTGACCAAGTGCGTGTCGGACCACGCACAATGAAAAAGTTTTTTATGAGATAAAATTACTAATTAACAATTTTCGGACTTTTTTTCTATACTTGTGCTGTGAGAGCTTGCTTCTTGCCAAATTTCATGATTCTAGGACAACGGGAAGTACCCTGTAGGTTTTGATTTACTTGCGAGTACCAAAATATGTTGCATATATGGCCGTATTTCCTTATTGCGTTGACTTAGACTTAGACTTAGCTTGATGTTTTTCAGAACTCATAGGGACCATAGACCTACGTATTTGATATTAGTTTCCCAGCTAAAGCACTAGGAAGTGGTGAAGGGCAGGCGTTTTGTGGGGACTGTCTTATGCTTATGTAATTTTGACGTTCAGAAAGTGCTGATTCTCAGCCTAATTTGAATAAATGACTTTTGATTTGATTTGAATTTAAACTTGATCCACTCCACTCGTTCCTGAGAAAAAGAGTCTGGACAGACTGACAGACAGACGGACAACGAAGTGATGCTATAAAGGTTCCGTTTTTTTCCTTTTGAAGTGCGGATCCCTAAAAAAGTCAGAAAGAACGCGAAAACTAAATAAAAGCGCGGCCGGGCGATGCTATGCGACGCGGGGCCGAGGGAGTTTAATAAAAATGTGGCTATTGTTGTATTGTATTGTAGTTTTATATAACTAGTGTTAAAAAGAAGGCTTATTTTCAAAAAAAGGGCGATAGGATATGATTGTCTTACCGCATCAAATTTACTATTTTTCGCTTCTATATGGGTAACTTCTGTTGGTTGGTTCGTGCCCTGAAAACAGAAAACATTTACAGGTCAACTTGAACTCTTCAGGTGATACAATATACTAATTTATAAACCCATAATCCCCAGGGGGAGGGGGGGGGGGGGGTTAATTGCGAAACACATAGGTTCACAACTACGTAGGATAATATTTTTCCATCGGATGATGTTTTTTACGTTTATATATACAATATACAGGGTGGCCGGAACATTGACGTCCAAAAATAAAATTTAGGTCCCTCGTATCGTGGGGTATCCGAATCACCCCCATGTATGTTCCACGACTTTTCATAGTTTTCGAGTTACGAATTTTTTTCTGATTTTTTGAGAATGATCGACCTGACCAATCTAAAAAAAATTAAAAAAAAAAGTACATGGCTTTGTCGCGATTTTTTTTTTGCAACTGAATCTTCGTGAGTAGTACTTTTATGCATAAAATAATCAGCTTCGTAACTGTGATGAAAGTTATGAAAAAGCCTACTTAGGAACCATGAAGTCAACTGTTTTAATTTTTTATTTAAAGTTGAAAAGCTAAGTCATAATTTACCGAACGTAATTTTTTCACTTTAGACCAACTTTTTCATAACTTTCATCACAGTTACGAAGCTGATTATTTTATGCATAAAAGTACTACTCACGAAGATTCAGTTGCAAAAAAAAAAATCTCGACAAAGCCATGTACTTTTTTTTAAAATTTTTTTTAGATTGGTCAGGTCGATCATTCTCAAAAAATCAGAAAAAAATTCGTAACTCGAAAACTATGAAAAGTCGCGGAACATACATGGGGGTGATTCGGATACCCCACGATACGAGGGACCTAAATTTTATTTTTGGACGTCAATGTTCCGGCCACCCTGTATAAGCTTGTATACCTATTATGTAAAGGGTTTTTCCTTATGCACACATGGGGTGCAGAAAGCCTTCAAGGAGGCAGTAGTCAATGGTTATTTTATACATACATACATAAACTCACGCCGTCTTCCCATGAGGGTAGGCAGACACTACAGAACGCCACCTGCTACGTTCCTTACATACTCCTTTTGTCTCATTTACGTTCATACATCAGAGGGGCAATTCCCGTATTTTTAACAACGTTCGCAATCTCATCTCAGTCTCAAACTCTCAATCTGTCAAATATTGTATAACGTTTACCTACATTTTTGACACTTCATTGTCGTTTGCATGAGAATGCGACTTGAATTTGAACGTTTTTAAAACCGAGAATTGGCCTTCGGTTCATACACGCACGCCGGTTGCGAGTACTACGCACCTGAACCTTTCTGAAGAACATCACCAATAAGGTCACTATATCAATCTGCCTAGCCTTTTCCCAACTATATTGGTGTCGGCTTCCAGTCTAACCGGATGCAGCTGAATACCAGTATTTTACATGGAGCGGCTGCATGTCTGACCTCCACAACCCAGTAACTGGATAATGCGATACCCCTTGGTCAGACTGGTTGTCAGACTTTCGGGCTTCTGACGACCCGAACGATTGTCAAAGATCCACGAATGACAGCCGGGACCAACGGCTTAACGTGCTTTCCGAGGCACGGAGGAGTCTCGGTATGTAAAAAGGTCGGCCCATCCACGGACCAACCCCGGCAAGCGTAGCTTAACCTGACGGATCGACCCGTGCGGCTGTTATTACTTAGCCACGAGCTCAATAAGGTCACTATATATCCTCCAGTTATTTAAGGACGCTGTTACAAATGGGTAGTCAAATCATTACTTTTTTACACAAAAGCATGTTTATTCAATAAAATGCTTTACATTCTTAAAATGTTTTTTGGCCAAATTGTTGATAATTTTAGATAGGTACAATTTATCAATAAATGTACCGGACTGAAATTTTTTACTCAGGTACATTTATTGAGAAAATGTATATATTTTAAATTATATTTACAGTTCAGAATCGTACCATGCACATTTATCAACAATTTGGGCAAAAAACATTTTATAAATGTAAAGTATTTTATTTAATAAACATGCTTTTCTGTAAAAAAGTAATGATTTTACTACCCATTTGTAACAGCGTCCTTAATATTTTGTGTTAAAGAGGAACTTGGGAAATTGCTAGTTATGTATGAACCAATTCAAAAGATTCAGATCAAATTTTGATGACGCCATTAAAAAAGATTATCTGTAATATGCCCCACTGTGTTGAGGTCAGCTTCCAGTCTAACCGGATGCGGCTGAACACACCAGTATTTTACATGGAGCGACTGCCTATCTGAGCTCCACAACCCAGTTACTAGGTAACACGATAATCCTTCAAAAGACCTAGTCCCCTTTTAATAGGTATGCAATTTATTATTTATTAACTGACCCAGCAGACACTCAATTCCTTTGTAATTTTTTACTTATCCATGACTAAAACGAAAAAAAAAACTGCTGTTTTTACCAAAATGTATGAATATAATAAATAGCTAATTTATTTTTCGTGATTTCAAAGTTAACAAATAATAAAAAAAAATTAAAATCTTTGATGATACAAAAACCGTTGACATTACTTAAGACTAGGATACATAACTTGGTTAACAAAGATCAAACAGATAAGGTAAGCCCTGACTCCTAAAGTAGGTGATCCTGTGACTCAGGAGTCGTCAATGTTCTGCTGTCACTGTGATACCATCTGCCTAGCCTTTTCCCAACTATGTTGGGGTCGGCTTCCAGTCTAACCGGATGCAGCTGAATACCAGTATTTTACATGGAGCGACTGCCTATCTGACCTCCACAACCCAGTTACTGGGTAATACGATACCCCTTGGTAAGACTGGTTGTCAGACTTTCGGGCTTCTGACGACCCGTAACGACTGTCAAAGATCCACGAATGACAGCCGGGACCAACGGCTTAACGTGCTTTCCGAAGCACGGAGGAGTCTCGGTATGTAAAGAATGGTCACCCATCCACGGACCAACCCCGGCAAGCGTAGCTTAACCTGATGGATCGACCCGTGCGGCTGTTATTACTTAGCCACGAGCTCTTCTCTTCTTCTCACTGTGATACCAAAAACCTTATATGTTGTGTTCTATCATAACAAAAATAGTCCTTGACATTGCAGGTTACAAAGTAGGTAGGTATTGGTCCCATAGTGAAAGTTGCTCATATTCAGGGGAACACCCTGTGAAAATTTTACTAGTGATAAATAAAAAACTTTTTTACAATAAAAAACAACCGACTTCAAAAAAAATACTACAAAGTGAAAAATAACTTTAATTTCAGAAGTCGGTGTCTTTAAGGGATCTGTATTTTAGCTTTTTGCCACCGACTTCCTAAATTAAAGTTATTTTTCACTTTGTGGTATTTTTTTGGAAGTCGGTTGTTTTTTTTTTTTTGCAAAAAGATTTTTATTTTTCACTCTATAGTGGGGCAGTCTGTAATTTATCTAAGTTACAATAGCCTAATGTCAACTGCTCATCACCTTTTACGAAGTATTGCTTTTCCGGATACAAGGACGTTAATTGTTGAGGAGTTCTCCCAGTAAGGAACCAGGAGAACTGGAACTGATGGTGAAGTCACCATCAGCTCCACTTACATATGTATTGTATGAGCATAAATTGCTTAGCAATAATCGAATCGCAACCCGTGAAATACGTATTATTGAGTAGTTCCGATGGCCATCTGTGGTTTACCTCATCAGTTCCACTTCACCAAATGGTGCTTTCCGGGAGCAAATGCACGAGTTACTATAAAAACTACTATGTTACTATGTTTATTATAAAAAATACCCAAATCGTTATAGGTGTGCTTATAAAAATTGAAGGTTCCCCTCGATTTATCTGGGATGCCATCCTCAGATCCTGGTTTCCTTATCATGGTACCACCCTTGGGATATCTCCTTTCAAACATAAAAAGAATCATCAAAATCGGTTCATAAATATATACGGTCGAATTGAGAAACCTCCTTTTTTTGAAGTCGGTTAAAAAATATCCCTAGGGCCGTACTATCACGTGAAAAAAGAAATCCAACGTGGTTCCAGTTGAGAGAGAGACGGAGCTACACATATACGACCAACAGCACCATCCTTTTTTCTCAACGGAATCATGATGGATCCATGATCTTTTTTCAAGTGATAGGTACGGCCCCTGTATAGAGAATATTAAAATTAAAAAAAAAAGAGAACTTACATTTTCAGTAACTTTTATAACCCTAGGTTGATTTACTACTATAGACTCCGCCAAGTGTCCCTGCAAAGGAAATAATATAATTACTAAATCAGTTGTTTATTTTATTTTATTAACTTAAGAAAACTTACAGCTAAGTTATAGATAGGTTAATATTAGTGAAATAAGGCCAATTACAAGTTTACACTGACAAAATTAGGATAGAACAAGAGAGTGTGTTTCTATCCAGCTGGGCCCCGCGAGCTAGGCTCATAAAACTAGTGGCAATGCTTTGTTTCTTTAATGTACCTCATGAATTTATCAACAAGATCCAATGTACCTCGATCATTTTGATAGAAATCACGATAAATCGCCTCATCTATCCAGCGGGGCCCTCGGCTATACTGCGCTCGTAATATATCAAAAAAACCGTGCGTACAATAGGAGCAGATGCGATAAATAAATTGCATCTGCTCCTATTGTACGCACGGTTACAGATCAAGCTATATTTTCCAGTATAAGCTGATCTCGCATTGTATAGGATTTCCTTAAAATAAGAAATCAGTGTAAACTGGAAATATATAGCTTGATGTGTAGCCGTATCTAGCTCTCGATTCATATATTAAATTCTAGGAATTTTTGATAGAACAGGAGAAATTAAGCATGAAAGTTTTGTCTTTTCAGCAGGGCCCTTTGTAATTAGAATGAAAAGGAACAGAAAAAGCGTACCATTTTTATAATATACACTTCTGGACACATCTTTTGGCCCACCTTGTATTTTCAGTTTCGTTTGGTCCTAGCTAAAATTTTATATTAGGTCGAGCAAAAAGTTTTTATGCAGTTTTGAACCTGGCACATTCACAATTTCATTCAATAGTCTTTTTTTGAATTTCGAACACAGAATTTAAAGAAACAAAAGACAATTTGGAGCCTGTTTGTTGATATCAAACAATCGAATACTAAGATAACTTGGTTTTATTGGTTTACTTGGATTTAATTCTTGAAAATGTGATTGATATCTTTGGTTTTGCAACAAACATTACTTATTCTTTACATTAAGGTGAGGTTCTATCAATAATCTATGGATACTTCACCTGAAGTCGCTGCCCAAGCTGTGGCACTTATTCAGGCCGGACACAGCCAAAGAAACGTGAGTGCTCAACTTAATTTAAGTCGATCTGCGGTCCGAAATGTTTATCGGAGGTACCTAGAGACTGGCGGATTTGTTCGTCGCCAAGGAAGGCCACGATCTCGGGTCACAACTGAAAGGCAGGATCGATTCATCGTGACAACCAGCTTGAGAAATCGTCACCTTACCTCCATTGAGATACAAAACCAACTTCGCGACTTCCACGGAGTGTCTGTGAGCGCTGGAACTGTTCGGAGAAGGTTAAAAGAACGCGATATTGTACCACACAAGCCAGCTAATGGCCCCAAACTAACGCGAGCCCACCGAACAGCGCGCCTTCATTTCGCACGCAGTCATTTAAATTGGACACAGCAAGATTGGAGCCGTGTACTCTTTTCTGATGAGTCTAAAATTGTGTTACATGGCAATGATGGAAGGAAGAAGGTCTACCGACGTAAGGGAGAGCGTTTCGCACAATGCTGCTTTGAAGAGAGGGTTGCTTATGGCGGTGGCTCATGGACTGTCTGGGGCGGTATATCCGCGAGCGGCAAAACTCAACTTGAGGTTGTTACAGGACCACGGCTGCCAACATTAAATGCTGAAAGGTACATTCGTGAGTGCTTAGAACCTCACGTGATACCATACGCGGACTATGTGGGCCCAAATTTCCTTTTTATGCATGATAATGCAAGAGCCCATGCGGCCGGCATCGTCAGGGAATATCTTCGGGATGTGAACATCACAGTTATGGGCTGGCCAGCCAGAAGCCCAGACATGAACCCCATTGAGCACATGTGGGACGAGCTAAAAAGACGTGTTAGGGCTCGTCAGCCAGTTGCCCAGACGATGCAGGAGTTGAAAACTGCCATAGAAGAGGAATGGGAGATGATCCCTCAAAATTTCATAGAGCGGTTGATAAACTCTATGCCTAATCGTATGAGAGCTGTGGTAGATGCCCATGGAGGCAACACGCGTTATTAAATTAAACCTTTATTTGATAAAACATGTTTTTTATTCAAAAATCAATTGCCTTTAACAAGGCGCATATCCGACTTGTTAGGCGTAGCTCCATGTCGTATGGTATTCTGAATTCAAATTTAAAACAATACGATCGAAAAAGATGGTAAAATGTATCAGGTTTAAAACTGCATCAACAGTTTTTGTTCAATCTAGCAATCATATTTCGGTAGGGGCCATCGAAACCTAAACTCTAAGGTGGGCCAATAGATGTGTCCAGAAGTGTATTACAAATGTACCTCAAAGTTCTTCACGTTTTACCAAGTTGTGATACAAAATTATGATAACAGTAGTATTTGCTTAGTAAGGTCAACTAAATGGATATTGGTGTCGATTCTCTTGTGAACGCACTAAACTAAAATTAGAGAATCGCTATCTTTTACTAACAGGCAGCGCGAGAAAAGGACGGCTATAGCTATGAACTAAGTTGGAGATGTCCTAGTTCACGCCTTGCGCTTCACGGTGTTTTTTAGTCGACATGTTTTTACGTGTCGTCTAAATGTCTATGGAAAAATTAGTTCTAACTAATTTGACAGCCCTAATTTACTTCCGTCCCTTTCTTGTCATAATAGAGAGAAAAAGTTAGCAATAGCCTAAATTAAGTTTAGTTTGTGCACAACAGAATCGGCACCATTTTCCGCAATGAGGGTAGGAATGCTAAACTATTGATATTACATCTTTTATAGCAGTTGGAAAGCAAAACTTGGTAAAACGGGAAGAACTTTGAGGTACATTGGTAATATATTATAAAAATGGTACGCTTTTTCTGTTCGTATTCATTCTAAATACAAAGGGCCCTGCTGGAAAGACAACTTTCATGCTGAATTTCTCCTATTCTATCTAAAATTCCTAGGATTTAATACATGCTAGGAGCAGATGCGATCAATTTTTTTGTTTTATGTATTACAAGCGCAGTATAGCCGAGGGCCCCGCTGGATAGATGAGGCGATTTATCGTGATTTCAATCAAAATGATCGAGTTACTATGGACAAAACTTAAGCATGCTCACTAAAGAAAACATTCCAGTGAGAGCGCAGCTAGTGACAAACGAACATTGTGCGATCGAGTCGTGAGCCGTGCATGCGATTATCGCCTTTGAGGTGATCATGCGGAACTTTGGCCCATAGTACATTGGATCTTGTTGATAAATTCATGGGGTACATTGAACAAATAAAGCATTGCTACTAGTTTTATGAGAATGTATTGATAAATGATAAATGAAATTGTTTTGTACAAACACTTTTACACGTCAATCATATTTTTTTAAACTAGATAAGGTCGGCGTTTCCTATCTGACTACCTACTCTTAGAAGAAAGGCCGAAACAAACTCGGAGGCCACAGTCTCTTTTAAAGTCCAGACATAATCTTGGTCAGATCATGTAGATTGGCGTCTGAAATGGTCTTTTGAGGCAAAAACCACACAGATTGAGTGGACCTGTCCAGTCAGTGCACGCATTTGTCAGTAATCGTGCAGCTCAACTCAGAACTTAAGGAGCTCAACGATTCAACGAACAATATCAAAGAAAAGACATTAGGGTAGGCCGCATAAATTACTCAAACTGCCAGACTATGATTAAAACTAACAGAGAAAAGGATAAAAAAAAAAACAATGATCCACGTAGTCTTCACATTCACAATAATTAAAAATAATATATTGTGTTATGGTTACGTACGCTGGTGTTCATGTGCGCGTACAGTAGCTGCTTGCGCATGTAGCCGGCGCCGCACGCGACGCACTCGTAGGGCTTCTTGTCGCTGTGCACGAAGCGGTGCGTGTTGCGATTGTCGCGGGAGTTGAACGATTTGCCGCAGATCTGTAAAAAAAAAGGGCGTTTGAAGAAAATTTCACAGTACATTTTCAATAGGTACCTTAAAGTAATATCTCTATTGTAATTTTTGTAATTTCTGCATGCTCAAAAAAAATTAAAAAATTATCGTGTCATTGAAATATTAGTTGTCTAAAAATATAATGTAATTAATTGCGAGAAGGCGCTGAAATATGACATAACTAGTTTGGGTTGCAGAGGCTTCATATTTATGTAACTCAAATTTATTTCAATAAAGATTTATTATTATTATTTTGGGAATTGATTTCACTGAGGGAGATGTCATTGTAAACCATATGAACTTGTGTTCTTTTGTAATAAATGGCAGTATTGTATCAGCATTCGTTGTGTCATTTACTCATAATATCCCTCATCCGTACATGACGAATTGGTCTATAAACAATTAAGTGAACATTTTATAAAACCGAGCGGCCATACCCGTATTTTTTAGAATGTTCGCATTCTAATCTCAGGTTTCAATATGTCAAAAATATCTCAAACTAGCTGACCCGCCAGACGTTGTCTTGCAAAACAAAAAAAAATATCAAATCGGTCAAGCCGTTTTCAAGTTTTAGCGAGACTAACGGACAGCAATTGATTTTTATAAATAAGAAGATTTCCCAACATTTTTGACAAGATTTCGGCATTGATTGTCGCCGAGATGAGATTATGACTAGGTTTTGAACGTTTTTAAATAACTTTTTTATAAAAAAATACAACCAACTTAAAACAACACTATAAAGAGAAAAATAACT
Source organism: Cosmia pyralina (assembly GCA_946251885.1). Classification (NCBI taxonomy): domain Eukaryota; kingdom Metazoa; phylum Arthropoda; class Insecta; order Lepidoptera; family Noctuidae; genus Cosmia; species Cosmia pyralina. The sequence continues at coordinate 16,483,116 of OX276366.1, read as the reverse complement.
TTAATTTCGGAAGTCGGTGTCTGGTTAAATGTATTTTCGTTTTTTGCCACCAACTTCCGAAATTGAAGTTATTTTTCACTTTATAGTGTTGTTTTAAGTCGGTTGTATTTTTTTGTAAAAAAGTTTTTATTTTTCACTTTGCAGTTGTGGTACCTAGAAATTCTAATACCACTACCTGTAAAAGAAACTAGAACATCATCCATATAAAAGTGGGGAAAAAATACGTATTATTGAAGTTAACTCAAAAACTACCCAAGCAAAGTTAATCAATTTTATATGGGACCAACTTTGAGGTATATATAGCCTCTCTAAAAACAAAAAAAAATCAAATCGGACGACTCTGTAAAAAATTTTGCGTGGTCATACATAAACAAAATTAAAAAAAAAAAAACACGTGTCGAATTGAGAAGAACCTCCTCCTTTTTTTTTCGTCGGTTAAAAAGTGCAATTTTCGTGAACAAAATTATTGTCTCACAAAAATACAAAAATAAAAACAATGCATTTTCCATGCATGAAAATTTTGGGAAAAGGCTAGGCAGATGATGATGACTATAAACATATTTACCTCACAAACATAAGGCCTCTCCCCGCTGTGTATCCGTACGTGTTTCTTATAATGCTCGGGGTACACGAACGACAAGTGACAGATGCCGCACTTTAGCGGCCGCTCACCAGTGTGCGACGCCTTTATATGATATTCCAGTAATCTGTTGAGAAAATGGTTGAATTTAGTTATTTCATTGATGCCTCCTGAGAAATCAATGATATTGTACCATCATAAATTCATAACTCTTCACACTAATATTAATAACAGCGAGTTTTTGAGTGTGTTTGTATGTTTGTTACTTCACGCTCAAACGGCTGGACCGATTTGGATGAAATTTGGTATGGAGGTAGCTGTCACCCTGGGTTAACACATAGGCTACTTTTTGTATCCCGGTCTAGACTAGTTAGTGATTTATAAAAAAAAATAAAAGAGTAACCAACGTCAGTTCTCAAACTCATTCATTTTTGTAAACAACTCATAACACGTTACGAGTTGTTTACAAAAATGAATGAGTCACGACGACGTGACAATATCACGCCCGTAGTCCACGAAGGGTTGGGCAGAGGTGGGGGTAAGTCATGTGGTTTTTGTAAACAAGTTACTTTACATCTTTTACGAATAATGAATTAATTTGACCCTTTGCGCAGCTGTTGATTGCAGACATACGGGAATCCATTTAAGAGGACACATCGAAGCGTGTTTAACTCGGTGTGTAAGTGAAATGGCGTTATGGCCGTTTAGTTTGACGCGCGAGATAGAAGACTCACGCGCACCGGAATTTAAACGCGCTTCGTTTAAATGTCGATTTATGACAAAATGCTATAAGTACTTAAATTAAATTTTTAGTTTAGTATGTTCTTGCATATTTAAATACCTTCGATTTTAAGCAAATTTTACTGTACAATAAGAAACTGTTTACGTATAATCGTAAAAAAACAGAAAATAGACGGTGCTACTTGGGAATTTTGCTGTCGTGTTGTCGTGGGGGTCAGTTAGGCAGTCGCTCCATGTAAAAAAACCTGTTAGACTGGAAGCCAACCCCAACATAGAAAACCGCTAGGCAGTTGAAGCAGATGATGGTGTACAAGTGTATAGCTGCACAAGGATCTTTTGGCGCATGGCCAAAATCAGAACTAACACCGCTGTATTGTTTTTTCCATACAATTTCACAAAATGTTTACCAACAGCGCCACGCTGTCAATGTCCTTCAAGGGCCAAAAGATCCTTGTAGCACTTTATATGTACCTTCTCCTCTTGAACCTCTTCGGACACAGTTCGCAGTGGTATCGCTTATCGTCGAAGTGCGTCGCTCGGCGGTGCGAATGTAAGTTTGAGCGCTGAGTGAAACGAGACCCGCAGATATCGCACGAGAATGGACGCTCGCCTGAAGTGGTTAAGAATAGGTTTTATTATCTATACATATATAATTGTCCTGACTTACTGATTCATCAAAGTAGATCCTAAACCGCTGGGGCTAAAACCTTTAAACTTTGGCAGTTGTCGTCGTAACTTTCACCCGCGAGCGAAGCCGCGGACAATATAAGAAAGACAACGGAAAGCAAAGTTCAAAAATTTAGTTTTTGTGCTGTCTTGTGGAAGTTCGAGTAATCCATCACATTACAGAGTGGCGATCCGGTTAACGCATTAATTGAAACCACGTATTTGTTGGATAAGTCGACGTTCGCACGGACGTAAAAATATCGCGGCAATTTTATTTCGCGCACTGGATTTTCAACACTCTGCTTAACGCCGAGAGTTGAAAATCCAACAGTGAGTTTTTTCGACGCGCTAGAATGCACTCTGTTGTTGTTAGGTTGGATTCCCAACGCTCGGCTCAACAACGAGAGTTGAAAATCTAGTGCGCGATAAAATCCGGGCGCGAAATTTTTACGTCCGTGCGAACGTCGGCTAATAGTAAGTTTACAAGTGCACCGGTTCATACTCACTGGCAGTTATATTTTAATCTTTGCTAATATTCTTGTTTTGTCTTGATATATTTAGCACTAAACTATGTAGAAGAAGCTTATCAAAAACGTTTAGTTCAAGAAATCTTACTTGTTTATTCATTACAATGCTTTAAGAGCGTTGGCTCCGTTCGGCATTCCATACAAACTTTCAAGTCCTTTTTTATCGAAATGAATTTTGACGATTTTAATGAAACTTTTTTGTTCGTCGCTGGGGGGCCAGAATCGCGTACCTACTGGTATCAATTAATGTGACAACCTAATCGCCACTCTGTATAGTAGAACTAGAAGTCAGTACGCGTAGCATGACACCGTAAAAACGTAAGAAACGAAAGACAAAATGACAGATTGTAGAAACATTTCTACAACTCAAAGACATGTTGCATCATCTGTCTAACCTTTTCCCAACTATTTTGGGGTTGGTTTCCAGTCTAACCGGATGCAGGTGGATATCAATATATTACATGGGACTACCCATAACGTCTGTGACAAACACCAATATTTTACATGGAGCGACTGCCTATCTGACCTCAACAACCCAGTTACTGGATAATATGATACCCCTTGGTAAGACTGGTTGTCGAGACTTTCGGGCTTCTGACTACCCCTAACGACTGTCAAAGGTCTACAAATGACAGCCAGTCACAGACAATCTGCCTGCCTAGCCTTTTCCCAACTATGTTGGGGTCGGCTTCCAGTCTAACCGGATGCAGCTGAATACCAGTATTTTATATGGAGCAACTGCCTATCTGACCTCCACAACCAATTACCGGGTAATACGATACCCCTTGGTAAGACTGGTTGTCAGACTTTCGGGCTTCTGACGGCCAGTCACAGACAATGAAGAAGAAAACTTGTTGCGCCGACCCCGAATAAATTGTATTATGGACAAAAGAATCATAACATACCGGTGTGTATCCGCATATGGTCCCTCAACTCTGCTCTCCTAGCGAACGCCTTGCCACACACACTGCACACAAACGCCTTGTTCCCGGAGTGAACCACGCCGTGCACTTCCAAATTGTGTTGCGTACTGAAGGCTTTGTCTGGAAAATAAACAAGATATTTATTGGCCTTAATCGAACTTCAAAAAAATACCATTTAGCATTCCTTTGCCATATTTATATATTTTTGAAATATGTAAAAAGAAATTAATAAATTACTAATTAAATTGAAATTAGCACTGACAGGCCAAATAGCCGAACAAGGCATAAGCTGCCACCAATAAAACTAAAATTATTTAAGAAAAATGTATACTGCATGTAGATTATTACTTACAACTAGCTTTTGCCCGCGGCTTCACCCGCGTGGAAGTCGGAAATTATCCCACGGGAAAGTACTACCGGGATAAAATGTATCCCATGTCCTAATCAAGGTCATGGTCTACCCTTTTTTTTTGTGGATGGTAAATCATCAAATGACTTCTCCCGCTCCGGGCAGAGCGGGAGGGCGTGTCAGACTTTTACCGACTAAAACCCACCCATGTTCCTTCAGTTGCCTGTGCCAGGGCCACGGTATCTCTTTCGAACAACCCGCGACCCCGGCGGCATCGGCCCTATTGGACCCCGTCACTGCTGACATCTCTTTGAGGCGCGCGTGGAACACAACGCGCCGTCGACCCGGGCCTGGTCCTTGCCGGACGGCGAGTTACCTATTACTCACCGTCCGCAAGCCCGCGCCTACGGTGGCCGGGAATCGGCTACGTATTCCCGCCGCCCAGGGCGTCTCCTGCGGCGAATAGGGGCGTGAGGGCGCGACAGTTGCCTCTCCCTCACGCGTTCCGCCTCCTCCTTCACGAGCATTACTAATTCGCAGAAGGAGGTGTCATGGTCTGCCCAAGTGCCAACAAGTGTCAAATTTCATCCGAATCCGCTCAGCCGTTTCAGCGTGAAAGCGTAACAAACAAACTCACTTTCTAATTTATAAAAAAGATAAAGTTATAGATGTATTTATTGCATAACTGTGTACATTAAGTTCTTATACATTTTTAGTTTACAACAGTCTATCCAAGTTGGATATGCAATAGTATTTTAAGAAATAAGATACTTACAAATATTATTTTTTATCAAAAAACTCATGCAGATTATAAAATACATTATCAATCAACAATTTTTTCAATTTATTTTTAAACATATTTCCATTTAATAGTATAATGGCTGGCGGTAACTGATTGTACACACGAATAGCAGTAACATAGGTACTTTTATAATACATCATATTGTTAATAACCGGTAAATTAATGTCATATTTATATTGTTTCCGAATGTTTCTTTTAGAATTTGCTTTGAAATTAAAATATTCCATATTGTTTTTAACAAATAAACGTAATCTATATATATAAAAATGAATCTCTATTTCCCTTGGTCATCGCATCACGCGTGAACGGATGGAACAATTTCGCTAATTCTTTTTTTGTTGTGTTTATGATTGTCAGGAGAAGGTTCTTATGAAAAAAAAATTAAGAAAATTTCGCAGAAAATTGGAAAATTTCAGAAAAAACATTTTAACTTCACGCGTTTACATTAGAATATTCATAGCCAAGATAGGACAACGTCTGTCGAGTCAGCTATTTCGAGTATATAAATACCAGTCAGTGTCAAGAAACCCTCTGTTCTAAAGACAACTCTTAATGATTCGGTACTGCACATGTTCTATATTTCCTAAGACATTTCTTCTGGAGAATGAATGTGGATTGTAACTGACGAGTTCCCCCAATATAACACCATAAGTTAACAGTGGGTACACATTTCCAAAATAAGATTTCTAGTAACACTTGGATTCGTAGTTTCTGCCAGAACTGACAATGCGTAGCAAGCACTGGATATTTTTTACACGACTGCCCAAAGGAGTGTAATGTTTTCAGAGTTGATGTATGTTTGTATGTATGTGAGTTTCTTTATTCCACCATAACTTTGAAATGCCTGAACAGATTTGGATGTATGGGGTATCGTTACAATTCTTACATCATCCCGAGTGACACTGGCTATATTTTTTTTTTTGGATAAAAATAAAATGGCGGCAGTATGGCTCCATTTTGAAAAGTGAAAAAAAAAATACTTTTTAGTTCGTTTTTTGGCAGGGCAGTCGTGTTTTTAAATTTTTTAAGACTTATGAATGGCAAATTACCTTTACGAAGTTCTTTCAGTATTTTGTATTTATTGTTTGCCATTCATAAGTCTTAAAAAAGCGCTTTGATGAGTTATTTATTCATCTTTTCAATATGTGCCTTCCAGTTTAAATGTTGATCTTTTGTAACTCCTAAGAAATGTGTGTCTTTTATTTCTTCAATATTAGTTAGGATTCTATAAGCTAGTAGCTACTCTTATGAAGAAGCGATAAGAAATGAGAATACTATTACTTACTGCATATATTACAGACGAAATCCTTGACTCCTGAATGTGTTTTCTCATGCTGATTCAGGTTTTGTTGCGTGAGGAACGATTTACCGCAATGATTGCATTTGTAGGGACGTGGGCGAATCTGAGAGCGGAATAATAATGATCAAGTTTACATAACACATACTATCACGCTTGCATATTCTATGAAGGGCTAGGCAGAGGTATATCTATCTGAGGCCTTAGTACGAGTTTTTATACTTACTCGATCACGTTCAGGACGCTTTTACGAGGGGGGATCAAAAAGTAGTGAGAATGAGATAGATTATAATGACTATTGATAACTTAATAATTTATTTTTCTACATAGTCTCCGAGTCTCTCTACACACCGAGTCCAAGACTTTTCCAAGACTTCAATCCCTTTAAAAAAAAAAGTTTTGTCTTGATCCTGCAAAAAGCTCTCCACGGCACCCATCACCTCGTTATCGTCTTCGTACCTGTTTCCCCTTAAGTATTCTTTCAATTTGGGGAACAGATAAAAATCGCTAGGCGCCAGACCTGGTGAATAAGGGGGGTGGTCAACCAATTCGAAGCCAGCTTGCTGAATGGCAGCCATCGCAACTGCCGACCTGTGCGCGGGTGCGTTGTCGTGATGAAACAGCACGCCCCTTCGAAGTTTCCCTCTCCTTTTCTCTTTGATGGCATTCCTCAACTTAGGAATTAAAGCTGCATAATATTGGCCTGTAATAGTGGTTCCACGCTCCAGGTAATCAATCAACAATATCCCTTCTGAGTCCCAAAATATTGAGGCCATAACCTTGCCAGCCGATGCCACGGCACGAAACTTCTTCTGGGTCGGTGATGATGGCCGTTTCCATTACAAAGATTGCTGTTTTGTCTCGGGATCAAAATGATGGACCCATGTTTCGTCCATTGTTACGAAACGAGACAAAAAGTTTTCAGAATCTTCTTGAAACTTGTCCAACAATATCTTCGAAATGTCAAGTCGATTTTGTTTCTGACTGTCGGTTAACATTCTCGGCACCCATCTTGCGGAGACTTTTCTCATATTCAAAGATTGTTTCAATATGAATTGAATACTTCCATATGAAATGCCCGTTTCTTGAATTAAGTATCGGATGGTAACTCTTCGATCGCTCAATACAATTTTCTCGACTTTCGCAACATTTTCTTGGGTGACTGACGTCGATGGACGGCCGCAACGATGTTCGTCTTCCGTGCTCGTTCTCCCTACTCGAAATTGAGAAGCCCACCTTGCGACAGTGGAATAAGGCGGAGCAGACTCTCCTAATGTTGCTTCCAAATCGCAATTAATCTCTTGTGTCGTTAACTTTTTTAAACAGAGGTATAAACAGAGGTATAGAGGTAAAAACGAAGTGCGGCTCGCACTTCGTTTTTCTCCATTTTCGAGAGCACGTTCCGACACGAAGCAAACTAATGACTACATTGAGAAAAAAACAAAAGAGAATCGAAGATTTTTTTTCTTTATTAATATTACAAATATGTATCTGAGCTATGCCCGCCAGTATTTATTTTTTTTCTTACCAAGGAGTATGTCGTTCTCACTACTTTTTGATCCCCCCTCGTACAAGTGGGTAGTCACATCATTACTTTTTTACACAAAAGTATGTTTGTTAAATAAAATGCTTTGCATTCTTAAAATGTTTTTTTTTGCCGAATTGTTGATAGATGTGCAAGGTACTGAGCTATAAATATAATTTTAGAAAGGTATTTTTTCTCCATTAATGTACCGAAGTATAAATTTTCAATTCGGTACATTTATTGAGAAACTGTCCGACTCACTGCATGAGTCTTCATGTGCGCTTGGTGCGTGTACTTGGAGGCGAAGGCCTTTCCGCAGACCGTGCAGGCGTAGGGTCTGGCGCCGGAGTGCAGATTGGCGTGCTCGGCCAGCAGCGTGCGCGAGCTGTAGCACTTGCCGCACGTACCGCAGCGGTGCGCGCCGGGCTTCGCGCCGGACGCATCGTGCGCATGGGACGCTGAGAGAAAACAAAGAAAATAGATTTATTTCACTTAGGTAAAGGAAAAAAATCCGAAAATTTGTAATTTTAACACAAAAAAAAATTAAATTTAAAAAAAAACCGGCCAAGTGCGTGTCAGACCACGCACAATGAAGGGTTTCGTAGTTGAAAAGAATTTATCCCAAAACAAACATAACATTGTAGTTGAAAAACATGTTCTCCCGTACATGACGATATAAGAAAGAAAGAAAGAAAATACGTTTATTTGCGGTAAACATGACGCAAAGGACAACAAAATAAAATAAAAATTTATAAAACAAGTTTTGGGGAAAATATGCGTCACATCTACGCAAATACGTCACGGTCTATTCTTCAACTACAAAAAGTTTGTAATCCGATAAATAATTATTTTTGTGTTAAGAATAAGAATAATTTATTGTTTAAGAAATTACATTCAATGTGTTGTTTCCTGGAACTCACACTAGGATTCCCTGTGGCGTGAGCTCCAGGCTCCTTCGTTCCGTTAACATTTGTAGCTATACATGAAATAGGTTTAAGTACGTTACAATAAATTTCTTAATTTCAAATAATAAAAATAAAAAAAAAATAAAAAAAAAAATTACAAATTAACGATTTTCGGACTTTTTCCTTTACTTGTGCTGCGAGACCTTGCTTCTTGCCAAATTTCATGATTCTAGGTCAACGGGAAGTATCTTAACTGTAGGTTTTGATTTACTTGCGAGTATCAGAAATGTCTCATAAATGGCCGTATATTTTTATTGCGTCGACTTAGAAGCTTGTTTAGAGCTCCAAGGGACCATAGACCTACGTATTTGATATTAATTTCAGCTTGATACCTCCATGCATTCCTGAGAAAAAGGGTCTTGACAGACTGACAGACAGACGGACAACGAAGTGATCCTATAACCGTTCCGTTTTTCCTTTTGAGATACGAAATCTTAAAAAACTTATAATAGCGCTACTAGGTACTTTTGGCGCGCGACCGAAATCGGAACTAACGCCTCCATATTGTTTTTTGTATACATTTCACAAAACAATTCAACACAAAACGCATCGACGGTGGCGTCCTCTTTCAGTTCACGCCACCGTCGATGCGTCGACACAATCGAATGACATGCGTCGGCACAATCGAAGATATTTCAACATGACGGCCGTAGTTCAAATTTTCGCCATTTCACAGATAAGTTGGTAGGAGTGTAGGTGCGGGTGACATTAGACGAACTGCAGTGCTATTCTGTACAAATCTCACCGTGAAAACTTGGGTGAAGTGAGCGTGGAGTGAGCTAATAATATGGTGATAATCCCTAGGATCAGGCAGAATGACATCTCACTTCACCTAGGTTTTCACGGTGAGATTTATACAGAATAACAGTCCAGTTCCTTTTTTCACTCTTGCACGTTACCGTGATTTACAATCATGACTAAATATTTTGGCTGCACCACAAATATCATAGTCGTAAATACGTAATCAGGGGCCGTACTATGACGTGAAAAAAGATCATGGATCCATCATGATTCCAGTGAGAGAGAGACGGAGCTATACAACGTGTCATTTTGCATCATCGTCAAATTTAAGGATATAGTATAGACAGTCAAACTGAACAACTTTTTCCATGGCACCAACATCGTAATCGCGAAAAAATAATCAGCCGTTCCATACATTTGCGTTGAGTAGGTATTGAAGTTTTCTATGGGGCACTTGAAATTTTTTTCGCGATTACGATATTGATCCCATGGAGAAAGTTGTTCGGTTTGGTGTTCTGTATCACACCCACCACACCACCACCACCACCCACCACTACACCACCACCAACACCATCCACCACCACCACCACCACCACCATCCACCACCACCACCACCACCACCACCACCACCACCATCCACCCTTAACCATCCTTTTTTCTCAACAGAATCATGACGAATCCATGATCTTTTTTCACGTCATAGTATGGCCCCAGTAATAACTGCAGTTACCGTCTCTCGTCACCTGTCACCCGTACCATGTTACACCGCAAATAGTATACAGGGTGTAAGGGACAGCCCTCCGCAGACTGATGGGGTAAATTCAGTATATATATAATACTAAGACGACCAGTACATGAAATTATTTCAGGAACGTTATCGGTATCCAATAAACCCGATTTGTTTTATTACCTCACACGCAATGTATCGTTACCGTGGCAAAACGCACGTAGCGAACGGCATGGAGGCAGCGCAGCGCGTCATACTTATTTCAACATCCATTGCTGATTTTTTTTATTTTAGCTGTTTTATTTACATAAATGGAGTGCTGCGTGCAGGGAATGTAATTTTACATTGAAATAAATAAGTAACTGAAAAAAAAAAACGATAAAGAAATGAACATTTTCCTGAGAATTTTTTCGGTGGAATATGATTCAAAATAGGGAGCTGAATGCACCCTGTTAGTTTACGGAGGGCTGTCCCTTACACCCTGTATAGTACAAATGTATAGTATAAATACCTATATGCGTGGCATATTCCGTGCGTTTCCTCATGACGGCACCACAGAAGCGACACAGGTATATTCTCGCGTCGTGCTGCGATTTTAAGTGACGCATCATTGTGTCTGCGTCTTCTACACTTGAGGGAGTTTCATCTGTAAAGAAAATATAACTTTAGTATAGTTTAACGCCTGTTTTTCACCGACTAGGGTTATTTTTATTATTCGCTTATCGGTTATAATGTATTAGGTTGGGGAAAAAGTCTTTTCGCATTATAGTATGTATGAACTTAAAATAAAATCTCTTTGGCTATACTGTTTGTATCTGGCTGGTTTTGGTATCATTGAAAGTTTAAATTTTAAAGAACATAATTCCTAATTCAAATTGGGAAAATGTGTGATTTTCATTTGTGTTTCGTACTGTCAAGATGAGTGAATCTAATGAAAAAATTCGATACATTTTAAAGTTTTACTACAAAAAAGGTAAAAATGCAACGCAAGCCGCGAAAAAAATTTGCGGTTTATGGACCCAGTGCAGTGTCTGTGAGAGTAGCACAAATTTGGTTAAAGCGTTTTCAATCCGGAAATTTTGATGTCAAAGATGCACGTCGCTCTGGTCGCCCTATTACGGATAAAATGGATGCCATTTTTGAAAAAGTGGAGCAAGATCGCTATATCAGTAGTTACGAAGTACCTGAAGAACTGGGAATTGACCACAAAAGAGTTTTGACGCATTTGAAAAAAACTGGGTACACAAAAAAGCTCGATATTTGAGTACCTCACGAGCTCACTGAAAGAAACCTAATGAACCGTGTACTCATTTGTGATTCTTTATTATGACGTAATGAAACCGAACCATTTTTGAAGAAGCTGATAACTGGTGATGAAAAGTGGATCACGTACGACAAGAACGTTCGAAAAAGGTCGTGGTCAAAGGCCGGTCAGGATTCACGGACTGTGGGGAAACCCGGGTTAACTCGCAACAAGGTGATGCTGTGTGTGTGGTGGGATTGGAAGTGCATTATTCATTATTAGCTGTTACCACCAGGTTGGACCATCGATTCTGAACTCTACTGCGAACAACTGATGAGATTAAAGCAAGAAGTTGAGAAAAAGTGGCCAGAATTAATCAATAGAAGGGGTGTGGTTTTTCATCATGATAACGCTAGACCTCACACATCTTTAGCCACTCAGCAAAAATTAAGAGAGTTTGGCTGGGAGGTGTTAATGCATCTGCGGTATAGTCCTGACCTTGCACCTTCAGATTTCCACCTGTTTCGGCCTCTTCAGAATTCTTTAGGCAGTGTCAGGTTAACATCACGAGAGGACTGCCAAAACCACTTGTCGCGGTATTTTGATCAGAAGTCCCAAAATTTCTATAGCAATGGGATCATGTCCCTACCTACAAGATGGCAAAAAGTTATCGAACAAAATGGTACCTACATAATTTAGATAAATGTAAATAATGTATATTAAAAAATGTTTTGAATTTTCTTAAAAAATGAGAAGAAACTTTTTCCCCGACCTATTATATTATACAGATTGCATGGTACGATTCTGAACTATAAATATAATTTTAGATGGTACTTTTTCTCAATAAAGGTACCGAAGTAAAAATTTTCATTTCAATACCTTTTTTGAGAAACTGTACCTAACTAAAATTATATTTCTAGTTCAGAATCGTACCTTGCACATCTATCAACAATTCGGCCAAAATACATTTTAAGAAAGCAAAGCATTTTATTTAATAAACATACTTTTGTGTAAAAAAATAATGATTTGACTACCCATTTGTAACAGCGTCCTTAAGAAATTATTTGTAGTTTCGTTTCAATACATGAATGTGCGCATTTATAATTTCAATTTAGAAATTATAAAAACGCCCATTGGGTTTCTTAATTATCTCTATTAGTACTAACCATTTTTCTCGCACAATAAACACTTGAACAAGTTCCCTTCCTGCGCCACGATCTGCAGAGGCGCGTCCGCTCGCTCGGGCGTCGCGCTCGACACTGACTTGACGCGGAACATCTCACCTGACTCCACCTTTATGAAGGCGCCGCCTGACAAACAAATAAATAAGTTTTTTTTTGTTGTTATAGCACAGCATACATAACAGTACAAGTACAGAAGATTCACTCCGCAAAATCATTTATATAAATAGCGACTTTTGGCTACGACTCAATAAAGTGCAATTCAGGTCGCACAACGTTAATTACCCAGTTATGTTCACCTATAAACAAACTACAATTGAGTTTACTCAAATGTAAATCTATATCCTTTACAAAAAAAATTAATGTCGTTCATTTCACATATTCACTCTGTAGTACAAATTTAGAAAAAGTTTCCTTAGTTAAAGACCTGGGTATACTATTTGACTCAAAGTTGCACTTTGATGCTCACGTTGACGTTTATGGTTTTATAAGGCGGACCTGCAACTTATTTAAAAAACCTTCCACATATCTACTACTATACAAGTCACTCATAAGATCTCAACTGGAATATGCCACATGTGATGTGTATGGAATCCACTTTATGATAAATACAGTGACCAGATTGAATCAGTACAACGTAGATATCTTCGTTTTCTAAACTACACATTTTTTAAGAAACGGTCTTCATATCTTACTCTCCTGGAAAAGTTCTCTTTGTCAACTCTTAAATCAAGGAGACTGTATCTTGATCAATCATTCTTATATAAAGTCTGTCGAAATGAATTTGATTGCATTAACCTCATAAACCAAATTTATATTCGCATACCTAGTCGCTCCCAACGTATTCGCGATACTTATACTCATAGTCTATTTGCCCCCAAGCCGTGCAGGACGAACGCAGGCGAACGAGCTCCTTTACGGCGTATTATGAAAAGTTACAACGATATTTTTGCTGATATCGACTTGTTTGTTTTGTCACTTACCCAATTCAAGAAATGTATCTGTGAAAAATTGATCACACTTTCTCATAATGTCAACATTATGCAGACTTGCTTGTTTATATATTTAACCGACTTCAAAAGAGGAGGAGGTTCTCAATTCGGATGTTTTTCTTTTTGTTATGTGTTTTGTTTTGTGTGTTCGGACATAACTTTCTTCTTTTCTTAAGTTTGCTTGTACCTAATTAAGTTTAATTGTATTATTATGTGGATAACGGTGCTGGTTGCGTTATTACCTAAATGTTTTATAATCTATGTACTAGTATTAAGCATTATTACGCAATTGTTTGTTGTCCTAAAGAAATAAAAATAAAATAAATAAATAAATAATAGGTCTTTACCTATGAAATTGCCGTTTTGTATGAAAAAATTTAAACGAATTTTTTTCATGCATTATTTATTTGTATTAATAGAAGTAATCACCCATGCAATCAATGCATCTTTGCCAACGCAGTGTCAGTTTATTGATGCCCTTCTTAAAGAAATCAGCTGGACGGGAGGCAACAAATTCTTCAAAGGCATTTTGTACTGCCTCTCGGGTATTGAATTTTTTTCCCGCCAAGAAGTTATCCAAATTCTGGAAAAAAGTAGTAGTCTGTAGGCGCAAGGTCTGGTGAGTAGGGCGGATGACGGAGAGCTTCCAACCCCAGTTCTTGCAACTTGGAGACCGTCTGCTGTGCAGTATGAGGTCGCGCGTTGTCGTACAGGAGCAGCGGAGACGAGCGATTGACCAATGCTGGTTGGAGATGTGCCAGCTTCTCCATCATTGTGTTCAGTTCTTCACAGTACACATCTGAAGTAATGCTCACCCCGTTTGGTAAGAAGCTGTGATGAATCACACCGGCGCTAGACCACCAAACAGTGACCATCACTTTTCTAGGGGTAAGTTTTCGTTTAGGGCATTGTTTAGGTGCTGAACTAGGATCCAACCAAGTTGCTGAGCGCTGCGGTTATCAAACAGAATCCATTTTTCATCGCAAAATTCCTTCATTTGTGTGTCTGTTGAGCAGTGCAAGGCACGTCTCGACGCGTACTTCGCGCTGGCGATCATTGAGTTCGTGGGGCACCCATTTGTCAAGCTTTTTTACCTTGCCAATTTGACGCAAATGGACCAATATTGTTTTGACGCTAACTTTGAAAGCTGCTGCTAATTCAGCCGTAGATTGTGTATCATCAGCTTCCACAATCGCCTTTAATTCGTCATTGTCGACCAAAGTCTTCGGACGACAGCGAGGTTCATTTTTCAGGTCGAAATTTCCAGAACGGAAGCGAGCAAACCAATAACAAGTGGTGCGTTGGTTTGTAGTGTTAGCTCCGTAAACGTCGTTGATGTTGCGTGCCGCTTGTGCCGCGTTGCTGCCACGACGGTACTCATATTCCATAATTACTCGAATTTTTAACGTATCCATGATGACGAAAAAGATTGAAATGCGATGAAAATGTAACACTAATCAATAAACAAATGACTACTTTTGGAAAAAAAAATCCATGTTTTTAAAATAAAATTAATTTGAAATTAGAATTCTTAGCCAAACAAAAATTATTTTGATTTGAAATGGCCAGTACTGCAGAACGGCAATTTCATAGGTAAAGACCTCTATAAGTTGCCTCTCTTTCTATCGTGAAACTCTTATACCTTATGACTCGTTAGGGTTGTCTTCTTTTACGACGCGGCGCGGTGAGTGTTTTTAAAAGCCAGATAGGAAGCGCGTATAGCGTATACTGTTAAAAGGTTGGTAACCCTCACAACATCATTCTCCTGCCCTTATCCCAATCCATTTGAGGTCGGCACAACATGTCCTTTTTTTTCATACTTCTTTTCTATTAGTCGTCATCTCGGAAGTCACCCCCTTTGTGGCCATGTCATCTTTCACACAATCCATCCATCGTTTCTTTGGTCTTCCCCTTCTCTTATAGCCATCGACATTCATACTCAAAACATTCCTCACGACATTTTCCTCACTCCTCCGCATCACATGCCCATACCATGACAACCGATTTCCGCACAACTTCTCAGTCACCGGTGCCACTTTGTACGGTTATGTACTTATTTCTTATTCTATACATTCGTTGGTAACCCTCACATATTCCTTCTAAATTCGTTCTGTTAGCCTTTCATTCATCCACTCAACATGACCAAACCAGTAATATTTTAAACTAGTTTGTGCCCGCGACTTCGTCCGCATGAAATTTCTTGTTCCCCGGACCCACCCCGTCGCATCGCATCACCTGCCCACGCTATTACTTCGTTTTCACTTAGCGTTCTTTTTTTCTTTTAACTCGGCTCCTAAAGGTCATAGCGTGATGTTAAATAGCCTCTACCCTTCCTCAATAATTGGGATATCAAATGCAAAAAGAAAAAATCAAATCCGACAGGCAATTCCAGAGGTTAGCGCGTTCAAACAAACAAACTCTTCAGCTTTATTATTAGTCAATCTGCCTAGCCTTTTCCCAACTATGTTGAGGTCGGCTTCCAGTCTAACCGGATGCAGCTGAATACCAGTATTTTACATGGAGCGACTGCCTATCTGACCTCCACAACCCAGTGACTGGGTAATATGATACCCCTTGGTAAGACAGGTTGTCAGACTTTCGGGCTTCTGACGACCCGTAACGACTGTCAAAGATCCACCAATGACAGCCGGGACCAACGGCTTAGCGTGCTTTCCAAGGCACGGAGGACTCTCGGTATGTAAAGATGGTCACCCATGCACGGACCAACCCCGGCTTTATTTTTAGTATAGATAACATATTACCTTGTTCCTGAGCAGCTGCAATAATAGCGTTCGCAGTTTCCTCATCGCCAGATACTTGTAACTCGATCTGAGACTCATCATTAGAATCTGAAATACATAAAACACAAAAATACACCTCAACTAAAATTCATAAAAAAAAAAGTATGTAATTTATTCAAACTAGGCGTCCAAATCCGTTCAGCCGTTTTAGAGTGCAACCGAAACAAACAAACTTACTTTCGCATTGACAATATTAGTTACGATTAGGATATGTAAAATTTGGAAAAAGTGAATAAATTTATAAAGGACTTAAAAAAAGAATAATTTACAGGGTGTTTGGAAGCTGGGTTTTAACTGCAAACTTTTACTAAAAATTATCATACCAACTATAACTAAAGCAAAAATTAAAAAAAAAAACATACTTCTTTGTAGACATGTATGGCTCAAAAAACATCCTATATAACACTTTAGAGATAATACTTAAATTAAATCTATTAATAAGCATTTCTTATAATTAGACAGAGACTCAAAAAACACAAAAAATAGAAAACAAAATACGTGTACGTGCGTACGTATATGTCTAAATACATAGTTTTAAAAATGATCTAACATTGTTACTTTAAAATAGACTTGCTCTACTGTACGTTACCTTATTGTGATCTATCAACTAGAAAAGGGCTGACAATCTTCAAACGGCTGAATAGATTTTCTTTGAATCATAGCTAAGAACACTCTCGATTAAATCACCTTTCAAACGAAACAAAAAATATCTAAATCGGTTCAGTCGTTTGGGAGGTACGATGCCACAGACACACAGGTTAAACTTATAACCAGAGGTCGGAATAGGTAGTATACCTAAACTTCGAGTATTAGTACTAGAGTATTCGCAATTTCTTAAATCGCGAGATTAAAGGTCGATTCACACATATCAGTGAAGCCTCAGTTCCGGCACAGTGCAAAATATTATTTATACAAAACCAATTTGTGGAAAAAAATAGGAGCACAAATAAAAATAATAAAAAATAAAAATAATAATGTGTTGGGTGGCTGGATTAAGGGCCTGATTCAGAAAGCGGTACTTCTGGACACGACGCGCATTGTTAAGAGGTTCCTCTCTCTGGAGCCCTGACCGCCGGCAGCGTGGACCCTGTTCCCGATACCGGTGGGCTACTATGTTTTATATTTTTAAATGTTTTTATACTTTTAAATTCTATTATTGAAAAATGTAATTTGTATGTATATATTAATGAAATAAAGGAAATAATAATAATAAATTTCCTTGATGCTGCTCTTCTTCTTCGCTAAAGAAATAGCTTTCATTGCTAGCTCTGTAGCCATAGTAACAATCACGTTACTTGACGACGGACACGTTTTCACTGAAGCTCCGTGGACTGAGTACTGACGTGTGAATTGAATCACTGACGCAACACACGCACTGATACTGAACTGAGCGAACACGTTGATGGAACTGTGGCTTCACTGATATGTGTGAATCGACCTTTTATGATTCCGGGTTTTTATAGGTGTTATCCACTCTTGTTACTTCTTTCCTCGAAGTTTAGGTATTTATACTCTACCTATTCCAACCTCAGCTTATAACACCCCCTCTGTTTCCTTGGGGGTTAAAAAGTAATCACCAACCTTGACTATCACCATTCTCGAGATGATCTCCATCACCGTCTTGCTGCTCATCATCATCTGGCATCACCAGCGATATCTCTCCGCCCTCGTAGATAAACTTCTGTCCAGCCACCATTCGGAGAATTGACCCGTTTTCACTGTCTACCACTATTGTATCTGTAATTAGAAATTTTATCCGAGGTCTCATTTCGAATTTTTGACAGTTTTTCCATACAAAAATTTCGCGAGCTACCTTAGCGCATCCCACTCTAGACGCAGATATATGCCAATAGCCTTGAGTGCATAGCTTGCGTGTTCTGTGCTGAGCTCACGAAACGCGTCGTACATCCACTCAGTAATAGGACACGCCAATTAAGGAGCGCTGTCATTATATTAAAACACGAAAATTTTTATTATCCATGAATATTTACATAATTTAAAATCTAACAATCATAAAAACAAAAAATATGTACAAGTATATAAAAAAGGAGGGGAAATAATCATAGGGCATCAAAAAATTCGTCCGCATCGCTGTCGACAGGAAAAGTGCCCAAAAGGCTGGCAGCATTGCCACGTTGTATGGCAATGCTAATTCTTTGGCCAAAAAATAGGCCAGCCCTTTGGTCACGTGTAGAGTCGACCAACCGCTTGGCGATGTCCCGAAAAACTAAAAGGGCACTCGGACCCCATGGCCCTAGTGTTTCAACCCCAAACGGCTCAAACATATAAGTTCCAACACGTATACTAAAAGATAAATAATTCAATTATCTTTAAAATGGTAAAGATTTTTTAAAAAGCATGATAGTTTTTGCGTGATTCTCAGTTTTTTATCCGCGTTAGATTTAACTTTACAAATTAATTACACTATGTAATATAAATGTAATCTAAAATATTCACAATATTAAGTTATTAAGAAAATGCTCTAATTTAACATTTATATTTTTACAAAGCATTAATACTCGTTTGTACGTGAATTTCAGTTTAAAATCATTAAAAGTCGTTTATCGTCGCCTTAAGCACTATTTATTGACCGAGCAAGCGAAGCGTTTCTGCTTCAAGTCTGGCAAAATTTTCTTTCGTCTGTCAGTTTGTTGCTACTATTCTACAGGTCGTATTTTACAACCGATCTGGACGAAACTTGGTATACAGGTTTTACGACTTTATAGATTTTTTTTTGTCGTCGGGGTTTTTTTATTGGAGTACTTCCTCCAAAAAAGGGCTACTGGATATCTCTTATGAGATCCGATTTCGATGGTTCTGTTTTATTTGAAAGGTAGTTACTTTAAATTGGTCTCATAAAATTTTGGTGAAGATGTGATAATAAAAAAAAACGTGGTAACTATCCTGTTTCAAATAACTTTAGTGGTATATTAATTGTTGCAAAAAAGTTTGTTCTCGCGAGGTATAGACCTCGCGAGAACAAACTTTTTTTTTTGTTCTCCGAACAGTAGTGTTCGGAGAACTACTTGGGGAGTCTACATAGCCTGTGAAATCCACAACCTCTCCTTCCCCCGCAGTCGGCTAACACTTACGTCCTTCATCGTCGTCATCGTCGTCATCCTCTTCGTTGAGTATCTCCAACTTGCCGAGGATGTACTTCTGCGGGTCATTCCCTTCATCAGCGTCACCATCTAGCGAAGGCAGGTTTAGGTACTCGCTCACTTCAGCAGTAGAATCGGATTTTGACTGGAAAAAGAAGAGAAAGGGATCAATAATGGTATAGCTTGTCCACTCTGAAATGACGCGCCCCACTACCGCATTTCAGAGAGGACAAGCTAGAATAATAATAAATTTCAATCTGCCTAGCCTTTTCCCAACTATGTTGCGGTCGGCTTCCAGTCTAAACGGATGCAGCTGAATACCAGTATTTTACATGGAGCGACTGCCTATCTGACCTCCACAACCCAGTAACTGGGTAACACGATACCCCTTGGTAAGACTGGTTGTCAGACTTTCGGGCTTCTGACGACCCGTAACGACTGTCAAAGGTCCACGAATGACAGCCGGGACCAACGGATTAAGGCTAGGTTGTTCGGGCCTGTAGGCCTTTGAAACGCTACCTCCGCCTCCCCCAAATGTAGCGCGACGTGTTTATTTACGACGCGCTGCCGACGATTTCGCGGAAAATCTATGCTACAGTGTAAAATATTTGCAGTTGATCAACTTAATTAGTTTTTCTTAGGTCGATTTTATTTTCCTTAGGTTTACATTTTATGGTGTCTACGGTGGAGTGAACTAAGATTATTACATAAAATGTCTTTTTGTTTTCACATTATCAGATAACTATACCAACACGATTCGATAACAATAGGTACAATTATTATCAGCCCCATGATATTGGTGAATATCGATGACCATCGCGACACGACAAACAACCACACTACTAAGTCGGCGGCAGTTTGAAAAAGTTTGCTCAATTGAACGAATGCCCACTACTCTCACCCCGCACTGTCTTCGCCGGTAGATATCGTGCCGATATCGGTATCGGTGTGTGTGGAAATCGGTTATCATGGTATGGGCATGTGAGGCGGAGAAATGCAGAAAATGTCGTCTGGAATGTTTTGATTATGAATTTGGATGACTATACGAGTAAGGGAATACCAAAGAAACGATGGATGATCTGTGTGAAAGATGATGTGGCTAGAAAGGGAATGACTATCGAGATGACGATTAATAGAGAAGTATGGAAGATAAAAACAAGTTGCACATAATCAGCCTATAACGTTCCCACTGCTGGGACACAGGCCTCCTCTCTGTGAGAGGGAGTGGGCCGTAATCCACCACGCGGGCCCAGTGCGGGTTGGCAGATGTCACAAGTCTTCGAATTTTTGATTCTAGGACATGCCGGTTTCCTCACGATGTTTTCCTTCACCGAACACAAGTTGCATCGACCCCAAAAAAAAATGGGATAAGGGCAGGAGAATGCTGATAATCGGTATCGGTCGTTGTCTACGACGTTATAAGTGACATTAAAACATAATGTAAAAGCGAATTATTCCATTACTTCATTGGGCTGAGTAGGAAACGAATATAGCAGATAGTTACAGATTGAACCTTTAAACGGCTATTTTAGTAAACTTTCATCAAACCAAATAACTTAACGGTTCGACGACTGCTTTGCAAACCCGTGGATAAAAGTTTGATTCTCAACTGTTATATTTTTTTCGATTCTTTTTTTTATATTTTGTTATATACCTACTGTTATTTGATAGTACGCATAACGTACACAGAAAACTTGAAGTTTAGGCCTCTTATACCATCTACATTTATAATAAAAATAAATATTAATGGTTAGCTGACAGTTAATGAGAAATCCCGTGTGTACAATCTACTGTTATATTTTTTAGCTATAGCCGGGTTCGTCAGCAATAATCTGTAAGAATCACTCAGTGTATTCGTGTTATGCCATTAGGTATTACGCCTGTTCGTGTCGTTCCTATGCAGGAACGACACACGAACGGAACGACGGAACGTTTGTTTATTTATCCACTAAAAACGAAAAACTTCGCAAGCAGTGGGAAATTGCTACTGAAGGCTGCGCGTTTCGACCTCAGGACAAGCTGCTTCGTCGTCGGTCGCTTGCTCCCGCGTCACCAGTCCTAACTCTCTGTGTATTTTGGCTGCTGAGAGAGACCACAACTACAAACGTACTGTAAAGGAAAGTTTTATAAAATGTGGCTGTTGTTTTAGTATATTGTGTGTCTAACTTGCATCCCCTATAACCCCTTTAGTGACTGAATAAACAATTTTTTTTTTAGAATGGGCTAAAAATGGTCGTACTGTTTTGCTTATGCTGCAAACATATTCTTTTGTTTTTGATGTTGACCACTGCTCATGAAGATCAGTAATTATTGACAACTACATACGAAGGAACAATTGCCGTACTTTATTATCAAGGGATGTACCTACTGCTACGCTATAATTTATCGAATCTACTATTCTAAGACATCAAAATTAATTTAGTATATTGTCTAACCGGCCCCGCTCATGTGGGATTGCCGTCCCATAGGACTATTTACCTAAACAAAAGTGCAAGTATCAATATGTTAAAAGTTACAAACCAACAATAGGATACGTCATCGACGAACTTGCTTTAGAACATGGGCACTGAGTGATGCGGTTACCGCCTAACCATGGCTACGTTCACAAGGCGCTATTTTTCGAATGTATAGAACACGATATTTTATCGTATACTGTGACTTTTTGTACTCAAAACTGATCATGGGGTGTCGTTTTTATGGTTTTCGAGGGAGCCAAAGCCGGTAGTGAAGTCAAAATGAAAATTCAAGATGGCGGATGTGAAAATTTTGTGTTTGTGTTTTAAATCATACGTTATAAGGAACTTCATTCCTGACGGTGGTCCCCGACCGCACATTTTTATTTTTTCTAATTTTCACTGTTGTTGCCAGAGTGAAAGTTGATTATTATTAGTATTCAACCGACAACCGGACACATTGTATTTATATTATGTGTAATTTATGTAGGATATGGTAGTAGACTAGTAGTGAAGACAGTTCGATGGAGAGTGAAAATACTAATGTGGATGAATCTGATGAAAAATCTTAGAAAAATGTGTTTTAAAACTTCTTCATAAAGGACCACGAAAAAAATTATAAACTACTCGCGCTTGACTATAATTTTATCGATAATAATTTGCAATGTGTCTTAACACTATCGTAAGATGACAATTAAACGTCATCATACCACATATAAATAATCACATTTTCGAAAACGATATTATGAATTAAAACTATAATATAATTACGAGATATTTTTTCTGAGCTGTCGCAATTTCATATCTAATGTGTTCGTCTTTTGTTTGAATTTTTTTGAACAACAGCAGGGAGAGCGAATTTTTAAAAATTTTGACACAGGTCCAACCTCAATGACGTCCCGCAGGACTCTGACCGCGAGCGGATTTAGCCAAATTTACTAATTTTGAGTTTATTTAAAAAAAATCTATTAAACTAAAAAATCCAACCGTTAATTTCCCTCTGAAATACGATTACCTCATGGTATATGCAATTTTCATATAATTTTATACTGTAATTAGGAAATGAAACGGAAAATGGTTTTGAAATCGACTATGTTTCGGATTTTTTTTTCATCGAGGAAATTACAACTTATCGTGTTTTGAACCGTTAATTTCCCTAAAGAAAGGATGTATCTATGGCATATATTTTTTTCAGGACCTTAATACAATAATTTGACCATTTAAAATTGATTCTAAAACAGGTAAAATTCGGATAACCCCCCGTTAACGTGCTTTCCGAGGCACGGAGGAGTCTCGGTATGTAAAGATGGTCACCCATCCACGGACCAACCGCGGCAAGCGTAGCTTAACCTGATGGATCGACCCGTGCGGCTGTTATTACTTAGCCACGAGCTCCTCCTAAAATAATAAAAAATAAAAATAATTCCGATGATGAAATAAATCCCCGAATATTTTCGATTTTGATGTCCTAAAAATATTAATCAATATACTAACTATTGCTTTTGCTCGCGACTTCGCCGGCGTGGCGGTTGGAAATTATCCCAATGGAACGTAGAAAGAAGAAAGAAAGAAAATACGTTTATTTGCGGTAAACATGACGCAAAGGACAACAAAATAAAATAAACAATATAATAAACAAGTTTTGGGGAAAAGTACTACGTACTACCGGGATAAAAAGTATCATATGTCCTAATTCAGGTCATGATCTGACCAAGTGCCAAATTTCATCCAAATCCGTTTAGCCGTTTTAGCGTGAAAGCGTGACAAACAAATACACTCACTTTCATATTTATATTAGTTATTAGTGAGCAGTTGTGGCCCTGTGGTAACGGCCGCGACTTACGAGTTATAGGTCGTAGGTTCGAACCCCGACAGGTACTTTACTTTGTGTAAATTATTTCATCACCACTGTTCTCAAAACGGTGAAGGAAACCATCGTGAGGAAACCAGCATGCTCGAGAACCAAAAATTCGAAGACATGTGACATCTACCAACCCGCACTGGCCCGCGTGGTGGATTATGGCCCACTGCCTCTGCAGATAGGAGGCCTGTGTCCCAGCAGTGGGAACATTATAGGCTAATTATGTAATATTACCACTGAAGTGCAGTCTACATGTACAGTCAACAAAAGAGATATCTAGGCAGGCTATACTAACATATTTGTATGTGAATTGCTTCATGTTCAATTTTGTGACAATATACAATTTTGTGTTGGTGTGTTACAATGTAGGAGTATTGCAAAAACAAAGTAATATAATAAAAAATTTAACATGAAGCAATTCACACACAAATATGTAAGTATACCCTGCCTAGATATCTCTTTTGTTGTCTGTACATAAATACTTACCAAAAAAGCCCTTACTGCAACGCCACATGCGAACTATGCATCAAAGACCTAATGTGACACAAATCCTGCATTGCACAAGCAAATGCTTCATTTCATCCTGGATCGCAGACGAAGTCACGGGCAACAAGCAAGCAAGTAAAATAAATTATGACTAAGTTACCTGTAGTCCTTCAACTTTTAATGCTAAGTTTCCATCATCAGAAGACGTTACAGGAACCACAGACAAACAATCTGAAATAATACAATACAAAATTATTATTTTTTTTTTTTTGTATTGGCGTCTTGTAGGTATTGTCTTCATGCTATACTAATAAAAGAGCAATATTTGTAAATAATGTATATATTTATATTGCAGACGCTCCATGTAAAACACTGGTATTCAGCTGTATCTGGTGAGACTCGAAGCCGACCCCAACATAGTTCGGAAAAGGCTAGGCAGATTGTATATAATTTATATTTTTGTAATAACGTTCTCGAAAACGGCTCTAACGATTTCGATGAAAGTTGCAATTTAAGGGACAATACTCGTATAGGGGGCGAAAAATCGGTCTAGCTAGGTCTCATATCTGAGAATAAAACAATGGGTTTTATCTATTTTCATTAGAGCAGAGCTCGGTCGCCCAGGAGGCACTAATCATATAATTTGTTATCATTTAATTGTACTAATTCTTTTTTATGCACTAAATAAACAATTTATCTATCTATATGAAACTTATTGTACGCCATAATCAGCCTATAACATTCCCACTGCTGGTACACAGGCCTCGCCTCCTCTCAGTGAGAGGGAGTGAGCCGTATATCCGTAATCCACCACGCGGGCCCAATGTGGTGTGGTGGGTGTCACATGTCTTCGAATTTTTGGTACTAGGACTGGTTCCTCACAATGTTTTCCTTCAAATAAATCTTAATTTGAACTTCAAAGACTTCACTGGTAACACAATAATATGAGAAAAACCAAGTAATATCTTTTAAAATTATGAATCGCATTCAAAAACCGTGCGATGCAGGGGCGGGTTGTTATAACTAGCGAGCGAGCTCACAATCTGCCTAGCCTTTTCCCAACTATGTTGGGGTCCAGTCTAACCAGATGCATCTGAATACCAGTATTTTACATGGCGCGACTGCCTTTCTGACCTCCACAATCCAGTAACTGGGTAAGACGATAACCCTTGGTAAGGCTGGTTGTCAGACTTTCGGGCTTCTGACGACCCGTAACGTCTGTCATAGATCCACGTATGACAGCCGGCACCAACGGTTTAACGTGCTTTCCGAGACATAGAGGGTTCTTGGTATGTAAAGATGGTCACCCATCCACGAACCAACCGCGGCAAGCGTAGCTTAATTTAAGCGATCGACCCATGCGGCTGTTATCATTTACCAACAAACCCTCTGTCAGATTTCTGTACTTTAGCTCAGTTAAATATTAAAATATTAACTTAGATCTTCTGGAATATATTCTCTAATATTTAGAGAATTTATTTCAGAATTTAAGTACTTAATTATTTTTGAGATTTTTTGTTTTTAATATCAACTGTCCCATACAAAACTTCAATATCTACTCGAACCAAATGTCCCATACATTTGGTTCGAGTAGATATTACAACTGATTATTTTTTCTCGATTACGATGTTGGTCCCGTGGAAAAAGTTGTTCAGCTTGATGGTCCCTTAGGTTTGACCACACCTTTCTGATACATGCTCTATAGATATAGATAGAAATATAGCTACATACCTTCATCAATCTCCATTTGATGATCATCAATCGTCTCCTCCCCCTTTTCATAATCATCATCTTTATCATTAATTTTCGTCAAAATGGCACCAGAAAGAAAATCCTTAGGCAAAGAGTTCACATTGAAACTCAATATTGAATTATTTTGGTTCATATTACTTTGAGTAGTCACCATATTTTCTAGGTCATCTTTTAAAGCATTTGAGAGCGAAGTCAGGATAGAATTTGAGTCTAAAGAAGGTACCTCAATTGGTTTACTGGTTGATGTTTTAATTGTTTGTGTTAGGACTGATGTTCCGACGGTTACTTTTAAATTTAATGTTGAGGCTGTGGATGGCTGAAATGAAGATTTAAATTTATTAGTACATTTTTTTTTTTTTTTTTTTTTTAAATTAATTTTAATTATTTTACTAAAAGGTAACATAACTAAAACTATTAAAAAACTAAAATATGGCGTCGAAAAATTCCTCCGCATCGCTGTCGACTAGTAAAGTACCCAAGAGACTGGCGGCATTGCCACGTTGTATGGCAATGCTAAGCCGCTGGCCAAGGTAAAAGCCAGCCCTTGGATCACGGCAAGTGTCAACCAGCCGTTTGGAGATTTCGTTGAACAAACTATGTGCACTCGGACCCCACGGCCCAAGGGTTTCAACCCCAAACGGCTCAAAAATATAATTACCGATAAGGTTATTATACTTCCGCCGCTTGAGGTTTTCCGCAGCGGCAGCAGCAGTGCCAGCACAGCACGCAGAGCCAGGAAGATGGGATGGCGCAAGAGTATCGACACACGTTGCGTTTAGTACATTACCAGATGATAACTTTTTTTATACAGTATTCAATTCTCATTCCAAATAACAGGTTACTTAATAAAAAAAAGATGCCGAGTCACTTGTACTCTCCGTCATTATGATATTTTTTTTGTACTGGATCATACCTGGGATTTGTGGGGGTATTTAATCTTTTAACGTTAATTAACATTTAGAACTTGTTTTTGTGAAAAAAATATTTGGACTAAAAAACTTTGGCCCTTCAATATCTCTGTAATATTTTGGCCATACATTTGGTATATGTATACCACGCTTATTATTTTGGCGTTACATTGCTTGCTGCGGTAAACAGCGATTTTACACACCAAAAATAAAAGTTGTTTCCCAGCAATAATATTTACTTTATAACAATAGAAATTGTGATAGAAAGTGTGTTACGCAATTGGGGGTGCAGCGCAGATCATAATATCTCCCTGCATTACCAAAAAATTTAAAAAAATCATTCCTTTGTGTTCACTTTCATTATAAAAGGAACTCTTGTACAAAATTTCATGCTTCTAGACCCAGCGGTTTAGAATGCACAATTGTCTGTCAGTGAATTAAGATTTTTATTACAAAAATGAGGTGACTATTTATTTATTGTAAGCTGGATGTACTATGGGCCAAAGTTCCGCATGATCACCTCAAAGGCGATAATCGCATGCACGGCTCACGACTCGATCGCACAATGTTCGTTTGTCACTAGCTGCGCTCTCACAGGAATATTTTCTTAAGTGAGCATGCTTAAGTTTTGTCCATAGTATATCTGGATAATAAACAATTTCATTTCATTTTCATTTCAATACTTCTAGAATTAATAAGAGTCGACTTTTGTGCTTCGCTCAGCAGTGGTTAAACATAGTAAAATCTTACCTTAATTTGTGGTAAAATCATGTTCGATTTGGTGAACGATGCCAATTTCCCCACTTTGAGCAACAAATCCGGTGGTATTGGTTGTAATTTTGATGCTGGCAACACCAACTTCTTTCCCAGGATTGATATAGGCTTTGGCGGCGAACATACATTCTTCTCATAGTTCTCATAGTCTAAATTATGATTAGGTAATGATAATTTGAATTGCCCTAGTAAATCCGTTTTTATTGTTTGTAATCTGAAAATAGATTTTATTTAGCATTACTACATGCATTACATTTTTTACTTATACATTTTATTTAGGAGCCAAATTAAAAGACTGTGCAGGATTTAATCTTTATGTGTTACAAATAGTTAGGTCTTACAATTAGGGATGTTGTTGTTTTGCAAATCAGATAAGGATTGATTCCTGTCCTAAAAAAGATCTTGTGCAAGAAAAAAGGCAAGTTCGGAATATTAGGTCTTTACCTATGAAATTGCCGTTCTGCAGTACTGGCCATTTCAAATCAAAATAATTTTTGTTTGGCTAAGAATTCTAATTTCAAATTAATTTTATTTTAAAAACATGGATTTTTTTTTCCAAAAGTAGTTAGGTCTTACAATTAGGGATGTTGTTGTTTTGCAAATCAGATAAGGTTTGATTCCTGTCCTAAAAAAGATCTTGTGCAAAAAAAAGGCAAGTTCAGAATATTGCTTTCTCAAAGTTATAACAAACACCTATTATCAGATTCCTATGTTTGGATATTTTAGTATGAATAAATTATTAATAAGTCTATACAGGGGCAAATTAAATTAGCTAGCGAAACTCCGCAAACGGGTATCCATACCTAAACATGATAAAATAAAAATGAAAAACATTGGATGATTTTGTTTAAGGGTCAATGACCGCTGGTAGTGTTGTTACTTGAATGTGAGTTTATAAAATGTGTTTTATCGTTTTGAGATATCGATACACGCCTGTGAAGTATACACAAAAAAAAACTGATTTTTAAAGTGATATTTTAAGTAACACTGACAACACTACCGGCCGGTTGGTGATCCCAAAAAAATAAACATCATTAAATTAATATATTTTTTATCATGTTTAGATATCAATACCCTGATGGGAGTTTCGCTAGCTAATTTAATTTGACCCTGTATAGTCAAGCAGGGTAGATAGAAAATGCAAGGAATAACCGGAAATGGGTATTATCCAGGGCATGGTATTGCACCTACCGTTTCTTATTACCCCTTGCATTTACGTCACACCTATATTCCTCAAAGGGATAGGCAGAGATGCACCTATAGTACACCCACATCTCGCCAAGGCCCGTGTTACAGGGGGTGAGCCTATTGCCATCAACCGGGCATAAATCCGGTCCGCTATTGAGAAATTCCAGATGGAAAAAACCGAATAACACTGTCTGACCCAGGACTATATTCCAGAGTATCATACTCAGCACCAGACAAACGGAGCAGTAACTGTTTACAATTTCAATGTATTCTTATTGATTAATATGGAGTTAAAACTCACCTGACCTGAATGCTATCATACTCAGAGCATGTCTTAAAGCATTTCTTACACAGTATATTGGTGTGTACTTTATTCTCTAGTACCCGTTTGCCCACAATGTCACTCACAACTTCTGATACTTTCTTGCCTGATTGTAATGTGTTCTGCAAATGTAAATATTAAAATTAATGAGCTATACATACTAATTTAGAAAAAAAAAAAATGCGGACTAAAAAAATGGAACAGAATTGGCGTTTTTTTTATTTTATTAACTTGTAAGAAAACTTACTGTTAGTATATTTGAGTATGCTGTAGAGGTAGTCTATGTTCAAAACTAGGGAGAGTAGTGGTGCTCCAGTAGGCACTTTAATCTGTGTAAATTATTTCATCACCACTGTTCTCATTACCAATCAATCTATCTGCCTAGCCTTTTCCCAACATGTTAAGGTCGGCTTCGTCTTTTTCTAATCGGATGCAGCTGAATACCAGGATTTTACATGGAGTGCCTGTCTATCTGACCTCCATAATCCAGTTGCTGGGAACATAATACCCCTTAGTGAGACTGGTTGTTAGACTTTTGGACTTGTAACTGCCCGTAACAACTGGCAAAGGTCTACAAATGACAGCTGGGACCAAAGGCTTAACATGTTTTCCAAGGCACAGAGGAGTCTCGCACTGGGCCCGTGTGGTCAATTTGTTATTTTTACTTTGTTTCTAATAATTTCACGATTGAAATACTTACATGTTCTCCAAACAGGCTCGAAGCATTTCTAAGTGAGAGGCCAGCTCTGTTGTTGCAGATAAAGCAGCACTGGTTCATGCTGAAAATGTTACAGATTGGACATTAGAGTACTTAGACAGGTATGAAGTGGATGGAGAGTAGAATTATGATCTTGAAACTGGAACTATGACTAAAATATCTATGATCAATTTTACCTGTTAGTACAAGCTCGTACAATTTCATACCAGTTCTATTTGATATTTTATTTATCTTGTAGATAAATCGATGATGGGTTCCAAAATACTACATTTGTTAGAACTTAAAATTACTTTCAATACAGCAGAGAAAATCACTATTAAAAGTTGCTCATTGTATACATAGTAGTCAATGATATTTTAATAAATTTAGTAAATGATATTATATTAGATAGAAGACTGAAAGCCGACCCCAACATAGTTGGGAAAAGGCTCAGCAGATGATGATTAAATAATAGAGATTTAATATAATATCATTGCATATTAGTGCTTTTGACTGCACATGAACATCAAATCAACTATATGAAAACAAAGATAATTCTCCTTGCAGATGTGAAGGAAGAAACATAAAAAGCAGCATATTATGTATTTGTGTTATGTTACTTTTCTTATAGTTTTGTGTGTAATAAAACAATGTAGTTGAATAAGTAAATATCCTGTGTGAAGTTAAACATTTCACGCCACGGTCAGTGAGTCGTTTAGGGGTAGAATGGAAGTGAATTGAATTTGTTGACTGAAATAATAGAATGTTAATCGAGAAAAGGGATGTGTGAATTTTGTAGGACCACTTTTGGCGTAATTTTAATATTCTGATAGTGATGAACAATAAAAATAAAAGTTTGTCAAAGAAGAGTTCAACCTGTTCCAACTCTCAAAGAAAATCATGTTTCGGTCAGTTTCGATAGGTATAGGGAACGTAAGGAACACCCATTGCTTAATTCGTCTTATGTAATTCCAATGACATAAAAATGCAAATTCTTCTGATATCACAAATATTTATCAATGTTTACATCGTTATCAGTTGCCGATAATTTCAAAATTACTACCACCTTACACGAAAAACATTCAAGTTAGCTACAGAAAAATCGTATCCTTTGGTATTTCGCTTAAAACGGCAGCCATTTTGCTACTCCAGTTAACAAAGATTAATATTTATGGCGAAAAGTTACGATAAAATCCACTAAACCACATACCTGGTCAAATTTTTCAATAATCTTCGGGTATTTAATTAGTTTTTGAAGGTTTTCATACGGTTTTATAAAATAATAATGTTGTCAGCAATGGACCGCAAGCAGCCACCATTACGTTTTTAATAATTTGGGTACAATTTCTTATCGCTATGAGGCGTTTTGCGACTGTTTCCGGTAGGTTTGTTCTCTATTACTCTTTTTGACTCGACTATCGCAAAAATACAAACTATTTGTTTTTTATGGGGGACCTTATGCGGTCAATCTGGCATCTTTATAATAAGATTGGCGTTGTCTATTATTGATCAGACACACGCACACGCGCAGCAGCATTGACTACAGGATGCGAGAGGATGTTTGTAAGCACAGACTACTTAGGGATACTACGTATTTTGTAAGTCAGTTTTGACATTTGCACTTCTTGTCAATTTAGGCTTCGAGATTAAAAAACAAACTTTATATATATATCACAATCATCATCTTTCTGCCCTTATCCCCTGTTACTTAGGGTCGGCGCAACACGTTTTCTTCTTCCATTCTCCCCTGTCAACCGTCACGCTATCATTCACTCCCTTCTCTTTCATATCATTCCTCACACAACATCCATCTTTTCTTTGGCTTTCCTCTGTCTCTCCATCCATCAACATGTATTAGGTTGGGGAAAAAGTCTTTTCGCATTATAGTATGTATGAACTTAAAATAAAATCTCTTTGGCTATACTATATGTATCTGGCTGGTTTTAGTATCATTGAAAGTTTAAATTTTAAAGAACATAATTCCAAATTCAAATTAGGAAAATGTGTGATTTTCATTTGTTTTTCGTACTGTCAAGATGAGTGAATCTAATGAAGAAATTCGATACATTTTAAAATTTTACTACAAAAAAGGCAAAAATGCAACGCAAGCCGCGAAAAAAATTTGCGCTGTTTATGGACCCAGTGCTGTATCTGTG
This sequence comes from Cosmia pyralina, assembly GCA_946251885.1. Taxonomy (NCBI): domain Eukaryota; kingdom Metazoa; phylum Arthropoda; class Insecta; order Lepidoptera; family Noctuidae; genus Cosmia; species Cosmia pyralina. The sequence continues at coordinate 16,451,358 of OX276366.1, read as the reverse complement.
AGTGTAGCATTTGAACAATGGGTAATTTTGTATGGAACCCGTACCCACCTTTGTAGCATTTTAGACTAGGTGTCATTTAGAAGAGGCTTAAATGACTAACTCAAAAATAAATGAACGAATGAATGAATGAATGGGAAACCGAAGTTATGATAACTTCTTTATTACATTTTTAATTGCAAAGTGTTACAGCAATCGCACCTTTTTCTGTTCTGTAGACCAAATAATTAACCAGTTGTTTTTTCTGCCTAAAGAGAGACAGACTTAGCTTCCTACCATTCGTTTTTGGTATGGAAAAAACATTAAATAAAAACCATAAACCTTAAAAAGCACAGTTTTATTACAAGACCAACACAAACATCATTTTTAAATTGTGTTGTTACTCTCAATGATTATATCATCCCAGGCACTTGCCGGACCTATGAAGTTATCTAGGTGCCTGCCAACACCTAAGTACCATATTATGCTAACAGTGTGAGCACAGGCACCTAGAGTTCTCATACCCGTCATGCAGGAGCAATAATAGGCTTCGATGGCTTCTCTGCCTTGGACATTCACTTTGATCAAAATATATGTGTAATATATTTTATTCGATACGTGCCTCGATAATATGCGGCCTCTAAGTAACGAGCAGTTTTCGGTCACTAGCCCATGCTGCGACATATTAGGGCTACGGCTAGAAGATACCTCAATATTATATATACCATCTCCACCTCGCAAATGCTCGGCAACATATGATCTAGCGAGCTTTAAGTGGTATGTTCCCAAACTGAATAGAATGACGTCTTCTTCTGTCAATTGTGGAAATGGTATTGATGTAGCCGTCAAAGTAGTGAACACCGCCCGTTGTCTATTCATATTTTTTGCGACTACATAATTGCCCAGTCTATTAGGTTCGGTAATTCTTTGAGCTATTATATCGATAAAGGCGTGGGCATGCTCATTGTCCGTCAGACGCTGCCTAAATGCATTTATAAGGGCTCCCGCAATGCGAAAGTCTTCAAATACGTGAGGGAGTGTTTTGTTAATAAGTGTATGCCTAAATATCTTGTAGTCCCTTTTGAACCATCCGTTAATGACTTCAATGACCCATCGCACTATTGTGATTTGCCGAGATTTATTTGCTTGAATATCTGTGAGCTGTGTGGCATGCCTATGTTTGCTTGGCGGCATATGGGCAACATAACCAGCACTTTCTATATCTGGTATAGAGTCTCTAAAACCTCGATCTAATATGAAAACGTCATCTGTTTGTAATATTGTATGCACTGGGGACGTTTGATCATTCATAATCTCACTCATGATTTGGGCATCTGTTGTTGTTGCAGCGTATGGTCCACATATATCTATAATATAGCCGTCTGGGCAAGTAATTACAAAAGGTTTTAACAAGTTTTTATACTTGTGTAAGCTGTAAGTCCTTTTTTGAAATAAAAAGTTTTTGCTTTTCTGTACATATATGTACGAACCATCACAAATAGCTATAGCCACTGGGTTTGTAGGGTTGGAATATATTGATGATGGCACTGCAAGGCTGTGAGCTATAATTTCATCACGGCTTATATGATTGAATCCCAAATGGCGAACAACAAAGTCTCGGGTCAAGCAGTTTCTTGCAGTTTTAAGTAAAATACCAATCGTTTTACGTGATACACCTATTTGGGAGGCTATACGTTGATTTGGTTCACTAGACCTTTGTTTTAATAAATAGACTCCTAGCGCAGTTTTTGGTCTTCTACATTGATCTAAAAGAGACGGTGTATCATTCAAAACGATCTCGAATTGTTGGTGTGTTAATCCAGTTAGGTAATATAGATCCTCAGGTGAAATGTTGTTTACATTGTCAAAATCTATATTAGTCTTGTGTTTATATGCATCTCGTAACGTATCAATCATATCTTTGAGATGGTCTGGTGTGAATATTGTCTCTCCATTATCATACAGCGAGCTCCAATCATCTGTGTTGATGTGATGTGTACAAACGCGTGCATTTTCAGGAACGTACACGCTATGATTAACCAACAAAAATACTTTTATAAACCTGGACACTCTATGAAGTTCTTGATTGATGCACCCGCGGAATAAACAGTGACGCGCCGTATTCGCAATCCTCCTATAAGTTGGAACAGATGTTGGTTGCAACTGCTCTGGATTTGCGAGTTCCTGGTTATGTTCTTGTTCGAACCTGGCTTGCTGTCGTCTTCCAGCTACCCAACAACGATGACACATATACTGAAGTTGATTGAGGGCCATCTAAAAGAAAAAAAAATCCTCAAGTTACGTATTAAAAACAATAAATAACTTAATACTTAAAAAACAAAAATACACGACAGATGTGTGAGTGAACACAGACACCGTGAACACGATGAACAAAAGTTATGTTTATACTAACCTCATTTATGTTAATCCGTTCCATCACATACTCTGTGAATCCTGGATTGTCTTCCAAATAGGCTCGCGTCAGTATATGCCGGTTTCGGTCACGAAGTACTGATCTTGTACACGTAACACATAATACACGGCGTTCACCTTCCATTTCGTTGAAGCAGGTGAATAATATTTAATCCAATCGTTAAGAATACACTAAAGTCCGTTGTGAAGGCTGAGGTTGTAGATATAAGTACGAATAAAATAAACTAAAATGACAGAAATGCGCGCGCTCAAAGACAGTTCCAAACAGGTACTAACGATTAAGAACAAAAGATCGAGGCGGCGCGGCGTCGCCGACTATACGCTATCTGTTTCACTCGCACTTATGTGTACGTCGGCTCTGCTGTACTACTCACTCACCGATTATGGCTATACGGTTGCATACTGAATGCCAATTTTTACGACACACCGACGCTTGTGCATAATAGTTCGAAGTACGTATCGGATAAAATAAAATCGCAAAAACGTCGAATGTGCATGGCTCGCTTTTCGGCATTTTCAACGTCGAATATCTTTTTTCCCCCGCAAGCTACAAAGTTGCCCCCCTACAATAAATATATATATTTTCAAAGACCTTTCTAATGGTACCAATTTCAATTTGCTACATGGGTGGGTACGTTTTGTTCCATGTTCTTTGGTTTAAGCGTTTTCAATCTGGAAATTTTGATGTCAAAGATGCACGTCGCTCTGGTCGCCCTATTACGGATAAAATGGATGACATTTTTGAAAAAGTGGAGCAAGATCGGCATATCAGTAGTTACGACGTAGCTGAAGAACTGGGAATTGACCACAAAACAGTTTTGGCGCATTTGAAAAAAACTGGATACTCAAAAAAGCTCGCTATTTGGGTACCTCACGAGCTCACTGAAAGAAACCTAATGTACCGTGTACTCATTTCTGATTCTTTATTACGACGTAATGAAACCAAACCATTTTTGAAGAAGCTGATAACTGGTGATGAAAAGTGGATCACGTACGACAAGAACGTGCGAAAAAGGTCGTGGTCAAAGGCCGGTCAGGCTTCACAAACTGTGGCGAAACCCAGGTTAACTCGCAACAAGGTGATGCTGTATGTGTGGTGGGATTGGAAGGGCATTATTCATTATGAGCTGTTACCACCAGGCAGGACCATCGATTCTGAACTCTACTGCGAACAACTTATGAGATTAAAGCAAGAAGTTGAGAGAAAGCGGCCGGAATTAATCAACAGAAGGGGTGTGGTTTTTCATCATGATAACGCTAGACCTCACACATCTTTAGCCACTCAGCAAAAATTAAGAGAGTTTGGTTGGGAGGTGTTAATTCATCCGCCGTATAGTCCTGACCTTGCACCTTCAGATTTCCACCTGTTTTGGTCTCTTCAGATTTCTTTAGGCAGTGTCAGGTTAACATCATGAGAGGACTGCCAAAACCACTTGTCGCGGTATTTTGATCAGAAGTCCCAAAATTTCTATAGCAACGGGATCATGTCCCTACCTACAAGATGACAAAAAGTTATCGAACAAAATGGTACCTACATAATTTAGATAAATGTAAATAATGTATATTAAAAAATGTTTTGAATTTTCTTAAAAAATGCGAAGAAACTTTTTCCCCAACCTATTATATTCATCACTCTTTTAGTCACATGCATTTCGTCTCTGCTCATAACATGCTCATACCAAGACAAACGATTTTCTTTCAACTTTTCTGTCACTGGCGCCCATTGCTGGCGCCTCTTTCAAACTTCCTTTTATATACTAATTTCTTATTTTACCCATTCTCGTCACTCCACAAATCCATCTCAACATTTTCATCTCTGCTGCATGCAATTTTTTTTCATCCATCTTCTTTACTGCCCAGCATTCCGATTCATAAAGTACGACAGGCCTTATCACGGACTTATAAATTTTCCCCTTTGACTTGAGGGGCATCCGTAGGTCGCAAGTTGTTCCTGTAACCTGTCGCCATTTCATCCATCCTGAGTTGAACCAGTGCGTTACGTCTCGGTCTACTTCGCCATCCCCTTGGACAAGCGACCCGAGGTACCGAAAGTCGGAGCAGATCAGTAAGGGCGTTCCGGCAAGACCATAGAGAGAGAGAACCGGAGACCGCCATAATCACATAACAAATACTCTGTTTTGGACCGACTTACTGTCAGGCCAACGGTCTCCAGTCTTTTCCACCACACCTCCAATCTGCTCTGGACCTCTAAGCTAAAAACCAAACTGTTTAAATATTTTTTTTTTAATTTAGAACAAGTTCTACAGATCAAGCTATACATTTCCAGAATAAGCTGATCTTGCATTGTATAGGATTTCCTTACAATGAGAGGTCAGTGTAAACTGGAAAATTATAGCCTGATGTATAGCCGTGTGTACATACTGGGTTTTGGTTCCGCTGATTTTCAAGCCAACATTCTCCAGCTTCGATGGTATTTCTCTAATCTACTCTATCTAGAGTCGACGAAATTGTTCTTGTTGGTGAAGATGGACCTAGATAGATCTCTATCTAGGTCCATCTTCACCAACAAGAACAATTTCGTCGACAAATAGCATGCTCCAGGGTGCCTCTTCCTATATGTCCGACGTCAGAGCGTCCAAAATCAACAGGAAGAGGTATGGATGCTAAGGTAGCCCGCGAAATTCATTTTGTTTTTTGCAATTTGCAGGTCAGTGTCAAGTTGTATCTTGATCAAAATACGATTCGCGACAACAAAAAATATTCATTTACATAATTATAATCATAAAAATCATCAATATATCTTTCTAAGTTAGATTTCCTCCGGATTGGTCTGATTTCGCAAATCAGCAATCAAGCACGACATACTTCCTCTACCTACATACTTCCCGGGCAAACCTTTCTCTTTCAAGGCCCATCACAAGACATCCCAAAGTACCCTGTCATACGCTTTCAACAGATTTATGAACACCATGTCCAAGTTCTTGTGTGCACGTCTGTACTTTTCGCACAATTGGCGGAGTGCAAAAGTGGCGTACACTGTTCCTCAACCTGGCATAACCAAACCCAAACTGATTTGGGTTATCCCAAATCTCACTCTCCTCTCGCAATCTTTTCTCTATTATTTTCTCCATACCTTTATACATGACATGAGCTTTATCCCTCGACAGTTGTTGCAGTACTGGACTGCCACCATTATTCTTGAAGATGGGCACTAGCGAACTATTGCACCATTCTTGTGGGATTGCTCATTCATACAACGACTATTACTCTCCTCCTACTCCGTCATACAACAAACTATTACTTATCTACTTATTACAAACAAATATTCCAGTTTAAGCTAAAAAAATCGGCCAAGTGCGTGTCGGACCACGCAAAATGAAGGGTTCCGTAGATGGGATGAATTTATCCCAAGAACAAACTTAAAATTTTAGTTGAAAAACATGCTCTCACATTCTAACCGTAAATGTAAGTTTGTACTCATAATATTGAGAGATTTACCATGTTATTTTAAAACCACAGACTTCTTATAACTATTTTCTGTATTTTTTTCAAAATTTTATGCTCAGTAGTTTCGCAGATAAGGGGGCCGGTCAATTTTCGTCTATTTTGTTAAATAACCCAGTTTAAGTGTACAGATTCTTTATTTTTTCTAAAAGATAAATACATCACTAGGGTAAAGGGTAGTCCAGTAGCTAAAAGTATTTTTTATTGCGTTGTCAGTGAGTCTAGCTTTAAATATGTTAAAAGAGGATGTGCTCCTCATGTCTGCCGGTAAATTATTATAAAGTTGTACACCTTCACATTTTATATTTTTTATTTTTAATGCGTCCGCGGGGGATGCGTCTGTATTTGGTTTGGGTTTTTTGGCTATATTTAGATGTTTTTATCTTAAAGCATAAGCGTGTGTGTATGGTTTTGTTAAGAATTTTCCTTATGAGAATGCAGGAATTTCATGTGTAAAGTTGATGAATGCTCATTAGTTTAGTGTACCTATTTGTATAGTTCAGATGTAGGTGTGTTATAGTCGTAGTTGAATAGAAGTTTAATTATTTTTAATTCCCATTTCCTTGCAAGTTGCCGTGGAAATGGGCTGAATGTAAACGGACTTTTATCGTGCCATCCATCGATTTCTGTAATTAAAATATACACATATATAGGTATTACTCAGGAGCTCGTGGCTAAGTAAAGACAGCCGTACGGGTCGATCCATCAGGTTAAGCTACGCTTGCCGGGTTCGGTCCGTGGATGGATGACCATATTTACATACTGAGACTCCTCCGTGCCTCGGAAAGCACGTTAAGCCGTTGGTCCCGGCTATCATTCGTGGATCTTTGACAGTCGTTACGGGTCGTCAGTAGCCCGAAAGTCTGACAACCAGTCTTACCAAGGGTTATCGTATTACCCAGTTAATGGGTTGTGGAGGTCAGATAGGCAGTCGCTCTATGTGAAATACTGGTATTCAGCTGCATCCAGTTAAGACTGGAAGCCGACCCCAACATAGTTGGGAAAAGGCTAGGCAGATTGTTTGATAATTTTCACCTTCTGCTCAGTGTTGGCCATTTTGTTTGTCGAATCTACGCGCTTATGTCGGTACTTCTGGACATAGATTAATAATAGGTCTTTACCTACGAAATTGCCGTTTTGTATGAAAAAATTTAAACGATTTTTTTTCATGCATTTTTTATTTGTATTAATCGAAGTAATCACCCATGCAATCAATGCATCTTTGCCAACGCAGTGGCAGTTTATTGATGCCCTTCTTAAAGAAATCAGCTGGACGGGAGGCAACAAATTCTTCAAAGGTATTTTGTACTGCCTCTCGGGTATTGAATTTTTTTCCCGCCAAGAAGTTATCCAAATTCTGGAAAAAGTAGTAGTCTGTAGGCGCAAGGTCTGGTGAGTAGGGCGGATGACGAAGAGCTTCCAACCCCAGTTCTTGCAACTTGGAGACCGTCTGCTGTGCAGTATGAGGTCGCGCGTTGTCGTGCAGGAGCAGCGGAGACGAGCGATTGACCAATGCTGGTTGGAGATGTGCCAGCTTCTCCATCATTGTGTTCAGTTCTTCACAGTACACATCTGAAGTAATGCTCACCCCGTTTGGTAAGACGCTGTGATGAATCACACCGGCGCTAGACCACCAAACAGTGAGCATCACTTTTCTAGGGGTAAGTTTTCGTTTAGGGCATTGTTTAGGTGCTGAACCAGGATCCAACCAACTTGCTGAGCGCTTGCGGTTATCAAACAGAATCCATTTTTCATCGCAGGTAACAATGCGGTTCAAAATTCCTTCATATGTGTGTCTGTTGAGCAGTGCAAGGCACGTCTCGACGCGTACTTCGCGCTGGCGATCATTGAGTTCGTGGGGCACCCATTTGTCAAGCTTTTTTACCTTGCCAATTTGACGCAAATGGACCAATATTGTTTTGACGCTAACGTCGAAAGCTGCTGCTAATTCAGCCGTAGATTGTGTATCATCAGCTTCCACAATCGCCTTTAATTCGTCATTGTCGACCAAAGTCTTCGGACGACCGCGAGGTTCATTTTTCAGGTCGAAATTTCCAGAACGGAAGCGAGCAAACCAATAACAAGTGGTGCGTTGGTTTGTAGTGTTAGCTCCGTAAACGTCGTTGATGTTGCGTGCCGCTTGTGCCGCGTTGCTGCCACGACGGTACTCATATTCCATAATTACTCGAATTTTTAACGTATCCATGATGACGAAAAACATTGAAATGCGATGAAAATGTAACACTAATCAATAAACAAATGACTACTTTTGGAAAAAAAAAATCCATGTTTTTAAAATAAAATTAATTTGAAATTAGAATTCTTAGCCAAACAAAAATTATTTTGATTTGAAATAGCCAGTACTGCAGAACGGCAATTTCATGGGTAAAGACCTAATATACCGGTCTGGAAAAGTCTTCGACACAATATGACTATAATGACCGTGGACTGGAGGTTTTTCAACAATTGACTGCACACAGTACATTTGTAATTATATAAAGGAGGGTAGAGACGTCACTCGCACATTTCATAGCGCCCTCTAGCAACAAGTAAAAACAACAATCCATGAAGCCTATAGGCTAGCTTCAAATCTGCAGACCTGCAGTAGGCCCTGTCCTATTTTCCTATTAATAAAACATTAGATAAACTGTCAAACACTTTAATTCAATCTTTATTTACAATATATGAAGACCAACTGCTGAATTTTGTATTCTACATCATAATCTTTACGTAAATGAATAGACACACAAGTTTCACAAACAAGTAAACAGTCCAGATTTTCGTGGAAGGGTCAATCACATAAAGCGATGTCGTCGGTATCAAATACTTTTCCATCAATGTTTAGAAGCAGGATCCAAGTCAAGAAAAATCCACGAAATACATAATATAATGAAAAAAAAACTGGGTCAACGGAATAATTTTTTTAACAACAAATTTGACATTTACGCGAGTTGCGATCCTTTTTTTCCACTTCAGTTGAAAACAGTTTCAAAAATTAGCGTTGCGTTATTGGATGATTTTATACATTATAAACAAACGTTCTAAGTTAACGCAATTGATTAAAAAGATGTCTCTACTCCTTAATTTTTTTATTTGTAAATATAAATTGTTGTTTTTTTTATTACAATCTGAGTAAAATAGATCATTATGTTTAAACTAAACCCATGAACAATTTGAGCACAGCGCCATCTATCAATAAGTAAGTTTAACTTTTGATATTATTACACAAGTAATTTAAAAATCTATTGAATTGAGTAGTGTACCTCCAAAAGCAGATGCCTACCTAAACTGGCCGGTTATGTTTCCCTTACTTTTGTTCTAAGGTATCACCGTAGTCACAGAACATATAGATATACTCCTAGCGGAGACCACGGTGCCATAGCTTAGAACAAAAGTAAGGGTAACATAACCTGCCAGTTTAGGTAGGCTTCTGCTTTTGGAGGTACATTACTCAATTCAATAGATTTTTAATTTACTCGTGTAATAATATCAAAAGTTAAACTTACTTATTGATAGATGGCGCTGTTCTCAAATTGTTCATGGGTTTAGTTTAAACATTATGATCCATTTTACTCAGATTGTATTAAAATACCAACAATTTATATTTACAAATAAAAAAGTTAAGGAGTTGAGACATCTTTTTAATTGATTGTGTTAACTTAGAACGTTTGTATATATGTATAAAATCATCCAATAACGCAACGCTAATTTTTGAAACTGTTTTCAATTGAAGTGGAAAAAAAGGATCGCAACTCGCGTAAATATCAAAGTTGTTAAAAAAAATATTCCGTTGACCCAGTTTTTCTCTTTTCGAGTGAATGGATGCGCTTCGTTATATTATGTATTTCGTGTTTTTTTCTTGACTTGGATTCTGCTTCTAAACATTGACGGAAAAGTATTGGATACCTGGATTTATGTGATTGACCGTTACACGAAAATCTGGAACTGTGATCTGGACTGTTTACATGTTTGTGAAACGCAGTGATACCTATTGTGTTGTGTTGTTTATAAACATGAACGCGAGCAATTAATTTATTCATATATAATCGGTGTAAAGATACAAATAAATTATTATGTTGATTACGTAAAGATTATGATGTAGAATACAAAATTCAGCAGTTGGTCTTCATATATTGTAAATAAAGATTGAATTAAAGTGTTTGACAGTTTATCTAATGTTTTATTAATAGGAAAATAGGACAGGGCCTACTGCAGGTCTGCAGAATAGATTTGAAGCTAGCTATACATATAAACCTATTATGCTTCATGGATTGTTGTTTTTACTTGTTGCTAGAGGGCGCTATGAAATGTTCGAGTGACGTCTCTATCCTCCTATATACAAATGTACTCTGTGGCGGAGACCGTGGTTGACCTTGACTGGCTTGTTTATATTATATTATTAGTGTTTATGAGTTGTATGTGTTATCATAGACTACATAAATAAGCGTGTTATTATCGAAAGAAATTACCGGTATATTGTAGTAGACGGTGATATGGGACTAATAAACTTATTCCTATGAATTGTCAGAACTAGAGAGATTTAAATGAGTACTTTACTTTACTTAACTTTTTCTCAAAATCTTGAAGAAGGCGTATTAAACAAGCCTCCATCGTTATTTGTACGCAAAGCAGCAGTGTTTTTCTTTAATTAACATAAATTTAAAGTTGAACACAAGTGATACCTTTTTTGTTAGAAGATGGAAAAACTGGCAATGTGCCGGATATGTTTAGCGAAGAATGTTCGCATGCATGTAATAATCAACAAGAACTTGCATGAATTATATGAGAAGCTGACTGATATTCCAGTAAGTTGATATTTTTATTAATAATTGTGTAAATTACCTACGAGGTTTTAAATATCTCTCCTACCTATGCGAAGATTCATACTACCTTTAAGAACTTTCGGTCAGAGGGTCTTCTTAGGGGAAGTTGGAAATCACTGACATTGGTGAAGGAAAACATTATGAGGAAACCTGGACATATCACCAATCTGCCTTGAGGAAGAGAAGTGACCAAAATGATGCCTTCCTTGTAAGATGCGCACAGAAAGCATTAAGGATTTAGTTAGATATTTTCTTCATAAAAACAAAACAATTAGTGTAAGACTAATTTTGTTGCAGTTTGTAACTGAAGACAGTAGACCGATTCTTGCTTGTCTTTTCTGCTGCTCTAAACTAAACCAATGCTACCAATTACTGAGAAAATGTCTGGAAGCTGAAGAGCTGTTCGCTCAGATGATAAAGGAAGATTATGAGGTGAGGTTTTCTTCAACAGCCATTTATTCTTATAATTTCTAATTTCAGTATAATGTGGAAGTGATTCCTGACAACTAATAGACAAGTATGGAAAAGGGACATGTTGCGCCAACCCCAAATAGATTGGGTTAAGGGCAGGAGAATGATGAATTGGAAGTAATTCCTCTCAAGCTCATACCTACTGTGTCTGGATTTCACACCAGCCTTATTATTGAGTGTTGATTGTTGTTATGTACTATGAGCCAAAGTTCCGCATGATCACCTCAAAGGCGATAATCGCATAGCACGGCTCACGACTATCGCACAATGTTCGTTTGTCACTAGCTGCGCTCTCGTAGGAATATTTTCTTAAGTGAGCATGCTTAAGTTTTGTCCATAGTACATATCAACATTCAAATCAATCAAATCAATGTCAAATACCCTATAAGGGCCTATTTCATGATGCCCAAATAGCCACTACTTACCAAATAAATTCAAAAGTGGAACATAATTTGTATGAAATTATCTGCCAAATAGGTAAGTTAATAAGAACTTGGAACGCGTGGAAGTCTGGCATCGTTTAAACAGGTTTTTTGTTCTGACACAATATCACATTATTTATGTACGTTTATTTGACACAAACTTCTTTTTTTATTTTTTTATTTTATTTTAAGTAAGTATACATCACACGTTGCAGTATAAAACTGATTTACGTCTGTCACCTCACACTTCAGTCCAGTTGAAAACCAGCGTCAGGCACTAGTTGTCTGGCATTTTTTTGCTGAACTGGGCCTTTTTGGCACAGCCGTGAGGCACACTTTCCTGCATTGTATTTTTTATTTTTTGTTGTTGTTGCATCGCAAATGTAGATTTTAAAAATTTTATTGTTATTTTTTACTTTTTTGTTTTGCCTCTAATTTAGTCTGTGCTAAATAAATGTGTTTTCTTTCTTCTTTTCTTTTTCTTTAACTTAATGGTAGGTGAACAAACATGCCCTTATAATAATAATAATTACATGTTAAATACTGCACTGCTGCAACTTCTGTGTGAAACTTGTATGTGGCAGTTTGATAATGGTCCTCTCGCATATTGGCACGAGCTATGCAACAATAGTTTGTGCAGTGGTCAGTGAAACTGGTAGCATGGCCGACACTCCAGGGCACATTGGACCTACTTAAGTTTCCTCATCTGTGGGGGCTCTTTCTTTTGAGTGACTTTAGTATATGAAAAAAGGTTTGGTCTGTGATCATATGCATAATACTATAATCATCTTTTTACAGACAAATTCTTTAATAAACCAAAACCACTTAGAGTTTTTCAGTGGGTTTATTATATCTCCAATACAGCACATAAGTATAGTTGATAAATGTCAAATAGAAAGCATCACTATCAAAGAAGAATTACCAGCTGTTTGTGAGGGACCAGATGATATTATAGAGCCAAAGGAAGAACATCAAAGTGATGGTATGTTTCTATCAAAAAATAACTAATAATTAAATATATAATCATTCAAACTAATTAGATAATTACAATGTACAAGGTAACACTAAAATAATTATACATATTATGTACAAGATTAAAATGAAAAATAATAAAAAACTTTTTTACAAAAAAAAAAAAAACAACAATTCCCAAAAAAATAGTACAAACTGAAAAATAACTTTAATTTCGGAAGTTGGTGTCTTTGGATCTGTATTTAGCTTTTTGCCACCGACTTCCGAAATTAAAGTTATTTTTCACTTTGTAGTATTTTTTTGGAAGTCTGTTGTTTTTTTTTGTAAAAATGTTTTTTTATTTTTCACTTTTTAGTGGGGCAGTCTGTTTTATCTAAGTTACACTAGCCTAATGTCAATTGCTCATCATCTTTTACAAAATATTGCTTTTTCCGATACAAGGACGTTAATTGTTGAGGAGTTCTCTCAGTAAGGAACCAGGAGAACTGGAACTGATGGTGAAGTCACCATCAGCTCCACTTCAACATATCCATTGTATGAGCATAAATTGCTTAGCAAAAATCGAATCGCAACCCGTGAAATACGTATTATTGAGTAGTTCCGATGGCCATCTGTAGTCTACCTCACCAAATGGTGCTTTCCGGGAGCAAATGCACGAGTTACTATAAAAAAATACCCAAATCGTTATAGGTGTGCCTATAAAAATTGAAGGTTCCCCTCGATTTCTCTGGAATGCCATCATCAGATCCTGGTTTCCTTATCATGGTATCACCCTTGGGATATCTCCTTTCCAACAAAAAACAATCATCAAAATCGGTTCATAAATGACGAAGTTATCCGCGAACACAAATAAAAATAAAATATATATGTACGGTCGAATTGAGAAACCTCCTTTTTTTGAAGTCGGTTAAAAAGGGCCAGAGATCATTGGGCATAAAAAATAATATGTACTTAATAAATTTATTTTATATTGATCATAAATGTTTGGAACTACTTAAAAGTTTTGGTAGTGTTTAGTTTTATTCAACGGTAACCACATTGTATTTGAAATAAAAATAAAAAAAATATCTATACATCTCTATCTCTAAATATTATAAAATAAAGTCGCCTTTCTTGTCTGTCTGTATGGCCGCGTTGTTCTACTAAACTGCGCAACGGATTTTGATAGGTTTTCACCATCATTTAGAGAATGTATTTCGGAAGGTTTAATTCTTTTTTGAACGTAAACGAAATACTGAAATTTGACGTTTTGTCAAGTCGTGAAAAAGACGCTTTTTTGAGCACTTACATGGCGTGCGCTGACTAAACCTTAAGAGGTACATAAATTGAATGTTCTACTGGATTGTACATCTTAACAAGACCAACAGAAAAGTCCCTGATAGCATATTATGTCTATCTTCTAAAGATGACCCACAGTAACAAATTCAAGCCGGGCAGACCTCCACTGTATGCTCCACCGTGTCCTCCGGGCGATCCACACAATGGTGACACCTGGGAGAGGTCAATGACCTGCCTCCGCTATTAGGGAACAGCGATTATTGCCGTTTAATGACAGTGTGGTGGTGTTGGCTGAGGCTGAAAAACATTATTAATTAAGATGTGACTCAGGCTGTCTGGACAAATCTTCAAAATAGCTCGCATTTAACTAAGTCAATAGGGCACTATGTGATGGCTAAACATTCTTATTTCAGAATTTGTAACGCTACAGAATCTTAGATAATCGATCGAAAACGTGTCCAGCTAGCTTGAAAAACCACTTTTCGCTGGTCTCTCAATCTCGGTAACGGTAGTGATTTTGACGACTTTTTTCATATTAACGGGCGTCACATAAATTTGTAACAGGCATCGAGCTAAAAGTTTTGTGATACATACAGCGGTTTAGTAGAAAAATGCAAAAATCTGTGTCCAGCCAGCTTGAATTTACGTATAAAACTTTGGGCTGGCACTTCCGAATCTCAATAACGGGAACGTTTTCGAATATGGTTCCTTTACTAACATTTAGTGACGCAATGTGTAACAGTACTAACGTTTGAATTATGGCGTCACATGTAAGGGTTTACCAGAAATCAATAAAAACTGAATGTCCAGCCAGCCTGAGTTCAAGCTGGCTGGACACGTGTATCTCCGCTGCCTGATGATCTACGGCCTTCGAAATGTGTTCAAGATTTTGTGACGGGGACGATAATGATAACCTGAATTTGTGACGGAGAAACTTTCCGTCGTTTCAAAGATATTGATCTTATAAATTTTCCCATACAACACTGCATTAGGGTTACCAATATTGTAGCTTTTATGTAGGACAAAGTATATTTTAAGGTGTTTTTTTTAATGGGCGAAAATCGCGTGTATTGGTGATACTAATACGAACAACTTGACACTTTCAGGAGTCAGCCAGGGGACCAACTTGGGCCCGTTGGAATTTGTCATAATGGTAAATGACCTACCGGAAGTAACGATGAATGCAAGTTGTTTGCTCTTTGCTGACGATCTCAAATTGTTCCTTCGGATTAATGACGAGACAGACTGCTTGAAGTTGCAGTCGGACATTGATGAAGTGGTGGAATGGAGCCGGAATAATAAGCTGCGGTTTAATGTCTCAAAGTGCAACGTCATATCTTTTGCACGGGCTGTGGTGCCGCTACACTATAAACACCAGATGGAAGGTGTAGCCATTCCGCAGGTCAATTCTGTGCGTGACCTAGGGGTTCGTTCCGTAGACATATTGTGCAAGTGTGTAGGCAGGCATTTAGGGAGTCTAGGCTTTATAATGCGCGAAACACGGGAATATAATAACACGGAAGCTGTAAAATCCTTATATAATGCATTGGTTAGGAGTATGTTGGAAAGCAGTGCTATTATCTGGAACCCCCATGAGGCTAAATATAGGCGGTGGTGGAAAAAATGGAACAAATTTATCCGGTATTTGTACCTTAAGCAGTATGGATTTTACCCTTATTATCCGCTTATGTATCCAACCCTCTTTGTTATAGGGATGGTTGGGTACTATAAGTTGGAGGTAAGGCGTAACTTAGCGTTAGCGAAATATATATTTGAAGTGTTTCGTGGTAGATTAAATAATCCTGGTATATTAGATTCGTTGAGGCTGCTCGTTCCAGGCTTTTCGACGTTCCAGTGGCTGGCACTATCTTGGGCAAATTCGGACCGGTTGCAAGAGCCATAAACAACGCCCCACAAAGGCTTGACATTTTTAACTGTACATTGGCGGAATTTGTGAGGGTGACTCTCGATTTATTAACTAATAAATGATAATCATTTCATCACATTATCGCATTGGGTGTGAACCTGTTATGAAATGAAATCTTTTGTTTCCAGATATGAATCCATATAAACTTACAAATTAATTACATATTTAAAATTTAAATAAACAAACACAAACACACACACATACAATATCATAAATAAGACATATAACACACACACGCGCGCGCACGCGCGCGCGCGAATCAGGTTATCGGCGTGTGGTAGGACTGCCATCTTATATGTAGTGGGCTGTGGTTCCACTCACGTACTGCGGCCACCAATGAATTGCCCGATCGATATATGGCGGTGCGTGCTGCGGCCGACCGGCTCCTCAGCAGCGCCTGCCAGCAGGGCACGCGGCCCGCGGCGAACATGGCGCTTGCGCTGCACCACCGAGGCAGTCGAAACATCGCGCGCCACGCGTCGTTGTATTGCACTCGCATGTCGCTCAGTGCCGCCTTGGTGTAGTTTGTCCACAACTAGACTGTGTAAACGCTTGTGCAGTAACTAGTAAATACTCGTAGCTGGGCCTTCACAATGTCGCTACAACGGCTAAACCGCGGTTATTACATACATACACAACATTGTATGTATGTAGAAATTAAAGTCGTTTTCCGTGTCTGTATGACCGCGTTGTTCTTCTAAACTACGCAATGGATTTTGACGCGGGTTTCACCATCATTTAGAGAATTTATTTCTGAAAGTGTACCTATGTGTATAATACATTCATATGAAATTTACGTATACTAAAGAAATGACGACGTTTTGTCAAGTCATAAAAATCATGCGAAGCACTCACTAGTTGATAATAAAAGAGTAATACTGTTTTTGTTTACTTACAGAGCTAGAATGGGAAAATTTTGACAATAGCTGTCTAGATGTAGCAGATATACTACCACATGATTCTGAGTCAGATTTAGAAGGTGATGAGCCTTTAATGGTGTTTAAAACTGAAGTGGAAGAAGAACAACAAGTATCTAAGAAGAAACGAAGAGCCAGGGAGATGAACAGTAAGTATTAGTTAGTTAATCTATAGGTAAGCAAATTGGCCAACGGTTCCCCTGATAGGAAGTGCTTAGCGTTACCTAAAGAGTGTACCGTGTGTGTGTACTGTCAAAGACTTTCGCCTTGAGACACTGTGGTATGTGAGACGAGAAGATATTGCAAAGCTTCCCGAACGCTGCCCAGCCGAGTCGGATTCGACGATTGACCTCTTTCTCGAAGTTGGACCTACCTAACTAAGGTCTTAGGTAAACATACTCGTCCACAACTTCGAGTGTAGTGACTCCGATCTTCATGAGAGTGGGTGCTACATGGACATTTGACAAGACCTTTGTCTTGTTCATGTTCATTTTCTCTACTTCTACCATGTTCATTTTGTCTTACTTACTGAGCTCCTCCAAAGTCTCAGCCATGTCTACAATATCGTCGGCAAACCGAAGGTGAATGACGTACTCGTCATTATCACATTATTATCACATCATATTTATAAACGGCTTGGGTACGTGACGATGGGAAGAGACCAGATGGCATGACGCTGTTGCCTTGGAAGATGGGTAGGCCTCTGGTGTGGGACGCAACCTGTGTCGACACCCTCGCGCCATCTCATGTTCCAAGCACGACGTGCTGTGCTGGCGCCGCTGCTGCGGCTGCTGAGACCCTCAAGCGGCGTAAATACTGTAACTTATAGGTAACTACAGTTTTGAGCCGTTTGAGGTCGAAACGCTCGGGTCATGGGGCCCGAGTACGCGTCTACTTTTTAAGGAAATTTCTCGCCGACTGGTCGAGACTTCACGTAACCAGAGGGCTGGCTCGTTCTTTGACCAAAGAATTAGCATTGCCATTCAACGTGGCAATGCTGCCAGTCTTCTGGGCACGTTTCCGGATGAAATCGATGCGGACGAGTATTTCGACGCCTAAGTGTCCTATTGTTTTGTATTTATTTGTATAGTTAGTTAGTTAGTAATTTACTTTAGTACCTAGTGTATATAGTGTTAACTTGTATGTGCGGGGTGCAGGTTTGTTGGTAATATTAAAGGATTTGGTTTTAAAGAGTTTATTGAAAGCTCCACAATTTGAAACAATGAACAAAAACGTACCTTCTCCAGGCCGTCCTTGTTCATCACTTCTAGAAGGAGCTTCCAGCAGTTGTTGATGCATCTGGTTGATCAGCGTTTTGACAGCTTGGTACGAGTTGCTTGTTTTCTCGTACTCCTGTTTCGTAAAGTAGACATGCGACTTACTTACTTCTGTTGAAAGGCGATCGTGGTTAGATTGATACTCTTTCCAGTATCCCTCTAAATTGTTCAAACATTTTTTCAAGTATTCGTAGGTCCGTCTTTGGAGACCCGTCTTCTTCAAAGTAACCCCGATCTTTTCGATGTTGATGGCGAGCGCCAATTGGATTTCGTAAAGCTCAGCCATTTCGCACGTTGCTTAGGACGTAAAATCTCCCAAGGTGTGGAAAATAATGGAAAGATCTTACTTGTGGTCTGCTGTTATACCACCGTTGATGTTCTCCTGGATCAGGAGCGTAATCCAGTCTCCAACCATATCGAAGGTCTGTACTTGGTGCAAACTCTCCAATTCCTAGGTTATGCAAGATCCTCAATAGCTGTAGTGACTTGTTAGATATACACCACGCCAGCGCTAGTGCGGTTCATAAAGTAATTTTGTTGAACAGTCATACGACACGCTTGTAGGGATATTGCTGTTTACATTTTGCATTTGTTTTTTTTTTAATGTTATTTCACACAGTAATTTTCTTTAATTGATATCTACTCAAATCCCATTGCTATTTTTAGTTTAATCATAATTGTATCATTTGATAGAATAATTCTGTTTGTTGAATTCGGTTTGTTGGCTTTTTATCTCCTTTGTTGTTTTCTTTTTTTTTAAATTTTTTATTAATTGTGCGTGTCTTAATGGTTATGTCTTGTGTTTGTCATGGAATTGGGTATTTTATGTTTTTTACCTTACCACAATTTGATTTTGATTGTTGTTGCTTTAATTTACTTTTTAAATGGACAATGTAATTTATTTTTATTTGAGTGTAATTTATTATCTAATTTTCATATCAATTATTATTTTTATCATGTTTACTCGTTACGATATAATTTTATTAATTTAGTTTTAACATTTTATTCACTTGTATTTTTATGAATCTGTCGTAAATTAATGGTTTTACCACTGTTTTTTTGTGCTAGCGGTGTTAACCTGTAATTAATTGTTGCACCTGCAATTGTGTCCTATTATAAATAATAAGCTGTTAATGTACTGGTGTAAGCAATTGTTGGTTAACCTTAAATAAAAAAAAATAAAAAATAAACCAGTCCAGAATACCGCCTTAGTCCACACACACCACACTGATATTCAATGTTCACGCAACACTCGCGATTACTTTTCGAAACGCGCGCGAGCCCGCTCGAAGGACCACTATGTGCGGGGTGCAGGTTTGTTGGTAATATTAAAGCACTGATTGGATTTGGTTTTAAAGAGTTTATTGAAAGCTCCACAATTTTAATGTAAAATGTTCTTATAGTAAAATGTTATGTAAAATGTTACGTTAATTGTTGTGAATGCACCCGGTCCGTTTGATGTCTGGCAATGCACTGACGTTAAAGTATAACTATTGTTGTAAACTGCTGCATTAGCAGGTGTTCGGTTGCTTAGACCGAACATTGTATAATGTTTAAATAAAAACAGAAATGTGTTCTTACATGAAATGCTAAAAATTAAGCCGTATTGCTTTCTCAGTTGAATCATGTCCTCAGACTTCAATTGTATGGATCTGCGGCTTCAGTTGCAGCCTATCATGTGCTTGATGTTGATGCCTAGCCCTTTCCAGTCAAGACATCCTCAGTCAGTCAGTCCTTGAAGACATCCTCCAGTGCAGCGGTGAACAGTTTCGGAGAGATAACGTCTCCCTGTCTCACCCCTCGCTGCAGAAGGATTGGTTTGGAGGTCCGGTCCTGGAGTCGTAGTGGTGCCTAGTCTACATAGTGGCGTTTTCGTACAGACACTTCAGCACCTCATTGTACCGATAGTCGATCTGGTACCGTTGAAGAGCTGCAGTACAGCCCATGTCTCGATCGAATCGAAGGCTTTCTCGTAGTCCACGAACGCTAAGCAAAGAGGCAGGTTATAGGCTCTTCAGTCTTCTGTATAACCTGCTGCAGGACTAACGGAATCCGGCTTGTTCGGAAGGCTGGAAGTCGTCAAACCTGCGCGCGAGACGGTTTGTGATGACTCTTGAAAACAATTTGTAGTCATGGCTCAGAAATGAGATGGGCCTGTAATTCTTAAGAAGAGCATTATCACCCTTCATAAAAAAAAGTACCACTACACCTCTGTTCCATGCCTGCGGCCTTTTGCCCTCAAGTATGACGGAATCAAACAGCCTCTGGAGGGACCTGAATGGTGACTACGTCGAAAAAGTCATAAAAAAATCATGCGAAGCAGTAGCGGGTCGCTGGTTGATAATAATAGGTCTTTACCTATGAAATTGCCGTTTTGTATGAAAAAATTTAAACGAATTTTTTTCATGCACTTTTTATTTGTATTAATCGAAGTAATCACCCATGCAATCAATGCATCTTTGCCAACGCAGTGGCAGTTTATTGATGCCCTTCTTAAAGAAATCAGCTGGACGGGAGGCAACAAATTCTTCAAAGGCATTTTGTACTGCCTCTCGGGTATTGAATTTTATTCCCGCCAAGAAGTTATCCAAATTCTGGAAAAAGTAGTAGTCTGTAGGCGCAAGGTCTGGTGAGTAGGGCGGATGACGGAGAGCTTCCAACCCCAGTTCTTGCAACTTGGAGACCGTCTGCTGTGCAGTATGAGGTCGCGCGTTGTCGTGCAGGAGCAGCGGAGACGAGCGATTGACCAATGCTGGTTGGAGATGTGCCAGCTTCTCCATCATTGTGTTCAGTTCTTCACAGTACACATCTGCAGTAATGCTCACCCCGTTTGGTAAGAAGCTGTGATGAATCACACCGGCGCTAGACCACCAAACAGTGAACATCACTTTTCTAGGGGTAAGTTTTCGTTTAGGGCATTGTTTAGGTGCTGAACCAGGATCCAACCAACTTGCTGAGCGCTTGCGGTTATCAAACAGAATCCATTTTTCATCGCAGGTAACAATGCGGTTCAAAATTCTTTCATTTGTGTGTCTGTTGAGCAGTGCAAGGCACGTCTCGACGCGTACTTCGCGCTGGCGATCATTGAGTTCGTGGGGCACCCATTTGTCAAGCTTTTTTACCTTGCCAATTTGACGCAAATGGACCAATATTGTTTTGACGCTAACGTCGAAAGCTGCTGCTAATTCAGCCGTAGATTGTGTATCATCAGCTTCCTCAATCGCCTTTATTTCGTCATTGTCGACCAAAGTCTTCGGACGACCGCGAGGTTCATTTTTCAGGTCGAAATTTCCAGAACGGAAGCGAGCAAACCAATAACAAGTGGTGCGTTGGTTTGTAGTGTTAGCTCCGTAAACGTCGTTGATGTTGCGTGCCGCTTGTGCCGCGTTGCTGCCACGACGGTACTCATATTCCATAATTACTCGAATTTTTAACGTATCCATGATGACGAAAAAGATTGAAATGCGATGAAAATGTAACACTAATCAATAAACAAATGACTACTTTTGGAAAAAAAAATCCATGTTTTTAAAATAAAATTAATTTGAAATTAGAATTCTTAGCCAAACAAAAATTATTTTGATTTGAAATGGCCAGTACTGCAGAACGGCAATTTCATAGGTAAAGACCTAATATAAGAGTAATACTATTTTTGTTTACTTACAGAGCTAGAATGGGAAAATTCAGACAATAGCTGTCTAGATGTAGCAGTTATACTACCACATCATTCAGAGTCAGATTTAGAAGATGATGTGCCTTTAATAGTGTTTAAAACTGAAGTGGAAGAAGAACAACAAGTATCTAAGAATAAACGAAGAGCCAGGGAGATGAAAAGTAAGTATTAGTTAGTTAATCTATAGGTAAGCATACAGGCCAACGGTTCCTCTGATAGGAAGTGGTTAGCGATACCTAAAGAGGTTACCCGCTTACATGTGCAGTGTGCATGACTGTATTATAATTCGAAGTCACAAGAGATAAACTAGGACCATCGTAGTTAATTCAATAAACTGTTAAGGCGCGGACTGACTACGATTTTAAAGGGCACACAACCGCGTAATCTATTGTCACCATTAGTTGGCTTGAAATAAGGTTGAAAATTGAAAATAATATTTGTGTTGCCGAGATGTGACTGAGCTGCGAATATGCATTTATTTTCCGGGATTTCTTTAGATTATTCAGAATATACACAATAAATTAAATAATTGTCCGGTTAATGTTTTAAAGGAAAGCTAATTCTATTAAATTCTTAAAAACAAGAATGTCGTTATCGCTGAAAATACAGAGATGTTTGACGCCAAAGTTTATTTTTGTGGAGCAACTTCCAAAATTTTTATTGGGAATATCAAACTATTTTTTACTATTCCATTCCGTTAAAATTTTTCTTTAAACTCTTCTCTGTCCACTGTATTTATTGTGTCGGATAGTTTCATTGCGTTACTTGACAATCCAAGAAACCAATTTTTGTGAATATTGAGCTAATACCGCGCCTTAATTTCTGATAACAATAACAAAACCATGGCCAGCATGACAACAAGTCACTCATTCACGAGCATAACGCTTAGGTCAGCCATTACCCCCTCGCTATGTTTGTGCCACGACGCGACTCAACTAGGGAGCATGACGACTAGACGAGCTTGCTGCCAGTTGCTCAGACAAGAATAATTAATACAATCACGCACGGGACGCTATGACGCCTCACGTCATAGAGCGCCCGGGACGCTCGATGCAGAAGCGGACTAAGTGTGTTGGTGGCCAGGGCCGGCAAGACTAAATGGGGGCCCCGCTCAGGTATTCAGAAAAGTTGGAGAAGTCTGCTAAAAAGAGAATGTAGGTAGGATGCAATCGACAATAGGCTAGTTGACAGTTTTTAGGCAACTGATTAAAAATGTTCCTTGTGGTCAAACATGAATAATTCAAAATACTAACATTAACAATACTATTTTTTAGGGTTCCGTACCTCAAAAGGGAAAATCGGAACCCTTATAGGATCACTTCGTTGTCCGTCTATCTGTCTGCCTGTCTGTTAGTCTGTCAAGACCCTTTTTCTCAGTAACGCGTGGAGGTATCAAGTTGACATTAATATCAAATACGTCAGTCTGACGTCCCTTGGAAATCTAAAAAAATCAAGCTTCTATGTTAATGCACTAAAAAATACGGCCTTTTAAGCGACATTTTTGATACTCGAAAGTAAATCAGAACCTATATGGCACTTCCCGTTGACCTAGAATAATGAAATTTGGCAAGAAGCAAGGTCTCACACAACAAGTTAGTAATTTTATACAAGCTTTTAAGTCAACGCAGTAAAAACATACGGCCATTTATGCGATATATTTTGATACACGCAAGTAAATCAAAACCTATAGTGTAATTCCCGTTGTCTTAGAATCATGAAATTTGACAAGAAGCAAGGTCTCACAGCACAAGTAAAGGAAAAAGTCCGAAAATTGTTATTTAGTAATTTTATACAAGCTTCTAAGTCAACGCAATAAAAACATACGGCCATTTATGTGATTGACTGTATATGTACTTAATTATTTTAATCATTTGTAAAAAAATGAAAATTATACCTGAGACCTGTGCTGCCGAAGTGTGTTAAATATATTAAAATTTGCCGCTTTTTCGACGTTATCTTTTGACGAAAAAGTTAAATTGATTGTAAAGGGAAGGTGTGACCCGGGTTTGATTTAACTAAAAAAAAAAAGGTAATGCTTCTCGTTATTTTCATAAAAAAGTTTTATGATAATTATTACCTTCTGGCAAACATGTTGTGTATAACACAAACACATTGTATTTTATCCCTTGCTTTTTGTTTACAAATCAAGATAAAAATAATGTTTGAAGCTTTATTGGATATTCAGATTAAAATACACATAATTTAGATTTTCGTTGTGGTCGCAAAAAAATATAATGCGAAGCCAATGGCGTCGTGCGGTAAGAGTCAGGGTAAGATTAAGGTAGGGTAGGTGGGGTCAGGTAAAACAAACGGTCGGGAAAAAAAAAAACTTAGGTACTATAAGTATAGTTAAAATCTCGCTGCAGACTCGGTCATAAATCATTCGAGTGTTTCGCTCTCTTTCCCACTCACGGGCCTTATGGGCAGGCCACGCCCACACGTAGTCCTGTGCATTACAGCAGTCGATGAGTGATATCGATAGTTTTATATATTTATAAATGGGTGATAGAAATAAATACACATTTTTTTTTTTTATTACCAAATTTACTACAAAGCATATTAAATATATAAACAAAAGAACGTATATATAAAACTAAAAATAGAAAATTAAAATTCTTCGTCTGAGTCATCGTCATCATCATCCACATGAATGATGATCTCTTGTCCATTATAATAACAGACGGTTCTTCTAGACCTAGCAGCAATTTCTTAAACCACTCTGTAAAGCCTTCGGCATTCATTTCGGAATGATAATCATAAGACAAATAATGAGCCTGCTCCCCTTTCCAATTTTAGTGTTCAAGCCGCCATTACCATCTTTATCGACCCAAACGCGCTTACGGCTGTGATTCTGGTTCACCCAAGTCTCGTCTAAGTAAATTCTTGGGCGAACATCTACACTATCTTTTAATACCTTGAGCTTTCTCAAAAAGTGCAGGCGAGCACAAACGATGTCTCTTCTTTCCATCAATTGCTTACGTCCATCCGGAGCCACTTTATACTTGTATCCAAGTTCTAAAAGTATATTGCGCATTGACGAAACAGAACATTGAAACCCTCACTCCATTTTTGCACTCTTGCTTAATAGTGTCTACCGTTCTTAAACTCACATTACACATTGCTGCAGTAAGGTCACGGGGGCGAGAGAAATTAATAGTCTTCAAAGTTTCAGGATCTTCTTTTATATTTGTCAGAAAAGTTAAAACATTGTTGATAACAATACGCGCTTGAACAGCAATGTTGTCGCCAACAGGTAAAACGTTACTTTGAAAAGCCATTGTGTCACTCTTGTAATCCAAAATAGGAATGATCTAATTTATTTTTGTAGCGATTTATATATACTTAATAGCACGGCGCAACTAGCGGGTAGCGAAGGAGACAAAAACATATTTGTTAATTACCCTCTTTTTATGTAATTAAGAACGTAAAAACATATTAGTTTTTATATAAATACCTTCTGTTTATAGAATTAACTAATTGCTACTAATGTGTTCTTACGAGAAGGAAGTCTCGTAAAAACACATTAGTACTTGTACGGGTTGTAGTAGTTAACTCCGTACACCGATTTGTCGTGAAGATTGTTCAGTTGTATAGAGAAACACGTTCCACTAAGATGCACTAAGTAGTTTATTTAAGTTAAGAGTAACAGTACTAGAGTGGTAGGCGATTATTTCTCTCAGTTGTTGATAGCTACACAGTTATAAGTTCACTATATTTAAATTCGTTAGTCATGTTATTTTATAATACTAAATTATGACGCGCATCGTTGGCCTAAAGTAGGTTACAGAGTAAGCAGAAAAATGTACGGCGATGAGACCGTACAGTACTCATTAGTTACCCTGCATACTTAATGAATGCAGTATGTTTACGTGATAACCTTAATGATTCTGTTATCGATAATGGCCTTGAGCGCGCGCAACTAGCGCACATCCCTACTCCGATTATGATTTATGACCAAGTCTGCAGCGAGATTTTAACTATACTATAGTTTCAGCTTGTTTAAGTTTATTTTTTATTTTAGCTGTGCATACCCTGTCTGAAATCTCTGTGCACGCCACTGGCGTGAAGATATCAAATTGAAATTAATATCGAATACGTAAGTCTATGATCCCTTAAAGTTCTAAAAACTTCAACCTTCTAAATCAACGCAATAAAAAAATACGGCCATTTATGCGATATATTTTGATACTCGTCTGGGAGCTGACGCGACAAAAAGTACAGTCGACAAGCGGAACCATTCTATGCGCGAGCCTCAGTCCCGTACGAGTAGTGGTAGCGTAAGCGTGTTCTAAAATAAGAGTTTAATCGTGTGTGTATTGAGTTGGAACAATAAACATTTTTGTGAAGTTTTATGAAGAAGTACTTTCAATTACTTTTCCCTACCCAAGGCACACACACAGCATCAAGGACACATACACTACTATACGGGACTCAACATTGGTGATCCCGACGTAATAGCCTTGAGTAGGGAACCGAAGTGATAATATACGTTGAGTGACCGGGAATAGTGCTGTGATGCCGCCTCCCACGCCGATTATGCCGACAGCGTCGGCTTCCTCGGCAATGCCAGAGGTCGTGAGCGATTTGGCTGCCATCGGTTTGACATCGCGGATACCACCGTTTTGGGCGGACGCCTTTTTTTTTTTTTTTTTGTGGATGGGAAATCATCAAATGACTTCTCCCGCTCTGGGCAGAGCGGGAGGGCGTGTCAGACTTTTACTGACTAAAACCCACCCATGTTCCTTCAGCTGCCCGTGCCGGGGCCACGGTATCTCTTTCGAACTACCCGCGACCCCGGCGGCATCGGCCCAATTGACCCCGTCACTGCTGACATCTCTTTGAGGCGCGCGTGGAACACAACGCGCCGTCGACCCGGGCCTGGTCCTTACCGGACGGCGAGCTGCCCATTACTCGTCGTCCGCAAGCCCGCGCCTACGGTGGCCGGGAATCGGCAATCGATTCCCGCCGCCCAGGGCGTCTCCTACGGCGGCTAGGGGCGCGAGGGCGCGGCTGTTGCCTCTCCCTCTCGCGTTCCGCCTCCTCCTTTGCGAGCATTACTGCTTCGCAGAAGGAGGTGACGGCCTCCCATGCACTCTCGCTCCGCACCATGGCCTGGACCAGGTTTGGACGCGAGAGATCGCCGCCGCCAATCGCCTCCGTGAGAACACGACGGTGCTCCGCCCAAGCCGGGCAGACCTCCACTGTATGCTCCACCGTGTCCTCCGGGCGATCCACACAATGGTGACACCCGGGCATTTCCTCCCGCCTTATCCGAAACAGGAACCTCCCGAAACAACCGTGTCCGGTGAGGACCTGCGTCAGGCGGAAGGTGAGGACGCCGTGGCGCCTCTCCAACCACTCCTCAAAGAGGGGACTTATCGCCGCAATTGTGGCGTGCCCATTGGGCGGACGCCTAAAATATGGTTCTCGCGATTCGAGGCCGAGATTGGACCACAACATCAAGGCGAGCAGGTAAAATATGACTTGCTCCTAGGCAAGCTGGTAAAAGAAGAACTGAGCCAGGTGGAGGATCTGATAAGCAACCCACCTGAGCAACAGCCCTACACTTCGCTTAAGAACAGACTGCTTAAGATGTTCCAGGCTAGCTTGGAAGCACAATTTCATAAGCTAGTCTCGGAGATGGACCTAGGACAGCAACGACCATCCCACTGGCCAAGATGAGTGAGCTAGCAAAAAACTCCGGAGCGGCGGGAGATACAGTGAGAAACTTATGGTTAGCACGACTACCAGCGTGGGTTCGCGCAATACTGGCCACCAACAAGTCAGACACTAAATTAGACGACCTTGCGGAGATGTCCGACAAAATCATGGACAATCTTCGTAGCGGGGAGCTTTCCGCTGTGGATACGGCGCGCACCCATAGCTCGGCACCGACTCCAACTACGGCGGATGTGAATGTGGAGCTATTGAACCAGCTGAGGAACATGTCGCTGGAGCTCAAGTCACTGCGTGATGAGATAAACAGCATTAGTCAGCGTCAACAGCAAGGTGGCGGAGATCGATGGAACCGTAATCGTTCCCGTTCCAGGTCCCGCACGCCGCAAAGGACACCGCACAGCCCGGATTGGTTGTGCCGGTACCACTACAGGTACCGCGAATCAGCACGGCGGTGCGAGTTACTGTGTAACTGGGCAAATTCAAAGAAGCAGGAAAGCTGAAGAGGGTGCAGCCCGACGCGGTGGTAGCATGCATCAACGTCAACGAAAACCATCGCTTGTGTGACGGATTCTAGAAATTTTATGGATTTTCTAATTGATACAGGTGCAAATGTATCGGTGATACCCGTCACCAAAGTTAGCTCAAAAAAACGTAACCATGAATGTAATTATAAGCAAGAAGTACTGAAGTACTTTCAATTACTTTTCCCTACCCAAGGCACACACACAGCATCAAGGACACATACACTACTATACGGGACTCAACACTCGCACATAAATCAAAACTTATAGGGTACTTCACCGTTGACCTAGGATCATAAAATTTGGCAAGAAGCAAGGTCTATTAGTAATGGAAAAAGTCCGAAAATTGTTAATTTGAAATTTAAACACATAAAAAAACATTTTCAAGTATGTCAGTCTGTCAAGATCATTTTTCTCAGGATCACGTGGAGGTAACAAGTTGAAATCAATAAAAAATACGCAAGTCAATGGATCCTTAGAATTGAAAAAAAATGAAGCTTCTAAGTATACGCAATATAAAAATACGGTCATTTATGCGACATATGTTGATACTCGCAAATAAATCAAAACCTATAGGATACTTCCCGTTGACCGAGAACCATGAAATTTTACATGAAGTTTAGCACAAGTAAAAGAAATAGTTCGAAAATTGTTAATTTGTAATTGTATCACATAAAAAAATATTAATTAATCTAAAATCATTTACAATACTAAGTTGAATTTTGTTTGCCTATTTTAGCACTCCCCCTTTATTTATCATAATTGTATAAAACTGCCTTTTACTTACTAATATTATTATGTTGGTTTTGTTACTGAAATGAAGTTGTTTATTCTGAAAATAGGCTAACGGAATCGCTTTTACACGTCATATTATAAAAAAGAAAATAAGCTAGATGGAGTCGACAGTTCCCATCTGACTACCCTTGAGAAGAAATGGCGAAACAAACTCAAGAGTCAAAGTCCGAGCCGAGCCCCCGCCCCCCCCCCCCCTTAGTCCACCAGTGGCTCGATGATACCAAGAATGCTAGTGAGGTTGCCGTGTGATGTCTATAGACTATTCCAAAAGTATCTAATAATCTGATTAAAATGACAATTAATGCATCAGCAAACGTACCTGTGGATGCCAATTTGTGGTGCCACTTACAAATTGAGTGCTTTGATTTGAATACTAAAACGTGTAATTCTAATTTTAAATCGCCTTATTCGTCGCTGATTTGATTATTTGAATACTTAAACCTGTAATTCTAAATCGCCTTATTCGTCGCTGATTTGATTATTTGAATACTTAAACCTGTAATTCTAAATCGCCTTATTCGTCGCTGATTTGATTATTTGAATACTTAAACTTGTAATTCTAATTTTAAATCGCCTTATTCGTCGCTGATTTGATTATTTGAATACTTAAACTTGTAATTCTAATTTTAAATCGCCTTATTCGTCGCTGATTTGATTATTTGAATACTTAAACTTGTAATTCTAATTTTAAATCGCCTTATTCGTCGCTGATTTGATTATTTGAATACTTAAACTTGTAATTCTAATTTTAAATCGCCTTATTCGTCGCTGATTTGATTATTTGAATACATAAACCAGTAATTATAATTTTAAATCGCCTTATTCGTCGCTGATTTGATTATTTGAATACATAAACCAGTAATTATAATTTTAAATCGCCTTATTCGTCGCTGATTTGATTATTTGAATACTTAAACTTGTAATTCTAATTTTAAATCGCCTTATTCGTCGCTGATTTGATTATTTGAATACTTAAACCTGTAATTCAAATTTTAATGAAATCGCCTTATTCGTCGATGATTATTCAGTTTCAATGTAATTATGTCATAACAGCAGTTGGCCCGCGACTTCGTTCGCGTGAGTTTCTTATTTTCTCTTACAAATTCCAAGTCTTTCCACCCCTAAAAAAAAATAATTTTCTAAAATTAATTATTACTTATTTATTCAGGCATGTATTCAGGCCAATTTTTAGATCAAAGCAATAGTAATGATTGCTTGAATAACATTATTGTTGGAAAAAGGAGTGAGATATAAAGTTGAAACCTTCTAAATACAGATGAATGTGTTACTAATTCCCTTGAACAGGGTTTGTTTAAACTTTGATTACTTTCGGACCATATGTCGATGTTCGTACAATTTTGTACTTCCTGTCTCTGGTGATAAAGCGTATAATTCAATGTCACCAGAAATTCCTTCCAAAAAGGAATTTCTGATTCATCATCAAAGCTCTATTATTTTGATTTATGTGTATGTCAGTCTTGTCTAACCAGCTTTGTAATCACAGGGGCGGCCGTTGCGAAGAAACCAAAACTAGATACACAAACAACAAATCTGGAAGTTGCAATAACAGCCGAGCAAACGAAAAAAGACAAACCAGATTTGAAAGTTATCCGGACAACTCAAAAACATACGTTTAAACGTGGCACTTATTTCAAAGAGCCTTACAAATGTGATCAGCGTAGTTTTAATCGAGTAAAAAATAAAATACCACATACTCGCACACAAATTGATGTAAAATCTTTCATGTGTGATGTATGTAAACGTAGTTTTAGTTACAAGGCTAATTTAATACATCATTTTCGTACACATACTGGGGAATACCCTTATAAGTGTGATATGTGTCAACGTAGTTTTAGACAAAAGGGTCACTTAACAATTCATTTTCGTCAACACACTGGTGAAAAACCTTACAAGTGTGATGTATGTCAGCGTAGTTTTAGTGAAAAGGGTCGTTTAACAAATCATTTTCGTATTCACACTGGTGAAAAACCTTACAAGTGTGATGTATGTCAGCGTAGTTTTAGTGAAAAGAGTGGTTTATCAAAACATATTCGAATACACACTGGTGAAAAACCTTTTAAGTGTGTTATTTGTCAACGTAGTTTTAAACAAAAGGGTCAGTTAACAATTCATTTTCGTCAACACACTGGTGAAAAACCTTATAAGTGTGATGTATGTCAGCGTAGTTTTAGTGAAAAGGGTCCTTTAACAAATCATTTTCGTGTTCACACTGGTGAAAAACCTTACAAGTGTGATGTATGTCAGCGTAGTTTTAGTGAAAAGAGTGGTTTATCAAAACATATTCGAATACATACTGGTGAAAAACCTTATAAGTGTGACTTCTGTCAGCGTAGTTTTAGTTTAAAGGGTTATTTAGCAAAACATTACCGTAGACACATAGCCCAGTCAATAGATATTGAAGTCGGGCACAATTCGCATGGAGCCTAAACATTGGTACAGGTGTTAAATACACGATTACAATTAAATACTGCTGATCCTACTTCTGGTAAAAAAAAATATTCAAGGTCAAAGGTCAAAAATATCGGTTTTTAGAATCATTCCACTTTGCTTCACCGAGCCGCCCCACGGTTGGGGCAAGGTGGAATGCCTAAAATATTGCAGTGAAATCTGCCTCACTAATTAGATTTGGTGGGGTAGATTTCACTAGGTACTCTAAAATCTTGTTGGATTCTGCCCCACTAGGGTTGGCATCATAGAATAAAAGTACAAAAAAACAAATAAAATATAACTATTAGAGATGTGCCGAATGTGGTTTGAACCGAATCCGAACTTCGGCCGAACATTCGGTTAAAATGAAAAGTTCGGCCGAACTTCGGTTCAATTTCAAGCGTTTTCTCGAGAGCGACACGTCGTGACTTGTTTACGCATTTACTTCAATATCATTGCTAGATATGTACCCCGCCCTCACACCGCGCTCCAACCGCGTGGCCCGGAGCCGGCCGGTCATTAGCAAATACGTCATCGGCGTGTCGCGTGCGATTGTTTACATTGAACAAAAATAATTGTTATAAGTGGAGTAAGTTGTTGCGGTCGCAAATCATATTAGGTTGGGGAAAAAGTCTTTTCGCATTATAGTATGTATGAACTTAAAATAAAATCTCTTTGGCTATACTATTTGTATCTGGCTGGTTTTGGTATCATTGAAAGTTTAAATTTCAAAGAACATAATTCCAAATTCAAATTAGGAAAATGTGTGATTTTCATTTGTTTTTCGTACTGTCAAGATGAGTGAATCTAATAAAGAAATTCGATACATTTTAAAATTTTACTACAAAAAACGTAATAATGCAACGCAAGCCGCGAAAAAAATTTGCGATGTTTATGGACCCAGTGCAGTGTCTGTGAGAGTAGCACAAATTTGGTTTAAGCGTTTTCAATCCGGAAATTTTGATGTCAAAGATGCACGTCGCTCTGGTCGCCCTATTACGGATAAAATGGATGCCATTTTTGAAAAAGTGGAGCAAGATCATCAGTCAGATCAGTAGTTACGACGTAGCTGAAGAACTGGGAATTGACCACAAAACAGTTTTGGCGCATTTGAAAAAAACTGGGTACACAAAAAAGCTCGATATTTGGGTACCTCACGAGCTCACTGAAAGAAACCTAATGAACCGTGTACTCATTTGTGAGTCTTTATTACGACGTAATGAAACCGAACCATTTTTGAAGAAGCTGATAACTGGTGATGAAAAGTGGATCACGTACGACAAGAACGTGCGAAGAAGGTCGTGGTCAAAGGCCGGTCAGGCTTCACAGACTGTGGCGAAACCAGGGTTAACTCGCAACAAGGTGATGCTGTGTGTGTGGTGGGATTGGAAGGGCATTATTCATTATGAGCTGTTACCACCAGGCAGGACCATCGATTCTGAACTCTACTGTGAACACCTGATGAGATTAAAGCAAGAAGTTGAGAGAAAGCGGCCGGAATTAATCAACAGAAGGGGTGTGGTTTTTCATCATGATAACGCTAGACCTCACACATCTTTAGCCACTCAGCAAAAATTAAGAGAGTTTGGCTGGGAGGTGTTAATGCATCCGCCGTATAGTCCTGACTTTGCACCTTCAGATTTCCACCTGTTTCGGTCTCTTCAGAATTCTTTAGGCAGTGTCAGGTTAACATCACGAGAGGACTGCCAAAACCACTTGTCGCGGTATTTTGATCAGAAGTCCCAAAATTTCTATAGCAATGGGATCATGTCCCTACCTACAAGATGGCAAAAAGTTATCGAACAAAATGGTACCTACATACTTTAGATAAATGTAAATAATATATATTAAAAAATGTTTTGAATTTTCTTAAAAAATGCGAAGAAACTTTTTCCCCAACCTATTATTTTAATCAATATACAAGCTGACACTAACTTCCTAATTGCAAAAAAACGCAAGAAAATTTGAATTTCGTGGGCTACCTTGGAGCCTCCACCTTAATTTGATTGTTTAATTTGACCTTTATATACCCTTTGTAATAAAAAAGATTTGATGTTAATGAATGTTTAGTTTGTGAACCAAAAACGTGATTTTT
This sequence comes from Cosmia pyralina, assembly GCA_946251885.1. Taxonomy (NCBI): domain Eukaryota; kingdom Metazoa; phylum Arthropoda; class Insecta; order Lepidoptera; family Noctuidae; genus Cosmia; species Cosmia pyralina. Next base: position 16,418,186 of record OX276366.1, on the reverse strand, counting down.
TTATTCAATTTACGAATTGTAATCCAGATGTTTGTTAGAAGAATACTAAGTTTATTTCCTTTTTTCCTTATTGTAATAGTATCTCTAATTAATTAGGCAAAGATTTTCAAAACTAATAAGAAAAACTGTAATTTAATTTAAGGTTTAAATTTACAATCTTCATATCTAAAATAAATGACAATGACTGAGTAAAAGACATAATTTTATTTTACAGTAATGCTATTCTAATTCTATTGAATTACAGTCAAAATAGTGTAAGTAGGTATTATTTTTCTTGTGCCGAATGTTCGGCATCTGAACCGAATTTCGGCCGAATGCCGAAGTTCGGTTCAAGCTGCCGAATTTCGGTTGAACCGAATGTGAACCGAATTTCGGCCCATCCTTAATAACTATACTAAACTTTTAAAATCACAGATATATGATTTGTTCTTACTGGTTCATTAATTAAATTAAAATTCATTTATTTCAGGTCATTGACCCATATTAAACACAAAAACACAATTCAAATTAAAAACTGATTAAATATGTAATAAATAATGTCAGTAATAAATAAATAATGTCAAAGTTAATAATAATTAATTAAATATTACAATTGGATTAAATAATTAAATTAAGTTATGTCAAAAGCAAATCATTTTACATTATTAGATATTTTACATTCAAGCACCAGCAACCAGCACAAGCACCAGCACAACAATGCCCAACGTAGGGACAATCCAGTCGCTGAGCAATCATCGCCAGGACAGTGTTGGAGCTGGCCCGCACCCTGCGCACCAAGTACGCGCACCGCTTGCGCATGGTGGCGTGGAAACAGTCGGTGCGCGCTTCCGCAAACATGCCCGAGGCGCTGCAGAAACGGGGCAGCCCCAACACCGCCCTGAACGCGTTGTTGAATTGGACACGAAGGGCACTGTAAGCAGCTTTTGAGTAAGATGCCCATAGGCTGCACGTGTAAAGGGAGGTACAGAAAGCTTTAAAAAGTGAGATTTTAACCTGATTTGAACAACGTGCAAACCTACGGGCTATCATATTTGCTCTCTTAGACAGTGCCCTCCGCTCCCGCTCAATGTCGACATGGTCTTTCAGATCAGCTGTTACCCAGTGCCCCAAGTATTTAAATTGTTTCACCCGTTCTAACGGTATACCATTCAAGCGAATAGGGGGTACTTGTTCTGGGCTTTTGGCGCCTCCCTGAAATACCATGTATTGGCTTTTCACGACATTATACACAAGGCCATGGCTGCCAGCGTACTCCTCACAAATTTTCAATAGCTCGCGTAGTCCACAAACCGACGCGCTCAGCACCACCATGTCATCAGCATAACTCAGATTGTTTACACATACATCATCAACATGGCGACTACTGAGCGCGACGATGAGTGCATCAATGTAGAGATTGAAAAGTGTGGGTGAAATTAACCCACCTTGTGTCACTCCACATTCAGGCCTGTATGACTCCGATAATGTACCCGCCCATCTGACATTGTTAACCTGATGTTCGTACCAATACCTGAAGATGTTAATAAGTTCATGCGGCATGTTTATGCCCTCAAGTTTTTGCCACAACACATCGTACGATACCAGGTCAAAGGCCTTGGACAGGTCGAGGAAACACGCATACACAGGTGTTTTACGATCCGTGTAGTATCTGACAGTATGCTTGAGACACAGTATTGCACTATCTGTAGATAATTTGGATCTAAACCCAAACTGATTATCATGCAGTGACACATGTTTATTTAACTGTGTATCAAGCAAACCGTTAAATACCTTTGCTATAACAGTCGCAAGAGAAATAGGCCTGTGGTTAGTTTTATCAGATAGATCACCAGTTTTATTCTTCACTACAGGCATTACTAACGTAATTAACGCTTTTCATACTAAGCTCAAAATCACAAACAGTACGATTTGTCCCCGTAAATAAAAAACGAAATGCTATTTGTTTTAACTACTTAACTATTCAGCGTGTATAGTTAAGTTGTTTCTTATTTATAACGTAATCTTAAGACTGTATTACGCCATGCCAAATGGTGATTAATTAAAGCTTGTCCTCCCATAAAATCGCGGTCATTGTCAGACTGCATAAAAAAGAAAGAGAAGCGCGATCATTGGAATGTATGGGAGAACATGTTTTTTAACTACAGATTTGTAGGTCTTTAAATAGTTCTTTTCCTATAAATAATATTAGATAAATGTGTGTGTGTGTGTGTGTGTGTGTGTGTGTGCGCGTGTGTGTGTGTGTGATAATGTGTGAATAATTCGTCAATTATTAAGTACGAATACATCTATTATTATTCTTTTATTTAACTTTACACATATTTGTTACATTTTTAAATATTAGAATGAAAAGAATATAAAAAAACATTTAAAAATATAAAAAATATGACTGTTTTGCATTCCAATAAAACAGGTATTACCTATGTATTGAATAAAACGCAGCGTTGAGGTTTTGAAGAAGCTGATGTAAATTCGGCTTATATTGGTTATCTATAGTTAAAAACTTACCAAATTGTGCATGGTTTTATACCTGTCTCTCTCATTCACCAGCGTGCATCCTCTTCTAATCGAGTAGGATGCTTGTCACGAAGCTGTCAATGTCATAGAGTCTTCACCTCACCAGCAAGAGACTTGCTGCAACGCTGCGTTTTATTCAACACATAATACCTGTTTTGTTGGAATGCAAAACAGTCATATTATGTGCTTTCTTAAAACGCAGCGTTGAGGTTTTGAAGACCTGTTTGGTATCTGCTGGTGATAAACAAACGCTATGACGAATTAATTATTATACTGTTTTAGAATATAAATCAATTTTATTATAAGTACTTAACTCAATGTAACAAAAATTATAACATTCCGTACTTAATTATAAATTTCTTTAAAAATCAAAAACAAACAAATATTAGAGTTACAAGAAAGGAATTCTAAATTAAACCTATTCTAGGAAAAGGTTGTTAAAATCTTTCAAAAAGTAATGTTTTCAAAAGGTTTACAAATTTAATCAATACCTATTAGAAAAATTTAAATCCAATAAGTCAACAATGGGTCTGGGTGTTTCCGCAACAACCAACCTGACTGTCTGTGTGTCTTTGAACCGAACTTTGGCCAAAGACTAATCTCATCTTCTGTAAGTCTGCAGTCCACTTCCCTGATAGGTAAGTGCTGTTTAATTGAGCTCCCCACCCCGAGTCACACTTTTTTTGACTATTGGTGTTGAGCTGTGGTCTATGGCTTCTAACCACCATTTTTGGTCTTGCTGAACAGACAGAGGAAAGTTTCTTCTTTCTCGTAGTCTGTTTTGATTGAATAATTTTAGAAACAGTTGCATTCTGCGACAGTGTAGTCGACCCGCTGATACTGCGTAATTTGCAAAGTTCAGTAAACCTAATAAACTCTGAGCATCTCGTAGAGAACTGTTTCCATTGCTCAACATTTTGGCAAATAATAGCTTTATCTTTATTTTCTTCTTGGACGGAAGTATTACCCAGTTTTGTGGGGTGTTCCATACTAGGCCAAGATATTCTACTTCTTGAGATGGCGTCAGAACAGACTTGTGATAATTTACGTGCCATCCCAAGGTATCCAATGTTCTGTGTTTCCGCAACCTGGGAAACCAGTACTATACGATCTTGATTGACCAGAAAAAAATCGTCCAAATACACAATTATGACATTGACAGCTTCGTGACAAGCATTCTACTCGATTAGAAAAGGATGCACGCTGGTGAATGAGAGAGACAGGTATAAAACCATGCATAATTTGGTAAGTTAACTATATATAACCAATATAAGGCGAATTAACATCAGCTTCTTCAAAACCTCTACGCTGCGTTTTAAGAAAGCACATAATAGTAGCCCACTGGTATCGGGAACAGGGTCCAAGCTTCAAGGTCAGGCTCCAGAGAGAGGAACCTCCTAACAATTCGGGCCGTGTCCAGAAGATTTGAGCTCTGACCCCAGATGAATCCCGCTTGCAAACATGATCTTGTATGCCCTAAAAGAGCGCCAAATGTTGGTGGCAGCCTATCCATGGCCCGTCCCTTAATAAATAATCTCTTTCTCGCTTGGTTGGTTCTTCGTCGCGTGAATGATCTTGGACGATATACTTTTTGTCATTATTTCCTTTTGGATGATGCTCGGAATCATCCGGATGCCCTCCATAAAGTCCTGCTTCACCATAAACCCACTTTTACTCACCAAAATCATCAAACAGATGTTTTCCCGTCATCTCTACGAAAATATTTGCCGCGCTTTCCATTTGGTTAACAATAGTAGCAAACCGACAAACTCGACTAATCTTTTATTTTCTCTTTGTCCGATCCCATATCCAACATTCCATCCCAAAATATTTGCATTGACGAAGCCTTGACTTTGTGGAAAGGTAACCTATCCTTCCGCCAGTACATCCAAGACCAAGGCAGTCCGACACCGTAGTGTGAAGACTGAACTCTGCGAGTCGTCCACGGGCTACCTTTGGTCATTCTTTATCTACCTCGGTGCTGGCGCTTCCTATGATCCCGGTCTCCCATTCACTGCGCTGACAAGCACCAGCACCGTTCTCAAACTCATCCGTCATCTTGACAAAGGTTATATTCTTCATTTGGTCATTCTTTATCTACCTCGGTGCTGGCGCTTCCCCCTTATATAGAGACTTTACCCTAAATAACCCTTTAAGAGACCTTTGCCAAGGAGAGGACACTCCTTGGCAAAGGTCTCTCAAAGGGTTATTTTAATGTATAACTGGTTCAGTAGCCCCTACTGGTCAGTTTTCTGAAAGTACACAAAACCGACTGTGTGTGACCTTGCGTGCTACTCGCAGCAATATGCCTCCACTCAAGTCGCTGTGTAAGCTGAAAGATGGCCAGTTTGTAGCACGTCATTTCGGCGATGTGGTGGTCTTGGCCTTTCAGAACAAGAAGCGTAAGATAGCCACCATAAGTACCTACCACGGCGATTCACAAGGCCTAACCATAAGGTTGGCGAAACCATATCGCCCAACCCTGTACAAACCTCAAGTAGTTTTAGATTAAAGGGTATGGGTGGCGTTGATCGTAAAGATCAAATGCTTAAACCTTATGCTTTATTTTTTTTGCCTGCTGAGAAAAAGAGGCTCTAAATGGAATGTCAAGTTCTTCAATCAACTGCTCAACTGCTCTATTTTTAATGGCCATATCCTTTTGCAGATTTCGACGGCTACACCGAAAGAGCACATAGTGTTTCGATTTCGATTGGAGTTAGTCTATTTAATTCTGCGGCTACACCAACAACATGTTCCGAAAAGCAGACCCACCCACCGAGTCCAGCAGTTTGGGCCTTCCAAAATAAAAGCCTCGGGTGCAACACTTCCCTCGACTGACCAAGTTGCAAATAATGGCCGCTCTAGACGTCGGCGATGTGTTTGGTGCACCTAGCACAAGATAAATAGAACGTCGTACTGTTTTTACATGCTCAGTTTGCGATGTCCCCCTTTGAGTAGATCCCTGCTTCGAGTTATACCACAAAAGGTGACTTCCGTTTTGAGCATTTTTTATTTCCAGCGTGACAAACATACCTATAGACGACTAGCAGTTTATTTAGTTATTATTTATTGATTTTATATACACACACACACACATTTATATAAACGTAGTATAGCTTGGGCTTGGTGGAATACAGGCTGACTGACTTATGTATTTTGACAGTTTTTATTCTTAAAAGAGTCGATTGCCACAAACTAACCGACAGACACATACTCAGTAGTCAATCCTTTTCTCGGTCATACAATCTTTTCTGTCTAAGCGCCGTGGTTGGGGGCCATCAAAACGTAAATAAAATAACTGCAGCTAACTGCTTGAGGCCTTGTCAGACGGTAGTTTTTGTTTCAAGTTACTCACTGTATCATGTTTCCACATTATCCTATCACAGTTTTGCTGGCAGATTGTAAGCAGCACCTTTGTACAGGCGCCAGCACACCAAGCTACTACAATCTGTCAAATTTCTTTAATAGATTTTCATCATTATCGCTAAAGCTTTAGGTTCAAGGTTGATTGGGAAAATTTGACAGTTTCGGGTGGCTTGACCTGCTGGCGTTTTCTGTACTATCTTTATATTTTTATCAAGATTAATAAATGTGAATATGAATATTATATTACTTTAGAAATAAGCAGTCCTTTGTACTTTACGTTTGTATTTTGTTTAACTAGCTTTTTTAATTTATTTTTGTAATATACACCTCTGTCTACCCACCCCATCAGGGCCTACAGGCGTGATGTTGTGCTACGTGATGGTCTCAGGGCTTCACTCTGTGATAAAGAGAATTATTCGGGATATTATGTAAAAATAAAATAAAAAAACGTATATTTCAAGAATAATGTTTTATTTTTCTTCCTGTAAACATTACATAATAACACACACGCACACATAAAACACATGAAATAAATTATATGTAATAATGTAACTGAAGTTTTATTTTGCTTCTACGCCAAACTTATCGATATTTTGGTATAGTATCTAGTGTGTCTCATCACTACGAAATCTCTCGCACTCCATACATTTTTTAGATACCTAAATTGTAAATCTTTGTTTTTTGTTATACAATAAAAATGAGTAGGTAGATACTAAGTCAATCTGCCTAGCCTTTTCCCAACTATGTTGGGGTCGGCTTCCAGTCTAACCGGATGCAGCTGCATACCAGTATTTTACATGAAGCGAGTGCCTATCTGACCTCCACAACCCAGTTACTGGGTAATACGATACCACTTGGTAAGACTGGTTGTCAGACTTTCGGGCTTCTGACGAGTGACTACCCGTAACGACTGTCAAAGATCCACGAATGACAGCCGGGACCAACGGCTTAACGTGCTTTCCGAGGCACGGAGGAGTCTCGGTATGTAAAGATGGTCACCCATCCACGGGCCAACCCCGACAAGCGTAGCTTAACCTGATGGATCGATCCGTGCGGCTGTTATTACTTAGCCACGAGCTCCTCTAGTAGGTTCTAAGTATATATAGTAATAGGAAAATATAGTAATAGTTTGTTCTTGTGTAGACTAATATTCAAATTCTAAAACCTAAAATACCTTTTGAAATTAGCTATTACACATTCGTGTCCTGCCAGTGCACGCATTTGTCAGTACAACATGGAACTTAAGGAGCTCAACGACTGGTTACTGGTTAGACTAGTAGAAATAATCCTAACCAAAAAGTGGAAAATATAAAAAGTACAATAATACTTTGATACCTACTACAGGTTTACTATGATAACAGCTTTCATTTTATGAAAAAACCTATAGGTATAGCCAACATGTTTCAGCGTCATTTTAAGGTGGAATCTCCTCCTATAGACCCGACTGGCCTGACACTGGGTGCTGAGATCGTGGCAGGGGACGTTGCTGTTCGATTTTCTGCCAAGGAAGTTGCCTCCGCAATTCATAAAATGGTGCGAGGTAAGTCCCCTGGTCATGACGGTCTCAGCATTGAGCATTTGAAATATGCAGGTTTTCAGTTGTCTCGAGTACTTGCTATGTTCTTCAGCCTATGTATGAGTCATTGTTACCTACCGGATGAACTTATATATACCGTGGTTGTTCCGGTTATAAAAAACAAGACTGGGGATGTCTCAGACCTGGCAAACTACAGACCCATTTCGCTGGCTACTGTGATAGCAAAAGTGCTGGACAGTCTGCTTGACAAACACCTGGATAGGCACATAAAACTTCTTGATGCTCAATTTGGATTTAGACCCGGCCTTTCGACCGAGAGTGCCATCCTGTGCCTCAAGCAGACTGTGCAGTATTATACAGCCAGGAAGACTGACTGACTGTCTAAGCCTGTTACCTGGACTTGTCCAGGGCATTCGATTTGGTATCATATGGTTTATTGTGGCAAACAATGACAAATGAAACAGATGTGCCGCGTGATGTTGTTACAATGTGTAGATATTGGTACTCGAGTCAAAGGAATGTTGTGCGGTGGGCAGGATCATACTCGGACGTGTATGGGTTGGAGTGCGGGGTGAGGCAGGGGGGTTAACCTCTCCTCGTCTTTTTAACTTATACATGAACGGGTTGATCGGCGAGCTCAGCAGAATAAGCATAGGGTGCCATATAGATGGACAGTGCGTCAATAATATCAGCTACGCGGACGACATGGTGCTGCTGAGCCCGTCGATCAGTGCCATGCGCAGACTACTAGGTATTTGTGAAAAGTATGCACGAACCCATGAACTCAGATATAATGTGAAGAAGAGTGAAGTGATGGTGTTTAAGGCTGGTACTAAATCCTTCGCTAACGTGCCTCCCTTGTATCTTTGCGGTGCCAGCTTAAACAGAGTGTCTAATTTTAAATATCTGGGTCACTGGGTCTCAGAGGATCTATGTGATAGGTAACATTGACTTGGAGGGAGCGCAGGGCACTGTCTGTGCGCTGTAACATGCTGGCCCGCAGGTTTGCAGGTGTACTGAGCAAGTCAGAGACATTATTTAAGGCCTTCTGTCAATCTTTTTATACATGCAGCCTGTGGACTAAGTACACGCAGCGTACATACAGTGCTCTACGTGTACAGTATAATAACGCGTTCAGGATACTGTTCGGGCTGCCGCGCCACTGCAGCGCTTCAGTAATGTTTGCGGTGAAAAGAGTGGATGGTTTTCATGCAATCATGCGGAGGCGCTGTGCGTCTCTTATGAAGCGCATGCGGGCCAGCTCGAACAGCCTTCTGAGCGTGTTCGTGGGCCGCTGGGACTCGCCGATGTGGCAGCACTGGATGCGACTGCACACTGCGGGTGGTCGCGTCCAGGGCTTGCGTTAAACTGGCCCTCCTGTGCGGTGCCACTTTGTGATTTTTATTTTTATTTCTGTCTGTGGTTTTGTTTTTTGTATTTACTAACAATAGGATTATAAGGTTTTTGTGTTACTAACAGTATATGGACTACGACTGAAATAAATGTCTTATTATTATATAGGTATTTTTGGAGGTATCAAAAGTTTTTCTTACCATAAAAATGCCCAGTAGGTAACCGGTTCACCAAAAAACCTTATTCATACATCAAATAAAATTAGTTTTTCAGAAGTCGAAAGTAGTTATCAAAGTAAACCCGTAGTATCAAAGTAACCCCATTTGACGGTAACATTAAAAAATAAAAAAAAACCCGACTGCTTAAAAAGTCACTCTAAATTTCTTCCACGCCTTTTTAAAATGCAGCCACGGCATCTTCAGGGTTCATAAAACGAATTCCTCTAAGTTTATCTTTTATTTTTGGAAATAAATAAAAGTCATAAGGTGCATGACTGTAAGGAGGATGACTCATTAACTCCACATTTTCGATAGACAAATATTCGATAGTCCATCTGGCGGAGTGAGCTGGAGCGTTGTCGTGGTGGAGGAGGATCCTGCTTCTTGGGCGCTGCTGTCTAACATTTACCAAGACAACTGGTAAACAATGACTGACATACCAATCTGCAATAACAGTCTTTATATTTTCTAGGACAATTGTTGCGAATGACCCGTCCGTCCAAAGAATGAGGCAATCGTCTTTTCCCCTTGACTTCTGCCCTTCTTTACTTTTGTCGGTAAATCTTTAAATGGAAACATCCATTGCGCAGATTGTCTTTTGGTTTCGGGTTCGTAACAATATATCCAGCTTTCATCACCTGTGACGATGTCATAAACAGCATTCGAGTCACCTCCGTCATACTTTTCAAGCATTGAGCGGCACCAATCCAAACGACGGCGTTTTTGATCTTCCGTCAAATTATGAGGTATCCATCTAGTACAAAGCTTTCTGACGCCTAAATGTTCGTGTAAGACTGTACTTGACTTACCTATACCAATGCCTAAAGCTGCTCGAATCTGTTGATATGTCACCCTTTTATCAGCTTATATCATTAGCAGCACAGCACTCACGTTATCTTCAGTAGGTAGTCGCCGTAGAAGGACGTCCTTCTCGCCAATAATCAGTGAGTTTGCTTCGACCACGTTTAATCTTAACAGTGGCATGGGATGGGGCTTCGTCATGATGTTGCTAAGTAATCGAAGTCTATCGTAACATTGTTATAGAATAAGACCGCAACGAAAGTCGTAATAAATCATTGAACGAAAATTTTCTTTAATCAAATCCATTTCGACGCACAACAGACACTTTAAATTGCCGCCAATTTGTAAAAACAAATAACATATGTATTCTTTACACATAGATCTACAGATTCCCAAAGAGTTCCTAATTCGAAATTTAAATACATTTTTCATCGGCTGCTTTTCTTAGCCGACGGACGTTCACACGGACGTAAACATATCGCGGCGATTTTTTTTCGCGCACTGGATTTTCAACGCTCTGGTTGGCGCTAAGAGCCTAAAATCCAAAGGTGTATTTTTTCGACGCTCTGGGATGCACTCTGTTGTTGTTAGGTTGGATACTCGAAGCTCGGCTCAACACCGAGAGTTAAAAATCCAGTGCGCGATAAAATCCCGCCGCGATATTTTTACGTACGTGCGAACGTAGGCTTACTGGCCTATTCTAAAAACTTTCAGTGTGACCCCCGTATAATAATAATCAAATAATAAAAAGTAATCGTAATATTAATCATCATCTTCCTGCCCTTATCCCATCATGTTACTTGGGGTCGGCGGCGCTACACGAATTCTTCTTCATTTCAACCGTCACATTCTCACCTGTCAACCGTCACGCTATCATTCACTCCCTTCTCTTTCATATCATTCCTTATCATTCATTCATTCATTCATTCATTATCATTCATTCTTTGGCCTTCCTCTGCCTCTCATCAGCATGTATATTCATCACTCTTTTAGTCACACGCGTTTCGTCCCTCCTCAAGTCCTCATCACATATAAGTACCAAGCCAAACGATTTCCTGTCACTGGCGCCACTTTCGAACTTCCTCTTAATAGTTATCTACTCATTTCTTACCTTATCCATTCTCGTCACTCCACACATCCATCTCAACATTCTCATCTCCGCTGCATGCATTCTTTTTTCATCGGTTTTCTTCACGGCCCAGCATTCCGATCCATAAGGTACGACAGGACTTGTTACGGACTTGTAAATTTAGGAATTTATTACTTACTTATTGAATATAATACACTTACCATATTAATATTGACCAAGGTCGCATCTTTGATCCCGATGTTTAGGTCGACTTGCACCGGCCACCACTTGAGTGTCCTAAATCAATACTTAGGCTTATATTATGAGGCCTTTTGCGAGCTCTTTTGGCAGTTTCGTCATTAGAAGGGCGTCCAGACTGAATTCGATTTCCTCCGTTTATACCTGTTTGAACTCGTCTTATAGAGGTCGGTTGGACTCATAGTAAAAAATAGATCTATGGTTGGACTCTTAGCCGACGTTCGCACGGACTTAAAAGTATCGCGGTCATTTCTTTTCGCGCACTGGATTTTCAATACTGCTCAACACCGAGAGTTAAAAATCCAGTGCGCGATAAAAACCCGCCGCGATATTTTTACGTCCGTGCGACCGTCGGCTTATGGTTGGACTCTTATCTCTTGCGTAACGCTCTGGGTTTTAGAGTACCTGCACCTACAATTCTCTGTAAGAGACAAACACACGCTGGCGGAATCACTTGGGATTTTGTAGTTGGAGTAAATCGATTGATCTACTCCAATAGCCTGTTGGTTTGGGCCATAATGTTGGCCCAAACGCTCTGGGGATTAAAGTGAGCGTGTCTACTTTAAAAGCCCGAGTGGTTGGGCCAAGTACCTGGCCGAAATCAATAGGCTTTTGTAATCACGCCTACGGGAGTACCAATTTACCAGCGCCATCTAGTTTTAAAACATTGACCAAATTATGCGTGTGAAAGACCTACTTACTTAGTTATAAATATAATTTTCATTTCATTTCATCATTAGTAAAATGGGTGATAGGTAGGTGTGCTTTTCCACTGTTTATTCTTTGTCGTGGTTTACACACGATTCCAGATTTTGAAGATCGGATTCTTTTTCTTTTATTCCCTATTCATGCTATTTCACAAAAGCGTTCACGATCTTTGCGGAGGATTTTTTAATCAGATCATATTACCTATGCCTAATAACCAATTATTGGACGCCAGAAATTATTATTTTGTTACTCCACATGGGGATCGCACCCAGAGCAAATGGGGCTCGTGGCTATATAATAACAGTCGGACGAGTCGATAGACGTTAAGATATGCAACATGTCCTAGAATTGATGGCACAACTGCTTGAGGGGAAATTGTACTATTACATTATCATCATTATCATTATGAACAACTTTTATTACGGGAGCAAACCCGAATTCGCGAAAAAAAAAATTCCCTCCCTACATTTTGATGCGTTTCATGTAGATACATATCCTACTGAACAGTTGATTATTTTCTATAGGACCAAACCTGAAATCGCAATGATTGATTGCAATGATTCAGATTCCGATCGATATTATGTTAAGCAATTATTAGGATGCTGGGACACCAATTTGCTCAGTAGTCTAGCCATATCCCATTATTTAAATAAATAAATAACACTATTTTAATCAAAAACATTATTTATTTTTTTCTATACAATTTTACAATTTCTTGCGTCTCGAGTGCAGCTCTCTATAATAATAATAATAATTAATTTCATGATAATTCTAAAAATTTACAATAAAAACTAATGTTTTTTGAGATTTAAAATAACATACTTACTATTTACATATCAACATATTTTTCTCGCCATTAGTACTTTAAAATATTTATACATTAATAATTTCTTTTAATTATGTTTTTATTTGTGTTGTGCAAAATTTTGAAATGCATTTTGTGACATTAATTTATAGGATTTGTTACCCTACTAATGCAGGGATACTGCATCAGTTTTAATTAATTTGTCGATCTAAAGGGCTGTTAAATATACCTACCTATAACTGTGCATACACTAGGTAGGGTACTTAGATACCTATCAGATTCCCCATTTTTAAAATATTTACAAATCACCAGACTAAAAATTTAGTTTTTGAATATACAGGGTCAAATTAAATTAGCTACCGAAACTCCGCAAACGTGATCGGTATCGATATCTAAAAATAGGACAAAATAAAAATAAAAAGATTTGATGTTTTTTTTTTTGGGTCAATGACCGCTGGTATAGTGTTTTTACGTGAAGTGTGAGTTGATATAATCTGTTTTATCGTGTTGAGGTATCGATACACATCACGTCTGTGAAGTTTACACAAAAAAAAACTGATTTTTATTTTTAACTTACACTACCGGTTGCTGACCCAAAATAAAAACATCAAATTAATTTCTTTTTGCTTTATCATGTCTGGATATCGCTTGGATACCCATCACGTCTTCGAGGAGTTTCGCTAGCTAATTTAATTTGACCCTGTATATTCAAAAACTACATTTTATTTATAGAGAGTATATTGGGTATTTTTTCCTGAATGAATGCCATGAGTGAATCTTTTTTAACTACCTATCAAACAGTATTGATGGTTATATCTAATTCAATACTATTGAAAACTGATGCAGTATTTTGATAGTAACTTCTGGCGTGACGCGTAAGCTAAGTATGTAGACTGCGTCAATGAATTGTGTGCAAGATTAGCATTTTCACCTGAGTTGCATATATCATAATAAGTAAGTACTTAGTGAAATTGAGCAATTTCATGTTACTAAATATCATCTTGAAAGTCACTGAAAAGGATTGTAAGAAAAAACTCCTCAATTTTAGGAAGAAAATATAAGTCAGTGGGGTTTTTCATCAATAAAATATTTTTAAGAATTAATTTAGAATTTTAATTGACAAGAGGAGAGAGAGTATAGCTCGTAAGTAGTAAAATGAAAAATAAATGTTTTTTTTTATAAGAAAATAAAAAGCATAATGGTTTTGACAGACATGTAGGTAAGTAGGATGTACAGTCGCCAACACAAGCTTTACAAACCAATTTAAAAAAAATATTCAGTCGGTTTGAAAACTTGTGCTGTCATGTTTTCTGCAGTGGTAGTGTTTGAAATGAAAGAATTTGTTGTGTTGACATGTATTTTAATGTTTATCATGTAACTACAAGACCTAATTCCAATAAAATGTAGGCTATAAATGAAAAGAAAATACATTATATTCACTATGTACCACCGTGCTGTTTCTCGTGTTCTGTTAAGCATCGTTTAGCGAAATTACGCGAATAGACATTAAAACTGACCAGAGACAAATTTAATGTTTTTAATCAGTTAATTATGTTTTCATAGTCAATTTTAGTGTCTACAACTTGTGTAATTTGATAATTGCGTTCGTCTGAGTAGAATAGTGTCATTTCGTCAGTAATACAACAACAAATGTATAAATTATCATTGACAATGTAATTAAAAAAAACATTTTTTTAATATATTTTCTCTGTACATTCAACACAAAAGAAGCTATCACGACATCGAGGTCCTAATTCTAGAACATTTAGTTTTTTTCCATTCGAAAATATTCCTAGAGAAAAAGATATGCATCTATTTACCTGATAACATTTATTTAATTCAGCTATATTTAGGACTAGTCGAATGCTGGCTATAACACTGTTTATGTAATTTGACATTAGTAGTTTACTAGGAAGGTTTGCAAAGTAATTTAAAGGAAAGGAGACTAAGTTTTACTATTCATAAACAGTAATATAGACGAGCTACCACAAGGTCACACCATACAAACATCTATTCCTAGACACAAAAACAAAAAAGTTTTTTTTTTTCAAACAGCGCGATTATGGTGTCTCCAATATCATCTGACCTTATTATTCTAAATCCTTGTGCAAGGCTTATTACTCAAAATTTTAAGTCGAATCATCGCTATATTTTTAAGAAAAATTTTTAGAAAACTTTACTGTTTTATTTTTTCCACTAATCGAATATAATTGACATTGCAATGACACTTACTACTAACCTAAAGAGTGCTAAACTATTTCTTACATTTAGATACTTTTGGTTCTTAAAACATTTTAAAAATGGTCGATAGATCGCCACTACGAACTAAACTGGTGCAAACTTAAGAAACAAGCACATAAGCGTGGTCTAATCAAAACCAAAAATAAAACAATTTTTTCTATAATATACCTCAGTTTCTTTATTTCTTGTACGTTTCACAACTGTCACGTTTTACAAAACAACCAAGTTTTTTTTTAGATAAGTTACAAATGCGCGCGGACATATTTTCCTTGTCCGTTTTCGCGCGCACATGAAAAGGGAACAAGAAAGAAAACTAAGTACTTTTTCAACATTACTCACAAACTAATATCATTTTTTTTTTTTACTAAAAATCGTCTATAAATCGGAAACAGTGCTATCTTCATTACTCGTCACAATTACGTCTAGGTATGTAAGTTTTTTGAGGATGAAAACAGCACTGGTAAAATAATAAGTAACTAAAAGCTAATTAATCAAATTAAATGGGAATATTACTTAATCGATACCTAAACCGCTAGGTCCACAAAAGAAAATGCAGACGCATTCACCGGAGCATAGCTCCGCTCTAAACAAAAAAAGAAAACAAAGAAATAAATGGAAATGTAATTATGTGTAATAATATATGAAAAAAAACATGTTACTGTGTCTAAAATTATATTAAAAAAAAAACTAACTGTTAATGTCTTTATAAGAGTGATCTAGATCACAAATTGTAAAAATAAGGAATTATTCAAAAAATTGCCGTCACGAGAAATTCGCCCGCCTCCCAATTTATGTGGTAACTTTTTCGAATATGGGTTTGTGGTGAAAGCGGGTGAATTTTTCGTGTTTTTTTTTAAAACGGCAATCCCACTGTCCCCCCATCGCACTCGTAGTGGTGTGCTGTGTGTGTGTGTGCCGTCCGTCTTGATATGTGTGTGTGTGTGCGCCACCTCATCGCCGTTAGCTAGAAGCAAATAGTTTTTAGTGAGTAATGAATGTTTCGAAGTTCCAGCTCCGACCGTAAAAGACAAGGACCGATTTTACTTTACTTTTTCAAGTGACATTAATGAAAGAACAGTACGCGGCCGTTAATATAGAGTTTAAAGAAAACGTTTGACTTTGTACCTACAGCTCCGTCTCTATCATTTATACCTGTGTGAGTCTTATTGTAAAATTAACGCCCGGGTACTGTATGCAATGTGTTCCAGTAGAAAATTATTTTGAAAAAATCAAGGAAAATCAGGACTTTTTTTTTAACTATCTTTTTAGGCCAAACTGTGAGTTGTTAAGTACCTAACCGAATGTTTTGTCAACCAATGAGTGGAAAAAGGACATAAAAATGAAAAACTAATTAGAAGAAGAATAAACAAAAAACTGAAAATTGAGCAAAACCTGTGACTAAGTGAAAAAGACATGTAGTATTTAGTGTTTTTTTCATAAATTTCTCTAATTTTATTATTTGTCAATGTGATATGTAGTTTCGAAGCATATTATACACATACGGACGTACGCTAGACGTAACTTAAAAAGAAATTGACATTTCCGATCGGACAAGCGACTGTACAATCGGGCACAACAGGCTTAATCTTACAATAATATTTTATTTTATTCTACAAATCTAAATCAGCGTATTTTAAGTACAAATCTATTATTATTAAGCTTAAAAGCATTGTGTTGTCACACAAAAATATAAGGTGTTGTGCACGAATGTACATGAGATATACACTTATACATATCTACATGTATACATATATATAGCTGTTTATAAATTGACATAGCACATAAAACGCTTTTTATTATCCACATAAGATATGTCATTCCTCTCAATAGATACATTTATATACTATTTTAACTACTTGCTAGCGCGAGATTTAAATGCAGGCCTCAAAAAAGGTAACAAAAAATATTTAATTAGTAAATTTCATACAAATAATTGTACCTTCTCTACTTATCCCACTAGAAAAGCCGTTGTTAAAGACTGTGTTTTTAAAATTTTAGGCTTAGGGTTATGGCCAGTAAAAGTCAACTCGACAGCACTCAATCATTTTTAAAGCATTTTAAATATTTGTTTCATGCTGAATACTGATTTGAAGGAAGTATTTGCTGTTTAATATTATTAGTAATGCGAGTCTAAACAAACTAAAAATATTCAAGTATTTCACATCATAATTATGAATTGTACCGGGATAAGCCGAGGATTTAGAATAACTAGTAATTCATCGTGACAATTTTTCATGACGTCACCATTAAAAAAACAGTCAAAATTAAATCTCGCGCAAACAATTTAAAATGGAAATAAACTAATTAATATTTCTTAAACATTTAACACTGCCATTTTATATCCACTCATTTAATTATTATTATATTTTTTATTGAACATGACACTTGAGTACCTGATTGTACTTTTATAACAACTAAACTGCTGGACTAATTTTGGAGTTTTTTTTTTGTGAAAAAACGCGAAATATATATTTTAAAATAACTAACAATGATTGCTTAAATACTTACTTACTCCTTTAAAATTATTTAGAATATTATATAGTGCCATCTAGTGGACAAAAGACTTTTCCCCAATATTATGTCCAGCAGTGGACTGATGCAAAATATGTTTAACAGCACTCGTATATGTACATACGACAGTATTTTCTATACATATGTTTTATATATATCATTTAAGTTCTAACTTTTTCAATAAACTTTGGCTTAATTTTTGGCTTAGATAAGTCAAGGAACGAAAAGCAGATGTTATTTCGAAAAAAAAAAAGTTTTTTTTATTAAATGTCAAATTTTTGTCAAATATTTTTTACTAAGTAGAAAGTTTGGTTTCTTTAGAAAATCTTTAAAATTATCATTTAGGAAATTATGTGTACAATCTTTTACTATAAGAATAGAGAATATTTTTTCATCAAAATAATTTGCAGGTCGAAATATAGCAACGTTTAGAACTAGAAAATCAGAGATAGAAAAGGGTAAACAAAAATTAAAGTCGTAACAATTGATGTTGGTCGTGTTACCCAGTAACTGGGTCGCTCCATGTAAAATACTGGTATTAAGCTGCGTCCGGTTAGACTGGAAGCCTACCCCGACATAGATGGGAAAAGGCTAGGCAGATTGATTGAACAATAATTAATGTTAGTGGTACTTTAATGATCGATACTCTATTTACAATAAGATTAGTAGATTAGAAGTCAAAATCGGTTGAACGGACTGTAAAAAAGGTTTGTTTAAATGTTTGTAATCTTATTGTAAATGGAGTATAAGTTTTTATGTTATTTTTTTATGTGAAACTGTGAATGTTTAATATCAATGTTGTTCTTTTGTTTTCAATGGCATTTGTTGCTATATTTTGACCCATTAAGATGTATAAAAGCTGATATCTCTATATTTTTGCTTTAAAAAATTATACAGTCATAATAAAGCATTAATTTTAAAATTTGCTGTGTGTTCAGACAGGTTAGATCGGATTTATTTAAAATGTACATGTTGTAACATCAGCATAATCAGGCTAAAACGTTCCCACTGCTGGGACACAGGCCTCTCTGTGAGAGGGAGCGGGCCGTAATCCACCACGCAGGTCCAGTGCTGGTTGGTAGATGTCGCATGTCTTCAAATTTTTGGTTCCAGGACATGTTGGTCTCCTCACGATATTTTGCTTCATCGTTTTGAAAGCAGTGGTGATGAAATAAATTACATAAAGTGCCTGTTGCAAGTGTGAATGGTTGCCCAGTGGTTACAGCTGCGACTTACGAGTTGTAGGTCGTAGGTTCGGACCCAGACAGGCGCTTTACTTCGTGTAAATAATTTCATCACCACAAGTGCCTGTCTGGGTTCGAACCTAACCTACGACATTCAAAGTCGGGGGCGTTACCACTGGACCTCCATTCAAATAAAGAAAATAAATAAATAACTGAAACATACAGCCATATTTTTCTAACTTGAAGCCTGAAAAGCATCTTCCTAGTCGTTGGGCCAGCCACATTCCTTTTCGTAAATAAAAAATGATATTAATTTTATTTTTGAGAACTATTTAATTTTTGCCATATTTATGTATTAACAAAATTCATATTTTCTCATAAAAATTAATATCCATAACGTGGCAGTTGATCTGTTAACATAAATTATAGCTTAGCAAGATTTCACCAGTCAGAACACACAGAAAGAAAAAATTCAAGCAAATATAGAGATGATCAATATTAAAATCTATGGTCCCTACTATCGAAGA
The DNA here is from genome assembly GCA_946251885.1 of Cosmia pyralina. Lineage (NCBI taxonomy): Eukaryota > Metazoa > Arthropoda > Insecta > Lepidoptera > Noctuidae > Cosmia > Cosmia pyralina. The sequence goes on along the minus strand of OX276366.1, from coordinate 16,399,094 downwards.
ATGAGAAACATTGACATTTCGATAGGAAATTATTTTAAAAAATCTCTCAAAACCGGATCAGTCTGAAATATTATGCGATAGAATTTTGACTAGAACAAGAAAAAACAAAACAAAAAAAAAATAAATAAGCATATGTTTAAATATTTAGAAGGAGTCTAATTTTTACTAGGCCAATATTCTTTATTTACACAATAAATAGAAAATTTCGAAAAAAAAAAAAAAAAAAATGGCAGGATATCGTGAGATTGAGAATCAACATTGACTATAATATTTGCCCCTACCTACTTTGTGCAGACAAATACTCGGCATAAACTACGAATAACCGAAAAACTTAACATAAAATTTTTCCACGCTGGTAACACTTAATCTTTGGCTTGCCAACAACGAAAACTAATGCACAATATGACAACTCCAGAGTTGCCAATTAAAATATCAATCCGATACAACATTGGTCCGTCACCTTTGAAAAAAATGTACATGTCTTTTTAAACACTTGATAATATTCTTTTCTATACATTAGTGAATTTATTTCTTACTAGTAATCGTGTTCAGCCATTCCATTGTTTTGGCCTTGTCTCTGGTTATTTTGATCCTGGTTTTGATTTTGACTCTTATTAGGATTTTGTCCCTTCCCCTGGCCGATTTGCCGCGACGATGAAAAGCACAGCTTCATCACGAACGGGAACTTTGCACCTGAAAATATTTCAACATAAGAATGAATAAATAGTATGAAGTATTAATTTTTACATTATTGATTGACCCACATCTTAAGGAGATCCTAGTCGGCGGCTCGAACTCAATGGTAGCGTGAATGAATGAATGAATGAATTGCACCGATCCCAGCGTGGTTTAACCAGACTCGATTACTCGAATGAACCCAAAGATTCACACTAGCCTCTGGAGCCTCATGTTACATGGTGCAACAGAGACCATTGCATGATTTATTTAGTTTTTATGTATTTAGTGAAATAGACGATGATAAATAACGAAAACGAGCGCATAAAATTTCATGAACAGACCTTTGGGCGTATAGATATGAAAAAAATACTGGATGTATTTATTTAAAGTTATTTGAATTCTCCAATAAATTATCTATCCCCATACGGTAACAATTTAGCCATTTTCATACTCCAGGAGCTATTTATTTACGCCCAAAGATGCGTTAAAATTAGTGTTGAAGTAAGGAAGCTTCGACGCTAACCAATATTTTTTTCCGATTCTGCTTCCATGCATGGTTAGATAATGGCGAGACAAATTGAAATTCTTTTTAGTTTTGAACGTACAAAAAGCAACATTAAGGTCCGTTTTGTCAATAGTAGGTACCTAGCACTCTCATTTCTTGAGGAAAGTTTTGAGTGTAATACTGCAGAGGATGGATGTGTGTATAACTGCAGAGGAAGACCAGAGAAACGAGAAATGGATTGTGAATCTCTTTCATTGAGATGACGGCTGATAGAGATCTTATTTATTGACAGGCAACCAATCAATCAGCCTAGCCTTTTCCCAACTATGTTGGGGTCGGCTTCCAGTCTAACCGGATGCAGCTGAATACCATTATTTTACATGGAGCGACTGCCTATCTGACCTCCACAACCCATTAACTGGGTAATACGATATCCCTTGGTAAGACTGATTGTCAGACTTTCGGGCTTCTGACGACCCGTAACGACTGTCAAAGATCCACGAATGACAGCCGGGACCAACGGCTTAACGTGCTTTCCGAGGCAAGGAGGAGTCTCGGTATGTAAAGATGGTCACCCATCCACGGATCAACCCCGGCAAGCGTAGCTTAACCTGATGGATCGACCTGTGCAGCTGTTATTACTTAGCCACGAGCTCCTCTCTATTGACAGGCAACCATAGACGAATAATGCAATAGGTACTTCATGGACGCTAAAGTAAAATAAATGCTTGGAAAGACTATAGGATAAAATAATTAATTTTGGAAAGGGCAACTAGAATCAATTCTTGTAAATGTTCCTGTAATGTTTTGTTCAAAAGTGCCTTTTGAACTACTTAAATAAATGATTTGTTAGTGTTTTTGGGTGTTTATATCGGTTGGTTTGTGTATGGACCAAGACCATCTTTACATAAGACCCTTATATGCCTCGGAAAGCACGTTCAGCCGTTGGTCCCGGCTGCCATTCGTGGATCTTTGACAGTCGTTATGGGTCATCAGAAGCCCAAAAGTCTGACAACCAGACCAAGAGGTATCGTGTTTTCCAGTAACTGGGTTGTGGAGGTCAGATAGGCAGTGGCTCCTTATAAAATGCTGGTATCCAGCTGCACCCGGTCAGACTGGAAGCCGACCCCAACATAGTTGGGAAAAGGCTAGGCAGACGATGACTATTGCGTTTTTCCGTCAGGAATTTCTCAGTAGCAGCCCGGAGTCTGGATTTGTGTCCGGTAGATGGCGATAGTGAGCCTCCTATTAGTAATTCGACTTAAAAATAATTGGCGAAATGTAGGTGTAGGTACTATACAACGTGTCGTTTTACATCCTCGTCAAATTTCAGGGTGTGATACAGAACATCAAACCGAACAACTTTCTCCATGGGACCAACATCGTAATCGCGAAAAAATTTTCAACTGTCCCATAGAAAACTTCAAGTATGGGACGACTGATTATTTTTTTCGCGATTACGATGTTGTTGCCATGGAAGAAGTTGTTTGGGGTGGTTGTTGTTGTTGTTGTTTGTTGGTGTGTGTGTTTGTATAATACAGTCTATCTGTAGGTATTTTTGCTCTACAAAAGTATTTTGAAAATGTTGCTTAGTTATGGATGTCTAAGCAACATATGTCAAAACCGTGTCTACTCCCCCTTTTGTAGAGCAAAAGCTTTCATATGTCCCTACAGACTGAACTAATAGTCTGGGGGATTACAGGCGTGGTACAGGCGTGTCAGTATGTAAATGATTTGACTTTGGCAGAAGGATGGTTAGGATGGCATATTTACCCGGATGTTGTATGGTCGCGTGGTTGCACGCCATTATCGCCATGACGGACTGGGAAATGTTCTGGAACTCCATAAGGCCTGATGACGATCTGGAATATTACAGAAATTATACGTAAATATTAGGTATTGATTTAACAGATTCCTTCATTAGCATTTTCAAAGAATTATGTGGTTTTGAGTTTTTTTTTCTTCTAAAGAAAGCATTTTTATAAACTTCACAATAATTTGGTACTCTTTAAAACACTAATTAGACATAAAAACAAACCTTTTTTACAGTTCGTTCAACCGATTTTGACATCTATTACGTTGGTGGCATGACAAATGGCAGCTGCAGTAAACAGTTGGTATTGTAACCACTTTTTTGCCTTTAATGCCATCCTTAAGCCTACGGAATAGAAGTCAAAATCGGTTGAACGGACTGCAAAAAAGGTTTGATTAAATGTCTAATCTTATTGTAGATGGAGTGTAGCTGACCCGACAGACCAAAGAGTATAATAATTAAATAGAGACCGACAGATGTTGTCCTGTCCAAATTTAGCTGTCAAAGTCAAACTGTTTAACGTAGAGAGAGAGAAAGTGTCAAATCTACTGATGCATTCAAGTCTCGCAGACGCGGCGCCACAGGCATGCGATGGAATCACACATCTTTATTTATTTATTTATCTAAACATCAAGCACTGGTTAATAAAATGCACAATATTGAATAGAGAATGGTGTCTGAGGTTGGTAGTGGTTGTTACAAAAATATTGCTAACTTTATAATAAGAATTAGTTCCACTAATTCCCGCGGGACTTCTCTCGTGAGAGACTAAATCAGATTGGCATCCCTAGAACTGACAGCTAGGAACAGTTTGTACAGAAAAAAGAAAAATGTGATTTTTTAAGTATCTTTATGTCTTCAACTAATAATTGAAAAAAAAAATGCCGAATTGGTTCAGCCATATTCGAGTTTTGCCCTTAGCAACACATTTAGCCGTTTTTTTTATTTATATAGATTACTAGCTGCGCCCCGCTGTTTCATCCGTGTAGACCGGGATAAAAAGTAGCTTATGTGTTAATCCAGGGTATAAGCTGTCTATATACCAAATTTCATCCAAATCGGTCCTGCCGTTTGAGCGTGAAAAAGTAACAAACAAACACACAAACGCGCACACACACACACACACACACACACACACACACACACACACACACACACACACACACACACACACACACACACACACACTCACATACTTTACAATATTAGTGTGATGTATCTGAAACCCGAAGCCCTATCTACAGAGGCCTCTTGCTCTAGACCGGACACTTGACGTGTTTGTCCACCGTAGCAGTCACCAGGACGTTACGTTCAGTTCGAATAATCTCGTTTCTCAGTGACGTCCCGGTGATGGCGGTTGTGGACAAACGCCCTTAGGGCACTGTGCTGTACTCGTAAACTCACAATATGACACTGCTATCTACCAGCTTAGATAGGTTCTCCTGACCATGTTGGCAACAAACTAAATTAATTCTACATTGAAATCCCTTTCAGTGTTTGTCTCGATTCACCCCTGCAATACTATTCACCCCTTTTTCACCTACAATCTGATTTTTAAATCGACGGAATTCTGACATTTCAGATGTGATGCCAATAATAAAACGGTCCTACTATAAATGGAACGCATTTAAGCGAAATTTAAAAAAAAACTTGCTTGAATTCCTAGCTTCAATTAAAAAAACCAAAACTTAGAAATTGACAGATAATTTTAAAATGGTAATCAGATTTTTTATTATCAAATTAATGAAGTTACGATAGTTAGTAAGGTAATTATTTTTCTTTCACAGGAATCCCTGTCCACTAATCCATAGGTTACAAACCTTTTTTAGGAATACATTTTTGTTTGTAATATATTCGCTTCTTGTAACTACAGACAGACAACGATGAGATATTAGTGATACGTAAATAAATATTTAAATTAAAAAAAATATGTTCTTTTACTCTTTTTTTCCATTTAGGCGTATAAAATTAATATTTTAGTTAGTGTGCATTGAATGCACAGAACAAACTCTTCTTACATAGTCTTAGTTTACTTGATCTCATTCTCTTTAATATTTTTGTTATTTTATATCCAAAAAATTCTAACTATGTAAATTATCTTATAAAAAGACAAGACAAAAAAAAGGTTTATGATATCTGAAGTGTCAAAAAATTACAGCTGTCAGAATTCCGTCGAATTAAAAATCAGACCGTACATTCCTAACGGTCCTTAATTCGGGCCCTATCAGAATATCAGCGCTGCGACACTTATTTTTAAATGTCGCAGCATCATGCTGAGGTAGGAGCCTTTTGACCTCATACACTTTGTTTTTATTTTCATTTTACTTTTTGTGTTTTTAAATGTTTCTATGAGTGTGTAGGTAGTTTAATTTGTGGTCTTCCTGGGCGAGTCCCAAAAAATACTTTTTATGTACCTATCTATTTCTTTCTTTAACGTGTATTTGAGATCTTTACCACGACGACTTCCGTACCGACACGAGAGAAGGACAGCACATGCACTCACCTCTCGCTCTTGAGCGGGAACTTGGAGATGGTGTGCGGAGGCGTGACGCCGTAGTCCTTGAACACCTGCAGCAGCTGCTCGTCCGACACGTCCGGCGGCGTGTTGAAGAAGTGCAGCACCTGGAGTAGTGGGGTTATAACTTCAATATGATGGGAATTTATAATGCAAATAGAAAAAAAAATCAAAATCGTTTTTGTCCGACTACGTTATATAGGCCAGGCCTGCAGCGTGTTAAAACAGGCCAGGCGCACTCCGCATTTTAGGTATGAAGCTATAAGTACCCGGCGGGCTCGACTTGTCGGGTTAATTCAGCGTCGGCTGCCGCGCACCGGCCGGCTCGCACGCTAGTTCGATACTCACTCACGCGCCGCATCGTAAAAGAAAAGGTATAAGAGTTACGCGATAGAAAGAGAGCCAATTTCTAGGTGAACATAACTGTAAGTAAATAACGCTGTGCGACCTAAATTGCACTTTATTGTGTCGTAGTAAGAGTCACTATTTATTTAAATGATTTTGCGGAGTGAATCTTCTGTACTTGTACTATAATGTATTCTGTGGTTAAGAGGGATGCGCTAAGGTAGTCCGCGAAATTCAAAATGTCTTACGTTTTTTGCAAGTTAAACTCATTGTTGCCCAAAATATCATTTGCGAACATGACGCATAATGTATTTATTTACAGAAACAAAATCATTAAAATCATCAATATCTCTGGGGATTCTCAAAATCAGGCGTATTTTAAGGGTTCCATACCTCAAAAAGACAAAACGGAATCCTTACACGATCACTTCGTAGTCCGTCTGTCTGTCTGTCAGTCTGTCAAGACCTTTCCCTCAGGAACGCGTAGAGGTACCAAGTTGAAATTAATATCAAATTCGTAGGTCTACAGTCCCTTGTAGTTCTAAAAAGGTGAAGCTTAATGGAACCCTTCATTGTGCGTTTTTTATACTTAATTAAATGCCTGAAGTGGTTTTGTTGGTTGTGGATACAAACATGTATACAACTTCATTTACTCTACAAACGAAGATTTACCTTAGAGGGCGGCTGTATTCTGTTCTTGTGTATGGAGGCAGGGGTTAAAAACCGGTTGTTCTTGTTGCCGACGTAGTCCTTGAACGAGGGGCTCTTGTCTGGCAGCGGGTACGGGTTCATCACCTCTGATAGGTACGCCTGTTTTGAGAAACTGGAAATTGAAGAAAAAAAGAAGGATTATTTATCATGAAATGATTATATTAGCAAATATAGGCTAACTTGGTAGTCGAACCGCCTTTGTAACCATGACTTTTTTTAGCCACTGAAGTAAGGATATTCCCTGAAGTCGCCAAAAGTCGAAAATAAGGTAGTACGCCCTTTGTCGTGGAGACTAAAACGAGTTTTTAACCATCTGGGAAATTCAGGGCGAACTGAATCCATGATAAAGTTCAAATTGATCAAAGGAATTGCTTGTGAGCTAAATTTTCAAGAAATTGAATTTAAGGTTTATTTGAAAAATCTGGGAGCAGTTGGTGGCCCAGTGGTAACGGCCGCGACTTACAAGTTGTAGGTCGTGCGTTCGAACCCAAGCAGGCGCATTACTTTGTGTAATTTATTTCATCACCACTGCTCTCAAAACGGTGAAGGAAAATATTGTGAGGAAACCGGCCTAGAACCAAAAATTCGAAGACATGTGACATCTACCAACCCGCACTGTGGCCGTGTGGTGGAATACGGCCTATACCCACTCACAGAGTGGAGGCCTGTATCCTAGCGGTGGAACGTTATAGGCTGGTTATGGTTAACAAATCTATTTTTTTAGCCTCAAGTCAGATCCAATCTTTTCAGAAAAAAAAAGTACCACCATGCAGACAATTAAAGATCGCGCAGCGAGCTATGGAACGAGATATGCTTGAAATCTCTCTGAGGGATAGAATCCGGAGCGAAGTGTTCCGGCATCAGAGCTGAAGTGGCAATGGGCCGGCCATATTAGCCGTAGAACCGATGACCGTTGTGGTAGACGTGCTCTTGAGTGGAGACCGGGAATCGGCAAAAGGTAGGATGCCCTCAGGCTAGGTGGACTCCACCTACCCTCCACCTGGTGGAGCGACGATCTTCGCAGGGTGGCTGTAAGCAGCTAGATGAGAGTTGCTGAGAATCGAGCTGAATGGCGTGCAATAGGAGTGGCCTATGTCCAGCAGTGGACTGCTGTAGGCCGATGATGATGGTGATGATGATGTAGGTACTTATTTACGTACCTCCTTTCAACACATATCCTAAGCAAGAAAACGTTTAAAAGAACATTTGGGTACCTCCTTTCAACACATATCCTAAGCAAGACAACGTTTAAAAGAACATTTAGGTACCTCCTTTCAACACATATCCTAAGCAAGACAACGTTTAAAAGAACATTTAGGTACCTCCTTTCAACACAATATCCTAAGCAAGAAAACGTTTAAACGAACATTTAGGTACCTCCTTTCAACACATATCCTAAGCAAGACAACGTTTAAAAGAACATTTAGGTACCTCCTTTCAGCACATATCCTAAGCAAGACAACGTTTAAAAGAACATTTAGGTACCTCCTTTCAACACATATCCTAAGCAAGACAACGTTTAAAAGAACATTTAGGTACCTCCTTTCAACACATATCCTAAGCAAGACAACGTTTAAAAGAACATTTAGGTACCTCCTTACAACACATATCCTAAGCAAGACAACGTTTAAAACAACATTTAGGTACCTCCTTTCAACACATATCCTAAGCAAGACAACGTTTAAAAGAACATTTAGGTACCTCCTTTCAACACAATATCCTAAGCAAGAAAACGTTTAAACAAACATTTAGGTACCTCCTTTCAACACATATCCTAAGCAAGACAACGTTTAAAAGAACATTTAGGTACCTCCTTTCAGCACATATCCTAAGCAAGACAACGTTTAAAAGAACATTTAGGTACCTCCTTTCAACACATATCCTAAGCAAGACAACGTTTAAAAGAACATTTAGGTACCTCCTTTCAGCACATATCCTAAGCAAGACAACGTTTAAAAGAACATTTAGGTACCTCCTTTCAACACATATCCTAAGCAAGACAACGTTTAAAAGAACATTTAGGTACCTCCTTTCAACACAATATCCTAAGCAAGAAAACGTTTAAAAGAACATTTTGGTACCTCCTTTCAACACATATCCTAAGCAAGACAACGTTTAAAAGAACATTTAGGTACCTCCTTTCAGCACATATCCTAAGCAAGACAACGTTTAAAAGAACATTTAGGTACCTCCTTTCAACACATATCCTAAGCAAGAAAACCTTTAAAAGAAAATTTACATACCTCCTTTAAACACATATCCTAAGAAAGACAACGTTTAAAAGAAAATTTACGTACCTCCTTTCAACACATATCCTAAGCAAGACAAAGTTTAAAAGAACATTTAGGTACATCCTATCAACACATATCCTAAGCAAGACAACGTTTAAAAGAACATTGACTATATGGCTACTTTCCTTAGATTACGCCCAAACTGAACATCTTTTCACTACCATATCCTAATTTACTGTTTTCCCATAATAACGCACACAACCTCATACATACACACACCCTACACTCTCATACATCCTTTGCATGTTTCCTAGTTAAAATATAAATAAAAATAATAAGAAAATAAAAAAAAGTTAAGTGCTTTCAAGTAAAACGACTCCAGTACAATACTGTCTTGTAATTTATGAATTATCCCGGCCTGGTGACCTGACTTACAGGTTATTGTAAAACATAGTTTAGGCACCAATCTTCTACAAATTAAGTGCGAAATTGTATCCGTCTACCTATTTTAATTTTAAGCTGTAATTTGTGGAAACAAAATAAATCTATTCTATTCTATTATTGCACTGAGCGATAGTGTTGAGATAAGGGTCAATTTTCGTATAAAATAACTATAGGATATACTCACGCCAGTGTCAACGTGTAGTCTCCAACGGTGACATTGTTGAGGTTCTGCACACACCTCTCCACCGACACGCCGTCTCCCATCTGGACCATCGCTGTGCCTTCTTTAGTCTTCAAGAACTTTATCTGGAATTACAAGCGTTATATGATACAGCGCAATGTTCTGGGCAGTGTGACCATATGTGGCAGTTTCCAGCCTTTTTGGCAGGATTGGCCGCCTATTTTAGCCTCCGCATGTTCAAAATTGGCAGTTTTTGGCAGTATTGCTATGTAGAAAATAAATTTTCCATAACGGCATCTCAAAATGTCGAAAATGGCAACTCTAAGTGCAGATCGTAGGGGATTCCCCTTTACTTCTCGCGTTGTTTGTATCTCATTCAACTGAGAACATTATAACAAGTAGTTATAAAGTTGATAATTGTAAAACGAGTGTTCCCTATAAGGTGAGTTTACGGTTGATATTTCAATCAGTCGTAGACGTAGATACTTTAGTTTCGGTTCTGTTTTACGGCGACTGGGTATTACGATACCCCTTGGTAAGACTAGTTGTCAGACTTTCGGGCTTCTGACGACCCGTGACGACTGTCAAAGGTTCACGAATGACAGGCGGGACCAACGGCTTAGCGTGTTTTCCCTTTCCGAGACACGGAGGGGACTTGGTATGTAAAGATGGTCATTCATCCACTGATCTGATCGATCGATCCTTGCGGCTGTAATTACTTAGCCACAAGCCCATCTTATTAGGTCTATGCAATATTATGGGCGATATTTTTTATACGTACATTACGTTCTAAGTACATATTCATGGCAGGTAAAGTCAACCGCACACCATGGTAACAATTTCGACTTTGAAAGCTTTTATTTCGTGTCGTGGATTTCCTACTTCTAATGTAACATTTTCAGTAATAATAATAAAATAATAATAATAATAAATCTTTATTGAAATAAATTTTAAGTAACAAAAATATGAAGCCTCTGAAACCCAAACTAGGTAAGAACCTGTATGTCAGATTTCAGCGCCTTCTCCCAATTTATTACATTATATTTTAAAATAACTAAGATTTCAATGAACACGATAATTTTTAATTTTTTGAGCATGCAGAAATTACAAAAATTACAATAGAGATATTACTTTAAGGTAGGTATTGATTGCAGTTTTCGACATAATAGCTTTATTTTAAATAAAATGTCGGAAAATATCCCACGGGAACGTAATACCGGGATTAAAAGTACCCTATGTGTTTGTTACCTATGTGTTAATCCAGGTTATAAACTATCTGTGTGACAAATTTTATCCAAATCCGTTCAGCTGTTTTTGCGTTAATCAGGAACATAAATCCAGACAAACGGATAAAAACTGTGTTTTCGGCATCAGACTCGACAGCAATTAGGTACCTACTATTTTTCAAAAATATTGAAAGTACAGTTTTGACTTCGTTACTCTTTCATTTTATGGTATAGATATAAAAACACACACATTGAAAAAGCTAGTAATGAATCTATAAACAGTATAACTTACTCTAACAACGTTTCCGTAGAGACAGCACAAGTTGAACAGTCGGTCAGCATTCACAGTCTGAGGGTCCAATCCGTACACCATCATCACAGCGCCTTGCTGCGGGGGACCGCCCTGCGGTAGCAGGGGACACTTTAGTGGCATCAGACAATAGATAAGTATAGACAAGATAGACAGAATACTCTTTATTACACCATAAAAATTACAAATACAAAAATGTAGAAATTTAACATAGTTGACACAATGAGCGGTGTTATCGCTAGAAACGACTGTAGATCGTTTACCTAACACAGGGGAATCATTAATTGGATAATGAGTTCATTTACACTACAGCCGATTTATCTTGGCAAGTCCGAACTTCGCGCAGAGGGCTGCGCAGTAAGATGTTTTAGGTACCAAATGGTGACGTGAGGCGAGTGTGAGTGAGAGAACATGCGCAAAACTTCTTAGTGCCTATGTTCAGACATGCCAAGATAAATCGGCCGTACATGCAGGTCGAGTTAATTTAAATGGAGATTGAGTTCGTTTAAATATAGGATGAGTTCATTTAAATGTAGGATGAGTACCTAGGTATATTAATAATAAAAAGTGGGCTGACATAGTAATTTGTTTTTGACGGTAAGTATTAAAACACAATATGAAGAAAATATAAGCAATTAATTTTGATAAACGGGGACTGAATTTACCTCCTTCCATAATTTACGAGTACTATAGGTTCGCATTACCATACAAAAAGTTACTATAAGCGCAATATTTTTTCTTAAATTTAAAGATGAAAGTGTCCTTTTTTTTTGAGAAATAAATGTCTTTAATCCGAAACATACAGGGGAAATACAAATAGCCCCCCTGTTTATTTCTATGCCTTCACCCCCTTTAGGGTTATAATTACCTGATTCTGTGGCGGCATGTTGGGGTGGTGCATAGGCGGGGGCGGGACGAACCCCTCGCCGCCATAACCTTCAGGTCCGTATCCACGACCGTCACGCTGGAAGGAAGAAGACAATACACATTCACATTGCAGTTAAAACTGAAACGTTACGCGCTTCGGTAACCTTCGTGTTCCCGAATTAGTACGAACGTCGCGCCACAGAGTACCCCCCCCCCCCCCCCTCCCCCGCCTCCCACAGAGAAGTGTTTGGATAACAGAGGAGGAAAGCTTCTAAGTATTGTACTGTCTCGAATTGTAATATTGCACCTATCATGACCCACAGGTCGGAATAGGTAGAGCCTAAACTTCGAGGAAGGAAGTAACAAGAGTGGATAATAAATACCTCCTATAAAATCCCGGAATCTTAAACATGACGATTAAATCTCAGGATTTCTTAAATTGCGAATTATTTATTATCTTCTTATCTTACTACTATTATAAATACGAAAGTTTGAATGGATGGATGTTTGTTACTTTATCAGGCCAGAACGGCGGAACGGATCAGGATGAAATTTGGCACAGAGATAGATTATAGTCTGGAATATCCCTGTAAAATGTACGGTCCCGTGGGATAATTTCCGACATCCACGCGGGCGAAGCCGCTGGCAAAAGCTAGTTTATTATTAATATTTAATTTGTTACGAATGTATTCAAAGTGCAATAAATAATTCGCAATTTCTTAAATCCCGAGATTTAATCGTCGCGTTTATGATTCCGGGAATTTATAGAAGGTATTATCCACTCTTGTCACTTCTTTCCAAGAAGTTTAGGTATTTATACTCTACCTATTCCGACCTCTGGCTCATGATGCATTTGGATAAAGCTTTCCCTCTTTTGGGTTACCTGCTCCGATCGCACTTCGTTATCTGTCACTCAAAAAAAGTATTAAAAGTATTTTGGAATTGCATACAGTTCCTGACGGAAAAACCCAATAACACTGTGCCCACCCGGGAATCGAACCAAGGGGATGTGCATTCGGCCAGTAGAATTGAGCTTTTGTTTTTTTTTTCAGATTAGCGCAAATATCGCACATAAGAATCTACATAATTTTCGTACCTCCAATATTTTTTTTTTATCGTCATCAAATTAAGGAAATGGGCCTGTTGCCACCAATAAAATGATTCGTTCAATAATGATATCAATTTATGTAGCAGTTCGATATTAATTACAATTTGCGTTCGTATAATGATAGGAAAATTAATCAATTTCATCGTTTTTAAGGAAAATGGAGTGAAGTGTGTGAGAGAGAGAAAGAGTACCTAGGTACTATGTAGTTTTTCTTACTCCCTCCTCACACTTCACTCCGTTTCATAGGAATAGAATAACAGGGTCCCGTTTTACCCTGTGGGTACGGAACTCTAAAAACGTTAAATACATACAGACGAACATTACCAAACAACCTCCTCCTTTTTTGAAGTTGATTAAAAACTAATAGTTTCTAATTTTGGACAAAACCTTTATCCACTAAATGATGTACCTAATAAGGCTGGTTTTACACAAGAGGGTGATTAATTACCGGATGATGAGGAGGTGGTGGCCCGTGCCGATCTTTCATCATCCCCGGTGGCGGGGGCCCGCCGCTGCCGTACTCCATATCTGTGGAAAATTAAGAAAAAATGCGTTAATATGCAAACTCCAGAATGAGAAACTTCTAGGTTTTACAAATAGATGAATTGATTGGTAGAAATTACGTCAAAGTTTCCTTACACCTACTCGTAGTCCGTTGGTAGGTAGACGTCAATAGGGGCCAAAGAACAATACGTATTTTTGCCTTACTAAAGGAACAAATGATCTGTCTCATGGCACAGATTACTACAGATGGGACACTCCGCAAAATCATTTCAATAAAAAGCTACTCTTGCACACAACAAAGACACAATAAAGTGCAATTCAGGTCGCACAACGCTTCATTACCTACAGTTATATTCACCTATAAGTTGCCTTTCTTTCTATCGCGTAACTCTTATACCTTCTGACTCGTTAGGGTTGTCTTTTTTTACGACGCGGCGCGTGAGTGAGTATCGAACTAACGTGCGAGCCGGCCGGTGCGCGGCAGCCCACGCTGAATTGACCCAGTGAGATGAGCCCGCCGCATACTTGTAGCTTCATATCTAAACTGCGGAGTGTCCCATTTGTATTAATCTGTGCTCATGATAAGATTTCCTAGTTGAAATGACTTACAGGGAATAAATGCTTTCGGTAGGTAAATCTTAAGACCATATATTGAGAAAGGATCACAGATAACACCAGAGAAATAGCGGATTCCTGTATCATTTTGAATCGGAGTGTACAAAAAACGAAAGATTTTCATATATGTCAGGCGTATCCTAAGCAGTCAACTTTCACCACGACACGAGTTAAAACTCGAGCCGACACGAGATCTAAAACATTATAACTAAGAAGGAACACGAATCTTCTTCACAAGAGTGCGGTCAAGATGCTGTGCCATTCTGCTATTAAACACACAGGTGCTATCAACATGCAGGGTAGGTTTCAAATGAAAGTCGAGTGTAAGAAAACAATGTTTTATTGTATAGCTGTTTGACAATAATTTATATGTACTGTAAGCTATGTATGTGTTAATGACTAACCCCCTTATTGATAAAAACTAAAACGATCTTTAAACCTATTTTAGTTATAGAAGTGTTTTGTTAATTTCTTTCGAATTATGATTTGAGTTTGAAAGAAGAAGACAAAACACATCAATAACTAAAATATTATAATATTTAAAGAACGTTTTAGTATTTTATGAAAAAGGATTAGTATTTACGTGGCTAAGAATCAAATGGTTTTGTAAAAGTTGTTTGTTTTTCTGGTTAAGCAAAACCAAAAAAAAAATCTTCAAGTAGACTCTTAAAATTAACTAATTTTCTACTGTTTTCGGGACAAAAATAAATAATGCCTTCACTAAATACTGTTTGTATTAACGATTTGTTTTCCTTGATAGAAAATGCTTAGCTACGTAAATATTATTCATGTAAGATATAATAATAAATAATGTCTTATGACGATTTAGTCAGTATAGATTTAATTATATGAATGTAAAACTTAAATATATTTATAAATTAATGATACGAAAAATATATGAAAATTTTTATATGTATGTAAATGTAAAATGTAGGCAAAATTAATAATTGTACAGTTCTTTTAGCTAGAATATGTTTGTATAATAAAGATACTTTTGCATAGCTTTTTAATCTGTAAGTATATAAACCTTAAGAATTTATAAAAGTTAAAACTGTTTTAGTAAGAACCAGAAGCCTTAAAAAAATATCTTCATAAAAAAACTTCTGATTTTATATTACGATGGTATTGGAATCAATAAAATTGTGGTTTTTACAGATCATTCTCAAGTCCAGTGTCTCTGTTACAATTTTGTGAACACACAGAAATATATTATTGGGATAATATTAGTACTAACACAACATTTTAGTAGCTACCAAACAAACATACTTATTTGAAGCTAGCTACTTTAAAACACAACTTTTTTTTTCTTTTCAATTTATTAGATTAGATAAAAAAAATGTTTTGTGAGCGTCTTCATATAGGTTTGTTTGTTAATCATATTAAACTTCCATACACAAAGGTTTGTTATCAGTCACAGTGAATTAATTCTTAAAACATGCTTTAAAACAACCTTCGCGCACAAAGTTCGCACTAAACATCATGCGGTCGTCTATATAGACGAGATCACGTCTAAGTCACATTCGTGTAAGTTCAACAGGAAAGTTAGCTGTTTTATACATCCAAACGGGTTTTAGGTCCAATCAGGGTCTATACACACCGTTCTGCGAATGTTCGCAGGAATGCTGGCTGTGTTGGCTGCAAGAGTCCTCGCTGCAAGATCTGGTTGTAGGCGGAGCTGTTGTCGAGGCATCTGTCGATGAGCCGGGATATCAATCCAAGTGTTTGGTGCTTTGGTCCGAGTGTACTTTTGATGTGTATTGTTCTTGAGACGTTAATTTGTGAAGTATTTCTTTGGTTTGATGTCGAAAGCGTCTAAAGGTGTTGCGTGATTACTTGCATGAAGTTTTAAATTGTCGTCGAGCAAAGATGTTTTATTGTAAGATGTGTTAAAAAGTATTGTTCACGACATAAAACGGTAGACCAAATATAAGAAATCAGTGTTAACTCATTCAATGGTTTTTATTGAGTATTTAGTCGCAAAACTAGTACGTATAAGTTTTAAAAATTTCACCAACAATTGCGGAGCACAGAAAAAAATATTTAAATTCCACATTAATGCATTTTATATTTCGCATTAACCCCATTAACGGATATCAATAAACATTTTAAGGAGTGCCATTACGAGCGTAATTGTTTAAAAGCGTTCGTTTTACGCGTGGTTGACGCATATAACCGAAGTGTAATGTAATAATATGTATTTTAATGTTTTCGCTAATGTCAAATTGGTGTTCACTCTTTATGGCGTTGTTATGAATGGGTTTGTGTTTTGGGTTACAGAAGCTAAGAAAAGAAGCTAGGAAAAAAGGCGTAAGTTTAGAACAATACGTTTTTGAATATGAGACCAATACTTTTACTTTTTAGTGCTACTTATTTAGTTATTTATGTAGCCATAATGTCCTATCTTACCTGTTATTTGATAATGGTTTCTAGGATTTTCCATTGCTTCTTTTAAATAATTATCATCGCCAGTATGACCAATGGCAATGGCATTAGTTACCCTGGCGAAGTGTTCTTATGGTAGGTTGTTATCCTTTTGTTAAAGGAAAGAAGCAAAGTAGGTAAAGACTCTTTACCTTTAATTGAATCAGATATTGTTGTGTAGGTACTCTTTACTAAAGAGTACACAACGATATCTGATTCAATTCTAATTAAAAAATAAATATTCTACTAAAGCGTATGCCAAAAGGCGTATGAAAATTGTAGCAACATTAGTTTGCCATTATATTCAACAGTGGGCTGGCAAGAGCCGATTGACTGAGCTTTTTAGCATAAATTTCAGCTGCCGCGGCAACAAATATTTTTACTCAATATTTTTAAAACATTATCATACAATGTTTCTTTTGGACAAAATAAAACAAAATGAAATATTTCAGTAAAGAGAATAATAAAATAGTATGGAAACGGTTTTTTCAGGCATAAAATATTTTCCAATTTCAGCCGTGTATAAAGAGACAATTTTTATTTCAGTTTAAAAATAGTTGAGTTCAGACGATGCAATGAAGAATTATGAGTTACTCGTATGACTAATGGTGTAGAAACAAATAAGGTTAATTTAAAAGCAGCTGAGTCTATATTTTAGCGAGGTCAGAGACAAATTCTGCATTTATAAGATATTTTTTTAAGACTCCTCAGAATAAATCGAGGTCGAGATATATAGCTCCTTAAGTGCCTATAAAGAAGTAAAAAAAATCCTTACTAATGGCATGCCTAATTCTAAACCAGACACACCCACCCATTCCCACACATAAATCTTGCGACAAATAATAACCCCATCTGAGCCCACCATACGATATAAATGTTTACCATCACAGGTGGATGAAAAAAGGGGGTGAAAGCGTTGTACCATCCATTTTTAAACGGCATACAAGCAGGTGTGAGCGAAAAACGATGCATCCATCCCCTATTCTAGTAGAGTTGTGTTCAACGAAGATCGAATAAGGGACAGCGTAGACTGAACAGCAAAATCCTCGAGCATGTTCTTTGGTGTCAAGTTTTGAGTGAAAAAAAAAAACATACAAGCTATTTTGAACTCTACTTTAATTGTTATTTTTGACAGTCTTTACGGGTAGTCAGAATCCTTTTCGCTATTGCGAATTTACACGATTATTATTTACGACGTTACAAGCCCGAAAGTCTGACAAGAAGTCTTACAAAGAGTATCGTGGTACCCAGTTGTGGATGTCAGATCAGCAGTCGCTCCATGTAAAATACTGGTATTCAGCTTCATCCGGTTAGACAAGAGCCCAACCCAAACATAGTTGGGAAAAGACTGGGCTTGCTCGTTGCATCTTAGACCTCATCCATCGCTTTCCATCGGGCGAGATCAAGAACTAGCCCAAAAAAAAGGCTAGGCAGATGATGATTTTAACTATTCTTTAGTTCATTATCAACTTATCAACGAACCACTCCTCGAGCAGTTTGTTGCTCACTCAGC
Source organism: Cosmia pyralina (assembly GCA_946251885.1). Lineage (NCBI taxonomy): Eukaryota > Metazoa > Arthropoda > Insecta > Lepidoptera > Noctuidae > Cosmia > Cosmia pyralina. The sequence goes on along the minus strand of OX276366.1, from coordinate 16,381,107 downwards.
GCTGCCCCTAACACAGACAGATACGGCTGTTCATAGCCGTCCGTCTGTCAGTGAAAGAATAAGACGAGATACAGAATTGAATTTTTCATTACAACTGAGATTTGTTTTTGTTTGTTTTGCTACGGAATCCTTATTCTCGAGTGTTGAAGTCGTATATCGGAATAATGTGAAAGTTTTTTTCCTTTCCTTTCGATTTTATTTCGTAAAATCACGGGGTTTCAGGAGTGTAAATCTAGTAGGCAAGTCACAGAAGTTGAGAACCAGAAGTATGAGAACGTAAGTACAAAAGTAAATGTTGTTTTTTATGCAAAATATGCCTCGTACCTAAGTAAAACCGATTTTATCGATTGTTTGAACGAAATGAATGACGTGTTTTATCTTGAAGAAGAACATTGGAAATAGAGTAGGTATGGAACCCACGCCTTTTTCCCATGGTAGGCAGAAACAGAACGCCACCTGCTACAATTCCTATAATTGTTGCATCATCTGCCGAGCCTTTTTCCAACTATGTTGGGGTCGGCTTCCAGTCTAACTGGATGCAGCTGAATACCATTATTTTACATGAACTACTGACTATCTGACCTCCACAACCCAGTAAGTGGATAATACGATACCCCTTGGTAAGATTGGTTGTCACTTTCGAGCTTCTGATGACCCGTAACGACTGTCAAAGATCCACGAATGACAGCCGGGACCAACGGCTTGAAGTGCTTGCCGAGGCACGGAGGGGCTTTGGTATGTAAAGATGGTCCATCCACAGACCAACCGCGGCAAGCGTAGTATAACCTGGTCGATCGACTCGTGCGGCTGTTGTTACTTAGTCACAAGCCCCTCCCTATAATTGTTCAAAAGCACAAAAAAAAAAAAATATATTCTATGAACATCGAAAAAAACATTTATTTTGTGTTCTTATTGTTTTAACATTCCATATCTCTAGAGTCAGAAGTAACCACAACAATCTGATTGTATAATATTTTAGTCAATTTTAAAAGAAAAATATATGCAAGCTCAATTCTAACTTTTCTGTAACTCCATTTAAACCTTCTACACTTGCAAACTATACAAGTACCTACGTTAAGTATAAAGTACTATCATCAACATAATCATTTCAGCCGAAAGACGTTCACTGCTGGACATAGGCCTCCACCAAGCACCGCCACTTAAACCCGTTCTGTTAGTATAAAGTACATACGCAAGAAAATCATTGAGGGCACGCTACGAGCCGAGCAGGCAGTTTATGAATTATTTAGAGCTAGCAACACCGGTGTACGTTAACCCATGCCAGGGTTGCCACGGGTCGATTTTTGAGTGTGCATTTTGTAGGTGGTTGTGTGGTGTGCCTGACGGAGAATTTTATTTCAGAATAGACATTGATGTGATGAATAATAAATGAATAGTTACTAAGATATTATTAACTGGAATTTAATCATTCGTTAACGTAATTAGTTCGATATCTTGATACATAGTGTATGATCACTGAGTAAGAAGAAGAACTTCTGTTGCCATTGTCAGCATTCATCATTTAACTTCGTTTTCTAATCATTTATTCCAAGCTTTTATTTAGTTTCACCTGTCTGTCTGTAATCAAATCTTGCAAGTTAAATTTGACCCACTTCCCGGTTTCCGATTGAGCTGAAATTTTACATGCATATGTAAATCGAATGACAATGCAATATTATTATGACATGGGGCTGATCTGATGATGGAGCAGGAAGGCGGCCATGGGAACTCAGTAATAAAACGACGCAACCCTATCGAGCTTGGGTTCGTTTGATTTGTCTTGACAAGGACTCGTGTCTTAGATGATAATCATATTAATATTGAATTATAATAAACTTGTTTATTTAAAAAAAGTAAAAAATAGTAAAGTCTAAATAAAGTATATCCCAGCTGATAGTAAGTATTCTAGTTTCTCTGCTTGTAATTTTGATTTTGTTGTCAAAATAAAAAACAAAAATAGTGTTAGAACCGCTGTGTCTGATAAGCGGGTTAGCAAATGCACTTATTGTTATAAAACACACCACATACAGCCCAGTTAGCATAGAATCTAATTTCCACCAAAACACACGGCGGCGCAATTACATGTTTGACTTTACAGTCGTCGGTATTGCTAGCAACACTGCGGCATTAAAATTTTATCGTCTTGCAACCCTGGGCGTTATTGCAATTCCCGACGGTACATAGCGTATCTCCCATTCCGCCGCTGGATTTCAACGGGGATGGACACCTTTCACTCTCTCGCTTTTAAATGACGATGTTCCTTTTTTATCTACGCTCGTTTTGAGGTCTTCTAATTTAGTTTTTTTTTACAGTTTTTTTTATGCACTGGTGCGAATAGGTAGGTCTTTACTAGTGATGTTTCAATTTGTTTAGTTTATGCAATTTATACGAGTTTAAGAACCTCTTCTATGACCCAAGTTTGAATAAGAAGTGAATAAAGTAATCTTTTTGGATACTAGCATTCATGCGTTGCAATAATAAAAATAAAACATCACAATAAAATAAAATGACCTAATTACCAAAACGAAATGAAAAGAGAATCCTTTAGAAACTACCACTATCATAATTATGATTCTTTTTCATCATATTCAATACTACTCATACATTTAAACATTTCCATATTAAAACCTGAACCACCAATAGAATGCATTCAATACCTTTTTAATCTCAAAACGTACGGTTTTGAATTCAATTCCGAAGCCGAGGTCGGATTGAGCCCCATTTCTGAATCGTTTAAAACAAATTTCGCTTTTATTCAGAATGCCTCATTTGGTAACGTGCGATCCGCAATCTTTTATGCATGAAATTTTTCAATTCTGTGCAAAATGTCATGTTTTCAGAGAGGTTTTTACGATATTTTTGTACTGTAACAAAAAGATCATCTTATTTGATGATTCTTAGAGTACTTTTAAGATTTTTTCCATCTTGATTTTGGGAGTTAAATATGTATGGAGTACTTTACGTGGTTTTATTCACATGACGAGGAGCTCGTGGCTAAGTAATAACCGCCGCACGGGTCTTGGTCAGTGGATGGGTGACCATCTTTAGATACCGAGACTCCTCCATGCCTCGGAAAGCACGTTAAGCCGTTGGTCCCGGCTGTCATTCGTGGATCTTTGACATTCGTTACGGGTTCGTCAGAAGCCCGAAAGTCTGACAACCAGCCTTACCAAGGGGTCCCGTAATACCCAGTTACTGGGTTGTGGAGGTCACATAGGCAGTCGCTCCATGTGAAATACTGGTATTCAGCTGCATCCGGTTAGACTGGAAGCCGACCCGAACATAGTTGGGAACAGGCTAAGCAGATGATGATGATGTTGACGTTCCATGTAACAGGCAAAATATTGCAGCTTTATTTAGTTTCGGGGATGGTTTTGCCTATTTTTGCGGTATCAAACCAACTTAGTTCATTTGTTGTAAACTAGATGCTTAGATTTTAAAACAGAGATAAACAAGTTCCATGAGTTACGTTTAAAAAATTAACCCGTAACCCGACTACGGATAAATAAAAAGTAATCTAAAAACGTACATTTTGGCGCCAAAAATCCGCCATTTTGATTTTTTATTATTTTAATACACCCAGAGATACTCGCGCAATAAAAACGAGAATATAACAACATATCATTCATCAAAATCGGTTGAGACGTTGAGTAGTTACGAGGGGACATACATACATACAGGTCGAACACATAACCTTCCGGCGCAGTCGGGTAAAAATACAAAACGTCCACAACTACAGAACAAACAGTCCAGTACATTACATCAGTTCAAATAACACGAAGAATATTCAAACCAAATGTTTTAAATGTGAAATTCGCAGCCAAAAAGATACATTAAGATACGTATGCAAAACTCGTGAATTTTACAATTTTAGCACTTTCGTTGCACGAGAACGTCCACAGATATTTCATGTACCTACCTATTTGTATGTATTTTTTGCGACACTTTGTTTGGTTAGGTACACAATACCTATATAATTGTACTGAGCGTTGGCGTTGGAATGAAAAGAAAGATACGAATGACTGTGGAAATTTAAAATATTTTCTTGCTATTATGAGCAAGCTAATTTCAAGCTAATTTGAGCACTTATGATATTATTACATAATTATGCCTGTAACACCCAACATCTAACCGACAACCGGTGCGGCGTATGTGTATGACCAAAATTATATGAATGTAAACGAAGCAAAATGAAGCAAACGAAGCAAAAACGAAGAGAAACGAGGAGCTCGTGGCTAAGTAATAACAGCCGTACGGGTCGATACATCAGGTTCAGCTACGCTGGTTGGGGTTGGTCCGTCGATGGGTGACCATCTTTACATACCGAGACTCCTCCGTGCCCCGGAAAGCACGTTAAGGCGTTGGTCCCGGCAGTCATTCGTGGATCTTTGACAGTCGTTACGGGTCGTCAGAAGCCCGAAAGTCTGACAATCAGTCTTACCAAGAGGTATCGTATTGCTCAGTAATTGGGTTGTGGAGGTCAGATAGGCAGTCACTCCATATAAAATACTGGTATTCAGTTGCATCCGTGGAAGCCGACCCCAACATAGTTGGGAAAAGGCTAGGCAGATTGAAACGAAGCAAAAAGAGTAAGGATCGTAGCCGGTGGCGTTCTGTAGTTCCTGCCTACCCCCGTGGGATTCTTCCCACGGGGGTAGGCAGGAACTGCAGACGCCTTCTGGCGTGAGTTTATTACATAATAAACTACGTAGGTACCTACATAGGTATACCTGTAAATCGATAACTTCAGGGCAATACAGATAAGGAATGAGCATTGATATCTACCATGTTATATACAGGGTTATTGGGGTTGACATTTGCATTGGAGTCATAAGGGGTCATTAAATGACAATTAAAACAGCATAGTTCTTCAAATAATGAGAATGTGAGTTTGTTAGAGAAGTTTCTAGTTTCATATTTTCTATAACATGACCAAAAGAGACTGCTATCGTAAATTTTTATTAGACCTATATAGACCCCTGTATAGCAATACCTCATACGAGATTTTTATTTCTATGAACTTATCAGTAACTAGCTTCCGCTCGCTGCTTCACCCGCATGGTATGTCGCCAAAAGCAGCCTATGTCCTTCCCCTAGAGTTCAAAGTAGCCCCATACCAAATTTCATCAAAATCAGTTCAGCCGTTTAGTCATAAAAGCATAACAACAAACATACAAAAAATCATATCTTTTCTCTCTAAATTATTAGTTTAGTAAACACTTTGACTTTTAATCTTTAAATCCCTTTGACTCGAGAATTGTACCCATAGGTAAGATGGAAGGATAAGTAGAGGTCATTGACAAAACGCATTCATAATTTAAAAACTTATCGTTCCAAAATCGAACACACCAGAATCAACCCGTTAAAGTTGAGCAGTCGAATGAAGCCGCTCGAATTAGTAGCCTTAAACTCAGAGCAAGCCGGGAACATCGACGGGTTTTGGACACTTTCTGAGCAGTTGGATTATTGAACGTGGATATTTGGAACAGAGGACAAGGTTAGAAACGAAGCGATTACATAAACAAATTCGTGCTAAAAGCCTATAACGTTCCCACTGCTGGGACACAGGCCTCCTCTCTGTGAGAGGGAATGGGATGTAATCCACAACGCGGGCCCAGTGCGGTTTGGTAGATGTCACATGTCTTAGAATTTTTGGTTCTAGGACATGCCGGTTTCCTCACGATGTTTTCCTTCACCGTTTTGAGAGCAGTGGTGATGGAATTATTAACACAAAATAAAGCGCCTGCCTGGGTTCGAACCCACCTACAAGTCGTAAGTCGAGGTCGTTACCACTGCGCCACCACGGCTCTCTTCTTTTTTCTTTTTAGAAAAAAAAATGAAATGTAACAAGAGCGAGTTTTAATGAATACAGCCTATTATTGTCCTACTACATGGCATGGCATGGCAGGGCATGGCAGGGCATGGCATGGGTGTCTTCTCATACAGAGAAGGCACGAGCTTTGACCACCACACTTGCTCAAGACGGGTTGGCAATTTCAGGACTTGACTACTGTAAGTCTAGATTTCTTCGCCATGTTTTCCTTCATGACAGTAATATCCAAGTAGGTAATACTTAGGAAGTTCTATTGTTTGTGAGTAAAAGCGACCTGAGAACGTATTATGACGTTTTATAGCCATGATTGTTCCAATGTGAGAGAGAGATGAAGTTAGACAGGACAGATAGCACCATATCTTTCATCCAACAGAATATCGTTCCGTTTTCGTTTCTCGGAATTCGCTTTCAGTGAGGCCGCGTCCGTTTTTGTTGAAATAGAACTAAGTTTGATTGCTCAATGTTCAGGATTAATTGTTCGTGTTTGACGACAAAATGGCGAATGCAAGGGATCGATCCTTAAGGTCAAGGTTATTCTGAAAGGTCGTTTAAGTTACGAGTGTTTAAGGGCTATGACATTTTAAGGGCTCATGGTTAAATTTTTTTTTAATTTTTTTAATTTCATTTTATTTGATTTTATTAAATTTAATATGATTTTATTTGATCTTGTTCGGTTTTATAATTTTTTTTTTTACTTTATTTGATTTATTTAATATGATTTCTATTCATTTATGTTTGGCAATAGGTCTTATTGACCTGAAATAAATGAATCTGCCTTATTTATTTATTAAATAATAACAGCCGCACGGGTCGATAATTAAGTTTCACTTGCCAAGTGACCAGTGACCTTCCATTGCAAACTTATCGAGACTCCTCCGCGCTTCGGAAAGCACATTAAGACTTTTGCTGCCGGCTGTCATTATTATAGATCTTTGAGTTCGTTACGAGTAGTCACAAGCTCGAAAGTCTGATAATCAGTCTTGCCCAGGGGTTATCCTTTTACCCAGTAACTGTGTTGTGGAGGTCAGAAAGGCAGCCGCTCTTTGTAAAATACTGGTACTCGGGAGCATTTGATTAGACTGGAAACCGACTCCAACATAGTTGGTAAAAAGCTATAGGCAATGAAAAAAATGAATGAATGGAATGATGGCTGACAATATGGAAGATCAGTAGATACAAGATATATTTATTTTGTAAAACATGAGTAAAAGTATAGGTACAGGTCTTACAATTAATATGTGGTAGCTACATGTTTTGCCCTTTATGGCGTACAACATTATTCGCACAAACAACGTACGCGTACAAACAAATACAAAAAAAAAGCAAAGAAAGACATTACAATGTCGATATTTTAAATACAATGTCAAAATTTAATTTATAATAACAAAGTCAAAAATTCAAAATTAAAATGTCACAATTAAAAGTTAATTTGAGAATACTTTAAAAGCAAAATATTATTTATGATTTCATCTACGCTGTAATAGCACTTTTCTAGTAATAACCCCTGAAGGGACTTAATAAATTTGTTTAGTGCCATCATTTAAAAGCATCAGGTATTTTATTATAAACATTTGGAGCAATACCAAAGAAACTCTCTTTTTTAATAAAGCAGTTTTGCATTTTATTGGGCATAACAAATTCTCATATTCTCAGTCTGACCGGATCGCTTTTTTCTGGTCTGTTTTGGATTCGCGGTCTCCATTTAAGGACTCGTTTGCTCCAACGGCCCGATGGTCCTTCGACCAGTCTCGTCCTTCGTCTTAGTCTTCGACCTTCTTGCCAGTGCCAATACAGATTGCTAACACCTATTTCGGCCCTATGGTAGAATGTGGTGTGTGCCGAATATACAGCACAACCATAACAACTTCTGATTGGTAGATATCATAATGGCATGCAAGTTACTTGCCTAATTTCATGCTAGTAACTGACATACGTGCTTACCCACTTAGTGGAAAATCTACCTCCTAGATATGACTCGATTTTACATGCTATAGTTCCAATAGCTAAACATGTTTGTACTCCTGTTTAATTGTAAGACCTGAAAACACCATGTTTTAAGCAAATAAAGAATTTTGAATTTTAAAGTACAGTAGAGTTATTTATTATCCGGATAACTTCATTTATAACCGACGAAAAAAAAACATTTTTACAAAAAAAATACAACCGACTTCCAAAAACAACTACAAAGTGAAAAATAACTTTAATTTTGGAAGTCGGTGTCTAGTTAAATGTATTTTCGTTTTTTGCCACCGACTTCCGAAATTAAAGTTATTTTTCACTTTGTAGTTGTTTTTGGAAGTCGGTTGTATTTTTTTTGGAAAAAAGTTTTTATTTTTCATTTTTTAGTTGTGGAACCTACCCCACACAAATTCTAATACCACTACCTGCAAAACAAACTAGAACATCATCCATATAAAAGTGGGGAAAAAATACGTATTATTGAAGCTAACTCAAAAACTACCGAAGCAAAGTTAATCAATTTTATATGGGACCAACTGTGATGTATACCCTCTCGAATAAAACAAAAACAATCCAAATCGGTCCAGCCATCTTCGAGTAATCGAAGGTTCCGACGAATTGATAACCTCCTCCTTTTTGAAGTCGGTTAAAAAAGGTTCTCAACTCGAGACGTATATTTTTTTTTATCGACGAAAAAAAAAGGAGTAGGTTCTTTATTCGGGAGCGTATACCTCGAAGTTGGTCCCATGTAAATTTTATTAACTTTTATTTGGGTAGTTTTTGAGTTAACTTCAATAATACGTAGGTACCTAGGTATTTTTCCCACTTAGTCTATGTGGATGATGTTCTAATTTATTTTGCAGGTAGGGATATTTGAGATTTTGATTTTGAATCATAACAACGTTAACACCAGCTGTCACTGGAAACCAGCGCTGGCGCTTTGTCTCGCGTAGGGTCGCAGCATTTTGCTGGTCGATGGCCGTTTTGCGTGGATGTGACACATACTTTCCCCCAACTTGTTCTTTTTGTGTTTTTGTTCGTTCTTTGCGTCATATTTACCGCAAATAAACGTTTTTTTTTCCTAACACAGTTTTTTTAATAGTACACACATGCACTAAAATTATTGTTTTTCGTGAATCCTAAGCTTTATGATTGATTATTTAAAAAAAAAACAATTGTCGATCTCGATTCAACATTTCTCAAAAAAGCGTAAAAGTTCGATTTTCCGTGAATTACCTAATCATCTATAAATCGACCAGAATAGAGTACTATATTATTTGCTATCGGTAGCATATAATATATGTATACTCTATTCTGGTCGATAAGCTTTGTCAGCTAGCAACCCCCAAAATTCTAAAACTAGCATCCATTTTAAAAGACCCTCTCCCGTTCATTTTGCCGAACATTCTGGAAACTGTGACAATCTAGTCAGAAGTTAGACGATTTGTGAAACTTTTCAGTACTTTTCACAGCTCAGTTAAACTTGGTTCTGGTAAATAGTTAGAAAACTTGTGCTTCGTACGGTTTTTGGGACATGCTAATATGAGAAATGAATGTGAAGTATTTTTGGTGTTTATTCCTTAAAAATCAATTTTAATATAAGGCCCCCGGTATGGAAATTTTATGAATATAAGCGATAATTCAAAAGCGTTGTTACGTTTTTCTGCGCAACGTAAAACAAAACGAGCCTATACACCTTAAAGTTGCTTTTTGTATAGCACTGATTCATTGAAGAAACCCTGTCCCTATGGTCCTTTGTTTTCGTCCAACAATAGAAAGTCGGAACGGCACAAACACAGGAGTAAACTCCCATCGTGCGTCGGACTAACACACACACTTTTTTTCTATGCTTTTTATTTTCTATGCTGCTCTCAGTCTGACATAATTTTTAATAGCTTTGTAGATATTTTACATTTTTTTCTTTCTTTCTAAAATGACACAGAGTACCAAAGATTTTATAACTTTAGGATAAGCAAGACCTGAATTGGACCGAATATTGTTTTTTTGACAAAAGTTCTTAATAACCTTGTAAAGTGTGATTTCAATGTAATTCACAACGTGGTTCCATGATTTCCGAATATTTTTCTCATTGTCATGATAACAGTAATAATATTTTAAGGTGATTTTTATCCACACCATTATTAATAGAAAAATGCTTTCATAAAATTGATATTACCTACGGTACCTACGGAGTATTTCAGGTTATGTTACTATCGGAGATAATTTCGGCAGTCCGTCGTGTGAAAAGCTCCTGATTAAACGTACGGTTGAGTACGAAACCAGTCCGACATTCCCAAAAGTTGTACGTGAGTGTAGTGTTAGGAGGAGGCATGATTTGAGGCCATGAAAAATGACCATTTGTAGGTGTATAGTAGCCCAAAAAAATTGGCTGTAAAATAAGTGATAATTTTATTACAAAAACCATCGGTAGGTATTTAATTTATATTATAATTAGTAGTTTTTGTTATGCCCCCCCCGCCCGCTTCCTCACAGGCCAGATCCAGGCCAGGCCGACAGACCGTGGGAACCGTCCCATCCGATGAGGCCTGTGGTGGGAATGCTCGGCACGGGCCGCAACAAGCCTCAACAGGCGTAGCAACGCCTGGCTCGACCTGTCAGTTAACGGGCCATGGGACCGCGGCTTTAGATTTATTTTACATACCTATACCGTTAATATCTTCCTTGAAGACAAAGATTTCAGTAACGCTGACGTCACAATGGTATTCTTGTTCTACGATCAAAGTGTGCCTACTTACCTTTCTACCTACCACCTTCTGACTCAACAAATCAACACTTCTGACTCAACAAGTTTGTCACAGAGCAACAACGTTGGTAGTCCAGAACTACCACACAACCAACCATCTTCTGTCTTCCATGGGTATGCTGGTAAAAATATTCTACTTACTGTAAGGCTGTGGCCTTCCACCGGTGTACTGTGGAGACTGTAGGAGAGGCGCACTTCTCTGTACTGGCGGCACATCATCTGATACTGGGGACAACGGAGAAATAACGATAAATATAACTTTGTTACCATTTAACATACTGTAGCGGGTACGGGATGCGAGCACAGGATCGGTCAGAGCTGAGGGTTTCCTAGGAAAACGGTCATATCATAACGTGCGTCATAAATATCTGTCATTTTCACCAGCGTTTGACATTAAGGTATCAAAAAACGCTCTATTTGGGCAGCCGTTGTTGTGTGACCGTTCACCGCCTTTTTAGGAAACCAAAGCTTTATTTTGTTATCAGACTAAAGGCTGTCGGTACTTTTTGGAGGATGGATCTTTGGACGCCCATTTTTTTATGGCCTTATAGGGGTGTGGCGCTGCGAACTGTTAACTGCTTTGCCAGATAAAACTGTATCGCCTTTTTAGAAAAAAACTCTTCTCCATAGTGCCTTAATACTTTTTCCGTGCTCTCTTAGGATACATTGAGTCTTTTTTAGCTCGGTATGGCAAAATAAAATTTGTGAAGGTTTTTCTTTTGTAAATATTTTGTCCCTTGTTATTTGCTTCGATGCCTCTCACTCACACCCTTATAAAGTCACTTTAAAAGGGCTCGCTACTCTAATTTAGTTTCTAAAGGAATCAGGCCACAGAAAAGAAACCTGAAGGCAGACCACAGATTACAAAGTCTTCCTCCTTCCTCCGTATGAACACAGCTTTTAGTCTGACAGCGACGAAAAAATAAAATAATAATGATTGACGTACTGGTTTTAGGCGCATCTTGCTACACTGGAATCAGCATACTTTTCGAAAGGCTAGACTGTTTCTGACAGCCCATTAGAGACAAGGAGAATTTACTTAGACCTTTAAAAGTAGAGGAAATTCACTTCTTCTCACTACCTGGAGTTGGAATCGTTTATAAATCCCCAGGTGATTGGCAGTTGGCTCAGATTTTTTGCCAGCACCAACAAACAAAGGCCTTATTCGAGCCATGATCAAAAACATGGCACTTGAGACGAGAATGACAGCTGTCAAAATGAAAATGACATTCAAATTCTTACAAATGATTAATCATCTTAAAATAATGATTATTAATTAAATCAAAAGATTATAATAACAAGGACTAAAACTGTGAAAATTGTTCCAATCTCTTATTTGAAAGCAATCGATGTTGATAATTAATTTGAATACATTGAAATTGTGGAAAGTTTTCGGAAATTAACATTTTAGTCAAGTTTTAGTACACAATGAACAACATTTTCACTGAACTAGAGCTAAGTACGCGTTGAAAACCTTTTAGTTTTTGAAAATGCAACTTGGTTATCAACTTCTATAAATCACATCATTTGAGTGTATAAATGGATAAAAGTGAACTATATAGGTATGAGATAAAAACGCACATAGACTCTAGTTCCAAATAATATAACATATACACATGGATAATCTTTAATGAATGAATGAATGAAAGTTTGATCAGACTCGATTACTCGAATGAACCCAAAGATTCACACTAGGCCCTGATGCCTCATGTTTCATGGTGCAACAGAGACCATTGCATATCAAGGAGCAGACCGGGGGGCGCGATTGTGGCAGACGTGCCCTTAGGATATGGAGAAGGATTATAGAGCCTACCGAGTATGCACCCTATAGTAAGCATTGGAATATATACACATGGAAATTTTTAAGTACATTTATTTAAAATTCTAACTACGTTCAGATTGGATCGAAAGTTACAAGAAAAAAACAACAATATCTTAATTAAATTCAGTGCAACACGCAACAACAGCAACCATTGTCTACAAATATTTGTTTGTCAGTCTGTCAACGCAAGTCTTTTCGCATAGCAATCTAGCCGAGTTGCGGGGGGAAGTTTCACCTTTATTTTAGATAATGTCATAAACATTTTGACATTCCTCAATCCCTGTCAAACGTATGGACGCTTACAAATCACTGTAAAGGTGGATCCACACAGCCCGGCGGCACGAGCGCCCGACTATATGTGTGGATCCACCTTTAGTACAGCGTAAATGACACGTTGAGCTTCAGAAAGAGACCGTCACACACGTATGATATGAAATGTTTATTTCTGTAAGTATATCTTTAAAGCCGATGGTGACCATTTACGTCTGGGCCGTTTTGGCGACGTGAGGCGCCACTGACGCGTGCACTTCGCACCTTCAACGCTCTCTGAGTGTGTTCAGAAGTAATGCATTGTTTATTTATTTATTTATTGGACAACCAACAAAGCATACACTAAAAAAAATACATGTTAAAATAGCCATGTTATTATCACATATCATAGTGTAGCCTTAATTAAAGGCTGCCACGGCATGCATAAAATATAGGAGTAAAAAAAAGCACTTACAAAAAATATTCTACTTATCTAGATGATCTACGAGTACATATCTTAAAGACAACAGAAACTACAATATTAATTTTAGTTTTTCACCTTTATGACAATGCCCTATGCAAGACAGTAAAGAGTAAGACATATCAACATCTACGCTGGTTTGTAATAAGTTACAAAATTTAATTATAAAGACACTTTTACTCGTCAATATATTAAAACTAGATGGCTCCGGCATTTCCTAGCTGTCTGATCCCTGAGAACAAATGCTGAAACAAACTCAGAGGTCTCTTTTAAAGTCCAAACATTACATTATTAGGATTTTATGTGAGTCTAACAATGAAGGGCCATTTCTGGCCTTTTGAAGAAAGAGCCATTGCAGTTTTGAGTTGACCTGTCCCAACAGACGGCATGCATGCATCAGTCATCGTGTAGCTCAACCTTATTTTAGAGAGCTCAACGATCCGTCACACGACTCTACTATATTTACGGCCAAGTGCTGTAGTAGATGCAATAACTCACATAAGATCTCATGCCGCACTTCAATATTCACTCTGACACCACAAGGCGATGTCCAAACGTGTTGAGAAAACTTCCAAATCGGTATGTAGGTTCGTTTGTAATAGTCATTGAAAAACACTGACTGGGCAGAAACCGCCTGTCCGCACGGCCGTCGCTCCATCGGTCAAGCAGCTAGGCAGCTAGTACAGTACTCGTAATAACTAACTAATTCAATCGACTGGCAATCAATACTGTCTATGTTTGGACGTGGCCTTCGGTGGTGTAATTGGCAAGTTGGGAGTGACAGAAGGTTAAAAGTCTTAAGTTGCTGAAAGAAAATTGTAATTTTAAAAAAAAGTAGCTTTTATTAGTCTGGATATCATCTAGGACCAATGTCTTTGTCACGAATCAAACGAGCCCAAACTCGATAGGGTTCCGTTCGTTTTATTACTGTGTTCCCAAGGCCGCCTTCCTGTTCCATCATCAGATCAGCTCCAAGTCATAAAAAAATTGCATTGTCATCCGATATACATATGCATGTAAAATTTCAGCTCAATCGGAAACCGGGAAGTGGGTTAAATTTAACTTGCAAGATTAGATTACAGACAGACAGACACCGGGACAGACGAAACTAAATAAAAACTTGTGACATTGCAATTCCCTGCAGATTTTAGCAAAGGAAAACGGCAACGCCTACTTTTTTGTCTTTTTAGGCTTCCGAACCTTTAAAAAAAGTTGACTTTTAAAAGATCACTCTTGTGTTCGTCAGTCTGTCTATCTGTCAGTCACAGAAAATTTTATCAATTCAACAGGCACTAACGGTGTGGATTAAAGCCGGAACACTGCAATGCTGCATGACGGTAGAAATAAGTAAAGTAACAGTTAACAAAAAAGCGGCCAAGTGCGAGTCGGACTCGCACACGAAGGGCTTCGTACCACCGTACAATATCTAACACTACATATTTTTGAAAAATACTTCAGTTTAAAAAAACACCTTTCTTGTAAGACCTCCCTCTAATTTTTAACTTTATTTTATTTTCATTATTTGCAATAGCACTAATAGCGGCAATACAAATACACAATCTGTCAAAATTTCAACTGTCTACCTATTACGGTTCATGAGATACAGCCCTGTGGCAGACAGACGAATGGACGAACGTTCCGTTTGGCACCCTTTTCGTGAATTATTATTTTTTTTTTTCACACATTTCATATCTGTCATCGGCTATTCAGACATAATCAGATTTTCTGTCTTCTTTGTGTTTCAGGAGGTATTTCAATAAATACTCCTCCCATCCTCAGTATAGTCCACCCTCAATTTAGTGTCTTTGGTCCAGTTGCAATATTTGCCATCGTTTCAGCCTTGTGATGTTGTTATTATTATTAACCAGGTCCCTGGCGAGTTGGTTTGTATGCCTTTGAAGCCTATCTTTGAATTACTTTACACAAAACATTTAAAATGGTGAAACTTCTGCATTTACTTGAGCTGTGGCATTAAAAACTAGTGTTCCCTGCATCGAGCTCATGCATATTGTAGTGTAAGTTAACTAACGTATGTCTGTCATTGTGACAGATATAATAGATGGAAACATTGATTTTTAATGCGTTTTACAGTCCATACAAAATGAGTTTGAAACTTTTTGTACAGACGCCAGCCACCCGAAACTGTCAACTTTTCCTAATCAACCTTGAACCTAATGCTTTAGAGATAAAGATGAAAATCTATTAAAGAAATTTGACAGATTGTAGTAGCTTGATGCGCTGACGTCTGTACGTCATTTAATTTAGTGAGAATAGAAAGCTCTTGAAAATGGTTACAAATAGTAAAATTATCAATATAATATCTATAAGTACTAATATAATAAAGCAGAAGAGTTTGTTTGTTAGGGTTCCGTAACGAAATGGTAAAAAGGAACCCTTATGGTGCAACTCAGTCTGTATGTCTATCTGTCACAGCTGGGTATCTCAAGAACTACTAATGCTATCAACTTGAAATTTGGAACAGTTTTAGATGGCTTTTGCCCCACTATTTTGCAAATAAGAAAGAAATAAAAATTTATAATTTTTTTTTGCAACAGTGGACTGAAAGGGGGTCTTAAAAATTCGAGGTGAGGCTACTAGGGCATATGGGATAACATAGAAAAAAGCGTTGTTTGCACATTCTCAAATCTTTTTTTCTTTTTATTAGGCCGCACAGTTTTCGACTTTTGATGAAAAATGTAAAAAAAATACCGTTCCCCCTTATCTCCGAAGTTTGCATAGAAAATAAACTGAAATGATCCTATGCGATGGAAGTTTATGTAAAGATTACAAGAAAAATAAAACGATGTCTCTAAAAAGCACACTTTTTCAGCAATCGGAACGGAACCCTCGGTGCGCGAGTCCAACTCGCTCTTGACCGGTTTTTTTTGTTTGCACGCCCTAATCTCTGGAAACACCACCACCACCTCCACCACCACCAGTAATAATGATGAGTACAATGACCCCTTAAGAGGTTTTTAGTATTTTACCAATAACCCTGTATAAAGATGCAACATAAATTTACTTACATCATTAAAAATGTAAGACTTGCAGACGACCAACTACAATCGATGCATCGATTCCTTAAACTATCAGTTTAACTTGAAACGACATAATATACGTTCAATTATTTACACGACAATTTAGTTGAGCGGTTGCAGCCGGCCTCTTAGGCGCTCCACAGACATAGCAACTTTAGTTGAAGAAACTATCAACTTTTTAAAAGTTTTCGTTAAAGGTTGCCAGTTGCAGCAACAATAAAGCCCAGGTTAGGGTTGCGGCGATTCGAAATAAACTTTTAAAATCCATGGTCAACAGACTCAACTAGACACAACTAGTACATATTTGACAGTTGCTCATTGCGTCAATTAGAAACCAATTCTGTCATCGAGTGCAGCAACTGAAAACTGTTGTTGATCAGCGAAACTCGCAACTAGAGTTGGGAGGTATGTTTGCGCAGTTTCTTTAGGTTATAATGCAAGTAGCTAGTTGCGAGTTGCCTGTTGCCGCAATCGGAGATCATAGTTGCTCTGTCTGCTTAGCGCCTTAGTTCTCATATTCACGAGCGATTTTTTCGTGCACTGGATTTTCAACGCGCTGCTTAGCGCCAAGAGTTGAAAATCCAACAGTGTATTTTTTTGAAGTGCATCCCAATGCACTCTATTTGATTTTCAATGCTCTCGGTGTTGAGCCGAGCATTGAGCAACATTGACAATCCAATACGTCATAGAAAGTCGTCGCGTTAAAAAATCGTTCATTTGTACCTAGGCTTAGACCGCAGCCGCACCACTGGTAAGTCGATTGCAATATGAAAATGGATGAAAAAAAATCTACATCGCTTAAAAATATGACGCGGTCACAGCCAATGTTTGTGAAATGACAATCGTTTTATCAGTGCGGCCGCAGCCTTAGCTCGAATACTTTTAAGCTGTAACAATTATAAATAAAATAAATAAATAAATAAATATGTTTGGACATATCACACAACGCCATCTAGCCCCAAGCTAAGCAACCTAATGCTTGTGTTATGGTAACGAGATGGCTGATAAACTACTTATATACATTTTTTTTTTTTTTTTGTAAATACATACATATTATAGATAGAAAAACACCCAGACTCGGAACAAATACTTGTAGGTCGTACAAATATTTGTTCCGTGCGGGAATCGAACCCGCGACATGCTGCGCAGCAGTCAATCGCTCAACCACTGCGCCAACCGTGTCGTCAACAATTACGTTTTTAGCATTCCAGGATAATGCTCAGTTATGAATTTTAATTTAAAACCAACACGATTCTTAATAATCCCAACTAAAATATAGTTTTAAAGCAAAATTCATGCCTGAAAATCAAGCCGTAAAAAAAATAAAAATCTAAAGCTAAAACTCACCGTGGTAATGGGATGTGTCCGCAGTCGTCCATCGACAACCCACACCAGTGCCTTCCCTGCACATATAAAAGACGAACACACTCTTTATTTCTTTCTCAAAAAACTCAATCAAAAGTTATCTATGGTCACCACGCGTAGCGTTAACGGTGCATGCCAATTTTATTACAGAAAAAAAGCTACAAAAAATAAACATAAACAATCTTTTTTCGAAAGTTTGTAACATCGCTTTGTATATCGTGATTGAGACAAATGTGTCTGTGTTTCTTGATTTCTCTGTCTGTTTGTTCGGTGATCAAAACGATATACAACATGTAACATTTAAATAAATTATTATTTTTTCAGAGTGTGTTTGTCATTAGTCTTATATGTGCATGAAAGATATTATTAATATAATAACATTAATATCATAAGCTGAGGTAGTACAGTCGAAGTTGGAAGCTAAACGCCGGCGACTTTTAGTCGAGCAACTTTTAACCGTCCGACGCAGTCGCGATCCGGCTCTGTCAAACAGGTCATTTTAGTGGCTCATGTTCGATTACAACAAAGTTTAATAGCAGATTCGTACTTAAAAGGTATCTAAATGATTAGTCTGAAAGCTGAAAGAAGTATAGCTGAAAAGAATTAGAAGTGTGATGATATCTAATCTGCAATTAAACTTCGAAAAATATTAGAAAAAACGCGATTAAAAAAAATCATCATGCTGTTTTTTGTCTCTCTTTTCCGCGACAATGTAGCGGTCAACTTAGAATTTTCGGAGAGTGTACTTATGTATGTTAGAAGTATATAAAACGGTATAGTGGATGCTTATGAAATATCTTGTATATCTTAACAAATTGTAATTTTAAAGCAATGAAAGTGAATTTATAGCTTTGAGAATTATCATTTTGTTAAGTAATGATATAATTATGCCTTTCAGAAATAAACAACATGTACTGGTATAAAATACACGGATTTTGGAGATTATGTTTGCGTTTCCGTGGCGGTTCGATCGCCCGCTCTGTAGCCAGCCTTTAATTCACTTTTGCGAAAGCATTTTGTTTGAGTCGAAGTTTCATTTTATTTTTATAATGTAGTAGGTGCTAGGAGTTGATATAAAAAATTACATTTTGGGGACTCATCGGATAATTTGAATACATCATACACAAAAAAGTGTGTGGCTCAATTTTCGCATTTTTTAACAATCTCATTCTTTTTCGCACTAATGAAAAAATGGCGTCGTTTCTGAAACGTTTTGAGAACTACTGAAACTGTGACACTAATAATGTTAATGTAAGCAGTACGTACCAAAGTTGCTGATGCCCATGTTTCTGTATTTCATGACCTGTTGAATATCATAATGTGTTCCGTGTAATAAATATCGTGCAAACCTTATCAGAAATAGCTCATCGAAAAAATAAGTAATTGTGTACAAGGTGTAACATACATAACACACAACCTCTTAAGGGGTCATTGTACCATCATTGTGAACAACTTTTACTTTAGGACCAAACCTGAAATCGCGAAAAAAAATCTGCTGTTCCCTACATTTATGTTCTCATAATTCGTCAATATGTAGGGGACAGCTGATTTTTTTCGCAATTTTTTGGTTTCACAGTAAAAGTTGTTCACAATGATGAGTACAATGACCCCTTAAGAGGTTGTGCGTTATTTAAGTTACGCCTTGTATACAGCATGTATCAGAAAGATGTGGTCATATTTAAGGGTGTGGTACAGACCATCAAACTGAACAACATTCTCCATGGGACCAACATCGCAATCGCGAAAGAAATATCAACTGTCCCTTACAAAACTGAACCAAATGTAGGGACGGATAATATTTTTTTGCGATTACGATGTTGGTTCCATGGAGACAGTTGTTCAGTTTGATGGTCTGTACCACACCCTAAAATATGAATACACCTTTCTGATACATACCTACCTACTGTATTTTTCTCCATATTTTTTCCGATAAAATTCCGCGGTTATTTTGAGTTGTGATGTCTTGTTGTGTTCCTATTTAATTGGAAAAAGCTATTAATTACTAAACAGTTCACACATGCGAAAGCAAACAAAACAAATATTTAGGTATTTATTGTTTTCTATTTACAAAGTGCGTTTACACTTTTAAACACTACCTACAGAGCAAATAAAAAAATATTGCAGTCATGGGATTGCCGACAGAAGTGAAAAATTAAACGTAAAATTATGCATAGCATGTCGCGGTGCCGGTGTCGAGGTGTCGCGGTGACGCGCTGACGCGAACCAAAAATCGCTCGACGCACCTATAGAAGTTTTCACTTCAAAAACAGGTCTATTTATATCAAAATCGATGTGTAGACAATCAAAACGTAAACCACAGAATTATTTTTACAAAAATTGTACCATCAAAGTCCTGAAGTAATTATATTAGTTCTACAACTTGTAAGACGCGCAGTCTCTACAATGCCCGTCCTCTTTTTTTAGACTAAGCCCAGTTTTAGCTCTTGAATTATTCAATAGGTAATAATGATTTTCTTACGTTTTGGTAAGTAGTAAAATTTTATTTATCTCAATTCATTGCAAAATATAGTTTTGTATTACGAGGCAAATTAGAAGCATTTTTTAAATTGTTGTGTAAGTAGGTAAGTTTAACTTGATAAAGCATGGCAGTTGAGAGTTTGTCATGCTCACTGATGTCATGTCTCGCTGATGGTGGCGCGTGTGTTGGATCATTCGGTTCTCTACAAAATGGTTGAGCTGGATGGTGCTGATCCACGCGTCATGTTCATGAACGGGCGCCGTCAGTTGAGACTGATCATCTCTTACCTGCCAGGGCTTATTTTTAATATTATATTTTGAATTGTTTTTTATTACATTCTACTCACATGGAGAACAACAAGAATTATTAGGATTATTAGGTTATTGAGAGGTTGGTTGGTTGGTTGGTTGGTTTGGTTGGGTTTAGAGTTTCTCAGTAGCAGCCCGGAGTCTGGATTTGTGCCCGGTTGATGGTGACAGGCTCGCCCCCTGTTACATTGGACTAACACTACGGCCAAAATATCTTGGCAAGGCCGAACTTCGCGCAGAAGGCTGCGCAGTAACATTTTTTAGGAACCAAATGGTGACATGAGGCGAGTGTGAGTAAGAGAACATGCGCGAAACTTCTTAGTGTCTATGTTCAGACTAGCCAAGATATTTCGGCCGTGGCGAAATGTGAGTGTATTATAGGTACACATCAGCCTAGCCCTTGGAGGAATACATGCATGGCGTTAAGTATGTTTTTAGGCTTCCGTAACAAAATGATAAAAAACTTTTTTACAAAAAAATACAACCGACTTCCAAAAAACAAAAAAAACAAACAAACAACAAAAAAACAAACACAAAAAAAAAACAAAAAAAAAACAAAGTGAAAAATAACTAATTTCGGAAGTCGGTGTCTGGTTAAATGTATTTTCGTTTTTTGCCACCGACTTCCGAAATTAGTTATTTTTCACTTTGTTTTTTTTTGTGTTTGTTTTTTTGTTGTTTGTTTGTTTTTTTTTGTTTTTTGGAAGTCGGTTGTATTTTTTTGTAAAAAAGTTTTTATTTTTCACTTTTTAGTTGTGAAAAACTACCCAAGCAAAGTTAATCAATTTTAAATGGGACCAACTTTGATGTATACCCTCTCGAATAAAACTATTTTTTTTGCAAATCGGACGACTCTGTAAAAAGTTATGCGTGGTCATACATAAAAAAAAATTAAAAAAAACATACGTGTCGAATTGAGAACCTCCTCCTTTTTTTTTCGTCGGTTAAAAAGGAACCCATGTTGCGACTCAGTCTGTCTGTCTGTCTGTCATATGCTACCAACTTGAAATTTAAAACAGTTTTAGATGACGTTTGCCCAAGTATTTTTCAAATAAGAAACACATGTAATTTTTTTTTTGCAACATGGATTGAAAGGTGGTCTTAAAAATTCGAAAGGGCATATGGGATATCATATGAAAGAGCGCTGTTTGCACATTCTCAAACATTTTTTCTTCCCCCCCCCCCCACCCCGCCTTATCTCCGAAGTTTGCATAGAGAAAAATCTGAAATTATTGTATGTGATAGAAGTTTATGTAAAGATTACAGGGAAAAAAACGACGTCTCTAAATAGCATACTTTTTTAGAAATCGGAACGGAACCCTCGGTGCGCGAGTTCGACTCGCTCTTGACCGGTTGTTTTTTTTTTTTCAAGAACCATCACCGTATTTCAAAACACACTTGTATAAATTCCAATAATTCCAATTCCAAAATTCCTCTACACATGACCATCTATTTATGTACGCGAAGTCGTTTTAACCCTAAGAGGTAACAAGAGCTCTCAACCCGTCAAACACTGGGCTATTTCCTACCCCCACTCGAGTTACCGCCGCGCTATTTGTTGCCTAACCCTTCATGTTCTATCAATCGGTTTCGGTTGAGATAACATTGTAGTGAGGTCAGTTAGATCAGAGTTAATTTATATTCAAGTGTGGTTTGGTAGAGGGTAGAGGGGTATGTTTGGCGGGAATGTGTAGGTAAAACATGCTGTTCATAAGAAGATAGAATAGTGTTTTTGATTTAAAAGAGTGTCTATGCATGGAGTATCTAGCCCGTTCATCTCCATACATGGTAAATGGTTTCAAGAAATAAATGCTTTGATGATACTCCGTGTTCTTGGTTTTTAAGATCTCTCAATTTTACATTTAAATGGAAAAAAATGTATGACTTTGACTTGCCTTTCTTTTAAAGGGCATTGAAAGCGCTTGTCTGTGCGAAACCTTACTTCTGCAGCAGCACGATTTCGATCAAGTCCATTATAAAGACTCTAAAATTTTATGAAATAGATCAAATTATATTAAAATGGTATCTACAACATATTTATTTGTAACTTGCTGACCCAACAGACATTGTCATGTCCAAATCATATAGAGAAAAGCAGTTTCCGTTTTTTTTTTCCAAATTTTCCAATTTACCGGGCAACTTTTCCAATTTTTCTTTTCCTATAAACCTTATTCGGATTAACACGAATATTAGGTTGGGGAAAAAGTCTTTTCGCATTATAGTATGTATGAACTTAAAATAAAATCTCTTTGGCTATACTATTTGTATCTGGCTGGTTTTGATATCATTGAAAGTTTAAATTTTAAAGAACATAATTCCAAATTCAAATTAGGAAAATGTGTGATTTTCATTTGTTTTTCGTACTGTCAAGATGAGTGAATCTAATGAAGAAATTCGATACATTTTAAAATTTTACTACAAAAAAGGCAAAAATGCAACGCAAGCCGCGAAAAAATTTTGCGATGTTTATGGACCCAGTGCAGTGTCAGTGAGAGTAGCACAAATTTGGTTTAAGCGTTTTCAATCCGGAAATTTTGATGTCAAAGATGCACGTCGCTCTGGTCGCCCTATTATGGATAAAATGGATGCCATTTTTGAAAACGTGGAGCAAGATCGGCATATCAGTAGTTACGACGTAGCTGAAGAACTGGGAATTGACCACAAAACAGTTTTGGCGCATTTGAAAAAAACTGGATACACAAAAAAGCTCGATATTTGGATACCTCACGAGCTCACTGAAAGAACCTTGTACTCATTTGTGATTCTTTATTACGACGTAATGAAACCGAACCATTTTTGAAGAAGCTGATAACTGGTGATGAAAAGTGGATCATGTACGACAAGAACGTGCGAAAAAGGTCGTGGTCAAAGGCCGGTCAGGCTTCACAGACTGTGGCGAAACCCGGGTTAACTCGCAACAAGGTGATGCTGTGTGTGTGGTGGGATTGGAAGGGCATTATTAATTATGAGCTGTTACCACCAGGCAGGACCATCGATTCTGAACTCTACTGCAAACAACTGATGAGATTAAAGCAAGAAGTTGAGAGAAAGCGGCCGGAATTAATCAACAGAAGGGGTGTGGTTTTTCATCATGATAACGCTAGACCTCACACATTTTTAGCCACTCAGCAAAAATTAAGAGAGTTTGGCTGGGAGGTGTTAATGCATCCGCCGTATAGTCCTGACCTTGCACCTTCAGATTTCCACCTGTTTCAGTCTCTTCAGAATTCTTTAGGCAGTGTCAGGTTAACATCACGAGAGGACTGCAAAAACCACTTGTCGCGGTATTTTGATCAGAAGTCCCAAAATTTCTATAGCAATGGGATCATGTCCCTACCTACAAGATGGCAAAAAGTTATTTAACAAAATGGTACCTACATACTTTAGATAAATGTAAATAATGTATATTAAAAAATGTTTTGAATTTTCTCAAAAAATGCGAAGAAACTTTTTCCCCAACCTATTATTAAAAAAGTCGGGAGGTGTCGCGGCATACCCGCTTGGAACGAAGTTCCTTTCGTTGTATATTATGTATTAATACAGAGCCATCTAGAGGAGCTTGTGGCTAACAGCCGCACGGGTCGATCCATGAGGTTAAGCTACGATTGCCGGGGTTGGTCCGTGGATGGGTGATCATCTTTACATACCGACACTCCTCCGTGCCTCGGAAAGCACGTTAAGCCGTGGTCCCGGCTGTCATTCGTGGGTCTTTGACAGTCATTACGGATCGTCAGAAGCCCGAAAGTCTGACAACTAGTCTTACCAAGGGGTATCGTATTACCCAGTTATTGGGTTGTGGAGGTCAGATAGGCAGTCGCTTCATGTGAAATACTGGTATTCAATTGCATCCGGTTAGACGGAAGTCGACCCCAACATAGTTGGGTAAAGGCTGGCAGATTTGACAGAACCATGTAGTATAAGTTTTTAGAAGCAAAAACTTATACTACATGGTTCTGTACTAAAAAACAAAAACTTTTGACACTGAAACTGACTATTTCGGGCATAACGCTTTTTCTTTACGTGACGATTTCTACTAGTTTATTCCTAACGCAAGCCGCGTTAAGGAAATTCATTAAAAAAAAAAATATATCAGATTGGTCCAGCCGAGACGTTATCAAGTGATTCGCTTACCAACGAACAGAATGTAATTTCATTTATATAAATTAATTATGATGACTGACACGTGTTAAAAGTTTCACCAAATTATCGAGCTCAACAAACTATATGTATGTAGTAGGTAAAGAAATATCGGATATCAGAAAGATATCCAATCTTTCAGATAGCAAAAAAATATCATTCGATGAATACGACACCTCATTTTTTGCTGTCTCTGCTGACCCCATTTTTATCGTCGATATACCGTAAACTGTAACTGTAGCTAACGTGGTGAAACCCTACTCTTAGTACAATGAGTATTACGAATATGAGATAGACAAAAATAAAAATAAAAGGAAGAGGGTAGTGGCAGCAAATTATTTGGCGATTAGCAAGTTAGTGTTGGGTAAGAGGTAAGAAGATGTTAGAAAATAGATCAGAAAGTGTCATTTTGATCACCGTTATCCTCTTTAAGGGGTCATTGTACTCATCACTATAAACAACTTTTACTATGCAGACCAAACCTGAAATTGCGAAACAAAAATCAGCTGTTCCCTAAATTTTATGTTCGCATAACTCGTCAAAATGTAGGGAATAGCAGATTTTTTTTCGCGATTTCAAGTTTGGTCCCATAGTAAAAGTTGTTCATGATCATGAGTACCATGACCCATTAAGAGAATAACGCTGATTTAAATTACATCCAAGAAGCGAAAACTTTTTAACAAAAAAAAATAACCAATGAAACAAGAAACTAAAAGCGAAAAATAAAAACTTCAAATCTTGTTATTTTACCGTGTTTAGTTATTGATACCCATCGCGTCTGCAAAGTTTAGCTAGCCAATTTAAAACAACCCTGTATATTCGACATAAATTGAATATTATTTATCTACGCTTATACCACACCATACCTTACCAACCTACGCCCCCACCACGTCACACGTCATACCTTACCTTACGCCATAGAATAACTGTCATAATAAATATGGTGAAATTGTAAATATAGAAAACAATTATCTTCCTATAATATTTATATCTTTAGTGGTTTAGGCTATGCGTTATCTGTTTATCAGTTACTATTATCACTAAACTGAATTTGACAGCTGGTGCCTATGCAAGCAGCGCCCCCATTAAATACCCAAATTTTCTGGCCATCTTGTATTTTAATAGGTACAAACTGTATTTGATGACGGTACATATATCTATAGCCAAACTTTGTTTTATAAAATCAATCGACAAAGACATATGATGTGTGACATCGAACACATACTATCGCATCGTATGCAAAACTTTAGGTACATAGACATGTACAGTCAACAAAAGAGATATCTAGGCAGGGTATACTAACATATTTGTATGTGAATTGCTTCATGTTCAATTTTATATATTATTACTTTGTTTTTGCAATACTCCTACATTGTAACACATCAACACAAAATTGTATATGAAGCAATTCACATACAAATATGTACACCCTGCCTAT
Organism: Cosmia pyralina; assembly: GCA_946251885.1. NCBI lineage: Eukaryota > Metazoa > Arthropoda > Insecta > Lepidoptera > Noctuidae > Cosmia > Cosmia pyralina. The sequence continues at coordinate 16,355,234 of OX276366.1, read as the reverse complement.
ATATCTCTTTTGTTAACTGTGCCTAAAGGCAACGTTAAAAGTCGTCTGCAGGTCATAGAAAGAAAGATTCTATAAACACTAACGTATACGTAACTTAACATATTGCACTAGCTGACCCAATAGTCGTTGTTCTGTCAAAATATCAGTCATTCATACAAAAATCTCATAGAAAATGCACTTTAAATTTTCCTGAATTTTCCAATTTTCCCGGCAATTTTTAAAATTTTTCTCTACATAAGAACCTTCCCCGGACTTCAACGAATATTTGAAAAAACTCGCTTTATCCATACATTATTTTGACGTTTAAAGGTCTCTTAACTTAATGTAAGTAAACCCTTGTTATGTGTTAAAAAGCGTTATATAAATTATCTTTATTAATTTTAAAATAACAAAACATTAACAACAGACAGTTGATCGTTAATTGATAACTTTCAACGAATCTCAACTGGTCATTGACAGTGGTTTTTTGCCCACCGTACCTAGGTGTCAGCGGGCGGTAGATAGAAATCCAATTATCACCTGTTTTTATGTGACATGATAAGGATTCAGGTGATAGAATCACTTCACAGATCCTAAATAGCTAGGGTTGTCAAACGACCGATTTTAATCAGCGCGGTCAATGTAGGCTCGTTCACTAGGTGACAGTGACAGCACTGAGACGTCAAATCCAGGCACCTGTCAAAAGTGTCAAAGCGCCTACTTATATTTTTTTAGTCGTGAGTGAATGATGAACGAATGAACGAAACGAACGATGAACGTCATCAAATATTTTATATTCATTGTCGAAATGGAAAGGGAAAATGGGGAATGGGGGGGATGGGGGAATGGGGGGTTGGAGGGAGGGGGGTGGATGGTCAAAGTGGCGCCAGTTGGCGGAATTTTCATGAAAATTCTAATTAAGTTTAAATGGATTTATCGGTCGAAATCTAAACTAGTAAATTCAACTATACAACTAGGCATAAAATGACTTGCCGATTGATTTTTTGAGGGTTCAAAACAAAAATACCATTGTTTGTTCATATTTCGCCGGTTATCACAGCCTAAAAGAGTTGTTGTATTCTTTAAAAAATAAAATAAAATCTTGTAAAAAAATTTTTTTTTTAAAACAATCTTTTTATACTGGATATCATCTAGGACCAGAGTCCTTGTCAAGACGAATCAAACGAGCAAATACTCGTTAGGGTTGCGTCGTTTTATTACTGAGTTCCTGTGCCCACCTTCCGGCTCCATCATCAGATCAGGTCAATGAAACAAAATATAGCATTGTCAACGATTTTACATACGTGCCTTTCAGCTCAATCGAACACCGGGAAATAGGTCAAATTTAACTTGCAAATTTTGAAGACAACTTACATATTGTAATTAGTCTGTCAGTTCTAACGTAACCTTCCGTGCCTCGGAAAGCACGTTTTAAGCCGTTGAGTCCCGGCTGTCATTCTTCATCTGAGAGTTGTTACGGGTCGTCAGAAGCCCGAAAGTTTGACAACCAGTCTTACCAACGGGTATTGTATTACTCAGTAAGCGGGTTATGAAGGATAGGATAGGCAGCCGCTCAATGTAAAATACTGGTATTCAGCTGCATCCGGTTTGACTGGAAGCCGACCCCAACATAAGTTCTAACATAAATTCTATTAATAATATCATAATATTGCCTAGTCAAATCATGTATTTCGATAAGGCACACAAAATACACTTTTGTATGTCACTTACAAGAAAATAGAATTGATCCTGCCATAAGGTATTTTGCACGGAGAAGAAATGGCAAAAAATTCCATAGTTACGCTTTTTAAAAATGTTTTACAATATTTTGTAAACTGAAGACGATCTTATTAATAAAATTACTTTACGTATTTACAAAGAATTAAAAATGATGACGGATTTTATGACACACAAGCACAACCCATATAAAGTTTCAATTCGCCCCTTTTACCATACAAAAATCAACCCTCCAAATGCTGACAACCTTGTATATTTTACCACTTGTCACCCCCCAAGGGCGAGTATTTTTGCTCGCTACCCTATAATATAAAACGTGACGGTGAAGACTGTTCTAGATTGACTCAAGATACGATATTGAAGCAGCATCGTGTATGCAGCTTGTTTCTGCTCTCTAGAGGGATGGCGCAACAGCTTGCGCCATCCCTCTAGACTACTACGTGACTAAGATAAGCTGGTATATATGAAACTCTAAGTCGAAAGTTTTTATTTGTTACACGTAGCTGTAAAAATTAAAAAAAACAGGCCAAGTGCGTGTCGGACCACGCACAATGAAGGGATCCGTAGTTGGGTTGAATTTATCCTAAGAACAAACTTTACATTGTAGTTGAAAAACATGTTCTCCCATACTTTCCAACTGTAAATGTAAGTTTGTACTCACAATATTGAGATGTCGTGTTATTTTAAGAACACAGACTTCTTATAGGTTTTCTGTAATCTACAGGTAAATCACTATTTTCTGTATTTTTGGCAAAATTTTAGGCTCGGTAGTTTCGGAGATAAGGGGGAAATTGTCAATTTTCGTCTATTTTCTTTAAAACAACTTTAAAACAATTTATTTAAAAATTATAAAAAAATATATTTGAGACCCTCATAGTAAGTAAGCCCTTTCATTTCATAAATGTCACACGGTATAGTTTGCAAAACTTAATTTTTAAATTTTCTTATTTACCCCCCAAAAGTTACCCCCATATTCAAAATTCATTTATTTACTTTACCCGTCCGTGTTTGGGTCACAGAAATTCATATGTGTGCCTTTCCCACTTAATCGGTCCATTAGATTCGGAGAAAATTGGCTGTGACAGACGGACAGACAGACACACGAGTAATCCTACAAGAGTTCCGTTTTTTTCCTTTTGAGGTACGGTAACTCTAAAAATGTTCAGCAGTTCGCAGGGAAGACATGAATGAGACTCACAGAGACCAGGGAAGCATGGCACAAAAGGAAGGAGGCCTATACTCAGCAGTGGGAACAAAGCTGCTAGTGATGATGATGATGAGGTGTAAAAATATCTAGGTTCTGTAAATGAAATAAGTACAGATCCTCTGTGTTTTGCCTCTAATAAAGTGACCTATTTGCGAAGTGTCGAAAGATTTAAATTGTAATTTGGGGAAGTTTTTCTTATGTTATAACGGCCCAGGCTATAAATGGTCACCATCGGCTATGGTCATCTGGTATACCAAAGCCATCGCAGTTGCGTTGCCATCCCAAAGACAAAGTTGTACCCATACCCTTCATACGGAAACACAGCAACGCTGCTTGGTGAAAGAAATATGTATAGAAAGACGAGCTCCTTCATCTACTGATCTACTATATACCTAGAGATCTCGTGGTTCTTGATCTATAATGCCACAAGCGAACTACGCATCAAAGATAAACGCAAATCCTGCATCGCGCAAGCAGAGTTTACTGCGCGACTGGCATATACAGGCTGTATGGTAAAGAATAGATAACCTTGAAATAGCATAATATAGACCGTTCTAAAAAAAATTACCCAAGTATGGAATTTCTAGTGACACTATTTACTGCCTCTCAGACGGCATAGTCAACTTACAGTATTATATTATAATAACAAATAATCGATGGAATTCATTAATTTATGGTCGTGGTGAAGATGATGTAGAAGAATGTCTAAAGTAAAAAAGTTCGCATTTTTTTCTAAAAAGTCTTAGATACTGCTTGGGACATATTTTTTTTGTAATTTTTTCGAACTGCCGTAAGTTCTATTATATGCTATTTCAAGGTTATCCATTCTCTACCGGACATCCTATATACAACATCCCGACTTCAACCGTCGAGCAATAGACCACCAACACCCGTCTGGTCGGAGGATCCTCCCTTTTCTATAGAGGATGAGTGAACTTTACACCCTGTTCCTTATACTCTATAATCTTAGTAGATCTTATGGTGTAAGGAGCTTCCATTTTTACTTTACATTACCACATAAATGACAAAACCTTCACAGAATCAACCCCCAAGGCATTCTCGACCCCCAAACACAGGTCAAAGGTCCTAAGAAAACAATAATTCTCTACATTTAACCCTTAAAAAGTGACGAAGGGTCGAGTCGTCGCATAGGGTTGACCTCAAATAAATAATACCATTAGGAAATGAGGTAACGCGCCCTCAGGGATAGCTCGTAATGAATATAAATTGAGTGCCTTATCGGTGCTGACTTACTTTGAAGTCGGAAAGATTATGCGTTTTTTTTAATTCGAAAGTATTAGGTTGGGGAAAAAGCCTTTTCGCATTATAGTATGTATGAACTTAAAATAAAATCTCTTTGGCTATACTATTTGTATCCGGCTGGTTTTGGTATCATTGAAAGTTTAAATTTTAAAGAACATAATTCCAAATTCAAATTAGGAAAATGTGTGATTTTCATTTGTTTTTCGTACTGTCAAGATGAGTGAATCTAATGAAGAAATTCGATACATTTTAAAAATTTACTACAAAAAAGGTAAAAATGCAACACAAGCCACGAAAAAAATTTGCGATGTTTATGGACCCAGTGCAGTGTCTGTGAGAGTAGCACAAATTTGGTTTAAGCGTTTTCAATCCGGAAATTTTGATGTCAAAGATGCACGTCGCTCTGGTCGCCCTATTACGGATATAATGGATGCCATTTTTTAAAAAGTGGAGCAAGATCGGCATATCAGTAGTTACGACGTAGCTGAAGAACTGGGAATTGACCACAAAATAGTTGTCAATTCCCAGTTCTTCAGCTACGTCACCTTCAGATTTCTATCTGTTTCGGTCTCTTCAGAAATCTTTAGGCAGTGTCAGGTTAACATCACGAGAGGACTGCCAAAACCACTTGTCGCGGTATTTTGATCAGAAGTCCCTAAATTTCTATAGCAATGGGATCATGTCCCTACCTACAAGATGGCAAAAAGTTATCGAACAGAATGGTACCTACATACTTTAGATAAATGTAAATAATGTATATTAAAAAATGTTTTGAATTTTCTTAAAAAATGCGAAGAAACTTTTCCCCAACCTATTTATTATAAGGATACTTTTACAACATTTTTGAATTTGAATGTAAAGCTAGCGCCAGCGAACAACATGTTACTAAAATATTTTATTGTCCGTCATATAGATTATTAAAAAAATACTGGACACGTATTTCTTCTTATTTATGTAATAAAAAAAAGTTGCGGCCATACATTGAGTTAAATTGTGGCATGAAGTTACTCATTGCTAGCGACTCCCCAACTTTAATGCGTTTTGTCTAAGTCACTTTTAGGGTTCCGTATCTCAAAAGGAAAAACGAAACCTTATAGGATCACTTCGTGTCCGTCTGTCTGTCTGTCACTCTGTCAAGAACCTTTTTCTCAGGAACGCGTGGAGGTATCAAGTTGAAATTAATATCAAATACGTAAGTCTATGTTCTTTTGGAGTCCTAAAAAACTCAAGCTTCTAAGTCAACGCAAAAAAAACATACGGCCATTTATGCGACATATTTTGATACTCGCAACTGTCGCAAGTGAATCAAAACCTATAGGGTACTTCCCGTTAACCTAGAATTTAATGAAATTTGGCAAGAAACAAAGTCACCCAGCACAAGTAAAGGAAAAAGTTCGATAATTATTAATTTGTAGTTTTATGACATAATTTTTTTTTTTTGGGATCCATTGTTAAGTTTGTTTTTGGGATACATTCTTTTCAACTACGGAACCCTATGGCCGGTTTTTTTTATTATTATGATAAAGCAAAAAATACCTACTTGTCTAATATTTTTTTATTATCTGACAGACGGATTAGATAGAATTTCTTGTTTTTTACCCAGGAAACATCCCTATTGCTTGGTGACTGCAGGATGGGATGGCATGGTGCGAAATATGTGTTATAATATCACAAGTTTTTATTTAGTTTCAAATGTCCCGGTGTCTGTCTGTCTGTAATCTAATTTAACATGCATATGTTAATCGGATGACAATGCAATATTATTATGACATATGGAGTTGATCTGATGATGAAGTCGGAAGGTGGCCATGGGAACTTAGTAATAGAACGACGCAACCCTATCGAGTTTGGGCTCGATTGATTCGTCTTGACAAGGACTGGTCCTAGATGATACCCAGACTAATAAAAGCTTGTTAAAAAAAAACACTCTTTAAAAATTATGCATGTCGTAAGATAAAATGTATCGGGACTATTTGTAAAAATGCCATCTTATCTGTATAGCCGCAGCGGCCATATGTCCGAAATCATATTCAAACATAAAAAAAAAAAAATAATATGCCATAAAATAATATGTCAACTACAGCCAATTTCATGGATCTTACTAAAAACATTTGTCCGAGGTTTATTTCAGTTTAAAATTCTACTCCTTTAAAATAAACACCCTTTACATCATTGTCTACGTCATCATCACACACAGTCTGACTTCACCCACTGCTGAGCACATAGAAATATAAAAAACAGGAGAAGTGGCATGGGGGCGTGTCTGTGTCCACGCGTTATGCGCACGCTGCGCCTTTACTCGCCAAATGGCCGTCTCCGCGAACTAGTACGCTTTCGACCGTGGTCACGATAAATTATAAAAATGCCGTGTTGTTCAGTGGTTTCCTGCAAAAACCGAAGTGATATTAAAAACTTCGTATCTCACGGAATCACTTACCATATGTAAGTAAAAGTATTTTACTGTATTTATCTTTAAAATCATAAAAAACAACAAATCGTAAAATATTTCTTGCTTTTACTACGTTATTTTTGTTTTCAAATATCGCAGCGGCTGTACTATTTTTGCAGCAAATACATTGCTCCTTAAGCACTACCTTAAGTATGTCGCTAAGCGACTGGACAAGCAATGTAAAAATAACAAAACTATACTTTATTTACACGGAGCGTCGCATAGTACAGCCGCTGTGTCTTGCGGCGAGATAGTGAGGAGGTTAAGATCCACTAAAGTAGGCTATCGATAATAAAGTCGATTGCCCAACGAATATTATATTGCTATTATAGTTTATTTTTCAATTTGTCAACCGTTTTAGCCTGGTTGGAACACTTGAAAAGATGACGTTTAAGTACGGTTGGAAAACCTTTGAGAATGTAAAATAATCTTTTTTACTGTTTTTGATTATTTTACAGCGTACCTAGTAGAGAAATGCATAACCAACGGTCGTAAAGTAAGTTTATTAATGTTTAGGTGGAGTGTTTTTGGGTTTAAATTATCGCATCTTCGTGCTATTTCCTTACTTTTTTTTGGTTTTGGTATTTTACTTCCGCTAAAGTCTTTAACTATGCACCACAAGATTCGAATGCGTTGTAGTAATCGGTATGGTTCAGATAAAATATTAGTGATTTTTGCTTAAAATAAGTCAACATATTCATGCTATTTATTTGTTATGCATGAGTATGGTACTCGTATGCGTTTGTTTTCATATATTTAACTATTTCTTAACGAAGGGTTTTTTTTAATAACAAAAGCCTATTCGCCTGTTGCCTGCTACCTGCTTACTCATCGTGAGGTTAAGAAGTATAGACCGTGCGGAACTAGTTGACCGCGCCTTAGGTATGTGAGCGGTGGGATGGAGGAGTGGGGGCGCATTACTCAGTACGTGCGTTGCGAACCGCCGCCTCACCCCTGTCTCAGCGGCCAACTAGTTCCTAGACTATAGACTATAGCTTAAGATACTTATTATGTAAATGATAAATAAGTTCTTATAGTACCTTTTTAGCTTCCCAAAAGATACAAATACAAAAAAAGAATGGATTAATGCCACAGGAAGGCCACCTAACTGGTTCCCAACAAAATATAGCACCATATGCTCAATTCACTTTAAGGCAGAAATGTTCCAGCCTCTAAAGAAAACTCGCAGGCTTTTTGAATGAGCAATCCCAAAATTAAGAGTACGTCAAGTACTGAACAAATACCTCCACTTTACATGTCAGTGAGTAAACACATCATAACAGGGTTCAACAATTCCTATGGTTTCACAGCCTAACCCAACTTAACCGGATTGTTTTAATTTATTGATCGTGTTTTTTTTAATATACATTTTTTTTTTATTTAAAATATATAATACTTTCTGGACATATCATTTTTTATTTTATTTTCAGGACCCCAAATTTTTCTTGTACAGTAATAAATGGAAGTATCGATAACTTTCCGATTTAGTCAATCACTAGCGTATATGTAAAATAAATTGCTTTTTGCACAACACAATAATAGCGCCAGATGTTTTTGTGTGAGTAAGTTGTACGGTGCATGGTAAATGCACGCTGTGTGTGACGAGTTAAGGTTTATAATTGATTGTGTAGTATGTTCTGATTTATGAATTGCAAGTGTGTGCGCGACTTTGTATCTATTGCTTTTATTGAACTACATGTGTAGTAGTGGCGCGGTGGTGGGGCCAACCTAGCGACATCGGGTTCTGATACATTTTCAACTACCGGGCATATCTCCTTCTTTCATATATCTATGGCTGAGCATATAAGCTTCTCATTTCTTGTACCGTTCCCCACGCTCCTGCCTACCCCTTGCCTCCTGCAAGCCTCTTCCTACACCTTCGGGAAATCCAAACGTGATGTTACCTTAAACCTACTAGTATGACCGGATGCATTTACTTATGTTTTTCATGACCCCTACGTTTCCTACTCAATATGCTTACAAAAGGATTGGAGGCAGTACAATTGGCCAGGATTCGATTCCTATCCGTAGGGAAATCAAGATTTCGCAGCACTATGGTTCTACATTTGACTGTTGCCTTCGTTTTCTCGTGGCTTCCTATAGCAATTACTGGAAAAATTAGAAGGCCTATGTATTCAGTATTAATTAGCTAAGCGATGATGATTCTGGGAATATTTCACATTAATGTATTCATTCTGTTCAGCGAGCGAGCGTGTTTGAATTTATAAAAATTATAGGTGCTCTATGTAAATGGGAATAAAGCACGGAACACGCGCTCGAGAAAAATATATTAGTTTAGTTAATAAAGAATAATAGGTCTTTACCTATGAAATTGCCGTTTTGTATGAAAAAATTTAAACGAATTTTTTTCATGCATTTTTTATTTGTATTAATCGAAGTAATCACCCATGCAATCAATGCATCTTTGCCAACGCAGTGGCAGTTTATTGATGCCCTTCTTAAAGAAATCAGCTGGACGGGAGGCAACAAATTCTTCAAAGGCATTTTGTACTGCCTCTCGGGTATTGAATTTTTTTCCCGCCAAGAAGTTATCCAAATTCTGGAAAAAATAGTAGTCTGTAGGCGCAAGGTCTGGTGAGTAGGGCGGATGACGGAGAGCTTCCAACCCCAGTTCTTGCAACTTGGAGACCGTCTGCTGTGCAGGATGAGGTCGCGCGTTGTCGTGCAGGAGCAGCGGAGACGAGCGATTGACCAATGCTGGTTGGAGATGTGCCAGCTTCTCCATCATTGACGAAAAAGATTGAAATGCGATGAAAATGTAACACTAATCAATAAACAAATGACTACTTTTGGAAAAAAAAATCCATGTTTTTAAAATAAAATTAATTTGAAATTAGAATTCTTAGCCAAACAAAAATTATTTTGACTTGAAATGGCCAGTACTGCAGAACGGCAATTTCATAGGTAAAGACCTAATATTTACTACAAACAGGCAAAGGTATGGAAGAGCGGAGTCTCCTAACACCGGCCGTTATCATACTTACAAGGAGGCTCCAGTCACAAATTAATCTAAACTAGTTGGTCAGAAATAAACATTTTGTATTTTTTTATTTGTATTTTGTATCTCTTCCCAACTGTTAATTAACTAAGGCTTTTGTGCACATTGTTTTAAATTTAAAAGGATCAGGCGACGATGCAAGTTAGCAGTCCGGAGATATTTCACAGCAGATGTTTTCGAGTTTGCAATACTTTATAATAAAACGCGAGTTTCAAAATTCCACAAAAGCTACCATTCATTAGGGTAGGGTCGGTTTTGTGGATTTTTTAAATGCCATGCAAGTTGCAATTGCATATTATACAGGGTGAAATTAAATTCATGGGCATCCTTGACTTATGGTACCAAACCTGAAATCGCGAAAAAAAAAATCAGCTGTTCTATACATTTATGTTCGCATAACTCGTCAAAATGTAGCGAACAGCTGAGTTTTTTTTTGCACGATATCTGGTTTGGTCCCATAGTAAGTTGTTCATAATGACGAGTACAATGAACCCTTAAAAGGATGCCCATGAATTCAATTTAATTCTGTGGAGTAAGTTTCATCTTTATTAAATGCATATAGTCTTTTTGTACAAATAAAAACAGACTTCCACGTTCAGAGAAAAAAAAACCCTTAACTTCTTATCTCTTTTAACTAGCAAGCAGGAAAAACCGTGTTGATTTATTTTTAACTTTCCATTCAAAGTTTTTGCGCTAAAAACGCGTAGCTTCAAGACGTTCTTTCATTATAAGTTTTAATAAGGCTGCCTTGGTACATTATTGAAGTGTGTTTTTTTAGGGTTCCGCACCCAAACGGTGCCAAGGCCAAGGGGACCCTACTACTAAGGCTCTACTGCCCGGTCGTCCGTCTGTCACAGGGCTGTATCCTTTAAACCGTAATAGGTAGACATTTGTTTTCACAAAGTACTATTATAGCCTATAAAAGAACAAACATATTTTTTTAAAAGACATTTAAAGGGAAAAATAAATTCTTTCGGCATTTTTTTTACTAAAAAGTATTTTAAAAAAAGTATTGTACGGTGCACGGAACTCTTCATGTGCAAATTTGACTAGCACTTGGCCGCTTTTTAAATTTAAAGATGGCCGCCAATAGGCTTTATTTAAATTATGAAACAGCAGCTGTTTGTATGAAACTTCAAACGCCATATAACCCTTTGTCTAATGAGCAACAGGAAGTAAAGATAAAAGATATACTCTCTCCAGCTTAAAGGGATTATATTTTACGCAGTTCTGCAATTGAAGAGAGAGAAAGGAATAGAGGCTTTTAAATAATGGGGCGAAACAGAACAAAAATAATAAATGAATGAAACAAATGATTTGCGGGGCCAAAAAGGAATAGAATGTTCGGTGGGTCAAGGAAATTACTATATATTAGTATAAATGCAACAACATTATCCAATTAATAAAAACAAAAACGGTCGAACTCTTTTTTCAACATTTACAACTACCGACATTCAGTCAGACTGAAAATTATTGTAAGTTTTACAAACGTGTCCTATGCTGGGCGCCAATAACGCTTCGCCAATTTCCTTCCATCACTGTTTGCACAAATATTTAATTTTAATTAAAAGGGAATGCTCCACCGGGTGTTTGCTGTACTTCACACGTATGTGTTAATTACCATGCTTCTGAGGAAACAATTCCGGTCGGGTACTTTATTCTCTGATTTTTGTTCGTTTTTAAATGACGGTAGTTGGATATTTTATTTCAAGCGCTACTGAGTACTGAATTGGGTTTTTTTCCTTGAAATTGTCAGAAAATTATTTTTTTTTCCATTTTTGTAATTTTCGGAGTTTCTATTCAGAAAATACACATACAACACATCAATCATTTCCAATTTATACCTTATTACAATGATATAAATGTCACATGATGTGCGCTCGTGGATTGCTTTATCTCAATATTTAACAAAGGGTTCTCTCGCAAGGAATAAATTCCATTTAAAAATTAACTACCCTCCAATATACAATATTCTCCAACTACCCACCTTTACATAACACCGTCTATTCCCGTCTCCTCCAGCGCGACTATTAATTAATTAAAGTCTTATTTACATAACAAATCTCGAGTGTCGGTACAGAACAACAGAGAAGGGTTTCGCCATATAATTGAATAAAATATTGAGGATAGTGGAAGTCAATATCGACCTCGGATGGTTGCGCCATGAATACTAACAGAGTGGACATACAGGCGGGAAGGACGACTAGCAAATTGAGCGAAGATTCATTACCCGCGCACACACATCGAGCATTAGAAAGAGAATATCACACTGTATGAGTGACATAGACGACTCCAACGCTCTACAAAGCCGAACTTTTTCTAAGACACGATGTTAAAATTACACATTATCCTAATTGTAAAGTTTTGAGTATGGTGGCTATAAGAATAGAAGAAAACAAAAGAAACGATACAATGGGAATTAATAGGTGCTGAGATTTATTGATTTATTTATTGAGCAAGACACACCATTGTTGTAATAATAATCTTTAACTTCCAAAAGCCATATCCTCAAATCTTATAAGAATCTGGCACATAATACCACTGCACATGACCCAGATACACACTTATTACGCTCACAAAACAATAGCCCGCCATTACATAAAAAACAAAATGGTAGTTCCGACTCTCGGTCCCCTTATGACGTCATGGCCGCCATTAAACCGTTTGGCGAGAAATACACAATGGTTCAGGATGGTCAGGCAATTTCCTTGGTCACCCGACCTACCTTTCCACTACGACGTTGTAGCGTATACATATCTCTTTGAATTGGAACCTATTCATAAAGTTTATGTGGTTGGTAGTCATCGAATGAATGAACGTTTGGTCTTTGAAGTTTTTGAACAGTTAATCGTTCACTTGAATTGGGTGTTTTGGCGGGCATATGGCGTTTGTGGGTGGTCGAAATTGGCACGATGATTACTTACTAAAATGCGAGTAGAATAAATATAATTCTATAAGTACATGAAGCAAAACAAAACGAAAACGAAGATTTCCAGTATCTGTTATTTCTTCAGATAGTAAAACTTGTCTAAGCTTTTTTGCTGAACCTCATGCTCAGCAAAAATAATTAAGCTTAGAGAAAATTCTGCTTAGAATAAGTTCGATTCCCAGGTCGGGCTAAGTGTGATTGGGTTTTTTCAATTAGGAATTTCTCATTATCAGCCCGGAGTCTGGATTTATGCTCGGGTGATGATAATAGACTCGCCCCCAGTTATATGGGACTTAAACATAACTGGCGAAATTTGGGTGTGCCTACTGCCACACCCTGCCTGTTTTTGGGTGTGCCTACTGCCACACCCTGCCTGTTTTTGGGTGTGCCTACTGCCACACCCTGCCTGTTTTTGGGTGTGCCTACTGCCACACCCTGCCTGTTTTTGGGTGTGCCTACTGCCACACCCTGCCTGTTTTTGGGTGTGCCTACTGCCACACCCTGCCTGTTTTTGGGTGTGCCTACTGCCACACCCTGCCTGTTTTTGGGTGTGCCTACTGCCACACCCTGCCTGTTTTTGGGTGTGCCTACTGCCACACCCTGCCTGTTTTTGGGTGTGCCTATTGCCACACCCTGCCTGTTTTTGGGTGTGCCTACTGCCACACCCTACCTGTTTTTGGGTGTGGTCACTTCTGCCTTTTTTACTTATTCTTGCGATAATGAAGTTTAAAATACCCAAAAACAGGTAACAAGTAGGTACCCGCCCAGATTTAACCACAGCAAAGAAAGCTCAAACCAATTGTGAAATCCTTGGAATAATTCCAAGACGGCTTCGGAAATACACTCGGTTATCTCACCATGTTTAACGGTTTATCTAGTTTAGATATGTGAATTACTGCTTTATATGCTTTGCTTGTTCGTAGAGAGGAAATTTCTAGGAGATAAGCTGTAAATTCGTTTTAAACTCCCAGCGAAAAGTTTCTCTTAAGAGGCGGAAAAATATGTAGAAGATTAAAGTGGAGTTTTAAGCTACTTCCAAATAATCCAAATAAGTTGTAGCCATTTGATTATATTTTACACGTTCCCTATTGACGTCGCCCATTTGGCTGATTTTTTTTTTACCAAGTGGTATATGTTCACTAGTAAGAAGGACTTTTGTAAAAAATAGTAGTAGCCGAGTTCGAGAGAAAACCGAAGATTTGATTGTCCTGGCGCTGAGTTGGGTAAAGGCCCAGGGGTTTACCATCGGACGGTGAGTAACACAGGCAACTGAAGGAACACGGATGGGTTTTAGCACAGTAAATAAATATACAGTAGGTTATCTAAGGCCGCCCGCCGAGTTATTAGCCTACTCTTGCGTTGATACCCAGGGTTGTCACTTTTACTTTTAGTTAATATTTTCGAACAAGCAGCACTTGATCTAAATTTATAAAATAAAAAGCATATTATGATTGAATATTTTACCAATTTATAAATTTAGTAAAAATAAAAAGCTTTTATTCACATAACATTTATTATACTAAGTTACAAATTTGATACCGAGAAAATTTTTCTCCTGTTTCTGCACGTCCGGAACGCTTTATTATTATTTGTTAATGTAAAGTAAATTCTCATTCTTATGTAAAGTTTTTGTAAAAAGCTTTTGGGAAAGCATGGACAGGGCATCTTAAATTCTACATCATTCAGTTGATCGTAAATTGACCGGCCAATTTTAATGTTGACGTGGTCCTTTTCGAACGCTTTGCGAAACACCTGCTCCATCCTTTCTACATTATCAACAAAATCATCAGGTGGGATCATGAGTAAATTTCGATCTTTGCCGTAATTCCTGTAATGGGTGTATCTAGATTCTACACTTAAATTACACGCTCGTTGATTAACATCGACGTAATTATTTAAAAAAATCGCAGTTCTTATGGTAATCAACACATTTTTTTAACAAAGCGCCACAAACATAAAAAAATGCATTTTTTTCCGGTAGCTCATGTTGTATTGATACATATTCAGAACGTAAGATTTCCGACAAAATATTTTCATTTCCTTGTGTTTGATTGCTACTGGTCAGATGTTTGTCGATTACTGAGGCACTTGTTTCGAAATGTTTGTGATTTTTCAAACTAATCAAAAATTCTGTGATATCTTCAGAACAATTACCATCTATTGGAGGCTTTGTAATATTTGTAGTATTCAGAAAAATGCGACTCGGCTACGCTCTTAATAAAGCAAATAAACTGTGAAATAAACAATACAATACCATATTTTCTAATAATATTTAAGTATAAGTAGGTACTTACATTTCTGGTTGAGTAGGAAGTATGAAGAATGATAAGTCCGGGTTTGCGAAATCATTATTGAGGCACCCGAAAACACTACAATATTTTTTTCCCCTTTTTGAAGTCATGATACTCGTAATTTACGACAAGTGCCCGCCGCCCGCGCCGGCGAGAGTTGACGAACGCAAGCGGTCATGTAGCGTACGCGCGTGCTCACAGTCGCGCTGCACAGCCCGCACTGCCGCCACCTTATTCCCCCATATATTATGCTAGCGTGTGCGTGAAATCGCGTGCCGACATGGCGCGCGGCGCGCACGCACACATTCAAACCGAGAGCGGCACGTTTGTATGAAGATGTTTTACTGTATATATTTACTGTGGTTTTAGTCAGTAAAAGTCTGACATGCCCTCCCGCTCCGCTCAGAGCGGGAGAAGTCATTTGATGATTTCCCCACCCAGAAAAAAAAGGGTGTTTACCATCACATTAATCATGCTTCAGTGTGGGAAAGAGATGCGAGTTATAATGTACTTTATCAATGGCGATGGTGGTCCTGTGGTGATGGTAGACCCTATATCTTACACTACATACTTAGCACAATTTTATTATTTTGATTGCCCCGAGAGTATGAAGTTAAAACGTGTTAACTGCTAACGTTGTTTTGTCTTGTGGTCTTAAAAGGACCTAATTTACGGCAAGTGGTTAAAACAATTTAAATATTCAACGCAGCGCATAAATTCTGCTAACTACCCACTCGCAATTAATCATTTCAGAGCACAATATTTCCGTCTTAAAGAAGAGAGGGAATTTTAATTAAGTTTAATTAATGAGCGCATGGTCCTTATCTTTCGAATTACTTTCTTGCAGAATGGGACAGAAGAGTCCTCTTGACACATCGTACAATTCTGAATGAATATGCGTCTTTCAACAAAAGTGGCCACAGAATGGTATAACCTAGATAATTTGCTGTTTATGGAAGGCAATTTTTTTGAGCGGAATATTGACAGCTCTAAAAATCGCACTACTTCTGTACTAGTTTAGTTATGCCGACGCTTATTTCGTCTTCAGATTCGGTACTAAACTTGGAGAAAATTAACTCTCGAGTGATGATATGACACTAGTGTTTTAAAACTTGCAATGCAATGTACCGTTACGATGCTTTCACAACTAAAGCTTGGGTTTCCTATGAAAGCGGCTCCGTCATATTAGAACTGCCGTCATGAGAATTCGTCATTTTCACCAGTATTTGACATTGAGAGGTTACATCGAAGCGTGGTTTAGCTTGGTATGTAAGTGAAATGGCGTTATGGCTGTAGACAGCCATAACGCCACGCCATAACGTCAAACTAGAGTTTGACGCGCGAGATAGAGACTCTCACGCGCACTGGACCTAAACTCGCTTCGTTTAAATGTAGATTTATGACAAAATGCTATACTTAATTAAGACAATTTTTAGCTTAGTAAGTTATTAACATATTTAAATGCCTTCGATTTAAAGTAATTTTTGCTGCACTATAAGGAACTGTTTCACCGTATAAAACAAAAAAAAAAAAAAATAAACGGTGCTACCATGGAATTTTTTTTTTAAATTTCAAGTATCCAATTATGTTTCGGTTTTAGTACAGCAGTAGACATCATAGTCAAATAACACATACACATAGAAAAAGAACGAAAAAGTATTAATTGGGAGTCGCACACACACACAACACACACAGACTAAAAATATTAAAACACAAACATAGATAATAAAAGAAAAGTCCTTTATGAGGCCAACAGGCCCTTATCTCAGCATGATAATAGATGAAAGATTCAGAAATGGCTTCACTATTCAATGTGACAATTCTTTGACAATTGACAATATTTTGACATGGAAGATCTCAGTTGTAACCAAAGAAATTCCAGCACGAGAAAAATTATTATCACCTACAGTTAAATTCAAACTTAATGGCGGCTCGGAAGTTAGCTACGAGTGCAGTTATATTACGAATCAAACTTAATGGAATTCAAAGTCCTGTCTGACTGACTGATATATCAACGGACAGCACAAACCGCTGGACCGCTGGACTTGAAATTTTGCACATAGATACCTTTTACAGTGTAGGCATACACTAAGGAAGGATTTTTGTTCCCGTGGGATATTTTCCGACATCCACACGAGCGAAGCCGCTGGCAAAAGCTAGTCGTACTATACTTGATTAACCATAAACAAGGCAGTTTAAATCCCAACCATTATAATGACAATATTCACCCAAGACAGAACATAAGCCGGTTATTATATCTTTAGCCCAAATATATTTCCTAGGCCAGAACATAGGTAGAATTATACCTAGTACGCTTGGCAAGCGGTCTTGTTTACCGAACATCGCAGCATGGGATGCACGATCAAAATATTTGTTCAGCACTCGGTACTGCCCGGATTTATTGTGCTATTATATATTTGTTTCGTAAATACTTCGAGAATTTGGGATTGAAATGTGTAAAGGTATTAATAAAGGGTTTTAGTAAGGAATTGTAGAAGATTTGCTATCTACATCACCTTGATTTCTTAAGCTCAATTTAGTGGGAGCTTTGGGTCTTACATATGCAATGCTAGAGTAATTAATATTTAGAACCATGAATTTGATCTCTAAGAAATCTACGGATGCATCAGCAAAAGTGACTTAAGAATTTTTCCATTTCAGCCCGTGTGTTCTGTTTTAAAAATCTTTTTCAACAAAGAAAAGACTTGTTTTAACTTAGTATAAAGAATATTCACTTCTAATAATTATAAATTCCTTAAAGCAAACGGATAGAAAGAAAGCTGAAAGTTATAATTCAAGTTGATTTTAAATTAATACGCAGCTTTTTAAACGTTAAAGCATTCTAGCGATTTTATATTTGCTTGGAAACTTACCTGCAGCTATGAAATTCACGTTGGTCTAGTTTAGTGGGTAGTTCGAGATTATTACAATACATAAATTCGAAGTCTAGTTAAAGGAATCAGGATTATAAATAAAACTCTCAAACACGTTTGGATCTGTTTCGAATTTCCAATGATAGATTATGACTACTTTGATATACGACCCCTCTTTCAAATTAGCGTAAAAGCTTCATTAGAATCTTCCTCCATCGCTATTACGAATATTACAGCCTTTAAATATTAGCCGAATATTTTAGCCTTTTATCTTATTAATCTGTTAATTAATATCATTCATTAGACATACCAGGATATAAAAACAATTTATTCATGATAATTACATATAAGTGGCCGTTGTTAGTAGTAAATACAATATGGAGGAAGATCCAAGATGGCGGAATAGTTATAATAATTAGAAAAATATTCTGACATCACTCTTAATCCAATAGTGCGGACTTTTGAAGTTTTTTATGCTTTCCTATAGTAACCGGCAAACGACCTTGCAACAATGATGCGTTGAATGAGATGAACAGACTCAAAAACCTAGCCGGCGACAACTAAAAAGTAAAAAATTAATTAAAAGCAAAAAAACCTTTTTAAAAAAAACCTTTTATTTAAATGCTCTAAAAAGAAGAAAATAAAATTTTCTTTTAAAATTTTATAAGTAATGAAAAATAAGTAGAATATTTATACATTGATGGTGCGCTCATTTAACATTAAAACTTATCTTTGGTAATAACAATTAATTAAACATACAAAATGCGAAATAGCTACTTATGGAGTCCCACGTTGGGCGTCAATATAACCTCCATCCATTAGCCATCGAATAACAAAATAACCCATTTTCAACAGACTTATTGAAGAGTAGCCACCGTTAACATACACCACCACGTACCACCATATACCTAATGGAAAGAATGCTCTAACGAGCCGTGAGGGAAATGACAAAATAATCAAAACTCATTTAATAGTATTTTAAAGTCAATCGAAGAACACACAAAAAATATTCATTACTAAATCTGAAACCATATCCATAAATAAACAAATACGAAAACAGACCAAAAATAGCTATGCAATCCGTAATAAAAGCAAACATTTTAGTCCTATGTTGGGCGCCAAGATTTCAGATCGAGAAAAACCTCATGCAGTAGATTTGTTGGAGCGAGGGTAGTTTCTGTAA
Source organism: Cosmia pyralina (assembly GCA_946251885.1). Taxonomy (NCBI): domain Eukaryota; kingdom Metazoa; phylum Arthropoda; class Insecta; order Lepidoptera; family Noctuidae; genus Cosmia; species Cosmia pyralina. Next base: position 16,336,304 of record OX276366.1, on the reverse strand, counting down.
ACTAGCGATACATATAACAATGTATTACTGAAATGACTGCTCTAACGACCAGAGAGGGCTTCCTCTATCCGCCGTGCGTCGAGCCAAGCTTAGGGGATGTGCACACTGAGATTAAGAGGTACGGTTTTATTTTACTTATCTGTTGTGTCTAATGTGAAGGCGCATTAGGGGATTGGGATTTAAAGTAACAGGTTAGAATTATCAAGCCCTGACTTTTCTCTTCAGGATCTGGAATATTGGCGCCCAACATGGGCCTAGAAATTTTGCATTTATTACGGAATGCATTGGTATTTTTGTTTGTTTTTTCTCATGCTTATTTATGGATATGCTCTAAGAGTAAATAATGGCTATTTTTGTGCGTTCTTCCATTGGCTTTGACAAGGTTCTAATGATGCACAGTTTAAAAAGCTTAGGGACTATTTAGACTAACCGTATTTTTGAAGTGAAAACTTCTTTAGCCGCGTTGAGCGATTTATGATAGGGGCAAAACTTAATGGTTCGCGTCACCGACATTCTAATGTGACGTGATTACAAAGTTTTATGTTGTCACTTCTGTCTACAGTCCCTATGACTGCCTGTTTTTATACCGCTATCATTGGACCCAACAAAAATGCCTGAAACTAGAGTCAAATACAGCCATTTTATTTCACATTATTTTGTGTTGGGAATACCAACACAACCTGCGCCGTTAAATCATATCTACGGTATACTCTGTTATCATTTTGAATTGAAATTTTAAACGACAATTTACAAATAATCGCCAGTCAATGTGTCTGTACCACACACCAACAGTCTAGAACGAAGCCAGGTATATTCAGGTGATACTAAAGTGGATTTTATTGCAACGAGAATAACTTTTCATTCCCATAAAAATCTTCCTCAGTAAAGTCGAATTTCTTTTGATAAACTTTTCGTTTGATTCCGAAATTGCCAAAGTTGTCGTTTTAATAGGAGTGCATTAAAACTTTGGATTTTTAAAGCTATTGGAATTGATGAATTTTCTTTTCGATCTTCTTAATTGATTTTTAGAGTTAGTAGCGTCTTTCGTGTTTTGTAAATGGTTTTAAGGTAGCTACATCATCATCTGCCTTTTTCCCAGCTAAGTTGGGGTCGGCTTCCAGTCTAACCGGATGCAGTTGAATACCCAGTATTTTACATGGAGCAACTGCCTATCTGACCTGGAAGTCAGACCATCCCAGTTATTGGGTAATACGATACACCTTGGTAAGACTGGTTGTCGAACTGCCTGGCTTCTGACGAGCCGTACTTTTAAGGTACCTACAGTAAAGAAGTATGATAATAGAAAAAAATACAGAAACAGGTATCTAATTAGTTGATATCGTGGTAAGGTAGACTTTAGGGGAATATTGAAATTCCATGTCAGGCGATAGTTGAACCCAGATTCAAACTAAAACATAGATTTTGACCTTGTTGACTTGATGGTTGCAAATCCATCATAATTACAGAACTAAAAACAAAATAGCCCATTAATTGTTCCCTATATTGCACGCTGAGTAATATAATTAATGAAGTTTTTCTGAATTTTTTTCTGAAAAAAGTTTTTCTGAACATTCACTGTGTCATCTATATAGGTCCATCCAAAAACTTTGAGCTTACTTACATCAAAAGTACGTACAAATTCAGGTCTTAAACATTCATTAATTATTACATTTCCCTGAACGCTGCAGCAAGATTAGATAAAATAAAAAATTTCCATACACAGCTATCGAAAGTCAGAAGCTGGTAATAAAATCAGTGCACACGGAGTTCCTAACGCAATTCCATGCAACTAACACTATTCCTTTTGTACGGAGAAACGAACTCATGTGGGAATTAGATGCAGCAGCCCTGTTGGGGGAAAGGGAAGGAGGACTTCTTGGATTTCTGTTGTCGTTTTATTTGGTGTGGCATGTTTGAAGGATGCGTCCTTCAAATATTTATTTATTGCACAACGTAGTACGAGCTCGTGACTAAAATGAATGATCGGGTGGATCGGAGGTTAAGCTACGCTTGTCGCGGTCGGTTCGTTGGATGGGTGACCATCCATTACATATCGAGAACCCTCCGAGCCTCAGAAAGCACGTTAAGCTAAAAGCGTTACGTAAAAATAGGTTTGAAACTTTCAAGGACAGCAAAAAATAGCGTTTGCTAAAAGCACCCAACTATATTTTTAAGGGAATAAAAACATAAGTACTTAAAGAAAAATACTGTTTTTTGCTTCCAAATACTTTATTTTTTCCTAATCAAAGAATTTGATTGTACGTAATTTTTCTCAAAAAAAGTTGGCAACCCTACACAGTCATGTCATACATTATGACTTCAAATCAAACCATCATCGGTTTGAACTTAATTCACTGGTAACCCGCCCCCGTTTCGTACGGGTACAACATGTCAAAAAATTGAGATTGGTGTGCTATATAATAAATAGTCTAAATGATGGCGAAAACCCCATCAAAATCCACTGTAGCTTATAAGATCTAAGCGTTCACACAAACAGACACAAAAATCGACTTTGTTTTTTACTATTTACCTATAGGTAAGCTATAGCATCAGTGAAGAAACAATCCTATAGTTTCAAGTTTCTGTTTGAAAACAACCATGGGATAAGTTACGTTCATCCAATTCAAAAACAAAATTCCATCTTCTAATAAATAAATACAGAAGTCCTGACTGACTGATTGCCGACTCATCAATGCTCAGACCAAACCCTTGGACCTAGAAAGCTGACATTTTGCAAAGAGGTTCCCTTTATAATGTAGACAAGGAATAAAGAAGGAATTCCCGGTAGTATGCTCCCTGGGATATTTTCCAACATCCACGCGGGCGAAGCCGCTGGCAAAAGCTAGTCTAAAATAAGATCAACTCCAATTCTTCCCATGAATCCAATTACCAGCAAAAAAACATAACCAATCCGTTCCAAATTCCATCCATTGAAAAATTCCATTAATCAATGTGAAAAAATACGGTTACCATATTCCGAAAGGACCCAGTAGTCCAGTAAATGATTTAAAATTCACGTCGAGTGAAAATTTATGTAAAATGCATCAACATTTGGCACTCTCCGCTGAGATTTTTAGGGTTCCGCATCCTAAAGAGTTAAAAGCCTTCTGTTTTATGTATTAGGATGAAATTTTCAGTGGTTTGATTGAAAAAGTTGGCATTTTGATTAGGTTTTATTTTCAGGTAGAGAAAAGCGATATTGGGCTATTCAAACCTAGAGTACATTTTATTCATTTGAAAACCTTTTAGTTTAAAAGTTTGTTACATTAGACTCCAAAGCCAGTTTTCAGCATATTTTTGTTAACTTAGACAGAAATTTTTGGTGGCCAATTTTACGGTTTCTGCAGGGAAACCTGCCAAGTGTTGCAATGTGCGTGTGTGTGTGGTGTGATATGTGGGGGGGTGTGTGTGTGGTGTGAATTTGTGTGACATTAGGTCTTTGATGCATAGTTCGCATGTGGCGTTGCAGTAAGGGCGTTTTTGGTAAGTAGTTAAAGTGTTACCAGTCAACAAAAAAGATATCTAGGCAGGGTATACTAACATATTTGTATCTGAATTACTTTATGTTCAATTTCGTGATAATATACAATTTTGTGTTGGTGTGTTACAATGTAGGAGTATTGCAAAAACAAAGTAATATGTATATATAAAATTGAACATGAAGCAATTCACATACAAATATGTTAGTGTGTCCTGCCTAGATATCTCTTTTGTTGACTGTACGAGTACATCGCGCAAAGAACAATGCACGATAAAATCCTCTATGCACGACCAAATCAAGATATTTTCAGTTTCGTTAACAAAATAAAGTTATGTGTGGTAATCAAAAACACTAATACCGCATTTACACATTCGTGCTCGTGATTCGCCTCGTCATTCGACGAATTGTTCGGTGAGATATTCTCGTGGCTTTATGCTACACGAGTGATAGTTTACACATTCGCGAACCACTGTTTGTTTACATATTCGTGTTCGTGCCTCGATTGCCATATCTTCAGTTTTGTTAACAAAATAAAATTATGTGTGGTAATCAAAAACACTAACAACGCATTTACACATTCGTGCTTGTGATTCGCCTCGTCATTCGACGAATTGTTCGGTGAGATATTCTCGTGGCTTTATGCTACACGAGTGACCGTTTACACATTCGCGAACCACTGTCTGTTTACATATTCGTGTTCGTGCCTCGATTGCCGCTCGCCTCGTCACTCGCGCGAATGTGTAAATGCGGCTTAACGGTTTTGATTATGTTACTGACCACTAAAACGTAAAACGTAGTATATTTAACGTAGTATCGAAGCATTTGGATATTCCATGCAAATTACCAAAGTTTAAAAAAGATGTAAACGTCTTAGTATCCAAATCATAATACTTTTTTTTTGTTGACTTCTATTATTATTCTTTGAGTATTATTATTTTTTTTATTTTATTTGAATTATTATTCTTTGACTATTATTATTATTTGATTTTATTTGAATTTAATTTATTTTTATTTGAATTTGTTTAAAATTAATCTGTATTATTTTGTACCCTTATTGTTTTGATTTTCATTTTGATTCGCTTTCTATGACTTTCGTTTATTGTATTTTGATTAATTTTAATGACTCCGTTCTTATCAAACTTCTTGTACCTACCTAGTTATTACGTGAATGATGTGATCGCCTATAATTGGAAGCGCACATTTGCATTGTCCGTATCTGCGATAAATTAAGCATGTAATTGTGTAGCCTCTGTTGGCGATCCAATAAATAAATAAATAAAACATACAAAAAAAATCAATAAAATATTAAGGTACTTAATCGACAGCTAGCCACCAACTTTTTTCCAATCCAAAATTTTTGCTACAGAACTCATTTTGTAATTACAACTTCATCTTAATTCCTTTTTGCTCTCAAAGCATTTTAGTCATTATGAACAGCTCCAGCTATTAAGTTTTGAGTCCATCCCAATGATTAATAGCGAAAACGGAGTATTTGTGAACGATTTTCTGCATTACAAAAGGCATGATTAATTAACTTGTTTTCAAGAGTTTTGTGGAAGAATTCTTGCCTTGGTGAGGTAGTTATTGTCGGAGAATTTAATTATGTTTTAGGGATATCGATGATTTTCTAGATATAAGGTATATTATTTTATTACGGTAGATAGCTTGTTATTTAAGCTCAAACATACTTTTTTTTTTTTTAAACTCATATACTCGATTGTAAGAAGTAATGTCATACAACTAAGGCGAAGCGAATATACTTTATAATCCTTCAAATAAATTTTCTAAGGCTTCTCACAAAAAGAACTAGCTATAATATTTACTCACACCGCTAATCTGAATTATCAGCTCACCGCCGCAAGCCTTTCTCTACTTAGCATCCGACTCTAAGCACCCAATCCTCACGTTTCTAAAGATAATACATGCACATAATAAGACAGTGCAGAAGATCCATTTTAAGACCAGGAAAAAGATTGAAAGGCTTTTGCTGAAGAACAGCACGTTCTTAGTCTAACTATAAAGTAACATTCCATTTCATGAATGAATGAATGAAATGCACCGCCCACAGTTTGGTTTGACCAGACTTGATTACTCGAATGAACCCACAGATTCACTTTAGCCCCATTGCATATGAAGGAGTAGACCGGGGGCGCAATAATGGTAGGGAAGACGTGCCCTTAGGATATTGAAGGAGTAAAGATCCTCACGTTTCTAAAGATAATATATGCACATAATAAGACAGTGCTGAAGATCCATTTTAAGACCAGGAAAAAGATTGAAAGGATTTTGTACTTATGTTCACAAATAAAGATTGATTTGATTTGATTTGATTTTGCTGAAGAACAGCACGTTCTTGGTCTAACTCTAAAGTAACATTCCATTTCATGAATGAATGGAATGCACCGACCCCAGCGTAGGTGGCCCAGACTCGATTACTCGGATGAACCCAAAGATTCACACTAGCCCCTGTTGCCTGATGTCACATGGTGCAACAGAGACCATTGCATATCAAGGAGTAGACCGGGGGGCGCAATAATGGTAGGGAAGACGTGCCCTTAGGATATTGAAGGAAAAAAGAGCCTACAGAATATGCATCCTACAGTGAGCAATGGAATTGTGGAGAGACGGATGATATTATATGGATGGGATCTTTTTACGATGTCGTCGCCAGATTGTTTCAAGTCCAGCTTTACCGGTGAATCTTTTGCCGGTTAAAATGCGTTCTCGACTCTTTTTATGTCACTGCTATGCTACACGATGATTATTTAATTATTTGTGGTCGCAAGTTCAACTGCTGCAGTCTTACTAAGGAGTATCGTGTTACTCAGTAACTGGGTAGTAGAGGTCAGATAGGAAGTCGCTCCGTGTCTAATATTTTTTTATTATCTGACTGACATTAAACATATTTTTTTTTTTACCCAGGCATCATTCTTATTGTCATGTGCATTAGTTCATTCGTCATTTCGTCTTTTACTCATTTCTTTTCTAGCATAAGTATTATGTGGGTGTGTTTTTTAAATAAATTAGTTGTATTTGATTATAAAGTGGTCCTTCTGCCCAAATATTTAGTGGAACCTTTGTCGTGTGGTAGAGGTCGCTGCGGGCGACTTTCACTAAACGACGCGGCGATCGCAATTTCCTTAGAACACGCTCCTCTTCGTTAAAACGGGAAACTCATTGTGGATACGTTATTGCTCATTTATTTTTGTCATAGGTCAAATGTGGGTAGTGAGATTTTTGTAAAGGTAAACTGCAGGTAAGGCCTGACAAAATTAAAATGCTTCCATTTTAGAATACATTTTCAGAAAGGAAAGAAAATTACTACTACTCGATAAGAATTTTTAAGTAAAATATCGTTAAATTATTAATATTAGTAGGATTGCTAATTAGAAATACCACTAATCTCGAAAATGAAATTCGAGATCAAAAATGTAAACAAAGAAATGTCAAAGTGACATTTCTGGGGAAGTCAACATTTCCCTCGTCATTCTACTTAATTTGAATTTGAGAAGCTGAAAACTGTGTGCATTTTACTATTTAAGATTTATATAGGCCTATTTTAACACTATAATATTATTATAGTATTTTAAATTGGCAACACATTTGTTTACATTTTTGTTCTCGAATTTAATTTCAGAGTTCAGGTAATTAAACGTATTTCTTTGGGTAATGTTAAAACTAATTTTAAATTGACCCAACCCGCACTGGGCCCGCGGGGTGGATTACGGCCCACTCCCTCTCACAGAGAGGAGACCTGTGTCCCAGCAGTGGGAACATTTAGGCTGATTATGCACACAGTTTTCAAGTAGCTCGATATTCCGAATGCATATCTTCTACGACAGAATATAAATCAAATATTAGCCATATTGATCACTATTAATGTAGACTAACCGCATTTGATTTCCGATCGAGTCTAATGGTCTCGATATCTAGTGCTAACGAGGTAGATCATAACTCAGAGATGTATGGCAGTTTGATTAGATGTCCTACATGCAAGGATAGTAGTTGTATATTAGGTAATCAATGTAGGTATTATCACAGTGTAATACAGTGGTTTATCTGGGCAGTGAGCTTACCTACGGCCGCTCGGTAGATAAATGCGCGTGTCCGTCCGTGCGTAATTGTCACCCGCTCGAACTGTTCGTAACTGAGAATGACTGAGATTTCGAATCGCGTCGTTTCTACTGTATCATTATTATACTGTGGTATTATTATTTTATAAAGGTAATTTTTAATGAATTTTGACACAGGTCAAGATGACGTTTTAATTTTGACAGCAGCTAAAAACGTCAAGTATGGGCCAAATGTGGGCCAGGGTATATTCTTAAGAGCCTATCTACCTAAGAAACAATGAGGTAATGGACTTGGTTGTTAGGTACCTAACTTTCGTCAGACAATCTTAAACTTCGGCATTCCAAGAAAGTTTGCTTTTCCTCCTCCAAAAAACTATAAAACATTCCCCTCAGTTAAACCACCACCAGCTGTCGACAAACCCTTTCCAAACTGTCAAATCACCATAAGAAATTAAAAACCGGCCAAGTGCGAGTCAGACTCACACAACAAGGGTTCCTGTACCACCATACAATATTTAACACTACATAATTTAAAAAAATAATACTTCAGTTTAAAAAAAAACACTTTCCATGAAAAAAAATTTCTTTTTACTTTATTTTATTTTTATATTTGTTGTTATAGCAGCAATAGAAATACACAATCTGTGAAAATGTCAACGTTTATTACGGTTCATGAGATACAGCCCGCTGACAGACGGACGGACGGACAGCGGAAGCTTGGTAATAGTCGGGCACGGAACCCTAAAAATGAAATACTTCCGTGAAACGTCAAATTTAATCAAGCTGCCGCCTTTTGTAATAAAAAAATAAAACTTGAAATTCAAACTTTACATTATTCTAAGATGGCGTCTTGCTATTCGAGACGGTTACTTGTTGTTACTGAGAGCTGGCGGTAACCGGATAAATCCGGTTCTTTTGCATATGAAAAGGCGTCTTTTAGACGTGCTAACAGCCCTTTGTGAGAGTTTTAAGTTGGTTTCTTTTAATAATAGGTCTTTACCTATGAAATTGCCGTTTTGTATGAAAAAATTTAAACGATTTTTTTTCATGCATTTTTTATTTGTATTAATCGAAGTAATCACCCATGCAATCAATGCATCTTTGCCAACGCAGTGGCAGTTTATTGATGCCCTTCTTAAAGAAATCAGCTGGACGGGAGGCAACAAATTTTTCAAAGGCATTTTGTACTGCCTCTCGGGTATTGAATTTTTTTCGCGCGTTGTCGTGCAGGAGCAGCGGAGACGAGAGATTGACCAATGCTGGTTGGAGATGTGCCAGCTTCTCCATCATTGTGTTCAGTTCTTCACAGTACACATCTGAAGTAATGCTCACCCCGTTTGGTAAGAAGCTGTGATGAATCACACCGGCGCTAGACCACCAAACAAAACCATCACTTTTATAGGGGTAAGTTTTCATTTAGGGCATTGTTTAGGTGCTGAACCAGGATCCAACCAACTTGCTGAGCGCTTGCGGTTATCAAACAGAATCCATTTTTCATCGCAGGTAACAATGCGGTTCATAATTCCTTCATTTGTGTGTCTGTTGAGCAGTGCAAGGCACGTCTCGACGCGTACTTCGCGCTGGCGATCATTGAGTTCGTGGGGCACCCATTTGTCAAGCTTGTTTACCTTGCCAATTTGACGCAAATGGACCAATATTGTTTTGACGCTAACGTCGAAAGCTGCTGCTAATTCAGCCGTAGATTGTGTATCATCAGCTTCCACAATCGCCTTTAATTCGTCATTGTCGACCAAAGTCTTCGGACGACCGCGAGCTTCATTTTTCAGGTCGAAATTTCCAGAACGGAAGCGAGCAAACCAGTGCGTTGGTTTGTAGTGTTAGCTCCGTAAACGTCGTTGATGTTGCGTGCCGCTTGTGCCGCGTTGCTGCCACGACGGTACTCATATTCCATAATTACTCGTATTTTTAACGTATCCATGATGACGAAAAAGATTGAAATGCGATGAAAATGTAACACTAATCAATAAACAAATGACTACTTTTGGAAAAAAAAATCCATGTTTTTAAAATAAAATTAATTTGAAATTAGAATTCTTAGCCAAACAAAAATTATTTTGATTTGAAATGACCAGTACTGCAGAACGGCAATTTCATAGGTAAAGACCTAATATTTAAATGAAACAGACTCCCATTTTAATGGAGAAATAGATTTTATGGTTGGGTAATTATTTTGATCGTGAATAAAAAATTAATGGGTGTTAAGTCTTGGTTTTGAAATGGTACAAGATGTCGGGTTATAACCCGAAATATGTCGGATTATAACAGATCTTGTTGAAGATTTTTTTTTAAATATTTTTACGCCAATTTAGTTAGAGCACATACCTACTACACAAATTATTGCTAAAACTGTAAACTAACTAACAATTTTTTTTTGTAAAATATAATGTATATAGTTTATGTATAGTTTTACATGCAACAAAAAAGCTGACATGCCTTAAACTGTCTTATCAACGAATTAACTGAAAAGCACACCAATTAATATTAAAAAAAAAAAAACAATTAGACAAACATTCTCTACTGATTTTTCCACAATATGGAAAACATACGAGACAACGCAAGCGCAACGCACGGATGTAAGAATGCGTTCCCGCCTGCAATGCGTCACCGTATACAATTCCATAGATCATCCTAAGTACCCAGACTAATGTGCTGAGCTTTTGGCAAAAGACCTAGTAATAATAACTCATAAGATGTGGATGTAACGGTATGTTTAAGATGTGATAACGTATGTTCGCTGTCGTATTTTTGGCTGGTGATACAATGTCGGTAGTGCTGGACACGCCTATCGTGCCTTAAGAGTTCAATAAAACACAAATGGCATGTCCTATATCTATAACGCATCGTGGTTTTGAAGACACGCTAGAAGTTTTGTTGCGTTAAGAAAATGTTTGGCGCATCCGGCTAACGCATGGCTACGCTGTGAGCTCGGTAGGCGTGTCTTGCGTAAATGTGTTAGTCCTTTTACTAGATTTCGAAAAAATATCGTGAGAAAACCTGAACTTATAGTTAAGAGCGTTGATCGCGCGCGGTCTGGCAACGTCGCATTTCTAGAGGTTTTTCGTGATTAAGGAACCGTGGTGATCAATGCTCGTGCCTTCTCTGTATGAGAAGAAGTCTTAGTCCTGCAGTAGGACAATAATACGTTGGTATTATTATATGTATAAAAGCTTTTAATAGTTTTTAATTTTTCTACTTTTCACAGTAAAAGGACTATAGGTAACATAAATGGATAAAATTGTTCTTTCACATTAAGAGTTCCTAAGATTTTAATAATTTTAAAGTAGGATAAAATACGGCACACAGATATTCAATAAGATGCATACAACTCACACTAGGTAGATACAATACCGATATCACTCTTCAATTATTATTTTCTTTTACTGACTTTTTTTTTAATAAGGCACATTTTATAAGGCGGCACTGGCAACACCACAATGTATACGTCAAGAGTCAAAGTTAATTGATCGATTGGAAGAAGCGATATCGGAATCGTAGTATGAACTGACACTAAAAATAACAAAGAAAAAGATACTTACGTGTATAATCCCAGCTATCCTGGTCATTTTTGAACACGTTCAATCTTTCAGGCTGAAACAAATAAAACAAAAGTTAAAAAATCTTTTAGGTTTTATTCAAAATTTATAGAAAACATTATGAAAACCGAGTTAGAGTGCGCAGCCAAAACAGTTGTCACTTGTGTCAAAACAATTTTAACTTGCAAGATTCGATTACAGACAGACACCGGGACAGGTTAAACTAAATAAAAGCTTGTAAAAATTCAACGCCACAGTGCAGTGTCCAGATAGACGCTATCTACAATCTACACTTAGAAAAAAAAAACAATACCAATTTATCTACCAGGTATAACAACCGGAACTTATTTTACGGTGGATTAAAAGTACATGTCATACATAACCCTGTCTTTAATGTCGCGCAGTTGGCTAAAAAGTTATACGATTAAAGATAGACAAACGTTTTATGCCTTCAAAACGGAACCCTAAACTCGTAACAAATATAAAAAGCCACATGTAGGGTAGTTTTGTATATCTATGCAAGCTATTTCAATATATCGCGTCTTGTGGCGTTTACTGGCACCAACCCATTTGTTTGGGGCTGTAGAGTCAGCGAGTTTACATAGGCGGGGGCGGAAGCGGAGAATGTCGTAAGTGATTGCTGTTTTCTATGTTGACAATCATGAAAAACATACATGATAAGCAACAGACATAATCATCATGATCATGGGCATGATGACCTTCAGGTTTTGGTGTGAGATCCTAAACGAATTGTAGGAATATGTTGACTTTCTAGTATTAATCCTAAGCTATAGTATTTTGCGTACAATGGAACAGGGAGTAAATTCTAGATCCTACACATCAATCTATCCATTTCCAATTTACACTTACCGCTCATTGTAAGGAAATCCTATACAATGCGAGATCAGCTTATACTTATTATAGCTTAGCTAATCCATGCGTCAGGTTCGTGAACAAGCGCTGTCAGTGAAGGCTGGTCATACCTTAGCGGCCACGGCTTATTTTAATTTAAATATTTGAATTGTTTTTTTTTTAAGGACGCTTTTAACGTTCTGCATCGTTCTCACATGTGAAATTTCAACATGAATGATGTAACCATTATTTTGTAACCATATCTTGATTTAAAAGAGTGTCCGTGGAGTTTCTTGCCCGTTCTTCTCCATAGGTACCTACTATGCTTTGGAATGGGCGCCTAGCTTCATCTTTTTGACTGACCGACCCCTTGACAATTCAAAAGTGCCTGTAATTGGTTTAATTGAAATAAATGCTTTGAGTTTGAGGTTGAGTTTTGAGTTTGTCTGGAATTTATCGCTTGATCTGTAGCCGTGCGTACATTATATATCTATGGGTAAAACAGTTTATTTCTAAAACGCTTACTCAATGGCCTAAGAATGATAACTTGCCAGAAACTATAGAATTGTTAGGTTGGCTGGTTTGTCACGGGATTCAAAGCAACTTTTATTGTTTCTTGTATCACGTAGCGTTACCGGGGACGCAATGCGAATTGACTGTACCCGCCCTATGTATGGAATAAACAAAAGCACAGAATAATAAAACCTACAGTAGTTTATCTGGGCAGTAACCTTGAATTAATTACCTACGGCCGCTCGGTATACATCAGTTGTAGTATATGCGAAACCCGAAACACGTTTCTAGTATTTTTGTGTAAAGAATCTATGTACAAAATTTCAAATGTTACCTGGTTGTCCGTAAAAAACATGATCACCACGCGGCGCCCGCTGTGCGCCCGTGCCTAGTGCCGCTATGACCTGCCGTGAATTGTGTTCATCGCTCGGTGTACATATTGTAACATTTTTTAAATATTTTTGGGGCAAAAAATAACACGGTATAAAAAAAACTATATTCAGGTTTCGCATATACCAAAAATAATGTTGTAAAGGGTCTTTCAAATAGAGCGGGTCGATGTTAATAATCTGTGGCGGCCATTTTGTTTTGGCGGCAACTGTCAAATCTGTTTTTTCTTATTCAGTCACTGATGCCAAATCACCATGGCAAGTTACACGGTTGAGCAGCATGTGCAAATGATAAAACTTTATTATCAAAATGAGTGTTCGTTAGTGCAAACGTTGCGCGCATTGCGCCCATTTTACGGCAGACGCGGTGGCCCTTCAAAGTCCACTCTCCAACGATTGGTGACTAAATTTGAGACGACCGGTTCGGTAAACAACCAACCAACACCTTTACGTCAAAGGAACGCCAGATCGGCCGAGAACATCGCCGCTGTACGTGAGAGTGTTCAGGAGACTCCGACGCAGTCGATTTCTCGCCGTGCTCAAGAACTCGGCCTTTCGCAGACCTCAACTTGGAGAATTTTGCGTCGGGACTTGGGTCTGCATCCGTACAAGATCCAACTGACCCAAGAGCTCAAAGTTAATGACCATAGACAACGCCGTGTGTTCGCTGAATGGGCATCGGAACGCTTGGAAGAGGACCCCGATTTTGGCCGAAAAATAATCTTTAGCGACGAGGCACATTTTTGGATGAATGGTTTTGTTAATAAGCAAAATTGCCGTATATGGGATGACCACAACCCACATGAGGTTCACCAGGTGGCAATGCATCCACAAAAAGTTACTGTTTGGTGCGGATTTTGGTGTGGCGGCGTCATTGGTCCGTACTTCTTTGAAAACGACGTTGGCGAGGCCATCACCGTCAACGGCGAGCGCTACAGATCAATGATAAACAATTTCTTTTGGCTTGAATTGAACAATATGGACGTGAACGACATGTGGTTCCAGCAAGATGGCGCTACTTGCCACACAGCGAACGACACAATCGACATTCTGCATGAACGGTTTGAGGGTAGAGTTATCTCTCGCAGAGGTGACGTGAATTGGCCACCAAGATCGTGTGATTTGACTCCGCTAGACTTTTTCTTGTGGGGTTTTCTGAAGTCGCAGGTCTATGCCAATAAACCACATTCGACCGTTGCCCTGAAAGCCAACATAACGCAGGCCATCGCTCGGATTCAGCCAGATCTATGCAGCAGAGTCATTAAAAATTGGACCTCTCGGATTCGTGCCACCATACGAAGCCGCGGCGGACATTTGAACGATGTCATATTCCATCCATAATGGCATAAATGGGCCTTTTAAATAAAAAATAAATTTCGATAATATCTCACACACATCTTGTTTTATTCAATTTTAACATCGACCCGTCCTTGTTGAAAGACCCTTTATAAATACAAGCGTAACTGCCGCGCGCTCGAACTGTTGCGTACCGGTATATACTGAGATTTCGATGCGCGTCGTTTCGATCGTTCTCTATGAAGATGTAATACTGGTTACTTTATTACACTGTGGCAAAAGTTACTTAAAAGTATCGCGACTTATTAACACGATAATTGACACTGCTATAAAAACTTTTTTACACAAAAAAAAAAACAACCGACATTTTATTTTTCACTTTTTAATTGTGGTACTACCAATGTACGTACATCATCCATATAGACTGCCGGGTATTACATAGGTAAGTCAATAACCATAAGAATCATCAACACCAACATCTCTCTAAGTTAGATTTCGGAAATCATGACATTACGGACCAAATCTAACTTAGAGAGATGTATTGATGATCCATAAGATTATAATTATATAAATACATATTAGTTACAGTCGCGAATCGTATTTTGATTAACATACAACCTGACACTAATCTGCAAATTGCAAAAAACGTAAGAAAATTTTAATTTCGCGGGCTGTTAAAAACAGCAAGTGTGTGCCAGATAGCTGTTAAATTAGTTTCAACCAATTAAATGGCTTTAAACTAGTTTTATGTAATGCTTGATTTTTGAGTTAGCTTCTGTCATACGGGCCTTACGTTGCATGGTTAGAGTTTATTGTTCTGTATCTCCTAGCGACTCGCGAGAAGATTAATCATTGAGCTATGAACTGGTAGGAGGCTCTTCTCATATTAGCCGTCTTCCTATTTGCATGAGAAATACAGAATCAAAACAATAATTTTCAAGTAAATACTCATTCAAAGAACGCACTCCCAAGATATCGCATCCAGCACATCCTTCCTCCTTCCTTTTCCAAGTAAAAAAATAAAACAAAACACTACTACACAGTTCCACGTCTGCCTCATCCTTGCGTGCATCCGATTGCCTCACAAAGGCTGAGACAATCCAGCGCTTACCGCGAGGGGTACTTTGCACTCCAGCGCTCTGAGGGAAAATGGCTCGCTCTCTGTACTATATGTATCGCTTAAAGCAGAATGGGGTCTTTGTAATGTCGGTTGTGATGTTTTCGCTTTATGGTATAGTAAGCTGTATGATGATGATACTTTGACTAATCTACAGTTTAGAGCTTTTCGCCAATCCTTCGTCAAACCTTCGTTTTGATAGGTCTAATCAAATCATTAATTAAATTACCAAGGTCTAGGTTTTTTCCTAATTATTTTCCGCCATTTACCCGAATTTATCCGGTTTAAAGAAAAGCTACACTAAGCTACATTTTTAATAAAACATTTATTTTTATTAATTAACAAATTATAACTGTCTCTGTATTTAGTTAGCTATATTTCTTTGTTACAAAGATAGTTTAATTCAATATTTTTAAGCTCATGTTTTTATTTAGAAATCTAGGTTTTCAAGAAAATTATATTCAAATACAGCGAGCGGTTTCCAGGGAAAATAGTACTCGTATACAAATTAAAAAGTCGGTTCAAAAACTAAAACCAGACTACTGAAAAATCACGCTCGCCGCGGTCGGTCTGTAACCAATTAAATTAATATAATTTACCTCCACTTTAACTTATGTTTTACCAATTTAAACATGTACAATATAACATATATACTACTACTCGTATTTGTAATGTGCTCGTCAAGACCTTTCTTTTGATACCAAACATGTTGTTATTATCTCAATTAATTTTTTTTCGTGGTCAGAAATTTAAGTATAAAGTCCACCAATTTAAATTTATGGAGAATTTATATAGCCTATGTCACCCGGACCATTATTACGAATCTATTGATATCTCATTCATTAAAATCGGTTCAGTAATTTAGGCGCTACGGTGGAACACAAGTAAATACATACTTATATACATACATACATACATAGACTGCTAAAATCATAACCCTTCCTTTTGGCTTTGCCATAGTCGGGTAAAAAAATTATTTTAAATCAAACCTATATTTTCATCCTTTGTCCTTTAAAATTGTGCTTTTCAATGCACTTTACACATAAAAGTTAAAACAGCACAAACATTTTAACTTTTAAGTCACAAAGTCGCAGACTACTGAAAACGACTAAATGCTAAAAATAGGTTATTCGTATGCAGGGGTCGGCAACATTTTCGAGTTCATTTAGAATTTTAGCATGTAACTCTTGCCCTATTTGTTTGGATGAAGAAAAATTACGAAATATTTTTTAAGGTTCTGTATGATATAATAAATTAAATTTTCATTTAGCAAGGTAGTTTTTTTTTTATAATTTTAACTTTAAGGATAATATCGACGGTTAACTACAATCATACTTATTTGAAGCCTGTGTATAACATTTTTTTTAAATTAACTTAAAAAAATATGGTTCCCGAAAAAATACAGTCATTGCTCAAACTTATTAAAGTTCACAGTTAATTACAACCTTGTTAATTACTTTTATGAATTCGTAATAACCTTCAGGTAAGGCCGGTTTGGATTTACTTATTATGAAGAGGGACCGAGAGAATTTCAAACCACGAACCACGAAAAACATTTTTTAGCTACAACCGTTTCTTTTACTTATTTTTTTTTATATACTTTTTTTATTACATTTAGGAAGCATTAAGTTTTTAAGCTAACACTGTTAATTTGCTACGTTTCGTTTCAAATATTATGTTTTTCGTTTAAAATTACTTTTAAAAAACATTTCTTGTCGGGTACCTAACCCGACAAGGTTTCTCTGTTTGAGAGAGGGGTTCGCTTACCCTGCAATGAGAAAATTAATTGCTGATATTTATACAAATAAATAAAATTGAAGTGTCTGTTTGTCAAAATCAGCTCTTTACTAAATACATACGAAAGTATATACGGTACTTATAAAAAAAAACAATTTAAAAAATTTTTGTCTGTCTATTTGTTTGTTCCTGCTAATGTCCGAAACGGCTGGACCGATTTTGACGGGACTTGCACTGGCAGATAGTTGATGTTATAAGGAGTAACTTAGGCTACCTTCATTTTAGAAAAAGAACGAGGTTCCGCGCAAAAAAAATTCAAACCCAATGAAATATGAACAAAATCCGATTCAAAAGCCGCGGGGAACAGCTAGTTATTATTATAACATAACAAAACATCACGCCTGTATTTCCCGAAGGGTCAGTCAGATATGTACCTATAGTACACCCACATTAAAATTATTACAATTGTTACTTAGAAACAACACAAACCCTATTTAACCACGGAACCCTACAAAAAACCTCACAAGCTTACGTGTCCGCGGACCGAAGCGAACTGACTCTTTTTTTTTATTTCAACTTAATCGGATGTTAAATAGTCGCGTTTTTCGTTCTACCCGCTTTTCGTGTTATCCGTTTATCGTTTTTACTCTATGCGAGCTGAATTTGAAGCTGTATTAAACATAAGTGCAGTAAATTAATGCTAACGGTTATTATTTATGTGTTTTTCTAAAGAATAAAATTCTAAAGGCGATTGAGGGTTTTTTTATTCAGAAGTTGAGCAGGATTCTAAGCAATAATGGTGATTGATTACTTATAGCATGTTTCTTCGATGACATGAGTTTATAGATATTATCATAGTCCCAATTTATTTGGCGTGCGCGCAACATGTCTTTTTTTTCTACTTCTCTATTAACCGTCATCGCCGTAGTTACTAGCCGATGTCATCTTTCATACAGTTATGAGTTTATATTTAGATATATTTAAGAATATTTGCAATGACACCAATACCTACTTTATTCCAAGGCTCAATGGTCGATAACACAATATCCAAATTTGGAAGCAAAGAGGATGGCTTTCCCAAAAAAAGAATTGCAGTTTAAAATTCTAAAATATTTTTTTTACAACTTTACCATTATGAATAAAATTAGATATAATTTTTTGACCCACATCTGACTTACAATATCATAAACCTATACAGAATTCTATACACCCTAAAAATATCCCATTAAGTGTCGTATAGACGAGGGGTGTCACAATAATGGAACGTTTAGCGGTCCATTGTGAACCCTAGTATGTTGTGTACGGAACCAGGGATCGATTGTATACGGCCGAGTTGTAAGGGCTGCCACGTGCCAGTAACTTACATTATGTTTTTTTTTTGTTATATTTTAAAAGGTGTTGAGTCGCAAATACGTTTAAGATCTTTTATGAAAATGGTATAGTCACGGTTCTCGTGTAGCCATTTTTATTTTTGTATAAAGTATTTCTGTAGCGCCATGTCATTCAACGTTAATCTTGTGATCATTTCCACATTCTTCCAGTAAATTGAATTGATTAAGTAAAAATGTTGCAAACCCCTGCAGGTACCTAATTTTCAGTAGGAATTTCTCAGTAGCAGCCCGGAGACTGCATTTATGCCCGGTTAATAGCAACAGACTCGAACCCTATTAAATGAGACTTAGTGTCACCCGGGCTATGCTCGGAGTTTCTTTGAAGGATAGGATCAGGAAAGAAGTTATCCGGAAAAGAACCGGAGTTGCCGACATAGCCTGCAGCTGGCCATGTTTGACGAAGGACCGAAGCAAACAAGTCCTTTTTTTTTTGTGGATGGCTCTGCCCAGAGCGGGAGGCGTGTCAGACTTTTACTGACTAACCCACCCGTGTTCCTTCAGTTGCCCGTGCCAGGGCCACGGTATCTTTTTCGAACTAGTCCTGGAGTGGAGACCGCGTATCAGCAAGCGTAGTATGGGACGCCCCCCAGCTAGATGGACCCACGACCTTAAAAAGGTGGCTGGGACAGATTGGATGCGGAAGGCGGAGGACAGAGTATTGTGGCTCAGCCTGGGAGAGGCCAATGGCCAGCAGTGGACTGCGATACACTGAGTTGATAGTGTCACCCTAGGCGATGATGATGATGCCCTACTTTTTCGTGCATATATTATAGGTAACTGTTAAGTTTGTAGGAACGCAATTAATACACATGAAAGTGGTTTACGCATTGACGTTATATGGCTGCGTTTCCACTAGAAATGATTGAGGATACGGAGCGAGGATGCGTAGCGAGGAATGTGTGTGAAACTAACGAATAATATCTAATGCTTTTATTGGTTAGTTTTACACACATCCCTGGCTACGCATCCTCGCACATTTCTGGCTCAGCCTAAGGATCCTACAAACAGGCGCGACACGCGACACAAAGGCACCGCGTGTCGTGTGACTAGCGCGCGATACGCGTCGCGTGTCGCACCTTTTTGACGGGGCCTTTATATGAAACCTAAAATTGTCAACAGCGCGGGGCTAGTCATGTCATCCCGACAGTTGTGCACATTATTAACCAATCGCAGCTATGGCTGCGTTTAGACACACACACAGATTTTCGCCCTGTGATGTATTACAGCTGGCAGCCCTACCACCGGAACGAGCTTCTTACACCGACCACTTGAAACACGAGGGCTTTTAGCGACTCGTTACAACAGGTTAGGCGACGCGAAAACTGTAGAGTTGACAAAGAATGCGATTTAAATGGTAGAAATCTGGATTTATCTGATTACCTGATGGGAATCCCCATCGGCAAAAATGACGAACCGATAATACTGATAAAAGAACATAACTGGCGAAAAATGGGTATATTATAGGTACACCTCTGCCTAACCCTTTGGGAATTACAGAAGTAATGTTATTTTATATAACTACATCAATCAATCTGCCTAGCCTTTTCCCAACCATGTTGGGGTCGGCTTCCAGTTTAACCGGATGCAGCGAATACCAGTATTTTATAAGGAGCAGTCGAAGGAGGAGGAGTTGGTTGGAAGGAGCAGGTTGTAAGGAGGTCAGATAGGCAGTCGCCTATCTGACCTCCACAACCCAGTGACTGGGTATTACGATACCCCTTGGTAAGACTGGTTGTCAGACTTTCGGGCTTCTGACGACCCGTAACGATTGTCAAAGGTCCACGAATGACAGCCGGGACCAACGGCTTATCGTGTTTTCCGAGGCACGGAGGCGTCTCGGTATGTAAAGATGGTCACCCATCCCGGACCAACCCCGGCAAGCGTAGCTTAACCTGATGGATCGACCCGTGCGGCTGTTATTACTTAGCCACGAGCTCCTCTATTTTATATAACTACATAATCTATATAAATAAAAAGAGAAGTCCTGACTGACTCATCAACGCCTAGCCAAAACCCTTGGACATAGAAAGCTGGAATTTTGCACAGAGGTTCCCTTTATAATGTAGACAAGGAACAAGGAAGGATGTCCAGGTAGCACGTTCCTGTGGGATATTTTCCGACATCCACGCGGGCGAAGCCTCGCCGGAAATGCTAGTGTTATGATAAAATAACTGAAATATGTAAATAAGCTCGTGCTCGAGGCAGGTTCTGGACTTGAAAATAATAGTCGAGCAGACACAGAAACGAAGAAGCTTAAATATTTATACAGAACTCAAAACTGAGTCGCAAAGCTCCTTCCAACTTATCCCCGTAACCAATCGAATCCAACTCTTTACTGTAACGAATACAAATACAATTTTAAATGAAAATACAAAATTTTACGGAAAATTCCGATTCTTGCGATCGCGACACACGTCCAAACAGTGCGACGGTTGTCAAGCAAATAGCTCGAATTCGAAATTCGAATTGGAACGACTTTTTTTATTGTATCTTCGGTCGCGGCGCGTGTCGGTAAACTGCTGAGAATCTTCATTTTTCTGAATTGCTAAATAGGACTGTAGTGTGGTTCGTTGCGATACTGTTCAAATGAAATGCGGTTTTATACTAGTTTTTCAAATGCTGCGAGTTTAGATGTAGGAGCAGTTCGCATAACGCGAGAAAAGACGAATAAAATAATCATAATTATGTATAGACTAGCGACCCGCCCCTGCTTCGCAAAGTTTTTACGACTTGACAGAACATCGAGACTTGTATATTATAGGTAAGTACTAATGTACTTAAATCAATACACATAAACCTTCCCGGAATACATTCGCTAAATAATGGTGAAACCCGCATAAAAATTCATTGCGTAATTTAGAAGAACAACGCGATCACACACGAAAAGCGACTTTAATTTATAATTATAGTTCGCACAACTATTGTCTACATTTCTTTTTCATTTCTCCTTTCGCAGGTCTGCTGGAAGAAATTTGATAAGAAATAAGCAGTACCTTTGTACTCCAAATTATAATAATAAGACATTTATTTCAGACGTAGTCCATATACTGTTAGTAACACAAAAACCTTATAATGCTATTGTTAGTACATACAAAAAACAAAGCCACAGACAGAAATAAAAATAAAAATCACAAAGTGGCACCGCACAGGAGTGCCAGTTTATGGCAAGCCCTGGACGCGACCACCCGCAGTGTGTAGTAGCATCCAGTGCTGCCACATCGGCGAGTCCCAGCGGCCCACGAACACGCTCAGAAGGCTGTTCGAGCTGGCCCGCATGCGCTTCATAAGAGACGCACAATGCCTCCGCATGATTGCATGAAAACCATTCACTCTTTTCACCGCAAACATTACTGAAGCGCTGCACTGGCGCGGCAGCCCGAACAGTATCCTGAACGCGTTATTATACTGTACACGCAGAGCACTGTATGTACGCTGCGTGTACTTAGTCCACAGGCTGCAGGTGTAAAAAGATTGACAGAAGGCCTTAAATAATGTCACTTTGACATTATAAATTATGATGTATCTCTAAATATTTTTCTGTGTAAGTACATAAATAGTAAAATAAATAAATAAATACAGAAGCAGAAAACAAAAATATTAAGGCGATTTTAAGTAAGCGTAAAGCCTTCCTTTAACACAAGAACTATAGAATCTAAATTATATAAACCTCAAAATCAACACTAACAAAGAGAATTAAAAAAACCCGCACATTTTAAAACGAATTCATCACAATTGGTCATCAAACAATCGCTCCAAAAACCCAACAAACTCACCCCCTAATTACAACCATAACTCAACAAAATTCACAAAATCAACTGTAACTCACCCCTAACATAATTACCGTTTCGAAAAATGTCACAACTGTAAAGAAGTGTAATTACAACGAATGTAAAAACTCATCGCATCCTTCCTTCCTATAGAGAATGGAAATTGAATAAAAAGATGGGCTATTTCGAACAATGCTGTCAAATGAAGCTCCTGCCTAACGATTGGGTAGGTTGACTATGAAAATGAAGATTATAGAGACAGTCATGAATATGATTGGTAAAGAGGGATGGCCGAAATGATACAGTATATCTGTCGTAAAACATAAACAAACAATTATCCGAAATGAAGCATAAACCGTGTAAAATTTACCTCAAACTTGTTTTAAATTTGAGTCCTTTCAATTTTGGCGATGCACGCCAGTGCCTATTAGATGCCATAAAAATAGAGAACTCGTAGACTTGCTAAACACTTGAGATGCTACTGCATTTCAAGTCTTTCTCGGCAATACACTTTTTCAAATTTGAAGACAATTTTATTATTACTAAAAAAACCCCCTTTGCACACCCTACCGCAATACAGGACTATCTTGTTAAATGCCTGGTCACCTCAGCAACCCTATCATACCATTCCACGGCTACACGGACACGGGGCGTTTGCAGCGGCCATACTTTTTTATTTCGCGCGCAAAATTCCGGCTCGCCGAGAAAAGGGGCGAGTAAGCAAAATTTGCAGGAACACCGTTACTTTTGTGTGTCGTTCCTGCTTTGGATAGTTCGTTTCGATTGGTTTTGATTGTAATAGGAGTCTAGTTAAATTTTTAAGCTTTTTACGAAACTTTTTCATCGTATATCACAGGGGTGCAGTTTAAATGTTAGTCACAATATGGTAAAATGGCCAATTAGTCATGCTCTATAAATGGGGCAACTTATTATGCTCAAAGGTTCTATCCTTTGAGCATTCAGTGTTTATAGAAAACGCCCTGTTCAGACATCCATAAGCCGAGTTGATATTTCATTATTTGAAAGCACTCAATAATAGAATTAAAAAGTTAATTTACGTTTCGAACTGAATTCATTATGCAAATATTATTAATGCATTTAATAACCAACCAACCAAACAACCAACTATTTTATTACTAGCACACAGTTAATGTATAATGTATAATACTGCAATGTTATGGAAGAGCGGAGTCTCCTAATACAGGCATTTTTTGCTTAAAGGGAGGCTCCAAACACGTCTTAGTTTATAATATGTTAATTGTGCCAATAAACAATTTGAAACAATTTGAAACAACAACAATAACCGCACTATTTCAAAGTGGGGTGAAATTTACAATCCCTAAAATTCACCCCCTTTCAAAAGCAAAAGTAATCTACCCACAATCACTGTCACTTAAATACGTCTTCAGGGTAGGCGCACCAAAAACTCGTCATACCTATAAGTGGTGGTAACTTTACGCTAGTGTAAACGTTTTGTTCTTGAGAGCTCACTTAGCGCCCCCTGGCGTATAGAGTTACTGACCGATGGACGAGAGTTTGTGTAGCTACCTCTATTATGTCTAGACGTGCGTGCTTTTGAAGGTGTCTTGAAGAATTTTATAAGAAAAGTTATATTAATATTGCCTTAGACTATTATTATTTGATTATGTGTTGTTAACCAGATCCAAAGACACCGACTGCCGAAATTAAAGTTATTTTTCACTTTTTTGTTTTTTTTTTGGGAAATCGGTTGTTTTTTTTTTATAAAAAAGTTTTTTAAATTAAGGTTTCACATGGTTAACTTACACCCGGTGTCTTGAAAGGCTAATGAAGGGACACAAAAATGTTCAATGTTTACGTTTTGTGATTGGCTGACCAAAATATCACTTGACATTAAATTAAGGTTTTCAGAAACCAGGGATTATTCTTATATTTATGAATATAAATAGATATCACTCACCTTTGCGAACTCTATTTTGAGTGTGCAGCATCCGGAGTATATGTCGCAGCCGTGTAGCGCTTCTTTAGCTCTTGTTGCCGATTCTACGCTTTCAAACTTGTGACCAGGAGTTAAGGAAATAGTTTACATGAAAATATTACATAAAAAATGTCATAGAAAAAACGTCATAGTAGTTAATATAAAATCAGTATACAAAAGAAAGCTACATACAAAAATAACTAATAATTAAAGTACAGTTTTTGGGGCATCTCCCCTTTTTAGTATACCTATTACCAAATGACCAACCGGTCTATTTTTTTTTTTAAATCTGACCGTAACTACTTAGGTGAGGCGAGCTGTCATTTCACCTGTGGCCTTAGTGCGAGTTTTTATACTTACTCGATCGCATTTACATTAACGTTTACTTACTTTAAGGAGGATGCACTGTGGTATCCCGCGAAATTCAAATTTTCTTGCGTTTTATGCAATTTACAGGTCCGTGTCAGGTTGCATCTTGATCAAAATATGATACACGGAAATAAAAGATGTACATAATTTTAACCATAAAAATCAAAAATACATTTTCTAAGTTAGATTTCGTGCAGAGTCGTTAGATTTCGTTCGATGGACGAATCTGCACGAAATCTAACTTAGAGAGATGTATTGATGATTTTTATGGTTAAAATTATGTAAATACATTTGTTTTATTTCCGCGTATCATATTTTGATCAAGATACAACCTGACACGGACCTGCAAATTGCAAAAAACCCAAAAAAAATTGAATTTCGCGGATTTATTTAAGTTGTATGGAATAATTGCGTTTCCCATTATAGCCACCAGACGGCGCTTATTCAGTTTCAGTACAAATTGAAATTTACGATAACGTGAACGAGTAAGTATAAAAACTCGCACTAAGGCTTCTGATGCTAGGGATTGACACTTGACAGCTCACTTCAAACTCACTTCACCGTTTTAAGTTTTCACGTTGAGATTTTTACAGAATAGCTCGGCTGATGTACCTGTTGTAGAAAAACAAATGCACATCCTAAATAATTATTTTAGATACGTAAATAATTTATTTTATTAGATACACTACGGTTATTTAAACCAGCATCAATCATCCTAAATAATATTATAAATGCAAAAGTGAGTTTGTTTGTTTTTCACGCTAAAACAGCTGAACGGATTTGGATGTAATTTGGCACATGGGTAAGCCATGACCTGGGTTAGGAAATAGTGTACTTTTTTATCTCAATACTCATATTATTATTTATATTTATTTTATCAGAACTACGTACGTTACGTTACGTTTACGTCATTGTACCTTAGGGGGGGACCGGACTGCTTCTCCTTAACACACAGGTTTCCATAACCTAGCTAGGGGAGCAGTGCTCACCCACACGTTTTTAAAAATGAAACAGTGATGCTTATTTTGTGAAACTGTATTTTTAACGTGTACCTACTGCAATTCTTTGTTTTCAGTAAATAAATAAATACATAAATATTCCCACGGGTGAAAACGTGGGGCGAGGCTAGTTACAAATAATGCTTGAATTAAAATATTTTCGACGACTTCTCATTACACTTGCGAATAAGCCTTTTCTTTGCTGGGACACAGGCCTCTTCTCTGTGAGGAGTGGGCCGTAATAGACCACGCGGACCCCAGTGCGGTTTGGTAGAAGTCATGTCATGTCTTTGAATGGTTCTCTAGGACATGCTTTTTTCCTCAAGACATTGTCCGGCCGTAAACCACTTCGGGCGAATTTCACCAATGACACTGAACGCGATCGGGAATTCGGTACTTTTACCTAAACCGCGTTCAAGAGCACACATAGCTCCAATCAATTAAATAGAGATAATAAACTAGCAAGATAAGAGAGAAGCAAGCTTATCACGTCTATTGTTCAGAGAACCATTTGACTTCTGTCTGCCCCGTTCAAAGATAAAAGTTTGACGATACTAAAATCCGATTACGTTTCTCATAATGTTATTGAACGATTAAGTCGGGGAGACATCGGTATTATTCAAATATCTCCAGAACGAAAGCCATTTGTAATAAAGATACGGGTGAGCGCATTGTGATAGGCGAAAGCGGGTAAAAAGTAGTATTGGCTCCTCCGTGTCTCTAAAAGCACGTTAAGCCGTTGGTGCCGGCTGTCATTCGTAGATCTTTGACATTCGTTAAGGGTAGTGTGAAGCTATCGTGTTACCCATTTATTGGGTTATGGAGGTTAGATAGCCAGTCACTCCAAGTAGGATAGGTACTGGTATTTAGCTGCATCCGGTTGGACTGGAAGCCGATCCAACATAGTTGGAAAAAGGCTAGGCAGACTGATTTTTCTTGGAGACTGCCTCGCCCAGTGGTCCCAAGCGCGGCTGTTAAACGCATAGGGTCATAAACAGTGTAGCTATAACATGACTGTGGGTGTACAGTCACCGTCAAAAATATCGGGACGAACAGATTGTTCAAAATGATCTCAACAACTAAGAAAATTAATCTATATCTCAATTGAATAAAGTTCTTGTCAGAATGACAGCTGTCGTGTACTGTCTTCATTCTGCAACATTCCTTGTGTCATTAAGTTAATATTTCATTTTCATAGAACGTTGTTTAGATAATTTTGAACAGTCTGTTCGTCCCGATATTATTGACGCTGACTGTACCAAACACATTTGCCTACCCCGTGTACAGCTACAGCTGTTGCGAAACGAAAAGATAAATAAGTAGGTACTTATTTTTTTTTTAAACACAATCATGTCACCTTTTTTACAAATAAATAAATAAAAATAAAAAATAATGGCACTCAACCTTTTCATTCTGTGACTGTACCATTACGGACATTTGGCGGTGAACCACTTTTCAACCTTATTACTTAAGCAGTAAGATCGAAAAGTGGTTAACCACAAATGTCCGCGATGGTACCTACATAGGTTTTTACCCTTACATAAATCAAATCAAAATGGTTTAAACGTTAGCCATTACCTGTAAACACTAACCAAGACAGTGAGCAGTGGTGGCCCAGTGGTAACGGTCGCGACTTACGAGTTGTAGGTCGTAGGTTCGAACCCAGACAGGCGCTTTACTTTGTGTAAATTATTTCATCACCACTGCTCTCAAAACGGTGAAGGAAAACATCGTGAGGAAACCGGCATGTCCTAGAATCAAAAATTCGAAGACTTGTGACATCTGCCAACCCGCACTGGGCCCGCGTGGTAGATTACGGCCCACTCCCTCTCACAGAGAGGAGGCCTGTGTCCCAGCAGTGGGAACGTTATAGGCTGATTATGTACTAACCAAGACTAGACTAAACTAATAAATCAATTAATTGGATAGCCACAGCGTTGCCCGTTTAACCTTGTTTGCTCAGGAAACTGAATTACTGGAACCTAGTTAAATCTAATAAAAACCGGCCCAGTGCATGTCGGACCACGCACAATGAAGGGTTCTGTAGTTGGAATGAATTTATCCTAAGAACAAACTTAACACTGTAGTTGAAAAACATGGTCTCCCCATACATTCCAATTGCAAAAGAAGGGAAAAGTTCAGGTCTTTTACCCGACTGAACGCGAAGCCCAAAATAAGGGTAAAGTTTTTGTCGAAATAAGCTAGGTTTTTGTTCTGTAACAAATTTTTGATAATGGACTTTCTGATCAACCGTTTTTAATACTATTTACCGGTGAGGGAGACAATATTGTTATTATTGTCAGTCGCTCTTGGATAACGGAATAGTGATTTCCAAAAAAAGTAAGAGGTGGTTTGAAACAGTAAATTATTGTGTGTGTCACTCTCAGGTAAGCGAAGTGGCGAAAAATAATATAGATAACCCTTAAAAGCTCGTATCCGAAGGAATATTATGTTGTTACCTGCCATGTTTTCTCTCTACATCACCCTAAGTTTGACTGGTAGAAAATATCTCAGGCCTTTGTGTACTACGCGCCACGAAAGATGAGACTTGACGAGCGCCGTATCGCGCCTCCCGCGCTGCGCGATGACGCCCGGTCCCTTCCCGTTTTTACCTCATACCGCTAAAGAGACCTATAAATCGTCTACTGCGCTAGTCAAACCACGTGGTGTGTCAAGTCTCATCTTCAGTGGCATGCATTGTACAGTATTTTTACTTTTGCATAAAGTTTTACTAAATAAATGTTATGATCATACGGGGAAGGCGACTGACCGCTAAACTCTATGCTCGGGGAATATTGCATTTTGCATTGTTAGTGTGGCGGCATCTACATCGAAACATACGAACTACACACACTGACGTCACGCAAAATCCTACATCGCGCAATTAGCGTTAGCGTTGCGCGTTGGGCAGTTGCCCACCAGACACAACACCCGTCTGGTCGGAGGATCCTCCGTTTGCTATGGAGGATGAGTGAACTTTACACCCCGTTCCTCATGCCTCTATATTTGACTATTGCCAATCTAATTCCAATTTGGTTTAATGTTTTAAAATCTTCTGCTTCCGTTTATTACAAAGTCCGCACCCGGGAATCACAGACGTCGCTACTTATGCTCCAATTTGAGTGAAAACTTCCAACTCATTTGAATAAAAGTCCCTTTGAAAAAAAAAAGGAGTGTAATTATACAAAGAAAACTAATACCACGCCGAGGATTCGTTGTTCGAATTCAAGATTAGGGAGAATTATATATTATAACTTTTTTTTAATAAGAAATTTACTTTTAACCGACTTCAAAAAAAGGAGGAGGTTCTCTGCTCGGCGGAATCTTTTTTTAATGATTGTAGGTAATGCAATAGATGATTGTGATTATAGATCTATTTTGTTTTTACCCGACTGACCCAGAAGGAGGGTACTTAATGTTTTTCGCGCGCATGTATGTATGGTATATAATTATGTCCGTTCCATTTTGACCTCCTGTAGCCTAAACGGCTTGAACGATTTTGAAGAGTAATACGAGTAAGTATGTCGTTAGATTCGTCTGACAAATAAACCTATTTTCCTTTCTTCTTCTTTCAATATAAACATTTAATTTATTGTTAGAATAGGTACTGGACACACGGCTACACATCAAGCTACACATTGCCAGTTTACACTGAACTCTCATTGAAGGAAATCCTATACAATGCGAGATCAGCCTGGAAATGTATAGCTTGATCTGTAGCCGTGCGTACTTTAGAAAGCTTAGAAAAAACGAAAAAAAAAACTCTGTTATCAACGAACAAAGTGCCAAAGTGGTAATTTTGGCAATGCTCCAGGTCTAGCAAACATGTCATCATCATCTTCCTGCCCTTATCCCATATTACTTGGGGTCGGCGCAACACGTTTTCTTCTTCCATTCTCCCCTGTCAACCGTCACGCTATCATTCACTCCCTTCTCTTTCATATCATTCCTCACAAAATCCATCCAATTTTCTTTGACCTTCCTCTACCTCTCCATCCATCAACATGTATATTCCTCACTCTTTTACTCACATGCGTTACGACAAACGATTTCCTTTCAACTTTTCTGTCACTGGCGCCACTTTCAAACTTCCTCTTAGATACTCGTTCTAGCAAACAAGTAAAAAAAACAATCCTTCAACTAAGTTAGAGTATTAGCCGTCGACTAAAAAGCAGCGAAAGAAATGATATTAGAACTCAACTATTAAAAAACTCGTAAAGAAAATTGTACAAAAATCGATCACACACACGCAAAAAAATAATTCATACCACATTTTATTAATGAGGGCTATTAAAAATAAAATTTTATTGTAACCAAATCGCGTGGGTCGATGCTCCATCGACCTTGTGTTACTGTCAATTCCTTGTGTCACACTAATGTGTAACATGGCTCTACACACGTAAACGTCATTGCTATCTATTAGTGATAACATGGTGTCATTAATCACACTCGCTAAGAGGGTTTCGTTCATGGCTAAATAATAAAAGCCGCACGGGCAACGCTTGCTGAGGTCAGTCCGTGGATAGGAGACCATCCATAACATACCAAGACCCTCCGTACGGTAGAATGAGGTTACTATGATACACGGGGTTACTTTGAAAACAACTTTCGACTTACGAAAAACTAATTTTGTTCGGTGTGTGAATAAGTTTTGTATCATACATAGTAACCTCATTCTACCGTACCTCAAAAAGCACGTTAAGTTTGATCCCGGCTGTTTTTCATAGATCTTTGGCAGTTGTTAAGTGTAGTCAGAAGCTCAAAAGTCTGACCACCGGTCTTGCCAAGGGGTTGCGTGTTACGCAGTAAGTCGACGTACGCACGGACGTAAAAATATCGCGGCGATTTTATTTCGCGCACTGGATTTTTAACGCTTTGTTTAGCGCCGAGAGTTGAAAATCCAACAGTGTGTTTTTTCAACGCGCTAGAATGCACTCTGTTGTTGTTAAGTTGGATTTTCAACGCTCGGCTAAATAACGAGAGTCGAAATTCCAGTGCGCGATAAAATTCCGCCGCGATATTTTTACGTCCGTGCGAACGTCTGCTAACTGGGTTTTGGAGATCAGATGAGCATATATTACACTAATACATACGTAACATGTACACAAACGCAAACGACATTGCTATTAATGTTTACATTGTGTCAATCAAACGTTTACGAACTGGTGTTTCATAAATCAGACGTGTTTTACAGCTTGTAACAAGCAGACACTTGTTTTAAAAAAATACAACGTAATTATTATGAAAATAATGTAGTTTCTTGTTTAATTTCAGGGAAAACGATTGTTTAGTTTTGCAAATTGACTATCAACTTTAATAACGTAGGTACTAACTAAATTTAAATCTTAACCGATATTCTTTGACAGACTTATTATGAAATGTCAATCTGCTAAACAGAACATGTACAATTTTGTTACATAATTTATACTTTGTTCAAGCATTTATAGGACAAGGTATTTTCATTGTACTCTTCAGTGATGATAAGAGACAATATTTGAAATGAAATATTGTCGTTAATATTCCCATATTTCTGCAGCCAAATGAGCAGACACCCCTTCTATCACTCGTGTTACTTAAGAGGCCCCCGGAGCATGCGTAGTTCATACCAAAGAAATACCAAAATAATTTGTAAATTAAACATATTCTTAAGGTAGTGTATTTATTCCGATTGGATTACAGAATATCTAGGTTCCCAAATATATATTAAAAAATAAGAACACAGATTTCAACATGAAATATGTGAATAAAAAGTAAGTTCAAAAACTAAAACCCGACCACTGAAAAATCACGCTCGCCGCGGTCGGTCTGTAACCAATTAAATTAATGTTATTTACCTCCACTTTTACTTATGTTTAACAATTTAAACATATTTATTTACATAAACAATATGACATAATACATACATATTTGTAATGTGCTCGTCAAGACCTTTCTTTTGACATGTCATTATTATCTCAATTTAATTTTTTTCGTTGTCAGAAATTTACGTGTAAATTCCACCATATTAAATTTAGGGAGAATTTATATAGCCTATGTCACCCGGACCATTATTACAAATCTATTGATACCTCATTCATTAAAATTGGTTCAGTAATTTAGGCGCTACGGTGGAACACACGTAAATACATACTTACATACATACATAGACTGCTAAAATCATAACCCTTCCTTTTGGCTTTGCCGTAGTAAAAAAAAGTAAAAAAAAGTTTTCTATAGAAATTTGAAATTCCTTATATGTCGCCTTTAAATCAGTGTCCTTTCAAAATATATATTTGCGAACCTAGATATTCTGTAATCCAATCGGAATAAATACACACTACCTTAAGAATGTTTGATTAACAAATTATTTTGGTATTTCGTTTGTATGAACTACGCATGCTCCGGGTGCCTACTTTATCTCCGCAAATACCGTTCAAAGTCCCAAAAAACATAAACAACATGACAATCTATTTGTTTTCGTTACACTACGGTGTGATACGCGCCCTGTCAGAAGCCCACGTGTTTCCAATAACTCAAACAAATATTTTTTCATGAGCGTAGGAAACAATTTAAGCCATAAATCATATAGATTTCAGTCTTCCGTTTATTTATATTTATGTTATTAATAGTATTCAAATACTCGGGTGCCATTTTAAAATAAAGTTGCGAGAATCTTTTGAATTTGATTAAGTTTGTTAATATTGGATGTATTTTGGTGACTGTTATTTTATTATAGATCGGTCTTCCAAGGGCCAACATTTAATTTTTATACTTTTAGTAGTAGGTATTGCTTTCCCGGAAATACGCTTATTTATTTACTTACTTATATTAAAAAAAGTGTTTTATTGCAGGCAAAATTCCCATCTACAAAAAAATAGAATAAAAAGTAAACAGTTATCTAATAAACTCAGCTCGAATAAGTATTATGATCTGCTTTTAAGATGAGTTAAATAAGTGCCACAATAAAAATGTGTTTTTAATAATTACCTGTTAAATTTATAAATAATAATACTATTTTTTAAATTTTTAAATGTTTTTTTTTTATTTTGTTTTTATAAAAATATTTAAAAAACTAAATTTTATGTATACAGATGAAATAAAGGACAATAATAAAAACATTGAAAATTCTTAAAAATTTGGTCCCATGCGAGCGAGGGAGGTGACAAAATGCGACAGGCCTCTTAAAGCGAGTATATAGCTGCTAACCGACCGCGCCACCCTTGAAAAATTAATGTCTGGATATATGGAACATTTTGATACAGATAGATATGATTAAAAAAAAAGACTTACTTAAGAAAAGTACACATTTTTAATCATATCTATCTACAGGGTGTCCCGTAAATAAAGGATAACCTTTTAAGGGGTTGTTGTACTCATCATTATAAACAACTTTTACTTTAGGACAAACCTGAAATCACGAAAAAAAATTCAGCAGTTCCCTACATTTTGACGCGTTATGCGAAAATAAATGTAGGGAACAACTGATTTTTTTTTCGTGATTTCAGGTTTGGTCCCATAGTAAAAGTTGTTCATAATGATGAGTACAATGACTCTTTAAGAGGTTATCCATTATTTACGGGACACCCTGTATATCAAAATGTTCTCTATCTCCTGACTTATTATTTTTTTTTTCATTGGTGGCGCTGTTATACTCGCCTTAAGAAAGGATGATATTTGGTATTTGGCAACTCTCATCTCAATACAGGCCAGATGCCTCTTCTCATATTACAAAGAAACCAGAAGTAAATATTGCACTACTTAGCTCACAGCGTGTTAGAAAAATAACATGTCGTGTGAAATGACGCATAAAATTAGCGTCAAATAATATATTTGGCTCCTTTGCAAACAGACTAGTCTTTGAAACTCGACCGGTAATCAAAGATGCGATAGCAAAAATGCTCAGGCGCATCACAGAAATATTTCTTTGTTTGACATTTAAATGTTCTGAAAAACTAACATTAGTCATAGCTATAATAGATATCTTGAAACAATGATATTTTTGTATTTTTTCAGCGAATGTTACGGATCATTGGCATTGTGTATGATTTGATCCGTTCATGTTTTTTTTTACTATATAGCTTTCATATGGTTAGTCATAGTTATAACTCGATAAATATCTCGAAACGATGATATTTTTGTATTTTTAAGATGATCGACCGTAAACATAACATTGGCATTGTGTATGGTTTGATCGGTTCATGTTTTTTTTTACTATATAGCTTTCATATGGTTAGTCATACTTATAACTTATACATTTATAATAGATATCTCGAAACGATGACATTTTTGTATTGTTTCGGCGATCGACCGTAAACGTAATATTGGCATTGTGTATGATTTGATATGTTTATGATTTTTTTTATAGCTTTCATATATGGTTAGTCTAGTTATAACTTTTAAGAGATATAAAGAAAGAAAGAAAGAAAGAAAGAAAGAAAAATATTTTATTTGGCCTGTGCGAGGCCAAAAAGGCTCCCATCTCAGCAATCATATAATATGGCATATCTCGAAACAATGATATTTTTGTATTTTTAAGGCGATCGACCGTAAACGTAATATTGGCATTATGTATGATTTGATCCGTTTATGATTTTTTTTTATATCTTTGT
This sequence comes from Cosmia pyralina, assembly GCA_946251885.1. Lineage (NCBI taxonomy): Eukaryota > Metazoa > Arthropoda > Insecta > Lepidoptera > Noctuidae > Cosmia > Cosmia pyralina. Next base: position 16,302,222 of record OX276366.1, on the reverse strand, counting down.
TATGGAAAATTTTATGAAAACAGTGGTAACGGCAATACAGAATAGACATAACATAACATCACGCCTGTAATCCCCAAAGGGTTAGGCAGAGGTGCACCTATATAGTACATCCACACTTCGCCAGTTATGTTTGAGACCCATGTAATAGGAAGCGAGTCTATTGTCATCAACCGGGCACAAATCCAACCTCGGGCTGCTACTGAGAAATTCCAAGTGGGCAAAACCCATTAAAACTTTGCCCGACCCGGGAATCGAACCCAGGACCTCATGCTCTGCAGCAGTGCTTGCGACCTGCACCAGACCAAAGAGGTAGTCCTATTTTATTTAAGGTCGGCCCAGCACCTCTTTCCTTTCCAAACATCAACCGTTATTTGAGTATTCATTCTCCATCTTCTAGCCAAGTCTTCTTTCAACTGATCTCCAATATTGACTAAGAAAGAGAAATAAGAACTGATTTATCCCAAGAAGTTTTAATTACTAATTAAAACACCATATTTTTTACCGCGTAATGTGCCATAAAATGCCATGTCCGATGTCCGTACATAAAACATATAGTATGTACCTATGTCGTAAAAGTGAAATGTTATAATATTACTGAAATATTATTAATGATTACGACTTCATTATTATTAGATTAAGTTGTAAATGGTGATTATTATTTGATTATAATTAACTTTAAAAAAATGTCCGGGTAGCCGTCAGAAGCTCGAAAGTATGACAATCAATCTAAAGAAGGGGTGTATCGTGTAATACTGGTATTCAGCAGATTAGACTAGAAGCCGACCCCCAAAATAGCCTAGCCTGGTGATAAAAACATCAAGCCTGAATACCCAGAGGTGTACCTTCTACTACCTGTTACACTCACCCATATTTGGCCAATCGTCGTAATATGTTTATGTCCCATGTCGAGGGTCACTAGTCGACAATTGCCATTAACTGGGCATAAATCCAATAAATCACGGAGTCATTATATTAAACTGCATGATTTATTTTCATATATTAAGTGAACTGTTGTGTTCTTTAAGAGAATAAATTCTTTAATCGAAATCCGGGCTGCTCTCATAAAAAAATATGGAAAAGTTGCCTATAATGACACATATCTCGCAAACTACAACAACTCTGCCTACGTCTTCGTGAAATACAATCGTTATTATCATCATAATCAGCCTATAACGTTCCCACTACTGGGACACAGGTGACAGGTCTCCTCACTGTAACCACGCGGGCCCAGTGGTGGTTGGTGTATGTCACATGTCTTCGAATTTTTGGTTTTAGGACATGCCGGTTGCCTCACGATGTTCTTCTTCAGCGTTTTGAGAGCAGTGGTGATGAAATAATTGAAACAAGGTAAAGTACCTGTCAGGGTTCGTAACTACGACCTATGAACTCGTAAGTCGCGGCCGTTACCACTGGCCCACAATTGCTCAAACATACAAACGTTATATAAAGGGTCTTTCAAATAGAGCGGGTCGATGTTAATAATCTGTGGCGGCCATTTTGTTTTGGCGGCAACTGTCAAATCTGTTTTTTCTTATTCAGTCACTGATGCCAAATCACCATGGCAAGTTACACGGTTGAGCAGCATGTGCAAATGATAAAACTTTATTATCAAAATGAGTGTTCGTTAGTGCAAACGTTGCGCGCATTGCGCCCATTTTACGGCAGACGCGGTGGCCCTTCAAAGTCCACTCTCCAACGATTGGTGACTAAATTTGAGACGACCGGTTCGGTAAACAACCAACCAACACCTTTACGTCAAAGGAACGCCAGATCGGCCGAGAACATCGCCGCTGTACGTGAGAGTGTTCAGGAGACTCCGACGCAGTCGATTTCTCGCCGTGCTCAAGAACTCGGCCTTTCGCAGACCTCAACTTGTAGAATTTTGCGTCGGGACTTGGGTCTGCATCCGTACAAGATCCAACTGACCCAAGAGCTCAAAGTTAATGACCATAGACAACGCCGTGTGTTCGCTGAATGGGCATCGGAACGCTTGGAAGAGGACCCCGATTTTGGCCGAAAAATAATCTTTAGCGACGAGGCACATTTTTGGATGAATGGTTTTGTTAATAAGCAAAATTGCCGTATATGGGATGACCACAACCCACATGAGGTTCACCAGGTGGCAATGCATCCACAAAAAGTTACTGTTTGGTGCGGATTTTGGTGTGGCGGCGTCATTGGTCCGTACTTCTTTGAAAACGACGTTGGCGAGGCCATCACCGTCAACGGCGAGCGCTACAGATCAATGATAAACAATTTCTTTTGGCTTGAATTGAACAATATGGACGTGAACGACATGTGGTTCCAGCAAGATGGCGCTACTTGCCACACAGCGAACGACACAATCGACATTCTGCATGAACGGTTTGAGGGTAGAGTTATCTCTCGCAGAGGTGACGTGAATTGGCCACCAAGATCGTGTGATTTGACTCCGCTAGACTTTTTCTTGTGGGGTTTTCTGAAGTCGCAGGTCTATGCCAATAAACCACATTCGACCGTTGCCCTGAAAGCCAACATAACGCAGGCCATCGCTCGGATTCAGCCAGATCTATGCAGCAGAGTCATTAAAAATTGGACCTCTCGGATTCGTGCCACCATACGAAGCCGCGGCGGACATTTGAACGATGTCATATTCCATCCATAATGGCATAAATGGGCCTTTTAAATAAAAAATAAATTTCGATAATATCTCACACACATCTTGTTTTATTCAATTTTAACATCGACCCGTCCTTGTTGAAAGACCCTTTAGTATTATTCAATCAAATTCAAAATATTTTATTTCACATAACCGTACATGGGCACTTATGAAACGTCAGAAGCTAGGTGCACGGTTTCAAATTGGTCGTTTCCTATGGAGAAGAGCCGGCAAGAAACTCCAAGCGACACGCTTTTTACTTGTGTTAACCAAGTGTTCAAACACGCTGTGAATGTGTGCGTGAAGGAGGAGCTCGTGGCTAAGTAATAACAGCCGCACGGGTCGATCCATCAGGTTAAGTTACGCTTGCCGGGGTTGGTCAGTGGATGGGTGACCATCTTTACATACCGAGACTCCCCCGTGCCTCGGAAAGCACGTTAAGCTGTTGGTCCCGGCTGTCATTCGTGGATCTTTGACAGTCGTTACGGGTCGTCAGAAGCCCGAAAGCCTGACAATCAGTCTTACCAAGGGGTATCGTATTACCCAGTTAATGGGTTGTGGAGGTCAGATAGGCAGTCGCTCCATGTAAAATAATGGTATTCAGCTGCATCCGGTTAGACTGGAAGCCGACCCCAACATAGTTGGGAAAAGGCTAGGCAGATTGATTCAATGTGTGCGTGAAGAACGAGTAGCGTAGCACATGACACACGCACGCCCACCCCCACACACACACACTGTTCCAACTTCACCAATATCTCGGATGGTACCGAGAGCTCCTGCGCTTACACACACATTTAAAGCATGTCTGTACAACTGTACACTTGGTAAACACGAAGAAGCGATAAAAATACGTACCTATGTTTGTTACCTTTAACGAAACTCATGGAAAGAGCAGAAAGATGGTCTATTTTCTACAGCCATGAATCACATAAAGAAACCATACACAAATAATAATATAGAACACGTTACAGTTATTCTTTCAGTAGTAAAACTTGCAGAACTATAACACATAAAGATTTTTATTAGTTAAACATCTTTGAATGTTTGTTTTGCTTTCAGTTGTTATGTCAGAAACTGCTGAGTTGTTTTTAATGAAGACTTAAGAGTGATTGAGTTGTCATGTTACTACTAGCTTTTGCCCACGGCTTCGCCCGCCTGGATGTTGGAAAATATCCCACGGGAACGTACTACCGGGAAATTCTTCCTTATTCCTTGTCGATATTATAAAGGGAACCTAAGCTCTTTGCCTAATTTCAACTTTCTAGGTTCAAAGGTTTCGGCTGGGCGTTGATGAGTCAGTCAATCAGTCAGGACTTCTCTTTTTATTACTTAAGATGACAGAAACGTCGTGAGAAAACCTGCAGGGTACCTAAAGCTGGGGTTTCCTGGGAATGCAGTTCCGTCATATTATTTATCATAACATTTATATAGTTTGTTACCATTTAAAATTTTTATACTTTTTGTTTTTACCTTATGTTATCATTATTTGTGAATGTTGGTTCACCTGTTATTGGCAACTGTATAAGTCTATGACTTTTTACCTACTTTTATTTGATATGCTGTATACAGAAGCTGTTGGTGTACCTTTATAAATAAATAAAAAAAAATATATTATAACGGCCGTCATGAAAATATGTAATTTTCACCAGTATTTGACATTTAAGGTGTCAAAAGGTGGAGCTTGTGAGAAAGCAATAACAGCCGCACGGGTCGCTCGATCAGGTAAAGCTGCGCTTTCCGCGGTTGGTTCGTGGATGGGTGAGCATTTTTACATACCGAGACTACTCCGTGTCTCGGTCATTCGTGGATCCTTGACAGTCGTTACGGGTCGTCAGAAGCTCGAAAGTCTGACAACCAGTCTTACCCTGTAACTGGGTTGTGGAGATCAGATAGGCAGTCGCTCTATGTAAAATACTGGAATTTAGCTTTTACTTTTTTCATGTTTTTTTTTTATTTTTTTTATTTTTACTTTTTTTTAATTTTTTTTTTTACTTTTTATTCTATGTAAATTACTGGTATTTAGCTGCATCCAGTTAGACTGGAAGCCGATACCTATAGGTGGGAAAAGGCTAGGCAGGCAGATGATATTTACGCTCGCTTGCACCTTAAATCACTAAATAGGTTATCGTTATGTTGCTGTCCATCATTTGAAGATGACAGAGACAGATAATATGTTTAATAAATAACATAACATCACGACTGTATATTCCTCGCAGGGTGTGGCTGAGATGGACCTATAGTACGCCACCATTTCGCTTAATGAAGGCCTAAAATTTAATTTTGTTTGACAATTTGACCACTCTTATCACGACCGCCATAGAAACGAATTTTGTCGACGGAAGAATAGAAAAAATGGTAGAAATATTTCTATGCATTCTACGCGTTTATGCATGGCAATTTGTAATTTTGTCAATTCTTCCGTCGACAAAACGTCGTCAGGCTACGAGTGCTGTAAATAACAAACAAACTCATACAGAAATACACTAAATCGCTTCAGTCCATACTTTCATTTGAATAACCATAAAATCCTGAAGTATTGCCACTACTAAACGAGTACCGAGCTGGAATATATCCCAACTATGTGTTTATTTATGTGAAGTTTTACGGCTTCAGAATGGGAGCGACGTGGCGCATCTCAAGATTGAGGTAATGGTGCCTGTGAGAGCGGGCAGCGGAGCGGAAGCGTTTTGTATCGAGAATAGTTTTATGTTACGATGTTTCGGTTATTATTTCCGGGGGTTATCAATAGGAGCTTATGGCTAAATAATAACAGCTGCACGGGTCGATCGATTAGGTTAAGCTACGCTTGCCGCGGTGGGTCCGTGGATGGGTGACCATCTTTACATATCAAGACCCCTGAGTGCCTCGGAAAGCACGTAATGCCGTTGGTCCCGGCTGTCATTCGTGGGTCTTTGGACAGTCGTTACGGGTCGTCAGAAGCTCGAAAGTCTGACAACCAGTCTTACCAAAGGGTATCGTGTTACCCAGGAACTGGTAGTGGAGGTCAGATAGGCAGTCGCTCCATATAAAATATTGTATTCAGCTGTATCCGGTTGGATTGGAAGCCGACCCCAACATAGCTGGGAAAAGGCTAGGCAGATGTTGATGTTTCGGTTCTTATTTGGCCTCTTTGCGAGAAAAAACGTGACATTTCCGAAAAGGCGTCTTTTGTTATTATTAAATAATTTAATATTTGATTGTAGAATCTTTTTGTGTATTTTTAAAAGTTTATTAGATAACTCATTTAAAGTAAAAACACGTTAATTTACTTGTCATATTTTTTTTTAAAGTTTACATAATATTGCTTCCTGTAAAATTGCATTTTTCGAGATAGCACGTTTTTCTCGCAAAGATGCGACTTGTTATTGACACGGTAGAAGGATGAATAGCAAAAAAGTCGGATTTATTGCAATGAACTAAGCATGAGCATGAACATTTTTTTTTTTAATATTGAAAATACATGTCACCCCTCACTACAGGAAGCAAGAAAAGTTTAGTAAAGCGGCGCTTGGCTATGACTATCACTGCAACACACAACTGGAAGTCTTTGTCAGTCATTTGATATGGTTATTTTATTTTTATTTTGCTGTGAATACTTAGAATATGTAATATGTTGTGCTTTTTTTGCCATTTCTATACCTAATTTAAAACTAACCTATACGTACTTATTTACATTTTTTACATTCAAATGAAAACTAATGGATAATGCCAAGTGTAACAAACAGCGGAGTCTCCTAAAACAAGCACATCTTGCTTAATAGGTGATCTCCAAATCATGTATAAATGCATTTTCAATTGAAAAAATATTTTTTTTTAGTAAGTATGTGTTAAATAAATGTATTTTCCTTTTTTCTTTCTATAATTGACGTAGTATGTCAATCTGATCAAGTATCAATTTCCCTGACAGTGTACATCAACAGTAGCAATTAACTACCATCTTACAAGTGCAATGACAATTTTTAGGTTTCAGAAATGTCCAATTGTTCACCGGTCCGCTTATGTTCCCGCTCACACTGATACCTCGAGCAAGGTAAGAAAAAATATACGAATCATATTTTAATGTGTTCGTCCCGTTTAACCAAAGAGATTGAAAATAAACACATTATTCTATATTGTATGAAATTGTTTCAAACCCTAGTTTTTTATTTATAGTGATCGACTTCGTCAGTTTTGATTGTATATGATGTATAATCATCCATTTCCTCTTTTTTCGACGTCCAGTTGATGTTGGAGCGTACAATTTTTTTTTCTGTCAAGTAATAAAACTGTGTGGCCATTGGCTATAGTTAAATCAAAATATTGTTGAAGAACTTCAGTTATTCAAACTACGTATTGTTGTACTTTGATTGATGCTGATTTTACGCCGTACTGAATAGGTAATTATTTGAGCTAACTGCAGTGCTATTCTGTACAAATCTCACCGTGAAAACCTAGGTGAAGTGAGTTGTCATTCTGCCTGATGCTAGGGATTGACACTATATTATAGCTCACTCCACGCTCACTTCACCCAAGTTTTCACGGTGAGATTTGTACAGAATAGCACTGCTGGTTATAAATTTTCATTGTTACGTATCAACTCATGCGCATTATAAATACTTGACTGGATATATTACTTACTCAAGTTCATCCTGAAATTTAGTAGAAACTTTACAGGAGTCAGTGCCAAATTATAAATAGCTATCTTAATATTTCAGAAAACAAAGAACAAGGAATAAGTTTGTCCATTTTCTATTTCCCAGACTTCAGTAGGCAAAAATTCCTCTAAAATTTCGGATATTTCCTGTCTTATCGTTTATGGTCCTAATGTTAACTTACAAAACTATTATTTTAGTAGTATTGTAAAGGATATTCAACCATGGCTTGTACTCCGTTTTTCTTAAATACGACGATCCGCTGTACTTGTCCGTGGGGTGTGCTGATTGTGTGTATGACATCCTGTAACAAACAGACAGACAATAGGTTAATAATGGGAAATAATATATCAATAATACCACCGTGTCTCTACCTTGACATCGTGGTGGGGCTTGCGCGCTCCTGAACTCTATATCTGTGCCGGTAGAGTTTACTTTGCTGAAACAGCTCTATTGTGAGGAGCCAGACCAAGAGAACCCGCAGGGAGCCAGTGGCGAGCTGTTGGGCAGTAGCGACCCCACGGACCCTATCTCCCGGGAGAAGTCTTGTTCCTCATCTCTGGCTTGCCTTTATTGGCTGGTTGGAGTGAATACAGATGAGGAACAGAGCTCCCACCTCTCATTCTTGCCTTGATTGGCTGGCTTGAGTCCTAGTTAATATTAATAGATTATAGGTAGGTTCACAATAAATCATTTTATTTTGAACACAATTATTATTCAGTAATAAACACTTTAAAAGCGAGGTCAATAATAAACATTAGGACATCAGCAATTCAATCGTAAATTCGCGTCAATGGAGGAGAGCAATAAAATTAATAATATTGATTTAATGTTTAAACAAGAGTGAGTAATGAATTTAATTTACAACTTCTTGATTGCTGCGTCTAATGAAAGCATTAAAATGAAATGTCAATCTATTCTAACTTTGTTTTGAAAGGATATTGAGCGTGACAATAATTTATTGTCTTCGTCTATATGTCAGACATGAGAATTAGATTATAATGCCAACAATAAAGAGAGATGTGTTGCATCATTTTCATCATGAGATGTATACATCACTATCACAAGGCAATGAGTTTATGTAGGTGTATTGGTACGCGGTAGTGTGTTAATATAATAATGACAAACTTTATTTAATCAGATTACAATGAGGTCCACAGCGTTAGTAACAAAATAACTTATCCTGTATTAGTACTAATTGTTGTTTCATACGACATTTATTCGGGTTAAGAGGAAGTGCGGGTGCTCTTTTCTCCATAGAAACGGTCTCGCCTGTTTTCTTTCTGGTTAATGACCGTAAAGCAATGATTTTTACAGAAATATAAATATTAGCTACTTGTATGCCCCTATGTTTTCCTTTTTGATGGTACATTATTTTTATAAGAACTAGAACTGTAAAAAAATGCTCAAAATTGCCTATTCAGACCGCTGTCAATAGAGGCTTAGTGCAAATTTGACAACTATTAACGAAAAAAGAAAAACATAGTGCATAGTATATCCTTCTTATTCAGTTTATGAAATACATTTTAAATTGGTCCAATATTGGAGGAGGAAATTAGGCGAGAGCCAAACCTCGAAATATGACTATTTACATAGGCTATTCAGTCGGATCTGCAGTTGTCCTTATCGCACGAATTTGAGGGCGGAGCGCTCGCAGAGCGACAGCAATACTTCAAATACCTAATTTTCAAAAGTCTTGCCGCCCGCATTTCCTCTTATAATACAAACAGATCAGCACCCTAATTGCGAAACACACTATCAATGACAATCTGAATGATTTTGAAGCTTATATTACTAATCCTTCGAAAAATTTCTCTGCTCAACAACGTAAATAACGCAATGAATGTGATTGAACTGTCAAAATTGTTTCGCAACTACCCGCGGGTCCGGTTTGTAAGTGCACTCTAGCGGCACAAGACTAAACAACATTGAGTTTAAGTATGGTATAGTATAATCTCTGCATAATTGTGTGATAGACTCTCTTAAATACCATGTGCCATATTAACCCCCGTGTAAGTACCTACTTTATTTATTTAAATTAGCAGTCGTATATCAGAGGGGCAATTCCCGTATTTTTATAACAACGTTCGCAATCTCATCTCAGTCTCAATCTGTCAAAATTGTATAGAGTTTGCCTACATTTTTGACATTTGATTGTCGCTGGCTGACATTGCGACTTGGAATTTGAACGTTTTTAATTACGAGAATTGGCCCTCTGATCATCTGGAACACTGGATAGCTACGCATATTTCGACATTTGGATCAAATTGACGGTTTAACTCAAAGCAAATATTAAGGACCCTATTTAGAAAATCAACAACGAAAAACATAAGAAAGCAAATCAATTTATTCTCAATGACAACAAAAAAAAAAGATAAACTATCTAGCGGAACCAATATAAAATCTATCACCACTTTACAATGCACGGCAGTGTACATACAGTGGAGGCGCAATATCGCTACCCACTTGTTGGAATTGAAATCGTCGTACACTGGCGGCCGTAATAACATTTTGCATTTGACATTAGACGGCGGGACGGTAGTTTTAATAAAAAAATATTCGTTGCGGGTAGTCGATGTGTTCTTGTTGATATTATTGCTAGGGGTAGTTTTTACCCTTTTGGGGCAACACTAGTGGATACATGGCGGAGAAACGAATATACAGACAACGCAGAACAAACAGAGTGTATTTACGCATATTGTGTGGTGTGATGTGAATGTGTGCCATGGAATTAGTATGTACATTACATAATACTATTAAATTGTGACCTGCCCTGACATCAAGCCATGGACAACATTGTCAAACTTTGAACTTTTATTGGATGAATGAACGAGGTTTTTGACTACGTTGTATTAGTGTGTAATTTTATGTGCGTCTTGTTTGTACAGAATCAACATTTTTTCTTTCTTTTTACAAATAATAAGTAGAAACGAATGGTGTAATAATGTAAAATGTAATGCAATGTATGAACTGCTTTTATTCCCGTGCAAATCGTAAAACTTGATTGAGAGAAAGGAGATTGCTGTTTTGCAAGCACCGAGAATGGTCTTGCAAAATGCAGAGTAAAGATCTCTTAATATAACACAAAGGAATACGGATTATTGTTCACTCTAAGTTCAGGTATATTCGATCCAGATTTCCAATCGTTGTTTTTTTAATTAGATAAGAAAAAACTTACATAATTACAAAGACGCTATAATAAACACGCCAGAGACCTAATTCTTCTAATTTACAAACGTTGCAAATGTTACAATGGTCCCGCCATTTATTTATTTATTAATTATTATGTATGTACACACAAAACACTTATCAGATATACAGAAAGATAGAAGAGCACAAAGGTACTGCTTAGAAGCTGCCATTGTGAGTTTTTGACAATTTGCCATGAAAAATCTGTCAAAAACTCACAATGGACAGACCATTGCAACGTTTCAAATAGAAGACTGCGTCCCGAGGTTTGAAACCCCCAACCTGTTGCGTAATAAGCAGGTTTATCGACATGCTGCCTTGCTACATCTTAGTACCTAATAATTGCGATAAATAATAACGAATACTTTGGCACACGATATTTAAAATAATTATTTTTTATGGTGTGCCAATAATTTTGGCCGCACCAACATCGGTAACCTTTCTAAATGATTGATTTGCCAAAATTCAATCACTCTCTGTTGATTTGAGAGAAAAAAATACTTAAAAGCTTTTAAAATATTTGCTGATACGAAGTAAATTATTTTTACATTTGGAATTCGGAAAAGGTGGATCTGTGATAAATAGACTCTTCTATTTAAGCGTGTCGATGACAATCTAAATTGTGTTAGCCCATCCCTTGACTACGTGTTTGAATTGAACTGCAAGTCTCTAAGCGTGATGTGATCTCAAGCGATGGCCCAGTGCTTAGCGCCTTGCCTCTCAAGCACGAGGTTGTGGGTTCAAATCCTGGCAGTCACCAATGTGTCCTTTTTAATTCATAATGTTCTTTCTGAGTTTATCTTAGATATTACTGATATCGGTCAAGGAAGACACGTGGTGATCAATGTTTATACCTTCTCTGCATGAGACGAGGCTTTTGCCCTGCAGTGGGACAATAGTAGGCTGGTATTATAAGTCTCTAAGCAGACTTTGAAGTCACATCAGCTGATGCCAAGAAAACCTGCTCAGTTGGAGATTTACAGACGAATCGAAACAAGAGCAGGCCTCAGGCCAGCTTTGTGGTAATACGGTTCAACTTTAATATACAAATGCACTCTTGAAGAGTCAAGAAGTTTTAAAACTTCAAGTGTCTGAAACAATTTTGTCTGAATGCAGAGAGCAACGGAGCGAGATTGTTCGTATAATACAAAAATGTCTGAGTATGAATACATATTGTTGAGAAAACTAGATATATTCATGTCTTTGTTACGAGGCTAAGTTTTGAGTACGAATAAAAATGGAGGGAGACCCAAGGAGACGATGGATGGATTGTGTTAAAGATCATTTTGAATAGAAGAGAGATGAATAATAGAATAGAATAGAAAGCGTTTATTTCGACCAACAAAGGATCATAGGAGAGAGAGGATATAATGAGATGACGGCTGATAAGCTGCACCGACCAACCGACCGACCGATAAATTGGGATAGGGGCAAAATATGAAGGTGATGATACTGGTAAGTAAAAATTATATATCTAACTAATCACTCTAATTTAAGAGTTGAACCAGAAAAAATCCTTTCAAATTGTCATTACGTTTACTCGTAATTATATTTCAAAAGTCCTTTTTAATTTCTACAAAACACAACACACAACACTACATTGACTACGAAATCAAAATAAAAATAGTCATTTATTCAATTAGGCTGAGAATCATCACTTTTGAACGTCAAAATTACAAGACAGTCTCCCAAAACGTTAGCTAGCTCTTTACTTCATTACTACCGTCAACAACTGCCCCCCCCCCCCCCCAAACACTACATAAACATTAAAATACCCTCCTAAAAATAACATATAGCAAAGCTCATTGTAATAATTAATTTTCGCCCCTCGACCCGGGGCGGCGGCTGTAATAATTAAAACCCCCAACGTATTTTTTAGCTAGCAGAGGTATTAATTTTTAATTCGCTATCCTACACTGAGAAATATTTATGGGGATTCCAAAGAATGAAACGGTTTTCGGGGATTCTGATTTTTTTCACGTATTTTTAGGTGTTGTAAGGGCCTACGTGGTTGGTTTTAATTTAATTAGACAGTTGAGAAGAATTTAGGTATTTTATTAGGTAACATTTTCTACTTTGTGGCTTTTTCGCCAGTCAATTTTTAAGGCTATTAAGAGGCGTCTAATTTTAGAACCCGCTAAAACTATTTTTTTCTCGAAACCGACTTTTGCTCTCTTTTGAGATTTTCAATGTGTTTTGTAACCATTTTCCTGCGCTCTCATGTCTCTTGTCTTCTGAGGTACAGTAGACTGCACATCAGTGGTAACTCTTTGACCTAGAGTTGCCCTAGCTGACCTAGTACGGAGTTCCAATCGAATGTGAAGCTAGTGCGTACTGCCCGTTATGACATACGGTGCTGAAACATGAACACTGACAGTAGGGCTGGTCCACAAATTCAAGGTCGCTCAGCGCGCTATGGAGCGGGCTATGCTCGGAGTTTCTTTGAAGGATAAAATCAGGAATGAGGTTATCCGGAAAAAAACCGGAGTTACCGACATAGCTTGCAAAGTAAGCAAACTGAAGTGGTAGTGGGCTGCCCATGTTTGTCGAAGGACCGATGACCGGTGGAGCAGTTCTTGAGTGGAGACCGCGTATCGGTAAGCGTAATGTGGGACGCCCCCCAGCTAGATGGACCGACGACCTGAAGAAAGTGGCTGGGACAGACTGGATGCGGAAGACGCAAGACAGGGTGTTGTGGCGCAGCGTGGGAGAGGCCTATGTCCAGCAGTTTGTGAAGCTAGTTTATATACTTTATACTGGTTTCGTTACCACTAAAGTGCAGCCCTCTACTACCTCTTACAAAAAATGCCGAAGCAGACTAAGCTCAAAAGAGTCACAAAGTCGCATCGCGATATACTGTCTCATTAAGGGCACACTATTTGAATATTCCTGTTTTTAGAATCAATTTTAAATAGTCAAATTAGGGTATTTAGATCCTGAAAAAAATATGTCATAGATACATCCTTGCTTTAGGTAAATCTACGGTTCAAAACACGATAAATTGTAATTTGCTCGATGAAAAAAAAATCCGAAATGGGGTCGATTTCAAAACTATTTTTTGTTTCATTTCCTAGTTATAGCACAAAATTATATGAAAATTGCATGTACCATGAGGTAATAGTATTTCAGAGGGAATTCTACGGTTGGATTTTTAAGTGTAATACATTTTTTCTAAATAAACACAAAAATAGTAAATCGGGCTAAATCGGCTCGCGCTCAGAGTCCTGCGGGACTTCATCAAGGTTGGACCTGTGTCAAAATTTTTAAAAATTCGCTCTCCCTGCAGTTGTTCAAAAAAAATCGAATAAACGAAGAACGCATTAGATATGAAATTGCGATAGCTCAGAAAAAATATCTCGTAATTATATTATAATTTTAATTCATAATATCGTTTTCGAAAATGTGATTATTTCTATGTGGTATGATGACGTTTAATTGTCATCTTACGATAGTGTTAAGACACACTGGAAATTATTATCGGTAAATTTATAGTCAAGCGCGAGTATTTAATAATTTTTTATCGTGGTCCTTTATGAAGAAGTTTTAAAACACATTTTTCTAAGATTTTTTCATCAGATTCATCCATATTACTATTTTCACTCTTCATCGAACTGTCTTCGCTATCATACCCTACCATATCCTACAATAATCACACATAATATAATACAATGTGTCCGGTTGTCGGTAAAACTAAATAACAATAAATAAAAAACAATAATAACATAAATAAAACATAATCTGGCGATTTAAAAATGTGCCCTTATAATAGTAGATTCGATAAATTATAGGTGTAGCAGTAGGTACGTCCCTTGATAATAAAGTACGGCAATTCTTCCTTCATATGTAGTTGTCGATATTTACTGATCTTCATGAGCAGTGGTCAACATCAAAAACAAAAGAATATGGTTACAGCATAAGCAAAATAGTACGACCATTTTTAGCCCATACTTTAATATTGTTTTTTTCATTCAGTCACTAAAAGGGTTAAATAGGGGATGAAAGTTTGTATGGAAATTCACCATTTATGTCGATGGAATACCATCGGGCACACGGCTTGTCTACTTGATAAAATTCTTATATTCACTGACAGACAATGCACAGCCTAAACCGCTGGATCTAGAAGCATGAAATTTTGCAAAAGAGTTCTTTTTGTAACGAAAGTAATTAAATTTCTATTAAAATTGCAATTTAAAAAACCGTTGCAATTTTGAAATTTCACCTTAGTACCGCAAAATCATGTTTTTCTCTAACTAGCTTCTGCCCGCGACTTCGTTCACAATATACTAAAACAACAGACACATTATAAAAATCTTTCCTGTACAGTACGTTAGTAGTTGTGGTATCAGCAGCCTAAATATACAGAGAGTTGTCCGTTTAAGGAGCAGCTTGTCCTGAGGTCGAAACCCGCAGCCTTAACAGCATATAATACCTAATGGCACAACACTGATACACTGAGTGATTCTTACAGATTGTTCCTGATGAACCCGGCTATCGCTAAAAAATATAACAGTGGATTGTACACACGGGATTTCTCATTAATACTGTCAGCTAACCATTGATATTTATTTATATTATAAACATAGATGATATAAGAGGAATAAACTTCATGTATTCTGTGTACGTTCTACGAACTATCAAATAACAGTGTATCAAAATGAAAAAAAAGAATCGAAAAAAAATATCAACAGTTGAGAATCGAACTTTTGTGGTTTGCTTTGACGAAAGTTGACTAAAATAGACGTTCTTATGTTATTTTTATGTCATGATTGATATCCTTCCGCTAAGCCTTAACTCAAAGATTTAGCGTGATGATAATCATTTAAAGGTTAAATCTGTAACTATCTGCTATATGCATTTCTTACTCAGCCCAATGAAGTAATGGAATAATTCACACACTGACACCGATATTGGCACGATATCTACCAGCGAAGACAGTACGGGGTGAGTATAGCGGGCATTCTTTCACTTGAGCAAGCTTTATCACACTGCCGACTTCGAGACGTCGATACTTATTAGTGTGCTTGTTTGTCGCGTCGCGATGGTCATCGATATTCACCAATATCATGGGGCCGGTAATAATTCTACCTATCGCTATCGAATCGTGTTGGTATCGTTATCTGGTAATGTGAAAACAAAACGACATTTTATGTAATAATCTTAGTTTACTCCACCGTAGACACCATAAAAAGTAAACATAAGGAAAAAAATCGACCTAAGAAAAACTAATTAAGTTGATCAACTGCAAATATTTTACACTGTGGCATGGATTTTCTGTGAAATCGTCGGCGGCGCGTCGTAAATAAACACGTCGCGCTGCATTTGGGGGAGGCGGAGGTAGCGTTTCAAAGGCCTACAGGCCCGAATAACCTGGCCTTAAGGACAAACCGGAGTTCCCGACTAGTTTTGAATACAGCCGATATTGTTCCCAAGTATATTATTATGTTAGGGTCAGCTTCCAGTCTAAACGGATCCAATATTTTACATGGACCGATATCCCTTGGTAAGACTGGTTGTCATACTTTTGGGCTTCTGACTACCCGTAAAGACTGTGACAAATATATATATTTCTCCCTCTCTCTTTTTCTCTAGTAAGCAAACGTACTTCAGAATAAGCATGTACTAACACAATAACGTCTCCATACTATCAATTGCAACACAGTTCGAACTACCCACGAATCTGTATAAATTAGCTACACGTTAGTAAACTCGCCGTCAATTACACAGTGCATCGGGAATGAAGTCCCACCTTTGAGGGCAACAGTAAGCTTGAACTCGGAGACTGTTGGGTAATTGTGAAACTAACTGACACCCGCTCGGGAGTCAAACTGAAGACTTTACGGGGACGGTGATCTTGTCAAATTTGTGGTTCAAGTAGTTAACGGTGAGTAAATTTTATTAAGTTTGGTCTATGGTTATGGAACAGGACTACTTACTGGAAATTGTTTTTCTTCCGATTTTTAATTTTCTCAAAATAATTGAGTGCATGATTATAATCTAGCGACCCGCCCCTGCTTTGCACGGTTTTTAAGACTCGAAAATGATTTATTTTGTGTTTGGAGTTAATTGGAATTGACTCCGAATCGATTTTCATATAGGCCCCCGGTATGGAAATTTTATGAATAGTGAAATTAATACAAGCGTTAACTCAAAAGCGTTACGTTTTTCTGCCTAACGTACCTTGCGCATCTTTCACTGTGAAATCATGTCTGTCTATACTTGTTTTGTGTATTTTCAATCTATCCATCCACAAAAATAAGAGGATGTAATGTACATGCGCTTAAGGAGTAAACTCCCGTCGTGGGTCAGAGCTGACACACACACTTTTGTTTAATATGAATATATTATACCTACACATTAACCTTCCAGAATAAATTCATCAAAATCCATTGTGTAGTTTAGAAGAACGAAGTAGTCACACAGACAAACACGAAAAGCTTCTTTATTTTATACCAGGTAACCTTCATCTTGCTGATAGGCTAATCTATCTATACTAATAATAAAGTTGAAGTCTGTTTGTTTGTTTGTTTGAGCGAGCTAATCTCTGGAAAAAAATATTTTTTGCATTTGATAGCCCAATGCTTGAAAAAGGCTATAAGCTATTTGATTGACAACTTTTACGGCCCTTAATTCTTCATTTTAGAAGATAAAAAGAATATAAATATATTTCTACTCTACTCGATGAGTTCTAGAAAATGACACCCCACCACGCTAGGGTACGATTTTTTTTTCAAATTAAAAAGTTTATTGTATGGGAACCCTTTTAATTTTTTACTCTATTTTATTTTTATTATTTGTTGTTATAGCCGTAATAGAAATACACAATCTGTGAAAATTTGAACTTTCTACCTATTACGGTTCATGAGATACAGCCCTGTGACAAAAGACGGACGGACAGCGGACGCTTAGTAATAGGGTTCCGTTTGGTACCGGTTCTGTTTGGTACCCTACGCGTGTACGAAACCCTAAAAAATGGTTTAGTAGATTTTCTACAGAGTGAATCACACACGTTGGTTTAAAAAATCAATATATTTAATGCATATTTGCTTTCGCGCCCAAGTGGGTGCATGAAAAACGAGCAGACGTCGGCGTCGAAGAGACGTGCCGCCATGTTTTTTTTTTTTTACAGGTGCCTTGGTAGCTGGTAGGATGACCATGATGACGGGAAAGTGGTGCACGATGAAGTTTTTTTATTATAGTGAGAAGAATAATTATAACATAACATCACGCCTTGTTTCCCCGAAGTGTAAGGCAGAGATGTAGATACCCATAGTACGTAAACCCATAATTCGCCAGTTATATTTAAGTCCTATGTAATAGGAAGCGAGCCTATTGCCATCAACCGGGCACAAGTCCAGCCATAAAGTCTCTGCCCATACTTTTCCATAAGAAACTACAGTTTGGAAGAGGCAATAGTTCTCTTTGTAATTTTTGACTTAATTATTGGAATAATAATTGATATTAATTATTTGACATGCTCAGGTAGTGAAAGAAAGTTAATTTCGCTGTAATACAAAAAAAAAACCTTAATTATATTCTGAAATCAAAAAGAAAATTCATCATCTCTCGTTTCGTTTATTTTGACTTAAAAAAAAATCTAATCTACATATTTTGTTAGTACTTTAAATATTGACAAAGATTACTTCCCAAGATTTTATTAGGTATTTATTCTTTAGACTTAGGGCGAAAAGAACGACGAAAGAAAGAAAATATGTTTATTTTCACCTAATATGATGCATAAATTAAAAATAGAGTACAAAAAGGAAAAATAAAACAAATAGGGAAATTATGCGTCACATCCGCGAAGAAAAGTTTTCATAAATGCTATTTATTTCGATTTCGATTCGAATTCGATTAAAAAACGTCATCATAATAATTAAATGTTTTTGGAGAAATAATTTCGAACTATTGCAACTTTCCTACAGTACAGATTCGAACTCCATGCACCTAGAATTAAAAAACAATGTACCCTACATTACTCCCTCTCATGGTCACCCTAGACACATCAAGTAATATTGACGTAGCGTAAGGAGGGGAGATGATACCATTTCACTAAGAGGGATGAAACTGCTGAGTTCGCACTATCGTACAGATGGCGCTGTAAGTTTTAAGGCAATTCTTGGCGTTTTGTTAGCAAGACTTCAGTTGGTTATAGGAGTTTGGTTACCTATATGACATTGCTAATTTTATAACAGTCGAATGATCGAAGACGAAAGTAAAAAAAAGATTGATCAGCAGTGCGGCTAGTATACTGATTTTAGAGCGTATTATGGCAACCAACGCTTTTTGCTAGAAAATATCCGGCATTTAATTAAATTATGCTCACCATTCTAAATAAATAATTGTTTGTTTATTTTTCCAACATTAACAAGTTACTACAAAAGTGTAAAATGTACTAGTACAAGAAAAATACCAGTAGAAGAGCCAGCACTTGGCAGAGTTTGAGAATACCAAATATTGAGATCAAAGAAATATACAGTGAGGCTTACGTACGACTTGTTGTGCCGACAGCAGAAAAAACAAGATTAACAAAAACAATTCTTAGAAATCGTAACTCGTTAGTAATTTAGTTTTTTCTTACAAACGTTACCTTCGTAGTAATTTCAGATCATATCATTATTGAAATGCAAAAAAAAAATGCAGTTAATTTTCTATGTATTTTTTTTTTTCGTTTCACCATATTGAAAAGCCTCAAAAGCAGCAACGTTTTCAATCATCATTCTCCTTCTGTCAATAACATTGCTTTATTGGTGCATCATTTCATGTTTACTCTATTTAAAATAACAGTGAAATTTCGGAGCAAAAAAACACCATTTTAATTTTGTATCATATTTTTAAAACAACAGCTAGTAAAGGGAACAGATTATAATCCTGTTATCACATTCAAAACAATCCTTTCAGCTTCACAATTTAAAACAATAAACCTTTGTTTAAAAAACTACTGAAATGCACACACATAGGAAAACAATAAAAAAAAAGCTGGTACACTCACTGGCCATTTTTCGACAAAAATAATGAAACTGCTTTTTTGCGTATTGTAGGTACTTTTCCACTATATTCGACTGACAAATCGCACGTCAATGGCAACAATTTGACACTGACAGCACCTTTATGCCATAGCAGTAAAGTCGGTTTTCGAAGATCAAGTATAGATGTTAAGCAAATAAAATTCAATTGGTGTGGCACTTAAGTTATTTTGCTGTCAGTACACAGGCTCCACAGGTTTACGTCTGTGCCAAATTGATTCACTTGTATAAAACTAAGTTGTTTTTGGTTTTATTTTTTGTATGGCAACGCAATATGATTCTGGAGAGTATTTAATTGATTGGAGTTTCTTAATTGTAGTTTGTTATTTTTTCGTTATTGCTCGGCGGAATAAATATTTTGAAAAGTGTTTCTCTATCTGCGGTGGTCTTAAACTATAGGTACAGTCCGCGAGGCCTAAGCTGAGCTTTGCATTTGTGTGAGTGCACATAGATAGTGTAGGTGTGACGTCCGGCCTAGAGCGCGACGCGTCCTTTGCTTGGTTTAGAACCGGTTTATACTGCTTTTTGGTAATCGACCTGAGGCGCAGTGCGTCCCTCGCGCGACGCTCCTTTGGTGATCACTAAAAATAAAAAAAATCACCCACACAAATGCAAAGCTCAGCATAGGCCTCGCGGACTGTAGTGTTATTAAAAAAATACCCGTATCAAATACAGTATTTGTTGTATCTACTTCTTCTGTGTAGGTATGACATGAAAACAAATCCAAACACCAACAGTAAAAAAATTTTTAACTACGTTTTGTGCAAATTTTTTATTTGATAGAATTGTGGAAAAGTTCGACAACCATGACATTGTTAGTTCATAATATTATAACCTGCATAAACATGGTCGTGACTCCTAACACAACAACAGAAACAGAAACGTATCCACATAACACCCAGAAAAACATTTCAATTACATATAGAACCCATTTCCGTATCAATTAATTAAATTTCAAAAAGTCCATTAGTACCAACCCTAAGCCGTCAGGGCTGGCACGTGGGAGTTGTAGCTAATTGATGTGTTGGTAAACCCAGCAACAGTTAGAGCTTCAAATACATAAATACATACAAATTCGCGATGATGAGGCTCGCGGGTATTTGAGCATGTAAAAGCCAAGTTAACGCACATATTATTATATACGAGTATTTTCTGCACTTTGCCAACATGTCTTGAAAAGTCAAACTAAACGAAATGTGTTCTGTCAAATTATTTCAAACCAATCTAAATTTCCTACCAGAAAACTTTGTTGGGACTTCAACTGGACCTAGGCAATGTCGAACAAACTCAAACAGTTTTGCAATTACTTCTCCTTCTTCTCACATAGGCACAAACTATGAGAGAATATGTTTTAAAAATATTAGCCAGTCGAAACACGAAAAGAACAAGTTAGGTTTTATTTTTTTTGCGTGAATACTACTAATGTTTCTAAAATAAAATTAGCTTAAGTTACTCCTTATAACATCAGCTATCTGCCAGTGAAAGTCCCGTCAAAATCGGTCCAGCCGTTTCGGAGATTATCCAAAAAAAAAAAACAGACACAGATAAAACAATTTAAAATTGTTTTTTGCTATAAGTACTTTAATATCATTTAGTAAAAAGCTGTTATTTTGAAATTACGAACAGACACTTCAATTTTATTTGTTTGTTTATTTTTATTAGATTTGTATCGCCACTTGTGGAGGCTGATGTTCCTCCAAAACAATGAGTTGTACTAACAACCCTGAGTTTTACCCAGTAGGGCTGTCACAATGGGGTAAAATACATTATTGATGTGCTAATAATTCCCATGTCTTTTTTCTGTTCGTAATAGGAATTAGGGTCACGGATGATTTATGAGGGTCATTTGTTCTTTTCACGGAGGAAGAGGGGAATGTGGGCTATGATGACGATGATCTGTGGCCACGGCTGAGCTCGCGTACCAAAACCGAGCCAGAAAACCTATTATCTAGGTATGAACAGTTAAACTAAAATCGGTTACGGGATTCCACGTTAGATTTAAGCGCAAAAACAAACAACTTCGACAGTTCTAATGTCATGTGAATGAATCATGTAGCAGACACACAGAACAAACACCTTTCCTTTGAAGTTTCAGTTTCGCGGAAATAAATAAATAATCACAAATTACCTCATTTTGTTGCTTAACCAACTTTTACATTCGCGGTAAGAGTTACTTTTACTGCGAATGTAAAAGTTGGTTGTGATTACCGCGAATTACCACCCCTGATGTTAGGGTCCTCGCTTGGCATTTAAACGCGAGTCCTAATTTATGTTTTAATTATTAACATGTTCTGTTTTGTAACTCGCATTCGTGTTTTCGGGCAGAAGTGAAAAATGTGTGAGGATTTTTCTTTGCCCCTTTTTTTAGGGTTGTACGTACTAAGTTCGTTATTAATTAATGTGATCATTAGTTTTTGTTTTACACAGACAATGTTTTATTGACTGACACGCGCTTAATGTGTATAATTGACACGCGCCTAATGTGTACGAGTATATACCCAAATAATACCCATTTTGATTTCCTAAAAATATTAATGGACAATCTAATATAATAAACTAGCTGACCCGAATTACGTTGTCCTGTCCAAATTTCATGTATGAGACAATTAATTTTCTTCATATTTTATTTTTATTCGGGTATTTTTCCGATGTTTTAATAGTCAGTAGTGCTATTTGGGGGCGGAGACAAATCAAAGATCGTAAAAATTGGTCCAGCCGTTCTTGAGATATAAATTGTGTAAATAACCCGACTTTGTTTTATATTATAGATACATGTGCCTCTTTTTGTGATCCTCAAATAATTCCCATTTTGGTGTCCAAAAAACACTAAATACGTAGCGAAAATGAGCTAAAGAGAACAGTGATGGCCCCGTGGTAACGACCGCGACGTAAATACGAGTTGTAGGTCGCAGATTCAAACCCAGACAGGCACTTTACGTTGTGTAAATTATTTCATCACCGCTGCTCTCAAAACGGTGAAGGAAAACATCGTGAGGAAACCGGCATGTCCTAGAACATCTACCAACCCGCACTGGGCCCGCGTGGTGGATTACAGCCCACTCCCTCTCACAGAGAGGAGGCCTGTGTACCAGCTTTGGGATCATTATAGGCTGATTATAAAATAGCCAAATAACTGCGACCAACTTGGATTTTCCAAAGAAAATTGACTTTTTATTCTAGCCCTGCTGGTCGTGACTGTCAAAAAGAAGTTTTTCATAAAAAAATATTATGTTTTAATTAAGATCGCATACTATCTCAATCACAGAAAAGATAAATCTCTTTATCTGTTCTGTGATCTCAACATTAAAGGATCTTGCACATCAAATGCACAAAAAAAAAACTAGTAAAAATCTTACAGTCAGCAAAAAAACTGCAATAAATATCCTACATAAGAACATAAATATATTTTCTATTTAACTAAGGGAAGGCAACGTTACCGAACATATCTTTTAGCTATCTCTTAAATTAACTAAGATATATCTCGGGTAATCTGTGATGTTACTCAAGATAATGACGCCATTTCATACTTTGAAGTGGGTTTTATGTCATCTTTTGACCTTCCATTTATCAAGGCTGGTATTAAGACATAATGTTAGTCTTTTATAACGTTAAAGATGATTTTGCATATTTAGTTACTGTCAAACACAATAATACATAATGTAAGTATACATTCTAAATTATTTTTTTGCAAATGTGACTCGATTTTTTTTAATTACCTTTGTACTAGATACCTATTATTATTCATTACCTATGTATTTTAAAATATTGCGGTTGGTCTGTGGATGGGTGACCATCTTTACATACCAAGACCCCTCCGTGCCTCGAAAGCACGTTAAAAAGCCGTTGGTCCCGGCTGTCATTCATGGATCTTTGCAAGTCGTTACGGGTCGTCAGAAGCCCGAAAGTCTGACAATCAGTCTAAGAAGGGGTATCGTATTACCAAGTAACTGGGTTGTGGAGGTCAGATAGGCAGTCGCTCCATGTAAAACACTGGTATTCAGCAGTTTCCGGTTAGACTGGAAGCCGACCCCAACATATTTGGGAAAAGGCTAGGCAGATGATGATGAATATTTAAAATTTTCACTAGACAACCATTCTGATTGGTCTTAACCTAAATAAATACTTTTCATTCTTAATAACATTACATACCTAATAGAAAAAAGTACACTCGAAAACAAAACACAAAACGCAACACATTATCCTATTCCTTCGCAATCAGAGAACAATTTCAGCATCGGTGGTTGCTTATGAATTTTTCACACATTTTCGGGTCCTCGGCCAGTTTCGTTCTCACAGTACCATTGTTTCATTTCGTCGCGATTAAAAAATTCACGCACCACGCCCGCCCGGAGCCCGATAAATAAATAAAATGTTGCGTTTAAATATTTTGTTGGTGATTGTAGTTTTCGTGTGAATTTGAGTAGCGATTGGATTAGGTTTTAGCACAATAAATTGTTAACGGAGCTACAGAGCCTGCATCTCACAACACAGGAAGTCCTAGTGCGAGATCTAGGAATTCAATCCACTTGATACCGCATTTACACATTCGCGCGAATAGCGAGGCGAATGGCGAAGCGAATAACGAACACGCATATGTGAACAGTGCGCTCGCTATTCGCCTCGTGCTTCGCCTCGCGATTCGCACGCTCGCGTTCGGAGCGGTTTTTCGGACGCGAATCAAAGGGCACGAATGGCGAACACGAACTTACTGTTTACAAATTTGCCTGCATTCAGTTGACAGTTAGCCCCCGACCCAACAGGGCGTGTAGACAAAATGGAGTGGAGTGAAGTACGAATTTTAGAATTTCTAGAACTATATCAAAAGGAAGAGCTCATTTGGAATCCAATCGCAATCATAAAAACAGAAAAAAACCGGCCAAGTGCGTGTCGGAACACGCACAATGAAGGGTTCCGTAGTTGAAAAGAATTTATCCCAAAAATGTTATACGAATGTTTCGTCGAATGTTCGTCGAGTGACGAGGCGAATGGCGAACACGATTGTGTAAATGCGGTATGGATGTAAACTTAGCGAAATAAATTTATTCTCATTCATAATATGTTGTTATGTTGCTTCACAAATGAAAAGTTACTTTAAAAATCACATTTTTCATCCTAGTGCACTAGCTACCCTGATCCCCCACGGGCGGGTTATATAGGCATGTATATCTGAATATTACTGAACGACGTCTAATGTACCGGTAAATTGCGCCTACACTATTTATATGTTATGAAGCTGAAGCTGCTCTACCTCCGTCGAAACTAATTTGGGTCGAATACCTATGGGAAGGGTAAAAGATGGTGAAATTAACTGTGAAATGGAGAACAATTTTCTTGATGGTATATGAAGATGGAGATAGAGCATGCTTCTGTAAAGTGTCTTATGTACAGTCGGCAGAGAAAGTGGTCTGTCTGGTTATGTTAAAAAAAAAAAAAAAAATGCTAATAAAATATCGCAAAAGTTCAAAAAATTTAAATATGACATGGAAATGAATTTCAATCTTAGTGGTATCAACCTCTTTACAAAAACAATTAGTTAGGTTGCCCGCCCATTGCTCATAAATACATGATGTCCGGTAAAATAAATGGATAATCATAATTATGGGAGAACATTATAGAAGAGAGTTTAGTATAACCGTTAAAAAAAAACCGGCCAAGTGCGTGTCGCTCCACGCACAATGAAGGGTTTCGTAATTGATAAGAATTTATCCCAAAAACAAACTTAACTTTGTAGTTGAAAAACATGTTCTCCCATACATTGATAAACGTCACGGTCAATTCTCTAACTGCAAATTTAAGTTAGTAATCCCAAAATATTTTTTTTATGTGATAAAACTACAAATTAATGATAATCGGACGTTTTCCTTTACTTGTACTGTGAGACCTTGCTTCTTGTCAAATTTCATGATTCTAGGTCAACGGGAAGTAGGTACCATATAGGTTTTGATCTACTTGCGAGTATCAAAATAATATGTAACATAAATGGCCGTATTTTTTATTGAATTGACTTAGAAGCTTGAATTTTTTAGAGCTCCAAGGGTTCATAGACATGCGTATTTGATATTAATTTCAGCTTGATACCTCCACGCGTTCCTGAGAAAAAGGGTCTTGACAGAATGACATACATACATTCGGACAACGAAGCGTTCCTATATTAGGGTTTTGTTTATTTCCTTTTGAGGTACGGAATAACGGAACCCTAAAAAACATTAAAAATACCAAGTAAGTAAATTAAAACGTGTTTTGATAAAATGCACAATTCAATATGTTACGTGATTACTCGTTTTAGAGGAGAGAGATTAGAGGAGCTCGTGGCTAAGTAATAACAGCCGCACGGGTCAATCCATCAGGTTAAGCTACGCTTGCCGGGGTTGGACAGTGGATGCACGATGCATGGATGCAATAACGTGCACGTCTTTCTACACTGTTCTCACATGTATATTTTCAACTTGAACGATGTAACCAATATTTTGTAAAAATATTATGATTTAAAAGAATGTCCGTGGAGTTTCTTGCCCGTTATTCTCCATAGGGATCTACTACGCTTTGGAATGGGCAACTAGCTTCATCTTTCTGACTGACTGACCCATTGACAATTCAAAAGTGCCTGTAATTGGTTTATTTGAAATAAATGCTTTGAGTTTGAATTTGATGGGTGACCATTCTTTACAGTCCGAGACTCCTCCGTGCCTCGGAAAGCACGTTATGCCGTTGGTCCCGGCTGTCATTCGTGGATTTTTGACAGTCGTTACGGGTCATCAGAAGCCCGAAAGTCTGACAACCAGACTTACCAAGGGGTATCGTATTACCCAGTTACTGGGTTGTGGAGGACAGATAGGCAGTCGCTCCATATAAAATACTAGTATTCAGCTGCATCCGGTTAGACTAGAAGCCGACCCCAACATAGTTGGGAAAAGGCTAGGCGGAATGATTGTTATTACTCGTTTTAACTTACACATAAAAAAATAAATGAAAATTAATTTCAAGTTTATCCATTAATTATCAAGCACCCTATATGTAGATGAATACAGTGCCATTTTTAGAACATAAAAAATTGCCGATTTATTTTGGAGACAAGTAAAAATGGATTTCGTCGTTTCTTGACGTTGGTTAGTTACCTCCAATAATTAAACAGCACTGAAAAAATTTAAATCGTTGTTTATGACTTTATGAGCCTTGAAAGTGAGCCAAATTATGACAAATAGTTCATAGTTCAATTACATTCGTGTCGTGCTGATATCATCGCACGATTGCGTAAAAGTAATTATTTTAAGGTCTTGCCTAAAAGTCGTTCTGAGCAGAACCGGCTCAATTTTAACAAACCACAAACGTGACAATTTGCTTCATTTGACTAATGACAAAACTCCAAATAAGAGTGTACAATTTTTACAAGAATAAATTATAGTTTAAAAAACTAAAAAAGACGCTTTAATACCATTAAACTGAACTAAAAAGTAAAAAAATATTTTTTTCAATAGAAGACTAAAGTGATTAACGAGAAAATTAATGTCATTGTAAAAAAAAAGCGTGGGATGCTTTCGAATTACAGAGCTAACGCAAGAATGTCGTATTTTACAATGACATAAATTTTCTCGTTAATCACTTAATTTGAAAATTTCATTTTTTTTTTTTAGTTCAGTTTAATGGTAGTTTATGGTGTTTTTTAGTTTTTAAACTATAATTTATTTTAATTTTTTTAGAAATAAATTGTTAATCCTGATGATCCTGATCAGGATAATGAGACAAAATTTATAAATTATTATATTGTCATCGGGCCCTGTTATGTGTGCAAAATTTCGAATTAATCTGACCATTTAAAGTGGGCAAAAATCGAGTTCAAAGATTCCGTTACATATAAACATACATACAGGTGAAGCTAATAAAAGCATCTTAAAAACGAAACATTTCATGAAACATTTTAATAAAAATATTCCCATTGTAACAGTTGGTATGCTACTCCCGAAAAAATCTTGTTAACCCATATTTCACAAGGAAGGCGGAGATTAAGGAATTCAGGCTTATCACGTCTATTAGGACTTATGACTACTTAACATTTAGCAAAGGACCCATTTATCTTTCTTATTACAAAAAATCCTTCAACACGGTAACAAAAAAAATATTACAATTTTTTTTTTCACACCCGTAAATTCTTATTCCTGAAGAAATATGGCTTAAAATCCTTTGGCACGAAGATATATGAGTTTGTAATATCGTAAATCACAATCGGCTGACGCAAAGCTAGCTCCGCAAACGTCAAAACATAGGTCACAGATGTGTAAATCAAAAATTCCTCGAAATGTGACAATTTTAACTGCACGACCTATTGAATCCACTTCACACCTTATTCCGACGAAATTAAGACATATATTCTAACAATTTTCGATTTTAAAGCTACACATTTAAGTTTGTTGTTGCAACATCTGTTGACGGGATAATTATTAAACGCGTTTACGAAGCAAGTGTTGCGTGGATTAGTGTGACATATATAATTACATGTGTTTTTGTCACGTGCCGTGTCTGTCTGTATGCTTGTGTCCTCATTTGTATGATTAGGAAGCGCGGATGTTTTAATTTGAGTAAACTATTTTGGAGTTTGGTATTTACAAAATGAAGTGTTTTTAGTATGGGTTAGGAAAAAAAAATATTGGGTAGATATTAAGATAGGTCACTAGGGCGCTATTTTCATGAATTAAAGAAACTACTAGTATTTTAGAA
Source organism: Cosmia pyralina (assembly GCA_946251885.1). Taxonomy (NCBI): domain Eukaryota; kingdom Metazoa; phylum Arthropoda; class Insecta; order Lepidoptera; family Noctuidae; genus Cosmia; species Cosmia pyralina. Next base: position 16,274,029 of record OX276366.1, on the reverse strand, counting down.
GTAGTAAAACGCTGCTCGTAGTATTAATAAAATCAACGAATTTAAAAGTTTAATTTTGCAAAAAAAAAAAAGGTATAGGTAAAGGTAAAAAGGTCTTGACTTTTCTACAGTGCTAAAATCAATACCTCCCTTATTGATTGAGTTATAAGAGTTAGGTACTTACGTACCTAACTCTCTCTGCCTAGCCTTTTTCAAATACGTTGGAATCGGCTCCCACTCTAACCGGATACAGCTGAATATAGTATTTTACATGGAGCGACTGCCTATCAGACTTCTACAACTCAGCTACTAGATAACACGATACCCCTTGGCCTGGTCGTCAGACTAACGGGCTTCTGACGACCCGTAACGACCGTCAAAGATCCAAGAATGACAGCCGGGACCAACGGCTTAGCGTACATTCCGAAGCACAGAGGCTCCAAAAGTAATAGATGGTCAACCATCCACGAACTGACCGCGACAAGCGTAGCTTAACCTTCGATCGCCCAGTGCGGCTGTTATTATTAAGAAACGAGCCCCTCTACCTAACTCTTTTAACTAGCTGGAGTTAATGCATAACTATTCCTATAATTTTTACTATTTTAATTTAGCAATTAATATTTGCTCGTCAATTGTAGAATAGAATCTCATCCCTTTATTAAAAAAAAAAGTAAAACGCTCTATAAACCTATTTTAGTTATAGCAATGTTTTGTCGTCTTCTTTCGAACTCAAATCATAATTCGAAAGAAATAAAAATAAAATAGGTTTATAGACCGTTTTAGTTTTTTTCAATACACTTCCTCGAAAACTTGTTCATATCGCACTACGATTAGGTTCACAATGCAATATATTTCACACGCGTGCGATTTTTCATTTTCCAACACGTGTGCGGGAATAAAAATTGCCACACATAACTGATACCTATAAGTACATAGTCCAAATTCGTTCAATGCCTCTATTCAAACCGTCTCGCGCCAGTTTCATTATGGCATTTGCCGGTGCCAAATGCCAAAATGAAACTGGCGGAGACGGACCTCTCTATTCGGAGGTGAATGTTTTTTTTTAAATCTCGGCAAAGAGATATGCGTCTTTGGCTTTAATATTTTTTGAATATTTAAATAATGTTTATAAATAGAATATCATCAAAAACCATGATTATTACAATAATAGAAACGTTTATGAACAAATTAACATTTATTTGTGTTCTAAACTCAAAAATATTTGAATTTTCTATTTTTCATATTAGGCTGTTTATCGGCTTTATACCTTTGCTTCTCCTTTAACCTGGCGAAAACAAAACGCGGAAAAAAAAGAAAATTTAAACCATAGTTTCCTAATAATTCATAACAAAAATATTTTTCGTTATTTTATTTTACATCTTCAAAAGTATATTGAAAAACGTCGTTTGATACACTGGACATTTTGTTATTGCAGTTCTCGGCTCAAAAACAACCTCGCCTACGGCTCGGGTGTTATTTTCGCCGCGATTGCACTAACAAACATTCTCCACTTGTATCAAAATGTACTATCTATGAATAAGGGGGTTAAACTCTCAATTTCATACTGCCATTTTATACTCAAAATACTTACAATAAAGTAGCTCGTTAAAACACTGATATTTCTACCAAGTTTAGCTCATAAAAAGTTACTCAGACACTTCTGCTGATGGAGCAGTCTCACTGCTAACTTGGCATTATACAACGTCATCTACAGTATTTCTTCAATTAAGAATGCATAATTAGAACCGCGTCTGTCTTTTTGCACTAAAATAAATTACTTCAAACTGAATTGTTGAGAAAACCCTCTTTGAACTGTAGTTGTCTTTCTCGTTAATTTTATTTAAGACCTCGCTTGATAATAAGAACCTAGCTGTGATAGAAATACAGTTCTTTATGCAAAACTGACAACTTAATGTGTCGGAATGAAGTTCGAAATTCAAAAAGGAGTCCATGGTTTAAACCTGAGTTTGAAGATGAACTTTGTTTTGAAATAAGACGGTTGATGTCTGCGTCGAATTTTATACTTTTAAAGTCAACATTGATACAATTACTTATTCAGTAAAATTAAAAAAATATGCTCGAAAATGCGAGGATTTTTCCGTTTGCTGGAAACTGGCCGATAGGCTAAAGTATAGAAGAACTAGCGACCCGCCCCTGCTTCGAGCGGTTTTTACACATGAACCTTCCCGCAGTGTCAGTCGTTCCATGTAAAATACTGATATTCAGCTACATCCGGTTAGACTGGAAGCTGACCCCAACATAGTTGGGAAAAGGCTAGGCAGATTGATTGACACATATATTTTCCGGATTAAATTCTCTTAAAGATGGTGAATACTGCATCAAAATCCGTTCGGCAGTTTAGAAGAACAACATAGTTACACAGGCAGACACGAAAACCGACTTTATTTTATAATACGAGTATGTACCCGTACAGATATAAAAGATAGATATTCTTAGTATCCTCCAACGGTTCCATTAAGCGGGCAACATTCCAAAATGTGGGCATCTGTATTTTGCTGAGAATTTGAAGCACTTAATATGACACTTAGCCTGACTAGGGAATTGAAGCCAGGATCTGGGGAATTGAACTACATACTGGTATTCAGCTGCATCCGGTTAGACTGGAAGCCGACCTCAACATAGCTGGGAAAAGGCTAGGTAGATTGATCTAGGGAATTGAACTATATTGTCATTGCTAAAAGTTTAAAACACAGTTGAGACTCTAAGTTCAAATCTATTTCTGAAATTTAGTAAAATAATCAACAAAACCATTTAAAAGCTCAATAAACAATAACGCCTTAACAAACTCGACTTTTAAAACTTTAGATTTTAGAAATAGCCTTGCCATTCAAATATCAAACTTAACTTAAAAGCCTAAAGTCGAAAACCTCTAAAACAACGGTCAAATTTGGACAATAACCACAACCATTCGAATATCAACCTTGACTTAATAGCCTAAAGTCTAAAACCTCTAAATCAAGGTTAAGGGTTGGTTCCGAAACAATATCAAATCGTAATCCGGCCCTTTAGAGTTTTGTCTCAAAGCCAAGTGCTGTTAACGACAGCTCTTAAATCGTCGAAGGGCGTCGGAGCCGAGTTCCGAAGTTACAGATAACTTTACACCCTTAATCCTTCATTATAACTCCTTGATTTCAAAATAAAAGGGATACTTTATGGGAATTAGAAAATTATGCAAGTACAATTCCTTTCGGAGTCTCTCTGAGGAATCGAATCTGGATTGAAGTGATTAGACATAAACAGAGTGGTCGACAGAAGTCACACAATCAATGGGTTTGGATGACCGTTGAGGAAGACGGTGTTCGTGACCGGATAGACAGAAACGTAGGTAGGACGAGAGGGCGTTCAAGCCTGAAGGAGGCTTGGCGGAGCGACGATCTTCGAAGGGTGGCTGGTAGCAGCTGGTTAAGACTTTGAGAGTACCCGAGGATCGGACAAAATGGTTTCTGATGGCTCAGATGGCTGATGGTGATGATAAGAAATTTCGCGAATGAAGGGTCCTTATTCCTAAGTTTACGTGTCTCGGAAAGCACGTTTAGCCGTTGGTCCCGGCTGTCATTCGTAAAGATCTTTAACAGTCGTAACGGGTTGTCAGGAGCCCGAAAGTCTGACAACCAGTCTTACCAAGGGGTATCGCATTACCCAGTAATTGGGTTGTGGAGGTCAGATAGGCATTCACTCATGTAAAATACTGGTAAGTATTCAGCTGTATCCGGTTACACTGGAAGCCGACCCCAACATAGGTGGGAAAAGGCTAGGCAGATAACAAGTCGGTCAGAAAATGGTAATAAAAAAATAATATATATTAATAACACCAGCCTATTATTGTCCCACTGCAGGACCAAGCCCTCTTCTCATACAGAGAAGACACGAGCTTTGATCACCACGCTTGCTCAAAACGGGTTGGCGATTTCAGGCTTATATTAACTATAAGTCCAGGTTTCCTTCACCGATGTCAGTAAAGTCCAAGATTTTTTCAGAAAGTACATATGAATTGAAAAAGTCATATTGGTACTTGCCCGGATTTTGAACCCACAACCTCGTGCACGAGAGGCGAGGACTTAACCACTGGGACATCACGACGGAGAAAATGGTAAATATGATTGAATCTCACGAAATCTTACGTTGAACGTGAAAATACGTCTTAAAGACGAATCATACAAACGAAATACTAAATTCCCTTGCGGTTTCAGCATATTGAATACTCAGACGTCCGACAACGTCCGGATTCGGCCGACTATAAACGATAAAACTCGAACTGTAATAAAAATCCAGGGGCTCCCGAAATCGTCCAGCCATTTAGTATTTGATGGCCGAATGGATATAAAAATGTATGAAATTTTTAAATTCCCAGTTGAATCCCAGTGAATTCGTCCTTTAATATACAGGGTGGTTTAGAAAAGAATTGTTTGGGTACGATAGAATCTATGAAAAAATATATGAGTTCATAACCTACAAAAATTTGGACTCCGTGGGTAATTTTACGCAAAAACACTTGCCTGCAGCTTTTGAAAAAAAGCAATCAATCTGCCTGCAATCTGCCTAGTCTTTTGGGGTCGGCTTCCAGTCTAACCGGATGCAGCTGAATACCAGTATTTTACATGGAACGACTACCTATCTGACCTCAACAGCCCAGTTACTGGGTAATACGATACCCCTTGGTAAGACTGGTTGTCAGACTTTCGGGCTTCTAACGACCCGTAACGTATATCAAAGATCTACGAATGACAACCGGGACCAACGGCTTATTGTGCTTTCCAAGGCACGGAGGTGTCTCGGTATGTAAAGATGGTCACCCATCCACGGACTCACCCCGGCAAGCGTAGCTTAACTTGATGGATCGACCCGTGCGGCTGTTATTACTTAGCCACGAGCACCACGAGATTTTGCAAAAAAGCAAGTTTATCACGATTTTTTTCGGCAAATAAAACATATTTTTCTGCGATTGATTTAAAGAATGAATGAAGCTAACATCTCAGAACGGCTAGCTTATCCCGTTTTTCATCGAAAATCCCATCTCAAGTAAGTACTCACCCTGTATATTTCCACAGAAAAATAGTTCAATATTCATATTGCTGCAACAACAAACATTTTATACAGATTCCATTTTAAACTAGTCTGTATGTTTTTATTCCTTTTAAAACTATTGTACTCGTATATATTGTTTAGAGAAATCATGTGTTAATCCTCTGCTGTTGTTTACGGCAATAGGATTTTTTGTTTCTAGTATATTTTTAGGGTTCCGTACCTCAAAAGGAAAAACGGAACCCTTATAGAATCACTTCGTTGTCCGTCTGTCTGTATGTCTGTATGTCTGTCTGTTTGTCTGTCTGTATGTCTGTCTGTTTGTCAGTCTGTCAAGACCCTTTTTCTCAGGAACGCGTGGAGGTATCAAGTTGAAATTCATAACAAATACGTAGGTCAATGGTCCCTTAGATCTCTAAAAAAATCAAGCTTCTAAGTCAACGCAGTAAAAAAATACGGCAATTTATGCGACATTTTTGATACTCAAGTAAATCAAAACATATAGGGTACTTCCCGTTGACTTAGAATCATGAAATTTGGCATGAAGCAAGGTCTCACCTCACAAGTAAAGGAAAAAGTTCGAAAATCGTTAATTTGTAATTTTGTCGCATAAAAAAAATTTTTTTTGAGATTTCTAGTTTTTCAACTACAGTGTTAGGTTTGTCGTTGGGATAAATTATTTTCAACTACGGAACCCTTCATTGTGCGTGATCGGACACGCACTTCGCCGGTTTTGTTTTATTAGTTTTCTAGGATAAAATTCCTATAAATCCGCCCAACTAGGACGATGCTTGTGGCAGTACATTTACTCCCAGTACTGCAGCAGACAAGTTTCAATCCCACGACCTTACTGAAATGGGTTGTCCATATCCATTGAAGGGATGATGTCCGTTGGAACAGAGGACTCTTCTGTGAAAGAGGCTAATCTGCAAACATAACGGAGGAACCTGGAATCCTATCAGATGTCACAACATTTCATTTTAAATAATTCTCTTATATTTATTCTCTCTTGTGATTCAGATTATTCGCCTTAGATTCTAGCGTATTGCACTCGTGGGTTGCAGCTGAAAATCAGCGTCAGGTGGTACACCTTGTATTGTCATCTGACAATATGCTGAGCTGAGGCCCTTTTGGCAATACAATCTTTGTTTTATGTTTTTATAATTTTAAGGTGTACCTATTTATTTTTTGTTGTAATGCCAATTAAACGCATTTTTCTTTCTTTCTTTCTTTCAGATTGACCGAAGATTTCAAGAAGACGGTGGGTACTGATTGGATGCAGAAGGCCGAAACATTCAAAGCCTCTTCATTATTCCCCTGCTCTTATCGAAAGTGATTTAGGGTCGGCGTAGCATGTCTTGTTCTTCCAGTTTCCATACATCTGTATCAGCCTTCATCTCGGTATTCATCCCTTCTGTAGCCATTACTTTTTACACAATATATACATTGTTTATTTCGTCTTTCCCTACTCTTTGTAGCCACTGCAATATTATTTAAAACCAGTCATATCCATACTTTCCACCATAAAACATACCACATCCACCATCGGTGGCCACACGACCATGAACAAATAAACAAACATACTAACTTCTAGTAAACACATAAAACCCCATGCATTGTCTTTGGTATAGAGAACTATAAACTAGTGTGGAACTACGGGTTGTGTTGCGGATGCCACGTCCGGAGTCCGGAGTCCACACTCGTTTCCCGGCAAACTTGGTTAGTGGAAAACGTTAGTTTGCGAGGTTATACGGCTAAGCCAACAAAGGAGTGGTATACAGGGTTTTTGTAAAGTGCAGTTGGGACTGCATTTAGGACGTTGTCGTATTATGCGAAGCAAATGGCGACGTCAAAAACCGGCCAAGTGCGAGTCGGACTCGCGCACGAAGGTTTCCGTACTATATAAAAACGACAAAAAAATCATGTCCGTTGTATGGGAGCCCCCTTAAATGTTTATTTTAGTGTTTGTTGTTATACATCATCTGTGAAAATTTCAACTGTCTAACTTTCACGGTTCATGAGAAATAGCCTGGTGACAGACGGACGGACAGTGGAGTCTTAGTAATAGGGTCCCGTTTTACCTTTTGGGTATGGAACCCTAAAAATTGAGCATTAACGTTGTGATTGTTAGATCCCTAAACCCTCTTTATTTAGATATAGATTTATTATTATTTTAATGTGGTAATATTGATATTGGGTATTTATTTTAGTTTTTAATTAATCACAAAACAACACACACACGCATGCATGTCACATCATTTTCATTTTAAATTAATTCTCTTAAATCTATTCTCTCCTTTTGTTTTATTTTATTCATATTATTCTAGCCTTAGATTCTAGCGTATGGCACTCGTGGGTTGCACCTGAAAATCAGCTATATATATATCTTTAGTCTTCATTTGTTTTCGTTGCTTATATTTAGTATGTATGTATTTATGTATCTATTATTTAGGTTATGTATGTATCTATTTTAGTATAATATTGTAAGTAGGCACTTATTATTTGCACCAAAGACAGCCCCATTTCATATCCAGGCAAATCACTGTCCATTCTATGGTTGCCTGGAAGAGATTGCAGAAAGCGATAAGGCCGCCCATTGTATATTTTGTAGTTTGTGTCTTTTTTTTTGTTATGTATTTTTGTGGTGTACAATAAAGTATATATAAATAAATAAATCAGCGTCAGGTGGTACACCTTGTGTTGTCATCTGACAATATGCTGAGCTGAGGCCCTTTTGGCATTACAACTTTGTTTTATGTTTTTATCATTTTATGGTGTATTTATTATTTGCTGTAATGCCAATTAAACGCATTTTTCTTTCTTTCTTTACACACTTTCTCTAAAACTAGTAGTTCTGCGAACAGTAGCTAGAGCTCGCGAGCACACGGCGCCGAAGTAGCGACAGCGTACATTTACTATGGCGCCATCATCTGTGTTCTCGTTGACGTCCCGTTCCCGGTGCGATGTAAAAACTTTTTTGCAACAAACTATCCCGTTTTAAATAACTTTAGTAAACAAAAAAACCGGCCAAGTGCGTGTCAGGTCACGCGCAACAACAGGGTTCCGTTGTTGCACAATTAATTTAGAAATTGTTGTTGTTGTTGGCAACAGGCTCGTCTCCGGTTATGTACATGGAACTCAATCATAACTGGCGAAATGTAGGTCTACCAAACACATCTGGCTTACCCTTCGGGGAACAGCCGTGATGTTAATAATAAATGTACATTACTTTATATCATGGGCAGCTCGCCGTCCGGTAAGGACCAGGCCCGGGTCGACGGCGCGTTGTGTTCCACGCGCGCCTCAAAGAGATGTCAGCAGTGACGGGGTCAATTGGGCCGATGCCGCCGGGGTCGCGGTTAGTTCGAAAGAGATACCGTGGCCCTGGCACGGGCAGCTGAAGGAACATGGGTGGGTTTTAGTCAGTAAAAGTCTGACACGCCCTCCCGCTCTGCCCAGAGCGGGAGAAGTCATTTGATGATTTCCCATCCACAAAAAAAAAAAAAAAAAAATATCTATCTATTTATACTTATAATAAAGCTAAAGAGTTTGTTTTTTTGTATGTTTGAACGCGCTAATCTCTGGAACTACCGGTCGGATTTAAAAAAATCTTTTTGCATTTAATAGTTCAATTATTGAGGATGGCTCTATGCTATTTAACATCACGCTAGGATGCTTAGGAGCCGAGCAAAAGGGGACGAAGTCGCGGGCTGAAGCTAGTTATACAATAAACTGTGGTGTTGACATTACTAGTACCAACGTATAGCACATCGGAAGCCGGGGCCACGTCCGGCCACGCTTCCCCTCAAAGTTACTCATTGGAAAATTATAGATTGTGCTTGTGGTCACGGCACGAAGGCTGTAACATGAATGTTGTTCTATAAAGTTTTACCCGTGCATATTTTGTACAAAAAATAACACTATTAGGAACTAGATATATTGGCAACAGGAACGGTGCTGTAAAATTTTTGGGACCCTTGACCCTTCTTTTTTGATGAATTTTAAATCAATCAGTCTGCCCAGCCTTTTCCCAACTATGTTGGGGTCGGCTTCCAGTCTAACCGAATGCAGCTGAATACCAGTATAATTATTTTGTCAGACTTTTGGGCTTCTGACGACCCGTAACGATTATCAAAGATCCACGAATGACATCCGGGACCAACGGCTTAACGTGCTTTCCGAGGCACGGAGGAGTCTCGGTATGTAAAGATGGTCACCCATTCACGGACAGATCCCGGCAAGCGTAGTTTAACCTGATGGATCCACCCGTGCGGCTGTTATTACTTAACCACGAGCTCGTCCTGATGAATTTTAAATGTGTAATTATTAAAATTATGAGGTTTTTCTCTCAATATTTTGGTCTGCAACAGTCAGTCAAAAGGTGATTCTTTCGTCCAAAATGTACAAACTAGTTATTTCATTATTTTATCCCATTCAAGTTGAGTTAATAGGATCCTATTTGTCTTCTTTCTAAAGATGACCAATCCATCACAATATCTTGCTTATGTCTTTTCCAGTAATTCCATAGACTCGCTCATCCCTTTCATGTTATACGTAACCTAACTTTTTCCAAACATGGGTCAGCTTCCGAATTTCCCTACTCTCATGCACGTTAGGCCCGTCGCGTCGTCCACGCTGCTCGAAAAGCAACCAGTTACAAACTCAAATCACCAATACTCATCGTAATTCAATAGCGGTCCGTACACGACGCGACTTACTAACGCTTTATTAACTAATTTTTTATTGGTTCCGCAAAAATCAAATCGAATCTCCGCAGACATTTCCTATTTACCGTGAACTATGCGGCACCCGGTTCCGACTCATTGGAATCACAACTGGCCCTGGCAAGCATCACAATATGCACTGTCGCACCGACTCAGCCCACTGTCGACCTCCGGTCTCCGGAGGGGAGTGATATGGCGGCATCTACATCGCCACATGCGAACTACGCATCACACTGACGTCACGCAAAATCCTGCATCGCGCAAGCAGAGTTTACCGCGCGACTAGCAAGTATAACAACGTCCCGACATCAATCGTCCGGAAGTTGCCCACCAGACATGACACCCGTCTGGTCGGAGGATCCTCCTTTTTCTGTAGAAGGTGAGTGAACTGTACACCCTGTTCCTCATACCTCTATATTTGAAATACTAGTGCTGTGACGTTTTGGCTATTCATTGGTGATTTGAGTTAGTAACATGTTACTTTTGAGTAGTGTCGTGGACGACGGGCCCACGGGCCGTATCTTATACCGATCTTCAACCTAACCTTCCCCAAATATATGGGTCAGCTACCCAATTTCCCTACACCTTTGCACAAAACTTTCCCAAGTCAGGCCACCGGCTCTCAATCTTCCTGTTAAATTCCTTACGGCTTCACAAAGTTGCTAGTGAAATGTCCAGGATGATGTATCGTTGGAAGCTAAATATTAATCTGTTGGTAACTTGGCTCCTGGGAAAGTGAGAGAATAATGTAAGGTAAGTTTAAGTGAGCTTTATGAAGGATTTTACCTGACTTTTAAAGTTAAATCCGGCAGTAAAAATGATGTTGCCTTATGCTCGGTTCCTATAAACAAAAACGAATCGTTTTGCTTACCAATGGTAACATTTTTATTTCCAAACTGGGCATATAAATAGATTCGTAAGCTAATTTTGCCTGTGATAGCTACTTCCATATGGGAGGGTCTAATATGCAAAGCTATGAGGTCTTTGCTTCATTATTGGTAAAGATATAAGAGTCTTAATTTTAACCGTCCGTAAATTATAGGAATCGGCCATTAGTTAATTAGTATCACATTAAGAAACTAATAGAAACTTCGTCATGAACAGTTTTAAAGATCGTTAGATCAATGTTCGATTTCCGCACGAAACAAAATAAATATCATTTTACCTGGCCATTCAGTTTTGGGTGTCTGATTGTTAGTGCATCGGAAGGAGGGAAATTGGTTAACTTGCAACGCAATTAGTTCTTGATCAATTATTTAGAAAAATAACATTGTTGCAATTTCAGTTCAAACTCAAACTCAGCATTTACTTCAAATAAACCAATTACAGGCACTTTTGAATTGTCAATGGGTCGGTCAGTCAGAAAGATGAAGCTAGTTGCCCATTCCAAAGAAAGAACGGGCAAGAAACTCCACGGACACTCTTTTCAATCAAAATATTTTTACTAAATATTGGTTACATCGTTCATGTTGAAAATATAGATGTGAGAACAATGTAGAAAGACGTGCACGTTAAAAAGCGTCCGTAATAAAAAGATAGAAACTAAAACAACTAAATTTAAAATTTAAATAATTTTTTTTCGTTGGGCATTCCTCTACTTATAATAATATCTTTCAGAATTGCAAGGAAAGTCAGGAACGTTCGCCCACAATTCCAAGACCTTTATGTCGTCTTAACAAAGTCCTTCTCAAAAAAGGATAAAAACAAAACTACAGAACACTAGAAATTCAAGCACTTACCTTTTACGCTCCTACCTTTTGTTACTGTTAAGAAAACCGCTTTGTCTAAATCCACTTAACTTCGTTACTGCGTTGTGACACAGAGTAAAGAAATACACAGTGCAGAAGTACAACTTTTGAACTTCACCAGATAAGAAAGTGGCTTGATCAATATGATCATATTCTTTAACTCGTATCTCTCGTGGTTGCTTAAAGAGGACGATTGAGTCGTGTGTCGCACTCGTAAGTGAATATCGATGCGACACCTATATTGCAATCGGTTAAAATGTCAAAGTGCATGTCATTTAATGCTAATCAACGAATTTCTTGCGTTCGTTCAACATAAAAAAGATAACTCCAGCTGCAGTTTCAAAGCTCCTCATATCCTGATGTACAGAATGAAGGAATTGGACGTCTTTGATGATGATGGTGATGATTCTGTTTTGATTGATTGACCCATAAAACCTCCACGATTGAAAATACTCAAGTTTGTACGACGCACCCTTTGCAGTCAATCCTGCTAGTAAAATTATACGACATACTCGTAAGTGTCTCATCTCTTTCCATACTAGTAACACCTTGGGGCGAATTTCGCCAATGAAACTGAACGCGATCAGCGATCAGCACATCTAAACCGCGTTCAAGAATTAGCAGTGACATTATTGTTGCGGAATATTGACACCGACAGCTCTTGAACGCGGTTTAGATGTGCTGATCGTGTTCAGTTTCATTGGTGAAATTCGCTCTTAATGTGACTGCACTTATTTCGAGACTTATACTTGGACTTATACTAGACCTTTTGTTCTTTCTTAATGCATCGTTGTGTACCAACTAACAATCCCAAGATGTTTGCTAACGTCTCAAGTTTGGATGGTCCTCCGAAACTTTCGCGCGGATGACCATTTAAATGAGAGCGGTGTTGAAAATTTATGATTGACCTACTTTTTGGGTAGCTACGTTTCTGTTACTGTAGTAATTGTCTTGGAATTGCTATAGGGAACGCCAAAACCGTTTCAGGGGTGAATACAAGAGAATATAATTTTAAAGCCTTTAAATTGCTTATTATGTAATTGAAAAATGTTGCATGGGCACTGACACCATCTACCAGTGGAGGAACTTAATCGTAGGTGGTGAAACGCCTATTTCACGTTGTCCGAATAGCCACTACTCACCGAATAAAGTCAAAAATGGAACAGAATTTGCATGAAATTATCTGCCAAGTAAGTGAATAGGAACTTAATCGTAGGTGGTGAAACGCCTATTTCACGTTGTCTGAATAGCCACTACTCACCGAATAAATTCAAAAATGGAACAGAATTTGTATGAAATTATCAGCTAAGTAAGTTAATATGAACTTAATCGTAGGTGGTGAAACGCCTATTTCACGTTGTCCGAATAGCCACTACTCACCGAATAAATTCAAAAATGGAACAGAATTTGTACGAAATTATCTGCCAAGTAAGTTAATATGAACTTAATCGTAGGTGGTGAAACAGGCCCTTAAGACACAGAGTAACAACAATTCAACTTATTTAAACCAGTTACACAAAACATTAAAAAGCTAACTATTGAACTGCACTAGTCACCTACACAGTGAATGAGGTGTGCAGTCTAGACTTACTATTTTAGCTGCAATCGATACTAGCAGACTACCCGTTCTATATTTGTTTTTATAAAAGGGAGGGAACGGAGAGTTCAGCCATTTTTGTTGTGCTAAGGCCCGCTTGCATCACAAATCACTGAATATGATTACCGTTAAAAGCGTACTTAAAAATTAAAATATAGTTCTGTTTCTGTCAATCGTTTGAATACTACAGAGACAGAACAAAGTTTTAAATACGTTTAGTGCTAAAAGTATTTATAGTCCAGCCGTCGAGAGAATGCGTTTTTGACACCTGTCAGTTTCATACTAACTAGGATTGTGTTTTGCGAATTTGATCCTTGTTACAACTAGATATTGTCCTACTGACAGGTGTCACGAACGGATTCTATCAATGGCCGGACTATAATGATTTTTAGTGCAAGCGGGCCTTAAATAAATTTATCATCAACAAGCATATTATGGTGGCTGGGACAGACTGCAGCGGAAGGTGGAAAAACGGGTGTAGTGATGTATCTTGAATGAGTCCTAGGTCCAGCACTCTAATTCATTGCTACATCAATTAATCTGCCTAGCCTTTTCCCAACTATGTTGGGGTCGGCTTCCAGTCTAACCAGATGCAGCTGAATACCAGTATTTTACATGGAGCGACTGCCTATCTGACCTCCACAACCCAATAACTGGGTAATCGATACCCCTTGGTAAGACTGGTTTTCAGACTTTCGGGCTTCTGACGACCCGTAACGGCTGTCAAAGATCCACGAATGATAGCCTGGACCAACAGCTTAACGTGCTAGAAAGCACGTTAACCTCCATCCATCCATTCGTCATCCATTGCTACATAATAATATGTTTGAAAAAATTATCTGCTCAGCAACGTAAAAACGCAATGAATGTTGTTGAACTGTCAAAATGAAACCAATTACTAACGTAAGTGTGTTACGCAATTAGTCAGCAGATGACTGTGATAGACAGAGTTGGTTGATTGATATCGTGAACTCAGTAATTCTTGTTTTGTTATGTTTCTTTATTTATAAGCATAATTATAAGCATAAAGATCCAGCGTAGCTTCTCCTGAGATGAGATACCTACGAACTATTTTCAGATCAAAGAAATCAAATTCCCTTTCACATAAACTAAAGCGCCGAACTAAGTACCTATCAAAAAACGAAAGCTCTATTTTTACCGCGACCCGAAACTGTCAAGTCAAGTAAAAAGCATCGCAAATAATACAAGACCATCATAAAATACATGAAAATATGTCACTATTAAAGTACAATAATTTTATAGCGTAAACAAGAAACGTAGAAAAACTAAAAATACACGGAATTGGTGAAATTCCGCGCGAGACTGCGTGTCCAACGTTTGAAGTTGACATTATAAGAAGTTGTGTGTGAGTGTGAGTTGCTGGGTTGCCAGAGTAAAAATAAAAAATCGTACAATTTACGGCGCGTTGATAGCCGCGACTCAGTTTTTACCTTTTGTAGCTATCATCGTTTCCATTGTAATTCTGTCAATTTGTTTTTGTTCCCAAATTAAAAAACATTTACTTTTTTAAATTTATTTTATAAAGCAAGAATTGGCTAGGATTTTTTATTGTTCGCCCAAAATGTTTTCTTACCACTATTCAGAACACTGATTATTAAATTTTCCAACGCCATTATTCACTTAACCTCTATAGTTCTACAGGGTGTCCCAGAAATCGACTAACATACTGTGGGTGGTATAGCTTTGGTCAAGCCCTCCCAAAATAACAGAACATAATTAAAAACAGCAAAATCTTCTAGTTTTCGAGTTATACTAGATTTTCATAAACAAAACATAATTGACCGACAAACTGTAGGAGGTGATCGCTTTGATCAAGCCCTCCCAAAATAACAAAATAATGTTCCGCAAAATCTTAAAGTTTTCGAGTTAAAATAGATTTAAAAAAAAAACAACAAAATAACCGCCATGCGTCATTCTTTTGATTTTATTTACACATGAGAATGTGTAAAAAAAATCTTTTTATAAAGAACTTTCCGTAATTACCTTTGTTTCTCCATAAGAACTTACAAATTCAACATAAATTCACTATTTTTATTTTGTTAATAAATTAAAATTTTAGAAATTATAAGATTTTGCGGAACATATGTTTTGTTATTTTGGGAGGGCTTGACCAAAAGCTATCACCACCTAAATTATGTCGGTCGATTTCTGGGACAGCCTGTATACATATATTACAAATTAAAGTCGCTTTTCGTGTCTCTAATTATTTGAACTCTGCAACGGATTTTGATGTGGTTTTCACCATCACCTAGAGAATTTATCCGGAAGTTTTATGTGTACAATCTTACCTAAAATAAAGAATTCTCGAAGGTCGTGAAAACCGTGTAAGCAGGGGCGGGTCACTAGTTACCTTATATACGTATAAGCTTGTTGTAATAAATTCCTCCTCTATAAAACTAAATAACTAAGTTCCTAGCATCATTACTACTCATATCGGTGGTAACAATGGGAGCCTACACAATATTACATAATAATAAGGGAGGTGGGAAACATTATGTAGCCACTACTGCACACTATAACAAGGAATCAAACGCACTTCTCACGCATAATACATCTTTTATGGTCAATCAACATGAATATTTCAGGAAACAGTTTGTACGTGGAACGAATCATAAGTTTTCGTAATCGCTTTACAGCAAATGTAAATGAAAGGTGGGCGAAAAGAATACGTCAAAATCTGGGCTGGTTTTTTATGTTTTTGGCAATAGTCAACAAAGATAAATGTTGAACCAAAAAGCAATCCTCCAACATTACCGTGTATTGAAAATACTGTGGCGGAATCTACATCGCCACATACGAACTACACATCACAATGACATGACGTCACGCAACCTGCATTGTGCAATCAGAGTTTACCGCGCAACTAGCATATATACAACGTCCCGACATCAACCGTCGGACAGTTGCCCACCAGATATAACACCCGTCCGGTCAGAGGATCCTCCTTTTTCAATGGAGGATGAGTGAACTTTACACTCTGTTCCTCATGCCTCTATAATACCATTAAATTTTTCAAATCGCGATCTCTCAAATCTCTATCGGCGGGGAAATTGTGTAACACACTAAGTATCAATCGGAATCGGTTTCATTTTGACAGTTCAACAACATTCATCGCATTATTTACGTTGTTGAGCGGACAAATTTTTGCCTCAAAATTTTTCGCAATTAGGTTAAGTTCATAAATATCATAGTCCTACAAAGGAACCCCAAAAGAAGGAAAAAAAAGAAGGAAGGATTTGATACCTCTGAAGATAAAAATACCAGAGAATAAGAAATAGGTTATCATCATCATCAGTCACTGTTGGACATAGGCCTCTCCAATTGCACACCATTCAGCTCGAATCTCGGCAACTCGAGATCTCAACCAGCTGCTACCAGCCACCCTGTGAAGATCGTCGCTCCAACTAGCCTGAGGGCGTCCTACATTACGTTTGCTGATTTAAAGATTTAGGAAGAAAAAGGAAGAAGAAAGGAAGAAGAAAAAATTAGTTCCATCATTATTTAAAATCCGTACAAAAAACCCATAAACTTTTCCCTGGCAACCCCAATGACTCAGCCCGCCTGTCGCGTGCGACAAGTCACAACGCCTCGCGACAAATGACACGTGTTCAACTATTTCTGTCGCGTCATCGTTCGGTTATTTCCGTCACTCGCCGACCGTTGACGGACAGGGATGCGTAGACGCATCTTATTTTAGTACCGTTTCTATTGCAATAAATACTTGTGCTGTGTATTTTGGCAGGTTAGATGGTTGCAATTTGTCATTTTGCTTTTATTTATATTTTCTGCCGCTTAGTTGAGATGTTAGATTTTTTTAAGCTTGATATTAAAAAAAAACTCGAATAGTGGTGACAGAAGATTGTAATTTTTTAATAATCTTTTCTAATCTTCTCTCAATGTTTACGACAGTTTTATAACCGGAAAATCGTTACTTACGAAGAGCAGCTTTCATACTTTTGGTAACGGGATACATACCTGAAAAGATAAAGAAAAAAATATAAATATAAATATTTTGAAGCGTCTCTTCTTATAATAAATCATATTATTACAAAGAGAAAAGCCATTATCTTTTAAGTACTGAAAGATGAAAAATCGCACAAAAGTACTTCAACTTTTCAAAACCATTTTTGTCAATCCACTTATTCCTGAATCTGCTAACACAAAAACCATACCATCTTCTGCTCGATTGCTCTAAAACTTAATCACATTCACGTCGTCGTATCTAGGCAAAAAACTAGACAGACTGAAAGGCGTCTAAGCTGCGATTTATTCCTGTCTCTGTGAAGATTAACCTGGCGTTTAGCTGCGATACGAGGGAAAAAAACGCAAAAAAGATGGCAGGTAAGGCTATCAAGCCAGTAAGCCGGAGGAGTAGGGGAAATGCAACGCTTTTGTTTTTATTTTTAGGACTGAAGTCGTACGGAACGGATGTGTGGGAGGTAAAAGATTTACGATGTTAAAATAAGTAGCGTCACCTGTTACATCAGGTATTTCGTTTTGTTTATTTATTTAGGATTATAGCGTCGGGTTTTATAAGGGTATTTCATATTGGATAACCTAATTATGAAGCAACTTAGAGTGAAGTTCCTTGAATTAATAATGCATTGGACGCGTACCTATGAATACAGAATCTAGCTAGAAGGTGAATGAAAAATACTGCAAAAACTACACCTTTTTCGCTATTTTTTCAAGAAATATCCAAGAAACTTTCTACCCAAAAAGTATTGGAAAAATTAACCCAACTCGACTCAAACCCAGACTTAAACTTTCATCCCTAAAAAGGCATCATACCTAGGAAGACGGCTTTAAATTTTCAAGTACATCCGACCTTCTTGCTGCCCCTACATTTGGGGTTGCATTTTTGATACCACCCTCAAGATAGGACTTAAGGGGGGAGGAGGGAGCAGTAAGTACCTTTGTACCCGTGGATAACAAAAAGTGAATACAACAAAGAGATTCGTTAGATTTTTGTTGGTTAGAGATTTAGGCGAACACATTTGTTTTGCAGTGCAACTCTTGGGTTGAGCCTTTTGGCCTCATATAGAACTTAATTTTTCTTTTTTTTATATACTTTTGTTTTTTATATAGTTAAGACAGTGTTTAGTTTAGTTTGTGATCTTCCTGTATGAGTTTGGATTTGTCTTTCTTTTCTTTGTATGTAGAATACATTTAAAGGGTCAGAAAGTGGATAAGGCTGCATGGTAGCTATGTATCTTGAAGGAGTGGTGGCAATTAGAGCACATGGACATGCAGACTAAAACTATGTTATGGGTCTTGCTGACCCTAACATGAGGAAACACAGTTTTAGACGCAACATGGTTCTCCAACTGGAGATATTTTGAAGATAGGAACTAACTATTCATGTTCAATTATGAGTCTAGCTCATGTAACATTCTCAAAAAAATCAAAAGCCTCGACTGTAATTTCACCGTCACTCTCAGAATGAGGTATACATGTCCTAGAATTAACGCACAACCTCGTAAGGGATCATTATACTCATCATTATGGACAACTTTTACTATGGGACCAAACCTGAAATCGCAGAAAAATCACCTGTTCCCTACATTTTGACGAATTATGCGAACATAAATGTACTGAACAGCTGATTTTTTTCGCGATTTCAGGTTTGGTCCCATAGTAAAAGTTGTTCATAATGATGAGTACCCGAGGATGGGAAATCATCAAATGACTTCTCCCGCTTTGGGCGGAGCGGGAGGGCGTGTCAGACTTTTACTGACTAAAACCCACCCGTGTTCCTTCAGTTGCCCGTGCCAGGGCCACGGCATCTCTTTCGAACAACCCGCGACCCCGGCGGCATCGGCCCTATTGGACCCCGTCAATGCTGACAACTCTTGACCCACTTGATTGTTGTTGTGTTATTGTTAGAGATACACTAACCACATTGTAAAGATGTTACATCTGTCTGTTTATACAGGGTTACTGGTAATTCGACCACTTCCTTGCAGGATGTCATTGTAGGGTTAAAATGCAACAAATTAAGCCACCAAATGTTCTACCGAAATTCAATACTTTTTGAGTTACTTAGATTTTTAGTTTTTATATGAAAGATCCAATTTAAAATTATTTACGGCGTGACTATTCTGGAATTTAAGTTAGTAATATAGCTGATGCAGTAGCAGACCTTTGCGCTAATAATTAAAAGTTCAAAAATGCCTAAAATTTGGCAAAGATAACTAATTAAACATTTTATTTTTCGTAAATTTTGTCTGAAAAAATTAAAATTACGAAAAAAAACTGAATTTCGGTAGAACATTTGGTGGCTTAATTTGTTGCATTTGAACCCTACTATGATGTCCTGCAAGGAAGTGGTCGAGTTACCAGTAACCCTGTATATAAATAAAGATTTATTTATTTATTTAAACATGCAACTAATGGTTGAATTTTGGCTAAATATATTTGCCAAAATGCCTTTAGTTACAATTTTTTAACATGAATGAGTTAACATGCATACATTCATGTTAACTCATTCATGTTTAGCCTTCGCATTTAGCCAAAATTCAACCATTAAGGGCACACTCTTTGAATTTTCCTGTTTTTAGAATCAATTTTAAATAGTCAAATTAGGGTATTTAAGCACTGAAAAAATGTATGTCATAGATACATCCTTGCTTTAGGAAAATCTACGGATCAAAACACGATAAATTGTAATTTGCTCGATCGCTCAGAGTCTTGCGGGACGTCATCGAGGTTGGACCTGTGTCAAAATTTTTAAAAATTCGCTCTCCCTGCAGTTGTTCAAAAAAATTCAAATAAAAGAAGAACATATTAGATATGAAATTGCGACAGCTCAGAAAAAATATCTCGTAATTATATTATAGTTTTAATTCATGATATCGTTTTCGAAAATGTGATTATTTCTATTATGATGACGTTTAATTGTCATCTTACGATAGTGTTAAGACACATTGCAAATTATTATCGATAAAATTATAGTCAAGTGCGAGTAGTTTATAATTTTTTATCGTGGTCGTTTATGAAGAAGTTTTAAAGCACACTTTTCAAAGATTTTTTCATCAGATTCATTCATATTACTATATTCACTCTCCATCGAACTGTCTTCGCTACTACCATATCCTACATTAATTACACAATATAAATACAATGTGTCCGGTTGTCGGTTGGATACCACCTTTAACTCTGGCAGCAACAATGAAAATTAGAAAATAAATAAAAATGTGCGGTTGGGGACCACCGTCAGGAATGAAGTTCCTTCTAACGTATGATTTAAAACACAACCACAAAATTTTCACAGCCGCCATCTTGATTTTTCATTTTGACTTTACTACCAGCTTTGCTCCCTCGAAAACCATGAAAACGACACCAATGATGAAAAATTCGAAAATTTTCCTACTCTCCGTCCTCGTCTGTCATCGTTTTCGTCCTCTCTCTCTTTGTCTCTTTCAAGATAAATAATAGAAAGAGATAGAGAGAGAAAGTCGCATGAAGGGGCATTTAAACGCTTTTTCGTTACGTGACGTTTTTCTACCAGAGAATTTCTTTCCAATAGCTGTTTTAAACAAAAGTGCTATACTAACACGACCACGCATGAAACACGATAAAAATCGTAATGATATTTCTCAAATAGCGGCGCTAACTCAAGAATATTTTCTCGTATCGTTTTGGCTCTGTGTGAACTGACTTCCAGTTTTGAGTATAAAAAGTCACTGTTTTTTTCAAGTGTATAGAATACGATATATCGTATTCTATACACTTGAAAAATAGAGCCGTGTGAACGTAACCTGGTTAGGCGGTAACCGTATTACTCGCTGCTAATGTACCAAAGCAAGTTCGTCGATGACGTGTCGTATCTTTGTTGGTTTGTAACTATAAATATATTTATTGATACTTACATTAAAGCCACTATAATTTTGGTAAATAGCTCGATGGGAAATGTTCTTAACTAACTTTTTAGACCTATGTATCCTGCTTATGCGTATGAAGTTTCATTAAAATCGGTTCATTAATTTCGATAAAACAGGATTTGAAAGTTTGAATAATGAAATGCCGTACGGAGCCAACGCTCTTAATTACGGATCAAGAAACCGGTTCTCGATCATAAGTCTTTCATGAATGCAACAAGGACGACGACACCCACAATGCAGGAATAGAAAAAAAGTCGCCAAAAAAACTAATCAAAATCTCCCTAATTACTAAAGATAAAGAAACCACAAGAGACATGTAAAACTCCACATAAAACCTGCTTCAAACGGGGCACGGTGTACAACTAGTAAAAACTACTATAAACACACAAACACAAGTAGTTTTTGTCGGTAGTTAACTCGAAGACTCGGGAGCTACATAATAAAACGCACACGCAATCTCGTACGGAACCACGAGGTTGTATTAAGGGATATCCCTAGAGGGGTTAGGTGGGGTGCCACTGACAGCGAGAACTCAAGGCGGTTAATACTGAATTTTTAAGGAAGATTCTGTCACAGATTTTCTCAAAATGTGTGTTTTTATAATAGACTGGCAACCACGCGGGTGCGGTTTACATGATAGAATCTGTTTAAAGTTCATAGTACAGTTATTCTTCTCAGCGATGGCATCATCATTAATTCTCCTGCCCTTATCCCAATTTATTTGGGGTTGGCGCAACATATATTTCATAATTCTCTATTAGTCGTCATCTCGATGGTCACCCCCTTTCTAGCCATATCATCTTTCACACAGTTCATTCATCGTTTCTTTGGTTTCGCAACATGTAGTTAAATCTGCTAGAAGTTATTTATTTGTGATCTACTTACAATGCCTTTACAGCACCAAGGGTCTTGCCGATGCCTTAATAACTACTAGTATATTGCTGTATTTCACAAAAGAGTACTTACTTCAAGGATTACTACTAATAATCCACACCAAAATGTCACAATAATCGAATGAAAGGTGAAAAGTAAAAATTAATTTTGATATTGGTTCATTAAAAAAGAAATGCTTTTAAACAATTTATGAACCAAACTACACCACTAATAAGATCTAACAGCAGTACCTAAAACTTTATTTAATAATTTAAAGCTACAGCTGTCAGTCACTGCTTTCAAACAAGAGTAATAGTAAAACAACAGCCCCTAATTTACTTACTGCTAACCCTTAGAATTTATGCGCTTTACATAACGTATTATCCATCGAGCTTGTGGTTCGAAGGTCTTCAGGGTAACGAGTGCTGTTAGTCGTTTCGGTTTTCAGCTCATTAAAATTTTATGAGACAAGAATGTTGGGATTTTGTTTTACCTAAACAGCAGTGGCGGTGAAAATTTTTCTAGAGGAAGTCAACATAACAACAAACGTATATTGGTATGCTGAAAAGAATCGTGTCGTATGTATTGTATAGACATCGAAAACCCAATTGCACCGAAACCCAGGCAGAAACTATACGGAATGAACACAATTTATGTAGTTTTTAGGGTTCCCGTACCTCAAAAGGAAAGAAACGGAACCCTTATAGGATCACTTTGTTGTCTGTCAGTCTGTCAAGACCCTTTTTCTCAGGAACGCGTGGAGGTATCAAATTGAAATTAATATCAAATACGTAGGTCTATGGCCCCTTGAAGTTCTAAAAAAATGAAGCTTTTAAGTCAACGCAAAAAAAATACGGCCATTTATGCGACACATTTTGATACTCGCGAGTAAATCAAAACCTATAGGGTACTTCCCGCTGACCTAGAATCATGAAATTTGGCAAATAACAAGGTCTTGCAACACAAGTAAAGGAAAAAGTCCGAAAATTGTAAATTTGTAATTTTAACACCTAAAAAATATTTTTTTGGCATTACAATGCTATGTTTGTATTTGGGATAAATTCCTTTCAACTACGGAACCCTCCATTGTGCGTGGTCTGACAGGTACTTGGCCGGCTTTTTTTTTTAAGGCGAGTACAGTTGCTAACAAGCGCCACCACTGAGAAAAAAATAAAAAGTCTGGAGATATGGAACATTTTACGCCAAAAACGGCCGATTTTGGCGTTAACTGCTAAGGCTTAAACTTAGGTCGTGTTGATTTTTTTGATAAAAAAAAAATGTACCTCCTCATCTGACTAAAAACGTGAGCATAGAAAATTTCAAAATTAATAATGTGTTATACTTGAGGTATGTCTATAATTATTTACACTTGGGCTGTTTTACTAGGTACCACAGTTCTGTTTGGACATACATCAAGCATAACACACTAATCATTTTTGTAATAAACTCTAAAGCCCTCAGTATCTATGACCCCACCCAAGCTCACCTACACCAGCAACTTAAACAAACTCGCTAACACTAGCACCCACCGGACCCATCTTAACAATCCCATAGGCTCCAGCATTAATGTTTGACGAGGGCGCCAGATCTTTAAGTCACGTGATTAATTCCAGATTCAAGTTACGCTTAAATAAGGGTGTGTTTCGATTGTTTATCGATTTATAGTACAAAGTTACGTTGAGGAAGTTGTAAGTACCTACCTATGACGAAATATAGTGTTAGCGAAATTAAAAAGTTAAGCACCTAGTCAATTTTCATTTGCAGAGCTAGAAAAAAAAGTGTTTATTCAGAGAAATATTTTTTTACGACAAATGATTGTTGGCTGACGTAGCTCCTTTTTTTAAGGTTAGTATTTATGAAAATAAGATTCATGTTGACGTTATCAATATTGGCTATCCCGAATGTTTCAAAGCCTACTTCTCAAAAACTGCCAAAGCAATGTATAGTGATTAAATCGGAAACTATTCTACAATGTATTTCCCAGGTTTCAACCATACTAATATTATAAATGCGAAAGTACTCGTAACTCTGTCTACCAGACAGACGAGTGTTCACACCTAAATGACTGAACCGATCTTTATGAAATTTGCCTGGGAGTCCTGGGGAAGGACATAATCTACTTTGCATCCTGGATACATATATTTTTTTAATATTGGATTTATTTTTTTATTTTATATTTTCTTTATTTATTTATTCGTATCAAAAATTATGAAATACAAAACACACGAAGACGAAGTCGCGGGCAGGAGCTAGTAAATGATAAATTTGAAAGTTGGTTAAATAAATAAACTTGTTGCATAGATTAACAGTAGGTACCTATACTGCCTCGTGCAGTCATATTTTTTCGGTAGGTTTCTGCGGGCCATCCCCGCCTACCCATCGCTACTCAATCACACCCTATACTCGTACAATAGTAAAACAAAGCAAGATTCAGATTTATTATCTCACGCACCACATCGGCTCGGGGAGCCAACTAAATATTGATACAGTCATAAATACAGAATAGATCTATACTAGACTACAAAATAATACATGATGGACAAGTCATAGAATGAAAAGGTTACTTACGCACCTTTTATTTCCGCCGTGGATGGGGCTTAATTTTCTGACATCATTGAAGTGAGCTAAGCTACGCTTGCCAGGGTTGGTCCGTGGATGGGTGACCATCTTTACATACCGAGACTCCTCCGTGCCTCGGAAAGCACGTCATTCGTGGATCCTTGACAATCGTTACGGGTCGTCAGAAGCCCGAAAGTATGACAACCAGTCTTACCAAGGGGAATCGTATTACCGCGTAATTGGGTTGTGGAGGTCAGATTGGCAGTCGCTCCAAATAAAATACTGGTATTCAGCTGCATCCGGTAAGACTGGAAGCCGACCCTAACATAGTTGGGAAAAGGCTAGGCAGATTTTTTAAATTGAAGTGAAACTTCTTTAGGCGCGTTGAGCGAATTTTGGTAGGGGGAAATCTTACGAGCGCGTCACCAGGCGAGTATAGCTAACCGGCAGTGCCACCACTGAAAAATTAATATGTCTGGATATGGGCGAAAGCTAGTATGACTATAAATGATGTGGTATTTAGTATAACAATATTTACTTCAACAGTTATTTGCCACTGACTTTTGGTTTACGAAAAAACCGTAGAGCCTACCTTTTTTTTTTAATTATCCAAAACGGAATGAGCGACAAGTGACCAAAGCTTTGTTTCTAAGAGAAGTGTTGTTTGTTCTTATTTGGGTCATTTGCGGTCTGATATTTTTATTAATTCGCATAAGAAAATTTGTACTTAATTCCCAACATTTCATCAAGTTTTAGGAAATTTCAGCTTTATAGAGCGTTATCTCTGTCACTCATACGCGTGTGACTGTCTCTGTAACCGGGTACTGTACACATGTATAGTTTTCCCATTTCACGAAGTCCAGATAGTTATAGCAATTTAAACCTTATGATTAACGACATAACGGCTTCAAGACAGGACTTTGTGAAATAGTTTAAATATAACTCGGGCCACGGTTCACAACAAAGGAAAGAAAACCTACTAAATATGAGCCCGCACATAAATATGCTATAGCGGGTGTTACAAATAGCTCAAGCTGTATTATCTGCTGGTCTCTAGCTGCGGCCGGCTAACGAATCGGAATAAAGCATCCTATTCTATTATTTAGGGGGTAATCCGCGGTCTGGAGGAATGAGGCAGTTTAGTGAGGACGATACGATTTGGATACGATGTGCGTAGTCGTAGGTGAAGTCGTTACGTGTAATCCCAGAGAAGCGTCTCTGCTTCAAGTTTGGCAAACTTTGGTTTTGTTTGTCAATTTGTTGCTACTCCTCTACAGGTCGTATTTTACAACCGTTCTGGACGAAACTTGGTATACAGGTTTTACGCCTTTATAGAATTTTTTGTCGTCGGGGATTTTTGATTGGAGGGAGGGGTACGTACTTCCTCTAAAAAAGGGCAAAAAGGGGTCTAATGGTTATCTTCGCCTTATCAGATCCGATTTCGATGGTTTTTTTTTTGTATACAAAAAAAGAAAAAGACAATATTGTGGATTAGACCTTACTTCAATAGGCTCACGGCAAACTTCACATTGCGTCAGAAAGGGATGAATTTATACCGGAAAACGAAACAACAATATAACTGGCCCGGCAATATTTCAGTATTTTCGAATGTGAAGCAATGGTTCGGCAATATTGCCGGCTACACGTGAAAATGCATGGCCATACCAAACATGTGCGGTTCTATATGGCCGAGACATTACTGCAATATTACATAGTCTGGCTGGTATTGCTGCCAATGTTGCCGGCCACTGTTTGCAGCCATCTAATGCTTTAAAATATTGCCCATTTAGAAGCACCCAGACTTGTCAGTGGCAGCAACTCAGCAGCAACCATAATGACGAGAATAAGATCACTGTGATTTTGTTAGTGATCAAAAATCACTTTGAAATGACTGTACATTTCATAGTACGTACAACCCAAGGATTTTTATAGCATTCACAGTTCACACGACTAATCGCATCTACTAAGTCGTATACTACAAAACGGCCCATCCAAACCGCACGGCTGAACAAATTATTATTAAACACACAATACACACTTTTCTCCGGCGCGGTCGGTCGTTAAATAAATTAGAAACCATCCTGTAGGGTAGCTACCGGCACACCGGTGGGTGCTTCTGCATTTTTTAGTACTAAAAATGTTAAGGGAAGGAAGTGAAGTACTGGTAGTAGACGCAAAGGAATTCATGTGTGAACATGTATGTGGAGTAGACTCCTGTAAAACTTTTTTACAAAAAAATACAACCGACTTCCAAAAACAACACTACAAAGTGAAAAATAACTTTAATTTCGGAAGTCGGTGTCTAGTTAAATGTGTTTTCGTTTTTTGCCACCGACTTCCGAAATTAAAGTTATTTTTCACTTTGTAGTGTTGTTTTTGGAAGTCGGTTGTATTTTTTTGTAAAAGTTTTTATTTTTCACTTTTTAGTTGTGTACCTACCCCACACAAATTCTAATACCACTATCTGCAAAACAAACTAGAACATCATCCATATAAAAGTGGGGAAAAAATACGTATTATTGCAGCTAACTCAAAAACTACCCAAGCAAAGTTAATCAATTTTATATGGGACCAACTGTGATGTATTCCCTCTCGAATAAAACAAAAAAAAAATCCAAATCGGTCCAGCCATCTTCGAGTAATCGGGGAACATACATAAAAAAAAATAAAAAAAAAAAAAAGGTTCCGACGAATTGAGAACCTCCTCCTTTTTGAAGTCGGTTAAAAAGCTTCAAAAAGAGTTCCAACTGTTATTGGAAAGTAAGGGAAAATGGACCAAATTGACTACAGTACGAGAACGTTCAAAGTTCTATCATTTATTTACGGAAAAACCGATTTTTTCCGAAATAAATATGACTGGTCCAGGAGTGACGGAATTACTGCGTCAATCCTAACTTCCTAACTACAGACCAGAAAAAAAATAAGGATTCCGCGCCACCTTTGACAGTCGTTGCGGGTCGTCAGAAGCCCGAAAGTTTGACAATCAGTCTTACCAAGGGGTATCGTATTACCCAGTAATTGGGTTGGAGGTCAGATAGGCAGTCGCTCCATATAAAATACTGGTATTCAGCTGCATCCGGTTAGGCCGCAAACCGACCCCAACCTAGTTGGGAAAAGGCTAGGCAGATGGATTGAGATCGGTTAATTTGTCTTCTACAAATCAATAATCAGTTCCAAAAAATTCCTCTCCAGATTAATTACAATCTTGATTAATTGATCTTGGACTGATTGTTCGTGAAACTTCAGGGTCCCCCTTTATGTCGTCCTGTGATATATTACACGTTAATGCCCGCTAATAGGTACGCGGCTCAATGGGCTGGAGGAGTAAATGATACATATGTATTGGGGTATCCTTGAAGGATTTGTATCGGGACAGGACAAGACTTAGTACGCAAAATGAGATACCCGGGGAATTTTCGGGGGCAGACCTCAGAGATAACTTACCCTCTTAAACCGGGTAACATTATTATCTAAGTACTAGCATCTGCCCGCGACTTTTTTCGCGTGAAATTTATTGTTCCCCCCGACCCACCCCGTGGCATCGCATCGCCTGCCCGCGCTATCACATTGTTTTAGCTTAGCGTTCTTTCTGACATTTTTTATTTTTGCACGGCTCCTAAGAGTCGTAGCGTGATGTTAAATAGCCTATAACCTTCCTCAAGAATTGGGCTAACAAATGCAAACAGATTTTTTTCAGATCCGACTGGTAGTACCAGAGATTAGCGCGTTCAAACAAACAAACTCATCAGCTTTTAAAGAATCCTGGTCGAACTCTTTGACAACCAACTCTACTTCTATTTTAAATGGTTTTAAAAAGAGCCTCTCGGAAGGAGTGCAGTCAAAAGTGAAGCGTAATTTAGCCTCGCTAAACTATCCTTGCTAACTGGCTTAATTTTAATCATTAGAGCTCATGCCAAATTAAAGCGGAAGAAGAACTTAGTCTCGTTCAAGAGACTCCCTTCCTTGAAAAGTAATTTGCGTATAAAGCTACGAAATATGATCAAGAGATGAGGTATCTAGAATCAGAACAGTGTATTGCTTCTCCAGCTAGCTCTATTGAGGATATGACAGGTTATACGAGTTCCTAAAATTGTTTATTTTATTTGACAAAAAATATAATTTAATGTTTTGTGTTGCGTAAATTATTTTGCATACTATTGTATACTCGTAGAATCAAGTTCTTTTGAACCCACAGCCGTGCTGCTGGGGAATTTGTTGCACTACTTCTTCTTCCTAGCTAAAGCACTAGGAAGTGGTGAAGGGCGGGCGTTTTGTGGGGACTGTCTTATGTAATTTTGACGTTCAGAAAGTTCTATTCTCAGCCTAATTTGAATAAATGACTTTTGATTTTGATAAAGATTTCAAAAGTTAACAGCTGTACACAGCATACACTGTTTTGCATGGATTGTAACTTGTAAGTGGTATGGATAACATAGAAAGTATATAATCTTCCTATATTGTTCCCACTCTCTTCGAGAAAGAGTGGGCAGTAATTTACCACGCAGGCCCACTGCAGGTTGGTAGATGTTGCAATGTCTTTGAATTTTTGGTTCTAGGACATGCCGGTTTCCTCACGATGTTTTGTTTCATCGTTTTGAGAGCAGTGGTGATGAAATTATTAACTTTGTACACGAATGATGAAATTATTAAAAAAATTGTACACGGGTAGTCTATGGGTCAATTGCACTAAGAGATCGCTGGATGTCCTGCGCGGTTTATTTTTGCTAACACTAGGCAATAAGTTATTTCTTTGTATGTTACTAACACTTTATGGATATTGTATGTCCGAAATAAAGATATTCTATTCTATTCTATTAACACAAAGTAAAGCGCCTGCCTGGGGTCGAACCCACAACTTACAACTCGTAAATCGGGGCAGTTACCACTGGGCCACCACCGCTCTACTTTAGGTAGATTCTTTATGGTACACTAAAAAGAAGTAGGTAGAAAGTAGTACATCGCAAAATCTTCCTAAACCAATACCTATATGTACTAAAAAAAGCGTAAGTTCAATTCGATGAACTAAGAATGGTAACGCATGTGATGGGCACCAGGAAACGAGTTCGTTTTACTAGTGATTGATTGTTGGCGAGACTCGGCGTTTGTCTCGAGCATCCGATGAACGCAATCGGTTTGGGTCAGGTCCAAGTTATAGGAATGAGCGGGTCAGTTTTTTTTAAGGCGTACGCGGCGACAGGAAGAAACCGGTGAAGAGAAGTAGGCAGCAGGCAGTTTTTAGGATTCCGTACCTCAAAAAGAAAAACGGAACCCCTATAGGGTCACTCGTGTGTCTGTCTGTCTGCTTGTCTGTCACGGCCAATTTGCTCCGAATCTAATGGACCGATTAAGTTGAAATTTGGTACACATATGAATTTCTGTGACCTAAACACAGACGTGTAACGTAAATAAATGAATTTAGAATATGGGGGTCACTTTCATTGGGAGGCATATAATAAAATAAAAAAATAAATGCAAATGGTACCGTGTGACATATCAAATGAAAGGGCTTATTGCGAGAGTCTCAAATAGTTTTTTTTTTATAATTTTAAAATTAATTGACTCCTTATCTCCGAAACTAATGAGCCTAATTTTTTTTTTAAAATACAGAGAATTACAGCAAAATTTATAAGAAGTTTATGGTCTTAAAATAACATGGTAAATCTCTCAATATTATGCGTATAAACTTACATTTGCGGTTGGAATATATGGGAGAACATGTTTTTCAACTACAATGTTAAGTTTGTTTTTGGGATAAATTGTTTTTCAACTACGGAATCCTTCATTGTGCGTGGTCCGACACGCACTTGGCCGGTTTTTTTTTATAATTATGTGTACCTAGAGGTAAAAGTAAATTTTCTCTCACTAGGTATATCTAGACACGAACTGAGTAATTCAAACGCCTTGATTGTTTTAAAGCATATTAGCATAGACAAGCATGTCGCCCATAACTTGCAACACACATACCAATGGGCTGTTTCTCGTCGTTGTCAAAAATAGCAGCTGGTTTAATTGTGAACTATTTCCGTCCGAGCCCGTTTGATACGCACTCGATACACATATCGAACGCTCTCACTTTTATCGATGTAGGATTTACTGCCTGTTTTCCGTTTTAATATTGTGATTATATTTGTTTTTAACATGTGTTTCACCATATGTTTTTTAGGGTTCCGTGCCTCAAAAGCAAAAAATAGAACCCTTATTCTAGATCACTTCGTTATCCATCTGTCTGTAAGTTTGGCTGTCACCCTTTTTCTCAGGAACGCGTGAAGGTATCAAGTTGAAATTAATATCAAATACGTAGGCCTACATCCCTTTGGAGCTTTAGGAAAATCAAGCTTCTAAGCCTACGCAATAAGAAAATACGACTATTTAAGCGACATATTTTGATACTCGCAAATAAATCAAAACATTATAGGGTACTACCGATTGACCTACAATCATGCAATTTGGCAAGAAGCAAGGTCTCACAGCACAAGTCAAGGAAAAAGTCCGAAAATCGTTAATTGGTAGCATAAAATAATGATTTTTTGTTTTGTATAACTAGCTTTTGCCAGCGGCTTCGCCCGCGTTTACGTCGGAAAATATCCCACGGGAACCTTCTACCGGGATGAAAAGTATCCTATGTCTTAAGCCAGGTTATAAACTGTCTGTATACCAAATTTCATCCAAATCCGTTCAGCCGTTTTTGCGTGATTGAGCAACAAACATCCAAACATACAAACTTTCACATTTATAATATTAGTAGGTTTACCATTTCAGACATGGATCTACATGGTCCTCACATGATCTGACCAAGATTATGTCTGGACGTTAAAAGAGAACTTGCCCCCGAGTTTGTTTCGCCATTTCTTCTCAGGGTCAGTTAGGAAACGTCGACTCCATCTAGCTTATTATTATTTTTTTTTTAAATATGTATGACGTGTAAAAGTGATCCCGATATCCTATACACAGAATAAACAATTTCATTTAAATTTTCAATTTCCGATATTCTATGGTCAGCAGAAGATTTTCTCGCATCTGTGGCGACTGACGGTGGTATTTATTTGACGTCAGCATGTGACTGACAGTTAAATATGCTCTCTGAAACATGAAAGGAGTATTGAAATCTTTTCAGATCTGAGTGATTGTGAGCTAGGCTGTGAAGTACACGTATTGGAACAGTGTATACTCACAATATTTGTATAGTTACAATTTGTGCAAAATTTAAGCAAGTTTCCTTTCCTTGTAAATTTAACAGCTAACAGCTGTTACCATTTCAATGAATCACCAGCAGCTTAAAAATACCGCAACACCATTTGTCGTTTCGACTTTATAACGAATAGCACTACAAAATAGTTTTCTTTATTTCTTTCTTCACTACAATACGTGCTGGTTGACGACAAATATAAATGTCTTTTTAAACGTACGCTCCAAATATCGTGAAAAGAAGAGTTACAGAAGGTCGGCTACATAAAACGAGCGCACGCACCTATAGACGCGTTTCACGTACAGCGAGTGCATGCGCACTCGCGACTGGCATTTGTTTGAGATCGCCGCGCCGTACGCCGCTTGAATGTCCGGACTACTATAGTAGCCTCGTCGACTTTAAAAAAAAAACAACAACGCTAAAAAAAATTACCTATTATGATTGATTAATGAATTAACGAAAAAAAAAAAAACTTTCTGACAGCGGACATTCAAGTGGATAATTATACGTGTAACGCGCACGCACACATAGACACGCTTCACGTATAGCGAGTGCAAGCGCACTCGCGACTGGCATCTGTTTGAGATCGCCGTACGTATCTATGTTTGCGTGCGCGTATTATCTCTCGTTGTATAGACCCGACCTTCTGTAGTGTACTATTCCGTGGTTTGCGGGTTGATTTAGTGGCGACGAGGAGACACGGATTAGTTTTTTGTTATTACAAGATTTTCGTTTGACGCGTGTTCTTAATTATGTTATTTGTGGAAGTATGAGTTTGGTCTGGATTAGAAAGTGATGTGTTAACGTGTGCCGCCGTGGGTTAGGTTCGGTTCGTGTATTTGCTGCTGAAGGTTAATTTCATTGTAGCGTCGGGGAAAAAAAGTTTGTTTCAAGAATGTTTATTTATACCAAGATTCTTTTTAGCTGGATTATTAATTCTACCTATGAGTGTTTACAAATTTTACAATATGGAGTAGTCTTAAAAAGTCATCAATCGAATTACAGAAATAAAGTCACACGCACACATAAACACTATAAAAAGTCACCTGCTACGATCACATTGCCACGATGCCATTGACACTCCTTTCGCTTAGTTGCAAGTTGTTTTTATGTAAAGTTTTTTTCATTTTATTGGTAGCTCACGCAACGGGTCCATAATAAAGTTAAGCCGGTACAGTTTTCATTAAAAACAATCCCGAAGCTCTAGAGTAGTCTCGGAATAGTAAAATTATACTAAAACCCTAGCTAACATTACAGTACATATCACACAACACACAAACTTGACAGAAGCCAGGCGAGCATCGCCCCGTGACATTAGCGGACGCTCTTGTGAGATCAAGTCACAGACGGAAGCGGGAGCGGGTGAATGGCTAGAGAAATCAACATCATCATATGCCTAGGCCATTCGTCGGCTTCTAGTCTAATCGGACGCAGCTGAATACCAGTATTTTACATTGAGTGCTTGCCTATCTGATTTCTACAACCAAGTCACTGGATGGGTATGTGTAACACGATTCCCCTTGCTAAGACTGGTTGTCTGACTTTCGGGCTTCCGACTACCCTAACTTGTCAAAGATCTACAATATCGCAGCCGGACCGTCATTGTTATTTGTTATTCGGCGTTGTCTGCTAGATAAATATGGCTTGTAGGCATAGATGAATGACACTGCACTAGTGTCGGGGAATTTAAGCGAGTTTACATTAAATCGCTGTGTCCTATAACTTAAAGCAGCTCAACCATAAGCTGCACGTTTATTGTGCTTCAAGACAGGGTTCGGATGGGATTTCAAGATTCACGCCGCATCGCCTC
Source organism: Cosmia pyralina (assembly GCA_946251885.1). Lineage (NCBI taxonomy): Eukaryota > Metazoa > Arthropoda > Insecta > Lepidoptera > Noctuidae > Cosmia > Cosmia pyralina. Next base: position 16,240,606 of record OX276366.1, on the reverse strand, counting down.
CTTTTATAAAAACATATACCGTGCACTCGAGTCACGCTGCATCGCCTTCGCTAAAGCTCCGCTTACACGGGCAATTTTTGCAGTGTTTATTGCCCGACAACAGTTGCTGTTGCTTTTTTTTGTCTGGTTTTGCGTTCCATTGAAACAATTTTTGAGTTGTTTGAATTAAGGGGATGCGCTAAAGTAGCCCACGAAATTCAAATTTTCTTACGTTTTTTGCAATTTGCAGGTCAGTATCAGGTTGTATGTTGATTAAAATATGATTCGCGATTACAGAATTATAATCATTATAATCAGCAATATAATTCCATAAGTTAGAATTAACCTTTTCATTAAATCATTTCATAAAATCTCATGATTTTATGAAATTATCACCGGAAGCCGACCCCAAACAGAACTGGGAAAAAGCTAGGCAGATGACGTACATCTAATTGCTTCATAATAACTTCTGTATTGCTAACGAATGAATTGCCTAGTTATCAAGTTGCTCCAAATAGCTCTGTGGCGGTATCTCTATGCAACAATTTCATTGCTCGGGTCGGCTCGGTTTTGACAGGTTGGCGTCGTAGTTACTTGCGTACTCGTATAGTCTAGTTGGCCAAAATTGAGCAATTTGAGTCGCCCGTGTAAATGCACCTTAAATAGCATAAACTGTAGCATACTGATGTTGAAATATGAACAGAGGTTTCCTTTGGGGAATGTTATTCTGACTTTATTATTTGTTAACGGGGGGTTATCCGAATTTTACCTGTTTTAGAATCAATTTTAAATGGTCAAATTATTGTATTAAGGTCCTGAAAAAAATATATGGCAGAGATACATCCTTGCTTTAGGGAAATTAACGGTTCAAAACACGATAAGTTGTAATTTCCTCGATGAAAAAAAAATCCGAAACATGGTCGATTTCAAAACCATTTTCCGTTTCATTTCCTAATTACAGCATAAAATTATATGAAAATTGCATGTACCATTAGGTAATCGTATTTCAGAGTGAATTTAACGGTTGGATTTTTGAGTTTAATAGATTTTTTTTAAATAAACTCAAAATTAGTAAATTTGGCTAAATCCGCTCGCGCTCAGAGTCCTGCGGGACGTCATCGAGGTTGGACCTGTGTCAAAATTTTTAAAAATTCGCTCTCTCTGCAGTTGTTCAAAAAAATTCAAACAAAAGACGAACACATTAGATATGAAATTGCGACAGCTCAGAAAAAATATGTCGTAATTATATTATAGTTTTAATTCATAATATCGTTTTCGAAAATGTGATTATTTATATGTGGTATGATGACGTTTAATTGTCATCTTACGATAGTGTTAAGACACATTGCAAATTATTATCGATAAAATTATAGTCAAGCGCGAGTAGTTTATAATTTTTTATCGTAGTCCTTTATGAAGAAGTTTTAAAACAGATTTTACTAAGATTTTTCATCAGATTCATCCACATTAGTATTTTCACTCTCCATCGAACTGTCTTCACTACTTGTCTACTACCATATCCTACATAAATTACACATAATATAAATACAATGTGTCCGGTTGTCGGTTGGATACTAATAATAATCAACTTTCACTCTGGCAACAACAGTGAAAATTAGAAAAAAATAAAAATGTGCGGTCGGGGACCACCGTCAGGAATGAAGTTCCTTATAACGTATGATTTAAAACACAAACACAAAATTTTCACATCCGCCATCTTGAATTTTCATTTTGACTTCACTACCGGCTTTGGCTCCCTCGAATACCATAAAAACGACACCCCATGATCAGTTTTGAGTACAAAAAGTCACAGTATACGATAAAATATCGTGTTCTATACATTCGAAAAATAGCGCTTTGTGAACGTAGCCATGGTTAGGCGGTAACCGTATCACTCAGTGCCCATATTCTAAAGCAAGTTCGTCGATGACGTATCCTATTGTTGGGTTGTAACTTTTAACATATTGATACTTGCACTTTTGTTTAGGTAAATTGTCCTATGGGACGGCAATCCTACATGAGCGGGGCCGGTTAGACAATATACTAAATTAATTTTGATGTCTTAGAATAGTAGATTCGATAAATTATAGCTGTAGCAGTAGGTACATCCCTTGATAATAAAGTACGGCAATTGTTCCTTCATATGTAGTTGTCAATCATTACTGATCTTCATGAGCAGTGGTCAACATCAAAAACAAAAGAATATGTTTGCAGCATAAGCAAAACAGTACGACCATTTTTAGCCCATTCTAAAAAATTTTTTTTTTTATTTTGTCACTAATGGGGTTATAGGGGATGCAAGTTAGACACACAATATACTAAAACAACAGCCACATTTTATAAAACTTTCCTTTACAGTACGTTTGTAGTTGTGGTCTCTCTCAGCAGCCAAAATACACAGAGAGTTAGGACTAGTGACGCGGGAGCAAGCGACCGACGACGAAGCAGCTTGTCCTAAGGTCGAAACGCGCACCCTTCAGTTTTTCGTTTTTAGTGGATAAATAAACGCCTGTTCGTGTCGTTCCTATGCAGGAACGACACGAACAGGCGTGATACCTAATGGCATAACACGAATACACTGAGTGATTCTTACAGATTATTTCTGACGAACCCGGCTATCGCTAAAAAATATAATAGTAGATTGTACACACGGGATTTCTCATTAACTGTCAGCTAACCATTGCTATTTATTTTTATTAAAAATAGAAATGGTATAAGAGGCCTAAACTTCAGGTTTTCTGTGTACGTTATGCGAACTATCACATAACAGTAGGTATATAACAAAATATAAAAAAAAAGAATCGAAAAAAATATAACAGTTGAGAATCAAACTTTTAACCACGGGTTTGCAAAGCAGTCGTCGAACCGTTAAGCTATTTGGCTTGATGAAAGTTTGCTAAAATAGCCGTTTAAAGGTTCAATCTGTAACTATCTGCTATATTCGTTTCCTACTCAGCCCAATGAAGTAATGGAATAATTCGCTTTTACATTGTGTTTTAATGTCACTTATATCGTCGTAGACAACGACCGATACCGATTATCAGCATTCTCCTGCCCTTATCCCAATATTTTTTGGGGTCGATGCAAATTGTTTTTATCTTCCATACTTCTCTATTAGTCGTCATCTCGATAGTCTTTCCCTTTCTAGCCACATCATCATTCACACAGATCATCCATCGTTTCTTTGGTATTACATAGTCATCCAGATTCATAATCAAAACCAGACGACATTTTCTCCATTTCTCCGCATCACATGCCCATACCATGATAATCGATATCCACACACACCGATACCGATATCGGCACGATATCTACTGGCGAAGACAGTGCGGGGTGAGAGTAGCGGGCATTCTTTCAATTGAGCAAACTTTTTCAAACTGCCGCCGACTTAGTAGTGTGGTTGTTTGTCGTGTCGTGATGGTCATCGATATTCACCAATATCATGGGGCCGATAATAATTGTACCTATTGTTATCGAATCTAATGTGAAAACAAAACGACATTTTATGTAATAATCTTATTTCACTCCACCGTAGACACCACAAAATGTAAACCTAAGGAAAAAAAATCGACCTAAGAAAAACTAATTAAGTTGATCAACTGCAAATATTTTACACTGTAGCATAGATTTTCCGCGAAATCGTCGGCAGCGCGTCGTAAATAAACACGTCGCGCTACATTTGGGGGAGGCGGAGGTAGCGTTTCAAAGGCCTACAGGCCCGAACAACCTAGCCTTAAGTTTTAATTTTATTTCTTTGAATTTAGTTATTTCGAGAATCTTATTACATTGGATTGTAGATAGCTTTATTTTATTTTTGGTTGTACTTACTAATTTGTAGTTAAGTTTTTTTATTATCTTGGCGTGCAATTTGAGATACCAATGTACAGTAACCGGTTGATGAGGATAGCTTTATGTAGAAAATGATATTATTATTTCAGTGCTCGAAACCAGTTTCATTCGCCAATTTTAATTTTACAAGTGAGGCATCCAAGAAAAAATACTCATCAGAATTAGTCACATATTTACGTTCAATTACACACGATTTATTTCTATTTACGTATCCAAAATTACTTACAATACATAAAATGCCAGAACAAAATAATACGCAAATAACAATGATCGTAACCGTAACGTGTCATTAATCTGAAATACGGCGTATCATTACAGTCGGATTAATTCGAGCGTTTTATACCACGGAGAAGCTAATAAATGGAGTTCTTATACGTGCACGTCACCATTGAAGCTAATTAACTGAATTTGTTTAAAAGCAAGAATAACAGGTGCACAAGGGGTCGTCGACATGACGGCATCATAAGAAAAATACGCACGGATAGGTACAGTCAACAAAAGAGATATCTAGGCAGGGTATAATAACATATTTGTATGTGAATTGCTTTATGTTCAATTTCGTGACAATATACAATTTTGTGTTGGTATTACAAAAACAAAGTAATATGTATAAAATTGAACAATTCACATACAAATATGTTAGTATACGAGGGGGGATCAAAAAGTAGTGAGAACGACATACTCCTGGGTAAGAAAAAAAAAATAAATACTGGCAGGCATAGCTCAGATACATATTTGTAATATTAATGAGGAAAAAAATCTTCGATTCTCTTTTGTTTTTTTCTGAATGTAGTCATTTGTTTGCTTCGTGTCGGAACGTGTTCTCGAAAATGGAGAAAAACGAAGTGCGAGCCGTTATTAAATACCTCTGTTTAAAAAAGTTAACGACGCAAGAGATTCATTGCGATTTGGAGGCAACATTAGGAGAGTCTGCTCCGCTTTATTCCACTGTCGCAAGGTGGGCTTCTCAATTTCGTGTAGGGAGAACGAGCACGGAAGACGAACATCGTTGCGGCCGTCCATCGACGTCAGTCACCCAAGAAAATGTTGCGAAAGTCGAGAAAATTGTATTGAGCGATCGAAGAGTTACTATCCGATACTTAATTCAAGAAACGGGCATTTCATATGGAAGTATTCAATCCATATTAAAACAATCTTTGAATATGAGAAAAGTCTCCGCAAGATGGATGCCGAGAATGTTAACCGACAGTCAGAAACAAAGTCGACTTGACATTTCGAAGATATTGTTGGACAAGTTTCAAGAAGATTCTGAAAACTTTTTGTCTCGTTTAGTAACAATGGACGAAACATGGGTCCATCATTTTGATCCCGAGACAAAACAGCAATCTTCGCAATGGAAACGGCCATCATCACAGACCCCGAAGAAGTTTCGTGCCGTGGCATCGGCTGGCAAGGTTATGGTCTCAATATTTTGGGACTCAGAAGGGATATTGTTGATTGATTACCTGGAGCGTGGAACCACTATTACAGGCCAATATTATGCAGCTTTAATTCCTAAGTTGAGGAATGCCATCAAAGAGAAAAGGAGAGGGAAACTTCGAATGGGCGTGCTGTTTCATCACGACAACGCACCCGCGCACAGGTCGGCAGTTGCGATGGCTGCCATTCAGCAAGCTGGCTTCGAATTGGTTGACCACCCCCCTTATTCACCAGATCTGGCACCTAGCGATTTTTATCTGTTCCCCAAATTGAAAGAATACTTAAGGGGAAACAGGTACGAAGACTATAACGAGGTGATGGATGCCGTGGAGAGCTTTTTGCAGGACCAAGACAAAACTTTTTTTTTGAAAGGGATTGAAGTCTTGGAAAAGCGCTGGACTCGGTGTGTAGAGAGACTCGGAGACTATGTAGAAAAATAAATTATTAAGTTATCAATAGTCATTATAATCTATCTCATTCTCACTAGTTTTTGATCCCCCCTCGTACTCTGCCTAGATATCTCTTTAGTTGACTGTACATAAACTCAAAATAATAATGTCAGTGTGTATTTCGCGTTACTCATCACAGCAATCAATGACATTCATGTCCTTTTCACGATATTAGTCTCCTCATAATCCATGGCAATGGATAAAAATATTGGAGAAATATTAGATACGGCGCTTGCCAGTCTTTACTTACCGCATTGTGATTAGTAGCACACACACACACACACACCACACACACATTGCCTGCACATGATCATTCCATTCCTACACTACTCGTTGTTTTCACCCAACATATCGTAAAAGCAATTGAGTCGTATTGGCAACTCTCCGAAACGCGGCCAAAGTGATAATTTGTCGTTTGTTCCATTTAAATTACGTTTTACAAACGAATGTATAACTGCAGCAGCAGTAGTAAATACGTGTTACTTGTTTGAAAACTATTGCAATACTGAATGAAAAGTTTTGGAGACAGTACATTTTTTTCGGTTCGTTTTTTTTTTTCAAAAATCGTTCTTTTAAAGACTTATTTCTGATGTTTTATTTTTGCGTCCATAAGAAGTTATTTTTAGAATTATCCTATGTATGAAATAAACTTTCAAACAAGACTACTTATTTAAGAGGGCTGTCGCATTTTGTCGCCTCTCTCGCTCCCACGGGACCAAATTTTTAAGATTGTTAAATGAAAAGATGCTTTTTTGAAAAATGCAATCAATTAGCGAACTAGTAGGTAAATAATATTAATTTAATAGGTACCTAATTAATAAAAACTCATTTCTATTGTGTTTATCTAATAAACTCAGCTCAAAATGCCACAATATAAATGTGTTTCTAAAAATTACCTATTTTATTAAGTTAAATTCTAATTTCGGTTAAAATTAGAAGAAATCTGACTAAACTGCGTTCCTAATGCCGCCGGGGTCGCGGGTAGTTCGAAAGAGATACCGTGGCCCTGGTACGGGCAGCTGAAGGAACATGGGTGGGTTTTAGTCAGTAAAAGTCTGACACGCCCTCCCGCTCTGCCCAGAGCGGGAGAGGTCATTTGATGATTTCCCAATTTTCGGTGCAAGTTTACATGGTGGATGGTGGATGTTTACATCATATATTTTTTTTAGTTTTATCATTCTCTTATTTTAGAAGTATTTTAGAAGTTACCACTTTGGAAGTATCTCTCACGCAAACTATTCAGTTTAAAAAAATGGTATTAGAAACCTCGATATCATTTTTGAAGACCTATCTATAGATACCCCACACGTATGGGTTTAACCCAAAAAAAAATTTTGTGTTTCAGTTCTAAGTATAGGGAACCCCCAAAATTTATATTTTTTCTTCTTACCAAGTTTCAACAGTATAGTTCTCATAGTTTCGGAAAAAAGTGGCTGTGACATACGGACGGACAGACAGACAGACATGACAAATCCATGAGAGTTCCGTTTTTTGCCATTTGGCTACGGAACCCTAAAAAGCATCTGCAAAACTGCAAACACGAACTTTCCAACCCCAAAAAAAACCTGCACACAAATATCCTTCCTTTCACCCACATAATGATTGAAAGCAATCCCTCTCAACATTAACGCCGATCAGTCCAACTGATTGATAGAACTCAATCCATCACAATTAAGCTGAGCACGCCATTTTGATTGAACTAGTGAGCAATTTTGAAGGAACTAGTGTAAAAAGTCCTGTCACTCATTCGTCCAGACGCGCTGGCGAGATGAGTCGACGTTTTGTGACAACTGTGACAAATGCTCTAAGACTAAGCTGCCTTATTTGACTAGACGACTAACGCCTGGTATTTTAGGTCATCGATTGACTTCACTATAAAAAAAAAAGTCGGGAGGTGTCGTGGCCGTGGGACACCCGGTTGGAACGAGGTTCATCGTTTGGTGCTTTCGCACATGATTAGGTACAATAAAAAAAAAAAAAACAATAAATTATGGTCGGCGATCATCCAAGCAAAACGGCCATCGCTCAGCATAATGCTGCGACCCCATGCGAGACAGAGCCCTAGCGCTGGTTTTCAGCAAAAGCAGGCGTTGACGTGATGACGTCAACCGATGCAATAGCTACTGATTTGCCAAAATTATCTATAGCGTAGTTCTTCCTTGTGTAAGTATTCAGTAACGCAATGTATCAAGATCATCATCATCCTTGCCCTTATCCCAAACATATGTTTGGGGTCGGCGCAGCATGCCTTCGTTTCCATAGATGTTAATGGGCACCATCTCAATTCATCCCTTTTCTAGCCATATCTTCTTTCACACAAACCATCCATCGTTTCTTTAGTATTTCTCTACTGTAATAACCATCTACTTTTATATTTAAAAATTTACTTTAAAAAAAGTAAAAGCCGACTTCAAAACCAAAAACGAATAAAATAACTTTCATAAAACACTTCAACAGCTTCTGAAGTCGGTGTCAAGCTAAAGTGCATTGAAGAATTGATGACACCGCCTACAGAAGCTGTTGAAGTGTTTTATGAAAGTTATTTTATTCGTTTTTGGTTTTGAAGTCGGTTTTTACTTTTCGTAAATTTATTTTTTAATTTTTAGTTGAATATATCAATTACATAATTAGGTAAGCCTAAGTCGAACGAAAAGAAGAATCATCAAAATGCGTTTAGAAATGCCGGAGATACAGTGCATTTATGCATATAACTTCGTACATAAGAATAATTACATAATGTATTATATACTTTAGTTTAACCTTCCTGAAAGTATTTAGATCACGGTAGTGAAAGAATCATCAAAATTGGTTCATTAGTTTTTGAGAAAATCGCGGACAAACAAACAAACATACATACATGTATACATACGGTTCGAATACAGAACCTCCTTTTTTGAAGTCGGTTAAAAACTCATTACATTCAAATTTTCAAAATCATCTTCAATAAATCTCCAATCAACACTCATTACCATTCCTAATAAGGTTATTTCAGATAAAATATTCCGTAAAGCAAATCTAATAAGAGGGAAGAATTATTAGAATATTAGAAACGTAGCGTTTGGAATCAGTGTGACAAATACTTTTTAATATTCTGAATATATTAGCACCATCGACGAGGAAATTAGATTGGCAGTTTTTTTTTTTTACTTTTTAACATTGGTTCTCAAAGTGGTCATTTATTTAGGAGGTATTTGTGTGGATTTCGTTTGAAAATGTTATTGGCTAGTTATTTAATAAGTGCAAAACGCGCAATCTTTGTAAAAATTAAGACAAACTTGTGGGATAATGTTTTGTTTCATTTATTTTTTCATTAACAATTTACATTTTATTGAAAATTACATATTAAATAAAATTATCTCATGCAGAAACAATACATTTAAAAGCCTAATTAAAATTGGATCGGTCTAAACCCATTTTTTCAAAACTAGCTGTTTATTTACCTTTTTTGCGATTTGTCCGAACGTACCTCGTCTATGATACGGCTGTAAAAACTGCAGTACTATATATAAATTACGCCCCCACAGAAAAGGTGACTTGAAACAAAACAATATCACACCTTCACAACGCATTCCGTCTGCAAATCACATACAAAATGCCCCTTATCATACGCACGGCCAATTTAACATCAAATTGGCGACAATAAATATTAAATGGCGGCGGGAGCTATGTCATGACGTCATAGGGGACGCGCATGACATCATCTCGGGGGTCGCGCGTCTAAAGTTTGAGATACAATGTTGTGATTAAACGCGGAGAGTGGAATGGGGAACAGGTGCCAAATTAATTGTGAATGTGCATTTAAGATGCATCCTATTTCAAACATAGTTGTTGTTACGACTTAATTTAATTTTTTCAAGTCTTTTATTTTTATTTTGTCTTACGTTAAATTTTCAAAACAATATGTACCTAATAAATAAATTTAAAATTAAAATACAGTATCGACCCTGAATATTCAGATTGTCTAAAACTGTCTAGGACTCCACGAGACAGGCTTGACCTAGTGTGGAGTCCACAAGTTAATTTATTAAAATTATGTTTCCTTAATTCCTAACTTTATTTTAAGGAGTAGTTTATTTTTGTATTACTTTTAAGGAAATGTAAAACATTATTTGGTTAATAAACGATTATTATTATTATTATTAATGTAATTATTTTTCATGTTCCCACAAAACGTTCATGTTCTCATGTTCTGTGTGAATTTGAGAATATAGCCTGAGCTATACTTTGCTTTGAAGTTTAAGTGTTTTTATTCTTAAATTACTGTGAAAAGTCTTTGACATTTGTAACTTTTACTATCCTGTTTAATATGCCGAGTTCTTTGTTTATAACCTACGCACTGTGACGGCCATTTTATTTTTGGTGGGCTTTTTGTGTGTTGCCATTTTGATTTTTGAGGGCTTTTTGTGTGCTGTTTCATTTATATGTATACTACTAGCGACCCGCCCACGCTTCACACTGGTGCAATTAAATCTACTGATGTGGCGATATGTAAAAACATCGAGATGTCTGTGCCATAAGTATATAAGTTATATGTTCATGTAATAAACATATAACCCTTCCGGAATAAATTCTCTAAATGGCAGTGAAACCCGCATCAAAATCTGTTGCGTAGTTTAGAAGAACAATGCGATCGCACAGGCAAACACAAAAAGCAAGTTTAATCTTTAACATGTAAAGATATACAGGTGACTTGTAATTTGACGTATTCCTTCCAGGACGTGGTAGGTTGAACCATTTGCAACAATTAAGCACCCAAGCTAAAATAAAAAGCCAGAGGTGATAATTCATGGGATTCGAGAAAATCCAATTTGTATGTATTTTTGAAAATTTCCCAGAATTCGTCACTAAATATCACTTTTCTCTAAACTCTCAAATTTTGCCTTTATTGCTTCTGCATTGGGTACCAAATACTTTAACAAATCTGCTGGTGCTGATGGGATGCTTAATTTTTGCAAATGGATCACACTACCTTGTCCTGGAAGGAATACGTCAAATTACAAGTCAGGTTGTAGATTTCTTTTTCGCTGTGATCAGGATCTAAAACCTGGCATGCATCGAGAGGAAAACCAACCAGAAATCTTAAGGAACCTACAAACTCGATAACTTTCGTACTGTAAAGCCATCTTTCTTCTACATTGAGGCAGCAACTGACAGCAACAAAGTAAAACAATCAAAGCCATACTCCACAAATCTCATAATACCATCACTCCGTCGGCACTAGAGGAGTACCTAGTGCCACTTCAACAGTGCTATAAACCAACACAATCGTACAAAGACATTTAGTGAACAGTTAGTGCCAGTGAAACAATGTTGCGTTAATATACAGGCAAACTGATAATTATTTAAACTGTTGATTGAATTCAGAGGTAAGGAAGGAAAATCTGAAAGTAATGCTAGTAAAAGAGAAATTGAGAAAAAATCGGTTATTATTATGGGCATGTGATGTGGAGGAATGAGAAAAGTTCTGAATATGAATATGTATGGATTGTCAGGCGTCCACGAAACGATCAATCGCAATTAAACAATTGCCATCAATTTCTATTGTAGTACTAAAGCAATAGATTCAATTGCACTCGGTAGACGATTAATGCGCATGAATGTTTATCAATCACTTAAAAATTGACAACTGCAATTGATCGTTTCGGGAACCCTTTATAAGAATAGAGGAAGGCCGAAGAAATGTGTAGATGTTTTGTGTAAAAGATGACATGGCTAGAAAGAAAGTGGACACTGTGGATGTTGACAGAGAAACTGGAAGAAATAGATATGCAGCGCAGATCCAAATAAATAGGGTTTAAGGGATGATCCAGATCACTTTTGAAGACCGGAGCAATTGAGAGCCACATCAGGAATTACTCGTAGTAGAACTCCTAGGTTGAGTTTCCTGAAGGCTATATGACCTGGTAGATGAACACGACGGCTGAGTAAGTTACTTAAAAGGCAAGAATGCTCTATCGTAGATCGCACCTTAGCTTATAATGAGCCCTTCCAGTATTAAAAAGTTGGAAGGTACAAACAATTGACAGTTAAATAATTTAAGCCAAAACATCAGCTAGGTATGTCTGTCGCAGGCGATTTGTATGATTCCGCTTTTTACAAACAGCGTCGTCCGTTTAAACACGCTCGCAGTTTTGAAATATGCTGAAAGCAAAATGTAAATTGCCTTGTCACTATATAATATATGCCACAACATTCATTTTGATGGACAATTCAAACACCGTTTACAAAATGCCGCGGCAAATTGAAGTATTTAGTTCTATTTCTCAAGGCTCTCGCCGGCCACTGCCTCGGCACCGCTCGCTCCGCTCGCACGCAGTTGGTCACAGTTCTAACCTAACCTAACCCATTTGTTCGGGGTGCTTAGTTACTGGGACCAATTCAGATCACGCGTGGTTAGTCACAGTTCCGACTGAACTTACAATAGCAATCAATGTCGAAATTATAACAATTGAACGAGTTGCCAATTTTCTTTCGGCATATTTCATAATTGCGAGCGTTTATAAACGGACGACGCCGCATGTGTAATGGCGAATCTAACAATCTGCCTGCGACATATCCATAGCATATCTTCCTCAATTCTATGTATATTTTGACAGACAGACTCTATTAGCTTTGCTAACAGAGAGCTGCATTAATAAACGATCCATCGACAATGGGACAGGAACATTCAAATAGGACTTTGATTTAGTCTATAATCTAGAACGGTGTCTCTTTGTGTATCATTCAGAGCAAGAAAGAGAAAAGCATTATGATCATAGCCATGTTCTTTTGTGTGGAAAGGACAGCATTTTAGTGTTCGTGCATTTTCTCTTCCTTGATATTTATATTATGTATTATTAGGGTTCCGTACCAAAATGGTAAAAAGGAACCCTTATGGTGTGACTCAGTCAGTCTGTCTATCTGTCTCAGCTGGATATCTCAAGAACTACTAATGCTATCAACTTGAAATTTGGAACAGTTTTAGATGACATTTGCCCAACTATTTTGCAAATACTCGTAAGAAAAAAATAATATATATATGTTTTTTTTTGCAACAGGGACTGAAACCGCCTTAAAAATCGAAGTGGAGCTGCTAGGGTATATGGGGTATCATATGAAAGAGCGCTGTTTGCAAATTCTTAAACATTGTTTTTCTTTTTTTTTAGGCTGCATAGTTTTCGACTTTTGATCAAAAATGTTAAAAAAATACCGTTCCTCCCTCCCTCCCGTTCCCTTATCTCCGAAGTTTGCATAGAGAAAAATCTGAAATTAATCTATGTGATAGAAGTTTATACGTATAGATTACAGGAAAAATAAAGCGATGTCTCTAAATAGCACAGTTTTTCAGAAATAAACAACAAAAATTACATATGGTACGGGAACCCTCGGTGCGCGAGTCCGACTCGCTGTTGACGGTTTTTTTTTTGAAAATGAATGAATATCTAAAGCTTTGGTTTTCTAGGAAAGCGGTACCGTCATATTATAACGGCCGTCATGAAAATCTGTCTTTTTCACCAGTATTTTGGCATTAAGGTGTCAAAAACGCTCTGTATTTGGACAGACGTTATTGTGTGACCGTTCGCCGTTTTCTTAGGAAACCAAAGCTTTACTGCAATTGTGTCGCCAACGATAGTTCATGTCTTGGTACCTATATGAGGACACCTTAATTTTTAATGGACTGAAAAAATTAAAGATGCTTTGTATTCGATTATTTTTACTTTTATGCCATTGATGCTTTCGTTAATCTCACTGTTGCACAAGCACAATAATGTCAAGTTTTAAATGCCCTATCTTTGCATGCCCCCTTTTATCACTTTTTAGGTAAAAAAAATCTCCCCAATTTCTTCAGGAAATCCCCTAACCAATTTCTACAAATTTTTCCTTTGGCACGTCATCGCAAAATGTTATGCTTTCACGCAAGTCATGTAGGGGATCGCTTGACCTCTCACCGTGTTATATTAGTATCGCAGGTTGTGATTCTATATTGCCTGACGGATATGCCTCGTCATTCCTTACGTGTAGGTAAGGTATACGTTTCGAGAAATGATATTTGTACACCGCAAATTGCACCAGAATTTAGACTTATCAAAATAAATATGCGAGCAGTGGTGAACCAGTGGTATCGGCCTCGACTTATGTGTCGTAGGTTCGAGAACCCAGGCAAGCACTTTGTGTAATTATTGCTTCACCGCTGCTGTCAATACCGTGACAGAAAACATTATGAGGAAGCCGGCATGTCATGTGACATCCACCAACCGACACTGGGCCCGCGTGGTGGATTATGGCCCAGTCCATCTTACAGAGAGGTGGCCCGTGTCCCTGTGCTAAAATAAATATGCTTTTGAATAAACTAAATTAACATAACATCAACCCTTTGTCAAACAAAAGGGGTGGGCAGAGGTTTTTAGATCCATATTTTGCCTTTGGTCACAAGCACGATTGGCAAGTAGATCCTGGGGGTACGACCCCGGAAAATGGCAATGTTTCTGGATTTTTCTATTAGAGATTCTTTCGGTGTTTAGATTTACCAATATTACTTACTAGCTGCGCCCCGCGGTTTCACCAGCGTTGACCGGGATAAAAACTAGCCAATGTGTTAATCCAGGGTATAAGCTATCTACGTACCAAATTTCATCCAAATCGGTCCAGCCATTTGAGCGTGAAGAAGTAACAAACATACAAACACACACACATACTCGTACACACACACTCACAAACTTTCGCCTTTATAATATTAGTGTGATAGTGTGTGATTACATTGGACTTTTCAACTCTGCATATGTACTCAAAAACGCGCAGAACACTGCAAAGACTAGAGCACGTCTTAGAACAATTTAACCCTCATACACCGCATCCATACTACCAGTATCCTCCATGCTCATAGCTCCATGTAAAATACTGGTATTCAGCTGCATCCGATGAGACTGGAAGCCGACCCCAACATAGTTGGGGAAAGGCTACGCAGATGATGACACCGCATCTAGGTGGCAAAACTCAATCTGACCTATAAATCTGAACATAAACCTAATCGATATGGAACGAATATCACGCGCATCTGCCGATAAATGTACGCTATAATGAGCATACTATCACATTATAGATGATTTTATTATGACAGAGTCGTAAAAAGATTGCCATCTCACGAAAACTGAATAGTGATCTGATATTATGGTGGTCATAAAAATTTATACGTTTTGGAAAAAGCAGTTTGTTATGGAAACTGTTTTTCATTTTCTAGTCGGTAAAAGTTTTGAAGATAAATTTAAAAAAAAATCTGACCCAAAATATTAAACCCGGTGAAAAATACTACGCCACGGTTAAAAAAAAGTTTTTAATAAAAATCGTAGATTTCGTAAATGTTGGAGGCAGATGTGATTAATTATCTGTTTTTGGCGGGAAAAGGGATGATCGCCCCTAGATATTTAAAAAAATCTTCTTTTAAACTGGCGTTGAGGTTTTTAATAAAGTATTTTATAGGGCATTATTTATTTAAATATCTGAACCTAGGTCAGCTTTGTTTTAACTTGGTGAATTTGGCTTTGGGTTTTATAAATCGACTATCTTTTGCCCGCGGCTTCGTCAGCGTGGACGTCTAAAAATATGCCATAGGAAAAAAAATATTGAGATAGCTTCTGCCCGCGACTTTGTCCGTGTGAAATTTCTTGTACCCCGACCCACCCCGTCACATCGCATTGCCTGCCCGCGCTACTACTTCGTTTTCGCTTGGCGTTCTGTTTGACTTTTTTTTCTTTTTGCTCGCACCTAACAGTCCTAGAGTGATGTTAAATATGCCTATAGCCTTCCTTAAGAATTGGGCATATCGAATGCAAAAATAATTATTAAAGTCCGAATGGCAGTTCCAGAGATTAGCGCGCTTAAACAAACAAAAAAAGTGTGTGTGTCAGCTCCGACGCACAACTGGAGTTTACTCCTGTTTTTTGTGCCGTTCCGAGTTTCCGACTTTCTATTATTCAGTCATTTCTGTCGGGCTGGGTTTCATCGATGAATCAGTGCTATACAACAAAAATAATTAAAAAAACTAAATAACCCGACTACGGTAAAAAACTGAAAAGGTAAAAACAAGCCCATTTTAAATTAAATAAAAGTTGGAAGCAGGCGGGACCCGTTTGAGTTAGAAAATATAAAAAATGGAATAGGTCCCGCCTGCTTCCAACTTTTATTTAATTTAAAATGGGCTTGTTTTTAGCTTTCAGTTTTTTACCGCAGTCGGGTTTTTTAGTTTTTTTTTTATATTTTTTTTTTATTTCCAGCTTTTTAGTTTACAAATGTGAAAGATTTCGCAGTCGATTTAGTTCTAGCAAGGAGTTTTGGTCGTTAGAGTAATTTTTTTGGATCAAGTGCCCAAAAATAGCCAAGCCTTTTTTTTTATTACGTGTTTTTTACGATTTGTAACTTTGAATTACTTTTAACCATATAAGTTGCATATATTTTTGTAATCACCTTTTAAAACCCTTCATTTTGATATCCCACTCGATAGTATTAGAAGAAAAAAAAAATTTGATCACCACAATATGGCACCCCAAATCCGCCATTTTACTTTGTTTTTGATTTTAATGTAGCCAGTGACAGTCGCGCTACCAGGAATCTAAAGACGTATAATTTATCCAAATCCGTTCATTCGTTTAGGAGTTACGAGGGAACAAAGAAACGGACTTACACACATACATACATACATACTTACATACATACAGGTCAAACACATAACCCTCCTTTTCGGCTTCGCCGCAGTCGGGTAAACTTTAAGGTGTAAAGGCACTCGTCCCCCCCTCTTACCCCACCTCTCACCCCTCCCTATCATCCCCCTCACCCTCTCCATTCCCCTCTCCCTATTATCCCCCTCACCACATCTCCCGCTAACCTCCCCCTCTCACCTCCTCTCACCTCCTCTCACACCCCCTTCACCGCTTTCCCCTCTCCCTCTACCATCACCAACTCCTCCCCTCCCGGTCTTCCCTTCTCCACACCCTCCCCCCTCACTACGCCCTCCTATCCCTCTCCCCCTCCCTGCATCATACTTTCCTTCCCCACTCCCCCCTGGTGGAAAAACTATTATAAAATTGACCTCAAATCTACCGATTTCATGAAATCATGAGGTTTGAGGTCAATTCTAACTTATGGAGTTGTATTGCTAATTTTAAAGATTATAATTATTCTGTAAAGCCATGTTAGTTACGGGCGCGAATCATATTTTAATCAAGATACGACCTGACACTGACCTGCAAATTGCAAAAAACGTAAGAAAATTTGAATAACGCGGGCTGCCTTAGCGCATCCCCCTTAAACATACCTTCAAGCACAATGATGTAATACCTTATAATACGTCATTGTTCAAGCATAAACAAGACACCACGCCATTATTTAACACAGCACAAACATTTTAAAAGCTAGAGCTTTATGAAAAGTGCGAGCAGAATACAACAGAACATTTGACATCGCTCCTTGTAATCTATACAATAAACTACTGTTGCATTTCTGCTCTTACTGCTCACAGAATGTTATGTGTATGTCTTACTTTAATAACACACATAGTTCAGACTTGAGTCTAGTACTGTTATGGCACAAATAAAGGATGCTATAAGACATCTTGATCTATTTGATGTTGTAAGTTGTCAGTGTACTATGTTGTGTGTTAAAAAATCGGTCAAGAGCGAGTCCGACTCGCGCACCGAGGGTTCCGTTCCGATTTCTGAAAAATTGTGCTATTTAGAGACATCGTTTTATATTTTTCCTGTAATCTTTACATAAATTTCTATCACATAGCATAATTTCAGATTTTTTTCTATGAAAACTTCGAACGGTATTTTTTTTTTTACATTATTCATCAAAAGTCGAAAACTATGCGGCCTAAACAAAAGAAAAAAATGTTTGAGCGCAATCAGCGCTCTTTCATATCGATACCCCACATGCCCTAGTAGCCCCACTTCGAACTTTTAAGACAGCCTACCCTTTCAGTCATTGCTGCAAAAAAAATAATGTTTTTCTTATTTGCAAAATAGTTGGGCAAACATCATCTAGAACTGTTCCAAATTTCAAGATGATAGCATTATAGTAGTTCTTGAGCTATCCAGCTGTGTCAGACGAACAGACAGACAGACTGAGTCGCACCATAAGGGTTCCTTTTTACCATTTGGTAAGGAACCCTAAAACGATGGCTTTTTAATTCAAATCGGGTAGAAAGAGTGATCCCTCTAATTATTGACCTACAGGCTAACATAGTACAAAATGATAGTAATAAAAATTAAAATTGTTAGCGATAACTCCAAGCTTTGTCCATTAATCGAACCAATAAACTACGCTCCCTGTGGCAGGATGCGACCGCCGCTGTAGGTACTGTCATCTGATATTACACCAGTAAAGTGACCAGGCTTTCAGGAGTTCAGAAGAAATAAATGTCCCACCCCATGCAAAGAGAAACATCTAATGAAATAAACAGTATTTTTACAAGCTTTTATTTAGTTTCACCTGTCCCGGTGTCTGTCTGTAATCAAATCTTGCAAGTTAAATTTAACCCACTTTCCGGTTTTCGATTGAGCTGAAATTTTTCATGCATATGGAAATCGGATGACAATGCAATATTATTATGACATGGGGCTGATCTGATGATGGAGCCGGAAGGCGGCCATGGGAACTCAGTAATAAAACGACGACGCAGCCCTATCGAGTTTGGGCTCGTTTGATTTGTCTTGACAAGGACTCTGTCTTAAATGATATCCAGATTAAAAACAGCTTGTTTTATTTTATTTTTTTTTCTTGTAATAAATAACTTGTTTTCTATTAAGTGTTTTGTGTACATAAATACATAAAATAATGCGAATTTGAGAGAAATAATTAATTTAAAGGATTTTTTTTACTGTTTGAATGCTTGGAGACGATTTTTTGGTGTAAAAAACAAAGTGGAAATGGCTCTATTGCTAAATGATAAAGGTACTTTACAGGCTTTCATTTCATTGTAACCACGACATTCAAAAAGCACTATTTGTGGTCCATTTTGAGTTAATGAATATTTGATTGAAATTATGAATACCTCCCAATCAGTGCCACACATATCAGGGTACACGAGTTAGGCTTTATTTTGTCTATTAAATAAATAGTACCTGACCACATAGATTCGATTAAAAATGACGACTAGTAAAGAAGTATGGACCCCAAATAAATTGGGATAAGGCCAGGAGAAAGGTCATGATAATAGAACAACAATCAATCTCCCTAGCCTTTTCCAAACAATATTGGGGTCGGCTTCCAAACTAACCGGATGTAGAACACCAGCATTTTACATGGCGCGACTGCCTATCTGACCTCCGCAACCCACTTACTGGGTAACACGATACCCCTTGGTAAGTCTGGTTGTCAGACTCCACGAATCCACGAATCCACGATCCACGAATGACAGCCGGGACCACCGGCTTAACGTGCTTTTCGACCAAAATAACTTCGAACTTAGGAGGATTACAGTTGATTTTTTGAATAAGTACAAAAAATTCTACATCATCTGACAAAGAATGTGTGCATAGGCAAATTCAAAATATCCCATATCTCCTGACTTATTAATAGCAGCTATACTCGCCTTAACCTTCGACCCGTTCGGCTGTTATTAGTTAGCCACAAGCCCCTCACAAGAACAACGTGTCTACCAAATAATTGAAATGGCATAACATTCTCGACAAATTAGGTAAAACTTTCCACTATTTCTAAACTCATGGTATCCATAAAAGCCGGGTTAGATAAGACCGCACACTAAACTTGGTAGCGCAGAACCATTTGTTTTAATTTGGTCGTCGGCTACACCCGCGCCGCGCACCCGCTATATCCCGCCGCGCCGCTTCAAACTAGACGGAATGGCAACGGGCTGATACATTGTGTACTAGTTTCATTTAGGCAGGCTACTGAGATAGGATAAGATTCCTTTTTAGGGTTCCGTAACCCAAAAGGCAAAAACGGAATCCTTATAGGATCACTTCGTTGTCTGTCTGTCAAGACCCTTTTTCTCAGGAACGCATAGAGGTATCAAGTTTAAACTAATATCAAATAATTAGCTCTACGGCCCCTTGGAGCTCTAAAAAAAATCAAGCTTCTAAGTCAACGTAATATAAATATATGGTTATTTATGCGACACATTTTGATACTCGCAAATAAATGAAAACCTAGAGACCTACTCCCGGTCCCGTTGACCTAGAATCATGAAATTTGGCAAGAAGCAAGGTCTCACAGCAAAAAGGAAAAACTCCGAAAATTGTTAATTTGTAGTTTTATTACAAACCGCGAGAAAATAAAGTTACTCTATCTAGGTTTTGAGCCCTCAAGCACCCATCCAAAGGTTATCTTTTATACTTAGGCCTTAACAAAAAAATTGTTTTTTATAGCTGTTTGAAATAAATAACTTTCAAGTTTCAGTGAGACTTATTTTCTAAAGACCCTCTCAAAATTAAAAACTAACTAACTTATCATCAGTGCAACATCTACCGGCTATCATCTCCCTCTACGGAGAGGCATTGTATGGGTAACCGTCGTAAAATAATCGAGTACCTATAACTTTCCCTCCTTCAGTGGTTGTCAAATCCTAGGAGTAAATCCAAGAGTTTATTCGACAAAGCCCCATTGACAATACCCAGCAATGGGGATTTGTGAACTTTTTGCCCACAAATCCATTTTGACGTCTAGGTTATAAAGGGGATTTGTGGAGAAAAAGTTCGCTAATCCCTATTTATGGGGATTTTCAAGACTTCGCTTGGCTTGGCTTGTAATAGTGCAGGCCAATGAACCCCTCCATTCTAGTCTTTACCATAAATATAAAGACAATACGCACAGAATGACTCTCCGTACAGAATGACCGCAACCCGTACAAATTAGGGAGGGCAGTAGCAATGAAATACAATGCGGATACACTGTACGTTTCAATTTGGTTGCATTGGAAGTTGTAGCCGACATGCTGCGAGCAACTAGGGTCCATTTAATGAACGCTATGGTCAATTTATACTCCAAATGCGAATTGTCTCATCTAACATGTCAAGAAGCGGTTAAGTTGTGCTGATGTAGGATAAACTCCTTTTCCCAAATAGAGAAGAAATTGCCTTCGTTTGTTTAAGTTTGGCAATCGAAGAAGAAGAAGAAAAATTGTTTATTCTATAATTTAATCGGTTCGAGGGTAGTACTAAGTAATAGTCCATATTTTTTTACGATGGCTTCCTTTGCTGACAAGCATTGGTATAATATAAGCTACTATTCTCAAGCGGGGACGAGTTCGTGGCTAGGTAATAACAGTCGCACGGGTCGATCCATCAGGTTAAGCTACGCTTGCCGGCTTGGTCAGTGGTGATCTTCTCATAACGAGACTCCTTCGTGCCTCGGAAAGCACGTTAATCCGTTGGTCCCGGTATTCGTGGATCTTTGGCAGTCATTACGGGTTGTCAGAAGCCCGAAAGTATGACAACCAGTCTTACCAAGGGGTATCGTATTACCCAGTTACTGGGTTGTGGATGTCAGATAGGCAGTCGCTCCATGTAAAGTACTGGTATTCAGCTGCATCGTTAGACTGAACGCCGAAACCAACATAGTTGGGAAATGGCTAGGCAGATTGATATATTCTCAAGCTAGGCACATAATTCTTAGACCAAGAAACAACAGTGCACTTACACGTGTACGTAATTACAATTATTATTTTAACTGTAAATCGAATATCGCGGCGATTTTTTTTCGCGAACTGGATTATCGAGCTCTCTGCTTAGCGCCGAGAGTTGAAAATCCAACAGTGATTTTTCGACGCCTTAGAATGCACTCTGTTGTTGTTAGGTTGGATTCTCAACGCTCGGCTCAACAACGAGAGTTGAAAACAAAGTGTGCGATAAAATCCTGCCGCGATATTTTTACGTCCGTGCGAACGTCGGCTTACAGACGCGCACAACCCTGGCATATCGCCTCATTCCACACGCGCGTCTAAATCCTCAATCAAATCAAGATCTAATCTTCTAACACAAACAAACAAATTTAATTATAAACAGAAACACAAGCAACATAATTTTCCATCTCAGCACGCATTCTCCGAAATTCGTTATAATGAAGACAGTTGAATAATTTCACGACTGCCTCAAATAGTTCTCAAATGTGCAACTAAACAAATGCACAGTCTTCCTTTGTCATTTCTCTAGTGACGACTCAAACTTAAATCAAGTAAAATAAACTACTTAAACTAAGTTATCCGCTATCTTTCGTAAGGTTTGGTCGCAGTGAGAGCGGAAACGGGCAAAAATAACAAGTTTTTTATTTGTGACAAACTTGCCACTTCATTCCCAGCCTCTATAACTCTTGCAAGCCAAAATCTACAGTGACCAATCAGAAAACTTGTAATATTAATAACACTGAATGATTTGGTCTTTAAAAATATTGATTGCTGTGTGTTAGGTTCCTGGAAAAGATATCATGAGTAGTAGAAACAACTGTATGAGAATAGATATCTCCCGACTTCCATTAACTACAAATCTGATAATTATAATAAAAAAAAGTAATTAAAAAAATTAAAAAACCCGACTGCGGTAAAAAAACTTTAGTTTAAAAAACTGAAAAGCTAAAAACAAGCCCATTTTAAATTAAATAAATGTTGGAAGTAGGCGAGACCCATTTAAAAATATAATAAAAATGGTATGGTAATGGTAATGGAATGGTATGGTAATGGTATGGCCTGCTTCCAACATTTATTTAATTTAAAATGGGCTTGTTTTTAGCTTTTCAGTTTTTTAAACTTAAGTTTTTTAGCGCAGTCGGGTTTTTTAATTATTTTTTTTTATTTTATCTTTTTAGTTTACAAATGTGAATTAAAGATTTCGCAGGGGATTTAGTTCTTGGTACGTGTTTTTTACGATTTGTCACTTCGAATTACTTTTTACCATATGAGTTGTATATATTTTTGTAATCATCTTTTAAAACCCTTTATTTTGATAACCCACTCGACAGGTTTCGAGAAAAAAAAAATTTTAAGACATAATTTGGCGCCAAAAATCCGCCATTTTGTTGTTTGTTATTTTGATATATCCAGTGTCACTCTCACAGTAAATACGAATCTAACGACACCTTTCAAGCTAAGATCCATCGAGCCGTTCAGGCCGCAGAGTGTGCCAAACAGTTATACATACATACATACATACATACTCTCAAAAAACATAACCCTCCTTCTGGCGCAGTCGGGTAAAAAAAGAAGTTTGACTTTAGGCATGATAGCAGAACTGCTGAGGTAGTGGAATAAAAATCATCTGTACATCTATACAAATAAATAAAATGTCTATTTGTAATGTCAAAATAACAGCTTTTAACAAAAAAATATTTTTTTAAATTTTTGTCTGTGTCTGTCTGTTTGTTCCGGCTAATCTCCGAAACTGATTTTAATGGGACTAAGGAGTAAATTAGGCTACTTTTATTTTAGAAAAAGAATTAGGCTACGCACAAAAAAATAACCCATGAAATTGTGAACAAAATCCGATTCAAATAGGGAAGTAATGACATCCACGCGGGCGAAGCCGCAACAGCTAGTTTTAAGAATATGGAAGAAGAAACACTGCAAGTCAAAATGAAATCAGCACGAGTCATATTGCTGCCCAAACAAAAGCTGTAATCCAAACAGATTTCTTCTAATTATCCCAACCATAAAACCCACTACAAAAATTAACTCCATATCTTAAAATCATAATCCACTAAAATATTAATAAATTAATTCACGCCGAAGCACAAAACGACCCCACCCTTACACCACTACTCGACACCAGCTAAACGTAGCCAAGCAATGGGAAAAGAGCTCTATTGTGTACGAAATAAGATCCAACGCGACTGCATCAGATATGCACTGAGATAACACGATGATGTAAATTTAATTAGAAACTTAAGACACTACAGATAGAGTGTCTTATCTGTTTCAGTTTTCTCCTGAAACTGGTGGATCTGGTTCTTCGTTACGGGGAAATTGCTTTCATGAAAATTTCATACGGAGTTCTTGTACTGGAGAGCGCCGGGTTGAAATGGGAAGCGAGGATTTTGGCACAGTTGTGCATTTGTTCGTAAGCAGACAGCAACAGCCTTTCGTAAGAAAGTAACTAATGGGGGGTTTTCATGAAAATTACGCCACCAGGTGGCGCCACGGCGACTATGAAATTATCAAATTATTAGTGTCAAGTGTCAAAGTGTCTACATTTTCTTTAAAATATTTTCCTTTGATTAGATACTTTGACACTTGACAGGTAGCCGGACCTGACGTCTCAGTGCTGCCACCTAGTGAACGTAATTTAGAAAACCTTCATTCGCTCTCTTTAATGACATCATTCACGTCAATATTATTTATACCTTTCAACAAATATAAGGTAAACCATCTCGCTCCCATGATATTAGGTGCAAGAAAGACTTGTGCCTAATAAAAGTATCTTGCAATGTCTGTTCTATTTTCTACTCACAACGGCAGATTTTCCGTTCAAGCTGGATTCAACATACCTGAAAAGATACAAAAAAAATAATTAGTATAACAATCAAATGAGATATAAGTATGTCTAATTATTAAATGTGACAAAGGAATAGAGATATAACGAACGAGACAGAAAAAAGATAAAGCAGAAATCCTGGTAATTACATATTTATCATCTCTACCCAGATAGAGCATAATCAGCCTATAATGTTCCCACTGCTGGGACACAGGCCTCTTCTCGGTGAGAGGGAGCGGGCTGTAATCCACCACGCGGGCCCAGTGCGGGTTGGTAGATGTCACATGTCTTCGAATTTTTGGTTCAAGGACATGCTGGTTTCCTCACGATGTTTTCCTTCACCGTTTTGAGAGCAGTGGTAATAAAATAATTTACACAAAGTAAAGCACCTGTCGGGGTTCGAACCTACGATCTACAAAACGTAAGTCGACGTCCGTTACCAATGGGCCACCACTACTCTCACCCAGCTAAAGATACCAATTAATGTATAATATGTGGGTAGTTGTAAAACGAAGCTAATCCGATTTAGATTAGAACAATGTAGGTTTTTTTTCACAATTTCAGATTTGATCCCATCGTAAAAGTTGTTCATAATTATAAGACACCCCTTTTCTGATACCTTGTACAAAGATTTACAGAAGTCACAAAAACGCCAACTATTATGGAAAGCCCCAAACAATACCTACACTTTTGTATACTTTCATCAAAGATATAAATATGTCATAAACAGTCAAAGCTGTGAACTCTTCGAATAAAATAGCGTCTAACTGTTCGCCGCAATTTGCACGCACACTAGAAAAGCACAATGCAAGCACAATGACTGGCGCGAGTGTACGAATAAAGACAGCTGTCACGTACACCAGCATAACAAAAGTTGGCCTGTTTAGTTCTTTTGAAGCGCGACGCTTAATCTAGACGTATATATAATATTATAATCAATGATTTTCATGTATACGAGTACCTATGTATGTGCATATACTCAAATGTCTCACCCGATATATGAATCTCAAAAATGCTAGCAATCCCAAGTTTAAAACTTGCCGACCGTTAGAATAGGGATGATGCCTGGGTAAAAAAAAAGAAATTCTATTTAGTCCGTCAGTCAAATAATCAAAAAATATTAGACACGTATTTTTTGCTTTATCATATTAATAGAAAATGACTTATATATATAACACGCATTAAAGTTGGGGAGAGGGGGCTCGCTACGTCACTTGTACGTATAAAATCTAGCTACAAGAGACGTCACGCGATGTTTTAACTCAATGTATCGCTGTAATCTTTTGATTTTGTAAAAAAAGAAAAAATACGTGTCCAATATTTTCTAATAATCCGCATGACGGACAAAAGAAAAATTTTTAGTCATCATCCCTCTTAAATCACTTTTTCAAACTACTCTAAAACAATAATCGGCTGAATAAATAAGTTCACTTTCAAAGGATCAAAAGTAGCTAATACCAACCAGTATCCAGCAAACGGAATAGGAAATAAACAATCAATGCCACTAGCGTAGC
Organism: Cosmia pyralina; assembly: GCA_946251885.1. Classification (NCBI taxonomy): domain Eukaryota; kingdom Metazoa; phylum Arthropoda; class Insecta; order Lepidoptera; family Noctuidae; genus Cosmia; species Cosmia pyralina. Next base: position 16,214,923 of record OX276366.1, on the reverse strand, counting down.
CCACGAGAGCCGCAAAATGTGGGTAGTCGCTAATCGGATTTAAAGTCTCGGGGAGAACGTCCGTCTCCCACGTTTTATGTATCTATGCTGTAGCCTTGTTTGAGTAGGGAGTACTCGTTTACTTTTATTTTCATAAGTTTAAAAAGTGGCATGCTTTTTATGCTAACTGCTTAAAAAGCAAGTGCAACTTTTTGAGAATATTATAATGTCAAGTGTACTTATTATGTCTTTACAGTCGTTACGGGTAGTCTGAAATCCGAAATTCTGTCATCAAGGAATATCGTGTTACCTAGGAACTGGGTTTTGGAGGTCAAATAGGTAGTTGCTCCATGTAAAATACTGACATTCAGCTGCATCGGGTTACACTGGAAGCCGAATCCAACATAGTTTGGAAAAGGCTAGGCAGATGATGATGATAATTTCGAGTCCACGAACAAGTAAAGCTTTTGTTTACAACCAAGTCTTGGAAGGATAGAAATTTTCCAACCTAATAATAGAGAGCTCAGGTAGTTAACTGAAAGCTTTCACACGACTAAAAGCTACAAGTTGTACATATTGGAAGGCACAACTTGAGAGGACACTGGGACAGTTATCTATCACTAAAAAAACATTAGTTTCGATAATAACCATAGAAAGAATACTCGAACCACTAACTCCCGAATGAAACCTTTCGTAGGACATGCAAAAACTGTATATACAGCATTTGTAGAAGAAATATGTGGATAAAGTTAAGGGTAATAAATTTTACCACATCTTTCTAGTACATCATCTTTCTACATCTTACTGATGTAGTGTCTAACATGAATAAAGCAATCATGCACTAGAAGTAACCGGTTTCTTAGCAAGACTAACTTCAGACAATTCCAGGAATGTTGCCAGAGTAAAGAAGATTACAGTTGGTAAGACAGATTTATCCACAAGATTCAGCAGTGAGTGCATTCCTAACCTAAATATAAGTGGCACACAAAGTGGGTAGTCGAACTTACAGTAAATTGAATTTAAATCCTCTCGTATCTCGGTATGTTTTATGTATATCCGTTCGCGTTGTTTTAACTGGGAATCTCTGGTTTAGTAAAGGATTTTCAGTTACATTATTTCATTACGTGGATGCAAATGTTTGTGAATGTGTAGTGTGTGTTTGTTTAGGGAAATAAGCCGTTAATCAGATCGTTTTAACAAAGTGATGCATAGTGTAAATAACGTTCGCTGATAAAATTAGACTCCTGTCTAACTGTGTCAGAAGAAATTTCTATCTAGTTTTTTAATGAAAAGTCTGAAGAATTCTGATTTATCAAATTCCATTGATCCAACTTATCATCTGCCTAGCCTTTTTCGAACCATGTTGGGATCGGCTTCCAGTCTAACCGGATGCAGCTGAATACCAGTATTTTACATGGAGCGACTGCCTATCTGACCTCCATAACCCAGTTACTGGGTAATAAGATACCCATTGGTAAGACTGGTTGTCAGACTTTCGGTCTTCTGACGACTCGTAACGACTGTCAAAGATCCAAGAATGACAGCCGGAACCAACGGCTTATCGTACTTTTCGAGGCACGGGGGTTTCGGTATGTAAAGATGGTCACCCATCCAACCCCGGCAAGCGTAGCTTAACCTGATGGATCGACCCGAGCTGTACAACCTATCTAAGTGTAATAAAACCTTCTCACATCGACGTTACAAGTTTAGTGACATACATTACAACAACAGCAAACAATCGATATCGGTTGCATCAAAAGCTTTGTTTTAATCGGATTTCGAGCTTCGTATCTTGTGCCGGCATTGTTTCCAATAGGATATCCTGCTTTACTTACGATTTTCTCGTTTCTTTTGATGGTATTTGCAGAAAGATTTTATTATTAAACACGTTTTGTGTAGTAGTAAATTGTGCAAGTCTAGAATTATTGCGTAATACACTTACGATGGCTATGCCGTACATTTTGACAATCCAACAACATTCATTGCGTTATTTATGTAGCCGAGCAGACGAATTTTCCAAACTTATAAAGCAATGAATTTAAGAAGTTTCCTTCAAAATACCTCGGATTGTGATTGAAAGTGTGTTACGCAATAGGGTTCGCAATTTTTGCTCTTTGAGGAAGCTCACATGAAAAATAAATATCAGTCTTCGAAGCCAATCAAAATCCAACAGCCAATCACAGAGATTGCTGCGTACAACAAACTATTTCAAAAGAACATTATTACAATTCTATTCCCGCCAAAATATTGGGTCCCGCGTTGGGCGCCAATTCATCTTGCGTGTTGCAATAATTAAACGTCAAACTGGTACGAATCGACATAAAATAGATTGTCTATTTGATGGCTTTCCCGATTCTATTATAAACGGTTGATTTAACAGGGCTCCCACTCCGTGAAATACTAAGCTTAATTCGGCCTTTGTGATTAGTTAGGGTATAAATAGAAACGCGCAGAATGGCCAAAATACTAGTCCTACCTAATTTATCGCATGCAATTATTCGAACTTTGATCACACATTTGATTGAATAATCAGTCTACCATTTTTATTATCTCATTAATGGCGGCTGATCACAACAGACAACTGAAAGAAATGCACTTGTTTGACCCTCGGATGTATAAACGTGAACGAAGCAAGAACGACTGTAACACCGTTATGCAAACGCTGTCTTAAAGTTACTAAACATTATCAAAATATCGAATCAAAACCTCAGTCACCGATGAAAAAATACTTTCACTCTACCAATAAAAAAACACATCCACACATCAAACAGCATCGAATTGTAACAAACAAAAAATAATTACACGCAATTTTGCCGGTCTCGTGTTGGGCGCCAATACATCTTACCCGTTACAATAATAATGAAATGTCAAACTTAAACTAACGTAAATATACCGGATGACTTTTTTTACCGTCTTGAAAAAAATAGGGTATATTAGGTGAACGGAGTAGAAGCGTATGTCATACATAGTTTTTTTTTTTAAGTCAGAAAAAATTATCTAAGTATCAATATAATTCGATGTAAACTTTTCATTTTAGAACAACAAAATCATAAATTGTGAAAAAAAATAATAAATCCTTTAAAAATATCGAAATTCAAATCATTTCCAACCTGCATTATGATTTGAATTTTGATTTTTTTATTTAAAAAAAAAAAAAAAAAAACTAAATATGCCATAGGCTTCTACGCCGTTCACCGAATATACCCTATTTTTTTCAAGACGGTAAAAAAAGTCATCCAGTATTTAAAAGGTGTAAGTTTTTTCAATATATCAAGAAACGCAAACAGAACGTAGTTACCAAAGAAAAAATACTTTCACTATATCAATAATAAAATACACAACACACATCAAACAGCGTCAAATCGAAACAAACAAAAAGATATACTCGCCATTTTGCCAGTCCCGCGTTGGGCGCCAATTCATCTTACCCGATGCAATAATTAAATGTCAAACCGGCACGCATCGACGGGCAAATTGTTTCGCCTTCACAACTGCACGTTGGCTTTTGACATCGTTTTTCCCCTATTAATTACCTGCCACATTTTGTTATTGAGTGTGAAAACTATGCTCTTTTAAGAGGTTTTCCGTTAATTAACTTTTAATTTATTGGCTCACGATACAGATGTGGTGTGTCGACACTTTTGTGGAAAGCGGTTTTAAAGTTTTTTCCATACGTATGAATCATAAAATTATTTATGACTGGCTTCTGCCCGCGACTTCGTCCGCGTGAAATTTCTTGTTCTCTCGACCTACCCCGTCGCATCGCATCACCTGCCCACGCTATTACTTTGTTTTCGCTTAGCGTTCTTTTTGTTTGGCTCCTAAGGGTCCTAGCGTGATGTTAAATAGCCTATAGCCTTTAGGGCAGGGTAATTGGGCAGGGTAGTTCCAGAGATTAGCATGTTCAAACAAACAAACTCTCCAGCTTTATTATTAGTATAGATATAGATTTGTTTTGACTATAACAAATATAGCAATATCTCCATAGAAACTCGGTTTAGAACTACCGAGTTTCTATGGAGATATTGCTAAACTATTCTTCTCTTAAAGACAAGGCACGAGCAAGCAATATACGTAATCACCACGCTTGCTCACAGACGGGTATGAACTTATACAATTATATTTATAGGTATTTAGTTTCACCTGCCCCGGTGACTGTCTGTAATCGAATCTTGCAAGTTAAATTTGACCTACTTCCCAGTTTCCGATTGAGCTGCAATTTTATATGCATGTAAATCGGATAAATCGGATGACAACGCAATATTATTAATTATGAGATGGAGCTCATCTGATGATGGAGCAGGAAGGCGGCCATGGGAACTCAGTAATAAAACGACGCAACCCTATCTAGTTTGGGTTTGATTTGTCTTGACTAGGACTCTGTCCTAAATGATATCCAGAATAATAAAAGCTTCTTTATAAAAAAAATACATTTGTTTCTAGTTTGTCCTAGCTGCCATATAATAGGTCTTTACCTATGAAATTGCCGTTTTGTATGAAAAAATTTAAAATAATTTTTTTCATGCATTTTTTATTTGTATTAATCGAAGTAATCACCCATGCAATCAATGCATCTTTGCCTACGCAGTGGCAGTTTATTGATGCCCTTCTTAAAGAAATCAGCTGGACGGGGGGCAACAAATTCTTCAAAGGCATTTTGTACTGCCTCTCGGGTATTGAATTTTTTTCCCGCCAAGAAGTTATCCAAATTCTGGAAAAAGTAGTAGTCTGTAGGCGCAAGGTCTGGTGAGTAGGGCGGATGACGGAGAGCTTCCAACCCCAGTTCTTGCAACTTGGAGACCGTCTGCTGTGCAGTATGAGGTCGCGCGTTGTCGTGCAGGAGCAGCGGAGACGAGCGATTGACCAATGCTGGTTGGAGATGTGCCAGCTTCTCCATCATTGTGTTCAGTTCTTCACAGTACACATCTGAAGTAATGCTCACCCCGTTTGGTAAGAAGCTGTGATGAATCACACCGGCGCTAGACCACCAAACAGTGACCATCACTTTTCTAGGGGTAAGTTTTCGTTTAGGGCATTGTTTAGGTGCTGAACCAGGATCCAACCAACTTGCTGAGCGCTTGCGGTTATCAAACAGAATCCATTTTTCATCGCAGGTAACAATGCGGTTCAAAATTCCTTCATTTGTGTGTCTGTTGAGCAGTGCAAGGCACGTCTCGACGCGTACTTCGCGCTGGCGATCATTGAGTTCGTGGGGCACCCATTTGTCAAGCTTTTTTACCTTGCCAATTTGACGCAAATGGACCAATATTGTTTTGACGCTAACGTCGAAAGCTGCTGCTAATTCAGCCGTAGATTGTGTATCATCAGCTTCCACAATTGCCTTTAATTCGTCATTGTCGACTAAAGTCTTCGGACGACCGCGAGGTTCATTTTTCAGGTCGAAATTTCCAGAACGGAAGCGAGCAAACCAATAACAAGTGGTGCGTTGGTTTGTAGTGTTAGCTCCGTAAACGTCTTTGATGTTGCGTGCCGCTTGTGCCGCGTTGCTGCCACGACGGTACTCATATTCCATAATTACTCGAATTTTTAACGTATCCATGATGACGAAAAAGATTGAAATGCGATGAAAATGTAATACTAATCAATAAACAAATGACTACTTTTGGAAAAAAAAAATCCATGTTTTTAAAATAAAATTAATTTGAAATTAGAATTCTTAGCCAAACAAAAATTATTTTGATTTGAAATGGCCAGTACTGCAGAACGGCAATTTCATAGGTAAAGACCTAATATGACCGAATTTGAAACGAACCAATAACAAATGTATGTCACACGGTTTTAAAAATCGAAATTGTTATTTTTAACACGACTATCCTTTCTGGCATAAAGTGCTACAACAATTTTTTGTTTAAATAATGGACGTATATTTGAAAATAGAACGGTATCATTTCTCTCACTATAACAAAGGTGGGTAGTCCAATACTATTTCATAAAATGTAATTCTATTTCTGCAATTGAGTGGGTGTGTTGATTGATCCGATTACAACATGTGGAGCTCCAGGTTTATATGTTAATAACTATCTTATTTATAGACTGGGAACTGCTTTGCTCCAGGTATTATAGAAATAATTTATTGTCTAGGTAATACAGTAAGCAGGTACCATCAACGACTTTTGTCCGTCACCCCCATAAAGGCGCTTTTCGTATGCACGGGCCAGTGGTGGCATTGTTTTCGTCCACCAATAGCGCTTCGACGCACATTATAAAAAAGGGATAGAACCTTTTTTTTTGCCAAATTAAGAAAAAACAGCAATTAACGTTTAACAAAAGGGACATTGTTTATTTTAGGGGCATCCTTCTTAGGCGACATTCTTCGTTCATTAGTCAAACAAAAACAATTAACTTTAAAAAAAAAAGACTCGTGCTTCATTCATTGGTCAAACTAAAAAAGGGCGTTGCAAACTACTATTTCAACGTTCAACCGAAAAAGTTTTGAAAAGGGTGAGGCACAACGTCTTTCGATAGTACACAGGTTAACACAAGGTTGTGTCGACATACGTTGCTTAAAATATTACCTACCCTACATAATGTTATAAAGTATGATTTGCCAATGAGCCCCAAACTAGACAGTTAAGACTGAATCTTGGGGTTTGGGGTATGATTTCCACAACTGGAAGTGAAATAAGTGGTCCACACTACCTATAGGGTGTATCATAAAATAATTATATGAAAAAAAAAAGAAAAAAAAAAGCGTTTATTAGCGTTTATTGTATAGTATGTGTGGTGTGTGTAAGTGATCTTCAATACGAGTAGTGTTAATGATTTGGAAAAAAATATATGTTAAATTAGAGCATTTTCTTAATCACTTAATATTGTGAATATTTTAGATTATGTTTATCTAGATTAAATCATCAAAAAAAAAAAACAAAAAACAATAATCATCAATCAATCAAAAAATCAAAATTAATCATCATAGTGTAATTAATTTGTAAAGTTATGTCTAACGCGGATAAAAAACTAAGAATCACGCAAAAACTATCAAGCGTATTTTCATGAAACCTTCACCATTTAAAGATAATTGAATTATTTATCCTTTATTGTACGTGTTTTAATATCATACATTTTGTTTTATGTGTAATAAATTAATAATGCGTCCAATTTGGGACAGCGCTCCCGATGCAATAAAGGCCGTTAGAATATAACTACGTTTTAAGTTTGTTCAATATGCTCTATTGAATGACTCAATCGAGCAATTTGAACTTAGAGAGATGTATTGATGATTTTAATGTATATACATATATGTTACATCGCAAATCGTATATTATACTCTGGCGCTTTCGCCTTAATTATCATCAGGGTTCTTAATTATTATCCGATTGATTTCATTACGGGTTCAATTACATGACAATCCTCAGCGCTTTTCTGGTTGAGAAAGTCTTTTGGCCATAATTTAAAAAAATATATAATTAGTGCCATAACGACAGAAGTCTGCAAAAAACAAAACAGAAACAACACAAGTCGCTATATTTCTCTTTGTGACATTTACAAACTCCCGAATGCTCCCAATTCGTAATTTGCAGATGTCAAAACGTCTAACCCTGCAGTGTTTCCTTTAAGTTAATGCACAACAAACCGTCGCGACGTTATTTAGAATGCATTAGGGTTAATGCATGCGCTATCGGATGTCGATGCATTATGCTCACGAGGGATATCCGGGTATAGATCATCTTGAATATCTTTAGAATATATTACGGCAGTTTGGTTACTTGGTTTTATATGATGATACTTTTATTGGTTTGGTATTTGGAAATCATTACAGATAGCCACTTTTCAGGATACGGTAAGCAGATTATCTGGTAATGCTTAGAGAATGAAACACCTATTTTTGAAAAGTGTCTCAATTAGATTCTGTAGTGCTAATAAGCCCTTAAATAACTACGCAAAATTTTTACTCAATTGATAAGTGCCATAAAAATGACGTCAGTTGGCTGTGCAAACAAACAATTTTTACACGCCGATCAGTTGACAGTTGACATTGACACTTTTTAATTTACACATCCGTATGACGTAATAACATGGCGGCTGCTTTCATGGTGTTAGAAAACAGTTTAAAAAAACTTTATATTTTGAATTTAATTTTAAAAATACATATACAAATACAAAATACAAAATGTTTATTTGTTGTTGTTTGTTTGTTGTTTTAATGTTTGTTTGTGTTTTGTTTGTTTGTTTGTTTGCTATTAGTACATACCATTTTAAAGAAAATATACTATTTGTATTTGTATTTTGTATTTGTATTTGTATTTCTGTGCCAACTAGTTTAGATTAGTTTATGATTGGAGCCTCCGTTTAAGCATAATAACACCTAAACACACAACACCACACCATAACATCTATTTACGAGTACCTATATTGTTAATTTATGAACTAAAACTAACACTTTCCGGCTGCTTTTTGGATAAGCTATCTAAATAATATATTTTTAGATATTTTCTCCTAAAGAGTAAAATAACGTATTCAGTAGCTCCAATAAAAAAAATATTAAAAAACAAATGACGATCGTCAATCTGTCTTCCACCCAGAACCACCTGACTTAAAGTGGTCACCGCCAACTATGATCTGCAATCCCAAAGGCATCACAGATGCATTGCCATCCTAGAGACAAAGCCGAAACGTCCGTGTCCCTGTAATTACATCCACACCCAAACTTTTTAAACAGCCTACCGTGAAAACTTAAGATACAAGTCCGAGATGGGCTGCAGACTGCAAGTGTTACTACTGGTTTCTATGACGATAAAGTTTGCGGTTGCAGTTTGCACAACATTCTGTCCTCCGCCTTCCGCATCCAGTCTGTCCCAGCCACCTATTTAAGGTCGTGGGTCCATCTAGCTGGGGGGCGTCCCACACTACGCTTTCCGATACGCTGTCTCCATTCCGGGACTCGTCTGCTCCACCGGCCATCGGTCCTTCAACAAACATGGCCAGCCCACTGCCACTTCAGCTTGCTTACTCTACTGCTATATACTTCAATTTCACCCTGTATAACAACATAAATAACTCAGTCACTGCGCCAAAACGTTCCCTCAATTAGCTATGAATAATCCACGTCTATTAGCTCAGCTTTTGAAAATTGTTTCACAATAAATTACCAATATGTCAGCCCTTTCATACATAAATAACTCGGGACTCGACAATACATTCGTGCGTCACAATTCTAACACGTTTTATGAAACGTATAAAATATCAAACGTTTAAATTTACAATCAGAAAGCAGTTACTGTCAGTCAAAACTGACGGGCACATCAAACGGTTTCTGAAACATATTTACCTACTTAAAACGCAGATACCTGCCAACGGCCTTGAGTGGTTAGCTTGCGTGTTCTGTGCTGAGCTAACGCAACGCGTCATACGTCCACCCAGTAATAGGACTCGCCCATCAAGGAGCGCTGTCCTAAATTAGACCCATTATTAATTTATTAGACATAAAACAAAAGGTAATATATTAAAACCCGTATACAAAATTATAAATATTTTTTAAAATTATCTTTAATATGGTGAAGGTTTCATAAAACTACGCTTGATAGTTTTTGCGTGATTCTTAGTTTTTTATCCGTGGTAGACATGACTTTACAAGTTAATTACACTATAAACATAATCTAAAATATTAACATAACAAGTTATTAAGAAAAGGCTCTAATTTCACATATTTTTTCCAAATCACTACTCATTTAGACGTGATTTTCAGTTTAAAATCATTAAAAGTCGGTTATCGTCGCCTTAACAATAGGTATATGGTTTGAAACTGGGTTGGTGAACATTTGGCTATGATTGGATCGCGAGAAACTACACGAGACATAATTAGCTTTGAGATAGCAACGCATGTGCTATTGCAGAATATGTCCATAGCCGGCAGTGACCGCACGCACTTATAGTCCGGCCGTCGAGAGTATGGTGTTCTTGACACCTGAACACTTGATTACATATTACCGTATTAAGCTAAAATTCAATTTTATAAAGAACGGGAGCTGTTATTACTTTAATAATCACATACGTTTTAGCACATATCGTATCGAAATAAAAGCGAGAGAAACTTCACACCATTTTCAGTAACTATTTTCACGCACAAAAGAACGTAACAAAATAAACGTTCGAACTTCGAAAAATACCGTTAAACCAAAGCCTTTGTAACATCGCACACATGCAGCCTAGCTACCCGATTGGTCGTCCATAATCCAATAGGGTGTCCCGATTTGAATTTCGATCGGATTCGTGTTCTAAATTTAAATCTTGTTCGGATCACGTACGGTACGTGAGGGCGCAACAGACTTTCTGGTGTAAGTTTGTGGGTACTTGTTTGTTTACCTACTCGGTTTTCCGGAGGGTAGGCACTTAGGCAGAGATTTTATCCGAAACAATGTTTCGGTTCAAACTTGTTGCTGAATATTACGTATGATGGTAGAAAGAAGCAAACAAGACAGATGGTCCAAGATTTTGTCACGTTTTGGGTTATTATCCCACTAATAACAATACAGTTTGAGAGTCGAATGTAACTCTTCCTGCCGCAGCTATCAAAATTATATTATTGGCAAAGTTTATAATAGCAGTCAATGGTACCTTCAAGTATTAAGGGAGGTTGTGCCAAATTGGTTAAGAATATGTACGATTTTCTTCTTACTAATTTAAAAGTGGTGACTGACCCACAAAATACATGTCAACCGTCATGTCATGTCCCGTTATAATCAGAATTAAGATAAGATAACATTCAGAATTAAATAATTAACTTAATTATGTCAATCCATTGAATACCCCTTGATATCGACGACAATTGAAAGCAAGACAGGTTAAGCTGGAAACACTAAAGCAAACCCAACGGGTTAGGCTAGATACTCGTAATATATAATTAATAATAATAAATAAATAATAAATATGTTTTGGACATATCACACAACGCCATCTAGCCCCAAGCTAAGCAACCTAATGCTTGTGTTATGGTAACGAGATGGCTGATAAACTACTTATATACTTTTTTTTTTTTTTTTTTTTTTTTTTTTTTTGTAAATACATACATATTATAGATAGAAAAACACCCAGACTCGGAACAAATACTTGTAGGTCGTACAAATATTTGTTCCGTGCGGGAATCGAACCCGCGACATGCTGCGCAGCAGTCAATCGCTCAACCACTGCGCCAACCGTGTCGATTTACCTAAAGTTAATATTTGGCTAACAAACTATGGAAGCGGCTTCTTAATATTTTTATTCTTAATATAAATACCGGGATTCCAGAAAATGTGGGAATGTACAACTAATCGGATACATATACATGGTATGGAAACGACTTCTTATAAAATTATTTCGCCTAAATTGCGCCAGTATTAGGGGGCGAGTCTATTGGCATCGACCGGGCACAAATCCAGACTCCAGGCTGCTACTGAGAAATTCCTTATGAAATAACTCAATACCATTTTGCCTGATCTGAGAATCGAACCCAGGACCTCATGTTCAATAGTAGCACACATATTTCTAAAGCAAAATCCTCCCCAATCCATCAAAAACTCATCCACCACTACGTCAATCCTTTAAAAAATCAAAATAAACCGTATTTAACACACTACGTAACTGGAAGTCGGTGTATTACCCGGCTTAAAACAACTTAACGCGGACTTAAAAGTTCGCGTTGACCGCGCCGGCGCCGCCTGCCAACTTGCCCGGTTAAAAACTTTTTGAAACATTTGAATTAACTTTTTAAAATTGAGATAATGAGTTGGTATAAAGGTTGTTGTGATGTGAATTCGAAGTTGGTAGTGCTAAAAATTTTTCATTTTTGTGCCTCATTTGAGGACATGACGTAATAAAATGATCAAAGTCCAGTCATTAAAGATATAAAAGGGGTGCTTTCACTGCAAAAGGTCAAGGAGTTTGGTGTCCTAATTAATATTCTCTTCTAAAGTCTTTCGTAAATGCCGTCAGCAAAGTTGTTGGGCGGTAAAGATTTGCATGTTTTTGAACGAAACAATGAGTCGGGTTTGAAGAATATTACAATTTTAGACTTGGAACAAATCATCCAATCTCCAGCGAAGTGGTACCATCGGCAAAATGCGTGATAAATAAAATAAAAAAGATAACCATAAAACCGGTTACAGTAATATCCCTTTCTACAATTTATTTTCCTCTATTCAACATCAGCATCATTTTCATCCGAAAAACGTTCACTGATGGACTTAGTGGAGGCCTGTCTCCAACAACTATCACCACACCAACTGGTCCTGTGGCACCAACTTCTCTCATCCAGCGGATTCACATGTTATCTTTATTATCAACTTAACAACTTACTACTACTTACTATTACTTTACTTACTATTATTTTACTTTACTTACTATTATTTTACTTTATTATTATTAACTTGTTTTTATGTAATCTTAATTTTGGCTTTATTTTGATTTTAATTTAGAATTTGGTCTCTAACATAATTTATGCTCGGTGTGTACCTAGGTGCCCATTATTTATCGTCATATAAGTAATGCATGTTGTGCTTACCTGTTAGAAGTTGGTACACTAGTCAATAATTATTTTGCATGTATCTCATATCTTTGTATCAGTGTATTCAATTGTTGGTGAGCCAAATAAATAAAATAAAATAAATAAATTATCAAACAATTCCGGTTTCAGAGTGGTTCATACCACAAAGGGTCGCCATATTCGACATTAAGTAGTTTAAATCCCCAGCACTTAACGGATATATTTAATCCTGTTTATTTAACTGGTGTACGGTTGCAGTTAACCGATACTTTAGTCTATCGGTAACTCGAGTTGATCCGGTTTGGGATTCTATATTACTTGGTTCCTGAATTACATTGTTGAAAAACTTGGAGGAGGTTTGTCTAATGACGTCTGTCCGTCGTTTGAAAGTCGTGGAGTCGAACCCAGGCAGTCATTCACTGCTCGTCGCGCGACACGCGTTGCCTTTGTGTCGCGTCGCGTATCGCACCGTTTGTGGGGTCTTTTTTATGCTTTAAAAACTGTGAAAGAAAACACCGTCAGGAAAACGGCATGTCCTAGATAGAATAAAAAGTTCAAAGACATGTAACATCCACCAACCCACACTGTGCCCGCGTGATGGATTACGGTTGAATCCCTCTCACATAGAGAAGGCTTAAGTTCTATGTTTACGTTATTCTAGCCTAGAATACAGACCCAAAAGCCGCGTGTTGACGTTCAAAAATGCTGATTCTCAGCCTAATTTGAATAAATGTCTTTTGATGGCATGTCCTAGAACCAAAAATTCGAAGATATGTGACATCCACCAACCCGTACTGGGCCTCGACCTCTCACAGAGAGGAGACCTGTGTCCCAGCAGTGGGAACATTGTAGGCTGATTATTTGTTATGTATGATTTTGATTTTGTACACGCCAAGCGTATAATTAGCCGCCGATTGTGAGCTGGTTCACTTATTGTCGGTTAGGTGTGAAAGAGAAGTTGAATATGTGAGGACAAGCAGTAAACTGTGTAACGCTCGCTAGGATGGCGGCTGACCTGAAAGTGGCCTAAGATTAATTAATCGAATTTCCAGCCAACTTTTTCTTCCACTTGGCCCAAGGTAAATCTCCTAAGCCCTGTCATTTCACTTGCAAACCCAAGCAAGTCCAACAGGTACGTACCAGTGCCAAGACAAAGCCGTCAGTCTGGTAGTCTGGGCGCCGAAAGACGAGGGCCTGCCAAATTTACAGAGTAACTGCTAATTAAGTTACGTATTGTTATATCTATGTGGATAGAAAGAGAACGTATGAATAGAATAATTTATCTGGAAAAGAACCGGAGTTATCGACATTGATTGCGGAGTAGGCCAGCTGAAGTGGCAGTGGGCTAGCCATGTTTGTCGAAGGTCCGATGGCCGGTGGAGCAGACGAGTCCTGGAGTGGCGACCGCGTATCGGCAAGTGACAAAAATTGAAAATACGATGCTTAGACGGTTTGGTCATGTTGAGAAGATTTGTATTTGCAAGACAGATGTGAGTGGAGATGCCGGGAGGGGAAGCCCTAACAAGACATATAGTGACCTTATTGGTGATGTTCTTCAGACAGGTCAGGTGCGTAATACTCGCAACCGGCGTGCGTGACCAGATGTATGAACGTAAACGAGACAAAAGGAGTATGTAAGGATCGCAGCAGGTGGTGTCTGTAGTTTCTGCTTAACCCCATGGGAAGAAGGCGTGAGTTTATGTATGTACCTATGTATGTAAATTATATGTATGTACGAGCTACGTATGCTTCTTTAACACAACACATGAGCAGTGTTGAAGCGAAGAAAGAAAAGCTTTCTGTTTGCGTTCAGCTCATGTGCTGTGTTAAAGCAGCACAATTACGTAGCTGTCTGCCCAAATACTTCTTTAACACAACCCCGTACAAGTGTTGGCATGAAGAAGCATTTGTAAACACATAGCACGTTACGTTCAGCGGTTCCTACCTACTCTCATAGAAAAACGAAACAGTTTATAATTCGTATTGTGGCGGCATCTACATCGCCATATGCGAACTACGCATCACACTGGCGTTACGCAAAATCCTGCATCGCGCAAGCAGAGTTTACAGCGCGACTAGCATAAACAAAACATCCTGACATAAATAGTTAGGCAGTAGCCCACTAAACACACCCGTCTGGTCGAAGGATCCTCCCTTTTGTATGGAGAATGAGTGGACTTTACTCCCTGTTCCTCATACTTCTTCTATAGTATCATCAATTTCACCAATACAACAAAGTTCAACTCGAATAAATCAATAAAATTCAAACAATTCCTCATTCAACCCTTCCCTTGCTACAAGTCTCTCGGTCTGTGTCTACAGTCTCACTATTCGAAATATCCGTCCGGTGCAGGGTGGGTGGAGGGACAGACCGAAAGTTTTACTAGTCCCGAAGTTTCTCTAACTATTATAACTACAGTTTCTATTCAGTTTTACTTTGGGATAATGTAGGTAAATTTTGAAAGTATTGTACATATATTTCTATCTTTTGCTTATATCTGAGGCTAGGGCCTGTTTCACCACCTACGATTAAGTTCCTATTAACTTACTTGGCAGATAATTTCATACAAATTCTGTTCCATTTTTTAATTTATTCGGTAAGTGTGGCTATTCGGACGTTGTGAAATAGGCCCTAAGTAATAACAGCCGCACGGGTCGATCCATCAGGTTAAGCTGCGCTTGCCGGGGTTGGTCCGGGAATGGGTGACCTTCTTTACATACCGAGACTCCTCCGTGCCTCGGAAATCACGTTAAGTCGTTGGTCCCGGCTGTCATTCATGGATCTTTTTGAGAGGTTACGGGTCGTCAGCCCGAAAGTCTGACAACCAGTCTTACTAAGGGGTATCGTATTACCCAGTTACTGGGTTGTAGAGGTCAGATAGGCAGTCGCTCCATTTAAAATATTGGTATTCAGCTGCATCCGGTTAAACTGGAAGGCGACCCCAACATCGTTGGGAAAAGGCTAGGTAGACTGATTTTGTTTATATCCGACTTCCAAATCTTTTTCCTCGCACTTGGGTTTTTGTAACGAGTTGGGAAGCTGTAAGTAATATTACGATGTTTGTGGCTATTTGAGAAGTATAGCTATGGTATCTTACAACAGTAGTATATGTATGGAAAGACGCCATGATCAGCAGTTGAAATTTACATATTGGTGTGCTGCGATTAGCCACACTGAGACTACTGCTAATTTTTCGTACTAATTATGACTTAACTTAGCCGTAACTTAGTCCTAGCCCTGACAATCACTCCCAAAAAACTGAACCTCTTTTATTCTATACGAATTCAGACACACGACCATTAAAATAGCTCCAAACAACCAACAACCTTCAACAATCCAATAACCTTTCCACTGCTACTCTATAGTCTCGTGATCTATGCCTCACGACTCCGTGAGTTACGTACCACAAAATAGATAGAAACAGAAGGTTGGCTCCGTACAACGAGCGAAAACGCACGCACACAAACACACGCTTCACCTACAGCTAGTGCAAGCGCACTCGCGACTGGCATTTGTTTGATATCGCCGTACGTACGCGTCTATATCTACAGTCTGTTCCAAAACTATCTGATGAAAATGTAAATGGATCAGAAGCCAAAACGTACCAGGGGTGTAACGACCACCTGAACACTGTTAAAAAAAACCGTGTACACGATGACCACAATGCAATATTATTATGACATGATTAAAAGAAAAAGTAGTACTTAATGAAATAAAACTACAATTACCAGAATAAATAAATAATAATAAACACAAAAGAAGCGCTCTTCCTCCTCTCTCCTACTATGCTGTGCCCGACAGGGTCAATAATTGTGTCATTAATTTTAAGCTTACCAACTGTTTAACATTATGGAATGCAATAAAGAATTGAAAATTGGAGCTGATCTGATGGAAGAGCCGGAAGGACCCAACCCTATCGAGTTTGGGCTGGATTGATTTGTCTTGACAAGAACTATGGTCCTAGATGATATCTAGATTAAGAAAAGCTTATTATTCCTTTTTTTTAAAAATAATTTTTATGTTATTAAAATAATATTTTTTAGAAAGAATGGAGAAATCTTCCAACTACAGATGAATGTGTTACTCATTACATTTTGTAAGTACTTATAATTACGTAAGAATTAAACCTGAACAGGGTTTCTTTAAACTTTTTTTTTTCAAATTTTTTTTTTTCAAATTCAAATTCATTTATTTCGTGAACACAGGGTACATACAAGAAGGTGTTATAATAAATAAGATCCGAGCTGTGTCCCGCCAAAAGGCATACAAAATATAAAAGGCATTAAAAAAAACAAAAGTCACTAAAAATTTCAAGTTAAATAAAGTAAAAATAACCAAAAAATACAAAATAATAAAAAAAAATAAAAAAAAATTATGTCACTAATTCATTAACACAACAATAATCAAAATTAACAAAATTATTTAGCATGTCACATAATATCATGAAAACAGTCATCATTATAATTAAAATTTGTCATTTAAATATTCGTCAACAGAATAATACACCTTGTTATTTAACAACTCGAACAGATTTCTTTTAAATTCATTAATGTTAATACTTAAGATAACTTGTCCTGGTAACTTATTATATAGTTTTTGAGCCATTGCATAAAAGCTGTTGCTATGAAACTTTGTTTTTGTTGCTAAGACCTGCAACTTTTTTGAGCGCCGTTTACTTTCCACAAATCTATATAAATTTATGTTGTTTTTTATAAAAATACAGGCTTCATAAATATAGAGTGACGGTAAAGTTAATATCTTTAGCTCATGAAAATGTGGCTTGCATGAGTCTCTTTGTTTTATTTTACAAATCGCGCGAATACATTTTTTCTGTGCTCTAAGTACTTCTTGAATCTTAGGGGCATTTCCCCAGAATATGAGGTCATACCGCAGAGCCGAGGCAACATAGCCATGATAAGCTGCGAGTAAGGCGGTCTTATTCGCAATTTTACCCAGCATATAAAGAGCGTATGAAAATTTACTAAGCTTTCCACACACACTTTCAATTTGAGTCCTCCATGTCATGTCATTGTCAATATATAGTCCAAGAAATTTTGTAACACTAGCTTCAAGTATTTCATTCCCTCTGTAGTTTATTTGAAACTGTGATTGTTTAACTTTGATTAGATAGTTTTGGAACAGACCCATATTTATTATGTGTGTGCGTCATCGCTTGTTGTATGAGCTGGCCTTTTGTATATCTAACTACATTGTGTCCGTACCGTGTCCCAATAGTGAGGCATGGACGGAAACTTGCGGGCAGATCAAAGTTTTAGTTACACTTCACGGAGTTTTAGTGTGGCTACTGACTAGTGGCTACAGTTTCGATTTAGTTTGATTTGAGGATTGATTTATGTAGTGAGACAGTTAAATATCAGTGCTAAATATTATGTTAATGAATGTTGGCAACACCAACAAAGCATAACATGCAATTATATCTGTAGATATTTAATTTTTAAGTTTGGTAACATTTGAATTAATTCATTCGTTCGGTTCACTGAATGTACCGGTTCTCTATCGAAATGGATCGTCTGTGATAAAGACGTGTTTGCTTTTGTTGTCTTCAATAAACGACTAAAAGTGAGAAAACTAGTTTAAATTCTGCCACCGAGCCTCCGTTCCACTATCTCCAGCACCGAAGAAAAACCTAATATACAGTCCACGATTCCCACAATGAAGATGCTAAAAGCTATTAAGACGCAGATATATGTCAATAGCCTTGAGTGGTTAGCTTGTTTTCCGCGCCGAGCTCACGCAACGCATCGTACATCCACCCAGTAATAGGACTCGACCATCAAGGAGCTGTGCCCCTAATTAGACTCATTATTAATTTATTACACATAAAACATAAGATATTATATTAAAAATCATGGTGAAGGTTTCATAAAAATACGCTTGATATTTCGTGCGTGATTCTCAGTTTTTTATCCGCGTTAGACATCTTTACAAATTAATTACACTATGTAATACTCGTATATAAACATAATCTAAAATATTCACATTTAACATAATATTTTTTCCAAATCATTTACACTATTCGTTTAGACGTGATCTTAAGTTTAAAAATCATTAAAAGTCAGTTATCGTCACCTTAAGCATAATGGTAAGAATATATGCAGCAACAGCAACGTCTTCGGATAGACAAATAAGGAAATAAAGCCTTGTACGCACGGCTACAGATCAAGCTACACATTTCCAATATAAGCTGATCTCGCATTGTATAGGGTTTCCTTACAATGAGAGGTCAGTGTAAACTGGAAATGTATAGCTCGATGTGTAGCCGTGTGTACGAACGAGAAAGCGTACAATTCGCGATGTAATCATGTGCCCTATGAACAATTTTACTATTATTAACAATTTTTTTCGGCAAAGTAATTAAATTAAATTACTCGTACCTACTTACCCTCAAATTATTACCTCTGTAGCCTAGAACTTGATATAGGTACTCGGAAAACTCTGCACTTACCTGAAACAAAAATAAATAAAAGTTAGAAACCACAACTACAAATTCAAAAAATACCCTACAAAAAACATTCCCATGACAAATTACCCTATCACACAAAACTTCTCATTCACTCCAATCCCATTGGTCATCTCATCAATTCATACGCGTTCTAGATTCAAAACAAAAAGGCGTGTGCGCCACCTAGCGGCAGGAAATTGCAACATCGATCTGTCGCCGACACTATAGAGGCGTGATGAATTGCCACCGGTCGACGTCATAGAGGAAATGTATTGCATTGTGGGGTGAGCAGAGAACGTGCTATTGTTGGTTGGTGGTAGGTGATATGGAGGTGTCGAGTTTTGAGTGAAAGGTACTGTCTAGACCTCTTCCCGTTGGTGAATGATTTGGTAAGCAGAAGTACTGTTGGGTGCATTACCAAATCACAACAAACAGAGACACGGGATTCGAACTCGCTTCTCGTAGTGAGCAGAAAGAAATCGCTCTATCACTTCACCAACAAACTGACCTGCTTTTACTTACATAGAACTTATACCAGTAATATAAAGTATACTTATAACTTATAACCAATATACTTATATTAGTAGACCTCGCGAGCAAAATTCTTTTTGCAACATAAAGTTAACGGGATATTTACCATGTTTTTTTTTCATCAGATCTTCACCAAATTTTTATGAGATCAACTTAAAGTAACTACTTTTAACCGACGGTAAAAAAGGAGGAGGTTCTCAATTCGACACAATTTTTTTTTTTCAAATAAAAAAGAACCATCGAAATTGAATCTCATAAGGCGGAGATATCCATTAGCCCCTTTTTTGTCTCTTTTTGGAGGAAGTAGTACCCCTCCAATCAAAAATCCCTGATGATAAAAAAATTCTAAAAAGTCGAAAAACTTATATACCAATTTTCGTCCAGATCGCTTGAAAATACGACCTGTATAGGAGTAGCAACAAACAGACAGACGAAATCAAACTTTGCCAGACTTGAAGCAGAGACACTTCACTCGCTACGCTCACTCGGTCAATTAAGTAGAAATCCTTACTTACTACTAATACACTACTACTACTACTATTACTACTACTTAAACATAACTGGCGAAATGTGGGTGTACTATAGCTACACTTCTGCCTAAGTCTTCGGGGATTACAGGCGTGATATTATGCTTAGTTATGTGCTAGTAATAAATATTCAAAAGGCTGATAAGCCTTATTTCAGATCTATTTTTAAAATAATTGAAAACAAAGCTATTTTTCATAATATTTCTCTAAAACTCCTAGAACAACAAAACCTTCTCTTATCCGTTACAAGTTAGAGGGTAGTAAGCTAAAAACTGAGCTCAACAACACAATCACGTACAAAGTTAGGTGGTACTTAAACAATACAATCACATTATCTATTCTCTAAGGTTGTGTTTAGACTATCCAGACTCAGAACAAGAATAGCATTTTTGTAGGTTGCATTGCATTATTATCATCAGTTTCCATGATTACTAGCGACCTGCCCCTGCTTCGCTCGGTTTCTACTACTTGACAAAACATCGAGATATCTTTATTATTAAGTTAAATATGTATTTATTATACACATATCTTCCAGAATAGAGGAGCTCGTGGCTAAGTAATAACAGCCGCACGGATCGATCTATCAGATTAAGCTACGCTTGCCGGGGTTGGTCAGTGGATGGGTGATCATCATTACATACCGAGACTCCTCCGTGCCTCGGAAAGGACGTTAAGCCGTTGGTGCCGGCTGTCATTCGTGGATCTATGACAGTCATTACGGGTCGTCAGAAGCCCGAAAGTCTGACAACCAGTCTTACTAAAGGGTATCGTATTACCCAGTTAATGGGTTGTGGAGGCAGTCGCTCCATGTAAAATAATGGTACTCAGCTGCATCCGGTTAGACTGAGAGCCGACCCCAACATAGTTGGGAAAAGGCTAGGCAGATTGATATCTTCCAGAATAAATTTTCTATATTATGGTGAAAATTGCATGAACATCCATTGTGGAGTTAAGCAGAACTAAGTGTTCACACACACAGACATGAAAACCGACTTTGTCTTATACTTCTTCTTCGTGACTGTATTTCAGATCTTGTTGGCCCAAATCTTCGCGACTTTCACGACGTCCTCGATGGCAGCGCAGAGGTCACTCTGCCTGTTTTGGGGCACAGTAGGCAGGATAGGAGGTGGAGAATAGTTTGCGACGTAGCTCCACATCCACACCTGCTGCCGTTCCGTCGAGGTAGCCCCACTTTACCAGGTTGGAGTCACATCTTCCCACTTGCGTCCAGAGATGGTTCAGGGACTTCCAAGTGGAACATGAAAGGTCCCTGCGGGGAGATGCTCCTTTGGTGGTAGATATATATAGATAGATAGTTACGTACAGAATGTACCCCTTCGAGCACGAATATTCTTGTTTTGTTCTATCTGAACGCACCTTTAAAACTCCCAACTCTTCCATTAACAAGATTAAAACAACATTTTAAAGGATTTCTCTTTGAACAAACATCTGGTACGAGTAACATGTGCGATGAAATATTGGAGCATTCTGTCAGAATATGTTACTCGAGATACATCGTATGAACGCTTCAAACGGCTGTTGTTGTATTGAAACTTTACAAAATGTAAAATGAGGAAAATGGACTGGTTTTAGAGAAGAAGGCTATCTTGTTGATTATTTTATGTTCTGATAAAAGTTTAGGTTGCAATCTCAGACCAAATAAAAAACCAACACATAGCACTGGGAACAATACAGTGAAGCATGCGCAAAACTAAATAAACTACACCTCACTAAGTGCACACATTTTTTACGAAAACAGCCTCACGTCACTGTTGACAGTGCGCTATACATCTTGGTTTTTGATTTAGTCTGAGGTTGCAATACCTACTGCCTACTTTAGCAGGACGGATCAAAAGAGCCTTAACGTGCTGACCATCGTTTTCCATCGCATGAGGTGTAGTATAAGCATGATGAACCTATAATGTTCTCCCTGGTGGGATACAGGCCTCTCTCTGTGCGGTTGTAAATCGCAATCCATCACGCGGGCCCAGTGCGGGTTGGCAATCAAATACTTTCATACAATTCTAGCGGATGAAGTCCAATCTAGAATACTAACACTGATTATAAAATCACAATCGCGCAGATTACGTCTTTACAGTAAACAAGTCGCAAAAAAAAACTCTAATCACGTTGTAAAGCACTTACCGCACTTACCTCACTAATTATACAACCACAACATATAATTAAGCCTGCAAATCGTGTGTGACTCGTAAATTATCCGCGGGACGTACATTAGCCGGGTGTCCGTCTATCCGTTGCGGAAACGCCGTGAAGCGCGACAAACGCATAAATTTCGCGCGGTCTAAACACGCACTTAGGTTTGGTGCATAATGACGTCACTTTAAGGGTGAGTTTTGCATATTTTATGGTGAAAAGTAAAGTGTTTTTAAACTCACTCTCTCTTTTCCCTCATAAATCCTGAAATCAATAGTCATATACTTATCATGCTGTAATTCGTTGATTAAAATAAAACCCAACTCTTTTTACGAGCTTTTATTCAGTTTCACCTGTCCCGGTGTCTGTCTGTCTGTAATCGAATTTTGCAAGTTAAGTTTGACCCACTTCCCGGTTTCCGATTGAGCTGAACTTTTATATACATATATGTAAATCGGATGACAATGCAATATTATTATGACATGGAGCTGATAAAGCCGGAAGATGGCCATGGGAACTTACTAATAAAACGACGCAACCCTATCAAGTTTGGGCTCATTTGATTCGTCTTGACAAGGACTCTGGTCCTAAATGAAAACTGACTTATAAAAGCTTGTTTTAAAAAACTTTTTTTTTTTTTTAATAATACAGTTGTTTACAAGAGACTCCTCCGTGCCTCGGAAAGCCCGTTAAGCCGTTAGTCCCGGCTGTCATTCGTGGATCTTTGACAGTCGTTACGGGTCGTCAGAAGCCCGAAAGTCTCACAACTAGGCTTACCAAGGTGTATTATATTACCCAATAACTGGGTTGTGGAGGTCAGACAGGCAGTCGCTCCACATAAACACTGGTATGCAGCTGCATCCGGTTCGACTTCCAAATAGCAATTTGACTTTAACAGTACCTTAAACCTTAATATCATAACAGTAAGGGCAATTTTCGCAATTGAAAACTTCCTACTGACATGTGGTAGACCATACTTTCATCATTGCAAACGCTGTGAACAAAACCTAGTATAGTTTTGGACCAAAAACAACACACAACCTGCGGCCATGGTTGTGACCACACGCCCATTGATGCGGTTCAAACACAATCACAATTTGCTATCACACACAACACCGAACTGTAGTTACTAATTCGAAATACCGCAACGGTAACCACTGGCCAATGACATATTAGAAAATTATGTACGATATAATTATATCACAGTTACAACACAGGATAAAACCATGGATGTTTTAGTGGGAAGCAAAAAAAAAACAGTGTACGGTAGGTTAGGTACACAAAGGTCATACAATGCCCTGCGTGTACCTAGAATGCGTTTAGCATGTTGGCGGGGCTACCACGTATTTGTAGCGCTTCAGTTATGCTTGCTGAGGATGTCATCATTCGGTAGTAATGTGCCTCGATCCTCCGCAAAATGCATGCCAGTTCCCACAGCATCCTGAGCACGTTGTGCTCTTAGGTTGATTGTCCTATGTTGCGTCACTGGATGGGACTTCATAGACAGTGAGTTAGGGCTCCGGACTTTACCTTTTTTCTATTTTAGGGTTCCCTCAAAAGGAACAAAAACGAAACCCTTATAGGATCACTTCGTTGTCCGTCTGCCTGTCTGTCTGTCAGTCTGTCAAGACCCTTTATCTCAGGAACGCATGAAGGTATCAAGTTGAAATTAATATCAAATACGTAATTCCATAGACCCTTGAAGCCCTAAAAAAATCAAACTTCTAAGTCAACGTAGTAAAAAAATACAGCCATTTATGCGACATATTTTGATACTCACAAGTAAATCAAAATCTATAGGGTACTTCCAGTTGCCCTAGAATCATGAAATTTGGCAAGAAGCAAGGTAAAAGTAAAGCAAAAAGTCCGAACACCGTTAATTTGTAGTTTTGTCTCATAATATTTTTTTTGGGATTACAATGTTAAGTTTGTGTTTGGGATAAATTCTTTTCAACTACGGAACCTTTCATTGTGCGTGGTTCGACACGCACCTGGCCAGTTTTTTTACTATCCTACGCTGTGCCACTCCTGGGCAAAGGCCTCCCCTCCACTCCTTCCATGTTTAGCGAGCTTCCCAGTTTTGACGAAACCTATCCAGTTAGTCCCGCCATCTCCTACGTGGTCTGCCGCTAACCCGCCTCACTGCCTCAGGGCACCAGTTCTGGCCTGCAGCAGACATGTCCTGCCCAGTCCTGTTTAAGTTGGGCAGCCTTTTGAGCGACGTCAGCTATTTTTGGTTTGAAGCGCAGTATTGTGTTTCGAACCGAACGCCTAGAATACCTGCGCTTCATAGCTCGTTGGCACATCTTGAGTTTCGACTTCTGAAATACTTTACCTAGCATTTATATAATTTTTTGGATACTAACATTAGCTTTAAGTTTTCTTTAAATTTCCCAGAATTCACCACTTTAATCTATATACGTTATCTTATTGTAGGTAAGTGATATAATAAACAATTCAGGTTCGGGGCAAAGATACAGTTTTGTAAAAATATCTAAAAATGTGCACAGCCCAGTTGACGATTGACAGACATCTCACGACAACGACAAGTTTTTTTCAATTTGTTTTTTATGGAAGCTTCTAGAATCGTCTAGAAGCTTCGACTTGCCCATATTGGCCGAGCGGACACGAGAGGCGTTCCCGCCAGAAGCGTGCAGATTGTGGCGGGAGCGGTTAGAAAAGCATTCGCGTTATACCACTAAATCATTCACTATCACTTTTCTCTAAACTCTCAGATTTAATGGCTATCATTGCTATTCCATTGGGTACCTAATACTTTATCAAACCTTTTTTTTTAACCAAATTTTCTCAAACATAAAACAGTAATATTTTTTTTCTAATTTGAGAGTTCAGAGAAAAGTAATATTTTAGTAAAGAATTTTGAGAAATTTTCAAAATACATATAAATTTGGTTTTCTGGAATCCCATGAAAATTATATATATAGGACGTGATAGTGAACTATCACGTCCTGGATACGTCAAATTACAAGTCATATTACGTAAACATGTATTATCTTTTTTTGAAAATAAATACCTGCTAAAACAAAAACCCCTCTTTCAACATACAAACAATTACCTAGCCATTAATTCCGCGCACATTTTTAATCTCTCTGGTAGATAATCTAATAAATTATCAACGTTTCCGAGTGCGCCCTTACCCTACCCGCACATGCTTACAGAAAAGATTTATTACTGCACTAATCTACGTTACAATGGTTTATGTTAAAATTGTTATATTAGGTGAATATTTCAGACGTTAACGGTTATTTCAACTGTTTTCATGCTGTTCTTAAGAGCGTTGGCTCCGTACGGCATTTCATACAAATTGTCAAGTCCTTTTTTATCGAAATGAATGAACCGATATTAATGAAACTTCATACGCATAAGCAGGATACATAGGTCTAAAAAGTTAGTTAAGAACATTTTCGAAAAATAGTGTGGCAGCTAAATTCGACCGATGTTAAATATTCCATAGAAACAAAGACTTCCAATTATCTTTTTTTAAATAAGACATTTCAAAAATGTTCTTAACTAACTTTTTAGACCTATGTATCCTTGTCCTTGTGGTTTACCAAATGATCAATCTCCAGTCATGGAATTTGACTACTAGATTATTCTAAACTAGCTAGCGACTTCGTCTGCGTGAAATTTCTTGTCCCCCCGACCCACCCCGTCGCATCTCTTCGCCTGTCCGCGCTATTACTTCGTTTTCGCTTTTCTTTTCTTTTTATATTATATATAGCCTATAGCCTTCCTTAAGAATGGGCATTGTTCATATTTTTTAATATGTTGTAATTGAAAAACCATTTCGAGGAATAGCGTTACTGATCATTACGGACTAATTAATCTTGAAAAATATTTATATTTTATTGTTTTTTTTTGATAAAATACGATTGACCTTGTTTGCCCTTCAAATTACTTCAGCTTTGGCCGTACAGTTTTGTATCGTTGCCTCAAAAAATAAAAAGTAAATGGCAAGTATTGCCTACAATCTGTCAAGTGTCAAATTATAATATAAACATAACCTCATAAGTATAAAGTTTTTACAATTATTATTCCTGCGACTTGCCTCATATACTCGTAAATCTCATTACATTATGTCAACACTCGACAACATTTACTATATTGGAAGAGTTATGGAATACCTACAGGAAGCGCTTTGTTCCAACTTGCAGCAATAATAGTAATAATAATCCAAACAAAATTTTTGTTCGTATTAGAGAAGATTTGCGAGAAAAGTGGTGTCATGATGTAGGCGTGGAATATTGCAAGGTTTATACAATGTATTGTTGAAGATCACTTTGATGTAAGTATTTCAGAAACTTGCGCGAGTCGGCTTTAACAAAAGTATCGCTCATTGTGGTTCAGGGAAATGAACAATAATGTCGTCGCCTCGATTATTAACGTAGTCTTGCATCTTAAAAACCACTTTGCGTTTAAAAGCTACCGTTTAGGTCAAAATTTCGAAAAATAAGTTGGAAATAGGTTAGGATAGGATTCGATTACGTATGACATCTATTGGCACTTTGACAGATTTGAGATGGATGACGTTGTGTTGACAGATTTAAATTTTTAATTATGTATTAGTGGGGCAACGGCACAATCTTTTGTGCCACTGATGACGTCACCTACCTTGAAAATTCAAAATATTTTAAAATTCAATAAAAAAATAACTATTGAGCCAATCATCAAAATATTCAAATTAGTTTCTCAAAATGCTCTAAATTTTCAAAAAATTAAATAAAATCTAATGGTTAAAAATTTTAAACAATCCCCATTGGGCTATGAAATGCAAAAATAATTTTTAAATCCGACTGGTAGTTCCAGAGATTAGCGCGTTCAAACATACAAATAAACAATAAAACAAACTCTTCAACTTTATTATTAGTATAGATTGGAAACTTGAATAAACAATAAAACAAACTCTTCAACTTTATTATTAGTATAGATTGGAAACTTGAATCACACGTTTTTCTCCAAAAGAATATAAATCACGTTCTAAGTAAGCTATTGAAACCTTTAATGCTAAACCTACATAATATTATTATGTAAAAGCCGATCTATATCTACCTATATAAATAAAACGAGAAGTCCTGACTGACGCAACAACGCCCAGCCCAAACCCTTAGACCTAGAAAGCTGAAATTTTGCACAGAGGTTCCCTTTATAATGTAGACAAGGAATAAGGAAGGAATTCCCGGTAGTACGTTCCCATGGGATATTTTCCAACACCCACGCGGGCGAAGCCGCTGGCAAAAGCTAGTTCTACATATAATGGTTCACATTTCAATAAAATCTGTCTGATTGTGTCTATAGACCTTTTAAATTTCACATCGTCATAATGTTGCATCTTCATAACAGCCTTTAAGTTCGGCTCCTTTTTTCCGCAAAATCCTCCACTTTCGTGAGACCTCTTATCTTGAATAGTTTGTTAATTGCCTCTTATTTCATCTTTCACAATAGACCACTAATTGGCTCTCATAGCTACCTAAGTCTTCACAACAGATACTTTCTTTACACAAAATAATAATAACTGGTTTTACTGGAGTGGTCGCAAGTAGATACCTACGAACGTCCATTTTTTTCTAAATCTATTTTCAAGTTGAATAGTTTTATTTTAGGAAGTTGTGCCCGATAAACTGCAAAAGGCTCGTTCCTAATTAAGGCTCCTACAAACAGGTGCGACACGCGACTCAATGGCACCGCTCGTCGCGCGATACGCGGTGCCTTTTTGTCGCGTGCTATTCACGTCGCTTCAACTGAAAATCTGGTTCTTAAACTTAAAACTACTATATCATGATCCCACCGTGTCCTGTTGCCGCATGTCTACGAAATATCACCAAAATTGGTTCAGTATTTTAGCCTTAAAAAGTCACATACAGAATTTCTCCTATCAGTTTTGTTTGACACGCTGACCTCATTTAGACACCCCATCTTCTACTACCCACACATTCTTTTTTCGCGAGATTGCACTAACTATTCCCAAAGAGTCCTCGGTACCTCAAAGTGCCTAAAAGTGTAGCAAAAATGGTGTTGCGTGAGTCATCAAAGAGTTTGCAAAACGTGCTCGGAGCGAAACGAGACCCAAATGTTTTGCACCGAGTGTCATAGTGACACCAGCTAGTGTATAAAGAAATTTCGGACACTGGAGATGTTGGCTTAAAAACGTAGAAGGTTTTCAAGGTTTGTGTATTTAAACATGGTCAAGTTAAGTGTTTTTATTTGGAGACCACGTTGTCAGATGTTTTGCGAGACACTTCAAATAAGACTGCAAGTTTACCTACCTCATACAATCCCACTTATCCTTACTAACATCATACGTAAATGTGAAAGTTTCAATCATAAACGGCTGAACAGATTTGAATGTAATTTGGCACATAGATAAACCGCGTTCTGAATTGAAACATAGAATACTTTTAATCGGGATACATGATATAGTTTCCTTCTGATTCGAGTAAAACTGCTGCCAATTATGAATTAAAAATACTTTCCTTTCAACACTGTCGATCGGCCTCCTAGAGGCCGGTAACAATAGAAATGTAATTGTGTCTCATAACGTGACAGTTGAAGGTTTAAACTGTTCTTTATTTAAACTATGAATGTATTAACTACCTTCGATTTTAGTAATTATACAATCAAGTCAAGACGTCTCAAAATAAGAACGACAGATGAAAATTTATTGGGTATAAACAAAAGGAATTGTAATTGATTCTTTCAGCTCTTGGAACTTGGAACCCTTTCACGTTTTCATCAGCACTCAACTTGAAGGACTTAAGTGGAAGATTTTACATCGATTCGACTTAAATATTTCATTTTGAAAGGTATTTTTTTCAATTGAGTCTGTTATCAGGTCAAGTCCCTAATTTTGAAGGCTGCTCAAGATTTTTCGTGAATTTAGTTGCAAGAATAAAATTCTAAATTAAAATCTTTTCACACTTTATTGAATACAGTATCAAGGGTTGTCCATGAAGCCAATGTACGGTAGCCGGTTCGAAAAATGTTTATA
Organism: Cosmia pyralina; assembly: GCA_946251885.1. Classification (NCBI taxonomy): domain Eukaryota; kingdom Metazoa; phylum Arthropoda; class Insecta; order Lepidoptera; family Noctuidae; genus Cosmia; species Cosmia pyralina. The sequence goes on along the minus strand of OX276366.1, from coordinate 16,185,781 downwards.
AAATTTTTAAATAATGCAAATAGATGCATATTTAGAAGATATCTCAAAAGTCCTATTTTGTAGATGGATCTAATAAGTTTTTTCCATGCCTCTTTTTAAACTTATGGTTGTTTGTCAGAATTTTTTTTTTTTTTTGTGGATGAGAAATCATCAAATGACTTCTCCCGCTCTGGGCTGAGCGGGAGGGCGTGTCAGACTTTTACTGACTAAAACCCACCCGTGTTCCTTCAGCTGCCCGTGCCAGGGCCACGGTATCTCTTTCGAACTACCCGCGACCCCGGCGGCCTGCTTCCCCACCAACGATTAAGTTAACGATAACAACGACGATTAAACCGATTGTTGTTTGTCAGAAAAACATTAATGCCCGTTTTTACCAACCCTAAGTGACACTTATACGAATCCCTAAATAAAAGTGCACTTTTGGATTTTCAACGCAGTGCCGAGAGTTGAAATTCCAACAACAATTTAGGGATTCAATAAATGTCACTTAGGGTTGGTGAAAACAGGCATAAGAATCCCATTGGTATAGGAAGGGCCATTGTAAGATAAGGTGCGACAAAATTTTCTTTTGATGGACGTGTTAAACACCGATAGGACTGTCCCAACCGCCATCTTTTAGTTGTCACCCCGCCCTCTTTTGATCTCAGAAGCGCTAAATCGCAGCCGCTTCCCATGTTTGCCGTGGCACCTCAGCGAAAGAGCTGAATGTGCAAGATTTTAGTTTGTTTAGCCAACAGCTGAATGAAGCGGTGATTTTAAGGCATTCAGGCTGCTTGACGGGTAGAAAAGATGTTTGTGTAAGCTCGGATTATGGTTTTAGGAATTGAAGATGCAGTGGAGTTTGTGGGTTTGTTTCTTGAAGGTCAATTCTGGTAGAAATGGTTTACTTAACATTACAAAAACTTTTTTACAAAAAAAAATACAACCGACTTCCAAAACCAACACTACAAAGTGAAAAATAACTTTAATTTCGGAAGTCGGTGTCTGGTTAAATGTATTTTCGTTTTTTGACACCGACTTCCGAAATTAAAGTTATTTTTCACTTTGTAGTGTTGTTTTTGGAAGTCGGTTGTATTTTTTTATAAAAAAGTTTTTATTTTTCACTTTTTAGTTGTGGTACCTACCCCACACAAATTCTAATACCACTACCTGCAAAACAAACCAGAACATCATCCATATAAAAGTGGGGAAAAAATACGTATTATTGAAGCTAACTCAAAAACTACCGAAGTAAAGTTAATCAATTTTATATGGGACCAACTCTGATGTATACCCTCTCGAATAAAATAAAAAAAAATTAAATCGAACGACTCTGTAAAAAGTTATGCGTGGTCATATATATAAAAAAAAAAACATATATCGAATTGAGAACCTCCTCCTTTTTTTTTCGTCGTTTAAAAAATACCTGAGACTGGATTTTGAATATTTTTAAGTAAAGTATTGGACTTTTAATTTGGGGTTCATGTTAGGTAAGTACTTATTTTGACTAAGTGAGTATAAACATGTAAACACTGCTCTCTAAAACGGTGAAGGAAAACATCGTGAGGAAACCAGCATGTCCTAGAACCAAAAATTCGAAGACATTTGACATCTGCCAACCCGCACTGGGCCCGGTCGCGTGGTGGATTAAAAGGCCCACTCCTTCTCATCGAGAGGAGACCTGTTTCCAAGGAGTGAGAATATTATAGGCTGATTATGAGTATGAACGTGTGGAATTTGAAATGCTTTCAATCTTTGGGTCAAATCTGACGAACTCGATTGACCCATTTAAACAAACATTAATAGCGGGTTACTCACACAAAAATAACTTATGCAACCGTTTACCTAAATACCAACAATTTATAATTGCCTATAATAACATTATTTATATGAAAACTTTAATCCACGGAACCTCAAAATCTAAATCACCCAAAAATATTCCCATTAACATTTTGGAAGTCAACGAAACAACTATGTTTATCTGAAATTCTGAAGGCGGTACAATTACAACCTTGTAGACCTACCCTTAATAAATATCAAACAAATATAAATTACCGAGTTGGCTGTAATTAGTTGTAAAACGTACTCAAATTCCTTCTATTGTTGGGTTCCGTATAAATCACTAAGCGCTAGTGTTGGCTTGGGACGTAGCGACTAATTGGAAATAGACTAATGAATTTTTAATAGTTTATTATTGTAGCATTTTTCACGGGAAAAGTTTTTAAGCAGTGCGCAAATTTTCACATGGTGCTACCCATACCACCATACTACCCATGAATATGAACAACTTTCACTATGACACCAATTCTGAAATCATGACAAAAAAAATCTGCTGTTTCATACTAAAGTTCAAACCTACTCGACCAAAATGTATGAAACAGCAGATTTTTTTTTGTGATTTCAGAGTTGGTCCTAGAGTACCTGGTCCAGGCCATGGTGCAGAGCGAGAGTGCATGGGAAGCCGTCACCTCCTTCTGCGAAGCAGTAATGCTCGCGAAGGAGGAAGCGGAACGCGTGAGGGAGAGGCAACAGCCGCGCCCTCGCGCCCCTTGCCGCCGTAGGAGACGCCCTGGGCGGCGGGAATCGATTGCCGATTCCCGGCCACCGTAGGCGCGGGCTTGCGGACGACGAGTAATGGGTAGCTCGCCGTCCGGTAAGGACCAGGCCCGGGTCGACGGCGCGTTGTGTTCCACGCGCGCCTCAAAGAGATGTAAGCAGTGACGAGGTCAATTGGGCCGATGCCGCCGGGGTCGCGGGTAGTTTGAAAGAGATACCGTGGCCCTGGCACGGGCAACTGAAGGATCATGGGTGGGTTTTAGTCAGTAAGATAAGGTCAGTAAGTAAGATTTCCCATCCACAAAAAAAAAAAAAAAAAAAGGGTTGGTCCTAGAGTGAAAGTTATTCATATTCGCGCACTGGCTAAAAACTTTTCCTGTATATTTATATTTCACAGAAATTACCTTTTTATATTACCTATCATAATAACTTTGTCTGGACTTTTAGTTAACTAGCTATTGCCGGCGGCTTCGCCCGCGTGGAGGTCGAAAATTATCCCACGGGAACGTACTAAAATATCCTATGTCCTGATCCAGGTCATGGTCTACCCATATGCCAAGTTCAGCCCTTTTAGGGTGAAAGCATAACAAAACACAAACTCACTTTCGCATATAAAATATTAGTTAGGATATATATAAGTCTGAAATCGCCAACTCGTCTTGAGCAAGCGTGGTGATCAGCGCTCGTGCCTTCTCTGTATGAGAAGAGGCTTTTGCCTTGCAGTGGGACAGGCTGCTATTATTATTATTAAACATACAGCATCTTTATCAACACTGACCAACGAGTATATTTACAAAGTACTATAAACCTCGCAAAACTCTCATCTCCAGTCGTCACACGTTCTAGCCCCAAGTGGCTTTTACTAGCTTTAATGCGAGATTTTTAGTATGCTGCTCACCAATACGAGATTATATACGAGCTTGAAGATAACTGAGTCTTTTAGGTTCGTTTATGTCATGTCTCGGTTATGGAATAACAACGGGATATCACACTAATATTATAAAGGCGAAAGTTTGTGAGTGTTTGTTTGTTTGTTACTTCTTCACACTCAAACGGCTGGACCGATTTGGATGAAATTGGGTATGTAGATAACTAATACCCTGGATTAACACACAGGCTACTTTTTATCCCGGTCTGCACGGGTGAAACCGCGAGGCGCCGCTAGTAATATAATAAAATAGTGACGAAGTCAAAACTGTACATTGAATAATAGTAAGTCTAGCGCCGAAAATATAGTTCATAGAATTTTAGCCCGGATTGGCGCAAAAACGGCTGAATGGATTAAGATAAAATTTGGCTCGCACATAGTTTATAACCTGGATTAACACATAGGGTACTTTTAATCCCGGTATACGTTCCCGTGGTATGTTTTCCGGCATCCACGCGGGCGAAGACAAGCGCAAAAGCTAGTCGGATATAAAGATAAAGAAAATCAAGCAAAGACTCTTACGAACAGGCGCGACACGTGACGCGAATCGTGCGCAACACAAAGGCACCGCTCGTCACGCCACACGCGGTACTTTTGTGTCGCCCGTTCACGAACCTGACGCATGGATTAGCACCATGCAGCTCAACCATTTGAAGAGAGCTAAATGATCCAACACACGCCTACCGCACTCTTATGTGTACTGGGAATAATCTCATATTAGTATGTTACGTTATTATCACCCCTTTTTGTCACCTACACAATTAGACTTCAAGCCCAGAAGTTTAGGAAACATTTCGGGATAATGCCTTACAATATGGAAATATAACTTGAAGAAAGCTTTTAACAGGAGAATATGTAACAAAACTTCGGAGGAAAAAGTTACAAATAGGTCCATGTGTCAAACCCTTCGTGGTCCTAGATTCCTGCCTTGTTTCAAGTTTTCCAAAGCCGGCTTACTGAATCAGACGCCAAGAAACGCGTATGATTTATGCACCAGTGATATGAAAGTTTGGGAAATTGTCACTCAATTACGCTTTAGCGGCTGCATACAGAATTACTGATATAGACCATATCTATCCTGGAATAAATCATAAAATACTTTTTAATCGTGTACATGAAATAGTTTTCCTAGGATGCGAGTGAAACCGCGGGCGACAGTCGACGTACGCACGGACGTAAAAATATCGCGGCGATTTTATTTCGCGCACTGGATTTTCAACGCTCTGCCTAGCGCAGAGTGTTGAAAATCCAACAGTGTGTTTTATCGATGCGCTAGAATGCACTCTGTTGTTGTTAAGTTGGATTCTCAACGCTCGCCAGTGCGCGATAAAATCCCGCCGCGATATTTTTTCGTCCGTGCGAACGTCGGCTTAGTCCTAAATAAAGCCCTATATAGACAGTCTTAAGTAGCTCCCTACCTTGTACGATTAAACAACTACCCTATAAGAGCTAAGCATGAAAATCACAAGGGCAATTTCACGTGCCCTCAAAGAGTTGGAACTCTAACTTTTTGTCCTGCCTCGCAACTAAATTGCCCTTTTACGAATAGGGCTCTAAACTACATGTCAGGCCATAAATAGACGTTTGTAGGCAGTTGTGTCTGAATGTAATTTTTAGTATCTATAAGCATCATGACCGACGGAGCAGACGAGTCCTGGAGTGGAGACCGCGAATCGGCAAGCGTGGTGTGGGACGCCTACGTCTCTCAGCTAAGTGGACCGACGACCTTAAAAAGGTGGCTGGGACAGAATGGATGCGGAAGGCGGAGGACAGGGTGTTGTGGATGTCCAGCAGTGGACTGCGATAGGTATCATTGATACTTTTCACCAGTTTCTAATTTAAACAATTACCAAGAGAAGAAGAGAAAATTACTTATCATCAAACAATGTATTCCCTTTCTGTCGACTCCCCTTACCCCATTGAAACTATTCTATTTTTTAACCGACGAAAAAAAGGAGGAGGTTCTCAATTCGACACGAATATTTTTTGTTTTACGGTTTTGTACGGTTACAATTTCGAATCAAATCCAGAATCGCAGAATCTACAAGATTTGTTCCGTAAAATAAACGGGAATTTATTACATTATTTAACGGAAAGTAATAAACAATAAACATGAATAACAAAATTAAGAAGTTTTGTCACCCGAGTTTTGCATACAAATTGAGAAGTTTAATTTATTTGTGAACTCCATCACAAATAATAATGTTTTAAACGAATTAACATGGCGACGGGGTGCCAGGAAAACTGTTATTAGATAAATTACCTTTTGATCTACATTTCGGCTTCAAGTTATAGAGAATTAGCCGTGCTACACAGATATTTAAAGTTTAAGACAAGATGTGTTCCACCACTTGAGTGAGATGTTATGTACCTAAATCAGAGATGTTTTGAAAAATATATTTTCTTTTAAACATACTGAGCTTCTTCTCTGCCAGCGAAATTAAAGCTATAAAACTAAAAGCTTCTTCCATTTTGAATAATATCAATTGAAGATTATCACCAATTTGTGATAGAAAATAATTAAAAATGGCTGTCATTTGGTAACTTGCCTATTAAGCACATTTAATTCGCGAATTACATTTCTGGTTCAAGATAGTACCAACGACAAAGAACAATGCATTACTTAAGTACATAGCAATAAATGTTAAATTAAATGACATCACATCTTAAAACATTCACTAACAACCCAAACTAAAAACCACTTTAACTCAGCCGTCCAAAATTCTACTAAAACTTCAAAAAATAAAAAAACGATAAGTCGAATTTAGTCGACTATTTCAACGCTCGTCCCATCCCTACCGGACACAAAATTAAGTGCCCTCGGGATAACAACTCAAAACAATTAATACGTAATGGGGGTAATATTAAATAATCGGATCGTTTGTCGGGACTCAAATAAATGTAGTCTGAAAAAGCTATTTTGGGATAGAACAATGTGGTCGAGCTAATAAATCGATTAGGTGAACTTTTGAGGGGGAGAATTAATCGTTTGTGTTGAGGAATTCAAAAGAAGTAAATTGCTGGAAAACAAATTTTCATGTGATAACCTAATCCTAACTCATATTAATATTCCTAGCTAATAATATAAATGCGAAAGTGAGTTTGTTAAATACGCTTTCACGCTAAAACAGCTAAACGGATTTGAATTAAATTTATTTATTTAGGATCTCCAACAAAGGAGGTACACAAACTCAAGAAATAAGAATTAAGGACAAAAGTATCACGTAGGTGTACTCCTTCACTTACAGGAGATCACAGCATGCATGACAGTGTTTATAACTAAGCTAACAAAGTTGTAATAGTATTTAAAATATTAAAATAAAAATCAAAACACATCATAAAATTGGATAAGTAGTATTAAATAAAATTAAACAAAATTAAATTAATAAAAAAAAAGTAATAGTAAAAATTAAAAGATTAAAATTAAAACAACTTACAACAATTAAAAATAACATCAATTTTTGAACAAATTTGGCACATGGGTAGACCATGACCTGGAGAAGGACATATAATATATATTTTTCTTCCTGTATCGCACACGAAGTCACGGGCAATAGATAGTATTAATCTTACTACTATTATGAATGCGAATGTGAGTTTGTTTGTTTGTTACGCTTTCACGGCTCCTTAAATATTTATTTTGTTCTGTTTTTTAACCGACTTCAAAAAGGAGGAAGTTCTCAATTCGTTGGAACCTTTTTTATTTTTTTTTACGTATGTTCCCCGATTACTCGAAGATGGCTGGACCGATTTGGATTTTTTTTTGTTTTATTCTAGAGGATACATCACAGTTGGTCCCATATAAAATTGTTTAACTTTGCTTCGGTAGTTTTTGAGTTAGCTTCAATAATACGTATTTTTTCCCCACTTTTTAACCGACTTAAAAAAGGAGGAGGTTCTCAATTCGTCGGAACCTTTTTTTTTATATGGATGATGTTCTAGTTTGTTTTGCAGATAGTGGTATTAGAATTTGTGTGGGGTAGGTACACAACTAAAAAGTGAAAAATAAAAACTTTTTTACAAAAAAATACAACCGACTTCCAAAAATAACACTACAAAGTGAAAAATAACTTTAATTTCGGAAGTCGGTGGCAAAAAACGAAAATACATTTAAAACCGACACCGACTTCCGAAAATAAAGTTATTTTTCACTTTGTAGTGTTGTTTTTGAAGTCAGTTGTATTTTTTTGTAAAAAAGTTTTTAGTATTTGTTGTTTTAGCGGCAACAGAAATACATTATCTGTGAAAATTTCAACTGTCTAACTATCACGGTTTATGAGATACAGCCTGGTGACAGACGGACGGACGGACAGCGAAGTCTTAGTGATAGGGTCCCGTGCCGCAGGAGACGCCCTGGGCGGCGGGAATCTATTGCCGATTCCCGGCCACCGTAGGCGCGGGCTTGCGGACGACGAGCAGCTCGCCGTCCGGTAAGGACCAGGTGAGCGTCAAATGAGCCGGCATTCCACCTGATGCTAGGTATTGACACTATTGACAGTTCACTTTAAGATCACTTCACCTAAGTTTTCACGGTGAGATTTTTACAGAATAGACCGGCAGGCCCGGGTCGACGGCGCGTTGTGTCCCACGCGCGCCTCAAAGAGATGTCAGCAGCTGGCACGGGCAACTGAAGGAACACGGGTGGGTTTTAGTCAGGTAGTCTGACACGCCCTCCCGCTCTGCCCAGAGCGGGAGAAGTCATTTGATGATTTCCCATCCACAAAAAAAAAAAAAAAAAATAGGGTCCCGTTTTACCCTTTCTTAAGTTACCCACAGTTAAGTCCCAAAGAAAAAAAGGTTTCAACTTTTCGACACTGAAACTTCACCGTCAACTCTGTAGCTAGCTAAGTGAGCGCGGGAAAATGAGAGAAGCACAAAATGGCCGACATTCGCGTAATTCTGTCGTTCGCTTGATGAATTTTGATTATGAGCACGTAGTGTTACAGATCGTGGGGGAAATACTGAAAAAATCTTAAGTTTTCCATCAGGTCTACTGGGGGAATAGGGAATTGCTTTTTACAGTTTTTATGAACGTTAGCTATAGAGGATCCTAGTAGTATTTACCAAGTTTTTGCAGCAATTAAGGTACAAAAATGAAGCACAGCACCGGTCGCAGTGGCGGTGCTTGGGGAGTCCTATGTCCAGCAGTGGACGTCTTTCGGCGAAATGATGATGATCAAGGTGCAAATGAAGTTTGGGTTTCCTAAGGAAGTGGCCCGTCATACAGCGGCCGGAAAATGACGGTCGTCCATTTAAGCGGTACAGCTTCCTAAGGAAACCTAAGAATAAGACGCTCATATATGCCAACGGCCTTGAGTGGTCAGCTTGCGTGTTCTGCATTGAGCTCACGCAACGTGTAGTACGTCCACCCAGTAATAGGACTCGTCCATTATGGAGCGCTGTCCTAAATTAGACTCATTATTAATTTATTATATATAAAACAAAAGGTGATAAATTATAACACGATACTAAAAACGAAATAATTAAATTATCTTTAAAATGGTGAAGATTTCATAAAAATACGCTTGATAGTTTTTGCGTGATTCTCAGTTTTTTATCCGCGTTAGACATAACTTTACAAATTAATTACACTATGTAATAAAAAAAGCCTAAAATATTCACATATTAAGTTGAAGAAAATGCTACAATTTACCACATATTTTTTTTAAATCATCAACACTACTCGTTTCGATTTTCAGTTTAAAACAATTAAAAGTTGGTTAGAAATAAACACGTCATAATTAGAATTGAAGAGACAATGCTTGTAAACAATTGATTTACTTCAGCATCAACACAATTGAAAAATGTTAATTCGTCTTTACTTGAAACTACATAAAAATTCTTCTGATATCAACTGGCAATGTGTTTTTAATAAAATTATAACTTATTTTAATACAGGAATTTTGTGTAGCAACGTAATTTAATATAACGCCGAGTAATTAATGAAGGTAATTAACATAATTGCAGCAGCTGTGACAAGCAATATGGCGACCGTTTTTAAATGACCGCATCCCAAATTCTTTTAACAATTTTCATTTACGCAATTTCGCAAAAAACAATGTTTTATTTTCTATATTTTTGTTTTAATCAGTAAGTGACGGAAATCACATGGCCACTCCAATATTGTCATTTCGAATGCATCTGTCAGTCAAAAGTTGACAAGTCCCATGCGCCTGTAACTTCAGTAATCATAACTTTTTTAAACCGGTATACACAGCACTCAGACTAAATAAAAAACCAAGACGTAGCGCTGCAAAGAAGACATTGAAGCATGTGCAAAACTACATCACGCTCTGTGCATACACGCTCACACGCACACATTTGCGCTTCTTTTTAAATCTGCTATTTTTATTTTGTGTGCCTTTTCTTTAGTCTGTGCTAAATAAATGTATTTTCTTTCTTTCTTTATTTGCACCAAACTACACCAGCACTATGTTTACGAAACCAGCCTCACTTCACAGTTGACAGCGCTATGTCTTGGTTTTTTATTTGCTCTGAGACACAGCAATGATTTTTGGTGGCGAAAGTAGGCATGATGTACGTACTTTTGGATAAACTTTCTCACAAGGAGCTATTTTATGTAATAAATAGTAGGGCCAGGGATAATGATTTCTTAGCAAAAAGCCGGTCAATCCCTTGTCAGACCACGCACAAAGAAAGTTTCCATAGTTAGGATGAATTTATCCCAAAAACAAACCTAACATTATAGTTGATATACATGTTCTCCCATACATCGATATACCTCACGGTCAATTCTCCAACTGCAAATTGTAAGATTGTAATCGCAAAAAAATATTTCTTTAAGTGATAAAAAACTACAAATTATCAATTTTCCGACTTTTTCCTTTACTTGTGCTATGAGTCCTTGCTTTTTGCCAAATTTCATGATTCTAGGTCAACGGGATTACGGGAAGTACCCTATAAGGTTTTGATTTACTTGCGAGTATCAAAATATATCGCATAAATGGACGTATTTTTTTTTTACGGTGACTTAGAAGCTTGATTTCTTTAGAGCTCCAAAGGACCGTAGACCTACGTATTTGATAATAATTTGAACTTGATACCTTTACGCGTTCCTGAGAAAAAGGGTCTTGACAGACTGATAGACAGACGGACAACGAAGCGATCCTTTATAGGTTCCGTTTTTACCTTTTGAGGTACGGAACCTTAATAATTAAACCCTAAAAGATGTCTCTAAACCTATTCAAATAACGACTGTAATTTTTCGACAGTAGCATGAAGTGGCTATATTATTTTAGCAATCTGACTGTAGAAATCTTTTACTATAAAACTGCACGCCCCTCCACTGCTTGTCACATACACATTTCCAATAATTTAATAGAAATTTTAGTGGAGGAGCTTGCAGTATTAGAGTTAAAAGATAGGGATGCATCGATACGCGTTTTTGCCGATAGGATACCGATGCCGATACTCTTATAAAAATACCGGCGATACCTATACCGAAGCCGATACGCTTATTGAATTTATATGAAGATTAAATAAATAAAACACAGGTTGGGTTATTTCTTTCTTAAATTAATATAAAACATTACAGACTTAGAATGAGATTTATAGTTATTTACAATTAAGGTAAGCAGTATTAGTACTTAATTAAATTTAACAATAAGTTTTTTGTTTAAAAAACCGGCCAAGTGCGTGTCGGACCACGCACAATGAAGGGTTCCGTAGTTGGGATGAATTTATCTTAAGAACAAACTTAACATTGTAGTTGAAAAACATGTTCTCCCATACATTCCAACTGTAAATGTAAGATTGTACTCACAATATTGATAGATTTACCATGTTATTTTAAGACCACAGACTTCTTATAAGTTTTCCTGTAATCTACAGGTAAAGATCTATTTTCTGTATTTTTTTCAAAATTTTAGGCTCAGTAGTTTCGGAGATAAGGGGGGAGGGGGGATGGTCAATTTTCGTCTATTTTCTTAAATAACTTTAAAACAATTTATTTTAAAATTATAAAAAAAAAAATATTGGAGACCCTCATAGTAAGCCCTTTCATTTGACAGGCCATATGGTGTAGTTTGCAAAACTTTTTTTTTTTAATTTTCTTATTTGTCCCCCAAAAGTGACCTCTATATTCAAAATTCATTTATTTACTGTACCCGTCCGTGTTTGGGTCACAGAAATTCATATGTGTACCAAATTTCAACTTAATCGGTCCATTAGATTCGGAGCAAATTGGCTGTGACAGACGGACAGACAGACAGACAGACAGACAGACACACGAGTGATCCTATAAGAGTTCCGTTTTTTCCTTTTGAGATACGGAACCCTAAAAACAAAGTACTTAGTCTCAAATTTTGCGTTTTGAAAATAGTCTCTGAGATGCGACAGAACTCATTTGGAAACTAGTATTTCTGCGACAATTTTTTTTTCAAGTTTGTTTAGAAGGCGTTATTGTTCGTGCCTCGTTTGCAACTAAATAGACGAAACAGTACGCGCGTTTACATTAATTTATGAAGCACGAAATTTGAAAAGTATAATTGAACCGGCAATAAAGATATCGCCGATGCCGATACATCGGCAAACTCGAAGTACAGCCGTTATATCGGCATTGGTATCGGTATCGGACGCACCCCTAGTAAAAGATCTCTACAAGCCTAGATGCAACTTAAAGAAAGCCGAATTTTAAACAACAATCAACCTGAATTCTTACCCACAAGAACTCCAAAAACTTTTCGTTTACAGCGTTAAATTCGCACAAAAATAAACTACATACCTACACATGAAGCCACGCTTGCCCCTAATGGTCGAGTTTCAGCTTCACATCGGCTTCGCACAACAACGCGGCAAGTGCAAACGTCGCGGTTTCTAGCCACAAGTGGGGACGGATGTGATTCGGGAATGTCGCTTACAGGTTTGTGATGTTGGTAGATGGGACTTTTGTTGAGTCAATGTTTGGATTGAATGCTGTTATGTTAGGGCGCAGTTTTCGAGTGGCAGTTGTAATTTTAAGGGAGTTTATGCGATGTAAGACAAAATGGGACCTGTGTTTGCAACCAAAGGTACGTATAACACGCACCACGAAAGATGAGACTTGAGCGCGCCTCCCGCGCACTCCGCCGCCCCGATGACGCCCGATCCATTCCAGCGCCTCAGACCTTACACCGCTTAAGAGACCTAAAATCATCTACTGCGCAAATCAAACCACGTGGTGTGTCAAGTCTCATTTTTCGTGGCGCTTATTGTACTTGTGCAATATGACACCTCAGTGATTTAAACGATAGATAAAGACATCCGTGGAGAATTCTGTTTTTTCTAAAACGAAAAATTCGGAGATAATAATTAGGTATGTCGTTATTTCACCAAAAAGTAGGTATGTCGGGGTCAATGATTCCGGTGATCACGCTATTTCGCTTAAAACCTATTGTTAATAGTTAACATAATATGAGTTCTGTGCTAGATCCAACACTTAATCATATTTAAATTAACATAAAATGAATTCATCAAGAAGCTGTATGGAAAATTGGAACAGAATTCTTTCCAATTTTCCACACAGATGAATGATTTCAACCCCAATTACAGTAAAAACAAAACTACTCGTCAATACTGGAGCTATAAATTCCCGAGCGGTTCAGTTAGAGTATTACGTCACAATGCGCGCGCTCAGCAATATATGCTGATTTATGGCTGGTCTACTGCTGTTGGTAGATAAAGTACTGTAACTGTAGGTACTTGTAGGATTTAATTTAGATAGCATTCGATTCCCATGATGTGCGCATGATTTGAATAATGGGCCGATTTTTGCAAAAATATACCAACCCTCGTAAAATGTATTTTTAATTTTCCGAGATAATTCGAATAATTTTTAACCCCCGAGACGGCATTGTAGCTCCCAAACGACTAAACCAATTTAGATATTTTTGTTTGTTTTGTAGTAAGTCAATTTTAAATATTCTATGCTTTAGTTTCGGATGCATATCGAACTGTTTTCGCTGGATATTAAGAATACGAATATGGATTAGTTTGAAGTAAATATATTAAATGAATTATTGAGAGACTGTTATTTGATTTTGGCATAACTAAAACCAATTCAGAATTCCAATTCGTCACGCATTTGGCGATTCCAGAAATCCGATCCGGAAACTAGAAATAAGGACATTTTTGGGTTAACTCATTCCAGCTATATTCTGGGAATTCAGTGCGAATTCAAAAGGGTTTCGTTAATTTTCACCCTTAAGACGTTTTAGGTATTGGATATTCTGATACTTGAAATAAGCATCCACTTCCCTTCCTGTCGCATCGATCGACTTCTGATGACAGAACATTCGGCTGTTATGAAACTTGTTGCCTAGTCACGGAAATTCCACTAATATTACCTAATTTGCACGAAAGGAAATCCCAAAACAATTTGAACTTTGGTCATCGAACATCGGAACGACTATGAATATTCTATTGACGTCACACAGCCAAACTATAAAGTACAAAGTCCGAAACAACGAAACAAAGTCTAATTATAGTATCAAAGCATATATCACAAAAAACTTACCCAGCAAAGTTTGAACTCTTTGGATATCGGAACGAATGATTATTCTATTGAAGTCACACAGCCAAACTATAAAATACAAAGTCCGAAACAACGAAACAAAGTCTAATTATAGTATCAAAGCATAACCCAATAATATCATAAAAAAATTCCACATGTTCATAAGGAAAATTAAATAAAAATTGAACTTGGGTTGAAAAAAATCTGCCTCGTAAAATCCAACGATGATTCAAACTCGTAAATTGGGTCCAAACTCGAATAGTATGGAATAATTGGGTCCAAACTCTAATAGTATGGAATATGGACCAAAGTCGTGATGAATGGATAGAATTCTACGCTAATGTGTAGTTTATGATTCTCAACGTTTTACAAAGCCATAGTAACATAAAGATTCTTCAAATGATGTGTCAACAACAAGGGAGTCAGAGAAATGGCATCAACGTCTTGAGACAGTATTAGTTCCAGTGCAAGAGAAAGATGAAGCTATACAGGATGTATAGCGCCATCCTTATTTTGCAACGGCACAATTTTGACTTTACCATTTCATAATACGGCACCTGCTCTGTAATTCATGAAGCAAGTATGTAGTGATTATGACAATATAAGTCAAGAAGCTAGAGTATACGACGGTTTCAATGACAAAAGCTCCCCAAAAGGTTGACACTTGTTAAATAGTCTGATGGCTAGCTTAAATTCATGCTGAATAGATTGGTACGGGAACTGTTGGGATGTCTCTTATGATATGAAGTCCAAAATAAGGATGAAATTACCAAGTGTACTTTCCACAAGACGAAAAAAAACAGAAACTATTTATAAAAAAAAAATCGATCCTCAGTGTCACAAATCCTATATTTGAATAATCTATAACACAGACATAATCACGATGACTAGTCTGACTGTTGTGTTTTTAACTCAGTTCGAGGTGAAGGACGTTGCTACGTCACTAACATGGATTCTGAGCTCAGGTGTTGTCAGGTGTTGTCTGCGGTTGTCAAAGTTTTGAATAATACCAAGTATACATGGAAAAATGTTGACTATAAAAACCATATTAACCGTTTTTCTTTCAAAAGTGCCACAAATGATGACAAAAGTGGTAGGACAATGGGTAATAGCATCCTCATTTTTGCTACTAACAATTTAGCAGATTATATAATCAAAAAAGTAATTAAGAAGACGATCTGTGTATATGCTGGACGATATCAGCTTTTTGCCTGACTGCAAAAAAGGGTGAAGAGCAACTAAGTTAAAACTTTTATCAACAGAGAACCTTATTGATGATGATGATGACATTACAAGCTAAGAGGTTAGTGCAAAAACTTTTGACCACTCCAAAGGGAAGGACTAACATGAAAACAATTAATTCTACAGTCCACACCAGCTGTTATTTCACATGCAGTTTTACGCATTTCAGTGTATTTAACGTTGTACGTTTCCCTAGTTTTCCAGAACTTTCCTGAACTCGTGTCCGCTTCTAAAAGTTGGAAAACACTAACTATGTTGAAACTGTGGAAAGCTATATGTTGGAGAAGTGAGTTTTGGCCAGGGTAATGGTATTTCAAACTACGATTTTTTTAGGGAAACTTAAGTGGGAAACTACGAGTACATTGGTGTTGATTTAAAGGGAGTGAATTCAATGTTAAATTATGCTCATCATTAACGTATGAAAAGGGAATGAAAGACGTTTGACAGGTGAGAATGGAATAAAGAAAAACCCAAGTGACATAGGATCAGGGAATCTAAAATAAATGCTAGATCGTTCTCTGTATGAGATGGTATCATCATTTCGCTGAACCAATTTCAAGTCGATGCAGGAACATACCGACATATATTTATATGTGATATTAAAAGGATGAAAGTTGGGTAACTGATGAATATAATTACGAGTTAATGTTTATATTTTATGACGTAAATAAACGAACTGAATTTTCTCAACCATTTCGAAAAAGTTCTGTGTATTGAAATCAAGTATGCAGATTTTCGGAATCCTTTATTTAAATGTTAATTTCTCTGGGTTTAAGCCTTTTGCATTTCAATTGACTATGTTCACGAATCGAATTAATCCGAAAACAGAATGGTTTCAAGTAAAAACTTGTTCTCGATAACAAATTTCCTGAATAATAAAATTTATATATGTATAAAATCCTCCATAATAAGACTCAGTAGAACATACTCAATAATTGACGAATTAAAACTTGTGGGAGTAAAAAAAACTGTTGAAGAATAATAAAACTTTGAGAACTCGAAACTATATCAACAGCAGAAACCAGTTCGCTAATATTCGAAGCCTGAGCGACTCACGTCGACAGTCATACGGCGACCATCATCACAAACGGTACCGCGGAATGGATTTTACCGGCAAAATCGTTATCGTAACCGGCGCCAGTTCCGGTATCGGAGCAGCTACTGCAAAACTGTTTTCACAACACGGAGCGACAGTCGCACTAGTTGGACGAAATGAAACAAGATTACATGCCGTTGCGAGTCAGTGCGAAGCCGCAAAAGGAATACGACCCTTATGTCTCCGCTACGACTTGACAATCGACCGAAATTGCGATGAAGTCGTCAGAAAAACAGTGCAGACGTTCCAAAGGATAGATATACTTGTGAATTGTGCTGGAAAAGCTAGTGTTACTTCGCTCTTTGATACGACTATGGATGTTTTCGATGATCTAGTGGCTTTAAATCTTCGTGTGCCTTACAAATTGACTCAGTTGTGTACTCCCCATTTGAGGAGGACTAAAGGGAATATCGTGAATGTTTTTGGTTCACCTGGTAGAGTCAGGCCTGGATTCCTACACTTCGCGATGGTGAGAGATGCAATGCAGAGATTCACGAAGGCTGGCGCTTTAGAATTAGTGGTCGAAGGTATAAGAATGAATGCTGTTCGTCCAGGACTGACCAGAACGAATATTTTGTCGAATTTAAATATACCAGAAGATGATATGCCTCACGCGTATGAGAAGCTTGCTCATACAGTACCAAATAATGTGATAATAGAGCCTGAAGAAGTAGCTAGAATGATTTTATTTGTTGCGAGTGATACTAGCCCAAACCTAACCGGTGCTAATTTAGTAGTTGACGGAGCAGCGTCTGGTAGTGTTTAGTGCCGTGACAAACATTACAACAAACATAATGAAGTTACAATCACAAGAACAAATATTATTGATGACATTCTTAAGTGATATACTTACAGTGCATAAGTAATATGGTATTGGTATGTAGAAATGATTAAAGTTAAGATTAAATAAAATTATGAAGCTGTCGTATATGATGTGAAACAAACAACAATGATTTTTATCAAAAACATACAGTTTACAGATGGGTAAGCAAAACGATAAAAACTCGTATTTTGAAACTAATTGCGTTTTAATTGGTGTCCATTAGATTATACACAAATAGACGTAATTGCTTTGTGGAATTGACATCAAAATAGTTGATTCACATAATATAATTGAAATACCAAAAATTGCGATGTATTGTCATTTTTGGCTGGATAACAAAAACTGTTATGTGTAGGTACTACGTAATTATTTTAACTCACAAAACATTTACCTCAGACATTATGTACAACCACATGATTTACATCAACACAGATTTATAAACAGGTATATAAAAATTGATCTCAAACAGGTTAGTAAGTTTATATCCGAATGAGGAAAACCAGTACAATAATATTGTGATGTCGGAAACTTGTTATGACGTAACCACCACAGAATATTACAGAAGGCCGGCTCTATACAACGACCGAAAAACATGCGCACGCACACATGGACGCGTACGTACGACGATCTCAAACAAATGCCTGTCGCGATTGCGCTTGCACTCGCTGTACGTGAAGCATGTCTGTGTGTGCGTGTGTTTTCGCTTATTGTTTGGAGCCGACCTTCTGTATATTCTGTGTATCGAATGGCAAGTAAATGTATCAGTAACAACACGTGTAAGTATTTGTGTATGATGTTGTTATTTTATAGTTCATTCATGAATATTGTGATTTTTATTATTACTACGCTATGTTTTGGTGTTAGTGAAATTATGTTTGAAAGTTATACTAATATGATTATCTCATCACTACACTTGAACTTGAATTTCGCGAAGCCATTAGTAGGTACAGCCATTGGTTACGGCGCAATACCTTGTTTTACTACCTCACTATTGGCACAAATATAAACAGACGAGGCAATGACATCTTAAACATTTAGGAAGCAAGCATGATTTAATTTTAGGGTTCCGTACCTCAAAAGGAAAAAACGGAACCCTTATAGGATCACTCGTGTGTCTGTCTGTCTGTCTGTCCGTCTGTCACAGCCAGTTTGCTCCGAATCTAATGGATCGATTAAATTGAAATTTGGTACACATATGAATTTCTGTGACCCAAACACGGACGGGTAAAGTAAATAAATTAAATTTGAATATAGAGGTCACTTTTGGGGGGCAGATAAGAAAGTTTTAAAAAAAGTTTTGTAAAATAAATTGTTTTAAAGTTATTTAAGAAAATAGACGAAAATTGACCATTAAATTATGTCCGAAACTACTGAGCCTAAAATTTTAAAATAACATGGTAAATCTATCAATATTGTGAGTACAAACTTACATTTACAGTTGAAATGTATGGGAGAACATGTTTTTCAACTACAATGTTAAGTTTGTCCTTAAGATAAATTCATCCCAACTACGGAACCCTTCATTGTGCGTGGTCCGACACGCACTTACTTGGCCGGTTTTTTTTTGTCAGAACCTATTAAAATCTAAGAGTCTTTAATACAATGCCCGAATAGTCACTATCTATAAGATCCATTGAACAGAATTCGCCTGAAATCATCATCTGCCTAGCCTTTTCAAAACTATATTAGTGTCGACTTCTAGTCTAACCGGATTCAGCTGAATACCAGTATTTTACATGGAGCGACTGCCTCTGACCACCAAAACCCAGTAACTGGTTAATACGATACCCCTTGGTAAGACTGGTTGTCAGACTTTCGGGCTTCTGACGACCCGTAAGGACTGAATAATTCGCCAGAAATAATCTAACATATTTATCAGGAGGTGGTAAAAACAGGCCATTACAAATGAAAAAGTCTGTAAAAAAAATTATTTAACAGAAAATCAAGGTATTAACAGTCGATGACCAAGCACAATTTCAACTCAACCATCCTTCCTAATATCCTATAACATTCAATATGAAAACACCTACTTTACCAAACAATACAAAGCCTATATTTACTTGTGAAAACAACAAAAATCTTCATGTGTGCCGCTGATGAAAACTTCTGCATTGTTTGTAAGCCCCCACTGTTCGCGGTCGTGTAGTTTCAGGTTATTTTCAGGCAAAAATCTTGGCCTTCACAAATGCTGCAGTCTACCTCATATTTTGTATGATACGAAATGGGGCTTTCAATTTTCTTGTATGAAAAAGGTCAGGGAAAGGTTAGGTGTCTCTTTACGACTATTTTTGGGGTAGTATTGGATTTCGAAGTGAAATCTGTGTCAAATATAAATAAAAAAAAATTACATTGCTAATAATAAACTAATCATAGAATGCCAACAAATCAAATAACTTGCCTATTTGTAAATGAAATGTATTTTTAACATCTTGAAGAAGAAAAGAAGAACTAATGCAAATCACGATTTTGTTAGCGGATTAAAATAAAATGATTATGCACTCTTTATAAAAAAATCGCGTGATCACACATATACAAAAAGATAACAAATACAAAATTACATAAATACTTATCAAGGTTATAAAATACATAAAATGTAATAACTCGGCCACAAGTAAACAAAGTAAGACAGCAACAGACTGATAAATGCTGATAATGTTATCAGTATTTATCCAACCACCGTCATACACAGACGTGTTCTCCATTACAAATAAAATATAGAATGCGATAAATATAATAAAACAACAGTTTACGAAAGGAATTTAAATCCAGAAAGAAAAGTTAATAAGTTTGAAGAAAAAGTCATCAATATGGATAATATAGACTTAACAGGAAAAGTGGCTATAGTAACAGGCGCCAGTTCTGGTATTGGTGCAGAAACAGCTATAGCTTTTGCCAGATTTGGAGCTACACTGTCACTAGTTGGACGAGATGAAGTAAGACTATTGGAAACAGTAAACAAGTGCGCGGCAGTAAACAACGTAGTTCCTTTATTCATACCACTGGACCTGACCTATGAAGGTGCTTGCGAAGTGGTGGTAACAAAAACAGTGGAATCATATGGACGGATAGATATATTAGTGAACAGTGCCGGCAAAATGGCGATATCATTTCTGTCCGACAGCACTATGGAGAAATTAGACGACCTGATGAATGTGAACTTTCGAGTACCGTACCATCTGTCGCAGTTAGTGTTACCTTATTTAGTGAAAACAAAAGGGAATATAGTAAATATAGGATCTTCGATGTCGAAACGGTCTACACCTGGAACTTTGGGGTTTACTATATCAAAAGCAGCTTTACAAATGTTTTCAAGACAAGCTGCATTAGAATTAGCCCCAAAAGGCGTAAGAATCAACTGCATCAGTCCAGGACCTTCAAAGACGAATGTATTGGCGAAAATGATCGTTCATCACCCAGAATTGAGGGAACAAATAAATAGTACCTTGCAAGAATCTGCGTTTGATGGTAAAATGTTAGATCCCAAAGAAGTAGCAATGTTGGTATGTTTGACAGCTAGTGATATATTCCCTAGTTTAAATGGTTCGGATGTGTTGTTCGATGGTGCGGCCTGTAATGCGTGATTTAAGTGCAATAAGTGATAGTGATTTTGGAAATCAAATTGGTTGTTTGTCATTAATTTTGGTATGATCTTATGTGTTATTTATGTCATTGATAAAGAATGAGTCAACATTTTACTTTACTTTTATTACTGAATCTATAATGTATGTATCTATAAGTATGATAAAAGGTAAAATCGCTTTTCGTGTCTGTCTGTGTGACCACGTTGTTCTTCTAAACTACGCAACAGATGATGATTGATACGGTTTTCACCATAATTTAGAGAATTTATTTCAGAAGTTTTATGTGTATCATACACTAGCTTCTGCCCGCGAATACGACTTCGATCAAGTTACCTCCTCTTACCTATCAGACGCACCCCATGTGTGCGTAAGGAAAAATCCTTTATATAATAAGTATATAAGCGTATATCATATATATATATAAACGTAAAAAAGCATCATCCGATGGCGACCGTGGGCTTACAGTAGTTGTGAACCTATGGGGTTCGCAACTACTGGCGTACACATTGACATGAACCTATGGGATTCATAAATTAGTACATAATTTATATCTAACGGGTTAAAACAAAACAAAAAAAATCTAAATCGGTTCAGTCGTTTAGGAGCTATGATGTCACAGACAGATACACATATTAATCTTATAGCACCCCGTCATATTTCTTCATTGTTTGAAGACAAACAGAGAAGTTATATTACTCAAAAGATTTTCACTTAATGTTTGAAAAATATTAGGTTCTTTAATTGGAACTTTTTGCGCTTCCTTTCTGTTAATAATGACGAAGATTGTGCAAACAAATACTTATTATCACAGACCGTACTCACAAACAGTTCACTGTTTACAGCAAATATTTATTAAAAATTAATAAATCAGTATTGAAAAAAATCTAATCTCTTTCAGCTTTTAGAAATTTTATATCCAATAAAAGCCATATCTCTAATACAGTATGTCTCATAACTCCCAATTTTATATACACAAAATAAAATTTATTCACGATACAGAATTGATCGGTATTCCCAAGGCGGTAAAGACTATAACTGTATGTTAAAGTTACAGATTTGAATCTCGCTATTTTGTAGGCAAGGCTAAAACTAAACTTAGCTTTAGGCTGTAACTAAATTAGATTATGAATTAATTTGTTTCTAACATTTTAGCCTTAATTTAGATGATAGTGTTTTTGTTCGAAACCTTGGAGTAAATATAGCTAAAGGTATGTTTAATGTAGTTTGTAAAATATGGAATTTGGCTGTGCAGTCTGATTTGGTTATGTAAAAGAAAGATCCTAATGAGACTTGTGACGGTTGATTTTGAATTGATACTAGAACAGTCATCTTTCTTTTATTTGGCAAAAATGAAAAGCTTGATATAGAAGTACAATATTTGGTTCATATACAACAACTCCACGTCTAACGAAAACATGTCTTTTAAGACGAAGTTTTAATTCATCAATCGTTAAATTAGACAAACGCGAACTTAAAGATAACCCTATACCTATGTAAGGAATTTGTAATCCAATTAACATATTTATTTTTAGTTCAACAAGCATATTTACGCTATAGCAGTCATAACGAGAAAACTTCTATTGTGTCTCGGTCAGTGTCCTTGAAAGCGTTAATGATGATAAATTAAAGTGAAGCCGACAACCCAATGAAGATCACTAGAATCCGCTGAAAATAGGCAGCAGAGGAACTGAAGTTGTTACAATGCTTGGGGGAGACCTATGACCAGCAATGGACGTTTTAGCTAATAATTTTCACAATGATGATTTAATCCCATATTCATAAAAGGCGTCTACTGACACGGAACTTGATTGCTGCGCAGGTTGACACAATACTTCTATTTTCCGTATCATCATCTTCCTGCCCTTATCCCATGTTACTTGTAATTTCTCTGTTTGTCTTCTTCTTCCATTCTTCCCTATCAACCGTCACGCTATAATTCACTCCCTTCTCTTTCATGTCATTCCTCAAACAAAGAATCCATCCATCTTTTCTTTGGCTTTCCTCTCCATCCATCAACATGTAACTATATTCATCAAACGACTCTTTTAGTCACATACGTTTCCCTCTGAGGAGGGAAACGTATGTGACTAAAAGAGTCGTTTGAGAAATCGTTTGGCTTGGTATGGGCATGTGACTCATCACATGCCCATACCAAGCTAAACGATTTCTGTTCAACTTTTCTGTCACTGGCGCCACTTTCAAACTTCCTCCTACATACTCATTTCTTACTTTTTCCACTCTCGTCACTCCACACATCCATTTCAATATTCTCATCGTTCTCATTCTCAGTCTATTTTCCGTATATATTCATTTTAATAATAAAAGATTATGAGAGTTGTGGCTTAAAACGGTCAATTTAAGTTGTTAGTCAATTTGCTCAACAATCATGTACTCTGACTTAATATTAGCTCTGGTCCGAAAGAACTGGAAGTCATGGGAGAAGCCTTTTCCGGCAGTAACAGAACAATACTTCACACATGCATTCCCAAAATGGCTTCATCACTCAAACTATCTTAACTTACTAGGCAAACAGACAAATAAGTAAGTAATAACAAGACAAAATTAACACCACTTTATTTAGATAACTAGCTTCAGCCCGCGACTGCGTCCACGTGAAATTTTATGTCCCCCTGAACCTGAACCCTCTCTGTGGCATCGCATCGCCTGCCCGCGCTATTACTTCGTTTTTGCTTAGCGTTCTTTCTGACTTTTTTTTCTTTTTACTCGTCTCCTGACGGCCCTAGCGTGATGTTAAATAGCCTTCCTCAAGAATTTAAATCCGACTGGCAGTTCCAGAGATCAGCGTGTTCAAACATACAAACAAACTCTTTAGCTTTATTATTAGTATAGAATGTATAGATAGAAGATAGATGTTAGTGTTTGTCAAAGTTTGTCATGGCGGCTCTGCTGTGAATGCAGCGTCAGGATGAAACGCTATGATTTACAGCGACGACGACGCGCGTCTCGGAGGGAAGTGAGCGGGTAACGAAGATATGGGAGAAACTAGAAGGTAAAGTGAGATGGGTCTTTAAGAATTATGAGTGTTTTTAGAGCTGAGGAAGAATTTGTGATGTTGGTTACACAGTGTGGCATGGTGCGTTACATAGTACAGTATGCATACTGAACCGATTTTGACAAATGATCACTGGATATCTTGATCCAGAACAGAAATGAAAGAATTAATAATGGCCCGAATAAAATTTTAGATTATCTTGCTGGCATGATTGATGACTAGATAGGTACCTACTTAACTAATTTTTTATAAGTAATGCTCTGTTGCCTAGAATTTAACCCTAAAAACCTGGGATTAAAGATTATCTACAGATGTTTGCATTCAAACTCAAACTCAAATTAAAAGCATTTATTTCAAAAAACCAATTACAGGCACTTTTGAATTGTCAAGAAGTCGGTCAATCAAAAAGATGAAGCTAGGTGCCCTTTCCAAAGCATAATAGATTCCTATGGAGAAGAACGGGCACGAAACACCACGGACACTCTTATGGTTACAAAATGTTGAAATTATACATAGTAAAACATACATACATACCGGTCAAAATCATAACCCTCCTTTTGCTTCGCCGTAGTCGTGTAAAAAATAAAATATCCGAAGTGCTTTACGAGTACCAAAACTCATAATGCAAAGAACAAAGAGCTTCATAAATGCAAGGATGAGATGTAAAATGAATAATGTCAAACTGAACCTTCTGCTACACAGCACAGGGCTCATAACACGAAGCTAAATCAGCCCAACTTGCATATTCCCTTACCTGTAACAAAGAGATACAACGTTATTTTCATAGACTCCATTTATCAAGCGAGATGTAAAGCTCATAAAAATATACTGCAATTTAATAACTGCTGCAGTTTTCATCGTTTCGTTTTTGTTAGAGGAAATTGTGTGTTCGTGATTTTTTTGGGAATTTGAGTGTTGATTTTTGAAGAGAAAACTTCTTTAGGCGCGTTGAGTGATTTTTGGAAGGGGGAAATCTTACGGGTTCGCGTCACCGCGACACCGCGCATGCTATACTTACATAGTTTTACGTTTAAGTTTTTTGAAGAGAAAACAACTTCAGGCGCGTTTAGCGATTTTTGATAGGGGAAATACACTTTTCAATGTACATGGCATCGCACATTATTAGAAAAAAATAAATGACATGAAACGACTATTGTAGTACCTAAAGTGACGGAGCGTCCGCCGCCCCCAGCCATACACGATCGTTCATTTGTCATTTATTTTCTTCACCACTAATGTATCTATATATATAAAATTCAAAGTCCTGACTGACTGACTGACTGATTGATTGACTGACTGACTGATAACTAAGGAAGGATTTTTGGAAATTCCATCCCTAAGGGGGACAAATAGGGGAT
Source organism: Cosmia pyralina (assembly GCA_946251885.1). Classification (NCBI taxonomy): domain Eukaryota; kingdom Metazoa; phylum Arthropoda; class Insecta; order Lepidoptera; family Noctuidae; genus Cosmia; species Cosmia pyralina. The sequence goes on along the minus strand of OX276366.1, from coordinate 16,160,695 downwards.
GAAAGTTTGTATGAAAAATCTTATTCCTTGAGTTAATAGACTTGAAACTTGGCATGAATATTTATGTAAATAAATGATAAAGTTTGTCATTTTTAGTTTTCTTAAACTACCCTCTCAGGAGGGAATGGGGGGTATCAAAGTTTGTGTGGAGGAATTTTAACGCGCGTTCCGATTAACTCGAAACTCAGTACTTCTACTCGAAACCAAAAATGAAGAATAACGTGTATCAGGGTTTTTCGAAAATCTACCCCTAAGCGGGTGAAAACGGGTACTAAATTTTCCAGGGCAGATTTTACTGCGGGGCTTTATTATCTCGAAAATTGGTGTAAATAATCTTTGAGTCAAGTTATGGAAACATTCCAAACGATTTATAAAATCCATCCCCGTGGGCGTGAAAACAGGGTATACATTATATATGAAAAATCTTATTTATTTGGTTAAGTAACTTGAAACTTAGCACAAATACTTGCTTAAGTAATTAATAAAGTTTGTCGTTATTAGTTTTTCAAAACTACCCCTCCAAGGTTTAGGGATGTTAAATTTTGTAAGGAAGAATTTTAAAGTGCGGTTTGATTAACTCGAAACTCAGTTTTTGTACCTACTTTTGACATAAAATAAACAATAATAAGTTTTTGGGTGTTTCGAAAGCTGACCCCTGAAGGACCAAAAAGAGATTATATTTTTAAGATTTTACTGCGTGGCTTGATTAACTCAAAAAATAATGTAAATAATCTTTGAGTCAAGAGGAAGCTTCCCAAACGAATTTTCAAAATTCCACCCCTGTGGGAAAAGGGATACAGTTTATAATTGTGAAAAGACTTATTCGTTTGGTTAACTTGAAATTTGGCTTCTGCCTCAGTAAATTTTTCATCGGTTATTGAAAAAACATCTGCTGTTCGATACATTTTGACAGTGTAGGTCAATACCTACACGGTCCTCCAACAACAGTGCAACACTGCAACAGTTTCCTACAACAGTGCAATCACTGTTGTAGGAAACTGCAGATTTTTGTTTCAATAACCGATGAAAAATTTCTATGTAGGGGGGCTCAGAATGATGATGTACTGAATATGTGGTAGTAACCATATTCGCCCTGTTAAAATAATTCAAAGTCCTGACTGACTGACTTTATAAGTAAAAAGAAAACTAATTGGGCACATACCAACTATTATACTTTACGCACTTACATCGAAATCTGTTCGTTCGGTGAGTAACTGTGCGATTTTAGTATAAACAAGTAAAATATACAGCGACAAAGTTCTTCACGGCGTCGCGGAAGCCGAGAGTATAAATAGGAGCGGCGAAGCCCGCACGCGCTTACCCGTCATGATCCAGCCTGCCCCGTCTGGCTGTCATATTGTTATTAGCGACGCTCAGTCGACTAATAATTTACTCTAGTTTTAAGCCTGGCCGGGGGCTTTAAGTTCGCTTAAAGAACCCACAGGAAACGCCCGGTTGAGCAGTCTCGACCCTTAGTGGTCAACTGCGAGATGCCATATATAAATAACTATAACTAAACCGCACGCGCTCATTGATCTTTGCACCTTTGTCTTATTAACACGTTTGCTCAGTCAATACTTTCTTCAAATATTTTAGCGCTTTTTTATCTTTCTTTTAAATTTTATTAAATAGAACTTTAACTAATTAAGTAATTAGGATACAATTTTTTTAGTTTAGGGGTACCTTCATATATAGTACATTTTGTTAGATAATATTTGCATTCATAATTTTATTTATTTGTAGGTAAACGGTAATTATTATTAGTTAGGTATAGTAATTAGGTAGTACCACTACTTTTTATATTTATTATTCGTAATTATATTTTAGTTTATTATTATTAGTTATTTAGTTTTCTTTGTTAGTAGCCTACCTCGGTATTTAGTTACCTTATTACCTATTAGTATTATTTTTGTTACGCTTTAGATCTTTTGTCAAATTTACAAATATGACTAAAGAACTACTTAAGATTAATGGAACTTTAATTTCTCATACTATTATTCCAATCGTAGGCGATGGGGCATGTCTGTTTCGATCGCTTTCTTATTTGATGTACGGCACACAAGACAGAGCAATGGAAGTACGTAAACAAATTGTTGATTATGTGGTAACTAATTGGCAAGACTTTGCTGTTATGTCTCATGACATGAACGGGGACAATTATTCATCAGAGGCGGAGTACTGTAAAGATATGTTGAAACACTCCACTTATGGTAGTTTGTGCGAAATAGCGGCGGCAGGACAGTTGTATAGTTTTGTGTTTGAAGTCTACCGTAACGGAGATCTTTATGTCAAATTTGGTTCTGAAGGTCAACCAATCAAACGATTACGATTCTCACAAGATCTGTCTAGCGGCCATTTTGACGCATATCTGCTGAATAATAATCAGTCTATATCTGAAATCAATTACGATACAGCAGCTAGCCGTACACCCATTGCTAAAAAAATTACCAAGCGACGTTCCCACGTAGTACCTACATCTCCTCGGTGTTTTCAATCAGATACTGCTGATAATTCATCATTAATTTTTAATTTCGGTATTAATGAAAAAAATTCTACGAAAACTTGTGAAGACTCACCCACTTTCACCATTCAGCAATCTGCGTCTGATTTAACCTTAGTTTCGTGCATGCCCATACTTTTAAGTACAGTAGAATATAATGAAGACTCACCCACTTTCACCATGCAGAAATCTGAGTCATCTACTTCTTCCCTGCTCTGTCCTTTAAGTACAAACGTTTGTGGAGACTCACCCACTTTCACCATTCAGCAGTCTGAGACTGAATTAACCGTTTCTTTAAATTCAGAAGGTATTTCTATGCCGATTAGCTGGGAAAAGTCTCTTCCATTAAAGAAAAAGTGTAGGGCTAGATTTACTGGCGTAGCTAGAAAAATGCAGCTCAAAAACGCATTAAAGAAATATAAACAAAACAAACCTTCAGCACAACGTAAAGCTTCAGCTAAATATCAGCGGACACACCCTGATGTACATAGGCAAGCTGTATCTCAGTACCAACAGACTCACCCTGAAGCACATAGGCAAGCTGCATCTCAGTACCAACAGACTCACCCTGAAGCACATAGGCAAGCTGCATCTCAGTACCAACAGACTCACCCTGAAGCACATAGGCAAGCTGCATCTCAGTACCAACAGACTCACCCTGAAGCACATAGGCAAGCTGCATCTCAGTACCAACAGACTCACCCTGAAGCACATAGGCAAGCTGTATCTCAGTATCAACAGACTCACCCTGAAGCACATAGGCAAGCTGTATCTCAGTACCAACAAACTCATCCTGAAGTACATAGAGAAGCAGTTGGCAATTATCAGCACGCGCACCCTGAAATGCACCGAATAATACAATCTCGATATGAACAGAGAAATGAAGGACAGCGAATAGCTAGACGTGCACGACCATGGACCACCAAAGCAAAATCAGGTATGAAATATGACTTCAATATTGCGTATGAAGATGACAAAACCATTGCTTTGGGAACTATGATACACAAGTGTCAGTGGTGCAAAGCTTTAAAGTGGAAGGAGGAAACACCTGGGATGTGTTGTGATGCAGGAAAAGTACAACTCGAGCCCTATGAACGTCTACCTGATTTATTGTACAGTTTAGTGATGGATCTTCACCCTGATCATAGCCATTTTATGAATCTCATTCGTAAATATAACAGTTCCTTCCAAATGACGTCTTTTGGTGGGAAACAAACGACATCCACAGGATTTATGCCAACTTTTAAAGTACAAGGACAGGTATACCATTTAATTGGAAGTTTACTGCCGTCATCACATGAAGAACCAAAATTTTTGCAAATTTATTTCGTGGGTGAAGATGATAGAGAAGTGAATTTGAGGTGCTCCAATTTTCGAGATGTTAAACCAGTCTTAGTTAAACAACTTCAGAAAATGCTACATGAAGTTAATAATTACATTAAAGATCTGAAAACAACCTTGGATAAAGTACCTGCTTCTTGTGATTCATTTAAAGTTGTCATTCATGCAGAAAAAAAACCACCTCAGGAACATAGAGGCCGTTTTAACGCACCCTCAACGAATGAAGTTGCTTTAGTGATGGCAGGTCAACAGTTTGAACACCGTGACATAATACTTGAAAGTCACAGCCAAAGTCTGCGGCGAATCAATGAGCTTCACCGATCATATGATGCCTTACAATATCCTTTATTATTTTGTCGTGGTGAGGATGGATACTCAATTTGCTTACCACAACACGATCCTATAAAAAAAACGCCTCTAAAAAAAACTATCTCCGCTGCCAGTTTTTACAGTTATCGTATAATGATTAGAGAAGGGGAAGAAAATCATCTAATACTTTTTCGATCTCTTTTTAGCCAATATCTGGTAGATGAGTACGCTAAAATAGAGACGGAAAGGCTGAACTTTATTAAACATAACCAAACAAAGCTGCGCGCGGATAATTACATTCATCTAAAAGATGCTGCCTGTAGACAGGATGCTGAAGCCGAACAATTTGGTCAAATGGTGGTGCTGCCGTCATCTTTCACTGGTGGGCCCAGATATATGCATGAGCGTACTCAGGACGCCATGACATATGTACGCCATTATGGTCGTCCCGACCTTTTTATAACATTTACCTGTAACCCTCGATGGCAAGATATAGCAGATGCATTGTTGCCCGGTCAAAAGCCTCATGATCGCCACGACATTATAGCCAGAGTGTTTCATCTTAAGGTTAAAAAGATAATGGCGCTTTTAACCAAAGGTCGAATATTTGGAGATGTACGTTGCTTTATTTATTCTACAGAATGGCAGAAACGTGGCTTGCCTCACATCCACATATTGTTGTGGATGGTTAACCACATTTCGCCTGATATGGTGGATGACGTTATAAGTGCAGAAATACCAAATCCAAACGAAGACCCTCTTTTATATGAAATAATTAGAAACAATATGTTACACGGTCCGTGTGGAAGCCTGAATAATAAATCTCCCTGCATGAAAGACAATAAATGCACCAAAAATTATCCTCGACAGTTTTTGAAAGAGACACAGACAGGTGATGATGGATACCCACTATACAGAAGGCGATCTCCGGCTGATGGTGGGTTTACACTGAAAATTAAAGACATTGAAGTGGATAATAGGTGGGTGGTCCCGTATAATAAGGTTCTTTCACGCACGTTTAATGCTCATATTAATGTTGAATTTTGTAATTCTGTAAAATCTATCAAGTATATTTGTAAGTATGTAAATAAGGGCAGCGATCAGGCGGCTTTTGCCCTTGAAAATAAAAAGGACGAAGTGACATTGTATGAGAGTGGGCGCTACTTGAGTAGTTCTGAGGCAGTGTGGAGAATATTGGGATTTTCAATACATGAAAGGTTTCCCCCAGTTATACATTTAGCTGTTCATCTTGAAAATGGCCAACGCGTTTATTTTAACTCTGACAATCTTGCTGAGAAAGTTAATAACCCTCCACAAACAACGCTGTTATCATTTTTTGAATTATGTAAAACAGATGACTTTGCCAAAACTCTTTTATATTCCGAAGTTCCTTCATATTTTGTATGGCAAAAAAATAAATTTGTAAGAAGGAAAAGAGGAAAACCTGTTGATGGCTGGCCGGAAATTATGAAAGAACACGCTCTAGGTAGAGTGTATACTGTTCACCCGAATAACACCGAGTGTTATCATCTTCGCTTACTTCTGCACGAGGTTAGGGGTCCATCATCCTACGACGACTTGAAGACCGTCAACGGCGTCCTCCATCCAACTTTTCAATTAGCTTGCATGACACTTGGCTTGCTGGAGGACGACAAACACTGGGACTCTACCCTAAAAGAAGCAGCTTTATGTGAATCCCCGTTTAAAATGCGTGAACTTTTCACTATAATGCTGGCATTCTGTCAGATTTCAAACCCACTTAGTCTTTGGGAAAAATACAAGGATAGTCTATCAGAAGATTACAAACGGCAAGTGGAGAGACTTTCCGGGAATATAGATCAACTAGCAGATGAAATCTATAATAAGTGTCTGGTCACAATAGAAGAAGCTGTATTAGCATTAGGAGGACAAAACCTACAGCAATACGGGTTGCCGCAGCCTCAAAGGCCTGAAGGTTTACTCAACCGGGAATACCTGAGAGAAACAAGTTACAGTATGGATTCTGTAGCAGAATTGGTGTCAAGTAGTGAAGGCTCTCTAACCCACGAACAAATGGATGTTTATAATAAAATACTTTCCAGTATTGAGACAGGGGTAGGTGAGACCTTTTTCTTGGATGCTCCTGGTGGAACAGGTAAGACTTTTCTTATTAACCTTCTACTGGCCAAAGTGAGAAGCTATCGCGGTATCGCCTTAGCGGTCGCGTCTTCTGGGATTGCTGCCACGCTGCTGGAAGGAGGCAAAACTGCACACTCTACGTTTAAACTCCCTCTCAATTTAATACAAACTGAAACCCCACTCTGCAATATTTCCAAACAAAGCAATATGGCCGAAGTACTTCGTAAAACTAAATTAATTGTTTGGGATGAGAGTACTATGGCTCATAAGGGGGGTTTTGAAGCTATAAATAGATCTTTACAAGACATAAGGAATAATAATAGTCATATGGGGGGAGTAACTGTATTGTTAGCAGGTGATTTCCGGCAGACATTACCAGTAGTGCCCAGGGGAACGCGAGCAGATGAAGTCAAAGCGTGTGTGAAGCGGTCCCAATTGTGGCCATCAGTGACTCAACTTAGTCTTACAAAAAACATGAGAGTCCACCTGAGGGGAGATGTTTCTGCTGGAGAGTTTTCAGATCTTTTACTCAGAATAGGAAATGGTGATTACCCAGAAGTGGATAGTAAAATAATTCTCCCTACAGAGTTAGGCACAATTGTGACCACTGTAGAAGAGCTAATAGTTAAAATCTACCCAGATATTATTAACATCCACGATAAACCTGCAGAATGGTTATGCGAGCGTGCCATCCTAACACCAAAAAACGACCAAACCACAGTCATCAATGAAATTCTTTTGAGATCGTTCGAAGGAGTTGAAAATCATTATAAATCAGTGGACTCAGTGATTAACAGCGATGACGCCATACATTACCCGGTTGAATTTCTAAATACATTGAAGCCTCCCGGTCTCCCAACTCACATATTAAAATTGAGAGTTGGCGCCCCAGTTATGTTGCTGCGTAATTTAAACCCGCCAAAATTATGCAATGGCACCAGGTTGCGAGTGAAATCATTACAAAGAAATGTTATCGAGGCAATTATACTGACCGGTTGTTCCCGAGGGGAGGCTGTGTTTATTCCGAGGATTCCTCTAACACCATCGAACTACCCCTTTGAGTTCAAAAGAGTGCAATTTCCCCTCAAAGTCTGCTTTGCCATGACCATAAATAAATCTCAAGGCCAAACTCTTAATTTTGCAGGGGTAGACTTAAGGGAGAACTGCTTTTCACACGGTCAGTTATACGTGGCCTGCTCCAGAGTAAGCTCACGGAGGAGCCTGGTGATTCTAGCACCTGAAGGAAAAACAAAAAATATTGTTTACAAAGAAATACTGCGGTAGGTACCTATAGTATTTCGTTGTAAACAATATTAATGATTTCTTCTCCACTTTTGGTTGCCTCCTAATTACACACGTGCTTTGAGTTCTGTTAAAACCACACACTACTCTCATCCCAGGAATTAGTTTAGTTTTACGGAGAACTTCATCCGTATTGCTACGTTGTGAGAGCGCTTATAATGTTTGTTTCTGAAAAAAAAATGTCATTTGTTTCCTGTAGGCTGCGCGGGCGAAGCCGCGGGCAGAAGCTATATATAAATAAAAACTTTTTACAAAAAAAAACAACCGACTCCCAAAAAAACACTACGTAGTGAAAAATAACTTTAAATTCGGAAGTCGGTGTCTTTGGTATTTATTTACTTCCTTTGTTTTTTGCCACCGACTTCCGAATATAAAGTTATTTTTCACTTTGTAGTGTTTTTTTGGGAGTCGGTTGTTTTTTTTTTTGTTAAAAGTTTTTATTTTTCACTTTTTAGTGGTGCCTACCCCACACAAATCTGAATACCACTGCAAAATAAATTAGAGCATCATCCACATAATACTAAATGGGAAAAATACGTATTAAATTATTGAAGCTAACTCAAAAGCCACTCATCAGAACTTAGAGATATTTTTATGCGACCATCTCAGGAGTATACCATTTCAAAGAAAAATTTTGCAAATAGTTACCATTAAATCATTTATAGCCAGAGTGCACTTCATGACAATTGCAATAAGCCTAAACACGGCTAGGATACGTTGTTTTATTACTGAGTTCCGATGCCTACCTTCCGGCTTCTACCATCAGATCGGTTCGATGGTTCATCAGAAACATTTATTTAAAGCTTCGTCATAGTCGCTTAACTATTTTAATCGAGATATCTTATCGCCACCCGTGAAATACTTATCATCGTTGAGGAGTTCCCGTGGCTATCTGTGGTCTTCTTCATCAGTTCCACTTCACTAGATGATACTATCTGAATCCAAAAGCTTGATTTGTTGATGAAAATACCAAAATCGCTATATCTACGCCTATAATATTTGAGGAGTTCCCTCGATTCCTCATGGATCCCATCATCAGAACTGGATTTTGATAAAAATGGGACCAATCTGGAAGTATACCCTTTCAAATAAAAAAAGATTTTTCCGAATCGGTTCATAAATGACGGAGTACTGAGGTAACAAACATACAAAAAAAAAATACAACCGAATTGAGAACCTCCTCCTTTTTTGACGTCGGTTAAAAAGAGAAGTCCTGACTGACTGACTGACTCATCAACGCCCAGCTCAAACCCTTGGACCTAGAAAGCTGAAATTTTGCACAGACGTTACCTTTATAATGTAGACAAGGAATAAGGAAGGAATTCTCGATAGTACGTTCTCGTGGGATATTTTCCGACATCCACGCGGGCGAAGCCGCGGGCAAAAGCTAGTTGGCTATATATCTCAAACTCCAAACATCTGCCTAGTGAATCATGTAAATCTCGAGGATGCAGCGACGAAGTGTAATTAATGGTTAAACAAACTTACCTGAAGTGATGTTTAACCGTAATTACACGAGTCGCTGCATCCGAAGAGATTTACAAACCCGCCTAACCCTTCTTTTCAAGAAATCCCGATAGTAAATATTTTTAAAGACAAGTGAATGATCGTAGATGGCTGGTCGCAGCGGACGCCCCATGCCTGGTACATTGGGCAGTGTCAATGTGCCTAGCCTTTTCCCAACTATGTTGGGGTAGGCTTCCAGTCTAACCGGATGCAGCTGAATACCAGTATTTTACATGGAGCGACTGCCTATCTGACCTCCACAACCCATTAACTGGGTAATACGATACCCCTTGGTAAGACTGGTTGTCAGACTTTCGGGCTTCTGACGACCCGTAACGACTGTCAAAGATCCACGAATGACAGCCAGGACCAACGACTTAACGTGCTTTCCGAGGCACGGAGGAGTCTCGGTATGTAAAGATGATCACCCATCCACGGACCGATCCCGGCAAGCGCAGCTTAACCTGATAGATCGACCCGCACGGCTGTTATTACTTAGCCACGAGCTCCGCCTCCTCCTACTTAGCTCGAGGTAGTACATTGGGCAGTGTACTACCTGTAAATGCATGTAAATCTCGAGGATGCAAAGACTCGCGTAATTGCGGTCAAACTTCACTTCAGGTAAGTTTGTTTAACCATTAATTATTATAGAAATTAACCTCTCTTACTGTAGTAATGGAGTCGTCAACCTACCTAATTGCGATGCGTCATCACAATTAAAATAATGCACGTCCGCAAAGTTCGTCCAACTCGTGATGTGTAGTGGCGACAATGACATGTGATTAAATAAAGCCTAAATGTTTTGATTGGGAGTGGTCTAAGACATAGATACAAGCGATATGCCAAAGTGATGAAACATAATTCTGTGGCCTGTTGCTAAAAGGGCCATTGTCAATAATCCTTATTTTCAGTGATAAGCATTCGAAGAATGAACCAGAATTGATAGTTATTTTTTACATGTTATATTGTAGAATGACAAAATCTCTTTTTGTTATTTGATACATGTTTGTAGGTTGATTTATTAATTAAATTCAAATTCAAGAAAAAATTGGTATTTTTGAAAATATTTGCTACTTAAGCCTCTTTAGCACTAACAAGAATCCTATGTTAATGGCAAATGGTAACTTTGGTCTTTTTAGTATAATGGAAGAGGATAGTAAAAATATTATTGTCTTTAGTGCAAATGCAAAATGCGCTAATGTATTTATATTGGTCTATTTTGCTTTAATAAATAATTTATAGGTAATACGGGCTGGTATCCGCATCTCCACGATAATGCGCATATTTTGCGTATGGATATATATTATATATTATATTATGCAGCCAAAGCAAAGATTGTATAACAAAAACGGAAGTTAACTTTGGTCGTTTTAGTTCCGACTATATTACTAGCGTAGTGTTTATTTTTAAATTCCCTTGGCGTAAGTACACTGCCTCTCTTTTAACACTTAATAATTTTTGTGTAACGGTATGAAAGCACACACCACATTGGCGTTTTCAACATAGTATCTTTTGAGAGATTTTCGTTACACTTACGCCCTTGTAGTACACATAAAATATCACTTTTTCAATAATTTGGCACTAAAATCTCATTTCTCACAAAAACGTACTTTGACCCTTTTAGCACCAAGCCACATAATTATGGAGGGATAACATATTTATGTCAGAAAAATATAAAGTAGTAAAGCAATGGCGACGCTGATAAATCCCGCGCGGGATACAGGACGCGACTGTGCGCATCTTAACCCGTCGCGCGCCAATTAGCAGACACAATTGAAATTCTATTGTTATCTGTACACATGGTGTACAATCGACATTTTAAGAGTTAAAAGATTATACCTTCCGCCAGATAACCGTGCAGTAAAAGTTGTTGACCCCTATACCAATGTATCCCAATATTTCAAAACGATACGAAAAACATTAAGGCAGTGTCGCTAACACGATCAAAACAAACGTATCACGGTAAGAGGCGTCTTTGATGCGTGCACGTTGCATGTGTTTTTTCTTTGCATTTAAGTTTCGAGACTTTTTTTGCACTCTTATCTGGCGTAAGGTATAGGACGTCACGAGAACATTCGCGCTAGATTCAACTCCTCCAATCGGAGTCACTCCAGAGCTTTAAACTGAGAATAACATATTTTCCTAGCCGTAGGTAAGTCCGTGGTCATCATCACTCTCCTGCCCATATCCCAAATTATTTGGTCGGCGCAACATTTCTTTTTCTGCCTTTTTTTCAACCACAGACTAACTTTGTTCGTAATGCCGATACAACCTCACGGTATTTGGCAAAAATATGCTACACATAACCACCTTTCCAAAGAACCTAGAACGCAAGGGGTAGGTCCACACACAAAATTACAAAAAATAAAAAAGTAAGAGCCGGAACGCGTGCGCTGTCATTGTCCATTCAGGCTCACTTTCGTGCACTCGGACAATCCGGGTTTTCGTTCAGGCTCACTTTCATGCAATGGTCGCGCGAGTGGATACTTCTCTATTAGTCGTCATCTCATAGTCACTCCCTTACACGCCTTAACATCTTTCACACAGTCCATCCATCGTTTCTTTGGTCTTCCCCTATTAAAGTAAGGTAAACCAGTGGTATATAACCTACGTGCCAAGGTTTTGAAACTGACTAGTAGGGTTGAATAGAAGGAGAGGATCAGTAACTTACTAACAAAATGAAAAATAAATATATCTTTATGATTAATTTCTCCCAAATTATAGGGCAGCCCGGGGCTTCAATTAACTAAGGTAAGTAAGTAATAAAGGTAAGCGAATTTCTAAGAAACAATAAACAAGACAACAGATCACTAGCGATCGCTGGAATTCGTCCCCGCGACAGCGCAGGTTGAGACTCGTTATAGTATAGTTAAAATCTCGCTGCAGACTCGGTCATAAATCATTCGAGTGTTTTGCTCTCTTTCCCACTCACGGGCCTTATGGGCAGGCCACGCCCACACGTAGTCCTGTGCATTACTGCAGTCAATGAGTGATATCGATAGTTTTATATATTTATAAATGGGTGATAGAAATAAATACACCTTTTTTTTTATTTTATTACCAAATTTACTACAAAGCATATTAAATATATAAACAAAAGAACGTATATATAAAACTAAAATTAGAAAATTAAAATTCTTCGTCTGAGTCATCGTCATAAACTAATGATTCTGTTATCGATAATGGCCTTGAGCGCGCGCAACTAGCGCACATCCCTACTCCGATTATGATTTATGACCAAGTCTGCAGCGAGATTTTAACTATACTATAGTACAGCCACAGGTACAGCGCAGTGCGTGACAACCATACTACAATGAACAATTATCAACATCCCCTACATCTTTCACTTCTTCGCTCCAAATACTAGTTTGGCAGTGGACGCAACATTATATCAGTGACGGAACATTATAATCAAAATAATGTGACAGAGACAATGTAATTATACAAAACAATGCGCCTATACATCGTCGTGGCTGACGTAAGAGAATGCGGGATTAGTCACAAGCAGCGTGCACGGAGAACAGAGCATTTTTTTTTTTTTTTTTATTGTTCGAGGTAAAAGCTGAAGAGATCGGGACGAGAAATTATGCTTTGTGTCTTCTCGAATGGGCACAAAGATGAGCATTAATATTATATAAATTATAGAAACTCGTCTACTCGCTAGACTAAAGTTACACTGAAAAAATAATACTACTGCCCTATACCGTATTGTCCCTTGCACTGAACATTGTAGTGGTAGGTACCTAAAGCTTTTTATGTTACTCGAAAAAAAAAGGGAAATTTAGGGACTAACTACACTTATTCAGCACAATTCAGCTTTTGTCCAAATAAAACACCAGTTTTGTATGAAGATGCATACGCATTCGTTCACACGCGGAAAGCTGAACTGAGCTGAATAAGTATATTTAGTCCCTAATGCTACATTTTAGCAAATAACACCATATTCATATGATCTAATTTCCAGATTTTGCATCAGACTCAATTAGTTAACATCACCATTCTCAACATTCCCTACACAATTATTGAAACTCATAAATTTCTATATATAAATCTAGAATTTATATACAATTGTAGATATTCAAGAATCCTATTCTAAACATGGAAATAAAATTCGTGATAAAAAAATGTAAACAAAGAAATATCATTGTCAAAGTGACGTTTCAGGAGTAGTCACCATTTCCCTAGTCATTCTAATACAAATCTGAACGTGTAATAACTACTTATACTTATGCATAAATAAATAAAAATAAATAAAAAAATACCTAATTATTTGATTTTGAAATTTGAAAACTTAAAATACAACAAAGAAAAACTTAACAACAAATAAAAACTCGGAGACATATTCAATTACGACAAACGTCAGAAACCGAATTACAGTTACTTTCCTCTATGACGAATGACCAAAACAAAAATGGCCAAAACCAAAACAAACTTGAATCGATTATTAGGATAACGCAACATTATTTACGATTTTTTTAACGATTCTCTTATTTAGAAGGAAACACATTTTATAAATAGAAAATAATAAATGAAAGTCCAAATGTTTAGAGCTTCTGCTTTATTGCCAGTATTATAAAAATAAACATTTTATTCTTGGATCGTAGTTTACGTCACTTTAAATCTGAAAACTGTGTGCAATATTAAATTTTACCTGTTTAAGATATGCCTACAATTTTAGCAGTATATTATAGTACTTTTCGACAAACTACACAATTAAAGCTAGTATTTTAAATTAGAAACACCTTTGTTTACATTTTTACCTCGAATTCCATTTCCAGGTCCAGTCTATTCTATTATCATCCTCAAAACGCTCACCACTAAGGGCGGGTTGTTTCACGTCCACTTAACGCACGCGTATACGTCAAAAATGGCGCTAACTATCGTCAAACCAAAAAAACCGTTGTTTCACGGGCAATCGGTTTTTTTCAGTGGAACATCACTTTGTACTTAACGAACGTCGTCATTATTTTGACGCACGTATGTTACGTTAACCAACCATTGGAAACAACCGGCTCTAAACCCGCTCCCGCTCATCCCTTGCCCCACGCACCACTCGAAGACTAGCATTCCGCTCCACTTAGTTTGGCACACTCTAAATATCGCCACTATATAAAACCAGCGCCATTGTCTCGTCACATGCCAACTGATCAGCGCATTTTCATATCCTGTACTTTGATTTATCAGATTATATTATTTAGATGGTTAGCTCTCTATCATCGAAAGAAAGCGCGATGTTTAATTTTTCATGAACTATTCATCTACATCGTCTACTAGTTTTTTATGTCTAAAAAAAAGGGTAATTAGCGCCTGTACAGCCCTTTTCCCACCAGTGGGATGGTAACGGCTAGAAAAAAAAGTGTGTGTCGCAGCTCCGACGCACAACGGGAGTTTACTCCTGTTTTTTATGCCGTTCCGACTTTCTATTGTTGGACGAAAACAAAGGACCATAGGTACAGGGTTTCTTCAATGAATCAGTGCTATACAAAAAGCAACTTTAATGTGTAAAGGCACTGGTTTTGTTTTACGTTGCGCAGAAAAACATAACAACGCTTTTGAGTTAACGCTTGTATTTCACTCCTCATAAAATTTGCACACCGGGGGCCTTATATTAAAATCGATTCTTAAGGAGTACTACAAAAATAAAAAAATAAATGGTATCCTAAACCATCATTATAATTTTGCGCAAAAACATGTTTTTATTGAAGAAAAACTACACCAAGAAGAGACGAAACAATAACAAGTAAAAATTTTATTATTATTGAAATTAATGTTCTCAGTAAATGTATTAGCTTCCACTCTAGCGCAAACTCTCTTAGGTACAAAATTTGTACCTAATTTGTACTACAAATAAAGCAAGGAGGAACTTCCAAGATTAATATTCACTTGCGATAAAAAATTAAAAGCCTATCAAAAGAAAATAAACTTAACACCTCCTTTAATTTACAATTCGGGCCACAATTAACAGCCCATTTCATAAATGATTTAGACGACTTCCGCGAACCAATCATAAAGGTTGTCCTAATTAACAATTATTACAGCAATAATCTATTACATTATTATAACGCCTGTAATTATTGTCTTACAGCGACAATAAATTTCGTAATTCAAATACTAACTAGTGACATCTCAAATCACTACTAAAACAGCTATTAGGCTTTTGAAAACAAAAGACGTTAGCGTACACCGGCGCGGCGGCCATTTATCGGGAATTTAATGCCCCCCAAATCATAGCT
This sequence comes from Cosmia pyralina, assembly GCA_946251885.1. Lineage (NCBI taxonomy): Eukaryota > Metazoa > Arthropoda > Insecta > Lepidoptera > Noctuidae > Cosmia > Cosmia pyralina. The sequence continues at coordinate 16,145,386 of OX276366.1, read as the reverse complement.
GGGACACAATAAGGCATACTAAAAATGATTAATAAATAAAATCGTCTTAAAGTGTACGCGTTTGATATTATTACATCTTCAGCTGCGACGTTTATTTAGGATTGAATTATGGCTGGAGAAAATTTGTAGCGCTTCACGTTCTTGTGTAACAGACTTTTTATATATTTTACTGCTTAGTTAGACCAATCAAAGCATTGCAATTTTACAAATGTTGAGATTTATTTTATCGATTACCAAAAAAATTGGGTGAGGTAAGAAAAAAGTGTAATCGCTCTCTGAAAAATTAAAAGTTATTTGCAAATCTGCTGCTTAAAACAAGCTATTTTATAAGAAGCATCACTAATAACTAATAATGATATTGTAATAGGTTTTGCTTGCCATATGAACGGTATTAAGATACGGGTCTAAAGTGAGTTTTGCAACCGACCGTCAATGATAAATTGGATTTATAAATGCTGCAATCAAACAGCTGCATAAACTGATTCGGAATTTATCAGAAAATTAATGTTTGTTAATCCTATATGTTAATATCCAGATGTTATCAATAAAACTGTCAACCTTATCGTAGTATTCGTACTACAGTAGAGTTTTACAGTACTTTTCTGTAAAAATGCCACCATGATAACTTAGGTGAAGTGAGCAGTGAGCTGTCACATTTTTTCACCCAATACTAGGGTTGACACTACTGACAGGTCACTTCACCTAAATTAACACTGTCAGATTTTTACAGAATAGACCGGCTGCTCTCTGTGCGAAGATCTACTAGTTCGATTTCGACATCGAGACAGAATTTACTGAATGCCTACATTATTTATTCTAAAACTGGGTTTACTTGCAAATCATATTTATGTACCTACTGGTATTTTAAAGTATGATAAATATTTGAATAGAATCAGCCTCTTGCCAGCAAAAAGAACCAACTTAAGATACTAAAATATTAAATACTAGATGCGCCCCGCGGTTTTACCCGCTAAGTTTCGATCCCGTGGGAATCCTATGTCTTTACCCAGGTCATGGTTACCCTATCCATGTGCTAAATTTCATCCAAATCATTTCAGACGTTTTAGCGTGAAAGCGTAACAAATAAACGAACAAACTCACTTTCGCATTTATCTATACTTCTATACTCTTTAATAATAAATAAATCTGAAGAGTTTGTTTGTTTGAACGCGCTAATCTCTGGAACTACCATTCGGATTTGAAAAAATATTTTTGCACTTGATAGCCCAATTCTTGAGGAAGGCTACAGGCATCACGCTACGACCCAAAGGAGCCGAGCAAAAAGAAAAAGAAGTCAGAAAGAACGCTAAGCGAAACGAGGTAATTAATTGCGCGGGCGGGCGATGCGATGAAACGGGGTGGGACGGGGAACAAGAAATTTCACGCAGACAAAGTCGCGTTCAGAAGCTATAATATTATAGTTAGGATAACAAAACCAAAGAAACTTTCTTCCATCATACTTACGTACTCTTAAAATATTCACAAAATCAATAACCCAGAAACGTTTTTTCAGCACAACGTCAGAGTTAAAACGAACCACAAGAAATGATAAAGCGGAATTTTAAGATTTTTCATAAAAGAGACAAAACTGGCAACCTTTAGAGAAGTTTAATGGAGCTTCCTTTTATTTCACTGTCGCAGTCGGGAGCTTTTTTCTTAAAAAAAAAAAAGAGATTCTTTAGAGATGTCAAGGTGAAAAGTATTTGAAATGGTATGAAAAGATCTTATTTGGGGGCTCATTAGTTAAGTTTCGTTCGGAATAATGTTGTTTTGTTATAAATGACGTAATGTAACAAATATTAAGTGAAACTCAAACATTAATTAAAGACAGAAGGCCATATAAATTGAAAAAAAAAAATGTTTTGTTTCTTATTCCTAATTAATAGCTAGTATTGACGTCGACCTACAAGCCTAAATGGTCAGACGAAAATTACGCTCATATCTATATACGTCAATCTGCCTAGCCTTTTCCCAACTATGTAGGGGTCGGCTTCCAGTCGAACCGGATGCAGCTGAGTACCAGTATTTTATAAGGAGCGACTGCCTATCTGACCTCCACAACCCAGTAACCTGGTTGTCAGACTATTGGGCTTCTGACGACCCGTAACGACTGTCAAAGATTCACGACAACCGGAACCAACGGCTTAACGTGCTTTTCGAGGCACGGAGTAGTCTTGGTATGTAAAGATGGTCACCCATCCACAGACCAACCCCGGCAAGCGTAGCTTAACCTGATGGATCGACCCGTGCGGCTGTAATTACTTAGCCGCGAGCTCATATCTATGTAAGTAATAGTTTTTTTTCTAAACTATTTCGAACTACAACTACAAACAATAACATTCCGAAAAAGATGAAGCCGAGATGATATGAAAGTCTGTTACACAGCCAAAAACCGACCATTGATAGTACACAATCCGAGTGAAATGGCGAAGACTTAATCGAGGGCGAATCCTGGCACAATGCCGGAACACAGCTAAATTATTTCAATGTAGAATATCATTTTGCCCTGAATCATTTCATCTGCAATGAATTCGCAACTAAGAAACGATTCACTCGTCCATCGGCGAACACTGCAATTCTAACATTAATTAATTTGCGAGTTAAGTGACATTTTAACAGTGAGCAAATAATTTTGCACTGATTTGTATACTGCCGGGATCTTAAATTTATGTTTATGAACTCATTTGAATACCTAAGTGCAGGAGAGGAGAATTCAGAATAGTCAATTCAAATTTTGCGAGGAAAATATAGTATTTGCAGTATTATATTTTGCGTTTATATATTATGTCTTCATCAAATTTTCTCCGAGTATTGGCAGAGAGCCAGAAAGTAAGCAAGACAATAGCTACAAGCAAAATTGGTATTTGATTGAACGATACAGTCAAGCAAAAATGTAAACAAACCATATTCCGGCTACCGAGAGAATGCGTTCCTGACAGCTGTCAGTTGGACACGATTAGGAACTAATAAAGTTTAAATTCGTAAAACACGTATTCTTTTGTACACAGCGTTTGGTGTCCTTTCATAGTTGTAAATACATCTGGTTTTCATCACAATGATCTTTAATGGCGTTGCTGTAAGGTTGCTGTCAGACGAGAAAGGACTGTATAGGTTATTGGTAGGTCGGCAATCCATTAAGGGGATTTAGGAGAGGTGATTTTCAACCAAATTACCCCTTGCAACGCAAATGTCAACCATTTTCGAGTTTTTTTTTTTTTTAATTTATCTGCGGTTCTACATTGAAAATTTATGAAAAAAAAACCAACGTATGTTTTTTATTATTATTATTATTATCTGCGAGCTCAACACCTCAATACATAATAATCAACCTTAGAATGACAATTATCTTTAATAGTCTTTAAATCAGAGCTACAAATCGATACAATTTTCATAATCTTGAGCACGTTTTTAGACTAAAATGTTCGATTTCTGCAAAAAAAAATGGTTGACATTTACATGGGGGGTCATAAGAGGTCATTTGGTTGCAAATGACCTCTCCTACATCCCCTTAATGGATTGTCGACATATTACCAATAACCCTGTATAATAACTGACAGGTTTCAGGAACGCATTCGCTCATTATTAGTTTTTGACAGAAACGCCTCTGCCTACGTCTTTAGGATTTACATGCGTAATGTTATGTTGATTATGATAGATGTTCCAGAAAGTCAAAACAAGAAAAAAAGAAGATAATAACCGTTTATTTTACTTTGGCGTCCAAGAAGTATTGCATAATTTTCGTGTACGGTTGCCTGTCAATAAATAAGGAACTTCATAGGCGTGCTTATGTCAAAAGTAAAATAAATGATTGGAAAGAGTATAGCAGCATGTTTTCATATAATTTACACGTAAAATATCAACGAAACGTTAATTTAAAATAAAATAAAAGTGAAACTATAGAGTTATCTGTCTTGTTCACCGTAATTACATAGATTACAGAGCTGTCAGACTGATAATACCGGTGTAATGGGTATTACCAACGCTAATTTATTATAGTCAGATAAATAAGACATGTTCCAACGAATGAATTTTGTGCGAATTCTCACATTGAGTTGAATTATAAAGTGCATTTTTTTTTATAAACAAAACTGAAACTAGTTTATACGGATTTAAATCAAATCAAAAATCATTTATTCAAACTAGGCTGAGAATCAAGCACTGTTTGAACGTCAACATTACATTAACACATTCCCCCGGCACGCCGCCCTTCACCACTTCCTAGTGCTTTACCTGGGAAGAAGTGACGCAACAAACGCCCCAGCAGATCAGCTGTCTGTTCAGTTAGAATAACTTGATTCTATACTATAGTATGCAAAGTAATTAACATTACGAAACACAAAGCATTCAATTAAATTATTTGCCATGTATGTCAGCTAGTATTATCATCTGCCTGCCTTTTCCCAACTATGTTGTGGTCAGCTTCCAATCTAACCACATGCAGCTGAATACCAGTATTTTACCTGACCTCCACACGCCAGTTACTGGGCAATGCGATACCCCTTAGTAAGACTGGCTGTCAGACGTTCGGACTTCTGACGACCTGTAACGACTGTCAAAGATTCACGAATGACAGCCGGGACCAACGGCTTAACTTGCTTTCAGAGGCACGGATGGGTCTTGGTATGTAAACATGGTCACCCATCTACTGACCAACCGCGGCAAGTGTAGCTTAACATGATGATCGATCCGTGCGGCTGTTATTACTTAGCCGTAACGTCACGTAACGTCAGCTAGCACACGCCAATATACCAACAAAAACATTGAAAACTACCTAAGCATAAATAAAAAAACGTATTTAGAACTTTCTATAGAAATAAAAAGAGAAGCCCTGAAATGACTGACTGACTGATTGACTGACTCATCAACACCCAGCCGGAACCCTTGAACCTAGAAAGCTGAAATTTTGCAAAGACTCCATTTATAATGTAGACATGGAATAAGGAAGGAATTCCCGGTAATACGTTCCCGTGAGATATTTTCCGACATCCACGCGTGCGAAGTCGCTGGCAAAGCTAATTCTTAAATAAAAACCTCCAGACATAAAGAGCGTGCCCGCTTCATCGTGCATATTCTTTTATTTCATTAAAAGATGTCATCGATAGCTCTGCTGGTCTAGTACTCGCTAGCGTGATTGCTGAGCCTCGAGGGTTTGATTCCAAGTCGAACAAAATGTTATTGATATTGAGTGTACCTAGATGATACTGCTTGAAGACCACAACCTACCTATACAGGTAAAGATCTGCACTTTCAAACGATTTTGTCCTATCGTGCGCCCCATATTCTCGAAACGGTTATTATAATAGTCACTATATTCCAAGCTTACTATCACAAAAAGCCATTTTACCTTTACCTACATTGTAGGTACAGTTTGCAACTAAAGTCAATAGCATATCGACAAAATACATGAGCACTAACTGTAACTCTTACACCCAATTTTTGAATTGATGATTCAAGTTGAGATCGTAAAACGTACTAAAGGTGAAGCTCTCGAATTTCAGTTTCTTAGCAAAAAACGTTAGAAATTTTGAATTTCGCGGGCTACATAGAAATCTCAACTTCAAATTCTCAATTCAGGAACCGGGTGTTAGTATAGTGATACTTTAATAGTTCAGCACCTGGGCGACCGAGCTACGCTCGGGTGAAAACAGAGAAAACGATTTTTTTCCCAGATATGAAACCTAGCTAAATCGATTTTTCGCCCGCGCCCTATATTGTAACTTTCACCGAAATCTTTACAGCCATTTTCGAGAACGTGATTACAAAATATCATCATCATTCTCCTGCCCTTATTTCAATTTATTTGAGGTCGGCGCAACATGTCTTTTTCTTCTGTACTTCTCTATTAATCATCTCGGTAGTCACACCCTTTCTAGCCATTTCATCTTTCACATGGCCATCCATCGTTTCTTTGGTCTTTCCCTACTCGTATGTATACCCATCCACATTCATACTCAAAACTTTCCTGACGACATTTTCCTCATTCCTCCGCATCACATGATTACAAATATAATAATTATATACAAATATTGCTCATTTAATGGTATAGGAAACAGCGATTTTTTTTTTTTTTTAATCAGCAAGTTTGTTAACCGAGCTTGGCAGCCCAGGGTACGCCAAAGGTACGCCCAGGGTACTTAAATATGGTCACTCTTTTAATGCACCTATTTTGTACTTTACTAGGGTCCGGTCGTTAAGGTACTTTGTAAGTGTAATTGTTTTATGCAACTTAAGTGGCTGACTGGACGTGGTAACTGAGAGAAAACACGCTTTCTAACACAGAGGTGAAGGTCACAACACTCACGAGTGAAGTTTATTGCTATTGAGTACAATTTCATTACGTGCTTAAGTGAGAGCATCTATGACCTTATATGGTGTACAAACATGTATGAGTTAGTTACCTTAAGATAATTGCAGCTCTTTTTTATAATCGAATATCTTCACTGCTTGGTTATCTAAAAACTGCAAGATTACGGACTACGAATGTATTATTTTCACTAACGCTCGACTCTAACAACTATAACAAAAACTAGTTCAGAAACTTGCAATTAGCTGTTAACTAGCTAAACGTCGATCTTTAGTTCAACAACACAAAAACCCAATTCTATATAAAAGGTCGCTGTTGCAGGCTTGCAATATTGCGATCCAATCGACACGATAGTGTATTGAAAACCATATTTTTTTATTCCACTATCACGCCAATCTGATACGCGTGAACGGTAAAGTTAATTTCCGCGACACGTCCTCCCGGCCCGCGTGTCGATCACAGAATGACGCCCGCGAGCTAGCGCGTCCGGAAATTTAAACTTTTCGCCGACTACCCACGCGATTTAACTTTTTATTTTCAATCTGTTTGATTCAATTTATAGAGTTCCATTCTGTGCAGTTCATTTTATTTTCGGCGTATGCATTTTCTGATAATGGGAACAATAAATGACACAGTGACAGTAATAATATCTTCAAAAATAGATTGGAAAGTTATTTGAAGGACACAATAGTATTAAATATAATAATGTCAAAGAAGAATTTATAACAAAAGATTATTGTACTGCGCACTACAAATCTGTTTGTACTAACAATCAAAACAATAAACAACGAAATAACAATAAAACCCCTTTATAGATAGCAAAGCAACAGTAAATAAGGATTAGTTAGTAATAAACACTAGTTTTCATTGGTATCAGATGTAATACATCGAAACACAGCAATGGTATAATTACTATGTCTAAAACTGATATCGTGTTCAAACCCGATGTTATTAAGAAAGTAGAAAATACAGTAAATTTATCTAAATAAGTACAATTTAATATCTACCAGTTCTATAGAAAATGAAAGCCTAGTAGTAGCCGATAATATACTTACAACAAAAGTAACTATTATAAATCCCACAAACAAAAAATTACCTTTACTTGAGGGCAACTATTTAACACCACCACACACTATTAGTCACTAACAATTTTCCTTAATTGGCCGAAAATCAGATATAAAACACACAACCAATTTGACATCAAACCGACAACACGAATGTCAATGACATTGATAAAATAAAATAAAAAAAACAAACGACTACAACGTAATTAATCAGTATTAAAGAAAGCCAAATGAAAAAAGTAAACAAAATAAAGAGACGGGAAGGAATGTTTAGATTTTACAAAGCGATACAATCATTACTAATAAATTACACGAACTATTAGTAACAGAATATTTTTAACTAGTTAAAGAACCAGCAGAAGCTGACCTCCGAAATCTTCACGAATCAAAGACAAAAGTACCGTTTACAACGAAATGTACATCGGTAGAAGTTTCTTACTAAAGTGGACCCCGTTTTTGGCTTCAGTCCAACTTTGCCGCCAAGCTTCAGCCATTGTACACGCTTGCCATTCAATATTACACCGTATGATGGATGTGATATGGTTGTAAATCGATCCGTGTCAGACAGACCGCTAAAGTTATTGGGTTTTGATAGGTTTTCCGGCTAAGGATGTTGGTAAACGATTTCGGAACGATATTAAAACGTTATGGGAATGGGTTATAGTGAAATGGCTAGTAATTGATAATAAATGAAGTTTTGTGCATATCTCTTAATATCAACTTAATTTGTCAATGTTTAAGCATATTATTTTTGTTCATCCAAATCAGACAAGACATAAGCATCTAGTTGAGCTGGCTTATGTTACATGACTTCTCTTTATTTAATAGGTCCATTACTTAACAAATTTTTCCGGTTACCTCGATGTTTAACTGCATCATATCTCAAAATAAGATACGAAGCAAATTATAACTCTTCTATTTATGAGGCGACCGCAATTATGTAACTCAACGATTTAATATATCTTAGAACAAAATTTATAGCTTTCAGATATTGGAAGACTGGTAAACTAAAATTAACGATTATTGCGACCACTAATATTCAAAACGGGCATAAAAACGAAAACAACAATGTTGCTTTAATTGAGGCTGTTAAGAATTTCGAAGAAACTGATTTGAAAGATTATGAGATTATTATTGTTTGTGGTTTTAATTTTAGAATACGACACAAGCTTAGAATCCAAAACCACACAATACCTTTCTATAAGAACTCCAAAAAGAATCACAATCCGAAGGATTTTGAAGGAAGCTCATAATCCATTGCATATATTTGAAAAATTTGTCAAACTCAAACTCAAACTCAAAGCATTTATTTCAATTAAACCAATTACAGTCACTTTTGAATTGTCAAGGGGTCGGTCAGTCAAAAAGATGAAGCTAGGCGCCCATTCCAAAGCATAGTAGGTACCTGTGGAGAAGAACGGGCAAGAAACTCCACGGACACTCTTTTAAATCGAGATATGGTTACAAAATAATGGTTACATCATTCATGTTGAAATTTTACATGTGAGAACGATGCAGAACGTTAAAAGCGTCCTTAAAAAAAAAACAATTCAAATATTTAAATTAAATTAAAATAAGCCGTGGCCGCTAAGGTATGACCAGCCTTCACTGACAGCGCTTGTTCACGAACCTGACGCATGGATTAGCTTCTCGACAACTGTCAAAATGAAATGCATAGCAAGTGTTACGCAATTAGGCTGCAGGTTCAAACCAATAGCTTGCTAAGGGTAGGTGGTTTCCGTGAAAATGCAACCGAGTGCAATCGAACTCATAAAATCTAGCTCAAGAATCAAAATCAATCAATTAATTTATAAAATACCCCACTGCAATAGTCTGATTACATCTGGACATAATAATATTAGGTTGGGGAAAAAGTCTTTTCGCATTATAGTATGTATGAACTTAAAATAAAATCTCTTTGGCTATACTATTTGTATCTGGCTGGTTTTGGTATCATTGAAAGTTTAAATTTTAAAGAACATAATTCCAAATTCAAATTAGGAAAATGTGTGATTTTCATTTGTTTTTCGTACTGTCAAGATGAGTGAATCTAATGAAGAAAAAAAAAAATAAAAAATAATAAAATATATAATAAAAAATAAATTTTAAAATTTTACTACAAAAAAAAACTTTTTAATAAAAAAATACAATCGACTTCCAAAAACAACACTGCAAAGTGAAAAATAACTTTAATTTCGGAAGTCGGTATCTAGTTAAATGTATTTTCGTTTTTTGCCACCGACTTCCAAAATAAAGTTATTTTTCACTTTGTAGTGTTGTTTTTGGATGTCGGTTGTATTTTTTTGTAAAAAAGTTTTTATTTTTCACTTTTTAGTTGTGTACCTACCCCACACAAATTCTAATACCACTATCTGCAAAACAAACTAGAACATCATCCATATAAAAGTGGGGAAAAAATACGTATTATTGAAGCTAACTCAAAAACTACCGAAGCAAAATTAATCAATTTTATATGGGACCAACTGTGATGTATATGTTAAAAAAGGTAAAAATGCAATGCAAGCCGCGAAAAAAACTTGCGATGTTTATGGACCCAGCGCAGTGTCTGTGAGAGTAGCACAAAAAAGGTAAAAATGCAACGCAAGCCGCGAAACAAATTTACGATGTTTATGGACCCAGTGCAGTGTCTGTGAGAGTAGCAAAAATTTGGTTTAAGCGTTTTCAATCCGGAAATTTTGATGTCAAAGATGCATGTCGCTCTGGTCGCCCTATTACGGATAAAATGGATGCCATTTTTGAAAAAGTGGAGCAAGATATCTGTAGTTACGACGTAGCTAAAGAACTGGGAATTGACCACAAAACAGATTTGGCGCATTTGAAAAAAACTGAGTACACAAAAAAGCTCGATATTTGGGTACCTCACGAGCTCACTGAAAGAAACCTAATGAACCGTGTACTCATTTGTGATTCTTTATTACGACGTAATGAAACCGAACCATTTTTGAAGAAGCTGATAACTGGTGATGAAAAGTGGATCACGTACGACAAGAACGTGTGAAAAAGGTCGTGGTCAAAGGCCGGTCAGGCTTCACAGACTGTGGCGAAACCCGGTGTAACTCGCAACAAGGTGATGCTGTGTGTGTGGTAGGATTGGAAGGGCATTATTCATTATGAGCTGTTACCACCAGGCAGGACCATCGATTCTGAACTCTACTGGGAACAACTGATGAGATTAAAGCAAGAAGTTGAGAGAAAGCGACCGGAATTAATCAACAGAAGGGGTGTGGTTTTTCATCATATTCATATTCATTTATTCATGAAATATAAGCTTAACAGTTTACACCAAATCGCTTATATCTATACTAATTCTACAAAATTACATTAAACATTTTAATTAATACTTCTTCGACTAAATAATTAACAACGGAGTAACATAAAAATTTGTAAACAAAAATCATGATAACGCTAACGAAAAAAAATCATGATAACGCTAGACCTCACACATCTTTAGCCACTCAGCAAAAATTAAGAGTTTGGCTGGGAGGTGTTAATGCATCCGCCGTATCGTCCTGACCTTGCACCTTCAGATTTCCACCTGTTTCGGTCTTTTCAGAATTCTTTAGGCAGTGTCAGGTTAACATCACGAGAGGACTGCCAAAACCACTTGTCGCGGTATTTTGATCAGAAGTCCCAAAATTTCTATAGCAATGGGATCATGTCCCTACCTACAAGATGGCAGAAAGTTATCGAACAAAATGGTACCTACATACTTTAGATAAATGTAAATAATGTATATTAAAAAATGTTTTGAATTTTCTTAAAAAATGCGAAGAAATTTTTTCCCCAACCTATTATGTATCTCTATCTTATCCTATCTGTCGCATATAATGTACGATATATTTGCGTCGATTCTGTTTAGGACGGATTACATATTTTAAACACACTGAAATACTGTTATCTAGCAAAAACAAAAAAGAGGTAAAAATTGTGGCTTAAAACGGTGCCCACGGTTGGGCAGTTGTAAAATCGGAACCAACATCCAATGAACAATTTGAATGGAAAGGTTCTAAAAGTCTGAATAAAAAAAATATTAATTTGTTACTTGGTAACACGCAGCCAATTTTTGCCCACACATTTCGTCTGTATCAAAAGCTACTCAACACACACTACGAACTGATGAAACGCCGCGGGCATATCTAAACAAGAAAATCTCGTTAAATTCTCGTTTACCCACATATCACTGCCATTTAAATAGTCCCTAACATTGACTTGATGTAAAGTTTTCCTACATATGAAAGACGATAACTATAGAAATGATTGATTTTGAATATTTTGGCACTTGATGTGACGCAAAAGATGGTTGTAAAAAGTTTTATGGGCGACATCGTCATATTATGGTCTTCAACGTTCAGATATTTATTCGTTTTCTATCGTAGCTTTGGTGGCAAGCTCAATATTGTTTTAGTACTGCATCAATCAATTTCGAACCTAGATTAATATCCATTATACGGTAAGATAAAGACCGCTGCTGTAAATATTTTATACTTAATCTCATTACATTTTGCGATACCCGTGCAGGGAGTAAGGAAGGCCTTTTCTTCCTCTTTGACCCTTCAAAGATTATTTAAGCATAATACAATTTTATCAAACGACAGAATAAATCCTCTTCTATAATTCCGATCCTCTTCTTCATTCAATCTTATGCATCTATCAAAGACTGTGGTGTTCCCAAGTTGATTAAAAGTTTAAACTTAAGAGGAGCTCATCCAAAGTTTTACTTATTTGATTGCGAATAGCTATTTTGTTAATAAGAGCGGGCGTGGTGGTCGAAGATTGATGAATCTAACTTGTGTCTGAGTTTTTCTCTCATGAATTAGGTAATACGAATTTGAGAATTTAGCATTTTATAAGTTTTAGATATTTTTGGGCACTTTCTAAGCCGAGAAGACACAATATTTCACAAGTATCTTCAGTAGATCATAATAGTTTACAATTTTAGTATGCAAAAAGAAATGATCGGAAATAAGATTGAAGCAATCTCCGGCGTTTTCAATCTCTCAAAGTATACTGAAACTTTATAAGAAAAACTCGGAAGTAATCAGTCTCCTATAAGATATCAGCTATTGAAGTTATGACTTAGTATAATCTCTCAGAACTTTATCAGAGCACCCACAAGTGCACTAATTGCTTGAGGGAGGCCTGTGTTCAACAGTGGACGTCTTCAGCTGAAATTATGATGATAGTGATGACCCAAGACCAGCAGCACAGCTTGAGAAATGTTATGCAATAGTAAAGTTAAGAGCTGTTATGAAATTTTATTAATTTTCGTACTCCCGATAAGTTTACTGATTACAAACGTGTTTTAAAATTAATAAAACTGTCAGATGTTAAAATAATCAAGTACATTGCTGCGATAAAGGAATTACCACATACAACTTTACTCGAATTAAAAGAAAAAAAAACAGAATGTGTAGTACCTACACTACGATTTAATAGATTTGATAGTAGAGAGAGATAAGTATCATAGTTTAGTAGATAAGTCTTCCATCTGATTGGTTTAAAAAAAGAACACTTTTTCAAAGATTACGTTCTAAAAACTATAATCAAATCCAAATCGCCCAGCTAATTCTGACATGAACTGGTTAGTCTCGACACTAACCAGACCGGTAATCCAGTAATCCCATCAGATGCGGTGGCTCTCGATTAAGTAATGTAGTCTGCGTTCTACTGTCAATGTCTGTCTGTCCGTCAATGTCGATCGAGCGGTGCATATGAATGACGTTAGTTTCGAAATATTGAAGCGAATTTTGGTGATTGTTTTAAGTTCGATACGATATGACAGAATATTACGTCAGTTATTTGTCAGTTACATGTCACAATTCTCATAATTTAATTTGATGATATTTGTAAAAGTTGCCAATAGATATTTCAGATATTTGCTTCGGGTCTGTGTAATAAATGCACTTCTGAGCAAAAATATTATATAATTAAGAGCTTTATAGGAAAACATACATACCATAAGCTGACATGCTGTTTTTATTTCAGAAACCAAAATAAAATAACTATCAATACAGTTGAAATTAACTAGCTAAACATTTCACCCATAACGCTAATAGCTATAAGAATTAAACAATAATCATCATGATCATGATATCAACATTTGGAATGTATTTCAAACATTAACTAAAAATTAAACTGTGAAATTCAGTGCGACTACCTTAGCGTGAGCTATGGAGCACCCCTTATTTTTCCATAATCTGATCAAGACGTTAAAAAAGAAAAGTCACAAGATTCTTATTGTTTTTCCCAAATTTAGTCATATATTTCAAGGTTTTACGACACGGTTTAAATGTAATAAATAAAGAATACAAGTACTTTATGTTTTTTTTTATCATTTTAATCTATAACAGGAATAACTACCTAACAACCATACTATACAAAATCACTTAACATTAAATACGAATTTGGACGCACAATTTTTATTTTGAAATGTTATTAAACCTATCTTATTATTTCATAGTTTTGCCTTCTCAGTCCAAACAAAAACATTATCACTTTTGTCTGTCACAAGTCACTTAGATTTTAATCATTCACTTACAACCAATCCAGCGTCAACCTCTTAACACTGTCACATAAACGACGACGCACCAGTCAGCCCAATATCCGAACCATTCAGATTGGGACACACTTCACTAGCAACGAACACTATCATCTTAGCCACCTCCTCAGGATCCAAGATCTTCATCTTATGCGACAAACGGTCATAAGCGAACTGCATCTCATCTTCTCCCATTGCCAAATTCTTCAAAATATTCGTCCTCGTTAAACCGGGTTGAACAGCATTCACTCTCACTCCTTCAGAAGCCAATTCAACAGCTGCAGTCCTAGTAAACCTTTCTAAACCAGCTTTTGTCACCATATAAGGTATAAATCCATGTACAACTTTTGTATATTTCGTCGCGTGCAAATTCACTATGTTCCCTTTAGTTTTCACTAAGTATGGTAACGCTAGATGAGTTAGTTTGTACGATACACGAAGATTAATATCTATCATTTCGTCAAACGTGTCTATACTATCATCAAATAAGGATCCCATGAGCATTTTACCTGCACAGTTAACTAGGACATCTATTCTTTGGTAGTGAGCAATTGTTTTAGTTATCACTGTAGCACAGTTTCCATTAGCTGTAAGATCTAATCTGAGGCATAGCGGTAGCATTCCATTAGTTTCTTGACACTTATCTGCAGTGTTTTTGAGTCTTTGTTCATCTCTGCCGATTAGTGTGAGTTTTGCTCCGTGTTTTGCGAAGAGGATTGCTGATGCTGCTCCAATTCCTGAACTAGCTCCTGTTACTATTACCACTTTATTTGTAAAATCCATTTTGAGATTTCTGATGACCTCTTTGTTCTCTTGTTCTAAGTTCAATTTCTTTTGTTCTTGTATTTTCTTTCGTCAGATTACTCTTCACTTTTATTTCAAATTTGATACATAGTTCTCGTGTGCTTTATATCGTGGTCAGTATGACACTGCGTCTAAAACATTCCGCTTGCGATAGGCCGAGATACCCTTATCATCGGCACTATTTCGAGAAACTTGTAAACATTTGGCTGGAGATAACAACAGTGATATAAGCGATATGTAATATTTATCATTGTAATTATCGTAAGGTTAGGCTTTTGATAATGTGACGATGAGGTAACAGAAATAAATAGTTGATACTATTAATGAGTGGCGCCTATTTATTGCATAATTTTCACATGAATTTCAGGTAAGTTTAACAACCTTTGGCACCTCGTTTATGTACTTAACGAAGAGATAAGATATTTAAACAAATATGAGTGGATTTGCTTCTCGAGCTCGGGTTCGAACCTAGCAAAACTCATTATCTATATTCTAAGATAATCTAAGGCATCAGTGACTGACAAAAAAGAATACACCGTACCGTAGGGAAACCAGAACATAAAATGAAAATCGAGGTAGTTGCTGAAAATCAGCGCTGCTGACGATAGGCTCGTCCGACGTCACGGCATTTTGCTGAGCAACGACCTGTTCTTGCACAGATACGACGCACGAATTAATTTGTTCTTGTTATTTTTGTTATAAAAGTATTATTTTTCCACTGCAATTTGGATTTGTTTTTGTTTTGATTGTTGTTGCTCATTTCCCAGAGTGTCACAACACAGAGCAGAGGCAATGTAGAGTTGTAAATTGAAAATTGTCTTTGGTTTGACATCCATCAACCAATGGAAAAAAATTACAACCTGGGTATGAGGCTTTTGCTTACATTGCATGTGTGTGCTTTGTCACAAACAAACAAACAAACAAATTTTCTTTATTTCAAAAAGGTCTGAAATAATAAAATCATGCTGAGTAAGTACCTAGTAGTGCTTTGTGCTTGTTTCTTCTCTAAATTAGGTTGGCTTTGCCCTGGTAGTGAGACTATTACAGGCCAGTATGGCAAACGACTTTGAACAAAGCAAATTGTCCGATTAAAAATTCATCTCGTATATCAGGACAAAGTAAGCATGCAAAATCACAAAATACTCTAATCTCACACACATCGCACTCGTTATTCAACCACAACAAAGCAACTCTAAATATCTCCGTCTAAAGCAACTCTAAATATCTCCATCTACCCGCACGCAACATTCAGCGCTCCATTCACGAATGGCGCCAGTCGAAGCCGGCACGCAAAGCGTGCGGACGTGCCTTGCATTTGTGCGATTAGTGTGCGTCGAATCATGCATTAATCGTTGGAACAGGGGATTATTTATGCTTTGGGAGTAGAGATGAAGCTTTTGCAATACAACAGAGAGGCTATTGCCGTATTTTTATTCTCAGTCTCAATCTTTCAAAAAACCTCTTTTATCTACATTTTTGTCAAGTTTTTGACATTGATTGTCACTGAGATGAGATTGCGACTAGATTCTGAACATTTTTAAATACGGGAACTTCAGACCTTCTATTTGTAAACTTTTAGCTTTAGGTTATTTTAGAAACACAAAGTAGCATGTAATCTACTTCAGCATAAGCATCGAAGTACAGACAATGATATACTTTATACCGAAGCAGTTATGTCGCAGCTATCGCAGTCAACTGGTTGAATTAGCCGTTTGGTCGACCGCCTAGCCATTTCACTAAACGCCGCAATTCAATCAACGGCTTGAATGATATTCCGCCGATACGTCTAATACTACATTTAATGAACTGGCTGGCTGGTGCTTAGCCCATTTATACAATAGGCCCATGCAATAGGGTATTTCGGTATGTCATTTAGATATATTATTTCATTCCAATTTAAAATTATAGTGTAAAGGTAACACACCGTTCTTGAGAAAAACAAATTATTGTAACTTAACCTCAAAACACTTTACAAGTTGCTTCTGCAACGTCTCCGGCGCTGCGACAAGTGCAACCCCTTCGTCCTTACACGGCGGGGGCTGCCCTCCCTTCGCGCCTCCGGATTTTTATATACACTCTAGGGGTAGCAGCCAAAAGACTACGTGGAGTCGGAGTGCCCCGATTCGGTTTTGCATAAACGCATTTAAACTGTGAGAAACACCAGAAATATTGTAGCTTGTCGACGCCATATTGACGGCATATTTAGCGAAAGTTGGCAGAAAATGGAACTAAATTTAAATTGAAATGTCTGGGCTAGGCAAGTAGTTAAAAGTTTACGATCCAAGTAATTTGCCTAGCCGTTTGATTGAATAGCTAAATATCATTCAAGCCGTTTTTTGAATGGCGGCGTTTAGTGAAATGGCTAGGCGGTTTGCTCCGACATAGCAAATGTAAGTGCAATGTTTATAACGGAAATGTCCACTACTGTACAGTAAAGATTCTGGAAGACTGCCATCTTAAATCGGTAATGACGACTAAAGTACTAAGAAGTCTTGTACGAGTAATTACTAAAAACATATACTCCATTTGCAATAAGATTAGACACTTAAACAAACCTTTTTTACAGTCCGTTCAACCGATTTTGACATCTATTGCGTTGGTAGCAAATGGCAGCTGCAGTAAACAGTTGGTATTGTAACCACTTTTTTGCCTTTAATGTCATCCTTTAGCCTACGCTATAGAAGTCAAAATCGGTTGACCGGACTGTAAAAAAGGTAATGTCTAATTTTATTGTAAATGGAGTATAGTGGTTACAGAAACAGGTTTGTCCTCTCTATAGGCTATTTAACATCACCCTGCGATCCTTAGGAGCCGAGCAAAAATAATGAGAAATGCGATGCGACGCGGTGGGCTATTATTTAAGCACATTATATACACTAGTGGGAGGAGCTCGTGGCTAAGTAATAACAGCCGCACGGGTCGATACATCAGGTTAAGCTACGCTTGCCGGGGTTGGTCCGTGGATGGGTGACCATCTTTACATACCGAGACTCCTCCGTGCCTCGGAAAGCACGTTAAGCCGTTGGTCCCGGCTGTCATTCGTGGATCTTTGACAGTCGTCACGGGTCGTCAGAAGCCCGAAAGTCTGACAATCAGTCATACCAAGGGGTATCGTATTACCCAATTAATGGGTTGTGGAGGTCAGATAGGCGGTCGCTCCATGTAAAATAATGGTATTCAGCTGCATCCGGTTAGACTGGAAGCCGACCCCAACATAGTTGGGAAAAGACTAGGCAGATTGATTGATTGTATTAGTGAAATGATACACCTTTTTCATTACATTAATTCTGTATTTTATCTTCTTGCACACACAAACTTGGTATAAGATAGCCATATTTAACAAACTATTTAACTAGGCACTCAATAAATATCAGTATAGACTAGATTTTTAGACAACCTTGATTTGATTTGATTTGATTTGATTCCGAGGGTCGAAGCGAATTAACTTAGAAATTAGGCGACGCTCCAAATATCATGTTTTCATTACCTACATTCTACTAGAAAAAACCAGTACTTTTGGCGGCAACTGTCAAATGAGATACTTTTTAACTTCACGAATACACAGATACAAAATCATTGAGTCAACTTTCAACTTTATATTTAGTATTTTACATCAACAAAACTTATTATTATTTGGAAATCATGACACTAGTGACACTTATAGTACCACAACATTTCAAAGTTAAAACAGACTAAAATTAATTTTCCTTTTTTGCTACCCCGTATAAAAAGAGACTCTCTAAAACCCTGTCAAATTCAGACCTCTCATCTCCCTAAACATCACACAATCGTACACTTGCGTGCATTATCATACCTCGAGCACACACTAGGTCTGAAGTGTACGCTGCCGCTGGAGCGGAGAGGTAATGCGAGGGAGCTTATCTCCCTCCATTAGTCGAATTGAACTGGGCACTTTTGTTTGCAACGCAGTGTACCGGGCGGGATTGTTGCGATGCATCGCGGATGGGGCTATGGTGTAAGTGAAGAGAGGTAACGATATGTATGTCAATAAAAACGACTAACGAGAAGTCTAAACGACTTCCACTGTAACCTGTTCCTTTGCATTAGAAAACTCTGAACCCTTATAATCAGACTATATTGTTCCCTCTGCTGGGACACAGGCCTCGTCTCTTCGAGAGGGAATGGGCTATAACCTACCACACGGGCCCAGTGCAATCTGCACTGAGGATCTTCGGTATGAGGAGCAGAATAGCTCCTAAAAATGCAGTAAATTGCTCACTTTTAGATTTCTAGCATTGGAGTCGGCCTTTTAACTAACTTTTAACTTTAGGTAGGGATTGATGGAGCACCTGGAACCACCTTCTCATCACAAAACTAGAGAATTCTGAAAATAATTATCAGAATTCTAATACGAGGCTTCAAAACCAATATTAACGTTATATTTACAATAAGGTCAATATTAATATCATATTTTTTTTACCAAATTTTTAAAAAACAAAAACACGGTAAACATCCCGTTTTATATAACTAGTGGTATATTAACTGTTGCAAAAAAGTTTCTGCTCGCGACGTCTACTGTTCTCAGAACTACTAGTATTAAAACTATAATAGGAATTGTATAAAGATCCATAGATAAATAGACATACAGAATGATCTTTATAATATACACTATAAAATATAAGTACATGGCAACTATAAATTGCTCTGTATTTGTCTAAACTCTAATTTTGATATGATAATGAAAATTATTTGTAAATTTTACTAAACCCGCTACCGCTTATAACTTACGCCCTATTAAGCAACACGTCTGCAAATAGAAAACCCAATACAATCTGATTAATAATCGAGCGCTGATGAGTACTATTATAACAATAAATTATTAGGTGCACATGTTTTAGATAACACACCGTTTGAAGAGGTAAACGTGTTTGATGTTGATATCTTTTTGATTAAACATGTTGAAAATACAGAGGTTTTGTGAAAATGGAAAGTGTTATTTATTTATTTATTTCTGGCCAACCAACAATTGCTTATACTGTTACATATTAAAATAAACATTCTTATAACAAGGGTTAGTATAACAATCTCTTATAGGTTAGCACCGCATGCCCCATAATGTAACAGTTGTTGCGAGTTATTTGTATTTTGCAGAGCGATGTTCCTATCCTGTATTTTTTTTTCTAACTGTCTGATGTAGCAATACAATAAATATATGGACAGTAGAGAAACTACGTAAACGATCGAAGCGACACACTCACACAGACGCGCGCACCGACGAGGCCTCAAGCGATAGTCGCGGTGCTCTCAGATTTACTGTAGGGGTCTTATCGATGCGCGCGTCTGTGTGCGTGCCGTTTCGTACGTTTGTTCGTAGTTTCCCTACTGTCCATATTTATATTGTGGTAGTACATACGCTACCACGCCTGACAGCCAATATGCCTGACTGTAGCACGACAACAAAGCGGTATTTTTTAGGCCCACGTCGAACACAAATCACTACAGTCCGGCCGTAGCGAATGCGTTTTTGACACCTGTCAATTTCATACTAAAGAATATCTGTTTTGCGAATTTGATCCTTATTACTACTAGAAATTGTCCAACTGACACGTGTCAGGAACGCTTTCTCTCGACGGCTGGACTGTAAAACTAAACGAATTGGAAACATCGTTCTGTTTCTGTCAATCGTTTGAGGATGACAGAGACAGAACGATGATTTAAACATGTTTAGCTTTTAAGGCTCCTACAAACAGGCGTAACACGCGATAAAATCGCGTGCGACACAAAGGCACCCCTCGTCGCGCGACATGCGGTGCCTTTGTGTCGCGCGATTTAGTGATTTGTGGTTCAAGTCAGTCTTGGATCTGAAACTGAATGCCTTTGATTGAATAGGATTATTTATTTGCAATTAACCGGCAGACAGGACGGAGTTTTAGACGTATCACGTACCCGTCTCTCCAAAATTCCTTTCCAGGATGCATATCCGGTACGGCAACAATCCTTCCATATCCTAAGGGCACGTCTTCGTCGTCTTCCCTACCATTATCGCTACCCCCGGTCTACTTCTTGATATGCAATGGTCTCTGTAGCCCCATGAAACATGAGGCTCCAGGGACTAGTGTGAATCTTTGGGTTCATTCGAGAAATCGGGTCTGGTCGAACCACGCTAAGGTCGGTGCATTTCCTTCATTTATTCAATTTTAAAACTTGCTTTATCCCGCTTTTCGCTCGCGTGGAGGTCGGAACTTCCTCCCGGCCGGGATAAAAGTAAGTATCCTATGTCCTAATCCGTGTGTCAAATTTCATCCACGAACAGACAGACCGACACACAGAGTTACTTTCTCATTTATAACATTAGTATGGATGTTGACTAGAGGGGCGACTGATGCTGTCGTCGACTGGGGGTGCGCCAGAGATAAAAATAGGGAAAATATATCTTATTTCCATTGACGGCATTGATTGCTAAGTAGGGGGCATTTATTGGTAAGGCGTTGGTCAGACAGTGTGCGGAGGCGATAGCGGGTTGTGATTATTATGATTGGAAGACTTTATTATTTAGTTAGTCATGCAACAATTTTTTTCATATCAAGATATTAAATCTGTTAGTTTCATACATCAATTGCCAGCTGAACTATGGACAACTGTTGAAGTGCGTATTTCATGTCATATCTATCTGCTCTGTTTGTTGCAGATCGCTTGTAAAATACGACCCGTAGAGGAGTACCTCTACGGGTCGTATTTTACAAGCGATCTGGACCAAACTTTGTAAACAGGTTTTATGAATTATTAGATTTTTTTGTCGTTGGGGATTTTTATTGGAGGGGCACTTCCTTCAGAAACTGTTTAATCCAGTGGATGATATATCCTATATGTTAATCCAGGGTATAAGCTATCTACATACCAAATTTCATCCAAATCGGTCCAGCCGTTTAAGCGTTAAGAAATAACAAACAAACACACACACACACACACTCACAGTTTCGCCTTTAAAATATTAGTGTGATATCTTTAAACCGCGCATCGCTTGCAATTCCACCTAAGCTTTATAACTTCTTAAAGAGAAGAACTTTTAGAAATGTGAAGCTGTTTAGAATACAAAGGAAAACATTGATAAATAAAACAAGGAAAATGCATGAAATAACTTTCAAGTTAAATAAATACATTGAATACAAAGCTAATCTATCGAATGAAGTTTTATGTAAAGTGCACGTGATCAGAATTAATGAACACTTTAGAATATCAACATTTCATCTTCTTTATCATTTTATTATGTTTCATTATGTTATTAAGACATAGCAAGTTTAAATAATATTGTGTCCATCAATCTGCCTAGCCTTTTCCCAAATATGTTGAGGTCGTCTTCCAGTCTAACCGGATACATCTGAATACCAGTATTTTACAAGGAGCGACTGCCTATCTGACCTCCACAACGCAATTACTGGGTAGCAAGATACCCCTTGGTAAGACTGGTTGTCAGACTTTTGGGCTTCTGGCTACCCGTAACGACTATCAAAGATCCGCAAATGACAGCTGGGACCAACGGCTTAACGTGCTTTCCGAGGCACGGAGGAGTCTCGGTATGTAAAGATGGTCACACATCCACGGACCGAACCCGGCAAGCGTAGCTTAACCTGATGGATCGACCCGTGCGGCTGTTATTACTTAGCCACGAGCTCCTCTTGCACGTCGTAAAACGACAAGGTATAATTGTCTATGTGACAGTTAGATAGTTTCAACCTTAGTGAAGTGGCAATAGATTAGTGAATTCGGAATTCTTGTCAATTCGAAAGAAGTCGGGAGGTGTCGTGGGACACCCGCTTGCATGGGATGAAGTTCCTTTCGCTGTTTATTATAAACTAGTAGTTCTGCGGAATAGTAGACCTCGGTAGCACAAACTTTTTTGCAACACTAAATTTATTTAAAACGGGATATTTACCATTTTTTTTTTTCATCAGATCTTTACCAAATTTTTATGAGACCAACTTATAGTACTTAACTACCTTTCAAATAAAAAAGAACCATCTAAATCGGATCTCATAAGACGGAGATATCCAGTAGCCCCCTTTTTGACCCTTTTTAGGGTTCCGTACCTCAAAAGGAAAAAACGGAACCTTTATAGGATCACTCGTGTGTCTGTCTGTCCGTCTGTCACAGCCAATTTGCTCCGAATCTAATGGACCGATTAAGTTGAAATTTAGTACACAAATGAATTTCTGTGACCCAAGCACAGACAGGTAAAGTAAATAAATGAATTTTGAATATAGAGGTCACTTTTGGGGGACAAATAAGAAAATTAAAAAAAAAAGTTTTGCAAACTACACCATGTGGCATGTCAAATGAAAGGGCTTACTATGAGGGTCTCAAATATATATTTTTTTTATAATTTTAAAATAAATTGTTTTAAAGTTATTTAAGAAAATAGACGAAAATTGACCATTCCCCCTTTATCTCCGAAACTACTGAGCCTAAAATTTTGAAAAAAATACACAAAATAGATGTTTACCTGTAGATTACAGGAAAACCTATAAGAAGTCTGTGGTCTTAAAATAACATGGTAAATCTCTCAATATTGTGAGTACAAACTTACATTTACAGTTGGAATGTACGGAAGAACATGTTTTTCACCTACAATGTTAAGTTTGTTCTTGGAATAATTCATCCCAACTACGGAACCCTTCATTGTGCGTGGTCCGACATGCACTTGGCCGGTTTTTTTGGAGGAAGTACCCCTCCAATCAAAAACCCCTGACGAAAAAAAAATTCTATAAAGTCGTAAAACCTGTATACCAAGTTTCGTCCAGATCGGATGTAAAACACGACCTGTAGAGGAGTAGCAACAAACAGATAGACGAAAGCAAAGTTTGCCAGACTTGAAGCAGAGACGCTTCACTCGCTACGTTCGATCGGTCAATTATATATTTAGTTATTAGTCTTTGCTTCATTATTGGTAAAGATACAAGAGTCTTAATTTTAACCAATAACGGTCCGTACTTTATAGGAATCGGCTATTAAAAAACTTCTTTGCAATATTACGAGGTGACTTGACAATCTACAGTACCCACAACTATTTTCTTAATGTCCCTCAGTCGTCGGATTTCTATCATTGCCCTTTGCACTTAGTGCACACCGGACGCTCTCAATCGACTTGGAAGTATATAGAATTGTTAATAATCTTTTAACTGAATGTAATTTATTTTAAAAGGGAGGAAAGTTGCTAAACACGAAGTTTGCCGAGGGACATTAAGAATATAGTTGTACTGTACTTACTTGAAGATTCTCCCATGAAGTTATCGTGTAAAACAAACATTCAGCACTTACCTGTAACAAAAAACAGAAACATTATTAATACCTGATTTATTGTTAAAGAAACTTATAATATAAAATTCATTATCATCAGGCCGTGCGTTTTGGCAATGATTAAGCAACCTACTCTTTTTATTTGTTTGTCTATGAATAATAGACTACACAAGGTAATTAGGAATCCTGTAACAGTAATTACAAAATGACGACCGCTTTAGGTAACCACTACTGAATATTTTATTGAACAGCTTGGCCGTTTTATTAAAAAAAAAAAAAAAAAAAAAAATATTAAATACAATATTCAACAGTGTTTACCTACAAACAAGCTACAAGAGGAGCTCATGGCTAATTAATAGTTTACCAAAAAATATACTTTTCTCTATCAAATTTGTTCCATCGTACCCAAATGAGGGCAGAGGGTGGATTCTGGCTGCAGCATCAGCTCATATCTACAAATGTATTGTATTGGCCGAGTATACATACTTAATTGAAACAAGACAACTTTACTCCATGTTATAACAGTATTTTTAACCGACTTCAAAAAAGGGGGTTTTGTATTCGACCCGTATGTATGTATGTTTGTTTGTCCGCGATTTTCTCAAAAACTAATAAACCAATTTTGATGATTCTTTCATTACCGTAATCTACATACTTTCATGAAGGTTTTAGTATATAATACATTAGGTAATTATTGTTATGTACGAAGTTATATGCATAAATGTACTGTATCTCCGCCATTTCTAAGCGGATTTTGTGATGATTGTTCTTTTCGTTCGTCTTGGACTCATGTAATTGTCTGAATTGTATGTTCATCTAAAACTGGAAAAATAAATTTACGTTAAAAAAGTAAAAACCGACTTCAAAAACCAAAACCAAATAAAATAGCTTTTATAAAAAACTTAACAGTTTCTGAGGTCGGTGTCTTCAATAATTCTTCAATGCACCTTAACTTGACACCGACTTCAGAAGCTGTAAGTTTTTTATGAAAGTTATTTTATTCGTTTTAGGTTTTGAAGTCGGGTTTTACTTTTTTTTAAAGTAAATTTTATTCTGCTGCAGTAGTTTTATTCAGTTTTGTTTGAAAATTCAACCCAGCATAAGAAAACTCTAACCCCAACCCCATGAGACTATTAAACGCACAGTTGAACTCCACTCAAGCGTCGCCGTCGTCGCGAAAAGCTTCGGAATCACTAATGTTATTACGAAACGTCTATGTTAACAGCTCTGGAGAGCTCTTTACGATTCAAATAGGGCTTTTAGAGAACCTATACTATACAGGGTTAGTTTTCAATGACCAGCCAAACTTTCACAGGGTGTTCTACCCATGATTATGAACAACTTTCACTATGGGACCAACTTTGAAATCACGAAAAAAAATAGTTGTTTCATACATTTTGGTCGAGTAGGTATTGAACTTTTGTATGAAACAGCTGTTTTTTTTTTTCGTGATTTTAAAGCTGGTCCCATAGTAAAAGTTGTTCATATTCACGGGTAGAACGCCCTGTGAAAATTTGGCTGGTCATTGAAAACTAACCCTGTATAGGCTAGCAGGCTAAAGGCTACCGGCGACAGGCGCGACGCG
Organism: Cosmia pyralina; assembly: GCA_946251885.1. Classification (NCBI taxonomy): domain Eukaryota; kingdom Metazoa; phylum Arthropoda; class Insecta; order Lepidoptera; family Noctuidae; genus Cosmia; species Cosmia pyralina. The sequence goes on along the minus strand of OX276366.1, from coordinate 16,119,815 downwards.
ACACCGCGACGGAACAACATCTATGGAATCTGGTTCTAGATGGCCTGCGTAGAGCGTAAGAAACTCTTACGACATCTAAAAGCCAACCCGCGATAGTTGTGTAATCGTAGAGGGAATGATGTCGGGAATCGGATTCTTGTTTTTTTTTTTAAACAGGTATAAGTGTAAACAGCGGCAATCTTTTAAGAGGTCATTATACTCATCATTATGAACAACTTTTACTATGGGACCAAACCTGAAATCGCGAAAAAAATATCAGCTGTTCCCTATATTTTGACGAATTATCCTACTAATATTATAAATGTGAAAGTTTGTAGGTTTGAATGTTTGGATGTTTGTTACTCAATCACGCAAAAACGGCTAAACGGATTTGGATGAACTTTGGAATACAGATAGTTTATAACCTGGATTAAGACATAGGATACTTTTCATCCCGGTAGAAGGTTCCCGTGGGATAATCTCCTACATACACGCGGGCGAAGCCACAGGCAAAAGCTAGTGTGAATATAAATGTACTGAACAGCAGATTTTTTTGTCGCGATTTTAGGTTTGGTCCCATAGTAAAAGTTGTACATAACGATGAGTACAATGACCCCTTAAAAGATTGCCACTGTTTGCACTTACAACCTGTATACTCTTGTGATTCCCATTTCCTCATCCTTATCCATAAAAACAGTATTAAAACATCAAAAGCTAACTTAATATTTATTTATTTATTTATTTATTTATTTATTAAAACTTTATGCACAAGTAAAAAAATACTGTACAAAGGCGGACTTAATGCCTGAGGCATTTTCTACCAGTCAACCTTAGGGTGATGCAGAGAGAAAACATGGCAGGTGCAGCATAAGGGATAGATAACTCGAAAAAGAATAAATACTAATAAATAAATACATATATACATACATATAAACAGAATAAACTTTGTCAAGAGAAATAACGATAGGTAGAGGAGAAAAAGAATCCAGCAAGAATCAGCGCTGAAGTGATTCTGCCAACTTTATACGAATATGTTCACGAGCCTTCATTTTGAACGATAGCTGACTGGTTGCCATCCTGATGTTCAGAGGGAGCGCATTCCAAAGAAATACCGCCTGGACAAAGAAAGAAGAATGAATAAAACCAGAGCGGTGAGAAGGACATCGTAGAAGACGATTGTTGGTTGAACGAAGATTTCTACTATGGGCAGAGCACAAGTATTGAACATGGGAAGTCAGATAAGAAGGAGAAGTAGGCTTATTTAGTATGGAATACAACATAGACAGAGCCCTCAGCTCTCTGCGCTGACGTATGGGTAACCATTTTAAAAGCAATCGGTGCGCAGACACATGATCATACTTACGAAGATTGAAGACGAATCGAATGCAGTTATTTAGAAGGCGATCAAGTTTATTGAGGAGATCTGCATTCAGGTCATAATAACACACATCACCATAGTCTATTATGGGAAAGATTAGGGACTGTACAAGCATGGCCTTTATGTGTGATGGAAGAAGGTTTTTCAACCGATAGAGCGACCTCAACGTTCCGGTGACTTTCTTACTTACAGTCGTGACCTGCTTTCGCCAGTCAAGACAAGTGTCGACATGCAGACCCAGATCCTTAACATTGGAGCTAAACGGGATGACTGCGTTGTCAAACATTACAGGTGGCACAGTTAAGTCATTCAGCTTTCTCATACTGTGGGGGCTCCCTACAATGATAGCCTGACACTTGATAGGATTAACCGCCACTCCAAATCGATCAGACCAGCTTTTAACCACACTTAAATCCCGGTTCAGCTCGTCAATCGCATCGGATATGTTGTCAACACTTGCCTGGCAGTAAAGCTGCAAATCGTCAGCATAAAGATGATACGCAGCCCGAAGCTCGGTGGTAATGAGATTAATAAAAATGGAAAACAAAAGAGGAGATAATATACCGCCTTTAATATTATACACTAAACCAGTACTTTTTACTTCAGTAAACAGTGAAGTAAGTAATAATTTTTCATCGCTGTGTCGCAGACGATATGGTAGCGGAAATTAATATCTTTCAGTCAAAGGCTGGAGCCTCGTCTTGCTTGAACAGGTTATGTAAAGATGGGGATTGTGTTAAGTTGCCTTGTCATATTACAAGGAGTAAGCTTGGAGAAGGAAAATGTCGTGAGGAAAGTTTTGAGTTAATGTGCACATCTGACATCCACCAATCTCTACTGAGCTCGGCGTACACTGCGACAATGTTCAAAGGTTCCATCGTTCATCTTCGGAAAAACCGAACTTTGCCGAATTAATTGTGACTGGTCCATTAAGGGAGTGACGGAATTATTGCGTCAATCTATAATAATTTAGGACTAGGTGAAAAAAATCGAAATCAACAAAAACATTGTCGATATCCTAGCCTCAAAACAGCAAAAGCTCCTACAAACAGGCGCGACACGCGACGCGAATCGCACGCAACACAAAGGCATCGCGTGTCGCGCAACGAGTATTTGTGTCGCGTGCGATTCACGTCACATGTCGCGCCATGTGTTTGAAGGAGCCTTAAAGCTTTGGTTTCCAAAGAAAGCGATGACCGGTCACACAACAACGGTTGTCCAAATATAGAGCGTATTTTGACACGTTCATGTCAAAAATGACAGATTTCCATGACGGCCGATAAAATATGACGGTACCGCTCTTCTTGGAAACCGTCCGATCTAAACGTTTAACCGATACGCTACACTATTGGTTTCCTATGTAACACCGATGGCAGTGAGGACCGTCCCGCCAATAAGGCTTGATGCACACCGGGAGAAAAACTTAATTAAGGAAAAGTAATTATTCCCGAGTGTTTTTTCGTGTGAAGTGTGATGTTTTTCGTTTTAGTTCGCTCGGCTGTGTAAATTGTAAACGGGAGTGATGGAACCAATTAGTTTCGATGTTTTTATTTGGAAATGTTCACTTCACTGGTACTATTGTTTCTGGCTGTATTTTTTGGACGTGCAACTAATTTCGGAAATTAATGAAAGACACATAAGTGTAAGCCTATTTCACATTCCCTTGCTTTATTAAAGATAATAATTTTAAATCATTCAGTAAAGTGTTCCGAGGTGAAACAAAGACTCTGAATTGACATTGTTTCGCTTCATATTTCCGTCCATCCATAAGTAAGATTAAAATTACTGAATCCCAAAAGTCATAAAAAATAAAGAAGAAGAAGAAGAAGTCATGTCATACAGTCATTATAAGTTTGGGTCCAACACTTATTTTGACAACTTTTATGAAAACTACGTTAATTAAAGACACGTCCGTCATAAACCACCATGCAAACACAACATAACCAACACTATGAACCCCCATAACTTATATTCCCACATCACATTATAACACCGTGACATTTCCCCTCCACTAACCGACCACACTCCATTATCTCAAGAGCCGGTGTGCCCCCACCCTATTTATCCGGTTGTAACCGCTTCAAACCGCTCCGAAGCGGTTCGGTCCGGAATTGAACGGCTTAATTTACCGCCACTAGTTCGGCACGGCTGATTAACGGCTCCCTTCTAGGAGTACGACTAGCAGGATGAATATTGATGATATGGTGCGACCGGCAAGAAGGAAGGGGAGGAGGGTTAGATAAGAGTTTGTTTTTGGATTGATTATTATTATGAGGATGACGTTATTGGGGTATGGATGTAGCTGTGTGGAAATTAAGTGTAGGAGAAGTGTTTGAAAAAATATACATACGTTCTGAGAAGATAATCCAAGCATGTGTAGAGACCTCTAATTTTAGTTGTCATAGTAATAAATGTTATGTCAACTTTAACATCTACCTACAAATTAACAAAATCAAGTTCACAATTTTATGTTTTACCTACCTTCATTTTAATTTCTGCTGTACTTTGCTTTGTTATTAATAACTAAAATTCCTTTTTGCTACTAAAATAATTATTTAGTCACAAGTCTGCTACTATAAGTATATTTACAGAGGACGAGGAAAACTGTTCCATCGTAATACAGTTTATACTCGTACTAGTACGGGGAACAGAGTGAATCATTTCCGTTCTAACAACCATAATAAGTACTGAAACATACTAAACAAAAAATTACATAACTTTACTGCTTATTTGTAACATAATTGAATTGTGCAATGTTGTTTGATATATTTTATTTGGCAAATGAAGATCTTCTTTTTTTTTAACTTACCCATGTCATTTAGGGTGAATTCGACCAAACTTTTATACAGGTCTTTATCATCAAGTAAATTTTGAATTTTTGATAGTTTCTCCACACAAAAACTGTCAGTCGGCAATTTTATTCCAGGAATAAAAGATATATCCGACTGGTCAAATTAGCACTTTACGCGTTAATACTTGATTAGAATATCAACTCAGTAATGGAAAGTAATACTTAACATATTAGCGTATTTTGCCGGTTGTAAGTAACAGACAATTGATATCAAATGTTGAATTCCTGATTGTATTAAAAACTAGTTTTTGCCCGCGGTTTCGCTCGCGTTAATGTAGATTTTTCTGGATTGAAGGTACCCTATATCCTTTTCTGTACCCCTGACGTCGTAATATGCAAAATTATTTTTATAACACTAACATCATCCTAAACTAACTTAATATTTATTTACTATTATAGTGCCCGCGCAAGTGCTAGTCACCGTCTGAGGTACTAGAATTATGAGCGGAGAGACGGGATAGGTAGACAAAGGTGAAACTAACTCAGTGTGCCAATCTTGTCAATCGCGCCCTCCCCCACCGCACCGCTCACATCCTCAGGCGGTGACTAGCACTTGCATGCACACTATATTATACAACACTAACCTAATCAAAAACATCACCAAAAAAACCACAAACTGCATATAATCAGTGTCATCGAATAAAATTACCGTCACCTTGCGTCACTGCAAGAACTTCTTTGAACCCAAACAAGTTAATAGAAAATAAATGAATACCTAATCAACATAATCACGCGCAATTCGCTTCCGTGTAATCTAACACCTTGAAAACACAATCTAACTCTAATCACATTTCAATAAGACCTATATTTCCTTGCAGAAATTTTAAGTAGACAGAGATTTGTGCAAGGAAATTGGTGCAGTGGTAATAGAGTTTATGTTGAAGGTGTTAAGGTTGATATTGGATTGAACGGGGTTCGAAGTATGTTTGCTATGTGCAATGAAACTCGGGAAGACGTGCGGTGAAAGTTTTCGCGCTGACTGTCGGAAAAACCGTGTGTTTGAGGTATGGTACAAGTTATAAGCTAATTAATTTGGCAAATTTTTACGTACTTTCACTTTTTAGGCATCTGTGCTGGTTACATTAAATATCGTGTTAAGTTTTCAGAAATCAAATCAAATCGAATTATTTATTTTTGCAGAAAACACTGTTAAAATGGTGTTATTAAATGTACATGTTTCAAGTGATTCTACCGTAAGGCATGCAAAATGTATACAATCCTGGTTTACCAACATCAAGATTGACATTAAAAAAACATGAAATTAGAAATTGAAATTAATTAAATTGATCATCAATTATTATTATTTCCTTTATTTTATTTACATACATATGAATTATATTTTTAAATATTTTTATAAAAACATAAAATTAAAAAAACATTTAAAAAAAAAAAAAAAAAAAATAGTAGCCCACCGGTATCGGGAACAGGGTCCAAGCTACCGGTGGTCAGGGCTCTAGAGAGAGGAACCTCCTCACTATGCGTGCCGTGTCCAGGAGTACTGCTTTCTGAATCAAGCCCTTGACCCAGCCGCGCAATGAGAGCCTCCTGAGGTGTTGGTCGAGACTCTCCGCTATTAGGCCATTAACTGTAACGATTATCGGTACAATGATTGCAGAGTCCACGTCCCACATGTCGACAACCTCGTGTGCTAAGTCAAGATACTTGATTTTTTTGTCTTTCTCAGCTTTCACGAGATTCTCGTCATGAGGGACAGCGATATCAACAATCATTGCACGGCGCTCTCGTCGATCTATCACCACAATATCAGGCTTATTGGCTACAATAGTCCTGTCAGTGATGATAGATCGATCCCAGTACAATGTGGCGTGACCATTCTCGAGAACTGGGTCGGGCACATTCCTGTAATATGGTACTTCGGATTCGACAAGGTTGTACTGCAAGGCAAGTTGCTGGTGGATAATCCTAGCCACTAGATTGTGTCTGTGCAAGTACTCGCCGTTAGCAAGACGAGAACACCCAGAGATAATGTGTCGGATTGATTCACCGGGACGGTGGCATGCCCGACAGATGATCATCAATTGTTATTATCAAGTACTTTTAGCAATAAGTATACGATACCTATTTATTTAATCGCTTTCGCTTATAACTTGGGGTCACCATTCTTACTAACGACCGAACGCGTGTGAATCTCGTTTTTTTGTAAAATATTACGCGAGCCTATTGTAGCGAAAACGGTAGAAGTAAGATGTCTATTACTATTATTATTTATTGCCGCAATAAGAGAAAACACGGGTATTTCTGTACAACATATTGTTCTTCGATATCAAAAAATACTTTCTATGTTAACGCGGTATTATTGTATGTTGCAGTTATGTTGTGAAACCGGACTAATTGTGAAATGCCTACAACTACTTCTTTGAAGTGTTGAACTTTTTTTTTACTTTAATATCGACTTATAATATAAGCAAAAGGAAAGAAAGTAAATAGATTTTTTGTAAAAAAAAAAAAACAAGTTACCTAAACATAGGTACCGCAATTGGAACTGCCCGACAAGCTCAAACGGCGCCATGTTCTCCCCCGTAACACGGCACAGAAAACCGAACACGAAACGAGAACACATTTCTAACACCCAAGAGACGAATTTCTGCCTTTCTGGTCATGTCAGCACAAAAAAAAAGGTAAAACGTTAAAAACTGTTTCCACCACAGTGAGCTTCAGAAAACGCCTGAAGCCCTGCCCATCACCACAAAGAGCATAGAGCATTTTTTTAATTACTCCGTGCACAAACAATTGTTTGTGAAGTTGAGCGGGAGGGAGGTAAACAGAGGCTCATTTCCTCTCTCATGGGGAGGAAACGAGGTAAAAATGCCCTCCCTGACATTAATGAGGCGTTATTAAGTACTGGAAAACGGAAATAAGTCTAGGGTTGGAGGAGGTGAATCCTATTTATCGGTCGATTGTTTCTGAGCTTTTTTAATAGCGACTTGAACAATTTAATATTTTTGTTTTAAGTAAGCTGGAGAACGTCTTACCAAGGGTTATCCCAGTAACTGTGTTGTGGAAATCAGAAAGGTAGTCGCTCCATTAAAATACTGGTATTCAGCTGCATCCGGTTAGACTGGACGCCGACCCTAACATAGTTGGGAAAAGGCTAGGCAGAAGTACATCTGATTGTAGAGTAATAAGACTCGTGCATAAGAAAAAAACTGTATTCGACACCCCAACTTTCTAATAATAACCTTTTAAGATGTAACAAGAAAGTTGTATCTCCTACAGCCTAAATTCAATTCTTAGATAACGCCAAACATTCAGACATTGAAGCAATAAAGAGAATTCCAGCGAAACAAAAACCTAGAGAGCCCAGACTGTGTCCTTGTAACAGGCCAAACGCTCTGAATATTGATACGGGAAACACGTATTTTTAGCTATCGCATTAATAAGGCCATTCGCTTCGAGATTCGGCCATTTAAGGATAACGATGACATTGAAATCTGAGACCCACATTAAATACTACGAGTTAAGTGTTGTGGCCCTCAATGCTGCTTGTTTTGCTTCGACTTACATTGGTTTGATTGACCAAGACACACATAATTTGTATTAATTAACTAGTTAGGTTTAAATTGTAAATCAACGAGAACACGGAACGTGTACGAGACTAACTTATAACAAATAATAATGTTCCTTATGGAATCTTTATAAATAAATACGTGATACGCTACGTAAGAAAAAAGTAAGCTTAAAAACTAAAACCAGACTACTGAAAAATCACATCTCAGGCGTGGGTATATTCGGTGAACGGAGTAGAAGCCTATGGCATATCTAGTTTTTTTTTATTTTTATTTTTTTTTAAAATTCAAATCATTATTGCAGGTTACATATGATTTGAATTTCGACATTTTTAAAGGATTTATTATTTTTCTTCAAAATTTATGTTTTTATTGTTCTAAAATGAAAAGTTTACAACGAATTTGTAGTATTTATTGATACTTAAATGTTTTTTTCTAAGCTATTAAAAAAAAAAAAACTGAATATGCCATACGCTTCTACTCCGTTCACCTAATATACCCTATTTTTTTCAAGACGGTAAAAAAAGTCATCCGATATATATATTTGAAATGTGCTAATTAAGGCCTTTCATTTGATACCCCACGCGGCATTATTAAAAAAATTGTTTTTTTTTTTAGTTTATGACTTTATGTCCTCTAGAAGGCGCCATGTTCAATTTTATGTGACGTCATATAGCCTATAACCAGCGGACGGCCAAGACGCTTCTAACGATACCTCATTTGTCAAATTATGATAAGTAGTTTAGAAGTTATGAAGGAACAGATAAACATACATACATACATACCGGTCAAAATCATAACCCTCCTTTTTGCTTCGCCGTAGTCGGGTAAAAAGAAAAATATTGCCCAAAAAACACAACATAAAATTCATACTAGGTTTCTAGCTCCACCTTTCACAAGTACATGTCCTTTTTGGACATGATTGATTACCTCGAGCCACTCAATCTTTCGCTAACCCTACTTTCGGATATATCTTATTATGAACTTTTCGGCGAACTAAAACGAATTTCGTGTGCAGAGTCCAATAAGAACAGCCTTCGAACTAAAAAGAATATTATGAGAATTTTGAAAATCGAACAAAAATAAACTGCATTCATAGCTTTTACACTTAAAAAGAGGTCACTGCATTTAAAAACATGCACATTCGGAATAAGACCTGAAATCATAACACGTAACACAACATCACGCCTGTCATCCCCGAAGGGATAGGCAGATGTGTATACCCACATGTCGCCAGTTATGTTGAAGCCCCATGTAATAGTGAGCGAGCCTATTGCCATCAACCGGGCACAAATACTCCAGGCTACTAATGAAGGGCTTGCGGACGACGAGTAATGGGCAGCTCGCCGTCCGGTAAGGACCAGGCCCGGGTCGACGGCGCGTTGTGTTCCACGCGCGCCTCAAAGAGATGTCAGCAGTGACGGGGTCAATTGGGCCGATGCCGCCGGGGTCGCGGGTAGTTCGAAAGAGATACCGTGGCCCCGGCACGGGCAACTGAAGGATCATGGGTGGGTTTTAGTCAGTAAGAGTCTGACACGCCCTCCCGCTCTGCCCAGAGCGGGAGAAGTCATTTGATGATTTCCCATCCACAAGAAAAAAAAAAAAAGGCTACTAATGAAAAATTCCTGATGGAAAAACCCAAAGAAAGTCTCCTGAAATTATATTATCAAATATTGTTTCAATCTCGAAACTAGATCACCGATTTATAGCAATAAAAGTAAACCTTCCTACAGCAGATAACACACGACTACTAAAATTCTAAATAAAAATATGTCCAACAAAACCAACTCACCAACACGAAGCGAGCTGTCATCATAAATATAAAATATAGAATTAATATTTCGAGCTCAGTAAGCGAGAGGAAAAATCTATTTTGCGATGTCAAAGAGGAACATCGGAACATTTACGCCCAATTATTATCTCTCAAAGTTACCCCCGCATACCCCCAGAGAAACCGGGACAAACCGGATATTTCTGGTTTTCACTATACTTGCGAGAGAAAGTGGAACGACGTACGACAATAATATAATATATTTTTTATCTTATAAGGTAATATTAAATGTGAATATTGGGTGGTTGACAATATTGTTATTGTAATGAAATTGTGTATCTGTCGTATCTATTTTGATTTGAAGAGGAAACGGGAAATATGAGAGATATTTACCGTTTCTTATGTTATTTCGAATTTAGACAAAACCGAAGTCATATAAGGAACAAGCGCTCTCTACATACTTGATCAAATAATGAGACAAATAGAAGTAAAAAAATAGTATTTAATTTGTGTCCTACCTATTTAAGCACTACATTATTTAACCTATCAACAATGTAGTTACCGATTTAAAGATTAAACAGAAAGTAGAAGGAAGAACTTAGCGATAAATTATTTCTAAAATGTGGGTAGTTTTTGGCTACGCCGGTCCGGTGTTTTATTCCTCCCTGGGGAAACGCGTCGCCGACGAGGCTAGACATTAACCGAAATGTCCAGTATTGATATATTGTCTACTACTTGCTAGTTTATTGGTATTGTGTGCTGTATTTGAATCCTTACTTTGAAATTGTATAGGTATTTGTGAGCTTTATTTAGTACTGAATAGCATAACAGTATAGTCCATACTGCAATAATTTAGCAAACTCTTGTATGGATAGCAAGAGTTTCCAAAAAGTTTTATTATTTGTAAAGTATTCGGTATTTTGTTTTATTTTATTATTTGTAAAGTTTTCGGCTAGTGGTCGAAGAGCTACTGCTGAGCATGAGGTCCTGGGTGCAATTCCTGGCTCGGGCAAAGTGTTATTGGATTTTACTATCTGAAATTTCTCAGTAGCAGCCTGGAATCTGGATTTGTGCCCGGTTGATGGCAATAGGCTCGCCCCTTATTAAATAGGACTTAAACATAACTGGCGAAATGTGGGTGTACTGTAGGTAGTAGGTACACCTCTGCCCAACCATTCGGGGAATCAAGGCGTGATGTTATACTAAGTTATGTTATTCGGTATTTAACTTATACTTTTCGATTTCTTTTCTACACTCATTATCCCCATTATTATGATGCAAATAGACTCTTAGTTACTCATATGTTTTGAGCAATGCCAATAGAAACCCATTATTGAAATCAAACCAAACACGACCAGCATCCATCTTTTATTCCATAATCTCACTAGACATAGCTAGAACAAAAAGAACCAAAAAATCAAACAATAAAATAAATTCCAACAAAACTTACATTCTCGCTTACACATATTTGCTGACGGGGTACCTACGCGGCTACACCCCGGGGCCGTGGGGGACGCCCGGAACTAGACGTTAAGCGAAACGTCCGATGTTGATTTATTGTCTGCGACTTGCGTATTCGTTTTATATTGTGTTTCGAAGCACCTGGAACTCCGACTATTTATATTGGAATTTGTATGTATTCCTATTTCCTTTTTCAGTGTGGAAAATTTCAAAACGTTACGAGTTTGGCATAAATGCGGCGTTGAGTTTCACCTTTCTGGATGCAAATTGCCGTGTGTGGATTGTGATTGCATCAGGTTCAGGCCTTTTTTTAAAATAAAAGTGGGATTAGATGTTGATACTGTTTTTTTTTGCGTTTTTATTTTCCGTGTGAACAATAAAGTTTATTGAATTTTATATTCAAATGTAATTTTTATGATTTGTAATGTTAGAGTGTTATCTACTATACCTACTTCTTAATCGATTTTTTTTAGTGTATTATTGTTATTTGGGCATTTGGCCTCCCACATGGTGGACCGACGACCTGCACCCTAATTGCGTAACACATTATCAATCGGAGTTGGTTTAATTTTGACAGTTCAACAACATTCATTGCGTTATTTACGTTGTCGAGCAAACAAATTTTTCGAACATATGAAGCAATGGACTAGCAATTTGTTTCAAAATGATTCAAATTCCGATCGATACTGTGTTACGCAATTAGGGTGCTGGTGATGAGGGCATTTGGAACAGGCCTATGTCCAGCAAAGAAATGTGGAAAGCTCATTTGATTGACCTACTCTTTTATCAAAATTATTTTGAAACTAAACCCCACTTTGAAAAGCAAGATGATTACGCTAACGATAATCACAATTAAATTCAGTTAACTTCTTCAATTTACGCGAACGAGTTATAAAATCTTCGACAAGCTTTTATAGTTAATTTTATTTGCTCTACAAACTGTAGATATACTTTGTAATTTAGCTAACGAGGTGCTGTAAATTAACAGAAGTGATATTCTAATAGCAGTAGCAGTAAAATTTATTTGCAATACTAAGTAGTATCGCTTCGGAAACTTAAATTGTAACAAGTTAATGCATTAAGTTACTACTTAACAAGTAATGGCAGTACTCCATTTAGTAGTAAATCGATCATAAATTATTTTAACAGGATGGTTGTAAAAACTAAAATAATTTTATAGATGAAGACCTCAAAAACCGTGCCTCGGAAAGCACGTTAAGCCGTTGGTCCCGGCTGTCATTCGTGGATCTTTGACAGACGTTACGGGCCGTCAGTAGCCCGAAAGTCTGACAACCAGTCTTACCAAGGGGTATCGTATTACCCAGTAACTGGGTTGTGGAGGTCAGATAGGCAGTCGCTCCATGTAAAATACTGGTATTCAGCTGCATCCGGTTAGACTGGAAGCCGACCCCAACATAGTTGGGAAAAGGCTAGGCAGATGATGATGAGATGAAGACCTCAAAATTAAATTTAAATACCCAGACTACAAATTATTTCACGAAGTATATCTAGCTACACTAACAACACACATCCATCTAATTTCAGTTATACAGCTACCAAAGTTCCCGTTAAACGCAAACGCCCAGGGGAATGAAGGATTTAACTTGATAACAGGATCAGTTAAGTGAAATACACGTTAGATTTACAGTTAATTTATAGTCTACCACCTCTGTGTTTATAGAAATTACGGATTTAGAAGCCGTCAAGTTGATGAGTAGAGGCATGAAGCTCAATACTTGGAAATTGTGGAGATATCTTGCGAACCGTGAAAAAAGAGACAATTATACAGACTTTCATATACATACACAAAATTACGCCGCGTGAGAGTAGGCAGAAACTACAGAACGCCACCTGCTACGATCCTTACATACTACTTTTGCCTCGTTTACGTTCATACATCTAGTCATACACACCCGCTGGTTGCGAGTACTACGAACCTAAACTTTCTGAAGAACATCACCAATAAGGTCACTATATGTCTTCCTCCCGGCGTACAATCACAATCAACAGACTTGCAATCACTTTCAATATATACTGTGCCTTTGCTGAATAGCCAAGCCTTTGACCTTACTTGCCATCGTATCTTAAGTTTAAAAAGAAAAGCAATAATTAAAAAGAAATAACAGCGAAGTGGAAATGTATTTTGTATGTATATCTCTTTTACGGACTGGTAAAAACCTGTATGTCCGAGTCCTGCGATACAGGTTTTTACCTAGTTTGGGAATTACAGTCATTAAAAAAATATTATTTGCTATTTACTGACTGCTGATTGTATTATACACCTCAAACCAACCCTTCATGGTATACAGGCTTCAAGTGACTTGTCTAAGACGACAACGAAAATTAATTGGCATGAACTGTAGGTAAGCCAATTGCTGTTTAGTTTAGACGAAGGCTTACTTATTTTACGATAACATGTAGTGCAGCTGGACTCCTATTTGGTGCAAACGCGGGATGCATAACAAATTAATTGCTTTGAACATCTAATTCTATGTTCTGTTTTACAATAAATAAATTTTGGTTTTCTAATTATAATTAATTAATTAATTCTTTGTTATTATAGATATAGGTACTTTTTACAAGCTCTAATAAGTAAGAATTAAGTTAAAAATGCAAATGTTTTATATGCGCTGCCATGGCCTGTATCCAGTCTCACAATTTATGACAAAACATAAGTATTATTGGCTAAAAATAAGAATCTACAAAAAATACAACAACTTTTGTTCACGCAAAGTTATTTATTTTGGCAAAAACAAAATATATTCAAGTATCACGATCCATTTTTCCCACAACGGAACTAATAAAAAACACACACTTTCTTTTATTGAACATTGCTACAACACATAATAAGATTTAACAACACATTTTGTTAACTTGCAACTCAGCCGCAAAAACGTTACGACGATATAGGCATTACGCAAAATGTCCAATATTGCTTTACTGACTGCAACATACGCTTGTTTATCGGTTACATTTTGACGGGCCCTTGGTTTTTAGAGCCTATAATATTCTATGGGGCCATTCCAAGTCCCCTAAGAGCTTAAGAAGATTTTTTGCTTTGTATTCTTCGGACTTTTATGCTGATTTGAAATTGAGAGAAACAATTGAATTATTTTTTTAAGCTAAGTTACTGACAGTGACAGAATGTTTAAATAACAGATATATATCGTGTTGTTCATTTAGTAATCGAATTTTCTAGTTTGCACTACATTTGTATTGGTTTAAATTGAAACGAAGCCTGATGTTGGCTTGCAGCTTCGTACACATTTACAATTATTTTTATTTTTACTAAACAAGGTTTAACTTAAATAACGCACAACCACTTAAGAGGTAATTGTACTCATCTTTATGAAAAACTTATAATTACAACATATTTTTTTTCGCGATTCCCCCTGCTCTTTTTTTAAAGAAGTGTAAGTATGACTTTTTAATTGATCGTAAATTCAAATTCAGAACAATGACGACAACAAAATGATGGGCAGTATGTCGGCATCAAAACCACAGAGTATTTTCAAAACTGCATAAAAACTTTTTCTTTGACTCATCATAATTCTGATGTTTTAGGTTAGGCCTCACATGGAATTGCACAGTGGCTCGATTCAGGAGTCCGGGAGTATTATTAACTATCTTATCCTTTTTGGTGACGATTATCCTTAAACGATAATGCAATATGTCAAAAATCTTGATATCCTGTCAAAATTAATGGATATCTAGAGAGTTATTTAATTCGGTTGCTAAGGGACGAATCCAGAACCTTATGGCATACCAATACCAACGTGTCACTTCGGTAGCAACAACGCCAACAACTTTATTTTTTATTCCACGTTCCACATGAGTGCTAGAAAAACGTCGCGTACAGGTGACATCGTACGAATGACGTCAGACCAGATGAGCGAGAAATAGATATACAACTGTATTGAAATGGATGGAAATATTTTTGTTGCTTTTTAATACATATGCCATTGCTTGTGTAGAAATTGACAATTCTGGGCTGGCGATACCGATTTTAGTAGAAGTACAGTCTGTCACACTTGTTAAAACATGAACTATGATTTCTCTGTAAATATCAAATTGCGACTAACAAAAGGTATTTACAAGCCAGATGTGAGTGGAAAAGCCGGGAGGGGACGCCCTAGGAAGATATACAGTGATTTTATTGGTGATGTTGCTCGCAATTTGCGTGTTTGACCAGATGTATGAACGTAAACGAAGCAAAAGGAGTATGCAAGGATCATAGCAGGTGACGTTCTGTAGTTTCTGCCTACCCCCGTGGGAAGAAGGCGAGAGTTTATGCATGTGTATGTTTGTATCAAAAAAATACAACCGACTTCCAAAAACAACACTACAAAGTGAAAAATAACTTTAATTTCGGAAGTCGGTGTCTGATTAAATGTATTTTCGTTTTTGCCACCGACTTCCGAAATTAAAGTTATTTTTCACTTTGTAGTGTTGTTTTTGGAAGTCGGTTGTATTTTTTTGTAAAAAAGTTTTTATTTTTCACTTTTTAGTTGTGTACCTACCCCACACAAATTCTAATACCACTACCTACAAAACAAACTAGAACATCATCAATATAAAAGTGGGGAAAAAATACGTATTATTGAAGCTAACTCAAAAACTACCCAAGCAAAGTTAATCAATTTTATATGGGACCAACCTAAAACAAAAAAAAATCCAAATCGGTCCAGCCATCTTCGAGTAATCGGGGAACATATATAAAAAAAAAAAAAAAGGTTCCGACGAATTGAGAACCTCCTTTTTGAAGTCGGTTAAAAATGGTTACAATAGACGGGACTGTTGGCTATTGATTGTAGGTCTAGCGAACCTTAGGCAGTGCCTCTAATATCTTGCTAACTAGCTACAATACATAGATATGAGCTGTTCTCATTTAACTCAAAGAAACAAGAGAAGAAGTCGGTTAAAAAGAACATAACATAACATTAGGCCGTAATCCCCGAACGGTTAGGCAGAGGTGTACCTATAAAAAGTGTAGGTACACCCACATTCCACCAGATATGTATCAGAACCATGTAATAAGGGGGCGAGCCTATTGCCATCAACCGGGCACAAATCCAGATTCCGGGCTACTACGGAGAAAGTCCTGAACGAAAACCCCAATATCACTTGTCCTGGGGCCGCCTGGGAATCGAAGCCAGGACTTCATGCTCAGCAGTAGCCCTTACAACCACAAGACCACCGACGCAGTTAAAAATTTACTTTAAAAAAAGTAAAAACCGACTTCAAAAACCTAAAACAAATAAAATAACTTTCATAAAAAACTTAATAGCTTCTGAAGTCGGTGCCAAGCTAAGGTGCATTGAAGATTTAAAGACACCGAGTTCAGAAGCTGTTAAGTTTTTTATGAAAGTTATTTATTTGTGAAAGTTGTTTTTTTGATTTTTGAAGTCGGTTTTTCCTTTTTTTAAAGTAAATTTATTTTTCCATTTTTAGTTGAATAAACAATTGGGTACATATTTAGGCCCAAGACGAACGAAAGGAAGAATCATCAAAATCCGCTTAGAAATGCCGGAGTTATAGTACATTTATGTATATAACTTCGTACATCACAATAATTGCCTATTTTATTATATACTAAAACCTTCCTGAAAGTATGCAGATCACCTTAGTGAAAGAATCGTCAATATTGGTACATTAGTTTTTGAGAAAATCGCGGACATACAAACATACATATGAAGTTATTTTTGAAGCCCTGTCGATAACTTTTGTTGTGAGTCAATTAAAACGCGTAACAAACTTAGGACTTATTTAAAACAGATAAGAATCGTGATGTTTTGTTTTTCTAACTCATGCAAACAATTTCGCGTTATCTCTAAAGCCAATGAATGATACATGTTTTCATATCGGGAACGTTCAAATCTCACGCCTCAACGCATCTTCCTCTACAATATGGAATGATTGTGAATGTTTACATCCTTCAAGAAATATTATGATATACACACGAATAAGCTTTGAAATTATAATAATGTTTATTTTAGTTATAGGTACCTCGTAATGTATATATGGAAAAGGGATGTAAGTCAAGTTAAGATAAGAAAGTGATAACAGATACGTTTTTTAACCTCTCAAGTCCCGCATGGGCGACGGGCATCCCAAATTGCGTATCTACCGTCAAACCCCGGATAGAATACCATTCGACCATCCGACCGATTCGATCCGATCCGATTTGGCTTTTCTTCAATAAACATTTTTATACATTTATTTAAAAGTGCCTGTAATTGGTTTATTTGAAATAAATGCTTTGCGTTTGAGTTTGATTCACGCGGTTTAAACCTCTATCAATCTGCCTAGCCTTTTCCCAATTATGTTGGGGTCGGCTTCCAGTCTAACCAGATGCAGCTAAATACCAGTATTTTACATGGAGCGACTGCCTACCTGACCTCCACAACCCATTAAATGGGTAATACGATACCCCTTGGTAAGGCTGGTTGTCCGACTTTCGGGCTTCTGACGACCCGTAACGACTGTCAAAGATCCATGAATGACAGCCGGGACCAACGGCTTAACGTGCTTTCCGAGGCAAGGAGGAGTCTCGGTATGTAAAGATGATCACCCATCTACGGACCGACCCCGGCAAGCGTAGCTTAACCTGACTTTGACGACACGGTTGGCGCAGTGGTTGAGCGATTGACTGCTGCGCAGCATGTCGCGGGTTCGATTCCCGCACGGAACAAATATTTGTACGACCTACAAGTATTTGTTCCGAGTCTGGGTGTTTTTCTATATATAATATGTATGTATTTACAAAAAAAAATGTATATAAGTAGTTTATCAGCCATCTCGTTACCATAACACAAGCATTAGGTTGCTTAGCTTGGGGCTAGATGGCGTTGTGTGATATGTCCAAACATATTTATTATTTATATTATTATTTACTTTGGTGCACGATGGATTTTCTCTTCAAATAAATGGTTCAAATACAAAAATTACTGTTGACAGCAGTGACAGGGCTTGAGAGGCGTTTTACTCTCTAAAATCTATTCAAAAGATACTGGCACTACACAAATTGGTTATAAAGTTGATTGTTGAAAACTACAGGAAAGAATAAAAGCTCGTCACTTTAAAAATAACTCCTGACGAATGATTTGAATTGAAGCAGTTTACTTTAAAGATTAATTACTTAACCCTAAACTGAAAAAAATTAAACAAACAATTTTTATATCGATCGCTGACATTTGTTTTCTTTTATCTAAATTTCTGTCAGTCAAAAGTTCAACAACCTTAGCAAAAATTTATAAAAATATGTCTCAATACATAAAACAGGTGACAGGCACGTGGCAGCACCGTCGCGTGATCAGATATGATCATTTGCGTCCCGTCAGCGACGGAGTGCGGACGTCTCGTTTGCATAATTTGTTTATTACCATTTGTTGGATGTCAAATTTCTTCGATAATTTATTCTTTCTGGCGTTTTGCGCTAGAATTGATAGGTTATTTTTAAAAAATATCTAAGCCAGTTTCTGCCTACCCCCATGGGAAGGGGCGTGAGTATATATGTGTCGGATCCGGTCAATAGTACGGACGCGTAACGAATCGCAAGCGCGCCACAGGCGACATCACGTGAGGTACCCACACCTACAGCGCGCTTCTACAGAGTCGTGATGTTTTAACCTCATGGCGAGAAGAACAGTCTAGTGTCGGATCGCATCGGAGCAACATCGGGGTTACTACGCCACGGAACTGTATTCGATTCGTTGTGCTTAGTGATTGTGTTAGATTGTGATTTTAAACACCGTGTATCGCACCCAGTGTGTTTTCATTGCACGAAACCCATCTTCTGCCCACATGTCTGTCTTATTCTAACTGAGTAAATCCTGACGTTCCGACATAATATGTAAATATGTTTAACTTATTATTGTCCTGATTTTGTCAAATTTATGTCAAAAAATAATAAATTATGTAATTAAATTAGGCGACGGAATGCCGAAGAGCGCGGGCGCAAGCAAATTTAACTTTTAAATTGTGACGCACAATAAAACCAATCCCCATTTATATTAATGATTTGAAATTATGTTACTATTCACATTGTATTCAATTGTTGTGCCCGACAGGGTCCATCTTGTAATTATTATTAAGATCTTGTAAAATACATGTGAATATGCAATAAAGAACTTTCTTTCTTGTTTTCTAGTGAAGGATGTACCCAAGCAACAGAAAGGGAGATAGTTACGAGAAAATGCGAATCCGGATGAATAGACCTGGCCCAGTCGTAAACGTTATCTCACAATGACGTCACGAGTTTACGACGTCACCGGTATGCGTCGGAGTGCAGGTGTGGGACAAGAACTGGGTTAATTGTTGATGTTGCTATGTGTAGTTACATGACAAGATGTGTGTTATTTTGATGCGGTCGTATATTTTGATGTTGTATATTATTATGTTTTGGGTTCTAATTTATTACTTACATGATTCGTGTATTGCGTAGATCAAGGATCATTCAGCAAGGCAGAGATGTGTTTTTAGGTTGGAGTTACTGTGTGGTTAGGTACCGATGTATTTAGATATTTTAACAATATGTCTCCGACTCTCTGAGGTAGCAAAGCATCGGCATATACTTTGGTGCCCAAAGGCGGCAATAACCTCTTTCTCTAGAATTATCTAGCTAGAGTAAAAATATGATTATTTGCAGGATATCAATGTTTGGTGAAATCCACCCTAAATAACATTAATTATTCAACATAACCAACCAACCTCAACCTTATTACCTTTGTAATAAGTTCTGTGTATCTCATCCAAAGCGCTCTACCCTGTTTACAATTCACTAATTAATCAATCTGCCTAGCCTTTTCCCAACTATGTTGGGGTCGGCTTCCAGTTTAACCGGATGCAGCTGAATACCAGTATTTTACATGGAGCGACTGCCTATCTGACCTCCACAACCCAGTAACTGGGTAATACGATATCCCTTGGTAAGACTGGTTGTCAGACTCGGGCTTCTGCCGACCCGTAACGACTGTCAAAGATCCACGAATGACAGTCGGGACCAACGGCTTAACGTGCTTTCCGAGGCAAGGAGGAGTCTCGGTATGTAGAGATGGTCACCTATCCACGGACCAACCCCAGCAAGCGTAGGATAACCTGATGGATCCACCCGTGCGGCTGTTATTACTTAGTCACGAGTTCCTCCTTCCTCCTCCTACAATTCACTAATCATAGGTAAGAAAAGAACGAGTAAGGCTCCTACAAACAGGCGCGATTACATCGCGTGTCGCGCCTGTTTGAACGAGCCTTTATAGGATACGTCGGATACACGAACCGGACATTAAAACGTTTCTTCTTCAACAAACACATAATATTTTGACATCCAAACATGTCATATTTTTAATAACAAACATCTCAACATAATAACACAGGGTCAGAGCTACCCCTACGAGATTTTGAAGGGTTGATTGCGTGCGAAGGGTTCCATATGAAGTCATGCGGAAATATATTCTTATTAGGGTTCCTTATTATCATTCTTGGGATGTCCTGTCACTCTGATAATGTTTGGAGCGAATGTGTGTTATGGAGATAGAATGTGTAGCTTTTAGCTTAAAATAACGGGTTGGTTTTTAATAATAGGTATCTTTTTTGCCTCTCATGCACGAGGTTGTATTGTGGGTTCGAAACCGGGCAAGTATCAATCTGAATTTTCAATTCGTGTGTACTTTCTAACTGAAGGAAAGGTGAAGGAAAACATCGTGAGGAGAACTAGACTTATGGTCAATAGTCTGAAATCGCCAACCCGTCTTGAGCAATGGTGGTGATCAACGATCGTGCCTACTCTATATGAGAAGAGGCCTGTGCCCTGCAGTGGTAAAGTGAGGCTTGTTTTTGAACGCCTACCAGAAAAGTACCTATTTTACTACCAAAAAATTCGAAATACCTGCCCGAATGGATAAATACTCACCAAAATTAAAACCATTTTATTGTGAAATTATAACTATAGAAAACTGACAGCAGGTCAACGGAGCCCCGCTTGCCGGGGCTCCTATTTCTGTCTGCAGGGTTTAAAGAAACCTAACCAACCAAACCTCGGGGTGCCCCTTTTTTTTTGTGGATGGGAAATCATCAAATGACTTCTCCCGAGACTTTTACTGACTAAAACCCACCCATGTTCCTTCAGTTGCCCGTGCCAGGGCCACGGTATCTCTTTCGAATTACCCGCGACCCCGGCGGCATCGGCCCAATTGACCCCGTCACTGCTGACATCTCTTTGAGGCGCGCGTGAAACACAACGCGCCGTCGACCCGGGCCCGGTCCTTACCGGACGGCGAGCTGCCTTACTCGTCGTCCGCAAGCCCATGCCTACGGTGGCCGGGAATCGGCGATAGATTGCCCCTATAGGGCCCTATAGGGATAGGGTGCCCCTGACGTCGACCGTCTAGGGTTAGGGTTTTCGTCAGCAGGTCGACGCAGATTTGGTGAGCATTTAATTTTTTTGGAAGTCATTATATTTAATCCCGTAAACTAACATGCTGATATTATTATTATACAGTGTGAGATTCCTGATAAGCAATGATTGGTGTAATCTACATGTGGTGTGATAATACACTTCTATCGAGTCAGGGTAATTATTACCATGAGATTTTTCTTTCTATACCCACAATACAGCTGGAATTTCGAGGGTGATCCTTGATGACTTTTTATGTACACTGGATGGATATCGACTATCCTATCTATAACCAGTTTTGGCATACTGGAGATAGAAAATCCTATATATTTTTAACGTCCCAATAATCTAAGATATTTAAAACAA
Source organism: Cosmia pyralina (assembly GCA_946251885.1). Taxonomy (NCBI): domain Eukaryota; kingdom Metazoa; phylum Arthropoda; class Insecta; order Lepidoptera; family Noctuidae; genus Cosmia; species Cosmia pyralina. Next base: position 16,098,092 of record OX276366.1, on the reverse strand, counting down.
AAGAACACAAATAAACGAAAAGAACGTAAGGACAGATAGAATTATATTGTCTATCATCAGTAGCGATCTGTCTTTTACTGGCAGTAGGGTTATTGCGTTCGGCCGGCCGTAAGCCGCACTGTATCCGCGTGGTGGATAAGGAACTAACTATACTAATTCAGCTCAATTCAGCTTTTGTCCATAGGAAACACCAGTTTTGTATGGAGATGCATACGCATCCGTTCAGATTTCTGCGTCTGAACGGATGCGTATGAGTTACGTGCTACGGCCCAGTCGTATGTTGCTTTTGCCACTACCTGAGTTTTTCAAACAGAAGGCATTTCTAGGCTCATAGTTAAGAAATTCAAATACTTGGGCAAAACTATTCATTATACATAACTTAAAAATAACAAAATTATATCCTAACATAACTAAAACTATTAAAAAACTAAAATATGGCATCGAAAAATTCCTCCGCATCGCTGTCGACTGGTAAAGTACCCAAGAGACTGGCGGCATTGCCACATTGTAAGGCAATGCTAAGCCTCTGGCCAAGGTAAAAGCCAGCCCTTGGCTCACGGGAAGTGTCAACCAGCCGCTTGGAGATTTCGTTGAATAAACCATGAGCACTCGGACCCCACGGCCCAAAGGTTTCAACCCCAAACGGCTCGAAAATATAATTACCGATAAGGTTATTATACTTTCGCCGCTTGAGGTTTCCCGCAGCCGCAGCAGCAGTGCCAGCACAGCACGCAAAAAAAAAAAAAAATATTTCAATTTCGTAATTTTGCATCTCGCAAAGATGGGCCTTCCACTTACATTCATCCTAATCAAATAATACATAATCAGCATATAATGTCTCTTAGAGAGTTGGCAGATGTCACAAGTCTTCGAATTGTTGGTTCTAGGACATGCCGGTTTCCTCACGATGTTTTCCTTCACCGTTCTGAGAGCAGTGGTGATGAAATTATTTACACAAAGTAAAGCGTCTATCGGGGTTCGAACCCACGACCTTCAACTCGTAAGTCGCGGCCGCTACCACTGGGCTCCCCCTGTTCAATCCAATAATAAAATCTCTTTATTAAAATATTTTATTTCTAAATACTTCACGCACCGATAAAACTCGTTCCAGAGAACCAAAATAAACTCATTCTGAGAATATTTAAAGCCGACCTGAAATGTCAAATATAAATAAATATGGAGTAGCTAAGAATACACTTTTGTATACATTTGAGCTTCTTAACATTTTTTCACGAAAACAGGTAAGGATTTCTATTTATTCAAACAACGTTATAAAAGAGAAATTATTTGATTCATATTTCCTTGTGGGTTTAATTGGGAATGAGAATGTATATTGTATTTTAATTAGTGTACTACAATGACATTCTTATGCTAATAAAGAACATTAATGACTCAATTGCAATACACTAGTTTTTAGACTGCCGTTTCGCTCGCATTCTAGGGAAACTCCTACATGTACCCGGATAAAAAGTATACTATTTTTTAATCCAGTTCTTTGTCTATCTGTGTGTCAAATTTTATCCTAATCCGTTCAGGCGTTAAAGCATGAGTAACAAACATACTAACTCAGCCTACCTTTCACAATAGGTATTAGTAGGGTTTTGAACAAAATTGGAATGCTCTTCATTACCTTTTATGTTTGTTTTTAACATAACTCTGTGGCCAATGAGAGGTGACACGAATAACGGTCAAATATATTACTTTTACGCAATTTAGTACAATAATTTACATTTATTTATTGGCTATTTTGTAAATAAAAGCAATTCCTTAAATTTTATTAGGCGATTTTGGTTTAATTGGGTATACGTTGAAGAATGGATCGTTTTTGTTTTTGTGAACTTCGTAAACAGGATAATATTATTAAACATTTTTCGTCAATTTCAATCTAGCAGAGGTAGTTGTTACTTATGTATTGCTTACATAGAAATATTAAAGGCCTTAGCACACCTCCGCCGCGAAAACGCGAAACCGCATGATGTTGATGTTGATGTTCCGCTACTCGAGTAGCGGTATATAATGCGAGTCAGTTGAATTGAACTACTGCAGTTTTGATGCTATGGTTTTGTGGCGGAGGTGTACTAAGGCCCTAAATGAGATTTTCTGAAAAACATCTGCTATTTTACCTAGATACAATTTTCTTTATTAGGAACTTTAACATAAACAATAGCTGATATTTTGCCTTTTTGGCACAGCCGTGAGGCACACTTTCCTGCATTGTATTTTTTATTTTTTGTTGTTGTTGCATCGCAAATGTAGATTTTTAAAATTTTATTGTTATTTTTTACTTTTTGTTTTGCCTCTAATTTAGACTGTGCTAAATAAATGTGTTTTCTTCTTCTTCTTCTTCTAAAAATATACTACAGTAGCTGCAATTCTTTATCAACAAGAAAATAGAAATTCGCTCCTTTATTTTATATTTCACAGCAATGCTCAATATTTTCAATATTTGTGACGGCTGCTACAATACATATATTTTATTTACAAATCTACAAAGAAATACACTTCTGGACACATCTATTGGCCCACCTTAGAGTTTAGGTTTCGATGGCCCCTAACGAAATATGATTGCTAGATTGATCAAAAACTGTTGATGCAGTTTTAAACCTGATACATTTTACCATCTTTTTCGATCGTATTGTTTTAAATTTGAATTCAGAATACCATACGACATGGAGCTACGCCTAACAAGTCGGATATGCGCCTTGTTAAAGGCAATTGATTTTTGAATAAAAAACATGTTTTATCAAATAAAGGTTTAATTTAATAACGCGTGTTGCTTCCATGGGCATCTACCACAGCTCACATACGATTAGGCATAGAGTTTATCAACCGCTCTATGAAATTTTGAGGGATCATCTCCCATTCCTCTTCTATGGCAGTTTTCAACTCCTGCATCGTCTGGGCAACTGGCTGACGAGCCCTAACACGTCTTTTTAGCTCGTCCCACATGTGCTCAATGGGGTTCATGTCTGGGCTTCTGGCTGGCCAGTCCATAACTGTGATGTTCACATCCCGAAGATATTCCCTGACGATGCCGGCCGCATGGGCTCTTGCATTATCATGCATAAAAAGGAAATTTGGGCCCACATAGTCCGCGTATGGTATCACGTGAGGTTCTAAGCACTCACGAATGTACCTTTCAGCATTTAATGTTGGCAGCCGTGGTCCTGTAACAACCTCAAGTTGAGTTTTGCCGCTCGCGGATATACCGCCCCAGACAGTCCATGAGCCACCGCCATAAGCAACCCTCTCTTCAAAGCAGCATTGTGCGAAACGCTCTCCCTTACGTCGGTAGACCTTCTTCCTTCCATCATTGCCATGTAACACAATTTTAGACTCATCAGAAAAGAGTACACGGCTCCAATCTTGCTGTATCCAATTTAAATGACTGCGTGCGAAATGAAGGCGCGCTGTTCGGTGGGCTCGCGTTAGTTTGGGGCCATTAGCTGGCTTGTGTGGTACCATATCGCGTTCTTTTAACCTTCTCCGAACAGTTCGAGCGCTCACAGATACTCTGTGGAAGTCGCGAAGTTGGTTTTGTATCTCAATGGAGGTAAGGTGACGATTTCTCAAGCTGGTCGTCACGATGAATCGATCCTGCCTTTCAGTTGTGACCCGAGATCGTGGCCTTCCTTGGCGACGAACAAAGCCGCCAGTCTCTAGGTACCTCCGATAAACATTTCGGACCGCAGATCGACCTAAATTAAGTTGAGCACTCACGTTTCTTTGGCTGTGTCCGGCCTGAATAAGTGCCACAGCTTGGGCGGCGACTTCAGGTGAAGTATCCATAGATTATTGATAGAACCTCACCTTAATGTTAAGTATAAGTAATGTTTGTTGCAAAACCAAAGATATCAATCACTTTTTCAAGAATTAAATCCAAGTAAACCAATAAAACCAAGTTTTCTTAGTATTCGATTGTTTGATATCAACAAACAGGCTCCAAATTGTCTTTTGTTTCTTTAAATTCTGTGTTCGAAATTCAAAAGAAGACTATTGAATGAAATTATGAATGTGCCAGGTTCAAAACTGCATAAAAAGTTTTTGCTCGACCTAATATAAAATTTTAGCTAGGACCAAACGAAACTGAAAATACGAGGTGGGCCAAAAGATGTGTCCAGAAGTGTACCTCGCGAAAGATCGGGACAGATATCAAATTTATCAATGCTATCCGGGGTAATACATAGGATGGCAATATTTGCAAATATACTCGGGACAGTCCACTATTTACATTGTATCTCCTTCTTTCTTTAATCCATCCAAAGGTTGTTTTTAAAAGATTACTTTAGCGATATAATTGTGTCACCCTAAGTAAAATTATACATTTATATATCTGTAATGGTGTACTACTACTTTCCTAATAAAGAGTATTCTATTCTATTTAAACAACGGGCGCTGTTAGTGAAGACTGGTCATATCTTAGCTGCCACGGCTTATTTTAATATAATTTTTGAATGGTTTTTTTTTTTATATTTTTATTTCGGAAGCTTTTAATGTTCTGCATCGTTCTCACATCTATAATTTCAACATGAATGATGTAGGTAACCAATATTTTGTAAGCATATTTTGATTTTTAAAATAGTGTCCGTGAGTTTTTTGCCCGTTCTTCTCCATAGGTACCTAGACCTACTATGCTTTGGAATGGGCAACTGGCTTCATCTTTCTGACTGACTACTCAAAAGTGCATTGGTTTAAATTTGAAGTAAATGCTTTGATTTTGAGTTTGAATTATTTGCTTATTTTTTTGATATTTATATTTCTAGGCAGGGCAGAAACCATAAACAATCAATACCTAATTACTAATTAGCATAGTCGTGTCCTAAATATATGACACTTGCTAAATGTTGAGTGTCCGTGGAATTTCTTGCCCGTTCTTCTCCATAGGTACCTACTACGCTTTTGAATGGGCAACTAGCTCTCTGTTTGACCGACTCCTTGACAATTTAAAATTGTCTGTAAATGGTATAATTGAAATAAATGCTTGAGTTTGAATTTGAATTTGTTTTTGAGTAACTAATCTGTAGATACGAACATATTACATACAGTGTATGTAGGCTTGTGAAGAACAGACTTTAATCCTTCTGTAGGTTGTCCTTTCTATGAGCCCATTGCCATAACTTTTAGTGAAAATGTGAAGAATGTTAATCTATACTAATATTACAAAGAGGTATTCGTTTGTTTTTTTGTATGTAATGTAGGGGGTAATCTCTGGAACTACCAATCAGTTTTGAAAAATTATTTTTGCACTTGATAGCCCGCCCAATTCTTAAGGAAGGTTATAGGCTATTTAACATCACGCTATGACCTTACAGAGCCAAGCAAAAAGAAAAAAAAAACTGTTTAACTTGAATACTTGGACTTGAACTTGTGAACTTGTTTATACTTGTTTTGCTTACATTGCTTTTGAGTGTATTTTGTCATTATTTTTTCTAATGTGCGTTTTATTTGTGCAGAATAAACAAGTTTTCTTTCTTTCTTTTCTTTCATTCTGTTCTTAAACGAAGTAATAGCATGGGCGGGCGATGCGTCGCCGTCTGGGGAACAAGAAATTTCACGCGGACGAAGTCGCGGGCAGAAGCTAGCTTATACTAATATTATAAAGATGTATAATTTGTGAGTTTCTATGTAAGGGGTAATCTTCGGAATTACTGATTTGATTCCAAAAATTATTTCCTAATGGGAAGCTACCGTATTGCTAAGTGTCATAGGATATATTTTATGTTAACACAAGAAATTTCATGCAGACGAAGTCGAGGATAGAAGCTAGTATTTCATATTGACGAAGCTTGTAAGCCTGTATCATCACAAATGTTTGTTCCGAATTTCCGAACATAGATAACGAACTGAATGCGATGGTTGGTAGCTCCTAGCCGTATTGGCTATTGGACGAGCGGTCTCGCCAGGATTTGTTGGGCCAATCAGACATGTCTACAGTGCGTTACGGTACGTCCGCGTCGTACTGCCTTGAAACGAGTTTCAATACTAACGCCGCCCTTATTTGTATTCGGTTCTGAATTATGCGGGCTTATAGAGAAGACTGATGTGGGATATGGGTTTTATAAATCTATATAAATAAAAAGAGAAGTCCTGATTGACTGACTGATTCATCAACGCCCAGCGCTTGGACCTAGAAAGCTGAAATTTTGCACAGAGGTTCCCTTTATAATGTAGACAAGGAATAAGGAAGGATTTCCCGGTAATACTTGTAATCACTTCCTTATGTAATAAAGATTATTATATTATAGCTAAATTTAATAGAAAAATTAAACTATGATTAAACAAACATGTGAAGTTTAAAAAATAACTGTTAATCGCCGAACATAATCTAAGTTATATTATAGGTAACGCATTTATTGATTAATTAATATTGTTCAGTAAAAAAATATATTGATAAACTTGATCTCTAACAATTAACAAAAAAAAAAGTACGTTGCCGTGGGATATTTTCCGATATCCACGCGGGCGAAGCCGCGGGCAAAAGCTAGTTATAAATAAAGCGTTGGAAAGCTCATACTACACATAAATACAGCCATCATGAAAATCTGTCATTTTCACTAGTATTTAGATAGATATGAAACATTTATTCATTGCACACAAAAGAAATAGAACAACACATAAAAGCACATTTAAATGATAACAAATAACATAAATATATTTAATGAATTATAGTTTAAAAAAATAAAAATAAACGCTTTAATACCATTAAACTGAACTAAAAAGTAAAAATAAATTTTTCAATCTAAGAATAAAGTGATTAACGAGAAAATTAATGTCACTGTAAAAAAAACGTGGGGTGCTTTCGAATTACAGAGTTAGGGTAACAATGTCGTACAAAGCACCCCACGCTTTTTTTTTTACAATGACATTCATTTTCTCGTTAATCACTTTATTCTTAGATTGAACAATTTATTTTTTACTTTTTAGTTTAGTTTAATGGTATTAAATCGTGTTTTTTAGTTTTATTAACTTTTTATTTATTTTTCATATTTTTAGAGATAAATCGTTAATCCTGATCAGGAGAATGGGACAAAATTTTTAAATTATTATATTGTCATCGGGCCCTGATAAGTGTGCAAAATTTCGAATTAATCTGACCATTTAAAGTGGGTAAAAATCGAGTTCAAAGATTCCGTTACTTACAAACAAACAAAATATACATACAGGTGAACCTAATAAAAGCATGTTAAAAACAAACAGTTTTGAAAAAATGAACAGAGTATGTATAACTATAAACATGCTTCAATAACAAAACGGCAGATCTTGACACTTCTCCCAAATCTTCAAAACACTGCAATAAACAAAAAGGAAACGTTATATCAATATCAATATCAATATCCAGAACATCAAAGCCCGTCATCCCCATGACCCACTATCCTATTTGGCGATCCATCCGCCCTCTATCCGCCAAAGCGATCCATCCCAAATAATATAGAGTTGAAAACTAAACATCACGCACGGAGCCTCGTTCAAACTGAATAATACAACAGATACGCACGTGTCAACGGGGCTATAGAACTGGGGCGAGTCACTTGACAATAAAATGTAGTTTATATTCATATGATTTTTGTAGTGTTCGTGTTTTCGAAACTGAAATTGAACGATGGGTTTGGTAAATAAATATTGCAATGTGAAACTTGCAGTCTAGACCAAATAGTATTATCTCAACACAGAAAAACATAATTATGTATAAAATATGAAAAGTTTTTTTGGTCCTTTTTATTTTATGCCGTGTTATAGGTATACTAGATAACTTGTTTTACCGTCTTGGAAAAAATAGGCTTTAATAGGTGAATGGAGTAGAAGCTTATGACATACCACTTTTTTTTTAAGCTTTGAGAGAAATTTATCTAAATATCAATAAATACTACAAATTCAAAGTAAACTTTTTATATTTTTTAGAGTTAAGTTTTTTTCTTGTTTGTGACTAATGTGTGCCAAATAGACATATTTTCTTTCTTTTAGTTAAGGAGCGATTCTTAGTATCTCTGAACCATCACAAACCGTAAAAAGTCTTGGATTCATTAACCCTTAACTACCTACCCCTTATTTTAGTCACGTAACTACCTACCCCGGTCTGTGTGACCACGTCGGCGATATTTTGACCGAGTAAAAAAAATTGATAGAGGAAGTTAAATAGAAATAAAACATTAACATTTTATAGGTTTTTCATTTATATTAAAATTATAGAAACATGAAAAAATAAGTCCGCCTCTGTATATCTCTGTTTGAAGTAATAAATAAATAATAAAAAATCAACATTATTTTTTATGAATCAAAATGCCTTCAAACATAATGAGAAAAAAAAAAACCAACACATTTAGAAAATGAGGTCTGCGGGTGGCGGGGAGAAGGTACATGAACGCACCAAATGTAAAGATGCGCACACTGGTGTCTGTGAGACCGGGGGTAGGTAGTTAAGGATTAAACCTATGTTTAAACCTATGTTAATATATCATAGAGAAACTAATAACATCGTTAAAAAACTGTTAGTTCACAAAATTATATCCGAACTAACCGATAATTAAAGTATCAATAAAAATAAACAACATCATAATGTGACGCATAGCTGGTGACTGGTACTCAGTACGTGAAAATTGATTACTTCGAATACAACTCGACTCTTTTTTAACCGACTTGATAAACACAAACGAAACCTAATTAATAAACACACACGAAACCTAACCTAATTAATACCACTATCCGATCTACTTGCCCCAGCAACTAGCTTAATATAATATCTACCTACCTACCCTAAACGTTAGTCAGACTGTAATTAAAACTTGATGCAACTATTTATTAAATGATAAAATACGCGAGCCTCCAGGCACGATCCCGGGTTATCCCGGGACGGTCCCGGAGTCCGGGATACATCTCAATTATGAGCCCCGCCGGACTCACTATCGATGTAACCGCTAAACGTAGCCTGCAAAGTTTTGAACGGAAAATAAGATTTTTCGAACTTTTTTTTATAAGTAGTTACTCAGTCTTCGATTCTTTTGAGTCGCCTTTAAGATCATTTTCTCTTTTATGATGAGATGGTATCGGTTGATTATTAATATGAATAAAGTTTTGTTATCAAAATATTACTAGTGCAAGGCAAAAATCCCAAGGGGTATCGTGTTACCCAGTAACTGGGTTGTGGAGGTAAGATAGGCATAGGCAGTATCTCCATGTAAAATATTGATAGATATTCAGTCGCATCTGGTAAGACTGGAAGCCAAATTTAACATAGTTGGGGAATGGTTAGGCAGATGGTGTTTTTATGTCAGGAGTCATGTTTTAACAAGAAGTCCCTGTTTCCGCCTGGAAATTGGTAAAATGGTAACAGCTACATAAACCAACTCTTTCTTTCTCCCTTTTCTGAAGAGAAACTTTTTAAAGCTGGTAATGTATTTGTTGTTTTTCGTTAAGGGGGACCCGCAGTAGTAAACCGCAAAATTCAAATTTTCTTACGTTTTTGCAATTTGCAGGTCAGTATCAGGTTGTAATAGGTTGGGGAAAAAGTTTCTTCGCATTTTTTAAGAAAATTCAAAACATTTTTTAATTTACATTATTTACATTTATCTAAAGTATGTATGTCGGTACCATTTTGTTCGATAACTTTTTGCCATCTTGTAAGTAGGGACATGATCCCATTGCTATAGAAATTTTGGGACTTCTGATCAAAATACCGCGACAAGTGGTTTTGGCAGTCTTCTCGTGATGTTAACCTGACACGGCCTAAAGAATTCTGAAGAGACCGAAACAGGTGGAAATCTGAAGGTGCAAGGTCAGGACTACACGGCGGATGCAATAACACCTCCCAGCCAAACTCTCTTAATTTTTGCTGAGTGGCTAAAGATGTGTGAGGCCTAGCGTTATCATGATGAAAAACCACACCCCTTCTGTTAATTAATTCCGGCCGCTTTCTCTCAACTTCTTACTTTAATTTCATCAGTTGTTCGCAGTAGAGTTCAAAATCGATGGTCCTGCCTGGTGGTAACAGCTCATAATGAATAATGCCCTTCCAATCCTACCACACACACAGCATCACCTTGTTGCGAGTTAACCCGGTTTCGCCACAGTCTGTGAAGCCTGACCGGCCTTTGACCACGACCTTTTTCGCACGTTCTTGTCGTACGTGATCCACTTTTCATCACCAGTTATCAGCTTCTTCAAAAATGGTTCGGTTTCATTACGTCGTAATAAAGAATCACAAATTAGTACACGGTTCATTAGGTTTCTTTCCGTAAGCTTGTGAGGTACCAAAATATCGAGCTTTGAATGAATACTTTATTTGCCAGAATATAGGTACATTGATTTTGGTAAAGTTAATATACTTTTTTGTGTACCCAGTTTTTTCCAAATGCGCCAAAACTGTTTTGTGGTTAATTCCCAGTTCTTCAGCTACGTCGTTACTACTGATATCTATCTCTATTATCTATTTATCTATCTATCTGATATCTTGCTCCACTTTTTCAAAAATGACATCCATTTTATCCGTAATATTGCGACCAGAGCGACGTGCATCTTTGACATCAAAATTTCCGGATTGTAAACGCTTAAACCAAATTTGTGCTACTCTCACAGACACTGCACTGGGTCCAAAAACATCACAAATTTTTTTCGCGGTTGCATTTTTACCGTTTTTTGTAGTAAAATTTTAAAATGTATCGAATTTCTTCATTAGATTCACTCATCTTGACAGTACGAAAAACAAATGAAAATCACACATTTTCCCAATTTGAATTTGGAATTATGTTCTTTAAAATTTAAACTTTCAATGATACCAAAACCAGCCAGATACAAATAGATTTTAAAAGAGATTTTATTTTAAGTTCATACATACTATAATGCGAAAAGACTTTTTCCCCAACCTAATTATGTTGATAAAAATATGATATACGGCTATAACAAATATTAATTTATATAATTATAACCATAAGAATAACTTAGAGAGATGTATTGTACATCTCTCTAAGTTAGCTTTGTTCTATATAAGTTTGATTTCGGAAATCATGCTATTTTTGAACAAATCTAACTTAGAAAGATGTATTGATCATTCTTATGGTTAAAATTATGTAAATACATATTTGTTATAGAGCCGCGTATCATATTTTTATCAATATACAACCTGATACTGACCTGCAAATTGCAAAAAACGGAAGAAAATTTGAATTTCCGCGGGCTACTACCTACTGCGCAATTACAAAAAAGCAAAAGAATCAAAGATGTGATATATCAGACACATCTTCGATTCTCTTGCGTAACGGCGTCAGACTGTCCGACGCCTACTTATTACTAGCATCACAATCCAAATGTATATACTCACCAATAATCACCAAACAAAGCCTTAACAAGTGTATTTTTTTTAAACATGCTTTTATAGGCTGAATATGATCTAGGACAGAGTCCTTGTCAAGACGAATCAAACGAGCCCAAACTCGATAGGGTTGCGTCGTTTTATTACTGAGTTCCCATGGCCACCTTCCGGCTCCATCATCAGATCAGGTCGATGATACCAAAATATTGCATTGTCATCCGACGTCATATACGTATGCCGAATTTCAGCTCCATCGAACACCGGCAAGTGGGTCAAATTTAACTTGCACATTTTGAACGGACAACTTACATACGAACATTGCAACTTAAATAAAAACTTGTAAAAATGTCACCTGTAAACTCCAACTTAAATAAATTCACTAAAACACTTTTACAACCCAATATAATTCGAGAAAGTCCTACTAAACCCAGCGGTAAGGTCACCAGCGTAAACATAATTAGAGTAGGTTTAACCTAATTAATTAGTGTGGCAACATTATACACTAAAACGGACAATTTCAAGCTAACATCGATAACTAATGGGGGTAAACTGATACTTGAGGGAGTGTGCGATAACCCAGAAATTGTGCGTTCATTTTCCTGTAATTTAGGCGCTGTTTTCACGGTCTTGCAACAGAAATTTTGTAAACATAACCCGAAGAATAGGCTGAAGCGTAAAGTGCACTCTTGTTTCGCCTGTTGTAGAGAACGAGCCAATGCCATTAAGGGCCTGAGCACACCTCCGCCGCGAGACCGCGTGATGTTCCGCTACTGGAATCGCTATTCAAGTTGAATTGAACTAGGGTTTCGCTGCTATGGTTTCGCAGCGGAGGTGTGTTAAGGCCCTTATCGGGCACAAATCTAGACACCAGGACTACTGAGAATGTCCTATTAGCAAAAACCCAATAACACCAACCAACATAATTGCACTGTTTGAGACATCACCCAAAGGTTGACTGGTAGAGAAAACCTATGGCAAGTCCGCCTCTGTATATTTGTGTGCTTAACTCTTAAAATGTCGATTGCACACCATCTGTACAGATAACAATAGAATTTCAATTGTGTCTGCTAATTAGCGCGCGACGGGTTAAAGTGTTCAGTAAATAAATAACAATTGATTTGGCTGCAGGAATCCGCTAGATGCGGGAAGCACAGTACCGGTCGATGTGGCGGAGCTTGGGGGAGGCCTATGTCCAGTTTACAGGACCTGAGATGGTGGCGCGTAGTGTTCCGCGCGTGCCTCTGTAAGGCGTAACGGGGGAGTTCATCACCTCACTCCCCCATAAGGGACATGGCCCGCGTGGCGCGGGCCATCACCAGTCCGGGGCAGCGAAAGTCACACTCGCGCCCGCAGCCCCCGACGCAGGTAAACACCGGGGTGGTTTAAGTCAGTAAGGACATCTATGAGAATTTCTACCCCGACAAAAAAAAAACCAATTCCCCCAAGTGGACGTCTTTCGGCTGAAATGTTTTTTTTTATTTTTTGATGATGAAGATGATGAAATAACATTCGCCCGACCCCTGGTAGAACTCGGGACACCACGTTCAACGGTCATACTTGCAACCACTAGGCCAACGTGCCAGCCAAACTTTATAAATTACCCAAAAATTTATTTAAAATTCTCTTCCACCAAACTTCACCTGTCACATTTCATTACATTTTAATTTCACTACTACGAATACTGTTCAAATTACACCATTGCATCAGTGTAAGGCACCTGTCCCACCGGCCGACGAGCGAGCGACTAGCTATCAACGATTTTCTCGCTAAAGATACGTACACAAGATTGTAGGTTACGTGTCAGTAAAAGATATACATTATATCTAGACACGCGGCATCGTGTCCAGCCAAGGTCAAAAAAAAGAAAAAGGAACTGGCGACAAACCATTTCGAGCTACTTTTGTTCCCTTCCCAACTCGAAAACTATTTAAGAGCGCTATCACAATTTCTCTTGTATTTGAGCGTTTGACTCGAGTTTTGATATGTGATTGTGGTTTTGTTAGAGCCACAAAATTAAGAAAAACATATGCCCAAGAAAGCTTGATTATTTCTCTTGGGAGTGTTCTAAATAAATATTTCAATTTGTTTACAAAAATCAGTAAAAACCTTGTCTCAGCAAAGGATGTTTCATAAAATTTTACTTTTGTACAAGTTTTGATGCTTTGTTACATCGAAGATATAATAATTTAATCATTTAAAAAACTGTCCTTGGAACAACTGTATCTTCAACTTTGGAGTGCTCAATTCAGTTTTTTATGTTTCATACAGTAATACGCTAAAAATAATTCCGTAAACCAGAGAGTTACTGACAATTTTTCGTCCGAAATTATATTTTTTATCTACGAATGTATAATCCAAATTCATACAAAATGTATTTAATAAATAAGGTTACTATGTTACCTTGCTTAATAAAAATTATTAGTGTATTTGAAAGTAAAATAATATGTTTAATTAATTATTGTATGCAGTGCTAAAAATCAATGTAAATCTCGGGACACGCGGTCTTTAGCTTTAGACGCCGACGCATCGCATTATGTAGCAATTTAGCAGTTGTGATTACGTTTATTTTGAGTGATATAATAATTATTTTTTTGTTTATAGTGTGCAATTTCAATTTATGAAAAAATCACGGTCAAAATGTAATAGCGCCCTTAACCTCATTCATGAAATTTGAATGAATGAATGAATTGCACCGATCCCCGCGTGGTTTGAGCAGACTGGATTACTCAAATGAACCCAGAGATTCACACTAAACCCTGTTGCCTCATGTTACAGAGACCATTGTATATCAGTGAGTAGACCGGAAGGCGCGGTAATGGTAGGAAAGGCATGCCCTTAGGATATGGAGGGGATAAACAGCCTACCCAGTATGCACCATACAGTTAAGCCATACAATAGTGGAGAGACGGGTGATATAATATGGCTGGGCTTTTTTACGACGTTGCTGCCATGTTGCTTCAAGTCCAGCTTCCCCGGTGAATCTTTTGGCGGTTAAACTTCGCTTTCGACTCTTTATGTCACTGCTATGCTGTATTATACGTTGCAGTTTCCAAAATCATCGTCTGAGGTCTCGCTGCTATCCGTTTCCTATTTCTTGTATATCTTTGCGCTAGCAGCCTTCTTGATATTAACTCTTTATTCAGCCGTGTCCACCGACAAGTAAATTTCCTTATCGAAGTATTAAAGCTCCTTAGCTTATGTAGAATCCAAAATTAGTTGCTAGCTCTACTCGCTTCTCGTTGATCGCTGGCGGTAGGACTGGTGCCTTGGATGTAATACCGTGGGGTGTACGAATGACGTCACTTGTCATGTCCGTCACCTACATAGGCTTAAAACGCAAGGCTTCAAAGGCTTTATATCCCAGAGGATTTGTTTTAATATGGAAGTCAAATTAGGTTTATTTAATTTATGGGGTGAATTTTGTGAGTTTGTTAAATAATACTTGAAAAAAAAAATTATTGTGTTTCATTTCATAATAATTACAATGTAGATGCAATATTTCTATACTAATACATATTATAAAGAGGTATTATTTTGTTTGTAAGTTTGTATGTAGAGGGGTAATCTACGGAACTACTGATGTGATTCCGAAAATTCTTTGGCTAATGGGAAGCTACAGTATTGCCGAGTGTCATAGGATGTATGTTAAAAACAAAAAAAAAATCCGCGGGCGAAGTCGCAAGCAGAAGCTAGTAATAGATAATTTAACAGACAAAATGAACCTTAATCACTGAAATGACAGAAAGATAACGTTCAGAAGTATAGAGCAGCAATAAGATTTTTTCAAATTTAACCCCTGGCTGGACAAATCTAAGTTTAAGTACTTGCAAGGTTATTGTGGGAATGTGGGCTACAGTAGGTTATAATAGTTTACACAGTAGGTTATAATAGAGTACATAGGTTATACCTATGAAATTGCCGTTTTGTATGAAAAAATTTAAACGAATTTTTTTCATGCACTTTTTATTTGTATTAATCGAAGTAATCACCCATGCAATCAATGCATCTTTGCCAACGCAGTGGCAGTTTATTGATGCCCTTCTTAAAGAAATCAGCTGGACGGGGGGCAACAAATTCTTCAAAGGCATTTTGTACTGCCTCTCGGGTATTGAATTTTTTTCCCGCCAAGAAGTTATCCAAATTCTGGAAAAAGTAGTAGTCTGTAGGCGCAAGGTCTGGTGAGTAGGGCGGATGACGGAGAGCTTCCAACCCCAGTTCTTGCAACTTGGAGACCGTCTGCTGTGCAGTATGAGGTCGCGCGTTGTCGTGCAGAAGCAGCGGAGACGAGCGATTGACCAATGCTGGTTGGAGATGTGCCAGCTTCTCCATCATTGTGTTCAGTTCTTCACAGTACACATCTGAAGTAATGCTCACCCCGTTTGGTAAGAAGCTGTGATGAATCACACCGGCGCTAGACCACCAAACAGTGACCATCACTTTTCTAGGGGTAAGTTTTCGTTTAGGGCATTGTTTAGGTGCTGAACCAGGATCCAATCAACTTGCTGAGCGCTTTCGGTTATCAAACAGAATCCATTTTTCATCGCAGGTAACAATTCGGTTCAAAATTCCTTCATTTGTGTGTCTGTTGAGCAGTGCAAGGCACGTCTCGACGCGTACTTCGCGCTGGCGATCATTGAGTTCGTGGGGCACCCATTTGTCAAGCTTTTTTACCTTGCCAATTTGACGCAAATGGACCAATATTGTTTTGACGCTGACGTCGAAAGCTGCTGCTAATTCAGCCGTAGATTGTGTATCATCAGCTTCCACAATCGCCTTTAATTCGTCATTGTCGACCAAAGTCTTCGGACGACCGCGAGGTTCATTTTTCAGGTCGAAATTTCCAGAACGGAAGCGAGCAAACCAATAACAAGTGGTGCGTTGGTTTGTAGTGTTAGCTCCGTAAACGTCGTTGATGTTGCGTGCCGCTTGTGCCGCGTTGCTGCCACGACGGTACTCATATTCCATAATTACTCGAATTTTTAACGTATCCATGATGACGAAAAAGATTGAAATGCGATGAAAATGTAACACTTATCAATAAACAAATGACTACTTTTGGAAAAAAAATCCCTGTTTTAAAATAAAATTAATTTGAAATTAGAATTCTTAGCCAAACAAAAATTATTTTGATTTGAAATGGCCAGTACTGCAGAACGGCAATTTCATAGGTAAAGACCTAATATTATGCTGCTCAAAAATATCTTAATTTCATTCATTCACTGACAGACAACTAACAGACTAAACCGCTGGGTCTAGAAACTTGCAATTTTGCACAAGAGTTCCCTATTAGATCCCTAATGGATTTTTGAAAATTCACCCCCTGAAGGAATTAAATAGGGGATGACAGTTTGTATGAAAATTCATCATTTGTGACGTTACGAAATCCCAGCACACGACTTGTAACTTGTAACATAGTAAATCTTACACTAATATTATAAAGAGGTTTTGTTTGTATTTAGGGGGTAATCTCTGGAAGTGCCAGTCGGATTTGAAAAATTCTTTTTGCATTTGATAGCCTAATTCTTGAAGAAGGTTATATATAGGCTATTTAACATCACGCTATGACCCTTAGGAGCCGAGCAAATAGAAATTTTTTTAAGTTTGCTTCACTATTGCATTGGGTTACACCTGTAAAAATAGTTGTAAGTGAGGATATAAATAAATAAATAAATAAATAAAAAAAAAAAAAAAAGCGGTAAACGAAGAAAGTAGCACGGGCGGGCGATGCGACGCGGTGGGTCGGGGAACAAGAAATTTCACGCAGACGAAGTCGCGGGCAGAAGCTAGTCTTTTAAAAACAAACCGGTCAAGAGCGAGTCGGACTCGCGCACCAAGGGTTCTGTTCCGATTTCTGAAAAAGTGTGCTATTTAGAGACATCGTTTTATTTTTTCTGTAATCTTTACGTTAATTTCTATCACAGAATAATTTCAGATTTTTCTCTATGCAAACACTAATATTATAAATGTGAAAGTTTGTATGTTTGGATGTTTGTTACTCAATCACGCAAAAACGACTGAACGGATTTGGATGAAATTTGGTATACAGATAGTTTATAACCTGGATTAAGACATAGGATACTTTTCATCCCGGTAGAAGGTTCCCGTGGGATAATCTCCTACATACACGCGGGCGAAGCCGCTGGCAAAAGCTAGTTTTTCATAAAAGTCCAAAACTATACGGCCTAAAAAAAATGTTTGAGAATGTGCAAACAGCGCTCATCCATATGATAGTATGATATCCCACATGGCCTAGTAGCTCGACTTCGATTTTTCAAGACCCCTTTCAGTCTCTGTTACAAAAAAAAAAACATATTATTTTTTTCTTATTTCCAAAATAGTTGGGCAAACGTCATCTAAAACTGTTCCAAATTTCAAATTGTTAGCATTAGTAGTTTTTGAGATATCCAACTGTGAAAGACAGACTGAGTCGCACCACAAGGCTAGCTTTTTACCATTTTGGTACGGAATTAACTAGTTATTAGTATCGAAGACTGGATGAGGAACGCGGAGGACAGGGTGTTGTGGCGCAGCCTGGGAGAGGCCTATGTCCAGCAGTGGACTGCGATACACTGAGTTGATTGACTGATTGATAGTATCGAAGAATCTCGCCTGCCTATATTTCATCACCAACCCTTTTGCCTCAAACTAAAATAATCTACTCAAATAATTAAGTCAGAATTAGGTAAATAATCTCGTTAGGTAAACGGTGGCCTTTTATAGCGGGCGTAAAGTGTAACGTAGTGCAGATTATAGCCAGCCGAATGACGAGAGCGGAATAACAATTGACTCGGCCGTTCTGAATTTGAATTCTGTGTTTTTTGTTTCGTGTTTAAGAATTTTCGTCAAGGCTGTTCGTGATTATAATACACTTCTGGACACATCTATTGGCCCACCTTAGAGTTTAGGTTTCGATGGCCCCTACCGAAATATGATTGCTAGATTGAACAAAAACTGTTGATGCAGTTTTAAACCTGATACATTTTACCATCTTTTTCGATCGTATTGTTTTAAATTTGAATTCAGAATACCATACGACATGGAGCTACGCCTAACAAGTCGGATATGCGCCTTGTTAAAGGCAATTGATTTTTTAATAAAAAACATGTTTTATCAAATAAAGGTTTAATTTAATAACACGTGTTGCCTCCATGGGCATCTACCACAGCTCTCATACGATTAGGCATAGAGTTTATCAACCGCTGTATGAAATTTTGAGGGATCATCTCCCATTCCTCTTCTATGGCAGTTTTCAACTCCTGCATCGTCTGGGCAACTGGCTGACGAGCCCTAACACGTCTTTTTAGCTCGTCCCACATGTGCTCAATGGGGTTCATGTCTGGGCTTCTGGCTGGCCAGTCCATAACTGTGATGTTCACATCCCGAAGATATTCCCTGACGATACCGGCCGCATGGGCTCTTGCATTATCATGCATAAAAAGGAAATTTGGGCCCACATAGTCCGCGTATGGTATCACGTAAGGTTCTAAGCACTCACGAATGTACCTTTCAGCATTTAATGTTGGCAGCCGTGGTCCTGTAACAACCTCAAGTTGAGTTTTGCCGCTCGCGGATATACCGCCCCAGACAGTCCATGAGCCACCGCCATAAGCAACCCTCTCTTCAAAGCAGCATTGCGCGAAACGCTCTCCCTTACGTCGGTAGACCTTCTTCTTTCCATCATTGCCATGTAACACAATTTTAGACTCATCAGAAAAGAGTACACGGCTCCAATCTTGCTGTGTCCAATTTAAATGACTGCGTGCGAAATGAAGGCGCGCTGTTCGGTGGGCTCGCGTTAGTTTGGGGCCATTAGCTGGCTTGTGTGGTACCATATCGCGTTCTTTTAACCTTCTCCGAACAGTTCGAGCGCTCACAGGTACTCCGTGGAAGTCGCGAAGTTGGTTTTGTATCTCAATGGAGGTAAGGTGACGATTTCTCAAGCTGGTCGTCACGATGAATCGATCCTGCCTTTCAGTTGTGACCCGAGATCGTGGCCTTCCTTGGCGACGAACAAAGCCGCCAGTCTCTAGGTACCTCCGATAAACATTTCGGACCTCAGATCGACTTAAATTAAGTTGAGCACTCACGTTTCTTTGGCTGTGTCCGGCCTGAATAAGTGCCACAGCTTGGGCGGCGACTTCAGGTGAAGTATCCATAGATTATTGATAGAACCTCACCTTAATGTTAAGAATAAGTAATGTTTGTTGCAAAACCAAAGATATCAATCACTTTTTCAAGAATTAAATCCAAGTAAACCAATAAAACCAAGTTTTCTTAGTATTCGATTGTTTGATATCAACAAACAGGCTCCAAATTGTCTTTTGTTTCTTTAAATTCTGTGTTCGAAATTCAAAAAAAGACTATTGAATGAAATTGTGAATGTGCCAGGTTCAAAACTGCATAAAAACTTTTTGCTCGACCTAATATAAAATTTTAGCTAGGACCAAACGAAACTGAAAATACAAGGTGGGCCAAAAGATGTGTCCAGAAGTGTAGTAATTTGATGCTTTCATTAAATAGTAGCTACATAATATAGAAATTAGAATTGTTTGTTGCCATAAAAAAATTTACATCACAGAAAAAAAAACCTCAATATGCTGAGCTGACCCCAAATTAAAATTCAACTATACAAAATCTAACAACCACGAAACTTATATTTTAATTCAAAAGAACAGGATAGTCTTTATTTTCAACCGACTTCAAAAAAGGAGGAGGTTCTCAACCTCCTCCTTTTTTTCGGTTTGGTTTCGGTTCGGTTCGGTTTCGGTTCATTCGGTTGTATTTTTTTTTTTATGAATGTTACCACAGAACACCGTCATTTATAAACGGATTTGGAAAATTCTTTTTTTCTTAGCCTATACCGTCCTAGTGCTGGGCCACCCCCTGTTCTTCCAGGAACTCTTTTCCCACGTCACCTCAAACCAGACCTCACGGTGTGTCCTAAATTAAAGTTGCAGGTTATTAAATCGATAATAGATAGTTTGATAATTGGTTGAGATAAAGATCTTTCAGCAAACTAAAAGACTATCAAAATGGCTTCAAATCCACAACACAGTTTAAATGAACCCCTAATCCCTACAACATTGACAAAACTTCCTCCACCGTACACTACCTACCGTAACTCGTCATGGTGACACGGTGACGTCACGCACCTATTTGCATGTAAATTAATGCCTACACTGCGTTAATGAAACTGTAACACTTGTTGGTTAAGTTTCGGAGATTAACTCAAGATTTAGTTCTGGTTGTATTGACAAAGTTGATTAAGTTGTAGGGTTGGTGTAAGCGCGACTTTTATAGTACTACGTTTTTGGTTCAAAATTTAGTGCTAGCAAGTGTCAAAAATGTAACATTATTAGCCTAAACCGCTAAGTGTATGTATGTGAACTTTTAGTACATACTACTCCGACAAGAAACGCCGGAACGACGCCTTTTTTTTTCTGGTGTATATGATAAATCATCAAATGACTTCTCCCGCTCTGGGCGGAGCAGGAGGGTGTCAGACTGACTAAAACCCACCCGTGTTCCTTCAGTTGCCTGCGCCAGGGCCATAGTATCTCTTTCGAACAACCCGCGACCCTGGCGGCGGGAGGGGACGCCCTAGAAGGACATAACAGTGACCTTATTGGTGATGTTCTTCAGAAAGTTCAGGTGCGTAGTACTCGCAACGGCGTTCGTGTATGATCAGATTTATGAACGTAAACGAGGCAAAAGGAGTACGTAAGGACCGTAGCAGGTGGCGTTCTGTAGTGTCTGCCTACCGCCATTGGAAGAAGGCGTAAGTTTATTTAAGTATTACTTCGACATAACCCTCCGCTTTCTTTATTTGGTAGGCTCGGTGGTTTCAAGAAGTTTTACAACGGTCTTGTCAAATTATCTACTAAATAAAAATATGTTTTGAATATTAATCCGAATGACAAATGAAAATGTTTCTCAACTGTTTATACACTACAGTGTAGACATTGAGAGATACTACGTTCAGAATAAAACTGATTTACGTGCGTTACCTCACACTTCGGTCCAGTTGACAACCAGCGTCAGGCATTAGTTGTCTGGCATTTTCGCTGAGCTGGGCCTTCGTGAGGCACACATTCCTGCATAAGTAATTTTTGTTGTTGTTGTTTTTGTTATCGCAAATGTTGATTTTTTTATTATTTTTTATTATTGTTATTTTAATCTGCTATTTTTATTTTGTGTGTCTTTTCGTTAGTCTGTGCTAAATAAATGTATTTTCTTTCTTTCTTTATTTCTTTTACGTTCAGCGGACCCAAAAGTGCTGATACTATTAGAAGCAGCCCTCTATGTGCTAAGCTACTTAATAAAACCAATTGTGGTATTTGAGTCAATATCATTTACTTACAATTCGTAAAAACTTAACAGACATGAAAATGCCAGCCAGGCATATTATAAGTTGGGGGATTACATCGCTGACAAAAATGCTTGGCTGAATGCTTGTCCTGCTCCACAAGGACGCATTAATTAATTGATTAGCATTCGGATATATTGTTGGAGCTGCTGAAGATAAGATGAGAGAAAACTTTCTTTGCATTGTTTAGATTCAATCTCATAGTATTATATAATTGCATAGCACATGTGTGAGCACTATGTAGCTACTATTAAGCTACCTTTTACTGGGTACGTCTTTCACTGACTTGAGTGGGCCTTGGCGGTTGAGAGTATGTCATGCTCACTCAAATGTCTCGCTGGTGGTGGCGTGTGTGTTGGATCATTAAGTTCCCTTCAAAATGGTTGAGCTAATTGGTGCTGATCCATGCGTCATGTTCGTGAACGGGCGCCGTCAGTTGGGACTGGTCGTCTCTTAGCTGCCATGGCTTATTTTTAATTTTAATTTTAATATTTAATTTAGTTGTTTTAGTTTTTATCTTTTTATTACGGACGCTTTTTAACGTGCACGTCTTTCTACATTGTTCTCACATGTATATTTTCAACATGAACGATGTAACCAATATTTTGTAAAAATATTATGATTTAAAAGGGTGTCCGTGGAGTTTCTTGCCCGTTCTTCTCCATAGGGATCTACTACGCTTTGGAATGGGCAACTAGCTTCATCTTTCTGACTGACCGACCCATTGACAATTCAAAAGTGCCTGTAATTGGTTTATTTGAAATAAATGCTTTGAGTTTGAATGCTAAGAAAATACACTTGTACACTACACCATCATCATTCTCCTGCCAATTTATTTGGGGTCGGCGCAACATGTTATCTTCTTCCATACTTCTCTATTAGTCTTCTCAAGCCAAAATAAACTACACACCGAAAATTATAATTAAAACAAAACACAATAATCCCGCAGGCCGGCTCATTTAAAAGCCAGATAGTTATCTAAACGAATTCCTTCCTTCCCCTCTATTTTTTTGTCAGTCACCCAATTTCTTGTCTTGTTAATTGTCAGAGATGGCCCGATAACCCTAATGCGACGATTTGACGCTACGTTTTTTTCGGCCGACAGAGTGGTCGGACTTTTTTGTTGTAGTTTATTTACTTATTTATGGTAATGTATTTTATTGCTGTTAACTTAATTGTCCTTTCGATAAAAATAACGCTGTCATTACTTTTATATACACATAAGTACCAACCATTGAATCTTCTTATTTATCGCGTAGAAATAAAACCTGGTACATACCTGCAACAAAAAAAAAAAAACAAAATTAAACATGACTAAATTACAAATCTACCCCATTTTGAATCAAATTATAAAAATACTACTCGTGAGGAGATTCTGATGTTGATTCGGCTTTAATATCACAATCACAATATCTTAACGCTTTCATGGACACTGAACAAGACAAAATAGAAGTTTTATTAAAAAAAAAAGTGCTGGCAAAGGTATCTATGGAGAAGAACGGTCAAGAACTCCTCATAAAACCAATATAAAGGTGACGATTACCCTTAAAAAAAACCCTTTCTAGACTTCACACAAAATCTAAACCCATAAAGAAATCACAGTGTGTGTACTTTATTTTAGTAATGTCGCTTTTGACCTCTTTAGCCATTGTTTGCCACCCGGGTTACATAAAGCTGCACATCATATTGATACTACCGCCACGGACTAAAACCTAAGTAAACGTCGGGATCATATAATCTGTTTTTCTTTATATAGGTTTAAGCGTTATTAGGGCATGAATTTGGGATGAAAAGTAGGGCTCTAAATTGGATTTATCTACACTCAAAATACGAAGCAATTTTGGGTGTATTAAATGGCGAGTAGTGCTTCAAAGGGATGCACAGTATCATTTTGTTTGCTACTGACAAAAACACCCTTTCATTATTAAAAGGTACCACAATCCGCCAACGGCCTTGAGGGGTTCGGGCGGCATAGCTTGGGTGTTCTGTGCTGAGCTCACACAACGCGTCGTACGTCCACCCAGTAATAGGACTCGCCCATCAAGGAGCGCTGTCCCAAATTAGACTATACATAAAACAAAAGATATTACATTAAAACACGTACACTTACTAAAATATAAATAATGAAAATGGTGTAGGTTTCATAAAAATACGCTTGATAGTTTTTGCGTGATTCTCAGTTTTTAATCCGCGTTAGACATCTTTACAAATTAATTACAATCTGCAATATAAACATAATCTAAAATATTCACATATTAACTTATTAAGCAAATGCAAAATTTAACATTTATATTTTTTTCTAATCTTCAGTTTAAAATCATTAAGTCATTCAACAACGCCCTAATAGTAAAAATATTTTTTAATCAGCAAGTTATTATCAACTCGCAATTCCGCGATTATAATATAATTATTAATATTATGAGCTTATGTCAATAAACTTGACAACAAAGAAGAAAAAATCTTAAAGGTCGATTCAGCTACGAAAAAGTCCAAAGCGCTACACCGTATGATTGCTACGACGTAGCGGGTATGCTACAAAGCTACGCGCTGCTACGCTTTTCGTAGCGAAGCTCGTGGCTTTCAACCTTCGGATTATCTACCAAGTAGTTGATATAATAGGTCACCTCATATTGTTGTTATTAAACAGGAAGTCAGGAAAAAGTTGTGAAGAAAGTTTTGAGTATGAATGTGAATGGATATGAGAATAGGAAAAGACAAAAGAAACGATGGATGGACTGTGTGAAAAATTATATGGCAAGAAAGGGAGTGACTACCGAGATGACGACTAATAGAGAAGTACCTATGGAAGAAAATACATGTCGCGCCGACCACAAATAAATTGGTATAAGGGCAAGAGAATGATGATGAAATCACCTAGATAATAATGCCCATTTTTTTTAAATTTATTTATTTATTTATTTTATATTTAATCACCCTTATAGAGGCATGAGGAACAGGGTGTAAAGTTCACTCATCCTCAATAAAAAAGGGAGGATCCTCCGACCAGACGGGTGTGGTGTCTAGTGGATTACTGCCCGACGATTGATGTCGGGAAGTTGTATATATGCTAGTCACGCGGTAAACTCTGCTTGCGCGATGCAGGACTTTGCGCGTCGTCAGTGTGATAAATAGTTCACATGTGGCGATGTAGATGCCGCCACAACCTGTGTTAGCGCGGAGAGCAATAAAAGAATGGACTGTATTTTTAGGCAATGGTTTATTGCCGAGCTTATTACAAAATATAACTGTCACGGACAACAATTCATAATTAAATGAGAGATGAGTATCGTCCGTCGCGGTGGAGTCCGTGGAAGCAAGCACTCGTCTTCCAGTGCTGTGTGTCGCCACCGCGGCAAGCTTCAGCTTGCCGTGATCACGCAGCCTGCTCATGCGCAAGGTGTTGGGTTCGATTCCTAACAACATGCTTACTTCGAAATTCCTCACTTCTATACATTCATATTTACTCTTTTATCTCTTCCAAGTAGCACCTCCCAAGATATAATATTCCACGTAAGGAGGCCACGATATAGTCGCTCGTACAAACAGCAAAGTCAAAGCAACTTCAATGTGCACACATGACCGCGAGCAAGCTGTGACGAAAGGCGGGGTGCCAGTGCAAGTGCAGCGGGTGAATAATGTCATAAAATCGCTCACTCTTATGATCTCAATTTTCTCTTATTTTCGTCGCGTGAAATCGGCATGTACTTCGGAGAGTGTGCGCAGGAGCTCCACGACATGATTCCACCATTGCCCTTTTACTACCGGATTACCAAACGTACTGCAGGGTACCATCCGCACTTGGTTGATATCCCGACCAGCCGTACTCGTACTAAGCGCTTTTCCTAATCATTATTTATACGCAAAGCCAAAATGTGGACCTCTCTGCCAGTGTCTATGATCCCTTCCTTCATATAACAAACAAGCACAGAACAGGCATCTTCTAGGGGCGCTCATTCCATGATATACCTCATCCATCGCATTCCATCAGGCGTGATCGGGGTCAAGAACAGGCCTAACAAGCAATAAAAAAAAAATGTGAGATGAGGTACTGCCGTTAGGTAGTACTACCTAACGGTAGTACCTCATCTCACATTTTTTTGTCGGATATATCCGACAAACACACACAAAACACCACTCGCAAATCGCCAGTGTACCTAATCACGCGATTACATACTGGCGATTTGAGAGTGTGTTTTTCAGTGCGTAGCGAGCTCGCCGCATGTGGGCCAACGTGTTCGTATTGTGTACGTAAGGCGAGTAGATCAAAGTCCGCAGTGAATGACTCTTTAATAAAGTTTCAGTCATCATCATAAAAGTATGAACGTTTTGGAATTTCCTGATTATCGCAGAAGCTTCTTTTCTTTCTTTGTAGTATCGATGATTCCATTTTCATATCTATTTATATAAAAATCTATTGCCGAATGGATTTAAACTTAAACGTATCACTTCAGAAAGTTACTAAACCTACCTGGTAGCTGTAAGCTGAAAATGCACTCAACAAGCACTTTAGTAATGTCAGTAAAAATATATAATAAATTACCGGAAGCAATTAAAAATGAACAAAAATTTTATATATTTATAAATAAACTAAAACAATACCTAATCCATAAATGCTATTATAATATTAATGAATATTTTAATGATAAATTAAATGAATACCAAAAATAATCAATAAAATTAAAGTGGTAGAAAAACATTTATATTTTACTTTTTTCAAATAATAATATAATAATAGCCCTCTTCCTTTATCCTATCTTGCTGTGCCCGACAGGGTCCACAAGGATCTAAAATTATGTATATTTTATAATGTACCTACCACCTACGACAACATTGTGGAATGCAAATAAATATACAGGGTGTCTGTATTCGGACTGGCGAAAATTAAGGGGGTGGTACAGACGATCAAACTGAACAACTTTCTCCCGGGGACCAACATCGTAATCGTGAAAAAAAAATCAGTCATCCCATACAAAACTTCAATACCTACTCGGCCAAATGTATGGGACGACTGATTTTTTTTTCACGATTACGATGTTGGTCCCCGGGAGAAAGTTGTTCAGTTTGATCGTCTGTACCACCCCCTTAATTTTCGCCAGTCCGAATACAGACACCCTGTATAGAGTATTGAGTAAGGTTGCACTTATTTGGTTAATTCTTTTTTGTTGTGTTTGTAATTTTCAGGACAAGGTTTGTATGAAAGAAAATGTTTCGAGAAATTGTACGTAAAAATGAAATTGTTAAAAAATCTCCTTATAAAAAGGGAGTGAGTGTGTAAGATAGAAGATAGTAGGGAGATCTTCAAAAATATTGACAGAATTGATAGATTGACGTTTAGCTGTTCAATTTCTTACAATGTTTTATCTGTTACATCCGAAACCAAATATTAATTTGATGTTTTGATTGTTTTGTAAAAAAAGGAGTAAAAAGTTGTAGTACTTTACAACTACTACTTACTACTAGGTACTACTACTACCACACTACTGTTACTACTACTGTACTTTTTTTTAGCTGTAGTGTTTTTTTGTAGTGTTGTATATTTGCTTTTAAAATACCAGCAATAGTAGTTATGGAACTCGAGTGTGTTATTATTGAATGGGGATTGTCTAAAATTTTTAACCATTAGATTTTATTTAATTTTTTGAAAATTTAGAGCATTTTGAGAAACTAATTTGAATATTTTGATGATTGGCTCAATAGTTATTTTTTATTGAATTTTAAAATATTTTAAATTTTCAAGGTAGGTGACGTCATCAGTGGCACAAAAAATTGTGCCGTTGCCCCACTAGTAGATAATTAAAAATTTAAATCTGTCAACACAACGTCATCCATCTCAAATCTGTCAAAGTGCCAATAGATGTCATACGTAATCGAATCCTATCCTAACGTATTTACAACTTATTTTTCGAAATTTTGACCGAAACGGTAGCTTTTAAACGCAAAGTGGTTTTTAAGGTGCAACACTACGTTAATAATCGAGGCGACGACATTATTGTTCATTTCCCTGAACCACAATGAGCGATACTTTTGTTAAAGCCAACTCGCGCAAGTTTCTGAAATACTTACATCAAAGTGATATCCGCAACAATACATTGTATAAACCTTGCAATATTCCACGCCTACATCATGACACCACTTTTCTCGCAAATCTTCTCTAATACGAACAAAAATTTTGTTTGGACTATTATTACTACCTATTATTGCTGCAAGTTGGAACAAAGCGCTTCCTGTATTCCATAACTCTTCCAATATAGTAAATGTTGTCGAGTGTTGACATAATGTAATGAGATTTACGAGTATATGAGATTATGAGGCAAGTCGCAGGAATAATAATTGTAAAAACTTTATACTTATGAGGTTATGTTTATATTATAATTTGACACTTGACAGATTGTAGACAATACTTGCCATTTACTTTTTATTTTTTGAGGCAACGATACAAAACTTTACGGCCAAAGCTGACGTAATTTGAAGGGCAAACAAGGTCAATCGTATTTTATCAAAAAAAAAACAATAAAATATAAATATTTTTCAAGATTAATTAGTCCGTAATGATCAGTAACGCTATTCCTCGAAATGGTTTTTCAATTACAACATATAGAAAAATATGAACAATGCCCATTGTCATTTTCTTCATTAGTCACCGTGCGAAGCCAGGGCTGGCAGCTGGTTTTAAATAAATGTTTTATGTTTTTCACAGATTTCACCCTCACTAGTAAAAAATAAGGTAACTTCTAAGTTATCATCGTCATGACGGTCGACCATTTTGAACCTCACTAACATAGTGAAGTTCAAGATGACAAAACATACGACAACTTTCAACGAGACTATTGGTATAAGTTATGATTTGAGATCATATTTTAACCCTACACTGAGACCCGACCCCAACCATTTACGAGGCCTCAAAAGCGGTCGGCTCAGCTAAGATTGAGCCTCCAAGACACTGCCTCCAGCGATGAATCCAAATGAACGTTTGACCAAACGTTGGAACGACCGCCAACGTTTGGTCAAACTTTTGTGCAACGTTGGCGTTAGTTTCAAACAGTTTGGTGGCAGTTAGGTTCGTGGTTTGATTGGCTAAGTTCAACGTTAGTGAATTGATTTGATCTTTACTAGTTTTAGTTTTACTTGATTACTTTTTAATTGTTCTCATTTTCATTTTAAAATCAACGTGATGAACATGAATACGGGACATTATCTTATATAACTGGTTTATTTTAACATGGACACATGCATGTCCGCCATCATTGTATTTTCATGATTATTTTGTTTGAATTATGCCTTCAATGAGAGCCATGCCGTCATTTGAGCTTTTAAGGGCTCATAAAAAATAAGTACTCATGCATATCTTTAACTTAAGTAAAATTTATGGTTTACCGTATTTTCGCGCATTTTCAAAATGAAATTCTTTACTAAAAAAAAATGGACTACCTCTTATTAACGTTTTCCTGTATTTAGTTATTTATTACTGAAATCGGCCCCCTTTTCCTAACCTACCTTACAATCAATCTGCCTAGCCTTTTCCCAACTGGAGTCGGCTTCTAGTCTCACCGGAAGCAGCTGAATATCAGTATTTTACATGGAGCGACTGCCTATCTGACCTCCACGACCCAGTTACGGGGTAATACGATACCTACTCCTTGATAAGACTGGTTGTCAGACTTTCAGGCTTCTGACGACCCGTAACGACTGTCAAAGATCCACGAATGACATCCGGGACAGGCTTAACGTGCTTTCCGAGGCACGGAGGAGTCTCGGTATATAAAGATGGTTACCTGTCCACGGACCAACCGCAGTAAGCGTAACTTAACCT
Source organism: Cosmia pyralina (assembly GCA_946251885.1). Classification (NCBI taxonomy): domain Eukaryota; kingdom Metazoa; phylum Arthropoda; class Insecta; order Lepidoptera; family Noctuidae; genus Cosmia; species Cosmia pyralina. The sequence goes on along the minus strand of OX276366.1, from coordinate 16,068,614 downwards.
GATGGATCGACCCGTGCGGCTTTAACTTGCCAAAAATGTAAACAAGACCATTGATTTTGATAGCTTCTCTAGTACGTAGTACATTATCTCAATGTTCTTAACTGAAAATAAAATAAACATACACATGAAATTAATAGCTTAGAACATAACCATACAATCGTATTACAAAATAAACGTAAGCTGAACCGCATAAATTACATCCAAATACTAAACTGTGACATAAAATCGTGAAATTTCAGTCCATTGTAAAATTTATTATTCCATTTCCATTACAGAGTGCTATTCTAAAATTACAGTTGTCATAATAAATCCAAATAACTGTTACAGTAACAAACAATGTTACTAAATTAGGTAACACTAGAAACGAGCTGTTATTTCAGTACTCGTAATCATCAAAGTCAAAGTTTTATAGAATACCGCAACTGCTGCCACATATTGATACAAAAACACGTTTTTCCCTTTAATCCACAAAGAAAATTAACATAATTTATTCCTAGACAGATTCCCTGATCCGAACACAAAAGAGACTATTAAAAGGCTAATTTCGGAACGCATTCATAAACGTCGACGGTTACCGTGAACGTTCTAAATTCAAATTTTATAAGCGAAACGCGCGGCAATTTTCATTCGACGCTTAACTTTGACAGTGTAAACACGTCTCTTCAACAAATATGAAAGTTTTAAATGTTGGAAAATTAATTAGATTCAGTGAGCGCAAGTTGGGTCGGATTTATGTATGAGTATACGCGTGTCTGTTTGTCTTTTGAGATTTAATTGGCTGTTAAAGGAATAATGTGGGGACCGCTTAGCAGTTATTAATGAGGCTTAAAATACAATTTCTGACTGATATATTCCGCCTTATTACTATTAGTTTCTCCCCTTGTTGACTTCTTCAAACCTTCCTTATATTTAGTTTTTATTACATGTTAATGTCTCCTCTGGTGTATATCAACAAGTAGCAGCAATAAAATGTCGTGAGCGAACATAAATAACATCTAAAGATTCAATAAGTGAATAGGATCTCCGTTGTGAGACTCACAAATCTTCTGAATCGGATTGGCTGTGAAAATAATAAAAAATCGAGGAGTTTCCATTTCTAATTTATCGGCTGTTATCATTTTCTTTGAACTTGTCGTGTTTGTTTGTGTTGGCTTTTTCAGGATCAGCTGATTGATCTTATTTTAAGATTGAGTCCTCTGACCCATCCGATGTCTTAGCAATGGAGCTATTGTTTTTTTTAACGCCCTTCTTTCGCCTTTTTGTGTCTGATTAACACGAAAAGGTGTCTCCGTCCCTCGTTAGTCTAGTAGTCACAAATGCGGCTGCTGTGACAGTAAGGTCTCAGGTTCAATGGCTAGGTAGGGCAGTATTATTAGGATTTCTGTCAAGAAATTTCCAATACTTAGCCACCCTGAACTTACTACTTACACCCGGCGAAACATGGGTAAATACAGCTCTATGTCTGTTCTTGTACACCTATTAGGTAATCATTATGTAGTCTCGTACTCTAGTATGTTCCAAATTGAAGAACTATATTAATAAACAAAAACCTTCAACCACGACAAACCCCGCTCCAACAACATACAACACACATTTTATACCAATAAACTCGTAGACCTAAACCATTCTACCTCAACTAAAAACCTGAAGTGGCCCCCATTCACCCAGCAACCACCTACGTCATAAAAGTGGGACCCACTTAAACCGTTCACACTCCATCCTGTATGAAAGGGGCCATTAAATTATAAAAGGCCCCCTTTATCATAACATACACGAAATTTTAAACTCGACGCCTTTTACAGACTACCTTTAAATGAGGAGATAAATATTGTGGAATTTTGTGTACTTGAGTTAAGTATGGGCACAGAGTAATAAAGCACAGTAGTTTATCTGGGCAGAACCTTGAATTAATTACCTACGCGCACTCGGTAGATAAATACGCGTCCGTCCGTGCGCAACTGCCGCGCGCTCGAACTGTTGCTTACTGATATATACTGTGATTTCGAAGCGCGTCGTTTCGGCCGTTTTCTTTGAAGATAAAGTACTGTAAGTAATATTATTATTTCGTGGTATGGGCAAAGATTAATACAGATGGGACATTCCGCAAAATCATTTAAATAAAAAGCGATTCTTGCTACGACACAATAAAGTACAATTCAGGTCGCACAACGCTTCATTACCTACAGTTATATTCACCTATAAGATGCCTCTCTTTCTATCGCGTAACTCTTATACCTTCTGACTCGTTAGGGTTGTTTTCTTTTACGACGCGGCGCGTGAGTGAGTATCGAACTAACGTGCGAGCCGGACGGTGCGCGGCAGCCCACACTGAATTGACCCAGTGAGATAAGCCCGCCGCGTACTTGTAGCTTCATACCTAAACTGCGGAGTTTCCCATCTGTATTAATCTGTGGTATGGGTGACATTTTATGTTGATAGATAAGTTACTACCTGGGTTATGGCGGTCAGATAGGCAGTCGCTCCATGTAAAATACTGGTTTCATTTGCATCCGGTAGACTTGAAGCCGACCCCAACATAGAGGTTACGCAAGTGATCATGAGGCATGTCTCTCACCTGCCTAGCCTTTTCCCAATATGTTGGGGTCGGCTACTATCCTGTGGCAAATAATCAATTTTTCTTCTTCTACTTCTACCCGTATGTATTAGAATCAATTGGCACAGTTCTTCAGTTAGTAGATGACGCTTTATTTACTACGTATTCCTGAGCTAACGTAGCAAGCTATCGTGTTGTTCAATACCAACTGGATTGTGGAGATCAGATGGGCAGTCGCTTCATGTAAAATACTGGTGGTCAGCTGCATCCAGTTAAACTGTGAAGCCCATCCCAATCCGAGTGTCGAAAATCTAGGCAGATGAATGATTTCTGAGAGAGAGAGAGAGTCAGAGATCATTTATTTGTCCGAAACATGAGTACGCACACACAAAGCATGCAAGATGTTAAGTACATTGCAGAAAGCATCACAGTCACCTTAAAGGCGTAGGAATATGTATTATAATGAGCTAGCGTCTTCTAGGCTTATTAGCACCATATGGAGGAGCTCGTGGCTAAGTAATAACAGCCGCAAGGGTCGATCCATCAGGTTAAGCTACGCTTGCCGAGGTCAGTCCGTCGATGGGTGACCATCTTTAGATACCGAGACTCCTCCGTGCCTCGGAAAGCACGTTAAGCCGTTGGTCCCGGCTGTCATTCATGGATCTTTGACAGTCGTTACGGGTCGTCAGAAGCCCGAAAGTCTGACAACCAGCCTCACCAAGGGGTATCATATTACCACTGGGTAATATGATACCCCTTGGTAAGACTGGACCCAGTAACTGTACTGGGTTGTGGAGAACCCAGCTGCATCCAGTTATACTGGAAGCCGACCCCAACATAGTTGGGAAAACGCTAGGCTAGGCTATACATATATGTTCCATAAATTACGTTTTTATTCTGTACACGTCATCTTTTCCAAAGACATTTCATCGATCTACCACAGTCCGAATGAACTCAAGGCCCTCAATAGGTCAAACATCTACATCCATTCTAATAATAAAGCTGAAGAGTTTTTTTTCTGTTTGTTGAACGCGCTAAACACTGGAACTTCCAGTCGGATTAGAAAAATCTTTTTGCATTTGATATCCCAATTCTTGAGGAAGGCTAGAGGCTATTGACACGCCCTTCCGCTCTGCCCGGAGCGGGAGAAGTCATTTGATGATTTCCCATCCACAAAAAAAAAAAAAAGGCTAGAGGCTATTTAATATCACGCTAGGACCATTAGGAGCCGAGCAAAAAGAAAAAAGTCAGAAAGACCGCTAAGCAAAAACGAAGTAATAGCGCGGGTAGGCGTTGCGATGCGACGCGGTGGGTCGGGAGAACAAGATTTCACGCGAACGAAGCCGCGGGCAGAAGCTAGAAACTGGCTGATAACGCACAGCCTAAACCGCTGGATGCAAAAGCTTGAAATTTTGTACAAGAATTCCTTATTTGGCGAAATGGATTTCTTGAAAAGAAAGGGGATGAAAGTTTGTATGAAAGTTGGTATTTTTTGTCAATGGGAAATATTATTAGGCGTGGGAGGAGCTCGTAGCTAAGTAATAACAGTCGCACGGGTCGATCGATCAGGTTAAGCAGTCAGTGGATGACCATCTTTACATATCGAGACTCTTCCGTACCTCGTAAAGCGCGTTAAGCCGTTGGTCCCGGCCGTCATTCGTGGATCTTTGACAGTCGTTACGGGTAGTCAGAAGCCCGAAAGTCTGACAACCAGTCTTACCAAGGGGCATCGTATTACCCAGTAACTGGGTTGTGGAGGTCAGATAGGCAGTCGCTCCATGTAAAATACTGGTATTCAGCTGCATCCGGTTAGAATGGAAGCCGACCCCAACATAGCACTTTATCATAGTCTTAACCCTTTTTTATTAACACAAGTTTTGTTTATATTCAAATATGTATGTTTAGGTTAAGGTATTATTTATCTATGGGCCAGTGTCGCCTGAAATAAATGGTTTATTATTTTTTTATTATAAGTAGTTGGGAAAAGGCTAAGCAGATGGATGGGAAATATTATTAGGCACATGGCTTGTTATTCAGAAACATGAAAAAAAGCCGATCGTTCGTCCAACACAAGTATTTCACTTTATTATTTACCAGCATTTGAACAGTCTGTATCCCTGTCACAGAGGCTGTGGTTAAAAGCGTTCCTTCGCACGCAAGTTGGACGCGCGTTAATATTTCACACCGTGACACCCTCTCCTTGTATTCAACAAGTTAGCGATATAAATGTGTTTTATACAAGTTGGAATTGGTATTTTTCTTGCTCAAATATTAAAAGAAAGTTGCTCTGGCAACGTTTTATCGGGAGTTCGCTTGGTGTTTTGTGGATAAAATATTAGCATCCGTCTGTTTCGTATTCTGTATGCCATGATAGTATTATAGCTATAGTTTTAAGTTTTTTATTGACAAAAGAAGCCGTGTACCCGATGGGGTTTTCTATCGGCAAAAATGGCAACCTTACATACAAAATTTCAATCCTTAATTAACCCCTTCAGGGGACGAATTGTCAAAAGTCCTTCATTAGTGGGCATCTTCGTTATACAGGGTTATCTGAAATTGGCTAACTAAACTCTGCAGACACGATGGGTATCGCTAAACATGATAAAACAAAAAACAAATTAATTTGACGACTTTTTATGGGGGTCATCGACCGCTGTTATTGTAATCACTTGAAATATCAGTTTTAAACATTTGATTTTTATTTTTGTGTAAACTTCACAGACGTGATGGTATCGATAACTAAACACGACAAAACATAAGAAAATAGTTTTTCTCATCTCATACTTCAAGTAAAATCACTAACAGCGGTTATTGACAAAACAAAAAAAAAACATTAAATCTTATTATTTTTTATTTTATTTTGTTTAGATATAAGAAAGCAAGAAGGAAAGAAAAATATTTTATTTGGGACACGCACAGGAAATACAGTTAAAAAGAAGCATATAAAAGTGACAAAATAAACATTAAAAAACAAAAAAATTCAAATAAATAAAAATTCAGACTAAAAAAAAAGAGACCTGTGCGAGGCCAAAAAGGCTCCTATCTCAGCATAAAGCTGCGATATTAAAAAAAAAAATATATATATATCGTCTGCGGAGTTTAGCTAGCCAATTTAAAATAACCCTGTATGATGCGCTCTTGTGCAAACAATTTCATGCTTCTAGACCCAGCGGTTTTAGGCTGTGCGTCGTCTGTCAGTTAATTAATTTAAGAATGTAATTAAGTAAATGTGATTAAAGGTCTTGCGGTCTTAAATTTCAATACCTTTGCCCGAAATCTTTTCATAGAAATATTGAGAACATAATTTATTCTAATACTATCTTTTGCCAGCGGTTTCACCCAAGGTCGGAAATTATCCCACAAAAATTATCCGAGTTACTTTCGCATTCATTTCATATTAGTATGGATTTTCTTCTAGCCATAACAGAACGCATTATATTTTCTTCTCTTTACTTTTCCGAGAACTCAAAAACCACATATTTATTTCGAAGTCCTTCCAACAAACAAAAGTTCAAGTTAGCATGAGAGAAACCATTCATACGCGAAGGTCAAACAACTTGGTTGAAGCCGTACTAGAAATAACTGGCTGTTAGTAGTAACTTGATAAGGTTAAACCCAATGGTTAAACCATAGTTAAAATTAATTAAGTAAAATTATTTTAATTGAAAATAAACTGCGTTTTACAAGTTTTTAATGAATAAATCTTTCATCGTTTGATTGAAATTTTTGATCGAGTGTTTATATAAGTTTTTCGTAATTATAAAAAAAACAATACAGTATATAAGTAACCATTAAAATAGATGGACAAATTTTAACACAGGGTTTAGTGCGTCTAACCAAAGATATCCAAGCAAAACAAAAAACGCGGAGGGCGCGGGCAGTGACGTGGACACGTGCGCCTGCACATTTGTAGTATCAGAATTATTTTATTTATTTATAAGGCGTTGTACAGCAAATGTTTTTTTTTTTAACAAAACTCAATAAAAAATAAAACAATTTAACAAACAGAACACGAGAAATTAATAGGAAACAATGTAGAGGTATAAATGCAATCAACAGAAAAGAAACAGAAAATTATTACTTATTACTTATTTATCCTTCATTCATTAACTCACAGAATCTTAAACATTCACGACACACATCTATCCATCTTCCGGCAAATAAGTCACACTCCGGTGTTGATGTCAAAAGAGCATTAAGCATCGTAAGCGCCCGAACGAGAGGCGAGTTAGCTCGTGACACTGTGCGTGCTGAAGGTACGGCCAGTAACGGGTGTCTTCGCGGCCTCAGTTGGTGTTTGGGCACAACAGGAATAAACAACCTCATCAATTGAGCCACAAGTTCTGGACAATCGGACTCACCGCGCACAATACGGCAAGCTGAGACAAGCAAGAAGTAGTTACGCCTCACTTCAAGATGATGAGATAACAAAGACATGGATGTGTTTATGCATTGGGTAACCAACATTTTTAGTGTACTTTCGTTAGCAAATTTTTTTCTAATGCATTTTTCTTATTATTAATTTTACCATTGTCCTTATTTTGGTGGTCTGAATTATTTCTAAAAGTTTGTACATCTATTTTAATGGGACCTTATACAATCTACTCCACACATAACACACATAGTCAGCCTATAACGTTCCCAATTCTGGGTCACAGGCCTCCTCTCTTCAAGAAGGAGTGGCCCGTAATTTACCGCGCGGTCCCAGTGCGGGTTGGTAAATTTCACATGTCTTCGATTGTTTGGTTCTAGGACATCCCGGTTTCATCCAATCTACCCCAACATTAATAAAACTTCGCAGTACAAAAAAAAAAACTAACTTTCTAAATCCTCTTACAAGAAAGAATTGAAAATCCAATTTCTAATCTCCGAGAGTCATAATTTAGTAAAAATTCCGACGTCACTCCCAAGAGTATATTATTACGTCGGCAGAATGTTTCTCATTTTCTACGTGATGCCAACATTTACCTTTACTGACGCTGTGAATACAGGAGGATTAAGTACATACGATACAATCTAGTCATATGTGATGTGTTTAACAGAAAAACTAAGTAGAAAGAGACTAGGTGAAATATTAATAGACTATTGATTATGTCCTAAATAACAGGACAATAAGGAACTAAGACTTTCCCGAGTTTTATTGCAGGATTCGGTCAATGGGTCATTTAAGAAGAAGAAATCGCTTTTAAATTAGAGGGTGGAAATTGGAGATAGGGGTGAAAATGCACCCTTTTCAGTTTTTTCAATATATCTGGCAAACAAGACAAAATTTGGGTATACTATAATTTCTAACATGAAACCTTTTGTACAAAATTGAATTTTCCATCGAAATAGCTAGTTTAAAAAAATTAAAAAAAAAATGCCAAAAATATTGAAACAATAGAAGAAAAGCCAAATTTTCGCTTTTTGTTTAGTTTTTGCTTTTTGCCTTTAACTGCTTTTGGGCCTGAGATAGGTAGACATTTCATAATAAAAAAAATGTAGACAAAATTTCCTTTATAATGCTGGGTCGAAAAATCTTGTGGGTTAAAAATTTACCGAAACATGTCCACACGAATACAGCTTTTTTTTCGAGTTTTATCCCTCATGATGTTTTCATTCCCATTTTGTTGAAAAAAATATAATGCTGTTCACCGATGGCATTCTGCTGGTTGCCGAGAGTGGTTTAGAGATCTCCAGAGTAGATTGGAGGTGTGGTGGGAAAAGCTGGAGACCGTTGGCCATAAAGTCGGACCAAAAACGGAGTATTTGTTTTGTGATTTTGGCAGTCTCTCCAGTTCTGTGCCCATAACTCTCGCCGGAATGCCCTTACCGATCTGCTCCAACTTTCGATACATCGGGTCGCTTGTCCAGGTTAGCGAAGTAGACCGCACTCGATCAACTCAGGATGTCAGCCACTTTTTTTTATCAAAATATCTGACACAGGAGGATATAATATAGCTTATTTTTACGTAATTATTTCTCAAAAATATGAATTAATCTAAAATAATTTACAAAACTAAGTTGAATTTTGATACTTTTAGCTCACAATCATTCTACATAATAAAATTCATAAGGAACTTCTACTGTCAACTAGCCTATTGTACTTATGACAAAGTAAAACAAAGGGCCATAGGGCAGGGTTTTTTAAATGAATCAGTGTATACAAAAAGCAACTTTAAGGTGTAAAGGCGTCCGTTTTATCGATAGTGCTTCCTCTTAATTTTCCAGTCAATCGCTGTAACTTTCTACATATTCAAACAACTCAATAAGTACCTCCACAAGATTGTTTTAATCTGATAAAAGAATGAATTTCGTCTAACCCTCAAATGCAAGCGGTGCTTATTTCGAACAAATCTGTTCGTTCGGGGATCCGATGGGAATTGTCAATTCCCATAGCAGACGTTACCTGCTCAGATTGGAAGGCGCTGAGAAGATCTTGTTTCTTAGGTGAGAAGTTTGACTGTATGAAAATTTGTAACAAAATTTTCTCTTCGATATTCGATAGGAAAGTGTATTTAATAATTGCCAAAGGTTCTGGAGTGGTTGGTTAACCGATGACCTTGTGAAAGCCGGAGATCCGCTGGATGCGAGAAGCACAGAACTGTTCGAAGTGCTGATGCTTGGGGGAGGCCTATGTCCAACAATGGACGTCTTTCGACTGAAATGATAATGATGATGAACGTGTATTTTGCGAGCATAAGTCAATCACTCAATCTGCCTGCCTTTTCCCAACTATGTTGGGGTCGGCTTCCAGTCTAACAGGATGCAGCTGAATACCGGTATTTTACATGGAGCGACTGCCTATCTGACCTCCACAACCCAGTGACTGGGTAATACGATACCCCTTGGTAAGACTGATTGTCAGACTTTCGGGCTTCTGACGACCCGTAACGAGTGTCAAAGATCCACGAATGACAGCTGGGACCCGTTGGTCCCTTACCGTGCTTTCCGAGGCACGGAGGAGTCTCGGTCTGTAAAGATGGATACCCATCCACGGACCAACCCCGGCAAGCGTAGCTTAACCTGATGGATCGACCCGTGCAGCTATTATTACTTAGCTGCGAGCATAAGTACTGTACCTAAACTATGCGTTTTACTCATAAGAGTTGGCAGAAACTACAGTACGCTACGTGCTACATTTTTATCAAATACTCCTAAGCGATCTGAATGTAGGTACGCTAAACTTATGTATAAAAGAGTTTTAGAAGGGCCGGAACGCACCCAAGATATCGTTTACGATTGATGGTTTTATAACAGTAATTAGTACGATGCCTAACAGCCTGATGATACAATCGAACGATAACATCTTTATTAACTTAACGATAAATCTAATTCGCGTTATTCAGCGAATTTAGTCGAAAAATATCCTAATAGCCCCATCAAAAACATAACAAAACCATTTACCCTACAAAAATAAACAGGTTACAGCTTACAATCCCCACCTACAACTAAAACATAATAAACAAAGGACAGTCATCAATCATACCGCGAAAGCGCGCGACGCAGTAAAAAAAGTAAAACAGGCATAGACAAATGGCGGCCACTACAGGAAGTTTATCCCTTTAGCGAGTGAGAAAGGACGGGGTCAAACAACTGAATAATTCAAAACGAATATAAGTTCAACAAGTCTTCAGGGTAGGGTTATGTTAGTTGGCGAGTACGATTTATCGATAGTATCGATGTTTTGTTGAGAATGGAATCTAGTATCAATTTTGAAACTTTTTTTTTTCCTTTTATTTTTTTATTTAAAAAAGATACACCGACAGCTTCTGTATATAATGTATCTTAAGAACTACGGTAACAATCGCCTCGGACTTACACAGTCGCCAATTACAGGTTTAAGAGCGCTATCACAATTTCTCTTGTATTTGAGCGTTTGACTCGAGTTTTGATATGAGATTGTGGTTTTGTTAGAGCCACAAAATTAAAAAAAACATATGCCCAAGAAAGCTTGATTATTTCTCTTGGGAGTGTTCTAAATAAATATTTCAATTTGTTTACAAAAATCAGTAAAAACCTTGTCTCTGCAAAGGATATTTCATAAAATTTTACTTTTGGACATGTTTTGATGCTTTGTTACATCGAAGATATAATAATTTAATCATTTAAAAAAATGTCCTTGGAACAACTGTATCTTCAACTTTGAAGTGCTCAATTCAGTTTTTTATGTTTCATACAGTAATACACCAAAAATAATTCCGTAAACCAGAGAGTTACTGACAATTTTTCGTCCGAAATTATATTTTTTTTCTACGAATGTATAATCCAAATTCATACAAAATGTATTTAATAAATAAGGTTACTATGTTACCTTGCTTGATAAAAAAAATTAGTCTATTTAAAAGTAAAATAATATGTTTAATTAATTATTGTATGCAGTGCTAACAATCAATGTAAATCTCGGGACACGCGGTCTTTAGCTTTAGACGCCGACGCATCGCGTTATGTAGCAATTTAGCAGTTGTGATTACGTTTATTTTGAGTCATATAATAATTATTTTTTTGTTTATAGTGTGCAATTTCAATTTATGAAAAAATCACGGTCAAAATGTAATAGCGCCCTTAACCAGCATTCACTGAGCTAAGTGATAATGATAACACATTCTAATAGTAAAACTAAAAAAAGAAATTAAAAATTAAGGAAAAATACTTGTTGAACTTAAGATTAACATTAGGTAAAATAAATTTACAATACTAACAATATTGCAATTTGGCCCACTCATAAACAATATTATAATTATAAATTGACATAGAAATGGAAAATGGAAAGAAATTTCTTTACACTGGGAATAATTTTAGTAATTTTTGGCAGGTTTTTGTAGCGACTGATTGTATCGATTAAAACATGGTTTTTATCAATTGAAAATTCAAAGCATCTTGGCTTTGTCTCCGAAATACAATCCTTCAAGTTCATACCCAAACAAAATTTCTTATTAAGGTTAACAGGAACTACGGTATGCACCACGAATCAGAAAGATGTGGTCAAATTTAAGGGCATGGTACAGACCATTGACCATCAAACTGAACAACTTTCTCCATGGGACAAACATCGTAATCGCGAAAAAATTATCAACCGTCAACTTTTGGGTATTGAATTTTTGTATGGGAAAGTTATATTTTATTCGCGATTACGATGTTGGTCTCATGGAGAAAGTTGTTCAGTTTGATGGTCTGTTGTACCACACCCTTCTGATACAACAGTTCATACTATTCTTTACATATTTACACCTGTTGCTTTTCCAAGCAACAATGGCAAATACTAGGTACTCCAAATCTAAGGAGCAATTCCCGTATTTTTAAAAACGTTCGCAATCTCATCTCATCAAAAATTGTACAGCGTTTACCTACATTTTTAACATTTGATTGTCGCTGGCATGAGATTGCTATTTGAATTTGAGCGTTTTTAGGTACCTACGAGAATTGATCTTCTAGTATATTTTAGAATAGAGTAATATGTAAATTCAAACAAATTCAGTCCAGTAGATTCGATATCGACTAAAACAAAAATACCGAAGACTACAATTCAGACGAATGTACTAAGATAATGTTTTATGTATTTGATTATACATTTGCTAATGATTTTTTTTTATCAGAATAGATTTAAATCAGAGTGAGATCGGTACTTATAAATTTATTCGATTTTTATACCAATCATTCTTTGCTATCCAACTGTCTTATGAAAATTATATAGTTCTGAAAGGCATTTTTTTCTGTGAATGTGGGTTTTCATAAATTCATTAAATGATTATTCGTTTCACTTCAAAACAGATTTAACAGTTTGTAGGTACTCGTATATGCGGATAAAGTAATGTAACGATTTTAATTCAATTTGATATACCTATAGGTGTCTTGGTAGTTGATTGTGTGGACCATAAATTGTAGGTTATTTTATTATCCAAAAGAATTAAAATTATTGCACGCAGTAGATATCTGTATAAATTAAAAGAGATGTCCTGACGGACTGACTGACTCATCTACGCCCAGCCCAAAACCCTTGGACCTAGAAAGCTGAAATTTTCCACAGAGGTTGTCTTTATAATGTAGACGAGGAAAAAGGAAGGAATTCCCGGTAGTACGTTCCCGAAGGGATATTTTCCGACATCCACGCGGCAAAAACTATAGTATATATAGTTTATATAAATATAAAATAACATGAAAATATCAGGTTATTCTCATCAGCAAAGCTTTAAAATCATAATTATTTTCAAAGCTCCATGGAAAAGCACTTAGTTGCTATGATTTTTAATTTTGCAGTTCTGCAGGAGAAAACCACTACACATAATTATTAAATAAATTTTTGTTATGATAGCACTTAGCCTCAATGTATCTACATAATCATAAAATAAATACAAAGGGCAAGACCTGATTCACGAGTATAAAACCAGAATTTGAGGTCTTCTAAAAATTAAAAACTTAAGCAACTATCGATTAAAACATCACCGAATACCAACAAAATTAATCTGACTAGCCTTTTCCCGACTAATTTGGGGCCCGCTTCCAGTCTAACCGGATGCACTGAATACCAGTATTTTACATGGAGCGACTGCCTCCACAACCCAGTAACTGGGTAATACGATACCCCTTGGTAAGACTGGTTGTTAGACTTTTTTAGACTCCTGACTACCCGTAACGACTGTCAAAGATCTACGAATGACAGCCGGACCAACGACTTAATGTTTTTTCTGAGGCACGGAGGAGTCTCGTTATGTAATGGATGGTCACCCATCCTCGAACCGACCGCCCAACTAATATGACGCCTGATAAAAAAGGAAAAATGTCGATTAAAACTTCACCGAATCCCTATAACATTTAAATAATCGATACGCCCCATCCCTATTCTGACACACCTCACTAAAACACACCGTTCGTTACATCAGCATAGTTTTACAAGCAAAAGTGATGAATACATAAGACATGTGGAATTTATTGGCGGCCATGTATTCTTACTTGTCACAAATACGAATATGTACCTACTGAAAATGTATGAGACCTTGGAGATTCAGCTGAATTTGGATGTACGTTTGAAGCTAGGTAGGTCGTAGCTAGGTAGGTTCGAATAAATTATAGTTACTGAGCTAAACAGAATTTTTTGGCTCTTAAATAGCATTTACAGGGGTGCGTTGCTGGTAATTTATTTGTGAAATTGTATTGAAAAACAAAATGGCGGCGTTAGTTCCGATTTTAGCTGCGCGCCAAAAGATCCTTGTACAGTACATGTAGTGAGATAAATGTAATTTTTACCTACTTCTTTTTGGAACGAAGTTCTTTTAACGCGGTTTATGGTAGAAATCGTCACGTAACGAAAAAGCATATGCGACTCTTTCTCTCTCTCCCTCTCTCTCTGTCTCTTTCTTATATATTATAGAGAGAGAAAGTGTGAAAATGAAAATCCAACATGGCAGCAAAGGCGGCGAAAATTTTAAAATTTTTCGCCATGGTGTCGTTTACATAGTTTTTGAGGGTACCAAAGTTGATAACTTACGACTTACGAAACTTTTGTTTTTGTTTTAAATCATACGTGAGAAGGAACCAAGGTTCCTGACGGGGAGTCGCCCGACCGCACACGTTTTTTTTTTGTAATGGCAAACAAGCAAGCGACCTGTTGGCAGTACATTGCATCGCATGTGCATTGCCATCCCAAAGGCCGAGTTGAAATGTCTCATGCCACCAGCACATATACCCTTCAAACTACACAGCAACGTTGCTTGGCGGCAGAAATAAGTACTTCCCCGAACGCACTCCTTCACCAAAGAGCATGACTACTAAACTATATAAAATTAAGTTCATCACTCATCATTTCAACCGAAATTGCATTCCTATTTTCTAATTTAAAAAAAAAAAAATTTAAATAAAATGTTAAGATTATTTATTAAAATTGTCTACATAATAAGTATAAAATACATAATCATTCCTCTGTTCCCGAAATCGATTCTCGAGAATCGATTTATATTGTGTAGAATCAACGACGTCGTTGAGTAGAATGAACATCACTAATCGTCAGAAAAATGATAAAATTCCCTGTACCACGAAATTGAAGCGATATGCGATAGTATCAGTTGTTTCGATATTCAACACCTGTTCACACAGAATATCGCATCATCCGCTTCAAGTAAAATCCGCAATGTATTACGAATATAGACATTTTATATTTTTTGACTGACGTCCGACTAGCGCGGCGGACAGGTGCAGACTGAGCCTACTTAAGCATTTTGTGCTTAAGCTGGGCACGTGAAGTAGGTACTCTTGCATTATCTAGGTCTATCTATATCTGTGCTTCCAACGCTACGTCTTCCGGTACGCGGTCGCCACTCCAGAACCTTTCGGCCCCATTGACCATCTGTTCTGCGAGCAATGTGCCCTGCCCACTACCACTTAAGTTTGGCAATTCTTCGGGCTATGTCGATTACCTTGGTTCTATTGCGGATCTCTTCATTTCTGATTCGATCACGTAGGGAAAGTCCAAGCATAGCCCTCACCATTGCCCTCTGGGTGAATTTTAGCCTTCTAAGGTTTATTAGAAAATTAAGTTAGAAAATAACGAAAATCACTTTATAAAAGTTATAAATTTAGCACTTTATAAAATAATTTATGAGAAGTAAAAGTGGGTCAGCATCGCCACTATAACAGATTGTAACTAAAGTGGAAACTTTAAGAACACCTGTGAGCTTAATGAACTGAAAACTGAAGTGATTTTCAGTTTCCTTTATAATGAACTTTACACTTGTGTGAAAGTAAAACTTACATATTACTATAACAAATATGCTGATGGTGTATATCGTGAACCAAGTTATACTCTGTTCATTTTATTTTGATCGATTTGATGACAAACAATGCTTGTTTAACACGTAAAAAGGAAAGGTTACTGTTTCAAGGACAAGCATCGTCCGATGACGTCCGATAACTACGTGTACGCACTCTCTTTTAAACACATAGGTTTAGTTTGGACGACCAAGTTCGGCCGATGACGTTCGAGCATACTTCGGCCAATAGCTAATTAGGTGTACGCCACGCGTAACCGATTGTCGTTACGCGTCACTTTGGACCGCGTACCTCTGATACAACTGAGACGACATTTCATGGTGTTCTTACACACGAGGGACGCGCGTCAACGGTAGAGGTAACTGCATTGTCTGCTTTCGTCGACGCGCCGACGACCGCCGCCGACCTAAAGCGAGGCTTGCAGTTATAGCGTGTCGCGTCCGCCATTTTGTCACTCCTGAACTATTTGCAGTGCACAGACAAAATGGCGGATGCGACACGCTACAATTGCAAGCGTTGCTTTAGGTCTGCGGCTGCTGCCGACATGTCGACGACCGCCGTCGACGCGTGCAGTTGCCTCTGCCGTTGACGCGTGTGGCTCGTGTGTAAGAAGAACCCTTAGTCGTCATCATCATCATTTCAGCCGAAAGACGTCCACTGCTGGACATAGCCCTCCCTCAAGCATCGCCACTTCTGCACGTTCTGGGCAACATAATCACCAAAAACGGATAAGATATCATTGCAAGGATCATCGCAGTAACTGAATAGTCGAGCCAAAAGCATGCATTTTGAGCTTGACACTTCAAAATTTTCAAAACACAAGCCTCTTCCCGTCCAATGAACGGTTATATAAAACCCGTTCCGCATTCTCCGCCGCTTGCAGTTCCCAACTTGTTAGGAGCATCTCCAACTTGTCCTAACTTTAAAGATTTAGAACTTAGACCGGCCTGCACTTGACTACAGCCGCTGGATTGTTATGTACTGATATTATATGCAGCTTTATGGCAAAGTAAATTGATGGATTTGAAGACGTACCGAGAGGTTTTGGAGGGTGATAAATAGCGAGTACGTACCTGAAACAAAAATGAAGAGAAATTAGGTTGTGCAAAGGAGACAGTACAACATAAAATGTGAGACAGAAGCGCATGTAGGTATAATAATGTCTGTTACAAAAGTACAAGATTAAAATGTAAATTGGATCAGAAAAAGTACTTGTGGATGCTAATTTGTAGTGCCACTTACAAATTGATTGCTTTAATTTGATTATTTGAATACTTAAACCCGAAATTCTAATTTTAAATCACTTTTGACAATTGAGCCGCCCGCTGACCTAAAACGACGCTTGCAGCTGTAGCGTGTCGCGTCCATTTTGTCAGTGGACTGCAAATAGTTCAGGAGTGACAAAATGGCGGACGCGACACGCTACAACTGCATGCACGTCGCCGACATCCTTCAGAAGCCTACAGTTAACGTACCTCTTCAAGTATTGCGGAGGCATATTAATAGGTCCTACCTACCTTAAACATGATGTTCCCAAGCAAAGTACCAAACGGTACCAATGAGGGGTTGGTACCGTGTCAGTCACGTAAGGCTATATTTTATTGAGTTTATAGATCACAGAATACATTATAAATGTTTCAACGTAAATAAATTACATACCTTTAAGCTGCACCCTAATTGCGTAACAAACTATCAACCAGAATCTGATTCATTTTGACAGTTCAACAACATTCACTAAGTTATTTACTAATACTTCTTTTGGGGTCCCGCAAGGAAGTATATTAGGTCCAACCTTATTTCTTATTTATATAAATGACCTCTGCAGTCTCAAACTAAATTCGGGTAAAATAATATCATATGCTGATGATACTGTACTCCTGTTCTCCGCAAATACATTACATGAAGTTTGGTTCTGTGCACAGCAAGGTTTCAATATAGTTAATCGATGGTTACAACATAACTTATTGACATTAAATGCTGACAAAACTAAATACATTCGCTTTTCCTTACGCAACTCAAAGCCATCTATAATAATTCCAGATATTCATGCACATGTTTGTAACACAGCTGCAAACTCGAAATGTAATTGCCCAAGTATCCTTAACACGAAAACTATTAAATATCTTGGAGTAATTATAGATGCTACTCTTACATTTAAAAATCACATTGACCTATTATGCAGTAGAGTCCGTAAATTGATGTTCATTTTCAAGAAAATTCGTCCTTTTGCCGACTCTCAAGGTGATAAAGCAGGTATATTACGCTTTTTGTCAATCGATCATTACATATTGCATTACCTCATGGGGAGGAGCGGTTAAAACAGTTTTGCTACCATTGGAGCGCGCTCAAAGAGCTGTATTGAAAGTATCCACATTCCGGCCTATCCTATTCCCGACCCAACTTTTATATCAATCTTGCAATGTTCTGACAGTGCGGCAGTTATTTATTATGAATACTTTATTAAAACAGCACTCTAAATTGCCTTACAATAGATTTGTCGCTGATAAAAGACGTAAAGACATCTGTATGGATAATTATAGATTAAGGCATTCTTTTATGCATAGATTTTTTATATTCTTAGGACCATTTCTTTATAATAAAGTAAACGCAATTTTGTCTATGTCTGCATTAAACACGGTACATTGCAAAAATGTAATTAAAA
Organism: Cosmia pyralina; assembly: GCA_946251885.1. Lineage (NCBI taxonomy): Eukaryota > Metazoa > Arthropoda > Insecta > Lepidoptera > Noctuidae > Cosmia > Cosmia pyralina. Next base: position 16,050,657 of record OX276366.1, on the reverse strand, counting down.
CTTGGTTACAAAAATTGTCTTATGATGACACAGAAAAGTTACTGGTTGTTTTAAGTTAAATATTATTTTTAATTCAATGTTTTCATTTCATTAGTCTGTTATGTTATTCATTATTTATGTATTATCATCAATCTTAGGAAATATTTTTGTAAACTAATTTGCACTTATGATACCTGAGATACAGGTTTATCCTAGTTCAGGTTAAGCCCATTATTATATACCTACCATTTTAGTTTAAGCCTTAATATTGTAAATATGCATTATTTAAATGAATGAATAAAAATAAATAAATTTACGTTGTTGAGAAGACAACTTTTTCGAACATAAGAAGCAATGGATAAGCTATTTATTTCAAAATGATTCAAATTCCGACCGATAGTGTGTTACGAAAATAGGGTGCCGCTTTAGTAAAATTGACACGGTGTTTGGTTAACTTTGGACCTCGTAATTGCGTTACCATCCTAATCACCTGCACGTCACAAAGCGACAAGGTATATTTATCTATGTGACTTGAACCTTAGTGAAGTTCCAATTTACTGGGAATTCTTGTCAAAAGTGGTAAACCATTGCGAGGTCGACTATACTTTTACTGAATAAATATTTGAACAGTTTTAAAAACAGTATCGCTTTTACTGCACACAGTATAGGTACTATTGGTCACTTGTCAAGTTTCCTATTATTTTGGAAATAGATAGCCCGCACTATAGAAATTTTCTCAAAAGGGATTGTGCTGTGAAAGCCGCAATGATTTCATCTCTTATTCGGCTCATAAGTAGTCTACCGACTGACTGACAAACACAAAAAAAAAAAAATTGTAGGCGCAGTACGAGTCCGCGCCGTTTGTTTTCGTGAAAGCATTACTTAGGTACACTGAAATTTTACTACGATTTCCGATAGTAGTTTACTGTGCGACTGGCAAATATACAACATCCCGATATCAATCGTTGGGCAGTAGCCCACTAGACACAACACCCATCTGGTCGAAGGATCCTCCCTTTTCTATGGAGGATGAGTGAACTTTACACCCTGTTCCTCATGCCTCTATAAACTGATAACAAAGCTATCAGCCCCCCTACTAAATCTTATTACAACTTCTCCCGAGAATGGGTATATGTCACAAGGTCACATATAACCGAGCTCCGGTGTTAAATCTTCAAGTAATTAAACTTCTACCGCTTATCTGTATCGACGAACTGAAATCTAGAAGCCATTTATAATTTTGCACCTTCGATATATCGTGGGGATTAGTTATTTAATTAGGTGCCTGCATACAGGGTTATCGGTAATAATATCGATTTAGGAGAGGTAATTTGCAACCAAATGACCCCCTTATGACTCCTATTCAAATGTCAGCGTTTATTTAAAACATTATTTTTGACGTGAAAACGTCTTTTCGCTCGGTGTACTGGTGGTAAGTTCAATATTTCTGATCGACAAAAACATGTGAGATTTCAACCGCTAATAACTACGAGACTTTTAAAGCTAGAGTAGTGGTTGAGCATTCAAAAGATAGGTCATATTTGTAACAATTTTGAAACAGGATTTCATTTGCCTATGACATCACATCGCGAGAGCAGGCGCATGGGCGCGACCCTCTTTTTTTTACTATGTGTCGAAATTCCAATTCGTATAGCGCAAAAATGTGTTTAGCTAGAATGTTGGTTCTGGCGTCATTGTTAATTGACAAAGCACTACACGGACCTAAAGAGAAACAACAGAAATATTGCACAAAATAGGGCCAAAAATGCATATGAAGTTGACAATAGCAAAGTAATTTCAAATGTCGTCTCATATCGGCCGTAAATCTGGTCAAACATTTTTAAAATCCAGTCGAGGTAAGCTTGCATCATAGATAATTCAATAAGCCTACAAAATCCAGTGCCGAGCAAATACCTCTCACTAGGCTAGGTTAGGTTGCAGCAAACGTTTTCACGATAATAAACGGCGCAGACTCGAACTGCGCCTGCTTTATTTTTAACCGACGAAAAAAAAGGAGGAGGTTCTCAATTCGACACGTGTATATATTTTTTTTTTTTTTATGTATGACCACGCATAACTTTTTACAGTCGTCCGATTTGAAAAATTTTTGTTTTATTTGAGAGGGTAGGTATACATCAAAGTTGGTCCCATATAAAATTGATTAACTTTGCTTTGGTAGTTTTTGAGTTAGCTTTAATAATACGTATTTTTTCCTCACTTTTATATGGATGATGTTCTAGTTTGTTTTGCAGGTAGTGGTATTAGAATTTGTGTGGGGTAGGTACCACAACTAAAAAGTGAAAAATAAAAACTTTTTTACAAAAAAATACAACTGACTTCCAAAAACAACGCTACAAAGTGAAAAATAACTTTAATTTCGGAAGTCGGTGGCAAAAAACGAAAATACATTTTTAACCAGACACTGACTTCCGAAATTAAAGTTATTTTTCACTTTGTAGTGTTGTTTTTGGAAGTCGGTTGTATTCTTTTTGTAAAAAAGTTTTTTAATCTAACTGTTTATTTACCCTTGAGCCCTGAGCATCACAAACGATGCTAACAAAGACACTACTACACTACATCATAAACCCCAATCACCTTCGCCGATGACGTAACAACTAACTCCACACCTAACAACAACTACCTGACGTGAACGTGACGTGGACGCGATGTGAACGTGACGGACACGACACGTGTATTACGTGTAAGCGTGACTCGTGACCCGTGAGAAGGGTCGCTAGTGGTGACGACATGGGATATTATGTTAGGGAAGAGAGTGTTGCTGTTTCATTGTTGGTGAGAGAATATATTGGTGGAAGTGTGGAAAGTTATGTTTCCAAAGTCAAACTGCATATTTCTTAAACAATAAAGTTTTTTTTAAATTTATTTTTTTATATCGTTGAAAGGGAAAGTGTCAAATCTACGGATGCATTCAAGTAGTTTATATTACACCAGATTGCCATTCCTAGAATTGACAGCTAGGAACAGTTTGTATGAACCTTCCTTGGACTTCTTGGGACAGCGCTCCTTGACGGGCGAGTCTTATTACCGGCTGGACGTACGACGCGTTGTGTGAGCCCAGCACAGAGCACGCAAGCTAACCACTCAAGGCTATTGGCATATATCTGCGACTTAACCTACAAACAAGTGAGAACTTTTAATGATGCAGACCACCAGGCAGACTGTGAACATCACAGTAATTAAGCACGCTACAATTCTATTGAAACAAACATTACATATTCTACCACGTTGGTTACAGTAGCACAAAACTTTTTAACCCGACTAAGGCTGGACCCAGACAAACTGTCCCCTGGCAGGTATATAAATACCTACACGAAAGCATTCACTACCAAACTTCCACTGTGGCTATTTTAATGAGAGGTGACTTACCCCCGTCGTGACACAGGCAAGATTCAGAATGTCAAATTTGTACAATGCTGGAAAATTTACGACCACAGACGTTATTAAGCAATGGTTTTTTTTGAATTCAGGGAAAACAGTAAATTATTGGTCAAAAAATCCACTTACACCAAAAATTAACAAACATTTTGTTACATGACTATACTCCAATGAGATAAATGAAGTCGGTTAACAAACCTTTTTACAGTCCATTCAACCGGTTTTGACTTCTATTCCGTAGGCTTAAGAATGGCATTAAAGGCAAAAAAGTGGTTACAATACCAACTGTTTACTGCAGCTGCCATTTGTCATGCCACAAACGCAATAGAATTAAAAATCGGTTGAAAGGACTATAAAAAAAGGTTTGTTTAAATGACTAAGCTTATTGCAAATGGAGTATAGACTATTTTGATGCACTTAATGGCTCACTTATGAGGAGCTCGTGGCTAAGTAATAACAGCCGCACGTGTCGATCCTTCAGTTTAAGCTACGCTTGCCGGGGTTGGTCAGTGGATGGGTGACCATCTTTAATACCGAGACTCTTCCGTGCCTCGGAAAGCACGTTAAGCCATTGGTCCCGGCTGTCATTCGTGGATCATTGACAGTAATTACGGGTCGTCAGAAGCCCGAAAGTCTGACAACCAGACTTACCAAGGGGTATCGTATTACCCAGTTAATGGGTTGTGGAGGTCAGATAGGCCGTCGCTCCATGTAAAATACTGGTATTCAGCTGCATCCGGTTAGACTGGAAGCCGACCCCAACCTTGTTGGGAAAAGGCTAGGCAGATTGATTTTTATTGGCTCACTTATGAAGTACTAGCTTTTGAACGCAGCTTGCCCGAGCTGTGAACGAAAATTATCCCACGGGAAGTACTACCGGGATAAATTATCCTAACCATAGGTCCTAACCCACCTATGTGCCAAATCCGTGAAAAGTCAACGAAATCCGTAAAAAGGTAACAAATAGTAGTTACTTTCGCAATTAATAGCATAGAAGTTGCGTTGTCTATTTGTATTTTTGGCATCTCGCAGGTCATAGGAGGTTGTCGGCTGCTTAACCGGACTTTCCTGTGGGTGTCTCAATAAATTAAGCTCTCCAGCGAGGGCATAAAAGTTATACACTAAGCTACTAGGACACGCTTAGGGCACCCCCTGTGGGGTACGGGATCTCGGCTTAGGACGTCGCTGGGCGAGGGGCCGCGCCGTGCCCTCGTGGCAGAGGTCGGAGCCGACCTGTCGCTGCCGGCCGTCGCTCGTTCGATGGTCGGGAGCGCCGAGTCGTGGGATGCGGTGATCTCCTTCTGTGAAACCGTCATTTCGCGGAAGGAGGCTGCGGAAAGGGAGAGGGAGATCGAGACGACTCTCCCGACCCGCAGAAGGCGGCCCGGGCGTCGGCGGAGGGCGGACAACGCCCTCTTCCAGCCCCCGTAAACAGGTCCGGAGGGACGGTGGACTCGGGGACGTCCGCCGGCCCCCATCCAGCTGGAACCGAGGCGGCGGCGCGTAGTGTTCCGCGCGCGCCCCTATTGGACGTTGCGGGGGGAGTCCTGCACCTCACTGCCCTCGCAGGCCTGAGGAGGCCCGCAAATGCGGGCCGGCACTAGCCGGGGATCGTGGAAGGCGCCCAAGTTCCCATGATCCCCGGTCCAGGTGTGGGAAGGGAACACCGGTGGTTTTTAGTCAGTAAGAGTCTCACAGACCCCTCCGCTCACCCCAGGGCGGGGGACATCCATGAGGTTTTTCCACCCCGGCAACAAAAACAAAAAAAAAAAAAAGGACAGCAAGGGAAGGTTGGATCGGATTTAGTTGCGTTGCGTTGTCTGAAATGGCCTTTCTGTTTATACTTTGTGTTGTGTAATCCCTAAGTCCAGGTGCACGTCGCACTTTTATATTGTGTCCCTGAGCCATAACAAGATGTTATGAAAAGGTAACAAAGGTAAATATTACATAATCTTCTTTGACGACATGAATATGTATTTAAATTTGGGGGTTCGTTATATTTGTGTAGTTCTCTTTTTTGCGTAGTGAATTAAGGATTCGATGCTTAGGGTAGGTATGTTTCTCGCTCTGAGGACTAATGTCGGATAATCGGATTCTTTCCAAAAATATTTGTGTTTTATTATGTTTTAGCGATTCTTAGACATCCTTCGGAAATTATTGAAGTGAAAACTTCTTTGAACAATTTTTGGTAGGGGATAATAACATGAGTTCGCGTTACGCATCACGCGTCACGCGACATGCCAATGCGATGACATGCCAATGTGATGTGATGGCAGTCCCCATGACTGACTACGGTTTTTTTTTTATTTTGAGGTTATGTTTCGTTCTGTAACGTACCGCCGTTACCGGTTCCGTTTTTTCCTTTTGATGTACGGAACACTAAAAACGTAAGATTGTTGAGTTTTATAGTAAGGTTTTTTTTTATAACCTACTCCTTTTTTAAGTCGGTTAAACTATCACTGCTTGGGAAATCTACCATGCCCCACCCCGTACCTCAGAGAGAAACAGTTGCCCCCCTTTGAGCGAAGACCTAGATCGGCACCTACTACCCTCAACAAGACCTATCTACCCGAGCATAAACCCAAGTTTATAATAAAGTACAAAGTAAACGAAGTAGTTTAACCGACATTATTATAAAAGACTAGCTTTTGCCCGCGGCTTCGCCCGCGTGAATGTCGGAAAATAAGCCACTATTACTTCGTTTTCGCTTAGCATTCTTTCTGACTTTTTGTTCTTATTGCTGCGCACCTAAGATTCCTAGTGATATTAAATATGCCTATAGCCTTCCTTAAGAATTGGGCTATCAAATGCAAAAATAATTATTAAATTCCGACTGGGAGTTCCAGAGATTAGCGTGTTCAAACAAACAAAAAAAATGTGTGTGTCAGCTCCGTCGCACAACTGGAGTTTACTCCTGTTTTTGTGCCGTTTCGAGTTTCCGACATTCTATTTTTCAGTCATTTCTGTCGGGCTGGGTTTCTTCAATGTATCAAGCTGTAAAGACACTCGTCCCCCTCCCTCTTACCCCACCTCTCACCCCTCCCTCTAATCCCCCTCCCACCCCTCCTCTCCCTCTAAACCCCTCTCACCACCTTTCACACCCCCTTTACCGCTTTCCCCTCTCCCTCTATCATCCCTCCCCTCTCTCTCACCACACCCTCCCCTTCCCCCTTTCCCTCCTCACCACCCCCACCTTTTCCCCCCTCCCCCTCTACCTTTCTCTCTGGGGGAAAACAATTAATGACAAACTTTGTTACTTGCTTAGCCAAGTATTTGTGCCAAGTTTCAAGTTAAATAACCGAATAAATAAGATTTTTCATATAAACTATATTCCCTGTTTCCACCCCCACAGGAATGAAATTTTAAATAATCGTTTGGTATATTTCCGTAACATGACTGAAAAATTATTTACACGAATTTTCGAGTTAATCAAGCCCCGCACTAAACCCAGCCTGTAAAATTGACTACCCCTTTTTACCTCTTTAGGGGTATATATATTTTCGAAAAATTCTGACACACGTTATTCTGCATTTTTGGTTTTTTGGTTTTTGTGTATTGAGTTTCGAGTTAATCGGACCGCGCGTTAAAATTCCTCCATACAAACTTTGACCCCGCCAATCCCTCCTGAGGGGGTAGTTTAGGAGAACTAAAAATTAAAAATGTTAACGTAGATAAATATTGATGTCACGTTTCAAGTCTGTTAACTCAAGGAATAAGATTTTTCATACAAACTTTGGACCTCTGTTTCACCCCTTTAGGGGGAGAATTTTGAAAAATCCTTTCTTAGTGCATCCCTAGACCTCATAAGGAACCTACGTGCCAAATTTGGAATCTCTAGACTCAGCGGTTTGGGCTGTGCGTTGATATATCACCCAGTCAGTCAGTCAGTTTACCATTTTATATATATAGATTTCAATCATGCGCTAGTGTAAACTCTCGCACGTGACTTTCAAGCGAACGGCTGTAGTGTATTGGAAATCTTTATTACTTATATCAATATGTTTTATGAGAAAGTGTTTTCTGTAATGATATAGAAGTGGTTAGTCATTGGGGATTACTCTGCGGTCTTTGATATAAATTCTTAGCAGGATTAAAATACGAGGGCGGCAGTGAAAATTTCGGGAATCAAGGAAGTGACACAACATTACTATTTAAAAATGTATTAATTGCTTTTCGAAGTATTCTCCGCGAAATTTGACACATTTTTCCATACGATGGAACCAATCATTGAAGCAACCATTACATTCGGAAGTTGGGGTCTCCAAAATGGCCGTTTTGTAGGCGTCCACAGCTTCTTCAGGTGATGGAAATCTCTGACCACGCAATTTATTCTTTATTTTAGGGAAAGTATAGAAATAATTAGGGCTTAGGTCGGGGCTGTACGGCGGATGGTCTAATAATTCTATGTTTTCTTGCTATAAAAACGCTTTTGTTCTGTGCGCGGTGTGAGAACTCGCATTGTCGTGATGGAGGATGATGCGGCGGTTGCAGTTCTCTTTACGGAGTTCAGAAACGACCTGTGGCAAACAAATGCTAGCATACCATTCTGCATTAACCGTTCTTTGTCCCTCAAGAGGAAAAGTCGCAACATAGCCGGTTTTGGAGACAAACGTGGCCACCATTTTTTTTTCAACACTCCGTGAACGAACAATTTTTGTTGGCTTTAACTCATTTTCGAACACCCAAACTCGTGCCTGGTTTTTTGTTTCGGGTTCGTACGCGTATATCCAGGATTCGTCACCTGATACGATGTTGTATACAGCATTTGAGGATCCTGCGTGGAATCTTTCGAGAGTTCTGACGCACCAAGTAACGCGAGCCGCTTTTTGCTCTTCACAGAGCGAATGCGGTATCCATCGGGAAAACAACTTTTTTACACCTAATTGTTTATGCAAGATTATTTGTATTTGACTCATGCCAATGTCTAAAGTTGCCTGAATTTCGCGGTATGTCACATGTCGACCTTCTTCATCAGCTTACGCACAGCATCAACGTTTTCTTAGGTGACTGCAGTTTTTGGACGACCTTGACGGGGATCATCACTGAGCTTGACACGTCCACGTTGAAATTCAGCAAACCAGCGATAAATTGTGGTTTTGGATGGGGCTTCATCACCAAATGCAGAAATCATCCGCTCAACACACTGTTTTTGTGTTAAACCACTTCGAAAGTCATAATAAATCATCGCTCTTGAATTTTCTCGAGTCAATTCCATTTTCTCAACGACTAAACAAGTTTGACAAAACCTTATGACAAGACCGAGAATCTTTTTTTAAATAAATAAATGGTATTCGATTTTAATATGACAGGAACAATGGAAATATTCCATTCCCGATACTTTTAGTGCAGCCCTCGTAGGTCTTTCTGATGTACAAAGTTGGGCCAAAAGTATGATACAGCACTAAACTGCAGAGAACTTATAGCTTTTCAAGTTTTCTTTGTGGTATTTTATTTGTTTTATCGCCATTATCCAAGGCTACAGTTACGGGAGCTTTATTAAGTATAAAATTAAGGTAGCCCACGAAATTCAAATTTTCTTGGTTTTTTTGCAATTTCCAGGTCAGTGTCAGGTTGTATCTGCAAAGATACAATCGACTAATCCAGTATGTCTTTAAATAAAATTAATCCTAGTTATGTCTAGTTCAAATTAGTGATCGAATGACGTAAAACCATTAGTAAGTATGTGAAATGTAACCTCTTATCTCATTGTAATAAAGTAAAAATTAAAATGATTGCCGTGAGCTTGATAAAGCTCTCGCTAATCATTCTAATTTACACTTTACCTTACCGAGATAAGAGTTACATTGCAATGACTTACTCATGGTGTTCTGTCAAGCTTCATAAACGGCCAAATGATCCAACTAAACAGGCCCGATACGTAAGTAAACACAAACACCAAAACGTCACGAAACGACCAACGGAACCTTAAAAACCAGTCCTCCGAAACAATTACTAACAGTTACCGACATCAAAAGCACCAAGCAAAGTATACAAACCAACTTTTATATTTATTTTCAGCCGCCCCCAAAAAGTGCCAAAAACCACATTCATACAGGGTGGGGGTAGTAAAAAATTCAACAAAAGGCCAAAAGCGCACCCTGTTTACCTGGGGGTGGTTCCGCTAACGTCATAATTTAAAAAAAAGTAACAGGTTAAGGGGAAATTATGCTGTATTTTTGTTTTAGAAAGCTTGGGGAGGCTTTTTGTTGGTGATTATTAATGTACTGGCTTTAATGGAAAAATGAGAGCTTAATGTGGAATTGTAGATTGAAAAAGTGTGTAAAATGTACAAGCAAATTTAAATCTCAATTTGTTGATAATGAAGTTCCGTTTAGGGCGACTTTTTGTATATCTAAGCAAGCATATTTAATGGAAAGTGCCTACCTTCCCGCCTATAAATCTACCTACTCTCAAGAAGGTATTAATTTGCTTAGGTGCTACTCTCCTGAGACACACTAAGGCCCGCTTGCACCTCAAAACAGTAAATGATGTGTTAAGCGTTAAACGAATTGAAAACATCGCTCTGTTTCTGTCAATCGTTTGAAGATGACAGAGACAGAACGATGATTTAAAATGTATTTATGCCCGGTTTCTGAAGAATTCTTAAATGGAGTTTAAACTCTCAATAGCTATTGATTCGACAAAATCATCTATTTGAGCGAATTCCTTCCTTATGCTAGATTTTTGAGGTCCTCAGATAAACCCTCAATAATAATTCACTCAACTTCTAAGCTAATTCTTCTTTAACTTATAGTTCAGACAGAAACACGATATCGAACGAATAATCACTATCGAATGGATAAACTCCGTTTAAATACCTCAGAAACCGGGCATTAGTGATTTGTGGTGCAAGTGGGCCAAGTAGTTTGATGAGGCTACACTTCAGCAACATCCATACTATCAAACCAGACAACACAACAACATGGAACATGGAACATTGAAACTGCTTAGCTAACCTTTCATTGTTAACTAGTTATCAGTTGTCATCCTTCTTTAACACAATAATGCCTTCCAAACCAATAGAGCCGTGTCAGCCACATGTGGCTGCCGGCATATTATGCAGCACATACTGGCTGACACGACGAAAAATCCGCGTCAGCCAGCCGCGTTTTTCATGTTAAGCTGTTAGTACGGCATTATATGTGTTAATCGATATCCCACATAAGAGTTAAGCTCTAACTACATAATATAGATACCACCATAACCACACATAACACCGATAAACCAAAACTTTACCCCATAAAAACCACACATTAAGGAACCCATGCAACTAACAACCCATCGGTGCGCTCACGCACACACACGGGCAACTATAATTGCGCATAATTATAAAAGGTGTAACATAAATAACGCACAACCTCTTAAGAGGTTATTGTACTCATCATTATTAACAACTTTTAATATGGGACCAAATCTGAAATCGCGAAAATAATATCAACTGCCGGTCGATTCTGTAAAAATCTCACCGTGAAAACATAGGTGAAGTGAGTTTGTTTTTGCTAGGAATTGACACTATTGACAGCTCACTCCACGCTCACTTCACCTAAGTTTTCACGGTGAGATGGTTACAGAATCGCACTGCAGTACTCTAAATTTTGACGAGTTATACGAACATAAATGTAGGGAATAGCTGATTTTTTTCCGCGACTTTTGGATATGAAGGGGTTATTGTGTACAATGACCCCTTAAGAGACTGTGCGTTATTAAGTTGTGTTACCTTGTATATCTTAGTAATTGTGGTGAACTATGACGTCACTGCAACACCGAGCAATTTACTGCGATGCCAATACTGTATGTAGATCGTTGCTGAAGATTTCGCCACATCGTACAGAGCGAGATTAGGTTTGGGAGAGGCTTCTGTCAAGCATTTTAGATAACCCTCGGCTGAATTAAGATTATGGAAGATTATGATAGAGCATCTTCGATATGAAGCATCTTATAAAACTAGTGTCTTCCACTTGTAGGACAAGCAACTGTAGCCGGCAACAATTCCTAAAAAAACTTGCCCGTGTAACCACAGCATTACACGTGGCGCTAACATAACCACAGAACAGCGGACCCCTGACTGCAGAACAATACTTCCTACATATGACGTAGAGAGGGTAGTAAAATATTTTTATGACGCGCACGTGGAGCGTGAAGGGACTTTTTTATTTACTGGCTAAGTTACAAAGGGCGATTCTTTTCTTAACTTCTGGATTTTTCAAAGGCTGATGAAGTTTTTCAGACGGTCATTTTAACTGCACCCATATCAACCTTATGAATATTTGCAAGATTTGAATGAACTACAGCCGTAATTGATAAAATGTGTATATGCTATGTGTATATGTTGTGTATATAATACGCGTAGGCTTGTTAAATATCACTTCAATAGCTCATTAAGCGGTACAGTGGTAGCCCGGCGGTAACGGCCGCGACTTACGAGTTGTATGTAGGTCGTAGGTTCGGACCCTGACAAATGCTTTACTTTGTTTCAATTATTTCATCAGCAGTGCTCTCAAAACGGTGAAGGAAAATATCGTGAGGAAACCGGCATGTCCTAGAACCAAAAATTCGAAAACATGTGACATCTACCAACCCGCACTGGGCCCGCGTTGTGGCTTACGGCCCACTCCTTCTACCGAGAGGCCTTGTCCCAGCAGTGGGAACCTTTTAAGTCACCGTTAAGTTTTTACGGTTTCTGTCATTTTAAGGGTTCCTAAAGTTCAGTGTCGTTTGAGTATTCGAGGGTTAAACCTCCAGAAACCAGGATCAAGAAAAAAATATTAATAAAGCCTAGGACTGTTTCACTGTTTGTCCACCGGACCGGGAACGGGACGTCAACGAGAAAACAGATGACGGCGCCGAAGTAGCGATAGTAACTATGTCTGAATAATCTCATTTCTCGTTGACGTCGACGAACAGTATTGGCGAGTCCACCTTTGTACGGTTATTCTGAAATGTGAATTAAGTTTTAATATACACCTATAGCTATGAAAAAACATCACATCACCCGATTGAAAATCTTCTCATTTAAGGGCTAAGATAAAAGCGAACAGCTTCCTCTTAAAACATTCGATGGAAAGAGATTCGATGCTCTCAACGTCTGCGATCAGACATCAATCGCGCTCAATGTTTGCTAAGTAGATTCGTATCTACCCTCCTTTTATTAATGTGCTGAACATCGTTTATTATCAGTCTTTAAGAGGTATGTGTGCGCTTATTTTTAACTATGATGGGAATGGAAAAACTGGAGAAGATTGGATTTCGCTTTTGATTTTTATAGGTAAATGAAAATCTTTGTTTGGAATGAAAAAGTATGATGTGTTTTGGATTATAATATTGTAGCGAAGGGCTTTATACTACAGCTGAAACGCCAGCTGACTTTAATAAAAAAAATATCTAAACAAAAATGACGTTTCGGAACTATTTTGAACTTCATACATTCAATCTTGTTTTGAGAATTCGTGTATTCACTAGAAAGTTAGCCAAATGAGAATTCGTTTGGCCAACCTTCTGTTTGGTAAGTATAGTCATTGCAGATTGCAAAAAAAGCCGGCCAAATGCGTGTTTTATCCCAAGAATAAACTTAACATTGTAGTTGAAAAACATGTTCTCCCATACATTCCAACTGCGAATGTAAGTTAAAAACTCCTTTTTTTTATTTTCTATTTGCCCCCCAAAAACGTCCATGTCCTTGTTTGGGTTACAGAAATTCATATGTGTACCAAATTTCAACTTAATCGGTCCATTAGATTCAGAGCAAACTGGCTGTCACAGACGGACAGACAGACAGACAGGCACACGAGTGATCCTATAGGGGTTCCGTTTTTTTGCGTTTGAGGTGCGGAACCCTAAAAACAAGCAAACTGATCCCAATATTGAGTTTTAGTTGAAACGGAAAGGCCATCCTAATATCTGTTTTATTCACACCTTTTTGTTTATAAGTCGGGTGTAGTAACTAGTTTCGCCAGGTTAGTACAGTTACAACGGTATCCAAGAAACATCAACAAATTTACACTTCCCAAGAAATCCAAATATAGCTTCCCTATCTGTCCACATCCATCAGCTATCAAAATCAAATTCACAATTCGCACACATCTCTCAGGATTTAGAGAAAAACCGTCGAAAATCTCCGAGATATCCTGCGCGCAATCTATCCGGGCACGAAACTGATTCCATAAAAATATTTACCGACGAAAAAATAAATCGAAACGAGCCGAACAAACCGACCTTTGACTCGTAACCTCCGATATGTGAGGAGGACATCAATCTAGGGAATTAAGGATGTCACTTACTGACAGATCTGTCTAAATCTTTCGACAGATCTGACTGAATTTTTCTCGCGTTTTTGCTATGGTTTCAGACTGTCTGTCCACCGCACCGGGAACGGGACGTCAACGATAAAACAGATGACGGCGCCGAAGTAGCGACAGTACATATACTATGGCGCCGTCATCTGTTTTCTCGTTGACGTCTCGTTCCCGGTGCGGTGGACGAACAGTGTCAGGTATTTCTACAGTTGCATTATCTAGCATACCAGCATCGGAATGAACATTGCCTTCAACGATTTTCTCTTAATTATTAAACTGGTGGAGTTTACCAAAAAGGAAATTAAGGATAGTGTCAAAATTGCAAAGATCAAGGGCTGATTTTGGGCAAAAACATATTATGTTTATTGCAACTGCAATATATCTAAGACATCTTCCAGAAGTAAGCAGCATCTTTTCCATCAATGCAATGGTGCTGCCTGCAGAAACTGGTATAAAGGACCTAACTTTAGACCATACCTTAGCTGCAAGAACTCTTACAGAAGGAGCTTACGGCGATGCCACAAGAGTGTTTCTACCACAGATTTAGAGTAGGCTAGATACCGCATGTTCATTAGATAGTATGAAAACCGAGCGTGTCATCTTTTTTATAAGATTTCTTTTTTAAGATAACTTCACCCCAGCCATTTAGTGATGTGCTCAACGTAAACAGAATCGTTTCAATCGATAAGCGTCAGTGAGCTAACAGACTTTTTTTATATCCTCGACGACACAACTCGCCACTAGCGCGATCGAACACAAACTAAAGCAGTAGCGCGTCAAGTTTGTGCACAGCACAAACTTGCGGCACGCTTGGTTGGATGGCTAAATCTGTGGTTTCTACATATATTACTTTATTTTTAATTTCATTTTTTTGCATCCCTAGTCTGCCTTTTACGCAATACTTATGTCTAGCTTAAATCTAGTATCTTCTTTTTTCATATCTTTTGCATTTTCGTTTCATATTCCAAGTTTAATACCTTATTTAGGTAGAGATTCCTCGTAGTTTTGGTATATGATCCAGTTTACGATGCTATTACTATTGTATTATCATGTTATGAGCCTGCAATCTGCTATTGCGATCTTGAAGTTCAACTTGATACTTGGGACTGAGCTACGAGTCTCATAATTGGACATTATATTACGTTTTTTATTATGCAGTATTATCATTGCCTATAAATTATTATAACCTAGAAAATCGTGCTTCTACCGTTCTACGTTACTTCTATGTAGCTTTCATGTTAACAATGATGACAATGTATGTTACGTAACGTTGAAGTGTTGAACCTTGTTGTTGTTGTTGTTGGCGGGTAGTCTGACCCTTAGCCAATGTATTAAACATTACTTTCGCGTTACTTCTACGTTACAAAGTGCCAAAATCTACGGCCTTACCCAGAAGCTTTCAATTTGAGTATGACCGTATGCGCTATTAGAGCTAAAATAGCACGATTTAAGAGAAACTTATGATTAATCAACTCATCGGCATCGTCATCATTTCGGCCTGGTATCACCTCTCCTGGGTATGTAGGCCTGCGTACAAATCAAATTATTCTGATCGAAGTAACTTACTTTATCACTAGTAAACTTCATAAATTTTATTTAATGACAGTAAAGTCTACACTCCCTTGCAGAATTTTCTCATTCTTAAAATCTCCTTATGTCAGTCCTCCCTTCAAACATCTACACCATCTTTAAAACCCAAATCAAATCCGACTGCCATCCCTGAGCCCGTCACGATCGCAATGTTTGGCGACCGACGATTGAAATCTACCCTCCATTTAATAAGCTGTGGAGCGAATCCGTTCATGTACGGTAAACATGCTGTCTCGCTCGCACGGTCCTCAAGTGTGACTTGTTGCCATCGATCGTATCTACAGGAACTCTTTTTAAGATGTAATGAGATTGAGTTTAATGTTAGGGTTGTTTATTTGGGAGTTCTGATTTGAGAGTACAAGGTTTGATCTGGTAATGTATTTGAGGATTGGAATTTAAGGCCCTGATAAGTGTTTTAATACACGAGTGTCTTATATGCTTCATCAGTATTTATTTTGGAATGCCGTGAAAATCAAAGGCAACATTGACATGGTAAGCTATGAAAATACTACAAATCATCATGAACAATTCAATGCCACAAACGATGAATTCATCATCATCATAATCTTCCTGCCCTTGTACCATGTTAGGCTTGTTTCACATGTACCACAACCACAACACAACAATTTGTATGAAACTGACTCCACTATACTATACTTTAGCACCCGCGAATCCGAAATTTCACAATTTTATAGCGTGTAAAACACTGTGACTTCGAGTAAAACACTTTCGCAAAATATGACACTGCGCAAACAACTAGTTTTTGAGAAAAAAAATCAATTGTTTCAGAAAATCAAACTTAGTTATACAATAAAATTGAACACACATTACTTAGGGTCGAAGCAACAAGTTCGGTAGGTACAACGATGGATTAAGAAGCACATCATAATACGGGAAGGCCCTTACCCATTGAAGCAATTCTTAAGCACCTAACAAGGTTACAAATCTCGGTCAGGATAAGCAAGGTCAACCGCTAGCTAAGTTACAAAGCACTAAAACCACCAAGAGAACAGGAAACCTTGCAAAGGAAAAAGTACAAGAAGAACATAAAATAGTTAAAGAAGCTGCTCTTTACCTTCACTTGAAGGAAACTTCAAGCCTTACTGAGATTAATTACACGCCACGTGCAGTGAGAATGTTTAAAGTTCACTCAGTGTGGAAGCGGGTAGAAATAACTTATTTTGCTTGAAGTCAGCTAAAAATAGATATCTCATTGCAGCTGAATTGTTCGATGAGGAATAAGACACTGTTCCTGTGGGTGTTGTTAATAAGATAATTGCTAGAGGATGTACATAATGATGTTAAAATGTCTGCATTGCAGTGCAGTAAAAACTTATTGCAATTAACAGTCAGTTTAAATGGAGAGAATGGAATGGCAATCATGATTGTTAAATGCGATAAATTATAATGGCAGTGAAAGATTTAGAAAAGATTCCTGCAACCTAATTTACGTAACACACTCTCAATCCAAATGATGTTTATTTTTATTACTCAACCAATCTTCATTGCGTTATTTACGTTGTCGAAGAATATACCAAACATGAAGCAATTCGAATTTCCATCAAAATCTCTCGGATTGTGTTAGAAGTCTGTTACGTAATTGGGATGCTTGTTGAATGCTGTTAGCAATGATAAAAGAAATAATGAAATAGATGTGTAGGGCAAACAGCTGGAGCTCGTGGCTAAATAATAACAGCCGCACGGGTCGATCCATCAGGTTCAGCTACGCTCGCCGCGGTTGGTCCGTGGATGGGTGACCATCTTTACATACCGAGATTCCTCTGTGCCTCGGAAAGCACGTTAAGCCGTTGGTCCCGGCTGTCATTCGTGGATCTTTGACAGTCGTTACGGGTCGTCAGACGCCCAAAAATCTGACAACCAGTCTTACCAAGGGGTGTCATATTACCCAGTAATGGATTGTGGAGGTCAGATAGGCAGTCGCTCCATATAAAATTCTGGTATTCAGCTGCATCCGATTAGACTGGACGACTCCAACATAGTTGGGAAAAGGCTAGGCCGATGTGAAGGGCAAACACAAGCAGAGATAAAAGGATTCTGCTCAAAGACAGTATCTAAAAACGTCAATACGATATAATGCGTAACAATCCCTCGAACCAGCAGCAAATAGGAGCGGAACAGGAAATCCTAGATTCCATGCACAAGACTTAATCAACTGAACATGTTCAAACAATTCTCAAATTACACTGAACACCGGAAATACCCTCCGCTAGCTCATGACACATCCATATATTATAGAATCGGCTCACTTTCGCCGCGACCGCTGAAGCGTGCGGACGCGTCGGGGCGTTGCATCATTCACGCACGCGATTTCCTGATTAAAAAACAATCAGACGTAACTGGTAATGATTTTGAATCGGAAAAGATTGCATGTCGAGTTAAGGTGTAAGGAAATGTAGGAAGGAGAATCTAACAAGTGGTTGTGGGCTCGAATTATATCGTGTGAACTATGTTAGCGGTAAACTAACTTGAAGTAGAAGCATATTTCTCTCATTATAAGTTAGTAAACGTGTACTGCCACACACTGCTTGCTTGGCAGACATGAATGTGTGTTAGTAGCAGCTGTTAGCAAAACACTGACGCCTGCTATTTGCGATTCTGGAAAGGGGTAGTATGAAGAATACATATCAGTTACTTTGAGATAAAAATAATTCAGAAATGTCTGTCACGTAAAATTACGTATTTACATACCCATATTGTAAGAACTTGTTTTGGTTATAAATAAAACTTGGTACGTACCTGTAACAAAATAAAACAAAACATTAATTTAATTAGACCCACGAAGAAAAGTACTGGAATAGTAAGTCATTTAACAAATTCTACCGATCAGCTATAAACATAAATATCTTCTAGCAGTAAACCATCATGGCACTCAAGAGCATAACTTATCTCATGTACTCAATGTTTATAATACGCGATCTATGGCTGCCGGCAAATTCAAGGTACCCAGAGTCACCAATTATTATGGTGACAGAACTTTAAAAAAACGAATACCATACCTATTGAATAGCCTGCCGGCGGACATAAGGAGCGAAGCCAATGCAAACAGGTTCAGAAATAAATTAAAAAGATATTATTTGGAAACGTTAACTACAGTGCTACCTAAGTCCTAAAGTAAAGAGTTTAAGATTTTAATAATATTAAGTAATAATAATATAGACTCGCCAGCCCCCACAGTCAAACTATTGACATGGTTTTGTGGGGCTTATTTTTAATTATAAGCTAAGTAAATCATTGTAATAAAAAAAAAAAAAAAAAAAAAAAAAAAAGTAAGTACTGAGAACCAATTATTTGAGACTATCTTTTGCCCACGGCTTCGCTCGCGTGGAGGTCGGAAATTATCCCAAGGGAACGTACTACTGAGATAAAAAGTATCCTATGGCCTAATCTATGTGCCAAATTCCTTCCAAATACGTTCAGCCGTTTTAGCGTGAAAGCGTAACAAACAAACTCACTTTCGCATAGGCTAGGATGTATAGCCTCGACCGCTTCATGTTACCTACTCGCGCTTCACAAAACGACAAGTAAAATGTCTATGTGACAGTTATTCATTTATTTATTACAAAATCCACAGTTCTTTAACAATTTTACTTAAGCAGATAAAAACCAATCTTACAACCAATTACTAATTTACAATTTATAGCAACACTTATTATGTATTAAGTGTCCGTGGATGACATGCTAGCACCACTTATGCAAGCATATCAAAGTGTGTAATGTGGGTGGGTGTGTAGGAGCTAGATATTTTCAACCTAAGAGAATTCAACTACGGTCGACTATACCTAACGGTTAAAATGTCTCTTAAAATGTCGATTGTACACCATGTGTACAGATAACAATAGAATTTCAATTGTGTCTGCTAATTGGCGCGCGACGGGTTAAAATTACGTCTAATTAATAATAACGGTTTCCTATAAAAAAAATACAACCGACTTCCAAAAACAACACTACAAAGTGAAAAATAACTTTAATTTCGGAAGTCGGTGTCTGATTAAATGTATTTTTGTTTTTGCCACCGACTTCCGAAATTAAAGTTATTTTTCAATTTGTAGTGTTGTTTTTGGAAGTCGGTTGTATTTTTTTGTAAAAAAGTTTTTATTTTTCACTTTTTAGTGGGTCTGTTTATAATTTGTATAAGTTACAATAGTCCAATGTCAATTGCTCATCACATGTTACAAAATATTGCTTTACCCGATGCTGGGACGTTAATTGTTGAGGAGTTCTGCTGGTAAGAACCAGGAGAACTCCTCAACAACCACTCACCACACGCATTGTGTGACGAGCGGAAATTGCTTAGCAACCATATTAAAGTAATCGAATCGCAACCCGTGAAATATTTATCATTGAGTAATTCCGGTAGCCATCTGTGGTCTTCATCATCAGTTCCACTTCACCAAGTGGTGCTTTCCGAGAGCAAATACACGAGCTACTATAAAAAATACCCAAATCACTATAGGTGTGCCTATAATATTTGAAGAGTTCCTTCGATTTCTCCAGGATCCCATCATCAGAACTGGATTTTGACAAAAATGGGACCATTTGGGAAGTATACCCTTTCCAACAAAAAAATAATTTTTCAAATCGGTTGGCATGCGACGGAGTTATGCGCGAACAAACATAAAAAAAAAAAAAAAAAAAATAGAAACATCCGAATTGAGAACCTCCTCCTTTTTTAGAAGTCGGTTAAAAAACAAATAAATGTTAATAACAAAAGCGCGTAATTAATCATTGACGGCGAGTGTGCTAATCAAAATATTAATTTAATTTTAACCGAACATGATTATCGGTTACCGATAAAATAATTGAAAAAGTCTCAAGTGATGCTGAAATTATACGTAGATTACAATTTTTTATAAATGAGTTAGATGCGGTATGGCCATTGTATCAAAATGATGACTTTTTGATACGTAAATGGTATATTTAATTTGGGTTGATTTTCAGTAATGCTTCCTAAATTGTTATGGTTTGATGACAGAAGAGAAACCTTACCTACTACCTTCGTTTTTCTGTATGCGTAAATGTAAAAATCAACTGCCCGAGACAATACCTTTTTTTTTTTTGTTTTCGGGGGGAAACCTTCAAAAGGCGCCCGGGCTTTGGGGAAAATACTGGGGAGTGCGTCACTAAAACCACCCCAGTGGTCACCATTTGCACATGGAAGGGGTACCGTTACCTCTCAAAAGACCAATCCGGAACCCCTTCTGTGCAACGCTTGTTAAGGCACATCACTGGGGAGGCAATACCTACCACACTGAGCAACAAAATGTTGTAAAAAAGTCAGTAAGTGAAATTAAAATTGTCGACTGTTTTTCTAAAAATCTAGTTTTAATCACCGTAACATAGTAAACAAAACCGGCCAAGTGCGTGTCAGACCACGCACAATGAAGGGTTCCGTAGTTGGGATGAATTTATCTCCAGAACAAACTTAACATTGTAGTTGAAACGCATGTTCTCCCATACATTGATAAACGTCACGGTCAATTTTGAGGTACGGAACCCTAAAAAATATATGAAAATCAATAAATCATTGAAATAAAAATGCAGCA
This sequence comes from Cosmia pyralina, assembly GCA_946251885.1. Classification (NCBI taxonomy): domain Eukaryota; kingdom Metazoa; phylum Arthropoda; class Insecta; order Lepidoptera; family Noctuidae; genus Cosmia; species Cosmia pyralina. The sequence goes on along the minus strand of OX276366.1, from coordinate 16,029,836 downwards.
TTTCATCACTATCAATCCCAAATTATTAAAATAAAAAACTATATCTAGCCTAGACCAGAACAACAGAAAACTATTCGTTTCAATCCGCGCCGCTACTCGTTAATCCTAACTTCCTAATTATTACTATAAATACGAAAGTAAGTTTGTTTGTTTCCTTTTGACGCCTAAACCACTGAACTGAATTTTGCAAATACGAGTACGTTGTCAAGTATAAACGAAAGTTACCACCCTATGTCCGTTTCTGTCATCCCGAAAAAAAGTACTGTTCCCGAGGAAAACAACAATAACATTCTTATGATATTAGACGGCGGCGGCGCCACGTGTCTTTCGAATCATGATCTATATAAATAAAAAGAGAAGTTCTGACTGACCCTTGAACCTAGAAAGCTGAAATTTTGCACAGAGGTTCCCTTTATAATGTAGACAAGGAATAGGAAGGATTTCCCGGTAGTACGTTCCAGTGGGATATTTTCCGACATACACGCGGGCGAAGCCGCGGGCCCAAGCTAGTTGAATTATATTATTACAAGCCGAGTACAACCCGAATTGATTGTCAAATCCTAAATTAACGCGAGCGAAGCCGCGGGCAAAGGCTAGTATTTCCATAATAAGGCAACGAGTACATTATACGGTTTATTTTAAAACTAGGTCGACACTGAATGTCTGATAGGCTGCTGTGAATATGTTTTATTGTAACACTGCTGTAGTTTGTAGGCTGTGGTTACAAAAATGGGGAAAGCATATTTAAATTACAGTAAACGGTTTACACGCTTGTAACTGATACAAGGCTGTGTGATGAGAAGCCTTTGCAGGACAAAGGTCTCGTCTCTTGCCGAGAAGGAATGAGGATTAATCATCAAACCACGCTGGGTTAGTGAGGTTTGACGTTTTCAGAACATCTATAATCTACTTATATAATTAAAAATCAATTGCCGAATGTATGTACGCGAATAGAGGCATAAGAAACAGGGTATAAGGTTCACTCAAGCTCCATTTAAAAGGGAGGGTGAGTGAACTTTACACCCTGTTCCTCACGCCTCTATACGCGTACATACATTTGAAAACCTGAACTTATGTTGTCTAACAATATAATAACGAGGTATTCCTCAAAGCGCGTCTTCAGGGCGCTGATGCGGCTGCCACGGTGCTGCAGTGCGTCAGAGATGTTCGCAAAAGCCCGAGTCGACCGCTTCTCAGCTATCGTACGAAAGAAAAGTGCGTCTCTGCTCGCCAGATTGCGTGGCAGTAGCAACAGCCTCCTGAAGGTGATATGCTGACACGCTTGATGAGAGCCCCATAATGGGACATCTCATCAAGACAACACTGTCTGTTGTAGTGTATAAGTACTAACGTAGATTATAAGATATATTGTTACTAACATCTTTTTAACCGACTTCAAAAAGGAGGAGGTTCTCAATTCGTTCCCCGATTACTCGAAGATGGCTGGACCGATTTGGATTTTTTTTGGTTTATTCGAGAGGGTATACATCACAGTTGGTCCCATATAAAATTAATTAACTTTGCTTTGGTAGTTTTTGAGTTAGCTGCAATAATACGTATTTTTTCCTCACTTTTATATGGATGATGTTCTAGTTTGTTTTGCAGGTAGTGGTATTAGAATTTGTGTGGGGTAGGTACACAACTAAAAAGTGAAAAATAAAAACTTTTTTACAAAAAAATACAACTGACTTCCAAAAACAACACTACAAAGTGAAAAATAACTTTAATTTCGGAAGTCGGTGGCAAAAAACGAAAACACATTTAACTAGACACCGACTTCCGAAATTAAAGTTATTTTTCACTTTGTAGTGTTGTTTTTGGAAGTCAGTTGTATTTTTTTGTAAAAAAGTTTTTATAAGTTTTTAAGTATTGTATTTTAAGTATTGTGTATTTTTGTGGACCGTTTAGTTGTCTTTTAAACAAATAAATAATAAATAAATATTAGTGTACAGATAGTGCAATCCACGAAGACGCGCCCCACTATTCCTCCTAACCGTTTATAGTATATGTGTGCAAGCTTCCGCCAATGTTTGAGTGTTATCGGTACACACTAATTACCGTGTACTAACTATAGTGTGTACCGATAACACTCAAAAATTGGCGGAAGCTTGCACACATATACTATAAACGGTTAGGAGGAATAGTGGGGCGCGTCTTCGTGGATTATTTATTTATTCCACTATCTGTAACAAGCTTCCGTATCTATATTAACATCGACAAACTATGTACTAAGAGAAAATGTCAATGAGTTCGGTAGCATCCTGCCATGAAAAAACCTTTCCAAGAATTTAAAGGCCAAAAGCTAATAGCAAACTATCTTTGAAGTGAGTTATTGGTTTACTTTGCTTGCGGCTATTTTCTGAAAAAAAAAAAAAATATTTCCACAACAACACGATAATCAGATGATGGCAATAGGCTCCCCCACTATTACATGGGACTTAAACATATCTAGCGAAATGTGGGTGTACTGTATTATAGGTACACACAGCAGCAGGTCAAATTACCACAAACTGTCAAATTTACTCATTCGATTTTGAACTTTACCTTTAAAATTTTAAGGTTCAAAATCATTTGGAGAAATACAGTTTGGTTTAACCCGATGTGCGGTTGTCTGTACATCTGCCTAACTCTTCGGGAATAACTAGCGTGATGTTATGTACTAATAACAAACAAGCGAAAGTTCGTGAGGATGAAATGGTTGTTTGTTATTCTTTCACGCAAAAACTACTGAAAGGATTTTGATAAAATTTGGCACACAGATACTGTATAACCTGGATTAACCCATAGGACTTTTTATACCGATATTCCGGGTTTGAGACTTACGCGGGTGAAACCGCGGGGCCCTGCTAGTGTTTCCATATTTATATAAAGTGTACTGCAGTGTCCGCAGCCTTATACTTAAAACAATGAACCACAAAACCGTTTTCACAGTTTGTCTGTGGGTACCTGCAAAATTATAACAACAGATTAAATAAAACAGTCCGCTTTACATATCGAGACAACCGAGCTTGGTTATCTATCACAACTTCAACACTTTTATTATCTTCAATGTAATTTCAGCGCTCCAAGACGCTCCAAAATGGCGCATTTTATTACATTTTTAACGAAGCAATACATATTCTGAGCCTGACAAATTAGAATGGATCTTCATATCGTGTTATTTATACGTGAATTTTGGAAATAATACTCATTACACATCACTTTAATAATTATTTATTATTATTATTCTCATTTATTGCGGATCATACATAAAAATACACACAATCCATATAAGTAGTATTAGTAACAACGACTTAAATAAATCTCGTACATAAGAATAATTACCTAATGTGCTATACGGTATGGAACTCACGTCTATGCAATAAATCCAACCACATTGATATCGCCTTTGCTGACGATATACAAAAAAAATACGAAATCGGTCCAGTAATTAGGTCAAAAAGTAGTTTTAATTTTGATCAAATTTGAACACTTTAGAATTGGATCACTAGGTCGAATGAGTCAATGAACTTGAATCCTTGCACATGTGTGCAAACAAAACAAAAACGCTGTTCGGCGAACAATGGATTGGGCACTGTGGTGCACCGCAGGTGGCCAGCTCGGTTGTCTAAACAGAGCGATTATTTTTACTGAATTTATTTTATTTTGTTTGAAAAAATAACTTTTTTAATTTATGGTTTTTAATTTAACATTTAATTTTGCTATACTTCTATGGACCAGTATTACTAGTAGTTTAATTTCTTTCACATGGTGTCGGTACCATACTATATACTAAATCCTTCCTGAAAGTATGTACTTACATTACGATAGTGAAAAAATCATCAAAATTAGTTTATTCGTTTTTGAGAAAATCGCGGACATACAAACATACATACATTCGGGTCAATACAGAACCTCCTTTTTTGAAGTCGTTTAAAACTATGTTAGTACAACTTACAAACTAATCTAACTACAAGTAATATCTGCGTGGCCCAACACAAATGCTGGCACGTGCCTCCGCACCCAGTGCCTAATAAAGGGGCTGTCCGGTCGTATATAATGTCTCATTTGATAGTTTTCGAATAAGAATAAGAATTATTTATTTGCAGAAAAGACAGGTGTTAACAGTTGTAAACCTTTGTGGTTTTAATGTAAGTACGGTCCATATTTTGCCTGTTTAATTAATTTTACATTAATGCCTAATAAATACTTATTTTAATAAATTATACAAAATATACAAATAAATATTATTTATTACAAAGAAAAAAAAATGAGGTGGCTCATATTTCTACAATACCTACTGTCGTCTAAAATACTACATACCCTAAAACACGTTTCATTTATTCAAACAGTCGCACTTTCGCCACCTGCGACAGATAAAATAAAAACTCCGCTATAACATTGTAACGCTGTAATCTGTCATCCCCTTATTGTACTCTGTGGCATGATTAAGCGTGATTTTAGCGCTCCCAAGACGCGCGTTGCGTTCTGTAGGGCCATTTTATTATTTTGTAATGTAATTTATTACATTTTGTTAGTGAAAATTTGTATTAACTGTCTGTAATTTTACTGTGGTGAATGGAATTTAGATGGCGAAGTTTAACAATTTATATTAGCCGTGTAATTGTCCCACTGGGCAAAGACCTTATCTCCTACAGAAGGAACGAGCATTCATTGATATCCATCCAACGTCACTGCGTCTGTGTCTTCTCACGATGTTATTCTTCACCAATTAGGTACATGGATAATAAAGGCTCTCCCCCACAGGCGCGTTATTATCAGTCGATAATATCCGATGCGTTATTGCGATAACGCGTCCCGATTTCTTGCCACACAGCTGCGTTTTTATCTTCCGATATTTCTAACGTGTGCGTGTAAACCAAATTATTGAGCTACTACTAATCAATCTTCCTAGTCTTTTCTCAACTATGGTAGGGTCGGCTTCCAGTGTAACTGAATGCAGCTGAATACCAGTATTTTACATGGAGCGACTCCCTATCTGACCTCCACAACCCAGTGACTGGGTAATATGATACCCCTTGGTAAGACTGGTTGCCAGACTTTTGGGCTTCTGATGACCCGTAACGACTGTCAAAGATCCACGAACGACAACCGGGCCCAACGACTTAACGTGCTTTCGGAGGCACGGAGGAGTTTCGGTATGTAAAGATTTACCCATCCACCAACCCCGGCAAGCGTAGCTTAACCTGGTGAATCGACCCGTGCGGCTGTTATTACTTAGCCACGAGCTTCTCCTATTGAGGTACTAATAGTACTAATGTTATTAACGCAGGTGTGTGGTAAGATCGTATGCGTCCTAATACAAAATGTTCTAAGAACTCAATATCGGAATATCGCAGGACGGAGGAACGCAAGCGTCCTACTTCTATTGCGTCGTTATTATCGCAGCAGTGTGTAACTTCGAGGCTAACCTAATACAAAATGTAATGAAAACAGATACCGCAATAACGCATCCGATATTATTAAGCGATAATAACGCGCCTGTGGGGGAGAGCTTTATTGTGATCACTATCGGCCGCGACTTACAAGTTGTAGGTCGTAGGTTCGAACCTAGCTTTACTTTGTGTAGATAATTTCATCACCACTGCTCTCAAAACGGTGAAGGAAAACATTGTGAGGAAACCGGCATGTCCTAGAACCAAAAATTCGAAGACATGATTGTGACATCTACCAATCCGCACTGGGCCCGCATGGTGGATTACAGCCCACTCGTTCTTGAAGAGAGGAGGCCTGTGTCCCAGCAGTGGGAACATTATAGGCTGATTATGGCTGCACATAAAAGTACCCATATTTTCTTCATCATCTTCAACATTTTAGCCAAAAGACCTCCACTGCTAGACAGAGGCCTCCCCAAGCGTCGCTACATCGACCTGTCCTGAGCTTCTCGCATCCAGAGGATTCCCGTGACCTCCACCAGGTCATCGATCCACCTTGTGTCAACTTGTTCAAAGTTCCAGTACCAAAATATAACAGCCTATTGTAGTTCACTCATGGACATAAACTTTTTACTTAAGGCGAGTGAGCTGCTAACAGCGCAACCATTAAGAAAAAAATGAATAAGCCAGGAGATATGGAACATTTTGAAATTTCCTATGCACACATTTTAAGGCAGACGAGGTAGATTTTTTTTTGTATTAAAAAACCGACCAAGTGCGTGTCGGACCACGCACAATGAAGGGTTCCGTAGTTGGGATGAATTTATCCAAAGAAAAAACTTAATATTGTAGTTGAAAATGTACTCCCATATATTCCAGCTGCAAATGTAAGTTTGTACTCACAATATTGAGAGATTTACCATGTTATTTTAAGAACACAGACTTTTTATAGGTTTTCCTGTAATCTACAGGTAAAGATCTATTTTTTGTATTTTTTTCAAAATTTTAGGCTCAGTAGTTTCGGATATAAGGGGGGAATGGTCAATTTTCGTCTATTTCCTTAAATAACTCTAAAACAATTTATTTTAAAATTATAAAAAAATATATTTGAGACCCTCATTACTATGAGGGTCTCAAGTATATTTTTTCTAACTATACCGTGTGACATATCAAATGTCACGGTATAGTTTGCAAAACTTTTTTTTTTAATTTTCTTATTTGCCCCCCAAAAGTGACCCCCATATTCAAAATTCATTTATTCACTTTATCCGTCCGTGTTTGGGTCACAGAAATTCAACTTAATCGGTCCATTAGATTCGGAGCAAATTGGCTGTGACAGACAGACAGACACACGAGTGATACTATTCCTTTTGAGGTACGGAACCCTAAAAGAATCAACATTAAACCTAGGTTCGAAGTTATAGCAGTTAACGCCAAAAATGGTCATTTTCAAAAATTTCAAAATGTTCCATATCTCCAGAGTTATTAATTTTTCAATGGTGGCGCTGCCGGTTAGCAGCCTTACTCGCCTTAAAACCTCTTTCATCAATCAATTCACAACCGACCATAATATTATGGAGCCACTAAAAATCAAAGTAAAACCCATGAAAAACATTTAGAAAATAAATAAAGGTGTCATAATACTCGTTCAAACAGTGAATGAAGATAAAACGCGATAAATATATAATATCTTTATCTATTATGAACTTCATAATGAAATATTCAATTAGCTTCCCTATCTATATTAAATAAAAATTAATGGCTAAATGTGTTGCTAAGCGCAAAACTCGAGAACGGCTGGACCAATTCGGTTTTTTTTTTTTTTCAAATAATCGTTAAAGTCCGAGGAAGTTTTCTATGAAAAGAAAAATTGGAAAAGTTGCTGGGAGAATTAGAAAATTCGGGAAAACTGAAAGTGCATTTTCTTTACAGGACAACGTCTGTCGGGTCAGCTAGTATTAAAATAAGATCGAGGCGAATTTCTTCTACGGTATTTACTAGGATAAAGAGACAATATTTTAGAACGATTTTTTCTTGAAGGTTAGTCGCCTTGAAGGTTAGTACTCACAACGAGCGCCTTGTGATAGATTTCTAGAATGCGCTTACACAATCAACTTGATTGCTTAATTCATAAAAAAATCGTCCAAATATGACGTCATTACACAAATTCAAACAGTTTGGAGTGATGCGTTTCCTATCCACCGTCACGCACTGTGAAAATTAGCCACCAATAAGTAATGCAACATGATTCATTGACACCCAAGTTTCAAAACAATCAAATTGAAACTCTCCGCACTTTTATCTTAGCACTTTATCACTAGATCAATTCAGTTCGAGTCTTCGAGTGCTTGTCGTAAAATATTCCGCTTGTCGTAGTCCCGAGTAGCAGGAGCAGGACAGATGTCTAACAAAATAAACAGCTAGGTAGTGCCACAAAATAGATAGGTAAGAAGGTTGATACCATACAACGAGCGAATATAGGCGCTCGCATAAAAATAAAAAAAAACAAACTTACAGTCGAATTGAGAACCTCCTCCTTTTTGGAAGTCGGCTAAAAAGTATCTGATGAAAATGTTAACATATGAAACGTTACCTACCTGTGGACGCCAATTTGTAGTGCCACTTACAAATTGATTTGATTATTTGAATACTTAAAAAACCCGAAATTCTAATTTGATATCAACAAGATGTTTTTCATTTGACAATAATTGAGGTTAATTTTGTAACCTCAATTTTCGTTGATGATTCTTAAATTACAATTTAATAATGTACCTGTTGCAAAAAATGGTGAAATATAAAGCTTAAACCTTTTATAAACACACGAATGTGTTATTAATTCCCTTTAGAATGATTATGTCTGAACAGGGTTTGTTTAACTTTGTTTGCACTTTTATGAGATACTTTGGAACAGACTATACTTACGGCGATCTCAAACAAATGCCAATCGCGAGTGCTACTCGCTGTACGTGAGGCGTCTAATGTCTATATGTGCGTGCATTTTCGCGCGTCTTATGGAACCGACCTTCTGTACCTACTATTCTGTTGCAGACGTCCAAATAAACAGCCAGATAGTGTTATCGATTGCGGGACTGGTATCAAATACACTCAAGTGGACACGGTACAGTTTTGTGAGGAAGTGTTTAGGGGATTTTTACAAGTTTTTATTTAGTTTCATCTGTCCCGGTGTTCTGTCTTTCTGTAATCTAATCTTTCATGTTAAATTTGACCCAGTTCCCGGCTGCAGCAAAAATTTTACATGCATATGTAAATCGGATCATCATCATCATTCTCCTGCCTTTATCCCAGTCTATTTTTTTCCACACTTCTCTATTAGTCGTCATCTCGGTAGTCACTAGTCTAACAATGCAATATTATTATGACATGGAACTGATCTGATGATGGGGCCGGAAGGCCATGAGAACTTAGTAATAAAATTACGCAACCCTATCGAGCTTGGGCTCAAATCAAATCAAATAATCTTTACTGCAATCCATAATGTGGTACAGTTGGTCAGTAATTTTAGAAAAAATTATGGACCCTGTCGGGCGCAGCAAGCTTATGTAAGAGAGAGGAAGAGCGCTTTTATTATTAGGTCTTTACCTATGAAATTGCCGTTTTGCAGTACTGGCCATTTCAAATCAAAATAATTTTTGTTTGGCTAAGAATTCTAATTTCAAATTAATTTTATTTTAAAAACATGGATTTTTTTTCCAAAAGTAGTCATTTGTTTATTGATTAGTGTTACATTTTCATCGCGTTTCAATCTTTTTCGTCATCATGGATACGTTAAAAATTCGAGTAATTATGGAATATGAGTACCGTCGTGGCAGCAACGCGGCACAAGCGGCACGCAACATCAACGACGTTTACGGAGCTAACACTACAAACCAACGTACCACTTGTTGGTTGGTTTTATTTATTTATTATTTTATTTATTTTATTTTTATTTGGTTTGCTCACTTCCGTTCTGGAAATTTCGACCTGAAAAATGAACCTCGCGGTCGTCCGAAGACTTTGGTCGACAATGACGAATTAAAGGCGATTGTGGAAGCTGATGATACACAATCTACGGCTGAATTAGCAGCAGCTTTCGACGTTAGCGTCAAAACAATATTGGTCCATTTGCGTCAAATTGGCAAGGTAAAAAAGCTTGACAAATGGGTGCCCCACGAACTCAATGATCGCCAGCGCGAAGTACGCGTCGAGACGTGCCTTGCACTGCTCAACAGACACACAAATGAAGGAATTTTGAACCGCAATGTTACCTGCGATGAAAAATGGATTCTGTTTGATAACCGCAAGCGCTCAGCAAGTTGGTTCGATCCTGGTTCAGCACCTAAACAATGCACTAAACGAAAACTTACCCCTAGAAAAGTGATGGTCACTGTTTGGTGGTCTAGCGCCGGTGTGATTCATCACAGCTTCTTACCAAACGGGGTGAGCATTACTTCAGATGTGTACTGTGAAGAACTGAACACAATGATGGAGAAGCTGGCACATCTCCAACCAGCATTGGTCAATGCTCGTCTCCGCTGCTCCTACACGACAACGCGCGACCTCATACTGCACAGCAGACGGTCTCCAAGTTGCAAGAACTGGGGTTGGAAGCTCTCCGTCATCCGCCCTACTCACCAGACCTTGCGCCTACAGACTACTACTTTTTCCAGAATTTGGATAAGTTCTTGGCGGGAAAAAAATTCAATACCCGAGAGGCAGTACAAAATGCCTTTGAAGAATTTGTTGCCTCCCGTCCAGCTGATTTCTTTATGAAGGGCATCAATAAACTGCCACTGCGTTGGCAAAGATGCATTGATTGCATGGGTGATTACTTCGATTAATACAAATAAAAAATGCATGAAAAAAATTCGTTTAAATTTTTTTATAAATTTTTATAAATTTTTAAAAACCTATTATGTTTTCTTATTATTAATTATTTAAATTATTACTAATTTATTTATTATCTGATTAAATTATAATAATAATAAGTCACACTATTAAAATATTGATTATGTATTAAATTATATAATATTATTGTTTATTTAATTTTCCGCTAAGATAATTTGATTTGCAATTAATGTATTTGCTAATTAAATACGTTTGCTTGATGTGTACTCCTAGGAATTTTGTTACTGTAGTTATATCCACGTTTTGGTCATAATATTTAATTATAATATGTTTTGGTAGCCGCTGGTAGAAATATGCATGACTTGTGTTTTATTTAGATTTATCATTAGTTTATCTTTACTAAGTCTATCTATTATAGTTTTAATGGTGTTATTTACATCATTTTTGTATTCCGTTTTATCTGTGCATTTAATTATAGCTGTGCTGTCATCCGCAAATAATTATATGTTGGGATCGGCTTCCAGTCTAACTAACCGGATGATTACATGGAGCGACTGCTCTGTGTTATTTGAGCATCATGCAGGTAAAACGTACCATAAACACTGCTTCTCTTATTGATGCTATTCGGGCTTCTGACGACCCATAACGACTGTCAAAGATCCACGAATGATAGCCGGGACCAACAGCTTAACGAGCTTTTCGAGGCACGGAGGAGTCTGGGTATATAAATATGGTCACCCATCCACGGAACAACCCGTAACTGCCGCAATTGCAGCAGCAGCCCGTAGCTGCCCTGTGCAGCTGTTATATTACTCAGCCACGAGCTCCTCGAGTCCTATACAATAATGATGATGAACCTGTATGTTGATTATGATGACGATTATCATCATTGAGAGCCTTGTTCTACCCACTGTCGGTCAGAGAGGCATTTCCCAACGTTCGCAAACTCATCTCAGTCTCAATCTGTCAAAATTGTATAACGTTTACCTACATTTTTGACATTTGATTGCCGCTGTCATGAGATTGCGACTTGAATTTGAACGTTTTTAGGTACGAGAATTGACCTTCAGGTCTAACCCAAAAATACATTATTATAATGAAGTGATATATTAATATTATTTCCGACATCTGTTTAAACTACAAACTAGTGTTTAACTTATGAGTTTATGAGTTATTTTCCACGAGGAAGGAAGCTATAACTTCGCATTGAGATCTAAAATGTTTATTTAATTTGGACATATAAATTTATAACGGTACAGCTATAGCTAGAAATACTATGGGAGAACAGTATGATTTATTGTTGCTTCATTTGATTTAGGACGAGCAAATAATATTTAGCATAGCTACTCGTATTGCATTATTCAGTACATTGTAGCGGGGCAAAGGAATTTTGGTTAGATGGAGGCTGTGGATAGGCTCGCACCTTACTACATGAGATTTTATTACATAACTGACGAATCGTGGGGGTACTAACACCTTCGAGAACCTTTGTATCTGCTGAGATAATTTCAGATTATCGTTAACAGAACGAAAAATTGTTTTTAATTATCACGAAAGTTTTTGTATTTGATTTTAAATGTAATTCTAACCCATTGAAGTACGTATACAACTTATTATGCGACGATTAGAAGTGAAAAGTTTTTACATAAAAAGTTGTATCGTACTTTGTATGCGACTGTACTTGAAGAGGTCCTGTAGCCTGCTTGAATACATTGAATTTATTGGATAATAATATTGAACAATGTGATTATTCAGTAAGTGCTGTCTCACGAAAATTGTAACAGAGTTATTTGGAATATTACTTAAATAAGAAGAGACAAAGACTTTACATCACCTCAGTATTCCCCTAAAGGTTAAGCAACGGTGTAAAGTTTCATATTAAAGGGGGTGAGCGTATATGCGACTGCTAATGAGGAATTTCTTAAGGAAAGCCCTAATAATACTTTGCCCGACCCGAAGGTCGAACCCAGGATCTCATTCTCAACAGTCGAGCATGGCCATGATGACGAGCTTCATTAGATTCACTCATCTTGACTGTACGAAAAACAAATGAAAGTCACACATTTTCCTAATTTGAATTTGGAATTATGTTCTTTAAAATTTAAACTTTCAATGATACCAAAACCAGCCAGATACAAATAGTATTATAGCCAAAGAGATTTTATTTTATGTTCATACATACTATAATGCGAAAAGACTTTTTCCCCAACCTAATATTATACCTCTAGTAAGACTGGTTATCAGACTTTCGGGCTTCTGACGACCCGTAACGACTGTCAAAGATCCACGAATGACAGCCGGGACCAACGGCTTAACGTGCTTTACGAGGCACGGAGGAGTCTCGGTATGTAAAGATGGTCACCCATCCACGGACCTACCCCGGCAAGCGTTGCTTAACCTGATGGATCGAGCCGTGAGGCTGTTATTACTTAGCCACGAGCTCCTCATTCCAATATTATAGTGACGGCTAAAAAATAGAGTGGTATTTGCCACTAATTAGTCCTAATTAAATATAATCAACATTTAATTAACCACTAAACTAAGTACATGTGTAGTATGTCGTATTACCTACAATGTAATTATTTCTGAAAGCGTAATCAAGACGTTAATCAGTGAATTGTCGTCTAATCTAATGTTTGGTCTATATGACAATCAGCTAGCATAATCAGCCTATAACGTTCCCACTGCTGGGGCACAGGCCTCCTCTCAATGAGAGGGAGTGGGCCGTAATCTACCACGCGGGCCCAGTGCGGGTTGGTAGATGTCCCATGTCTTCGACTTTTTGGTTGTAGGACATGCCGGTTTCCTCACGATGTTTTCATTCACCGTTTTGAGAGCAGTAAGCAGCAAATTAAAGCGCCTATCAGGGTTCGAACCACGACTCGTGAGTCGCGGCCGTTACCACAAGGCCACCACTGCTCCGCACAATCCTATTGATGTCATATTTAATTATATCAAGCTTAAGCATATTATATACACAATATCTCGAAAACTACAGAACGCCATCTGCTACGATCCTTACATACTAACTCCTTTTGTTTCGTTTACATTTATACTAAAATAAAAACTTTTTCACAAAAAAATACAACCGACTTCCAAAAATAACACTACAATGTGAAAAATAACTTTAATTTCGGAAGTCGGTGTCTAGTTAAATGTATTTTCGTTTTTTGCCACCGACTTCCGAAATTAAAGTTATTTTTCACATTGTAGTGTTTTTGGAAGTCGGTTGTATTTTTTTGTGAAAATGTTTTTATTTTTCACTTTTTAGTTGTGTACCTACCCCACACAAATTCTAATACCACTACCTGCAAAACAAACTAGAACATCGTCCATATAAAAGTGGGGAAAAAATACGTATTTTTGAAGCTAACTCAAAAACTACCAAAGCAAAGTTAATCAATTTTATATGGGACCAACTGTGATGTTTACCCCCTCGAATAAAACAAAAAAAATCCAAATCGGTCTAGCCATCTTCGAGTAATCGGGGAACATACATAAAAAAAAAAATAAAAAAGGTTCCGACGAATTGAGAACCTCCTCCTTTTTGAAGTCGGTTAAAAATATAGGCCTACACACACACAAATTACAAAATTTTGACAAAATACTTCCCAACCTAATATAACTAGTATTTTGTGGAGGTAACATAAACATTATTTATACCTGGTCATACACGATCGATTTTTTGGTTCTAGGTTATGCCGGTTTCCTCACGATGTTTTCCTTCACCATTTAGCAACATTTTAATTTAAAGAGTCTTGCAGAAACCATTTCCGAGATTTTCCTTTATGTTCCTCAAATCTGAGACACGAGGATAAAACGCAAAATCATGTACTTATCCAGTTTCTTTTAGCATGAGGGCCATTCCGAACTCGCTCTACGTAAATATAAAACGGTTACATCAAAGACTATCAATTTCACAGTTATTAACACCGTATCACACTCATCCGTATCGGGGAGTATAAAAATAGTATCGTTAGGAAAAATGGAGTTCTATTTTGTATGTGCGAACGGTTTTTGTGTAGTGTGAGTGATCTTTAACATTTCCGTTTGTGTGTATTTTAATTAAGACTCTATGACGCAGATATGTTTTTAAAATATTTTTGCTAATGTCTTTCAGGATGTTTTTCTAGAAATAAATAGGAATCTGTTTACCAACCAGATCCTAAGGGTACGAAAGGGTCTTTCCTACCATTATTGCGCCCCCCGGTCTACTCCTTGATATGCAATGGTCTCTGTTGCCCCATGAAACATGAGGCTCCAGGGGCTAGTGTGAATCTTTGGGTTCATTCGAGCAATCGAGTCTGATCAAACCACGCTGGGGTCGATGCGTTTCATTCATACATATAAACATTGGTCTAGAGGTGGTAAGCGTGAATGCTGTGTTTGCTGATCTTGGGTTTAATCTCCGGGTCAAGTGAATTTTTATTCTATAGTTTAACCGCCAAAAGATTCATCGGGGAAGCTGGACTTGAAGCAATATGGCAGCAACGTCGTAAAAAAGCTCATCCATATTATACCTGTCTCCACTATTCCAATGCTTACTATACGGTGCATACTGGATAAGCTCTTTATCTCCTCCATATCCTAAGGGTATGTCTTCCCTACCATTACCGCGCCCCCCGGTCTACTCCTTGATATGCAATGGTCTCTGTTGCACCATGTAACATGAGGCAACAGGGTCTATTGTGAATCTTTGAATTCATTCGAGTAATCGAGTCTGGTCAAACCACGCTGTGATCGGTGCAATTAATTCATTCATTCATATTAGAAATTATTCAGTACCCCGTAGTCTTTTTTACAGTCGCCTTTATTCTGTATTTGTGCCCGGTTAATGAACATACGTTTGCCACCAATATAATAGGATTTATTATTGGCGTGATTTGGCTTAATAGGGCCTTTATAAGGTGTCCCCTCATCATTTAAAATTGTCTAAGGGGCCTCTGCGAGTTGGCTTCGGCCCCTTGTACGCCTTTCAAACGTCCGGGACCCCAGGGTCTTGAGATAGGTCAAAGACATTTTAAAATAATAATAATAATCTGCCTTTATTGTCCTACTGCAGGGCAAAGCCCTTGCTTTCCTTTTTCCACCCAACTCGATCCTGAGCCAATACGGACCAATCCTTCTTCTGAGTTTTATTTTTTTGTTCTAAAAACTCATTCACCACAATAACCTATTTAATTTAGCTTTTATGGCGCACGATGCGGAAAATAAGATGCTGTTCTTAAGGAGGCCTACGATGGATTCAATTGTTTTTCTTTTACAGTCATTTACTGAAGTAAAATTGCGAAAAAATATGTTCATTTTTAGATGAGGTTTTTCGCAGAAGATGAAAATGTAGCCGCAAAAAGAGAAAAGTTTGAATACCGTCGAAAACACTATCATTCAAAGCAACTATAGATCTATACTTTTCTCCGATATCGAGCTCGCACCTCGTTCGATCACTATCTCTATATTTATCATCCCGGATTTTTCCTGCAAGCCTTCCTAAAAACTGTATTATAGAACATCAGAATTCATTATAAAATATTCGAAACTATCGTAACTAAACCACTCAGCAACAAAATCAAGCCATAATTAACTAGTTTCGCATGACAACATCCGACGCCCTCGCATGACACACGTCAAATTTGACACTTGACAGCTGTCAAAATTGACAAGCCGCACCGGACCTCTGTGATATTTTTGGAAGCAATTGTTTTAAAATGCTTTTAAGAAATACAAGATGGAATAGCCACATCCTCTCAGATTCTTAGAAAGTTTTGATTCATTGTTTTGTGAGGCAATGTGACTGAAATTTTGAAGGTGACCCATTTAAGAACGTATAATAAGAACGACACATTTTGTTATATTTTCATTCTTCCGCGTTCAGAGATTTACAAATATGTTATGAGCCGAGATAATACTCGTACTACAAGTTGCTACGTTTCCTCTTACTTATGGGTTTGTCAATGTACCAAGTTATTTATTTTAACATGCATAATGTACCTGCATTTAGGTGGATTTATTGCCAAAAGCCTTCTCTGCTATCAATCACTGGGAGATAAAAGTACCTAGAGATAAAACGGTAGGTGGTAAACACGGATTTTCAGTAAAACGAATTAGTAAAAATATTATGAATAATATTATTTGCATTTGACATATCTCGGGGCCCTGGGGTCCCGGATTCCTAAAAACCTATCATCTACCTACTCACAACAAAAACTTACACCAAGTACCAGAACCAATTCAACTCCACAAACCAATTACAAATTTAAATCATGATTCAGAACGTATTCTTCCAATTTGCCTACAAAGATACACTTGGTCGCCCAACCAATATAGATCGATGAAAAGGTAAATTATTCCAACTTCGTATCTCCAATCAGACATAAACTTTGAACAGGCAAGTTTTAACAAGCTCCCGTTATCTCGAGGTATAAGGGAATGTTTCTACTGTGCTGTGTCACGACAAGTAGGTTTTTCCATGGTAAAAGAGCAGGCAGACCACCTGATGGTACGAAGTCAATGCCGCTATGAGGTGCACCTGCCAAACTACCGACAAAATGGTGTACAGTTTGCCAGGTGTTATATAAAAGATAAAATAGTGTCAGTAAGGACTAAATAAATAAAAAAATAAATAAAAAAAAAGGTATAAGGAACAGGGTGTATAGTTCTCTCATCCTCCATACAAAAAGGGAGGATCCTCCGACCAGACGGGTGTTGTGTCTGGAGGGCTACTGCCTGACGATTGATGTCGACGCGCGGTAAACGTTGCTTGCGCGATGCATGGGTATTTAAAATTTTAGGTCACACAAGTTTGAAAGTATATTTTATAAGAGTATGGTTTTAAGAGTAAGGGAAGACCAAAGAAACGATGAATGGACTGTGTGAAAGATGACATGGTTAGGAAGGGGGTGACTACCGAGATGACGACGAAAGTAGAAGTATGGAAAAAAGGGACATGTTGCGCCGACCCCAAATAGATTGGGATAAGGGCAGGAGAACGATGATATGTTTGAAAGTAAATGAAATACCCAGTAAGCGTCTAAGATCCCTACCGCAGCTAACAAAAGAGCGGATGACCTTGAAACGGCTGAACCGATTTTGATAAAACATGTCTAAGAACCACCGCTAGAAAAAAACCGTATCCAAGTCGGTTCGCCTGTTTAAGAGCTACGGTGCCACAAACAGACACACAGACACACACACACATAGCGTCAAACTTGTAACACCCCTCGTTTTGCGTCGGGGGTTAAAAACTAAGCCAGTCTAATTTTAGACTTGTTATTTACACAAAAGCGACATTATACTAACAAAATTAAAGTGTTCCTATCCGTTCGGACGGGAGGCACGCCCATATAATTTATAGGTAGCTTGTAATTAAAATATAGCGAGGCGCGGCGCGGCGGGTATTTAAAATTAAACACTCTGTAAGTAACCAGCGGATGGGACACACGGGACCTACGGTTATATAACAAGGTTCTTTATTTTGTTTGGAGTCTAAAAGAATGAGACAACTTTATTGTTATGAAATGATAATTTCTACGTGTGACGCGTTTTAGATATTGACATATTTACGAGCTAAACTAAAAGAACTATTTTATTTGCTACAATAAATTCACGGAAAACATATGAACAAATTAAAAAGTAACATAAGATTAAATAAAATATCCCTGTGCTTCTCGGCCGCGCAAAATCGGTTCAGAATTACAGCAGTAATGCCAGACAGATGGTGTCTGACGCTGATTTTCAAATGAACTAAAACTTAACAACCTGTAAACTCTGGAATGTGATGATCTAACAGAGACCCAGAGAGGTCTACACAGCTCACAGAATAGAGATTGCTGAAGTTGCAATAAACAGGCCATATCATCCGTAAAACCAACCTTTGGAGTAGACGTGTTCTTGAGTTGAGACCATGAATTTATCAAGCGTAGATTAAGAACGAAAAATAAAAGACAGTCGCCAACAAAAAGCTTTCTTCACCCTACTCCCGTAGGTGTATCAACACTGTACAGTCATGTCTAGTACGAGGTACGAGTTTCACACGCACACTCACACGCAGCTCGCACGATGCGAAAACTTTAGCGTTTTATTAGTTCGCCATAACATACTTCACCATATTGCATATTAAAACTCGAAGCAATTTGTTGTATATTATGTTTTATATTAAAAGCATCTTTTGGATTTGGAATCTTGTGGATTCGGAATATAGGAAATAATATACAGTTTTGGACAGCATTTGGATTGCAGATGCAATTAACTATTTTTTTACAGTCGGTTGAAGAGACTGGTGAGGCCTTCTTATCTTAATTTTCTTCAATCTCTTGTCAAATTCATAGCACAGATGGGCCATTTCCGTACTTTTAAGAAGGTTCGCCTTCTAATAAAAAAATACCTCTAATTCCAGACATTTTTGACAAGTTTGACATTGTAAATCGCTAACACGAGATTGCGACTAGAATTTGAACGTTTTAAATGCGCGAATTGGCCGTTTGATATGATAATATTAAGTATAGTATTATGGATAATGTTAAAATTAGTTTTATTTATTTACTTACATTTATGAAGAAGACACACTTGCACATTAGACTTGGTTTACAAAACAGGAACTTACCTGAAACAAACAAAAGACAAATCATCAATACAACAAATTCAAAAACATTCACGGTCTTATTACAAAACGAGGTTTTTCTTCGTCATGGTTTAAACCATCGAGACAGTTTTTGTAATATGAACCTAGCTGTGATAGAAATACAGTTCTTTATACAAAACTGACAACTTAGTCCGGTACTAAGTTGTCAGTTTTGTAAAACTGGCATCTTAACGTGTCAGAATAAAGCTCGATATTCAAAAAAGGGTCCATGGTTTAAACCTGGGTTTGAAGATGAACCTTGTTTTGTAATAAGACGGTCAAAGTTGAAAATGACATCTGCAGATACAAAAGACATACAGCAATGTTTATCTTCACTTATTTATCCGACTACATTCAATCTGCCTAACCTTTTTCCCAACTATGTTGGGGTCGGCTTCCAGTCTAACCGGATGCAGCTGGATACCTACCAGTATTTTACGTGGAGCACGGATCACAGTGGTCTTACCTTGGTAAGACTGGTTGTCAGACTTTCGGGCTTCTGACCACCCCTAAAGACTGTCAAAGATCCAAGAATGACACGGAGGGATCTCGCTATGTAAAGATGGTCACCCATTCACGGACCGACCGCGGCAAGTGATTGACCAGTGCGGCTGTTATTACTTAGCCACGAGCTCCGACTACAATGGAGCCCAAAATGAGGGTACTTCAATAATTACACTTCACCGTAAATCTTGCAACTACCGCCCATCTCGTCACTATCGACTCGCGTATACTGGATGACTTTTTTTATTGTTTTGAAAAAAATAGGTTTTTTTAGGTGAATGGAGTAGAAGCCTATAGCATACCTAGTTTTTTTTTTAAAAAAAAGCTTAGAGAGAAATTGATCTAAGTATCAATACTAAAAATTCGAAGTAAGCTTTTCAAACTTAGAACAATAAATATAGAAATTTTGTAAAAAAGAAAATACATTAAAATATATCGAATTACGATTTTTTTTAATTAAAAAAAAAACTAGGTAAATATGCCATAAAGCTTCTACTCCATTCACCAATTTTTTTTCAAGACGGTAAAAAAAATCATCCAGTATATCATACTTACGAGTGCTAAGTGCTATCGTTAATGGGTCGCTGTAATAGCCTGTAAACGATAAATCATTATTATGCCACTATTTATACCTATTATCGAGTGCTACAATCTAATTGGATGTGTTCTTTCGAGAGCTTAGAAGGCTTCACACATAGCAACTTAACTGTACCTGCTGTTATCACGAATCTTTATTATTTTTATTTAATATTTAATTTTGCTATACTTCTGTGGAGTAGTATTCCTTGAGGTTTCATTTAATGCCTAGAAGAGAATTCCATACTGTATAAGGTCAATGATATTATAATATAAT
This sequence comes from Cosmia pyralina, assembly GCA_946251885.1. Taxonomy (NCBI): domain Eukaryota; kingdom Metazoa; phylum Arthropoda; class Insecta; order Lepidoptera; family Noctuidae; genus Cosmia; species Cosmia pyralina. Next base: position 16,009,642 of record OX276366.1, on the reverse strand, counting down.
ATCATTGTATAAGGTCCTCTTAAAATGGACAAACTTTTAGAAATAATTCAGACCACCAAAATATGGACAATGGTAAAAATAATAATAACTTAGAAAAACGCATTAGATACTTAAAAGAAAAAAAAATCTGCTAACGAAAGTACACTACAAATGTTGGTTAACCAATGCATAAACACATCCATGTCTTTGTTATCTCATAATTTTGATACTACATTGTGTTTGAGCCGAGTTTTGATAATCCAACCTGACAACAACAGAGTGCATTATGAACGTCGACTTAGAGTTCGCTGCCATTACCATAATGAACGTAACATAACAAAAACCGCTAATCACTCCTCTGTACCGGAACAATAGACCCACACTCAATTTTATTTGATTTATTTTATTTTCATTTCTTCTGGTTATCAAACAATTGCGTAATAAAACTTAAGTAATCACGCAACCAGCATCGTTATCCACAAATTAATCCAATAGTGAAAATAGTTTGAGCAAGCAAACTTAGCAAACAATTGTCTATCATAACTTAACAATGGGGATTGTCTAAAATTTTTAACCATTAGATTTTATTTTATTTTTTGAAAATTTAGAGCATTTTGAGAAACTAATTTGAATATTTTGATGATTGGCTCAATAGTTATTTTTTTATTGAATTTTAAAATATTTTAAATTTTCAAGGTAGGTGACGTCATCAGTGGCACAAAAGATTGTGCCATTGCCCCACTAGTACATAATTAAAAATTTAAATCTGTCAACACAACGTCATCCATCTCAAATCTGTCAAAGTGCCAACAGATGTCATACGTAATCGAATCCTATCCTAACCTATTTACAACTTATTTTTCGAAATTTTGACCGAAACGGTAGTTTTTAAACGCAAAGTGGTTTTTAAGGTGCAAGACTACGTTAATAATCGAGGCGACGACATTATTGTTCATTTTCCTGAACCACAATGAGCGATACTTTTGTTAAAGCCGACTCGCGAAACCTGCCTAAAGTTTCTGAAATACTTACATCAAAGTGATCTTTGCAACAATACATTGTATAAACCTTGCAATATTCCACGCCTACATCATGACACCACTTTTCTCGCAAATCTTCTCTAATACGAACAAAAATTTTGTTTGGACTATTATTACTATTATTGCTGCAAGTTGGAACAAAGCGCTTCCTGTATTCCATAACTCTTCCAATATAGTAAATGTTGTCGAGTGTTGACATAATGTAATGAGATTTACGAGTATATGAGATTATGAGGCAAGTCGCAGGAATAATAATTGTAAAAACTACTACTTATGAGGTTATGTTTATATTATAATTTGACACTAGACAGATTGTAGACAATACTTGCCATTTACTTTTTATTTTTTGAGGCAACGATACAAAACTGTACGGCCAAAGCTGACGTAATTTGAAGGGCAAACAAGGTCAATCGTATTTTATCAAAAAAAAAACAATAAAATATAAATATTTTTCAAGATTAATTAGTCCGTAATGATCAGTAACGCTATTCCTCGAAATGGTTTTTCAATTACAACATATAAAAAAATATGAACAATGCCCATTGTGTCTTGTAAATTAAAGTATGACAAACTACATAGGTGTGTGAATATAACTACTAAAACTATGGTATTTAAAAGGATTTTTTTATAATTACTATTTTAAAACTGTGCGAGCACGGACTAGAAAGAAAAAAGAAGGACTCCGCGCTACGCATATCGAAAGTGAAGCACAGTAAGTATGCCGGGACCGTTTGTACAAACACGCCTCACGCAAACATTTACATCATAGTATGCCGCCATTATGTGACACGACCGGCGTCTTTGTCAAATCACGGACACATAGATCGGTACGGTGCATCACGCGTGGCGCGGAGTCCTTCTTTTTTTTCTAGTCCATGTGTGCGAGTGACAATGCAAACATGTCAATATCAGCAAAATTATCGTTGTAACTTTTCATTAGTCGACGTAAAGGAGTTCGAACCTTCAAACACCTTCTTACTTAAGACTTGAGTCACATCCAAATTTTATTTTCCTTTAATGTTATTAAAATGTATTTGTGAAGAGGATCCAGGAGCCACCTCATCATTAAACAGGTAGGTATCGTCAGGTGAGTGTCTGGTGCCCCCCTACATCCCCCTACTTGCCTACAGGCATGTGATAACGATGAACGTTGTTAGGAATTTCTACTTGCGAATGCACGGGGCTATGAAAATGGCGGGTCAAAGAAAAAATGTGGTCGAGATTCATAAAAAATATTGTGACAGTTATACAGGGTGTACCAGAAAGGTGTGGTACAGACCATCAAACTGAACAACTTTCGCAACGGGACCAACATCGTAATTGCGAAAAAATAATCAGCCGTCACACACATTTGCGTCGAGTAGGTATTAAAGTTTTCTATGGGACAGTAAAGTTGATATTTTTTTCGCGATTACGATGTTGGTCCCATTGAGAAAGTTGTTCAGTTTGATGGTCTGCACCGCACCCTTAAATTTGACCACACCTTTCTGGTACATTCTGTATAGAATAGTGTATTTTTAATTCTCAAAAGTGTGGTTGCATGATAGGGGAATAAGAAAGTACAGTGGCGTTTACTTTGAATGTCTAGCTATGGAATCCTGTAGCTTGAAATAATTCTAAAGCCATACAAAACTTCTGCCAGCCGCAACATTTTAAATCAGCGATTCCCACAGGAAAAACTCAAATAGGTATTCAATATGTACAGTCACGAGCATAAATAGACAGCTCGGCAATAACATTCTGTCAACATGACGGCAAATAAGTATATGTATGTGATCATTCATCACCTACCTAATTTCCATACCTCACCTACCTCCCACCATACCTCCATACCTTTTTTCTTTTTTTCTTTGATCTTCTTTTTATAGCATTGTAATATAAATGTGGAAGCTTGTAATTAGCGATTGTCAGTTGTTATTTTTTGTTACCATTTACGTGTATTAGTCAGTAAGTAAAAATAAATAATAATAAATAATTTGTGGAAGGCATATACAAGTAACAGCACAAATACTTTTGTGACATCGGAGGAACAACAAAACTATTTAATGGGTCAAGCGACGCCAAAATATAGGATACTGCATCGGCTTATGTGTCAGCTGTCCATCACACTAATATTATAAAGGCAAAAGTTTGTGTGTGTGTGTTTGTATGTTTGTTACTTCTTCATGCTCAAACGGCTGGACCGATTTGGATGAAATTTGGTATGCAGATAGCTTATACCCTGGATCAACACATAGGCTACTATTTATCCCGGTCTACGTGGGTGAAACCGCGGGGCGCAGCTAGTAGTAATATTATATTTATGCTCGTGACTGTATTGTCAGCAACAAAAGTAAGCACACTTAAGTTTTTAAAATCATAATTATTGAGCACGATATTTAATTGAAATCGGAACAGAAGTAAAATAATTTAAAGATCTACTAGACTCTTAGGTCTTTTAGAAAAAAGGAGACAATCAAATCATGTCGTATTAATTTACATGATGTGTAAAAGCAGTGTTAATCGACTTATGTTGCTGACCGTAAAAATTAAAAACATAATAAGTATCAACAAAGATTTCTCTCTTAATTTTTTTTTTATCCCTACTTCACGCTCCCGTAGTGAATACCTAAACTATTATAAAGCACTATTGTACAGCACCCCTCTATTTTCGAAGGGAAGGCCGAGGTGTGTACTTTACACCCACATTTCGCTACATATTCACAACACACATGAAATCTAATAAAAACGCTTACCTCGTGGCCGTAAATCAAAAATCCTGTGTATAGGGAAGAGACGTCAGTTAGTGGTAATGATACTTCATAGTAGCGTTACAGGCATTATTAGACACAAAGTTGTGCTGTAGACTAAATAATTATATTATTTTACGAGTTATACTGCGACTTATGGGTTAACTTGGGTGATATGGTGCAATAATGTATTGTTGAACTCTACAATGAAGAAATTTTATCCTGCATTAAGTCTTCCGCACACAGGCGCGATGCGACTCTGGTAGGACAAAATTTTAATGAAGTTTTTATACAAATAGTTCCACGAGAGTCGCGTCGTGCCGTCGCTCTCGCAGTCAGCGAGAGCCTTTACCAATTTTATACTCATAATTACAAAACAAAAAAACAATAAGTTTGTATGTCAAAGTTTTTATGACTAGATTTTAAGTTCTAAAAATGTTCTCAAGTAGCCTAAGTGAAATCCATGAAATGTATTTGAGAAATAAAATTATTTAAGGTGAAAGCGCCAGGGTAGCCCGCGAAATTCAAATTTTCTTACGGTTTTCGCAATTTGCAGGTCAGTATCAGGTTGTATGTTGATCCGAATATGATTCGCGTCCATAACAAATCTGTATTTAAAGAATTATAGTCATCGAAATCATCAATACAACTCCCTGAGTTCATATAATCCTAATGGATGACTATTTCATGAAATATTGACATTTCAGGATTATACTAACTTAAGGAGTTGTATTACTGATTTTAATGATTATAATTCTGTAAATATACATTTGTTACGGTGGCGAATCATACTTTAATCAACATACACCCAGACACTGAGCTGCAAATTGCAAAAATCGTAAGAAAATTTGAATTTCGTGGACTACCTTAGCGCTTTCCCCTTAACCATATTTTTTTTTCCTTATCATTTTCCTCTTAAACACACTGAAACAAGGAGGTTAATATATATTTTTTTTTCAAACTCAAACTCAAACTCAACTCAAACTCAAACTCAAAGCATTTATTTCAATTAAACCAATTACAGGCACTTTTGAATTGTCAAGGGGTCGGTCAGTCAAAAAGATGAAGCTAGGCGCCCATTCCAAAGCATAGTAGGTACCTATGGAGAAGAACGGGCAAGAAACTCCACGGACACTCTTTTAAATCAAGATATGGTTACAAAATAATGGTTACATCATTCATGTTGAAATTTTACATGTGAGAACGATGCAGAACGTTAAAAGCGTCCTTAAAAAAAAAAAAACAATTCAAATATTTAAATTAAATTAAAATAAGCCGTGGCCGCTAAGGTATGATCAGCCTTCACTGACAGCGCTTGTTCACGAACCTGACGCATGGATATATTTTATATTTGAAGGTCATTTACATAAATATAGCCTATAGGAGTTCGTGGAGTAATAACAGCTGCACGGGTCGATCCATCAGGCTAAGCTCCGCTTGCCGGGGTTGGTCTGTGGATGGGTGACCATCTTTACATACCGAGACTCCTCCGTGCCTCGGAAAGCACGTTAAGCCGTTGGTCTCGGCTGTCATTCGAGGATCTTTGACAGTCGTTACGGGTCGTCAGAAGCCCGAAAGTCTGACAACCAGTCTTACCAAGAGGTACCGTATTACCCCGTGATTGGGTTGTGGAGGTCAGATAGGCAGTCGATCCATATAAAATACTAGTATTCAGCTGCATCCGGTGGAAGCCGACCCCAACATAGTTGGGAAAAGGCTAGGCAGACTGATTGATTTACATATTAGGTTGGGGAAAAAGTCTTTTCGCATTATAGTATGTATGAACTTAAAATAAAATCTGTTTGGCTAATACTATTTGTATCTGGCTGGTTTTGGTATCATTGAAAGTTTAAATTTTAAAGAACATAATTCCAAATTTAAATTAGCAAAATGTGTGATTTTCATTTGTTTTTCGTACTGTCAAGATGAGTGAATCTAATGAATAAATTCGATACATTTTAAAATTTTACTACAAAAAAGGTAAAAATGTAACGCAAGCCGCCAAAAAAATTTGCGATGTTTATGGACCCAGTGCAGTGTCTGTGAGAGTCGCACAAATTTGGTTTAAGCGTTTTCAATCCGGAAATTTTGATGCCAAAGATACACGTCGCTCTGGTCGCCCTATTACGGAAAAATGGATGCTATTTTTGAAAAAGTGGAGCAAGATCGGCATATCAGTAGTAATGATGTAGCTGAAGAACTGGGAATTGACCACAAAACAGTTTTGGCGCATTTGAAAAAAACTGGGTACACAAAAAAGCTCGATATTTGGGTACCTCACGGGCTCACTGAAAAAAACCTAATGAACCGTGTACTCATTTGTGATTCTTTATTACGACGTAATGAAACCGAACCATTTTTGAAGAAGTTGATAACTGGTGATGAAAAGTGGATCACGTACGACAAGAACTTACGAAAAAGGTCGTGGTCAAAGGCCGGTCAGGCTTCACAGACTGTGGCGAAACCCGGGTTAACTCGCAACAAGGTGATGCTGTGTGTGTGGATGGATTGGAAGGGCATTATTCATTATGAGCTGTTACCACCAGGCAGGACCATCGATTCTGAACTCTACTGCAAACAACTGATGAGATTAAAGCAAGAAGTTGAGAGAAAGCGGCCGGAATTAATTAACAGAAGGGGTGTGGTTTTTCATCATGATAACGCTAGACCTCACACATCTTTAGCGACTCAGCAAAAATTAAGAGAGTTTGGCTGGGAGATGTTAATGCATCCGCCGTATAGTCCTGACCTTGCACCTTCAGATTTCCACCTGTTTCGGTCTCTTCAGAATTCTTTAGGCAGTGTCAGGTTAACATCACGAGAGGACTGCTAAAACCACCTGTCGCGGTATTTTGATCAGAAGTCCCAAAATTTCTATAGCAATGGGATCATGTCCCTACCTACAAGATGGCGAAAAGTTATCGAACAAAATGGTACCTACATACTTTAGATAAATATAAATAATGTATATGAAAAAATGTTTTGAATTTTCTTAAAAAATGCGAAGAAACTTTTTCCCCAACCTATTAAATATATCCCAAAATATACAGCATGTTCTTTTTTGTAGCATAAATAAGTGGGGGCAACTATTCAATACTTAGCTTGTGGTCTAACTGGACTGGTCATTAAGCCCAGTATCCTAGCTGGCTACGTGAATCTAAGCTTTAGAGGTAAATACAATATTGACAAAGTAGTTTTCACTTCGTTAAAGAACTACAACATTGTACATACTCCACCTGGTAAGTTGGAGTAAGAGCTTCCTAAATTGTACTCGTCCAATTCCTTTAAGAAAACAGTAACACAAGAACACTATTTTGTAGAAGACAACAAAATAAACACAATTTTAAAGAAAGACTAACCAACTACTTACTTCAAATAGAAATACTAACTGAACGTACTATTTAAAACAACTTATTACTAAAAAACTACAGACCGGCCGTCATGAGAATGCGTTCCTGACACCTGTCAGTTGGACAATTCCTAGTAGTAATAAGGATCAATTTCACAAAACAGATCATAATCGTTAATATGAAAATGACAGGTGTCAAGACCTACCGGCAGTATTTTTTGAACAACAGAGCTGATCGCAAATAATTACTACACATTTGACATTCATACGGCTCGTGCCGAAAGGCAAACTTCGTTCGGCATCTATCCTCGCTTAACCATGTTCAGCGCCGTTGCGTAACACACTTTGAATTACAATCCGTGGGTATTGACGGAAATTCCAAATACATTGCTTCATAGGTTTGAGAAATGCATCTGTTCAACAACGCAAATAACGCAATGAAAGTAGCTGAACTGTCAAAATGAAAGGAATTGCGATTGATTGCCATTTTATGCGTAATACGCATTTACTCCGCAGGTTCGCTCGGCACAATTCGAGCTAAGCTGAGCGGCTTTTTCCCGAACATATATGTATTCGATTTTGCCGCCCGACTGTGCCGAATTATGCCGAGCTGAACACGTGTGTAGTACCCCTAAACTATAGTGTGCGCGCAAGTGCTAGTCACCGCCTGAGGTATGCGAGCGGTGAAGGCCAAGCTAACTCAGTCTGCCAATCTTGTCAATCGCGCCCTCACTCGTCTCACCTCTCACATACCTCAGGCGATGACTAGCACTTGCACGCACACTATAACACAACATTGTAAACAGTAGCACTACTACGACTTGTGGAGTATTTGCTATCAGTACAAATACCAGATTGTTAGTTACTTTGTCCATATTTACGTTAACCTAGCTACAATGATACTAGTCGAAAAGTCTGTTATTTGCAGCGTCGTCGCTAATTGCTTTCTTACTATTTCCTTGATAATGGTTTTGCTGTGGTGCGAGTGATAATTTTATAGCGATTTATACGAGGGTTTTTTACGGAGGAGCTCGTGGCTAAGTAATAACAGCCGCACGGGTCGATCCATCAGGTTAAGCTACGCTTGCCGGGGTTGGTCCGTGGATGGGTGACCATCTTTACATACCGAGACTCCTCCGTGCCTCGGAAAGCATGTTAAGCCGTTGGTCCCGGCTGTCATTCGTGGATCTTTAACAGTCGTTACGGGTAGTCAGAAGCCCGAAAGTCTGACAATCAGTCTTACCAAGGGGTATCGTATTACCCAGTTAATGGGTTGTGGAGGTCAGATAGGCAGTCGCTCCATGTAAAATAATGGTATTCAGCTGCATCCGGTTAGACTGGAAGCCGACCCCAACATAGTTGGGAAAAGGCTAGGCAGATTGATTGATACGAGGGTTTTTTATTTCTATAATTCGCAAGATGTACATACCTAATTAAGAGTCTCGAACTCTACCGTGATCGAATCAGAAATGAAGATATCCGCAGGAGAAGCCAAGGTAACTGACATAGCCCGAGGAATTTCCAAACTTAAGTGGCAATGACAGAGCACATTGCTCGCAGAACAGATGGCCGATGGGGCCGAAAGGTTCTGGAGTGGCGACCGCGTACCGGAAGACGTAACGTTCGAAGGCCTCCCACAAGGTGGACCGATGACCTTGTAAAGGCCGCAGGAATCCGCTGGATGCGGGAAGCACAGAACAGGTCGAATTGGCGGTGTTTGGGGAAGGCCTATGTCCTGGAGTGGACGTCTTTCGGCTGAAATGATAATGATGATGAGAAATGTATACTTCGTGAATCAGAGACAGGCACCCCTTTGAGCAATGTAGACAGGATTTTACTTACTCGTAAGTAAGTATTCTGTAAGGGTTACTCTAGATTTCTTTAGACATGCAAAACTTTTGAGTGATATTCGTCCAGTGAGCAACATTTTAGTTAAATGTTCTCTTCACAACAAAAAATTAACAGTTGAAAGTCTGCTATTTTCAATTATTAGTCATTATGAACACCATACCAAGGCAACGCCATTACGATTGTGCTAAAAGTTCGTAATCTCCTGAAGAAATGTCAAAATAACAGGAGATTACGACTTGTCATTATACGGGACAACCAGATACGATCAATTTTTCCAACGGAATGGCAAGTGGCACGCCATCGGAAAATCATAATGACTCCTTTCTATTAGGAGATTACGGTGTCAATGATCGGCCATTGCGACACAATTGCGTACGAAGACTTGGCCCCCAGAACTATTACGGAAAAAAATCTCGATGTTCACTGAAAAACACTGTCATTTCAAGACAAATAAAATAATAGCATAAACACTCAAATTTGAATGAAATAAAAGCTTCAATAAAATTTATACGAACAACGCGAAACCATTCAATTAATTGTGGACGATAAATAGCACAAAGCAGACCGCAATTTTGAACAAATTCCAACAAATCCAATTTTAAATAACCACAAAACCATTCAAGTTTATTATCAAAAACACTAGTTATTTGTTTTAAACAGTAATTTTGTCCAATAACTCTACTAGATGGCGAATTGTGGAACTAATGGCGCCACTAGCGCATATTGAAACTCATTCTCATTGGTTACAAATTGTTTGTCATTATTTCTAATGTGTCAAATGAATTCGGTTTGTGTCCGTATCCGTAAACAAAGCCGCATCATGATGCTTTGAATATTTAGGACAAATACGATATTTTACACCCAACACTTCACACTTTGATCACCACTGCCTGTTCACAATGGCAGCAGTCAGCATCTCAAAGCATACAGCAGTACCTACAGCAATCGGATAATCGAGATCATCTGCACCCTAATTGCGTAACACGTTATCAATAGGAATTTGAATCATTTTGAAACAAATTGCTAATCCATTGTTTCACATGTTCGAAAAATTTGTCTAATTTGGCTCGACAACGTAAATAACGCAATGAATGTTGTTGAACTGTCAAACTGAAACCAACTCCGCTTGATAATGTGTTACGCAATTAGGGCGCTGCACCTTGCACCTGAATATAGATACCTACTAGTATGTACAGGGTTTGATCTTGTGTACTACATGCAGCCGTTAAACCTCATAAGGAGTAACTGTACTCATCATTATTGAACAGCAGACTTTTTTTGTGGATATCAGACGCTGTCGCTCCATGTAAAATATTGGTATTCAGCTGCACCCGGTTAGACTGGAAGCCGAACCCAACATAGTAGTGAAAAGACTAAGCAGATTGATTGATTGTCAACAATTGGTAGCTTTACAGATGGTCTACCCGCGCCCGGTGCTTTTATAACTTGGTCTTCAAGTTACTCTACCAACTTATCGCTTCCGCTTGTGACGTGCACCCTCTCATTATAACAAGTCTCGAAGCCACAGCTATCTCCTTTGCAGCAGGTTTAATGAAACACGTTTCATTTGTTTTTATCTGCTTTAACAGCCTTGCACTTCAACTTCAGACCTATTAAACCTTCAACTGTTTTCTGTATTGCCAAACTAGCATTAGAGCTGATCTACTCGTGCCCGCTGACTCTCAAAACTTAATCTTCACGAAAAGCTTCCCTAGAAGAGCGGTGGCCGCCACATAGCGTCCGCAATTTACCGGGGAATGACGTCACTGAAACGTTGTTTATGAAAGTAAGTTGGTGTCTGTCCTAAAAACTGTTTTTTAATCGACGAAAAAAAGGAGGACGTTCTCAAGACCACACATAACTTTTTACAGAGTTGTCCGATTTGAAAGATTCTTGTTTTATTCAGAAGGGTATACCTCGTAGTTGGTCCCATGTAAAATTTATTAACTTTGCTTGGGTAGTTTTTGAGTTAGCTTCAATAAAAAGTATTTTTTTCCTACTTTTTATGTCGATGATGTTCTCATTTCATTTGTAGGTAGTGGTATTCAAATTTGTGTCGGGTAAAAATAAAAACTTTTTATAAAAAAAAAAACAACCGACATGTAAAAAAACATGACATGTAAAGTGAAAAATAACTTTAATTTCGGAACTCGTGGGCAAAAACCATAAATACAAAACCAAAGACCGCTTCCGAAATTAAAGTTATTTTTCAATGTGTAGTAGTGTTTTTTTGGGAGATTGTTTTTTTTTTTTTTTGCAAAAAAGTTTTATTTATTTATTTATTGGTAAATTATATATTAACATTACGCCAATTACGAAGTACCTACATTATTATTATTATTTTTTGGCACTATGGAGTCAAACCCCACTGGCAGCAACATTTTCATGATGCGGGTGTTATTTGGCGGCTACCACTCTTCTAGCTAGGAAACCACGTAGCTTTACTCTACCAAGTTATCGCTGCCGCAACCGCCTTCGCTTGTAACGTGCAACCACTTATTACAACAAGTCTTGAAACCACAACGATCCCTCCTCCGTTAATACCAGCAGGTTTAATGAAACACATTTCTTTGTTGTCACGTTGCGAGATATTTTTCTTCTTACACAATTTACAGTTCAGATAAACAAATTAGGTAGCGGAATTAATGTTTTTAGAAGGGTTCGGAATGGTAATCAAGGAGTTGGAGTGCTGTAATTGTTTAATTGGGCGTTGCTGGGCTATATTTCAGCGTGTACAGTCAGGGAAATGTATCGTTAAGCATAAGTATTTTCTTGAATATACAGACAATTTTATTATTATTAACACAAACGGGATATTTACCAAGTATACTGTTATATTCGAGTTCCCGATATTTCGGCATTGTTGCAAGCACCGTGAACACGGATAAACTGAAATTTTTGCGGGTGGGTGTTTTATGAGCAGACACTTATATCAGACAATTTTAGCTGATCCTACATTTTCTTAACAATCCGGTTTCTTTACAGTACCCAGTACCAGTAGTTTAAAGCTTAAGTAAAAATAATGTTTGATCGCATAATTTTTAAGCATATTAAACTTTACTGACTCGCGATTCAAAGTGAAAAATCTGGAATGAATTCGGATTATTAAGAGGAAAGCGCCAGTGTAACCCGCGAAATTAAAATTTTCTTACGTTTTTTGCAAGTTACAGAACAACATGCATTCTAATACTGATCGTATTAGAATGCATGTTGATCGAAATAATTTAGTAAATAAATGAGGTGTTAAAAAATTAACTCTAAAAACTTTATTTAAGGGAGTGGTTTAGACCATCGACCTGAATAACTTTTACTACGGGACCAACTTTGAAATCGCGAAAAAAAAATCAGCTGTTCCGTACATTTTGACGAGTTATGCGAACATAAATGTAGGGAATTTCGAAGTTGTTCCCATAGTAAAAGTTATTCAGTTTGATGGTCTAAAGCACTCCTTAAAGATTTTAAATCTATTTTTTTAACACCTTAATCATATTTTGATCAACATACAACCTAATAATGACCGGAAAATGCAAAAAAAAACGTAAGAAACTTTGAATTTCGCGGGCTGCACTGGCGCTTTCGCCTGAAAGATATTAAGGTGATTGCTTGTTTCTTATTGTCAAATTGCAAAAAAACGCAATAAAATTTGAATTTCGCGGGCTATTAGCGCATCCCCCATAAAAAGGTGAAGTAGTCCCCAAATAACTTTAAATAAATAGCACACACACATTTAACACTAATTTAGAAAATAATTCGAGTTTTAATTTATTTATTTATTTATTTATTTATTACAAAATCCACAGCTCTTTAACAATTTAACTTAAATAGATAAAACCAATCTTACAGCCAATTATGGATTTACAATTTATAGCAACACTGATTACATGCATCAGAACAACAGGATGACATGCTACGAGTAGAACCATCTAAGCAAGCATTTCAAAGTGTGTGCGGGGATGTGTGTGTGTGTGTGTGTGTGTGTGTGTGAAGTGTTATAGTAGTGTATGGATTCTTACATTTGAATGTAAGAATGGTAATAGAGTTGACTCTATTTAGAAATATTAGTCAAATCGTCGCATACAGAAGCTACCATTAGTTTCCTGAATGTACCTTTTTTGGTGTTAAATATATCAAGATGAGAAAATTTCTTATTAAAGTTTCTTAATATCCTACTAATGACAGAATTTTGAGCGTAGTTTGTACCACTGCGCGGTACATCGAATAACTGTGTGTGCCTAGTCCGTCGAGACGGAACACTCAATCTCAGAACTAGATCACTTAAAGCGGTACTCTCAATCTCCCCACTACATATATTATAAAGAAAAAGCATGTCCAGAATCATACGTCTGTTCTCCAGTGGCAGCATACTATGAAGTTTGCATGCTTGCAGATAATCCTTGGGCTTGAAACCAGTGCGATAGTTAATATATTTAACGAATTTGGATTGTATAGATTCTATTTGCTGTACATAAATTAAGTAGTGAGGATTCCAGATGTTACTGCAGTACTCTAAGATACTGCGTATGTACGCATAATAAAGTATTTTGATACAATTTATGTCAGTGAATAACTTACACGTACGCATAATAAATCCAAGGTTTTTGTATGCCTTGCCGACGATATAGGACACATGCTCCGAAAACAGAAGTTTTGAGTCCAGGACGACACCAAGATCCCTAATAACATTACAACGCATCACATTGCCACCACTCAAATTATACGTGTAGTTAATGAAGTTTCGCTTCTAGTAAAGGTTACAGTCTGACATTTACTTACGTTAACATTGATTCTATTCATGCTATAATAATTAGATAATCTATTTAAGTCGCTTTGTAGCCTCTCACAATCATGCTTATTTCCAATAGTCATAAAAATCTTGGTGTCATCAGCATACATCAGAAACCTAGCATCAAGAACATGTGTTCCTATATCGTATAGGTAGGCAGAGTATAACAGAGGTGCTAAAATTGAGCCCTGTGGTACCCCAGATGGTATGGTTACACAATTAGACCTTACTCCGCCCAATGTAACAATTTGTGATCGATTTCTAAGGTACGACTCAAACCATCTGAGCAAGTTGCCGCGAATTCCAAGCTCTTGCAGCTTACGCAGGAGGATGACGTGATCCACACGGTCAAAAGCTTTTTCAAAGTCCGTGTAGATCACGTCAACTTGTCCCCCACCATCCATATCACGGAATAATATATATAATATAATAATATATATAATAATACGGAAATAACGGAATAATATATATAATAATATAATAATATATAATAATAATACATTACCAGTTTAATCACACACCCAATTACAAAGGGTGTTCGCGTTTAGGAGCAATTAACTATCTGAATAACGCAGTTTAGCAATGAATTATGAGCGATTGTGAACACGCTGTATTTATACCAGTAATGCAGTTTATTAAGCTATTGGGTGCTATAATTTTAATAGGATCATGGTTGATTTATCAATTATTCGACCAACTGTGAGAATTATCGACACAACATACTATTAAGCACAGCGTGACTAGAAATTATTATTATTTTGTTAGTGTAGATTTTTCTATATGCAGGTAACTTTTATCTGAGAAAAAAATGTTTGGTTTGACAGCTTTTGTAAAGAAAATAATTTCAAACTGACATAATTATTCTTCAGAGAAAAGTTATTTGACTATTGAAAAGACGGCCCTTCAGTTAACATCTATCTAAAGATTCAAATAAAAATCAATTGCCGAATGTATGTAAGCGCATCACGTCAGTACGGTTGCACCTATTTGCCTAATTCCTTTTTGTTATGTTAGTACTTGTCAGGACAAGGTATGTAGGTATGACAGAGTTTTTATGGAAAATCCACCGGAAAAGTCGGAAATTTGGATGGTATTTTTGTATGAAAACAGACAACACACAGCTTAAATCACTGGAGATAGAGGCATGAAATTCACCCGGGCGAAGCCGGGCACAAACAGCTAGTATAACATAATTATATATAGTTTAAGTTCTTATTTGAACAATGATCATTAAGTTCCTATACGATCTTCTCTAAAAACATAACCCCTTTAATTTGATTTACCTTGCTTTTCTATCATCATCATTCCCCTGCCCTTATCCCAATCTATTTAAGGTCGGCGCAACATGTCCTTTTTTTCCATACTTCTCTATTATTCGTCATCTCGGTAGTCACCCCCTTTCTAGCCATGTCATCTTTCACACAATCCATCCATCGTTTCTTTGGTCTTCCCCTACTCTTATAGCCATCGACATTCATACTCAAAACTTTCCTCACGACATTTTCCTCACTCCTCCGCATCACATGCCCATACCATGATAACCGATTTCCGCACAATTTTCTTGCTTTTCTATCATGTTCATGTAATTGTTCAAAAATATCCAATGACACAGAAATATTTAAACTAGGAAAGTCAGAAAAAAATGTTAGAACGAGAAGTGGTCACTTCTTCTTCTTCTTCACTTCGCTCTTGACAGAGTGATCGTGGTCACGATGAGCTATGTCCAATCGCAAGTGTAGTCGTTGCCCGCCTCACTATCTCCCTCCATCTGGTTCTGTTAGACGACAGTCTGGCGCATTTATTAACTGGGCCTCCAACCGCGGATGTTACGTGATCGGTCCACCTCATCAGTGACCGCTCACGTGGCCTTACCTTCCACTCTGCCCTGCACCACTGTCTAGTGGTGCAGGGCAGAGTGGAAGGTAATAGGCTCCATAGACCGTCTGCTCTATGGAGTCATTATTCCGCCTGGACACATGCCCAAAGAACTTCAGTATTCGAGACTGTACTAGTGTTGATAGAAACTGTTTAATGCCGAGCTCTTGGAGTATGGGGACGTTTGTGCGGTCACTATGTCAATTAAAATAAAGTTAAAACAAGAAAAAAGTCTGGCCGAATAATGTTATCGTGAAAAATGCCAGAAAATTAAAGAGATGCGTAAAAACGAACGGAGACGATTTAAATCAAATAAAATATAAAATGTCACATAAAAAGGAGTGCAGAAAATTGGAGAGAAAATTAAAAACTGCATGAAATTTTATACGACTGGTCGTTAATAGAAACATACAATTTTTTATGACATCCGATCTTTAACAACTAGGTAAATTAATAAAAAAAAGTGTCTGCATTTTACGACTTTGTTTTAAGTGTTAACCTACCAAACGGAGGATTTATTCATAGACCTGACTAAGTACGTACTTGTGAAAAATATTTTTTATGATACCTACTATTAAATTTTTATATTGATTTTGCTATGAGATAAAAATAGTGGAGCTGACACTGTTTTATTAGTGGTGTAGGGTTAGCATACACTAGGAATAAAAATAATTTAAAATAAAACATCCTTTATACACTGTAGTGTATACAGGAGTAGTGTACACAGGGTGTTTTATTATTTTATTTTTTTCTGATCACAACGACGTTTAAAGGCTATAAAAAGATTTTAAAAACATTATAATTATAACTAGGTTTAATTTCAAAATTCAAAACCCGGACCGTTTTTAATTCTAATTTATTTTATAAGTTTCATATTTTGTAGTTGAAATTCATCAAACCATCAAACTTCCTGAATATTTACAGCAACAGACTACCATCTGACAACCCCATAATAACGTACCTACTAATCGAAAATTACCTCACTAATTTCCTAATTATCTTCAAAAACATATTCCTTGCTATCGATACTTACTCGTACTACTAACAAATTAGTGAAGCGGCAACGCGCTATAAAATTTTATGCTCACTGCCTAAGGAATTCCGAACTACTCCATTCATTTATATAGTTTCCTAGTACTATTGCATGTAAGGAAGTAATTATTTAATTTTATCATACTTGGCGTACGGGTATGGGTATGTATGTAAAGTAAGTTATTAGGGCATGAAGATGACTGGTCATATTCGCAACCGGCGTGCGTGTATGACTATATGTATGAACATAAACGAGGCAAAAGGAGTATGTAAGGATCGTAGCAGGTGGCGTTCTAGTAGTTCCTGCCTACCCCCATGGCAAGAAGGCGTGAAAAGTGAAGATGACTTGGCTTTTTTATTGAATTAAGTTATTTTTTTTTTAATGAGTGACTAAACAATTTACTTAGGCCATGAATGAAATTTTTATTTCCAAAAGTCGAATGGATCTATGCCTTCCCAAGAGTGCCATTTTTATTTTCAAAAATGCCATCCTGTAGTGTAAGTTCTGGTATCCATTGTTAATACCTACAAAGTCAAAACTGCGGTCGCACTTGAAGTAATGAGTTTAGAAAAGCTTTTTTTTATCATTACTAGATACATCCAACAATGGCATGTGGGAAGTATCGACAGAAAATTACAAAAAAAAATTCAAAAGAACTGCTCCTTTTTTTGAAGTCGGTTAAAAAAATCGTTGTCTAGTAGTCGATGCAAGCGAAGCCGGGGTACAGAGAGTTTATCACATCCTAGGAATAAATTGTCAATAATCGACATACGTTCTTATAAGTTACATGTGGCCGTAGGGAATATACGTGTATATTGTTTGTAATAACTATGTTTGTATAATATGTGTAGGCGAAGAGCCAGCATCTTGTACACAACTAATGTTATTACAGGTTGTAAACTACTATTATTACACGATCGGGATCGCTATTTGTTTTATTGTTATTGCTTATAAGAATTATATAGGTATTGAAACATTCAGGAATATGAGAAAAATATGAATAGACACAGCATTGGATAATTCATCTCTGAATTTGAGAAAAAAAATTATCAGCTGAAAGTTGTAGTACCTATTTAGGCTGAATTCGACCAAACCTTTATACCCAGTATAAAGTCTTCCTTTGCTTTCGAATAAATTTTGAATTTTTGACAGTTTCTACATACAAAAACTGTCAGTCGTAATTTAATTCCACAGATAAAAGATATAAAGGTCAAATTAGCTCTTAGGTAAGTACGTGTAGGGATATACTCATAGGGAGAGGCAACAGTCGCGCCCTCACGCCTCTAGTCGCCGCAGGAGACGCCCTGGGCGGCGGGAATCCATAGCCGATTCCCGGCCACCGTAGGCGTGGGCTTGCGGACGGCGAGCAATGGGTAGCTCGCCGTCCGGTAAGTACCAGGCCCGGGTCGACGGCGCGTTGTGTTCCACGCGCGCCTCAAAGAGATGTCAGCAGTGACGGGGTCCGATAGGGCCGATGCCGCCGGGGTCACGGGTTGTTCGAAAGAGATAGTGTGGGCCTGGCACTGGCAACTGAAGGAACACGGGTGGGTTTTAGTCAGTAAAAGTCTGACACGTCTCCCGCTCCGCCCAGAGCGGGAGAAGTCACTTGATGATTACCCATCCACAAAAAAAAAGGTAAGCGTATTCTTTCTCATACCAATATTAAATTCCATATTATTACAGTAAAATGGGTGGTTTGGGTTCGACTCCCAAGTCGGACAAATGTTATTGGGTTTTTCCGTCAGGGATTCTTCAGTAGCAGCCTGGAGGATCTGGATTTGTGCCCGGTTGATGGCAATAGGATCGCCCCCCTAACATGGGACTTAAACATAACAGGTTATGTTTTACAGTACAAAAAAAATATATGCATAAAGCTGTAAACACACTTCAAAAAACTATCACGCAAGCCCTATAAAGTCCCGTTCACATTCAGAAAACACTAACTTTATCAGACAGTGAGTAACGTTCCGAAAACGTGCCTCAGTTCTGAACAAAAACATAAAACACAAACAAACACTATTGCCTCAAGTATTTCTACGTTTATCTAGTGAAACGAACGATGCTGTTAAAATCTATTAGCCGGAAAAAATTAAGGGCAAAAGAAAAAGTTACGCGGAGAAATATACTTTTGATAGGTCAAAAAGCCTTTTGTAAGGGGGCAATTAAAGGAATGGGGGCGGACTTTTTTGGTAGAATTATTATTGTTTTTTTTTTTTCAGCAATTGATGTAAAAGTGAAGCAGTGGTGGCCCAGTGGTAACGGCCGCGACTTACCGAATTGTAGGTCGTAGGTTCGCACCCAACCAGACACTTTACTTTGTGTAAATTGTAAGGAAAACATCGTGAGGAAACCCGGCTGGCCGGATGTCTTAGAACCGAAAATTCGAAGACATGTGACATCTACCAACCCGCACTGGGCTCGCGTGGTGGATTACGGCCCACTCGCTCTCACCGAGAGGAGGCCTGTGTCCCAGCAGTGGGAACATTATAGGCCGATTATGTGATGTAAAAGTCGCCAACCCGTCTTGAGCAAGCGTGGTGATCAATGCTCGTGCCTTCTCTGTATGAGAAGAGGCCTTTGCCTTGCAGTGGGACAGTAAGACTGGTATTATAAGTAAATGTGAGGTTTTTATGCTGTCTTTAAAATACCTGAAACTTGTGAGTACCTCAGACAACACGTTATACTGTAATACAGGTTGTTACAAATATGAGAAAATCTGATTCCTAAGTTAATTAATGACATTTTTGCTTGTTGTGTTCGTCCTAACTTGCCCGGTTCAGCAAATTAGTCAATAATAAAAAAATACGTTTTTTACAACGACAATATTAAATCTAGTAATCGTAGTGTTGTGTCTGGTGAGCTACTGCCCGACCGTTGATGTCGGGTTGTTGTTTATAGGCCAGTCGCGCGTTAAACTTTGCTTGCGCGATGCAGGATTTGTGTGACGACAGATGTTTGATGCCTAGTTGGCATGTGGCGTTGTAGATGCCGCCACAAGCTCACACAATAGCGACTCGATTTATTTCTGAAGAAACTACTAACTTAGACTGGAAATGGCGACCAGCTGCCTGATGACGATGATCTAAACAAGTAACCACGCCTAAACATTATCTTCTCTATTACCGTCTTCTCCAAGAAATGAGATTCCTTACAACTGGACCCATGTCGCACAAATGGCTATAAGTACGTAATTACGACCACCCGTGTTTCAATGGCGGAACAAATTAGACTTCTGAATGAAATTCTTAGGCCCGACGTCCACGAGGCTACTCAAAAGTAACCAGTTACAAACGCAAATCACCAATGAGTTTCCAGAATGTCACATGACATGTCATGATGTTCCGATGGCGGTCCGTAAACGACGCAACCAATCACAAACAAGTACAGGGGGATGCGCTAAGGGAGCCTGCGAAATTTAAATTTTCAGACGTTTTTTTTTTTTGCAATTTGCAGGTCAGTGTCAAGTCATTGTATATTCGCAACCTTAACAAACATAGTATTTACAGAATTATAATCATTAGAATCAGCAATACAACTTCTTATGTTAGAATTAGCCTCAAATGTCATGATTAACATGAAATAGTCATTCAATAGGGTAGTATGAACTTACAATAGGTTTCAATTTAATGATTTTAACGACTGTCATTCTACAAATACATTTTTGCCATGTTCGCAAATCATGATAAGATTAAGATTCAAAATGCAGCCTGTTACTGACCTGCAAAATGCAAAAAACGTAAGAAAAATTGGATTTCGCAGGCTACCGTGGCTGCGTTAGTATTTTTATCTCAATTCTTATTGCATTCCATAATGAAAAACAGTTGGTAAGCTTAAAATTAATGACACAATTATGGACCCTGTCGGGCACAGCATGGTAGGAGAGAGGAGGAAGAGCGCTTCTTTTGTGTTTATTATTATTTATTTATTCTGGTAATTGTATTTTTATTTCATTAAGTAGTATTTTTTCTTTTAATATTTAATTTATTTAAGTACTTAGTGTTTAGGCTTTATTTCTTAGCTAGTAAGATATAAATAATACATGCTTGAGTAAGTAGGTCTTTTTAATGTTATGTATACCTTATATTGTTTAATTCTATATTTTATTTTATTATTTATTCTATTCAATTATTACTTAAAATCTCACGAAGTGACACGCACTTTACTTGTGTTTATCAAGTGTACTAACACGCTGTAAACGTGTGCGTGAAAACGAATAGCGTCAGCAAATAACACACACACGCACACACACACACTTCCAACTTCGTCATTGTCTCAGACGGTACCGAGAGCATCTGCTCTTACACACACATCCACAGCGTGTTTTATGCACTTGGTAACCACAAGTAAAGCGCGTGTCGGTGGTGAGTTTAAAATAAATCGCGTTATAGACGAAACGCGGTTAAAATACTAGTGCATGTTACTTCTGAGTAGCGTCATGGACGATGGCCTTTAGTAGTAAATGTATTAGCAGGGTATTTCGCCGGTTGTGCATTTGGTCCAGTTAGAGATAAAGTATTTAGAGAGTTTACTCAGATTTGGTTTTCGGAGTGGGAAAATTCAATTAAATATTGCACACTGTGTGTTTGGAGATGAGGATAGCCTATGTCGTGGTAACAATATTATGAAGTTAGCAAGGTTGGAGCAATGCTGACTGCCCAGTATGATTCGGATATTCAAGAATTTTCACTGGTGGAAACTATTTTATAAGCATGATGTCGAATAAAACCTTATAAGTAATAATAATACTTTTTAGGGTTTCGTACCTCAAAAACAAAAAACTGATCCCTTATAGGATCACTTCGTTGTCCGTCTGCTGTCTGTCTGTCAGTCGGTCAAGACCCTTTTTCTCAGGAACGCGTGGAGGTATCAAGTTGAAATTACTATCAAATACGTAGGTCTATGGTCCCTCGAAGCTCTAAAAAATCAAGCTTCTAATTTAACGCAGTAAAAAATTACGGCCATTTATGCGACATATTTTGACACTCACAAGTAAATCAAAATCTAGGGTACTTCCCGTTGCCCAAGAATCATGAATTTTGGCATGAAGCAAGGTCTCACAATTTGTAATTTCATCCAAAAAAAACATTTTTTTTTTGGGATTTCAAGTTTTTCAGCTACAATGTTGTTTTGTTTTTGAGATAAATTATTTTCAACTATGGAACCATTCATTGTGCGTGATCCGACACGCAGTTAAATTGGCCGGTTTTTAAAAATGCCATGTGCACTTTTCACATGAAAAACTTCATACCACTAAGTTATGTACTAATGACACCTCAGCACACCTCTTATTTACGAGTATATAACTGTAGTAAACAAGATCTATGCATCTATGTATGTACTGGTATCATGTAGAGCTAACATTCTATATACACGTGCAAGGTGCAGGTGATCTCGATTATCCCCGATCGCTGTGCTGTCGTATGCTTTGACGCTCACTGCTACCATTGTAAGCAGGCAGTGGTGATCAAAGTGTGAAGAATTGGGTGTAACTTTGGAGCATCAAGGAAAATCTAAAGACCAAATAATAACAGAAGAACTGGTGTTCCGGTGGTTTACTTACTGATTACTTAAGCTGGTAATAAGTTATTAATAACGATGATGATTAAACATTTTTTTTGTCTGTCATGTAAATTAATAAAAAATATTGGAAACGTATTTTTTCTTTTTTCGCGTAATCAAAAGATTACGGCGATACATTGAGTTAAAATGTGGATACATAGTTATGATGTATCGAGCCCCCACTCCCCAACTTCAATGCGTTTTATCTAAGTAATTTTTTATTAATACAACAAAGCTTAAAATACGTGTCTAATATTTTTTTATTATCTGTCTGACGGACAATTAGTTTTTTTTTTTTTTTACCCAGGCATCATTCCTATTTCACCTGATTAAACCAAGGACATTCCTTTGGTACAGTCAACAAAAGAGATATCTAGGCAGGGTATACTAACATATTTGTATGTGAATTGCTTCATGTTCAATTTCGTGACAATATACAATTTTGTGTTGGTGTGTTACAATGTAGGAGTATTGCAAAAACAAAGTAATATATAAAAAAATTAACATGAAGCAATTCACATACAAATATGTTAGTATAACCCTGCCTAGATATATCTTTTGTTGATTGTACATAAGATTATTGCGACAATATTATTCATACGAGTATAATATCATACACGCACGTTTTCTCCGAAAATGGTACAAAGAGGTGTTTAAAACGCCAACATTTTGCCAGTTCCATTTAAACCCGAAGGGGTGCTTATTGCCGAAAATATGAAAACACTTCCTTTAGGCGCCATCTCCACGGGCGAGAGAATCGCAGCGATAGTCATGCTGTGCCTTCAAATTATCGCCGCGATGATATCGTTGTGTCGAGATTGATTCATACCGTCTTATTACAAAACGCGATCTAAATTTAGTACTAGGATTATTACTAGGTTTAAACCATGACTAAATAAAACGTTATTATAAAATGAAGTTTATCACTAGTTCATGAACTATCCATGGTACTAAAGTTAAACCACAGAGACCCCTAGTTTATCTATTGGACTAACTGCGGTACTAATTTATTTGACGTTAGCGTCGTTGTCAGTTGTCGTTGTTGTGTGTCGTTTTACTTACAAATTGTTAAAAATGGATATTAATAGTATTGATTTGATGGATTTGGAAGATTTGGATATGCTGGAGACGTCTCGGCGATCTTACAGACAACGTTATCGCGTGAATCCTTTTGAATTGAGTGACGAAGATTTTAGATACAATTAAAGGTTCACAAATCCGTATATTCGTCCACTCTTTTGTTTTCTGCATGTTTACTGATGTTTTCGTGGACTTATCTTCTATAAAATGTGCTGATTGAGCAATAAGTTGACGTAATATATCCTATAATAATAAGAACATCGCGTTAAGTAGTCGAAATAAGATGAGACATAGAATTGCTTACCTAATAATAATAATTTAAAATCCATGTTTTAAGTACTAACTTCATAACAGTAACAGTAATACTAAAAACAATTAATAAGAAGTGCATTCAGGTATTTATTAGTAGGTAAGTATAGGACGCAACAAAAACATTCGTCTCAACTCTCAAATTACGCGCGCCGCCCGCAGTATTTAAATCACTCCACTTCACGCTAGAGGTGTTAAAAAATATGACAACTTGTTTACAAAATGCGCGTCAAAAGTATAAGTTGTGCTTGTTCAATATATTGTAACTTGTACAAAGAACAATGTTTGACCTATTTTTGTATTGATAAATAATTATTTAAGCATTTCAAGTGATTCTATTATATCAATATTTAGAGAAACGGAACGTTGCTTCAAATAAATACTGTACGATCTTGGTACGAACGAATGAAAGAATGTCATTTTTGTTTCTTATCTGTGGTTATTTTAAAAGCATGGACCTTCATTGCTATAACCATGGTACTAACTGATCCTCGGATGGTCTTCGTTTTGTAATCGAAACACATTTTGATCCTGGTACTAACTTTAATACCGTAACAATCCTAGACCTTTTAGTCTTGGTTTAAACCACTACTTAAGCATTTTTTTGTAATAAGACGGTTAGAGTTTTTATTGAATTTGGTGGCACGACGAGATTTTCGCCGCGACTTTCTCGCCCGTGCAAATGGCGCCTTACATTCGTTTTTTTTAAATATCACAAAAATGAAACTATAACATGACATCCTATCCTATAACTATTATTATACCTAACTAATATTATAAATACGAAAGTAACTTTGTTTGTTTGTTACGCTTTCACGCTAAAACGGCTGAACGGATTTGGATGAAATTTGGCACATGGTAGACCATGAGTTGGATTAGGACATAGGATAATTTTTATCCCCGTAGTACTTACGTTTCCGTGGGACAATTTCCGACATCCACGCGGGCGAAGCCTCGGGCAAAAGCTAAGTTCTAAACACCTATTCCTTACGTTACGTAAAGGTAGCAAGAGTAACTTAACTTTACAGTTCAAAGTTAAGTTTATACC
The DNA here is from genome assembly GCA_946251885.1 of Cosmia pyralina. Taxonomy (NCBI): domain Eukaryota; kingdom Metazoa; phylum Arthropoda; class Insecta; order Lepidoptera; family Noctuidae; genus Cosmia; species Cosmia pyralina. Next base: position 15,985,007 of record OX276366.1, on the reverse strand, counting down.
GACAAGTCGAAGAAGCGCGACACTTTAACATAATGTCACTTAACTGACTCACTGAACCACTGTTACGACTTATAAGTTCGTATGTGATAATTTTGTGGGTTGACTTGAATTTTCATTGAAGCTTACACCTATCATAGAATCATAGCAGTAGTAGCTCCAAGTAAAATACTGGTATTCAACTGCTGGTTAACTAGACGCCGACCCCAAAATAGTTGGGAAAAGGCTAGGCAGATGATGATGATGATGATAGCCATCAGGGCGCGGTAACTGCTAGCAGCTAAATGCGCAATGCAGGATTGCGTGACGTCATGTCATTGGATGCGTAGTTCGTATGTGGCGATGTAGATGCCGCCACAAGAGATATGCTGATATTTTTTTTCAACTTAGCATATGCCGTTCTTCCAGGAACTCTTATCGCGCGCTATCTCGAACCAGCCCTCACGATACGCGTCCAGGTCATCCTGCCGCCTATTTCCGGGCCGGCCTCGGCGTCACCGCCCAACTTCAAATATCCATTGTGGAGTCTTTTGCCCAGCGGTCATATTGCATGCGGCTGACGTGACCCGCCCAATTCCATTTGCCTAGCCTTTTAGCCTTCTTGCTTAAGTCCATTATAACCGTTTTGGAACGCAGCGTGGTGTTCCGAATTCTGTCCTGCCTACGTTGCTGCGTTCCATTGCTCTTTGGCAGACCCCAAGCCGGAAGTTTTGCGACTCGGTGAGCGAGGTGAATCCTAAGAAAACACATACATGTAGGAGTAAGTCCCTTCATTAATCCTAAGGAAATTACAGCTACCTACAGCTGTAGAAAAGCTCCTTGTGCAAGAGTTTGGGCGCAGATTCCGGAGAAGTATCATCACCAAAACTGTCCAGACACCCAGCACAACTGTTGTGTTCAGGCTTCAAATTGAAAATAAAACCTAGTCTTTCCTTCTTGTTCTAGTCCAATCCTTCATTGATAATGATATTTTAGTTATTTATATTTTATTTCATGCTGCACCGGTCAACGTCATCACGTCAACGCCGACTGTCGCTGAAAAGCAGCGCTGGGGCTCTGTCTCGCATGAGGTCGCAGCATTATGCTGAGCGAGGCCGTCTTGCGTGGATGTGATGCATATTTTCCCCCAACTTTTACCTTTAATTATTTTATTTTGTGTGTTCTTTACGTCACGTAACCCCGCAAATAAACGTATTTTCTTTATTTTCTTCTTCTTATTAGATCCTTGTAATAATCATAACACAAAGCGTATGTATTCTCTCCTACCCTACAAAAAAAACCCCGATCATACTCAACATTTGAGCACCACTGACTTGTGCTATCTGGTCCGTATAATCCAGTATTGTGTGATCGTCTCAATATACATAATAGCCGTCTGTCCCGACTAGATACACCGCAGCATGTCCATACTAATTTATATTAGTAAGGACGTTATAGGTTACATCTTCACGACTTTAGCAGGCTTGGAGAGTCGGCAGAACACAAGAGAGGCTTTTGTACCAAAATGTGGTTTATTAAGGATTGGATTTTTTTCCTCGTCAAGAGACGAGTGAAAAGCCTCAGTTCATTATTACTGCGCAAAACTGGGCTTGCCTTAGCCATATGAAATTCTTACGATAAAAGGTCATAGCACACATATCAACTCGGAAAGGGATCGTCACCGTATCGCCGCGGTTCGTGAGCTTGTCCCGAGGCGAGGCGATTACGTTACTATTCCGATTAGTGTGCGTCGCAGTAAAGAGTATCATTCAAACAATACTGCATGGCTCGAGTTGATACGGTATCTTTATTTTCACCTGGCGGTGAAATGCTGGTTGGTGTTACAGTGACCTTCGAAAGTGACCGTACTGACACACGTTGCACCAGAAGTCTGCAGCTATTTTTACCCTGGGCTATTGTGGCCTGCACTTACTGATTGACGAATCTTTGTCAAGTGACCAATATTGTAAGACGAAAAATATCTAATTTATACCTAACTAGCTGACCCGACATATGTTGTCATGTTCAAATTTCAATCATTCATACAAAATTCCCACAGAAAATGCACTTTCAGTTTTCCCGAATTTTCTAACTTACCCGGCAACTTTTCCAATTTTTCTCTTCATAAGAACTTTCCTTGAACTTCAACGAATAGTTGAAAAAAAATAATACAATATAGATAATCATGGCTCCAAGATAAAAGAGAATACCTAAGTGGCCAATACAATGATAATCCCCACTATCTCGCACTCACAACCTAGCCATTGTGCTCACATAACGATGTCTGTCGGTACAGATAGCGCGGCGTGTCGCTCTAATTATTACAGAGAGCACATTATTAGTGATGGCTGTAGTCGTACGCTTAGCACCTGTTGATGTTACAGAGCAGGTTGATGTCATCGTGCTGATGTCAACGTTTAGTGACGATCATGATACAATCTCTAGCAGCTCATAACTAAAAGATTATTTTACCTACTCTATCTGAGCTTTTTTCTGTGTTATTCACCGCGATGGTTATGTCAATCCCCTTCTCTTCTTCAAAGCGTGTCGATAAGGTTGTGAATAGTGCCCTGAGAATTATTAAAATTTCCTTCAACAAATTTAAGACATGGTTGTATGTCTTAAATGTCATTTACCTTTGCACCTCCAAGATACATACATATTTAACCGGCCGTATTAAAAAGTATTAATGCCATCATGATTCCAGTCCGAAAAAGGGATGGTGTTATCGGTCATGTATAGCTGGGTCTCTCTTGTGCACTGGAATCATGATGGCATTAGGACGTCATATATGGCCCCTGTACCCACCCATGTGTAAGTCGGGTTTATCTATGAGGCTAAGGCCGGGGTCCTCATTATGACTAGGGTCACAGTATTATAGTTTTTTGGGACCTCGCTCATTTACGGGGCCACTTTCATCTCTACATGTTATTACTTTGTCTTATTAACTACTAGCTGCGTTCCGCGGTTTTACCTGCGTAGACCGGGATAAAAAGTAGTTAGTCCAGGGTATAAGCTATCTACATACCAAATTTCATCCAAATCAGTCCAGCCGTTTGAGCGTGAAGAAGTAACAAACATACACTCACAAACTTTCGTCTTTATAATATTAGTGTGATAAAAAGTGGTATTGTGGTTAATTACTTCATTTTTGGAATTTCTCAGTAGCAGCCCGGAGTCTGGATTTGTGCTCGGTTGATGGCAATAGCGTGACCCCTTATCAAATGAGACTTAAACATGACTGGAGATATGCGGTTGTAATAAAATAGGTACTCTGCCCAACATCGGTTAATTTGGAACGATATAATGGTATTATAAAATGTATATTTATCTTTTTTTTTTTTCTTTTGGCTTCGCACGGTTTGTGCATTTAGCCAATGTCACGTTTAGTTCATAGGTCAAGCTAAGGAAACGAAAATATTATAATGATTTTTAAACGGGATTTAGGATAAGATGAATATATAGGATCAGTATAATAACGGTGATAAAATAATGATAATGATCAAATTACAACGACGAAAATTTACAACTTAATATTATTTAAAATAATGAATGAGACTATACATTTATATACAGGGAAGTTATTTGTACAAAGAAAAGAAATTATTGAGGTAGGAAAAGGAGTACTGAGGGACAAGAGGTTACCAAGAAAAGAAGAACGGTCATACAAAGGACAGGAGAAAAAAATGTGGTTTAGGTCGCCTACGTCTGTGCCACACAAGCACATGGGGGTCGTCGATGATATGAAGTTTGGCAAGATGGGCTGGAGAACAAACTACTTATCTTTAATTGTTTAAATCTACTAAGATGAAATGAAAAACCGGTCAAGAGCGAGTCGGACTCGCGCACCGAGGGTTCCGTTCCGATTTCTGAAAAAGAGTGCTACTTAGACATCGTTTTATCTTTCCTGTAATCTTTACATAAACATCTATCACATAGAATAATTTCAGATTTTTCTTTATACAAACTTCGGACATAAGCGGGGAACGGTATTGTTGTTACATTTTTCATCAAAAGTCGAAAACTATGCGCCCTAAAACAAAGTTTGAGAATGTGCAAACAGCGCTCTTTCATATGATACCCCGCATGCCCTAGTAGCCCCACTTCAAATTTTTAAGATCCCCTTTCAGTCCCTGTTGCAAAAAAAAAAAAGTTTTTTATTTGCAAAACAGTTGGGCAAACGTCATCTAAAACTGTTCCAAATTTCAAGTTGATAGCATTAGTAGTTCTTGAGATATCCAGCTGTGTCAGACGGACAGACAGACAAGACTGAGTCGCACCATAAGGGTTCCTTTTTACCATTTTGGCACGGAACCCTAAAAATGATAAAATGTGGGTGTACTATGTATACCTGTACATAGTATAACATTAGTTATGCCGACGATATGGTGTTGCTGAGCCCATCGATCGGTGCCTTGAGGCGACTGGTGTCAATCTGTGAAGCATACGCGGTGACTCAAGGACTCAAGTATAACACAATAAGAGCGAAATAATGGTTTTTAAAGCAGGTGCTATAGGTTACCCAACTGTATATATATATATATATATATATATATATATATATATATATAGTCCTCTTCACCGTATCCGGCGACAGCGACCCAGACTATGTCTCTTTCCTTTCGTGAGCTCTCTGATGACTGGCAAAACCAAATTTGGTCTTGAATACCCGGTCTCGGTAGGGGTTTTGGGCGACTTTTGCGCATTTGGTGCTTCTTGTCTAGGTCTTCAAGACGATTAGTTTCAAAGCATTGAGTGGCATTGCGGATTGAAGTGCGCCACCTCTCCCGGTTCCGAGCAAGCTCCTGCCACCGATCAACGCCCAACCCAACTGTACCAGAGATATCGCTCTGCGGAGCACCCTTAAATAGGGTGGCCAACGTTAAGTACTTGGGTCATTGGGTTACCGATGACTTGAAAGATAACAAGGACATTGGTAGGGAACGTAGATCGCTGTCGGTACGCTGCAACATGCTGGCCCGCAGGTTTGCGCGATGTACAGTGGCGGTCAACATTACTTTGTTTAAATCATTTTGCTCGTCATTTTACACGTGCAGCCTGTGGACTAGTTATAGTTTGCGCGCATATAGTGATCTACGCGTCCAGTAGAATAACGCACTCGGAATACTGTTGGGGCTACCATGGCGATGTAGCGGGTCAAAGATGTTTGCGGAAAGGCATATGCAGCCATCATACGCAAAAGATGCGCTTCTCTGCTTGCTCGTCTTCGTGGCAGTACCAACACTATCTTGAGTTTATTCGCAGATAGATGGGAGTCTCCAATGCTGCGTCATTGGATGAAACTCCACACACTCAATAATTTGTGAGTTCTACTAACACTACTTAGTATTTAAGACTATTGTTACTAACACTGTGGACATTTCATCATTTTGCTAACCCTTCGGGGAATTCAGCCATCATGTTATGTCATGTTATGTACCAAGATTATCTATGTATTACGAAATAGACAACTATTTTTTAACAGAAATGAGATCGTAGACTAAACTGGCGTAACCTATAAACCTAGCTGTCTCGAGTCATGCATTTATGAGGTTTCTTTTGCACCTGTAAGACTTCCATATTTATATTAATTTACTTATTTCAAGTAAGGAATTGCTAGTAACGATTTATGTAAGTAGTAAAGAAACAGATGGATGAAAAACTTAAAAATACAACCGACTTCCAAAAACAACACTACAAAGTGAAAAATAACTTTAATTTCGGAAGTCGGTGTCTGGTTAAATGTATTTTCGTTTTTTGCCACCGACTTCCGAAATTAAAATTATTTTTCACTTTGTAGTGTTGTTTGTGGAAGTCGGTTGTATTTTTTTGTAAAAAGTTTTTATTTTTCACTTTTTAGTTGTAGTACCTACCCCACACAAATTCGACTAACACTTCCTGCAAAACAAACTACACTTCTGGACACATCTTTTGGCCCACCTTGTATTTTCAGTTTCGTTTGGTCCTAGCTAAAATTTTATATTAGGTCGAGCAAAAAGTTTTTATGCAGTTTTGAACCTGGCACATTCACAATTTTAATCAATAGCCTTTTTTTGAATTTCGAACACAGAATTTAAAGAAACAAAAGACAATTTGGAGCCTGTTTGTTGATATCAAACAATCGAATACTTAGGAAACTTGGTTTTATTGGTTTACTTGGATTTAATTCTTGAAAAAGTGATTGATATCTTTGGTTTTGCAACAAACATTACTTATTCTTAACATTAAGGTGAGGTTCTATCAATAATCTATGGATACTTCACCTGAAGTCGCCGCCCAAGCTGTGGCACTTATTCAGGCCGGACACAGCCAAAGAAACGTGAGTGCTCAACTTAATTTAAGTCGATCTGCGGTCCGAAATGTTTATCGGAGGTACCTAGAGACTGGCGGCTTTGTTCGTCGCCAAGGAAGGCCACGATCTCGAGTCACAACTGAAAGGCAGGATCGATTCATCGTGACGACCAGCTTGAGAAATCGTTACCTTACCTCCATTAAGATACAAAACCAACTTCGCGACTTCCACGGAGTATCTGTGAGCGCTCGAACTGTTCGGAGAAGCTTAAAAGAACGCGATATGGTACCACACAAGCCAGCTAATGGCCCCAAACTAACGCGAGCCCACCGAACAGCGCGCCTTCATTTCGCACGCAGTCATTTAAATTGGACACAGCAAGATTGGAGCCGTGTACTCTTTTCTGATGAGTCTAAAATTGTGTTACATGGCAATGATGGAAGGAAGAAGGTCTACCGACGTAAGGGAGAGCGTTTCGCACAATGCTGCTTTGAAGAGAGGGTTGCTTATGGCGGTGGCTCATGGACTATCTGGGGCGGTATATCCGCGAGCGACAAAACTCAACTTGAGCTTGTTACAGGACCACGGCTGCCAACATTAAATGCTGAAAGGTACATTCGTGAGTGCTTAGAACCTCACGTGATACCATACGCGGACTATGTGGGCCCAAATTTCCTTTTTATGCATGATAATGCAAGAGCCCATGCGGCCGGCATCGTCAGGGAATATCTTCGGGATGTGAACATCACAGTTATGGACTGGCCAGCCAGAAGCCCAGACATGAACCCCATTGAGCACATGTGGGACGAGCTAAAAAGACGTGTTAGGGCTCGTCAGCCAGTTGCCCAGACGATGCAGGAGTTGAAAACTGCCATAGAAGAGGAATGTGAGATGATCCCTCAAAATTTCATAGAGTGGTTGATAAACTCTATGCCTAATCGTATGAGAGCTGTGGTAGTTGCCCATGGAGGCAACACGCGTTATTAAATTAAACCTTTATTTGATAAAACATGTTTTTTATTCAAAAATCAATTGCCTTTAACAAGGCGCATATCCGACTTGTTAGGCGTAGCTCCATGTCGTATGGTATTCTGAATTCAAATTTAAAACAATACGATCGAAAAAGATGGTAAAATGTATCAGGTTTAAAACTGCTTCAACAGTTTTTGTTCAATCTAGCACTCATATTTCGGTAGGGGCCATCGAAACCTAAACTCTAAGGTGGGCCAATAGATGTGTCCAGAAGTGTAGAACATCATCCATATAAAAGTGGGGAAAAAATACGTATTATTGAAGCTAACTCAAAAACTACCCAAGCAAAGTTAATCAATTTTATATGGGACCAACTTTGAGGTATACCTACCCTCTCAAATAAAACAATTTTTTTTCAATTCGGACGACTCTGTAAAAAATTATGCGTGGTCATACATAAAAAAAAAAATAATACATGTCAAATTGAGAACCTCCTCCTTTTTTTTCGTCGGTTAAAAAGTGGTTTCTATCAAGATAATGTTAATCCAGGATATAGGCTATCTGCCGCCGGGGTCGCGGGTTGTTCGAAAGAGATACCGTGGCCCTGGCACAGGCAACTGAAGGAACACGGGTGGGGTTTAGTCAGTAAAAATCTGACACGACCTCCAGCTCCGCCCAGAGTGGGAGAAGTCATTGATGATTTCCCATCCACAAAACAAAAAATGGTATAAGCTATCTACATACCAAATGTCATCCAAATGGTCCAGCCGTTTGAGCGTGAAGAAGTAACAAACATACAAAACACACGCACACACACACTCACAAACTTTCGCCTTTATAATAATGTGTGTATTAGTGTGTATAATCCTGCATCAACATTTTTCTACGAAACGATGTAATGTAACAATATTGTGTCATTAGGTTCGTTGCCATGGTTGCCGCTTTGTTGCGATTGGTTTGTTATTTTGACACATGTCCAGAAGAACCTAATAGGAATAAAAGAATTATTGGTTCTTCTAGAGGTAGATACACCACATCGCCGTATTATTACTTCTAAACGTCCCCAGAACCAGAAAATAGTGCTGTGTGCACTATTTTCTGGTTCTACCTTTCAACTTTCAATAACTCATCCGCTGAAAGCAAATATTGCCACAGTTAGATTGAAAATAACAGTTTCAGAGTTCTTTTTAAAAATTGCTCTTTGATAGGTAACAATCTCTTTTTGATGTTATCCCTGTTTTACCTTTTTACGAACTGAAATACCAGACTAAATAATCAGCCTATAATGTTCCCACTGCTGGGACACAGGCTCTCGGTAAGAGGGAGTGAGCTGCTGTAATCCACCACGCATACCCAGTGCGGGTTGGTGGTAGACGTCACATGTCTTCGGATTTTTGGTTCTAGGACATGCCGGTTTCCTCACGATGTTTACGTTCACCGTTTTGAGAGCAGTGGTGATGAAATAAGTTTCGCAAAGTAATGCGCCTGTCTGCGTTCGAACCTGCGACCGACTCGTAAGTCGCGGCCGTTACCTCTAGGCTAATATACCAGACGAATTAAATAAAAAACCACACAACGCATGGCCAAACTTTGAACATGAAAAATAACTTCAAATCCCTAGCGACTATCATCTGAAAAAATATTCACAAACATGCAATCCTCTCGAGTTACCTATGTACCTATAATTTTAAATTAAATACAAAAATACATTGAAACTCTCGCACCATTACGAGATAACTTCAAAACTATGTATGATAACTAACTAAGTGAATTAGCCTAGGGGGTGAAACGGGTTTGAAACGGGGGTGAGAAGGGATGAAAGGGGGTGAAAGGACATAAAGTTTCGCTATCACCGTATCGCGGTAATAGAGTCAGATTATGGTAATAGTTTGGTGGTATTTAATGTTTGGTTAAGCTTATGGTATTTGATTATGTGTTGTTGGTTTTATGTGACGCTAGAAATTGGACAGTCCAATAATGTTAATGTGAATAACCTAAGAGTAAGGTAACAAATATTATATTTTTACTGAAGAGATATGTAGCTATATTAAGGTATACTTACGTTAAATATGAATTTAGTAAAAGTCATTTATTTAATAGAACTAACTTTGTACTGACAAAAGATATGAAAGTATAAGGAACTGACATTATTTGAAGTGCAATCAGCATGCAGTAGGTATGAGTACGTATACAAGGTGTAACTTATATAACGCACAACCTCTTAAGGGGTCACTGTACTCATCATTATGAACAACTTTTACTACGGGACCAAACCTGAAATGGCGAGACAAAAATCAGGGAACCGCTGATTTTTTTTTCGCGATTTCAGGTTTGGTCCCATAGTAAAAGTACACTAAGTACATTAGTACAATTACAATAATTATTATTATTTTATTTTTATTTTGTGACTGTATTTAGTTTCTAAGTTTCGGTTAGCAAAAACTATGTAGATAGGTACTTACGCGCAAGAAATTATAAAAGGCTCTAAACGGATAACATTTCAGAATTTTCAGGCAATATTTCAGCAAAACGTACACGTAGGCGTAGATAGGTTTTACCTGTCACTTGCCTCAAGCTTTTAGGTCTAGAAAATTTTCTCGAGATCTAAAAAAATTCAATAAGAAGATCCGAGTTAGTGCTTGTCATCCTAATTCAGGTGATTTCAATAGAAAATGTTCGATGAACGATGGGGGTGGAATCCAGAGAGGGGTGAAATAGGTACAGGTGCTTTTTATATTGTTGTAAAAGTGAAGAGAAATGTCTGCCTTCGCTCATCAGTTTTTGTGAAAGTAGGGATGTAATAGATTTTTTTAGAAATAGAGTCGTACAGTTCATCCCCATGTAATTACAAAAACGTAACTTGTTCGTCTATCAGTATGTCAATCTGCCTAGCCTTTTCCCAACTATTTTGGGGTCAGCTTCAAGTCTAACCGGATGCAGCTGAATACCAGTATTTTACGTGAAATGACTGCCTATCTGACCTCCACAACCTAGTAACTGGGTAATACGATAAGACTGGTTGTCAGACTTTCGGGCTTTTGACGACCCGTAACGACGGTCAAAGATCCACGAATGACAGCCGGGACCAACGGCTTAACGTGCTGTCCGAGGCATGGAGGAGTCTCGGTATGTAAAGATGGTCACCCATCCAGGGACCAACGTAGCGGCAAGCGTAGCTTAACCTGATGGATCGACCCGTGCAGCTGTTATTAGTTAGCCACGAGCTCACCTTTATAAACCAAACACTTGAGATGTAAGAGTACATTAATCATAATTTTACTGTGGGTGCACCTCTGCCTACCCATCAGAGAATACGGGCGTGATATTATGTTATGTACACACAGCAGCAGGTCAAGTTACTACAAACTGACAAATTTTCTTACTCGATTTTGAACTTAACCACCAACACTTTAAGGTTTAAGATCATTTGGAGAAATTTGACAGTTTGGCATTACCTGATGTGCTGTTGTCTGTACTAAAGATTTTCATACAATATTTTTAAACAACATTTACCAGTAGGAAGTACCGTTTCATCATAAGATAAAAATAGCAGCAACAAACGGAGACAAATGACAGCTATTCCACTCAAGGGTGAAAGACCCAACTATCGTCCACAAATAATATTTTCTCACAATTTGTCATCGCGACGTCCAGAATGACTTTAATCAAATTAAGTTTTTCTTATTCTGTTTTATTTTCTTGCTTTTAAAGTGACGAAATAATTTTTGAGGAGCAAGAAAATATTAAGTAAGTAGTAGGGAACGAGTTTATTTCTAGACAATGAAAACTACAGTAGGTATTGTTAAAAATGCCAAATTGAATTTTTCTGTCTGCCTCGTCGCTTATTTGGTACAATTTACAGCAAAAAACACCGTTCAGCCAATTTTAGATGAACGAAAATTGGGCTGAACAGTGGCTTCTAACAACTACTCGTATATCTGTCAGATATATACTTAATCTATACCTAAACATGGGTTGACCGAAATAATGACAGTCTCATCATTTTTTCCACTATCACAATAGGGATGATGCCTGGGTAAAAAAAAGAAATTATATTTAGTCCGTCAGTCAGATAATAAAAAAAAATTAGACACGTATGTTTTGCTTTATCATATTAATAGAAAATGACTTATATAACACGCACAACACGTTAGAGAGTGGGGGCTCGCTACGTCACTTGTACGTATAAAATCTAGCTACATGTGACGTCACGCGATGTTTTAACTCAATGTATCGCCGTAATCTTTTGATTTTGTAAAAAAAGAAAAAATACGTGTCCAATATTTTCTAATAATCTACGTGACGGACAAAAGAAAACTTTTTAGTCACTAAATAGAACTCAATTACTATATTTTTTTTTTGCGAGAAGCAATGTCGATAAATACATAGGTACCTAGACAGACCACCTAATTGAAAGTGGATACTACAGACTATGACACTTGCAATACCAAGGTTTCCCATACTTCGCCAGCTTCAGGCACAGTAATGGCTCATTATGTTTGTATATATTGGTGCGTGGCGATAATCGGAACTAACGTCGCCATCTTGCTTTATCTATAATATTTTACTTTTTTTTTTACAAATATTTACCAACAGCGCCATCCTGTCTACGCCATTCCAGAGCCAAACAGTCTTTGTAGCACTGTAATTACACCGGTAAAGTACCTTCAAAAAAAAAAATTAAGCAAAACTGCATAGAGACAGCAATAGGTCGTTTGTCCACCACCACACTACACACCACCACAAAACTATATCACTCTTATCACACTTATCCAGGGTGTCCATAAAGACTGAATAAAATCCAAAGACCCTCCAATATGGTATTTTTTGGTTAGGTAAAAGAACTTGCAGAAAACACAGATTTTGAAAATTTTATTTTGTACAGGATTTTTTTTGTATCCGGGGTCTAACTTTCATGTAGGGATGGGTACTAGAACTTTTCCCTCAACTGGACTTTTATAAAACATTCTTCTATTCGTTCGTTAAGGTTACAAACCACCATATGAGAAGGATAAGCATTTGCAATATTAGTTTATAGAAAATAACATACTTCCCACATGTTGATTATATCCACGTTACCTCCAAATGTTCCTCAAAGCGATAAACGCGCGAGACGATGTACCGCGGAGGAAGTTTCCCGCCAATTACCCAATAGCCGTGTGATTAAAGTTCCCAATACTTGCTACATTTCCGATATGTCGATAAGGTACAACACGGCTACACATCAAGCTATACATTTCCAGTTTACACTGACCTTTCATTGTAAGGAAATGCTATAAAATGCGAGATCAGCTAATACTGGAAATTTATAGCTTGATCTGTAGCCGAGCGTACATAGAAATAATTATTTCACAAACACTATCTTAAAAGCTCGGTCTGCTAAAATGATATTAATCTATACTAATAATACAGCTAAAGAGTTTGTTTGTTTGTATGCTTGAACGCGCTAACCTCTGGAACTACCAGTCGGATTTGAAAAAATATTTTTGTATTTGGTAGCCCAATTCTTAAGGAAGGCTATTTAACATCACGCTAAGACCCTAAGGAGCCGAGTAAAAAGAAAAAAAAGTAAAACGAAATAACAGCGCGGGCAGGCGACGCGATGCGACGGGGTGGGTCGGGACAACAAGAACAACAAATTTCAGGCGGACGAAATCGCGGGCTAGTCATACATAATCAATCTAGTTATAATTAATCTAGTTTTAAGGACATATTTATAATTATCTATCTGTTCGACACAATTATGTTGTTATGAATAAAGATACTACTAATACTACTACACGTACATAAACTCCTTCTTCTCATGGGGGGGGGGGGGGGGGGGGGGGGTAGGCAGAAACTACACAATGACACCTGCTACGGTCCTTACATGATAATCATTTAAGTTCAGTTAACTCTTAAAATGTCGATTGCACACCATGTGTACAGATAACAATAGAATTTCAATTGTGTCTGCTAATTAGCGCGCGACGGGTTAAGTATCTGAACTAGTGGTTCTTCGAACAGTAAACCTCGCGAGCATAAACTTTTTTGCAACAATTAATAAACCACTAAAGTTATTTAAAACGGGATATTAACCACTTTTTTTTCAAAAGGTCTTCACTAAATTTTTATTAGACCAACTTAAATTACTTTTCAAATAAAACAAGAACCATCGAAATCGGATCTCATAAGGCGGAGTTATCCAGTAGCCCCCTTTTTGGAGGCAGCACCCTTCCAATCAAAAATCCGCGAGGCCAAAAAAGTCTATAAAGTCGTAAACAGAGTCCAGATCGGTAGTAAAACACGACCTGTAGAGGAGTAGCAACAAACTGACAGAAAGCAAATTTTGCCAGATTTGAAGCAGAGACGCTTCACTCGCTACGCTCGCTCGGTCAATTAACAAGGAGTTTAGTAGGCAACCTATGAGCTCCAAAACTTTAGGTTAGGTACTCAATATTATCTAAACATTTTACCTATCACTTATACATAAAGGCTCCAACAAAACTGAGCGCGACACAAAGGCACCGTGAGTCACGCGCGATTATATCGCGTGTCGCGCCGTTTGTAGAAGCCTTAATACCGTCCTACCCACAAAATGTTGCCATCATAATCTCATTATCGATAACCAAGACATCAAAGTATGCACATAATAATTTAACTCCCGCTTACTACAAGCTCTAACAGATACGTCACAAGCCGGAAGTCCGGCGGCGTCCGGGATAAGCACACAGATAGTGTTGCGAAAAGACTTCATCCCGGGAACTATTCTATTTTTATCTATTTTTAAGTTGAACTTTCAAGTTGACTCGGAAATTTAAAGTAGATGTCGAAAGTTTTGTTATATATTACTGTTTGTACGAGATGTGATAGCCAATACGGAAGAAGTTGCTATAGTTACACCAACGTCGCAATGTATTATATCCAATAACTTTTCTCGTACCTACTGAAAATTCATGATTGGCTAAGATAGTTCGTAGCTATTGACTTACGTTGTCAATGCTTATACTATTGGATTAGTCACTTACATGCACTGTAAAGCTAGTATTAATAAATTAATCTCAACAAGACACATAACAGCAGAATTTGTAAAGAAGATCACTACATGAAACGTCACTTTACCTAATAAAGTTGTAGGGATAATTTTGAACAACTCAACTAAGCAATTTATTAATAATAAATAAATAAATAAATAAATAAATATGTTTGGACATACCACACAACGCCATCTAGCCCCAAGCTAAGCAACCTAATGCTTGTGTTATGGTAACGAGATGGCTGATAAACTACTTATATACAATTTTTTTTTTTTTTTTTTTTTTTTTTTGTAAATACATACATATTATAGATAGAAAAACACCCAGACTCGGAACAAATACTTGTAGGTCGTACAAATATTTGTTCCGTGCGGGAATCGAACCCGCGACATGCTGCGCAGCAGTCAATCGCTCAACCACTGCGCCAACCGTGTCGTCAAAGTACACATTAATACATAGACCTTACAACACATTCTCCCAATTGCCGACTCATTTTAACAACACAAAACAGATACAATACAACCACTGTTAAATCCCGTTCCCGAAATCCCGGGGTGTTATCCCGTCACTAGTAAAGTATCGAATCTCAGCTTACGTTAAGTACAAGCGTGTTTAATATTTAAGATGTCTGCTTATCTTTACCGCTGTGTTATCGGGAGCTCCTTTTAGCTATAAAATGGATATTTTCCGTGATGTGGTTTAGTTGAAAGCTATCGTACTTTATTTTGGGGGAAGAGTTTAGGAAAAGTCAGATGAACATGTTGTCCCTTTTTTTCAGATTATTAGGTTTAGGTTTTCAGATTATTTGAGAACGTGTGAAATATTATCATTATTGCCTTCCAATTTAGATAAAGTAACCAAATTTCATCGTGTAATTATCCTCTTGTTGTCCTCGGACAATATCTTTTCATTTCTATACTTTTCCTTAAAACTTTTAAGTTAAAAGTAAATCGTATAAGGGTGTAAGTGTAAACAGTGGCAATCTTTTAAGGGGTCATTGTACTCAACATTATGAACAACTTTTACTATGGGAGTAAACCTGAAATCGCAAAAAAAAATCTGCTGTACCCTACATTTTGACGAATAATTATGCGAACATAAATTAATGTATAAAACAGCTGTTTTTTTTTCGCGTTTTCAGGTTTGGTCCCATAGTAAAAGTTGTTCATAATGATGAGTACAATGACCCCTTGAAAGATTGCCACTGTTTACACTTACACCCTGTATTATTGCCATCATACTGCTAGTAGTTTCAGCCGATTGGTATAGCATCTATGTAGATAATGGAGTGCCAATTTAAGGTCTTCTCTAAACATGTTTGGACATCTATAACGAAGTAGGTATCATATAATGGATGACATTTTTTACCGTCTCGAAAAAATAGGGTATATTCGGTGAACGGAGTAGAAGCCTATGGCATATCTAGTTTTTTTTTTTTTTTTTTTTTAATTAAGTAAAATCAAAATTCAAATCATAATGCAGGTTGCATATGATTTGAATTTCGATATTTTTAAAGGATTTATTTTTCTTCAAAATGTATGTGTTTATTGTTCTAAAATGAAAAGTTTACAACGAATTTGTAGTATTTATTGATACTTAGATATTTTTTTTCTGACTAAGCTATTAAAACAAAAAAAAAACTAGGTATGCCATACGCTTCTACTCCGTTCACCTAATATACCCTATTTTTTGCGAGACGGTAAAAAAAGTCATCCGGTATAGGTAACTCCCTTTAAGGCTCCTACAAATAGGCGCGACACGCGCTATAATCGCGCCTGTTTGAATGAGCCTTTATAATGTCAAACTCAAAGTAGACTATTTTATTTTAATCAGTCCATTAAAAGGCACTTTAGTATATAACTTTTTTTAAGAAAAAACAAATAGATTCTTGTTCCAAAAAGAAGCTTCGTATGGAAAAGAATGTGCAAAAAAACTCCATAGTAGCTCTTTAAAAAAATGTTTTACAATAGTTTGTATAAATTAATGGCCTGATAACCCGAAGGTGACAAAGCAGGCTCGAAGCAAAAGCTGTTTTGTAAACAGAAACAAACAAACAATCAAATCTATTTATAACCGACCGAAACAATTCATTCTGAAACAAAAAGAATCTCATCAGTCAAATGCATTCCTACTACTCACGTACTACTAAACGTTTTCGATCGTCACTCGAATGAGAGTCGGCGAGATGAGTGTCTGTGGTCGATTGGGAACAAACGGAGTATGGAATAACTGGATTATCAATACGCGGTAAACTTTGCACACTTTTGTAAGTAGCGGAATGTCAGCGGAACATCATTCAGTTTCGCGATTTCACGGCGAAAGTATATAAAACGTAGCTTTGTTTACAAGCTAAAAATAGGTCGATACTGGTTATGTTGTGGACACGTCTTTTTTTAAACCACACATTAATGGGATACCTCGTCTTTGTTGTGGCTGTGATAAATTGTAGGTATTATTACTTTAAGAGGATTGAAAACATATTTTATTTTGTACGCTCATTTAATATTTTCAATTATTTTTGACCGAGCGAGCGAAGCGAGTGAAGCGTCTTAACTTCAAGTCTGGAAAAATTTTCTTTCGTCTGTCAGTTTGTTGGTACTCCTCTACAGGTCGTATTTTACAACCGATCTGGACGATGGAAAAAAGTTTGTGCTCGCGAGGTCTACAGTGCGCAGAACTACTATTACTAATTTGATGGCCAAACGTAGTGATTGCGAAATGCAAGACTACTATAATCGTTTTAAAACACGAACGCGCGTCATTTTTTTATGCCATTGACAAAAGGTTTCAGTTGCCATCAATTGACGCGCGTTCATCAAATCAGTAATGAACAACTACTGTTTAGCTGTTCTTCACACTGAAAAATTGTCTAAGGTCCTCCATTCACTTATTACTCCGTCAACTCCGTGAACGGAAACAATGAGAGGGCCGCAACGGTCCGCAACGGATCGCAACAAAAGGCGATAAACTGCGGGACGTTTGATTACTTAGCACTGCCACTACTACTGGAACGGAAAACGATATTGTTCCGTATTTATACAGAGTATTTAAACTTGCCTTGAACTTTGTCGTCATCACTTTATCATACTGTAACTAGTAGAGAATATTGTTAGTCTATGAGATTGTTAAGTTTTAGTGGCTTCACACGCTTCGGCTGCCGGAACCGGGTAATCGGTTTCGGGTAGTCGGTTTCGGGTACCCGGCAGTGAAGTGTATAGTTAGTTACCTAAGTATGGAAGCTTGGCTTGGCTCTGCTTAGCTAATACATTCCATAACCAGGTACTTGACGCCGATTACACTGAAGAAGTTGAAGAAGAAAAGAAAGAAAAAGTATTTATTGTGACTGAAAAACTAAATTATATAAAAAGAAACTAAAAAATAGAGAGTGGAAGAAGAGCAACTTACGGTGGTTCTGTCAATTTGAGTAAATTAGTGTAGGTTGGGTAAAATCCACTCGTGGACATAACAGTGGTTAGAACCGTCTGTACAAAAACATAATATTTATTTAAATAAATACAGCTATAAATCCAATTACCCTTTCAAATAAACTCGAGCATCATGAAACACTCCTAAATATCCGATAGAATACGTGGAAAATCACATCAACTCTAGGCTTTATAGAAAAACATTCTGTAGTATAACTACCGTCCGGTAAAAAGAAACGCGCAAAGCAAGGAAATTGATAGAAAACACGGCACACGGTTGTGAAAGCCGATAAAATTTACAGAAGCCGGCAACCCCTAAACAAAATCTGTTTAAAAATCTCGATTACACAATAAACATTTTGCTTTTTAGGAATCCGCGGACAAGTCGATTTTTGGAGCTTAAAAATTCGGGATTTTTCTTTTGTAAAATTCGTAGGGAAAACACAGGGATTTGTTGTATAAATCCGTTTTGCTGACATACTATAAATTATTAACAAATTATTCTGTTTTCGAATCTCATGCCAAGTGACTTTATTTGTTATTCATTGTTTTGTTCAGCAAATCACAGCAGCATAAATAGCTAATTAGCTTATCTATTATTTTTAACAGACTGTTTTTAAAAAAAGGAGGAGGTTCTTGTTGGTTATTTTTTTTATGTATGACACCGATTTCTCCGTCAATTGTGGACCGATTTTGAAAATTCTTTTTTTGTTTGAAAGGGTGTACTTTCGAGGTGGTCCAAGTCAGAATCTGATGACAGGATTCCATGAAAATCGAGGGAACCTTCAAATTTTATAGGCACAACTACCGATTTCGGCATTTTTTTATAGTAACTCGTGCATTTGCTCCCGGAAAGGAAGGATGAGGAAGACCACAGATGGCCATCGGAACTACTCAATAATGCGTATTTCACGGGTTGCGATTCGATTACTTTAATATGGTTGCTAAGCAATTTATGCTCGTCACATTGCATATGGTTAAGTGGGGCTAGTGGTGACTTCACCATCAGTTTACACAAAAAAAAAAAAGATTTTTTTAAACTGACATAACAAGTGATTACACTAACTGCGGCCGATGACCCCACAACAAAATCATCTAATGAATTTAATTTTTGTTTTATCGTGTTCAGATCGATACCTACCCATCATGTATGCGGAGTTTCGCTAGCTAATTTAATTTGACCCTGTATATCTACATATACCTATTCGATTTTTCCGCCCGGCTATGCCGAATCATACCGACCCGGACACGTGTGTCGCTCCCCTAATAGATTAAGAAAAACAAATGCCAGCTAGGGGATATAACTTCGCATCTTTCATTATGTTTTTACAAGTTCGCTTTATAAATTAAGTGTTGTTTCAGAAGCATGGGGTTGTTGCGTTTGGCAGTTATTGTTTTACATGCTGCTTTATTAGTTTTAATATTGTGGAAGTTCGCGTGTGTTTTCGTATAATATATTTTCTTAGCTTTTCTTTTACTTTGAAATTCGATTTTGGTGGACTTCGTTGCGTCTTCCGAGTTCCAAGAAAGTTGGAAAACTTTCAGAGCTTATTGAGCGTCGGTTTTTTTCTGAGTTTTGAACATCTTGGCTTCTGGAAGCCATAGTAACTAAATGTGATTGGGCGATGCCGTTTTATTTTAAAAGGTAAATAAAATTGTAGTACGCACGGCTAAAGATCAAGCTATAAATTTCCAGTATAAGTTAATCTCGCATTGTATAGGATTTCCTTACAGTGAGAGGTCAGTGTAAACTGGAAATGTATCTATTAATAATATTGGGTTTTTCCATCTGAAATTGCTCAGCAACCCGCCCGAAGTCAGAATTTAAGCCCGGTTGATGGCAATAACTCGTGGCTAAGTAATAACAGCCGCACGGGTCGATCCATCAGGTTAAGCTACGCTTGCCGGGGGTGGACCATCTTTACATACCGAGACTCCTCCGTGCCTCGGAAAGTACGTTAAGCCGTTGGAACCGGCTGTCATTCGTGGATCTTTGACAGTGGTTACGGTTCGTCAGAAGCCCAAAAAGTCTGACAACCTCTTACCAAGGGTTATCGTATTACCCAGTTAATGGGTTGTGAAGGTCAGAGAGGCAGTCGCTCCATGTAAAATACTGGTATTCAGCTGCATCCTGTTAGACAATAGACTCGTCCCTTGCATTGCTGGCGAAATGTGGGCGTACTGTAGGTAATAGGTAAACACGTTTGTGAATTTCTTAATCAGTAGGTAACTAAGGCTTAACACTCAAAGTACACAATAATTAATATATATCGTGGCACAGGTGCAATTAACACTATACACAAAGGTGACTGGTCTGTTAGCCATAAAAATATTAGTCTAGATGCGGTAAGCGAGATCGGAATACGAGTCATATTGTTACTATGGTTGTTCACAACGCTACGCGGAAATAGATCACATATAACATAACTTATGTTTATAGCTGGTGTAGCTTAGAAAGCTGCAAATACCACGTTGGGTTAAGCCAAATAGGCATAGCATAAGATTAAAGTTCACGACCTTCATTTGTGATCACGGTAGAGATAGACCATAGGAAATGGTACAACTGTAGAGCCTTTACAATTAAACATTGTATAAAGTTACCACAAAGTAGGAATATCCAAAAAATATGGTTACACTGACCAAATTCTATGAAAGATCGTAACTGTCTCACTACAAAAAAAAAAACTATATTACAAAAAAAAAGAAACCGACTTCAAAAAAAAAAACACTACTGTTTTTCGAAAGTCGGTGTCCTTGGATCTGTACTTTAGTATTTTCCACCAACTCTTTTCAGTTTTTAGTACCTACCCCACAACAATTCGTATACCACTATACTTGCTATTTAAACAACTGTGATAGGAAGTATTATAAGATTATAACATCATCAAGATACACAAAAGTGGATTAAATACGTATTATCGAAGCTAACTCAAAAACACAAGCAAAGTTAATAAAATTTGTGTGGGACCACCGCGCAAGCTTATCTCTCAAATGAAAAAAGAATTTTCCACAATTGACGAAAATTTCGATGAACATATTGAAAATCATTTAAAAAATAAAAAAAAACATACAAACGAACATATTTTATAACCTCGTCCTTTTTTGAAGTCGGTTAAAAGTAACACCATAACTTGAAATAACCTGTAATAAACATACAGTCAAGTGCACACTAGTTCAGCTGGCCCCACATTGTCGCTATACAGTAATCGATGCTGAATGAACGCATTTGTCGACGGCTGCAGCCCTTTGTTCACTTGCGACTGCGCTCGTGTTGTGTACAAAATTGTGGAACAATGTTGAGTAAGAGAAATAAAGATTTATTTTGTTAGGTTTATTTTTAAGACCTAAAAGGTTTAAAGGAGTAATGTGTACTTTAGTTCTCCTATAGTACGGTCGGCGCACTTTGAGCTGTTAATCCTGCATACAAACAAATCTTTTTGACTGGGTTTGTTTACGTAGGTGGAAGTTCATACAAGGTATAATTGAAATAACTGAAACCTCAACAAAAAGTGTAATTGTCCTTATCAATAACAGTATCTTTTATTAAGGGACCAAGCCTGAAATTTCCAAAAAGAAAACAGCTGCTCCATACATTTTTTGTTCGCATAACTCGACAAAAGCAACATTCCTAACATCACGTCTTGTTTCTTCGAAGAGAAAGAGAGAGAGAAAGAGAGAGAGGGTAGAGGTATATAGTACTCCCACATTTCACTATCGTCTGTTTTTTTTAACAAACGAGTACAGAGTTATATCTCTTGCACATTTCCGATATCGACAGAGTGAGATGGGTCATTGGTCGGGGTGGGGCCAACGCCTTTGTTATGTTTTGATATTGTCAAGGCCCGTTCATATTGAATACTTCTAAAATTTACTGTACAGAAGACATGTCCGCCATGAGTCCATGATTCACGCACAATCAATATCGTCTGGATCACTCACTAAAACACGTGCGACACGCAGGTAGTCGATGACTCAACTGAATGTAATGTAACTACAGCGTTTGGTTTATGTGGAACGGACTTTATGTTGATTACGTGGACCAATAGCAACGCAGGCAAAATTTTCAGTACTCGTTTGTTAGAAAAACAGACTACAGTTATGCTTTAAGTCCCATGTAATAGGGGCGAGCCAATTGCCATCAATCGGACACAAATCCAGACTCCGGGCCGCTATTGAGAAATTCCAGATCAAAAACATACCACAAAAATGTGGATGTTTTGGCATGTCACCACATTAGTAGATTGCACCCGTGCAAAGCAAGGGCGGGACACTAGTTTCCCATAAATAATCCCAATAATTATTTGATTGTATATCTATTTATCCCGGACAAGCTTGTGGCTAAGTAATAACAGCCGTACGGATAGATCCATCAGGTTAAGCTACGCTTGCCGGGGTCGGTCCATGGATGGGTGACCATCTTTACATACCGAGCCTCCTCCGTGCCTCGGAAAGCACGTTAAGCAACGGCTGTCATTCGTGGATCTTTGACAGTCGTTACGGGTCGTTAGAAGCCTGAAAGTCTAACAACCAGTCTTACCAAGGGGTATCGTATTACCCAGTTACTGGGTTGTGGAGGTCAGATAGGCAGTAGCTCCATATAAAACACTGGCATTCCGGTTAGACTGGAAGCCGATCCCAACACAGTTGGGAAAAGGCTAGACAGATTGATATCTATTTATCCCCTTTGACCTGTCATTCAGATCCAAAGTGCACAAATAGACGTTTAAAGATAAGTAGATATTAAACGAGAAAAATAAAAAGGACAAATTTTCTTTGGAGTCCGTGCCAATGGCAATTCGACATGAAAATGGATAAAACTTTCGCACAACTTGTGGCGCGCTCCATCGAGAGGAAATCTCATAAAAATAATACAATCATGTTAACAAACTCTTTCATCCCAGTACCAGTGTATTTCCCAACTTTTTCATTCGGTTCCTATATTTTAACGAGTGGTTATTGTGATGGTTGTTGGGTCAATTTTGCGTAAGTTATTTTTGGGGGAGAGTTTTAAATGCAAATGCAGGGGTTTATGTCTTACAGGGGCTGGGGGCTATTTATGGTGATGAAGCCAATTTTTACTAGCCTTATAGTTACTATCAAGGATAACCATCCTCGAAATGGCTACAAAGGGCGACTAAGGGCTATTTAGCTGCCAATTATTGAAACAAACATGGTTTACTTCACAATTATCTTCTACAACAGAGGTCCTAGGAGGCACATATTCAACAATGGGCGATCAATGTTTACAATTATAATGATTATGTTTTCAGCGTGTGAGAGCGTAAGCAGATGAGAGAAACTTTTTCTCATTCGTGTCAAAATTAGTAAAGAAACAAGGAGAAACGGTAGGTAAAATATAGAAACCCGTCGCATCCCTCTCTGATATAAATATCAACTTTTGTATCCAGTTGTGAAGTTAAAGATGTACATTCCGACTCTGATCTCGACAAGTTGGAGTTTTTACTTTTAGTTTTTAACACTCGACTCTTCAGAGTATTTGTAAGTGCTGAAGAAGTAGTGTTAAGATTAATAACGCCTGTTTTTACAATTGTTACGATGTTCAGGCATAACTTTTTTCAACACCAATTTTTTTTTAGATTTCTTTAATTTTTTCTGTTACTTGTAAACAAAAACAAACTGACAAAATACGAAACACTATGCTGTGCTCCAAAACGGGGATCCAAGACGTTGGCAAAAAGACTGCCAAGCTAAAATGGGATTGGGCAGGTCATGTCAGCCGCATGCATAGCGACCGCTGGGCAACAGTTTGCACACGGTGGTGCTTGAGGATGGACGGCGCAGCCGAGGCCGGCGCAGGAAGAGGTGGCTAGACCACCTAGACCTAGACAAATACCGCAAGGGTTGGATCGAGGTGACCCTGGAAAAGGCCGCTTGGAAGGATTTGGGGGAGGCAATTGCTCAGCAGTGGGACAGTGTAGAGTAATATATTTAAAAAAAGTTGTACTAGATACCCTTCGTCTGAGCCAGTTAAAGTACCAGGCTTCTGTGTAACCACTAATAGTAACACAGACAAGAAAATGGCAGACATTCAAAGGTTTCAATAGTAACGGTCTTAGAGTTTTTTTTTTTTTTTGTTTGTTTGAGCGCGCCAATCTCTGGAACCACCAAACGGATTTGAAAAATTCGTTTTGCAATAGATAGACCAGATCTTGAAGAAGACTGTAGGCTATTTAACATCACGCTATGACCTTTAGGAGCCGAGTAATAAGAAAAAAAATCAGAAACAACGCTAAGGAAAACGAAGTAATAGCGTGGGCAGGTGATGCGATGCGACGGGGTGGGTCGGGGGAACAAGAAATTTTACGCGGACGAAGTCGCAGGCAGAAGCTAGTAAAGAATAAAACAATCAAAATCTCAACCTCTCCCCCAAGTCGAGAAGCAACAATAAAGCAAAATAACGTAATAGAAACATCAGCAGTAAAACAAACTCAGTTATACCACATTGCACAAGCTAATAAAATGTGGGCCAACATTTCATACAAGTTTGTCCCACTGTCGCTAAGTTTTATTAGACGAACTGTTGTGGACGGTCCGTGATAGTTTGATGGCTGTTCCGAAACTTTGATAGACAGAGAATGCGGTGAGATATGGCGGATGGACTTTGTCTATTAAGGTGTTATTTTAGTTTGTATTGAGGTGAAGAATGTCGAAGTTCGAAATTAGGTATGTTTCAATTTGAGCTTTCCAATTTCATATGAAATTTCTAAGTTTGAGTTGGGCGGGCGCCTCTAACTTTTCAAAGAAATTATTAGGATTTCTAGACTTGCAACATGAGAGTACAAATTTTATAGTAAATCGATGACGAAACGTTTGCAGTATTTAATAATAAGTCTTGTATGGAATCGATAAAGTTTATGCTTCGAGTACTGGATCCTAATGGCGTAACAAAATTTCAATCACAATTTGAAAGATATTGCTAATCCATTGGTTCATATTATGTTTGGATATCATCTAGGACCAGAGTCCTTGTCAAGACGAATCCAGCGAGCCTAAACTCGATAGGGTTCCGTCGTTTTATTACGGAGTTCCCATATCTACCTTCCGGCTTCATCATCAGATCAACTCTATGTCATAATAATAATGCATTGTCATTAGATTTACATGCGCATGTAAAATATCAGCTCAATCGGAAATCGGGAAAGTGAGTCATATTTAACTTGCAAGACTCGATTACAGACAGACACCGGGACAGGTGAAACTAAATAAAAGCTTGGAAAAATTGGTCTCCTCCAATGTTGTTGAACTGTCAAATAGAAAGGCATGCCATTGGTAGTAAATAAATAAATAAATAAAAAGTTTCAGCCGGATAGCTAATCCGGGAAGTGCTCGTAATTGGAGTTGCAAGATGCCACCGGGAACGACAGACAGACAAACAAGAAAGTAACTTAATGAAAACGTGGTAATAAAGTAATAAATCATTTATTTTAAACCAAACACTTGTACAGTCAGCAACAAAAGTCGATTAACACTTGCAGTTTTTTAATCTTAATTATTATCGGTTTGAATTAAATATTTCACCTTAATTATTAGGTGAAATATTTAATTCAAATAGGAACAGAAGTACTTAAAATTTTAAGAACATAACTCTTAACAGTTAAACGAAAAAAAAAGCAGTTTATCGAATCATTTTCTGTTAATTTATATGATGTCAAAAAGTAGCAGTGTTAACCGACTTCTGTTGCTGACCGTACACATTTTGTAAACCTGCCAAACTGCGTGACAGAATAATTACGTATTACGCAATTACCCATGTCATACTCATTCAAGTTCAAGGGGCCTAGACAAAGTAAAATTCGATTAGCGACGACGGTAGAGAAGCCAAAAATGTATGGGGTTGACATAAGCTATCGAAATGTCACGTGATCATGTCAATGTCACTTTGAAGCTGTAGCCATTCGTCTAGGCCCTCAGATTGGTTGAAAGTTTTAGTCAATACGTAACAGAAAGGAATAAGAAATACTAGTATAGCTATAGTACTATAATATTCAGATAACTGTCACGTTGAAATACTAATATTATACCTACCATAATAATAGTAACACATTTTCTGGCGTTGGCACGCCAGAGATACTTATGACTGTCGACATTATCATAAAATACATAGTAGATAACTAGTTATTTTATATTGTCCTAGGAACGGTATCTAGTAATTCTATTTCTAAAGACAAATGTTCTGAATTTCAGTGGTGTATTTTCAGCATTATTTGGAGGTAAAATGGCTGTAGACAATAGAGGGTTGTTTTTTTTTTTAAATATGGATTTCATCATTTATTAGTAATAATGAAATTAAATAAAACGTTTATTTCTGTAAGTAGATCTTCTGAGGCACTTTGACAAGTCAATTTGGTCAAAGTTTTGAAACTAGATGGCGCCGACGTTTCCTAGCTGACTGATCCCTGAGAAGAAATGCCGAAGCAAATTCAGATGTCATGGTTTATGTATATGCGAAACCTGAATATAGTTTGCTCAGAATAAAGAACTAAATCGATTCCAATAATTTTTATACCGTGTTATATTTTGCCCCAAAAATCTTTAAAAAAGGTTACAATATGGACATCGAGCGACGAACACAAGTCACGGTAAGTCATAGCGGGCGCCGCGTGGTGATCATGTTTTTGTACGGACAACCAGGTAACATAACAAGCTTATAACTTTGTGATTTTTCATGATACAGTTTTGAAATTTTGAACATAGATTCTTTACATAAAAATACTAGACACGTGTTTCGGGTTTCGCATATACTAAAACTGATGTTGTATAATGTATGTAATAATATACCATTATAATCTATATAAATAAAAAGAGAAGTCCTGACTGACTGATTGACTGACTCATCAACGCCCAGCCCAAACCCTTGGACCTAGAAAGGCCATGTCCCAGTAATCCAGTTTACTTCTCTAACTAAGTTTTAAAAGGTAGCCTTTAAAGTTTACTTAGATTTACACGATAATGATAATAATTACTAATGAATCGTTAATGTTTAACCAAAGCTTTCTCACTGACAGTAGTTGTACAGGTTGTAGTAGTTATCTCCGTATACCGATTTGTCGTCGAAGGTTTGTAAATTCAGTTGCATAGAGCAGCACATTCCACTAAGATGCACTAAGTATAGTTAAGTTTATTTAAGTTAAGAGTAAGTAACAGTACTAAAGTGGAAGGCGATTATTTCTCTCAGTTGTTGATAGCTACACAGTTATAAGTTCACTTTATTTAAATACGTTAGTCATGTTATTTTATGATGCTAAATTATGAGGCGCATCGTTGGCCTAAAGTGGGTTACAGAGTAAGCAGAAAAATATACGGCGATGAGACCGTAAAGTACGGATAATATTAAAAGGTCTTCAAATAATATCATCATCATATTCCTGAAATTGTCCCTTGATACGTGGGGTCGGCGCACCACGTTTTCTTCTTCTATTCTGACGACACGGTTGGCGCAGTGGTTGAGCGATTGACTGCTGCGCAGCATGTCGCGGGTTCGATTCCCGCACGGAACAAATATTTGTACGACCTACAAGTATTTGTTCCGAGTCTGGGTGTTTTTCTATCTATAATATGTATGTATTTACAAAAAAAAAAAAATGTATATAAGTAGTTTATCAGCCATCTCGTTACCATAACACAAGCATTAGGTTGCTTAGCTTGGGGCTAGATGGCGTTGTGTGATATGTCCAAACATATTTATTTATTATTTTATTTTTATTCTCCCCTGTGAACCGTCACGCTGTCATTCACTCCCTTCTCTTTCATATCATTCCTCACACAATCTATCCATCTTTTAATATGCCTTCACGAAAACATTTCCGAGCAAATTCGAAATTAGTTATCCCGCATTCTAACTAATAGAGACCAATGACAATTTCTATTAGATAAAACCACATAATCAAAGTAAGCTAAACTAGAACCAAATTACATTCATGAATAAAAGTGATTACATTTTATGTGTGACAAAAGATACTAAGATACAGAGCAGACATCTTAAAACACTCCCGAGAGTATTCTGTATCCCCCAAAATGTCTTCAAGGTGGGTCGTTAGATAAATATAAAGATTAGAAAGCTTATAAAAGGACGGTTCTAATGCTCCATGTAACAAGAAAACCTTACCTTAGGAAATGAGGGTCACCGAAAATATTGTAATGGTGTGCACATGTCGGTAACGTCGAACATGGGCAGATTATATATTAGTAGAAAAATACATTTAGCACTTATTAGGCAGCGAGCCCGGCGAGTTTACAAATGCTTCTTCATGACAACAATTGTACGGGGTTGTGCTAAATAAACTTTTGGGCAGACAAATTGTGAATACGAGCTTAAGTACGCTTGCTTCTGCACCACAATTTGTCTGCCCAAAAGCCACAAGTCTTGGCATAAAGAAGCATTTGTAAACACGCGTTAGCGCTTCAACTAAACTCACTATGACTAGGTGATCATCATCAGTCTACAGCAGTTCACTCCTGGACATGGGCTTCTCCAATTGCACGCCATTCAGCTCGATTCTCAGCCACTCTCATCCAGCTGCTACCAGCCACGCTGCGAAGATCATCGCTCCACCTAGCCTGAGGGCGTCCTACCTTATGTTTGCCGATTCACGGTCTCCACGGTCATCGGTTCTACGGCTAATATGGTCGGCCCATTGCCACTAGCTTGCTTATTCTGTGAGCTATGTCGACAACTTTGGCTCTCCTTTGGTTGGTGGATGACTAGGTAATCTTTGCACAGTATTTAGCTCAGTACAAAAAGAAAGAATGTTACGACCACATTATTATAGCTAGGCATTTGCGATGCCTTTGGCCTCAGTCATTGTATCTGTCCATAGGCTGCAATGGCCATTGATTAAGCTTCCTACTAAGATCGACAATGTGTGTTTGTGTGTCATAAGAAAACCTAAAACTAGAATCCTTTCTACGATTTGAACAACAAGGTTCGTTCCACATATTTTTGTTTTTTTTTTTGTTTGAGTGTCTTACAGCTATCAATACATATAACAGTGAGGTTACTCACGACAAGCCTCACCTAATATAATTATGACATTCCTTGTTCGCCCCTACATTTTATTCTTTTTTTTTTTTCTTATAATTTGTATCATAATCGCAACCATTGCAAAAAAACGTAGATGCATTCATACCTTGACTAAGCCATAAAAATATCATTCACTTTCTCAAAACAACCACAAATAAAAATACAGCGAAAAACAATCTCATACTGTGTTCACGACAATAACGGAGCTTAGAAATAAAACAGCGAGTGAAACAAAAATTCCTTGAAGCGTAGTTTAATATGAAATAACTTGGAATTATATGGAGAAAAGTTAGTCTTGTGTATTATACGAAGTATTTCTGTACATTATGTTGGTAAGTATTATATTAGGAAAGAAAATACCATCTTTTGTGGTCTTAGCACATCTCCGCCGCGAAACAGGGAAACCGCATGAAGTTCCGCTGATGTTCCGCTACTCGAATAGTGTAACATCATGCGAATCAGTTGAATTGAACTACTGCGGCTCCGCTGCTATGGTTACGCGGCGGAGGTGTGCTAAGGGCCTAAATGTCGCAAAATTTGGTTTATAAATACTTCTAAGCCCACGTTCGCACGGAAGTAAAAATATCGCGGCGATTTTTTTTGCCCACTGTGTGTGCCACCAGTGTGTTTTTCGTCGCGCTAAACTGCATTCTGTTGTTGTTAGGTTGGATTCTCAATGCTCGGCTCAACAACTAGAGTTGAAAATCCAGTGCACGATAAAATCCCGCCGCGATATTTATACGTCTGTGCGTACGTCGGGTAAAAGTTACTTAAAAACAGTTTGCGAACCTACACAGACGTTATGGGTAGGTATTATTTTAAAGGAACGTTGTATATTTTCTATAGAATGAAATTCAGTCTGGTGTCCTGAACATTTACAAACTTGCTTTCTAAATAGGAAGCGGGTTGAAAACCTAAAAGTTGGGTTTTGAACCTTGATTAGGTTCAAAACCCAACTTTTAACAATTCACTAATTAATCAATCTGCCTAGCCTTTTCCCAACAATGTTGGGGTCAGCTTCCAGTTTAACCGGATGCAGCTGAATACCAGTATTTTACATGGAGCGACTGCCTATCCGACCTTCTGGAGTAACTGGGTAATACGATACCCCTTCAGACTTTCCGGCTTCTCACGACCCGTAACGACTGTCAAAGATCCACGAATGACAGCCGGGACCAATTCCGAGGCACGGGAAAGTCTCGGTATGTAAAGATGGTCACCCATCCATGGACCAACCCCAATTTCCTAGGAAAAGCACCTGCATTTAATACAAGTAGAAACAATAAAAGTGACAATTTTTCAAGTAGCGGCAGGTTTTATTATTTGTTTTGGTTTTTATTATCTTATTATCTTCTCAGTCATTTATTTGCAATTGAACTAAGTATTTATATTGCTTCTCATTTTAATTTGGGCGTCGTGTTTTTTTTTTTATTTTGTGCTCACACCATAAATTATTATTATACATCTAAACGTGAGGATTTGTAATTGGCTATTTGGTGACTATGGTTTCCATTTTTAACCGACTTCAAAAAAAGAAGGAGGTTCTCAATTCGGTTGTATTTTTTTTTTGTTTGTTTTTATTAGCTGTCAGTCCGCCATGTACTAAAATAAATAAATAAATAATGAAAAATACTTTTGCAATGATAAAGGATTATGAACATTAATTATTAGACCGGTATTTTGAAGGCTTGACCTTATCCTATCACAATAAGTTAACTGTCAAAATCCCTATCCATTGATATTATTGGTCGACCAAATGCAAGGATTTGTACTCACTTCCGACCCCATAAAACGTGCTAATCCACACTTGCAACTTTAAGCTCCATTTTCACGGTACAAGTTTATTGCCTGTGGCATACCATAAAACTGAAGGGCAATTAACTGGCATCAAGGTGTACAAATTAAGTCGCATGCGATTTCATTGAATGGTAAAACTTGCATTCCATTATTTTATATGCCATTTTATGGAATCGCACGCGTGTTAACAAACACTCGCATGCAATTTTGAATGGCAATAAAATTGAAAGTGCTTTATGGCATGCGATTATTGCTCTTGAATGTTCCAGAAACTTGCACCGTGTAAACGAAGCTTTACCGATAGAGTAATATCGCTAAATCGATTTGTTCACTCCATCGCGGGGCTAATGCTAAATGCTAATAGCTAATGTAAATAGCCCTATTTACATAAACAGCACCGTACAGCCATTAGGCGTAAGGTAAGTGTACTGACTGCTTAGTTGTACGTCTAAAATAGTGTATTTAAAACACGTCGACGTCTAATTTACATATCTATTAGTATCTGATTGGACTGCATCGTTAGTCTAGTGGTAGCAAGCGCTATTGCTAAGCATGAAGCCCTGGGTTCGATTCCCAGGTCGCGCAAGGTGTTATTGGGTTTTTCCAATACGAATTTCTCAGTAGCAGCCTGTAGTCTGGATTTGTGAGCGGTTGATGGCAATAGGCTCGCCCCCTATTACGTGGGACTTAAACATAACTGGCGAAATGTGGGTGTATAGGTACAGTGGGCTGCAGCAATTGGGTACCCCCGTTGTATTAAAATTTTAATACAGCTGGGGTACCCAATTGATGCAGCCCACTGTACCTACAACTGCCTACCCCTTTGGCGATTACAAGCGTGATGTCATGTTAGTATTTATCTAATTGGCTAGTATTTTGTTCCCTATCTCAATAAGTGCATTGTTGTACACAGTTAATGTACTAATCAATACATTTAAAGTCAATATAAACTAATGTTTATATTGACTTTAAATGTAAAAAAAAAAAAACACGAAGTTTATGTGACAGGCTAGAATTACTCTCAATATCCCTTCAGAACAAGTAATAACAGCCGCACGGGTCGATCCATCAAGATAAGCTACGCTTGCCGGGGTCGGTCCGTGGATGGGTGACCATCTTTACATACCGAGACTCCTCCGTGCCTCTGAAAGCACGTTAAGTCGTTGGTCCCGGCTGTCATTCGTGGATCTTTGACAGTCGTTACGGGTCGTCAGAAGCCCGAAAGTCTGAAGGGGTATCGTATTACCCAGTTACTCCAGAAGGTCGGAGGGATAGGCAGTCGCTCCATGTAAAATACTGGTATTCAGCTGCATCCGGTTAGACTGGAAGCCGACCCCAACGTAGTTGGGAAAAGGAGGCAGATTGATTTTATGAACTAGTGTTTTTTGCCTAACGATGTACAGTACAACTATTTCCTTAATGTCCCCCGGCAAACTTCGTGTTTCGTTAGTCGTCGGATTTCTATTACATTAATTATTATATAGTCTTAGTATGATAGACGAAAGCAAATTTGGCCAGACGCTTCGTTCGCTATGCTCGCTCGGTCAACTCAAGTTACAATGAAGAAAATCACTTATTAAAAGTTGTTAAATGTGTGTAATATTAGTGCTCGTAACTGCACTTTCGGTGTACGAAGCAAAGTCCCTTGCTAGCATTATGCTTGATTAATTGGATACTCATCTTTTTACACCGACTGTACGTATATACCAATAAGCAATTAACCACCTTTCATAAATAAAGCCTACAACATCCACCCTCAAAAATATAACATCTGAACCCCATCAAAACATCCCTACTTTAAGCGAACATCGAACCCATGATCGATTAGTTGTTACATTAGTACCCACCGTCACGAAATAATAGCTACAGAAGGTTGGCTCCATACAATGGGTGTAAACAGAAGTTCGCACACAGACGTGTACGTTCGGTGATCTCAAACAAATAACGGTCGGTGCGCTTGCACTCGCTGTACGTGAAGCGTGTCTAGAGTGAATCTTTAGGCGCCAGAATGACATTGAAAGGGGGGCGTTGCTGGGTAAACATTTTGAGAAATTGTCAAACTCAAAGTGTTTATGTCAAATAAACCAATTACAGGCCCTTTTGAATTGTCAAGGGGTCGGTCAATCAGAAAGATGAAGCTAGTTATGTTATCCATATTCCAAAGTCTAGTAGGTTCCTATGGAGAAGAACGTTACGTTATCGAATAGTTTTGTTGTAAATATTGCACTAGAATTTGACCAAGGTTTTAAAATGTTTTCCCTTTGACACCACACCCATAGCTCGTATGCCATATTTTGAAAACTACTGAATCGATTTTGATGAAACTTGCACTGTTTCAAGTTGATGTAAATGTAAGCCAAAAAAAAAATAGTCGTAATCCGATTAATAGTTTCGGAGAAATGCGTGGACAAACATACAAACATATACATACACCTATAAAATTGTGTATAAGATTTGTTTGGAAGCACTAATCGATTATCATAATGAGAATATCTTGCAGTTCCAATAATATTACATACATATGATATATAACCTCCTTTTTTTGAAGTAGGTAAAAACAAAAATAATTTTAAAATAAATTAAAATAAGCCGTGGCATCTAAGAGATGACCAGTCCCTACTGACAGCTCTCGGTCACGAACATGACGCATGGTTGTCACAGATATTGAAAAACCAATATGGCGGCATAAGTTCCAATTTTGACCACGCGCCGATAGATCCTAGTATTGCGTATATGTGCGTGCCATTTACGCTCGTTGTACGGAGCCGACTTTCTGTATCTTTTTATTTTGTGCCATTGCGTCTGTCTCCATAACTTCGCGCCATGACAAATTGTCGTCAGCAGTAATGTATGGGGGATGTTTTACCATAATATTGTAATTATGGGAAGTGGGGCCTATGGGAGATTGATACGGTTGGGTGAAAATTATGGATTTGTGCTATTTTCGAAGGCTTTACCCCCGGTTTTTGAAAGCCTATGCAATAAAAAATATAAAGCTTTGACTGACAGATGACGATGGGAGTACTTACGTAATTCGACAGAGAGAAAACTTCATATCAATCTGCCTAGCCTTTTCCCAACTATTTTGGGGTCGGCTTCCTGTCTAAACGGATGCAGCTGAATACCAGTATTTTACATGGAGCGACTGCCTATCTGACCTCCACAACTAACTAACTGTAATACGATACCCCTTCGTAAGACTGGTTGTCAGACTTTCGGGCTTCTGACAACCCGTAACGACTGTCAATGATCCACGAATGACAGCCGGGACCAACGGCTTAACGTGCTTTCCGAGGCACGGAGGAGTCTCGGTATGTAAAGATGGTCACCCGTCCACTGACCAACCCCGGCAAGCGTAGCTTAACCTGATGGATCGACCCGTGCGGCTATTATTACTTAGCCACGAGCTCCTCCTCCGAGAGAGAAAACTTCATATAAACGCGTAATAATAAATATATGCACTACGATAAAGCGCGGTATAGTATTTTTATCTTATGACGCGACACGCACTTTACTTGTGTTTACCAAGTGTGAATGTGTGTGTGAAGATAAGTAACGTCAGGACATATTACACACAGACGTACACTTCCGACTTCACCATTGTCTCGGACGGTACCGAGAGCTCCTGCGCTTACACACACATTCACAGCGAGTTTGTATACTTGGTAAACACAAGTAAAGTGCGTGTCGCTTGTGATAAAAATACTGCAGAACGTGAAAAAAAAAAGATTTGTCTCATTACTCTGTGGCGCGATGTTCGTACTAATTGTGTTTACCAAGTGTACAAACACGCTGTGAATGTGTGTGTGAAGATAAGTAACGTCAGGACATATTACACACAGACGTACACTTCCGACTTCACCATTGTTTCGGACGGTACCGAGAGCTCCTGCGCTTACACACACATTCACAGCGAGTTTGTATACTTGGTAAACACAAGTAAAGTGCGTGTCGCTTGTGATAAAAATACTGCAGAACGTGAAAAAAAAAAGATTTGTCTCATTACTCTGTGGCGCGATGTTCGTACTAATTAATTTGTAAACACGATGATTACCGAAACACATATATCTTATTTGGTTTACCTGTATCTATGTTTGTTGGTTCCTTTGCAGCCTTCTGCGGCATAGATATATGACTGGTTTCAATCAACGAACCCTAGCTACTAGCTGCCACAGAATTGACAGCAGATTTATTGATATTGCGTGCAGAAACTGTTGATAGCCCATCTCGTATTGTTTATCTGGTCGACACGGATCCGCTCGGGTGAAAATAAATAAAACGAATTTTCCCAGATTATGAGACCTAGCTAGATCGATTTTTCCCCCTGTAAACTTTGCAACTTTCATCGAAAACGTTAGAGCCGATTTCGAGAACGTTATTACAAATACTAGCTTTTGCCAGCGGCTTTCCTACGGGAACGTACTACTGGGAATTCCTTCCATATTCCTTGTTTACATTATAAAAGGAACCTCTGTGCAAAATTTCAGCTTTCTAGGTCCTAGGGTTTGGGCTGGGCGTTGATGAGCCAATCAGTCAGTCAGTCAGTCCGTTAGGACTTGAAAAAGTAGGTACCTCTAAATGAGTTACCGGTTACAATAGTAAAATATGTCCTATATCTATAGTTATGTTTGCATGTGCCAGTCAGTTTTTAACAGATAATCAACATGTCTAAAGTAACTACATGCTCGTTCTCAACGTAAAACAACACTTCAGCTTCATCCCATTGTGTCAATTGCCCAACACAACAACTTAATTTTTCAACCACCCTAAACATGCGCAGCAAAACTTTTCTGCAAAATAAAGTTTTCGAAATGGTATGTAACGTCGGCGTCGCTGACACAGCGTAGTGAATAAATATACAGGGTGTTTCGTAGAATAAAGTCTCCCTAATCCCTATATGTATCGCATTTTTATAATAATCAATTAATCATTTTGGAACAGGTAATTAATTTCCTGACCAACAGCGACTGTTAGAAAATTAAAAGATTCACTTTTAGCAAATAGTCAAATCGAAATAAATGCACACGGACTAAACACGGACTAAAAAAAAGGACTCCGCGCTACGCATATCGAAAGTGAAGCACAGTAAGTATGCCGGGACCGTTTGTGCAAACACGCCTCACGCACAAATTTACATCATAGTATGCCAACCGGCCGCCATTACGTGACACGACGGCGTCTTTGTCAAATCACGCACACATAGATCGGTACGGTGCTTCACTTTCGATACGCTGGCGCGGAGTCCTTCTTTTTTTTCTAGTCCGTGATCCTATAATTATTACAAAATGTGGTTGTTAGAGATAGTTTACAACAATTTTGTTATGATTGAAATTACAACTGTGAGGTAACTCGAATACAGCCTGACTCGGTGTCGGGATCCAGGGATCCCTATAAACTAACTATCGCCCACAACATCCTGTAAGTACACAAAACAAAACACATGAAAATCACAACCCTCTCCGCTCCCCGCTTTAGCATACGCGGGGTCAAAAGTACCAAAGTTCAAAAACTATCCCATTCCATTGCCAGTCGGTGTAATGGCGCGTACAATCGCATGGCAACGCAACAGGTCGCAACGTTTCGTTTCGTACCATTGAGGCTCAAATTAGTGTACAGTATTGTTTGTTTTGTAGTAGTAATGTGCCTTTTGTGCCTGTAGCGGGGAGAGGGTTAGGTAGGCATGTTGTTAAGAGCAAAGTTGGCGGGTTTGGCTTGAAAGATGTTTGATTGCGAAGATTCTTGAGTTGAGAAGATTAATTTCGTAAATTCTTGCTGAGAAACGGTTAACCTATAGTCTTAAGGCGGAGACTGACTTGTGACGTTTGTTTGTAACACGTTATAGCGCCTCTTCAGAATCGGCGATCATAAACTTTCATCCCCTTTATCACCCCCTTTTGAATTATTTTTGTATGTTTGAACGCGCTAATCTCTGGAACTACCACTCGGATTTGAAAAATTCTCTTTGCATTTGATAGCACAATTGAGAAAGGCAAGCCGAGCCAAAATAAATAAAAATCTGAAAGAACGCTAAGCGAAAACGAACCTAATTTCGCGGGCAGGCGATGCGGTACGTCGGGGTGGGACACGCGGAAGCAAATTCCACGCGGACGAAGTCGCGGATAAAAGCTAGTTTATTATACACATTATAAAATTAAAGTCGCATTTCGTGTCTGTCTGTTTCACCGCTTTGTTCTTCTAAACTATGCAACGGATTTTGATGTAGTTTTCAACATCTTTTAGCTAATTTATTCCGGAAGGTTTATGTGTAAATGACCATTAATATTAAATCAAATCAAATCGTTTATTTATGATGCATGGGTTATATACAGGTGTTCCTTACATAATTAAAACAAAAAAACAAATCCAAACCCCAACCAACCAACCAAACTAAACCAACCAATTAAACTTATATAGCTGCGCCTCGCGGTATCACCCGCGTAGACTGGGATAAGAAGTAGCCTATGTGTTAATCCAGGCTAAAAGCTATCTACATACCAAATATCATCCAAATCAGTCCAGCTGTTTAAACGTGAAGAAGTAACAAACATACAAACACACACTCACAAACTTTCGACTTTATAATTATGACTTTTGTCAAGTAGTAAAAACCGTGCGATAGTCTACAATAAAAAAATACTCTTTACAATCACAATTTCTTTAGAAACTCCTCAAACACCTAGAATCCTAGATACATATCTATCGGCTAACAATTCTACTAACAATTGTATGTAACGACCAGAACTTGCTAAGGATCCATAAAAACTATAACAGCTTTAACTTTGGTGGCACTATGGAAGCGTAGAAGTAAGGCGTGCACGCTCGATAAAATTCTAAGGGTCGTTTTATTGTGGGGTCTGGGGTGTGAGCGTGGGTACGTATCAAAATCCCGAAAGTTCATAATACCCATGATTGAAATACCGACGTCCATAACACCGAAATTCAAAATACCGAAAGTTTTAAATGTCGATAGTCGTTATATCGAAACACGAAATCCCGAATGGATGAAATCCCGAATGGACGAAATACCGAAGAGCGGCGACGTAGTTCCCTTGATTACTCATAGATGGGCACCCCGAGGTTAGGTTTGGTTAGGTTACTTTAAACCCTTTATACAGAGCCCCGCGAAGCGGGGCTTCGTCAACATAGGAGACAAGAGCGAGCGAAGGGCACCCCGAGGTTAGATTTGGTAAGGTTACTTTAAACCCTTTACACAGAATTTAAATTTTTTGACAATTTCGGGATTTTAAACTTTCGGGCAAATGAACTTTCGGGATTTTAAACTTTCGACCAAACAACCATTTTTTTCGTCCATTGGTATTTTAAAATTTGGTCTTTTAAAATTCGGGATTTTGATACGTACCCGTGAGCGTGGATGCTTGTGTACAGTCAACAAAAGAGATACCTAGGCAGGGTATACTAACATATTTGTATGTGAATTGCTGCATGTTCAACCACACTAATATTATAAAGGCGAATGTTTGTGAGTGTGTGTGTGTATATGCGCGTGTGTGTATGTTTGTTACTTCTTCACGCTCAAACGACTGGACCGTTTTGGATGAAATTTGGTATGTAGATAGTTTTTTTTTTTGTGGATGGGAAATCATCAAATGACTTGGCAGAGCTCAGGGCGTGTCAGACTTTTACTGACTAAAACCCACCCATGTTCCTTCAGTTGCCCGTGCCAGAGCCACGGTATCTCTTTCGAACTACCCGCGACCCCGGCGGCATCGGCCCAATTGACCCCGTCACTGCTGACATCTCTTTGAGGCGCGCGTGGAACACAACGCGCCGTCGACGCGGGCCTGGTCCTTACCGGACGACGAGCTGCCCATTACTCGTCGTCCGCAAGCCCGCGCCTACGGTGGCCGGGAATCGGCAATCGATTCCCGCCGTTAACACATAAGCTAGTTTTATATATAGGAGTATTACTTTGTTTTTGCAATACATTGTAACACACCAACATAAAATTGTATACATATTTTCACGAAATTGAACATGAAGCAATTCACATACAAATATGTTAGTATACCCTGGCTAGACATCTCTTTTGTTGACTGTACATAAACGATTTTTAAATGGGCCTATGGTACCTAATAAGGATTGTTTTCTATTAAAAAGAAAGTAACCCTCTTATTCATAAAAAAATGAAACGCTCTATAAACCTATTTTCGTTATAGAAGTGTTTTGTCTTCTTCTTTCAAATTCAAATCGTAATTCGAAAGAAATTGACAAAACATTTCTATACTGCCTGCCCCCATAAGAAGGCGAGTGGGCGTGACTTTATTTACATTGCCGCTGTCTAAAATGGTCCTTACAGCCGAGATAAATCTGCCTAGCCTTTTCCCAACTATGTTGGGGTCGGCTTCCAGTCTAACCAGATGCAGCTGAATACCAACATTTTACATGGAGCGATTGTCTATCTGACCTCCACAACCCATTAACTGGGTAATACGAAATGGTCCTTACAGCCGAGACAAATATGCCTAGCCTTTTCCCAATTATGTTGGGGTCGGCTTCCAGTCTAACCAGATGCAGCTGAATTTGTATTTTACATGGATCGACTGCCTATCTGACCTCCACAACCCATTAACTGGGTAATATGATACCCCTTGGTAAGGCTGGTTGTCAGACTTCTGACGACCTGTAACGACTGTCAAAGATCCACGAATGACAGCCAGGACCAACAGCTTAACGTGCTTTCCGAGGCATGGAGAAATCTCGGTATGTAAAGATGGTCACCCATCCACGGACCGACCCCGGCAAGCGTAGCTTAACCTGATGGATCGACCCGTGCGGCTGTTATTACTTAGCCACGAGCTCCTCTCCTCTACTTACAGCCGAGATAACAGAAGCAAAAACAAAAGCACATGAACCAAGAAACTAACAAACTCCCTTCAGTAGAGGAACCTCCTAAGTTATCAGCTTGACGTATGGTTACAGACTTCAGTTGTTCCCGTTTTATAGCCTCGCGTCTCAAAATTGAGGATTTAAGATAAGAAGTACGGCGCAAACTTGGCTGGTTCAGAAAGATAGATCGCTGTGTGTTTATATTGTGTTGCTGAAAACAAATTGTGGTGAAAATTAAGAAGAATTTGAACTTTCTTTCACTTCGGTTGTTTACATAATTTATTCCTATGTCAAAAACTGCATCGACAGGTGCAATAATGCAAGCCAGTTTTAGTTTTTTGCGAAAAATATTGGGTTGTGTTTTTCTCTAATCTTCACAAGCTATATTTTTAATTTCCTGCGAATAGAGCTCAAGCCTCATTTTAAGGCTTTTTAACAGACACATTGTATAATGTGTAATAACTTAAGTCGTTTCCTAAAACACCAATCGGCACATTACCTAAACATAACACAGCTTCTATACCAAATCCATCATTCTCCTGCCCTTATCCCAATTTATTTAGGGTCGGCGCAACATGTCTTTTCCTTCCATACTTCTCTATTAGTCGTCAACTCAGTAGTTTCTAGCCATCACACAGTTCATCCATCGTTTCTTTGGTCTTCCCCTACTCGTATAGCCATCCACATTCATACTCAAAACTTTCCTTACGACATTTTCCTCATTCCTCCGCGTCACATGCCCATGCCATTACAACCGTATGAAATGTGACACCGGTGACTGAACAGTTGTATTGTGGGGAAATACACAACTTTTCAGTCACCGGTGCCACTTTCAGACATCCTCTTATGTACTCATTTCTTAATCTATCCATTCGTGTAACACCACACATCCCTCTTAGCATTCTCATCTTTGCCTTTCATTCATTCATTTGTTACCCAAAAAAAGGCTAAATACCAAATGGAAGTGCTTATTGTATGTTTACCTAAATTGATATTAGACTGTAAGCTTTCTGAAGAAAAATAAACAAATATATAATACATCAATCCCGTCCCGAGTAACACAAAAACAAAAAAATCCTACAACATTCTTCCCAAAATCTTTTCAAAAATTACGTAAACACATTATTATGACACACATGAAAGACATGATTGCTCAAATCCCTCAAACTAAATACAAAATTTGCTGCTATACAATACAGCATACGATCTGCTCAACTATATAATAGAGTAAACAAGGATATATACATATACACTAAACAAGCACATACGTGTAAAAAGATTCTAATAGATTGGATTAAACCATTTTCTTATGAAGATACTGAGGCACTATTGAAACTTTGCAACACATAAATCACTCGGTTTATCAACACACTCACTCACAAAACACACGCTAACCCACCCTCATCCCCATTTACATATGATTACTTTTATTGAATTTCCACTTAAACATTTACATACATACATACGCACACACACATACACACACACTCACACACACACACACACACACGCACACACACACACGCACACACACACACACACACACATTTAATTAGTTAGTCTTTTATTTTATTTTGTATTTTATTTTGTACCTTGTTGTGAAAGAGCGGAGTCTCCTAATACAGGCATTGTTTGCTTACAAGGAGGCTCCAATCACTAATTGTGTTTTTTATTTATTATGGTTACGAAATAAATAATTTAATAATTTAATTTAATAATTATCTTCTAAACTAATCCCCACATATCAGTCCAAACTGAAAGTTTAACCGCCTCTAAAGTTTCATAGAGCGTGTAATTCTGAAATACGTAGCCAACTTAAAATTGTTCCAGCATGGTCTGCTTATGTATGTCTGCTCAGCTCCTTTGTGATGATAGCGTGAAGTTGTGTGTGTGGGGGCAGAGTCGTGGCTTTTGTTTTGGAGGAGATACAGAGAAAGATAAAAATTAAGACTTATTTACATTGTCGTAGATAAACAAGGAGGTAAAATTATGTGATTTTAGTGAGATTGTATTCGTTTTTCGGGGCGGTGCGAGTATTAACAGAATTTTGTGAAATGATTAGCAAGTAAGCAAAGTTGGGAGCAGAACTGATTCAGGATGCGCTGGTCTTTCTAGAGTAGGCACACTGCATCGTATATCAGAAGAAAAATGAAGAAAGTTTAAGTAAATAACGAGTTACTGCGTTGCTCATCAGGTAACAGACATAAACGTTTATTGATCAAAACGCGGTTTCCAATCACCACCTTGGAAACAAAACAGCAGATAGATTGGTGAATATTGGCAGATATTACTGCCGATCCAATAGACGAAATCCCTTCATCATCTTTTACAGCACCCGCAAGAGGTAAACACAGCCATTCCAATGCACCACAGATAATTTAAACAATAAAAAGTAAACAAACAAAACGAATTAAAACTTAGTCAACATTTCTTCTTTAGAAAAACATCAAGTGGCCAACACAAAGACTAGCACAAACGTAATACAGTTTTAATAACAATAACAATATGAAAACTTGCAACATTCAAACTCGAATGAAACTTGCGAATTGGTCTTAGGGATGGCAAGTCTAGATTAAAAATGTGTATCTAGAACTTAGCTGATTACTGTGGATAAAAAAGCAAATAAAAAATAAAAAACCGGCCAAGTGCGAGTCGGACTGGCACACGAAGGGTTCCATGCCACCGTACAATATTTAACAATATATCATCATCATTCTCCTGCCCTTATCCCTATCTATATGTTTCTTGTGGATTATTTATTTATTTTATTTATATATACTTTATTGTACACCACAAAAACACATACCAAAAAAAGACATAATTAAACACTACAAAAATGTGGATTGTGGGACCCCCTTTAATTTTTAACTTTATTTTATTTTTATTCTTTGTTCTTATAGCGGCAATAGAAATGCACACTCTGTGAAAATTTCAACTGTCTACTTATTACGGTTCATGAGATACAGCCTGCTGACAGACAGACGGACGGACGGATAGCAGAGGCTTAGTAATAGGGTTCCGTTTGGCACCCTTCGGGTACGGAACCCTATAAAATATTTTCTTAAGACATAATTTCAGAGGGCAGTTTCATTTTTATTCTTTGAAGTGAAAACTTCTTTAGGCGCGTTGAGGAAATTTTAGGACTTCGCAATTCGCATCACCAACATGCGACATGCTATGCTTCATTACACTTTTAAGTCTTCTCTTGTCTGCTGTCGACTGCTTATATTATTTTAGAATGGATAGCTTTCTAATCTCAGTTACAATCTGTCAAAAAAAAAACTCAAATGTACCTACATTTTTTTAAAGTTTTTGCCATTTTTAGTTGTCGCTAAGAGACTGCTGACTTCGATTTAAACGTTTTTACCACGTTTTTATTGGTAAGTCACTTTCTTGTTTGTCTGTCCTTCCCGGTGGCATCTTGCCACTCAAATTTCGAGCACTTCCTAATTAGCAATCCCGCTGAAACTTTCCTGGTAGCTCACAACTGGATGACAATGCGTTCTAAAGTCCACCATAAGCTGTCTGCTGCACCAGGATTGGCTCCACACTTTGAACTCCTCAACGGTCAACAGTACAGACACGAAATTTTATGTACGCATTTTTTAAGTAAGTGCATTTGCCTTCATAATAATAAATATCCGCTAGAATGA
Organism: Cosmia pyralina; assembly: GCA_946251885.1. Taxonomy (NCBI): domain Eukaryota; kingdom Metazoa; phylum Arthropoda; class Insecta; order Lepidoptera; family Noctuidae; genus Cosmia; species Cosmia pyralina. The sequence continues at coordinate 15,941,988 of OX276366.1, read as the reverse complement.
CGTCGACTAACAGTTGTCTATTTAACTTTGCCAGCGCTCATCATCAGCCTGATCAAATATTATAGAAATCGGGTAAAACCCTATCAAAATTATCAAACTCACAATAGTAAGTTTAACAGTTAAATGACGCTGTCTCTATAGAATTGGAATCGAGGAACTTTACCGAGCACGTACGATTACGAACCGATTAATTTCGAGTATCTTGGTACAATTTCTTCTTAGGAGTTATTTTGTTTTTCTTGTTAAAATACAAGATATGTTTTAATTGGTTTCGGATTGAGGAGAAATTGGATATTGATCGTCAAGGCAGAGTTGAATCGGGGATTTATTATACCTATTCCAATATTTACAGAGTAAAATCGTGTAGTACGTTGTTTGGTACTTTCTCCGATATATACCTGTCGCAGTAAGATGGTTGTAGCCGTGATAAAGTTATATCCCTAGGGATATATAGCTACTTATCTACCGTAATATAGTCATAGGTATGAAAGTGAAAATTCATAACTATCGTACTAAGAATATAACTAAAATACGAGCATGATCTAGTAATATAAGTATTAGGACACTCCGACCAAATAGGTTAGGTTAGGATAGAACAGTGACCAACTACGCGCGAACCGAGCAACCGAAGCAAGCTTTGCGGGGCAGTCGCCGGCGAGCGCTACTTCAAAATTGGTTGCAGTAACAAAATTAGGGCACTCCGACAGTTTTCATATATCCCGGTAGATAGCTATATCCCTAGGGATATAACTATACCACGGCTACAACCATCTTACTGCGACATACAAAAAAAAAGAGAAAAAAAAAAAGTAAAAAAAAAAAAAAATAAAGAAAAAAAAAAAAGAAAGAATGAAGAAAATTAAATATTTCTCATGTAAGTGAAATTTCTTATGGGAAATAATAAAGACATCTCTAACCCGACATACCTACGAAAATCATTTGTAGGGCAGGTCAAGGTTTACAGTTAGTGAAAAATATCATGAACGTTAAATTTTTGTCTAAAATTTGCCTGCGATAAGATGACAATAGATGTATGGTAAGTCTAAGGAAGACGTGGCCTAGAAGACGAATATTAACTCGGAAAAAGTGGTTGTTAGTATACATAATTACAGGCGACGTCCTAATTGGCTTCGATCGTACGAGCAAACGATGCGATTTCTTCGCACGACTAGATTAAACACACACATTTGAAGCTTGCAAGTCATCGCGCAAGCACAGGAACACATTTTCATCGTGGGACGAAATCGCATCGTTTGCTCGTACGATATCGTTAGCCAATTAGGACGACTTCACAAAGTTTTAGCGACTTTCACTGCAGCATACACGTTACTTAGTTCCTAAATCTTCATCTTAAACTTAATGATAATTGATGTATGTACTTACCACAGTGATAGGATAGGCCGGGTTGATGATGGTGTAGAGCAGAATGTGGTTGGGTCGCGCGGGCGGCTCGCGTTTGCGACGCGGCTCACCCGTCATGTAGTTGTTGCCGTTGCTCTGGAAATAAAGAAAAATATCTATTATATGTTTAATTTTCAATTAGGGTACCTCCTGTCCTCCTTCTGCGAGGCAGAAATGCTCGCGAAGGAGGAGGCGGAACGCATGAGGGAGAGGCAACCTTTGTGCCCTCACGCCCCTAGTCGCCGCAGGAGACGCCCTGGGCGGCGGGAATCCATAGCCGATTCCCGCCCGCGCACGCGCGCGGGCTTGCTGATGGCGAGCAATGGGCAGTTCGTCGTCCGGTAAGGCCCAGGCCCGGGACGACGGCGCGTTGTGTTTCACGCGCACCTTAAAGAGATGTCAGCAGAGATGGGGTCCAATAGGGCCAATGCCGCCGGGGTCGCGGGGAAAGAGATACCGTGGCCCTGGCACAGGCAACTGAAGGAACACGGGTGGGTTTTAGTCAGTAAAAATCTAACACGCCCTCCTGCTCCGCCCAGAGCGGGAGAAGTCATTGATTGATTTCCCATCCACAAAAAAAGGGTACCTTCTGTCAAACGTAATTTCAAAAATCAAGGGTCCGTACCATACACGTTAGTAGGGAAGTTTTCCTTATACCACTTATTCAGATAGCACTTAGTACAGTACCTACAAAATATTTATATATACCCATAGATACCCATTACGCCTGCGAAGTTTCGCTAGCTAATTTTTTTTTTTTTTATTTCACTGTAAAAGGCGCGGCGTTTTGGCACAAATTACCACCAAAGAGTTTAAACGAAGGTGTTTGACCATAAATCATAAGACAGGTAATAAATCTAATCGTTTACGCGCTCCGAATGAGCGGTTCCTCTCAGTTGAGTTTATTACTCATACGTCATGTCATTTCTGATCCTGTGATCTTCCCAAGGTTTAGGAACAGTAGTGTGTTATCTAAACATGACTTCGGTATTCGAACGGCGTCGAGGTGAAAATCCACAATGATTTAAGTTCTTTAAAAACAAATGAGTACCTATTGTTTTGATTTGTGTTCGTATTTAACTTAACATATGTGATGTCACTCAGATGGTTAGAAACGTTACTTATGTGGTTGTATCTTATAGGTGGCAAACACAAAATGCGGTCATGCGGTCCTGCGGTTTGCGGTTTCATTCGTCGGTTCCTAATTAGTAATTACGCTAGGAAAGCCTTGTGAATTGCAAAAACCAGCTTATTACAATTTCAGTACGTACTGGACACTGACATTATAACGTGAGTCATCATCTGCCCAGCCTTTTCCCAACTATGTTATGGTCGGCTTCCAGTCCAATCGGACGCAGCTGAATACCAATATTTTACATGGAGTGACTGTTTATCTGACCTCCACAACCCAGTTACTGGGTAATTCTATACACCTTGGTCAGACTGATTGTCAGACTTTCAGGCTTCTGACGATCCGTAACGACTGTCAAATATATCCACGAATGACAGCCAGGACTAACCGCTTTACGTGCTTTCCGAGGCACAGTGGGGTCTTGGTATGTAAAGATGGTCACCCATCCACGGACCAACCGCGGCAAGTGTAGCTTAACCTGATCTATCTAGCCGTGCGACTGTTATTACTTAGCCACAAGCCCTGCTATTATAAGGTGAGTAATCATAACTAAACCCCTGTATTTTCTTATTTCCAATTTACACAAGAATATTAAATTCCTCAAGCATGCAAATTGAAGCATGTTTGGTGTGACTTCATAGTCACACCAAACACCACTCATTCATATGAGACTGAGGAATTATGTAATAAGGCAACGGTGTGGTTTAAAAGAAGATGTAGTGACAAAATTGAAAAGAGTATGCTTAAACGGTTTGGTCATGTTGAGAGGATGAACGAAAGGCGTCAATAAAAGGTATTAACAAGGCATAATTGAGTGAAACGCCGAGACGGACGCCCTAGGAAGACATATTGTGACCTTATTAGTGATGTTCTTCAGAAAGGTCAGGTGCATAGTACTCGCAACCGGTGAACGTGTATGACCAGATGTATGAACGTAATCGAAGCAAAAGTAGTATGGAAGGATCGTAGCAGGTGACGTTCTGCAGTTTCTGCCTACCCCCATGGGAAGAAGCCGTGTGTTTATGTACCTATGTATGTAAACCTGTGCCAATTACCCAACTCGAACAAAATCAAGCAAAACATTCAACAATCACCACTGACAGCTATGCAAATCGCGGATTACGGACACATTACTCCGTCTATTTCTAACTAGTAATGAGTTCACAAATACGCCGACATTAGACTATCGTCGAGGCGTAGATCATAGAGCGGACGTGTACTGCAATTAAATGGCCGCCCGTCATGCGGGTGTAAATCAGTACGCTTAGCAAGGAGCGGGACGGCTCATGCTAAGATGACGGCTTGGGAGTTACTAACAGAATTGGATATGGTATTAGCAAGTTTATTTCAAATGTGTTTCTTGCTTTACGGTACTGTGCTAAATAAACGTTTTTCTTTCTTTCTTTATTTATTCATCGAAATTTCCCTTAGAACTATCATCACAGGTTAATTTACCTAAAGTAACCTATATTTAGTACAGTCCACTAGATTCAATTCTGAACTACCGAAATACCAAGAACACATCAAAACATTGGTCCTTCGAGCCGGATAATGTCAAATATGGTTTTAGCGACTATTTGACTATTGCAGACCATAAAGAAGTAAGAAATACAGGGGCAAGAGCTTTACCTCATGTATTAATAATAATAATAATAATATATCTTTATTTCAGACATACATCCATACATTTTTAACAAATGAAACGTTAGTAAGGTTGTATTAATACGATGAAGTCAGACTATAATCTGGGCAGTATATCATAAGACAGACGAGTGAGTTAATTGTAGTAAGTGAGATGCTGTTAGCAGAAATGGATATGATGCTGGCCACTTTTGCTACCAATGAAGCTCTGAGCATTAAGAACATTATTCAGTGTTCGGGTTTTAATGGGACATCGTGAGCCAAAACTAGATCAGAAAGGTCTTGTTATGAAGGGATCAATCAATCTGCCTAGCCTTTTCCCAACTACGTTGGGGTCGGCTTCCAGTTTATCCGGATGCAGCTGAATACCAGTATTTTACATGGAGCGACTGCCTATCTAACCTCCACAACCCATTAACTGGGTAATACGATACACCTTGGTAAGACTGATTGTCAGACTTTCGGGCTTCTGACGACCCGTAATGACTGACAAAGATCCACGAATGACAGTCGGGACCAACGGCTTAACGTGCTTTCCGAGGCACGGAGGAGTCTCGGTATGTAAAGATGGTCACCCATCCACGGACCAACCCCGGCAAGCGCAGCTTAACCTGATGGATCGACCCGTGCTGTTATTACTTGTTATGAAGGGATATTGAGAGTAATTCTAGCCTGTCAGATAAACTTCGTGTTTTTTTTTTTTTGGAATTTTACCACTTTTGAATAAGCAAAGAAAAAGTCTTCAATTTAAAAACTGTCATATCCTAATCAGTACAGTAAAGACAAAACAGTCTTTTGTAATATCAATAAGGCAGTTTCAGTTGAAATTTTTGATTTCACAACCTACTGTAGGTCCTCTCTGTCAAAATCTCAACCTTTCTTCCGCCAATATTTCTCAATGAAAACAAAATGGCGCTAGTCGCTCGCTATTAATTGCTACAAACAACTTACTGTTACGCTAAACAAACGTAATAATGCTCTGTATGAATATTCATCATCGCGACTCGACTGCGAAAGGGTTAAGTGGGGGTTGAAACATGAACTTTAGGCGGATAGTTGACAAATTAGTTGATTTTATACCAGATTTATGATGTTTACTGTTGTTATTGGGATTATTTTGAATACAGAATTGTGATAGTTAATTTTAATGATACTATCAAATTCATATTGTTTACTTAGGTATAAGTAATGGGTGGGGTATAGAACAAAAAGGGCTGAATTACAAAATGGGGGCGGTGCAGATATCGCAAACATTTTTTTTGATATATAACAGATAATAATATTATTTGCAGCGGTTTTTTTTTTAGAGTTTTCAATTTTCTAATTCATTATACAGATTGACTCTGCAGATTTCAACAAGTAATTTCTGAAACACGTACTAGAAAAAAAAAAGAAGGACTCCGCGCCACGCATATCGAAAGTGAAGCACCTTACTGTGCTTCACTTTCATGCCGGGACCGTTTGTACAAACATGCGCCTCACGCACACATTTACGTCATAGTATGTCGACCGGCCAGGCGGCCGCCATTACGTGACACGACAGGCGTCTGTCAAATTACGCACACATAGATTGGTACGGTGCTTCACTTTCGATACGCGTGGCGCGGAGTCCTTCTTTTTTTTTTCTAGTCCGTGTTCTGAAAATACTCTTTCTGGTTTCGTATGATGCTAGCTTGACAATACATTGTAACAAGTAATCAAGTCTGCACAACGGCACAGATTATCTTGATGTGTCCATGAAGCACAATTGTACATAATATTTACTTATATGTAGGTACTGTAATACCGCTACCTCTTATCTCCCAAGGCTAGCACACAAGCTTACTTACACCCCCGATACGATCAGTAGGTAAAACACAGTCGCCGACGTAATTTAGTTAAAGCCCTAATTTCACAGCAACCCACTCGGAATCCAAAGTGGATCCCACGTGGTAAGTTTGAATCGAAAATAGATTAGATAATAGTGTGTGTTTAAGTTCATACGGTGTTTGAATGTTAATAAAAACAAGGCTATTAAATTAATGTTTTACAACTAAAATTAAATAGTACACCCCTTTTTTCGACTTATTTTAAAGGGGTGAGATTGTGAAGTAATTTATAGGTTCGTCTCTCGACGTAAAATTGACGAAATAGATTATACAACGCTATTTTAAACGTTTTGCGAAAAACAGCCGTGCTGCTAATAAAAACATTTTTCTTAACACGTAGGTATTTTTTTTTTAAATATTGTATGGGCTATTCTTGGAGTTTCCCTACATGATCGAATCAGAAATGAAGAGATCCGAGGGTGAACCAAGGTATAACCGACAAATCCCGAAAAATTGCCAAACATAAGTGGCAGTAGGCAGGGCACATTGCTTTGGAGTGGCGACCGCGTACCGGAAGACGTAGCGTTGGAAGGCCTCCCACAAGGTGGACCCATGAGCTTGTGAAAGCCGCAGGAATCAGCTGGATGCGGGAGGCACAGAACCGGTCGACGTGGCGGTACTTGGGGGAAGCCTATGTCCAGCAGTGGACGTCTTTCGACTGAAACTATGATGATGTGCTTTTTTGACCGCGAGGCATAGCACCCAAATTAGATATTTCATTATGAAATCACAAGATAAACTTTTCAACCAATTTACCCCTTGTTTATACACTAACAAAATGGCCGCGAAGCAAAACGACCATCAATCTAAGAGCAGCAACGAAATGGTACAATTTCGGGCCATGAATAATGCATGCGATTATTTTACGGAGAACAATATTATGAACAGTTTCGGTAAACGGCATTAAAACGGATCACTTGTTATTTATGATAAACGGTAGCTGCTTAGGTCTGAATATTAAATCCGTGATTTGAGATTTCACCCCCCTTTTATTCATGGAGGTACTTAAGGATTTGATAAGAAAAACGAATTAATGATTTTCGAGTCTCGTTTTATGGTGGGGAAAAGCAGTGACAGGTATGATTGATTCGATATTTATTGAATCAACCGATGCAGCCTACCGTAATTTGTAGCTGGATAAAAACTTTTTTACAAAAAAATACAACCGACTTCCAAAAACAACACTACAAAGTGAAAAATAACTTTAATTTCGGAATTCGGTGTCTGGTTAAACGTATTTTCGTTTTTTGCCACCGACTTCCGAAATTAAAGTTATTTTTCACTTTGTAGTTTTTAGAAGTCGGTTGTATTTTTTTTTTTGTAAAACTTTTTATTTTTACTTTTTAGTTGTGGTACCCACAGAAATTCTAATACCACTACCTGCAAAAGAAACTAGGACATCATCCACATGAAAAGTGGGGAACAATACGTATTATTGAAGCTAACTCAAAAACTACCCAAGCAAAATTAATAAAATTATATATGGGACCAACTTTGAGGTATGGGTATACCTACCTCAAAGTTGGTCCAATATAAAATTTTAAGAATAAAACAAAAATTTTTCAAATCGGACGACTCTCTAAAAAGTATTGCGTGGTCAAATAGAAAAAAAAAAAATAAAAATATATAAACATGTCGAATTGAGAACCTCCTCCTTTTTTTTTCGTCTGTTAAAAATAGATTTATATGCATGATATGGAGTGGCAAAAAAACTGAGGGCCCACCTGGTTGTAAGTGGCCACCATTGTCTATGTAGGTGCATTATGTCGCAGTGAGATGGTTGAAGCCGAGATAAAGTTAGATCCCTAGGGAATAAAAATATCTAGGGATTAGCTATACACTATAATACCACAGAGTAATAAAGCTACAGAGGTTTATCTGGGCAGTGACCTTGAATTAATTACCTACCGCGGCCGCTCGGTAGATAAATACGTGTCCGTCCGTGCGTAACTGCCGTGCGCTCAAACTGTTGCGTAACTGAGACTGACTGAGATTTCGAAGCGCGTCGCTTCGTCCGTTTTCTATGAAGATGAACTACTGTATAATTATTACACTGTGGTAATACTGTCTTATAGGAATATAACTATAATACGAGCACGATCTAGTAATATAACTTTTAGGGCACTACGACCAAATAGGTTAGGTTAGAACTGTGTGTGTGTGTGTGTGTGTGTGTGTGTGTGTGTGTGTGTGTGTGCAACGCTCGAGCCGAACCGAATGAAGCGAGCGGTGCCGCGGCAGCGGCGGCGAGCGCTACGTCGAAATTTGATCGCAGTAACAAAATTAGGGCACTCCGACCGTTATGAACCGCTTTCATGTAAGTACTTAACTATATTACGGTATATAGCTATATCCCTAGGGATATAACTATATCACGGCTTCAACCATCTAACTGCGATACATACACAATACCAGAGGCACCGCAGATGCGTTGTCGTCTCTGGGAGAAAGCTGAACTGTCTTATCGCTTATGCAGCCAAGTCTCAAATAGGTACTTCAAACCAAAACACCGGCAGTTCGAGGACAGAAATATTTGCGGTGGTAGTAAGTACTTTCCCGAACGAGCTTCTTCATAAACTAGAGCTTTGCTAGAACTACAAAATTGGGCAAGCAGGATAGTGATCCATACTGGATGTCGTGCAAAAATAAACTCATTTCTTTGATATCCGTTTTTTTTGAACTTCTTAACATTTCTAATAGAAATATTCATAGACATAGTCATTCAAAGCGTTGGATTTATTCATGTTTGCACTCACAAAGTAAATAATAAACAGAGTCTTACGGCAGGCTTTCTATTTACATCTCTTAATATGTGGTTATACAAAGAAAACGTATTAAAACAGTCAATAAATTTGAATTTTCAACTCGAACCTAAGCTAATAAAACGGCTATAGGTTCGTTTTCAAAGTCAACAAGTCACAAATAGAAAGGCACATAGAAATTTGAATTGAAATCGCCCCCTGTATAGAACACAGAAATTGGTCCGAAACTATTCGAAATCCCGCGGAACTTCGCCTTAACGAGGACTCCTTAGTTCCTTATTTGAATTTCCCGCTTCGGTGGCGTTCGCCGCCAATCTTACAATGCGGTGATTGCGTTCAAGAAAATCCAAACTTATGTTTTTGTGGCGAAAGTAACTTCTTCCTTGCATTGAAACGGTTTTTACATCCATATAACTTTATTTAATAATCCACTGTATCATGTATGCAATAAGGTTTAATTTCAAACACATATTTGCGTTTAAACAACTATCATCTACTAGGAAATTTTCTACTTTATGCTGCTTTATACAAGGTTAATTTTGATATTTTCTTGTTGAATAATGCTCAGCCTGTTGAAGGGATTATTAAGTGCGTTTCCAGTTTTATTTGAATTTAATTTTAGCGTTACTAATTTGTGTCTGTATTTATGACTGGTGGTTTATGCTGAGCTCAGTGTATAAAGACTTTATTGCGAGGATTTATTCATGTATCAGAATATTGAAATGTGGCCAGGATAAATATTTTTAATTTTTTTGTTGAACATTTATGTTGAGTGCTATAAATGACATGGGATTAATTTTGAGATGATATTTTGTGTATTTACATCTCAACATTTATTATTACAAGCATAGACATTTTGAGCTTTATTTAAACTTTAAAAACAAACAAACGTATTGCAACAATGTTTTCATTGAAACTTCGGAACGTTATGAATCATCTAGCTAGAGATTACAAGTAAGTACTTACCAATACGCAATACCAATATGGCTGCCAATATGACATATCATGTTTTAAAAAAAGTTCTACTATGTGGAGCATCGTCTCTGTCACTCATACCTGTGAGACAGTCTCTTTCTAAGGCTCGAAGTGTCATATTTACGCCTGGGTACAGTTAGCCGACGTACGCACGGACGTAAAACTATCGCGGCGGGATTTTATCGCGCACTGGATTTTCAACTCTCGTTGTTGAGCCGAAGGTTGATAAACAACAACAGAGTGCATTCTAGCGCGTCGAAAAAACACATTGTTGGATTTTCAACTCTCGGCGCAGAGCAGAGCGTTGAAAATCCAGTGCGCGAAATAAAATCGCCGCGATATTTTGACATCCGTGCGAACGTCGACTTAGCCCAGGTAGGCACGGGCGATTTTTTTTCGCGCAATGGATTTTGAACGCATTGCTTAGCGCCGAGAGTTGAAAATCCAACAGTGTGTTTTTTCGACGCGCTGGGATGCACTCTGTTGGATTCTCAATGCTCGGCTTAACACTGAGAGTTAAAAATCCATTGCGCGATAAAATCTCGCCGCGATATTTTTACGCCCATAGAAACGGGGGCTCCCCGAATCTTACAATGTCAAAAACTGAAAGCATTTGATTAATTGCTGCCACGTCATAGCTACAAGAAAACAAAGACACATCGCACGTCCAATCATTTGTTCTACATACAATATTAATCAAAAACCCGATCGCTACATTTAACCTACCTCCCTACAAAAAATAAAAAATAAAGACAATCTACCCACAAAAACACACACTCATTAATTACAATTCTGGCAGCCCATTTTCACAAAAAAAAAAATGTAAATAAATATGAAAGGCTGGAAAAACCCCCGTTGTCATTTCATACAGTCGTACAAATTATCACAAACGAACCGTTAATTTAACACTGAGGGGTTGAAATCATATGATACCTCATCCCCTTCACCCCCTTTTCGTACATTGTGCGTGATGAATTGGGGGTAGTACATTCAGCGACAAAAATATAGGAGCAGGAACAGACGGTTCAAAATGATTAGAACAACTTGGAAAATATATTTTCAAATCTATTGGACTTTCGACATTGAGAACTAGTTTAATATTCTTGACTATTGTTCTGATCATTTTGAACCGACACTCGACACTTCGTTCTAATATTTTTTACGCTGACTGTACAAATAGCTACAATTTTTAGGTTGTTTGTTAAAATATGGCCTGCGGGTTGAAAACACAGTTGTGGACGGAAATTTAATAAAGCTTTGTTTACATAATATAGTCAGTATATAACATAGGTAGGTACACACGTAAACTCACCCTTTTTTGGGCAGACATTATAGAACGCCACCTCCTTAAATACTCCTTTTGCTTCGTCCACATTCATACATTTGGTCAAACACGCGCGCCAGTCGAGTCTTTTTTTTTTGTGAACGGTATCTCGCAGGTTAGCCTAGGAGGTTTTCCGCTACTTAACCGGACTATCCTGTGGATGCCCTAATAAAACGTATAAACCAAGCGACTGCACGCTAGGGGCCTGCCCTGTGGGCTATGGCGCCACTGGGGAAACAGTTGCGAGTCCTACGCATTGCACACCTGACTTTTTTGAAGGACATCACCACCAAATAAGATCAATGTATGTCCGTCAAAAGTATCGGACTGGTCGTCTCTTAGCTGCCATGGCTTATTTTTAATTTTAATATTTAATTTAGTTGTTTTAGTTATTATCTTTTTATTACGGATGCTTTTTAACGTGCACGTCTTTCTACATTGTTCTCACATGTATATTTTCAACTTGAACGATGTAACCAATATTTTGTAAAAATATTATGATTTAAAAGAGTGTCCGTGGAGTTTCTTGCCCGTTCTTCTCCATAGGGATCTACTACGCTTTGGAATGGGCAACTAGCTTCATCTTTCTGACTGACCGACCCATTGACAATTCAAAAGTGCCTGTAATTGGTTTATTTGAAATAAATGCTTTGAGTTTGAGTTTGAGTTTATCATTTCCCGGTGTTTCTATTGTCATCCGTCTCTCCGTGTACAACTGAGCCAGAAAATATCAAGACTCTTTCATTTATTGTGAAGATTGTGAATTTAATTCCAAATTGCGACACGAGAGCTTCACACATGTGTTTAAGTCGAAATCTTAATTAAGTCGAGTTTCACGCACTCGCGGATTCGTACAAAGAAAAAGCAACACGAAGTTCACGACAGACAAGGAAAATGATTAAATACAGAGGAACAAGTTCGGGATTTACGCTGTGCGTTCTTTATTGCTGAACCATACCCCTAATCGCAGACTTAAACATCCAGTCTAGCTACTGAACTGTGAAGGTCATCCCATGCCAAGTCTTCTCAACAATTGGTTCTGCAGTAGATATTACCAGGCTGTCCAATTTTAAACCCAACTGTAACAAATTTCATAAAAACATGACATCCTCATTTCAACCCCGCCAAACAACTTTTATTATACATCTTAACCAACACTTTGACGTCACAAAGGTTTACTTTTGACAAATATGAAATTTTCAAGCACTTGCTACGGCAAGTACACAAGAAATTACTTTAAAAGTACCCACGCAGGCTCATTAGCTCACAATGGCATAAGAAAATGGGTTGACGGGTTGTGTTTATTGTTGCTTGTGAGTTTTTAATTACAAAAGGGATGAAATTTGGATCGGATGACTGTAAGGGGGTGAAATTATGAGAATTGGATCGGAGTATTTTTTAGCAGGAGAAGGTTTCATGGGATTGAGTTCGTTATCCAGTTTTGATAAAGTTGGGTTGTTAAAAATTGGTCAGTCACTGGGGTATTAAAGCTGGAAAAGGTATTTGGAAGTTTATATGCGTAAAATTAAGTACCACAGTCACATAGGTGTTTATTCGTAGTCCAACGCCCATATCCTTCAAGGATTTGGGCGCCAAAGAAATAGGTACATGAGGCTGGTTAAGCTCGGCTTGCTAAGGTTGGTCCGTGGATGGATGACTATCTTTACATACCAAGACCCCTCTGTGTCGCCGTTGATCCCGGCTGTCATTCGTGGATCATTGACAATTGTTACGGTTCGTCAGAAGCCCGAAAATCTGACAACCAGTCTTACCAAGGGGTATCGCATTACCCAGTAACTGGGTTATGGAGGTCAGATAGGCAGCCGCTCTGTGTAAAATACTGTATTCAGCTGCATCTGGTTAGACTGGAAGCTGATCCCAACTTACTGTAGGGAAAAGGCTAGGCAGATGAGGCTTTAAAACGTAGATATTTGAGGTCGGTAACGCATTCCCTAACTTATTTGTATCATGATGTTAAAGTACTTCAAAAAGGTTTTGTGCGTAGTATTCACAAAAGGCACGCGTGTGTGACCACATAATACAGACGAAGCAAAATAAGTATGGCACGTGACGTGCTGTAATTTCTTTCCTACGTTCATACGAAAAATGCCTGTTTTATGAATATCAAATAGTAGCGGACGCGGACAAAGTCGCGGGCAGAAGCCCGTGATTTTGTCCGTGTGAAATTTTGAGGTATTCCACTTAGGTCACTGATTTGAAAGACAGTTCCTCGAACGGCACCTAAACACTGCCGTTCGGTGGAACAGTTTATTGCGTCCCAGCTCGTCGCATCGCACAGTCGTCGTCGCTTGGCTCCTAAGGGTCGTAGTTTTAACCTTCCTCAAGAATTGGACTATCAAATGCAAAAATATTTTTTCAAATGCGACTAGTAGTTCGACTTCGTGCGCGTGAAATTTCTTGTTCCCCCGACCCACCCCGTCGCATCGCATCGCCTGCCCGAGCTATTACTTCGTTTTCGCTTAATGTTCTTTGTGACTATTTTCTTTTTTCTCGGCTCCTATTGGTCCTAGCGTGATGTTAAATAGCCTTAGCCTTCCGAAACAATTCCGTCATACATGATTGTTGCGTAACTTTAACCGTTTACGCAGCGCACGCAACGGAAGCTCACAAAAAGAATCAATTTTCCCCGTTTTTGCAAAATTTTTCATTGATGCTCCGTTACTATTGGTCGTAGCGTGATGTTATATAACCTATAGCCTTCCTCGATAAATGGGCTATCTAACACTAAAAGAGTGTATCAATTCGAACCAGTAATTCCTGATATTAGCGCGTTCAACCATACAAACAAACTAACTCTTCAGCTTTGTAACATTAGTATAGATAGATAGATCTCGAAGGAGGAGCTCGTGGCTAAGTAATAACAGCCGCACGGGTCAATCCACCAGGTTAAGCTACGCTTGCCGGGGTTGGTCAGTGGATGGGATTTTTACATACCGAGACTCCTCCGTGCCTCGGAAAGCATGTTAAGCCGTTGGCTGTCATTTGTGGATATTTGACAGTCGTTACGGGTCGTCAGAAGCCCGAAAGTCTGACAACTAGTCTTACCAGGGCATATCGTATTACCCAGTAACTGGGTTGTGGAGGTCAGGTAGGCAGTCGCTCCATGTAAAATACTGGTATTCAGCTGCATCCGGTTAGACTGGAAGCCGACCCCAACATAGTTGGGAAAAGGCTAGGCAGATACTCGTAGATCTCGAAGAGAGGAGGCCTGTGTCCCAGCAGTGGGAACATTACAGGCTGATTATCATAGATATCGCCGTTTAAAACTAGAGCCTCAAAAATTACGAACATGCTAAAAAAGTAAAGAGTAATTTGTCTTTCACCGCAATAATTCCGTAACAAAAATAATTAAAATCCGTATACTTTCAAAGGTACACGTGAACAAATTGGAAGGATGAGTTTTAACCGGGTTACCCGCCCCCACCGGCCTTGCGGTGAAAATGTTACAAGTCGCGACTCATTTTTGTATTTTTGTTTTATTCACTCGAGTTTTAAGGTTGTTGAGGGATAATTAATGTCCTGTGTCTCTGTATGGATAAATTATATTAATTTTGAGTATTTTTTTTTTTTTTACAAAATTTGTAGCTACAAGTCGCGACTCATTTATGTATTTTTGTTTTATGCACTTACGTATTAAGGTTGTTGAGGTACAATTCTGTGTTTCCTGTGTTTCTGTGTGGATGGATAACATAAATTTTGAGTTTTTTTTTTTTTCAAAATTTGTAGTTACAAGTCGCGACTCATTTTTGTATTTTTGTTTTATGCACTCGCGTTTTAAGGTTGTTAATTGAGGGATAATTAATGTACTGTATTTCTGTATGGATGGATAACATAAATTTTGAGTTTTTTTAGGTCCTCAGAAGTGCAGATGTAGGGACACTGGACATGTCAACATAATATAGGGCATGGTTTGGTCAGGAGCACCACATTCGCACTGAGTGACGGTTTTGGGGGATGGGAATGTACAAGGTGTCGTTTTGCATCAAATTTCAGGGTGTGATACAGAACATCAAACCGAACAACTTTCTCCATGGGACCAACATCGTAATCGCGAAAAAAAATTCAACTGTCCCATAGAAAACTTCAATACCTAGTCGACGCAAATGTATGGGCGGCTGATTTTTTTTGCGAACACAATGTTGGTGCCATTGAAAAAGTTGTTCGGTTTGATTGTCTATAACACATCCTTAAATTTGACGAGGATACAAAACGACACATTGTATTGGCAATAAGTACGTCTAGGGAGTTATTGCAAAAATCTTAACTGACTATGAACCTTAGGACCTTGGACACTAAAAAATCCGAGTTTAAAAACATTCTACCAATAAATTAAAATTGAACCTCAAGATAAACAACGCAAAAACAAAACAAAAACAACATTAATCTAAATTAATCTTCTGCTCACACTTGACCTGTTTAAGGAACTCCCAATTCCGCCACTTAATCTCTGAGAATTTAAAAGAGCGAAATTTTCCAAAGCGTCCATAATAATTATGATCCTATAATCCTAAGTGAATCTCGCGGTTCATTTTTAGGGTAAAAAATAAAAAAAAAAGATTGTTACTTTTCAGACTTTAAATTAGGTATACCCCATTTACAATAAGATTAGACATTTAAACAAACCTTTCTTACAGTCCATTCAACTGATTTTGACTTCTACTGCGTTGGTGGCATGACAAATGACAGCTGCAGTAAACACTTGGTATTGTAACTACTTTTTTGCCTTTAATGCCATCCTTTAAGCCTACGGAATAGAAGTCAAAATCGGTTGAACGAACTGTAAAAAAGATTTGTTTAAATGTTTAATCTTATTGCAAATGGAGTATAGGTAGTATATGTCAAGTATGCGGCTGCGGGGAAGAGAGTACACTAGTGAAACGCTCGCTGGCTAGCAACGCACTGATTTATTGTCGTTACAATTACAAGTACCTAGTGGTGGCGCGGGAGCGCGCACCTTACACACAAATGCATACATAACAGTATAATATCTAACTATTCATAAAATCTGTTATGTCAAAATTTTAAGGAATGGAAAATAAGTACAGTCAAAACCGTTCATAACGACTTCAAAGGAACCGTGGGATTACGGTTATTATAGCCGATAATCGTACCAAAAACTATACTAACTAAACATAAATATGCTGGGACCTCAAAATTTCAGCGTAATAACCGGTAGGTATGTACATCATTTTAAGGCTGCTTCAAACAGGCGCGACACGCGATATAACCGCGTATCGCACGACGAGCGACGCCTTTTTGTCACGCGCGATTACATCGCGGGTCGCGCCTGATAGGAACCTTTAAGCGGTGTCGTTATAAACGGTTTTGAGTGTTCTTAGGCCATGGCACTATTCGGATTCTCTACATCTCTGCCATCATCATTCACCAAACTTTGAATATTATGTAGCAAACAGATTTTCTTTAATATTTTTAAGTGCGATTTTGGCGGTAGTTAGATAGATGTCAGTACAATATTAGGTCTTTACCTATGAAATTGCCGTTCTGCAGTACTGGCCATTTCAAATCAAAATAATTTTTGTTTGGCTAAGAATTCTAATTTCAAATTAATTTTATTTTAAAAACATAGATTTTTTTTTCCAAAAGTAGTCATTTGTTTATTGATTAGTGTTACATTTTCATCGCATTTCAATCTTTTTCGTCATCATGGATACGTTAAAAATTCGAGTAATTATGGAATATGAGTATCGTCGTGGCAGCAACGCGGCACAAGCGGCACGCAACATCAACGACGTTTACGGAGCTAACACTACAAACCAACGCACCACTTGTTATTGGTTTGCTCGCTTCCGTTCTGGAAATTTCGACCTGAAAAATGAACCTCGCGGTCGTCCGAAGACTTTGGTCGACAATGACGAATTAAAGGCGATTGTGGAAGCTATACACAATCTACGGCTGAATTAGCAGCAGCTTTCGACGTTAGCGTCAAAACAATATTGGTCCATTTGCGTCAAATTGGCAAGGTAAAAAAGCTTGACAAAGGGGTGCCCCACGAACTCAATGATCGCCAGCGCGAAGTACGCGTCGAG
Organism: Cosmia pyralina; assembly: GCA_946251885.1. Classification (NCBI taxonomy): domain Eukaryota; kingdom Metazoa; phylum Arthropoda; class Insecta; order Lepidoptera; family Noctuidae; genus Cosmia; species Cosmia pyralina. The sequence continues at coordinate 15,924,817 of OX276366.1, read as the reverse complement.
ACGTGCCTTGCACTGCTCAACAGACACACAAATGAAGGAATTTTGAACCGCATTGTTACCTGCGGTGAAAAATGGATTCTGTTTGATAACCGCAAGCGCTCAGCAAGTTGGTTGGATCCTGGTTCAGCACCTAAACAATGCCCCAAACGAAAACTTACCCCTAGAAAAGTGATGGTCACTGTTTGGTGGTCTAGCGCCGGTGTGATTCATCACAGCTTCTTACCAAACGGGGTGAGCATTACTTCAGATGTGTACTGTGAAGAACTGAACACAATGATGGAGAAGCTGGCACATCTCCAACTAGCATTGGTCAATCGCTCGTCTCCGCTGCTCCTGCACGAAAACGCGCGACCTCATACTGCACAGCAGACGGTCTCCAAGTTGCAAGAACTGGGGTTGGAAGCTCTCCGTCATCCGCCCTACTCACCAGACCTTGCGCCTACAGACTACTACTTTTTCCAGAATTTGGACAACTTCTTGGCGGGAAAAAAATTCAATACCCGAGAGGCAGTACAAAATGCCTTTGAAGAATTTGTTGCCTCCCGTCCAGCTGATTTCTTTAAGAAGGGCATCAATAAACTGCCACTGCGTTGGCAAAGATGCATTGATTGCATGGGTGATTACTTCGATTAATACAAATAAAAAATGCATGAAAAAAATTCGTTTAAATTTTTTCATACAAAACGGCAATTTCATAGGTAAAGACCTATTATTTGGCTAAACTCTTATAACTTAACATGCTATAGCTACACGGGAATATAGACGATCTGTCAGATTTAATAGCTAATCGGTTTGGTACAGGCCACGGATAGCCGTTCAATATTGTTAAATCGAAAATGTATCTGAATAATAAGAACCGTTACGAATTCATAAAATGTTACTGAGTTTATTAAAATAAAACTATCTTTAATAGGTACCTCATTCGATTAGTTAATAATGCACTTTATTAATACATTATAATGTTTCAGAGAGGATACGAAATTAATAAACTTAATATTAAAATGCGAATTTAAAGTAACCAATTAATTACTGTTCAGTTTTAAATTAATTAATTAGGTACCAATATATGTATTATATTTTTAAAGCGAATACAAAAAGCGTGTAATTGAAATTGTGATGCGGATGATATTAATTTTGAAGAAATGAGCTCTCATTTAAATAATGATAACTTCATTTATTAAGTCTTAAAAGGACTTTAAATACAGCCTCGCTCGCGTATTCAGATTATTTTTCAGGTGTGAACTTCTCTCGGGTACGAAACTACAAACTATTTTTAACCGACTTCAAAAAGGAAGAGGTTCTCAATTCGTCGGAACCTTTTTTTTATGTATGTTCCCCGATTACTCGAAGATGGCTAGACCGATTTGGATTTTTTTTGTTTTATTCGAGAGGATATATCACAGTTGGTCCCATAAAAAATTGATTAACTTTGCTTGGGTAGTTTTTGAGTTAGATTCAATAATACGTATTTTTTCCCCACTTTTATGTTTTTATTTTATTTTATTTTATTCAGGGACAATAAACAGCTACAATATGTGTTGAAATAGAGAAAAGATAATACAAAATATTAACAATATTGCAGCCCACTACATTATCCGCTTATTAACAAAAGAAAATATGATAATGAGTGCCACTAGATAGGCAATAAAACTAATAAATAATAACATCATGCAAAATAGAAATTATAATTGATTTCTTGGCAACTAACGCAAAAAAAAAAAAAATTATAAATAGTAAAGTTTAGAGTAGCTTACTTTCCTATTATCATTATTGGGTTATAATAATTTCCATAACATTGCATTTAAATTTGGATTTTGAGCATACAAAAATATCAATACTAACAAAATTACAATCATATGATTCAACCATTCGACGGATAGGACAGCGCAAACCAGAATTAGAATTAATTTATACGGATGATGTTCTAGTTTGTTTTGCAGGTAGTGGTATTAGAATTTGTGTGGGGTAGCTACTACAACTAAAAAGTGAAAAATAAAAACTTTTTTACAAAAAAATACAACTGACTCCCAAAAACAACTGACTTCCAAAAACAACACTACAAAGTGAAAAATAACTTTAATTTCGGAAGTCGGTGGCAAAAAACGAAAATACATTTAACTAGACACCGACTTCCGAAATTAAAGTTATTTTTCACTTTGTAGTGTTATTTTTGGAAGTCGCTTGTATTTTTTTGTAAAAAAGTTTTTATTATTATACTTATCGATTTCCGAGGTTTCCGCCGTAATTTGTCCGGTAAATAAGCGCCATTCTTATTTGAATCACATGCATATTCCCTATTCAATATCAGTGCTCTCGTGTAGGCGTGAGCTATTCGAAAATAGCTCAGGTGTGAAAATAATTATTTGTGTGTGATTTTGTGATGTGTAAATAATTATAATTAGCCAATCAATCAGCCAGGTAGATAGCGAGGCTAACTACGTCGGATATATTACCTATACTAGTGAAAGGAAAACGTTTGGAAAATTTAGAATGAACATTCCTGTCGCGCATAGCAGTCACGTGTGATCTTTCGAATAACAGATAATTAACCTTTCATTCCATGACTACATGTAACATGTAACATAAGTAGTGTCACTCATGTAGACTTTCAATGCTCTCTATTATACATATGTATGTATCCAACAAAACTTCCCACCTAAGAATGTACTCATTCATGTCCTACACATTTCTTATGTAGTTAAGTCATCCCAACAATCAAGAATGGCAATGTAGACAGATATACGACAAAATTAACATCACAACACTCCAGCGCATAAATAAATAGTATGTATGTAGTAAACGGCGAGTTCTGTTTATGATGCCACATTAGAACATGAAGAGTGTACATTGACTGCTGTCAAAAATAAAAGTGCAGTGACAGTTTTCAAAAATTAAAAGTGCAAAGTGACAGCTGTCAAGAATAAAAAATAAAATGCAAAGTTTTTCATTAGCACGGATTTTATTTTTGCTTTGCGTTTGCTTTACGTGCACGGGTGGTCTCAATTTAATGTAAGCAAAATTCGTACAAAACCATAAATGATAAATTATATTTATTTCTGTAGATTGTGTTAAATTGTGTTTAAAAACTAGATCAGTTCATACTTCTTCTAATTATACTAATATAACTACATAATTCATTCTCGATCAACGAAACATCACACACTCTTGACTACCCCGAACTCATGCGATAAGTATGTCGTCACAACAATCAGAAATGTCTCCGTCGACAAACTAATGACTACACAACAATGGGATACAACTTCCAAATGGCGACAAAAATTTGATAAATAAAGGAGACACGACAAACATAAACCAAAGAACATTTTGAAAGAAAAATTTACAAAAAAAAAAAATACTGAACTAATAAAATGCATTTTTGACATAAACATAGTTATAGAGGGATACCGATTTATTATTATTAACCAATAATCTTGGCACCTGCAATACTCTATTTTATGTTTAACTCCTATTTCACCTGAGTGATCAAGGATGCGTTTGTCGACAAATTAACGACAAAGCGTACAAGTCGACAGATTTCAAGTGGCGCAAACGATTTATATATGAAAAGTAAATATTTGACATGGAGAAAATACGACATAAATAGGGCGGGCAACTAACTTTCTGGCTTAGTAGCCAACTTTTGGACACAAAGACCAAAATGCACTTTTAAATGAGTTTCTACTTGACAGCTGTCAAAAAATTGCAAGAATAATTTTCTTAAAACAAAATTAAACACTATCAACAAATTAAACTCATAGTTTTCACACCTGTAAACATTATAGGTAGTTATTTAAATGTGATATGATAAATATGTCACCTGAGCAATCAAGGATGCGTCTGTCGACAAATTAACGACAAAGCGTATAAGTCGACATAGCTTGGTGACGCAAACGATTTGTAAATTATTCGCTATGGATGTAAGTCGCATTCGAGATTGCCAACTAGCAGTTGCTAGGAATTTTAGTGCGTTTTGATCGGATGTGTTTTGAATGGTTAGTACTAGAGCTTGCACATTGTGGAATTGGAATGAGAATTTCGTTTGATAATTTTTTTTTTCTGGTTTTTGTATATTAAATTATTTGATATTTCCGAGTGTTGGTCTTATCATTATCATTGCACATTTGGGAGCGACTTTTTTTGACAAGAGAGATTTTGTTTTTAATTACTTTTTATGATACTCTTTTGACGTAAACCCTGTAACTCTAATGTCATTTGTTAAGTTGAACGGTCGGTTCAAGCCAGAAGGTATATTTTTTTAAACAGATAGAATTTATCTCTTCCCGTATTCGACAACCCTAATAATGACCATAGCAAATTAATAAAGACGCAAATTGGTTTTAGTATGAATAAAATTAATATATTACTGATAAATGAGCTTTTTTTTATTATATAAATAGTTTGAAACTGCTGTCTGAAACTTCAGTGTAAGATTAGAGGGATTTATTGATCTTGTGTTTCGACGATGACCAATCTATAAATCTGATACATTGCTTTTCTAAGAGAGTCATAAATTAAACCTAATATTCAATGCTAGTATTGAACTTTTTACCTTAAAATAGAACCGGTTTATACCCATAAAAACTTCACGTCAGTTTATGTATGAAACCCTTTTCTTTTTTTTTCGTGGTGAAATCCTCATGGATACCCTTCGTCTGGGTAGAACGGAGGGTTATGTTGGACTCCTACCGACTAAAACCCCACTGTTCCTTCTAGTACTATGAGTCGGGGGGCCCGGGAGATATTCGCTGCACCCCCGACTGGATGTATGAAATCCTAAAAATACCCTGGGCCCTAATTCACTATGACCACGTAGCAATTCCTTACTTCGAAACCACGTCAATTCCTTGAGCTAATCACGACATCTGCTAATAACGTATTCTCTATGACACAATGAACGAAACCGCCTACATATGCAAAGGGGTTTCTACAAGACACGATATTGACGTAGTTTGCAAATGTCAAGATCTAAGGTATAACCGGGGAATCATACAGAATTGGGGCCCTACAATCATCATCTTCCTGCCCTTATCCCATATTACTTAGGGTCGGCTCAACACGTTTTCTTCTTCCATTCTCCCCTGTCAACCGTCACGCTATCATTCACTCCCTTCTCTTTCATATCATTCCTCACACAATCCATCCATCTTTTCTTTGGCCTTCCTCTAAAAAAAACAAAAAACTAAAATCGACATCTCAAATATACCCGAAAAATACGTATTCAGCACTGTATGACGAGATTGAGTTAGTGTGTCCATAATAACATAAAAATGTTAGACTTAAGACGGATTACAAGGTCCGGAGCGAGTAGGGTCACCACAACAGCCACGCGAGACCGGACAATGTTATTTTTAAAGGCGTCTTAAAATTTTCCGGGGATTTGCAGGCGGAATATTCTTTTGTATCCGGACATTCCGCATTATGTCCGGCTGACGCACCTGGGTATAGAGGTAAATCCCTGAGGTCTTTCCATGTCCTCTTTTTGTGTTTTTCATTTTAAAGTGGGTTAATATTTGAGCGTTCTGTCGAGTAATTTAGTTGTACGTTGTTGACATTTTCCATGTTTTGAGGTCGTGTAATGTTGTGTTGGTTGGAAGGATTAACTTGATTGCAGCCTGGTTTTGTAAGTATATTGTTCTGAAATAATCCCTAAGAGGCATATTGTGCTGGTTGTGTTTGCGCATTTCGTTACTGAATTAACAAGATTGTATCTTTTTAGCACTATAATTTTTTGTTATTCGACTAAGATGGGGAATATCAAAATGCCGTGGTGCCTTATCTTTTGATTACCTCTTAAGAAAAATATGGCGAAGTTATACAAAAACCAAGATTGTAAACATATACGAGGAAATAAATCATATCGTATGGGTAACTACCGACTACCGACATAAAGTTTTACGACAATTTTATTCATACTTTACATTATTTTGAAGAACAAAGGGAATTGTCATCATTGCTGCTGACAATGGGACGAAGATATGATTTACTCCATAGATGTTATGAGTTTGAAAACTAGCTTTTCTAATAACAATGAAAACAGCCAGCGATACATACTATATTTGTTTTGTTTTAAGTACTAAATATTTGTGTATGTAATATTTTATATGAACGTCTTTCTGTGCAACAAAATTAACAGTTTTTCTTTTTGTAAGCAATCGCGCAGCACACGTGCAAAGTCCAAAGACATTAAAATGTGTAAAATACAATAAACTATGAATACTTACACTGCTTTAGTTGACGGTTATTGCCTGCGACCAATTAGTAAAAATTATCTTTGATTTTATGACCACATAAAAAATGCAATCAAAACATTGGCATTGAAAAACTAATTTTATCAAGGAGTCAAAAAAACTAGTAATTCAATCAATCCGCCTGGCCTTTTCCCAACTATGTTGGGATCGGCTTCCAGTCAATCCAGATGCAGCCGAATACCAGTATTTTACATGAAGCGACTGCCTATCTGACCTCCACAACTCAGGAATTGGGTGAAACGATACCCCTTGGTAAGACTAGTTGTCAGACTTTCAGGCTTATGACGACTCGTAACGACTGTCAAAGATCCACGCATGACAGCCGGGACTAACGGCTTAACGTGCTTTCCGACGGACAGACCAACCCCGGCAAGCGTAGCTTATCCTGATGGATCGACCCGTGCAGCTGTTATTACTTACCCACGAGCTCCTCTAGTAATTACAATTTGTTCCAGATATCCACAATTGTCCTTTTTTTTATATAAACACCTTAAATATGTATATCATTACAGGTTGCCCTAATGCGAAAGTTGATAAAACCTACAAAATCATCATTTACTGAAATTAAAAAATAAACAAACAAAAAACCTAAATTTAATTATCTTTAATACCATCGATCCCATGGCCATACTACAGTAGTTCATTTAGTATTTCGTATATGTATCCCCTAGAGAGATGGTCACTTGGAAACTCGTGTCGACTTGACCCTCGCCTCCCCTCTGCCCTCATTGTATTTTTGACCCTTTCACTGGGTCAATTTCGTTTAGACTTATTTCCTGAGGGTTAGTTTTATTAAATTCCTATTCATATGTAGCATATTTTGTGATTTGTTATGGTACGGATTGGTTTCGGATTTTTTTTTTAGCTAAGATTCAGTTTAAATAGTAGACAAAATATATAATAATAGGATGAGATTCTTGCCATTTTGTGACGTTTTAGCTAGCTGTCAAACTATTTTAGTGGATTCGCGTTAGGACAGATTTAGAAGTCATTTCGTCAAGGCTAGTCTTATTGACCGAGCGAGCGAAGCGAGTGAAGTCTGGCAAAATTTGCTTTCGTGTGTCAGTTTGTCGCTTGCTACTCCTCTACAGATCGTGTTTTACAACCGATCTGGACGAAACTTAGTATACAGGCTTTACGACTTCATAGATTTTTTTTGTCGTTGGGGATTTTTGATTGCAGGGGGTACTTCCTCCAAAAAGGGGCAAAAAGGGGAGCTACTAGATATCTCCGCCTTATGAGATCCGATTTCGATGGTTCTTTTTTTTTATTTGAAAGGTAGTAATAACTATCAGTTGGTCTCATACAAAGGTGAAGATCTAATAAAAAAAAAAAACATATCTAAATATCCCGTTTTAAATAACTTTTGTGGTATATTAATCGTTGTAAAAAAGTTTGTACTGGCGAGGTCTACTGTTCGCCGAACTACTAGTTATTTATGTTTTGTTAACATAGTTGATCTTACTGATATTATCATGTCTTAACATCAAGAAGTCTAATGCTTTTTTTATCATATTGATTGCAGCAGTCATGCACAAGAACAATCAATATTGTTCAAACCAATCACTTTCATATTAATCACCATGAAAATAAAACATGATAAAGCACTTACTTTTCTAAACTAAGCAAATGAATGCGCTAATGGCCCCGATTTTATTGAGGATAGATTTAAAATATGGCTGTATTTTAAATGCAAATCAAATAACAAAGAGATAGAAAAAATAGAGCTAAATATAGAGCTGTTAAAAGGTTAACTAAAATATTCTGATATTTCGCCTTCCCTTCTTGCAAAAACGTAAGCTCAACATGCAAATTGCTTTGTACATTTTTTGTTTTAAATTTTATTAATAATCAAAATATTACATGCTTGCACATACCTATCACATCATCTTAGCCCGCGCTTCAGCCGTTTACGAGTATTATTTATTTATTACAAAACTTTATGCACAAATAAAAAGAAATACCGTACTAAGGCGGACTTAACGCTTAAGACGCAGATACATGCCAATGGCCTTGAGTGGTTAGCTTGCGTGTTCTGTGCCGAGCTCACGCAACGCGTCGTACTTCCACCCAATAATAAGACTCTCCCATCAAGGAGCGCTGTCCCAAATTAAACGCATTAATAAATTACTACCTGCGCGCCGCGGTTTCACCCTCAAAGACCGGGATAAAAAGTAGCCTATGTGTTAATCCAGGGTATAAGCTATCTACATACCAACTTTCATCCAAATCGGTCCAGCCGTTTGAGTATGAAGAAGTAACAAACATACATACACACACACACTCACAAACTTTCGCCTTTATAATATTAGTGTGATTACTTATACCTAGAACAAAAGGTATAGTTGCCGGCACGAGTCGTGAGCACAATTCCATCTTTAACTGCCCTCGTCAGCGTGCTCTTGTATGCTGTTTTCTATCTGTATCTAAATATGCTTGATAATATTATATTAATTTCATTGCTCTCGCCCGTATGCAACCTACCGTGATGGCAACTATATTATGTTAAAACACGTATACTAAAAGATAAATGATTAAATTATCTTTAAAATGGTGAAGGTTTTATAAAAATACGCTTGATAGTTTTGCGTGATTCTCAGTTTTTTATCCGCGTTAGACATAACTTTACAAATAATTACACTATGGAATATAAACATAATCTAAAATATTCACATGCTATTAAGAAGATGCTCTAATTTAACATATATTCTGTCCAAATCATTAACACTACCTACTCGTTTAGACGTGATCTTCTGTTTAAAATCATTCAAAGTCGATTATCATCGCCTTAAATTATCGTCAATTTTACTCAAACAAACTCATCGACACGAAAGCCTATCGGCTTCCCACAAACGTCTATTGTAACTCAACTGAAGCCTGCATCCAGACAGGCTGAAACAGCTAATAATAACCACCTAACATAATCGGTGAGAACAGTGGACGTCAAAAGTACAGTCAGCGTCAAGAGGGATGAACAGACTGATCAAAATGATCAGCACCGTAATAACGTTACATAGTCGAAATAACAAAACCCTTTCAATTATACCTAACAAAATCCATTGCTTCATAAATGTTTAAAAAATGCGTTTGCTCGTAAATACAAATAAATCGATGGACTTTGTGGAAGGAGGAGCTCGTGGCTAAGAAATAACAGCCGTACGGATCGATTCATCAGGTTAAGCTACGCTTGCCGGGGTTGGTCCGTGGATGGGTGAAATCTTTACATACCGAGACTCCTCCGTGCCTCGGAAAGCACGTTAAGCTGTTGGTCCCGGCTGGCATTCCTGGATCTTTGACAGTCGTTACCTAGTTAATGGGTTGTGGAGGTCAGATAGGCAGTCGCTCCATATAAAATACTGGTATTCAGCTGCATCCGGTTAGACTGGAAGACTATCCCAACCTAGTTGGGAAAAGGCTAGGCAGATTGATGGATTTTGTGGAATTGCCAAAATGAAAGGAATTATCATTTCCAGTGTGATACTGATACGTAGGTAATAAAGGTGCTGCCGAACAACTAAGAAAATTAAACAACTATAATTATCTAAATGACATAAGGGGAGTTAAGACTATCAGTATGAAAGCATGACAACTGTTATTCTAACTTGAATTTTATACAATAGAAGAAAAAGATAAATTTCCTTTACTGTGTTAATAATTTTGAGCCGCCTGTTCGTCCCGATAGTTTTCACGGTGACTGTACCGTATCGTGTGTTGGTTTAGTGTGTTGACGGTCTAATGTAGCCAGGGGTTGGCAAATAGGGTAACAATAGAACATTTTAATAAGGGCTTATTTTAATAGAGCTGTTGTAAAACCTTGACCCGAGTTGATGTGGGAATTGTATTCATTCATATCTCGCTACTTTATTTAATGGAGTTTTTTGTTTGAGTGAAGTTTGGGTAGAAGCAATGTAAGATAATATATGTTGACCAGGACAGGCATCATGAAGTTACGAATTAATGAAGCAACATTAAGGAATTTTATATAGGTAAGTCTTTTTTGGCTGAAAGTAAAAGACTTGTGATATTTTGCAACAAAATAATTTTATATTTTTTCTATTAAATTAAACAGAATTTAATTAAAGCAATACAATCCAATAAATTTTTTTTAAAGAAGTCAGTGGGTCGTCTTAGGGGCGGAGTTTGATTATGTTTCGAATAATATATAAATAAATAAATGAAATAACGGAGTTTCAAATCAATTTCACAGATACTTAATTTCTAACGTATTAATTGAACACAATTGCATAATTATTAACAGTATAATCAGAATTCCAATTAGATTCAAAACACATGACTAGTCCTAATGGCAATTAAATGCCTTTTAGCAGGCCAGGCGCACTCCGCATTTTAGGTATGAAGCTACAAGTATGCGGCGGGCTCGACTTGCGCAAGTTTAGACTTGCACAAGTCTGCGTGACACCGAACGGCTCGGATACTTCTTGTGGTAATTCATCTAACACACACATTAATGTATACTTGTGCAAGTCTAATTTTGTGCAAGTATATCGTAACGTATGTGGCCTGCATTAACATTTATGTATCAGTTCATAAATTTTATTATAAACAAAACACAATCATAGTTACACAATTCAACTTCAAAATAATTTGCCAACCCTATATCTAAGACTCGCTGCACACTGAATACGTTCATTACAGCTGCACCAGTGTCAAAAGACGACAATTTGTCGCCATGGCCAATATCTGTACGTATAAAACATCAAATAATCTTCACTTGAAAGATATAGTGAGCGAAGAGAAATACAGTTGGAAATACTCGTAAATTGTTGGTGAAGATATCGTTCGTAGCGACAAATGTGAATTTGTAGTTGCAGGAGGTAATAAGTAAGTGCAGTATTATTGTTAGCAATGATAGAATAAATTTTCTTCTTGAAGTATGATTTGTTTCATTAACTATGCCGAGGACAAACTTGAAAAGTCATTGGTGAATCTTTCAAGCATTTCAACCGACAGAGAATATTTTTTGTTTACAAATCAAACTGAGGTATAATCAATCAATCAATATTTGGGTATTTAGTATAAAAATAGTAGCTATCACGGTATTCGTCTTTGAAAACCTCCATAAAGAGTAAAATATGTAGATCAAAAGTGGCTTCCTCTCATGATGATAATTTAGATATTTTTCAAACTGTCTAAGATAACAATACTGCAGCTACGACGTTTTTGAAAAGTGAAAACTTCTTTAGGGGCGTTGAGGGATTTTTGGTAGGGGGACATCATACGGGTTCGCGTCACGTGAATTGCGTCACCGACATGCGACATGCTATGCATAGTTTTACATTTAAGCTTTCACTTCTGCCGGCAGTATGGGGACTGCCTATTTTATGGTTGTTTAATTCTCTTAATACAGTTGGGTCGCATTAAAACTGAATGATAAATTATTGGGTCTTTGGCGCCGAATCACAATAGCGACAGAAAAAAAGGCAGTGCCCTTGACTACCTATTTTATGGTCCTTCAAATTCTCTAAAAAGAGTTTGTCGCATTAAAACTGAATGATACATTATTGGGTCTTTGGCGCCGAATCAGATTAGCGACAGAAAAATCGGCAGTCCCTATGAGTGCCTATTTTATGGTTGTTTAAATTCTCTACAAAGAGTTGGTCACATTAGAACTGAATGAAAAATTATTGGGTCCTTGGCGCCGAATCAACGTAGCTACAGAAAAATCGGCAGTCCCCATGACTGCCTATTTTATGGTTGTTTAAATTCTCTAAAAAGAGTTGGTCGCATTAAAACTGAAAGATAAATTATTGGTTCTTTGGCGCCGAATTAAAATAGCGTCAGAAAAAGATTATACCTTAGTCGGCCACCCTATAGTAATTTAAAAACAAAAGAAAACTCCATTAACTATCTCATCAAGCTTCCAAAAAGCAAGCGCAGAGTTCCATCATCCACAAAATAATTTTGGCAAAAATTTAATGATCCTCATAATGGAGGTAACGATGCGATTCGACCCGAAGCCACTGAGTTAGAGCCAGTTTCCACTGTGACGTAATTTTTTTCTCTATTTTTGGACGACGACTCTCGTTTCTCGATAAAGATCGCAATACGACTAGCCATTATTATCATGAACCATGCCTTACCTCCTGTTCGATAGCACAGAAAGCAGTATTGCACTGCTTACGTTGTCGAGATGGCAGGGTTTTACGAAATAATTAATAAAATCATCATCAGAGCGGACAGAGGAAGAAGATGTTAGCAATGGATTGTGAGGACAGAGATCAATAAGAAGAATAACAAATGGTACTGTTAAAATATTGCCAACGACAGTTAATCGCACCATGGCTGACGTAAACTTCATTTAAACATATAATCATTATCATTGTCCTACCCTGATCCCAATTTATTTTGGGTCGGCGCAACATATCCATCTCGGTAGTCGCTCCCTATGTAGCCATATCATCTTTTACACAGTCCATCCATTGTTTCTTTGGTCTTCCCCTACTCGTATAGTATAGCCATCCACATTCATACCCAAAACTTTCTTCACGACATTTTCCTCAATATACAAGTCACGACAATATTATCAACAGGATGACTAATTCTGTAGTCTCATGAAGTCATGACACAGTGGAAACTGGCTTTGAGGGGAGGGGGTTGGGAAAAAAAAGTAAGAAAAAACAAACGGCCATTATTGTTTTTCATCCGCTCTAGGGTTGAATACGAAAATGGGGAGAGAAAATACTGTTTCATTAGTCGACGAGGTCGATTTGAGAATTAAAGTCACGTCTCATAGTTTTATTGGTGAACGGATCTCTTTATCTTCTTTCATGTCAACACCAGCCGGTCATCATCTTGTTGGGGTCCGCTTCCAGTCTAACCGAATGCAGCTGAATGCCAGTATTTTACATGAAGCGACTGTCTATCTGACCTCCACAACCCAGTGACTGGGTAATACGATACCCCTTTTTTTTTTTTTTTTTTGTGGATGGGAAATCATCAAATGACTTCTCCCGCTCCGGGCAGAGCGGGAGGGCGTGTCAGACTTTTACTGACTAAAACCCACCCGTGTTCCTTCAGTTGCCCGTGCCAGGGCCACGGTATCTCTTTCGAACTACCCGCGACCCCGGCGGCTTCGGCCCTATTGGACCCCGTCACTGCTGACATCTCTTTGAGGCGCGCGTGGAACACAACGCGCTGTCGACCTGGACAGTCGTTACGGGTCGTAAGAAGCTCGAAAGTCTGACAACCAGTCTTACCAAGGGGTAAGACTGGTATTACCCAGTAAATGGGTTGTGGAGGTCAGATAGGCAGTCGCTCCACGTAAAATACTGGTATTCAGCTGCATCTGGTTAGACTGGAAGCCGACCCCAACACAGTTGAGAAAAGGCTAGGCAGATGATAATTATGGTCCCTGCTAACCGTTGAAAACCGCTGCCTTAACAGCATAATGCATCATCTGCCTGCCTTTTCCCAACTATGTTGGGGTCGGCTTCCAGTCAAACAGGATGCAGCTGAATACCAGTATTTTACATGGAGCGACTGCCTATCTGACCACCACAACCCATTAACTGGGTAATACGATACCCCTTGGTAAGACTGATTGTCAGACTTTCGGGCTACTGACGACCCGTAACGACTGTCAAAGATCCACGAATGACATACGGTCTATTCTGTAAAAATCTCATCGTGAAAACATAAGTGAAATGAGCTGTCTTTTCATCTTATGCAAGGGATTGACGTTTTCACAGCGAAATTTTTTGGCTATCTGTAAAGTTTTTTTTATCATTGACATGAGGTATCAATGTCGTTTAGTCGCAGGGAAACCAAAGAAGATCTTGACATCATCTCTTTTAAATTTTTAAAGCGCTTTGCTTTTGATTTCAGGCTTTGACTATACGCCGCCGGGGTCGCGGGTAGTTCGAAAGAGATACCGTGGCCCTCTGCCCAGAGCGGGAGAAGTCATTTGATGATTTCCCATCCACAAAAAAAAAAAAAAAAAAAAAAAAAAAAATCGGTAACGTACTAACAGGATTAAAAGTAACCTGTCCTAACCCGTCATGATCTATCCGTGTGTATAAGAGTGAAAAGGTCACAGACAGACAACAGCTGTTAGTACGGATTTAGATTAGAAATCTATGTTCAGTAAATCTTCCACTGGATTATTTTCCATATTTATTTTCACAACTCACGCTTGACCATAACGTCTCAGCCTTCTTTGTTTCAGACTTTCAGCACAATAATTTCACTTACCCAGCAATTTGCCCCCAAACCGCCTTTGAACGAATTTTCTTAACCTTCACTAAGAAAGGATATTTTTTTCAGTCGCGTGGATTTGGGATTTCACTAAAAGCACTTTATGAAGTAAATTGAGTAGAACTTAGTTAATATTATAATGGTTTTATTTAAATACGTTCGGTCTTATTAAAAAACGAGGTTTTTTTTCTGTCATGGCTTAAACCATCGAGCCAGTTTTTGTAATAAGAACCTAGCTGTGATAGAAATACAGTTCTTTATACAAAACTGACAACTTAGTCCGGTACTAAGTTGTGAGTTTTGTATAACCGACATCTTAATTTGTCGGAATAAAGTTCGAAATTCAAAAAAGGGTCCATGGTTTAAGCCTGGGTTTGAAGATGAACCTTATTTTGTAATAAGACGGTACAAGTCTGAGTGGTAGTGAAAAGTTCTGTCGGATTATACGGATACGGATTCAATAATAACTGCAGTAAATTAAATAAATTATCCTGCCAAAATGTTATTATCTACAAATAAAATCAAATTTAAAGAAAAATTATATTTTTTGTATAGAAAAAGAAGTTTACTGTATGTATTTTTAAATTTTTGTTGTTAGACATCTATAAAGTTAAATTAGCCGAAAAAATTATACCGATAAATGATATCGACCTAGTGGAAATGCCCCTTAAAAACGTCTCTAGCTTGCCTGATTTTTTCCTCTGTGAGAAAAACAAAACAACATCTTCCACCCCACCTTTTTACACATAATTTCCACCGCTACCACCAGCACATTACCTTCTAATGCAACGCCCACTCATCCGTGAACACATACGCACGTAAAGATACAGGCAACATCCATTTAGCTGCGATCTGAATTAACCCTGTATTGACAACGACCCCTCCTGATTGCTGATAGGAAAAAAGGGAAGCGGTTGAGGGATACAGTGTCAGTTTTCCTCCTATGCATATAGGTGTAGGTATTATTCTTTATGATTACATGGCGAAGGATAGGATGAATTTTGTATTTGACGTGGATTTAGGTTTTTTTTTACAATATTCTAGCTGGCCTCATGTGTCTGACTAGAATCCACGACTGGTTTTGGACTAGTCACGATTAGCTTCGAAGCAGTTACATCTATTTAAGTTAGTTAGCCAGCTACTAGTCTTACCAAGGGGTTTCATACCTAGTAACTGGGTTATGGAGGTCAGATAGGCAGTCGCTCCATGTAAAATACTGGTTTTCCGCTGCATCCGGTTAGACTGGAAACCAACCCCAAAATAGCTGGGAAAAGGGTAGGCAGATGTTGATGAAGTTACTTAGCCAGCAATTTTCATATTTGTTTCATAATCTGCGTAGCCTTTTCCCAACTATGTTGAGGTCGCCTTTTAGTCTAACCGGATGCAGCTGAATACCAGTATTTTACATACGATACCCCTTGGTAAGACGGGTTGTCAGACTTTCGGGCTTCTGACGAACCGTAACGACTGTCAAAGATCCACGAATGACAGCCGGGACTACAGATATAGGATCTATCTTATCTGTAGCGGGACTAACGGCCTAACGTGCTTTCCGAAGCACGGAGTTGTCTTGGTATGTAAAGATGGTCACAAATCCACAAACGAACCGCGGCAAGCGTAGAAGAACCTGAACGATCGACCCTTGTGCTTATTATTACCTACTTGGCCACAAGCCCCCACTTTTAAAATTTTCACATTTGTTTGTTAACAAAAATATACTTAGCAAAAAACTTTTAATTGACAGACAACGCGCAGCCTAAACAGCTGGGCATGAAATTTGGCAATGTTCATTACACATAGCGTAAGTGAGCTAAAAAAGGATTTTTGAAAATTCATCCCCAAAAGGTGTGAAAGTTTGTATGGAAGTTCAGCATCTTTTCCGATGGAAAATCACATGGACTGGTTCAGAATAAATATCCATATCCACAAGCATATTTCCCGCTTTTCGCCCATAGTTCGCTGTATTAGCATTTGTACATTTTCACCACACGACACGTTCGTGTCATCGTCATCGATTTATCCTATTCACTGCTCCGGGCAATTTATTGCTCTTGTTGCGAGTATTATCTTCGTCTTACTTTTACGCACTTTTTGCTGAGTGGGGAGCAATGTTTGCAGTTTGCTTGGAGAGATGTTGGGGACAGATGGTTGTCAATTCATTCTATCCTTGTAACGTTAACTAACTGTTGAATATTTTTCGGGAAAAAAAGAGTTGTAAGTATTTTTTCAAACTAATTCAGTCAACCGAATTCGTAGCACCACGATACGCTCCAAAACTGGAATCGCCGATGTGGGCAAAAAGTCAGTTTTGTGGGTACATCATCAGAAGTCTAGCTATTTCAGGTCGGCGCAACATGTCCCTTTTTTCCATATTTCTCTACTAGTCGTCACCTCGGTAGTCACCCCCTTTCTAGCCATATCATCTTTCACACAGTCCGTCCATCGTATCTTTGGTCTACCCTCTAGTCTTATAGCCATCGACATTCATACTCAAAATTTTCCTTTTGTGGCACAGTGGAACCTTTCACTCAAATCGGTGGCAATATCAAAACAAAGTGCACTCTACACCTATTTTAAAACAATTGTATTCAAAATAAAAACCTACCAATCAGCGCACAATTCACACCTGCGCGCGTCGCTTAAAAAAAGTGAGTCCATTATGGTTGTCTCGCGTTTTTGTGATATTTATTATGTTTGTTTATGTATTCTTTTTGCTTCGTGAATGGGGGTAGAGTGCATTGTAGTTCGGGGCAGGGGTGGATAAATAAGTAGTGTGCTTTTACGTGAAGATTTTTGGTCGTGGTGGAATAATAAACTATTTAATAAATATAAAATGGTGTTCGTTGGTAAGCGCATCATTTGAGAACGTCTGGACCAATTTGGCTATTTTTAACCAACGAAAAAAATAGATGAGGTTCTCAATTCGACACGTAAGTTTTTTTTGTTTATGTATGACCACGCATAACTTTTTACAGTGTCGTCCGATTTGAAAAAAAATTGTTTTATTCGAGAGGGTATACATCAAAGTTGGTCCCATATAAAATTGATCAACTTTTCTTGGGTAGATTTTAAGTTAGCTGCAATAATACGTATTTTTTCCCCACTTTTGGATGATGTACTAGTTTGTTTATTACAACTAAAAAGTGAAAAATAAAAACTTTTTTACAAAAAAATACAACCGACTTCCAAAAACAACACAACAAAGTGAAAAATAACTTTAATTTCGGAAGTCGGTGGCAAAAAACGAAAATACATTTAACCAGACACCGACTTCCGAAATTAGTTATTTTTCACTTTGTAGTGTTGTTTTTGGAAGTCGGTTGTATTTTTTTGTAAAAAAGTTTTTATTTGTTTTCAAGTTGTATTTAAAAAAAAAAAAGTTTTTTTCAACATTCAGATAACTTTTATCTGAAGAATAAATATTACAATTTGACAGCTTTTGTATAGAACATATGTCAAACTGTCATATTTATTCTTCAGGTAAGGGTTATCTGACTATTGAAAAATCAGTCCTTAGTTTAATATACTGAATGCGTAGATAGCGGTTATGTGATGGATCTTTTTATACTTTGTATCGTCACTTAAGAAATATCTTTGCTCTCTACTATAATCTACAAAGTAAACAACAAGTGACAGCCCTGGCAGCCATTATCGCCGTCGTCAAAATGGCGGCACAATTTTATTATATGGTTTTAATTAACGTACGAGTGCGGCAATACTGTATGACGTAATTCGGTTGATAATGTAACTATGCATAATTATGTTTAAAACTGTGAAAGGAAAGAAATGTTTAATGAAATATGCAGCTAAGTTCAAATCTCAGAATGGCATAATCTTTATTATGTACCTACACCATATACTGGGTCAAATTAAATTAGCTAGCAAAACTCCACAGACGTGATGGGGATTCACTGACGCCTTGCCTATACTGATTTTTAAGCTAAAAAATTATAGTTAAGAAAAAACTAAAAAAACTCGCTTTAATACCATTAAACTGAACTAAAAAGTAAAAAATAAATGTTTAAATTTTTTTGAGATAAATCGTTAATCCTGTTGATCCTGATCAGGATAATGGGACAAAATTTTTAAATTATTGTATTGTCATCGGGCCCTGATAAGTGAGCATAATTTCGAATTAATCTGACCGTTTAAAGTGTGTAAAAATCGAGTTCAAAGATTCCGTTACATACAAACATACATACAGGTGAAGCTAATAAAAGCTTGTTAATAAAAAGGATTTCGGCTGCCTAGTCTCTTGAAAAAAAAACTTAAACATAACTTAATCATCATCACGTAATCATGGGAAAACTGGAAATGGATCCTTAATAACCATTCAGCTTATAAATATAATACAGTTACATCTGTCAAATAAACTCTCAATAGGTGACGCTCCATCCAACCGTCTATGAATACATAACAGCTCATACATTTATTCAGGACTTTACGCATTAATGTTCAATTCCTAAATCCCTGAAGAGTGCTTCAATAAAATTTAGACTTCATAAAAATAATTTACCGTGATGTCAACAAGAAACTGTTGATTCTATCAAATGAAAATGAACGCCTTTTGATGCTACGGCGTAGCAAGCTTCATCGTTGCTACGACGTAGCTACAGTCTCGTAGCTGATAACTGATCCGCTACGCGTTACGTCAACTCAGAAAACGTTTCGTTTTTCACGTTCTCAAGAATCCTAACTGTACGTAATTCGTACGTAATATTATAAATGCGAAAGTGACTTTGTTTGTTTGTTTGTTACGCTTTCACGCTAAAACGGCTGAACAGATTTGGATGAAATTTGGCACACGGGTAGACCATGACCTGGGAATGACATAGGCTACTTTCATCTTGGATCGCAAGCAAAGTCGCGGGCAACAGCTAGTTTTACATATTGTAAGAAACATAACGTAACATCACGCCTGTGTTTATAGTGAAGGAGTAGGCAGAAGTGTACGTAAAGTACACCGTTTCCCCAGTTATGTAAATAATTACTACGGGAACAAAATCCGAACTCCGGGCTGCTTGTTACTGAGAATTTCCTTATGAAAAAACTCAATAATACTTCACATTTTGCATCAACAACTCCATATTCAAGCAGTACCAAAAAGATCTGGCCAAATTCAATTTCAGTCTCTATACAATTTTCATGGAAACGGATCACAAACGTACCACGCACAAATATCCGTCAAAAGCATTATTTCCGAGAACATCGCTTTCAACCACCCACTTTAATTGAGTTAAACCGCCAAACTATATTGTTCTAAAACCAAAAAGTAAAACCGGTTTAACCCGTCGCGCGCCAATTAGCAGACACAATTGAAATTCTATTGTTATCTGTACACATGGTGTACAATCGACATTTTAAGAGTTAAACCGATTACGACCGGTCCGAGCCACCTTTTTCCGGACAAAATGTAATTACGGGCGTATTGTGGTATAGTCGTTGCAAATAAAAAGCGCGCGTCACTCATTGCAATATGTACCTTATAACAATGATATAAGCCACATGAAGGCCGCTCATGAATTGCAAGGACTATAACTTCAACTACATACCGCAGCTTTGCTTGTTATAATTTGATTTAAAATTTGCGTATGACCAAAAGCATAGAATAATAAAGCTACAGTAGTTTACCTGGGCAGTGACCTTGAATTAATTACCTACGGTCGCTCGGTAGATAAATACGCGTCCGTCCGTGCGTATATGTTTACTGAGATTTCGAAGCGCGTCGTTTTGGCCGTTTCCTATGAAGATGTACTACTGTGACTTTATTATTCTGTGCCAAAAGGCTAGATTGTTCCATTTAAGTGAGGTTTTATCCGCGGTGGAAACTATTTGGCTTTATAAGCTTAATTATGTCCGGTATTCTCAGTAATTTGATAGTGATATTAAGTTGGGTTATGATTTTAATTGTGTGAGCATTTTGTACGGGGTTAATGAGAGTATCAGATTTAATGAAGTGACGATTATGGTTAATTAGTGCTATTGAAAATGGTTTATTGATTGTGTTTTTAATTGATGTCGATACTTTTTTTGGGAAACAAAAAGTACTGATGTTGCTGTGAATTGTCGAAAGACTTTTCGAGACTTTATTGTCAAGGTTGGAAATAGACAAAATATAGTTTGTAGACAGACCTAGTAGGAGCAGTAGGACAAATAGACGCAATGACAGTTAGATACAATTAAATACATTAATAGTTTCTCAGGAATTCGGAGCACAGTTTGTCTTGGAGGAATCTTGAAATAGTTGAAAGTAGTTTTCAACTCCAAAATAACATACCATCACGCCTTGATTCCCCGAAGGATTGGACAGAGGTGTACGATTCCTTAAACGATAACAATAGTTGGTCGCTGTGATTAACTCATGACGATGTTTATGTTCTTTCTCCAGAACTAGCTAAAATAATGACAGGTTATATGAGTTCCTAAAATTGTTTATTTTATTTGACAAATAATATAATTTAATGTTTTGTGTTACGTAAATTATTTTGCATACTATTGTATAGAATCAAGTTCTTCTAACTAAACAGACAGCTGTGCTGCTGGGGAGTTTGTTGCGCTACTTCTTCCCAGCTAAAGCACTAGAAAGTGGTAAGAGTGGGCGTTTTGTGGGGACTGTCTTATGTAATTTTGACGTTCAGAAAGCGCTGATTCTCAGCCTAATTTGAATAAATGACTTTTGATATTTTTTTTTTTTTTTAGGACCTACACCCACATTTCAATCAACTCAGCCAATCGCAGTCCACTGCTGGACATAGGCCTCTCCAAGGTTGCGCCACAATACCCTGTCCTCCGCCTTCCGCATCCAATCTGCCCCAGCCACTTTCTTCAGGTCATCGGTCCATCTAGCTAGGGGGCGTCCCACACTACGCTTACCGGTACGCGGTCTCCACTCTAGGACTCGTCTGCTCCACCGGCCATCGGTCCTTCGACAAACATGGCCAGCCCACTGCCACTTCAATTTGCTTACTTTGAAAGCTATGTCGGTTACTCCGGTTCTATTCCGGATAACTTCATTCCTGATTTTATCCTTCAAAGAAACTCCGAGCATACCCACATTTCACCAGTTATGTTTTAAGTCCCATGTAGTGCGAGCCTATTGCCATCAACCGGGCACAAATCCAGACTCCGGGCTGCTGCTGAGAAATTCCAAATAGAAAAACCCAATAACTGCTCGCTTGACCTGGGAATCGAACCCAGGACATCATGATCAGCAATAGCGCTTGCGACCACTAGACCAAAGAGGCAGATATTAGTTTTCAACACCAAAATTATTTTACAAATATTTATAACACCTTTCGTAAGAGCCCTTCAAAACTACCCTCAAAACAATGGAAACTAAAATTTTGTTAAATAAACACCGCCAATCCCCCAGGGGAGTAGGCTCTAAGATAACAAAAAATAGTGCCATGTAAGGAAAAATGTTGTATGTAATAATATATTCAAGGATGGCCATCTTACGCTGTGGTGCGGATCGCGTGTGCGTTCAGACCTTTGCTTACTGATAAGACGATGTAAGGGTTAGATTTTGGTTTTATAATAAACGATTTAAAACCCTAATTATACTGATAGTTCTGTTAACATGTAACATCACTATTCGGTTGGGCTTTAATGTCGACAGTGGGAACAGCTTAAGCGTCTCCACAAGATATTGAGAACTAATTTTTACCTGAAATTGTCTTCCAATAAGATACAATTATACAGGGTTCTAAATTAGATCGAGTAGCAGAACATCAGCGAAACATCATGCGGTTTCACTGTTCCGCGGCGGAGATGTGCTAAGGTCCTTATAGTTCACTAAACGGAAGCTTTCGTATCGTATCGTGATCGTTAAGTGTCGTGTAAGGAGCACCACGTTATCGTTTATTTCAGGGTTGAAGACCGCGGTCCCAATAAAACGTTTGCTAAGATTTTCATCTCCAAACTTTACTGGCAGTTTTTATTGAACTCTGTTGAGTTATTTAGATAAGATATGGATTTGAGTTTGACGAAACCAGATTATTCTTCGTTGTGTTAAAATGATGGAAGGCAGTGCAGTCATTCGTGGATCTTTGACAGTCGTTACGGGTCGTAAGAAGCCCGAAAGTCTGACAACCAGTCTTACCAAGGGGTAAGACTGGTATTACCCAGTAAATGGGTTGTGGAGGTCAGATAGGCAGTCGCTCCACGTAAAATACTGGTATTCAGCTGCATCTGGTTAGACTGGAAGCCGACCCCAACACAGTTGAGAAAAGGCTAGGCAGATGATAATTATGGTCCCTGCTAACCGTTGGAAACCACTGCCTTAACAGCATAATTCATCATCTGCCTGTCTTTTCCCAACTATGTTGGGGTCGGCTTCCAGTCAAACCGGATGCGGCTGAATACCAGAATTTTACATGGAGCGACTACCTATCTGACCTCCACAACTCAGTTACTGGGTAATACGATACCCCTTGGTAAGACTGGTTGTCAAGACTTTAGGGCTTCTGACGACCCGTAACGACTGTCAAAGATCCACGAATGACAGCCGGGACCAACGGCTTAACGAGCTTTCCGAGGCACGGAGGAGTCTCGGTATGTTATTATGGTCACCCATCCACGGGCCAACCCCGGCAAGCGTAGCTTAACTTGATAGTTATTACTTAGCCACGAGCTACCAGGGACCATAATGTTAAAAAAAATAAACTGTCACGAATGAATGAATGAATGAAATGCACCGACCCCAGCGTGGATTGACCAGACTCAATTGCTCGAATGAACCCAAAGGTTCACACTAGCCCCTGGAGCCTCATGTTTCACGGGTCTACAGAGACTGCGTATCAAGGAGATGACGTGATAAGACGTGCCCTTAGGATGTGGAAGGATTATTAGAACCGTACCGGATATTCATCTAAAGTAAGCAATGGAATTGTGGAGAGACGGGTGATATTTCTTTTAACATATAAAAATTAACTTGAATCAAAACTTTTAATATTCGTGTAACTCGAAATTTTCATGCACTAGCTGCGCCCCGCGGTTTTACCCGCATAGACCGGGATAAATAAGTAGTCTATGTGCTAATCCAGGGTATAGGTACCTAAGCTATCTACTTACCAAATTTTATCCAAATCGGTCCAGCCGTTTGAGCGTAAAGAAGTAACAAACATACAAACACACACACAAACTTTCGCCTTTATAATATTACTGTGACACAAGATTTTTCATATAAAATTAAAATTCGGTTTGCATCGATGTGACTTTTGAGTTGTGTCTTCTGTTCACGTTAAAAGTACAAAAGAAAAGTTATTTAAGGGTTACAACAACATGTTTTAGAAGAAGCTACTTCAAGGCTCTATACCCAGCATTGATAGACCACCCCGTATTCTTAAAACCTTACCAATAAAATCTGATCTCATGTCAAGTAATTTTATTGGCAGTTCCTTTTTAAAAGCTTTTATTCAACTTCACTTGCATCTGTCCTGGAATTTTGCATATATATGTAAATTCGGTGACAACGCAATATTTTGCTACCATCGAGCTGATTTGATAATGGACCCGGAAGGTGGCCACAGGAACACGGTAATAAAACGACGCAACCCTATCGTATTTGGGCTCGTATGATTCGTCTTGAAAAGAAATCTGGTCCTAGACATCCAGACAGGATATCCAGACTAATAAAAGCTTGATTAAAAAAAAAATACACTTATTATTCAGTAAACCCAACAAAATAGCTAATATAAGATTTCCCCGTTCAAAGACATTTATCAGGCTATTATAAACCAGGGGAAGCCTAAGCTTTGTTTGTTACATGTGGTTATCCTGCTAACTCCACCCAGATAGGCCCAAAACACGCTAACTACCTTTCCCAAATAATCGTAACTTCGCCCAAGTAAATACCATTTCCTTGTTAATACGGTTTTCGATTACGGTTATCTTCTGTCTCAAGATTGTGATTAAACGTTTTTAAACGGTTACGATGTTTGGTCCTGCGGTCTTTAGCAGATACGGTTATTAGAACGTTGTAAAGGAGGCTTATAAAATTATCATTTTGTTTGATATAGGGCGATTTGGTAGCTCGTGGCTAAGTAATAACAGTCGCACGGGTCGATTCATCAGGTTAAGCTACGCTTGCCGGGGTTGGTCAGTGGATGGGTGACCATATTTACTTAACGAGACTCCTCCGTGCCTGGGAAAGCAAGTTAAGCCGTTGGTCCAGGCTGTCATTCGTGGATCTTTGACAGTCGTTACGGGTCGTCAGAAGCCCGAAAGTCTGACAACCAGTCTTACCAATGGGTATCGTATTACCCAGTTACTGGGTTGTGGAGGTCAGATAGGCAGTCCGCTCCATGTAAAATACTGGTATTTAGCTGCATCCGGTTAGACTGGAAGCCGACCCCAACATAGTTGGGAAAAGGCTAGGCAGATTGAAAGGGTGATTTGGAAGTGTTTGGTCATGGTAGTGTTATGTGGTGTGAAGTGGCGGTTGAGGGCAATTTTAATTTATCGGACATATTGTAAAGTAAAAGTTTAAATTCCATTAAAACCAATTTTTTTGAAACTTTTTGTTAGTCACTCGAAAATGAACTTAAAATTAATAACGTTACAATAAATATATAGTTGGTAAGTGACGATGAAGTGACGAAATCCCAACCAAAGCTCGTCAAGATACAACTTCGATATTCGTATTTACTTTCTCTTAGTTTGTAATGTTACCTTACTGCTAATAGAACGAACAGCGAGCAGTGTTTGTGTGACAGTTTCAGAGCATGACTTTTCTTACTATATCTTGTTAAGCCGTTGCGATATTTCGACACGACGGAATCGCAAGTACTGTCGAACTATCGATATCTAGCAATTTTCACATCTCACACCTCAGAAAACACACAAGGGGCGAAACTGACAACACTTTTATCGATGTCCAAAGAATCCCTTCCATTTAACAAGCACAAGGTTGCACAAAACGGATCTGGTTTCGGCTCGTGGACGCGTAACTCAATCGCGTAATAAAAAAGATAGGGACAGAAGAACCAATAAACGTGATGCATGTTATGGCGATGGAATTGCATTCGTTCAATTTTTGTTCTGGTCCCGGCTTTGAACAGAACAGGCAGATGGACAGTATAACATCCTTTATTTTTCCATTTTCTACTAATAACAATATCAGTAAAAAAAATCGGATCAATAAATAAAATTAATAAAAAACAAGAAACGCCAAATACCAATCCTTTTGCGAAGTGTGGTAATTCTGGCAAGTTCTGTTTATCGTTTATTGTCAGACTATAAGGCGTCGTCCTAATTGGCTAACGATCGAACGAGCAAACGATGCGATTTCGTCGCACGATGAGAATGTGTTCCTGTGCTCGCACGATGACTTGCAAGTTACAATTAGGACACTCTAAAGAAATGTGTGTGTTTAAAATCGCATAGTTTACTCCTACGATCAAAGCCAATTAGGACGACGCCTAAGACTGTTCGTCCACGAAACCGGGAACGCGACGTCAACAAGAAAACAGATACGGAGCCGAAGTAGCGACAGTACATTTACTATGGCGCCGTCATCTGTTTTCTCGTTGACGTCCCGTTCCCAGTGCGGTGGACAGCCAGTGTTAGTGTCATATCTTGCTTGCTATGTTGCTCCTACCTTAGTCTTTCGGCAAGTTATCAAAAGTGGGACAAAATCGCAAAGTAAGCCTTCTGCCTCCACTTTACATTGTCCGCATGTCGGGTTAGCTGATACAGCTTGTGCCAAGCGGATTTCATTCAGCGAAAAAAAAAATAAGATTATCTGATAGTCCGTTTTGGAAGCCTTTGTGGCCGCCATCTTTTATGTGGCTGATCAGAAATGATGAGCCCTTTGTCATCATGACTTCTTATTATTTGAAGGGTTTGTAGGGTTCGTGTATTTTTGGACCGATTACTAAGGGACCGCTACAAACTGTTCCATTGAACCGCACTTATCAAAATTTTATTTCAGTCCTTTTAGTAGAACAGCTTATGTGCCGTTGAAATCAGTGCTCCGAGTGCTCTCAATGAAACTGTGCAAAGATTTTCGAGATTTTTGAATTGCGCATCACCGTTTTTTTATACGTACAAAGCTAGTGTCCATAATCCTTTAAGCCTTTGGCTGTCTTTAAGGCGAAAGAGCCAGGGTAGCCCGCGAAATTCAAAATTTCTTACGTTTTTTGCTTTTTGCAAGTCAGTATAGGTTGTATGTTGATCTTAATATGATTTGAACCCGTATCAAACATATATTTATAGAATTAAAATCATAAAAATCATCAATACAACTCTCTAAGTTCATATTACACTATTGAATGACATCATAAGATTTGAGGCCAATTCTAAC
Source organism: Cosmia pyralina (assembly GCA_946251885.1). Taxonomy (NCBI): domain Eukaryota; kingdom Metazoa; phylum Arthropoda; class Insecta; order Lepidoptera; family Noctuidae; genus Cosmia; species Cosmia pyralina. Next base: position 15,898,051 of record OX276366.1, on the reverse strand, counting down.
TTATGGAATTGTATTGCTGATTCTAATGATTATAATTCTGTAAAGCCATATTGGCTACGGCCGCGTCTCATATTTTATTCAACATACAACCTGACACTGACCTGCAAATTGCAAAAAACGTCAGAAAATTCGAATTTCGCGGGCTACCTTAGCGCATCCTCCTTAAGGAAGTAGTATCATGTTCTTTGACAAAAACCATATGACGAAAAAATTAAATATCATCAATTTGGCCATAGAGCTGACCACAATGAAATTCAGTCGCATCTATATGAAAATAAATCTTCTAAGTTCTCCAACATGATAATTACACAGACAGACCATATTTATGAAGCACTTATAAACGTCTACTTTAATGAATTAAGAGATTTAACCTCAACCACAAAGTAAATAACCGTAATTCACTCAAACACACACATTTCCTGCAAACATCTTCTCAGTAAGTCACAATTTACGAGGCAGTTATATTATCAAAATAACTAACGTAACGAGGTTATAAATAATATGATAATATCGTAACTACAGTGATAACGAACGTTTAATTCGCGACAATTATAATATTATATCACCTTAATGGTCCGGGTTGTTAAGGGCTGGTGAAGAAGTGTCGCGGCATACTTTTGCGGTTTCGGTAAGTTTGTATCGATGAGTTAAAGAGCGCCTTGATTTCAAAAAGACGGTGCAGCGAAATCTATACGAATTAAAACTAAAACAAGTGTATTATTATTATTTTTTGTTAATACAAGTTTTTATTTTTCTGGATATCATCTAGGACCAGAGTCTTTGTCAAGCCGAATCATACGAGGCCAAACTCGATAGTGTTGCGTCGTTTTATTACTGAGTTCCCATGGCCACCTTCCGGCTCCATCATCAGATCAGCTCCATGTCATAATATTGCATTGTCATCCGATTTACATATGCATGTAAAATTTCAGCTCCATGGGAAATCGGTAAGTGGGACAAATTTAACTTGCAAGATTCGATTACAGACAGACAGACAGACCCCCGGACAGCTGAAACTAAATTAAAGCTAGTAAAAATGCGACAGTATGACTGCTCTCAAAACGGTGAAGGAAAATATCGTGAGGAAACCGGCATGTCCGAGAACCGAAAATTCGAAGACATGTGCCATCTGCCAACCCGCACTGGGCCCGCGTGGTGGATTTCGACCCACTCCTGCTCACAGAGGGGAGGCCAGTGCCCCAGCAGTGGGAACATAGTAGGCAGATTATAGTATTATGCTCCGTATGTCGGTTTGTTTGTAATGTTTTCATGGCTAAACCGTTGAACCGATTTTGATAACATTTAGAATGATGATGACCAAAAGGAAGTTAGAAGTTGAACCTTGACTGATAAAACGGAGAAATGGAGAAATTGCGAAATTATGAGAGGGCAGGAAACTTAATTTATTAAATCGACTGCATTTAACAATATTAGCAGTACTTTTGCAAACAACGCTGCCTTAAAAATACCAAATTAAACTGAGCACTTTGTATTTGGTAATAACATAACCCAATTTGTGACATCCCCTGGCTATGTCCAAATGATATCCCAAAGGAATAATGTCAGGCAAATTCGCGATAAAAATATTAAATGATAAAGTGAACGAACAAATGTAGGTAACGGGAACACAATTTTAGATTCCCTCGTGGAAATGTCGCTTGCGAACGACAAATTGGTACCGAAATCATTTGGGTGGTTTGGCATTTTCTTAAAACTTTCAGGAAATTAAGTGAAATGTCAGTTTCGGTTTCTTTTTTTGTGAATTGGAAATCATCAAATGACTTCTCCCGCTCTGGGCGGAGCGGGAGGGCGTGTCAGACTTTTACTGACTAAAATCCACCCGTCTTCCTTCAGTTGCCTGTGCAGGGGCCACGGTATATTTTTCGAACAACCCGCGACCCCGGCGGCATTGGCCCTATTGGACCCCGTCACTGCTGACATCTCTGTGAGGCGCGCGTGGACCCGCGCCTGGTCCTTACCGGACGGCGAGTTACCGATTACTCACCGTCCGCAAGCCAAAGCTCGAATTACTATGAATGAATGATGACAGGTGTTTTAAGTAGAATTTTTGAGGAAAGAGTATGATGCTCGTCATTGAGGCATACCTTTTCTTATGGCTGAGCTACACATACTATAGATACCTGTATGTGTATGTATACGAGTACTCTAAATAGGCAATACCAAGATAAAAAGATTCGTCAGTCAGCAAGGTTGCAAGTGGAGCTAAGGGCTACATTAATATTCTATAATCTCTTACAAAACATAATTATTAATTAATGATGACTTCATCATAAACTCCTCAAACGTACGGCCTAAACACATACTGATCACACGACCATAGGTCAAATTGTTAACTATCCGTTCCCATTCTAAACAATGATCGAACTACCCGTAATTCGTAACGATCGGTTTGAAATGTAAACGTACCTTAATCATTCCGATGGTTTAAGGGTCATCACAGACGGAGCTGCAAAATGCTCGAGAATGTTCTATCCTGTCAAGTCAAAATATGCGCGAGCATGCTCGAACCCACGCACACACAAATGGATAGAATAGGAAATGAGTATGAAAGAGGGAATCCGAAAGTGGCACCGGTGACTGAAAAGTTGTGTGAAAACCGGTTGTCATGGTAAGGGCATGTAATGCGGAGGAATGAGGGAAAATGTCGTGAGAAAAGTGTTGTGAATAAATGTGGATATAAGAGTAGGGGACGACCAAAGAAACGATGGATGGACTGTGTGAAAGATGATATGGCGAGAAAGGGTGTGACTACCGAGATGACGACTAACAGAGAAGTAGGTATGAAAAAAAAAACATAACCCTTCCTTGGCAGTCGGGTAATAAAAAGGCATGTTGCGACGACGCCAAATAAATTGGGATAAGGGCAGGAGAATGGTGCTCAAACACACGCCTTGGGGAATCATCTCATGCACGCTATTTTGAACAGGTACCATTTTGGTTACCCATTGAAAGGGTTTTCGGTAGGGTTTTTCTAAGCAGTTAAACGCTTTAAAAAGGGTTAAGCTTTAATTCTCTTAAAAACGATAACAGCGTAACATTCCGACTCGGAGTAATGTAATATGATCTCTCGATGATGGGCATATGTTGCATATATATATGGTAACCCGAACAAAACCCTTATATTACATAGGTTATCTTAATGAAGGGGTAACCCTTTCACTGGTATTCAAGTATAGAACCCATTCAAAGAGTTACACACAACCTTATAAACGGCTTACCTCTTCGAAAGACTTAACTCTAACCGGGGTTGTACGGTCCCTGTTTTGAACTCTTGTTAAGTTGCGATATTGAAATGATATGAAAGAGAAGGGAGTGAATGATAGCGTGTCGGTTGACAGGGGAGAATGGAAGAAGAAAACGTGTTGCGCCGACCCCAAGTAATATGGGATAAGGGCAGGAAGATGATGATGTTAAGTTGCGATATTATCAATGAAAATCTGCTCGAGCATTTTGCTGTTCTGTCTGCGTTGACCCTAACGGCTCTCTCTGTAGGGATAATAAGGATTATTTTAAGGTAAACTGTTGAAGGTTTAAATCTCATTGTTAGATAAAAGGTACCTAAGGTAAGGTATTAGTTAACATAATATTTATTTATCACCTACCAAATTAAGTTGGGGCAGGGTAGTTTCAGATTTGTGTATTTAGGTCTTTAGGTTAGAGTTTTTGGGAAGCGGTTTTGTTCAGCTTTTAAGACGTGACCTGTTTATTTAATATTTCGTTTGTGCGTAGTTCTGTGATAGCATATGTACGTATGTAGGTACTCTGTTCCAAAAGTATTTGAAGAAAATGTAAACATATTGGTCAGACAAATTGGTCGTACCTGTGGATACTAATTTGTAGTGCCACTTAGCCAGTTAGTGGAGTGGTAAATAAAAATCACACTCATCCTCATCAATATTCTAATTTTAAATCATAAAGATGGGTTTTCATTTGCTAATGGGGGTTATTTTTATAACCTTAATTTTCGGCGACAATTTTTCAATTACAATAATTGTTGGAAAATGTTGTATGATATATGATATGACATAAAGTTGAAACCTTCTCAATTCAGATAAAAGTGTTACTAATTCCCTTTAGGTACTAAGGATTTGTTAACACTTTCGTCAATAAGTTTTAGAACTGATTATAGGTTCATTTCTGTTATTGCGACACTGGAATTCTTTGTTTATGATTCTAAAAGAGAATAGTGGACATTATAGCATCTCATTTTAACAATGTATGAATGCACTGCACCGACCACAGCGTGGTTTGACCAGACTCGATTACTAGACAAAGATTCACACTAGCCCCTGGAGCCTCATATTTCGTGGGGCTACAGAGACCATTGCATATCAAGGAGTAGACCGGGGGGCGCGATAGTGGTAGGGAATACGTGCCCTTAGGATAAAATAATAACTATTTTGTTCTACGCTTCGTTACTTCAGCTTATAGAGAATTTATAGTATGCATTGTAGTTTTAAAATAGATAGCAAAAATAAAATAAATACTTACGCAGATTTTATTCTATATTTTCCACACGTACACACGGCTACACATCAAGCTATACATTTCCAGTTTACACTGACCTCTCATTGTGAGGAAATCCTATACAATGCGAGATCAGCGTATACTGGAAACGTATAGCTTGATCTCTAGCCGTGCGTACTTACAGTTTTATTTAGTTTTATTCGTATTTCTGTTTGAACTTTAACAATCCTTTCCACGAAAAACCCGTCGAGCTCTACGAAAAATATTTAAATAGGGCATCGAAGGACAAAACAATAGTCCGAATGGTATCGAACTAAAAGCATTTCGTTATTACAAAAAGCGGCCTAGTGCGTGTCGGACCAAGCAAAGTGAAGGGTTCCGTAGTTGGGATGAATATTTACACCATGCACTTGCACAGTATTGATTTTATAGACCGCAAAAAAAGTTTTTCCTGTACGGTATAAAATAAATAGTAATAATATTAATATAAAATAATGTTAAAAATTAAAGGGTGACTTTATTAAAGTACAAGTCCGAGATAGGCTGCAGACTGCAACCGCAGGCGACACTTCGGCTAGCGACTGCGGTTGACCGCAGTGCTGCCTGCGGTCGCGGTTGCTTTTATTCCAAGCGCGGCGGCATGCCGCGGCTGCACAATGCATAGAACCATGCCTCAGTCACTCCAGTACCTTCGTGCGAGACAGAGTGATTGGATGTATCGTAAAGGACTGCATGATCAGCAACAAAGTTAATTAATTTTTCTTCATCATCTTCCGAAAAAGTCGACATTTTTGTACGTGTGAACTCTCTGCGGTTCGCGACACCACTGGCGTTGCAGTCTGCGGTCGCTGCGCGCCGCGGCTACATTCCGCGGTGTTGCCGCGCTCGGAATCAATTTCATAGAGATTCATAGAGACCAGTAGTGTCGCTTGCAGTTTGCGGTCTGCAGCACTGCAGCACATCTCGGAAAGGTACCTTTAGACGTTAACTTTATTTTAATAATTTCTTGTTATAGCGACCATATAGCACACACTGAAAATTTCAAGTGTCAACTTATTACGGTTTAAAAGATACAGCCCTGTGACAGACGGATGCACGGACAGACAGCGGAGCTTGGGTTCCGTTGGCACCCTTTGAAATGGACTCCTAAAAAGGAAAATCGTTTTCTCACCAGTACTATTCCAGTATTTTCCACGAGCATACTTACTACCCTAAAAATAAACAGCCGCCATTTTTCTTTAATGAAGTCAGTACGTACCTGAAAAAAGAAAAACAGAAATTAGGAACATTCTAGAACAAAGAACATTTATTTTCATAGCATTTTTACGCAAAAGTGTCTGGAATATTTCGAGTAAAAACATTGTATTTTTAGGATGTCGTAAGTTATTTTTTTTATAAGGTTTGGACACGAAAGCACTTATGAAGAGCGACGTTCCTTCGTCATTTTTGCGTAGCTATTATGTACTTAGTATCTGAACACTTTTGTTGTTATCCTTGGAGTATTCATGTACTGTTTATAAATGAACCTTTGTCAAAACAAAAGGTGGAAGTCTTGGAGAAAATTACTCTCACTAGCTTCTGTCCGCGACTTCGTCCGCGTGAAATATCTTGTCTCCCGACCCACCCCGTCGCATCGCATTGCTCGCCCGCGGTGTTACTTCGTTTTCGCTTAGCCTTCTTTCTGACTTTTTTCATTCTGCTCGGCTCCTAAGGATCGTAGCATTCGTAGCGTGATGTTAAATAGCCTATAACCTCCTCAAAAATTAGGCTAATCGAATACAAAAAGATTTTTCAAATCCAAAACAAAGTTTTCTCAACTATGTTGGGGTCAGCTTCCAGTCTAACCGGATGCAGCTGAATACCAGTATTTTACATGGAGCGACTGCCTATTTGACCTCCACAACCCAGTGACTGAGTAATATGATGACTGAGTGACTTTCGGGCTTCTAACGACCCGTAATGACTGTCAAAGATCCACGAATGACAGCCTGGACCAACGGCTTAACGTGCTTTCCGAGGCACGCAGGAGTAAAAATAGATATATCAAGAAAACTTAAATCGCCAACGCTCAATGAGCAAGCATGAATTCGCGATCAATACTAAAATTAAATTATACTATTACTAGCGACCCGCCCTGCTTAGAACGGTTTTCACGACTTGACAGAACTATGACATTTCTTTATACATATCGATGAATACATTTTCTAAATTACGGCAAAAACCGCTACAAAATTCATTGCGTAGTTTAGAAGACCAACGCGGTCACACACACAGACACTATGAAAATGAGATGTTTTCTGAATTCTACAGTCAGCTTCTGACGGAAAGTGAATAAAACAAAAATTCATAAACTACGAATTTTCGGATATCTAGGAAAAAGATGTTAGCGAGCGTCCCTGCCTTAAAGACTAACTTAAATTCTATGACTCCGCCACTTAAACATAACTAGTAAGTAAAGCTACATCTGTCCTAAAGCTAGTCTACACAAGTGAGTCCTTGTAAAGTTAATAAGCAACAGAACGGTAACATAGTTCAAACATAACGACACCGAGGTTTGGGGCTCGCTTAATTAAAGGGACCTCTTGCGTATAGACACGCTGGATGTGACTACAATTATTGCTGGGTTGGTTTCGGTAGCTCTATATGGACTCTAACGGCAATGACACTGGGTCAAGTAATTTAGCTCGTTAGAGACAACTAAGGGCAGATATTTCAATAGTCAGATAACTTTTATCTGAAGAATAAATGTAACAGTTTGACATATTTTCTATACAAAAGCTCTCAAACCGCCATATTTATTCCATGAATAAAAGTTATCTGATGATTGAAAGACTATTGTCGCGGATTCTTCGTTCTTGATACCCTGCTTGAAGGACCAAACTATTGTGGACTGTATTTAGGTGATGGTGAAATAAAAGATTTCATCCAAGATCTTCAGGTTTATTCTCTACTGGGTATATTAGCTAAAGAAGCCGACAAAAGGATTATGGCGAATCGACGTTGAAGTGGAAGTGGGGTCTGTTGAAAGACCGATTGCCATTACATCAAAGGAATCCTAGAGCGGAGATTGCGAATCAGTAAACGTAGAACACCACGTCCTCGTCCTCGTTGCCGTCGTCAGTATACAGACGCAAGATGGACTGAAATTCTGAAGAAGGTGGCGAAGCAGAGTAGATGCAACAGGCAAACACAGAGGTTGAATACAATTTTGAAGAGGCTGCCCTGTCCAAGCATTGGAATTGAATTATTTTAAAATGTTTCCATTTGTATACGTCATCTCTTTAAATATCCTAAACGCGTCACTTCTATTAACCCTAAATCTGGGCCAAATAAATAAATAGTAGAATATATGTGTGTATAGTAAATAGTTGGGCCAGGGTTGCAATTTGCATCGACTACGAAAGGGTTGTGTGACGTGGGAAGGACTGTCATTTTGGTACAAGCAGTGCTCCAGGGCTTGGTAATTGTGGAGTTGCTAAGTTATGGTCGCGAGTTGAGGAGGGTGTGGGGACTGAAATATGAATAATTTATTGTGGTGGATGTTTATATGAAAACGCATTCTCATGGAGAGAAAGGGTACATTAAAAATTTGTTTTATAAAAAATAGGTATATTAATATCGAGAAAACTCACATCTGTACACCGTAAGGACTATTCTTGCTTGCAGTGCTCAGCCGCTTTCTATAGTAACGCTTCCTAACAGATACGGTCATCGTGTGCACGGGATTTTGGTTTCAAATTGATCAGATGTAAGTTTCCTCGATAAGTTTTTTTTTTTTTTTTGAGAGCTTTTTTTATATTGTGTGGACTTTATTATAGACCCTCAAATATAAACAACAAACAACTCAAACAGATCAATCTCAATTTATTTCACAAACAAACAAGCATCACAAATATAGCTCCATTCAGTTCCATTTGTGATAGCGTAGTACAAACCGACAAGCCAACCGGCAAATACTAATAAACATATCAGAAGAATACTTGGCGGCCATTACTTTTTGGTTAAAAATAAATATCTAAGTTACTGTGAATGAAGACTCGGGGTCGAGGCCTGGTAATGGGTGGGTTTCTTTAATACTGTAAGTCCTTTGTTGTCTTAAGTTTTTCATCAAGGTTAGGATTGTTGAGGTTTCTTTTCATGATGTTAGCGTATTTCGTGCCAGTCTGGTTTGATGCGGGGTCATAAGTTCATGTCGCGCGGATTCCGCGCTCAGTACATGACCCTGTTTGACGACATAAGCGGCCGGCGCTTAACCGTTACCCGATAAAGCTCCGCTTTGGTGAATGGCGTCCCAAATGCCGTACCGACCGTCAAGAAGTAGTACTGTAAATAAAGACTCGGGTCGTGGCCTGATAATGAGTTTCTAACGATAAGTCCTTTGTTGTCTTAGTTTTTCGTCCAGGTTAGCATTGTTTAGGTCTTTCAATTTATGATGTTAGCGTTTTTTGTGCCAGTTTGATTGGATGATTCGGCGGCCATAAGCTCATATCGCGCTCGGTACGTGACCCTGTTTGACGTGGGGGTTCGAATTTCGGACCGTATATGGAACACAACACTGTGTGATGCCAAAAGCTTTGAACGACACTAACGAAACACAATAGACGTTTTATTGTTATTACTGCTATGGCCGTATAGTGTCCTTCAAACCGTTAAGTGGGACTGGGCCGGACAAGTCTACCGCATGTCAAATAAAAAAAAAAAAGAAAAGAAAAAGTATTTATTGTGAGATGAGAAATGGGGTAAAAGAGAACCACCGATTGGATCCCACTAAACGCACGACAACATCGCGGCAAGACGAGATGAAGACGGCGGGACGAGCTAGATTCCTGCCGAAAGGACTGGCCATTAGCAAAAGACAGAATTGTCTGGAAAAGGGAGAGGGAGGCCTTTGCCCTGAAGTGGGATAGTACGGTCTAGTTAGATTAGAAATGATAATCTAATTGGCTACTTCCCGATTGGCAACTGTAACAAAAACCTAAAAAAAAAGTGTCGTTTCGTAACTACTATAAAGAATCTTCATACATTCAGTCTCGTTTCGTAAACATTTGGCACATTCTGGCTCTCATTTAAATGGAATCTGGAATCTGCCCAGCCTTTTTTCCATGTCTATCCGGAAGCAGCTGAATAACAGTATTTTACATGGAGCAACTGCGTATTTGACCTCCACAACCCAGTAACTGGGTAATACGACTTTCGGGCTTCTGACGACCCATAACGACAGTCAAAAATCCACGAATGGCAGTACATGCTACATGAATTACATTCTATTATTCTTACTGTACACATCAAAATTACAAAATTTTATAAAACTTCTATTCCTAGCCCTTTTCCCACCGAAACAAAAGCCACACGTGCGCATATCAGTATCATCGCGACCTCAATCAGGCACGTTGATGAAAGGGCGCTCTAATTAGTGACCCTGTTCACTGCCGCTGCAATTAACGGCCATGGTCGAGGTATACCTGAGGTGAGAGTGTTCTTTATCATTGAGATAAAGATGAGCTTGATGATGTAGTAGAAAAATGAATTAAATTAATAAATAAATAAATAAAGAAAGAAAGAAAAATGTGTTTGTTGGCATTAGGTACAATTAAAAACACCTTAAAATATTATATAAAACAAAAACGTGTGCGGTCGGGGGATCCCCGTCAGAAACCAAGTTCCTTATCAAGTATGATTAAAAACAAAAACAAAATTTTCGCAGACCCCATCATGGATATTAATTTTGACTTCACTATCGGCTTTGGCACTCTCGAAAACCACGAAAACGATACCCATGATGAAAACTTGAAATTTTCGCAGCCGCCATCTTGTATTTTCATTTTGACCTAATTCACACTCAGAGAAAGAAAGAAAGTCGCATGGAGGGGGCATAACGCGTTTTCGTTACGCGACAATTTCTACCAGTTTACTCCTATAGTAGGAGTCCTACCGCAAACCACGTTAAGAACATCGTTCCAAAAAGAAAACTGCTCATAATGCCAAAAGGGCCTCAGCACATTGTCAGTGTAATGTATGATGTGTGTGTTAATCCAGCCTGCGGGATAATTGCGTACACACAATGACAATGTCTTTCAGTTTGACAATTCAACAACATACATTACATCATTTATGTGGTCAAGCAGACAAAAGAAAGAAAGAAAAATCGATTATTCTGCACAAATACGAATTTTTCAAACATATGAAGGAATGGATAACCAATTTACTTTCAAAATCAATTTGAGTGCTGGTTGAGAAAGTTGTCCGGATTTTAAGCTTATTAGTAAGACTAGAATAGAGAAAGAACAAAGATAGATGGATAGATTGTGTGAAAGATGATATGGCTAGAAAGATGGTGATCACTGAGATGATTGCTAATAGAGATGTTTGGAAGAATAAGACATGCTTCGCTAACCCTTAATAAATTGAGATAAGGGCATAGATGATGATCGGTCAGTACCGGTATAAAACATAATATAAAAACTTACATTTCCTTGAAAAACAATTATTCCACAAGCCTTAAAACGTAATTTAATTAACTAGGGATTTCCCAGAGTCCTATGAAGCCGACCCGTAAATTCGCAGGAAGTAAAACAAATTGCGCTATATGACGTCAGTGGGCCTAATTCAGCGGGGAATAGTGACAATTATTTCAAATGAGGTGGGCGTCGCTTTTAATTTGATACTTTAATTAAATATCTTTCGGTTTTACATTGGAGTATGACCTTTTTTACTTTTGTGTTGAAGTTTTGAAACTCAAAGCATTTATTTCAATAAAACCATTTACAGATACTTTTGAATCGTCAAGGTGTCGGTCAGTCAGAAAGATGGAGGTTCATTCTAAGGCGTAGTAGATTCCTATCGAGAAGAACAGGCAAAAAACTCCATGTTACACTCTTTAAACATTGTTTCAAAATACCTATATCTTTGTACCATGCCATCTAAATAGGAATTGTAGTGACCTTTTTTTTTGTGGATGGGAAATCATCAATATCGTGTCAGACTTTTACTGACTAAAACCCACCCGTGTCCTGTGCCAGGGCCACGGTATCTCTTTCGAACAACCCGCGACCCTGGCAGGAATCGTAGTGACCTAATATCGTATTATGATGTTTCGACTGTCAACTTCATGCATTCTGATCAAAGTTTAGTTAGTATGGTCCCAGTCAAGGTCAATTATTCTATTATTGTTTAATTAGAAGTAAAGTTACCAAGGCATACAGGGTGAATTTTTCAAGAGGGCGTGGATGGCCAAATTCGAAACTATGAGGAATTGTAATGCTGAATGCAGTACAAGCCTTGAGACATCGAATCCAGCTATGTATTGAAAACAACGGTCATCATTTTGAACAATTAATCAGTTACGATCTTATTACAAAACGAGGTTTTTCTTCTGTCATGGTTTAAATCATCGAGTCAGTTTTTGTAATAAGAACCTAGCTGTGATAGAAATACAGTTCTTTATACAAAACTGACAACTTAGTCCGGTATTAAGTTGTCAGTTTTGTAAAACTGACCACTTAATGTTTCGGAATAAAGTTGAAAATTCAATAAAGGGTCCATCGTTTAAACCTGGGTTTGAAGATGAACCTTGTTTTGTAATAAGACGGTTATGGTTTAATAGGTAGGTAACATAAAAAAATAAGAAAAGTATTTTGTTAAAAATTAACTGTTTCTTTTGGTTTGCCGTTTGTCATTACTTCCCAGAATTCGATTCTTATTAGCGACACTATCGAATGTTGAAATAATAATGTTTTTTTTTTTTCAAAATCAACGTGTTCTACTAGCTAGAAATATAGATTTTTCAAAAATCCAATGATTCAGTTTTAGTTTTCATCAAAATCGAGCCCGAGACTCCTTTGAGTGCTTTTCGCTATTCCTCATAGTTGCGGATTTGGCCATCCACGCCCACTTGAAAAATTCAACCTGTATATTACGAGTTACTATGCCATCAAAACGTTCTAGGTAAATACCTCCTCCCCTGCCTTGGTTCAGGGATCTACTAAAAGATGAGTGTTCTGTCAAAAGGATGGGTTACAGAGTTCTCTCCTATCTTGCCAAAAAGATATTTGAATCGTAAATCCAACCAAACATCTTTATTATAGACTAGCAACCCGCATCATCTTCGCACGGGTAACAGAGCATATATGCCTACATTTTTTTTTTCTGTCGTAGTGTCGTATCGGACTGTTGCGTCAAGCATGTCCGTTAGATTAAAATGTAACTGATGTTCATCCTACTTGCGAGTATCTGCAATTTAAAACCTCCATGAATTATACACGTAAACCGTCCTCATGACTCACTCCGTCCATTGGTGAAAACCGTATGAAAATCCGTTTGGTAGTTTTTGAGTTTATCGCGTTCAGACAGACGCGGCGGGGGAGGGGGGGGGGGGAGATTTCTTATCTCCTTTAGTCATACGTTGTAACATATTTATTTGTAGAAATGTAATTGGTACAAGGTTGGTATGTTCAGGACACATCCGCCGTTGAAAGCGGCATACTTTACACATGAATATGAGTTTTAAGTTTCACACACTGAATGGTAACATGTTTATCAGTTGTTATTTGTGGCGTGTATGGTTGAATCCTGCTGATGGTGATGATCATTGCAACCTCTACACAATTATTAAGGAGTCTACCGATATGTACCTAACAGTATTCTTTTTATGATATGATCACGCCGACCAACACTTTAGCCTGTCCCTACGAAATTGACCAACGAACACCATATTTAGACCTACCAAAACCAATCAATCAATCTACCTAGCCTTTTCCCAACAATGTTGGGGTCGGCTTCTAGTCTAACCGGATGCACCTGAATACAGTATTCCAGTATTTTACATGGAGCACCTATCTGACCTCCACAACCCAATAACTGGGTAACACTATACCCCTTGGTAAGACTGGCTGTCAGACTTTGGGGCTTCTGTGTGACAAACCTTTACGACTGTCAAAGATCCACAAATGACAGCCGGGACCAACGCCTTAACGTGCTTTCCGAAGCACGGAGGAGTCTCGGTATGTAAAGATGGTCACCGACCCACGGACCAACCCCGGCAAGCGTAGCTTAACTTGATGGATCGACCCGTGCGGCTATTATTACTTAGCCACGAGCTCCTCCATATTTCGACCAACCGCGGTAGTTATTACGATCAGTAGTAGCAATTACCGAACGCTGCTTACACATGTTTCGTTACCCAGCAAATTGCCAGGTGACGTAGTTTGTGAATCACTTGGATGCACGTTATTGGAACATTTCGATTAAAACATACGGGTTATTACGAGGGTTCTGGATTAAAATTAGGCGAGGCTACTGGTTTTTATTGGAAATTTGAATTCTAGTATGGTATTGAGAACTTATGAACAGAGAACGTCGGTTTACAGCAGAAATAGGCAGGTAATAATGTTTTGTTTAAACTACAGACCATCTCGTTCTCAATAAGCTATTTTATCATCATCCACAAACTTTTTCGCCACACTGCAGAGCGTCCTCGCATTGATGCCAACGTTCCCTAATTTTTCGCCAATCATGTACAAATCCTCCCATTCAGTCTTCTAATCTTTTGTAGTATTGCTCATTAATTATATTAATTTACACTGCGGACGTAAGCACCCTTAACTCAACCAAATATCCTAACCCGAGGCCTTAAGGCGAATGCGCCAGGGTAAACCGCGAAATTCAAATTTTCTCATGTTTTTTTGCAATATGCAAGTCAGTATCAGGTTGTATGTTGATCTGAATATGATTCGCGGCCGTAACAAATCTGTACTTATAGAATTTTAATCATTAAAATCATCAATACAAATCTCTAATTTCATATTACCCTATTGAATGACTATTTCATGACATCTTGACATTTGAGGATTAAACTAACTTAAGGAGTTGTATTACTGATTCTAATTGTTTGAAGGCCTGCATTGTCCTCCCATACCTATTAACACTGTTATTTGAAAATATTGTAAAAACCAATAATTTTTAAAAGAGTAACCATGGAGTTTCTTGCCGGCTCTTCTCCATAGGAAACTACCAATTTGGAGCCGTGCACCTAGCTTCTGACGTTTCATAAGTGCCCATGTAGGTTTATGTGAAATAAAATATTTAGATTTTGATTTTAATGATTATATTTCTATAAATATGTATTTGTTACGGTCACGAATTGCACTACACCCAGACAATGGGCTGCAAATTGCAAATATCGTAAGAAAATTTTAATTTCGCGGGTTACCTTAGCGCGTCCCCCTTAACACAGAAACATAATTCCCCAAGACAATTCCAACATTTAATAGCTTCAAATAAACACCTCCATAACCACACCACATACACCATTTATGCCATAAATCCCTATAAACAAGGACATTGCTGTTCTCCTTGTACTCGGCCGTGTATGCACGCATGCTATATTAAATTCTTGAACGTTATCCGACGTTATGAGTGCATGTAATACAAAGGATGATATGATATGAGCCTTCGAGAATGGATGTTAGAACTGTGGCCTAGTTTTCAACGGGAATATAAGTTAGGAGATTAGCATTGACCTGGATTTGTGGAAAGAATTATCTGTGTTAAAACGTACGTGAACTAATATGATTGCCTGGTAACTTGTTGTTTTTTAACACTTGGTTTCTGATTTGAGAATTTGAAGTTTAGAACTTGTCACACATAGGTACTTTGCATAAAACGTAAAAAAAATTTAATTCTCAATTCAGAAACCTAGTGTTTGTCAACGAATCACAAAAACTAACATGAGATTAGACAGCAGATTTAATGATCAAGCTTTATATTTTAGATTAGTAATAACATCCGCACGGGTCGATCCTTCAGGTTAAGCTACGCTTGCCGCGGTCGCATCTTTGTATACCGAAACTCCCCCGTGCTTCGGTGAGCACGTTAAGCCGTTGGTCCCGGCTGTCATTCGTGGATCTTTGACAGTTGTTACGGGTTGTCAGAAGCCCGAAAGTCTGACAACCGGTCTTACCAAGGGGTATCGTATTACCCAGTTAATGGGTTGTGCAGGTCAGATAGGCAGTCGCTCCAATATTGATATTCAGCTGCATCCGGTTAGACTGGAAGCCGAATCCAACATAGTTGGGCAAAGGTTAGGCAGATTGATTAGGTCGGTGCTTCCTATTCGACTGGAGAAGAAACACCGAACCAAACTCAGATTGCTCTATCAATACCTACAAACATACATTCCCAGAAATCACTTTACAATCTTTCTCCGAAAATTATTTATTTACGAAAAACGTAACATGGTAAGTCCAACGTCGATTTAAAGTTACAGTTTAAACTTAGAAGCTCTAAAAGTAGCCTTCCGACTGAACTTCACTATTAAGTAAGGGTTGCGGAAGTTTAAGCTAGGCACTGAGGTGAAGTTATAATTGAAGTTTTTGGTGACGGTATAGCTTAGGATGTGTGAAGGGGGTGGTTAGGTCACAATGTGGGAAATAGGTTCTCAGAATGTTTAGTTAACTGCCATTATTTTACTATTTATTAAAACTTTATGCACAAGTGAACAAAAATACCGTACAAACCCGTGATGCAAAGACAAACATGGCAAGTGCAACATAAGGAATAGACTAGTAATTCTGCGAACCAGTACACCTCGCTAACACAAGCTTTTTTGCAACACTTCTATTTAAAACGGAATATTTACCATGTTTTTTTTTTTTTTCATCAGATCTCCACCAATTCAATTCAATCAAATAAAACCTTTCAAATAAAAAAGAACCATCGAAATCGGATCTCATAAGGCGGAGATATCCAGTAGCCCCCTTTTTGCCCCTTTTTGGAGGAAGTAGTTCCAAACAAAAATCCCCGACGACAAAAAAAAAAAATTATAAAGTCGTAAAATCTGTATACCAAATTTCGTCCATCTGGACGAAACTTGGTACTTATACAGATTTTACGGTGGTAAAATACGACCTGTAGAGGAGTAGCAACAAACAGACAAACGAAAGCAAATTTTGCCAGATTGAAGCAGAGACTCTTCGCTCGCCACGCTCACTCGGTCAATAACACGGAAATGAATAAATACGTAGTTATAGACATACTATAAACAGAATAAACCTTATCAGGAGAAATAACGATCGGTAGAGAAAGTGAATCCAGCAAATCAACGTTGGGATGTTTCTGCCAACTTCTTACGATATCCGTAAGAAGTTGGCAGAAACATCCAGAACTTTATAACATCGCACATATTTTTCGTCGATAAAACAATTCCAGTTCCACCCTTAACATGAAAAATATCACTTCAAACATATAATTAAAGGCTCAATATTTATTTACCTATATTTCCAGCGGCTCGTTAAGAAATCAATTGATCGGGGTACTCGTAGGCTTCAAGTACCCTCCATTTTCGAAGTTAGATTTTTGAGGGTACTTCATAAAGAAAGGTATTGTTCAGTTTTGAATAGGCAGTATAATATACTCGAGTTTCCTGAATAAGGCGTTGTGGGTTGTGAAATAATAAAAGGTAAAGGATTTAATAGGTGAAATAAATGTACTTGTAAGGTAAGGTGACCTTGCGGCAATGTCAAAGGCTCTTGTTACGGGCAGTTATAAACCTTGTATGTATTCGGATTTCTTTATAGAGACGCTGCTATAAAATGAATCAATCTGCCTAGCCTTTTCCCAACTATATTGGGGTCGGCTTCCAGTCTAACCGGATGCAGCTGAATATCAGTATTTTACATGGGGCGACTGCCAATCTGACCTCCACAACCCAGTACTGAGTAATACGATACCCCTTGGTAAGACTGGTTGTCAGACTTTTGGGCTTCTGACGACCCGTAACGTCTGTCAAAGATCCATGAATGATCCGAGCCGGGACCAACGGCTTAACGTGCTTTCCGAGGCACGGAGGGGTCTCAATATGTAAGGTTGGTCACTCATCCACGGACCAAGCGTAGCTTAACCTGATGGATCGACCTGTGCGGCTGTTATTACTTAGCCATGAGCTCCATGAGTTTGGTGGAAAGTGATCCTAAGTAATTCAAATTACCACAATACACGGCCACTCGTATTCAGCTGCTACCAGCGACCCACCATCCAAAGATCATCGCACACAACAAATTTTACTCATCAATTAAATAATTTAAACATTAACACATAAATCTTATCAGCATACAATTCATCATAATGCCCTGAAATAAAATGACACCCGTTTCATTTATTTACCCATTTCACACGAAAAGCTGAACTGACGAGTTAACTCAAAATACATTGTATAATTAATCCAATTTAACTGTAATTGCAATAAGTTCCTGCCTTTTATAATCCGTGCATATTATTATGATTGTCTGAATGGCATTTTCAGTATTTTGATGTGAACTTTCGGTTGAAATCATGTAAATAGTTTCATTTAATGCTTTTTTTTTTTCAATTAGACGTTTCGTGTCGGACCGCTGCGGCACCGAAGCGATACGTTTGTCGTATTGCTCACGGACGGTCGTTTGTTTTCATACACGTGGAGTTTGCGACGTTGCCGTCCTGTTGTCGAGCGTTCGCGATATCGACGCCGCACTGTTGAAAACAAACGACCGTCCGAGCGCAATACGACAAACGCACCGCTTCGGCACCGCAGCGGTCCGACACGAAACGTCTAAATTGAAAGCGCCCTAAAAGATCCGATTTAACGAACACATTGAATGAACTATGAATGATACGAGTAGTATTGATATTTTCTGAAAAGTTTCGATCTATTAACAAAACAACCGACTATCAACATTCTAAAGGTGAATTTATTCTTTCATTCAACAGCGCATTAGTTTCAAAATATGCTAAACGTCACTCAGCGGTTTTCTGAAGTGGAATAAAAACGTATGTAACAGCTTTATTTCATCGGATTGCTATTATTTTTAACCAATCATTCGTGTGGGTGTTTCCAGGATAGTTTTGTAATGTATTTCAACCGCTTGTCATATTATATTTATAGGATAACTCACTATTTAGCAAATAGTAATGCTTTCAACACTAGCTGCGCGTACGTTTACACGCGTAATGGTGAATATATTTTTATTTGTAACGTTTAAATTACATGAATGATGTACAGACAGACGCCAGCACATCAACCTACTACAATCTGTCAAATTTCTTTAATAGATTTTCATCTTTATCGCTAAAGCATTAGGTTCAATGTTGATTGGGAAAATTTGACAGTTTCGAGTGGCTTGACCTGCGGGCGTCTGTACCTACGCAGGATTTTCTTGCCTTGCTTAGTTTTTCCCCATAGAGAGATCTACGTTTTGGGAAGGGCAACTGTCTTTGACTTTCTGAGTAGCTGACGCCGACTCTTTAATAATTCAAAAGTAGGTACCTGCAAATGGTTTATTGGAAACTAATGCATTAAAAGAAAAATAATTTAAGAATACAACAATTTTCCCATTGACCTCTGAACTCGTGTCTTTTCTATTTCCTGTAAAAAATCTTGTGGTCAAGTGGTAGCAAGCACGATTTTGTGCGTGCAGTCCTAGGTTCGATCCTGACACTTACCAACCTATGGGCAGAGTTATTAGGAATTTTTCACTAGCAACCCTAAATAGAAATAGCAAATAGTTTATTGTTCAGGTAAACACCAAGTTGAAACGACATGAACAGCTTAAAATATTACCTAGGCTAGGTTACAAAAAAATATTTACCAGTGAGCTCCAAACTAGACAGTTACCCCCTTATTCATAAAAAACTAAAACGCTCTTTAAACCTATTTTAGTTATAGAAGTGTTTTGTCAATTTCTTTCGAATTATGATTTCAGTTTGAACGAAGACAAAACACTTCTCTAACTAAAATAGGTTTATGGAGTGTTCTATTTTTTTATAAATAAGGAGGTTAGTCTTGGGCCTAGGGATACGGAATCCAGAGTGGACAATAGAGAGGTGATTTCAAGTGTTGTATGGTATTTTTGTTTATGAGTGTGTGGTGTGTGGTGATGTGTATATGTGCGTATAAATGGCAATAGGCTCGCCCGCATTACATGGAACTTGAACATAACTGCCGAAATGTGGGTGTAGTGCACCCTTGCCTACCCTTTTGAGGAAAACGAGTCGTGATATTATGTTATTGTCGTTATAAAAAAATGGCAAAAAAATCACGTTTGTTGTATGGGAGCCCCCTTAAATACTTATTTTATTCTGTTTTTTTAGTATTTGTTGTTATAGCAGCAACAGAAATACATCATCTGTGAAAATTTCAGCTGTCTAACTATCACGGTTCATGAGATACAGCCTGGTGACAGATGGACAGACAAACGGACGGACAGCGGAGTCTTAGTAATAGGGTCCCGTTTTACCCTTTGGGTGCGGAACCCTAAAAATTGTTTATTGAACACATTCGGAATGCTTACACGTAACTAATTGGTGTTTTGTCAAACAATACGCGGGTTCCCGGGTATTTTGTACGAAAACAAACGTTGCTAAGATGTTTGCTGGAAGCTGTAATCTTATTAGGGGGTATCGGATTACAATAGACGCTGGTAATTAATGATATTCTGGGACTTGTGAAATTAATTGTATCAGTTTACAATTTTGATTGAGTTGATTGTGTTGTGAACAAGCCGGGATGCTGAGGCTCGAATAGCGGGATGGGTAAAGTGACATACATTTATCTGTCATGATTTTTATGTTATTACAAAGCCATCATTAGTCCAGTCAAGTCTAGTCAGGAAGCAAGCGCGCCTGTTGGGAAGGTCATAGGTTCGAATCTCTAGAATCGAATGTGTATGTAGGTAGATGGGATGCAGTATCTATTGTAGAAAACGGAAAAATTATTCGAGGCGTTCTACAATTCTAAATTTATTCATAATTCCTGACTACGTTGCAGATTTACAAGCGTTTATTGTTTTGTATCGCAAAGCGTACCTAATTACTCCAAATCAATTAATATCATGGTAATAAAGATCAAGATAATAAATCACATTACCTAAAAAAAAAAAAATAGACGAACAGTAAATTATTGTCTGAAGTACAGTAGTATTACCTACTTACCTAATAATAGTCTACTATTAATTCATTTCAAGGACTTACTATCTGTGAATGTGCCGAAAAGATACGAATTATCTCCTTGTGTAATCACTAATCATAGATTTCGGTAAATAGAAAAAAAAACAATTATAAGGGCCTTAGCACATATCCGCCGCGAAACCGCGAAACCGCATGATGTTTCGCTGATGTTCCTCTGACGTTCCGCTACTCGAATAATGGAACATCATGCGAATCAGTTGAATTGAACTACTGCGGCCTTAGTTTTGTATAATTCTGACGTGTCCTTACATAGAACAACAATTAATTAAATCCTTTTCAAAACCTCATAACGCGTGATCATGGAGATAAACAGGTATTCATCCTACTGCCGGAAAACCCTTTAACGTGGTTAGGCAGTAGATAAGCCAACGGCTTACCTGATGAATACCTAGTAGCTACATATCTGCAACACCAAACCTATCTTCGAGAGGGAGTGGGCTGTAATCTACCACCCGTGTCCAGTGCGGTTGCAGGTTGGTAAATGTTACAAGTCTTCGAATTTTTGGTTCTTAGGACATGCTGGTTTCCTCACGATGTTTTCCTTCACCGTTTTGAGAGCGGTGGTGATGAAATTATTTACTGCCTATCGTTTTCCCAACTATGTTGGGGTCGGCTTCCAGTCTAACCGGATGCAGCTGAATACCAGTATTTTATATGGAGCGACTGACTGACCTTTTATCTGACCTCCACAACCCAGTAACTGGGTAAAACGATAACCCTTGGTAAGACCGGTTGCCAGACTTTCGGGCTTCTGACGACCCGTAACGACTGTCAAAGATCCAAGAATGACAGCCGGGACCAACGGCTTAGCGTGCTTTCCGAGGCACGGCGGAGTCTCGGTATGTAAAGATGGCCACCCATCCACTGACCAACCCCGGCAAGCGTAGCTTAATCTGATGGATCGACCCGTGCGGCTGTTATTACTTAGCCACGAGTTCCTCACCTCTAGGTTCAAACCCACGACCTGAAATGTCTTAAGTGCCTGTAATTTTACCACTTGATTTCCCTTCAAACCTGAACACAGCATTACTACTTAGGCTTATAAAAACACGAAGATAGTAGTTCCTCCTCGAAGAAACACTTTTATACAAGGACGCCATACCTACTATTTTTCATAAATTCAAAGTTGCCAGGCGGCAGTATGTTCCCAACATGATTACGTCACGGCTATGGCGTCATCTTGTACGTCATTAGAGCAAGCTGAACTGATTCCTTGCAACACGTGTTTCTATTTTAATTTTACTTGAAATTGTTTGGGATTTTGTATGATGTTGTTTGAAGTTCTCCGAAGAACTGTTTAAGCCTCGTTTGTTGCCTGTTTACTCGTGAAGATTTCATAAGCAAAATAGTTAATTATACTTAGTATTTTCCTCGAACACCCCCAATTCACTTCAGTTTTATAATTGTAACTAACAAAACTCTTCAATACCATCAAGCCATCATTCGATGGTCTTGCATTGATTATAATACTTTATTAGAAAGTCATCATCATCTTCCTGGCCTTGTCCCATGGTACGTGGGGTCGGCGCACCACGTTTTCTTCTTCCTTTCTCCCCTGTCAACCGTCACGTTATCATTCACTCCCTTCTCTTCTCATTCCTCACACAATCCATCCATCTTTTCTTTGGCCTTCCTCTCCCTCTCCATCCATAAACATTTACATTCAAAACTCTTTTAGTAACATACGTTTCGTCCCTCCTGATCACATGCCCATACCAAGCCAAACGATTTCCACTCAAGTTTTCTGTCACTGGCGCCACTTTCAAGCTTCGCCTAATACATGGTGTGGTGTAATTAGTGATCCAACGTAAAGGGTCGATACACCGTATGTTCAGCTATCATATACCACAATTTGAACCATTTTTTTTTCTAGGTCTCAGAATACATTTTTTTTTTAATTTACTACTTGCTTTAGTACATTTTTTTTTACATTTGCATGTGATAGTACACGCATTTCATAGTTATGAAGAAAAAAAAAATTTAATTTATAGAAAATACAGCCAAATTTGTGAATCAAGGTGTCAATTTTTCAAATAATAATATAAAAATATTTTATTCTGAGACTGGAAAAAAATGGTTCAAATTGTTGTATATGATAGCTGAATATACGGTGTATCGACCCCCTTAAGCCTGACTTGGGAACCGAACCCAGGCCTCATTCAACACTCGTCAAAATCGGACTACTCTGTAAAAAGTTATGTTTGTTTGTTAGTTGTTGTTGTTAGTTGTTGTTGTTAGTTGTTGTTGTTAGTTGTTGTTGTTGTTGTTTTAGTTGTTGTTGTTTGTTAAAAACAAATATACGCGTCGACTTGAGAACCTCCTCCTTTTTTGCGTTGGTTTTCGTCCCAAATAAAATATTTTTCTTTCTTTTTTTTGTTGATTAAAAAACCAGGACAAACCAAAACCAAAGTAGGTACCAAAACGCCCATTTTACGTCAATAAAGTTGACCGCAAAAAACGAATGGTACCTTTCAAAAGGTACTGTTACCCTTTGAACCAGTTAAGGTCACGTCTTATTCGACCTAGTCCTAAGCAAATATAGACACACAATAGGTAAGCCATTCTTTAAAAGGGACCTGTGGGCCGTGAAACTGTCTGTTTGTTCGCTTTCCAGGCATTAAGGCTTGGTTCAGACGGACGGTATTAAGAGCGTACTACTTCAAATGGTTTAGCATGATCCTCCGTTATGTCGAAAATACTGCAGTATTCATTCTGAAATAAATATAAAGTTGGTACTAGGTTTGACGAAAACACGATTCCCTAAAATTTGGTCTAGAAAAAAATTAGAAAAAAAATCCAAAGTTACCTCTAAATCGAACAGTAAACCGCTGGTATTAAAAAAAAATACTTTAGCAAAAAATAAGCAGGTCTTATATTTTTAATTTTTTTCCCATTACCATAATTTTCACCGTAAAAAGCAATTACCTAAACTACCGGCGCCCAGCACCGCACTCAGTCTCGCTCTCATTCAGTCCGAGAGCAGTATCGTGAGAGCGAGATAAAAAGCTGAGGTAGTATGGGCTATTAAGTGTGACAAACTGACCATATACTGAGAAAATATTGTTTAGGAGGTGATATCACCCACATTTCTTTTAGATGACACTTTCACAATCACAAAATACAGTCACATCAACATCTGCCTACTATTTTCCCAACTGTGTTGGGGTTGGCTTCCAACCTAACCGGATGCAGCTGAATACCAGATTTTTACATGGTGCGACTGCCTATCTGATCTCCACAACCCACCCCTTAGACCAATCAATCAATCTGTCTAGCCTTTTCCCAACTATGTTGGGGTCGGCTTCCAGTCTAACTGGATGCAGCTGAATACCAGTATTTTAGATGGAGCGACTGCCTATCTGACCTGCACAACCCATTAACTGGGTAATACGATACCCCTTGATAAGACTGGTTGTCAGACTTTCGGGCTACTGACGACCCGTAACGACTGTCAAAGATCCACGAATGACAGCCGGGACCAACGGCTTAACGTGCTTTCCGAGGTACGGAGGAGTCTCAGTATGTAAATATGGTCATCCATCCACGGACCGACCCCGGCAAGCGTAGCTTAACCTGATGGATCGACCCGTGCGGCTGTTATTACTTAGGCACGAGCTCCTCAGTTACAGCTCCTCACCCCTTAGATCACTAGTGATATTTATACGATGACAACCAGGACCAACGGTTTAACATGAGACTATCCAGTCCCCTGAATCTGACTGCTACAATTCACCGAGTTTGCTATGTAGGTGATTGTATATCATCCCTAAAGTATTACAGCTCCTTTCTATAACACTTTCTAAAAATACTCATCTTTGCGAAGTTAAAACCTTCTTCTGTAACTCTCTAACAATTCTAATACCTTTGAGTATGATCATTGAATGTCAATACACCTTTCATCAAAGGCGCTGACATGGTCGGAGTATTTGCGACCAGGATCAGTAAATATACGGGTCCCTCAAAGCGAACGGACAGAGACCCAATAGGCAGGTACAGAAGGTCGGCTCTATACATGCGCACGCACACATAGACGCGTTCGTACGGCGCCGGTGGCGAGTGCGCTTGCACTCGCAGTACGTGAAGCGTGTCTGTGTGCGTGCGGTTTCGCTCGTTGTATGAAGTCGAACTTCTGTAACTACATATCTATTTTGTGGCGTTCGCGAAAATTTTGAGCTTTTCCTTTTGACGTAAGCATTTATTGACAGGCAACCATAGATGAAAAAATGCATGCATGCATGGATGCTTAAGTAAAATAAACGGTTAGAAAGATTATAGGGAACTTGTGGTCAATGACAAGATTTGAAAACTTTTTAATGAGGATGCGGATATTCAGTCTTTGAAAACTTATAGGATATTAAAAAAATGGCAGTAAAGCCTCAGACTCGCTAGCAGGGTAACTTAGTTAAAATACAATATTAGCGCTCCTTCAAAGTCTTCAAACGTATGCCAGGACATATTCGTTTGAATATGTTTAACTTTCATGCAAGTGGGTTCCGTTAAAAGTTAGATGTTTGTTTGACTCGTAAGTTAACAACTGACGATCACAGTTTTGCATTTATTTGTGTATATGCTAAATTTGGCTTCTATCAGCGTCAAACTTACTTCGTCAGGTACTGAGCCAAACAGTTATTCTAAAATTTATTGACTGCATCTCAACTGAGCGTGTATGAGTGCTCCATACGTCTTAGAATCATACAGAGACTGCCTCATAATCAGCAAGACTTACGAGTATTTGCACAGTAGAAATAACAATAATAAAAGCCATTACTTATAAGTTATAACACTTTGAATAACAAAAATCACAATAGACTAGTTAACAATATTTGCACAGCAAATACTGAAGTGCATGACTGAAACGGTCCAACCAAACAATATGATAGGTATGTGCTGAATTCAACCACGTTAAGCTTTTAACGAGAACGTAGCATTATTTGTTGGAAAATATAGATAGGTAAAGGTTTTTTTTGTTTGGATTTATTTCGATTGGTATGCACTGGTATTTTTTTATCAGATTTTAAGTTGTCGTGGAGTTTTTAACTATCGCAGACAGTCGCGACACGACAGCACGACGCAACTCTAGTAGAACCAGTTCTGTGAAAACTTCATGGAAATTGTTCTACCAGCATCGTGTCGCACCGTCGCATCGCGCCTGTCTGCGGAGCCTTTATTTATGCATATCCTATTTGATCCTATGAACGAGTGCTTATACTTATAGCATTTCCTCAAATGTGTTAAAAACAATGTCAACGATTGTAATCAAAATACAGTTCAAAAATAAAAATAAGATAAACACATTTTTTTTGTGAAAAAAACAAACGTCCACCTGAATTGGCCTTAAAATTTTCATTATCCTTCCACTGAAATAATATAGATTCAAGGTAAAGAAAAAAGCCTTTAAAAACTCAGGATGCTGATGTGCCAAATAAAAGGACAATGAAGGAAGCTCTGAATGTAGGCTGAAAAGGTCGAATATTCTGGAAGAAAAAACTGTAAATTGCAATTTTGTGCTTTATTATTTGGATCATCATCATTATTCAGATAGATGAGGCCTTTATAAAGGTTGGAGAATTGCGGAGGCTTTAAATTATTGTTTAGTTTCTTTTTCTTCACTCGTACATCACATCCTACCGGCGTGAACTACATAATTATGAAACAAGCACCCCAATTGCACATACACACACACACTTTCTTTCTAAACTATGTTGGAGTCGGCTTCCAGTCTAACCGGATGCAGCTGAATACAAGTGTTTTACATGGAGCGACTGCCTATCTGACCTCCACAACCCAGTAACTGGGTAATACGATACCCCTTGGTAAGACTGGTTGTCAGATTTTCGGGCTTCTGACGACTCGTAACGACTGTCAAAGGTCTTAGTATGTAAAGATAGTCACCATCCACGGAACAACCGCGACAAGCGTAGCTTAACCTGATCGATTGACCTGTGCGGTGTTATTACTTAGAAATACCTAAACCATTGCATCAAAAATGTTTGAAAAATTCGTCTGCTCGGCAACGTAAATAACGCAATGAATGTTATCGAATTGTCAAAATGAAAAGCATTGCAATTGTTAGTGTGTTACGCTGTTACACCGCCGCTTATAGCGATGACAACATCCAGAATGAAGTATCACTTTTAGGGCCTTAGCACACCTCCGCCGCGTTAAATTTAACTGATTCGCAGCGGAACATCATGTGGTTTCGCGGCGAAAATTCCCTGAGGGCCTTAGCACACCGCTAAGGCCCTCAGGGAATTCAAAATTGGAATACTTTTGAAATTATATGTATAATTCCAAAAAGGAATAACAATTTGGTACTCATACCTTCAAAATTGGAACACAGCAAATCACAGTGCTGTCATCAAGCAGCAGAAATAGCTATGGAGTTATTGCAACTGACTTATCCTTTAGCAAAAACCCCCTACCTATTACTAAACATTTTCGATTGCCAAATCTAAGGAGTAAATACTGTCAGATATCCGACAAGACCTCAACATCTCAAACCAATAACTCAGCTAGTTCAATAATCACGATGGGTCGAGATAAGCGGATTGGTAACCGAACTATAATACTACTAGTCTTCAGGTGAACTATGCTGGCTATTCTCCCGACTAATCCTTTAATCGGTTCTTATGACACCCGGCTTGAGTTGTAGATGAAGTTCTAAGCGTTGAAATGATATAGGAGTGAAATATAATAAGATCTAGTCATCAAATTATACACAACATACAGTTTTCACGCGACATAAGTACGGTGACGGCAAATCTAACGATTTAAATCTTTGGTTCCAAATATGTATTGACGATTTTGATGCCACTGTACAACGGACATTTCAAGCTATTTCCACTAGGTCCTGATGAGGACAGAAAAAAAATTACAAGTACCTACTGAAACATACAACAAAAATACAACTGAAAATAGTGTAAATATGTGAGCAGCTCAAATTGAATATACTCCACAAGACACCACGGTGCGCGGCAGCCATGAAGCCTGGCTCTTACTATCAGATAAACCTACCTAAAATATACAGGGTGTTTGGCAGAACGTT
Organism: Cosmia pyralina; assembly: GCA_946251885.1. NCBI lineage: Eukaryota > Metazoa > Arthropoda > Insecta > Lepidoptera > Noctuidae > Cosmia > Cosmia pyralina. The sequence continues at coordinate 15,870,522 of OX276366.1, read as the reverse complement.
GAACATACGAAAATGGTGGATAGGTGGGATCATCTGCTACTTACTCAGCCCTAATTTATTTGGCCCTGGCCCTCTGGATATTTTAAATTTTATTTTTTTTGCTTTTTTCTAGTTTCACCACTTTCTTAACTTTAAAGTGTATTTTTTATTAAAAATGGGTAAAACAGGCAAATCTTTGTTTTTTTTTTTAATCTTTAATGTTGGCAGATTCTTATAAAATTATTGTTTTATTCAGATGTTAGCTAGAAAAAAAGTTATGAGTCCTCAAACTTACAGAAAGGTGTAAAAAATTACTTAAATCTTAATTTCAACTTGCATTTAAAAAAAAACAAAAAATGATTGAGGAGTTCCAATTCTAGCAAAACATCCCTAGTGTGTGACCTTTCTAATGGTATGTAATTTGCTTTTATAAAAAAAAAACTTTAAGAGTTATTTCATAATTTTATCAAGTAGGAAATTTTTGACGAAACTCTGACTTTACGGAAAGTGAAATGTTTTGCGAAATTTAACACTGCAATGTTCCTAAAATTATGTAAGTTCTTGAATTAAGTACAAAGAAAATAGATGTACCAGTTAGGAGCGTTAATAAAACAATTAAATAATTTTAAATAATTTATTTAATTAATAAATTACAGATGTTCGAATTGACGCCCTTCATTTACAATACAGGCGCGGCATCTACGTCTGATTTCTACAGTTGTTGTGCGCAGCAGCATCTCCTGTCGCATAACTTCGAAAGCAGCATTAATTCGATTTATCAAATCTTCTCGACTTTCTACTTCTGTAGTGTAAACTAGTTCCTTTGCTCTTCCCCACACGTAAAAATCGAGCGGAGTGAGGTCGGGCGATCGCGGAGGCCAGGGAATTGGTCCTCCCCTGCCAATCCACGAATTTGGGAAACAATTATCCAAATGTTCACGTACAATCAGACTCCAGTGAGCTGGACAGCCATCGTGTTGAAAGACCATAGGCCTGTTTATGTCTACTTGGAACACTTCTTCCACTAACGGTGGTAAATCATTTAAATTTTACGAACCTTGCAGTGTTAAATTTCGCAAAACATTTCACTTTCCGTAAAGGTAGAGTTTCGTCAAAAATTTCCTACTTGATAAAATTATGAAATAACTCTTAAAGTTTTTTTTTTATAAAAGTAAATTACATACCATTAGAAAGGTCACACACTAGGGATGTTTTGCTAGAATTGGAACTCCTCAATCATTTTTTGTTTTTTTTTTTTAAATGCAAGTTGAAATTAAGATTTAAGTAATTTTTTACACCTTTCTGTAAGTTTGAGGACTCATAACTTTTTTTCTAGCTAACATCTGAATAAAACAATAATTTTATAAGAATCTGCCAACATTAAAGATTAAAAAAAAAAACAAAGTATTGCCTGTTCTACCCATTTTTAATAAAAATTACACTTTAAAGTTAAGAAAGTGGTGAAACTAGAAAAAAGCAAAAAAAATAAAATTTAAAATATCCAGAGGGCCAGGGCCAAATAAATTAGGGCTGAGTAAGTAGCAGATGACCCCACCTATCCACCATTTTCGTATGTTCAACGTTCTGCCAAACACCCTGTATAATAAAATACCCGATAGCATAAAAAATTTACCACTATTAAAGTTTAAGAAAAGTCTCTACTCGCTATTAATGGAAAAATGTTATTATACTGTAGAAGATTTTATAAATGTTAATTTTTAATATATCATGTGCATAAACATTTGATGAAATTTTTTAAATATTTTTTAAGAAATCAGTTAGTTTTGTTTTGTTTTATTGCTTGCTTTTATTTTTTTTTTATATTTGTACGCCTTCAGGGCAAAACATAGCGCCCATATTACTAACCTAAGACCTTTATGTAAATACCTATGTTTCACAAATAAATATTCTGATTCTGATACCTGAACAATGCACTGTTAACTCTGGAAACGGAAGGCAAAGACTTTTATGGCACAAATTAGGAGGCCTATTCAGAACACTGCTATAGACCAAGTCGATTTTATGCCTCATCCCCAGAAAGAAACCCGACTTCCGAACAATAGCAAAATCATTACAAAAACCTACTTTTTCCAGACGTTTCTACAGCCTCAGACTAAAAGTATCCCCCTAGGTTTTTGAATAAGAAATTAAGTCGAAATTCGCGAGAATCTTGAGCACTAATGAGAGTCAGAGCGGCTCTTTGAGGGAAGATTTTTAATTGTAATGTTTATTAATATTAATGAAGTACATTTGTCTTTCCATTTACATATTTAAAGGACTCAAAATACGGGAGATGATAATGGCAACTGAAGTAATTGGGGCTGGATTGTGGATATTTCTTTTGTTGCTTTTTTCTACGTAGAAATTATAATTGCTACGAATAATGTTGTGCCTCAAAATTACAAATGACGACTCAAATGCAGACCCCAGATCTCCTAAACTCGCAAATACCACTTACGAGGAAATTCGGGCGGCGAGACTTTTGAAAATTAGGTATTTGTAACACTTAATACATCAAGTGCCAGGAATCACTTCCGATTAATTTGGTCAATATCTGGTAAAATTTGCATTAGTGAATGTGATTATCAGACTGGGGGACGCTGCATCCAAACTTTCGACATAATGCCTTCATTTTACATCCCATCGCTGAATATCACAATTCAATCTATCCTCGACCATAAAGCAAGGCCCCAATCACTACATAGGCGTTACACATACATAAACAAACACATAATCAAGCCATACATAACAGTCCAGAAGAATTACTATCAATCCCCGGAGAGTGAAAAGGTTCCTTTATTTATGCATAATGGTAGGGCCGCCGCTGTCTGCAAAAATTTTGTGGAGGGCGAAAAAAGGAAACACTAGGTACTTAGAAAGTACTCGTTTTGACATTAAATGTTGACAGAGAAATCTATTTTGACCCGACTACGTCCAAAGTCAAAGGAGGGTTATGATTTTTTATAAACACCAACTTTGCAAACGTATGCGTTAGAATGAGTAAAAATGGTGATTTGAAAGGTTCTAAAAAAAAGAGGAAACTCCTGCTGAGTTAAGTTACGTTATGCCAAGCCACAACACCTCTACAAATCCTGGACTATTTAAAATAAGTAGCGAATACCTGCTTATTTGGCTGCTCTAAATAGAACTCTACACATTAAAAAAAAGTCGTAAAACCCTATAAGTACACATAAACAACTCTAAAAACACAGCAGCTAAATCTGCTGCAAGCCACATCACAAGCGAAACTGTCAAACCGAAACAACATAAACCTGACATGTTTATCAACAGCTAAGGAAGAGCTGTCAAAACAACAGAAACGGACATCAAATACTGACGAGAGCGTTAGTCTGTTTGTTTATTAATACAGGCTTGAATAAATAAATACATTCGCGTGGCAGCCCTGTCTAACTCGTCCTAATTTATAAGTCCTCTGATATTTCTACCATTCTACCATGCTAGTCACAAAGATTCAATGATACAGTGAGTAGGATATTATTGGGCATTCTAACCCACGCTTTCGTTCCTACGGCTCACTCCGTTCGCCTTCGTCACTCTCGGTGTGTTAGATTGCCCAAAAACATCCTACTATAACTAGCTCTACATATCAACCACTTATCCGTTCGCCTCGTCACTCTCGATGGATTAGAATACTCAATAATATCAATTAAATGTTACATAGTGCAGTAAAATACAGGTTCTTGAAGGACAGCCATGGTGTGGTTGTTCGTACAGTTGTTCGAGTTAGCGACAATGAGCTATAAATGTCAGTGTAATACATTAATTGACTCATTATTAATATAACCGTTTCAAACAGTCGTCATGAAATTTGTAAAACAACCACAATCGTTACATGTAAACAAACTTTGTATTAATTCTCAGGAGACTGGTTTTCGCCATGGAGAATTATTACCTAAATCGATACGATGCATCATTTGCGGACCGTCAAATTGTGGAAAGACGAATTTGTTAATTGGTCTTCTTATACACGAGAATGGTTTACGATTTCAAAATGTTTATGTTTATTCGAAAACCTTGCAACAACCCAAGTACGTTTTTTTAGAAAAAGTCTTGCAACGAGTACCAGGCATTTCATTTCAGAAATATCATGAAAACGAGCAAGTACTGAGTGTTCAGACCGCAAAACCGAATTCTGTAATTGTATTTGATGATGTTGCTTGTGAAAATCAAAGTAGTATGCGCGATTATTTTGCTATGGGGAGACACAAGTTCATCGATTGTTTTTATCTAAATCAGACGTATAGTAAAATCCCAAAGCAGTTAGTAAGAGACAACGCAAACCTAATCGTACTTTTTAAACAAGATGAAAGAAATATGAGACATGTTTATGAAGAACACGTTAACACTGACATGACATGGATTGAATTTCGTGAAATGTGTTCAAAAATATGGAGTACACCTTTCAATTATATTGTAATTAATAAAGATTGTTCCAAAAACAAAGGATGCTATAGAAATAAATTTGAGTTAAGTGGGACTGGGCCGAACAAGTCTACCGCATGTCTGATAAAAAAAAAAAAAGAAAAGAAAAAGTATTTATTGTGAGATGAGAAATGGGGTAAAAGAGAACCACCGATTGGATCCCACTAAACGCACGACAACATCGCGGCAAGACGAGATGAAGACGGCGGGACGAGCTAGATTCCTGCCGAAAGGACTGGCCATTAGCAAAAGACAGAATTGTCTGGAAAAGGGAGAGGGAGGCCTTTGCCCTGAAGTGGGACAGTACGGTCTAGTTAGATTAGAAATGATAATCTAATTGGCTACTTCCCGATTGGCAACTGTAACAAAAACCTAAAAAAAGTGTCGTTTCGTAACTACTATAAAGAATCTTCATACATTCAGTCTCGTTTCGTAATCATTTGGCACATTCTGGCTCTCATTTAAATGGAATCTGGAATCTGCCTAGCCTTTTTCCCATGTCTATCCGGAAGCAGCTGAATAACAGTATTTTACATGGAGCGACTGCGTATCTGACCTCCACAACCCAGTAACTGGGTAATACGACTTTCGGGCTTCTGACGACCCATAACGACAGTCAAAAATCCACGAATGGCAGTACATGCTACATGAATTACATTCTATTATTCTTACTGTACACATCAAAATTACAAAATTCCAAAAAAACTTCTATTCCTAGCCCTTTTCCCACCGAAACAAAAGCCACACGTGCGCATATCAGTATCATCGCGACCTCAATCAAGCACGTTGATGAAAGGGCGCTCTAATTAGTGACCCTGTTCACTGCCGCTGCAATTAACGGCCATGGTCGAGGTATACCTGAGGTGAGAGTGTTCTTTATCATTGAGATAAAGATGAGCTTGATGATGGAGTAGAAAAATGAATTAAATTAATAAATAATTAAAGAAAGAAAGAAAAATGCGTTTGTTGGCATTAGGTACAATTAAAAACACCTTAACATATTATATAAAACAAAAACGTGTGCGGTCGGGGGATCCCCGTCAGGAACCAAGTTCCTTATCAAGTATGATTAAAAACAAAAACAAAATTTTCGCAGACCCCATCATGGATATTAATTTTGACTTCACTATCGGCTTTGGCACTCTCGAAAACCACGAAAACGATACCCATGATGAAAACTTGAAATTTTCGCAGCCGCCATCTTGTATTTTCATTTTGACCTAATTCACACTCAGAGAAAGAAAGTCGCATGGAGGGGGCATAACGCGTTTTCGTTACGCGACAATTTCTACCAGTTTACTCCTACAGTAGGAGTCCTACCGCAAACCACGTTAAGAACATCGTTCCAAAAAGAAAACTGTTCATAATGCCAAAAGGGCCTCAGCACATTGTCAGTGTAATGTATGATGTGTGTGTGTGTTAATCCAGCCTGCGGGATAATTGCGTACACACAATGACAATGTCTTTCAGTTTGACAATTCAACAACATACATCATTTATGTGGTCAAGCAGACAAAAGAAAGAAAGAAAAATCGATTATTCTGCACAAATACGAATTTTTCAAACATATGAAGGAATGGATAACCAATTTACTTTCAAAATCAATTTGAGTGCTGGTTGAGAAAGTTGTCCGGATTTTAAGCTTATTAGTAAGACTAGAATAGAGAAAGAACAAAGATAGATGGATAGATTGTGTGAAAGATGATATGGCTAGAAAGATGGTGATCACTGAGATGATTGCTAATAGAGATGTTTGGAAGAAGAAGACATGCTTCGCTAACCCTTAATAAATTGAGATAAGGGCATAGATGATGATCGGTCAGTACCGGTATAAAACATAATATAAAAACTTACAATTCCTTTAAAAACAATTATTCCACAAGCCTTAAAACGTAATTTAATTAACTAGGGATTTCCCAGAGTCCTATGAAGCCGACCCGTAAATTCGCAGGAAGTAAAACAAATTGCGCTATATGACGTCAGTGGGCCTAATTCAGCGGGGAATAGTGACAATTATTTCAAATGAGGTGGGCGTCGCTTTTAATTTGATACTTTAATTAAATATCTTTCGGTTTTACATTGGAGTATGACCTTTTTTACTTTTGTGTTGAAGTTTTGAAACTCAAAGCATTTATTTCAATAAAACCATTTACAGATACTTCTGAATCGTCAAGGTGTCGGTCAGTCAGAAAGATGGAGGTAGTTGCCCATTCTAAGGCGTAGTAGATTCCTATGGAGAAGAACAGGCAAAAAACTCCATGTAACACTCTTTAAATATTGTTTCAAAATACCTATATCTTTGTAGGAATTGTAGTGACCTTTTTTTTGTGGATGGGAAATCATCAATATCGTGTCAGACTTTTACTGACTAAAACCCACCCGTGTCCTGTGCCAGGGCCACGGTATCTCTTTCGAACAACCCGCGACCCTGGCAGGAATCATAGTGACCTAATATCGTATTATGATGTTTCGACTGTCAACTTCATGCATTCTCATCAAAGTTTAGTTAGTATGGTCCCAGTCAAGGTCAATTATTCTATTATTGTTTAATTAGAAGTAAAGTTACCAAGGCATACAGGGTGAATTTTTCAAGAGGGCGTGAATGGCCAAAATCGAAACTATGAGGAATTGTAATGCTGAATGCAGTACAAGCCTAGAGACATCGAATCCAGCTATGTATTGAAAACAACGGTCATCATTTTGAACAATTAATCAGTTAAGGTTTAATAGGTAGGTACCTAACATAAAAAAATAAGAAAAGTATTTTGTTAAAAATTAACTGTTTCTTTTGGTTTGCCGTATGTCATTACTTCCCAGAATTCGATTCTTATTAGCGACACTATCGAATGTTGAAATAATAATGTTTTTTTTTTTTTTTTTCAAAATCAACGTGTTCTACTAGCTAGAAATATAGATTTTTCAAAAATCCAATGATTCAGTTTTAGTTTTCATCAAAATCGAGCCCGAGACTCCTTTGAGTACTTTTCGCTATTCCTCATAGTTTCGGATTTGGCCATCCACGCCCACTTGAAAAATTCAACCTGTATATTACGAGTTACTATGCCATCAAAACGTTCTAGGTAAATACCTTCTCCCCTGCCTTGGTTCAGGGATCTACTAAAAGATGAGTGTTCTGTCAAAAGGATGGGTTACAGAGTTCTCTCCTATCTTGCCAAAAAGATACTTGAATCGTAAATCCAACCAAACATCTTTATTATAGACTAGCAACCCGCATCATCTTCGCACGGATAACAGAGCATATATGCCTACATTTTTTTTCTGTCGTAGTGTCGTATCGGACTGTTGCGTCAAGCATGTCGTTTAGATTAAAATGTAACTGATGTTCATCCTACTTGCGAGTATCTGCAATTTAAAACCTTCATGAATTATACACGTAAACCGTCCTCATGACTCACTCCATCCATTGGTGAAAACCGTATGAAAATCCGTTTGGTAGTTTTTGAGTTTATCGCGTTCAGACAGACGCGGCGGGGGGGGGGGGGGGGGGGGGGGGGGGGGAGAAGGTTGGTATGTTAAGGACACATCTGCCGCTATCAGCGGCATACTTTACACATGAATATGAGTTTTAAGTTTCACACATTGAATGGTAACATGTTTATCAGTTGTTATTTGTGGCGTGTATGGTTGAATCCTGCTGATGGTGATGATCATTGCAACCTCTACACAATTATTAAGGAGTCTACCGAGATGTACGTAACAGTATTCTTTTTATGATATGATCACGCCGACCAACACTTTAGCCTGTCCCTACGAAATTGACCAACGAACACCATATTTAGACCTACCAAAACTAATCAATCAATCTGCCTAGCCTTTTCCCAACAATGTTGGGGTCGGCTTCTAGTCTAACCGGATGCACCTGAATACAGTATTCCAGTATTTTACATGGAGCACCTATCTGACCTCCACAACCCAATAACTGTGTAACACTATACCCCTTGGTAAGACTGGCTGTCAGACTTTGGGGCTTCTGTCTGACAAGCCGTTACGACTGTCAAAGATCCACAAATGACAGCCGGGACCAACGCCTTAACGTGCTTTCCGAAGCACGGAGGAGTCTCGGTATGTAAAGATGGTCACCGACCCACGGACCAACCCCGGCAAGCGTAGCTTAACTTGATGGATCGACCCGTGCGGCTATTATTACTTAGCCATGAGCTCCTCCATATTTAGACCAACCGCGGTAGTTATTACGATCAGTAGTAGCAATTACCGAACGCTGCGTACACATGTTTCGTTACCCAGCAAATTGCCAGGTGACGTAGTTTGTGAATCACTTGGATGCACGTTACTGGAACATTTCGATTAAAACATACGGGTTATTACGAGGGTTCTGGATTAAAATTAGGCGAGGCTACTGGTTTTTATTGGAAATTTGAATTCTAGTATGGTATTGAGAACTTATGAACAGAGAACGTCGGTTTACAGCAGAAATAGGCAGGTAATAATGTTTTGTTTAAACTACAGACCATCTCGTTCTCAATAAGCTATTTTATCATCATCCACAAACTTTTTCGCCACACTGCAGAGCGTCCTCGCATTGATGCCAACGTTCCCTAATTTTTCGCCAATCATGTACAAATCCTCCCATTCAGTCTTCTAATCTTTTGTAGTATTGCTCATTAATTATATTAATTTACACTGCGGACGTAAGCACCCTTAACTCAACCAAATATCCTAACCCGAGGCCTTAAGGCGAATGCGCCAGGGTAAACCGCGAAATTCAAATTTTCTCATGTTTTTTTGCAATATGCAAGTCAGTATCAGGTTGTATGTTGATCTGAATATGATTCGCGGCCGTAACAAATCTGTATTTATAGAATTTTAATCATTAAAATCATCAATACAAATCTCTAATTTCATATTACCCTATTGAATGACCATTTCATGACATCTTGACATTTGAGGATTAAACGGACTTAAGGAGTTGTATTACTGATTTTAATTGTTTGAAGGCCTGCATTGTCCTCCCATACCTATTAACACTGTTATTTGAAAATATTGTAAAAACCAATAATTTTTAAAAGAGTAACCATGGAGTTTCTTGCCGGCTCTTCTCCATAGGAAACGACCAATTTGGAGCCGTGCACCTAGCTTCTGACGTTTCATAAGTGCCCATGTAGGTTTATGTGAAATAAAATATTTAGATTTTGATTTTAATGATTATGTTTCTATAAATACGTATTTGTTACGGTCACGAATTATACTACACCCAGACAATGAGCTGCAAATTGCAAATATCGTAAGAAAATTTTAATTTCGCGGGTTACCTTAGCGCGTCCCCCTTAACACAGAAACATAATTCCCCAAGACAATTCCAACATTTAATAGCTTCAAATAAACACCTCCATAACCACACCACATACACCATTTATGCCATAAATCCCTATAAACAAGGACATTGCTGTTCTCCTTGTACTCGGCCGTGTACGCACGCATGCTATATTAAATTCTTGAACGTTATCCGACGTTATGAGTGCATGTAATACAAAGGATGATATGATATGAGCCTTCGAGAATGGATGTTAGAACTGTGGCCTAGTTTTCAACGGGAATATAAGTTAGGAGATTAGCATTGACCTGGATTTGTGGAAAGAATTTTCTGTTTTAAAACGTACGTGAACTAATATGATTGCCTGGTAACTTGTTGTTTTTTAACACTTGGTTTCAGATTTGAAAATTTGAAGTTTAGTTTGTCACACATAGGTACTTTGCATAAAACGTAAAAATTTTTTAATTCTCAATTCAGAAACCTAGTGTTTGTCAACGAATCACAAAAACTAACATGAGATTAGACAGCAGATTTAATGATCAAGCTTTATATTTTAGATTAGTAATAACATCCGCATGGGTCGATCATTCAGGTTAAGCTACGCTTGCCGCGGTCGCATCTTTGCATACCGAGACTCCCCCGAGCCTCGGTAAGCACGTTAAGCCGTTGGTCCCGGCTGTCATTCGTGGATCTTTGACAGTTGTTACGGGTTGTCAGAAGCCCGAAAGTCTGACAACCAGTCTTACCAAGGGGTATCGTATTTCCTAATTACTAGGTTATGGAGGTCAGATAGGCAGTCGCTCCAATATTGATATTCAGCTGCATCCGGTTAGACTGGAAGCCGAATCCAACATAGTTGGGCAAAGGTTAGGGAGATTGATTAGGTCGGTGCTTCCTATTCGACTGGAGAAGAAACACCGAACCAAACTCAGATTGCTCTATCAATACCTACAAATATGTAATTCCCAGAAATCACTTTACAATCTTTCTCCGAAAATTATTTATTTACGAAAAACTTAACATGGTAAGTCCAACGTCGATTTAAAGTTACAGCTTAAACTTAGAAGCTCTAAAAGTAGCCTTCCGACTGAACTTCACTATTAAGTAAGGGTTGCGGAAATTTAAGCTAGGCACTGAGGTGAAGTTATAATTGAAGTTTTTGGTGACGGTAGAGCTTAGGATGTGTGAAGGGGGTGGTTAGGTCACAATGTGGGAAATAGGTTCTCAGAATGTTTAGTTAACTGCCATTATTTTACTATTTATTAAAACTTTATGCACAAGTGAACAAAAATACCGTACAAACCCGTGATGCAAAGACAAACATGGCAAGTGCAACATAATGAATAGACTAGTAATTCTGCGAACCAGTACACCTCGCTAGCACAAGCTTTTTTGCAACACTTTTATTTAAAACGGGATATTTACCATGTTTTTTTTTTCATCAGATCTCCACCAATTTTTTATGAGACTAACAAAGTAAAAATACTATCAAATAAAACCTTTCAAATAAAAAAGAACGATCGAAATCGGATCTCATAAGGCGGAGATATCCAGTAGCCCCCTTTTTGCCCCTTTTTGGAGGAAGTAGTTCCAAACAAAAATCCCCGACGACAAAAAAAAAATTATAAAGTCGTAAAATCTGTATACCAAATTTCGTCCATCTGGACGAAACTTGGTACTTATACAGATTTTACGGTGGTAAAATACGACCTGTAGAGGAGTAGCAACAAACAGACAAACGAAAGCAAATTTTGCCAGATTGAAGCAGAGACTCTTCGCTCGCCACGCTCACTCGGTCAATAACACGGAAATGAATAAATACGTAGTTATATACATACTATAAACAGAATAAACCTTGTCAGGAGAAATAACGATCGGTAGAGGAGAAATATAACGATCAGTAGAGGAGAAAGTGAATCCAGCAAATCAATGTTGGGATGTTTCTGCCAACTTCTTACGATATCCGTAAGAAGTTGGCAGAAACATCCATAACTTTATAACATCGCACATATTTTTCGTCGAAAAAACAATTCCAGTTCCACCCTTAACACGAAAAATATCACTTCAAACATATAATTAAAGGCTCAATATTTATTTACCTATATTTCCAGCGGCTCGTTAAGAAATCAATTGATTGGGGTACTCGTAGGCTTCAAGTACCCTCCATTTTCGAAGTCAGATTTTTGAGGGTACTTCATACAGAAAGGTATTGTTCAGTTTTGAATAGGCAGTATAATATACTCGAGTTTCCTGAATAAGGCGTTGTGGGTTGTGAAATAATAAAAGGTAAAGGATTTAATAGGTGAAATAAATGTACTTGTAAGGTAAGGTGACCTTGCGGTCAATGTCAAAGGCTCTTGTTACGGGCAGTTATAAACCTTGTATGTATTCGGATTTCTTTATAGAGACGCTGCTATAAAATGAATCAATCTGCCTAGCCTTTTCCCAACTATATTGGGGTCGGCTTCCAGTCTAACCGGATGCAGCTGAATATCAGTATTTTACATGGGGCGACTGCCAATCTGACCTCCACAACCCAGTACTGAGTAATACGATACCCCTTGGTAAGACTGGTTGTCAGACTTTTGGGCTTCTGACGACCCGTAACGTCTGTCAAAGATCCATGAATGATCCGAGCCGGGACCAACGGCTTAACGTGCTTTCCGAGGCACGGAGGGGTCTCAATATGTAAGGTTGGTCACTCATCCACGGACCAAGCGTAGCTTAACCTGATGGATCGACCTGTGCGGCTGTTATTACTTAGCCATGAGCTCCATGAGTTTGGTGGAAAGTGATCCTAAGTAATTCAAATTACCACAATACACGGCCACTCGTATTCAGCTGCTACCAGCGACCCACCATCCAAGGATCATCGCACACAACAAATTTTACTCATCAATTAAATAATTTAAACATTAACACATAAATCTTATCAGCATACAATTCATCATAATGCCCTGAAATAAAATGACACCCGTTTCATTTATTTACCCATTTCACACGAAAAGCTGAACTGACGAGTTAACTCAAAATACATTGTATAATTAATCCAATTTAACTGTAATTGCAATAAGTTGCTGCCTTTTATAATCCGTGCATATTATTACGATTGTCTGAATGGCATTTTCAGTATTTTGATGTGAACTTTCGGTTGAAATCATGTAAATAGTTTCATTTAATGCTTTTTTTTTTTCAATTAGACGTTTCGTGTCGGACCGCTGCGGCACCGAAGCGATGCGTTTGTCGTATTGCTCACGGACGGTCGTTTGTTTTCATACACGTGGAGTTTGCGACGTTGCCGTCCTGTTGTCGAGCGTTCGCGATATCGACGCCGCACTGTTGAAAACAAACGACCGTCCGTGCGCAATACGACAAACGCACCGCTTCGGCACCGCAGCGGTCCGACACGAAACGTCTAATTTGAAAGCACCCTAAAAGATCCGATTTAACGTACACATTGAATGAACTATGAATGATACGAGTAGTATTGATATTTTCTGAAAAGTTTCGATCTAAACAACCGACTATCAACATTCTAAAGGTGAATTTATTCTTTCATTCAACAGCGCATTAGTTTCAAAATATGCTAAACGTCATTCAGCGGTTTTCTGAAGTGGAATAAAAACGTATGTAACAGCTTTATTTCATCGGATTGCTATTATTTTTAACCAATCATTCGTGTGGGTGTTTCCAGGATAGTTTTGTAATGTATTTCAACCGCTTGTCATATTATATTTATAGGATAACTCACTATTTAGCAAATAGTAATGCTTTCAACACTAGCTGCGCGTACGTTTACACGCGTAATGGTGAATATATTTTTATTTGTAACGTTTAAATTACATGAATGATGTACAGACAGACGCCAGCACATCAACCTACTACAATCTGTAATAGATTTTTTTCTTTAATAGATTTTCATCTTTATCGCTAAAGCATTAGGTTCAATGTTGATTGGGAAAATTTGACAGTTTCGAGTGGCTTGAACTGCGGGCGTCAGTACCTACGCAGGATTTTCTTGCCTTGCTTAGTTTTTCCCCATAGAGATCTACGTTTTGGGAAGGGCAACTATCTTTGACTTTCTGAGTAGCTGACGCCGACTCCTTAACAATTCAAAAGTAGGTACCTGCAAATGCTTTATTGGAAACTAATGCATTAAAAGAAAAAGAATTTAAGAATACAACAATTTTCCCATTGACCTCTGAACTCGTGTCTTTTCTATTTCCTGTAAAAAATCTAGTGGTCAAGTGGTAGCAAGCACGATTTTGTGCGTGGAGTCCTAGGTTCGATCCTGACACTTACCAACCTATGGGCAGTGTTATTAGGAATTTTTCACTAGCAACCCTAAATAAAAATAGCAAATAGTTTATTGTTCAGGTAAACACCAAGTTGAAACGACATGAACAGCTTAAAATATTACCTATAGCTAGGTTACAAAAAAATATTTACCAGTGAGCTCCAAACTAGACAGTTACCCCCTTATTCGAAAAAAACTAAAACGCTCTTTAAACCTATTTTAGTTATAGAAGTCTTTTGTCAATTTCTTTCGAATTATGATTTCAGTTTGAACGAAGACAAAACACTTCTCTAACTAAAAAAGGTTTATGGAGTGTTTTATTTTTTTATGAATAAGGAGGTTAGTCTTGGGCCTCGGGATACGGATTCCAGAGTGGACAACAGAGAGGTGATTTCAAGTGTTGTATGGTATTGTTGTGTATGAGTGTGTGGTGAGTGTGTGGTGTGTGGTGGTGTGTATGTGTGCGTATAAATGGCAATAGGCTCGCCCGCATTACATGGAACTTGCACATAACTGGCGAAATGTGGGTGTAGTACACCCTTGCCTACCCTTTTGAGGAAAACGAGTCGTGATATTATGTTATTGTCGTTATAAAAAAATGGCAAAAAAATCACGTTTGTTGTATGGGAGCCCCCTTAAATACTTATTTTATTCTGTTTTTTTAGTATTTGTTGTTATAGCAGCAACAGAAATACATCATCTGTGAAAATTTCAGCTGTCTAACTATCACGGTTCATGAGATACAGCCTGGTGACAGATGGACAGACAAACGGACGGACAGCGGAGTCTTAGTTATTACTAAAACCCGGACCCGATTGGGTCCCGTTTTACCCTTTGGGTGCGAAACCCTAAAAATTGTTTATTGAACACATTCGGAATGCTTACACGTAACTAATTGGTGTTTTGTCAAACAATACGCGGGTTCCCGGGTATTTTGTACGAAAACAAACGTTGCTAAGATGTTTGCTGGAAGCTGTAATCTTATTAGGGGTATCGGATTACAATAGACGCTGGTAATTAATGATATTCTGGGACTTGTGAAATTAATTGTATCAGTTTACAATTTTGATTGAGTTGATTGTGTTGTGAACAAGCCGGGATGCTGAGGCTCGAATAGCGGGATGGGTAAAGTGACATACATTTATCTGTCATGATTTTTATGTTATTACAAAGCCATCATTAGTCCAGTCAAGTCTAGTCAGGAAGCAAGCGCGCCTGTTGGGAAGGTCATAGGTTCGAATCTCTAGAATCGAATGTGTATGTAGGTAGATGGGATGCAGTATCTATTGTAGAAAACGGAAAAATTATTCGAGGCGTTCTACAATTCTAAATTTATTCATAATTCCTGACTACGTTGCAGATTTACAAGCGTTTATTGTTTTGTATCGCAAAGCGTACCTAATTACTCCAAATCAATTAATATCATGGTAATAAAGATCAAGATAATAAATCACATTACATAAAAAAAAAAAAAATAGACGAACAATAAATTATTGTCTGTTGTCTAGTAGTATTACCTACTTACCTAATAATAGTCTACTATTAATTCATTTCAAGGACTTACTATCTGTGAATGTGCCGAAAAGATACGAATTATCTCCTTGTGTAATCACTAATCATAGATTTCGGTAAATAGAAAAAAAACAATTATAAGGGCCTTAGCACATATCCACCGCGAAACCGCATGATGTTTCGCTGATGTTCCTCTGATGTTTCGCTACTCGAATAATGGAACATCATGCGAATCAGTTGAATTGAACTACTGCGGCCTTAGTTTTGTATAATTCTGACGTGTCCTTACATAGAACAACAATTAATTAAATCCTTTTGAAAACCTCATAACGCGTGATCATGGAGATAAACAGGTATTCATCCTACTGCCGGAAAACCCTTTAACGTGGTTAGGCAGTAGATAAGCCAACGGCTTACCTGATGAATACCTAGTAGCTACATATGTGCAAACTCAAACTCAAACTCAAACTCAAAGCATTTATTTCAAATAAACCAATTACAGGCACTTTTGAATTGTCAATGGGTCGGTCAGTCAGAAAGATGAAGCTAGTGTAACACCAAACCTATCTTCGAGAGGGAGTGGGCTGTAATCTACCACCCGTGTCCAGTGCGGTTGCAGGTTGGTAAATGTTACAAGTCTTCGAATTTTTGGTTCTTAGGACATGCTGGTTTCCTCACGATGTTTTCCTTCACCGTTTTGAGAGCGGTGGTGATGAAATTATTTACTGCCTATCGTTTTCCCAACTATGTTGGGGTCGGCTTCCAGTCTAACCGGATGCAGCTGAATACCAGTATTTTATATGGAGCGACTGACTGACCTTTTATCTGACCTCCACAACCCAGTAACTGGGTAAAACGATAACCCTTGGTAAGACCGGTTGCCAGACTTTCGGGCTTCTGACGACCCGTAACGACTGTCAAAGATCCAAGAATGACAGCCGGGACCAACGGCTTAGCGTGCTTTCCGAGGCACGGCGGAGTCTCGGTATGTAAAGATGGCCACCCATCCACTGACCAACCCCGGCAAGCGTAGCTTAATCTGATGGATCGACCCGTGCGGCTGTTATTACTTAGCCACGAGTTCCTCACCTCTAGGTTCAAACCCACGACCTGAAATGTCTTAAGTGCCTGTAATTTTACCACTTGATTTCCCTTCAAACCTGAACACAGCATTACTACTTAGGCTTATAAAAACACGAATATAGTAGTTCCTCCTCGAAGAAACACTTTTATACAAGGACGCCATACCTACTATTTTTCATAAATTCAAAGTTGCCAGGCGGCAGTATGTTCCCAACATGATTACGTCACGGCTATGGCGTCATCTTGTACGTCATTAGAGCAAGCTGAACTGATTCCTTGCAACACGTGTTTCTATTTTAATTTTACTTGAAATTGTTTGGGATTTTGTATGATGTTGTTTGAAGTTCTCCGAAGAACTGTTTAAGCCTCGTTTGTTGCCTGTTTACTCGTGAAGATTTCATAAGCAAAATAGTTAATTATACTTAGTATTTTCCTCGAACACCCCCAATTCACTTCAGTTTTATAATTGTAACTAACAAAACTCTTCAATACCATCAAGCCATCATTCGATGGTCTTGCATTGATTATAATACTTTATTAGAAAGTCATCATCATCTTCCTGGCCTTGTCCCATGGTACGTGGGGTCGGCGCACCACGTTTTCTTCTTCCTTTCTCCCCTGTCAACCGTCACGTTATCATTCACTCCCTTCTCTTCTCATTCCTCACACAATACTTAGAAATACCTAAACCATTGCATCAAAAATGTTTGAAAAATTCGTCTGCTCGGCAACGTAAATAACTCAATGAATGTTATCGAATTGTCAAAATGAAAAGCATTGCAATTGTTAGTGTGTTACGCTGTTACACCGCCGCTTATAGCGATGACAACATCCAGAATGAAGTATCACTTTTAGGGCCTTAGCACACCTCCGCCGCGTTAAATTTAACTGATTCGCAGCGGAACATCATGTGGTTTCGCGGCGAAAATTCCCTGAGGGCCTTAGCACACCGCTAAGGCCCTCAGGGAATTCAAAATTGGAATACTTTTGAAATTATATGTATAATTCCAAAAAGGAATAACAATTTGGTACTCATACCTTCAAAATTGGAACACAGCAAATCACAGTGCTGTCATCAAGCAGCAGAAATAGCTATGGAGTTATTGCAACTGACTTATCCTTTAGCAAAAACCCCCTACCTATTACTAAACATTTTCGATTGCCAAATCTAAGGAGTAAATACTGTCAGATATCCGACAAGACCTCAACATCTCAAACCAATAACTCAGCTAGTTCAATAATCACGATGGGTCGAGATAAGCGGATTGGTAACCGAACTATAATACTACTAGTCTTCAGGTGAATTATGGTGGCTATTCTCCCGACTAATCCTTTAATCGGTTCTTATGACACCCGGCTTGAGTTGTAGATGAAGTTCTAAGCGTTGAAATGATATAGGAGTGAAATATAATAAGATCTAGTCATCAAATTATACACAACATACAGTTTTCACGCGACATAAGTACGGTGACGGCAAATCTAACGATTTAAATCTTTGGTTCCAAATATGGATTGACGATTTTGATGCCGCTGTACAACGGACATTTCAAGCTATTTCCACTAGGTCCTGATGAGGACAGAAAAAAAATTACAAGTACCTACTGAAACATACAACAAAAACACAACTGAAAATAGTGTAAATATGTGAGCAGCTCAAATTGAATATACTCCACAAGACACCACGGTGCGCGGCAGCCATGAAGCCTGGCTCTTACTATCAGATAAACCTACCTAAAATATATAATAAAATACCCGATAGCATAAAAAATTTACCCCTATTAAAATTTAAGAAAAGTCTCTACTCGCTATTAATGGAAAAATGTTATTATACTGTAGAAGATTTTATAAATGATAATTTTTAATATTTCATGTGCAATAAACATTTGATGTAATTTTTTAAATATTTTTTAAGAAATCAGTTAGTTTTGTTTTGTTTTATTGCTTGCTTTTATTTTTTTTTATATTTGTACGCCTTCAGGGCAAAACATAGCGCCCATATTATTAACCTAAGACCTTTATGTAAATACCTATGTTTCACAAATAAATATTCTGATTCTGATACCTCAACAATGCACTGTTAACTCTGGAAACGGAAGGCAGACTTTTATGGCACAAATTAGGAGGCCTATTCAGGACACTGCTATAGACCAAGTCGATTTTATGCCTCATCCCCAGAAAGAAACCTTAGGCTTCCGAACAAGCCGCCGGGGTCGCGGGTAGTTCGAAAGAGATACCGTGGCCCTGGCACGGGCAGCTGAAGGAACATGGGTGGGTTTTAGTCAGTAAAAGTCTGACACGCCCTCCCGCTCTGCCCAGAGCGGGAGAAGTCATTTGATGATTTCCCATCCACAAAAAAAAAAAAAAAAAAAAAAAAGGCTTCCGAACAATAGCAAAATTATTACAAAAACCTACTTTTTCCAGACGTTTCTACAGCCTCAGACTAAAAGTATCCCCCTAGGTTTTTGAATAAGAAATTAAGTCGAAATTCGCGAGAATCTTGAGCACTAATGAGAGTCAGAGCGGCTCTTTGAGGGAAGATTTTTAATTGTAATGTTTATTAATATTAATGAAGTACATTTGTCTTTCCATTTACATATTTAAAGGACTCAAAATACGGGAGATGATAATAGCAACTGAAGTAATTGGGGCTGGATTGTGGATATTTCTTTTGTTGCTTTTTTCTACGTAGAAATTATAATTGCTACGAATAATGTTGTGCCTCAAAATTACAAATGATGACTCAAATGCAGACCCCAGATCTCCTAACTCGCAAATACCACTTACGAGGAAATTCGGGCGGCGACTTTTGAAAATTAGGTATTTGAAGAAACTATTGCTGTCGCTCTGCGAGCGCTCCGCCCTCAAATTCATGAGATAAGGACAACTGCAGATCCGACTGAATAGCCTATATAAAAAGTCATATTTCGAGGTTTGACGCTCGTCTATTTCCTCCTCCAATATTGAACCAATTTAAAAGATATTTCATAAACTGAATAAGAAGGATATATACTATGCCCCTATGTTTTCTTTTGTCGTTAAATTTGTACACTAGGCCTCTGTTGACAGCCGTCTGAATAGGCAATTTTGAGCATCTTTTGAGGGTTCTAGTTTTTATAAAAATAATGTACCATCAAAAAAGAAAACATAGGGGCATACAAGTAGCTAATATTTATATTTCTGTAAAAAATCATTGCTTTATGGTCATTAACCAGAAAGAAAACAGGCGAGAGTGTTTCTATGGAGAAAATAGCTCCCGCATTTCCTCTTTACTGTAAGAAGTCTTCCTAACACTTAATACATCAAGTGCCAGGAATCCCTTCCGATTAATTTGGTCAATATCTGATAAAATTTGCATTAGTGAATGTGATTATCAGACTGGGGGACGCTGCATCCAAACTTTCGACATAATGCCTTCATTTTACATCCCATCGCTGAATATCACAATTCTATCTATCCTCGACCATAAAGCAAGGCCCCAATCACTACATAGGCGTTACACATACATAAACAAACACATAATCAAGCCATACATAACAGTCCAGAAGAATTACTATCAATCCCCGGAGAGTGAAAAGGTTCCTTTATTTATGCATAATGGTAGGGCCGCCGCTGTCTGCAAAATTTTTGTGGAGGGCGAAAAAAGGAAACACTAGGTACTTAGAAAGTACTCATTTTGACATTATGTTGACAGAGAAACCTATTTGGACCCGACTACGGCCAAAATCAAAGGAGGGTTATGATTTTTTATAAACACCACTTTGCAAACGTATGCGTTAGAATGAGTAAAAATGGTGATTTGAAAGGTTCTAAAAAAGAGTGGAAACTCCTACTGAGTTAAGTTACGTTATGCCAAGCCACAACACCTCTACAAATCCTGGACTATTTAAAATAAGTAGCGAATACCTACTTATTTGGCTGCTCTAAATAGAACTCTACACACATTTTAAAAAATAGTTGTAAAACCCTATAAGTACACATAAACAACTCTAAAAACACGGCAGCTAAATCTGCTGCAAGCCACATCACAAGCGAAACTGTCAAACCGAAACATCATAACCTGACATGTTTATCAACAGCTCAGGAAGAGCTGTCAAAACAACAGAAACGGACATCAAATACTGACGAGAGCGTTAGTCTGTTCGTTTATTAATACAGGCTTGAATAAATAAATACATTCGCGTGGCAGCCCTGTCTAACTCGTCCTAATTTATAAGTCCTCTGATATTTCTACCATTCTACCATGCTAGTCACAAAGATTCAATGATACAGTGCTAAATAAAACTTGTGGGACGTGACTGGAATGCTGAAACTACTGAAAGATGCTGTAGTCTATGAGATAAATCATTCATCACTTTACGTAGGAATAGAATAAGTTCACGTAAATGAGCACCTTTGTTTTAATAGATGTTTCAGCAATACACGGCGTCAACCAGATTTTTTTTGAGAATTTGAAGGAGCTCATCCGGGGCTCGAAGGGGCTCGTACTTCTACCGCCAAGCAGCGTTGGTGTGGTCTGGTGTAAATTTAAAGGGTATGGGTATTACAGGGACACGAGATATTTCAGCTCTGCCTCTGGGATGGTAACGCATCTGCAATATTATCACACACACAATATTGCAATATTGTCACATTGTAACATTGTAATCTGTAATTTAAATGGTGTGCATAATAAAGAGTATTCTATTCTATTCTATATTATTAATTTTATATTTTTAGCAATATTCTTATTTTTTTTTTCTGCTTTATTACTGAAGTTTGTAGGCGACGACGGTAACCACTTAAGGTGGATGCCGCAAAGGTAGACCGCGAAATTCAAATTTTCTTACTATTTTTGGAATTGCAGTTGTCAGTTGTATGTTAATCAAAATACGATTCGCGGCTATAAAAAAAATATGTATTTACATATTTACTAGTAGTTCTGCGAACAGTAGACCTCACGAATTATTTTCAGAATTATCTAGTTTTCGTGATGAGAAGGCGGTCCCAGGTGCTCCATCAACCCCTAACTAGTAGTTAAAGGGCCGATTCCACTGGTAGAAATCTAAAAGTGAACAATTTACTGCATTTTCAGGAGCTATTCTGCTCATCACACCGAAGATCCTCATCAGATCTTCACCAAATTTTTATAAGACCAACTTAAAGTTACTACCTTTGAAATAAAAAAGAACCATCGAAATCGGATCTAATAAGGCGGAGATATCCAGTAGCCCCCTTTTTGCCTCTCCAATCAAAAATTCTCGACGACAAAAATTCTAGAAAGTCACAAAACCTGTACTACCAAGTTTCGTCCAGATCGGTTGTAAAATACGACCTGCAGAGGAGTAGCAACAAACTGACAGACGAAAGCAAATTTTTGCCCAGAGACGCTTCGCTCGCTCGGTCAATAACCACGAATTAATACATCTCTCTAAGTTAGATTTGTTCTAAAATGTCTTGATTTCCAAAATCATTCGCCTTAACATTAGGTTGGCCATTGGCTTGTTTGCATAAAAAAACCTTGTCTTGCCTCTTCTTATTTTCTTCTCGTGCCGGTCCGAGCTAAACGATAAGATAAGTCAGTCTGTTAGTGTCGATTTCAATCAGTAAATTAATAAGAATTCTCAGAAGTTTATTTGTGTTTTGATTGCACGATCAGTCCAACGTCTGTTGAACTTCAATCATTGGAGAAACTGATGCAAAATTGAGCGTGTAACGTATGCTGAAAGTAATATTATGTGTACATATTGTGAAGAAATATTGAGGTCATTATCTCATCATTGGCCTAGCCTATTCCCAACTTTGTTGAGGTCGGCTTACAGTCTAACCAGATGCCGATGAATACCAGTAAGTATTTTATATGGAGCGTCTGCTTATCTGACAATCACAATCCAGTTACTGGTTACACGATACCTATTTGTAAGACTAGCTGTCAAACTTTCAGGTTTCTGACTACCAGTAAAGACTGTCAAAGATCTACGAATAATAGGACGGACCAACAGCTTAAAGTGCTTTTCGAGGCACGAACAAGTCTCGGTATCTAAAATAGAAATAATAAATGCAGAAGAATATCGCGAATGAGACAATATGAAATAAGTTCTGAATAAAGCGAAGAATTTTAATATAGACGTTGAAGGTAGTTTATTAAATAAATGTTTAATAAATGCTATACAGTCTATGTTTATCGATATTGTAATTCACAAGATGATTTTATATAATTCGCAATATTGTGTTTATTTTACACTTTATGAGATTTCATTATTTAAATTCTTACAACAAGCTAAATAAAATGCGTTTAAAGAAGAAAACGTCGTGAAGAAACTTACACAAAATGCGACATTACCATATTTGTCTTGAATATGCATCTGGTTAGTTTTCTTTTGCCAACACTGGCCACTGACGGATAAAATATTTTCCACATTTTACGTAGATCTGTCATTTCACCGTTTAAAAATGCTAATTGTCTTTTTTAAAGCACTGGCTTTATGGAGACTTTTTACGACGGCTGTGAACTTTAATGGGTGGATTAACATTTGCGGAAATTTTGAAATGAGTCTAAAAATAGATCGTTCTTGGATGACATCCGTGTCAGTTGATTTTAGTCTTGGGGTGCATTAAAATAGCCTATACGAATGGCGGCTATTATTCTGTTTCTGTCTGGGGGGGGATAATTTCCCAAAGCCGTGAAAGTCCTTTTTAACCAACTTCAAAAAAAGGGGGAGGTCATAAAAAACCTTCGGCACTTATTTTTCGAAAACTCAACAATGCGTTCCCTTTTTCGAATCAATCAATCTACCTAGCCTTTTCCCAACTATGTTGGGATCGGCTACCAGTCTAACCGGATGCAGCTGAATACCATTATTTTACATGGAGCGACTGCCTATCTGACCTCCACAACCCATTAACTGGGTAATACGATACCCCTAGGTAAGACTGATTGTCAGACTTTCGGGCTTCTGACTACCCATAACGACTGTCAAAGATCCACGAATGACAGCCGGGACCAACGGCTTAACGTGCTTTCCGAGGCACAGAGGAGTCTCGGTATGTAAAGATGGTCACCCATCCACGGACCAACCCCGTCAAGCGTAGCTTAACCTGATGGATCGACCCGTGCGGCTGTTATTACTTAGCCACGAGCTCCTCCTCCCTTTTTCGAGTACGACTACGATTTATTTACATATTACGAGTATACTTACTGTGTACAAAGTTGCATCCGGTTAGACTGGAAGCCGACCCCAAAATAGTTGGGAAAAGGCTAGGCAGATTGACTTACTGTGTACAAAATAAAATACATGTTATAAAACTTATATTTTTGTATACATTATTATTTGTGGTGGTGAAAATAATGATGTAGTGGTTGGTCGAAGGCCCATGAGGGCAACTGCATCCGTTGCCCCCCTGTATCCGCGCCTGCGCACATCTGGCAGAGAATATAAATTAGTACATTTATGAAAACTGTCACAATATTATGTCCAATCCAAGCTTGAGAGTGTGAAAAGAGCCCTAAGGTCATAAAGGAATTTATTTATTTATTACAAAATCCACAGCTCTTTAACAATTTTACTTAAATAGATAAAACCAATCTTACAGCCAATTATGGATTTACAATTTATAGCAACACTGATTACATGCATCAGAACAACAGGATGACATGCTACGAGTAGAACCATCTAAGCAAGCATTTCAAAGTGTGTGCGGGGATGTGTGTGTGTGTGTGTGTGTGTGTGTGTGTGTGTGTGTGTGTGTGTGTGTGTGTGTGTGTGTGTGTGTGTGTGTGTGTGTGTGTATTCAAAAACTATTTCATTATCTATTGAAACGAGCATTTATCCAGTAATATTAGTGGACTGCCAAATCAAATCAATCAAGGCCTAGCCTATTCCCAACTATGTTGGGGTCGGCTTCCAGTCTAACCGGATGCAGTTGAATACCATTATTTTACATGGAGCGACTGCCTATCTGACATCCACAACCCAGTAACTGGGTAATACGATACCCCTTGGTAAGACTGGATGTCAGACTTCCGGGCTTCTGACGACCCGTAACGACTGTCAAAGATCCACGAATGACAGCCGGGACCAACGGCTTAACGTGCTTTCCGAGGCACGGAGGAGTCTCGGTATGTAAAGATAGTCACCCATCCACGGACCAACCCCGGCAACCGTAGCTTAACCTGATGGATCGACCCGTGCGGCTGTTATTACTTAGCCACGAGCTTCACGAGTGGACTGCCAAATGTACCGCTATAATTGAATATGCCAAACTTCCTACTGATGTCATTACGTCCTAACCACTTGCGTGCGTTTTGCTAATAGTTTTACTAATAACAGGAGAAGCCGAAACAGTTTGTAAAGTAATAAGGGGTTGTGTTAGTTATTGTTATAAATGAACCGTTAATGGCGTTTGAGCACCATTAACAATAATAATATTTGTGATCAAAGTACATTAGGAAAAACCATTAATATTAAACCTACAGAAAGATAAAATATTTGAAGGATAAACATGACATGAAAGAAGAAATGTTTGTTTTGAAAAGCCTTACACTGTATGTCTACCGCAGAACGTCAACGGGACGTCAACGATAAATGACATTAGGTGATTACCGAACCAGGGACCATTTTGGTTACCCAATGAAAGAAATTTTCGAAGCAGCTAATCAAAAACCCATACGATGTGGGTAACCCTTTTGAACGGCTTAAATTAAACCGTCAAATCAAAATCAAGTCAAAATCGGTTGGACGGACTGGAAAAAAGGTTTATTTAAATATCTAATCTCATTTCAAATGGAGTTTAATCATTTACTAAAACGCATAAAGATAAAAACATAAATAATTTAATTCTATCCATCCATATAAAAGTTATCCAACTGAGCAATGTGAAATGATAAATTTATTAGCACAGTGCAAATAAATACAGAGTAATAAAATAGATTAGAGCCGACTATATACTTGGCACAGAGTAGCGAGACGTTAAAAAAAAATATTTGCGTAATTTACTATACGTTTTATAGCGAGTTTTTGCCAAATTGTCTCATGGTGGATGACTATGGTTTTATGCGAGACTTTTTAAAGCAAATTATGAGTGGTTTTTACGCACTTTTAATAAGAATTATTCCACCACGCTTATGAACTCAAATATATAACTTAAAAAAAATATGAATGACATTATTTTAAGAGTGAAAACATGCTCTAATAAGTTTATAAGATTAGAACATTTAAGAAATAAACCTAAAACACAGCACTTTAACTATGGGAGTAACTTGTAAAAAACCACACATGCGCATAAAATAGTTACAACTTTTTCGTGATTAAAACATACAAATACAAGTTTTATAGTCATTACTTCTCTGTACACATTTTACTACGTACACACGGCTACCTATCAAGCTATACATTTCCAGTATAAGCTGATCTCTTAATGTATAGGATTTCCGTACAATGAGAGGTCAGCTTACACTGGAAATGTATAGCTTGATATGTAGCCGTGTGTACCAGACATCAATATACAGCATATTCAAACTTCACCGTCATTTTAAAGTGAGAAATAATACACATGTAAGTATTTGTTGGTTGAAATATTGAATCAATTGTTTAACGAAGTAAATGAAACAATCAGACTGATATTATAACGCGACAGTCAGTTTCTCTGTTTGTTAAACGTACCAACTCACGGAAAAAATACAGGCTATACAGACTCGATTTTCATGCGATTTTATCAAAGGTTAGTTGTTTTGTTAAGCCCGGTTTCCACCGCGAGCGGAGCGGACCCATTACGGTCTTCATTTAACTCGCAAGAGTGTTTACTCATGCATGCTTTTGGACTATTTGTTGGTGGAAATACAAGTATGCAGTTTACTCTTGCAAGTTAAACGGATTCCTTAATGGGTTCGCTCCGCTCGTGATGAAAACCGGGCTTTAATGTTAGTTAGTAAAGAAGGACATTGCATTCTTAAAATAAAATAAAACAAATCGTGTGTCATTCTCGTATCGTCCGATCCATAGAACGCCTTCATAAAATTAAACTTTGACTAACATTGTCTGCGAGCAATAGCTCCAGTAATTAATCCAAACTAATTGTCTTGATATTTATAAACTTTGCTACACGCTCAAGCGACACGCGCCTTGCGACAGCTACTGCGCAGAAACCAAATGAAAGTTGTTCAGAGAGCATGTCACAAGCCACCGCGACGCGGAGCGACGGAACGAAACGGGAGAAGCGCGCGCGAGTCGCTGGAAATCGCGTCGCAAGTGGCATTGCTCGAGGCCGTGAAGGAGGCCTTACAGACAATGACTTGTAAATAGGTTAATAAAAATAGAAATCAAAATCGGCCCATTGGTATTTCGAGGGGCCTAGCAACGATTTTAATTTGGGTACAGACATACGGATTTTCAGGTAATAAAACGAATTTCGAGGACAACATTTTTACAGACTGATAAGAGATTTTTTCTTTTGTTATAAAATTGAAGTATTTTTCTTTCTTTTCTGTTATATAAGTACTCGAATTGCATAGAAACAATCGACATATTTTATTACATTCTTGGAAAAAAATATAGAAAATCATGTACAAGGAAATAATTCTAGGAACTGGGTAATCATTGTCAATCAAATCAAGACGAGCTTATTACCTACCGATGTCATAATTACCTCCTTTTTAAATGAAAGTAAGTTTTTTTAAAGAACCCTTTACAAAGTGTAGTTATTGTGACGTTATCACCACATTCACCATCGTTTTCTAGTTTGATAAGAAACATACCTATTGCATCAGTTACATTTGTAGGAAATCCAATTATAAACCAGAAAAACCCAAAATAAACTTACTTACATTTCTTGAAAAACTCCGTGGTTTCAACTCACAGATATCATAAATAAAACACTTGGAATTCATTACCAGGAAAAGTATAAAAATAAAAGTGAAAACATTAATAAAAGCTAATAAAAGATTATAAATCAAATAGTAAATTGTTCCTATAAATGATGATTCAAATCATTTCTCTTGTTTCAATTCCTATTTTCTTGTGGCGGCATCTACATCCCCACAAACGAACTACGCATCACACTGACGTCACGCAAAATCCTGCATCGCGCAAGCAGAGTTTACCGCGCGACTAGTATAATTAAACAACGTCCCGACCTCAATCTTCGGGCAGTAGCCAAAACCGTTCTGGCCAGAGGATCTTCTCCTTTCTATGGAGGATGAGTGAACTTTACACCCTGTTCCTCATGCCTCTATACTCTCTTACCTACAGTGATAAAAACTATGACAAGCAGTCTTGTTACTGAAGAATGCAGACTGAAGGGTGGTAGATTCTTGAAAGGGATATTTTAATCCCTGCGTGACATAATCAGAAGACAATGCAAAGATGGCGGGACGAGCATAACTCCTATCGAAAAGACTAGCAAAAGATAGAATTGGGTGGAAAAGAGAGAGGGAGGCCTTTCCCTGCAGTGAGAAGATACAGGCTAGTTTGATTAGACTAGACATAATCCCTATGTGACCCTTGGAGTCCACGAAGCGACACCTTAGCTAAGTAGAAAGTTCATCATTAAGGTGAAGCCTTAGCAGTTAACGCCAAAAACGTCTGTTTTTGTCGTCAACTGCTAAGGTTTCGAACCTAGGAGATTCGATTTTGTTGATACAATAAATTCTACCTCATCTGACTAAAGATGTGAGCATAGGAAATTGTTGTAAAAATCTCCAGACTTATTATTTTTTTTCTCAATGGTGGCGCTAGTTGGCAGCACTACTCGCCTTAAGTTTTTGCGTATCGTATGAACCCCACCGGTTCAGACACAATTACTTTTCAAATTGTTTCTATAATTACAACATGCGAAAGGTTAGCAAACAAGTGTACTATTTTGTTTTAAATAAGCTATTATTAGTCTGAATACATCTAGGACCAGAGTCCTTGTCAAGATAGGGTTGCGTCATTTTATTACTGAGGTCCTGTGGCCACCTTCCGGCTCCATCATCAGATCAGCTCCATCTCATAATAATATTGCATTGTCATCCGATTTACATGTGAATATAAAATTTCAGCTCAATCGGAAACCGGGAAGTAGGTCAAATTTAACTTGCAAGATTTGATTATTAAATAAAAGCTTGTAAAAAATCAATGTATTCCGATGAGAAAATACTAACGCAAGTAATAAAACTAGTGCTACTTCGTATGTTTTGCACTATAAATCAACCAGGCAATGGCCTCATGATTCATCATCACGCTTACTCACAGAGTGGGTGTTACAGAGAAGCTATTCTTTATTCCAGTTGAAGTGCAATAAAACATTTAATTTTCACAATGTCGAAACAAACGGGATTTTGGTTTTCGAAGACAAAACATAGGATTTGATGAGATTTATTATTCAATGCAATTCTTGAGGATTCTTAGCACATCTCCGCTGCGAAACCGCATGCTATTTCGCTGATGTTCCGCTTTGAACCCACAATAGGTAAGCAAATAAAGAACAATGCAATAGATTATACCTATATTGTTAGTTTAGATGTCTGGGACAAATGTACTCAGCTGTTACAAAATGCATATTATTATGACCTTTACATAGTAAATACAGTTATGTAATATGTAAATACTATCGTGTTCCTTTCAAGGGTAACAAATGACATAAGTTCTAGTTGTTTGATGTAAGTACTTGAACAAACGAAGTTACT
Source organism: Cosmia pyralina (assembly GCA_946251885.1). Taxonomy (NCBI): domain Eukaryota; kingdom Metazoa; phylum Arthropoda; class Insecta; order Lepidoptera; family Noctuidae; genus Cosmia; species Cosmia pyralina. The sequence goes on along the minus strand of OX276366.1, from coordinate 15,841,275 downwards.
ATAACTTTAATTCAATGTTAGAAAATGTAGATAAAGTTTTTGTTTGTCGCCATTGTCAAGGTACATATGTATAATAAGGGTATTCAATACTCTTTGCTTCCACCAAACAGTATTCTTGTTAAGATTTGAAGAAATTGCAGGTACAAGTCATTTCACCTTTGAACTAAGGTCAGAAGTTCATCAAGAAACTCCTAAGGCACCATTCCCACTGTACCATCATCATCTGGTGCCTTTTTTCCAACTGTGTTGCGGTCGGCTTCCAGTCTTAACTGGATGCAGCTGAATACCAATATTTTGCATGGAGCGACTGCCTATCGGACCTCCACAACCCAGTAACTGGGTAACTGGGCTGTGGAGCTGATAGGCAGTATCGAACTGGGTAATACGATACCCCTTGTAAGACTGGTTGTCAGACTTTCGGGCTTCTGATTACCAGTTGCTTGCAGCACTTACGCCCGAAATTATTATTGTACGAGTATCTCAATACCAATCTTAAACCCGCGTTCTTTAACGGCTGCTTGTGAATCACCATCTCAAAGACTCAGATTGGCAAACTCGGTCGTTGATTGGATGCAGATTCAGGTCGGGATCAAGATTGGACTTAATATACATTATTAATTTCGAGCCTTAATCGAGTGTTCCACGTTTATATAGTTAAAAATACCACGGCACTATTAGGTAACTGTCGTCCACGATAATAAATCGGTACAGTGGGCTAAATATTAACAGCCGCACGATTCAATCGATCAGGCTAAGCTACGCTTGAAGAGGTTGGTCCGTGGATGGGTGACCATCTTCACATATCGAGAACCCTCCGTGCCTCGGAAAGCACTCATTCGTATATCTTTGACGGTCGTTACGGGTCCTCAGAAGCCCAAAAGTCTGACCAGTCTTACCAAGGGGTATCGTATTACCCAGTTACTGGGTTGTGGAGGTCCGATAGGCAGTCGCTCCCTGTAAAATACTGGTATTCAGCTGGATCTGGTTAGACTGGAAGCCGACCGCACCATAGTTGGGGAAAGGCTAGGCAGATGATGGAACCACTATACATCAAGTGATCCGGTGAATTATCAGACCGCTCTCCCACCGATAGCATAAAAACATACATTATCCAGTAGTGCAAACAGCAGTCGTCTGGCCGAAATCCAATTTATTTTCTAGTGATGGCTATCATAAAAAGCGTCAAGCCTGCCTCTGGGGGCACATAAACATGTGGGGACAATGTGACCCATCGACTTGTTAAATATAGTATCTAGTTTATTATATGTGTCCTTATAGGGAATTTGGGGAACTATTTACGTGGTGTCCTTCAAAACAGTCAGGTGCGTAGGTTCCTACTGTCGCCAGATGTATGTAAATGAATGACGACGAAACAAAAGGTGTATCAGGATCGAAGAACGTAGCGTGCTGTAGTTTCTGCCAAACTAAGAAAAAGGTGTGAGTTCAGGTTTCAGGCCCTTAGGCCATCTCCGTCGCCAAACCATAGATGCGAGACCGCAGTAGTTTATTTCAACTGACCCGCATGATGTTCCGCTGCTCAGTGGAACATCAGCGAAACATCATGCGGTTTCGCTGTTTCGCAGTGGAGATATGCCAAGACCCTTAGTGGCTGAATTCGGCTGAAGTAGCACAGTGGTAGCACAATACTGACCTTCGGAAATCAGATAACCTTGAAAAGTTGGTGGTGACGGGCAAGATAGATGGGATAAGACCTAGCGGCCGGTCACCTAACCGCTGGTCAGACTAAGTAACCACCCTCGTCCAGTGAGGGTCTCTGTCACGAACGTCCTGAGAGAAGCGGAGAACCGAACGAAGTGGAGGAACATCATACATAAAGCCACGAAGGAACACGACCTGCAGTAATGATGTACGCGATCAAGAAGAAGAAACACAATACTCTCTGGCAAGACCTGATTCACAAACTACTTCTACTAAAACTTTATCAATCTGCCTCAATATACCTAGCATTTTCCCAATTATATTGGGGTCGGCTTCCAGTCTAACTGGATGCAGCTGGATACCAGTATTTTACATGGAGCAACTGCTTATCTGACCTCCACAACCCAGTTACTGCATGGGTAATATGATACCTCTTGATAAGACTGGTTGTCAGACTTTCGGGCTTCTGACGACCCGTAACGACTATCAAAGATCTACAAATGACAGCCGGGACCAACTGCTTAACGCGATTTCCGATACCTAATGGATGGTCACCCATCCACGAACTGACCGCGGCAAGTGTACCTTCGATCGACCAGTGCGGCTGTTATCATTTAGCCACGAACCTCCACTAAAACTTAGAGATTCTAAAATGCTGTATAGACAAGGCCACATTGACGTCTACTCTACCCTTAAACTAGGAAAATCCATTGATATTTTGCCGCCTAACTTCGGCAACTATTTAGACAATGAGCCAAGTTTAAATATAACCAGGACTTAAATACCGAGGCTCTAAATTAAGAAATAAAGTAAAGTCTGACTCCAGGGGGCGCGCGCGTCGCTAATTAAATTAGTTAACAAACTTTTAGTTAAACAAACAATGGTTTGGTAATTTTATATTTTAGGTAAGATTACTTCAGTCTGGGTTTCTGTTTGGCCTATATTTAGATGGTTTGGGACGGATTTAGGCTTTATTTTTATACCAAACAGTTTTTTTTTAAGCCTAATTAATTCCGTAAAGCAATGGACATTTGGTATCTAACTATTTATTAGTCTTAAGGGTGAAGCGCCAGGACAGCCCGCGAAATTCAAATTTTCTTACGTTTTTTGCAATTTGTAAGTCAGAATTATAATCATTAGAATCAGTAATACAACTCCTTAAGTTAGTACAATCCTCAAATGTCAAGATTTCATGAAATAGTCATTCAACAGGATTACCTGGTCTTAAAGAGTTGTATTGATGACTTTAATGATTATAATTATGTAAATACATACTTGTTACGGTCGCGAATCAAAATTTTATCAACATAAAACCTAATACTGACTTGCAAATTGCAAAAAACGTAAGAAATTTTGAATTTCGCGGGCTACAATGGCGCTTTCGCCTTAAGGTGCTCCCTCACCAAGAGCATTCGCCTGTAATGTACCAGATTCGAGCATTACATCAGTGAGAGAGGAACATCGAACATTACAGCGCGCACCTTGTAATGATACAAAACGAGTATTACATCAGTGAAGGAGGAGAACCGAGCATTATAATGCACACCTTGTAATGTGTAATACCTTGATACAACTTGTAACATCAATGCGCTCCACTTGTAATTAAATGTTAGATTACACGCGAATGCTCCTGGTGAGGGAGCACCTTTATAGGAAGGATTGGTCCAGATTGGCGAAGTTTTGCTGTCTTTTAATCTGATTTCCGATATCAGATCAAAAGATAGTAAATCTAACTTAGAGAGATGTATTGATTGATTATAATTATGTAAAAACATACTCGTATTTGTCATAGTCGTGAATCATATTTTGATCAAGATACAATCTGTCACTCACTGACCTGGAAATTGCAAAAAACGCACGAAAATCTGAATTTCTGAAAATTTGGCCCACAGCTGACCCACCTAAAGTTCTATGTATTAACTGGGGATGAGCTTATTGCCATCAACAGGGCACAAATCCAGACTCCGGGCTGTTACTGAAAACACTTTGCCTGACCTGGGAATCGAACCTCGGACCACATGCTCAGCAGCAGCGATTTCGACCACTACACCAACGAGGCGTCACAAAGCCGAACTTGTTCTAAATCTCTATTTGTGCCAGTTACTAAAGCTAGAACTTTGGCTGTTGGGCTTCTGGCTAAGTAATAACAGCCGCACGGATCGATCGATCAGGTTAAGCTACGCTTACCGTGGTTGGTCTGTGGATGGGTGACCATCTTTACATACCAAAACGTTGGTCTCGGCTGTCATTCGTGGATCTGATCGGACAAGCCCGAAAGTCTGACAGTGACAACCAGTCTTACCAGTAAGTGGTTTCTGGAGGTTAGATAGGCAGACGCTTCATGTAAAATACTAGTAATCATCTGCATCCGGTTGGAACGGAAGCCTTTGGAAAAAGCTAGGCAGATTGACTAAAGCTAGAACTTTAAAATATCAATCAAAAGAAGTGTTAGTAACTCCCTGTGCTCTTGTTGCAAAGAAACAGGGTGTATCATTGCGCTTCTGTGGGATTGATTCGAGCGGAAGAATTCACTTCTCCACACTTTGTTCGTACGCGGCGAGGCTGCAACGTCAATAATCTTTGTTATCGATATTTTTAAAGTAGCTAGCTGCTGCTTTGCTATTGGTTAGTTAGTGCTTGTTAGAAATGGTTAGAAAAAAACATTGAAAAGATTCTTGAAATATTTGCTGGATAGACACTTTGAATAGAGATTCTTCTTATTAAAGAAAAAAAGTCTTAATCATTATGTAGAAACACATTCTAAGCAGCCTAATTTATCTCTAAGAAAATGGCATTGAACGAAAAATGAAATAAATAAATAAATCTACAACTGAATGTATTTCAATAAAGCCAGCAAAATCCACGGAAAGTATTATACATTCCCAATAACACTACTTACACGTGGGGACAGAAAAACTGAGTTACGCTACTTGTTTAATAAGCACGTGCGAGTACATTTCGAGAAAATAAAAGAAAAAGATCCGACACTTATAAGCCACGTATCTAGGCCAAGTAAAACGGATATACGGGACATATAATCACAAAACTGGGCACTTTATTCTGCACGTAAGTGCACACCGATACAAGGACGTTCAGGACTGCTGATAGATCCAATTATGTATGTTAATGTTGAGTTATTGGTTTATAAATTACATCTATATCGATCTTTGCGAAATAACAGGTAATGCATGTACCTTCTTATGAGAGGCCGAAAATCAATCACTGAGCTCGATTTTCGGCCAGCTGTCAAAATTGTGTTGGAGCTGGTAAGAAGAAACGCCGCAACAGTAGTGGTTTATGATGAAATATAATATGTCGACAAAGCAACAACAAAGAAATTAAACTAAGGGTTAATTTTCAGTTGCAAACATAGCAGACAAATTAAAGATATCTTCTTTATATTATCAAAGTTTTCATTGACACAAAATTCTTCCACCGCTAGTAAAAAATAACAAGGATAAACCGCAGCAGCATTTTCAAAATAATACCGAGTATCTGCTACAACATAACCCGGTTATCTGAACTTGCACGTGTGTACTTTATTTTGCAAGCAAATGTACACCCGTTATAAGACCTTTAATGCAGGGATGTCACTATCTTTCTATTTCTACGAAATATCATGGTTGTTACATAACATAGGTATACGAAAGTGTAGTAAGCCAAACTGATATTCAAACTTGGTCCATACTCAGAAATCTGAAGCTTCAGAATTCTACTTAGATCCAAAGAAATAAAAATTAAAGTCATTATCGCAGCAATAAAACCAACAACTTACATAATATCTTATTTCCAGCATAAAAAAGGGGTACAACAACTTTGAAACCATACTTTACCCAACAAGTGAAGGCACGTGCCGATCTAGGGATGCCACATAGATGGAAGCGTCCGTCTTTTAAACCGGTAATAAATGATTTCCGTCCGATAAACGTGACCGGACATCCGGCCTTTCTGCATTTGATCGCAAACGCTCGAAGTTTAAATTGAATTTTAGAGAAAATTCATATTTTAGGTAGGTACATACCGTACCTATACTTTATCCTACGAATAATATTATAGAGGTATGAGGAACTGGGTGTAAAGTTCACTCATCCTCCTTGGACACAAGGAGTATCCTCCGACCAGACGGGTGTTGTGTCTGGTGGGCTACTGCCCGATGGTTGTTGTCGGGATCTTGCTTAAATGCTCGCGCGGTAATCTCTGCTTGCGCGATGCAGGATTTGTGTGACGACAGCTCTTCGATGCGTAGTTCGCACGTGGCATTGTAGATGCCGCCACACATGGTTGATTGGTAGAGAATACCTAAGGCGTTAAGTCCGCCTTCACACCTTTATTGTGTATAAAGTTTAATAAATATTGGCAGCGTTCTGTAGCATCTGCCTACCCTTGTGGGAAGAAGGCGTGAGTTTATGTATGTATGTGTATAAATAAAATATGTATGTTTGTGACCTCTAACTGTCTGTCAGTTTTTCAGAAAGTACAACTCCACAACAATAAAAAAAAAATATCAGCAAATAGTTTACATAATTATGTCTGCTTAGCCTTTTCCCAACTATGTTGGGGTCGGCTTCCAGTCTAACCGGATGCAGCTGAATACCAGTATTTTACATGGAGCGACTGCCTATCTGACCTCCACAACCCAGTTACTGGGTAATACGATACCCCTTGGTAAGACTGGTTGTCAGACTTTCGGGCTTCTGACGACCCGTAACGACTGTCAAAGATCCACGAATGACAGCCGGGACCAATGGCTTAACGTGCTTTCCGAGGCACGGAGGAGTCTCGGTATGTAAAGAATGGTCACCCATCCACTGACCAACCCCGGCAAGCCTAGCTTAACCTGATGGATCGACCCGTGCGGCTGTTATTACTTAGCCACGAGCTCCTCTTTCCACGAGTTTACATAACTATGTAATTGAAAAAAAAAAAAACAGTTTTGAGTTTTGTAAGTTTGTTAAGCCACACAAAAAACCTTACACATATTCATTTATTTTCTTAGACAATCTGTCTTCTGCGTATTCAAATATTATGCAAGCTCTTTGTTTCGATGTTTTTGTGTTTAGTTTCGTAAAGACACGCGCAGGAGACCCACCCGTCTTTAGATACTCAATCACATGTTAATGGCTAAACGGATTTGGATAAAGTTTGGCAACACAGGTATAACCTATGATTTTAACATAATTTTAGGATACTAGCGATCCCTGTTTCGCACTGTTTTTACGACATGACCTACCTACTATTAAAAGTAGTTTGCCTAAACTACAAATGTATTCGTCACGACGCCAGTGCAACAACTAGTTAGGGATATACATCTTAGGTACTCCTTGAGCAAATCACGTTTCAAGGAATTTCCGTAATTCAAGTATTGTTTGAGATTTTAATGATATGATAATATTAAATAACCAATGTTGTATTCCGAAGTTATTTATTATGAAGAGAAGACAATAGGCAGTATCATGATGTTTGTCACGAAATGTCATTCAAATGAAGCAGAGTAATGAGCCTGTTCTATCTTAATTTATAATCTTTGGATTTGTATCTCAAAATGATTTAAAGGGGCAATCATTAAAGTAACCAGTAGTGCTATTCTGTAAACATCTCACCGTGATAACTCAGGTGATGTGAGCGTGAAGTGAGCCGTCATCCCACCTGATGTTAGGGGTTGACACTATTGACAGCTCACTTTACGATCACTTCACTCATGTTTTCACGGTGAGATATTTACGGAATAGCACTACAGGTATATTGTTAATACATAAAATTACCTTGTTAATTTGTTATCAAAAATAAAGGAGTGCTAAATTCCAATTCGGTGAGATTAGAATCAGTAGAAGAGATTAAAAGATTCGATCTATAACATTTTAAAACTGTATAAAAAAGCCCAAAAAAATAAAATAGATTTCTCTTTTCAAACTTTACGTACACATTCAATTGTTTTCCAAACACCAAACCACCTTTTCGAAAAACAAAGTTCCATTTTTAAACAAAAACGTTTTTATTCAAACATCGAAAATGTTTTTCGGACAAAATGCCCCGAACGACTTTTACCCCATAACAGAAATATCCTACTATGGGAGTACCGTATTGCCCAGCCCTGTGGGCAATTTTAAACCGCTGCAACGGGCAATATTTCACGGCTAAGAATTTAATATCGGTTCATGTTTTTCGTGTTTACAACGTTGATTTAGAATGGAGCTTTATCGCGCTTCGAATGACATATCGAGAAGTGTACGTAGTACATGTTCCTTTGAGTTTAAAACGGGTGTTCGATGAGATTTCATGTCTTTTGTCCTGTTATGAGGACATTTATTTACGTCTTTGTTGGGTTTAGCGAGAAAGGGAGGATGTTGAATAGACGTAGTTATCTGTCAACCATTACACGTTGTATGATCGATTTTCGCCTTTTGAATCTACTTTAACTTATCGTCTATTTTTCAGGCTTTATACTTGTTCTAACCTTAATGTTGTTTAGCAGCAGCGGACGACTTTCAGCTGAAATGATGATGATGATCTATGTAAAAAGCAGGTTGCTCAGTTGTTGCTGAAATCCACTAAATTGAGTCAGTATTGTTACTAGATTCCATTTACGAATCGTATTAGGTTGGGATCTAGAATTACTATCACATCATACTAATATTATAAAGGCGAAAGTTTGTGTGTGTGTGTGTGCGTGTGTGTGTATGTTTGTTACTTCTTCACGCTCAAACGGCTGGACCGATTTGGATGAAATTTGTTATATAGATAGCTTATACCCTGGATTAACACATAGGATACTTTTTATACCGGTCTACGCGGGTGAAACCGCGGGGCGCAGCTAGTATTACTATGAATCCAAAATTACTAAGTATATTACGATAAATCTAACAAATTTGTACGCCTTTTGGCATAACATAGCGCCCTGCTTACCTAACATAATATCTGTATTTTTATGTATCTATGTTAAAAAGCCGGCCAAGTGCGTGTCGGACCACGCACAATGAAGGGTTCCGTAGTTGGGATGAATTTATCTTAAGAACAAACTTAACATTGTAGTTGAAAAACATGTTCTCCCATACATTCCAACTGTAAATGTAAGTTTGTACTCACAATATTGATAGATTTACCATGTCATTTTAAGACCACAGACTTCTTATAGCTTTTCCTGTAATCTACAGGTAAAGATCTATTTTCTGTATTTTTTTCAAAATTTTAGGCTCAGTAGTTTCGGAGATAAGGGGGTGGGATGGTAAATTTTCGTCTATTTTCTTAAATAACTTTAAAACAATTTAGTTTAAAATTATAACAAAAAATATATTTGAGACCCTCATAGTAAGCTTTTTCATTTGACATGCCACATGGTGTAGTTTGCAAAACTTTTTTTTTAAATTTTCTTATTTGCCCCCAAAAGTGACCTCTATATTCAAAATTCATTTATTAACTTTACCCGTCCGTGTTTGGGTCACAGAAATTCTTATGTGTAACAAATTTCAACTTAATCGCTGCATTAGATTCGGAGCAAATTGGCTGTGACAGACGGACAGACAGACAGACAGACACACGAGTGATCCTATAAGGGTTCTGTTTTTTCCTTTTGAGGTACGGAACCCTAAAAATAAATGAATGATTGATTGATTGATATACAAATAAATTGCCAGATTTAACAAAATATTACAATTTCGGTTACTATTGAAATGACAAAAATCAGACAGTAATCTATAGAAAAATGATCGCATCACCAAGCTCTCATACCCTATAATAGTTCACACAGTTTCATTTCCACTATAGTCGCAACGATAAGAGACTTTTGATTATCTTAAACTAAAAGATCACGTCTAAACAGTAGTGTTAGTGATTTGAATATCACGTAAAATCTATCAAGCGTATTTTTATGACACCTTCGCCATTTTAAAGATAATTTAATTATTTATCTTTTAGTATACCTACCTGCTTTATTAAAGTAGCTATGTGTAATAAATTAATGCGTCTAATTTTGGGACTGCGCTCCTTGTTGAGAGGAGCTCGTGGCTAAGTAATAACAGCCGCACGGGTCGATCCATCAGATTAAGCTACGCTTGCCGGGGTCGGTCCGTGGATGCGTGACCGTCTTTACATGCCGAGACTTCTCCGTGCCTCGGAAAGCACGTTAAGCCGTTGGTCCCGGCTGTTATTCGTGGATCTTTGACGGTCGTTACGGGTCGTGAGAAGCCCGAAAGTCTGACAACCAGCCTTACCTAGGGGTATCATATTACCCAGTTATTTGGTTGTGGAGGTTAGATAGGCAGTGCTCCATGTAAAATACTGGTATTCAGCTGCATCTGGTTGAACTGGAAGCCGATTCCAACATAATTGGGAAAAGGCTAGGCAGATTGATTGCTCATTGATGAATGAGTCCTATTACTGGGTGGACGTATATTCGACGCGTTGCGTGAGCTCAGCACAGAACTCGCATCCTAACTACTCAAGGCCGTTGGCCTTAATCTGTTTTCCTCAATAAAAGAGAAGAAAATCCAATAACAACAATTCCCCCACCACGATGACTTCTTATCAAACCCACGCACACTGTGCAAACACTCCAACAGGACACAGACAAAAATAGCTTTCGATTGAATACAGCACCCCTTATCTTAACCTTCCGTTAGGCAACGTATCTAATGAGAGTTAAGTAAATAAACATTTGCCGTGTGAGTAGACTAAGCCGACGTAGCACGGACGTAAAAATATCGCGGCGATTTTTTTTCGCGCAGTGGATTTTCAACGCTCTGCTTAGCGCTGAGAATGCAAAATCCAACAGTGTTTTTTCGACGCGCTAGAATGTACTCTGTTATTGTTAACTTGGATTCTCAACGCTCGGCTGAACACCGAGAGTTGAAAATCCAGTGCGCGATAAAATCCCGCCGCGATTTTATTACGCCCGTGGGAACGGGGGCTTACAAGTGGGGATGCGTTCTTATAGAATGTTTGAAAGAATATTTCGCAACGGTGCTGGTACTGTGTCGGAACTGTGGCTTCACTGATATGTGTAAATCGACCATAGCACATCTCCGCCGCGATAACTTGATTGCGATTTTTAATTTACCTTAGGGTGGTAAACCAATTACGAGGCCTACTATACAGGAACCGGCTTAATCTAGTTTATGACTTCCTTTATCTAATGACAACAATAATAATAATTATTGTTAGTGAAAGGAAATCAATATCACGTAAATCAAAAGCGAGATCGCTCTTATTCAATGTAATTTTTCCCATGGGGTAGGCAGAAACTACGGAACTTCACCTGCTACTATCCTTATATACTCATTTTGCTTTGTTTGAAAGACCTTGATTCAACATTAAATACGAAAAAAAAATTGTAAAATAGGTTTTTTAGTCACACAAAAAATATTAACATAAAATAGACAACGTCATTTAATAACGATGAACACACTTGTTATAATGAGAAACCATAAAAATTATAGTAACGACATTACCCATTACAAATTGCTTTAAAAAAACAGTAAACGAACGATTAAAACTACAACTTTTATGTTAGTGTCGTAAAACCGCTGAGACGCTATATACAGCGTGCTCTAGTTTAGAATTTGTACCGAATTTAAAATGGTACCGGTATTAACAATTTTATAACTAAACTGTGTACCGATTTGTTTTTAGTGTGGTACTCAAAACTGAATTACTGGATAAGGAATAAGGATGTCTAATAGTAAAAAGATTTACTATTAAGATGACGGACTATTAATGACAAGATAATAGTAATATCAACTCCACATCTTGTCAAGAAAAAGTGTGTGTGTGTCTGCTCCAACGCACGACGGGAGTTTACTCCTGTTTTTTATGCCGTTCCGACTTTCTATTGTTGAACGAAAACAAAGGACCATAGGGGCAGGGGTTTCTCCAATGAATCAGTGCTATACAAAAAGCAACTTTAAGGTGCATAGGCTCGTTTTGTTTTACGTTGAACAGAAAAACGTAACAACGGTTTTGAGTTAACGCTTGTTTCACTCCTCATAAAATTTCCATACCGGAGGCCTTATTTTGAAATCGATTCTTAAGGAATAAACTACAATGAGCTCCTATAACATAGATGATTTATTCACTGTTTCCTAGAAACACTACCGACATTTTCAACAAAAAGCCTGTCTTAATAATTTCATAATTCTCCTGCCCTTATCCCAATTTATTTGAGGTCGACGCAACATGTCTTTTTCTTCCATACTTTTCTATTAGTCGTCATCTCGATAGTCTCTCCCTTTCTAGCCATATCATCACACAGTCTATCCATCGTTTCTTTCGTCTTCCCCTAATCTTCTAGCCTTTCTTAATAATGTATCGTCTTAAAAACAGATTTATTCAATACAACAGCTTTATCCGATCAATTAAAAGTTCATGAACTTGAAAGCAAGCGTTTTACTGCGATACTTAAAAAGTATGATTAAATAAGTCACTGAACAACCGTTCCTAAGAATTTTTAATACAAAAGTAGGTGTAACTACTATAAGCTGTAAAGTTTAGCGTTTTTGTTAATTAATTTGATATTTAGTTTAAGAAAATATTTAATTAGATTCCTGTAAGATTGTATAACAAAGTTTGAGTAATGCTTAGATGTTTTGGTTTAAGTAGTACCTAATAAAAGTTAAGTTTTGCTTTTATTTTAATTAATGGTGTTTCGTATTATAGAATAAAGGCTAAAATGATTGGGTCATTTTAAGAATACGTACTAATATAATAATGTGAAAATGAATCTGTTTGTTTGTTACGCTTTCACGCTAAAACGTTTGAACAGATCGTTATGAAATTTGGCCAGGTGAGAAGGACATAGGCTACTTTTCATCCTAGATCACAGACGAAGTCGCGGGCAGCAGCTAGTAATATTATAAATGCGTAAGTACCTAACTCTGTCTGTCTGTTACCATTTCACGCCTTAACGGCTGAACGGATTTGAATGAAATTTAGCACATAGGTAGACCATGACCTGAATTAGGACGTAGGATACTTTTTTATCCCAGTAGTACGTTCCTGTGGGACAATTCCGACCTCCACACGTATGAAGCCGCGGGCAAAAGCTAGCATTAAAGATAAAATGAATACTAAGTATATTATTATCTATGACTTACCGTATCCTTCGCTTCCTAGGTTCATATACTCACTAAACTATCCGCCATTTTCTACAATTTTCACAACACGCTGTATAGTACCGACACATTGTATTCAGACCATCTTATCTGTCGCTATAAAGGGAATCCCTTTACGAATTGCCATTTTATATAATATACGATATATATTTGTTATATATAACATAATGCGGAAAATAACACAATATTTTGTGTTGAAGGATTTTTCTCACAGAATTTATGGGGGGCCATAAATTTTACCGCGTCGGTGTACCAGTCGTTAAGGGTTTTCTTTTATTTTTAGGGGAAGGGGGTAGTAATCAGCTTGGAGTCTTACCTGTAACAAAGAGGGTATTGTTAGTTTAATGTTCAATGAAAAGACTTAATTTTTAATGGCGTTCAAAGGATGAATAAGCAGAAAATTAAACAGACAGTTTTCTGAACAATAGACAATCTTTTAGGTTGTAAATAAGGTTTCTTTCAAGAACAACATTCTATATTTCACTTTTAGAACCATGTACAATTTTTACAAAAACACAATGATTGTCAAAATTGCTAAACTACGCGCTTTAGGTATATTTGAAGCTTTTTTAACAAGAAGTACTCGTCATAATAGCCACACCGTAGTCCACAAAGGTTTTAAAACTATTTTTAACACAAGTTTAAAAGAAAATTCTACATTTTATTTTTAGAACTAGGTACCTACAGCAAACATAATGAAAAAAAAAAAAAAAACTTGCAAAACTACATAGTTTTTTTGACCACAAGTTTAGTCAGCCATTTTGACAATATTCTGACACTCCACGAGTCATCCATTTTGTCAATGATATTTTGACAGTTAGTACACGAACACAGCCGAACACACTTCGTTAACCGATTAGGCACATTCGTGAAAAATCCCGTCAGGGAGTGTCAGCCGTCCGATGGTTCGTACTTTCGCATTTATCTCTATTTATTCACGGGGCATTGGTTCTGTCGACCATTATATAGAAACTCGTGACTGCTCTTGATAAACGTAAATCCTTTTGCATTGACAAAATGGCGGGCTGTTTTATTTTGATATGGCTGTGCGAGACAATCATATTTTGTTAAGCTTGTATATGGTAAAGAACTGCAAATTGATTGTTCGACGTCGAAAAAAAAAACAATTTTATTTGAATATTTTCATCATTTAAGCCTTTTCCGCTATGTGTAGGTGGCAAGCTGGATGATATTATATGGATCGGAAGATATGGCAAGCTGGATGATTTTTTGGAGATCGGAATATACCACAATGCCTGATAACCAAATTATATAAACAAGGTGTCTTAACTACCATGACATGGGGCCGAAACATAGGCACTCACAAATGAGACTGTTTACAAAGTCCAAGTGGCTATGGATGGCGCCATGTTAGGCCTATCACTGAAAGACCGAATCCGTAACTCAGAGACCCGCGTAGAAATACGGTTAGCGGCTCTGAAATGGAGGCGGCCAAGACACTTGACTAGACGTGGTGATGGCAGGTGGAGCAGAGCCTTAACGGAATGGTTGCCGAGAAACGGTAGAAGGAGCGTTGGCAGACCAATACCCAGATGGGGTGGACGACCTACAGAAGTTCGCTGGGAATACCTGGATAAGAGTCGCAGACCAGGGAAGCATGGCACAAAAGCAAGGAGACTATACTCAGCAGTGGGTGGAACAAGGTTGCCAGCGATGATGATGATGGTGAGTGAAAACGAAAAAACCATAATGAGGAAGCAAGGACATCCGTCCAAAACTTTACTACAGCAACTTCTGCTAAATCTCCCCATTACATTCACAGCCAATAAAAATATTCTACATACTAACGACCAACCATCGTTACCAGGCAAGCATGAAATAGAAGCTAAACAGTTAACCATCGCGTGTCCAGAAAACTTAAAAAGACCAACTGATCATAAAAACAAAACACAATCGAAATACCGCTCATTCGTGCAGACATTTAAGTATCAAAGTTTCAAATAGTACCAGGGCGCTATAAACAGGACAGAGGTTCACGCGAATCAGCTATGACTTGATAGTTATATGTGCAGTGAAAAGTTTTTGAGAGGCCTCACTTTTGCTGTGTTTGAAGACGGTATTGGGATTAAGAGACAGCAAGAACCTTCCATATTGTCCTCGATAAGGTAATGAACGCCGGATACAAATTTTACTTATGAGCGAAGGTATAGGCTTCATTAAGCTTGTGATCGAGATGTCTTACTGGTATAGAATTTTCATAAAAGCAATCAAAACCTCGCGAGGGGAAGGTATTGACAAGGACTCGATATTGAATCGAACGACATAAATACTGACTGTTCAAGGTTATGATTGCATTGCTTGGAAACTCTTTCAAACGTGTACACTTTGAATATAATCACACTATAGTTACTCATAAAGTCACGAACATCATAATACGCACGATATGTTCCAATAAGACGGATCAACAATACTTAACCCAAAAAGGATTTATTCACTCGGAAAAAAGTATCACAACACATATTCGAACATCGATTCGATCTATTAGAAACCTATTCAAACATTCCGACGAGGGAACCTCTTCGGAAATTACGAAATATCCCGATATACAGATACTCGTACCCGATTGGCCAGAAGGGGTACTAATAAGAACCTTTTTAGTGACGTTGGAGCGAATAAAAAAGTACCCTTTTGTTACACGAGTTACGATTTTAGGGGGCGAAGTCGATTTTATCGCATTTTAACAGCACTTCCCTTTGTATCTTATTCGGATTAGGTGAGTCAGCTATGGATTTTTGACTATTTACGCGTTCCGGAAAATTTGTTAGAAAGTTCGAGAGAATTTCCCAATACGATACCGGGAAGTAAATTTTTCCATTCACGATGAGATGGAAGTTGACACAATTGTATTCCCATGTCATGAATGTCAACAGGTCAGGTGCGTAAGACTCGCGATTGACGAGCGAGTTCGACCAGATGTATGAACGTAAAATCAATATGCCTAGCCTTTTCCCAACTATGTTGGGGTCGGCTTACATTCTAACCGGATGCAGCTGAATACTAGTATTTTACGTGGAGCGAGCCTATCTGACTTCCACTACCAAGTAACTGGGTAATACGATACTCCTTGGTAAGACTGGTTGTCAGACTTTCGGGCTTCTGACGACCCGTAACGACTGTCAAAGATTCAAG
Source organism: Cosmia pyralina (assembly GCA_946251885.1). Lineage (NCBI taxonomy): Eukaryota > Metazoa > Arthropoda > Insecta > Lepidoptera > Noctuidae > Cosmia > Cosmia pyralina. Next base: position 15,825,364 of record OX276366.1, on the reverse strand, counting down.
AATAACAGCCGGGACCAACGGCTTAACGTGCTGTCCGAGGCACGGAGGAGTATCTGTATGTAAAGATTGTCACCCATCCACGGACTGAGCAGATCGATCGACCCGTGCGGCTGTTATTACTTAGCCACGGGCCCCTCAGATGTATGTATGTAAACGAAGCAAAAGGAGTATGTGAATCGCAGCAGGCTGCGTTCTTTAGTTTCTGCCTACCCCCATGGGAAGAAAGCGTAAGTTTGTGTATTTATGAATATCAAACATACAATTTATGATGAAAATTCAGAAGTAACTTCGGAAAAGGTTTCTCAACCTTGACCGAAACACTCAAGGATTATTTACTCAAGGTCGTGAAGTTCGATTGAGGTTCAAGATCGTGGCAAACTCATTCAACCATTTTTATTTAGTCTACAGGCTTCTTTTAGTGGAAAGGATAATTAAGGTAAACGCATACTTATCAGAGCCGAAGGAAGCTAAGGAGCCGAAAAAACGAATTTTAGAATTATTTATATGAAATCCTATGAAACCTCGCACACTTATCCGCGTCGAATCGGACGAAACGCAAAGGAACTACGTTTCCGGGCGTACAAGATTGTTCGCGTCAAACGAAACGAAGTTCCTAGTAATTCTTCCAGCGATTCGTCCGATTCGGCGCGGATAAGTGTGCGAGGTTTCATAGGATTTCATACAAGTCATTCTAAAATTCGATTCTTTCGGCTCCTTCGCTTTCTTCGGCTCTGATAAGTGAGCGTTCACTCTTAACCTGCATCGGTAGACATTCAAGCATTTACAAGTCACATAAATCGCTATTTCAGATGGAAAAATAAAACACTATATTACGAGTATCATGACAGTAGACCAGACTTGATGGAGTTCAAGGTTTTATATGTCTTGTCTCAGCAGTTTTCAATTTAAGAACTGGCATCCACTTTTAAATCACCATGTATAATGTCATATCCAAATACTCCGTATACTCTAAAGCTAAACGAAAACTACCCCCATCGACAAATAAAACTCAAAAACAGTACTTATTCGAATACATTTAAGGCTCGAAACTCACTGCACTAAATAACGCCACTAACATTCACTAGGGGGCTCTGATTTACAATATACAAAATATACTAGGTTAGGTTCGGCAATTTTATAACAGCCACTCGGGAACTATAACATAGTGTTATGTTTGAGAAATAGGCGTTTATGGCCACATAGTTTATAGTAGCACAAAGTTTTAAGCATAAAAGACTCGATGTATTGAATTTTATTTTTATTACTGCATTGGTTTGGGTCGCGCGAGGATAGTAAATAACGGTAGTTTGGTGGAAAGACAACTCGTGGAACTTTTGGTTTAATGGGTCCACGTTTGAAAGTATGAATTCTGCTGTAATATCGACAGAACGGACGCCTCACCTAAGTTGCTTTTTGTATACACTGAGACCTGTATTTGATATTAATTTCAACTTGATACCTCCACGCGTTCCTGAGAAAAAGAGTCTTGACAGACTGACAGACAGACAGACAACGAATTGATCCTCTGGTCTGGGTTCTAAGGTCCGTTTTTTTTTCTTTTGAGGTACGAATCTCTAAAAATCGGCTTTGTCGTTGTTTCTGTCACTCATACCTGTGTGACAGTCTCTTTCTAAAGCTCGTACTGTGTGAACCCATCGTAATATCGCACAAATTATAGCTAAGTGGTACACTATTGGAGATACGCGCTCTGCATTGCACTATTGCGGAGTTCTCGAGGTCATAACATTCCGACCACATTGATGAACGTCTAACCTGTATTAGTACTCTGTAGTAGCTTCCTATTATAAATTGTTGGCTGGAATTGCAAAAAACACTGGATATATTAGGTCTTTACCTATGAAATTGCCGTTCTGCAGTACTGGCCATTTCAAATCAAAATAATTTTTGTTTGGCTAAGAATTCTAATTTCAAATTAATTTTATTTTAAAAACATGGATTTTTTTTTCCAAAAGTAGTCATTTGTTTATTGATTAGTGTTACATTTTCATCGCATTTCAATCTTTTTCGTCATCATGGATACGTTAAAAATTCGAGTAATTATGGAATATTAGTACCGTCGTGGCAGCAACGCGGCACAAGCGGCACGCAACATCAACGACGTTTACGGAGCTAACACTACAAACCAACGCACCACTTGTTATTGGTTTGCTCGCTTCCGTTCTGGAAATTTCGACCTGAAAAATGAACCTCGCGGTAGTCCGAAGACTTTGGTCGACAATGACGAATTAAAGGCGATTGTGGAAGCTGATGATACACAATCTACGGCTGAATTAGCAGCAGCTTTCGACGTTAGCGTCAAAACAATATTGGTCCATTTGCGTCAAATTGGCAAGGTAAAAAAGCTTGACAAATGGGTGCCCCACGAACTCAATGATCGCCAGCGCGAAGTACGCGTCGAGACGTGCCTTGCACTGCTCAACAGACACACAAATGAAGGAATTTTGAACCGCATTGTTACCTGCGATGAAAAATGAATTCTGTTTGATAACCGCAAGCGCTCAGCAAGTTGGTTAGATCCTGGTTCAGCACCTAAACAATGCCCTAAACGAAAACTTACCCCTAGAAAAGTGATGGTCACTGTTTGGTGGTCTAGCGCCGGTGTGATTCATCACAGCTTCTTACCAAACGGGGTGAGCATTACTTCAGATGTGTTGTACTGTGAAGAACTGAACACAATGATGGAGAAGCTGGCACATCTCCAACCAGCATTGGTCAATCGCTCGTCTCCGCTGCTCCTGCACGACAACGCGCGACCTCATACTGCACAGCAGACGGTCTCCAAGTTGCAAGAACTGGGGTTGGAAGCTCTCCGTCATCCGCCCTACTCACCAGACCTTGCGCCTACAGACTACTACTTTTTCCAGAATTTGGATAACTTCTTGGCGGGAAAAAAATTCAATACCCGAGAGGCAGTACAAAATGCCTTTGAAGAATTTGTTGCCTCCCGTCCAGCTGATTTCTTTAAGAAGGGCATTAATAAACTGCCACTGCGTTGGCAAAGATGCATTGATTTCATGGGTGATTACTTCGATTAAAACAAATAAAAAATGCATGAAAAAAATTCGTTTCAATTTTTTCATACAAAACGGCAATTTCATAGGTAAAGACCTATTATTAAAGCCTGTATAGTACCAACCTCAATATAAATAAATGCTATACACCCAATGAGAATAGACTCTTAGCTTATAGCTTTCCACCATTTAACTACCTCTATACACATGTCTAATATGTACCTATATGTATGTATATGGTATACTTCATCATTCTTTTATTGACACATCGAACCAAATCGTCAGTGCGTGTATATATCCATTATTTTTACATCAATCACTCTGTAGACCACAACACAGTCAGGCCGAAATAACCTATGAAACATTTGGGCAAGTGTACTCGTAAATAGAATATTACGTTAACTTTGGGAGAGGTTTATGTCCAGCATAGGACTGCTATAAGTTATTTATTGATTGATGTGGCAGTACTTTTTGTCATTTTTAGTGACTTGAAACAGCCTTCACGAATGTGATGGTGATGTCACCGTAAGTAAGACTGTTAACACCGTTGCTTTAAATTGTGAACTGGACCATACTTATTATATCATTTCCAGTAGTTTATAATCTATCTATGTCAAACCGACAAATTGTGAACGAACTTGCACTTAAACACAGGTTTCAAAATCTTCCGATTTTAGCACTCGTAACATTGTGAACCGTCCCTGATTGGTAGGTATTGGCTGTAGCTAAATTGGTCGCAGTAACTAAGCCAGGGCATCTCGAACAAAAGGGTTAGGTTAGTTTAGAACAGTGACCAACCGACCGCGAGCCGAGCGAGCAGTCCGCGGCAGCGGGCGGCGAGCGCTTTTTACAAGTTGGTCATAGTAACAACAGACTAGTATTAGCACAAGGTTTGTCGGTTTGCCATGGATACATTATAAACTATCAAAAAATAACACGTTAAATTGTAAATGGTTTGTTGCAGTTCACAATTTATCCACAGTTTATAATCTCGCGAAATATATCAAAAACTAACGAAGTTCATAATCATACAGTGACAAATGACAGTGACACATACGTACGGCTCACCTCCGCTACCACGTTGGAGAAATATTCTTTGATAGTTCAGACAGAAATGCCTTAGCTCCAATTTTCATTGCTTCATTGGACTCTCGAAGAAAAAAAATTGTTATTACCCATTTTGGGCTAGTCTGCTAAATGATCCTTGGATGGCAGTCAAATGTGAAATGACTTATAGGAAATACCTACTTGAAAACGATCAGAATGGATAGTTATAAGTAAGAGATTTTGTGCAGAGAATATTGACACTTACAGTCCGGTCGTCGAGAGAATGCATTCCTACACCTGTCGGTCAATTTCTAGTAACTTTAAGGATCAAATTCGCAAAATATATATTTGTTAGTAGGAAACTGACAGTTGTGTGCATTCACTCGACGCGCGATGGCCGGACTATAGTACCTCAATCAATGCAATGCACAATTGTGCATTAATAATTAATTAGTAATTACTCAATAGAAAGTTTTACTACATCGGCACTTTTCCCTTTATTTCTCTTTAAAGCCTCAACAGTCAATACGGTAAGTTCCCTTGCCTATAAATAAATAGTACAAGTAATATCTAAGAAACTCGGACGAATACCAATAAGCTGGCGGAACTCTCCAGCACAATAAGATTCGAAAGTTTTCAACTGCGTGTACGAGGTGCAAGGAATGAGAGTTCGACTTTACTTGCAGGAAAGGGCGAAAGTTTTGGCATTGCATTTATTTTTAGCAAAGAGAAGCACAGGACCGGTCGAAGGCGATGTTCGAGGGAGGCCTGTGTCCAGCAGTGGACGACTAGCGGCTGAAATGATGATGACAGAGACAAAGCGATGAACCGGTTCAAAATATTATTAAAACAGATTAGATCTCTTCCAATAAAAGAACATCATCAATCATGACAAACAAAGCCGATCTAAATAAAAGCTAAAGAAATATGTAAAAGCGCCACTACTATTAACCTTAATAACTGTTCGTCCTAGGAAAGCATAAAGATATTTACAACGTTGACTGGCAAGCGTCTGTAATTAATACAGGTGAATTTTTCAAGTGGCCGTGGATGGCCAAATAAGAAACTAAGAGGAATAGCGAAAAGTACTCAAAGGAGTCTCGGGCTCGATTTTGATGAAAACGAAAACTGTATCACTGAATTTTTGAAATATCAATATTTGTAGCCATGAATCGAACCCGTTCATTTTGAAAAAAAAAGAACACACTGTATTAATACACCATTCGATAGTGTCGCTGATAAGGATCGAATTCTGGGAAGTAATGACTTACGGCAAACTAAAGGAAAGAGCTCATTTTTAACAAAAATACGTTTTTTATTTTTTTTTATGTCACCTACTGATTAATTGTTCAAAATCATGACCATTGTTTTCAATACATAGCTGGGATTCGAGGTCTCAAGGATTGTAGTGCATTCTACATTACAATATTCCTCATAGTTTCGAATTTGGCCACCCCCACGCCCACTTGAAAAATTCATCCTCTATAGCAGAATTTCGGATATATTTCAGAAAAACTACGTCCAATATTTTTATAGAAAAGTCCAAAGATACGATAGAAAATCAGAGAAAATCCACAATCAAGACCATCCACCACCACAAATGGTTTTAATTCCTAGACATATTTCCGCTTCCGCCTCTACCTTAGACCCCAATTTATGAAGAATATCGCAAATGACCAAGTTGTAGGGAAACAAAGCGCTGTACAGAACTACGTTTAATTAATTTTAGCCAGCAAAACGATAAGGCACTGGAAGCGATAAGGGCATAAAATAAATGTTGATTGATTTAGTATTGCTTGCTGAATGAGAACATGGCTTTTGGTGAGCATTCTGTGTTGAGAGAAGCGAGAGCTATCAAGTAATGAAATCTAATTGTCATGATGATAATTGGATCAAGTATTTTAGGCAGCAGAAAGCAGATCTCTCGGGGGACTGGTAATCTTTTAACTTTTCAAATTGTTGTAGCATGACTTTACGACGATTGGATTTCGACTGAGAGTAGCTCGGGCGTGGCTAAGTAATAACAGTCGCACGGGTCGTTCCATCATGTTAAGCTACGCTTGCCGGGGTTGGTCCGTGGATGGGTGACCATCTTTACACACCGCGACTTCTCCGTGCCAGACTGTCATTCGTGGATCTTTGACAGTCGTTATGGGTAGTCAGAAGCCCGAACCAGTCTTACCATGGGGTATCGTATTACCCAGTTACTGCGTTATGGAGGTCAGATAGGCTGTCGCTCCATGTAAAATACTGGTATTCAGCTGCATCCGTTTAGACTGGAAGCCGACCCCAACATAGTTGGAAAAAGGCTTGGCAGATTGATTGGATTTAGACTTTTAATCATCAGGTCTCTTCAGTCTGCCTAGACTGGATGCAGAGTTGTAATGACTCAACTGAGGCCAAGATTTTTCATTTGGATACCTTCGTCAGAAGAATGTATTTTATTTTTTTTTGTTTTCAGACAGTCTGGTGAAATTCTATCGTCTAAGGAAAACAGGACCACATGACTGATTCTACTTAAGAGGTTTTGGGATCTCTGTTAGCAACCACAGGTCCTCTCCTTATGTCCTGGGAAATTGGAGTCTTTCATTCCTACAATACGGATATTAATCATCGACGACGACGAGCCGGGGAGTTTTTTATAGCAAATAGCAACAAAACAACACCCACCACGTACTCCGAACGAAGACATTTATTTCAATATTTTCGAATATACTTATACTTCGCGTGGTAAAGAAACCATAGCACGAATTTAAATCGACCAACGCCATCTATCGAGTAAAATAGTTTTATGGCTTGGGGTCTGATCTGTTAAATATTATACGAATACACGTTGTTATTGTTGTTTATACTACGACGTTAACAGATACTGGTGCCGATTCTGTTGTACTCCGAACTAAACTAACTAAACTATCACTAAAATTCCTTACTTTTTGCTATGAGAATCTTAGAGCTATTCTGACAAAAAAAACCTCTAAATTTAATAACAATTTTGACACAACTAAAATCGAGTTTGACAATCGTGACTCCGCGTGGTATAGTGCCTGTAGTATATTTGACCCGGTGGCTTTAATTGGAACTAACGAAATCACTATGAAGGGACAGGCTTGTCATATTTTGTTCACCGACATCGCTGTCGTTACCGGGTCAAATATCTTTTAGAGCTGGAGGGGCGCAGGGAGGGGGCAGCGAGGGGGCAGCTTCAACGTGTTTTATATGGAATGTAGGTACCTTTTTTTTTGGTACCTTTTTTTTGGTAAGTACCTTTTTTTTTTGGTACTTTTTTTTTGGTGCCTACGTGTTGTCATAGGGGTTCATGGGTTTTATAAAGGGGGGCCAAATTTTCATTATTTTTGCGATAGGACTCACCGTTTTCGAGATATATGCAAAAGAAAAGAAAAAAATACACTACTGTTTTTGCATCCGAAGTCAAGGTCTCGGTGTGAATTTTAGTTCATATCAACTAATTTTATTCCACACCTTTTTAATCGCGATTAAACATAGTCTGATTTAGTTTGACAATTAAAATTTTAGGTGAAAACCATGTGAAAACAGTCAAATTCAGAATAGCAAAATTGCCATTTTCACTAAACTAATAACTCCGTACAATCTTAGTCCTGTCAAACTAAAATATAGTTAAGTTGTGTCACTTTAGTCAATTTCAGAATGGGAAATCGTCGTTTGACAGGAGTAAACTAAATTTGAGTGATTTTTAGTCTAGTTTAGTGGCATTTGTGACAAGAGAATCGGCACCATTATCAGACTACAAGAAGTCTCCTTTCATATCCCTACTCTACATATTACTAATTTCTCCAACACACCGTCCATTATCCCTACTAACCTATTTAAATATATCGAAATCTTTTAATACAATATAAAGCCCATTTATACTGCGATACCATAACCTACTTCTGTCAATAGTTGCGCAATGTTCAGGTTGAATAATATTATAATTGTTCAGATAATAACGAACATATGGCCTAGTTATGCGTGGATCTCTTTAATCTTGGATGCTGGTACATTTCCGTGCTCGTACAATATGTTATTATGATTATGAGTGCAATTAAAACATCTGTGTGCATTAGGTTTTAGCTAGGCGGTCTAATTGTGGGTGTTTCTTTGATGGTAGACTGTCGGAATTCTACAATATGTGATTAACATACGGTACAAACTTTATTGATCTGTATATTACGTGCCGAGAGATTTTCTAATACTTACTCTTTTGTGGTAATGGTATATTATTTTATTGTTTTAATTAACTTCTAACTAAAGGTCTTTTGTTGGATGGATATGTATTTAGAGTTCCATATTTCGAAAAAAATATAAGCAGGAGACAGCCAACAGAAGTGAAAACTTAAACGTGGTGTCGAGTATCGCAGTGACGCGCTGACGCGAACCCGTAAGATTTCCCCATACCAAAATCTCTCAACGCGCCCAAAGAAGTTTTCACTTCAAAAATACAGATCCTTGATGACATCACTCTTGTGTCTGTCAGTCAGTCTGTTTGCCGCAGACTAGTTTTATCAGATATCTTCAAGTATTCTAATTTCCTTGTCTTTGTCTGTCATTACAAAATCCTTAGACATCCTTGGCTTGTCTAAGCTGTAACCAACATGCTTCCTATAGTCGACTCGTTAGCTGCATGAACAGATTACCATTATTTTAGGAACGCTCATTACTGTATCCGTATATCGTATGCTGGTTGAGATATGTCTGCAAAATAGATTAGTCAGCGGTTAAGCAAGAAGTCTTGCAACGGTGCAATTCTGTTCGATATATCTTAGCGGTATATTGCTCAGCGGTTCTGGTAACATCGACAGCGTTTTGTGACCTAAAAAGATACGGGGATGAAGACTGTGGTTTGTGTGTAATTCGTAAAATACCAGGAGAAGTACTTTGCTGCAGCCATGGCTGTCGTCTAAGGGACTAACTTCACTAATTCAGCTCAATTCCATTCCAGATTTCTCTGGACAAAAACTACATCCGTTCTGTATAGAGATGGATACTCATCCGTTCAGCTTTCCACGTCTGCACAGATGCGTACGCATCTCCATACAAAACTGGTGTTTTCGAGAGTCCTATCTGCCAGGAACAAAGAAATGCATTGATGACTATTAATGTAAACGAGAAACCGTAGAAGTGTAAACAAACAGCAAAGTGTATGTGTGACCTACACACAAACGCAGGTAACAGCTGGATGTCAATGCTGGTCCTGCTCCACAACCACAACTAATTAATTAACATTTGAAGATACTGTTGGAGATGCTGAAGATTGTAAGACTATCATTGCATTGTATAGACTCAATCTCCTTTGTATTATATAATTGCATAGCACATGTGTGAGTACTATGTACATACTCTAAAGCTACCATTTACTGGGTACGTCTTTGTTTGACTTGAATGTGCCCTGGCGACTGAGAGTATGTGACGCTCACACTAATGTCTCGCTGATGGTGGCGCGTGTTGGATCATTTAGCCAATCCATGCGTCAGGTTCGTGAATAAGCGCTGTCAGTGAAGGCTGGGCATACCTTAGCGGTCAGGGCTTATTTTAATTTAATTTAAATATTTGAATTGTTTTTTTTTTAAGGACGCTTTTAACGTTCTGCATCGTTCTCACATATGAAATTTCAACATGAATGATGTAACCATTATTTTGTAACCATATCTTGATTTAAAAGAGTGTCCGTGGAGTTTCTTGCCCGTTCTTCTCCATAGGTACCTACTATGCTTTGGAATGGGCGCCTAGCTTCATCTTTCTGACTGACCGACCCCTTGACAATTCAAAAGTGCCTGTAATTGGTTTAATTGAAATAAATGCTTTGAGTTTTGAGTTTTGAGTTTTTGATGGGACTCGCACGGACCAGGGAATCATGGCACAAAAGAAAAACGGTTGGAACAAGGCTGCCAACAACGATGATAATTATTAGGGCTCCGTACCTCAAAAAGAAAAAGGGACCCTTATGTGATCACTTCGTTGTCAGTCTGTCAAGACCCTTTTTCTCACGAACGCGTGGAGGTATCAAGTTGACATTAAAGTCAAATACGTAGATATACGGCCCCTTGGAGCTCTAAAAAAAAATAAAGCTTCTAAGTCAACGCAATAAAAAAATACGGCCATTTATGCGACATATTCTGATACTCGCAAATAAATCATAACCTATAGAGTACTCTATAGGTTTTGATTTGATTCCCGTTGTCCTTGAATCATGAAGCAAGGTCTCACAGCACAAGTAAAGAAAAAAGTACATACTATGTACATACTCTAAAGCTACCATTTACTGGGTACGTCTTTGTTTGACTTGAATGTGCCCTGGCGGCTGAGAGTATGTGACGCTCACTCTAATGTCTCGCTGATGGTGGCGCGTGTTGGATCATTTAGCTAATTCATGCGTCAGGTTCGTGAACAAGCGCTGTCAGTGAAGGCTGGTCATACCTTAGCGGCCACGGCTTATTTTAATTTAATTTAAATATTTGAATTGCTTTTTTTTTTTTAAGGACGCTTTTAACGTTCTGCATCGTTCTCACATGTAAAATTTCAACATGAATGATGTAACCATTATTTTGTAACCATATCTTGATTTAAAAGAGTGTCCGTGGAGTTTCTTGCCCGTTCTTCTCCATAGGTACCTACTATGCTTTGGAATGGGCGCCTAGCTTCATCTTTTTGACTGACCGACCCCTTGACAATTCAAAAGTGCCTGTAATTGGTTTAATTGAAATAAATGCTTTGAGTTTTGAGTACGAAAATCGTTAACTAGATTCATCATAAAATATAACATTATAAGTTTTTTTGTTGTTGTTACGAAGTTACATTTGCAATTAGAGAATTCATTGCAGTTATCGATGTATGGGAGAACATGTTTTTCAAATACAATGTAAAGTTTGTTTTTGGTATAAATTTAACTGTAGCGCCATATAAGCAGTAGATGTTAATAAGCCAATATGATTATCACAGTTCTAATAATCAAACACAAAATTCCAAACATACTTGAACACTCTAACGCCTACAAAATGTGATTACTTTAAAAGCCCCAAATTAACGTAGAAACGCTTCGAAACTCCTGAATAAATAAACGAATTCCGTCTGAATGAGGAGAATCCGGGGTAAGCTTCTAAACGAATTTCACACTCATTATATTTGCATAGACGAAAGTTTTTGTTTTAATTCTATGTCTGACTCTTTCGTTCGCTTGTAATTTCGTTCATCTGTCATTCTTGATTCTGGTAGCATGATTTTCTTGGGATTGGTGTGACTTGAATGTTATTTTAGGTTATAATTTAGGTTAAAGTTTCTTTTTATTCTGATATAGAGGCATGAGGAACAGGGTCTAAAGTTCACTCATCCTCTGTTGAAACGGGAGTATCCTCCGACCAGACGGGTGTCGTGTCTGGTGGGCAACTGCCCAACGGTTGATGTCGGGACATTGTATATAAATGCTAGTCGCGCGGTAAACTCTGATTGCGCGATGCAGGATTGCGTGACGTCAGTGTGACGCGTAGTTTGTATGTTGCGATGTAGATTCCGTCACACTGATTACTGGGTAGTAGAGTTCCTTTTCTAATAGTTTTTCTGAAGAAGTTAGTCTTATACCAAAATCATTTCTGTGTTCCATCCAGTGCGAAGAAGGGCACGTCCTACCTACGAGGTTTTAAAGGAGAATACCCAATCCCATCAAAAACATAACATGTACAAAAATGCACAAGTCTCGCAACGCAGTTTTTCTGCCGTAAAAAGTTGTGAAATCGAATGTAAATCAAGTCGGTTAATTCAGTACCTATCTATCTATGGGAGCAGCTATCCAACCACTATGTAATAAATTGATACCTTGTTAGTTAGCTAACAACATTTTATAGTAACACATATAAATATTACATTTTCATTATTTCTTTAATAAATAGAGTGACTTGGCAATTGCACACGGCAACAAAACGATACCCCTTGGTTGTTTAAGTTTTATTGTCATTCGATAAAATTAACCCTATTCCCGGAAAGTAATATTTTTAGTGATATATCGACTATATACGAGGAGCTCGTGGCTAAGTAATAACAGCCGCACGGGTCGATCCATCAGGTTAAGCTACGCTTGCCGGGGTTGGTCCGTGGATGGGTGACCATCTTTACATACCGAGACTCCTCAGTGCCTCGGAAAGCACGTTAAGCCGTTGGTCCCGGCTGTCATTCGTGGATCTTTGACAGTCGTTACGGGTCGTCAGAAACCCGAAAGTCTGACAATCAGTCTTACTAAGGGGTATCGTATTACCCAGTTAATGGGTTGTGGAGGTCAGATAGGCAGTCGCTCCATGTAAAATAATGGTATTCAGCTGCATCCGGTTAGACTGGAAGCCGACCCCAACATAGTTGGGAAAAGGCTAGGCAGATTGAATGCGAACGGGAAAAGAGAGAAAAAATAATAAAATGCCCACTGTCTGTAAAGTTGGTGATTTATTACTGCAAAAAATTGCTTGAAACAAAGATAGTCGCAAAAAAAATTTTGCTACACAAAATAATTCTTCATAGACTTCCGCGAATTAAAAAAAAACCGGCCAAGTGCTAGTCGGACTCGCACACGAAGGGTTCCGTACCACGGTACAATATTTAACACTACATAATATTTAAGGCACTATGACCCGACAGAGACCACGCTCACTAGTTTTTTGAATCCATGGGAAACATAAAAAACAATGTTATAAAATTCTGAAAAAAGATATATTAAGGATATTTAAGGATCTGGCGGATAGCCAATCGCTTTTAATAACACGATTACTTTGCTGTATAGAAAAAAATCCCAGTTACCCCTTTTCGTTATGTTGTATCAATCTCATAGCTACAAAACAGACGTTTTTTTTTCTTATTTTTTATTTACTTAAATGAAACGGTAGTAAGATTGTTTAGCACAATTCGCTGATTTTGTCGTGATAAAATGATTAAAATAATTACTACTAGCTGTGCCCCGCGACTTCGTTCGCGTGGAAGTCGTAAGATATACTAAAATAACAGCCACATCTTAAATTTTAACAATTGCAAAGATAACTTTGTATTTCGTCATGATACTGTGAATTACAAAAGTTATTTTTGTAGTTGCACAAAATCGCCCATATTTAAACAAAATACCTTATGAATCGGCGTTTGTAGTATTTGTTGATTAAATTCAGTATATGGTACATGACAAGATATACAGAAGTTTCAAATTCCTAACTTGTTTAATTGTTGCCAAAGAGCTCGTACAACAATGGTCTAAAATTTACCACTTTTACGGCCCCCTATTTCTTCATTTTTGAAGATAAAAAAAAATTGTACTCTACTCGATGACACCTCACATATAAGGTAAGTTTTTTGTGAAAAGTTTATTGTATATTAAAGGGGGTCCCCCTTTAATTTTTAACTTTTTATTCAAAAAATACATATTTCAGTCGGTACTACTAATACTACGTAAGTTGTATCAGTTCTACAGCTTTGTTCTGCGAACATGTATTTTATTTTTATTTTTCAAACAATAGAAATATTTTTTAACGTAAATGACTAACTAACTAACTATACAAATAAATACAAAACAAAAGGACACTTAGGCGTCGAAGTACTCGTCCGCATCGATGTCATCCGGAAACGTGCCCAGAAGACTGGCAGCATTGCCACGTTGAATGGCAATGCTAATTCTTTGGCCAAAGAACGAGCCAGCCCTCTGGTCACGTGAAGCCTCGACCAGTCGGCGAGAAATTTCCTTAAAAAGTAGACGCGCACTCGGGCCCCATGACCCGAGCGTTTCGACCCCAAACGGCTCAAAACTGTAGTTACCTATAAGGTTACAGTATTTGCGCCGCTTGAGGGTCTCAGCAGCCGCAGCAGCGGCGCCAGCACAGCACGTCGTGCTTGGAACATGAGATGGCGCAAGGGTGTCGACACAAGTTGCGTCCCACACCAGAGGCCTACCCATCTTCCAAGGCAACAACGTCATGCCATCTGGTCTCTTCCCATCGTCACGTACCAAGCCGTTTGGTTCTAATACCGCTGGTACGCCGGCGGTAACAAGAGCTCGACGAATAATGTCGTTGATGCTGGCGTGCCGTGCTATGCGACCTGCGCTCCTGTAGCAGGACAAGCCATGGTGCCCGAGACTGTCGACAGCGTCACCGCAGTGACACCGATGCGGAGCAACACAAGGTGCGCCCAAGCGGAGACACGTAGCGAGCCGAAACGATGAGTCATCCATCATAGTACCTATGGTGGATGACGGGAGCGCCTGAAGCCACAAGCCTGACTCCCATTCTCCCACAGCCAGCAGACGGGCACGCTCAACAGTATTAAAAGACGTGTTTAATAGGGTATTCCGTATAATACTGCAGAGCGGCACGTCCCACAGTTTCTGGGAGGACGGGTTGTCAGGCAAATCCGTATTGGGACAAGCCATTTTCCAAGCGTTCAACGCATCGGTCAAAAACGGTACCTCAAAATCGACCAGTGAGGAAGATAAAATTTTCCTGGTTAATTTATCGGTACTGTGGACCGAGGAGAGGAACGCCGGTAAACTAATACTTGAAATTTTGCGGATTTTATTATAAATTTTTAACTTTATTTTATTTTTATTATTTGTTGATTATAGCCGTAATAGAAATACACGATCTGTAAAAATTTCAATTGTCTACCTATGACGGTTCATGAGATAAAGCCCTGTGACAGACAGACGGACGGACACCGGAGGCTTAGTAATAGGGTTCCGTTTGGTACTCTTCGGGTACGGAACCCTGAAAACGATATCAGGTACAAGAGAATTCAATCAAATATCCTTTTTGTGTTGATAAATATGAGCAAGGGAATTTTCTAAGGTGATACAATATATTCGGAGAAATATCCAGACCTTTAAAGAGAAATTCCGTGAATAGGGAAAGCTATAAAATGCAGAATATTTTTCTTGACTTATAAATCAACCTGTGGGTTACTAAGAAAATATATTTTATACAGTTGACCCACAAAGTGAAGGAATACATAAAAGTTATCTATATTTTTAGATTTGATTACTTTATCAATCTGAATAATACTGTTTTTAACAGTGAAACTGAGTTTTTCTTCATCGTTTTTCTCTCATTTACATACATTTTGTTATTAAGGCTCTGATCAAACTGAGCCGACTACCGCGCGGGACGCAACTGCGCGCGTCTCTTGTTTCTCTCTCGTCTCGTCGCACGAAGTGTGATTTTGCTCGGTGAGTAAGTGAAATGGCGTTATGGCTATCTAGTTTGACGCGAGAGAGATAGAAGATTCTCACGCGCAGCGGAACTAAGCGCGCTTCGTTTAAATGTCACTTTATGACAAAATAAATAATTTTTTTACAAAATAAATTTTTAGCTTTATAAGCTCTTAACATATTTAAAGTACCTTCGATTTAAAGCAAATTTTGATGAAAAAAGATTGCTTGCAATTGCAACGGAAATGAGAATGTTGCGATAGATGTGTGGAGTGATGAGAATGGATGAAGTAAGAAATAAGTATATAAGAGGTAGTTTGAAAGTGGCGCCAGTGACAGAAAAGTTGAAATGAAATCGTTTGGCTCGGTATGGCATGTGATGAGGAGAGACGAAACGCATGTGACTAAAAGAGTGATGAATAATATACATGTTGATGGATGGATAGGCAGAGAAAGGTCAAAGAAAAGATGGATGGATTGTGTGAGGAATGATATGAAAGAGAAGGGGGTGAATGATAGCGAGACGGTTGACAGGGGAGAATGGAAGAAGAATACGTGTTGGGTCGACCCCAAAAAACATGGGATAAAGGCAAGCAGATGATGAAATGATGATGATTATGATGATGATGAAGCGTAGTGTGGGCCCCCAACTAGAGGGACCGACGACCTGAAGAAAGTGGCTGGGACAGACTGGATGCGCAAGGCGGAGGACAGGGTGTTGTGTGTTGTGGCGCAGCCTGGGAGAGGCCTATGTCCAGCAGTGGACTGCGATAGGCTGAGTTGATGTTTTGATTTTAGTACAACAGTAGACAATGTAGTCAAAATAACACATGAAAAATCCAAATGATTTAACCATATACATTTGGTTTTATAGGAATTTTAAAAACACAAAATTATCAATGTATCTCCTAAGGAAGGCAAGCGGGTAATCGCGCCAGTTAGAACACTTCCATACATACAAGTTAGTTGACACAATCGCCGCGAGCGAATTACGTCCCGCTTCTCGCGCGGGATCAGGTGCTCGTCTCAATTTAAATACAGTATGACATAACACGTTTTTCATCGTACAGCCACACGATTATATTATGCCTTTATTCAATAACATTGTTGTTTTGGGGGGCTCGTGGCTAAGTATTAAAAGCCGCACGGGTCGATCGATCAGGTTAAGCTTACGCTTGCCGCGGTCGGTCCGTAGATGAGTGAACATCTTTACATACCGAGACCCCTAGCTCCGTGCCTCGGAAAGCACGTTAAGCCGTTGGTCCCGGCTATCATTCTTGGATCTTTGACAGTCGTTACGGGTCGTCAGGAACTCTAAAGCCTGATAATACCAAGATGATGATATTACCAAGGGGTATCGTGTTACTCAGTAACTGGGTTGTGGAGGTCAGATAGGCAGTCGCTTCATGTAAACTACTGGTATTCAGCTGCATCCGGTTAGACTGGAAGCCGACCCCAACATAGTTCTGAAGAGGCTAGGCAGATTGAGATTTTGTTGTTTTGAAATAAAGCATTTCTTCATTAATTATCCATGAATGAAGTTTTCAAGCGCTAATTCTCAGCTAAGTAGTATTCCATAGTTAAAATCGCAAGACTGTACACTACATTTTATCATAATTATTATTATCAGAGATTCAGATCATCATCATCTGCCTGCCTTTTCCCAAATATTTTGGGGTCGGCTCCCAATCTAACCGGATGCAGCTGAATACCATTATTTTACACGAAACAACCGATTATCTGACCTCCACACTGGGTAACACGATACCCTTTGGTAAGACTGTCGTCAGGCTTTTGGGCTTATGACTACCCGTAACAACTGTCAAAGAGATCTTTGACAGATTTTTGATTTGATCTTTGATTTTTTTTTCAACGGCTTAACGTGCTCCGAACAGATAATAGTACCTATTTATTATTTCTAGCCTTAAAGACGCTATTACAAATGGGTAGTCAAATCATTACTTTTTTACACAAAAGTATGTTTATTAAATAACATGCTTCGCATTCTTAAAATGTTTTTGTGACCGAATTGTTGATAGATGTACATGGTACGATTCTGAACTGTAAATATAATTTTAAATAGGTACAATTTCTCAATAAATGTACCGAAGTAAAAATTTTCACTTCGGTACATTTATTGAGAAATTGTTTCATAAAAAAAAAATTATTTATAGTTCAGAATCGTACCATGCACATCTATCAACAATTCGGCCAAAAAACATTTTAAGAATGCGAAGCATATTATTTATTAAACATACTTTTGTGTAAAAAAAGTAATGATTTGACTACTAATTTGTAACAGCGTCCTTAAACTTCATAATGATTTGCTACTGAAAATTCAACGCATTTTCAAAACACTACTTCAAGGAAACTAGCGCGTATAATTTCATTGAACACTCTCTAAAACAAAAGCACAACACATCTTCAACTATACTTTCTACAAATTAAAGTACACTTTGCATTGGCAAGCAAAGGTGTAAAATGTCCATGTATTACTCATTTGATGTAATGCAATGTGCAATAATTAATGTTTAGAGTTCTCTCACAGTTTATTTGCGTAGTAAATGTCATTTTATGGACCGACTATGTGTGCTTTGGAGATAGTGTTAAATGGCGGAGTTGTTGAGATAATAAAGCTCGGTTCAGACTGTGCTAGTCAATTTGCAAAAAAAAAAAAAGAAAAGTGCAAACTTTTATGAGCCGAGTATTCGCAATTCAGCGTCACCTACGGACTGGAACCGAATATACTCGATTCTGCGTCACCGACCCGAGCGTGACTGTTCAGTTTCGTTCACTGCTGGAGAAGTGAGACACATAATTTTATTGTGAAACAAAAGATAGTTTTAAGCTCTGGCCACGATGAGGCGACTCCCGCGCAGGACATGGGACGCGAGCGTTGATTGTTTCAATGATTAGGAAGTCACGTGACGCGACTTTTCGCGACGGTATAAACACCTTTACACAAGTTATTTGACTTTCGTCCCGCATCCCGTGCGGGCTCACTGCAGTTTATGAAAGAATGAAATGCACCGAGCTCGAGCATAAATTTTTTCAGCAGTTTTTTAATCTTATTTAATTAGGTACTATCGAAAGACGTTGTGCCTCACCCTTTTCAAAACTTTTTCGGTTGAACGTTGAAATAGTAGTTTGCAACGCCCTTTTTTAGTTTGACCAATGAATGAAGCACGAGTCTTTTTTTTTTTTAAAGTTAATTGTTTTTGTTTGACTAATGAACGAAGAATGTCGCCTAAGAAGGATATCCCTAAAATAAACAATGTCCCTTTTGTTAAACGTTAATTGCTGTTTTTTCTCAATTTGGCAAAAAAAAAGGTTCTAACCTTTTTTTTATAATGTGCGTCGAAGCGCTATTGGTGGACGAAAACAATGCCATCACTGGCCCGTGCATACGAAAATCGCCTTTATGGGGGTGACGGACAAAAGTCGTTGATGGTACGTCATAGAGGGCCTTGTGGCTAACTAATAACAGCCGCACGGGTCGATCGATCAGGTTAAGCTACGCTTGCCGCGGTTGGTCCGTGGATGGATGACCATCTTTACATACCAGGACCCCTCCGTGCCTCGGAAAGCACGTTAAGCCGTTGGTCCCGGCTGTCATTTGTAGATCTTTGACAGTTGTTACGGATCGTCAGAAGCCCGAAAGTCTGACAACCAGTCGTATTAAGGGGTATCGTGTTACCCAGTAACTGGATTGTGGAGGTCAGAAAGGCACGTCGCTCCATGTAAAATACTGGACTGGAAGCCTTGGGATCGGCTAGTTGGGAAAAGGCTAGGCAGATGGCAAATGATGAGTTAGATACGTCAACCATGATAGGCACCTGTCCCATCGCCGAGGATTAGCGAGAAGCGAGTAGCGCTAACGGTTAGAAATCAGCTGGGGAGCAACGAGGAGCGAGTGTGTAGCTCGAATAGTTTTATCACTGTGCTATGAGCGAGTGCGACGAGTAGAATGACCGAATAGTCACTTGCTGGTATGCGTATGTACCAAAGCGAGTCTCTCAGCGAGTATTTTCTTTGATAGCTCTTGTTGCTGCGACAAATTAGTGGAGAGATAGTTCCCGGCAGTGTGAACAGTCAGCGATCTTCACTATTTTAAATATAATTGAATTATTTATCTTTTACGTGTTTTAGTATAATGCCTTTTGTTTTATGTATAAATAAATGAATAATGCGTCTAATTTGGAACAGTGCTCCATGATGGGCGACTGGTTGGATGTATGACGCATTGCGTGAGCCATTGGCATATATTAGCTTCTTATTACGGAATCTACATCTTTTTAGCGTTTTTTTAAGCGAGGAAATAATCTATAGCTAGTCCTCGTCGGCGATAGGAAAGGTGCCATAACGAAAGATTCGTCTTATTTTAGGATAGGCTATATATTTCAATCCTGAATCACTAGTCACAGCCACGCAAGAAGATCAAAGTTGCATCGCATGCCTGACACATCACCTACCTCAACATGACATTGTTTTTATTTCTATTCTAATATAATACTAAGAGGAAAACATTAATGATCTATTTGTCAGCCGCGTGAGTCAACTTAGAGCAATAAATAAGATTGTAGTACAGGGATCACGAACCTTTGGCACGCGACAGAAAATTTTCTGAAAACAGTGTTTTTATAGACGCTCACTCTAATGTCTCGCTGATGGTGTCGCGTGTTGGATCATTTAGCTAATCCATGCGTCAGGTTCGTGAACAAGCGCTGTCAGTGAAGGCTGGGCATACCTTAGCGGCCACGGCTTATTTTAATTTAATTTAAATATTTGAATTGTTTTTTTTAGGACGCTTTTAACGTTTTGCATCGTTCTCACATGTAAAATTTCAACATGAATGATGTAACCATTATTTTGTAACCATATCTTGATTTAAAAGAGTGTCCGTGGAGTTTCTTGCCCGTTCTTCTCCATAGGTTCCTACTATGCTTTGGAATGGGCGCCTAGCTTCATCTTTCTGACTGATCGACCCCTTGACAATTCAAAAGTGCCTGTAATTGGTTTAGTTGAAATAAATGCTAAGAGTTTGAGTTTGAGTTTGATAATTTAATTGCAAAAAAAGTTGTCTTAGGCCGAGATTTATAAACTTTATTTACTTACCACGTACTAAGGCTAAGCGTTATTCCTGTCACTGTGGCATGCACAACTGTCAAACTAGAAGTGTAAGATAGTGATGGGAAAATGTCTGGTCAAAGCACAAGCTAATTAAAGTATAAAGATGTCGGCATGAGGATGTTAATCGTAAATGTATGTGAGTAAATTTTGTTTTAATTGTGCCTACCTTTCCTCAGATAATGAGGGCACGACATCGACAAAAATAAAAAAAAAATCAACTCATCTGGTGTCACTTCACTTGAATTTAAGAGAGTGGATGAATGCTTCAACAGTATTTTTAAGGTTCACAACTCAAAAAAACAAAACATCTAAAGGATCACTTTCTTTTTCTCTACATTCAAAAAAGGTTCGTCACCCCTGCTTTAGTATGTCGGTAAGTATGTTGCTGCAATATTCCTGCAATGAGCCCACCTCCTACGACAGCTAGTAATAGTGCTCATCGTCATACAAGTTTAATGTGGCAAGAAATACAATCTTCAGATGTTTGAGAAAGAAAAACACATTAATTGCTGTGAAGTGACATGTGACACCATTTTAGCGTACATTGAGTGTTTTGTGAACAAGGGTTAGAACGAAAGGTGACACGCGGGTGCCTAAAGTGTTACTGAAGTTTTATTTTTCGTTGTATAATTTTTTACACTCATTAAAGAAGATTTTTTGTGAACATCATTGCGCCTCCTCCTTTGACTTGTTCTGTAGCGTATCTATATACAGGGTTATTGGTAAAACACCAGTAACCTCTTAAGAGGTCATTGTACTCATCTCTATGAACAACTTTTACTATGGAAGCAAACCTGAAATCGCGAAAAAAAATTTGATGCTCCCTACATTTTGATGAGTTTGATGTAGATAAATATACTGAACAGCAGATTTTTTTTTCGCGATTTTAGGTTTAGTTCTTTAGTAAAAGTTGTTCATAATGGAAAGTAGAAGAGGTAGGTTAGGGGGGGGGGGGGGGGGAGAGAGGCCCTTAAGAGGTTGCTGGAGTTTTACCAATAACCCTGTATAGTTTTTAAAGAAAACAGATCATTGTCTAATAATAATTTCCCAGATCCGGAAAAACTAAACTATGAGTCAGATTTGTTCCACGCGTGAATCGAATCAGTGTCCTTTTCCGTAAAAGCCGTCACGACAATCAATCTTACCACCCTCAGTTTTATGCCCATTTGTTTTTGTCACAAATATTACAATGATAAAATAAGCAAGACTGCCGCAATAGCACGACATGACTTTTTTGCAGAGCTAAAAATACTTCTCCAAAAAAACTAACATGATTAATGACAATACTTACCTACTTATTCTTTATAATATAATTTAAATTCACTACCATGACAATGACAGATCACCCAAACTGACATAATTTGAATAACAAAAAAAATATCAAGTACTTACAACAAGTACCTACAAATACGGAATAAAAAATGTTCCGTCATTAGTTAAAGTACATCCTAAACATTGAAACAACCTCAAAATCGCAAAAAAGCAGTTCATTGACCAATCAAAATATGTATATACTGAACTGAAATAAAACTCTTTAAAAAAAAAATGCAATAAATTCGTTCATAATATGCATCTTCCAAAAAAAACGTCCTCTCGACGTGTCACCGTGTTCCCGAGAAAACAGAGGTCATGCCATACAGACGCGAAAAACATTACAACAGTAATAAACATCGCAATTATACGCAATGTGTGGGCGACTATAAAGTCGTTTTACTAACGAAACTGATTGGGATAATATGCAGAATAAGGATTGCTGCAAGATGTGCGACATACATAATATGACGCCTAGCCTTTTCCCAACTATTTTGGGGTTGGCTTCCAGTCTAACCGGATGCAGCTGAATACCAGTATTTTACATGGAGCGACTGCCTATCTGACCTCCACAACCCAGTTACTGCGTAGAAAGTCCAATTTGACATGATGGTGTCCCTCTTTGTCCCGCTATGTTTGTTTCTTTTTGGCATATGAAACGATATGGACTGTCAAAAGGGGCCTATTATTTTGTAACACTGGAATTAATTGTTTTAATGTATGATCATGCTTTCATTTTCCATTTGTCTTTATTACATTCAGGTGGTCATAATGTCTCCTCTTTTACATCGTCGACGAATAAAATTAATGCTTTAGCCACTAGGTGCCACCACATAGCGGCTAAATCATTTATTTTTTTGCAAATTAATTTGGCACAAAAATCAGTCAAAACAGTACAAAATGTCTAACGCCTATCACGCCAAAAACAATAAAGTCTAGCCGTCATTGTAGAATCCAATTTTACGCACCCAAAAATACCTGACATAACTAAAGCTCCATCATTACGTAGTTCACTAACCCCACAATAGTGACAGCAATCACGAGACTTCTGTCAAAATTCCATCATGCAGAAAAAAAACGCCGGAAAATCGTCTCGTCCGTGCCAGATCTTACGTTAAAAAATGGTTGTTGGCGAACAGCCAAGCGGTTGATATTGTGCATACGGTAAAGCACTGTTGATTCATAAGGAGAGTTATTTCATGTTTTTAAACACGTCACGGTATTGGGGATCACGAGGTTCCCAATACCGAGGTGTTGGTTCGTGCGTGTTGTGGCCCATATTACGTCACATCAAACACTGTTACCGAGAGAATTTGGTAAATAAACTCGTATGATTGATTGGTATTTTCGAAGAATGGCCGCCATGACGTGTGTTCGAATGAGTTTTTAATATAAAGGAACATAGCTTTGATCTGGTTCTGATCTCTGTCGTTAAATAAGAATTGTTTGCGAATAAGATTCTGAGGAATTTGATGCCAAATGCCCAGTGTCTGAGGTATTTAAACGGAGTCTATCCATTCGATAGTGATTATTGGTTCGACATCGTGTTTCTTAAATATACGATAAGGAAGAATTTAGCTTAAAATTCGAGTGAATTACTATCGAGAATTTATCTGCGGACCTCAAAAATCTAGCATAAGGAAGGAATTCGCTTAAATAGATAATTTTGTCAAATCAATAGCTATTGAGAGTTAAAACTCCGTTTATGAATTCTTTAGAAACCGGGCATAAGTCTGTTTGTGGCTTTGGGTGCCGAAATAAAACAAACTTGAGCGATTTTATGAAATAAAAGTTGGTTAACGAATTTAGCTTTGGGCAGATAAAATGAAGACAAAAAGTAATAAAATAAAGAAGCGTAGTGGTCATCGGAGTATATTCAGCGGATGACGAATCCTTTTTTTTCTTTTGTTTTGTGGATGGGAAATCATCAAATGACTTCTCGCGCTCTGGGCGGAGCGGGAGGGCGTGTCAGACTTTTACTGACTAAAATCCACCCGTGTTCCTTCAGTTGCCTCTGCCAGGGCCACGGTATCTCTTTCGAACAACCCGCGACCCCGGCGGCTGCGGAAGACGATCCTGGGCTGACAATATGATGACTATTACAAATGGAACTCAATTCTAAGTCGGCGTTAGGTCCTATACTGTCACTAACAATGTAGCGTTAGAACAACACTTAAAAAAAAAGACAACCGACTTCCAAAAACAACACTACATAGTCAAAAATAACTTTAATTTCAGAAGTCGGTGTCTGTTTAAATGTATTTTCGTTTTTTGCCACCGACTTCCGAAATTAAAGTTATTTTTCACTTTGTAGTGTTGTTTTTGGAAGTCGGTTGTATTTTTTTTGTAAAAAAAAAGGTTTTGTTTTTCACTTTTTAGCTGTGGTACCTGCCCCACACAAATTCTAATACCATTATCTGCAAAAGAAACTACATCATCCACATAAAAAGTGGGGAAAAATACGTAGGTATTATTGAAGCTAACTCAAAAACTACCCAAGCAAAATTAATAAATTTTTTATGGGACCAACTTTGAGGTATACCCTCTCGAATAAAACAAAAGAAAATCAAATCGGACAACTCTGTAAAAAGTTATGCGTATACATAATACATAAAAAAAAAAATACGTGTCGAATCGAGACCCTCCTTCTTTTTCGTCGATTAAAAAATAATGTCTGGTTTCTGAAGTCTTCGATAAACTCTCAATAGTTATACATTCGACAAAGTTATCAATTTAAGCAGTTTCTTCTATATAAACAAGTGTTCAGAAACAAAATATCACACTCCCGAGTAGAAAAACGCTTTCGAGGACACTGAAGGAGACACAATAAAAGTTTTATTATTATGTCGTCTCTGGCCGTTTAGTGACCTTAAAAGTGTTAAGAAACCGCGCGGTAAGAACATCTCCAAGTTCAGTATCGTTTGACAATGTAGGTCTGATCAATCCAGGCATATCTTCATACAAACAATGCCTAACCACACCTATAAGATAAAATTTCCACCTGTTGAGCACTTGTAAACCTTGGCCCATTCCATTGATGTCGGCCGGCCATTCGGCCTGGCTATTCTTAGGTAATGGCGTAAGCTGGATTCCTGGTGGCGCCAATGCCTGTTCAAGTGACACCAACGGAAATAAATTAGGTTCGATTTACAAACGATGAGCAAACAATTACACATTATATATTACAAATAAATAGAAAATAAGGAGTTATACAAATGTGCAACCAACAACGTTCTCCACAGATACACAAAAAGACAAAGACAATATTGATAAAGTAAAAGTCGAACAGAATAGAAAAGATAGACATAAATTACAGCAGCAAGGAACACTAGAGAAATTTAAAATACATTTTTGATTGTGTCAAGCAAGATCTTTTAAAATTTTCCAACGGATAAAGCAAATAGATCCAAGTTAGAGAAAAACTTATTAAAATTGCCTGTAAGGCGACGTAGAGGTGCCTCCGCAAGCCTGCATTTGTACGACTAGGAGTGACGGCGAAAACAGGTCGTGTGCGCACCCCACGTCCCTGAATGGTTCTAGGGACAACATAGCATATTATTATATCGATTGATGCGAACGATGACATGGCTAGAAAGAGAGTGATTATGAAGAAGCCATGCTGGGCCCACAATTAAATTGTGAATAGGGTAGGACGATGATGGGACGGACACACATCCTAAATAAGTATGACACAAAAGAATGGCATTAGAAAAGTGTGTGTCAGGTTTGACGCACGACTGGAGTTTACTCCTGTTTTTTGTGCCGTTCAGGCTTTCTATTGTTTGACGAAAAGAAAGGACCATACGGGCAGGGTTTCTTCAATGAATCAGTGCTATACAAAAAGCAACTTTAAGGTGTAAAGGCGTTCGTTTTGTTTTACGTTGCGCAGAAAACGTAACAACGCTTTTGAGTTGTATTTCACTCGTCATAAAATTTCCATACCGGGGGCCTTATATTAAAATCAAATCTTAAGGATTAAACTCCAAAAAGATACATTTGCAGTGATAAAGATGAAGATGACAATATAATTGTGAAATTAAATCAAAAAGTCATTTATTCAAATTAGGCTGAGAATCAGCACTTTCTGAACGTCGAAATTACATAAGACAATCCCCACAAAACGCCCGCCCTTCACCACTTCCTAGTGCTTTAGCTGGGAAGAAGTAGCGCAACAAACTCCCCAGCATCACAGCTGTCTGTTCAGTTAGAAGAACTTGATTCTATACAATAGTATGCAAAATAATTTACGCAAAACAAACCATTAAATTATATTATTTGTCAAATAAAATAAACAATTTCAGGAACTCGTATAACCTGTCATTACGTAAGCTAATTCTGGAGAATGAATCCTATATGTCCTAGTGGTTAAATAAGCGCGGATTCTACAGGAGAAGAACTTTTCAGAATAATATTATTTTCCCTTTATCTGGGAAAATAAACCTCTGAAGGTAATGTGCCCAACGCAGAAATTAAAATTACTAGAATCATTAGCACTACTAATAACGTTATATCATCTTGCAGAAGCTTCAAACACCACTTTATAATACCTTTTAATTGGTAGTTAGAGTAGCTACACTCAAGTACCGTCTTAGCACTTAATGCCTTTCGCGAAAATGAATTTTTAATAGACTAAGACTATAATTTCGTTGGATATTTGCATATTTTAATTTTAATGTGGGAAATGAAGAGAGGTTACTGAAAATTTTATACCCAATGCTACATCTTAAGGCATTGGGTTACTTTGAAAATGCTGTGTTTTGGTTACTTTTGCCATAAAAATTACTTTGTCTGACTGGAAAACCTTTATATTCGGCTAATCTTGCAACTTCGGAGAGTAAGACAGTCTATTTTACCTTATATAGTGTTACAAACACTACATAATTTTTTATTACATTAAAACCTCGTTATTTAAAAAAGTTTATGAACTTTTTTAACCAATATTCATTTCTTTTCCTTTTTGTTTAATTTAGACTCCTCCTTTAAAATGGAGGATTTGTTACTTATTTTTTATTCATTATTTATAATTCAGTAACTTGTTTACGACCACTGTACTGTAGTTGAAGGGCGGAATGACCTAGCACAAGCATTTATTTTGCTTAAAGGGTCATTCCTAAAGTATATATGTAACTAGGTACTGTAAGTTATTGAAATAAACATTTTTAATTTTTTTTTTTTTTTTTTTTTTTTTATAAACCAAATCTTGGCATGCTATTTTTCAATTTTTTTCTTTTCGTTTTTGAATTCGGATGACGGATGTTTTTTTCTTGTTCCTGTCAAAGATTTTTCGGATTCATTACCGAGTTTTTTTCCTGAAGGAAGCAGTTCATATTTTTTTTGTCCAAAATTTCAATGTTGAAAACTTAAAAACTTCAATCTTTGAGCCCGATCCAGGCAGCAATTGCCGGTGGCCCAAGTGAGATTTCTCGTCTTCGCTTTTATCTGGTTGGACTGGAGGCTGGGTTCTCTAAATAATCTGTTAAACTATACTAAGGTTCGTATTGCTTCATATTCGTAGGTATTTAACGTTTTTCTGGGATTCTATAGTTTGCTGGTCATAATTTAGTTATTTTTGTTTTTTTTCTCTTCCATAGATTTTTCCCTATGGAGGGAGGTACCTAAATTTAAAGATAGAGAAGAAACCTATATGTGATCGCGCATAGCGATATTGGTATGTTTTATTTTCGTTACCGATTCCTATAATATTGTTAGAGCTATTTTTTCTTGGTACTTTAAAATTCCATTTCTTTTTTAATAGTGTTCACCAAGCCAGATAGCTCTGGTTTTCCCTTGGGGCTAGTCCCTTAAGCTGAAGAGTTCATTATATTTCATGAACACATCCTTCGCGTCTTTACGGCAGGAGAAGTTCCACCATCGTGCATCACGAATTCCGCCGATCTCCAGGACTGTCAGATAACCAAATTTGATTAAATTTTAAAAATTTTGTCTTTTTTCGCGTAGTTTTACTAATTTATGATAAATTAAACTTCAGGAGCTTAGTTATTTACATTCTGCGTGTAACTTAACGTTTAATCTTAATTAAATTCTACCAGGGAATTGCAATTCTTCCGGTTTAGGTCGATATTTTATTTTTGGATTAAGATACGTTCATATCCTGAAATTCGAATTTAAATTTCTATCTCGTAAGATTTTAAAATTTCTTTTTCTAAGAAAACTCGGTATGTAATATTTTATTTTAACTTGTTGTCTTTTATATTTTTTTTATATACACTTCTGGACACATCTTTTGGCCCATCTTGTATTTTCAGTTTCGTTTGGTACTAGCTAAAATTTTATATTAGGTCGAGCAAAAAGTTTTTATGCAGTTTTGAACCTGGCACATTCACAATTTCATTCAATAGTCTTTTTTTGAATTTCGAACACAGAATTTAAAGAAACAAAAGACAATTTGGAGCCTGTTTGTTGATATCAAACAATCGAATACTAAGAAAACTTGGTTTTATTGGTTTACTTGGATTTAATTCTTGAAAAAGTGATTGATATCTTTGGTTTTGCAACAAACATTACTTAGTCTTAACATTAAGGTGAGGTTCTATCAATAATCTATGGATACTTCACCTGAAGTCGCCGCCCAAGCTGTGGCACTTATTCAGGCCGGACACAGCCAAAGAAACGTGAGTGCTCAACTTAATTTAAGTCGATCTGCGGTCCGAAATGTTTATCGGAGGTACCTAGAGACTGGCGGCTTTGTTCGTCGCCAAGGAAGGCCACGATCTCGGGTCACAACTGAAAGGCAGGATCGATTCATCGTGACGACCAGCTTGAGAAATCGTCACCTTACCTCCATTGAGATACAAAACCAACTTCGCGACTTCCACGGAGTATCTGTGAGCGCTCGAACTGTTCGGAGAAGGTTAAAAGAACGCGATATGGTACTACACAAGCCAGCTAATGGCCCCAAACTAACGCGAGCCCACCGAACAGCGCGCCTTCATTTCGCACGCAGTCATTTAAATTGGACACAGCAAGATTGGAGCCGTGTACTCTTTTCTGATGAGTCTAAAATTGTGTTACATGGCAATGATGGAAGGAAGAAGGTCTACCGACGTAAGGGAGAGCGTTTCGCACAATGCTGCTTTGAAGAGAGGGTTGCTTATGGCGGTGGCTCATGGACTGTCTGGGGCGGTATATCCGCGAGCGGCAAAACTCAACTTGAGGTTGTTACAGGACCACGGCTGCCAACATTAAATGCTGAAAGGTACATTCGTGAGTGCTTAGAACCTCACGTGATACCATACGCGGACTATGTGGGCCCAAATTTCCTTTTTATGCATGATAATGCAAGAGCCCATGCGGCCGGCATCGTCAGGGAATATCTTCGGGATGTGAACATCACAGTTATGGACTGGCCAGCCAGAAGCCCAGACATGAACTCCATTGAGCACATGTGGGACGAGCTAAAAAGACGTGTTAGGGCTCGTCAGCCAGTTGCCCAGACGATGCAGGAGTTGAAAACTGCCATAGAAGAGGAATGGGAGATGATCCCTCAAAATTTCATAGAGCGGTTGATAAACTCTATGCCTAATCGTACGAGAGCTGTGGTAGCGTGTTGCCTCCATGGGCATCTGCCCATGGAGGCAACACGCGTTATTAAATTAAACCTTTATTTGATAAAACATGTTTTTTATTCAAAAATCAATTGCCTTTAACAAGGCGCATATCCGACTTGTTAGGCGTAGCTCCATGTCGTATGGTATTCTGAATTCAAATTTAAAACAATACGATCGAAAAAGATGGTAAAATGTATCAGGTTTAAAACTGCATCAACAGTTTTTGTTCAATCTAGCAATCATATTTCGGTAGGGGCCATCGAAACCTAAACTCTAAGGTGGGCCAATAGATGTGTCCAGAAGTGTATATTTTTTTTTTTCGAATTAAAAAAATAAATTTTACGTTTATTGTGGCAGAAACATTTCGTTTCACTTTTTACGCTACACCTGGTAACAGAATCTCTTACGGAAATCGATCCGCGACTAAAACAATCCTATAAAAACTTGATAACTGACAACTTGGCAGGTAAAACCATTAGTTCCAACACATTTACCTACGAACTACGCAAGAATACTTCAGCATCTTGATATTAGAACATAATAATAAACAAGCTACAGATTTGCGATTAAACATAAATAAATACACGTGTTACAAGACGTCTGATAAGATACTATACAGTTGTAAACGCCCACGGAAGGAATTAGGCAGACGGCAGAGATTTTGACATGTGAAAGATTTTTATTAAGGCGACGAATTGTTAAACAATAATTCCAAAAGCGGGCACGCGCGCCCCGCACCCCGCACACACCCCGATAAGTAACGTAAGTATTGCGAGACGCGACGCGATGCCGTGGCGGCGGCGAAACATAGACGTCTTGGAGTTGTCTTTACATTTTATATCTTCTTTTTTTTTTTTTTTTTTTTTTTTTTTTTTATATTTTCTTTTCTCACACAAACACACCCCCTCATAGAACAAACACACCCCCACATACACATACACACGCAACATACACACGCACACATATAAATCTCGCACACACTCGTATAAATTGATCGCATTTTTTCCTTGTTTTGTTTCTTTATACATATACCTATTTGTACCTACTCGTAAGTTTCTAATGTAAGGGAAGAGCGGAGCCTTCAACTACAGGCATATTATAATATGCCTAAATGGAGACTCCTCGACAGGCATTGTAAGCCAAATATGCTATATGAAATAAATTTATTATTTATTTTATTTATTTTTTATTTTATTTTTTTTATGAGTTACCTATTAATGAATTATAATTATTAACATTTTTTACTTAGTTAAATATTTACAAATGTTCATGATTTTTTTTCACAATATTTAACATGATGATTCTGGTTTTTGATTATTTATTTTTACATTGGACATATTTTTATTTATTTTGACATTATGTGCAATAAAACACTTATTATTTATAGTTACATATAATAATTATTTACACAATAATTACAATTAATAAAATAATAAGATACAATTAAAAAAGGGAAGTGTTTAAAAAAATATATCTATTTGATACAATTATCTATTTACATTTTATACCTATTTTACAATTTTAATTTAATTTATTTACAACTACTAACAAAATGCCTTTTGTTAGTAGTTGTAAATAAATTAATTAGCAAAGCTTGTTGTCGCTTAGTCTTACTAAAGTAATTAAAATTCTGAAAATGATACAACGTGGCTGAAATTTTCAATATTATTATCAACCGCATATTCAATGTTAGCTTCTGATTGTTCGTAACAAGTTGAATTTGGCACAGTATTTTCCTTTTGTTCGATTTTTTGCAAAATAGTTAGATTGTCTAAGTGATCGTCGCAAGTATCTGGCACAGACTTTTTATTGTTACGAACAATCACGTAATCTGGATCACGAATTGGCTTATTCCTGGTGTGCCTTGGGTCGACAAGTTCGGGAAGAAGACAGTCGTAATAGAATTTCAACAACTTTGGTTCCATCTCTTTTTCCCAGAACGCATCATCCTTTTCAATAAGCTCAGTTTTTATTTTATTATTGCCATACCATATACCCAACAAACAGCTATTTTTTTTGCAGATGTGAAGTTGGCCTTGTATCTGGAAAAACCAATCGGATTTTTGGTTTATAATCACCTCACCATTTTTGTTTTTATAAAAATGCATTTGATTATTTTGTATTGCGTCTTCTATGCCCTTTTTAAATGGTGCAATTGGACATTTGATTTCCACAAGCATATCACTTGTGGTTATCCCATCAGGTGTAGCACCCAAAAAAGGATGTTTTTCGTCTATAAACAAGCCGCAATTTTTTATTTTGATATTATGCATTGAAGACAGTTGCTCGAGTGCTATTTTTTCATATTTTTTTCCATGACTTATAGATTGAACATGGTCGATGCTGGGTTTATAAAGCAAATTTTTCACAATATTTTGGCAAGAATTCGTCTGCTTTCTCTTTATAACCTTGCCAAAATTTGATGCGGTTAACATATTGCGACGTAGCTCAAGCCATTCCCCAGATTCACTTTGTAGGATGGTCCTTTTTTCAATTTCTTTTCGTTCTTTATCCGTTTTGGATAAATTTTGTACAAAAGTCTTTTTTGCTTTTTCAAAAGTGTCTTTGTCCAAGTCCGGTTTGTCTACTACTTCGCCATAATCCAAATTAAGCGTTCTTGGTACCAACCTACGATTTTTTTTTCTAGTGTTAAGTTTGGCCTTGAGTCGTTTTTTATCTATTGCATTTTCATGCTTTTTTATGGACTGTCTGGGACTTGTCCCATAAACATTTCTCTGCACAGTTGACAATAATTTGCCAGTATTGAATGAAATCAAAGCTCCTGCGCATCTTGCTTGATAGGAACGTCTTTGAGCATAATTAACTCGTTTACCCCCGACCAGTTTTGCTATTACTCCATTAAATCTTTCAACAACGTTGCTGTCTACGTCTTCAATTAAACTGTGTGCTTTATCAGCTAATTGTGCAACAACTGTTTTAATTTTTTGCCAAAGAAGACTGCCAAAAAATGGGTTTGGGGCATCTGGACCCATATGTTTGCATAATTGCCGGTTACAATTTTCATGAATATTAAAGGCATGGAAAACAGACGCATTGATGTCTTTGTATAAACCATCTTCATTTTTTGTTTCTTTGTGAAGTTTTATAGCATCACAAATATATTTTCTTGATCGCAATATCTTTTCTTGTGTTAAATTTTTCCTGTCTGCTGCAATATATTGCGTATTGGAGGCCAGTTGTTGTAGTTTATTACAGTAGTTTCTCAGCAAATGATTGCGACAGTAAATTTTTGCAACTGTAATGCCTGGATATGGGCGAGCATTTATTATTTTTGCATATGTACTACTGTCGCCATCGGCAATAAATCTTGAATAAATCAATCCATGCATGTCAATTGATTGTTTGAATCCTTCGGTTATTATTGTGGACTCCATGGCAGTAGACGCACCATTGAAATTTTTGTAACAAGTGTGCTCTTTTGGTGTTTCTTTCTTTTTCTCAGCTCGAGCGCAAATGCAACAATATTTATTTTTAACGCACATATATAGCACTTGACCGAAACGTCTACCAATTATGGCTGCAGCCCCTGACAATGCCGCATAATTAGTCCGGTAAGATCGTTTACACCAGCAGCCATCTACAATGACATCTACTAGCGGTATACCGTCTTTATTGACTCTCCCTTCCTTTATTGCAGCTTCTTTTTCTCTTTCGCCAGCCTTTTTCATCTCATCCCATGCAGTCTCTTCCCAGTCATCACAGATATCGTTTTGCATTTTATTGTATGTGAAATCAGACATATTGGGTAAACCTACTCCAGCCAAGAATTGGTTGAGCTGTGCTTGACCACAACCAGCAGCCATAACTCCCGCAACGGCGTCTTTGTTTACATCAGCCATTGACGATTTTATTTTATTTTTGTACCCACACAATGTACAAACATATGTAAATTCAGATTGCAAGCCTACGTGATGTTCAGACTCCAATTTCAATGTAGCTAATCCACAATTAAACAAAGACTTGTGTTCAGAGAATTTTACCAGTTCTGTTACAAAATGGCTCACATCTATTATTCTATGCTCTATATCTTGCTGCACCTCCGGCTCAATCTGAAACAAAAATGAAAAATAAATATCGTATATCGTTTAACGTATAAGTATCAGTTATTCAAAAACTGTTTTTATACATATAAACTGAGTACTTACTAGCGCCTCAGTAGTGCGTTCAACTGTCATTTCTGTAGAAACGTCATCACTTGAACACTGCCTCCCTATCTGAAAAATATATATATTAGTTATATAATTTTATTTAGAGCCTAGTAGATACTTCAGGGATAAACATAACACTTACGACTAGTGCCTCGGTTATGTATGAAGAAGCGCTAATTTTTTCACAGTGTTTATCCGTCTGAAACAAATATATGTATGAATATCTGCATAAAAATGAGTTATGCAGCAAATTTTAGGTTAGTCTTTTAAAAGTTACAAAAAATAAATAGTACTGCTTTTTGTGTAGCAAACAAAATTGACTACCCACTATGGCTACAGGAATGTCTTCGTTATGTGAGATATGCGACATTTCTTGATTTTTATTGCAACCCGATGACGACTCCATTGTTTTGTTCTCTGAACATTGTTCCAACGATTGTTTCCTTAAAAATATAACGAATATAATATTTAATTACCACTAAACACTTTTCATAACATATTGTAATACAAAAGGTGAAAAACGAGACATAATTTTTTTAATCACAAAAATAAATACTATGATGTAAACTTACCTCTTTTTCGTCATATTTGCACATTTTTCTAATAAACAAGCTCTTCTTTTCCTTTTGGAACATCTTTCTTTCTTTTTTCCCATTTTTATTTTAATAAAACCGCCAAATAAATTAGCGCAATTCTTAATGTCGCCCGGAAGCCGACTAGCACAGACCCATCGCTGACAATGGTCAAGAGGGGACTGAGCGTCTGAGCGGGGCGAGGATTGCATACGCGCGCTAGCTTATAACTAAAGGACGTAAACGACAAAATGGTTTTTGTTATTTTATTTAGTTAGAAACGATAATTTGAGAAATTCCTTCTAGAATTTTAAAAAGTATGTATAGACTCATCTACATAGAAAGTTAAGAAACTTAAATCGGTCCCGTTTGCCCATAAGATGTGAATCTCTTTTTAAAAAGAGGTATGTTTGATATATTTTTCTCTGTTAAAAAAGTTACCTAATCATGTATTGAAAACTAACAAAATAAGGTTCTTATCATGAACTTTCAGGTCACCAACTTATATTTTGATCCGTTTTGTATTTACTGAGAAAAATTGAGATCATTGGCGCCAAAATTTCCAATGCGTCCTCTTAAGTGTTTACATCATACTTAGTTTCAGATACGATGTTTAACATCATAGGTCTGTAGTAGATACCCAGATACCTACGTCATAGTCTACGTTGGGACTATTTACACATACTCTGTACCCCGTATGTTATGTACTTTTCGTTAATATAAAATTGTCCTCTTTTTCTATGTAGAAAAAGACAACATTTTTTATATTAATAACAATAGACGGTCAGTAGCGTTAGTTAGGACAGTACTTACTGTACTGTCCTGGGTGCGAATGAGCGTAAACTTTGTTGCGGTAACTCTTAAAGAGGAAATTCACCAATTAAAATTATAGAGGTATTAGGACCAGGGTGTAAAGTTCACTTATCCTCAACACGCGTGTTGTGTCTGGTAAGCCCGACGGTTGATGTCGGGATGTTGTAATATGTATATACCAGTCGCGCGGTAAACTCTGCTTGCGCGATACAGGATTTTGCGTGACGACAGTGTGATGCGTAGTTCGCATGTGGCGATGTAAGTACATGCCGCCTCAAAATAAATTGAATAAGACACGACTACACAGGGACTAAGGGATATCGACACGCAAACTGTTTCCATGAAATCAATACATGATTCTAGGCTCACCATCGTTAAAATTTTCGTCAGATTAAGCTTTTCATACAAAAGCGAAACATACCTACACGGTTAAAATGTATGGGACAGCTGAACTGACCTCCTTCTCTAATAAAATGCAGCCTGAGTTTAAACTACGCCCATCCTTAGCGATATCGAAACGCTTATAATCACAAATAGAATATCGGAACGCAGTACAGGTTGTTTCGACAGCAACTGATTATGTTTACGCTAGCTACAGTGAGGTAAGCAGTGTTTCAAGTGTTGACAGCGACTCGACTCGACACGTGTAAATAGTACAATGGAAACTTCGTAGTCTTTTGATGGACGTACGGAAGTCCGGTTTTTTTATACTGGATCGTCGATTTTCTTAGTAGATTTAGGCCTAATTTTTAGGTTTCCATACCTCAAAAGGAAAAAACGGAACCCTTATAGGATCACTCGTGTGTCTGTCTGTCTGGCCGTCTGTCACAGTCAATTTGCTCCGAATCTAATGGACCGATTAAGTTGCAATTTGGTACACATATGAATTTCTGTGAATCAAACACGGACGGGCAAAGTAAATAAATGAATATAGAATATGGGGTCACTTTTGGGGGCAAATAAAAAAAAAAAAAAGTTTTGCAAACTATAACGTGAGACATATCAAATGAAAGGGCTTCTTACTATGAGGGTCTCAAATATATTTTTTTTTATAATTTTAAAATAAATTGTTTTCAAGTTATTAAAGAAAATAGACGAAAATTTATTACATTACATTGACTGTAGATTACAGGAAAGCCAGAACCCAGAAAACCAGGATTAAGGAAAGAAGTCTGTGGTCGTAAAATAACATGGTAAATCTCTCAATATTGTGAGTACAAACTTACCCAACTACGGAACCCTTCATTGTGCGTGGTCCGACACGCACTTGGCCGGTTTTTTTCAATAGTCAGATAACTCTTATCTGAAGAATAAATATAACAGTTTGACATATTTTCTATACAAAAGCTATCAAATTGAAATATTTATTCTTCAGATAAGAATTATCAGACTGTTGAAAAGTTAGCCTTTATAGATGATATTTTGAGGACTAGCGTCATTCTACGAGTTTTTTTGCTGAAAATGTACCTGCTTCTATCTATCTATGTCAGTGTAAATGTCAGAATGAATGGAAAAAAAAAATGAATAAATGATGATGAATGAATGATGTGAATGTCTGATCTATATCAGTGGTGTCAAGTACCTATATAATGAGTAGAAACTTATGTTAAAAGACAGACCGTATACACCTGCAATGGGATTATTCCAAACAGATTTTAGTTTTATAAATTGGCTCAGCTTCATAAGAATAACTCACTATAAGTGAGCGACCGGTATTCAACGTGCGAAATATCATAAATATTTACAGTTCACTAACCTTTCGCCTTGAACATCATATTTTTCTCATTCTATGACTAAAAGCAGGAAGCGTAACAATAAATTACTTTTCGTTCAATACAATACACATAAAACATTGCAAGAAAAACATACAAATCATAAAATAAAACTGTAGTTACATTATCTATAGTAAAATAGAAATTACATACATTCTTTATTCTCGTAACGAGATGTTTAGAAAACGATCAAA
The DNA here is from genome assembly GCA_946251885.1 of Cosmia pyralina. Taxonomy (NCBI): domain Eukaryota; kingdom Metazoa; phylum Arthropoda; class Insecta; order Lepidoptera; family Noctuidae; genus Cosmia; species Cosmia pyralina. The sequence goes on along the minus strand of OX276366.1, from coordinate 15,788,574 downwards.
TGCAAGCGAAAAATCTATTCATCTTACAAAACGTGGGTATGACAAAAAAAAAAGAAAGCTAGAATTGTGAACGCGCCTGCGCGTAAGATAAAAATTTAATTTATTCATCAATGAGAATGTTTATTTTGGCTCGACTCGCCGACCTTGACGGACGCATCTAACGCTCGCCATTCATAAGATCTGTGTTGTATCTATCAGTGAATGCATGTATTATTTATATTAGCTTCAGCACGCGGCTATAAACACATGGAATTTGGGAAACGACGTCATTCCGAAATAACTAACTAATAATGAAGTTTGGCTTGAAATATGAAAGGATATAAATGGAGAAGCAAAGAAGTAGGTACCTGTTTTCGTTTGTACGCACGGCTACAGATCAAGCTATAATTATCCAGTATAAGCTGATCTCGCATTGTATAGAATTTCCTTACAATGAGAGGTCTGAGTAAACTGGAAAAGTATAGCTTGATGTGTAGCCGTGTGTACGTAACTTAACTTCAATATAAAGCTAGACTGTACATAGTAACGTTTCTATCAAAATTCATAGACAAAAAAAAGTGGAGTCTTCCTTATTAATTTCTTTTGGATCAAAACTAATAGACGAACTAACATAGAAGCAACGAGCCATTCTTTTTGTAATACACTGCATCAATGCTAGTCATATGCTAGCCATATATTTTCAATAAAATACGTGACTATAGTTTTATGAATTCATATAGATGTTGATTATGTAAACGAAAATTCAATGGAATGCCGAAGTCCCTCATGATGTTTGGTCGACAGAATATAATGGTATGTTTATATTTTAATTTTAAACCTGTGTTATGACACCAACATTGTCTGTTCGCGGAATATTGTGTCACTCACTTTTCACATTTAGTCTTCATGAGAATTCTGGAATTGTACCAGTTTGTTGTGAGAATGTTCCAGACTAACTTGTTCTTATTGAGCAAGAAGAATTCAAATCCGGGAAAGTGTACTGTACTTGTACTTTCTGAGTGTACCTTGGACATTACTGATACTCGTATCAGTGAAGGAAAACACCATGAGGAAACCTGGACTTACAGTTAATAGATTTCTGAAATCGCCAACCCGGTTTGAGCAAGCGTGGTGATCAACGCTCGTGCCTTCTCTGTATGAGAAGAGGTCTTCGCCTTGCAGTGGGATAATAAAAGCTAGTATACGAAGAATTCAGGATCCAGTTAAGTTCTTTTCAGCAGTTATTTCCGTAGTTATGTCATTTTATATTAAGAATTTTATTCGGACTTTTAAAAGCTACGCAAAGAGTTTTCCACTTTCAAGTTTTATTACGAGCTTTTTATTAACTTCCTTCTATTGCATGTGTTTTATTATTATCTATTATCTCATTTATGGTCTCATTCAAACAGAAATCAATAAACGTAACTCAGTTTATTGCGTCCGATAATCATTATTACTTCTCTAAATAAAAAAACCCCTTTTCAAAATGCATCTACAACTGATCCCATCGTCATCGTCATCATCATCATCATCCAGAGCTCGACTTCACCCACTGCTGGGCATAGATCTCTCTTTTCTTCTACCAGCCTCATCCAGGTTATGCCCGCGATGGCAACAATGTCGTCCGCCCATTTTGCAACTGGTCCAACCACGTTTTTAACCAAAGTGTAAGAAATAGCTCACTGAATCCTAATTCTGTCCATAAAACATTGCCTACCTGTATATCCAAATCCGACCCAATTCCTGTACAAGCACCTGTTATAACTGCCCCAAATACCAGCACAAAAAATTGATAACATATTCTGGTACGAACAGTTATAGAAACACTCGGTTTTGGTTCAGTCTAGACATCTAAAAACCTGCCAAACTCCGGCCCAGAACTATTCCTAGTGGCACTTCCGAATATTGCAGCAGAATTGCTGAAATGGAAGTTATTTTTAAATAGTTCTTGAGAATTTGTTGGGAGTGAGATGTCCATGTTTGAAGATATTTCGGTTTCGGGGTCAGGCTGGTAATATCAACAGGTAAATAGGATAATGTACTATAGATACACCTCTGCTTAACCTTTCGGGGATTACAAGCGTGATGATGTGTTATTTATAAATACGATAAAACTGGAGCCAAAATCGAAGAAGAAGAGACGTTACAATAATTAATAATGCCATGAAAAAGGAAATCACAATTTCATCCTAGTATAAACTTTGCAAGGTTGCCTGGAAGAGATCGCAGAAAGGCTCCTTCAAACAGGCGCGACACGCGATATAATTGCGACTGTTTGTAGGAGCCTTAAAGCGATAAGACCATCCATTATAAATTTTGTAGTGTTTGATTTATATTTGTTATGTATTTTTAAGTTTACAATAAAGTATATATATACGAGGGCGGGTCAATAAGTCCGTGACTTTTTAAATGAAACACAAATTTTTAGATAAAAAGTTATTTTATTTTTCAACGTAGTCTCCTTTGAGCTCTATACACTTAGCCCAACGTTTCTCCAATTTTTTTATCCCTTCCGAAAAATATGATTTGTCGAGGTCTTTAAAATAGGCATTTGTTTGTGAGATGACTTCGTCGTTGGAGGCAAATCTCTTTCCACCGAGCCATTTCTTTAAGTTTGGGAACAAGAAGTAGTCACACGGGGCTAGATCGGGAGAATAGGCCGGATGAGGGAGCAATTCGTAGCCCAATTCATGGATTTTTGCCATAGAAACTGCACATGTGTGCACCCGTGCATTGTCCTGATGGAAAAGGACTTTTTTCTTGGCCAAGTGCGGTCGCTTTTCTTTCAATGCCTCATCGAATCGACCCAATAAGTTGCTGTAATATTCGCCATTGATTGTTTTTCCTTTTTGAAGGTAGTCAATGTGGATAATACCGCGTGCATCCCAAAAAACAGTCGCCATGACTTTGTTGGCTGACAAACCCACCTTTGCCTTCTTTGGCGCCGATTCACCCCGAGAAACCCACTGTTTTGACTGCTGTTTGGTCTCCGGTGTGTTGTGGTGGATCCACGTTTCGTCCACGGTTACGAAACGGCGCAAAAACTCGTTCATATTGCGATTGAACAACGCCAAACATTCCTGCGAAATTGTCACACGTTTGCGTTTGTGGTCGATTGTGAGCAAACGCGGCACCCATCTTGCGGAAAGCTTTCTCATACCCAAATGATCGTTTAAAATTGAAACCACTGAGCCATGCGAGATGCCTATGGCTTCCACAATCTCTCTCACTTTTAATCGCCGATCGGCTAAAACCATATCGTGGATTTTTTCAACTGTTTCGGATGTGGAGACCTCAACTGGGCGTCCAGAACGTTCGGCATTTTCCGTGCTGGTACGGCCACATCGGAATTCAGTAAACCACTTTTTTACCATGGAAATGGATGGTGCAGAGTCCCCATAATATTTATCAAGCTTAGCCTTGGTTTGCGTAATGGATTTTTTCCGCAAAAAATAATGCTTAATGAGCACACGAAATTCACTTTTTTCCATTTTCTTCTCAGTCAACGCGGTAGTCTGATATTAACGGCTGTCAAAAACAAACTAAATGTCACAGCTTGTTCAATTTTTGACAGGAGTCATCTGACAGATGACTGTTGACGGGAGCAGTGTTGCCATTTCAATTAAGAGACGGAAAAATCAAAAAGTCACGGACTTATTGACCCGCCCTCGTACAAATAAATTAAAAAAGGCGGGAGGTGTCGTGGGACACCCGGTTTCTTTCGCTGTATATTATAGGTATATATTAATTCAGAGCCATCTAGTATACGTTTTTAGAAACTTGTTTTAAAAACTTTACTAGATGGCCCTGTTTTAAAAAAAAAAGTTACTTTTTAGGGCATAACGCTTTTTTATTACGTGTCGATTTCTAGCAGTTTACTCCTACCGCAAGTCGCGTTGAAGAACTTCGTTCCAATAAATAAACGTTAGTCATACAGCTGATCACAGAAAAGTCTTATGTGCACTGGCATACACAGATACTATATACGAGTAGGTCCAGGACTCATTAAAACTCCATAAAAATGGGCAGAAAAATTTATAGTGCTTTTATTTCACAGTCAAACTCCTTCAAAAAGAGCTCTTCTACTCCTTTTATTTTTATTACATAATCGACTCATAAGACCCATTATAACTTCCTAGCACTTTCCACTGAGATAATAATGCTGAAATCAATATGGCTGATCTTTCCAACTTATCTTTAACTGACAGTAAAAAGACAGCGTGGGAATATTTCTGTGAAATCTAGACATAATATCCGTATTTATACGATTTCCTAGACTCGTATACGTAACAGTGATTTAATTAGTTCCTTCCTTGGTTGGTTTTGCTTGTCTGATAGGTACTATTATAAAACTGCATAGGTGAATGAGTATACCTATATTGGAAATGGTTTCATTCATTCTAATATTTTAAACTAGCTTTTGCCCGCGGCTTAGCCCGCGTGGATGTTGGAAAATATTCCACGGGAACGTACTACCTGGAGGTTATAAGCTATCTGTATGCTAAATTTCATCCAAATCCGATCAGCTGATTTTGTGCCAATCCAAGACAAAAAAAAATCGTTACTATTTTATTAGACGATGTGTGAATCTTTGGGTTCATTCGAGTAATCGAGTCTGATCAAACCACGCTGGGATCGGTGCATTTTATTAATTCATTCTAGAAAGATCCTTTAATATCTATTGGGTTAAAGCCCATCGTCCACGACGCTACTCGAAAATTACGTGTTAATCACCAATGAGAAGCCAGAATGTCACAGCATTAATATTTTAATGGCGGTCCGTACACGACGCGCGACGCGACTTACGTACACCTTATATACTAGTTTGTGATTGGTTGCGTCGTGTGTTTGATAGCGTAAATACGAAGTAACCGTACAGCTTTCAGGGTGTACAATGGAGTAACACACGGATATCATTTTGAAAATATTTAGAATATAAACTCTATGTCTATACCTACAAAGTTACGTTTAATGTTAAGAAACAAGCAAAGCCACAGTCAAAAGCTAGTCTCGCACTGGCTTTAGCAAAATAGAGCGTGACCCAACGCATGTGTTTGCACGTCACTGTGCAAGTTAATACCGTGATTCCTGTACTAGGATACGTATCAGTACGTTCCGGGAAACTGATGAAACTTTATATTGTTTTAAATGTGCGGAAAACGTAATTAGAGCAAGTAATGTTTTGGGAATATTGGCTTGTTTTAATGTAGTGACAGAATTAGTAGAATAAGCATACTCTTTTGTCATTGTAGAAGGTTGGAAGATAGTCAATGATACTGCTGCGTTTAAGGTAAAATAAATGTATTTAACGGACCAAAGGTTGTAATATATTATAAAGGAGCGTCCATCACACGCTATGACCGCTAATCTTGTACTATCTTCCAACTTTCTACATGGTCCTTCGAGCCGGATAATACCGATAAATTTAAAAAAGGATAGCGCCGATAGAAAGTCAGATGACGATTTTAAAAGGCGATTAGAGTTGTTGTTGGTCCGTTAAATATATTTATTTTACCTTAGACTATCTTCTAACTTTCTACAGTCATAATATTTTTCCAAGACACATTTCTTGGTTTTTTATGCTTACATTGGTTGTTAAACTCGTATCCAATCACTTCACATCATATTAATACTCACTGAGAAAATACGTTTAAATTTCTGCTTGTACACGTTCTAGTGCACTTGATAGTGCTTACGCCATTTTGTTTTTCGGTCAGCTGTTTATGCCTTATTTAACATGACCCTTTAGACACTTCAAAACACATGGTTGCGAAGCTCAGTCAAACACTTACCTGTAACAAATAGAAATGAAACATTAATCATACATTAACCAGATTTAGATTAACTTACAACCAACTTACAGCAGTTGGAGTAAAATTATCGCGAGCCTCACCAAAACAAACGTTTAACCGATAAAAATAAACCACGGAATCTTATTTAAAGCAATTTAAATGTACAGACAGACGGGCAGACGGCAAACTTTATAGCATTCCTCCAAAAATAAACTGTTTTCTCAATAGCTACAATATCTATTTGTAAGTGCAAACAAATTACATTCAACTTTATTGCAGTGAAGATATAAAAACGGTTAAAGACGGTATCTATTTAGTTTTTCGCGTACAATCGAGAAAAAAGATGTTTCAGGTTTTCGTTAGCGTTGGGAGGGAAATGGAGGGAAACTTGTGTGAGTCGGTGTACTTCAGGGATCGACGACCTGTTTGTTATTTTATAATAGAGTTTAGAGGTGAATAGAATTGTTACTAATACCAGGATAAGGTTTAAAAATATTCTGGAATTAAGTATTAATGCTAATAGGGATGATGCCTAGGTAAAAAAAAAAGAAATTCTAGTTAGTCCGACAGTCTGATAATAAAAAAAATATTAGACACGTATTCTTTGCTTTATCATGTTAATCAAAAATGACTTAGATAAAACGCATTAAAGTTGTGGAGTGGGGGCTCGCTACGTTACAACTATAACAAAGAGTGTCGTCATTCCACATTTTGATCTTTGATGACGTAAAAAAAGAAAAAATACGTGGCCAACATTTTTTAATACTCTACATGACGGACAAATAAAAAATCTACTGTTTCTTACCCTTAAAAGAGGCCATAAAATTACTATAAATAAAGGTAGTCAGGCAGCATACACTAGCAGCTTTATAGAACAAAGATGGCTTGATTGGCGCTTAGCTCTGTGGCTTAGCCTTCTGTGCTGGGAGTCACGCATCTCAATTCTCTGACGCATTTTTGATAACTTGCATCTGCAAAACCTAGTGGCTTTAGGTCCCATTTTTTTGTAATGCTTTGAGATATTTTTTGTAGGTCTGGGTACTAATTTAATGTTATATTTTTCAACTGCTAATCAGATAGCCAAATCAAAAGTCATGTACGAAACTCCGATTAATATAAAACTAGCACTTCCCGCGCGGCTTCACCCGCGTTGTTGTCGGAAAATGTCTCACAAGAACGAAAATCCTTCCTTATTCCTTGTCTACATTATAAAAGGAAACTCTGTGCATGATTTCAACTTTCTAAGTCCAATGGTTTGGGCTGGGCGTTGATGAGTCAGTCAGTCAGTCAGGACTTTTCTTTTTATATATTATGATACTGTTTGGAAAAGGCTGACAACCGTATTACCAAGGGGTATCGAGGGGTATCGTATTACCCAGTAACTGGGTTGTGGAGGTCAGATAGACAGTCGCTCCATTTAAAATATTGGTATTCAGCTGCATCCGGCTAGACAGGAAGCCGACCCCAACATAGTTGGGAAAAGGCTAGGCAGATGGTGAATAGGTTTGAAAAAAGCATTTTTGCAATCACATTTTTAAATATTTGAACCCTTTTTAAATCCATCACCTTAAAAATCAAATTAAAAACAAAATCTCAATGAAATTCCACTTCATTAATTTCCGTGGAACTTGAGAGTTTTCGTTCAAATCAATCAACGTTTAAATTTAAACGCATTCATTTCGATTCCATTTAGTGCACTGAATGAGTGAACGTACTCGATTTGAACTGAACTTGTTGCTCGAAAACCACTTGATGTGCCAGTTACATTAAACGAGAGTTAACTGAGGTAGTTATTTAAATATATATATATATGGTTTATGTGTGGCTTAGAGCGTGGGTATAGTGTAGTCGTAATTAATGACAGCCAAAATTAATAAAACCAGCCAATTACTCCTCTTTCGTTAGGCACCGGTCCCACCGGTGGCGCCGCGCCGTCACGCCGACGAGGAAGCAACAACGTGTCGGCTATTTTCTCGCTCAAGAAACGTAGGTACAATAGATGTAGGTCCCGCCGTGTCAGTATTAAGAGATGCATATACAGGATGTACCAGAAAGGTGTGGTCAAATTTAAAGGGTTTGGTACAGACCATCAAACTGAACAACTTTCTCGCAAAAAAACAATCAGCCGTCCCATACATTTGGGTCGAGTAGATCATAATGATGTTTTGTATGGGACAGTTGATTTTTTTTTCGCAGTTACGATTTTGGTCCCATGGGGAAAGTTGTTCAGTTTGATAGTGTGTACCAACACCTTTCTAGTACACCCTGTATTAATAGTTGATCGCTGACTACAACAGTCAGCGATCAGCTATCGACAGAGCTCTTGTAGCAGCGACAAGAGCTATCAAAGAAATTACTCACTCTGCGACACTCACTTGGCGGACCAGAACAGGACTCTCGCTTGGTATATAGGTACGCATACCAGCAAGTGACTAGGCAGTCTTATACAAGTCGATCTCGAGCACTTGCTCATAGCCCAGCGACAAAACTATCCGAACTACACTTGCTGCTCGCCAACTCGTTTCTAGTTGCCAGCTCTGCTCGCTTTTCGCTCATCGTCGGCGGCGGTGGTACAGGTGCCTAAAGTCTGAAAAGTTGTTGTCAACTCGCATTTCAAGTACAGTTGTTATTTTCGACACCCAATCATCCACACTAACCTGAGATTTGACATTAGATTAACCTATTTCCATGATGACGTAGATGAGTCTTAAATCTATATAACTAATGATAAAGCTGCAGAGTTTGTTTGTTTGAACTCGCTAATCTCTAGAACTTAGATCTTAATCTCTAGAATCGGATTTAAAAAAATCTTTTTGTATTTGACAGCCCTACTCTTGAGGAAAGCTATGGGCTATCTAACATCACGCTAGGACCCTTAGGAGACGGGCAAAAAGAAAAAAGTCAGAAAGAACGCTAAGTGAAAAAGAAGTAATAGCACGGGCAGCACAAGAAATTTCACGAAACTAAACCCTCAATCATAAACAACAAAGTAAAACAAAGGAAGAGCTCCTAGAACACGTATGACATACTCATCGCCCTGGATGACGTCACGACCATTACACTTTATTGTAAACACGTGGACCACACACCAGTCGTAAAATTAATGTAAGTACTACACAAATACCTTTTTGACTAAAATATTCAAGTCTTTTTACAAAAACATTAATAAGACGTTTTATTGCAAACCTCTGTGGAAGAAACTTTGTCAACAACAATTTAATGTTAAATACTAGCGACCTGCCCCTGCTTCGCACGGCTTTTACGACTTATTAATGTATTATACACATTAACTTTTGGGACTACATAATATCTATACTACTAAATGCGTATAGTTCAGAAGAATAACGCAGTCACACAGAGTATCACCGTTAGTACTATTATTTATTCTGTGCTAACGCGAAAAGCCATGCGCACAGCCAAAGTTTGGAAGTCTCTGCCAGCGTGTTCCCTTCCACATATAACCCGTCTGCCTTCAAAGCAAGAGTGAACAGGCATCTTCTGGGCACGCTCGTTCCATCATAGACCTCATCCATCGTTTTCCATCAGGCGTGATCGGGGTCAAGAGCAGCCACAGTCAGTAATTAGTGACCGATACTTAAGCACATGATTGTGCTCATGATAACAAACAACTTTTACTATGGGACCAAACCTGTAATCGCGAAAAGAAAATCAACAGCCCCATACATTAATGTTCGCATAACTCGTCAAAATGTAGGGAGCAGCAGATTTTTTTTTCGCGATTTCAGTTTTGGTCCCATAGTAAAAGTTGTTTGTTATCATGAGTGTAATCATGTGTTTAAGTATCGGTCACTAATTACCAATCACCCTATATAAACCCAGCGGTTTAGGGTGTGCGTTGTATGTTAGTGAATGTAAGAATTTAAGACTAATACAGTACGGCTGATTTATCTTGGCAAGTCCGAACATAGCGCTCAGTAAGATTTTTTATGAACCAAATGGTGACATGAGGCGAGAGTGAGTGAGAGAAGTTTCGCGCATGTTCTCTAACATGCGCGAAACTTCTTAGTGCCTATGTTCGGACCTGCCAAGATAAATCGGCCATAGTGTAGTTTTGCGAACAGTAGACCTCGCGAGCACAGCACTCGCAATACAACAAAACATTTCTATGCAGTAAATAATACTGCAATATTTTCAGATTTCTCTAGTTTTGTGATGAGAAGGTGGTCCCAGGTGCTCCATCAATCCCTATCTTGTAGTTAAAGGGCCGATTCCACTGGTAAAAATCTAAAAGTGAGCAATTTACTGCATTTTGAGGAGCTATTCTGCTCATTACGCCGATGATCCTCATCAGATCTTCACCAAATTTTTATGAGACCAACTTAAACTTAGTAGCTTTCAAATAAAAAAAGAATCATCGAAATCGGATCACATAAGGCGGAGATATCCAGTGACCCCCAATCAAAAATCCCCGACGACAAAAAAATCTATAAAGTCGTAAAATCTGTGTACCAAGTTTCGTCCAGATCGGTTGTAAAATACGACCTGGAGAATAGTAGCAACAAACTGACAGACGAAAGCAAATTTTGTCAGACTTGAAGCAGAGACGCTTCGCTCGCTCGGTCAATAAATAGCAAAAGCAGCAATGACCATCATCCAACGCCAAATCATCATGTAAATCCTTTGCAATAACTTAAACGCTTTATTAGGAACCTTTTTAGTGTTCAACAACTTTTATTTTTACTTTGGTGACATTAGTTTTCGATATGAATATTTTATTTCCTTTTGAGGCAGCCCGTCGTTGTCCATGAATTTTTCGTGAATCTTATTAGAATTGAATTGAGTGGTGTCGCCTTTTATAAGCATTTGCTCTTTACCTAATTTAAAATGGATTGACTAAAGGCTCCTACGCGCTTAACAGGCGCGACACGCGACGCGAATCGCACGCGACAAAAAGGTACCGCGCGACACGCGGTGCCTTTGTGTCGCGTGCTATTTGAGTCGCGCGTCGCGCCCTTTTGAAGGTACCTTTCGTTGGTGTATAGTTTGGTTGCTGGTAGTTCTAATTTGATATCCATCCCACTTAGGGTTAGCATCTGTCCGGATTTGTCCGGCTATTTGACCCCCCATAAAGACTTTTTCAACTAATAGTTTTTTTTTTTAATTAAAAAAGCTAAATGAGTACTGAAAAAAAAAACAAAGATTAAAAAGTTTATACCCGGATTTATTTTGCAAATGTCCCGCTTTTAATCAGAACTTCAAATTTCGAAATGGTAACCCTAATCGCACCCGAATTTTGTTTTCGAATTAGGTATAAATTACTTTTCGCAGAACCTGTTAAGTCCAATGGGTAGGTAATAGGTATCGTATGTAGGAGTCCTAATGACTGCTGTAAGCAATGAAGTGTACTTTCCTAAAGAATCCGAAATTACTACAATCACCACATTTGTGAAACGGAGTTGAGCGATCGATCTCTATATGGCTGCTACATATTTTCGGGAAAATTCTTTACAGCAGCTAAACTTGTTCATAAGGATACTTATAACTTCTGATATAAGTCACCTGTGAAGTTTTCAATCCATTAGCTTCACCACCATACTCAACCAGGACAACATTCCGTGTCTCCCAGTATGTTACAACCTCAGTACCACAACAGGCACTAACTGGTGTCAATGATTGAACCCGGAAATGATGAAAACCCGGTGACACAAAGACCCAATCACACTTTGTCTGTGCACGGAATGTGTGCAGCTTCAAACGGTTACAAACGTAAGTGAATGACAATCTAGAGTAGAAGGATTCATTTTGAACAATTGCTTTGACGAATATACGAGTATATGAGCATTTAATGAACAGGTTGCTGGATTAGTGTTTAAAGGCGTTCTAGAATTATATATCTGAATAGACAAGAATCATTACATGTGTAAATACCTACATATCCCAACATAAATCCACGAACATAATCCTGCCGAATTACATATTACACAGGCAGAATAAAAAGGGTATTACACGTAATCCGACAATAGATCACAAGTCCATATCAATCTAACGCTAATGGAAAGAGCCGGGATATTGAATATTCGAGATAAAACCACCCAAGTCCCGGGTCCTCCCATGTATGATCTGGTTTGACAGATGAAAGATAAAGATTTTTGCGAAAGATCATATTTGTTTCTGGTATTAGGAGCGAGCAAATGTTGTAATTTATCTGTTTGAGGAGTTTTCTGTGGATGAAGTTTCTAGGTCGAGGTTATGGGTTTGATTTATCTTGACGATATTTTAGGACTGCTAAGTTAACGGTCAAAGTGCTAGTCACCGCCTGAGGTATGTGAGCGGTGAGACGGACAAACGTCAAGCTATATCAAGCATGTGCGTCTTGTCAATCGCGTCCTCCCCCGTCTCACCGCTCACATACCTCAGGCGGTGACCAGCACTTCCGCGTGCACTATACCATGAAATAGTCGGCAACCCCCATCATTGGGGATACGATGCAAGCAGGAGATATGTACAAGAGCAGGGTGTGCGTTTCGTCCTCTCGTGGAAGCTCCTTCAATAAACATTCGCGTTATCAACACAACGCTGAAACTAGTGATAAGCCCCACGTGAGTAAGGGTCATTATCGTGTGATTATCATCATCTGCTTGGCCTTTCTCAACTACTTATGTTGGGGTCGGCTTCCAGTCTGCTGAATACCAGCATTTTACATGGAGCGACTGCCTATCTGACCTCCACAACCTAGTCACTAGGTAGCACTGGGTAAGACTGGTTGTCAGACTTGTAACGACTGCCAAAGATATACAAAAATGAAATAAATCGTGTGTTAAAAAGGCGAAATTTCCTCAGTGGCCAAGCGATTGGATTGGCCTGCTCAAACATTGAACAAATATGTTAAGACCAGTTGATAATTGAACTTTGCCAGACCTGAGTCAAATCGAATGGACGATTTTTGAATATTTTTAAAACTAAACTAAATTATTATGATAAACTCAACGCACTCACAGTTTAGTCTACCCCATTATTTAGTCAATAACAAATAGCTTATGAGTATACGTAGGTAAGTATACATGGAGTAATTTTTAAGCAGCTAAAAATAACCTAATACTGTTTGAATACCAGAACACCAAAAGTCGTTCTAGCGAATTAGGGTTGTCGAAGACGTTTTGAATATTTTTGGCAGAATAGCATGTCTTTCAAAGAAGCCATGATGGGGTTTCTTGGCTGATCTTCGCACAAAACACAGACGGACATGTTTTTGTGTAGCTGTGACTGGGTTGTGGTTGCCATTCCAGAAGCAAAGTTGAATCGAATCAGTAATTATTCAAAAATACTAGTAAATGAACTACCTACAATAAATATATATACCAACGTTATTAGGAGTATTTTCATATATGACAATTATTTCATCATTCTCCTGCCCTTCAATCAATCTGCCTAGCCTTATCCCAACTATGTTGGGGTCGGCTTCCAGTCTAACCGGATGCAGCTGAATACCAGTATTTTACATGGAGCTACATTCTCCTGCCCTTATCCCAATCTATTTGGGGTCGGCCACAACACGACCCTTTCCATACTTCTCTATTAGTCGTCATCTCGGTAGTCAATCCCTTTCTAACCATATCATCTTTATATGACAATTATTAGGAGTATTTTATCAATAAGACTTTTTGCATAGACCTTGGAATGATGACATAATCTATTGTTTTCCTTAAAACTACATAATAAAACTGGCAATACATTGAAATAGCTATATTCTACACGTTTCCTCAAAAAAGACAAAGAACTAAGATCGTAAAATAAATCAAATGGACTAGAATTGAGTCATTATGTAAATACAACATTCAAACATTCATTCATTATGTAGGTATATTACTAATTTAAAGCAATATTAAGATGCTCAGTTTTACATCTAGCGTGCAGCAAGTTGTCTACAGCTTAACTTTTATGCTTAGCTAACTTTTATGTTAAACTAGCCGTGCCCCGCGATTTCGTTCGTGTGAAAGTCGTAAGATACACAAGATACTAAAATAACAGCCACATTTTAATAAAACGCCCACGTCCCCCGACCCACCGCGTTATTACTTCGTTTTTCTTAGCGTTCTTTCAAACTATTTATCTTTATGCACGTCTCCTAAGGGTAGTAGCGTGATGTTAAAAAGCCTATAACCATCCACGAGAATCGGGCTACCAAATGCAAAAAGAATTTTTCAAATCCAACTTTTTGTTCACAATTTCATGGGTTTTTTTTTTGCGCGGAATCCTAATTCTTTTTCCAAAATAAAAGTAGCCTAGGTTACTCCTTATAACATCAGCTACCTGCCAACTTTGTGGTCGGCGCAAGATGTCCCTTTCTTCCATACTTCTCTATTAGTCGTCATCTCGGTAGTCTCTTCGTTTCTAGCCATATCATCTTTCACACAATCTATCCATCGTTTCTTTGGTATTCCCCTACTCTTATTTATAGCCATTAACATTAATATTTAAGACTTTCCTGACGACATTTTCCTCATTCCTCCGCATCACATACCATGACAACCGATTTCCGCACAACTTTTCAGTCACCGGTGCCACTTTCAGACTTCCTCTTATGTACTCATTGCTTATTCTATCCATTCGCGTAACACCACACATACCTCTTAGCATTCTCATCTCAGCTGCATGCAATTGCTTTACCCCAACCACACAACCTTATTGCATACTAGCTGTAGCACGCGGTTTCGCCCACGTGGAGGTCGGAAATTATCCCACGGGAAGGGACTACCGGGATAAAATGTATCGTATGACCCAACCCGGGCCATAGTCTACCTGTGTGCCAAATTTCATCCGAATCTAATAAGCCGTTGTGGCGTGAAAAGATAACAGACAGGCAGACATATAGAACTAGCTTTTGCCCTTTTGCGGCTTTGACCGCGTCGATGTTGGAAAATATTTTCCAACATCGACGCGTTTCCCGGTAGCACGTTCCCACGGGAACGTGCTACCGGGAAATCCTTCCTTATTCTTTGTCTATATTATAAAGGGAACCTCGGTGCAAAACATCTTTCTAGGTCCAATGGTTTGGGCTGGGCGTTGATGAGTCAGTCAGGACTTCTCTTTTTATTTATATAGATGTTAGTATGGAATCCATATTTGATACTGAATAATTATCCACACTATGGATATTCAATATCGAATATTCCAAGAAATACATTAAAACTTAAAAGCTTCTCGCGTCGCCTACGCGTTTCGGTTTGGACGTATTTATCGACGGCGCGGCGGCGCCACAGAAGCACGTCTAGAGGGGTAGGCAGAAGTGTAAGTGTCGGCAATAAAGATTAGGGTTTTGGCAGGTTTCGCGATTTATTGGAAGCATGTGATCTTGGCATAGTTTCAGGGAATACCATTTTAGGAATGCTATGAACGATTGAAGTGTAGAGATCCGATATAACTATTTCTGATGCCAAGTAATATGAGCTATAGTTTGACCGATACCGCTGTACCGCGTCTTAGGAGACGCGGGGGCAATTCAGGCCACTCATTCGTCAAAGCTCACGGCGTCCCGCCCCCCGCCTCGCCGCGTATTCCTAAGGCTCGGTACAGCGGTATCGATCAAACTATATAACTCAATATGTTATATTTACGGCCGGCTACTGTACTTACTTACATTGGAGCACTCCAAGAAAAATCACTATTCTATTAGGCCCATCTTCCACGACGCTACTCAAAAGTAACATGTAAAGGCGTGTACGCACGAGCGAACAAAACATGGCGAATACGACCATCGAACACGGATCATCTGAAGAAACTCAGAACCCTGTTGAACATTTAAAGTAATCGATATTCGTGTTCACCATGTTTTATAAAAGACGAAAAAAAAAGGAGGAGGTTCGCAATTCGACACGTATATATTCTTTTTTTTTATGTATGACCGACCACGCATAACTTTTTACAGTCGTCCGATTTGAAAAAAAAAATTGTTTTATTCGAGAGGGTAATACATCAAAGTTGGTCCCATATAAAATTTATTAACTTTGCTTGGGTACTTTTTGAGTTAGCTTCATTAATACGTATTTTTTCCCCACTTTTATATGGATGATGTTCTAGTTTGTTTTGCAGGTAGTGGTATTAGAATTCGTGTGGGGTAGGTACCACAACTAAAAAGTGAAAAATAAAAACTTTTTTACAAAAAAATACAACCGACTTCCAAAAACAACACTACAAAGTGAAAAATAACTATAATTTCGGAAGTCGGTGGCAAAAAACGAAAATACATTTAACCAGACACCGACTTCCGAAATTAAAGTTATTTTTCACTTTGTAGTGTTGTTTTTGGAAGTCGGTTGTATTTTTTGTAAAAAAGTTTTTATGTTAGCTCGTGCGTACACGCCTTTAAGCCTCGTTTTCACTACCTTGCCGAGCGAACATTTGTTCAGAGCAAATCTTTGCTGTTCTGCCGATTTTCGCTCAAAACATCTCATTTCACTATAACGAGAAAACGAATGCTCGCTCGCCGTGACGTCGTTTTCACTGAAAGAAAGAGTGAACGAGCAACATTCGTTCGCCGAGTCCATCCACTGAACAAACATGTACGCTCGCTCAAATGGATTCATTTACCGCGCGTACAACCGCTTGCTCGCTCAGAACTGTTGAAAACGCAGCTTTAAAAACTCAAATCACCAATGAGTACCTAAGTCACAGCACTAGTATTTTAATGGCGGTCCATCCGTGACACGACGCTAATGACAAATAAGTTAATAACTTAATTAGTGAGTCGCGTATAACTGGTTACTTTTGACCTAACATTTCTTTCAGTTCCAAGTCCCCAAGTAAGATTAAAGCATACCCTTTCAGACAAAATATACAAGATTATGATGAGACCACACATTCACTCAATATGTAAAATAATCGGGTCCTACTGAGATTGAAGGAAGATTAGATCTCGCTGAAGCTAGAAAATTATAATACATAAATATGTTAATGCATGCATGAGGACGCTTATCTGATAAATTAGAATGAATGAATGATATTTATTTGCAAGAATATAGGTACATAGGTTCTTATCATCTGTCAAGGGTTTCACTATACTCGGCATTTCAGCCATACAAATATTTAGATTAGAGCATGCAGCACACATTTAGTAATAACGTAAGACATCAACACAATAATATTAATAATCATTTCATAATTAAAATTAAAATTTAGATTTTAAACAATTAATACATTAAAATTAAATTCAATCCTTATCATTTAAAATAATAATTTTCATGTCAATATAAAATAGCAATGTTTAGATGTCATAATAATTAAGTTTTACATTTTACATTCAAAATATTCATTGATGGAATAAAAACATCTCTCACACAAACAGTTATACAGCTTCTTACTAAATTCTAAATCTGAAGCACTTCTAAATTCTTCTGCCAAGTGGTTAAATATTTTCACAGCCATGGTATAACAATTTTTGTTGCACATTTTTAGTCGATTACGCGGGGCTACTAGTGGCTTTTGTACTATTTTCCTCTTTGACTTAGCCTTTTCATCTTTTTCAAAAAGCGAGTAGTTGTTTCTTACAAATTTGCAGGTTTCAAATATATATAGTGACGGGAGGGTAAGCAGCTTTTGCTTAATAAATACAGGTTTAATAGAATGTTGTTTCAGTTGTTATAATGAAGGGCGCGATGCTGAATGGCTGCCGTAGATTGAGTTTTTTCGCGGGAGGAGTAAATTTACGACTGTAGATCGAATACCACGCGAAAATCGATTGATTAGCCTAGATAAAATGGCGTTCTTCCTAAGTGTGTTTGCGCCGATCGTTTCGTTCAGATTAGTGAATGACATTGCGCTTGGCGAATAGCTCAGGAGACGGAGCATGAAGTATTCATATCCTACGGTCCTCGTGTGTACATTAATCAGTTCCGATTAAGCACTCGCTCTGGGTGGCCATCTAGCTTTCTCCAGTGCACCGGTAACTCACCATAAACAGCAGTGTATTTCCTCTTGCAATTCGCTAGCGAATCGCGTAAAATTAAATACGTCGTGTAATCCATCGCCATCAGTCGCCGTGCGAATCTTTCAAGATTCTATAAGGCATGTTTTTTTAAAGGGGAACCCTTGTTGTGTGTTGTGGTGTGACCCCTGTTCAAGCTGAGTGCTTGGTGATCACTGTTTTGCTCGGAGAGAGACTGGCTTCGACATTCTTCTTTTCTTTTACTCTATTTCCAAACCGCATTTAAATCAACCAATATACCTAAATCACGTCCATAAGGTGTACAGTATACCTACACCCTGGAGACTCCAGATTTTCTAAGAAAACGAGAAAATCAATTGAAGACGCATGCTTTATTCATTAACCGACTTCAAAAAGGAGGAGGTTCTCAATTCGTCGGAACCATTTTTTTTTTTTTTTTTTTTTTATGTATGTTCCCCGATTACTCGAAGATGGCTGGACCGATTTGGATTTTTTTTTTTTGTTTTATTCGAGAGGGTATACATCACAGTTGGTCCCATATAAAATTGATTAACTTTGCTTCGGTAGTTTTTGAGTTAGCTTCAATAATACGTATTTTTTCCCCACTTCTATATGGATGATGTTCTAGTTTGTTTTGCAGGTAGTGGTATTAGAATTTGTGTGGGGTAGGTACCACAACTAAAAAGTGAAAAATAAAATCTTTTTTACAAAAAAAATACAACCGACTTCCAATAACAACACTACAAAGTGAAAAATAACTTTAATTTCGGAAGTCGGTGGCAAAAAACGAAAATACATTTAATTAGACACCGACTTCCGAAATTAAAGTTATTTTTCACTTTGTAGTGTTGTTTTTGGAAGTCGATTGTATTTTTTTGTAAAAAAGTTTTTATTTATTTATTTAATTTGGGAAAACAAACAGTAGTATACTAAGCATAAACAGTGTTGTCTTAAAATTAGAACTTTACAAATATACTACCCACAACATTTTCCACAGATTACTACACTATATAATAAAAACAAGCTACTAGCAAACGTTAACTGTAGCAGGGCTACCTTAATGAAAAACAAGTTCTAAAAGATGTCTCAAACAAAAAATTCAAAAAATTATATCAGTAACAAACATCGACACGGACATGGAACATGGACATGGACATTGGATCATGTGACATCGGATTATCAGTCAAAAGAAGATAGTTGCACCTGAATATGAAAAGCCATAGTCAGGCAACAAACGGAGAAGATTCTTACATACACGACAAAATCTAGTGTAAACATAAAGCACTTGGAACGTCACGTGTTTGTTTCAATATTGTAATCCAAGATAAGTATACCGTGTATCGATCTATATAAATAAAAGAAGGCCTGACTGACTGACTGACTCATCAACGCCCAGCCCAAACCCTTGAACCTAGAACGCAGAAATTTTACACAGAGGTTTCCTTTATAACGTAGACAAGGAATAAGAAAAGAATTCCCGGTAGCACGTTACTGTGGGATATTTTCCGACATTCACGCGGGCGAAGCCGCTGGCAAAAGGAACTCTTTAATAATTTAATAAAAAATTACATTTTATCCGTGAGAACCTGTAATTGGCTTTATGATTTATTTTCAATTGTTATCTATCTGTTAAAGCTGTTGGTTCTCCTTAAAATAAATAAATATTAAACTGGAAATCCATCGTAAGCCAAGGCAATAACAATACACAAAAAAAAACAATTCAGTTTTAAAATATTACACTGAAACTTAACAACAGTCAACAGGCGTTTCCTGAACATCAGAAGCTATCAAAAATACTAGACAGACTGAAATATTCACTGCACGTAACAGCTTGAAACACTGACAGACGGATTGATCTGACTGATCGTTTGAACTGCCGGCTTCAACGGGCTGCATATTTTTATCTGATGGATTGTATTTGGTGGATCGATAGATTGTATTTGGTGGATCGGGAAAGAGAATTATATGCCTTTAGCATAATCAGCCTACAATGTTCCCACTGCTGGGACACAGTCCTCCTCTCTGTGAGAGGAGTGGGCCGTAATCTACCACGCGGGTCCAGTGCGGGTTGGTAGATGTCACATGTGTTCGAATTTTTGGTTCTAGGGCAGCATGCCGGTTTCCTCACGATGTTTTCCTTCACCGTTTTGAGAGCAATCAATTTGGCTAGCCTTTTCCCAATTATGTTGAGGTCGGCTTCCAGTCTAACCGGATGCAGCTGA
Source organism: Cosmia pyralina (assembly GCA_946251885.1). NCBI lineage: Eukaryota > Metazoa > Arthropoda > Insecta > Lepidoptera > Noctuidae > Cosmia > Cosmia pyralina. The sequence continues at coordinate 15,768,679 of OX276366.1, read as the reverse complement.
ATACCAGTATTTTATATGGAGCGACTGCCTATCTGACCTCCACAACCCATTAACTGGGTTATACGATACCACTTGGTAAGGCTGGTTGTCAGACTTTTCGGGCTTCTGACGACCCGTAACGACTGTCAAAGATCCACGAATGACAGCCGGGACCAACGGCTTAACGTGATTTCCGAGGCACGGAGGAGTCTCGGTATGTAAAGATGGTCACTCATCCACGAACCGACCCCGGCAATCCTAGCTTAACCTGATGGATCGACCCGTGCGGCTGTTATTACTTAGCCACGAACTCCTCAAGTTTTGAGAGCAGTGGTGATGAAATAATTTATACAAAGTAAGCCTGTCTGGGTTCGAACCTACTACCTACAACTCTAAGTCGCGGCCGTTACCACTGCTCTCTTATAATTATGCCTTTACAGGTGGGAATTTCGCGAGCAAGGGATTATGTCACAAGGAACGAAAAGATGTTTAGGTTTAATTTTATACGTAGGTTAGTCCTACTTTCAAGGTTATACTTAGCCCATTTTACATTCGGCATCTTTCATTAAAAGTGAAATGCCTCAACAGAGAGTTGATCAAAAGTAAAAAATGAATTCACTGATGCACCGATCCAACGATTTTGGATTTCAACATTCGGTATCTTTAACTGGCATCGAAAAATTAAATGAGCAAATGAACGTTCGTTTGTATGTAATTTTCTTGGTGCCGTGTGAACACGGAATAAAACAAAAATGCTTGTGCTATCAACTTCAGACACCATGACAATTGGTGAATTCAATGCACTGAAATGGTTATCGCTTGTATAGTAATAAATGCTCGTTTTTTCTCTGTATGAGAAGAAGCCATTGACCCTCAGTAAGACAATTACTTACAGGCTTATAATATTTGATGACAGCGCAACATGAAGGCCAAAGTCGACACGAAATGTGTGACGTCACCGGAGAAGTTCTAGAAAACGCTGGCTTAATGAAGCCAGAAAAAGAAAAACGAGAAATTTTGAAGGCTATTATGGAGACTTTCCCCAGCGGTGGGGCAGTACATGCTAATAGGTAATCCGTACTTATCTGTGTCTGTCTGCTACCTTTTCACGCCTTAACGGATTGAAGAATTTTGAAATTATGAAATTTAGCACACAGGTTTAACATGACCTGGTTCAGTAGTTCCTGACCTCCACGTGGGTGAAGCCGCGAACTAAAAATCTAGTATTATTATTGGAACGTTCTTTTAACGAGACTTGCAGTAGGAGTTGATTGGTAGAAATCGTCACGTAACGAAAAAGTAGTATGCCATCTGTTTCATGTGTCAATAGTTTTTAGCTTCCTAAAAACTATACTAGATGGCTCTGTATTAAAAAGCAAAAACTTTTGACACTTGAAACCATACTAGATGTCTCTGTATTAATACATAATATACAGCGAAAGGAAATTCGTTCCAACCGGCTGTCCCACGAAACCTCCCGACTTTTTTTATTTACTTCTTTAATAATAAGTACGCGATTTGATAACTAACAGGATGATATATTCAGCGCACATCGCGTGAATATTGACAGGCGCACTGTTCAAAAAGTATAAATTGTAACAATTTTCGCTTCAACATTTCCATATAAATCGTATGCGGTGCATCTCTGATGGTTGTTTGACATGCAATCACTTTTGTTACGCTTTACTTACTTTTTACTGGTTTTTAGGGTTCCGTACCTCAAAGGGAAAAAACGGAACCCTTATAGGATCACTCGTGTGTCTGTCTGTCCGTCCGTCACAGCCAATTTGCTCCGAATCTAATGGACCGATTAAGTTGAAATTTGGTAAGTACACATATGAATTTCTGTGACCCAAAGACGGACGGGTAAAGTAAATAATAATAAATAATGGGCAATTTTGAATATGGAGATCACTTTTGGTGGGCAAATAAGAAAAAAAAAAGTTTTGCAAACCGTGTGGCATATCAAATGGCTTACTATGAGGGTCTCAAACATATTTTTTTTATAAGTTTAAAATAAATTGTTTTAAAGTTATTTAAGAAAATATACGAAAATTGACCATTCCCCCCCCCCCCCCTTATCTCCGAAACTACTGAGCCTAAAATTTTGAAAAAATACAGAAAATAGATCTTTACCTGTAAAAATCTGCCTAGCCTTTGGGAAAAGAGAATTATATGCCTTTAGCATAATCAGCCTACAATGTTCCCACTGCTGGGACACAGTCCTCCTCTCTGTGAGAGGAGTGGGCCGTAATCTACCACGCGGGTCCAGTGCGGGTTGGTAGATGTCACATGTGTAAATGTGTTCGAATGTTTGGTTCTAGGACAACATGCCGGTTTCCTCACGATGTTTTCCTTCACCGTTTTGAGAGCAATCAATCTGGCTAGCCTTTTCCCAATTATGTTGAGGTCGGCTTCCAGTCTAATCAGATGCATCTGTATACTAGTATTTTACATGGAGCTACTGCCTATCTGGCCTCCACAACCCATTAACTGGGTTATACGATACCACTTGGTAAGGCTGGTTGTCAGACTTTTCGGGCTTCTGACGACCCGTAACGACTGTCAAAGATCCACGAATGACAGCTGGGACCAACGGCTTAACGTGCTTTCCGAGGCACGGAGGAGTCTCGGTATGTAAAGATGGTCACCCATCCACGGACCAACCCCGGCAAGCGTAGCTTAACCTTTAAGATCTTTACCTGTAGATTACAGGAAAACCTATAAGAAGTCTGTAGTCTTAAAATAACATGATAAATCTCCCAATACTGTGGTACAAACATACATTTTGAATGTATGGGAGAACAAGTTTTTCAACTACAATGTTAAGTTTGTTCTTGGGATAAATTCATCCCAACTACGGAACCCTTCAATGTGCGTGGTCAGACACGCACTTGGCCGGTTTTAAATAGACAGAAAGAGTTGGAAATATGGGACCAACGACCCAAAGAAGGCGAATTAGATGCGGAAGGATGCGAACCGGAATTTTCAAGCAGTGGACTAAACAAGCCGACATCATCAATTCATCAATAACGTCCCTGTATTCTTTTGTGCTTTACAACCCAGGTTAGTGATGTATGCTAGTATAGTACACCGAAACGCCAGATAAATTTTAAGTCCCATGTAAAAGGCGAGCCTATTAACTGGGTTGTGGTGATCAGATAGGCAGTCGCTCCATGTAAAATACTGGTATTCAGCTGCATCCGGTTTGACTGGAAGCCGACCCCAATGTAGTTGGGAAAAGGTTAGGCAGATGGTAATAGGCGAGCGAGCCTATTGCCAAATACAGGACACCTGACACAAATCCAGACACCTGTGATACCCCTAATGGAAGAACCAACAACACTGAACCAGTAGCCTGACTGATTACTCGCAAAAGGGATTGGAAGAATAGGGCAGTAGCCCATCAGACACAACACGCGTCTGGTCAGAGGATCCTCCCTTTTCTATAGAGAATGAGGAACTTTACACCCTGTTCCTCATGCGTACCTCTATATACTTTCGACAAAATAAATAAATGACTACTGTAACAGTATATTTACTGAATCCTGCCTCCCAGATACTGTCAACCTCATATTAATTTCTGTATTTCACCTGACTAACAAGACTGTCGACGTAATTCAGCGAAAATTTCAACCTATTGTATTAAATTTTCAATTAGCAGAACTAGGAGTCACAGTTATTTCGGTGTACGATGGCGCACGCTATGCGTTCTGGCTGTTAAACTTTATGGGGCTATAAACCATGGCTTCGGTTCGACATAGTATCTATACCAATGTCAAATTAATAGCAGGTATTTTGTTAACAGTTTCGTTTGGAAATTATTAAGGGACATGCTAGCTTGGAGCTAAGTCGATGGATCGTTAACAATGTTTTTTTTTTTTCAGATCAAGCATTGCCTATTTTCCAAATAATTTGGTGTTTATGTCATTATCTTTCATAGGTATTTACATTTGTACTCTTTCAGCCGTCATGTCAGTATTGCCGTCCTTTCTTACCATATCATCATTGCCATTACTTACTTTCCTTTTCAACTGTCTTCCTTTTTACCCGACTACGGCAAAGTCTATGTATGTATATAAGTATGTATTTACGTGTGTTCCACCGTAGCGCCTACATTACTGAACCGATTTTAATGAATGAGGTATCAATAGATTCGTAATAATGGTCCGGGTGAAATAGGCTATATAAATTCTCCCTAAATTTAATATGGTGGACTTTACACGTATATTTCTGACCACGAAAAAAAAATAAATTGAGATAATAATGACATGTCAAAAAGAAAAAAGAAAGGAAGGCCTTGACGAGCACATTACAAATAATTTAAGTATATAATTATGTCATATTGTTTAAGTAAATAAATATGTTTAAATTGTTAAAAATACGTAAAAGTGGAGGTAAATAATATTAATTTAATTGGTTACAGACCGACCGCGGCGAGCGTGATTTTTCAGTAGTCGGGTTTTAGTTTTTGAACTTACTTTTTATTATTATCACCATTCGTCATGCTATGATAACCAGCTACTTATCAGCGTTTGATATTTTCAATCTATCTATAATCTTTCTCTTTGATTCACATCTGTATTGCTCAATCAATCAATCAACGCAGCCTGTCGCAGTCCACTGCTGGACATGGCTGTCCTAGGCTACGCCACAACACCCTGTCCTCCGCCTTCCGCATCCAGTCTGTCCTAGCCACCTTTTAGGTCGTCAGTCCATGTAGCTGGGGAGATGGGGGGGCATGCTGTATTGCTAAATGGTACTAGAAATATGAAACCCCCTCAGAACACATCGGAAACACACGACTCATACCACGTCACTTACAATAAACCATTTCCATTTCATAATAAAAACGTTCTTACTATGAAGTAATAGTGTACAGGAAACTACCAATTATGCTATAACCGTTGATTACCGCTGGTTATTTCCACAATCAGTCTACATACTTAGTGATATTGTGTGTCTATGACAGTGCCTGTTGGGGCTAGAAGGGAAGCGGGTAATGTTTTAAGCAGGATTTGATACCCGGTGTTGAGTTATAACGTGAGAATTTGATTTTGCAAGAAGAATAATATTGAAATTATTATTGGTAATCACTGTGAGAAGATTATTTCAGAGATAACTAAGAATTTAATGAAATTTGCTGTCAATATGAATATATTTTTTTTATATTTTGCAAAGAGAGCCCATAAGTCGCCATAAATGCAAGAAGAGGTTATTTTAACAGACATGTCTTACCTATGTCTTGCAGTTTGGCAGGTTTCAAAATGTTTGTAAAGTTTGGTCCAAATAAATGATTTGTTTATTTAAAAAAAAATATGTCGAATAGAAAAAAAAATCATTTAAAAAAAAAAACAGTTTTTTTGGCACTTAGCACTCAAGCGCCATTTTGAAAACATTTTACTTTTTACGGGACAAATTGACTTGAATCATCACGTTTTGAAAGAACCACTTCTCGAAATTTCGCTTTACGATACCAGTCATGTGAACATCCTATAAAAAATCCTATATCTAGCATAGAAACCAATACGCCAAACCCATAAAAAATCTAAACATTTTTTTTTTTTATCGGGGCAATCTGCCCATTAGTTAGTATGGAATAACGTCAAAACAGTTATAAATACGTAACGTGGTTAGTATTTTTTGCACCTGCTGCAATATGAGTTATAGAGGAAGCTAAAACAATGGAATGTTTAGCTACGGCTCGTTAAACGAACGGTATGTTGTGTTTTGTTATGATTAATTTAGGTACAGATTTACTTTTATAGTTTAAATCATGTGCTTTATAACGGCGATTGGCTACCAGACTATGGAAAATGGCGAAAATTGACGTGATTTCCTGTATGGTCAATCAATCTGCCTAGCCTTTTCCCAACTATGTTGGGGTCGGCTTCCAGTCTAACCGGATGCAGCTGGATACCAGTATTTTACATGGAGCGACTGCCTATCTGACCTCCACAACCCATTAACTGGGTAATATATACCCTTTGATAAGACTGGTTGTCAGACAGTCGGACTCGCCCATGAAGAGTTCCGTAGCAGCAAGTAACATAGTATAAAATTTCTTGTAGTTCGTTGTAACTTTGATCGATGTTTTAATAATAGACCGATTTCATCATCATCATCTGCCTAGCCTTTTCCCAACTATGTTGGGGTCGGCTTCTAGTCTAACCGGATGCAGCTGAATACCAGTATTTTACATGAAGCGACGTCCTATCTGACCTCCACAACCCAGTTACGGGGTAATTTGATACTCCTTGAAAAGACTGATGGTTGACGTTGGTGGTTGGTGGTTGTTGTTGGTGGTGGTGGACTTTTGGGCTTTTAACTACCCGTAACGACTGTCCAAGATCCACGAATGACAGCCGGGACCAACGGCTTAACGTGCTTTCCGAGGCACGGAGGAGTCTCGGTATGTAAAGATGGTCACCCATCCACGAACCGACCCCGGCAAGCGTAGCTTAACCTGATGGATCGACCCATGCGGCTGTTATTACTTAGCCACGAGCTCCTCCTAGCGTGGTTTCATCTTAAAATATAAAAAGAAAAGTCCTGACTGACTCATCAACGCCCAGCCCAAACCATTAGACCTAGAAAGCTGAAATTTTGCACAGTTTCCCTTTATAATGTAGACAAGGAATAAGGAAGGATTTTTGTTCCCGTGGGATATTTCCGACATCCACGCGGGCAAAGTCGCGCGGGAAGTGCTGGTCATAAATAACATCACGCCTGTATTCCAACGAAGGGTTAGATAACACTTTGCCCGACCCGGGAATCGAACCCGACCGAACAGGAGCTCACGTCACGCTTAGCAGCATGGACAGAAATAATAGCTACAGCTAATTGATAAGTTGACATAAAAAAATAGGACTGCTCTCTTTAAACATCTTTTTGAAAGATGGCAAACACATGAACGGATATTTTAACATGTTTTTCTTGATGTGTTCAATAAATTATAGCTAATAATGTACAACGGAAATGGACAATAAAATAATACCTACTAAATGCTTGCAGATGTTGCAATAAAAGAAAAACAATGTGTCAAGTGTGTGTCATTCATTAGACCGTCTATTGAGTCAAAATGTGTTTATTTTTAAACATGTCGGAATGTTCGTTTAAGTGCTTTTTTCTGTATCTTCGCTGGTTTAGTGGCCCGAAATTGTATAAGAGGACTTTACATGATTTTTTGAAGTCCTAAAATCTTGGTTATAAATTAAGTTTAACTGTTAATAACATGAGAGGAGCTCGTGGCTAAGTAATAACAGCCGCACGGGTCGATTCATCAGGTTAAGCTACGCTTGCCGGGGTTGGTCAGTGGATGGGTGATTCTTTACATACCGAGACTCCTCCGTGCCTCGGAAAGCACGTTAAGCCGTTGGTCCCGGCTGTCATTCGTGGATCTTTGACAGTCGTTACGTAACAACACACAACAACAGTCTGACACCAGTCTTTTCAAGGGGTATAGTATTACCCAGTTAATGGGTTGTGGAGGTCAGATAGGCAGTTGCTCCATGTAAAATATTGGTATTCAGCTGCATCCGGTTAGACTGGAAGCCGACCCCAACATAGTTGGGAAAAGGCTAGGCAGATGATGTTAATAACATGACATCAGGTGTACCTGCAGTAAGTATACCCACATTTCGCTAGTTATGATTAAGTCCCATGTAATAGGGGGCAAACCAATGATATTATAAGTAAAAAGAGTATTTTTAGGGCATAAATCCAGACTCCGGGCTGCTACTGAGAAATCCCTGACGGAAAATCCCAATAACACTTTGCCCGACCTGGGAATCGAAGCTTCCTCATGCTCAGCAGTAGCGCTTGCAACCACTAGACCAAGGAGACAGTAAAGTCATAAAATCTTGGTTAAAAATTAAGTGTTACTGTTAATTGACTGTGAATACGCATTTTTTCCCCTATTATAGAATTAAGTAATGTTGTCGTTGTTAAATTTTTCGTCTATTTTTTTTTTGTTATTTTTCATATTTTTATTTATTTATAGAAAAACAAATAAAACTTAAACGGGTATATTTGCCGCACTAAATGCTGTAATTTATTGCAAATCATTCCATTCTACCAAGTTAATCGGATTTCCCCTGACTTAAGTGTCCACTTTTTAAACCCCCCCCCCCCCCCATACGCCCTCCAAACTAGAAAACTAGAACAAACCCGGGGAAAACCGGACGGATGGGCAGCCCCACACGTGACAGACTTTCAGCAATGATACCAAAAATCCTTGCCAACAGACTGCTTTAAAAACACACTCGATCAACTAAAGTCAATATCACTAAAAACTGTTCGCCCCTATAGGTGAAAAGGGCATTAAGATAAGAAAAGATCTGGACTTCTGTAACCAGTAAAAACCCTCGTCATTGCTATCTCGACAGTAAGAATACGGTGAAAAAAAATTAACTATAGAAATATACGCGGAGTATAGAGCTAATGCAGTAATAAGTTTGGATGGAGCAAACCGCGGAACGTAATACAAAAAATTACCACCTTCAGAGTGGTGTATCACCTTTTCAATTTTGTGATAATCTTGAAAGACCTCGTCAAAGCAGCCAAGGGTTTTGCGGCAGTGAGACAATGCAATGATTTTTCTTAATTAAAAACAGACTTTAATAGCCCCCACAAGTTACAATATTCTAAATTGTAATAGCTTTGGTGCACCCGGGGTTCAACTCCACTCTATAAACTTAGCATTCTAAATAAATAATCACACAAGATAAGGAAATCTGCGAAACTTCATTAACTATAGTTACATTTTCTTCAAGTGGTTTTCTAATCTGTTTAGCCGGACCTCACCAAGAAATAAACGTATAACCACTCCATTTATTCCTTCCTCCGTGTCAAAACTACACCCATAGCGCGGGTGTAAGATAGTGATAACAAGTTCTCCCGTTTTATGTACGCGTAAGTACGGATCGCTATGATTAAGTGTGGTGGGGTGTACTTGAGTAAACAGCTTTGGTAAAGTGTTGCTTTTTACCAAATTGGATGCGGGATTGTAAAGTTTGTTGCGTGTTCTTTTTATAGGGATAGCCTTTTAAGTTGCTGGACTTGAGGCGAGTGGAAAAAATGTTGGACGGGTTGGAAGATATTTTTGTTTGTATGCAGTATAGAATACCTACCTAGGCCACCGTTCATCAATTTGCCTAGCCTTTTCCCAACTATGTTGGGGTCGGCTTCCAGTGTAACCGGATGCAGCTGAATACCAGTATTTTACATGGAGCGACTGCCTATCTGACCTCCACAACCCAGTAACCAATCCAGTAACTGGGTAATACGATACCCCTTGATAAGACTGGTTGTCACTTTCGGGCTTCTGACGACCCGTAACGACTGTCAAAGATCCACGAAAGACAGCCAGGACCAACGGCTTAACGTGCTTTCCGAGGCACGGAGGAGTCTCGGTATGTAAAGATGGTCACCCATCCACTGACCAACCCCGGCAAGCGTAGCTTAACCTGATGGATCGACCCGTGTGGCTGATATTACTTAGCCACGAGCTCCTCCATACCTAGCTCCTCCATACCTCCATGCCAGCGCTATCCGCTCGTAAAGAAGAGCAACGACATGTACGGCATCCTCTTCATAAACATACTAATTTCAAATCTACCAACCAAAAGTTATGAATACTTACGGTGGATTTTGTCAATTTCTTGTAAACTAGCTTTTGCCTGCATGGATGTCGGAAAAGATCCCACGGAAACGTGCTACCGGGAAATCTTTCCTTATTCCTTGTCTGCATTATAAAGGGAACCTCTGTGCAAAATTTCAGCTTTCTAGTTCCAAGGGTTTGAGCTGGCCGTTGATGAGTCAGTCAGTCAGTCAGTACTTCTTTTTATTTATATAGATAGATGGGAATAAGATGCACTGTTTTTTTCTTTGCAACATGCAAACTAGGATAGGTACATTGTAGAGCGTGCGATTTGGCAGCCATATTGTATGTTATTTGTCCATTCCGAGTTATGTTATAATTCGTTAAGCCGTTTGTTCCGGCTGTCATTCTTGGAGCTTTGACAGTCGTTACGGATCGTCATACCAACCGGTATCTACAACCGGTTAGACTGAAAGCCGACCCCAACATGACTGATTGTTACATAGACGCACAAAATGCTACTATGAATTCAGTACCTACATTATTCTAGCCACGGTTGCAGATATTGCACTTTTGTATGAAACAGCAGATTTTTTTTTTAATTTTGATTTTTAGCACGCCGTGTATTATTTTGTTAAGATGAGACCGAAGCAACTAAGCTCTTGAAACTTAAATGATACAAGACGTAAGACAGATAATAACATATGCATCAGTCTTACATAAACCACTACGGCAGCAGCCAATCACACGTACTGCACGTCTAATTAGTGAGCACAGCTTGGCGGAGACTGTCAGATAAGTTAACGTTACCCCTCTGTGTATTACTAACTAGTAACTACTGAGATATGTGATTTAGAAAATTGACAACTTGGATACGAGGCTTTTGCCTACATTGCATGTGTGTACTTTGTCATGTGCGTTTTATTTGTGCAGAATAAACCATTTTTCTTTCTTTCAGATTGGTATTTTATATAATAACAGTGATAGTTTAGCCTAGTGGTCGCAAGCGCAACTGAGCATGAGATCATGGGTTCGATTCGCGGGTCGGGCAAAGTGTTATTGGGTTTTATATCTGGAATTTCTTAGTAGTAGCCCGAAGTGCTCACATTTTTAGTTAGATGAGGTAGAATTTTTTGTATTAAAAAAATAAACACTAAACCCCCCACGTTCGAAGCTATAACTTAACGGCCGTTTTTGGCGTTAACTGCTTTAGCTTCGAACCTAGGAGGTTTAGTGTTGATTTTTTCGATACAAAAAATTCTACCTCATCTGACTAAAAATGTGAGCACAGGAAATTTCAAAATGTTCCATATCTCCTGACTTTTAATTTTTTTCCTCAATAGTGGCGCTGTTAACAGCTACGAGTATACTCTCCTTAATGTGTTTCCTTTTTTTATCATGCTTCCCGCACACTTATGTTTTCTGGGATCCTCTTCACAAAGATGAGTTTTCGATCAAATAAAAAACTTCCTCGCACAAAAAGCAGCGTCAATACTGGGGCAGTTAAGTGTGAACAAAATCAATCCACTTGATGGACACTATCTGATGCTACCGTCTTTTGTTTATGTAAAAAGATGATGGCGGAAAATCGGGTTTTTTTTGTTTTGTTTTGGTAAACCGGGCTTGCCGTCTTTCTCTAAAAGTGCGTGATATAAGTGTGGCCGCGGTCGGTTCGTGGACGGGTGACCACCCATTACATATCGAGACTCCTCCGTGCCTCGGAAAGCACGTTAAGCCGTCGGCCTCGGCTGTCATTCGTGAATCTTTCACAGTCGTTACGGGTCGTCAGAAGCCCAAAAGTCTGACAACCAGTCCTGCCAAGGGGTGTCGTGTTACCTAGTAATTAGGTTCTGGAGGTCAGATAGGCAGTCGCTCCATGTAAAACACTGGTATTCAGCTGCATCTGGTTACTACTGGAAACGTGGAAAATCAATCTGTTTGATGGACTCATGAATGGTATCTGATGATTTCAGTATTTATTTTTTTACACGTGCAATCAGAATAAATTGCTACGTGATAAGCTTGACAGATCGGCGATTTCATCCCAGCGTTCCCATTGGCCGATGAATTAAAAGATTATATTTTATAATCGAATTTTTTAAATAGTTTTTTTTTTTCAGATAGTTTTAATCATAGTCTGTCAATTCGAATAATATATGCGGCCTACCCAACTCTTTGATATTGTTCGTCAAATCGTTCTGAGTTGCTGTTCACGATTACTGAAAAATGCGTGCACTGACTGGACAGGTCCACTCAATCTGTGTGGTTCTTTCCTCAAAAGACCAATGTACATGGTCTTCACATGATCTGACAAAGATTATGCCTGGAGTCTAAAAGAAACTGTGACCTCTGAGTTTGTTTCGGCCTTTCTTCTAAGAGTAGTCAGACAGGAAACGCCGACCTCATCTAGTTTTTACCCGACTGCGCGACGCAAAGGAGAGTAATGTGTTTATATGTGTGTATGTTTGTTCCTATGTGGCACTGAGACCAAATGCATGGGCCGATTTTGATGATTCTTACGGCAACCGATTCGTCTTAATCTTGTGTGTCACTAAAGACATGACACTAATCAAAATTCAATATGGCGACAACCAAACGCATTACTGTGAAAAATAAAAAAATGGAAGTCGACGAATTATGTCAAGAGGGGTATCAATGAATAGGTTTTTGAAAATCATCTTTAGGTATCTAAAATCGTTTTTTATTTTGAATGACCATTTAGAATCTATAACGATTTAAAATTGGTTAGCAACCATTCTCACTAAAATGTTCAAAACGTATACCTAATAAAGCTGTGATAACATAAAGCTCTTATATAATCGTATAAGTAATTATTATTAACGTGAAAAATAAGTAAGTATTGTATATTATAATCTATCTATATAAATAAAAAGAGAAGTCCTGACTGACTGACTGACTGACTGACTCATCAACGCCCAGCCCAAACTCTTGCACTTAGAAAGCTGAAATTTTGCACAGAGGTTCCCTTTATAATGTAGACAAGGAATAAGGAAGGATTTCCCGGTAGCACGTTCGCGTGGTATATTTTCCGACATCCACGCTGGCAAAGCCGCGGGTTAATAGCCAGTTCAATATATAATTCTTAAAATTGAGTGAAAAACCCAGAATTTGACTGCTTTGAAAGATAATGTTAACGACCGTGACCTAAAGCGTTAATTAATTATGTACGTAATAGGTACAGTGAGAGAAAAATAATCCTAACTAAAAAGTGTAAAATAAAAAAAGTAAATTTAAAAAATCAAAAATCCGACTGCGTAAAAAGTGATCTTTAAAAAAGATGGAAACAAGATGAGCTAATCTCATGCAGTGGGAGACATTTTTATTGAATTTAACAATAAAGACCTGTTGCCTCCGACTGCAAGAGATTAGGTAATCTTATTTCCATCTTTTTTAAAGATCACTTTTTACGCAGTCGGATTTTTGATCTTTAAAATTTACTTTTTTTTTATTGAAGTGTAAAAGTGTTTGTACAAGCCTACTTTCAGAAATAAAAACATTTATCATTTATAATTTAATTGGTTTAAATGTTTGTTAAATTAAAATCTTGGTCCGACGAATTGGAACAAAAAGTTTTAATGTGGACTTGTGGAGTAGGACTTTAAAGTAACTTTTCAATTTGATCGAAAGGCCAGAAAGTTTTACTCCAACAGTAATCCTAAAATGGCTTTTTTTATTAGCTTTTCATTCACTTTCTTCGTTGAAGATAAGGTTTTTTTTAAGGGATTTTTATCGTTCTTGGGCCTGGACTAAAACTTATACATACGTAGAAGCTCCGAATACATAATTATCTACTGAAAACATAGTTATGTACTATCGGACATACACCGTAAGGCTATTCTTGCTTGCAGCGCTCGGCCGCTTTAGTAACACTTGCGAACAGATGTGGTTATCGTGTGCACGGGATTTCGTTTTCAAATTGGTCAGATCAGATGTAAGTTTGCTCGATAGTCATCTGATTGTCTGACGAAGGAAAAGGCATTAGTTTTTTCACCAACTCTCTGCATCTGACTGTAAACACCCTCACAATACAGGAGAAATACTTAGTAGGAGAACACGTTTAAAAAAATACGTACTATTGAAGCTAACTCAAAAACTACCCAAGCAAAGTTAATCAATTTTATATGGGACCAACTTTGAGGTATACCTTCTCGAATAAAACAAAAAATTTTCAAATCGGACGACTCTGTAAAAAGTTATGCGTGGTCATACATAAAAAAAAAAAGAAACATACGTGTCGAATTGAGAACCTCCTCTTTTTTCGTCGGTTAAAAATTATGATAAGGCCTTCCTTATGTAGCTAGAGACTATCTTTCAATTTCAACCAGCTCTTTGATTAATAAACATATATTTGACCTCAGATATCTTACTGAGTACTTACATTTCACTAGAAACTAGCGATACAAGGCACAGATTCGAAGCAAATTCCAATATCGTAATTGCAAATAAACATAGTAGTGAATAGCTAGCTTGTCATCTACAAGCAGGGTTGCCAACCCTACTACATTATGTAATATCATCATTATCAGGCCTCTCCAATTGCACGCCATTCAGCTCGATTCCAGGTTTTCCAGGGCCAGTATTAATATCAAAAAAGCTGTTAGACTATTAAAAAAACTAAGCCTGTTAGTACAGGCTCAAAATAGCAAAAAATATGCATTTCTGAAATAAAATATTTTTGAAACATTCCTTTTTTTTTTCGCCATCTACTTTATTTTTACAAGCAATGAGTTTGAAAATACAACATATATGTAATAAAAATGTTGGCAACCCTATCTGCAAGGCACGATTCAACTGTCGAAAATACAATACAACATAATATGTAATAAAAAATGTTGGCTACCCTATCTACAAGGCATGATTCAATTGAGTTATTTACAAATAGCGATACACTATACTTATGGTACGCTTGAGAAATATTCACGTTACTATAATGGAATGTTTCGGCTTATTACTTTAGGATCCTGCGCAAGATTTGAAAGTAAAATGAGGAATTTGTTTTTCGCGTAACATTAGTTAAGATCGGTGAAGGGGCCAACAACCTAAATGTACACTACGACCAATGACTAGAAAAAAAAGAAGGACTCCGTGCCACGCGAATTTAAAGTGAAGCACCGTACCGATCTATGTGAGCGTGATTTGACAAAGACGCCGGCCGTCGTGTCACGTAATGGCGGCCGGTCATACTATGATGTAAATGTGTGTGCGTGAGGCGTGTTTGTACAAACGGTCCCGGCATACTTACTATGCTTCACTTCACAAGGTTAAAAGGTTAGAAAACCCAAACTTTGGCGAATTATATGTGACTAGTCCAATAATAGTGATGGTATTGTGTCAATCAATAATAACTTAGGTGGGAATATAAATAAATTTCTATTGGTCGATAGTCACATTTTATTCGCTACATTTCGGTTTTTCCGAAGATAAACGATGGAATTTTATCGAACACTAGCTTTTGCCAGCGGCTTCGCCCGCGTGTATGTCGGTAATTATCCCACGGGAACCTTCTACTGAGATAAAAAAAAGTATCCTATGTCTTAATCCAGGTTATAAACTAACTGTATACCAAATTTCATCCAAATCCGCTCCGCCGTTTTTGCGTGATTGAGTAACAAACATCCAAACATTCAAACTTTCACATTTATAATATTAGTAGGATTACGTACCTTAACTATAACTTTAAGAACGTACGTATTCGAATCTCAGACTAAATTTTTCCAAATACCTGTAATTTACCTGCATTTTTTTATAAGGTTTTAATGTTGTTTATCGCTGAGATGAGGTAGCGACTACAGTCCGGCCGTCGAGAGAATGCATTTTTGACACCTGTCAGTTTCATACTAACGAATATGTGTTTTGAATTTGATCCTTATTACGGCTAGAATTGTCCAACTGACACGTGACAGGAACGTATTCTCTCGACGACGACGGCGAACTAGATTTTGAACGTTTGTAATTACGGGAATTGGCCTTCTGATACTCGTTGGTTTTTTCAGAAAATTAAGATGAGGGACATAGTACAACGTAATAAGGTAATAATATGTAGACTGTGGCTTTAAAAGAATGACCGTGGAGTATCTTGCCCGTTCTTCTCTATGGGAACCTACTACGCTTTGGAATGTGCAACTAGCTTCATCTGACTGACTTACCACTTGACAATACAAAAGTACCTATAATTAGATTAATTGAAGAGTTGAGTTGAATGGTAATATTCATAAGTTACTTCTGCCTAACCACAAGAAATCGACATGGAAAATATAATTATGTGTTTTACCTTCTTCTGTACCTAATGAAAGCTATTTTGGCCGATATGTGTTACCAAATAGCAGTGGCGTGCACAGAGTTTTCAGACAGGGTATGCACGTCTAAAATAAAAATAAAAAAAACTTGAACAAGCTGAAACTAGTACCTAAGTTTTTTTCCCGACCGTTTGTTTTACCCGACCTCACCTACCCTAACCCTAATCTTACACTGACTCTTACCGCACGGCGCCATTGGCTTCGCATGATGTTTGTTTGCGACTACAACGAATATCTAAAATATTTTAATCTGAATATCCGATAAAGGTCCAAACATTATTTTTATCTTGATTTGTAAACAAAAAGCAAGGGATAAAATACAATGTGTTTGTGTTATACACAACATGTTTGCCAGTAGGTAATAATTAGGTATGACAAAACTTCTATGAAAATAACGAGAGGCATTACCTTTTTTTTTTGAGTTAAATAAAACCCGGGTTCACACCTTCCGTTTACAATGAATTTAACTTTTTCCTCAAAATATAACGTCGAAAAGCGGCAGATTTTAATTTATTTAACACACTTCGGCAGCACAGGTCTCACAGGTATAATTTTCAATTTTTTACAAATGATTAAAATAATTACATAATAATATACAGTCAATCACTTGCGCCAAGAAAAACAATCAAATCAAAACAATATGGCGAAAAAACAAACAAACATTGCAAGTTGAATAAAAGCGTGTAAAAACTTTACAAATTTCAAAATAATACGAACTAATCTTGGTCAATCCGACTAAAAAAGTCAACCCTCTGTAATCAACAACTAAGCGGTGCTTTTACGGCTTCTCAATTTGGACGGGTTGCAAAATAAGCTGTGCTTCCAGAACTTAAACACACGCATACATTTTCACGCACACAGTCACACTATTGCTGTGTACTACACGGGTTGCGTTGTATGAAAAATAAGCACGGCGTTGTTCTGCTTATGCTCACCGGGAGCGCTGCCTGCGCGGTTGTCGCCGCTCGCTTCAAGAAATTCGTTTCAAATGAAAATAATAGATGGCGCGTAAATCGCGTTATAAACAGTGAGATAGCGAATAAGTTAGATTAATATAGTTATTACCATGATTTTTCTTGCGTTAAAGTTATTTATCATTTCGAGGGGCATGTATGTATGGGACTACAGGGTATGCAGAGCTTATTTGCATGTATGGAGTGCACGCCACTGCCAAATAGCAATAACTTTGGCTGTTAACTTCTACTGACACTCCTCTTAAATGCTGTTAGATTGGAAATAGAACCCATGGCTGAACGCTGACCCCCAAAATACAGGTCCAGGCCTAGTTTGGGGGTTAGGATCTGATTGTTACAATACATTAGTGTGCTATTATTTTAACTTGATTGCAACATGTATTTCCTAGTGTCAAATAAATATTTTAATTTTAATTTTAATAATTAAGGTTAGTACTTCTAACGCTAAAGGCAAAAAGGCAGTTTGTTACCTGAATAAAGACTACAAAATTTTCGACCAGATTAAAAACTTCGCGAACTGAGAAACAAAGCAAAGCCTGCAGATAAACATCTCAGCCTGACAATCAAAGTACATACGGGCTTAATTTGAGTTTTAATCAAAGACAAAACCACAATCTCCATAACCCATCGAGCACTTACAGAACATAATTCGGTACACCACAGTGGTCCCTCCCAAACAAGACATCTTGACCCTTAGTTTGTACCCAAACCTCATTAAAACTTGCTCAGCGTAGGGAACCCTCGTAATCCTGCGGTGAAACATTTAGGGAACCTTACGCGTATTATCCCTAAATTACTTTAGCTGTATTGACTTTTTTGGAAGTGAATTATAAGTCAGAAATGTGACGAAGGTTTACTCCGAAAATGCGCGTTGTGCTCAATATTTTTACATTTAACTCTGAAATGGCAAGAACTAAGCTAAGCCATACAAGACGTAGTCGCGGTCAACCAAAAATAACTTAATGATGTGGGAATGAGTGGACTTAGTCATGCGTCCGAGTATTCCATTTGCTCACTACTCCGTGTCTATTCTATACTGGGTGCGAAGCTAAGTTCGTTTAGCTTCGCTCATGTAGCTACCGCGTGTTTGTACACTTCGGTTCACACCGCGAACTATGAATCGAAATATGAAAATTTAAAAAAACCTACGACCGACGGAAAATTGTGACATAAAAAAAACTTAAAACAAATAAAAATTTCAAAAACGCACGACATTAAAGCGTAATAATATGATTAATAAAAAGTGCACCACAATAACTATTACACAGAATATTATTAATAGCCGAAGTGCAAAAGGAGGATGGGCACCAATGTATGGAATCTGGTACCGGCACCAATCGGAATGTATGATACACCGTTGGAAAGGTATTTTTGTGTTGATTAAGAATAACCATGGCGCTTGTCCCTATTCACTGTCCGATCGGAGTAATCCTACTTGAAAGTTATTTATTTTTGTTACGTCAGTTTTTTTCCATTTGGCATGGTATTTTTATAATTATTATTAATATTATTCATTATCTAGGTAAATAAAATAAGTTCGAAGTAAGTTTTATCATTTATTGTATATAAGTAATTATATAAATGTGTCTATATATCGACAATAATTTTAATAGATAATGTTTAGTATGATGTATAATACATACTATATAGTATTATTCATTATCTATAACGATGCTATTTAGAAACAATGCTGGCTCATTAAAGCCCTCGTGTCTAGCATATCCTAAATACCAGACAATGGATACTATATGCGCACAGGAACCTACCGTGCGGCGTCCCGTCAAACATGTACAATAATGATGTAATATTATGTTTTCATTTCTATTTAGCAACATGTAGCAAAAGTATTATTTTGCTCTCACATGGCGGGACTTATACGTGCACGCAAAAGCCACGCATCTTCGTCAATTCCGTATTCAATAATGTTTTCCAAAGCAGATTCTCTATATGTTTCGATGAGATAAAAGCCATTGTTTAGGTGTTCGCTGCAGTAAGATTTTGCGAGTTTTAATTGGTATGTCCCCAACGACAGCAATATCACGTCCTGTTCACTCAGTCGTGGAAAATCGGACACATCATTGGCTTCCAATCTCTGGAAATCGGCTCTTCTGTTATTTAATATTTTTTCTTCTACATAATTAT
Organism: Cosmia pyralina; assembly: GCA_946251885.1. Lineage (NCBI taxonomy): Eukaryota > Metazoa > Arthropoda > Insecta > Lepidoptera > Noctuidae > Cosmia > Cosmia pyralina. Next base: position 15,749,666 of record OX276366.1, on the reverse strand, counting down.
ACAACACGTTTGGGGTTCGCATTTTTTCAGATATTCTTTGTAGAAAAGCTTCTGCGTATTGGCTATCTGCGATTGGCGTGTGGAAGTGATTTCTTATTGCTGCTGCAATTTTAACATCCACAAACATATTTGCATTGTATTTTTAAAATATCTTTATTAATTTTTAATTGTATTATTAATATAGTGTGCGCACTTGATATCTGCCTCGGTATAGACCTCTTTGGCACATTACATAGGTACGAAAACGTTCCATTGCAATCAAAATAATCCAATCGATAAGCACTCAAGTCCATTAGAAAGCCGCAGTCAAATAACGGGTAACAGAGTCCAAGTTAATGCCAGGGTCTAAAGTCGACGTGAACAATGAAAAACGAGACAATGTAGTAACTTACACAACAATTATCAGCGAACGACTACCAAGAGAACATGCGCAAGCGCCGCAGCATGCCCGCCCTCGCCCCCACGCTCTTGCTGACCGCGCTAACCACAGCACTGCGTAAACCCCCGTTCGCACGGGCGTAATAAAATCGCGGCGGGATTTTATAGCGCACGGGATTTTTAACGCTGTGCTTAGCGCCGAGAGTGCAAAATCCAACAATGTGTTTTTTCGACGCGCTAGAATGTACTCTGTTATAGTTAAGTTGGATTCTCAACGCTCGGCTCAACAACGAGAGTTGAAAATCCAATGCGCTATAAAATCCCGCCGCGATTTTTTTACGCCCGTGCGAACGGGGATTATGAGAGCGAGAAAGATAAGAATACCAGTTCCAACTTTCTACTCATCTACTTACGTATACTCAGGGTTAATAGTAACAAAAATATTGCTCCAATATTGTTCATCAATATCAATTAATGTATTTGTATGTTTATTGTTTAATAGATAGATCACCCCTAACTGAAAAAATACCAAACCGATTTTGTTGTGATTTTCATCCGATAACTGAATTTTATTCAGCTCAAAATCTGTGCAAATATCAAAATCTGTCAAGCTAAACCGGCGATATGATTTTTTAAAATTCTTTTTTGAACTAAATATCCAGTATGTTCTGAAGACTGTATTTCAAAACGGACAATTTAAACGGGATTGGTGCCATAGTAGTTTTTTGTGGTCTTGAAAAGGGCTATCCAACGATGGTAAATTCATTTTGATTGGACATGGGTACCAAAACGCCCATCATCCTTTGAAATGTAATGCAATATTATGCATAAATGTAGGTGCTGTATCTCCAGCATTTCTAAGCGGATTTTGATAATTCTTCTTTTCGCTCGTCTTGGGCCTATGTAAGTTTATATATTCAAATAAAAATGGAAAAATAAATTTACTTTTAAAAAAGTAAAAACTGACTTACAAAATCTAAACCGAATAAAATAAATTTCATAGAAAAACTTAACAGCTTCTGAAGTCGGTGTCTTCAGTTCTTCAATGCACCTTAGCTTGGCACCGACTTCAGAAGCCGTTAAGTTTTTTATGAAAGTTATTTTATTCGTTTTAGATTTTGGAAGTCGGTTTTTACTTTTTTTTAAAGTAAATTTATTTTATTTATCTGTTCATATCAAAATTTTCTTCGCCTGCTTTGCGAACCTTGAATTCAGGGAAATAAGTTGCTGGCAGGCAATATTCAGGCAAAAGTTTCTTATGAGATATGATATGAGTTTCGTGAATAACTTCAGTGATGAAGTACCTACAAAAAATGTTACGGTTTTGTGCCAGAATTTGTCGGCAAAAGAAGATAAATTTGGTAATCTGAAAATCGATGTGGCTTAGTAGAAGCTTAAGACAAAATATATGCAAAAGTAAAAATAAAAACTAGTACCCGACGGACGTTGTTCTGTCCAAACAATAATCCATATAAAATTTCCATAGAAATTTTATCAGTTTCAGTTTTCCCGAATTTTCCGGGCAATTTTGAAATCGGACTATTATGAACATTTTAAATCAAAAATTTGGCAAATCGGTCCAGTCGTTCTAAGTGATGCGCTGACCAACGAACATCAGTTAATTTTTATTTTTTAAGACTAGCTATATCCCGCGGCTTTGCCCGTGTGGAAGTCGGAAATTATCCCACGGAAACGTTTAACCGGGATAAAAAGTAAGCTATGTAAATCCAGGGTTTCAGCAAACCAAACCAAACCAAAACCAACCAAGCCATACCAAATTTTATCAAAATTGGTCTAGCCGTTTGAACATAAAGAAGTAACAAACAATCACACACAAACTTTCACCTTTATAATATTAGTGTGAAGTGTGATTTGTACTGTCTTAAGCATGGCGATTACAAAACCAAATTGTCTTTACTACCCTAGACAATTGTCAGTTGTCAGTGCGATTTTGACATTTTGGGATAGAAAACGTTCTTCCGAAATAGTCTACATGAAAAAGGATCTAGACATAGATCGTTAGAAACGCAAGAAAAAATTACAGATTGTAAAAGGATTTCTACGCGTCATGTCAAAATGGAGAAACGAAATGTCACTTTTTATAGAAAGGGATATGTTTATTTTTCGTAGAGATAGGAGTGGCCATGCAGAAAGATGGTGGAAAAATCCAAAATGCTTTTTTAAAGCAGTGTTGCTAGGCGTCCGAAGCACACCTACTAGATGGTGGATTTTTCTTTTAACTTTTTGTACTAAAAATCTGCCAGACAAATCCCTTCCAATGAAGAACAACAAAAAAGTAATCAACACCAAAGTATACATACATTCACGTTTAAATAAACAACACCACAAAATACTTCCCACACGTTTCCAACCTAAAATTGTAACTAAACAGGCCTAAACCTGGTATTTAGTACTTAAATTAATACGATAGGCTTACGTAAGTTCTGTATAGGCTCATTTAGTATAACGACATCAATTTACACTAATATAAAGAGGGAGGGAAAGGAGCTTTGTGTTTTGTAACCGTCTTATAGGTTGGTATAATGGAAATCGGTTAGGGATTATCCTGAAGTAGATAATAGAAGAAGATCAATTAAAGGTGATATATAAGGAATTTCTGTAAAAAATAAAAGCCTTACAATTCTGTTAATTTGGTGATTGATATGACACCTCTGTTATAATCAGTGATCGGATAATCGGGCGCTTATACTCGTATACCTTAACTTCTTCCCACGAAAGAATAATGTCGACATTCCTTTCTGAATAAATAAGTAATCCCGGGATCCCAGGTAGGGATTGCAATCCGGATTCTTCGAAATTCGAAAATAACTGAAAAATCCGGTTTTTCTTGGCTTTTTTAAATCTGGTTTTTAATACTCAAATTCTTTTTTTTTTCGGATTTCAGTCAAAACTGATTTTGTAAGTAATCGGTAGATCGATATTACCTACTCGAATGCGCAAATCCGAACAATATTTGAATTGGTAGGATTAGGTTTATCATTTGCGCGAATTTTTGATTAATTTTTGATAAAATCATTAGACAGCCTAGACACGACCTGCCAAGCAACTGGCAAATTCATTGAAAAGGAGAATTAAAGAGAGATGGCTCTATACTGTTGTTGGTGCCTTACAATACTTAAACAACCCTAATCAATTTTTGAATGGGACTGAGGAAGACGAATATACGTTTAAAAAACCTATACTCCATTTGCAATAAGAGTAGACATTTAAACAAATCTTTTTTACAGTCCGTTCAACCGATTTTGACTTCTATTCCATACGCTTAAGAATGGCATTAAAGGCAAAAAAAGTGGTTACAATTCCAAATGTTTACTGCAGCTGCCATTTGTCACGCCACCATCGGCAATAGAAAATCCTGGGATTCCCAGGATTGAACAATTTTGTAAATATATTATATCAGTGATATTATAGCAGTGGTTATTTTGATTTAGTATCTTTATTTTATTCAAAACAAATGAGAATCTATTTGATAAACTTAAGTCGAAAAGACACACGTTAAAACTTTCTAATGTACCACATAAAACGGCTCTATTTAACAAAAGCTTCTTTGGCATTGCATCAAAAATATACAACAAAATACCTATTGACATTCTGAGCATTAAGGAACTTCCAGTATTTAAAAATAAATTACGAAACTTTTTAATTGATAAAGCATACTACACGATCCAGGATTTCTTGAATTATTGATTTTATTGTTGACCATGTATTAATTTAATTGTATTTTGATATTTATAATAACTAAATTTGACATGTAAAATAATTTTAAATTTAATGCCAATACTTAATTATTGTATGCCTATTAGGCAGGACATATTGAAACTTTAATTTACTGATAAGACCTTAACTAACATATGCCCACAATAAAGATATTTAGAATCAATAAAAATGATAATGTGCACAGTGTGGTCAGTGCAAGTAAGTGAATGAGATAGCAAATAATATTACCTGGCCAACGTATAATTAGACGACCGGCACAAATGACGTAATTCTGGCAAAAATGCGGTTACGATAACGCTATGAAGGCATGTCCGTATTATACTTTCGTGGGAATAAAAGTGAAGTTTAGGTATATTAGCGCCCGATTATCCGATCACTGATTAAAACTTATAAGTTGAGGCTTAACATAATTCGAACGAATTATTTTCATGTTAAGCAAAGGCAGCACTGAATTACTTTCAAAAAACATTTACTGCGTTCCCGGTTTAGTTTCCAAACATATAAACAATATTAAAAGTTCATTTTACGTTACAACTTATATTTTCATAACTTTTTCAATAGTACTATAGTCATCCTGAAATCAACATAATTTATACTAACATAAAGTTGATATTTGTTTAAGGGAAATAAAATCAATTGGTAACAAAGATTTGAATGGACTATAATGCGTAACACATTATCAATAGGAAACGGTTTCATTTTGACAGTTTAACAACATTCATTACGTTATTTACGGTGTTGAGAAGATAAATTTTACGAACATATGACATGAAGCAATAGATTAGTCAATTTGCTTCAAAATAAATTTATTTAAAAAAAAGTAAAAACCGACTTCAAAACCAATAAAATCTTTTTTACAAAAAAAATACAACCGACTTCCAAAAACAACTACAAAGTGAAAAATAACTTTAATTTTGGAAGTCGGTGTCTAGTTAAATGTATTTTCGTTTTTTGCCACCGACTTCCGAAATTAAAGTTATTTTTCACTTTGTAGTTGTTTTTGGAAGTCGGTTGTATTTTTTTTGTAAAAGTTTTTATTTTTCACTTTTTAGTTGTGGAACCTACCCCACACAAATTCTAATACCACTACCTGCAAAACAAAGTACTCGAAAAAGATCATCCATATAAAAGTGGGGAAAAAATATGTATTATTGAAGCTAACTCAAAAACTACCAAAGCAAAGTTAATAAATTTTATATGGGACCAACTGTGATGTATACCCTCTCGAATAAAACAAAAACAATCCAAATCGGTCCAGCCATCTTCGAGTAATCGGGGAATTGATAACCTCCTCCTTTTTGAAGTCGGTTAAAAACGAATAAAATAACTTTAAAAAAAAAACTTGACAGCTTCTGAAGTCGGTGTCTTCCATTCTTCTATGCACCTTAGCTTGACACCGACTTCAGAAGCTTTTGAGTTTTTTTTTTAAAGATTTTTTATTCGTTTTAGGTTTTGAAGTCGGTTTTACTTTTTTTAAAGGAAATTTATTTTTTCATTTTTAGTTGAATATAGAATTAGGACAATTACATGAGCCCAAGACGAACGAAAAGAAGAATCATCACAAAATCCGCCTAGAAATGTCAGAGATACAGTACATTTATGCATAATATAACTTCGTACATAAGAATCATTACGTAATGTATTAGTACTAAAACCTTCCTGATAGTATGTAGATTACGATAGTGAAAAAATCATCAAAATTGGTTCATTAGTTTTTGAGAAAATCGCAGGCAAATAAACATACATACATACATACGGGTCGAATACAGAACCTCCTTTTTTGAAGTCGGTTAATGATTCAGATTCTAATCGATACTTACGCAATTAGGGTGCAGGGTTTACAATCGCCTCTGTTCTATCATGTCTTTGAAATCCTAAAGCCTGCGTTTCCCTTTCATCTACTTTAAACTTCCCCTTTAAAATTCTGATAAACCCTTCATATTTTTAACAAAAATTGACGCTGCCACTTTCAACCCATCTCCCACATTAAATTATAGCCATAGTCTGTACAGCGATGAAAAACAAGTGAAACGTCTGATGGGGCGTAAAAACATCCCTAGCCATCATGACAAGCAGAATTGTGCGGAAAAATACACAACCGGGTAATGTTTGTTCGTTTACTGGTAGTGTTTGATAGTAGATAGTGTGTCTATCTAGTATTATGACAAGACATTTTTTTTTGCAATTTTAATAGATAGGTACTGTTTACCTACTTGCAGAAAGTATCCGAACGTGAATTTAACTTAAAATAAGATCTAAGTATGTGAACGAAACGGCATGGCATTTTCAAATGGACTGAAGTCTATCAGCGAATGATAGACTTCAGTCCATTGACTGGTCATCTATCTAGAGTCTTTTGACCAATGAAATTGAAAAATTGTGCTAACAGAGCAGCTTCATTTTAAAATTTAGACCTTATTAAAAAACTATTTAATAACATAACAACACTTCAGTGTGGCAGGGACATCAACGCATATCCTGTTATCTACCATGGATTCAGTAGGTACATGATTCTGGAACCGCGCGCAGAAATTCCTCGTCGTTTTAAAAAAAAAACGGCCAGGTGCGAGTCGGACTCGCGCACGAAGAGTTCCGTACCATTATCTATGAAAACGGCAAAAAAATCACGTTTGTTGTATGGGAGCCTCCCTTAAATATTTGTTTTATTTTAATTTAATTACTTATTTTTAAAGTGAATATATATAACTTCTATATTCTGTGAATATTTCAAGCGTTGTTGCCGTTATCAATATCGAGCAAAAACGAGCAAAAAAAATCACGTTTGTTGTATGGTAGCCCCGTTAAATATTTATTTTATTCTGTTTTTTAGTATTTGTTGTTATAGCGGCAACAGAAATACATCATCTGTGTATTCAACTGTCTAACTATCACGGTTCATGAGATACAGTCTGGTGACAGACGGACGGACAGCGGAGTCTTAGTAATAGGGTCCCGTTTTACCTTTTGGGTATGGAACCCTAAAAAACATCAGCTATTTTCATCGATCACTAATAAAGAACATTAGTGATCGCTGGCTGTTTCCTACAAAAGTACAATACATATGCAGTAAAAATGTATGGAACAACAGATTTTTTTTTAACTGTGCGTCGATGTACTTTCCACCCTGTTGTACACTCCTGGAGTTAAAACCTCAACATCAACATGCAGAATCTCAAAATATCTCCATTGAAAATTTTGTTTATTTACCCACAAATTGTTTACAGTTTTCAACAGTAAACAATTTTGGATTACGACAAACAAAATAGGAAAGGGTTGCCATGGCGATTTAATTAGATTTTGTATGTAAAGGCTTCTTACTTAAAGGTCAAGCTAAAAATAGACTGTTCCTTTATATTTTATTCGGACCATTCAAATGAATGGGAATTAAAAAGAAAAAATTTAAAAAAATGCGGTAGGTAATAAAGCAAGCGGGTGGGCGACCTACAGAAGATCGCGGGGAAAACCTGTCGCAGCAGTGGGTGGAACTGATCTGCCAATTAATGGATGAATTAATGAAATGAAGCAAGGCTTTTGCCCAGCATTGGGCCATTGATGTCGCGATTAACGAGGGTCCAAGTAATATGAAAAAGGAGGCTGATATAATAATAGAACCAATTTCGGGATAATTCGACACGTTTTGGACTCAAACCGAGTCTTCGATTGTGACTTTGTGAATTGGTTAAACAGTGCAGAGGCCAGTAATTTTAAAATAAAGTAAACAAACCGAATTAAATTATGTAGACTTAGGTCTTTTAATAATTATTATTTAATAAAAAAAACTTAACAAAATTAAATTATCCAGTAATTTGAAATTTTCATACATTTCACAAGAACCCCAGGAAAATGGCAGGTTCGCACTCGTAAAGTGCATAAAGAATGAAAAGGTGACGCCACGGTGAGAGCTCCGGCAAAAGAGTTGGTATAAACATGAGACTGTCACAGAGCCCGGAATCGCCGCGCTCCGGTAGCGGCTAGACACGACAATTTTCGCATTCTGGCACCTAAAGTGCGTTGAGCGCAAAACTTCTGTCACGAACCGCCTTCAAAGCCGTCAGTTTCCACAGCGTGTATCAGAAAGGCGTGGTATTTAAGGGTGATGTTCAGTATGAACCAGCGGACCACCAACGTCCCACCTGGAAATCTCTTAACCGACTAAGACGTCAGGTGGGTCGCTGCAGGTACAACTTAGTTAGGTGGGGGTACTCCGATGAGCCACAGTACGACTGTGGAGCCACATTGCAAGCTATGCCTCACCTCTTGTCGTGCTCTCTGTGTAAACACACCTGCACCTTGGAAGACCTTTGCGAGGCCAACGCTAACGCGATGTCGAAGTAGCCGAATTCTGGTTGAAACTTATATAAAATTAATAAAAGAGAATTATCGATACGACGAAGAAGAATGTAATAGATCCTAATTCCTAACTAGTGTTATAAATACGAAAGTGAGTTTGTTTGTTATGCTTTCACGCTAAAATAGCTTAACGGATTTAGATGAAATTTGGCACATGGATAGACCATGACCTAGAAAAGGACATTGGCTACTTTTAATCCTGGAACGCAGAGAAATTGCGGGCAACAGCTTGTAGTATATAAACAAATGCCTAGAACAAAATATAAACTACAGAATTTTTGTGTTGTACGTCATATGGTGAGTGCAGACAGTGCGAGACATGCGCCGCAAATGATAAATTTTGTTATATTATTATGTCAGATGCCTCAGGCTGAAGCGTCTTACATATAAAAAAAATGTAATCGCGGCGCCTACCTTGCACTTGTCTGTACTCACTCATAAGCGTCATAGTGCGAGACAACGGTAAAACACTTGGTTTGTTGACTATGGCTCCTCTAGCAACGACCACCGAAGCAACTCCGTGCTCTGTGGATTCTATACACTGAACATAATAAAACAGGAGCTTTACTTCCTTTACGTAATAGGATGGACTGGATGCGGAAGAACCAGGTGTTATGACTTTTGGGGATAGGTTGTTCCAAGAAGTAATTGTAAATGCCTATCTTGTAGATTTAATACTATCTAAGTAGCTTGGTTCCATTTACGCAAGATTCAAAAACGATTTTCTCCCAAAATATTAATAGAATCACAAAACCATACATACTTTACTAATTAATGAAATAGATCTTCACTCAAAGTTGCTATCGCTATTCGTAGAAAAGAATTGCTTTTGAATTTTGCGTAAGTAATGCCGCGGTCCCACGGCCAGCTTCCTCACAGGCCAGACCGCGCCAGGCCAGGCCAACGATTGTCGGCCTGCGGTGGCCTGTCGTCGCCCGTACGATCGAATGTATAGGATGATCCGTGGAACACTGGGCACGAGCCACGGCTGGCCTCGACGGGCCGTGGGATCACGGCATAAGGTATTTGAAATATGCTCGTGACTTTACGTACTACTTAGTATAATGCCAAATCCTTCAATAATTAAGTACCTGAAGACAATAAAGCTTTTGCAAGTCTGCCGAGACAGTTTTACTTAAGGAATAAGCAGGCCTTGTAGTTTTACGATACTTTATGTTAGAATATTCTTGTTGAAAATGCATAAATTAGCTAAAAAAAAAACTGTGCAAAACATCTTTACCCTGACAATAACTCACTGCCACAGCAATTACTCTCAACCAAACAATAGGTACACACCTAAATTCAGCATCTCGAAACATCAAACAGTAAACTCGAAACGTCCCATCCCTAGGGCGGACATTTGTCAAAAATCCGACACCGGCGCGTCACTAATTATGAAAACTGCCAGCTCGCTTGTCCGACCAGCTGATTAATTACTGTTACACTGGGTCAAGTTGATTACGTTCGGGAGAAATGGAAATACAATAGATTATTTTTTGTTTTGTTTTGACAAGTGCGTAGGTATAATGAGCAGAGATCAGAATCGATAGGTGTATATTTACCTAAACTTCGAGGAAGTAACTTATAGTTGGTAATATCTTCTCTAAAATCCCGAAATGACGATAGTGACGTTTTAATCCCGGGATTTAAAAATCACGAATTATTTATTGGACTTTATTGTAGTTACAAATGATTGATTTGAAGAATCATATTATTACATTTAAGTAAAATAAAACAAAGTTGGCTGGTTTATGTACTGTCAACTCTTTAGGTATTATAAACTCTATGTTACTTCTCTCTCTCTCTTATGTTCTTCTTCTGTTGTTCTTGTTGTTATGGTAAAAATAAATTAAAACCTAGAAGAATCGAGGAAAAATCAAGAATAGAATCAAGGAAGCAGAGAAATAACCGAAATAATTTGTAGCTAGCTGGTGTAAGAATAAGATCATAGAAGGGCTCGTGGCTACAGGCTAAGTAATAACAGTCACACGGCTACACTTGCCGCGGTTGGTCCGTGGATTAAGCCGTTGGTCCCGGCTGTCATTCTTGAATCTTAGACAGTCGTTACGGGTCGTCGGAAGCCCGAAAGTCTGACAAGAAAATATCGCATTACCCAGTAACTGGGTTATGGAGGTCAGCAAGCAGACGCTCCATTTAAACTGGAAGCCGACTCCAACATATTTGGGAAAAGGCTAGACAGATGATGAGTTTTAACAAATAATTGCTATGAAACTTGCTAAAATTAATCCTCCACAAAAAATCTACTACCTATTTACCCAAGCAAACAATACATGAAAGTTTGTTATACTAGGTCAAAATGTAATTGCTTTACGAAAAAATAGGAGTAAAAAAACAGGAACAGTAATTATTTTGGAATTGGCACGGTATGGTATGTACAACTGTACAAGTAACTTGGTGATGTTTGACAATAGAGTTCGTTAAAAAATCTATTGTTTCGTGTCCAATTTTTTTTTCTACTCAACCTACACAAATTAAATTAAGAGGCAATAGGCCAAGACTGGCGAGTGAAAATTCGTGAGCTCAAATATACACCACCCTTTAAAGCCTTCGATTCGATCGAGACATTGGCTGCACTGATTTCTCTTCAACGGTGCCAGATCGACTATCGGTACATCGATGTGCTGAAGTGTCTGTACGAAAACGCCACTATGTCAGTCCGACTCCAGGACCAGACCTCCAAACCTATCCTTCTGCAGCGAGGTGTGAGACAGGGAGACGTTATCTCTCCGGAACTGTTCACCGCTACAGGATGTCTTCAAGGGTCTGGACTGGAAAGGGCTACCTACGCAACACAGAACCGGTCCAAGTGGCGGTGCTTGAGGCCTATGTCCAGCAGTGGACGTCTTTCAGCTGAAATGATGATGAATGATGATTCTACTATGTGAACTTAGATGTAGGTGGTAGATTTACAAAGACATAATCATTGTGGACCTTGTCGGGCACAGCAAATGAGCGAGGAAGAGGGCTTTAATTAGACTAATTAGTTGTTATACTCGACTTGTCTGCCTAGCCTTTTCCCAATTATGTTGGGGTCGGCTTCCAGTCTAACCGGATCTAAATTAGTTGTTATACTATATACTATTTAAGTACAGTTCAGTTTGACACTGAGTTTTCAAAGAGATAGAAAGAATACGTAAATTAAAATATTAATCCAATGATTAAAATGACGTTTTCAAAACCGATACAAAACAGACTGTCATAACAAATTCATTCTTAAATAAGTAATTCCATATTCTGATTTTAATAATTAAATATTTCGTACGTTACCTTATTATCTATTATGTCTAAGCAGATAATAAGTTACCTACTAAAAGTTCTAGACGTGTTTATCATATTCAACAAATTACCTCCGGTTTCAGAAAAGTCTGTTCAATTTAATCTGTCTTAAATTATAATTGGTTATGTGAGAACAGCTAACAAGAGATTTTAGAACAGATTAAATTGGTCGGTGAAAGAGATATGATTTGATTGGCTCTTGATAATTCAGTCAGTCAATCAAGACATGACTTGTGAGTCTGCTCGCTAATTTTTGTGTTCATCTTCATTGTGATTAACTTATCTGAAAACTGTTGTCCGATTTGTTATTTTTCTTCTTACAAAACCAACTACTATTACAAGCAACATGGCCACTGGTCGTCATCATAATTTAATAAAGTTATTTAAACAATAGGTACCTAATTGTTTGAATGGTGAGATACAAAGTTGAAACCTTTTAAATGCAGCAGATGAGTGATTGCGTAAGAATTTAACCTGAACAAGGTTTGTTTACATTTTGTTCAGATACTTTTAAAACAGACTATAGCAATACTTCAAGTGTTGCCAACCCAAAAAGAAAACACGTTCAAGATATTGAACCTAGCTAATTAAGAGCATTGACGCTACGACAAGTCTGTAACTAGACGTCTAGACTCAATGGACGGCCGTGACAATTTCCAAATTAGGTACCAATATTAGCAAAAGACATTTGTCAAGCAAACAACGGTATACCTTTAACTTTTGTTAGTCGGCAAATATACACGTTTTAGGCTAGGTGTTGGTATGTGTAGATAGCCTTAAATGTCTATGGCTTATCTATCTTTGCTTTTTTACGATTTCAGTAATGTTCTTCTATATACCTACCTAAACTATTTACGAAATACACATTCGCCAGGTGTGCGGTCTACTATCAAACCGGTTCCATAGTACTAGACTAGCTTGAATGACCTAGATATTCAACGATCGTTCTAGATTTCTATGGGAAACAATAGATTGATGAAATTTAGATTTTGATGTTAAGATTTTAGAGATCGAATTGTATCATTCTTTACGTGAAGGTGAAGAAGAGGAGGAGAAAATGAAAATCAGCACTTGTCGAACGTCAAAATTACATAAAACAGTCCCCAAAAACGCCCACCCTTACCACTTCCTAGTGCTTCAGCTGGGAAGAAGAGGTAGCGCAACAAACTGCCCAGCAGCACAGCTGTCTCTTCAGTTATAAAAAGAAATGACCTAACCTGTACGTACATATCATCAGTGATGAATATTGCCATAAGCATCAAACTGGACCGGCGAATGAATTAAGGTTTTAACAGCAAATAGATTCTTATTTATTTATTAAATTAAATTACCTATACGTGGAATCCGTTTATTATGAGTCCGCCTATAAGGACCAATGGCTTCTGAAGAAATTGCAGAGCGAAGTTTGGTTTTCATACAAAATACAAAGTTCGGTTATAGTGACTTCGCTTATAGTGACATGTTGTTTTCAAGTGAACAAAAGCAGACAAAAATGATTGATTTCTTATATAAAAAAAAAATAGGTAACTAACTATGTAACGTATGCACAATTTTTATTCGATGTTTTAAAGGTTTGTTTTGTGCCAGCACATGTTTCTTTTTCTTTTTTAGGGTTCCGTACCTCAAATGGAAAAAACGAAACCCTTATAGGATCACTCGTGTGTCTGTCTGTCTGTCTGTCACAGCCAATTTTCTCTGAATCTAATGGACCGATTAAGTTGAAATTTGGTACACATATGAATTTGTGTGACCCAAACACGGACGGGTAAAAAAAATAAATTAATTTTGAATATGGAAGTCACTTTTGGGATATAAGGAAATACAAAAAAAGTTTTGCAAACTATACCCTGTGACATATCAAATGGGCTTACTATCTCAAATATATATATTTTTTTATAATTTTAAAATAAATTGTATTAAAGTTATTTAAGAAAATAGAAGAAAATTGACCACTCCCCCACCCTTATCTCCGATACTACTGAGCCTAAAATTTTGAAAAAAAAATACAGAAAATAAATCTTTACCTGTACGTAGATTACAGGAAACCTTATAAGAAGTTTGTGGTCTTAAAATAACATGGTAAATCTCTCATTATTGTGAGTACAAACTTACATTTACAGTTGGAATGTATGGGAGAACATGTTTCACAACTACAATATTAAGTTTGTTTTTGGGATAAATTCATCCCAACTACGGAACCCTTCATTGTGCGTGGTCCGCCACGTACTTGGCCAGTGTTTTTATTAGTACACACACTCAGACACACTAAATACCTAACAAAAATAGGAAGTTGTTTGCTTTGTATGACGTCCGCTTAGTATGACGTGTTTGTTACATCCCTTCGATGTCATTACAAGCGGATTCTACTGTATAAGCAACCTCATCTTGTTTTTAATTCGGCTGTTAAGACTACTGCGACATTGATAAAACCATTTTCTCACTCCTCCTAACTAACAGCAGAACCTTGCGATCGATATTTCACCCACTTTCCATAACTAGATTAAGTTGAAATTTTGCACACCCGTGTAAGTCTTACGTCAATGCAATATCCATACTAATATTATAAATACCACAGTAACTCTGTCTGTCTGTTACCTTTTCACAAATTCCTTTCAAATTTGGCACATGACCTGGGTTAGGTCATAGGATACTTTTTTATCCCGGTAGTACGTTCCCGGGAGGAAGAGGAGGAGTTCCGTTGAGGAGCTCGTGGCTAAGTAATAACAGCCGCACGGGTCGATCCGTCAGGTTAAGCTACGCTTGCCGGGGTTGGTCTGTGGATGGGTAACCATTTTTACATATCGAGACTCCTCCGTGCCTCGGAAAGCACGTTAAGCCGTTGGTCCCGGCTGCCATTCTTCGATCTTTGACAGCCGTTACGGGTAGTTAAAAGCCCAAAAGTCTGAAAACCATCAGTCTTACCAAGGAGTATCAAGTTACCCCGTAACTGGGTTGTGGAGGTCAGATAGGACGTCGCTTCATGTAAAATACTGGTATTCAGCTGCATCCGGTTAGACTAGAAGCCGACCCCAACAGGTGGGGAAGAGGCTAGGCAGATTGATCGATTTATTGCCTTCCTTTTCCCATTTATATAATTACAGTTTCTACACAGGTCGGAGTTAGTAACATCGTCCCTGATACATTGGGTCGGTCATAAATCAGCCGACGACACAAACTGACAGGCCTGACTGATGTCAAGCTATTTGCATCAAACCAGGCGGATACGAGCTTGTGCGATGTGTTGGTTAGCAAATAGTTTTGTTGAAACTGTGCAAATGTATGTTGATTTGTTAAAATGCAAAGCTGAGCTAGTTATTGTGCTGCACAGAAAAAAAAACTGTTGAAAAAAAAATATCCTAAAAACAAACTAAACATTGTAAACCCAAAAGAAAAAAAAAGTCTGATAAAATTACAAATTAACAATTTTCGGACTTTTTCTTTTACTTGTGCTGTGAGACCTTGCTTCTTGCCAAATTTCATGATTCTAGGTCAACGGGAAGTACCCTGTCCTATTATAGGTTTTGATTTACTTCTTGCAAGTATCAAAATATGTCGTATAAATAATATAAATAAGTAATATAATATAAGTATAAAAATTGGTCGTATTTTTTTATTGCGGTGACTTAGCAGCTTAATTTTTTACAACTCCAAGGGACTACAGACCTACATATTGGATATTAATTTCAACTTGATAACTCCACGCGTTCCAAAGAAGAAGTGTCTTCACAGACTGACAGACAGACAGACGACGAGTTTCCGTTTTTTCTTTTAACCAAAAAAACAATAAAGGCAAAAGAGAAATCAAGGAATTTTCAACAGACGTAGCAAAGTATGTGATCTGAGGCTTTCACATTAAGAAGTAGACTCCGGGTCTACTGAAAGTCTATGTGAAAGCGTAGGACTTATGAAGGGTACAATGAAGTGACGCGTAGCTGGTAACACATTTAATACATAATAAGCCTATAATCTACCCACTGCTGGGACACAGGCCTCCTCTCTGTGAGATGGAGCGGGCTGTAAATCCACCACGCGGGCCCAGTGCGGGTTGGTAGATGTTACATGTCTCCGAATTTTGTATTCTAGGACATGCCGGTTTCCTCACGATGTTTTCCTTCACCGTTTTGGGAGCAGTGGTGATGAAATTATGTAAGTACCCAAAGTAAAGCGCCTCTCTGGGTTTGAACCTACGACCTACAACTCGTGTCGCGACCATTACCGCTGGGCCAACACTCAAGCACACTGAAGTTTATTTGACAAACTGTATGAAATAGACATATTATTAAATGAAAGAACTACCAATAATAAATAATAAACTACTAACTTTTTCCCGGCACTTCACCCGCGTGGAGATCGGAAATTATCTCACGGGAACGTACTACCGGAATAAAAGTATCCTATGTCTTAATCCAGGTCTACCCAATCTGCCTAGCCTTTTCCCAACTATGTTGCGGTCGGATTCCAGTCTAACCGATTGTAGCTGAATACCAGTATTTTACATGGAGCGACGTCCTATCTGACCTCCACAATCCAGTTACGGGGTAACTTGATACTCCTTGGTAAGACTGATGGTTTTCAGACTTTTGGGCTTTTAACTACCCGTAACGGCTGTCAAAGATCTACGAATGACAGCCGGGACCAACGGCTTAGCGTGCTTTCTGAGGCACGGAGGAGTCTCGATATGTAAAGATGGTTACCCATCCACTGACCAACCCCGGGCACGCGTAGCTTAACCTGACGGATCGACCCGTGCGGCTGTTATTACTTAGCTACGAGCTCCTCACTATAGTCAATGACTAACTAACTAACTATACAAATAAATACAAAAACAAAAGGACACTTGGCGTCGAAGTACTCGTCAAATCATATTATATTCCTAACCTTTATTTTCATAAATTTTCAGTCCTACTTACTATTATCTTAAAACCTGATATAGACATAAAGAAAAAACTAATTGTATCCACCTGACCTCGGCTTTTGTGTTTTCAAGTAGTGGGTTGACATTAATCTAACTAAACTCTGTTCACTAAATCTTGACACAAATAGCCTTATTTATAAAAATCTCGCTAATCGCTGAGTAACCACTGTTTAGCTTACTCATGAGGTAGCTCTTAATCAATTATTAATTTTTCTTCATTTATAAACGTTAGTTAACAGGAGATTAAGCTACGGTTTATAAATATGACTGAAAATGACAGATGTAGGTTTCATATAGATGGTTAAAATTAAATTGTATGTTGTTTTATCTCAGAAGGATCTGGGCGAAAGTCGGTTAAAGCCCTTAGCACACCTCCGCTGCGAAAACATAGCAGCAAAACCGCAGTAGTTCAATTCAACTGACTCGCATGATGTTCCACTACTCCAGTAGTTAAACATCATGCATTTCGCGGCGGAGGTGTGCTAATGCCCTAATTTCCGTCTCTTAATTTAGTGAATGTTGTAGGTATAGGATTCCTTTTAGAATCAGAGAAGTATACTAGACACATAAATTCTTATGAAATACATTTAGTCACTTGTTGAGTCAAAGCAGTATCTTTTAAATACCTACTACAAAAAAAAAAACAATTTATTTTGGTGTACAGTACAAGTAGACATATTTTTTTAACCGACTTCAAAAAGGAGGAGGTTCTCAATTATTCCCCGATTACTCGAAGATGGCTAAACCGATTTGGATTTTTTTTGTTTTATTCGAGAGGGTATACATCACAGTTGGTCCCATATAAAATTTATTAACTTTGCTTGGGTAGTTTTTGAGTTAGCTTCGATAATACGTATTTTTTTTCCCCACTTTTATATGGATGATGTTCTAGTTTGTTTTGCAGGTAGTGGTATTAGAATTTGTGTGGGGTAGGTACCACAACTAAAAAGTGAAAAATAAAAACTTTTTTACATAAAAATACAACCGACTTCCAAAAACAACACTACAAAGTGAATAAAACTTTTTTACAAAAAAATACAACCGACTTCCAAAAACAACACTACAAAGTGAAAAATAACTTTAATTTCGGAAGTCGGTGTCTAGTTAAATGTATTTTCGTTTTTTGCCACCGACTTCCGAAATTAAAGTTATTTTTCACTTTGTAGTGTTGTTTTTGGAAGTCGGTTGTATTTTTTTGTAAAAAAGTTTTTTTCACTTTGTAGTGTCGTTTTTGGAAGACGGTTGTATTTTTATGAAAAAAGTTTTTTTTTAAGTTTTAAAGTCGACGAACGGTCAAATTTTAGCACCAAAATATTGAATATTTTTGTCCTTTAACGAGCGCATTAAAATTTTTAAGTCTGCATATAAACGTCATATTGTAAAACAAATTATTTCCGCTTTCTTTCATGAAACACTTTTATTTTTACACGCGAAGTTATTAAAACGTAGTTGGAATTTAAACGCACAGAAATAAATTTGAAGTGAAAACGTCTTTGGGCGCTTTGAGCGATTTTTGGTAGGGGAAATCTTACAGATTCACGTAACCGCGTCACCGCGACGTGCTACGCATAGTTTTACGTTTAAGTTTCCACTTCTGTTGGCAGTCCCCATGACTGACTTTTTTTTTTTATTATGAAAGCATAATAGGCACCTATATGATTAATGGAGTCGATGAGGAACTTGATGCGTTACGGTAGTCAGAAGCCTGAGGGTTTCTGACACCCAGTCTTGCCAAGGTGTATCGTGTTACCCACTAACCGGGTTGTGGAGGTCAGACAGACAGTCGCTCCATGTAAAATGCTGGTATTCAGCATCTAGGTTAGAATTGAAGCCAACCCAAAAATAGTTGGAAAAAGGCTACGCAGACGACGATAAACAAAAAAAAAAAGTAAGCATCTAATTATTAAATACTTTTCAATTTCTATAGACAGACATTGCAAAGAATTCCACATTTGCGAACACGGTCAATACCTAGCCAAAAAAAACTCAATAAAACTAGCCTCCTTCCAGTCTATATTAAAGGTCAAAAGCCAGACACACTTCACAAAAAAAAAAAAAAAAAAAAAACAATATGGCGTTTTCAGGCCGCCAAATCGCAACAATACATCTAGAAATCGTATAATAGAACTATCCATCCAAAAAAGACTTACAACAATAATAAAATTGACACATATAATATACAATAGTTAATGGAACTGTCCTCAACCCCCTCAACTGGCCTCTGAGGAGGTGGGGGAGGGAGGAACAAGCTGACACCGTGTCAAAATAAATATAAGACCATTATTTACTTTAGGATGACAATCAATCTTTTGGTCGCGATATTTTCTGTTTAGAAGCGCCAGGGTAGCCCGCGAAATTCAAATTTTCTTACGTTTTTTGCAATTCGCAATTGTCAGTATTAGGTTGTATGATGATTAAAAGTATGACTCACGACCGTACCGACAAGTAGGTATGTATTTACAGAATTACAATCATTAGAATCAGTAATACAACTCCTTCTGTTAGTATGATCCTCAATTATATAAATGAATGTCAAAATTTCATGAAATAGTCATTCCTTGGTCTTGCGAGGTCTGTCGCATTTTGCCACATCTAACGCTCACACGGGACCAAAATTTTTAAGAATGTTAAATCGTCGCTCGCATGACTAAAAGTCGTATCTCATTTTTTAGCTGATTTGAGTTAGGACAACTACATTTTTCTATTCGTGATTCTTTACAATTTTCACTAACCGTCGTTTCTCTATGTTTAATGAAAAGTAGCATTTTTGAAATATGTAATCAATTAAAGGACTAGTAAATAATGTTCATTTAAGAGGTAACTATTAAAAACAAATTTTTATTGTGGCATTTATTTAGCTCATCTCAAAAACAGATAATACTTTTTTAACTGAGATTATTAGACAACACAATAGAAATGTGTTTTAATAATTAGGTACCTACCTATTAAATTAACATTATTTACGTATGTAATCAATTATAGGACTAGTAAATAATGTTAATTTAATAGGTAACTATTAAAAACACATTTTTATTGTGGCATTTATATAACTCATCTCAAAAACAGATAATACTTTTTTAACTGAGATTATTAGACAACACAATAGAAATATGTTTTAATAATTAGGTACCTACCTATTAAATTAACATTATTTACGTATGTAATCAATTATAGGACTAGTAAATAATGTTAATTAAATAGGTAACTATTAAAAACACATTTTTATTGTGGCATTTATATAACTCATCTCAAAAACAGATAATACTTTTTGAATTAAGTTTATTAGATAACACAATAGAAATGTGTTTTAATAATTAGGTACCTATTAAATTACCATTATTTACTAGTCTCTTAATAGATTAGGTACATTTTCCAAAAAAGCATCTTTTCATTTAACAATCTTAAAAATTTAGTCCCATGTGAGCGAGAGAGGTAACAAACTGCGACAGGCCTCTTAACTCTTAAAATGTCGATTGTACACCATGTGTACAGATAACAATAGAATTTCAATTGTGTCTGCTAATTGGCGCGCGACGGGTTAAAGAGTTGTATTGATGACTTTAATGATTATAACTCTGTAAATACTCGTACGTACATACTTGCTACGGTCGCGAATCATACTTTAATCAACATACAACCTAATACTGACTTGCAAATTGCAAAAAAACTTATGAAAATTTGAATTTCGCGGGCTACCCTGGCGCTTTCGCCTTAACTTGTCGTTTGAGTAAGTCTACGTACACACGGGCGTAAAAATATCGCGGCGATTTTTTTTCGCGCACTGGATTTTCACCGCTTTGCTTAGCGCCGAGAGTTGAAAATCCAACAGTATGTTTTTTCGACGCGCTAGAATGCACTTTGGTATTGTTAAGTTGGATTCTCAACGCTCGGCTCAACAACTAGAGTTGAAAATCCAGCCGCGATATTTTTACGTCCGTGCCTACGTCGGCTATCTGTCTAACTGTCTTTATCTTATTTTGTATCATAGTAAGTATATGAGCGTTTCTTGCTTTAACATACTTCAAAATAAGTGTTCACGATATAGCTTGATAATTCCGTGGTTCATCATAGCAAAGACTTCAATAGACCGTCAGCATTGACTCCATGTAAAGCTGAGCGTCTATTGGTCCGCGCCGGCCGCAACGCACGCACGGCACGCAACGTATTTTGGTTTTTTTGTATGAAGAAATGAAAATGCGGGCGGTACCGGTAGTGGACGCAGTGCTATATGAATTCATACAAACCAAACCGAAATCTCTTGTCGTGCGTGTGCGCCTGGCGCCACCATTACGCGATAGACTACTCTAAGAATTTTGTTTTATGTTTTTTTTTTTAATGAAAAGTGAAAAATATCTACCGATTTACATCACTTTCCATAAAAAAAACTCAACCAAGGCGAGTTGCGGCGAGGACCTACAAAATTTATGAAAAATGTTAACTCCTTGCATGTCGACTGTACACATGGGTGTGCATAAGGAAAAATCCTTTACATAATAGGTATATAAGCTTATATCATATATATATAAACGTAAAAAAACATCATGCGATGGAAAAAAATCATCATCAGTAGTGTTGTGAACCTATGGGGTTCGCAACTAACACCCCCTCCCCTCCCCCCCTGGAGTTTTGGGTTCATAAGTTAGTACATAATTTACATCTAAAGAGTTCTGTTGCTGACCAATAGCAGCGGTCGCAAGTTGTCCGTGTGTGCATAGCCTTAGTCTACCGTACACGAGGCACTTAAAGAACTTGTTACTATGATATCTTATCTGTTCACTAGCTTACCGCTATCCATTATTTTAGGTCAGCAAAAACATACCTGTAACAAAAGCATTAAGTTAATATAACCACAGTAATGAAAACGGACAGTTTGCGTGACACAGCTGACATTAAAATAGCCAAAAACTAACGCAATAAAATTCCAAATATCATGGGAATTTCACCATAGAAATTAACGATAATAATATTTAACCAAACAGTACCGTCAACCGTCGGTCTAGAAACATTTGAACTACGAAAATCAACTTTACTGCTACGATATAATTAGGCATGGTCAAAGTCAAACGGTAACAATGGATGTGCGAGTGACTGTACCTACAACATAAAAATTAATTTAATGTAGGCTGTTTTTTTGTCCCACGGACGTATAAAAATGGTGTATCTCATGGTTTGTTTAATAATGATTAAATTAAAATACAGAGGCCCAAAAGGCATTGTCTGTCCTACAAAAGACTCGTCGTTTTATCAACAAAAAAATTATGTGATATTGTTTGCATCGTGTTTTTATTCGTAATTACATAGTTGGATATGTAATGGATTTTGACCAGTCCGCTGAAAATATTGTACGTGGGTCACACTGAAAGTTTTTAGAGAATAAAAAACGGAATGATGTAGAAGCATGTTAATATTTTTATTGCTTTTCGCAGTAGTCTCCGTTACTTTCTAAGACCGTCGCATGCGATGGAACCATTGATTGAAGCAGTGGGCCCACTCTTCTTTAAGGATTTCTTCCACGCCTTTTTCAAATGCAGCCCCGGCCATCTTCAGGGTTCATAAAACGAATTCCTCTAAGTTTATCTTTTATTTTTGGAAATAAATAAGTCACAAGGTCACTGTAAGGAGATGACTCACTCGAACTCCACACTTTCGATAGACACATATTTGATAGTCCGTCTGGCGGAGATTGGTGGATTGTTCTAGAACAATTGTTGCGAAATGACCCGTCCGTCCAAAGAATGAGACAATCATCTTTTTCCCTTGACTTTTTTCTTTACTTTTGTCGGCAAATCTTCGAATGGAAACATCCATTGCTCAGATTGTCTTTTGGTTTCGGGTTCGTAACAATATATCCAGCTTTCATCACCTGTGATGATGTCATATACAGCATTCGAGTCACCTCCGTCATACTTTACAAGCATTCAGCGGCACCAATCCAAACGACGGCGTTTTTGATTATCCGTCAAATTATGAGGTATCCATCTAGTAAAGCTTCAGAAAGACTTTTTGTACTTGACTCATACCAATGCCTAAAGTTGCCCGAATCTGTTGATATGTCACCCTTCTATCAGCTTCTATCATTAGCCGCACAGCACCTACGTTATCCTCAGTAGTCGCCGTAGAAGGACGTCCTTCTCGCGAATCATCAGTGAGTTTGCTTCGAACACGTTTAAACTCATTAAACCAGTTGTAAACAGTGGCACGGGATGAGGCTTCGTCATGAAATCGAAGTCTATCGTGACATTGTTGTTGAGTAAGACCGCAACGAGTCTTAATACCTAAATCAATCAATCTGCCTAGCCTTTTCCCAACTATGTTGGGGTCGGCTTCCAGTCTAACCGGATGCAGCTGAATACCAGTATTTTACATGGAGCGACTGCCTATCTGACCTCCACAACCCATTAACTGGGTAATGCGATACCCCTTGGTAAGACTGATTGTCAGACTTTCGGGCTTCTGACGACCCGTAACGACTGTAGATCCACGAATGACAGCCGGGACCAACGGCTTAACATGCTTTCCGAGGCACGGAGGAGTTTAGGAATGTAAAAATGGTCACCCATCCACGGACCAACCTCGGTAAGCGTAGCTTAACCTGATGGATCGACCCGTGCGGCTGTTATTACTTAGCCACGAGCTCCTCCCTCCCCTTAATACCTAAATCATTGAACGAAAATTTTCTCTGGTCAAATTTCGACGAACAGACACTTTTTAAATTGCCGCCAATTTGTAAAAACAAATGACATTATGAATTCATTACACATCTACAGATTCCCAAAGAGTTCCTAATTCGAAATTTAAATAAATTTTTCATCGGCTGCTTTTCTTACTGGCCTAATCTAAAAACTTTCAGTGTGACCCCCGTATAATAGCAGTGATCGATGTTGTGCATAAGGCTACGTACGGTCAAGTAATGAAGGTTATTTTTTGCTTGCACTCTTAAGTACCATATTTTCGACAACGTAGGTATTGCCAACATTTTGTATGACAATTTGGAAAGGCACGGTACGATACGCCCGCTACGTAGGTAAGGATTGCGTTTAAAAATTGCTTAAAATTTTCGCTCCTAGACCACACTTACCTACATGACATCTGAATTTTAATATACTTTGACTACGGAGTTTATTTCAAAGGTTGCTTACCTCCATGTCAAAAATTAACAAGAGTTTATGTTGATTTCACACACAATAATATCACATGTAGATACTCAATTAATTTTAAACACGACAAACTAATATTCTACGTGGCAAACACTACAATTTAAATAATGCACGGTACATCTATTCTGCAATGCTCTTTGATTGTGAATGCAATTCGCACCACTTAACTATTTACATACATTAGTGCCACTTCAGCCGATTCAATACACTTCTCAGCGAGTTAAGTGGTAGTGGTACATAAATTATTAACTGAAATAATAATTTTGAATGGCCTTGCACAGAGAGAGGTGAGAAAATAGGACGATCTATAGCTCTAAGGCAATGCCCTCGCGCTCCTACCCGCCGTAGGAGACGCCCTGGGCGGCGGGAATCTATTGCCGATTCCCGGCCACCGTAGGCGCGGGCTTGCGGACGACGAGTAATGGGTAGCTCGCCGTCCGGTAAGGACCAGGCCCAGGTCGACAGCGCGTTGTGTTCCACGCGCGCCTCAAAGAGATGTTAGCAGTGACGGGGTCCAATAGGGCCGATGCCGCCGAGGTCGCGGGTTGTTTGAAAGAGATACCGTGGCCCTGGCACAGGCAACTGAAGGAACACGGGTGGGTTTTAGTCAGTAAAAGTCTGACACGACCTCCCGCTCCGCCCAGAGCAGGAGAAGTCATTTGATGATTTCTCATCCACACAAAAAAAAGGCAATGTGTAAGTATAACATAACCTCAAAAGGTAACCTTGCTATAGGCACTGAAGACGAAGTGACAATCAGGGAAAAATATTATATAGGTATTAAAAAATATTATATAATAAAAAGTCATCATCAGCCTAGCTCTTTCCCAACTATGTTGAGTTCGGCTTCCAGTCTTACCGGATGCAGCTGAATACCAGTATTTTACATGGATCGACTGCCTATCTGACCTCCATAACCCAGTAACTGGGTAATACGATAACTAGCCCTTGGTAGGATAATAAAAAAAGTTAGTTAAAAAATCCAAACATCCGACTGCATAAAAAATTAACTTTAAAAAACAAACGATTACATAAGAACTTTATAACAGCTTTATTAGAATTGTTGTTAACTAACTTTAAATCATTATAGATCCTAAATGGTCATTCAAAATGAAAAAATATTAGAGAAACTTAAACATGGTTTTCAAAGACCTATTCAATGATACCCCACTTGACATAGTTCGTCGACTTTCATTTTTTTTCTTTTTCACAGTATGGCGTCCGTATGTCGCCATATTGAATTTTGAATACTGTCGTGTCTTTAATGACACTCACAAGATCAAGACAAATCGATAGACGTAAGAATCATCAAAATCAGCTCACGCGTTTGGTCTCTAGAGCGCCACAAAAGAACAAACTTCAATAAATACTTGCTTGCTTGCATCCTAGTGCCCGTTCACCTTTCGATTGTAATTAAATATTTAGTACTTAATTTAAAATGAAAAACACTGAAATTTTAATCGACTTTAGTCGCTGAGTGTACATATCGATCATTGATTCTACTATATTCACAATAATCCTCAAATGGAGGACCTCAACTCCAAGAAACTATTTCCCATTCATATTGCATTCGACCAAAATATCTAAATAAAAATTTAAAAAAATAAATCGCAATGTCAATTCATTCTAACAAACCACACAAATACTTCTTACGTCGCTCGGGCATTTCATCCAGCCCGATGCAAACATACAAATACATTATTAAAGGACAGAATTACCATCAACTCGTGAGTTGGTGACTAATGTCGCCTTACTAACTGCGCTCACTTTCACGGATAAAATACAAGGAGTGCGTTTACATTGGGAGAGTGGGCTAGTAGAGTGATGATGTTTTTTGTTTCCTCAAGGGCTGGCAGAAACTAGACGTCACCACGACACGTAACAGGCTGTCAACAAGTTAAAAATCAATGAACGCATGACAATCACTAATTCACTACGCTTGCCATACGAATTGCTGATCGGAGTTTGTAACCATTGGTAACCAAAATGACACTATTTTATCCCACATAAAGAACATACATCCTAAGAGGTTAACTAATTGGTTAACTAATGTATTATTAAAAAAGTTTTCTTTTATTATTCTGGATTATCATCTAGGACCAGAGTCCTTGTCAAGACGAATCAAACAAGCCCGAACTCGGATGGGTTGCGTCGTTTTATTACCGAGTTCCTGTGAACACCTTCCGGCTCCATCATCAGATCAGCTCGATGATACCAAAATATTGCATTGTCACCGATTTTACAAAGGTAATGCCAAATTTCAGCTCAATCGAACACCGAGAAGTGGGTCAAATTTAACTTGCCATTTTTGAAGACAACTTACATACGAATATTACAAGTTAAATAAAAGCTTGTAGGTAATAACAGAACACTATTGCATCTAGGATTTCTCTCTCTATAAGTCTAGATTATAGAGCAGTCGGAGTAGATCAAGAATGATAGTGTCGAGATGGATTTCAAATAGAGAATTTCGATACTAATACTATCCCGCCCGTGCTCGACTACAGACTCGCCCGAACACAAACGCGCCTTCAGAGATTTACAAGAAGGGTATTAGTCACTCATTTATTGGCCTTTTTATGGCTGAGATATTTATGGAAATTCTGCATAAGGAATTCCAAATGGGTATCAAAGTGAATTTTCAGTTGCTGATTATTTTATTGAAATTTTAGGGAAAGTTATTCCGCGTGGCGGCTGTTCATAAATATTGCAAATAAATGGCGGATGAAAGAACCAGAAAAATTTAGTTATTTTGTGTGAAGGGGAGATCGGAGGAGCCCTTGAGAAAAGCCCTGGTACTGACTCCGGGTAGAGGAAGACGTTCGGGTTACAAGAAAAACTACTTTCGAGAGACATTCGACTTCGTAAATGACTTTGACGAGTCGACAGTAATTTCTAGCTATACCAACTTCTTCAAATTCTTCACATTTTTAAGTAGCAGAGTATAAATACCTAAACTTCGAGGAAGGAAGTAACAAGAGTGGATAATACCTCCTATAAAATCCTGGAATTTTAAACATATCGATTAAATCTAGGCATTTAAGAAATTGCGAATTATTTATAATTTGCTATGAATGTATTCAAAGTGCAATAAATAATTCGCAATTTCTTAAATCTCGGGAAATTCCCGGGAATTAGGAAAATGCGAATTATTTATTATAATAAAGATTTTATTTGTTACGAATGTATTCAATGTGCAATAAATAATTCGCAATTTCTTAAACCCCGAGATTTTATCGTTATGTTTATGATTCCGGGACTTTATAGAAGGTGTTATCCACTCATGTTACTTCTTTCCTCGAAGTTTAGGTATTTATACTCTACCTATTCCGACCTCTGGTTATTAGTTACAAACACAATAATAGCAAGAAAATCAATCATTTCCATAACAGAAGCCCTAAATACAAACGATATTACAATTACTTACCGAAACCAATTTCATTCTATGAGCGGTCGGTAAAGGCATTTACCGCCAATTAGCAAACCTAACGTGATGCATACCGCTCAATTTTAAATGAAATACTAGCTGTAACCGTGGCAATACTTATATTTATGAAATACTATGCTTTGACCGTGACTCAGTTTGTTGGGAATTTGTAGGACGACAGTCAATCTGAAGGTCAATTCTCGTACCTAAAAATGTTCAAATTCAAATCGCAATCTCAGGCCAGCGACAATCAACTGTCAAAAATGTAGGTAAACGCTATACAATTTTTGACAGATTGAGACTGAGATGACTTTGCGAACGTTGTTAAAAATACGGGAATTACCCCTCTGCTTAGCCTTTTCCCAACTCTGTTGGAGTCGGCTTCCAGTCTAACCAGTATTTTATATGGAGTGACTGCCTATCTGACCTCCAGAACCCAATTACTGAGTAATACGATACCTGTTGGTAAGACTGGTTGTCAGACTTTCGGGCTTCTGACGACCCGTAATGACTGTCAAAGATCGACGAATGACAGCCGGGACCAAGGTTTAACGTGCTTTCCGAGGCACGGAGGAGTCTCGATATGTAAAGATGGTCACCCATCCACTGACCAACCCCGGCAAGCGTAGCTTAACCTGATGGATCGACCGGTGCGGCTGATTTGACTTAGCCACGAGCTCCTCGGACGACAGTATGGCAAACAAAGTTGTTATTAACTCTGTTTACTGGGCTAATTAGATTGTCCTCAAGCTCTTGACTTTTCGAGATGATACATCTATAGATACTAATAGAAATGCGAAATAACTCTGTCTGTTACTTTTTCACACCCTAACGGCTGAACGGATTACGATGAAACTGAAATTGGCACACAAGTAGACCATGACCCCGGTTAGGAAGTTTTCTGACACTATGATACTTTTTATCCCGGTAGTAAGATCCCGTAGCAAAATAACCGAAATCGCGGGCGTTAAGCTAGTATTTTATTCTGAAATTTCGGCCCCCAATACACCGTGTCGCATCGCATCGCCCGCTCGCACTATTACCTCGTTTTCGCATAGCGTTCTTTCTGACTTTTTTTCGTTTTGGCTCCTAAGCTCGTAGTAGCGCGATGTTAGCCTATATGAGGAAGGGTCTCAAGAAATGCAAAATATATTTTTTCAAATCCAACTGGCAGTTCCAGAGATCAGCGCGTTCAAACAAACAAACTCTTCGGCTTTATCATAGATGAAAATCTCATCGAAATACACAGCCGGCTGTTTTTTATCCGATCTACAAAACTACTGACAAAGAAAACAGTGAAACATTAAATCAGTGTCACATACGTAGGTAAATAACGTCTAACAAAAATCAAAAAAGGACTTCGACTAGCTTCATAATTTATCTAGCTTCTACCCGCAACTTCGTGCGCGTGAAAAATATATCCTACTAGCCGTTGCCCGCGGCTTCGCCCGCGTGGATGTCGGAATTATCCCACGGGAACCTACTACCGGTATAAAAAAGTATCCTGTGTTAATCCAGGTTATAAACTATCTGAGTGTCAAATTTCATCTAAATCCGTTCAGGCGTTTTTGCGTGATTGAGTAACAAACATCCAAACATCTTCACAAACTTTCACATTTATAATAATATTAGTAGGATATGGAAAGCTTGCCTACATCCTTTATTCAGTACCAACGTCGACTCTCGATTAAACCATCAAACTACCGTCTTTCCGACAGTTACAAACAGAAAGACAAAACTCTCACATATCACGTTCAATAGATTAATTCAGTTGAACAGTGACATCTAGCGGCAATAACACGTAATTACGATGTCTCGTATCAAATCTGCACGTGGGCAGCGAATGTTTGTATAAATAGTCGTTTGAAGCTTGTTTATTTTGTATTGCAATTGGAAGTGGGTGTCGGTGGTTGCATTACATTGAGCTGTTTTGTGCTTTTTGTTGAGCGAAAGTCTGGATGGAGTTTGTGAGAGATTGGCGCATCAATTTGCCTTGTTACGTCATCATTCTCCTGCCCTTTATCCCAATTTATTTGGGATCGACGGAACATGACTTTTACTCCCAAACTGTTCTATTAGTCGTCATTTCGGTAGTCACTCCCTTTCTAGCCATATCATCATTCACACATTCCATTCCATCCATCGTTTCTTTGGTGTTCCCCTACTCGTATAGCACATGCATACTCAAAACTTTCCTGACGACATTTTGCTCATTCCTCCGCATCACATGCCCATACCATGACAACCGATTTCCACACAATTTTTCAGTCACCGGAGACACTTTCAAACTTCCTCTTATGTACTCATTTCTTCTTCTATCCATTCGCGTACCACCACACATACCACTTAGCATTTTCATCTCAACTTCCTTGCATTAATTCCTTGAGGTCCAACATTCTGATCCGTTCAAGACAGCAGGTCTAACTATTGTTTTATAAATCTTCCCCCTCAAGTTTAAGGGGAATGCGGGAGTCGCAGATTGTTCCCGTGACTTGCCGCCATTTCATCCACCCAGTGTTAATTCTGTGCGATCTACTTCACCATCGCCTTGCACGAGTGAACCGAGATACCGAATTTGCCTTGTGACGTATACATAAAACTTATATTTCTTTGACTGTCGTCCTAAATGGCCTCTGATTTCTCTTCAACGCACGATTCAATTGTTCATTGTGAGCTGAAAAAATAATATTTTGTTCAAGAAACGAGACTATTGGGAAGTGGGATGGTGGTTGGGATGTGGGTTTAACAGAAGTGATAGGTATTGATAAAAAAAAATCCAAACTCACAATTTCGAGTAACTACGATTACGGGGTCAACGGCCGCTGGTAGTAGTGATGTGGTAGTGTCCTTACTTACTGTGTGAAATTATGAGTTTAGAAACAAAAATGTATTATCGTCATTACTCATTAGCATTACACTAAATATCGATACCGTTCACGTTTGTGAAGTTCCTCCAGCTAATTTCATTTGACCCTGTACGTATTCTTATTACTTACATGAATCAAAATAGGTACTTTCATTTAAAAAACCTCAAAATTTTCGCCAGAAATATTCCAGTGAATTTTATCACTGAATAAATTAAGCTGAACTATGAATTATTTCCCGTTTTCTTTACACCTCACTTTGTATAATAAAGAGCCTCCAATCCACAAGCAAACAAACATACCTACCTACCCTAATAACACGCTATTACGGATATTTGTATCCCTTTAAAAGGCATGGGATCGCGTGACACGACACAATTAGCGTGCAAGATACATAGGCCGGTCGCCGGACGGATGGGTGACCGAATGGGGACGGAGTATTATCCCTTCCGTAGGGTCGAAGATCTTATGTCATGTGCTTATGAGCGGTTAGTTTTGTTTGGTATTTCCTGGGCTATATGTCTTTTGGTAGCTTGAGTTGGTTATACACGCAAAGGTTTTGTCCATTTACAATAAATAAGATTAGACATTTAAACAAACCTTTTTCACCGACTTCAAAAAGAAGGAGGTTCTCAATTCGTCGGAACCTTTTTTTTTTTTATGTATGTTCCCCGATTACTCGAAGATGGCTAGACCGATTTGGATTTTTTTTTTGTTTTATTCGAGAGGGTATACATCACAGTTGGTCCCATATAAAATTGATTAACTTTGCTTTGGTAATTTCTGAGTTAGCTTCAATAAAACGTATTTTTTCCCCACTTTTATATGGATGATGTTCTAGTTTGTTTTGCAGGTAGTGGTATTAGAATTTGTGTGGGGTACCTACCACAACTAAAAAGTGAAAAATAAAAACATTTTTACAAAAAAATACTACCGACTTCCAAAAACAACACTACAAAGTGAAAAATAACTTTAATTTCGGAAGTCGGTGGCAAAAACCGAAAATAAATTTAACTAGACACCGACTTCCGAAATTAAAGTTATTTTTCACTTTGTAGTGTTGTTTTTGGAAGTCAGTTGTATTTTTTTTTCAACCGAGATTGACTTCTATTCTGTAGGCTTAAGGATGGCATTAAAGGAAAAAAAAGTAGTTTCAATACCAACTGTTTACTGCAGCTGCCATTAGTCATGCCACCAACGCAATAGACGTCAAAATCGGTTGAACGACTGTAAAAAAGGATTGTATAAATGTCTCACCTTATTTTAAATGGAGTATAGGTAGACTGTAAAAGCAATACTGGGAAGTTGAGACAATTTTTAGCAAAGGTGGACAAATGAACATATGGAAGAAATTTATAATACACACCCGACAGACCGACACACTATTTAAAAGATTAATTAGAGAATATGGCGATAAACTTTGCACCGAAGTGTCGTCTGACGTCAACGCCGGCTGCCGCTGAAAACCAGCGCTTGGACTCTTGTCTCGCATAGGGTCGCAGCATTATGCTGAGCTATGGCCGTTTTGTGTGGATGAAATTGTTCTTTTTGTATTTGTGTTCTTTTTTTTGCCGCAAATTCGCAAGATTCTATAAAAGAAAAGAAAGAAAGTAATTAAAATTATTTTCTTTCTATTCTTTTAGAGAATCTTTACTAGCTTATAACGTGCCTACTACATTCACGAATCACGATAAACATGAATACATACTACCATTTGCGACAACACGTCCATTAGACCAACATCCAATATTATTCGGCCAGTCGTTAGCCGATGTCGAAGGCCTTAAATGACGCCCTAAAATGATAACACAGGGTTTATATGGCGTACGTATATGACGTCAGACTTATAAGCAGCTATAATCAGCTTTGGATACATGTTAGGTAATCTGACGTCATAGATATTATAACGTAATATGACATAACACGCCTGTATTCCTCGAAGGTGTATCAGAGGTGACTAGTACACAGATCCGGGTCAAATTAAATTAGCTAGCGAGACGTGACAAATATCGATATCTAAACACGATAAAATAAAATATAAAAAGATTTGATGATTTTTTTTTTTGGAGTCAACGACCGCTGGTGTTGTTACTTTCATGTAACAACACCAGCGGTCGTTGACTCAAAAAAAAAAACAGATTT
This sequence comes from Cosmia pyralina, assembly GCA_946251885.1. Lineage (NCBI taxonomy): Eukaryota > Metazoa > Arthropoda > Insecta > Lepidoptera > Noctuidae > Cosmia > Cosmia pyralina. The sequence goes on along the minus strand of OX276366.1, from coordinate 15,717,398 downwards.
CTCAACTCGTACTTCAGTATGAGTTGAGAAATCTTTTTTGTTTTTTTTTTTGTTTTATCGTGTTTAGATATCGATACCTATCTATCACGTCTGCAGTTTCGCTAGCTAATTCAATTTGACCCTATATTAATAGTCAAATGTAACAAGAGACGGGCTTATTGTCATTAACAGGTTACAAATCCAGACTTGAACGATCTGCTACTTAAAATTCCTAATGAAAAATTTATAAAATATACGACATAAGAGTGAATAATATGACTATGTTTCTTTAGATAAGTTAGTTTGGAATTCAAAATCCTGATTCTATTATCACAGTATGATAATGTTACAGTAGTTTATTTTCATAGAAAACGGCCGAAATGACGCGTTTCGAAATCTCAGTATATACCAGTACGCAACAAGTCGAGTGCGCGGCAGTTACGCACGGACGGACGCGTATTTATGTACAGAGCGGCCGTAGGTAATTAATTCAAGGTCACTGCCGAAATAAACTCAATCTGCCTAGCCTTTTCCGAACTACGTTGGGGTCGGCTTCCAGTCTAACCGGATGCAGCTGAATACCAGTATTTTATATGGAGCGACTGCCTATCTGACCTCCACAACCCAGTAACTGGGTAATACGATACCCCTTGGTATGACTGGTTGTTAAGACTTTCGGGTTTCTGACGACTCGTAACGACTGTCAAAGATCCACGAATGACAGCCGGGACCAACGGCTTAACGTGCTTTCCGAGGAACGGGGGAGTCTCGGTATGTAAAGATGCGATCACCCATCCACGAAACAACCCCGGCAAGCGTAGCGTAACGTGATGGATCGACCCGTGCGGCTGTTATTACTTAGCCACGAACTCCAGCCGAAATAAACTACTGTAGTTTTATCATTCTGTGCTTATTACTTACTGAAGAGGAATTCAAATAACAACTACAATTAACAAAAACTTAAGACATAATTAAGGTCCAATGTATGACAAAACTTTAATTAAGCATTGTTATTTATCTTTTCAAGTCTCATTACAATTTATTACAATATTTAATTTATCCTAAGGCTTTCTTTTGTGAGCACATTTTTACAACTATATAAAACAAAATATTTTTACAGGACTATTTCGCTTTTCTACGTACCGGAAATTGGAAACGTGGGACCCTCCATTAGGAAGGTTGGTGAAGGTCGCAGGGACCTCTTGCAATCAAATAAGGTAGGAAGTATTTAGAACGGTGCTTCCAGCCTATTTCATAATGATATACTTCTTTATAATCCTACATTTTCAAGAACATGTGACCGTGATAGGTACATTATTGTTAAAGCTTATGCACGTGTATGTTTCGGGATATTTCGCCAAGTTTCGGACGTAAGGTGTAGCCCGCGAAATTCAAATTTTCTTGCAAAATTCAGGTCCATGTCAGGTTGTATCTTGATCAAAATACGTTTCGCGATAGTAACAAATATGTATAATTACATAATTATAACCAAAATAATCATTAACACATCTCCCCAAGTTAGATTTGTCGTTTTTCGATCTGATTTCGGAAATCAGATCGAAACACGGCAAATCTGTAATCTGAATCTAAATCTGTTCTTATGGTTATAATTATGTAAACACACATTTGTTATTGTCGCGAATCATTATTTTGATCAATATACAACCTGACACTGACCTGCAAATTGCAAAAAACGCAAGAAATTTTTTGTACATCGCGGGCCACTGTGCAAGGCGCGGACTGACTACGATTTTAAACGGCCCACAACCGCGTAATCTATTGTCACCATTAGCTGGCTTGAAATAAGGTTGAAAATTGAAAATAATATTTGTGTTGCCGAGATGTGACTAAGCTGCGAATGTGCATTTATTTTCCGGGTATTCTTTAGATTATTCAGAATATACACAATAAATTAAATAATTGTCCGGTTAAAGTTTTAAAAAAATGCTAATTCTAGTAAATTCTTTTAAAAAAAAGAATGTCATTATCGCTGAAAATACAGAGATGTTCGACGCCAAAGTAAGTTTATTTTTGTGGAGCAACTCAAAATGTTTTATTTGGAATATCAAACTATTTTTTACTATTCTATTCGGTTAATTTTTTTCTTTAAACCCTTCTCTGTCCCTGTATTTTTTGCGTCGGATAGTTTCATTGCGTTACGTCATACTCGACAATCCAAGAAACCAATTTTTGTGAATATTGAGCTAATACCGCGCCTTAAATGTTGACTCCACGAACTGATAGGCAAGAGCTAGTCGGGAAATGCCGGAAACCATTTGAATAAACTTACATAATTTATACAGGCAAAACATTTTTGATGATTAATCAACCAGAACCAACCCCCAAATTATTTCCGGTAACCAAATTGAGGAACTCAAACAACATTTAATAAACGAATAGCAACGGCAAAAGAGTTAGTTATTAATCAAACAATCAACTAAATAATTCAATCAGTCGCTCCCTAAATTGTATAATCAATATCGTTGTTATACACTTCTGGACACATCTATTGGCCCACCTTAGAGTTTAGGTTTCGATGGCCCCTACCGAAATATGATTGCTAGATTGAACAAAAACTGTTGATGCAGTTTTAAACCTGATACATTTTACCATCTTTTTCGATCGTATTGTTTTAAATTTGAATTCAGAATACCATACGACATGGAGCTACGCCTAACAAGTCGGATATGCGCCTTGTTAAAGGCAATTGATTTTTGAATAAAAAACATGTTTTATCAAATAAAGGTTTAATTTAATAACGCGTGTTGCCTCCATGGGCATCTACCACAGCTCTCATACGATTAGGCATAGAGTTTATCAACCGCTCTATGAAATTTTGAGGGATCATCTCCCATTCCTCTTCTATGGCAGTTTTCAACTCCTGCATCGTCTGGGCAACTGGCTGACGAGCCCTAACACGTCTTTTTAGCTCGTCCCACATGTGCTCAATGGGGTTCATGTCTGGGCTTCTGGCTGGCCAGTCCATAACTGTGATGTTCACATCCCGAAGATATTCCCTGACGATGCCGGCCGCATGGGCTCTTGCATTATCATGCATAAAAAGGAAATTTGGGCCCACATAGTCCGCGTATGGTATCACGTGAGGTTCTAAGCACTCACGAATGTACCTTTCAGCATTTAATGTTGGCAGCCGTGGTCCTGTAACAACCTCAAGTTGAGTTTTGCCGCTCGCGGATATACCGCCCCAGACAGTCCATGAGCCACCGCCATAAGCAACCCTCTCTTCAAAGCAGCATTGTGCGAAACGCTCTCCCTTACGTCGGTAGACCTTCTTCCTTCCATCATTGCCATGTAACACAATTTTAGACTCATCAGAAAAGAGTACACGGCTCCAATCTTGCTGTGTCCAATTTAAATGACTGCGTGCGAAATGAAGGCGCGCTGTTCGGTGGGCTCGCGTTAGTTTGGGGCCATTAGCTGGCTTGTGTGGTACCATATCGCGTTCTTTTAACCTTCTCCGAACAGTTCGAACGCTCACAGATACTCCGTGGAAGTCGCGAAGTTGGTTTTGTATCTCAATGGAGGTAAGGTGACGATTTCTCAAGCTGGTCGTCACGATGAATCGATCCTGCCTTTCAGTTGTGACCCGAGATCGTGGCCTTCATTGGCGACGAACAAAGCCGCCAGTCTCTAGGTACCTCCGATAAACATTTCGGACTGCAGATCGACTTAAATTAAGTTGAGCACTCACGTTTCTTTGGCTGTGTCCGGCCTGAATAAGTGCCACAGCTTGGGCGGCGACTTCAGGTGAAGTATCCATAGATTATTGATAGAACCTCACCTTAATGTTAAGAATAAGTAAAGTTTGTTGCAAAACCATAGATATCAATCACTTTTTCAAGAATTAAATCCAAGTAAACCAATAAAACCAAGTTTTCTTAGTATTCGATTGTTTGATATCAACAAACAGGCTCCAAATTGTCTTTTGTTTCTTTAAATTCTGTGTTCGAAATTCAAAAAAAGACTATTGAATGAAATTGTTAATGTGCCAGGTTCAAAACTGCATAAAAACTTTTTGCTCGACCTAATATAAAATTTTAGCTAGGACCAAACGAAACTGAAAATACAAGGTGGGCCAAAAGATGTGTCCAGAAGTGTAGTAACGAATTTTATTAGATAAGGTTAGAAGGAAAACTGCGTTGCGTTTTAGAAAGCAAATAATAATGGTTATGAAAAAGTAAGCAAATATTTTAATAATACATATTAGATAAGGTTAGAAGGAAAACTGCGTTGCGTTTTAGAAAGCAAATAATAATGGTTATGAAAAAGTAAGCAAATATTTTAATAATACATAGTACCAGCTTATCATTTTCGATAGCTTTCAAAGCGGAAGCAAATCAATGAATAAAATACCATTTATTGATTTTTATGTTGTTCGTAATTTTTCAATGCTGATAATTTTGGCATCGATCAAACTATCACAAGTTGAATTAAAGTATTTACAAAATGCTAACATATCGGAAGCCAAATTTCATATTATCTTGATTTTCCAAATCTTAGTGCTGTATATAATCCGCTACACGCACAAACTCGCGAAGGTTAAAACGAACCAAAGGAAAACATAGGAAAATAGACTACATCCAAGTGACAACATTCTCTGTGATCCTTAAATCCGATTTCCTATCGAGATATGTGAATAGGAACGTTTTGAACAGCACTGATTGCTGACAAATATCTCAGGCATTACTTCGATATATCTGCTCAATTTGTGTGCGAAAGTGATAGAAAATTGGCCTTGGTAAAGGGAAACAGGGCGTAAAAGAGAAGAGAAATATACTTACTCCGTAGTGGGTGGAACAAGCTGTCACTGATGATGATCATTATGAAAGGAAAAGTAACAAACAAGATGCCTTCAGTTTTAAAGGCAAGCAAATAATAATAAGACGACATCCTTAGGCTAATCTGACAATTAATCCAACAAAACGCTATATACAATTGCGTGAGACATGCCTTCTGTCGGTACTTTCTAAATTAATGTCTCCAAAACTTTCAGGCTTAAAAATATAGCTGTAACAAAAAAAGTGTGTGTGTGTCAGCTCCGACTCACGACGGGAGTTTACTCCTGTTTTTTGTAACGTTCCGACTTTCTATTGTTGAACGAAAATAAAGGACCATAGGGGCAGGGTTTCTTCAATGAATCAGTGCTAAACAAAAAGCAACTTTAAGGTGTAAAGGCTTTCGTTTTGTTTTACGTTGCGCAAAAAAACGTAACAACACTTTTGAGTTAACGCTTGTATTTCATTCCTCATAAAATTTCCTTACCGGGGGGCCTTTTATTATTAAAATCGATTCACTCCAATAAACTCGTAAAAGGCCTAGTACTCTGAATCTTGTTCCGAATAAAAACTCATACAAACAAAACACTTGTACTAAGGCTTGGAACTACGGAATGGATTCTATCAAATGCCATTCGTGACAAAATATCGTGTTAAGCTGGTATTGTAAACGTAATGGTGAACTTCCCGCGACAAATGCGGTGGTATTTATTTTACAATACGCCTCGGTTCGCTCAATAAGATAATAATTTAATTTAATTTTTTTTTATTTTTTAAATATCGCAGCTTTATGCTGAGATGGGAGCCTTTTTGGCCTCGCACAGGTCTCTTTTTTTTTTATTCTGATTTCTTTTTTTTGTTTTTTTGCTTTTTAATGTTTATTTTGTTACTTTTATATGCTCTTTTTTAACTGTATTTCCTGTGCGTGTCCCAAATAAAATATTTTTCTTTCTTTCTTTCTTTTAATTCATTCCTGTCAACTCCTGTTATCACGCGATGAAATGAAAAAAAAAGTTTATCTGGACGATGTTATCTGTTTTGGGATTTAATTGTATTTTAATCCATTTTTGTTAATCCTGCGATTATAATCAACGCAATCTAAGAATTCCGTTTGGACGTTTCTCATTATACATGGTGCGATAACTTTTTATGAACGTCTACGTAAGAAATCGAAACATCTAATTCGTAACCCTAATTAATTACTATGTTACCCATACACTATAACAATGAGTATCATTCGTAACCACCAAGTTTTACTTTATATTGGAAAAATGCACTCAAAAACACGAATTAATCGCTGATTAATATTCCGACAGGACGTTATTACAATGGCATGTCTTTTGGTTCTCTGCCGTAGAGTTGTGACCGTTCGAATCCGTTTTTTGACCGAATAAAATCGATGTTCTAAAAAATTTATATTTTTACAAACGTTCATTTAGAAAACAGAGAAACGTATAATTACTGTATTAATAAATGTTTAAACATATATTTAAACAAAATTTGATCAAATGTATTTTAGCTTTATTTTGATATTTATTTAATAATTACTAAGTACGCCACTGGTGCATAATATAAAATGTATTATTTATTACACATAAACCTTCTGGAAGAAATCAGTGTATCGGGTTTTAGTTTATGTCCTAGTTTGGCTTTGAAATGCGCCCAAATTTAAGCTTAGTTAGGATTTATGTAATCACACTACCTAATATTATAAAGGCGAAAGTTTGTGAGTGTGTTAGTATGTTTGTTACTTCTTCACGCTCAAACGACTGGACCGATTTGGATGAAATTTGGTATGTAGATAGCTTTACCCTGAATTAATACATAGGCTACTTTTTATCCCGGTCTACGCGAGTGAAACCGCGGGGCGCAGCTAGTAACTGTTAAATATTACAAACTTGTACGTGTGTTTACCCGAGAATCAGTTTTAAGCAATGTAGATAAATTGTCAACTACAAACAAAAATAAACCAACCGATTTTTTTCCCCATCACTACACAAAGTATTTTAACAGCTGTCCAAACGGACTTCTTAGACTGCGTCGATTATTAGTTAATTTTATTGTTATAATCAAACCTTCATTTGCTATTTTTTGTAGGAGCCAACGTTATATTTCACTTTTCTTACTAGAAAATTCAAAAAAAATAAAACCCATTAATGGCTCGTAATAAGGTGTAACGCTATAAAACAGGAAACATTCTATAACAGACATTCACATATTCCTCACACATCGGATAGTAAATCGCTTATAAAATTTCCATCCGGCAGCCACACGACAACACTGTCACCCAGCCCAAAAATTATGTCTATAACAAGAAAATATTCCGTTGACATTTCACCTTAACCTGACCTTCCATCGATCCAAACAAAAATAACAAATGGCCGTTAGTCATTAGTAAATGTAACAGAACGTATGAAAGTTCAGTCATCCATAATGGACGATGACAGACGAACGCTCCGGCCAGACGGGCAGATGATATTGTTACTCAGAAACGAACCGAATTGGCACGAAGAACATCCAGACTTATTACTATTAGGTAACTATGCGGTGAATAAAAATGAAGTACTTGTAGATGGAATATTTTATGATGGAACTCTTACAGGTGTGAACTGTATTTAACCGACTATGAGAAACTCAATAATCCCATTCATATTACAAAAGTTTGTTGAGAAGTTCGCTACGTAATTACGCATAAACGGCTGCACGGATTTCAATGAAAATTAATACTTAGAGAGCATGTCCTGGATTATTAAGTAGAATACTTTTAATTCGGGGACAAGAAGTACTTAAGTAGTTCCCCAAGGATGCAAGTGAAACTGCTAATAACAAAATAGAAGTTTTTTTGTTATGATGGCAACAGCCGTATAGTGCGCCGGAACGTGTTAAAAGACTGCAAATGTGTCAAGCTTAACATTTGTTACTGTACGGATTTAAACTAGGTTGCGTTGAGTTAAGGCTCCCGCCGACAGGCACTACGCGACGGTGCGACGCGATTCTGGCAGAACAATTTCCATGAAGTTTTCATAGAAATTGTTCTACTGGAATCGCGACGCGCTGAGGTCGCTTCACCTGTCTGCGGGAGCCGTGAGTTCACGTGTGTGAGGCTGTTAGTGTTTTCCTGTCACCTAGCGTTTAATACAGTCAGCAACAAAAGTCGATTAACACTTGCAGTTTTTTAATCTTAATTATTAAGGAAATATTTAATTCAAATCGGAACAGAAGTACTTACATAAAATTTTAAGAACATTAACTCTTAAGAGTTAAACGAAAAAAGCAGTTTATCGAATCGTTTTGTGTTAATTTAGATGATGTCAAAAAGTAGCAGTGTTACAACTTCTGTTGCTGACCGTACCTAAAGTGTTAGATTATTATTAATTATTATTTTGTTCTATTAGTTCTTTACTGTTACACAGCGTTTTAAACTCACACCACACACTTGATTTCGAAAAGCCTAATATAATTTGGCTTTCAAATCTACTGTCACATGTCACGTTAAGGGGGATACGCTAAGGTAGCCCGCGAAATTTAAATTTTGAAGAAGATTGGGAATATCCTCCTGGTGGTATGAGGACGAAATCAAACTCGTGTAACTTTCGACAATGGTGGACTGTATTATTGATATTCTTTAGGGAAAACAAGTACAAACGGACAATAGATTGACTATGGCGAGTGATTTATGTATATGAGTACGTGGCCGCTCAGTAGCACGGACGATGACGCAGTGGCGAGCCGGCCGGTGCGCGCCCGCTGATCGAGGGCCCCTCCGCGACCGCAGCCTCCGCCCGCAGTCGCCCGGCGCGGCTTGATGTTCTCGACATGCTCCCGGCGTTGAATACTTGTGTTCAACCACCAACACTTACGTTTTTGCAATTTGCAGGTCAGTCTCAGGTTGTATGTTGATTAAAATATAATTCGCGGCTGTAACTAATATGGCTTTACACAATTATAATCATTAGAATCAGCAATACAACTCCATAAGTTAGAATTAGCCTCAAATCTCATGATTTCATGAAATAGTCATTCAATAGGGTAATATGAACTTGGAGAGTTGTATTGATGATTTTAACGATTATAATTCTATAAATAAATATTTGATACGGCCGCGAATCATATTTAGATCAACATACAACCTAATACTGACTTGCAAATTGCATAAAACGTAAGAAATTTTGAATTTTGCGGGCTACCCTGGAGCTTTCGCCTTAACTGTTGATGTGTCGTGAACTGTGTGGAAAGACAACAGCCAATCGAACCATCATCAAGCCACTAGAAATCTAACAATCGATCAAATTGATTACAGGTTTCAGCAGCCAGGGTTAAATCCTCCTTCAGAACATCACCGATCTAGTTACCAGGTCAGTAACTACGTAAAAGATCCAGTTACCGCAAGCGCGGTTATGTGTGGTGATTTAAGCACTGCAATCGGTAACTGTTAAACGCTCTTAGGCTGCGTTTCCACCAGAGATGTGCGAGGATGCATAGCGAGGGATGTGTTTGTAAAGAACCAATAGGATCGCTTCATTTACCTTGCCTCGGTCAGCACAGCTCTGGTGGAAACGGCTCAGCGGAGCTAGATTTTTGCGCATACAAAACAAGCGCGGGATGTGTGCGAGGGATGTGTGCGAGGGATGTGTACGAGGGAAGTGTGCGAGGAATGTGTGTTGAGAAAGATGTGTTGCGAGGTTTGCGCATACTGTACCAGCCAGTCCATAGACGGAGTTTGTTGGAAGTAGAAGTGCGCAAAATAGATAATAATATGGATAATTGGAAAAAGAAAATACTTTTATATTTAACAATTTGTGATGAAGAAATGGAAGCAGAAGATACGGAGTTTATTAGTTCTATAATTTTGAGCAATAGAAGAACACACAGGTTTTGGATACGTAACCATATTAAATATCATCGATTACATGGAGAATTCTTTACCTTTTTTTATACGGCTGATGATGAAATATTCGAAAATTCTTATCGAGTATCTAGAAGTAACTTTTATGAGTTACACAATTTGATTGAGAACATTATCAAGAAAGAAGACACTCACTACAGAGAATGCATCAGCACCAAGGAAAAATTGGCGGTATGTTTAAAGTAAGTAAAATAGTTTGAATCAATTTTGTCTTTATTAAACATATTAATTGAAAAGTACAACATAATCTGCAAAATAAGTAGACAACAAGTTCCTCTTTTTCATGGTAAATTAGGCTCTGTTCCTACTTTGTTTGAAGTATTTGGCGTTTGTAGGTCTGAATGTTGTGTTCCCGGAGATGCTGGTTGTACAGCTTCCAGTTGGAAAGATGAATCCATCTGGCCCACTGTTTTATTTGTATTCCTACCAGAGCTTGAAGAATAACCAAGTTGTTCAGGATCCAGCTGAGGCGGCAAATCCATCTGGCCTGCTATATTACTACCTACTGCTATACTGCTACCAGAGCTTGAAGAATAACCAATATTTTGATTATACCACGACAGCACGTAAGATTCTTCGGCTTCGCTAATCATATTAAAAAGTTTCCTTTTTAAAGGAACTTGCATGTAATCTGGTAATTTTTTAAATGTTTTCGCCATTGAAAGAAAAAAATGATCAGTATCATCGCAGTCCGTTGGTTTTAAAAGTTCTCTTAATTCTTGCCTTTCTTTTCGAAAATCTTCTTGATTTTTCATATGTTTTTGTATTAAAATTGATAATTCATCGCCTTTTTTCTTCTTTGATGATGACGGGGTGACCGAATCTGTTGAAATGCCTGAAGTTGAGGCTATTTCGTAAAGATTGTTGGGATTGTCAGCTTGATTTGGTGTATGTTCAGTGCTCTGCGAAGAGTCATCTTGGTTTAATGAATATTGAGCGCTCTGCGAAGAGTCATCTTGGTTTAATGAATAGTCATCTTTATTATTTGGTGACGAAATATCCTCTTTATAACTTGACTCTCTATCTCTGTTGGCCATGTACGGTAAAAGAAATTCCATCAATTTTTGGTATTTCCATTCACGTGTTTTGGTTGTAGCCTGTCCGCTTTTTTTAGATTTCTGCCTCTTTAGCGCGTCCCGATGGCTATCCCGTAGTTGTTTCCAACGATACTTTGCGCTTTTCACTGAAATAATAGAAAATTATGATTAGGAATATAACATTTTTATTCCTTTTTTTGCAGGTATTTATCCACGGGCTCGTCGTTCACACGATTGGCAGAAAATTTTAGGATTGGAGTAGCAAGTGTGTCGAGAATTGTGGCAGAAGTTTGTAATGCTCTTTGGCTTGTTTTACAACCTCTTGTTATTCCAAAACCTACCAAAGACGACTGGAAGCGAATAGCAAAGGATTTTCAAGAGCTATGGCAGTTTAAAAATTGTTTGGGGGCTCTAGACGGTAAACATGTTTATATAATGTGTCCTGCAAACACTGGGTCCTCTTTTTTTAATTACAAACAAAGATTTTCTATAGTGCTTATGTGCTTAGCTGACGCTAGGAGAAAGATTATAATGGTTGATGTGGGATCCATGGGAAGATTTAGTGATGCTGGAATATTTGATGATAGTGTTTTTGGAAAATATTTGAAAGAAAAAAGATTGAATCTTCCAGAACCTGAACCATTATATGAAGGAGGTGAACCAGTACCATTTGTATTCATTGGAGATGAGGCTTTTCCTTTGATGGAAAATTTCATGCGCCCATATCCGCGGGACCAGTTAGACCAACAGAAACGTATATTTAACTATAGACTTTCGAGGGCACGTCGCATTGTAGAAGCTACATTCGGTGTATTGGCACGAAAGTGGTATGTGTATCGTAAAGACTTTGAATGCAGAGTGGAAACGGTTGACAAAATCGTAAAAGCCACATGTGTAATGCATAATTTTTTAATTGAAAGACAAACTAATTATTTGGATTGCATTGATAACACAAATACAAGTACTCTTGTATCCGTTCCTAGCATTTCCGTCGTCGTGTCAAGTGATGGTTATGAAGTAAGAGAGAAATACTGCTCTTATTTCAATAATCAAGGAAAAGTGTCATGGCAAGATACTCGTATTTCGTCACGAATTCATCGCACACAATAAATACCCAAATATTGTAACTTGTATTTTAATATACCTGATTTTAATACATGATTATTACTTACCATCTTTATATTTTATTTCTTTGACTATTTCCTCCCACGCAGCGTCCTTAGTTTCATTACATTTGTAAAATGACAAAGAAGTGTTCCACAAACACGGAAACTTTTTAACGGCATCAATTAATTTTTCGTCCATTATGCCACGCAACCGTACGACATGCGTACGACTACAAGCGCTTACGACAGCAAAGTGAGACGTGAGCGCAGCGCGGTGAGCGGCAGGCAGGCGTTCGCGTTACTCCGCTCCCACTATACCGCACCCCCGTCGACACATTTCACAGCTTCGCAACGCATCCTCGCGCCACACATAAATGCGCATTTTCACAGCTCCGCTACACATCCTCGTAGGCACATTATCATCGCACAGCTTTGGTGGAAACACCCACACATTTTCACAGCACAGCTAGACATCCTCGCACGACACATTTCCATCGCACATCTCTGGTGGAAACGCAGCCTTAATGTATTGGTTTCGGGAGGTAGGTCAGGCGAGTTACGTGGAGTAATCTTTGGACTGCGATTAAATCTTTTAAAGTAAAATAGTGACTGACGGTGAGCGGCACGGAACCAACATTAGTTTAACGGAGACTTTAAATTGATGCTGTCACTTTCTTTTTGATACGAAATGTAAGGGATGGCATGAATTTAAAGTGTCCGTTAAACTAATGTTGGTTTTGTGCAACTCAACGTAAGCGGTTGTAACCGCAGGAACTAAAATAAGATAGACATGCTTAACGATAAGAGATGTCATGTTTTTGACAGGTGAACAAATGCTTAGAAAGGACTTTTCGAGACTCCCTGAGTTGGTCAAAATGAAGATTGGAGGCGAAGTCGTAGGCAGTAAGTAGCTCGTTAGTTCAGTTTACCTATTACAATGTTTGTCCTCCGCGCAACGTCAACGGGACGTCAACGAGAAACGAGATTATTCGAACCGAGCGTGACGTCCCGGTGACGGCATGAAGTGGACACGCAATCATAGTAAAATGTATATCTATGCATCGCTACTTCGGCGCCTTCATATCGTTCTCGTTGACACGGACAAACAGTCTTATGCCCGGTTTCTGATGAATTCTTTAACAGTTATTGATTCGACAAAATTGTTTATTTAAGCGAATTCCTTCCTTATGCTCGGTTTTTGAGATCCTCAGTAATTCACTCGACTTCTAAGCTAAATTCTTCCTTAACGTATAGTTCAGAAACACGACATCGTACACAGAATCACTATCGAATGGATAAACTTCGTTTAAATACCTCCGAAACCGGGCATTTGATTCTATAGGTACTTGGAACTTTATCAGTGGAACGAAACACATGTAAACACATTCCAATGAACGTAAATACTAATAACAGCCATTTACGAATACAAGACTAGTCAACAATACTGAATAAATCATAATAAAAAAAGAAAAACTGTCAAGTAAAGATAAATAAGTCCTTTTCAAGAATATCATATCACACATGATAATTCACACAATGAAAACGGCAGAAACGAAATAGCTGTTATAAATCATGGCCCAAAGCAGAGAGTAGATTTGACACATAATCCAGGATAATGTAAGGAAGAAGTGAAAGGACAAAACAAAGAGAGCCTTTTTAGGGTTCCGTAGATAAACAGGGAAGTTATAATGTCACTGTGTTCGTCTGTCAAAACAATGTGCCACCTAACTCCTGGTATTACAGCCGTATATTATTATGTAAATTATTACGAATGCCATTAAAAAGTTTATGAGTAGATACAACGTATAATAGGCTTCATAAAAAATGGAATGGAATTTAAAAATAAAGCTATTACAATTCAATTTAAATCCATTTAATAAGTTAATCTTTGAGTGAACGACGAAAAATAAAACACGAGTGTTTAACGGTCACTCGATGCGAGTCGATTAAAAACTGTATCAACGCTGCTCTACCAAATTTTCTATACACCTAATTTAGACTGCACTAAACTTGCAAAAGCACTACAGAACCCAACTGAATATGGCTTAACCATCAATCACGCACTCTCTTTTCCTAACAATAGGTAAGAGGACAAAACACAATTTATCCAAATTAGACCAAGTCAGCTTTGAAAGCACGGCTAGAATCACCATCTGTCATCTTTAGGCATCATAAAAATAATAAATACGTGGTGATAAATCTTTTTAAAAAAGAATCATAAGATCGTAAATTATAATTATTACACAAGTAATAAAATCATAGCATTCTAAATGTCAACGTTATAGTGTGAGAAGATGGAAAAAAAACATCTGGTCGCAAGTGATGTGATGTTGTGAAACTATTAGTTAGATCTAGGGCTGTCGGGAATCTAGATTTTTGTTTGATTAAATGGCATTTTTCTTGGATCACATGTGTAATAATTTGTGGCGAAAAATTTTAGTTAAACAAAAGCTTACTTTTTGTCATTAGTAGTTTATTTTATGGGTTATGGAGGTCAGATAGGCAGCCGCTCTACGTAAAATACTGGTACTTACTCAGCTGAATCTGGTTAGACTGGAAGCCCACCCCAACATAGGAAATGAATAGTTTATTTTAGAAGCTTGTTGTGTGTTGATTGAACTTAGTTTACCGGATCTTTGACAGTCTTAATTGGTAAAATATATTGAATCTTTGAATGTCAGAATAGCGAAAAACAAGACAGCAATCCTCTTTAAAACTCGTCAAAGAAAACTTGCTTTAACACAGTAAAAGGAAGTTCGTTCACTTTCTCGAAAACACGACTAGTTCATTAAATGTAACTCAAATCGAACAAGAATCACTTTCTTTGACGATATCTAAGTAAGTCTCTGTTTTTGATAATCTAACAAAGAGGTATCATCGCATTATTACAATCGATCATGAAGATCTCTTTAGAAGAAAACAACTGTAAAGGCGTTTTAGTGTCACACGGATTTGCTCACGCGTCAATCTGCCTAGCCTTTTCCCTACTATGTTGAGGTCGGCTTCCAGTCTAACCGGATGCAGCTGAATACCAGTATTTTACATGAAGCGACTGCCTATCCGACCTCTACAACCCAGTAACTGGGTAATGCGATACCCCTTGGTAAGATTGTTTGTCATACTTTCAGGCTACTGACGACCCGTAACGACTGTCAAAGACCCAAAAATGACAGCCGGGACCAACAGCTTAACGTGCTTTCCTTGGCACGAAGGAGTCTCGGTATGTAAAGATGGTCACCCATCCACTGACCAACCCCGGCAAGCGTAGCTTAACCTGATGGATCGACCCGTGCCGCTGTTATTACTTAGCCACGAGATTTTCTCACGCATGCGGGCCATAAATCCGCATCCCGTGTGCATATTCTTTAGCTATACCAATAATAAAGCTGAAGTTTATTTGAACGCGCTAATCTCTGGAACCACTAGTCGGATTTGAAAAATTATTTTTGCATTTTAAGGTGTATTTTTTTTTTTTTTGCTTTTTTTTTTTTTGCTGTAATGCCAATTAAACGCATTTTTCTTTCTTTCTTTTTTCTTTTATTTGATAGCCCAGTATTTGAGTAAGGCAAACATCACGCTATGATCTTTAGGAGCCGAAATAAAAGAAAAAAAGTCAGAAAACGCAAAGCGAAAACGAAGTAATGGCGTGGGAAGGTGATGCGATACGACGGGGTGGGTCGGGGGACACAAAATTTTATGCGAACGAAGTCGCGGGCAGAAGCTAGTTTCATAATACATGAAAAGGTGCATAGCGTGCGGGACTCGTGGCTAAGTAATAACAGCCGCATGGGTCGACCAATCAGGTTTTAAGCTACGATTGCCTCGGTCGGTCTGTGGATTAGTGACCATCTTTACATACCAAGACCTCTCCGTGCCTCGGAAAGCACGTTAAGCCGTTGATCCCGGCTGTGATTCGTGGATCTTTGACAGTCGTCGTTACGGGTCATCAGAAGTCCGACTACCAGTCTTATTACCCAATAAATGGGCTGTAGAGGTCAGAGAGGTAGTCGCTCCATGTCCAGGTGCAATCGGTTAGACTGGAAGCCGACCCCAATATGATTGGTAGTTGGCTAGGCCCGCATGACAATAAAAAGGACCTCTTAATCGTCAAAAAACACCATCACGCCGACTGTCGCATAAACAATCAAAATAAAGCAAAACAAGCATCAACCTGACAATGTAAAAGTAGCATTAGCATAAGAGGAATTCCCTAAAACGAAGAATATTATATGAACTTAAACAAACTTAATTATAAACCCTAACATGTAGACTAAAATAGAAGCACTACACACTCGAGTCTCCAGTAAATGGAACAATTTCCCTTTATCTAGTAACGCGAAATGAGGTTATGTATTATGTAAAACCCCTATCTTCGTGACTGTATCGTAAATTAGGTTTGTAGGATCTAGGGACCTAATAGGTTTATTGATTTTTTTTCGTTTCACTTGGTCGTGCGTTTAGATGGAATCTGGCAAGCTAATTTTGGACAACTTCATTTGTGTCGATATTCCATTTACAATAAGATCAGAACATTTAAACAAACTTATTTTACAGTCCGTTCAACCGATTTTGACTTCTATTCCGAAGACTTAAGGATGGTATTAAGTGGTTACAATACCAACTGTTTACTCCATCTGCCATTTGTCATGCCACTAATGCAATAGAAGTCAAAATCGGTTGAACGGACTGTAAAAAAGGTTTGTTTAAATGTCTACTCTCATTGTAAATGGAGTATAGTAAATTGAAACTTTGAAGACTTGTTCTATTCTGATGGCAATAAAATTATTTGGCAGACATGTACATTTCCGTGGGATAACTTCCAACATACGCGGGCAAAGCCGCACAATTTTCAAGAAACAATACTTTTTACTCGAGTACAAAAAGCAGTTCCACTACGCTGCTATTGTAACAGCAGTCAACAGATATCATATAAATATTAAGTACCAATAAAACTTCCAACAGCAACCCTATTCAGAATACGTCTAAATCCGCCTGGATGCAAGTCCAAAGTAAACAGTGTAACGGATTTAACATCTCAGCCGGATTACGATGAATGGCTCTAAGTGTATGCCAGCAAATACCGGGGTATGAGCTGGGTACATTAGCCTAGGAACTAATTAAAAGGGTAGATTACAAAAACATCAGTTTAAACTTGAAGGAATGCAAGAACTTGCTTGCTTGCTGGAGATGCCAGAATTTTCACTTGAACTGTTTGCCATTTCATTTGGCAATCAGCAAGTGTGGTGTTCCTGAAACGCCTACACCAGACAGGTATTATTACATGCCACTTTTAAATTACAAACACATGAGACCTCAAATCAATGTTTGTCCCAATATCAATGTCAATATGTTGAGCTGACAGCAATAAGGCCTTCCAATAGGTGACGCATGATTATGGTTAAGCCCATCATAAGAGAAAAAAGTACAATGATTTAAAAAGATGAGAAAAAAACTCATAAACAGCAGGAAAAAGGTATATTTGCGGATTGCTCATCCACAAAAAAAAACCTACCATGTGACATGCATAAAAACGCAAAAATTTAAAATGTCAATAAACTGTCTTTGATTTATAAAATTGGCAGTTGGAAGTCACATAGCTCAATAATGAGCCGGCAAATGATTTATCTATGGTCATCAAAGATTTACTAAAGGTGAAAGGCTGTTGGCACTTGATTAAGAAGACGCACATCGCAATCACAGGATTCGAATTTAGAATAAATGATATCATTTTCTCTTTAATGAAATATCGCTGCGTTTTGGAAGGTCAGCTTGTTTTTTGTGATGTAATGGCTAAAACTGGTTTTGAATTTTCTTTAAATTCAAGTTAGGGAGACGGAAACAAACGGAAATTTATACATTACTAGACAATCAAGTTCTTTATGAAAAGAAACTGGTTTTTTATCTAAGTGTATCTTGAAAATGTTCTATAAAGGCGTATCGTTTTAAAGGTGCATTGACATTATATTTAACCAGCCAAGGACATTTTGTGGCCTTCAGTACCCCTATTTTCGGCTTTGCCGTAGTCGGGCAGATATATAAAAACCGCTAAGTGCGAGTCGGACCGTACCATAGATATATGAAAGAAGGAGATATGCCCGATAGTTGAAAATGTATCAGAACCCGATGTCGCTAGGTTGGCCCCACCACCGCGCCACTACTACACATGTAGTTCACTAAAAGCAATAGATACAAAGTCGCGCACACACTTGCAATTCATAAATCAGAACATACTACACAATCAATTATAAACCTTCACTCGTCACACACAGCGTGCATTTACCATGCACCGTACAACTTACTCACACAAAAACATCTGGCGCTATTATTGTGTTGTGCAAAAAGCAATTTATTTTACATATACGCTAGTGATTGACTAAATCGGAAAGTTATCGATACTTCCATTTATTACTGTACAAGAAAAATTTGGTGTCCTGAAAATAAAATAAAAAATGATATGTCCAGAAAGTATTATATATTTTAAATTAAAAAAAAATGTATATTAAAAAAAAAAAACACGAATCAATAAATTAAAACAATCCGGTTGAGTTGGTTTAGGCTGTGAAACCATAGGAATTGTTGAACCCTGTTATGATGTGTTTACTCACTGACCTGTAAAGTGGAGGTATTTGTTCAGTACTTGACGTACTCTTAATTTTGGGATTGCCCATTCAAAAAGCCTGCGAGTTTTCTTTAGAGGCTGGAACATTTCTGCCTTAAAGTGAATTGAGCATATGGTGCTACATTTTGTTGGGAACCAGTTAGGTGGCCTTCCTGTGGCATCAATCCATTATTTTTTTGTATTTGTATCTTTTGGGAAGCTAAAAAGGTACTTTATGAACTTATTTATCATTTACATAATAAGTATCTTAAGCTATAGTCTATATAGTCTATAGGAACTAGTTGGCCGCTGAGACAGGGGTGAGGCGGCGGTTCGCAACGCACGTACTGAGTAATGCGCCCCCGCTCCTCCATCCCACCGCTCACATACCTAAGGCGCGATCAACTAGTTCCGCGCGGTCTATACTTCTTAACCTCACGATGAGTAAGCAGGTAGCAGGCAACAGGCGAATAGGCTTTTGTTATTAAAAAAAACCCTTAGTTAAGAAATAGTTAAATATATGAAAACAAACACATGCCATACTCATGCATAACAAATAAATAGCATGAATATGTTGACTTATTTTAAGCAAAAATCACTAATATTTTATCTGAACCATACCGATTACTACAACGCATTCGAATCTTGTGGTGCATAGTTAAAGACTTTAGCGGAAGTAAAATACCAAAACCACAAAAAAGTAAGGAAATAGCACGAAGATGCGATAATTTAAACCCTAAAACACTCCACCTAAACATTAATAAACTTACTTTACGACCGTTGGTTATGCATTTCTCAACTAGGTAAAATAATCAAAAACAGTAAAAAAGATTATTTTACATTCTCAAAGGTTTTCCAACCGTACTTAAACGTCATCTTTTCAAGTGTTCCAACCGGGCTAAAACGGTTGACAAATTGAAAAATAAACTATAATAGCAATATAATATTCGCTGGGCAATCGACATTATTATCGATAGCCTACTTTAGTGGATCTTAACCTCATCACTATCTCGCCGCAAGACACAGCGGCTGT
Source organism: Cosmia pyralina (assembly GCA_946251885.1). Lineage (NCBI taxonomy): Eukaryota > Metazoa > Arthropoda > Insecta > Lepidoptera > Noctuidae > Cosmia > Cosmia pyralina. Next base: position 15,697,943 of record OX276366.1, on the reverse strand, counting down.
ACTATGCGACGCTCCGCGTAAATAAAGTATCGTTTTGTTATTTTTACATTGCTTGTCCAGTCGCTTAGCGACATACTTAAGGTAGTGGTTAAGGAGCAATGTATTTGCTGCAAAAATAGTACAGCCGCTGCGATATTTGAAAACAAAAATAACGTAGTAAAAGCAAGAAATATTTTACGATTTGTTGTTTTTTATGATTTTAAAGATAAATACAGTAAAATACTTTTAATTACATATGGTAAGTGATTCCGTGAGATACGAAGTTTTTAATATCACTTCGGTTTTTGCAGGAAACCACTGAAGAACACGGCATTTTTATAATTTATCGTGACCACGGTCGAAAGCGTACTAGTTCGCGGAGACGGCCATTTGGCGAGTAAAGGCACAGCGTGCGCATAACGCGTGGACACAAACACGCCTCCATGCCACTTCTCCTGTTTTTTATATTTCTATGGACCGTACAATATTGAACACTACATATTTTTAAAAAATACTTCAGTTTAAAAAAAAAACACGTTTCTTGTACGGTGTATTTTATTACTAGTTGCGCCCTGCGGTTTCACCCGCGTAGACCGTGATAAAAAGTACCCTTTGTGTTAATCCAGAGTATAAGCTATCTACATACCAAATTTCATCCAAATCGGTCCCGCCGTTTGAGCGTGAAGAAGTAACAAACACACACACTCACAAATTTTCGCCTTTATAATATTAGTGTGATTGTTGTTATAGCGGCAATAGAAATACACAATTTATAAAAATTTCAACTGATAACAAAAAAAAAAATATTAAACACAAAAAATAAATTACGGATCATGAGATAGACAAGACGGACCGGACAGCGGAAGTTTAGTAATATGGTTCCGTTTGGCACCCTCGAGTAGGGATCCTAAAATCCAATATTATGTTTCCTTCAAAACACAATAATACTCTCGTTTGAAGAAAGCATCTCAATTCTTGCCTTATATACTATAAATAGTTAAGATATACGTACTTACATTCCCTTTTAGTTACCTGTGTTCTTTCAACATGTAAGAAATCTTGCGGTGACTATGGTCTTAGCGAGCTAGAGTTGTCACTGTCAAGTGTCATTCATAGCGTCTAAATTTTTGCCGCCAATGTATACGTAAAATATTTTCGCTCGATAATTTTCATCGAAAATGAGTAAAGTTTCAGTTAAAACTTTATTAAAAGTGAATAAAAATAGTGCTTGTGGTAAGTGATATATAGTGTTACGCTGATCGTGAGTCAGCGAAGTGCCGAAGTGGAGATCGATAGCTCACAATTTATACATGGTCGCCAGTGCCTTCTCGAGAGCAACCGTTTGTTTTTCGGTTCTCCTAAGTCGCCTAATGGGGAAGAACGCTCTTCCCACCGGCGAAAAACAGGGTAATGAGATCGAAACTATTTCCTGTAAGACCGGCCTTCTCTATGCACTTACCTACAAATTGAATGAGTTGATGAGTAGCCAAGTAAGTGTTAAGTTTCTGTTAACATGACACAATTTCCACATTATATCACTAACCTTACTCAGACACATTATTATCAATAAACTTCTAACCTGCTTCTTGCTAATTATTTACTTTAGAAGCGCATTGTTGTTTTCTAAACAACCCGGATGTGTCTAACTTAATAGACATAAATATTACAACTTAAAGATTTCAGTGTAAATTATGATGATTAGGTAGTAATTCCTAAAGCAAATGCAGAATGTCTAGAGGAGCTACAGCTACTCAAGCAGTTTTTGACATTCCACCATGAAAAGCAATCCGTTATAAGAAAACCTTACATTTATGTTCACTCACCCCATGTGTTTCACACACTGCATTAGAAGTAAATGAGTACTTATGCCACTAAACAAAACTAAATCCTACAATTTAGCCCCCGCGGAGGGAGTTTTGGCTGGGATTTCTAATGTAGGTCTAGAGCAGACTGAGCTAGCTGCTAAAGTAAGGTCTAAAGGGACTTGTTAATTGGGCAGCAACCTACCCATTAGGATTGTATCCTACTTTCCCTTTCGGAAGTCCGAACACTCCCATCCGGAAGTGTATTTAAATTACCAATTGTTTATGCTCGCTGGTGGTATGCAATTGTTACTTTCATTGTAACAAAAGATTTTTAAATCATTTTAAAATAATTCTTCTAATTTGTATATATTTTCTATTTCTGTTTAAGCTGTGTACTTTTTTAAGTGACAAATTCACCACACTAATAAAATATAAGTTCTTATGTAATATGTTATTAATGAATAAGTCATTGGAGTACCTGTATAAATTAATTAATTAAAGAGGTTCAGCACCTCTTATGAACTCTAATCTGCAATTAGAACATTAAAATTACTTACTAATTAAAAGTGACATCAAGTTTTATAGGTACTTAACTAATAAGAAGTGCTAAATAACAACATTATAATTTATAATGTTATTTGTTTTTGCTGTGTTTTGTAATAATTATGGAAATCTTATAGTTATGAGCAGGACCATCAGGATCATAATTGCTCTATCAAAATTAGAAATGCAACAAATACAGCCACTAAACAATTTAAAACTGACAAGATATTATTTAGAGCTGGTTAAATAAGAAGTAGTTCTTTGATTATTTTAAAAACATGATAAATAGGCCAAATCATAGCAACAATAAGTAGGCCAAGATTCATACTTTTGATAATATCCAGGCTGCCTATTGCCTAAGGAACCATGTAAAGGCTTGGGAATGAAAGACTGCAAACCTGTTCCTGAAGATTACAACAGGAAAATAAATACTGAAAATATTAACATTCAATAAAATTCTATTTTGAGATATTAAGTAGTAAAGCTACTAGTTAAAATAATGATACAAATTAAACCCATAATAATCTATGCGGATTTCTATGATTATGATTATAATCAAATAACCTAATGTTTACACTCTGTTATTACTAAAAAGTAAAACGGAAGCAATGATATGCTAATGAAGGGAAATAGTTCACACGACTCACGAATTGACAGAACACCCTTTTGACATTTCTTTAGTTTAGATAAATTTCTACTGGTCCACTAGGAAAAGTTGCATTTTTGATGCCAGTCTTGGAGACTGTGGGTCCTAACAAAGCTTGGGTGACGAGTGAATTTCCTAAGTCAATTCTAAACCTCAATCAGGAGTTAAAATATGTAGGCCTTCTTTTGAGCACTGCTACCAATCACAAGGAACGGCCTGCAGGCAAGGTTGAAAGGAAAATAATCAACACTCTGTTCCCTGAAACAAGTTCATATTCCATTAACACCAAAATATTGTTATCCCTGTATGGGAATACTTGTCGCTAGACAAATATTTGAGAAAGGCAGACCAGGACAAATGAAAAAAGGTTGCCTGCTGGTTTGTCAACAGTTAATGTGGTGGCCAGAGACTACTGATAGACCACAGCTCAGTTCCTTGACACAGGGGTAGAGTAACCAACTTCCTGTCCACACTTGCCGTAGAGGAAAGGTAAGGAGCCTACATGAACGGGCTACTCTATTCATCCAAGGGATGTCTTTAAAATATTGCTTTTAGTGATAAGACTGCCCATTGTGTCACCCTAGTAGTAAGGAGTACATAATAAAGAATATTCCATTCTATCTTACTCTAGTCAGGAACTTGACCAAACCAGAAAAAATGGCACTCGAACTTGCGAGAGATGTTTGCCATATATGAAGTATTGCCAAAAAGCCAGTCTTCAGAGTGCACATATTATAGTTCAATCCGACAACAGACCATTTGTCGCACATTTAAGATGGGCGAAGGATACGTCCCCTAGTGCTCCTGAACCTAATTAGCAAGATGGAAGTTAGCAGATTAGCTGAACATCACTCTGTTAGCGGTTTACCTCCCGGGGAGGTTAAAAGTGTTATAACGGCTTAGCCGACCGCTTGTCTAGGAACAGACCAGCCGAAGTGGCTCCTGTTGCTCCAGGTCCCAGGCCTCGGAGGCCATGTTACAAAGTGGGGCGTCCCCGGCGTCGACGTTTTCACGTCAGATAAGTCGGCCGTTTGTGCGACAGACCGTCACATGGGACTCAAATGATGGCTTGGCAAGCTTCTGCGATGCGATTTCAGTCAGAGGTGACAGCATCAACTACTATTGGTTTTTACTTCGTCCAATTTAAGAGCGAGTGCTCACTCATGTGAACTCGGAAATGGGACGTCGACGTACTATGTAAAAATCGCCCCACACTGAACCCAGTGTGACTGGTTCCCGTACTTGGCGACGAGAGGCCTCGGAGAGTCAGTACCAGTACAAGATCTATGTAAGATCGTCTTAAACCTGATAAGTTGCAACTCCTACCCTGGAAAGTTGAAGGGGGGGGGCAAACAGGTTGCAAGGGTTGGTAGGGTAGGATAAGAAACTTGCTAAAGTGTAATTGGAGATAATCTACACTAATTACTTATAAAGCTCCTATTCAGAGGTGAATGGTGAATGTCATAGTGTAGAGTGCATGGCATTAGTCCTAAATAATCTGATCCCAATTCATTTATTTTTATGCATAAAGCATATAATTATGGTACCAACCAACAGATGTTAGATCTAAACAGTTTTGTGTCCATTGTTTCAAAAGCATTATCATTAGCTAAACCACTACCCAGAAAGTCATGAAATGAAATGAATGCCAAAATGATGAGGCTGCCAGAAGAGTTTTACATACTTACCCTAATATTATAAGATATCTCATAGCTTTTAGATGTTGAATAACAGTGCAACCAAGGTGTGGTTCAAAGACACTGAAGATCAAGATGTTTACTTAAAATCTACCCTAATTGTTGATAGATTTACAATAACAGGTGTGGCTAAGCTTGCTTGAAACATTTTTAAACAGTCTAAGATACTAGAAGCCTCCTGGAAGTAACATAAGGTAGTATGTGGTAGCCTTCGGGAGGCTGACTGGAGAATAGTTCATCGAATGAAATTAAACTGTAAGAGCCACTAGGCTTACAGAATTATTACTTTTGTAAAGTAGTAAAGGAGATGGTTATCTCTCATGATAAGTTAGAATGACCAGCCTATAAGGTTCCCTTTTTTGGGATAAAGGTCACCTCTCTGTGAGAGAATAGGGTTTATCATTAGGATAATTATTAATTCCCTACGAAAATATTTCAATATGTTTGTGTAGGTAGGTATATGATTCACATTTCAAGTCATTTTAATTGATAAATGAAGAGACTTGTACTAGAATCCTTTCTTAGATCATTTACATGTGTCTAATCTGTTGACCAACTAAATGTTTTTCAGTTTCAATGGAATTTTAACTGTGTTAAGAATGACATTGATTTAGTTTTTTTCCACATTTATAAAAAAATATGAGATTCAGAAATATTTGTACTTTTGATTGATCTCATAACTTCTAACTATATTACTTACCTAAACTTGTGTTAAGGATATGAGTGATCCAATGATCCTTTAGTAATGAGATTATTATTTTAATTCAGTTCTAAATCTTATTCTAATCTAATCTTATTATTGTGTAATCTCATTGATTTTAGATTATCTTTAAAGCTTGATAATTCATGTTCACCTTAAATAAGGTAAATAAATAGATTTGCTTCAACTGTCGACCAACCTCAAAGAGGTTGGTAACAACAATATAGTGATTAAATTGTGTCTCATAGCATGACAGTTGAACGTTTCTATAACATTTCATGGGATTTGTTCATTTTTGCAGTTTCTAGGATAAATAGATGGAAAACTCTTAATTATTTATTTGAATATTTAATGAATACCTACAGACCGAAATATTCGATCATTCCATTATAATATTATAATTCACATAGCGTCTACATCCTTCAGGTATTCTTTCACCAGCAGATATCAAACAGGTCTTCAAACGAGAGTATTATTGTGTTTTGAAGGAAACATAATAGAAATGTTTTGCATTAAAACAAAACAGTTATTATGTTATGAAAAACACAATAATACTCGAGTAAGGCGCTTGCTGTTGAATTTTGAAGACTTCTATGAATGACACTTGACAGTGACAACTCTAGCTCGCTAAGACCATAGTCACCGCAAGATTTCTTACATGTTGAAAGAACACAGGTAACTAAAAGGGAATGTAAGTACGTATATCTTAACTATTTATAGTATATAAGGCAAGAATTGAGATGCTTTCTTCAAACGAGAGTATTATTGTGTTTTTCATAACATAATAACTGTTTTGTTTTAATGCAAAACATTTCTAATATGGATGGAGACATTCTAAATAAAAAACATGCTCTAGGAAACCCACAAAGTATTTTTATTTAACTGTTTTGTTGACGCCTTTTTAGTTTCACTTTTTCCATTACAATTTTTTTTTTTCTATTTACTAACACCCCGACCCGTTTCATCGCATTTCACGTTAACAGAACTCTCTACGTAATTATAACACATTCACATCCAATACCCACCATAACACCAGTAATTATCAATCAAGCTAAGCTCAAACCATTTCCTTCCGAATAATAACGTTCATAATTACCAATCAATACACCGCAGCTTCCGTCTATACTCGACCCCGATTGAATACCTGGAGAGCAACACGATACCCAATATTGTACAATCGCCGAAAGACATTTGTAAGCAGCATTGCTATTCTGTACAAATCTCACCGTGAAAACTTAGGTGAAGTGAGCGTGGAGTGAGCTGTCAATAGTGTTAGTCTTTAATATCAGGTGGAATGACAACTCACTTCACCTAGGTTTTCACGGTGAGATTTGTACAGAATAGCACTGCAGATATCGTGGTGCCCAATTGATTTGTTTAGCCCAATTTTAAGCATGCACAATTGCACATATTTGTATATTAAAAAGGTCAAAGCTGGACTGTCTGATCCGGAGCCGAGGGGATGCCGTTACGATGCATACCTATAATTTAAATGTGTGTTTTGCAGTTTGGAGATTCATAAAAAGAATCCTGAACTGCTCGTGTCGAGGCGATGCTGTTCCCGTGCAGTGCGTGTGCGTTGAGTCTAAATGTGATCGAAATACACATAAAAAAACACTAGAGTTTGTTGTAAAATATATCTTCTGAAATAAAGCACCTTTTAAAGAAAGAAAATACATTTATTTAGCACAGACTAAAACGGCAAAGGCGGTATCAGTAAGACTTGGTTCACAACAAAATACTGACCAATTGTGCAGTAATCATATAAGTTGCTGTTGAGATTTGAAACCAAACTACGTATAAAAATTGTCTATCAATTACTTTTGTGAGCACCAAACAAACGCCAGGTGCCTTGGTAACGCATAATAGTCCGTTTATTACCTGAACACCAAACAACTTTACCGTGTACAATAACGAATATCGAACTACCCGCCACAATCGAGATATTGACCTAAATATACATCATTTAAATTCGAAGTTCGAATGCACCGTCAAAGATTACGAGACGCATGCGCCATAAACAAGACATAATGGATCAAATGAGGGTTACGGCTGAATTTTATGACTCTTCTAGTATTTCTGACAATGTAGAATCAATGTACGGACCGTTAAATTTATGAATCTATCTACTTACATTCTTAGAAATTGATTTATTACTTTTTAAAAGTTCACTCACATTATCACACATATGAATGTGATGTAAGCTCCTAACTTAGACCTAAGGGTTATAGGGTCACTTCGTTGTCCCTCTATCTGTCTGTCAGTCTGTCATGACCCTTTTTCTCATGAACGCGTATAGGTATCAAGTTGAAATCAATATCAAATACGTAGATCTATAATCTCATGGAGCTCTAAAAAATCAAGATTCTAAGTCAACGCAGTAACAAAAATACGGCCGTTTAATCGACATATTTTGATACTCGCAAGTAAATCAAAACCTATAATAGGATACTTACCGTTGACCTAGACTCATGAAATTTGGCAAGAAGCAAGGTCTCACAGCAAAAGTAAAGGAAAAAGTCTGAAAATTGTTAATTTGTAATTTTATCGCAAAAAAAAAATATTTTTCAGGATTTCCAGTTTTTCAACTACAAGTTAAGTTTGGTTTTGGTATAAATCATTTTCAACTACAGAACCCGTCATTGTGCGTGGTCGGCTATCTGCCAGTGAAAGTCCCGTCAAAATCAGTCCAGCCGCTTCGGAGATAAGCCGGAACAAACAGACAGACAAAAAAACTCCAAGGGAACATAGACTTACGTATTTGATATTAATTTCAAATTGATACCTCTACGCGTTCCTGAGAAAAAGGGTCTTGACAGACTGACAGACGTACATATGGACAACGAAGTGATCCTATAAGGGTTCCGTTTTTTTCCTTTTGAGGTAGGACGCAACCCTAAAAACAGAAAGTCCTGTACCAGGCCAAAAGGCCCCTATCTCAGCATGATGCTGCGACATTTAAAATAAGTGTCGCAGCGCTGGTATTCTGATAGGGCCCGCTGTGATGTCACGGACACATACAGGCAGATAGCGGGCTGCTGTAGGCTGATGATGATTATCGTAAATGATCTCTGCTGAACATAAGCATAAGAAAACAAGATATTTTATTTTGCAAATATGGGAACAAAAGATGGTGACATAAAAAAAAAAAGCAACATCCATATTTAAGCAGAAGGCATACAAGAGTACAAAATACACTAGAGATAAATATAGTCAACTTATTTCGTATTGGAATTAAATTAAAATGAAATTAAATAAAAATTAAATATCATATTTTTCTAATTTCTAATAATGTAAAAAAAAAAACATCTAGCATCTTGATAACCAGCTATTATGAACGGTCACTAACCCTGAGGGTTTCTGTAGTTGCTACGCTGTCCATCGAAAGATCCTGTTGCATCTCCTATTAGAAGATCTTTCTACTTTTAGAAGAAACCACACTTGGAACATTTTGCGTGCCCACTGTTACAACCGAAGCCTCGATTCCATTCATCCCATTCACTCACCTGAAACATTCCAAAAGCTTTCTTAAATCCATACACCGGTCAATAAACCAGTAACAATCGTATGTTTAACAAGAAACATCAAAGCTGCGCCTGCGCCTAACGTCTGATACGTGCCAGAGTGCTCAGTGCTCGCGACATGTACCGCTAAATTTATCCCGCATACCTTTTATGAGTCATTACGAGTATGTTTATGTTTATTTTGCTGTTTTATCATGATCATTTGCTACAATTTGTGGGTAGGATAGTGTGTCACGCTTCATTTGAGTCGTCATCATACTCCTGCCCTTATCTCAATTTATTTGGGGTCGGCGCCACATGTCGTTTTCTTCCATACTTCTCTATTTATCGTCATCTCGGTAGTCCATCCCTTTCTAGCCAAATCATCTTTTACACAGTCCATCCATCTTTTCTTCGGTCATCCCCTACTCTTATACTTACCAACATTCATAATCAAAACTTTCCTCGCGCCATTTTCCTCACTCCTCCGCATTGATTTAGTGTTGTGGTGTAATTTGGAAGCAAAGTTATTAGAATCACTTCCCTATTTACAATAGCAAATGCTGACCTACGATAGAGTCGTAGGTCAGTATTTTTTATCGCTTTTAAAGTAAGGTCATAAGCGTGTAAAGAATTAATCGGTCTTCTATATTGGAAGCTTCAAAGAATGCGCTTTTTATATCGGTGAATACAAGTGTGTGCAAAATACGAAATCGTCATAAAATTCAGTCCAAAAACTTGGGACAAGGCAACAATTTGCAGTTTGATAACTCACAATAAACGAATTTGATTGAATGAGTGTATGTCATTGTGGTACGAAGAGGATTGTGGTTGAGGGGCTCGTGGCTAAGTAATAACAGCCGGATGGGTCGATCGACCAGGTTAAGCTATGCTTGCCGGGGTTGGTCCGTGACTGGGTGACCATCTTTACATACCAAGACTCCTCCGTGCCTCGGAAAGCACGTTAAGCCGTTGGTCCCGGCTGTCATTTGTGGATCTTTGACAGTCGTTACGGGTCGTCAGAAGCCCGAAAGTCTGACAACCAGTCTTACCAAGGGGTATCGTATTACCCAGTTACTGGGTTGTGGAGGTCAGATAGGCAGTCGCTCCATGTAAAATAATGGTATTCAGCTGCATCCGGTTAGACTGGAAGCCGACCCCAACATAGTTGGGAAAAGGCTAGGCAGATGATGATGATGTCATTGTGGTACGCTATGCTCAACTCTTCAACAAAACCAACTTATTAGGTATATCTTTCGTCATAATGTTCAGAAAATCACCAACTACATCAGATGTTTTAGTCACTCGCATCATCTCATAACCTGACGTCAATATACTGAGTGTTATGACCATAATTCTCTTCAAGGCAATTACTAAAAGCTATAAACTGAAGACTCATGATCAAACAGCACATCTACCAACTATTTATGTCTGTAAATTTATGAAATAATAGTTGAGATACACCAGATTTGCAACATTGTATGTTTTGGTTGAACGCTTGGATGCAGGAATTTAGTCAATGCGTTTTAAATGCAGTAAAATCTTGTACATGCAGTAATGTCTTGATGGTTAACAGAATATCTGATCTTAACATTCCAATGTCCATCTTTGAAATGATAAACCCAACTGCAAAACATCAGTGTCTTCACAGACATTTGCAATTATGTTTGGGAATTAATGCCATAATCACAGGATTGGCAACCGTAGTATGTTTTCATTAGGCTAAAAAACCTGTTACGTGTTTCTTGAATAAATCCAACTACCTTTGAGCAGTCAACATTAGTTATTTTCCTAGAGCTCGTGCTGACTTAAGAGAAAGATCCTATTAAGACTCCTGCCATCTCTTACTAGAGCGAAAAATTCTATTCAGACTCTTTGTCATCCCTTAGGCGCGAGCCAGACGGAAGAGACGTGAGACAGGTCGGGACGCAAACGCGGCAATAGTTCTCAGATGGAAAAGCGACGCGCCTGCGTCTTGTCATTTCTGTAGGTTTGTGCCAGATCACGTTAATTAGATTTTGCATGAAGAATAATGAAGATACGTGAGAGGGACGCCGCGTCTGCGTCCCGTCCTTGTCTCACGTCCCTTCTCTGTGTGAAACATTCTATTCTATTTTCCATGAATCAGCTAACCTACATCGATACTATACAAAAAGTCGTCAAGATAAAATAATACAACAATTTACGAAGACTGATTTACAAAATGTTTACAATACTATTCCAAACTTACACTAGCCTCACCGTTCGTGATGAGTTATAATTCAATTGATTGATAGAGATGATTCACTGAGCAGCGAGCTAGAATTAATTGAGACCTGTGATCTGTATGACCTTGATCAAATTGACGGCTAGTGTTGAAATCATAAGATCTGGATTTTTATTTTATCTCTCAATCCCGGTTTTTATGACCCAACTATCCTGCAGCTGCCATTTGTCATGCGACCAACGCTATAGAAGTCAAAATCGGTTGAAGAAACTGTAAACAAGGTTTATTTAAATGTCTAATCTTATTGTAAATGGAGTATAGTTTGTCAAGATTTAAAAATATTCTTTTCGCTCCAACATAAGTATTTTCAAAGACAATATTTCTTCCACTGAAGAATATTCTGTATTTACGAATTCAGATTTTATTTGGATTGCCATCCACTGCACTGCACCCTAAATGTGTAACACACTTTCTTTTACAATCCGTTAATTTCGAAAGAAATTCCAAATCTATTGCTTCATATGTTTGAAACATTCGTTTGCTCGACAACATAAATAACGCAATGAATGTTGTCGAACTGTCAAAATGAGAGGCATTGTCAATGTAGTGTGTTACGCATACTCCGCTGATCAAACGAGAGGATGCAATTTCATACGAATCGTATTGTTTTCTAAGACGTCACTCCCAATCACATTAAAACCGACATCAATGAGAATTTTTATGAAAATTTACGCCACCAGTTGGCGCCACTTTGACAGGAGGACTTCCATTTCGGCAATGAATATAAAATATATGATGACATTCATCATTCGTTTCATTCATTCGTTCATCATTCAGTCACAACTAAAGAAATTATAGGCACTTTGACAGTTTTGACAGCTGCCCGGACCTGACGTCTCAGTGTTGTCACCTAGTGAACGTAATCTCAGAAAACCCTCATTGTTTATAATCCAAGGAATTCCACTACCAGTGTTGTACCTGTCTATTACTAGTATTTACGTACGGAATGCCGCCCGTATCTTCACTTGGATAGTACATGAATAATTTCGATTTCATGCTTTATTGCCTACATTCACGGTATAAATAGGGATGGTAGTTAATGTTTTTGGTATCAGAGAATGTTCTAGTTTTCGCCGTAGCCTCATGCCCTTCGCCCCCTGGGCCAAGCCTACTGCCATCAAGCATCATCCTAGGGCACAAATCTAGATTCTGGAGTGCTACTGAGAAATTATTTTTGATAGATTAGAAATATGTGTGATGAAATGAATTCACTACTTTTTCTCATGGTACGTAAAAAAATCAGCCCCTACATTTATGTTCGCATAGCTTATCAAGATTTTTTTCTACAGAGGCGCTGGTAATTGTTATTACAATGATTTTTTCACTAGTACAGACACCATCGATACACATCTTTCTGGAATATTCCATTTTAACATGGAAAATTGTTTTCGTGAACCGTAAATGTGTTTTTTCTGAAATATTTCTTCTTTTCGCGATTTCAGGTTTGGTCCCATCGTAAAAGTTGTTCATAATGATGAGTACAATAAGCGGTAGTGCATTATTAAAGTTACACCGTTGGTATAAGTAACACCGTGCAAAATTTCATGCTACTAGACCTCAGTGGTTCACGCTGTACATCAGTGAATGAACGAATGAATTTAAGAAGTAGATAAATTATCCATTTCTTTTATCTTTATTTATTTATCATAGGACTTTTCTACTTTTTCGTGACTGATGTCAAAGCACTACTGTCAAATCCGGCGAGTTTTTGAATTGATAACAGGTTTCAGTGTTCCAAACCCCATTTGTCGCCCATTATGCAAGTCAACAACTTTGTAAATTGACATAATAAATGGAAAGCCTCCAACGGGCCTCTGCGAGTTGGCATTGGCCCCTCGTACGCCTTCTAAAGGTCCGGGATCCCAGGGTGCCGAGAATAGTCAAGAGACATAAAAATAAAAATAAATATTTTTTAAGAATTATGCATTCAATACGAGTATTCACATAACACTAGCCTCCACACTAGGATTCCCAGTGTCATGTTTGAGTTGTGGACGTGCAAGCAAGCTAGCTATTTCCTATACCACGAGATTGGACTCAACGGAATTAAACTTCACGATTTCCGTAGATCTTGCCAATCGGTTGCAAGGCTACGTGATCTTTAAGACTTTTTTTTTTTTTTTTTTTTTTTTTGTGGGTGGGAAATCATCAAATGACTTCTCCCGCTCTGAGCAGAGCGGGAGGGCGTGTCAGACTTTCACTGACTAAAACCCACCCATGCTCCTTCAACTGCCCGTGCCAGGGCCACGGTATCTCTTTCGAACTACCCGCGACCCCGGCGGCATCGGCCCAATTGACCCCGTCACTGCTGACATCTCTTTGAGGCGCGCGTGGAACACAACGCGCCGTCGACCCGGGCCTGTTCCTTACCGGACGGCGAGCTGCCCATTACTCGTCGTCCGCAAGGCCGCGCCTACGGTGGCCGGGAATCGGCAATCGATTCCCGCCACCCAGGGCGTCTCCTACGGCGGAGTTTTAGCAGACTTTCCCTTATTTTATGTTTAACTGATCTAATCGACCTCATTATTCTCTATTCTCATAGTTTTGCTATCCCAAATAAATTGCGATATTAATGTGATTCGGATCCCGAACTATCATTACTTGCACCTGTAACAAATATTTTAGTTATTGTTTACGTTTATTAGGCACTAATAAAGCATTTTACGGGATATAATATTACTACTACTGTGGCTAAAATATACATGCACATACACACAAATTCAAGCCTTCTTCCCATGGGGTAGGCAGAAACTACAGAATACCACCTGCTATGATCCTTACATACTCCTTTTGCGTCGTTTACGTTCTCATACACGCACGCCTGTTTCGAGTACTACGCACCTGACCTTTCTGAAGAACATCACCAATAAGGTCACTATAATTATGTCCTTTAACTGTGTCCAAATAAACGTTTTTCTTTCTTTCTTTCTTTCTTTCTTCTAGGGCGTCAGCTTCCGGCGTTTCCACTTACATCTGCCTTGTAAATATCTTTTGTTAGTCGCCTTTCATTCATCTTATCAACATGACCAAATCATCTAAGCATACTCTTTTCAATTTGACATTAAGGCGCGGTATTGTATTAGCTCAATATTTACAAAAATTCGTTTCTTGGATTGTCGAGTATGACGTAACGCAATGAAACTATCCGACGCAAAAAATACAGTGGACAAAACAGGGGTTAAAGAAAAAAATTAACCGAATAGAATAGTAAAACATAGTTTGATATTCCCAATAAAAGATTTGGAGTTGCTCCACAAAAATAAACTTTGGCGTCGAACATCTCTGTATTTTCAGCGATAGTGACATTATTTTTTTTTTGAGAAAATAATAGAATTAGCATTTTTTAAAACTTTAACCGGACAATTATTTAATTTATTGTGTATATTCTGAATAATCTAAAGAAAACCGGGAAAATAAATGCCCATTCGAAATTGGTCACATCGTCAACACAAATACTATTTTCAATTTTCAACCTTATTTCAAGCCAGCTAATGGTGGCAATAGATTAAGCGGTTGTGTGAGTGCGGTTGTGCCATTTAAAATCGTAGTCAGTCCGCGCCTTAAGACACGACACAACGAAAACGCATTCTACACACAGAACTGTACTAATCAATTATCAACTACATGATATTACAGAACCATTCGACATTACGAGCAGCCCTGTTCCCAACCTCAATACGTAATCGATCCATTGAATCGAAATTTGATTTCTGTAGTACATTGCTGTGTTTCAAGGCTGGTTTATTGATTAAATGTTCTAGTTCCAAGCAATGTAGGGCAGGACTGATTTGTGATACCTATTAAGGTATATAATATTTGATGGACGGACCGCGCCTTGGTGATATTTATTAATCAAACATTTTAGGGGATACGGAGACAGTTTTGTGCCAACTTAAGTTATTCATTAGTACCTATCTAAGTAGGGAGAAGTAATGAATGAAGTTCAGGGCCGTATTCTAGATTGTTGCAAACTTGCTTTTCTTGCGAAGGTATTACGTAATCAGCCTATAACGTTCCTACTTATGGGACACAGGCCTCCTCTCTTTGAGAGGGAGTGGGCCATGGGCCTGATGGGCCATAGCCCGGATGTCACAGAAGCGCGAAGTTGTTAAGGAACTGAAGTAGGCTCGCGAGTGGTTGCCTCGCGCATTCGGTACCTAGATATTTAAACATAGTAATTATTTTAACCATTTTATCACGACAAACTCAGCGAATTGTGCTAAACAATCTTACTACCTTTTCATTTATATAAAAAATAAGAAAAAAAACATCCATTTTGTAGCTATGAGATTGATTAAACATTACGAAAAGGGGTAACTTTGGGATTTTATCTATCCAGCAAAGTCCATCTAACCGTGTTATTAAAAGCGATTGGCTATCCGGCAGATCCTAAAATAAGATTTTATAACACTGTTTTTATGTTTCCCATGGACTCAAAAAAACTAGTAAGTGCGGTCTCTGACGGGTCATAGCGCCTTAAATCTTGTTTTCAGTTGAGCCTGCTTCGCACGATTTTTAAGACTTAACAAAACAACGGTAATGTCTTTATTACAAGCCGTGGGCCCGAATGAATTTGTCATCGGTAAAATGACGAACTTCCATACAAACTTTCATCCCTTATATAATCCTTTTAAAGGATGAATTTACAAAAATCCTTTCTTACATGGCATCGAATGTATGAGAAAAAGCCGTTGCTCTGTATTTTTGTCTTTTCTAAAAAGTAATCACTAGGTATAGGATTCTTTGAATTTGTACGGCTTTTGTCTGTTCAACTCTATATGCCTATGGATTGCCAGCATCAAGACATTCCCACAAACAGACAAACAAAATGAATCATAGAGCTTTTAACAAGATAATATACAATCATTATTTTCCTAGACCTTAGGATGCATTCAAAGAGTATTATTTAAAACATTGGCACCAGAATCTACCAAATAGTCATCGCGGGAGACAAAAGAATATTAGTTTTGGCGCCAACGGCTGGCTATAAGACATTTTTAGGTAAATTTTTCTAGACATAATATTACGTCGTCGTACTTACGAAATTCATTTCTTTATACGTAGGTACTGACAAAAAAAAACCAGCCAAGACAAAAAAAATGGCCCTCTCCAAACGCAACATTAATATTGCGAGCTGTTTCTGTCGCGTTAGTTCCGCGTCGGAACTCGTATTCAAAAAAACCGGCCAAGTGCGTGTCGGACCACGCGCAATGAAGGGTTCCTTAGTTGGGATGAATTTATCTTAAGAACAAACCTTACATTGTAGTTGAAAAACATGTTCTCCCATACATTCCAACTGTAAATGTAAGTTTGTACTCACAATATTGATAGATTTACCATGTTATTTTAAGACCACAGACGCCTTATAGGTTTTCCTGTAATCTACAGGTAAAGATCTGTTTTCTGTATTTTTTTCAAAACTTTAGGTTCAGTAGTTTCGGAGATAAGGGGGGGGAATGGTCAATTTTCGTATATTTTCTTAAATAACTTACAATTTATTTTAAATTATTAAAAAAATATATTTGAGACCCTCATAGTAAGCCCTTTCATTTGATATGCCACATGGTGTAGTTTGCAAAACTTTTTTTTTTTAATTTTCTTATTCGCCCGCCAAGTGACCTCTATATTCAAATTTCAGACAGACAGACGGACAGACAGACACACGAGTGATCCTATAAGGGTTCCGTTTTTTTCTTTTTGAGGTACGGAACCCTAAAAAGTAATAAAATTGCTACTAACCCTATGCACTTACTCAGAAAACAAAGTATTATATTCTATTATTTCTAAAAACAAATTAAAAACCGCATCATCTCAGTCCTTTCACAGTTATTTTATTACCTCTAATTTTGCATCACTGTCACAATCACAGTGATCTTTATCATTGTCATTATAAGGTTGATATTGGATTGCTGCTACTGACAAGTCTGTCAAAATCAGACAGACCTTTATAGCCGTTGCAATAAGGTTGCTGTTGGGTTGCTGCTGTCAGAGGTAAAATAGCTGTGAAACTCAACCAAGTCATTCTTTATTTGAACTGCCAACTCATTTCCTTATACTTTTTTTTAACCAACCTTTTTTTAGCATAGCAACATCAATTCCAAATACAAAAAACACGGTCACAACCGAAAAGGGCGTAACTATTGTAAACGGACATTGCCCAATCACGTCAGCGAACTATCTGGCTCGTAGACGGTATGGCACGCCCCCTTGGCAAGGTATGTGCGCGTGATTCATTTGGAAATGTCATGCGTGCGACGCGATGTTTGCTGAAAGAAATTCAGAGACGGCCGACGGGACAAGACAATACTATCCCAAAATCAAGACGAACAAAAGTTCACATAGCGAAGAATAATAAAAACTAACTGGGAAGAGTGAAACACAAACACTGTCAGCATTGTCGATATTTTTGTCTCGTTCAAACAGTTGATGTGTTAGACAGTAACGCATCGCTGTGTAAAGTGGACATTCTGAAATAATCTATTTTATTGTTTCACATTCGAGACACATGCGAGCACCGAACGCGTGCTCACACTGATTTATTTCTGACTAATCCGTTTATTTTTTTGCGGGTGAGTGAAATTCCTTTACAAACAAATCTTTATGAATAAAGAAAATTGAGATAATTTTCATCTGTCTGTACTCCAATATTAATGAAACTTGTACATTTAACGTGTGTTTCTTGGTTTAATGGTTAATCACAATAGTTAAATATATCTAAGTGATTTATGTATTTTCTTTTGTAAATAGACGTTTCTTGCGATGCCAGCGCATGTTCTCGTCTTGACAAATATAAAGAACAAAACACACGCAACGAGACTCAGCAATGAGTTATTTGTACTGCAGCCATGTGCTTTTTATTTCATTCATGAGAAATCGCGAGAACAACGTCTACGTTTATTTAGTACACGTCATTTTAACTGGAACGGTCCGATAAAGGAAATAATAAAATCGTTAAAACAAAAGCCAATTACTTAACACATTTTTAAAACAAAACGGTATATAAACTAAATAAAACTAGAAAGTCCAAAGCAGTAAGTACCGTTAGAAACGACTCATGCGCATATGGCGCATCCAATTTTATTAATAAATTGGCAAATTAGCATAACTAGTTACCGCTTTGTTCGACACGAGCGTTAAAATGGAAAAATACTTTTATTTTTGCTCGTTTACTGCAGAATTGTCTATGACAATCACTTTTTTTCAATACTTACTCAAAACAAAGCAGCCAGTATTCAAACTCTTTCGAACATCATCATGAAATGTTGCCATGCACTTAACATAAAATTCCCACCATTCAACACAAAAGATTATTATTTAAATACAAAAAATAAATAAAGCGTGCAATCAAGAATCAATATAATTATCATCCACAAATGAGCAAGTATCAAAGCATAATTACATAAATCTGTAAGCGGTTGCACAAGTTGTGGAACTTCTATGATTAGAGATTCTAACAGATGACGGCTGTTACAATTAATTGATGCCACCACATCTGTGTCGGGTAAGGATTCAAATTGAATTGAAATGCGTAATAAATGTTTATTTGATTGCTATTTTATGGCTAAAATCTTTAAGACTAGCTGTTGCCTGCGACTTCAAACTGAAGATTGAAGAACCACTGAATTACAAACAGCACCCTAATTGCGTAACACAATATAGATTGGAATCTGAATCATTTTGAAACAAATTGCTAATCCATTGCTTCATATATTCGAAAAATGTATCTGCTCGACAACGTAAATAACGCAATTAATGTTGTTGAACTGTCAAAATGACACCAACTCCGATTGTTAATGTGTTACGCAATTAGGGTACACGTTGAGAAAATTATTTCTTAGTAAATCACTATGGTCCACGTCACGTAAAGGCCTCCAAATCAGATCAGATCGGGGATCTTCAATACCAAGGTAGTTTAGTAAATGATGGTGTAAGGCTCATCAGATGAAACCTAGAATCTTCATTAGAGCGAAGATATGACACCATGTGTACGGCTTTTTTGGGGTCACAAGCTGATAGCTGGATAGACTCACTTCGTCTTATTTCTTGAAAATTCTTAATACATTATGCTCCCAATCACTCCTAACATTTTATTCAT